>CM062373.1:33894565-38822251 GCA_031216125.1 Dalbergia cochinchinensis
TTACATTAGTCACCCATCGATAAACCCATTGGTAAATATATCACACCACGTGATCCATGTTCACTTTAAGCGGTGCAGCGGTGTGCCAAATACTATTGTACGCGATTCGATAAACACGTTAGTAAACGGTTGGAAGTATAAATGCCAAATGGTTACCATTATTTATCATTTCTTGATGGGCTATAATACAAATTAATAATCAAATGGTTAATAATGCCAAAAGTTGACAATTCATTAGAGATCTTTGTTGTTAATTATCGGCAAGTCTCAGGAACTTTGTTGGTAGTATCATCGGTATCCCATAGTTTTTTGAATGCTGTAGTTTCTAAAAGACTAAACATAAACTATCAAATTTTTTATTTGAAGGCACCGAAAACAAAAGTTAGTGTACTTCAGAAAGTGGCTTTCTAAGCAAGTAATAATTAAATAAATTTCAGAAACTCTTTCAAAAGGATTTTCAAAAAAACACACAACAAAAACATAAACTGATACTGAAGATTAAAAAGATTAGAAGAGAAACATATTTAACTCATTGATTTTATACTAGTTCATTCAGCTTTGCCTACATCAATTCTTAACAAATTTGTTGAGTTCCACTAAACAAACACTTTCTCAACCTTGTGAAAGTAAAGATATTCTTTGAATAGCTTTCTCAAGTTATCTTCAGTGAGCAGTGGTTTCAATTTACTCTCTCTTTAAGTAGTCTTTATCCCAACCTCTTGAGGCTAAACTCACTTGATTACCACTAGATCGAGGCATAAAAAATATAAGGTTTGAGTAAAGTACACTCAAAAAATAACACTCAAGTCTTTCTACTAATAAAATAGTGCTTAAGTAAAAAGATTTCGAGAGACTTCTTTACGAATTAAGTTCTAGGAAGAAAATGTTAGCCAATAGTCACTGAAAGAAAGATTTTCTATACAAAAACTTATTACAAAGAAAATGATGAACGTTAGAAAGTATTAGAAGCTTTTAGTGATTGTTGTACGAAAGTTCCTTCACAATCGAAGGTTTCATCCTTTTATACTTGGATTTTTGAATAACACTTTATTTTCCCTTGATTTTTCATACATTGACACAAAGTGATCTTCTTTTTGTGTCCTAAAAGTCAGTCTTCTAGAAGAAGTAGCTAAAATTTGTGTTAAGTTGTCACTTGTTGGTGTAGAAGCATTGACATTTAGTTTATGAACAATCAGCACAGGGAAACAATTTTTACTTTTTAGGCATGGTTTTTGAAACTTTTTTCTAGAGTACAAGGAGTTCTCCAAGTATAAAGATGATGTGCCACTTCGATATACCTTTGAATGTTGACTAAATTTGAAATTCAAATTTTCTTGATTTCTGTTGACTGAATTGAATGTGTGAAGTAAAGCTTGTGCTTTCTTATATGGTTTCACACTTTTGAGCTTAGTCGTGTTGATCTTCTATGCTTAACTCTAAGCTTGATAATTATTTCCTCAACATGTAGATAGTCTTCAAAGATGATAGCCAAAGTAATCGAAGATAATGATTGTGATAGACTTATGAGAAGTCACTTTCTCAACTAGATATTTACCTTTTTGAACACAAATCACTTCTGAAGATCCAATGCTTAGTTTCTAATGATATATAATGCTTTCTTAAGTTTCTCATTATGTCTCAATTCACTATGTGAACTATAAGTTTCATATCCTTTTAGCACTTAATCTCTTTGAATCGAGACTTTGATTATGTTAAAATATGATATTGTAAGAAAAATATCGTGTCACACGAGTTTTAACTTTCATATTATGAGAAAGGTCTTGCTAAGCGTTATAGAAATTTAACTAAAACATTAGTCCTTTCATCAAAATATTTTGCCAAAATTTACTTTGCTATTACTCGAAACATATTCAATTAATGCTTTCTAAAAAGGATTACCTGGTAGCTAACAATCTTCCTTTTTTGAAGTGATGACAAAGCTGAATTTTGAGAAAATCTTTTTTGGACATTTCTTTGAAAGAATTTTTCTGAAAGATTAGAGCTCTAATGAGCTTTTCTTTTAGAAATTTAGCAAACTTTGTCTTACAACTTAGCATTTTTCATAAAGTAAACTTTATGAAGGTTTATCATTGTGAGTTAAAGTTTTGTTTAAGTTTCTCTTTATTGAATAATCAGAAACTAAACATACAATGCATCAGAGCTTAAAGTAGATAAAGAGTATCTGGGGTGAATTCTATGGTGATAAAGATATTGTATCAGAACTTAGAATTCAGCATAATTATTTCCATTTTTGTTAACACACACTTTAAATTGGAGAATCAATTTTAGTTTTTTCTGAAAAGAAACTGATATGAACATCACAATATCAGAGCATACTGAGTATCAAAGAATAAAATTTTATTGAGAAATAAAAGGAACATAGTTTCTAAATTATAAGAACATAGATACAAGTACCAGAGCATCAACAACAAAAAGGAATTGTTTTAGCATACTAAAGGAACAAACTAAGACAAGTTTTTGAAACCAAAGAAATTGTTATGAATATATGCTTAAGAGATTTTTGAAGCTTCCCTTCAGTGCAAGACCCTTGACACTTGTACAAAAGATTCTCTCTTTAGTTTTTTTTGTCATCAACAAAAAGGTGGCGTGCACATGGTCACACCATCACTGGCCTCTTCTTCTTAATTGATGTAAAATCTGTAGTAGCAGCTTTTCATATCTTCTTAATTGGGCTCCAAGCTCTCTATTTGAGGCTTATACTCATTAATTCTTACTGACCATATCTCTCTGATTATGCATTAGCAATTGAGTCTTAGTAAGATGTGGTGGAGACCTTAGTTGAGGTTGAGGTTGTGCTGGGAGGTGGATGGTTAGTACGGAAGTAGCTCTTAGTACATCTTGATCTTTAGAAATCTCAAGAAGAGCTGTATCTCCAAATCCTTGAGATTTTTGAGCTTCTTTTAACTCAGATTTAGCATTAAGTATGGCAATCGCGATAGTACCGAGTGAGTAATGGCAATAGTAGCAGCAATGGTAGTAGTTGTAACATCCTAATTTTTAACCCAATACTCTAGAACATATTTAGGTTAATCATTAATCTATTATTCTTTTAGTCTCATTCCTTACAACCTTTCATTAAAATATTTAGCGAAAAATATGAATAAATTTTTTCTTTCTGAAACTTGAAAGCAAAACGCGAGCCGCGCACTAACCTAACGTTCGTCATAACCATCACGTGCAAGAAAAAGTAACCACACCATTGATGATCATGAAACATAGTATTATACATAACCAACATCATATCATCACATCTTCATAGATACATAGGCTACTAACATCATTGTACCATCATTTACATCAAAACATGCCCATATACGTGAAGTCATCCTTATCCACTTATGAGGTTAGATAAGTGTCAATCCAAAAGCTAAGCTATCTATGCCTCCAAATGACCCTCCTGGGCTCCGGATCTTGCTAGTGTGTCCCTTTAAGCGCGCCTCAAAAGAAGTCACGAACCTCATTGTATTCCTCGTCTAGAGATGACACGGAAGAAAAGGAAGGGATGAGAAACTCGTTCGAGACTCTCAGTAGGGATTCCCGACTCTAACACTAGTGTCATCATCGTCGTCCCCAGCCACCTCGGTTTTAATTATGAAAAAGGTGTACATGCATAAGGATTGGCTTTAGGCTTTACAAATTTATTTATCCGAAGTGGGTGTCTTTTAGTATGTGTCTTAATGACATGAATGCAACAGATATTTGATGAATGCATGACAATACCATATGCACATTAACACGAAAATCCTAATAATTGGGCACATCATAAAGAAACATAAATCATATACGTGGCATAAAAAGGCATAGTACTTTTCATGTGACATCTTTCTCATAAGTAAAACTCTTAAGTTCTTTTTCTTAAAGACCACCCTCTTAACATATCCACCAAAAGTCCAGCGATTCATAAGCCCGATGAAGGATAATCTGGTCACCAAACTACATCTCACCTATCGCCTAGGAATGAGCTCAATCCTAACTAGTAGTCACTTAGATTTACTATGGGCTAATAGAGGAGTATACATAACTTTCTTGGATCACCTATCTTAGGATCATTTCCTTCTTGAAAGCAGCTCTCATGGTATTCATAGTACATTACGCAGTGAATTGTCCAAAGTCTGTTTTTTGTGCACAGCTCAATGTCAATATCCTCGACTGGATTTGTTTCCTCCCACCATAAGCAGGGAGAAATGCGTCTCGAGACTATCTGTCACATCCTATTCTAGGGGTGCTCGTTACCAACCGGTGTCACCCGAGAACCTATCCTGGCAGGATGCTCGGCCGAAACAGGGTGTCACCCAGAGAGTTTTCTAAACTTTTCTCAAATTCTCGAAGTTTGATGGGAAATTAACGGCAAAGATAATGGCGTTTCACCGAATTTCCTTCAAGCTTTGCTTTATGCCACTGGGGAACTTGTAGGACATGCAATAACCTTTCTAACATCATCATGAAGACATCAAATCATAAATCAATTCTCATACGTCCACAAGCCACTTTGAAAAATTCATTATCATCCTCCACATAACACATGCATCATCATAGAACATTCAAGCGCTTTACCTCTTACTTTGTGAAGTTTATGCTTTGACGCTTTTACGGGTCCAGTTAATGTCCTTCGAGATATAGTTTTCTAACATCCGTCGTTCATATATGTTATGCACCTAAGGGCTCATAATTAATCCATCATTCCTAATCCTCTTGTTCCAAATACTCCAAATCTGAAAAGCATAGGGGCAGAGATTTCTAACTTGTCAGGTTACGGGGGGTTCTAGAACTTCACGTTTTAAGACCACTTTGCTTGGTTCGTCTTCGCCTAAGAAGCGCTATAAATTAAATCTAAATCAATTATGAGACATTCCTATGCTTAAGAACTAATTATAAATCCCACATTTTATCATGTTGTAATGTTGGCTGTGACAGAATCCAGAAAAAACTAAATGTTCTAAAGAGTTCTACATTTTTTTATTTTTCACGGTTTTCTAGTTACTTAGTTTCCCTATGAGGTGCTAAAATTCAATTCTTTAATCCCAAATGTTCACCAAGTTTTCATGTCTAAACAATCTTAATCTGATTATGTTCCCACATTAAAACAGTTTGGATAAGTTCCAAAAAACAAATGGAGTCTACAAACTATATTTAAATTCTAGCTCTTCACTACCCATCATCATCACCCAGCCGCTCTGATACATCACAATATCAACAGTCAGTCAACATCAACAAACACATCAATAAGGTATACATTTCTAGTTAGCTAGATTTCTTACCTATCCATGCATAGAATCATTTCTACATCATCATATGGTATTTTCACCCAGCAAACATCACCATACTGCATCACACTCATGATGACAGAACCGAGAATCATTGGAGACTTCAGTAAGAGAATTAAAATTGACATTTCGGAGAGTAGCATAAAGTTTAACTAGTTTCTCTTGGAATCAATTTAGAATTTCTATAAAAACTCCTTTGCAAGAATCATTTTAATTCATCAAAGAGGCTAAGAGAGAAGCCTTGGAGTCAGTTGAGCGTAATTAAAATATCATTTCATCTTCTAAAAGGGGATAAAGTGCATATCTCATGATAACATACTGCCTTTGAAAAGCTTTGTAAAGCTTTAAGGAAAACTTAGAACATAGACTATTGGTCCTTGTTAGCTTTGGATGAAAACTCATTTGCAAAGTCCATCAGCTACTTTGGCCAAAACATGCATTCAAAGAGATGGTTTCACATTAAACTTTAACTTGGAAATAGAAATGGGCAAGTTCTTTGAGCTCTAGGTTCTTAAGTTATGACATACAAAAATAAACGTGCTTTCATGCTTTTCATTTTAATCTTGCTTACAAAACTAAAGTGATGACTTAAATTAAATATGCAAGAGCATAAACTTAAACGTGCAAGCTTGAAAGTAAATATGTGAGGCATAAATCCAACGTGCTTGAAAAAGTAAATATGCAAGGTTCAATTTCCTTTATTTTAGTGCTCTTGGCTAACAACAATGCAATCGACTTTTAAGGCGAAATGGGAGATAGGCATTCGAGATTCGAAATTAATTAGGTGATGATGCAAGTTCAATTCTTTATTTTAGATGCTCTGGAGGCCCAACAACAATCGAACTTTTAAGGCCAAAAATAGAAAGGCTTTGAGAATTAAATTAGGAAGTGATGATGCAAGTTCCATTTTAATCTTTATGTTCTTAGGTGATAGCTTAAAAGTAAAGATGCTTAGCAAGAACGTAAATATGAGTGCAAGCATAAATTAAATTTTGCAAGTTCATTTTATCTTTCTAGAGCCCTTAACAAGATTTTAAAGGAACTTAAACCTTAACCCAAACTCATCCAACCAAGATAAAGTAAAGCCTAGAGTTCTTAGAACTCAAAACAACATCTTTAGAAAATCAAACTATAAGGCATATAAAGAAAAGGAAATGGCGAAACATCTAGGCAAGAAAAGAAATTTTTGAAACTCTAGAGTCCATGATCTTGGTGATATATTAACACCAACATCATGAGACCTCATCATTGAGTCCTTAGAACCATTTTAAAACACCATCAAAACTGAAGTTCTCAAGAGTTCAAGAAAGGAAGAACTAGAAACATTTTTGCTCAAGAACAAAGATCAAGCTCTAGAGTTTGCTTCAAGTGATGAACATCATCATGAAACTCTCATCATCAAGCTCTCATTTCTTTGAACTTCAGGGCCCATGGCTGAAAATGAGAAAGAACAAGGAAAAGAGAAGAAGTTCTAAATAGAATCAAGAGAAACTATGAACATAAAGCTAGAAACAAGAACTTTAAAGAAGAGAATACATGAAAGAAAATCCCTACTTGGTGAGATGAACTTGAAGATGGAAGAAGAAGATGAAGATGATGAAGAACTCCAAGAACTTGAAGAACACAAGAGCTTTGAGAGAAAAGAAAAGCTTTGAATGTTCCTAAACTTAGCAAATGATCTAAAAGTGGTGCAAGCTCCTCAAGGCATTCTATTTATAGAGAAATGAAACAAATGAAGGGTGCACATGGAGGAGGAGGCTTCAGCCATTGCAGATTGGAGGGCATCCCATGAGTTCCATGAGGTGAGATAATGTGGTCTTGAGCCATGGTGAGGTATGGTTCAAAGTATGGTGAGGTATGGTTCAAGATATGGCATCAAGCATGGTTCTTTGAGTGAGAAACAATTCAACATGTGGTCAAATGGGGAAGAGAATTTTGGCCATGTGCATCAGATTTGGGAGAGGATTAGTTGCATTTTAATTGTGGTTTAGACTTGTGTTTAGGTGTATCTTTGATTATGCTTAAGATTAGGAAGTTGTAAGAAAGTGTTTAGGTAAGGAAAATGGATAATTAGGATGGTCTAGACATAATTAAGGAGTGGTCTTGCACCATTAGTGAGTTAGATCCTCAATTTAGAGTCTAAACAACTCTAGACACACTTCCTTGATTTAAGGAATTGGAGAGAGAAAATACTATTAAAGATTCCAAGACTAGGAATCTTGAGTTCTAAAAAGGGATTTAAGTTTAATCTAAGCAATTTTAGATTCTAATTAACTTTAATAAATTATTTTTACTCTAGATTAATTAGGAAAATTAATTAATCTTCGTTTAGAGCCTAATATTGCTTAGGTTTGCTTAATTACATCATTAAGCTCAAAAACACTATTCTAGGGGCAAAATCGTAATTTTACACTAAAACTGCCCGGAACCACCAGGACTCAAACAAATGTTTTGAAACATGTAAAAACATAGTTTTAAACCTCTGGGAAAAGTTTCGGGCTCAAATGGCACCTTTACCCGCGTAAAACGCTATAGGGGTATTTTGGTCATTTTGACCAGCTTCGCTAGGAAAATGAGACTTTCGCCTCGGAACCACTCAAGGGTCATTCAATCCTTCAAACATTGAGTTGGCCTCTTCGAGGACTAAAGTCGGCCATCCTCGGTCAGGAGCGAAAATGACCTGTGGGGCATTTCGATCATTTTCCACTCAGATTTAAAAATCGAGGCGTTCAAAGAGTAGTAGAGGCATGGACACTATTTTAATGAGAACAAGTTTTTGAAGCCTTATCACCTTCCTCTATTGATGAGATTTTGATGGATGGTGGAGGTTATGGTATGGCTTTCAAGACCAAACCAGAGGATGGGTTTGCAAGTTCTTCTCCCTTTCTAGCTCCTCAATAATGGGTTCCAAAGCTGTTGAGAGCTCATTAATGTAGAGCTTCAATTCTTCAGTTCCCTCCCTCTTAGAGTGAGATTTTTCTTCCATGTTTTTAAAAACAGATTTCAAAATATGACTTAGAGACATGGCATCTTCAGTAAAAACAAGAGCAGTCATCTTGCCATTCTTAAGAATTGCTATTTCATGCTCCTTAGATTGTTCAATGGCTTTCTCTATCACAACACTCATATCTAGTGCAGTTTTTGGAGTAGTTGTAAAGTCTATAGCTGAAGTGGTTTCTAAAAGGGCTTTGGTTTCAGGGGTGAAATTAGGAAAGAAGTATTCCAAAATTGCTCAGTCATAGGCCTAGAAAGTTGGTCTTGAATTACCACAAAGGGTTTAAAGACCAGTGCCCTTATTGTTTTGATTGAACTTTGGATCCCCTTTGTAACACCCTAAAAATTATTTTTTGGATCATTTTCTAGACCAAAACTATCTTTTGAACCAATTTTCTAAAGTCTAAACCTTTTCTGAACATCATTATCTGAGATTTTTCACTTTTTGAACCCATATTGTAGTTTCGAAAGGCATTTCTGAACTTCTGATCTACTTTCTAGACTTGCAGACTTGTTTATGAACTTGATTGTCAATATTCTTGAATAGCCTTAATTTAAGTCTCTTTGGGGGACTCTAGAAAGTGTAATGTGTGAATAGATTGCAAGCTTTTCAAAAATATTTAAGGTTCAAAAGCTTTTTCAGGTAATAAAAATGATCTTTACCTAATGGTTTAACGAATATATCATATATTTGATCTTCTGTATTTATAAACTTTAGCTCAACATCACTTTTCTAAACATGATCTCTAATAAAATGATATTTTATATCTATATATTTGGATTTAGAATGCTGAAATGGGTTCTTAGTAAGATTTATCGCATTAGTGTTGTAACATAGGATAGGGATTTTAGAGTATCTTAGGTGATAATCTTCTAGTTGGTTTCTAATCTACAACATTTGGGTGCAAGAATTTGTAGCAACAACTTACTCACTTCTCTTTGCTGAGAGAACAATTGTGTTTGCTTCTTACAAGACCATGTGATGAGACATTCTCCAAAGAAGCAACAACATCTACTTGTACTTTTTCTTTCAACTCTATCTACAACAAAATCAACATCACAGAAACCTACAATCTCACTAGAAGTATCTTTCTCATACTAGAGATCAAGATTATTAGTGCCTACTAAATATTTTAAGATTCTCTTGATAGTATTTAAGTGTAATTGTTTTGGGTTTGATTGGAATCTAGCACAAATACTCACACTTAATTGAATGTCAAGTTTACTAGCTATACGAGAAAAGAGTGAACTAATCATGCCCCTATAATTACATTCTGAAACCTTCTCACTATTCTTGTCAGCATCGATAACTTGAGAAGGATGCATAGGAGTATCTTATAGGCTTGGCTTGATCCATGTTGAATCTCATTAATAATTCCTTGGTGTCCTTTCCTTGATCAAGGTTGTAGGAAGAAATGCACATGAGAAAGAGGGATTAAATCGTGTTTCGCCTTTTCCTTTACTATTCGACTTCTGAAAAACTTTATAAAAAACTATCAAGTTATGAACTTGAAGTGCAACGGAAAACAACCTTAGTAACTTCAAAAAGTAAACTCTCTGAACTGAATATGTAATGAACGAGTGAAAGAAAGTTTTCTTTTGTGAATCGACACAATTAATAAAGCAGATCTGTAAATAAAATAAAAGATGAAAGAAGAGGAAATCTTGCTCAAGAGTTTTATATTGGTTTGATCAACCTGCCTACATCCAGTTCTCAATAACTGTTGAGTTTCACTATACCTTTCTCTCACTAGAGAAAGAACAGAGATAGTCTTTACAGTAGCCTTCCCAAGCTTTCACCAGTAACTAGTAGACAATCCCTACTATCACACACCAAGTAATTATTCACTAGCCTCTTCAAGTTGAACCAAGTAGTCTTTGACCAGCTTTTCTAAGCTAAACTGGGTAGTCTTTAACCATCCTCTCCAAGCTAAACCGTGACCAGCAAAACACATTTACTGTCACGTTACAAGTAGTCTTTGACTATCTTCTTCAAGCTAACTCACATCGATCACTGCTGGATCAAGGATATAAGGTTTGTGCTTGGGTTTGCAACTTAAACTAACCTACACTCAACTTTTCATAAGATTTAGAGTGAAGGACTTAGGAAATACTTGAATGACTTCTTTCTAATTATTCTTCCTTGGAAGAATGTTTGAACAATTAGGAATGTAGAATGAAGATTTTGTGAATAAGGAAATGATTACAAGCAGTAATAATCTTTACAAGAAAATGAAGAGAATTTTTATTTATGCTCTTTTGTTTAGCGTCAATCTATTAGATTTTTGAAAGCATGATATCTCTATTTATAGAGGTCTTCCTTGTGGTCGTTGCCTTGATCAGACTTCCTAGGTGTAACACCCCGATTTTTCTGTCCGAGGGAAATGACCAAAATGCCCCTGAGGTCATTTCCTGACCCGAACTCGAGGGTAACCAACTCGGTCATCCTCGAAGGGTCAACTCAATGTTTGAAGGGGATTGAATGGCCTTTGAATGCTTCCGGAAGCGAAAATCTCGTCTTCCGCAGTTTCGGGTCAAAATGACCAAAATACCCCTATAGCGTTTTACGCGGGTAAAGGTGCCGTTTGAGCCCGAAACTTTCCCCAGAGGTTTTAAAACACGTTTTCATGTGTCTAGAGGTCTCTATTCAAGTCCCGATGGTCCCGGGCCGTTTTAGTACAAAATTACGATTTTGCCCCTAGAATAGTGTTTTTGAGCTTAATGATGTAATTAAGCAAACCTAAACAATATTAGGCTCTAAACGAAGATTAATTTATTTCCCTAATTAATCTAGAGTCAAAATAATTTATTAAAGTTAATTAGAACCTAAAATTGCTTAGATTAAACTTAAATCCCTTTTTAGAACTCAAGACTCCTAGTCTTGGAATCTTAAATAGTGTTTTCTCTCTCCAATTCCTTAAATCAAGGAAATGTATCTAGAGTTGTTTAGACTCTAAATTGAGGATCTAACTCATTAATGGTGCAAGACCACTCCTTAATTATGTCTAGACCACCTTAATTATCCATTTTCCTTACCTAAACACTTTCTTACAAATTCCTAATCTTAAGCATAATCAAAGATACACCTAAACACAACTCTAAACCACAATTAAAATGCAAGAAACTCTCCTCCCTTGGCTGATGCATTTCGGCCAGCACACTCCCCATTGACCACATGTTGAATTGTTTTCTCACTCAAAGAACCATGCTTGAGGCCATACCTTAAACCATACCTCACCATACTTTGAACCATACCTCACCATGCCTCAAGACCACATTATCTCACCTCATGGAACACATGGATGCCTCCATTCTGCACCCTCATGGCCGAAACACATCAGCCCACACACACACTTCATTTGTTTCATTTCTCTATAAATAGAATGCCTTGAGGAGCTTGCACCACTTTTAGATCATTTACTAAGTTTAGAAACACTCAAAGCTTTTCTTTTTCTCTCAAAGTTCTTGTGTTCTTCAAGTTCTTGGAGTTCTTCATCATCTTCATCTTCTTCTTCCATCTTCAAGTTCATCACACCAAGTAGGGATTTCCTTTCATGTATTCTTTTCCTTAAAGTTCTTGTTTCAAGCTTGATGCTCATAGTTTCTCTTGTTTTTTTTTAGAACTTCTCTTCTACTCCTTTTTCCTTTTCATTTTCGGCCATAGGCCTTGGAGAACAAAGGAATGAGAGCTTGATGATGAGAGTTTCATGATGATGTTCATCACTTGAAACAAACTCTAGAGCTTGATCTTTGTTCTTGAGCAAAAATGTTTTTAGTTTTTCCTTTCTTGAACTCTTGAGAACTTTAGTTTTGATGGTGTTTCAAAATGGTTCTAAGGACTCAATGATGAGGTCTCATGATGTTGGTGTTAATATATCATCAAGATCATGGACTCTAGAGTTTCAAAATGTTCTTTTTGTTCCTAGATGTTTCGGCCATTCCTTTTCTTTTATATGCCTTATAGTTTGATTTTCTAAAGATGTTGTTTTGAGTTCTAAGAACTCTAGCCTTTACTTTATCTTGGTTGGATGAGTTTGGGTTAAGATCTAAGTTCCTTTAAAGTCTTGTTAAGGGCTCTAGAAAGATAAAATGAACTTGCATAATTTAATTTATGTTTGCACTCATATTTACGTTCTTGCTATGCATCTTTACTTTTAAGCTATCACCTAAGAACATAAAGATTAAAATGGAACTTGCATCATCACATAATTTAATTCTCAAAGCCTTTCTATTTCGGCCTTAAAGTCGATTGTTGTTGGGCCTAGAGCACTAAAATAAAGAATTGAACTTGCATCATCACCTAATTAATTTCTCGAATGCCTATCTATTTCGGCCTCAAAGTCGATTGTTGTTGGGCCAAGAGCACTAAAATAAAGAATTGAACCTTGCATATTTACTTTCAAGCTTGCACGTTTAAATTTATGCCTCGCATGTTTACCTTCAAGCTTGCACGTTTAAGTTATGCCTTGCATATTTAATTTAAGTCATCACTTTATTTTGTAAGTAAGATTAAAAATGAAAAGCATGAGCACGTTTATTTTATGTCGTAACTTAAAGACCTAGAGCTCAAAGACTTGCCCATTTCATTCCAAGTTAAAGTTTAATCTGAAACCATTCTTTGAATGCATGTATTCGGCCAAGTAGTGATGGTGGACTTGCAATGAGTTTTCATCTAGCTACAAGGATCAATAGTCTATGTCCTATGTTTTCCTTAAAACTTTACAAATCTTTTCAAGGTTAGGATATCATGAGCTACGTCTTTATTCCCTTTTAGAGGATGAAATATATTTTGGTCACTGACCTAAGGCTTCTTTTAGCCTCTTGATGAATTAAAATGATTTTAGTTAACTTATGTACCTAGAAATGTCAATTTAAATCCTTTATTGAAGCTAAATGTTTTTGGTTCTGATATGATGAGTGTGATGCTGTATGATGATGTTTTGATGTGTTAGAATGTGTGAAAATATCATATGATGATGTAGAAATGATTCTATGCATAATAGGTAAGAAACTAGCTAACTAGAAATACCGTAAAGCTAGAATTTAACATAGTTTTGACCCATTTGTTTTTGGAACTTATCCAAACTATTTTAATGGGAGCATAATCAGATTAGGATTGCTTAGATATGAAAAACTTGGTAACATTTGGATTAGAATCGAATTTTAGCACCTATAGGGAAACTAGTAACTAGAAAACCGTAAAAATGCAAGTTTAGAACCCTTGGAACATTTATTTTTCTGGATTCTGTCCAGCACCCTTACAACATGATAAACATGATTAGTAATTAGTCCTTAAGCATGGGAATGCCTCATAATTGATTTAGATTTAATTCATAGCACCTTAGGCGAAGACGGAACCAAGAAAGGGTCTAAAACGTAAGTTCTAGAACCCCGTAATCACAAGTTAGGAATTCTGTCCTATGCTTTTCAGATTTAAGTGTGAACATGAGGATTATGAATGATGTTTAATTATGAGCCCTTAGGTGCATAAAATATGAGCGACGGATGTTAGAGAACCATATCTCATGATTAAGGCCCGTAAAGGTCAAAGCATAAGCTACCGTAAGGATAAACGGTTGAATGTTCCATGATGATGTATGTGTTATGTGAAGAATGTTAATGTTATTCATATGAGGAATTCATGAGGATATATGTTTGTGTGGCATAAAGCAAATTTGGAAGAAATTCAGCGTAATGCCTTCGTGCCGCCGAATTTCCGACGAATTTGGGGACTTAAAGAGATTTTGAAAATTAAGGTACTAAGATGGGTTCTAGGATGACACCGGTTCGGCCGAGCACCTCCATAGAACTCATGTGACATCGGTACCATTTTATACTCTTAGGTGACACCGGTTCGGCCGAGCACCCCTAAGAGAATTGCCCCCTAACCCGTACTCAGATAGTGGGGATTTATGATTTATGATACGCTTATCGTTAAGTGGTAAGTAAGAACTAGTGACGACTAGTTAAGGTATGAGCTCATAACCTAGATGTATGACACGTTCTGGGTGACACCAGTTCGGCCCCAGTTCGATTGTCTTTTAGGGTGGCCCATGAGGAAGAGATGTTTCATGATTACGATTATGTCACTAAGTTTGTCCCATATGAATGTTTCTATTGCCACTTTATGCCACTAAGTATGATGATGCTTGATGTTATGTTTATGTATGTGCATTAGGTAGTGCTGTGTATACATCCTCTATTATGTTGCATTCATGACATTAAGATCATTCTAAAATGAATGGACCTTGGCTAAACTATGTTTAGAACTTAAAAATGGACATAATGCATGCTCACTCATTTGTATAATTAAACCCAAGGTTCTGAGGGCGTAGAGATGATGACACCTAGGTAGTAGGAGGCCTCTTGAGATTCTTTAGCAAGATTCTCACTCCTCTATCTCTTTCTTTCCGTCACGTCTTGAGATGGCGGCGTTACGTCAGAGTGTTCGTGGACCAGCGGCAGAGCATGGGAGGTGCACCATGACCGGGACCACGGGTCATTCCATTTTGTGGGTCGATGCACGCGATTAGAGTATTCATGTTCATGGGTCGACCCTTCACTCCCCCTGTACATTCCCATCGTTTCTCCCCCGTCTCACCTTTTGGCGATGACCTGGTGTTCGAGCGCGCACGTCCCCGAGAGGAGAGGCTACTCCGTACTCCACCATCCGCGTCCGCCGTTCGAGACTACTCCTCAAAGATGTGCCCTGCTGTTCGGCCATATCTTTCTCGGGACGGATCTTCCGAGGATTCGCCACCTGTACTCCTCCGAGGGATCTTCCCCCACCATACCCATGGACCTTGGAGAGGATAGCGAGCCCACCGTGACTCAGCCGAGGCGTGCACGACGACCGGAGATGCGACCATACCCTGGGGGTCACACTCGATCCCCGTTCCGCCTCTTCACGCCCGAGGAGCTCGCCCAGTTTCCCGGATATTTGCCTCGTTCGCGAGATAGTTGCCAGTAGGAGGCCGTGGATGGCCCGGGTTAGAGCACACACCACTTAGATGGGGATAAACCTTCTTTTGTTTAGAGGTTATCCCATTAGATGCACTCGGGTAGGGGAGTAGATTATGTTTATGTTTATGTTGTATTTTCTTTCATGTATTCCCTTGTACCAAATTAAGTCCCACACTTATAAGTGGGCAAGTTATATATATATAAGATGTTATTCAGTGTTTTCCCATGATGTGCCTTTATGTACTTTATGCTATAATGATATGGAATGTATGTTTTGCCCGTTACCTGTTACATCGCATCACGCGGCTCTCACTTTATATTTCAAAAAAAAAAAATTACCCGTATTTTTCGCTAAGTATTTCTAAGTAAAATTGAGAACTATGAAGTAACAGACTAATGTTTAACCTAAGTATGTTCTAGAGTATTGGGTTAAAAATTAGGATGTTACACTAGGGACACGTGTTGATTATTCATTTGTGTCTTGAAGAGGAAGTCTAGAAGGATAGCCTTTCTATTTGTCAGAGCTGTTACAGAAGCTGTTGCAATATTAAGGTTTCTGATTTTCCTTTAGAAACTACTCTACTTTCTAAATCATGGTTTCTGAACATTTCTTCTAGGACCTGGGGTCATTATCCTCAAAGGCAAAAGAGATGATAAGCCAGTTTTGACACTAGGTTTTTTTACTTTTTCAAATTCAAATTTCCTTCCTTTTTTCTTGTAGAGTGCACTGTTTCACTGTGAGTAAGCTTTCTGAAGTGCGGTAACATTTCCTTGATGATTCTTGAGCCTTCTTGTCTTTAATCACCACTTGTTAATGATTTAAACTTTATGAATGTGCTGATTGATAATAGTAAAACATTTTGGCTTCATAGATAGTTTGATATCTTCCTTTCAAGTATACTTTTTGAAGTCCAATACTACTTTTTGAAGTCTCAAAACTTGATTTCTTGCAGCGTTGATTTTTTCTTCAAATCGTTAGCTATTTCAAGCTTGAATAAAGATACAATTTTTACTTCCTTTTTTGTTCATATCTCTTAACATGAGATAAAACATGTTTGCACATGTAAAGTAAAATATATCCTTGTTTGATTAAGCCTTGATATGCTAAATGATAGAACCTATTTAATTCTTTAAGAAACTCAAGACAACCATTAGTCATTCTTCAAAGCATTTTCTTTAAATTGGCTTTGTTGTCATTCAAAACTTTGTCAACACTTCTTGGAAAGGTTTTGGAGCTAACAAAGGTTCCCTCCTTCTGTTGTTTAATTTGATGTCCTAAAAAAAACTTCAATTCTCCCATCATACTCATCTCAAACTGACTCTACATAAGCTTAGAAAACTTTTCACACAGAGGGTGTTTAGTAAAACTAAATATAATGTTATCAACATAAATTTGTACTATTAGAAAATGATTATCTTGTTGTAAAGTGAAGTGTGTAGTATCTATATTACCACTCTTATGCCAAGCTCTAGGAGGTTGTTTAAGATCATAAAGTGCTTTTGTTAGCTTAAAGACATGGTTGGAAAAGGCTTTACTCTCAAATCCCAAAGGTTGCCTTACATAAACTTCTTCAGAAAGACATCCATTTAAGAAGGCAGACTTCACATCCATTTGGTATAGAGTGAATCCTATGAAGGATGCAAAAGCAAGTAGCATTCTAATGGCTTCTAGCCTTACTACTGATGCAATAGTTTCACCATAATTAACTCCCTCTTATTGATTATAACCTTATGCAACTAATCTTGCTTTGTTTTTAACCATCTTTCCAACGTCATCTAACTTATTTCTAGGCACCCACTTGGTTCCAATGATAGATTTTCTTTTTGGTTTCTCTACAAATGTCCAAACCTTGTTGTTCTCAAATTGATCTAGCTCTTTTTGCATAGCATCCACCTAGCTTTTTAACATTAAGAGCTTCTTCAATGCTTTCTGGTTCTATTGTGGGTATGAAAGCATAATTGGTTTCATTTCTAAAGAAGGAACTTGTTCTGACACCCTTAGAAATATCCCCAAGCATTAGATTCAAATAAACTACACTTAGATCAAAAATTCCTTTGTAGTTTCTATACTTTTGTTGTTATGCAGTATCTTCTTGATGTTCAGAAAATGTGTCCTTTTCAAAAACTACACTTTCTAAAGGCTTTAGGGTTCTGAGATGGCTTTGTGAAGATGCTTTCTCAAATTTACTTTATAAAGCTTATACTTTCTAGTGTTTGGTTTTTGAAGATTGGGCTTTCTCATGCTTATTTTCTAAGGGTTCCTTGATACTTTGTTTCTGAAGGTCTTCTTCAAAAGTAACCAAGTCTTGAGAAAAGCTCTTCTTATGTTCTTTGAACTTGATATGGATGGTCTCTTCAACACATAGTGTTCTTTTGTTGTATATCCTATAAGCTTTAGAGACCAAAGAGTATCCTAAGAAAATATCATCATTAGACTTAGGATCAAACTTTGTAACCTTGTCCCTTGTGTTAAGTATAAAACAGTTAGATCCAAAGATATAGAAATATGTTATGTTGGTTTTTCTTCCTCTCTAAAGCTCACAAGGTGTTTTCTTAAGGATTGATCTTAGAAAACTCTATTTTGAATATGCCAAAAGGTATTAACAGCCTCTGCCCAGAAACCTTTAGATAAACCACTTTCTAAAAGCATTGTTTTTGCCATTTCTTGCAAGCTTCTATTATTCCTTTCAACTGTCTTATTTTGTTGGGGAGTTTTAGGAGAATAGAACTCATGAGAAATGCCATGGTTTTGACATAAGTTTTCGAATTCTCCCCCAAGATCTGATCAAGTGGAAGCAATTTGAATACCTTTCTCATTAGAAACTAGTTTTGCTTAAACATCTGATTTTTTAGCCACCTCATTCTTAGAAGATAAAAAAATAATAGATGTAAATCTAGAGAAATCATCCATTATATGACAAGACAATATTTCTTTGAAGCAAGACTAATAGTCTTGGTTGCTCTAAAAAGATTAACATGTAAAAGTTCTAGTGGCTTGAAAGTTGAAACCGTATTTTTGTTATGGAAAGAGACCTTGATTTGCTTGCTTTTCTCACAGAAATACAAGTTGAATCCTTATCATAATTGATCTTTGGAAGGACTTTAACAAGCTCTTTTTGAGACAACTTAAAAATTAACTTCATATGAGCATGAACAAGTTTCTTATGCCATAGCCATTTATCATCCACAAAGGATGCAAGACATTTTACATCTTAATCTAGAAGGTCATCCAAGAATAACACGTAAGTGTTACCATGTCTCTTACTGGACAAAATGACTTGTTCAGAACCTAGATTCAGCACATGGCATTCTTTGACGTTAAACCACACATTAAAACCTTGGTAACAAAATTGAATAATGCTTAACAGGTTGTGGGCTAAGCTATCAACTAACAATACATAAAAAATTTGGTGAGAATCATTCTCACAACATTTCCAATGGTTGTGACTTTTACTTTACCTCCATCGACAAACTTCACAGAACCTAAGTCTTTTGGTTTCAAGTTTTTAAACCGTTTCTTTTTTTCTGACATGTGTTTAGAGTAGCCACTGTCTATGTATCGCTTGTCATCCTTCTCAACACATATCCTAAGATACACCTACAACATAAATGATTTTGGTTTTAGGTACCCATATCTTCTTAGATCCTTTTGGATTAGTCACTTTTTGCTAGTAGTTTCTAACTTGTTTGTTTGCTTTATTTATCATAGAGCATTTGTTAGGTAGATCCTCTTTTTTATGACAGAAATTGTAAGAAATTTTAATCTTTACCTTCTTATATGAGGTTGCTTTTACTTTCTTATCCACTTCCTTCTCATAAGCAATCCCTGTCTTTTAAAAATATGGTCTTTGTGTAACGCTCCGACTTTTTCTATTGTGCAAAGTTACCAAATTGTCCCTAGGTAGATTTTTCATGAGAATTGAGACAGAGCAATCCTTAATAGGGATTTTTAACATTTGGATAATATTATATGAGGCTTGGATAACAATTCGTGTGAAAATCTCAAATCCCGATTTTTCTATATGTAGAATGACCAAAATGCCCCTGAGGTCATTTTCGCCTGGAAATCGAAGATAGCCAATCCCAGTCATCCCCAAGGGGTTAGATTTATATTTTAAGGGGATTATTTGTGTTATGTTGATGTTGTGATTTAACACCAGATTGAGTAACCTTTGAACCTGGTTACCACCCGAGAAATTTGAAATGTTTATTACAAATATGATTTGATATCTTGAAAAGTTCAAGTAATTCCGAGAAGTTTTTACGTGAAATGACCTTTTTGCCCTTAGTTAATGCTTAATGAGTTTACTTAAGTAATTAAGGCAATATTAGGCTCTATTTCAATGCAGATTGTTTTCATTCATTAACCTTGGGTTAAAAATTAATTACCTAAGGTTAAAAATAATTATTTGAGGTAATTAGAGCCTAAGAATTGTTTAGGGAAGTCTAATTTCCTTTCTTAATTACAAAGGCTCATAAAATCAATAATGTTAAGATTAAGGTAAGTCTAAATGCATTTTCTTTCTTTGTCTTGAGATTATAACTTATGTTACTAATTGATTATCAACTCAATTGAGATTAACTGCATTACTAATGTAAGATTACTCTTTCACCTTGTCTTGGTAAGCCTTACATATTTGATTTTATCATTTACACAAAATTACTAATTCCTAACCTTCCACCTAATTAAACTATCCTTTGTGTCCTACCACTTAGAAATCAAATGAATTGTCTCCCATTTTTTTTCCCAAAGGCAGCAATGGCCTCCACACCTCCCTGATGGTCATATTTTATTTTTCTTTCAAGGAATAATGCACTACATCATTAGACACCTCCATGATGGTCATATTTTATTTTTCGTTCCAGGAATAATGCGCTATATCATTAGATACACCTCAAATACATGTCCTACCATACATGATAAAGGAATATATGTTCCCATTATTCCTTGCAAGTGCCACGACCTCCATGCTCCCATTACCTCATATTTTATTTTTGCTTTCAACAATAATACACAAGAACACATCATTCATTGCCTTACCTTATGCTTTGTTGGAGTTGTCTTGCTAATGATTTGCTCAAAAATTCTGTTCCCTATTACAGCGATGATAGGCCACGGTTTTCAGCTCCTATCCACCCTCATAATTCAATTTTTGTAAAGCCTAATGCACTCAAAAGTACCCATTGCTTTACCATTTATTTGTTTGGTAGTTGTCTCACTCAACATTACTCAAAAAATTTTGCATTCTCTCAAGAGCTCTAAGTATTCTTCTTCGTCCTCCTCCACATCCAAGAGACCTCACTCTTAACATTCATCCAAGTTCTCAAGCTCAAACAAACACATATCCATCATAGATCAATTTCTAAACACTTAAGCTTTCCATTTTCAAACACAAGAACATAAGCAAAATCCTCCCTCCATTCCAACCACACTTGGCCAAAACTATATCATCACTAAGATCAAATTTCGTTCTTGTAACTTCATAAAAGATCAACCTTTCTCTTCAATAAACAAGAAACTTAATAGGGATTTTATTTCATGTTCTTTCTTATGCTTTTTCCTTATATTTTTTATTTTCATGGCTTGATGATGAGGAGTCATGGTGGTGGTTGTAAATCTATCATTTAATTGACCTTTAAAGCTCAAGGTTTAATTCTTGTTGTCAAAATATTAATGGAATAATTATTGTTTTTCTTTGGTTTGGTTCTTTTTAAGCTTGATGATGAGTTCAATGAAATAAGGTTCTTGGAACTATGGTAACAAAGAACTCTAAAGCTCATTTCTTTTTGGTCAGATTATTTGGAGTTAAAGAGTTTCATTCTCTAAAAGTCTTGAGTTTTGAGCTTAACAAGATATAAAATGAACTTAAATTCATGTTTATGTTTTAAGCTCTTGCATATCATGTTTATATTTCAAGCCTTGCATAATCATATTTATATTTCCAAGTTTTCACCTTATAATGACAAAGATTAAAATGATGATTGCATGGCATGTTTATGATTCTAGTCACCACCTAAATCTCCAAAGCTCAAGACTTACTCCTTTTATCTTAAACAGAAATTTTGATCATGGACACACCTCAAACATTTGATTTTCAACCCTCATGATGATCTTGGCTTGAATTTAGTTTTATTTTATTTTGAGGCTTGGATCTTGTCTTCAAGATGCACAGAGAATTTATGAAAGACTTAGAAATTGAAAAGGATTAAGAAACATGATTTTTTTCATGATTTTAAAAGCTGAAGTTTTAGTTTCTGACCTAATCTATTAGAACTAGAATGGTTACTGATTTATGATGTTTAGATGAGTATAAGTCACTATCAATTGATATAAAAATTATCTTTAGCATTTTGGAAAAAACTAGCAACTAGAAATGATCAAAATTGTAATTTTATGAAGCTTTTAGAGAGATTAATTTTGTGGAACTTATGCTTACTGTTTTCGGCCCTGTTCATCACTGTTCATGTTGTTCACACACTTGAGGATTACTAATATTGGTTGTAAAAATTATTTTTGGTATGTTAGATGCATAAAAGTATAATTACAAGTGTTAGTTTGGACCAAAACGGTTTTAATTAGAGTTGGTAATGGTGTTGAATATGTCCATGAGTTCAAAATACCATTTATGATGTTTAGAAAAAGTTTTAAAAGTTTCAGTTGTTGTTATGTATTAAAAATGAGCAATTTTACACTTTGACCCCTAAAGTATAGTAAAATTTGGCCTATGGTCCAAAACGGTTTTTATGATGAATTTAATTGATTTCTAAGTGTTATGGGTCTCTAAAATGTATAGATTAGTTTTAAGGATCATCAGTTTGAGAATACCAGTTAAAAAGAAAAATTACATTTTGACCCATAATCTTTGAGAAATTGCAATTCTGACCTTCTTTTGGACCTAAGCATAAATATTGATAATTTGATGATATCAGTGAGAATGATATCTTATGGAAGCTATATACATGTGTTTTAGTTGAAGTTTTATGACTTGTGATGATCATTAGTATGTTGCACTATCTTATTGAGAATGACATATGCATTAGCTGATTTCGGTCCTTGATTTCAGCATATTGGATAGGAGCATGTTTACTTTCATGAGATATTGATGATAACATGCTTATGTATAATTATATGCAAAGAATGTGTTGCATACTTATGTGATCAAATCACATGTTGAATTGTGACATGTTGTAATTATGCTTGAATAATTGAGATGCATGATTTATGAAGTTTATGAACATGAAAGGTTAAATAATAAGTTATGATTGTGAATTATATTTGCATCTCTAGATAACATGTTAAGATTTAAGATGACATAAGATATATGGAAGTGATCCTCTAAACTCCCTGAATTAAAGGTTATGAGAGGTGATCCAATAAGGTGACCCTCTAGACTCCCCAAATTAAAGGTTATGAGAGGTGATCCAAATAAGGTGATCCTTTAGACTCACCGAATTAAAGGTTATGAAAGGTGATCCTATGTCGTGAGCATAACATGTTAGATGATAATTTATAATCATATGTTTCATGTATGCATCTCTAGATAACATGCTAAGATTAAATGTGACATAAAATATATGGAGATGACCCTCTAGACTCCCCGAATTAAAGATTAAGAGAGATGATCCAATAAGGTGATCCTTTAGACTCCCCGAATTAAAGGTTATGAAAGGTGATCCTATGTCCCCTACCCTGCACTCTGGGAGTCAGGAATTAATTTATCAAGAGGATAAGTATAGACTAGTGATGACTAGTGAGGTATGAGCTCATAACCTAGAACTCTCAAGAGGAGAGAAAATATAGAGCGGCCTCCAAGGAAAGAGATTGAGAAATTTAAGTCACCTAAAAGAATAATGAGGAATGATCATGTTAGAAGGATTTATGTTTTTTTGCATTGGTTATGATTTCTATGATATTTTTGCATATGGCATTGACATGCATTCATGATATAGTATGTTGCATCCATGACATTAAGATTTATGGTAAAAGATATGAGCCTCGGCTAATAGCATTTAGAACTTAATATATGAACCTTATATATGCTCACATTTTCATAATGAAACCCGAGGTTCCTAGGGACGATTATGATGACACTTGCATTAGAGCCGGGAAACCCTACTGAGAATCTTGAATAAGTTTCTCATTCCTCTTCTTTCTTCCGTGTCATCTCTAGACAATGATGATGGTGTAGCTCGTGATCTCCTCTAAGACGTGGATGAGGGAGTTGCACTGTAGAAGAAATCAGGAGGATTGTAGTGGCAGTACGAAAATATTCTTCTTTCGTACATTGGTTTTAGGGTGATCATACCCCTTCTATCTGCTTGTATTCTAGTCTTTTGATGAATATGTAATGATGCCCTTTATGTTTAGAGGAAGTCACTTATATGATATAATTCTGATGTGTCAATTATGTTAGTTACTTAACATGCGCGGTTCACGTTTTGTATTTGTTCAAAAAAAAAATTTACCTATATTTTCACAAACATATTTTCAAGAGTTTAAGTTAAAAACTGGAACAAATGAGTAATGACTAATAATAAATGCGTCCTAGGTGTGTTGGGTTAAATATAAGAGTATTATACTTTGACCTCCAAGCATCATGTTTAGAAATATAGAGCCACTAACCATTTTTTCTAAATTTGATTTGAGAAGTTTAGAGGTTTTCTCAAGCTCAAAAATCTCTTTCTAACCTTTTTGATCCTTGTTAGAAACTTTAGTTTTTAATAACTTGAGTTTGACATTTAAAAATTTATTTTCTCCTTAGATTTCTTCTTTCTCAAGCTTAGATTCTCAAAATTAGTTTTTACCTTCTCAAGCTCTGAAGTTAGTTTTTGATAATTCTTGTTAAGAGATATGCAATGAGAAGTTAAGGTTTGTGAATTCTCTAGCAACTCATCATATAATTTTAGAAGATCATCATAAGAAGGTTCAGTTTCTGAAGGGTCATTTACCTCAGTTTCTTCGCCAGAAATGTAGTCAGCCATGAAGCAAAGATTAGCAACATCCTTAAGTTCATCTTAGGTTTTTGAACCTCTTTTTCTTCTTTAAAGTCACTCCATATGGAAAGCATTCCTTTCTTTTTGGGAGTGATCTTCTTTTGTGAGCCTTTAAGTTTTGGATAGTTTATTTTGAAGTGCCTTTTTCTCTATAATTGTAGTAGCTCACATTCTCAAATTTTCCTTTACCATTATTGTCCCTTCTAAAGTTAAAGTCATTCTTTTTTTTTATCCTAGCTTTCCATGCATTTGACATCTTCCTCACAAACATAGATATTTCATCTCCATCTTCTTCTTCTGACTCTTCTTCTGAGTCTTTTTCCTCATAAAAAATCTCAACAGCTTTCATTGCTTTTGCTTTGAGTTGCTTTCTTTGAGAGGTCTTTAGGGCTTCAAATTTATTTTTCTTCATGGCTTCACTATGAACTTTAGAAAGTACATCCTCATGAGTTTTGAAAGACCCAATGAAAGCATCTAAGCTAAGGGTTTGAAGGTCCTTAGCTTCTGTGATTGCTATAACCTTAGGAGCCACTTGGCTGAAAGGCTTCTAAAGATTTTTCTTACCAGGGTTTGAATATCTTTTTCCTAAGCCCTTGAGTTGGTTGATAATGTGCATAAATCCGGTTGTCATTTCATCAATATCTTCCTGTTCAGTCATTTTGAACATCTTATGTTGATGAACTAGCTTGCTTATCTTGATCTTTTTAACCTGATCTATTCCTTCATAGAGCATGTATAGTCTATCCTAGATTTTTTTAGCTGTGTCATAAGCAATGATTTTGCCATATTCTACTTTTCTTAGTGCACAGATAAGTAGATATTTGGCTTTGGAGTTCAATTGAACGTTAACTTTATATTGCTCTGTCCATCTACTTCTTGGGATCCCTCTTAAAGTGGAAGGTCCATCTTTAGCTCATGGTACATCCTCCCTAGGAGTGTAATATCCTTCTTGAATAAGTTCTTACAAGTCATGACTAGTATATTTTATGAATAATTCATCCTATCTTTCCAATAGGCATGATCACCACCATCCAAAAATAGGGGTCTATTATAGAGTGTTCCTAGCAATGTGTACATTGTGTGCCATCTTTTCTCAAGATCTTGTCCTCTACAACCATTTAGATGCTCAACTCGTTAGAGGCTTGAGCTCAAATAGTAATTGTAAGTAGAAAGTAGCACAAGAATGGGGGCTTGATTCATGTTTTTAACTTCTTTTTAGTTTCTAAAAGACTAAACCAAAATATCAAGTTTTTTTACTTGAAAACAGCCGAAACAAGAGTTAGTTTGTTTCAACAAATGGCTTTCTGAGCAAGTAACAATTAAATAAATTTTAGAAATTGTTTTAAAAGGATTCTCAGAAAAACACAACAAAAACTTAAAGGAATGCTAAAGAATAGAAAGAAAAGAAGAAAGAGATGTTACTTAAGGATTTTATACTAATTCATCCAAACATTGCCTACATCCAATTCTCAACAAGCTTGTTGAGTTCAACTAAACAAACACTTTATCAAGCTTGAGAAAATAAGATATTCTTTTAATAGCTTTCTCAAGCTATCTCTAGTGAACAGTCATTCTAATTAGTAACATCCTAAAAATTATTTAAAAATTAATTTGGCCTTTATTAGTCGTAATTTAAAAAATTTAATAGTTTTAGCAACAATGAGGACGGCCCAAAGAATGTGCAAAAAAAAAGTGAATAGTGATTTACAGGTCTCGTGGGCCTATTTGGACAGCCAAAACCCTAAAATTGGGGCCTAGAGATGCTCAGAACTGAGAAAAGAAAAGGTTAAGGTTAGAAATAGTTAGAAATGAAGATTTTATACCTAGAATTAATTTTCAGGCAATATTTGATTACCTGGGTATAGTATTTTATTCATTCGGTAAAATATCGATGTGCAGTTTCTTACACCGAATGAAACTTGCAGTGCAAGTTTGCTACCTAACTAGACAAGTGTGTGGTTAAAGTGAAACCACACCATTATCTTTAGCCAAGAATCAATAATAGCCACATAAAACTATAATTTCTATTTCAAGTAAATAATTTTTGTGGTGGAGAACTTATAAGACATCTTATAAGTTAAATAAAGAAACATAAGATCCTTTCGACTTGTCAAAGGCAAATAAAGAGATGAGATCCTTTTCAAATTGTCGAGGGAAAATAAGGATAGATGAGATCCTTTTTGATTTATCAAGGGAAATTAAAAATAATTTCTCTATATTTGGCATTCTGTACTGTGATTATGAGCTTATGATAAATATGGACAAAGTGATTGATTTTTAAAAATAACCCACTTTGGAAATATGATTTGGAACTTTAAAAATGAACTATTATTATGTAATGCTTGATGACCTTTTTCCTACTAAACCGAAGTGGCTGGGACGATAACGATGACATTATAATTGAGTTTTTAGGGAGTTACGCTATTGAGAATTTTAGAATTCTCACCCTTATGTGTTTATTTCCGTGTCATCTCTAGGTTGATTCTAGAGGACAATGAAGCCACTACAAGAAAGAATAAATTGGAGTTTTGCAGTAGTTAGTAGCAGAGACTTATATCTATTGTACTTAAGTGTATGCATGTGTCTATAAATATAAAGGAGAACAGATGTATTGTAAGGCTCTTAAAAGTGCTTCTTTTTGTAGTCAACTTTGTATTAAATGAATGTTTTATCTCTTTGTTATATATGTTAATAGAACTATGACTTAGTTGCTTCATGATTTGATCGATATTTGTTGTAGCTATCTAAGCAAGGTTCGTAATTTTAGAAGTAACAACCCTCAAGTCCAACATTATGACTTACGGATGAAGTTGTACTTAGGAGGATGTTACATAATTTACTCTCACATACAAGTAGTCTTTGTCCTAGCCTCTTCAAGCTAAACTCATTTATCACTATTAGATCAAGGTACAAAGATAAGGTTTGGATTGGTACAGTGCATTTTTAAGAATAAAATAGTGTTTCAGTGAAAAGACTTGAGAGACTCCATTCTAAATTCTTCCTAAGAAGAAAATGTTAGGTAATGGTCACAAAAAAGAAGATTTTCTATATAGAAACTGACTACAAAGAAAATGATGAACTTTAGAAAGTATTAGAAGCTTTCAACACTTGTGCAAAAGTTTCTTCACATTTGAAAGTTTCATCCTTTTATACTAAGATTTTCTGTTTATTCTCTTATGGAGCATTTGGGTTTTTATGTCAATCAAAGGATAGGGAAGGGTGAGTGTGTAATACCCTATTCTTTTTAGAAATTAAATGAAGCTTTATTAATGAGAATTTTATGATGTTGATAGATGTGGAAATGATGAGACTAACTCAAGAAAGCCAAAAAAAAAAAACGTGAATAGTGTCTTACAGGCCCCACAGGTCCACTTAACAAATGAAATCCTAGAATTGGGCCCCGGAGATGCCCAAAATTGAGAAATTGTAAGATTATGTTTAGAAATAGGTAGGAATAATGATTTTATACCCGAAATTATTTTTCGGGCAATGTTTGATTTCTCAGGTACATTGTTTCGCTCGTTTGTAGAAATTTCAGTATTCGATTTCTAACACCGAAAACTAGTTAATATCTACAAATAATGAAGTATATCCACTTGAATACCAAGTGAATGGCTAGGATTTCATCTTGGATGAAAGATCAAATCCTAGCCATTGATTTTAAACCCTTTTAATGGAAAGAAATTATATTTTATTTTTCAACCAATCATAACACTCCTTAATAGATATACTTAACCCACCTAATCTCATCTTTTTCATCATCATCCTCGGCCAAGTGAAGAGCAGAAGCAAATTCATTCCTTCTTCATCCAAAAACCTTTGCTAAACCTTGAATTTCAACCTCCAAAATCCTAGACCAAATCTTGCTAGAATCAAAAACTTCCTTAAGCAAACTTGTTCTACACTTCAACCTCCACAAATATAACCGATTAGATTTTTCAAAACCTCACTTTAGTACCTCACTCAGCACTGATTAGTGGAGGATCTAGGTGTGTTTCAAGAGTTTTGGGGTGGAGAACATCTATCTTGAAGTATACAAAAGCTAAAGAAGCATTAGCTTCCAAGGGTAGGGTTTTATTTGTCCTCTTTTGTTTCAAAATTTCCTCTGAAAATTCTGATTGGTTTTGTCCTAAAATTCCTGATTTTATTGGTTAATCATATGTTGATATTGATGTATGAATTTTGGTGGAGTGTTTGGTGTGGTGGAAAAATCATTTTCATCAAGAGAGACTTGGAATTAGTTTGCTGGATTTTCGGATTTCAACAAGACAGAACTTGTTGATAAATTTTCTGGTGCAATTGTGTTCCATTTTATGGGCTATGAAAATTATATGTTGAAGGTAACATCCTAAGACAACCCCATGATTTTTCCTTGGGTCATGTGAACGATTTTCTCTGCTTGAAAAAAAATTCATGATTCTTGAACATTGTTGCTGGAAAATCCCGGTTTGAAGCAAGCCACAAATTTTGTCGAATTTTCTAATATATCTAGAGATCTTAGATTCAGTTGAAAATTTTATGGGATGTATTTAACATGTTAGGGAGTCTCTATTAAAAATTTGGGGTTATTCTGGGCACTTTTTCTATGTTTAAAAATTCAAGAACCGAAGTTGTGACTATGCTGCATGAAATATTGAAGCTGAGGCAGTAAAATTGTGTGATTTTATTATCATAGTAAACAATGGGTTTATTCTTTGAAAATTTTATGGCAAGCTGGTAACACATTGAATTGCAACTGTGAATTTTATTTTGAGTTGATTTAATCAATTGGTGGGGTCGAAAATTGTGAAAGTTCTGATCTAAACTGTGAACAAGTGGTCTCTAACCACCAGATTTGAAAAATTTAGTTGATAAGGTTAGAGAACACCGTTTGTTTGGAAATTTGTACAGGGCCTTTTAGACACATTGACATGTCATAGAGAATTTTTATGGCTCTTAAATTCGCTGTTTGATAGGGAAATTAATTTTGAATTCTAGAGTGATAAATCTGCTGATTGCTGAAAATGGTAAGAATGGCTTTAGATACAAGTATATATCATGTTAATGCATGCTAATTGTTTGAAAGAAATGTTGATGAGATATGGATGAGACTCCAACATAATTGTATGCCTACCTATGATCTAAGCAGGCCTTTGAAAGGAGAAGTACACTATGTGATTATTGTGAGGATAAAGGAAAAGAAAAGAAAAATAACATGACTCTTAGTTGTGCAATTTTTAACATATGGGGAAAATAGAGACAAGGCTTATGTGGTTGAACGGGAAAGACAAAAGTAAGAGCTTTCCTGGGAATTTGATAAGTCGGTAGACGTATCGACATATAGGAATGAGCTCATGTCCTAATGGACAATAGTTCTTGTGGAGTGATTCCACTACAGACATCACTTGATGTGAGATTAAGCCTTCCCTATGTTAATGAGAAAAAGAACAATGCACGAATTATTATTATACTTGTACTTGATTTTACATGATGTATATACCTTGATATTGCTATACATAGTTTTGCATGAGTATTCCCACATGAATAAGCTTATCAATTGTGTTTTACATTATACCTGAGGGAATACCCTACTGAGGATTTTATAATATTCTCATCCCTACGGTTGCATTTACTTTGTGTTAATCAGATCCAGCAGATGCCGTCACTAATATTTTACCTTGACTCGCCACAGTGGGTGTGGCATTATGATCCTGCTCTTGACTCTCTGTATGTAGTGGGTTACTCGCAAGTTCGTGTCTATGTGTTTTTCGCCGCTTTTAGTACATCAGTATTTACAGCTGACTTTGACCCTGCTTTCCCTTATGATGGTGTGCCTCTCCACTTGGCACACCCAGTGATATTTGATGTCCCACCTGCACCACCAGCACCCCCTCCAGCAGATGATCCCTCTTCATCCTCGTCTTCAGACTCAGACCCATCGGAGGGTCCTGATGCCCCAGGCGGAGGTGAGGCTATCATGCCGATAGCCAACGGTTTCATCTAGTAGGACGTGAGATCTTCAGGGACTCATGATATGTATATAGTGGTAGTTTAGTACTAGTGACCCTCTAACCTGCAGATTAATCGTGTTAAATGTTGTGGGGTTTATTTCTGTTTGTACAAACTTTTGCTAGACCTCAACTTTGAGCAGGTTAGATTAGATACTGGAGGTGTTCCTTTCTTTTGTGAACTGAGTTCCTGATGAGCTTAGAAGTTAACCAGTGTAGTATCAGTACGGTGTACACATTGCAAACTTAAAAATGATGTTTATATATGTATATACGAGTTTGGCCATATATGTGTCTGAATTATTTGATTTCAATTATTTTCGACTAGTATAGATTGTGAATGTAAGTAATACTTTTCTAATTACTGTGTTGATACTCGAGTAAAATATGGTAATTCGGAGGGTGTTACAGAGTGGATAAGGAGGGCCTAAGATTTCTTATCTTATGTTTGCAGATGATGTTATTCCTTTTTGCAAGGCGACTAATTCTCAGGTTCATATGGTGTTGGAGACTCTTCATAATTTTTGTCATGCATCTGGTATGACTATTAATTTTGAGAAATCCCATGCTCTTTGTTATAAGAATGTCTCTCGAACGTGTAACGCCCTGGTTTTCTTTCGCATGTACAAATGACCAAAATGCCCTTAAAGTCATTTTACCAGAAGAATGAGGATAACCGGCCCCGGCCATCCTCAAAGGGCTATTTTAATATTGAATGGGGACTATATGTGTTATATGTGTTAATAGAGCAGAAGAATCTCATTTTTTGGTTCTTATACGCAAGTTACCAAAATACCCCTGCAGTAGTTTAACATGAGATTAACTGTCGAGTGGACCCAGACCTTACCCGGGGATTTGAAATGTCATTTTTAAGAGATGTCTAATGTCTATCTAAGCTCGGGTGGGCCCGAGGAGTTTTTGTAAAAAATTATCGTTTTGCCCCTAATTAAGGGCATAATGAGCTTAATCGCGTAATTGACAAAACCTAAGTAATATTAGGCTCTAATTAAATATTAATTAATTTTAATAATTAATCTAAAGTCAAAATAATTAATTGGGGTTAATTAGGGCCTAAGTTTTACTTAAAGAAACTCAAAATCCTTTTCTTAATTCAAGACTTTATGTCATATTTTATTGAATAGTGTTTTCTCTCTCCAATTCCTTAAATTAAGGAATTAAAGACGTAATTGTAATTCTTGTTGAATGAGATTTGACTCTACTAAATGAACAAAAGCACTCCTTAACCATGTCTTGAGTGGCCTTAATCACTCACTTTCTCACCTAAACACTTGATTACAAACTCCTAATCAAAGGCCTGATCAAAGATACTCCTAAACACACTTCTAATCCACATCAAAAAGAGACATTTCCTCCCCATTTTTCTTCATGAAACTAGCAGCCACTCCCCCTTCATTCATCTCATCACATTTTGATTCATTTGCTTACACACTCAAAGAAAGCTATACCTAGCCATACCCAAACCCATACCTAGCCACTCCATGTAATGATACAACAAAATGAGATATTTTTCCTTCATTTTCCCTCCATATGTGCCGCGATCACTCCTTCCCCTCTCATCCTCTCGTATTGCATTTTCTCTATAAATAGACACACAAGGAAACTTACAAGAACATTTGCTCATTCTTGCAACCTTAGTTTTCTCTCTTTGCTCTCAAGAGTTCTTCTTCTTCTTTATTCCTCAAAAAAACCACCATCAACCACTACATCTCAACCTCAAATCACTACACAACCACCATAGACCTTCCTAAAACACTTAACCTTTCCATTTCCAAGATCAAAACTCAAGACATATCTTCCTTCGTTCTCTTTTTCTCTTTGGCCAAACCATTTCTTTGCTCTAAAGAAGAATTTTTCTTCCCATCTCTTTTCAAGATCAAGCTCCTTTCTTTTAACAAGAAAAACATTTTTGGTAGGGAGTTCTTTCAAAGTTTTTATTCTTTTCTTTTGAATCATTTTTGGTTGTAATGTTGAATTGATTGAAAATATTCTCTTCTTCTATGTTCTTTCACTTTTGGGATTTGAATGAATATTGGAGTATTGGTTCTCTCTTTTTCTTTCTTTCTTTTTGGCCTCAAAGTTTCCTTTTCTTTCTTTTCCTTTTTCAGCCTTGATGGCCTTATTGTTTAAAAATCATGGCTTGATGATGAGGATCTTTGATGTTGGTTGCAAAACCATCATTTGTTTGACCTCTAAAGCTTAAGATTTCATTTTTAGTTTTAAGAGTTCCTAGCAAGCTAGCAAGTGAAAATGTTATTCGATTTTCTTTGATGGTTTTTCCTTTGAGCTTGACGGTGAGTCAAAGGAAGCAAGGTTCCTGGAACCATAATGATGAAAGACTCTAAAGCTCATATCCATTTTGTAAGATTGATCGGTGTTTTAGAGTTGTTACTCTAAATAAGAGTCTTAAGCCTAGGACCTAAAGAAATAACAAATGGAAATGCATTCATATTTATATTTCAAGCTTTTGTATTTCATATTTATATTTGAGTCTTGCACATCATATTTATTTCCAAGTTGTCACCTAAATCTTGAAGATAAGAAAATGAACTTGTATTTCATGTTTATATTTCTTGTCTAGCATATTTATACTTCAAGTCATCACCTAAACTTTAAAGATTAAAAATGAGCTTGCATTCTCATATTTATGTTCAAGCTTTGCATATCATATTTATATTTCCATTGCCATCACTCTATACTAACAAGATTAAAATGAGGCTTGCATTGCATGTTTAAGTTCATGCCATCATCTAAATAATCTAGAGCTCAAGACTTAACCCTTTCAACTTACATGGTGTAACATCATAATTTTTAACCCAATACTCTAGAACATATTTAGGTTAACCATTAGTCTATTACGTCATAGTTTCCTCTTTACTTTAAAATACTTAGCGAAAAATACAAGTAAATTTTTTTTCCTTTTTTTTATAAATGTAAAAGAGAAGTGAGAGCCGTGCAACACGACAAATGATGAAACGTAAAAGAAATAAAACACAATTCCAAATAAACACATCATGTAATTGCACAACATGATAAAACAAACTGCATAAATAGATATATCATATGCCCACCCAAGAAAAAGTGGGACTTAGTTTAGTACAACATCGAACAAATACAATTGAAATAGAAATACATGGAAACATAAAAGAGAACACCCACACCCTAGTGCACCTAGAATGAATAGCCTTTCTGAACAAAAGAAAGGCTACCTTAATCTACGTGTGATGTGTACACTATCACTCCTCAAGCGCCTCTACTGCTAGTAGTTCGGATAGGGCGGGACATAATCGATCCGTGGGTGGAGAGCATCCGAAGAGGGCACTCGCTGCGACTGGACATAAGCTCCTCAACGAGGACGCATGGATTGCCTCCGAACTAGCCTCGGTTGTGTGACCATCTCCTCTCTACCCTCTACCCTCAGCGGGGGAGTAGGGGCAGAGCTCTCGGAGTATGGATAGGTGGGTAGATCCCCTAATGGGTCAGTCTCCGAATGTCTCGAATAGGGGACATAGTCGAGAAAATCATGGGCTGCAGACTCAGCAAAGTACGTGTGAGCACTCTCTCATTATGCTTCCGCGCTCGCTCAAAAACCATGTCGTCGCCATACAGGGAAGTTGGAGAAAATCGATGGCTATGTACAGGGTGAGAAAAGGGGCATCCCAAAAACATAAACACTCAGAGTGTGCAGCTCCCCTTAAAATGATACGACCAGTGCTCCGGGTCGTAGTGCACCTCCCAGGTGGGGTATCAACGAACAACACGAAAGTCGCCATCTGAAAACGTGATGGAAAGAAAAGATAGAGGGGGTGAGAATTTTGCTAAAGAATCTCAGTAGGGCGACGCCTATCTAGGTGTCATCATCTACATTCTCAGGAACCTTGGGTTTCTTTGGAAAAAAAAGTGAGCATGCATAAAATTCACTTATTAGGTTTTAAACTTAATTATCCAAGGTCCGTTCCTTTTAGGATGAGTCTTAATGTCATGGATGCAACACAATAAAACATGAATGCATAACGATGCAATAGGCATAATCAAATAAACATTTATAGAGCTATCAACATCATATAGGTGGCATAAAGTGTCATATACTTCTCATGTAAAAGCATTTCTCTTTCTGCAACAGTGTGACATTCAAAGCATTATACTGTAACATAGGGATCAGCCTAAAAAGACAATCGATCTGGGGGTGCTCGACCGAACCGGTGTCACCCAGAACGTGTCACATCTCTAGGTTATGAGTTCATACCTTAACTAGTCATCACTAGTTCTTACTTATCATCTGATAAGTGAAATCTCAATAATAATAATCATAATAGAACGCATCGTACCGACACCGAGTACATGGCGAATATTGTCCTCTATGGGGCGTTACGTATCACCGTCCCCCTCAAGGATTTGTTTCTGGGGTGTTACGTATTGCTGTCCCCCAGAACGCATTCTCACAGTACTATGTCACATTCAAAACTCATATCTTTTTGAAAACTTTCCAAGTTCCTCAAATTTATCAAAAATTCGGCAGCATAACTATGGCACACCGAATTTCTTCCAAATTTGCCTTATGCCACATTCATATATATATGTACAAAATCATGAGCATCACAGTCGTCATAAACTTCCATAATAAAATCATGCACCCACATGAAGTCCTAGAGTTCATTATGCTCCTAAAATCCATTTAATTGTGGTTTAGAGGTGTGTTTAGGTGTAGCTTTGATTAGGCTTAGGATTAGAAACTTGTAAAGAGACATGATTAGTGAGCACTCTAGCCCATTAGTGGGGTCAAAATCCTACTCTACCTAGGATTTTTGGAGTATGAAGAATGAATAGTGAAAATACTATTCAAGATTCTATGTCTTGGGAACTTGAATTTTTAAAAGAAAAAGGGGTTTTTGAGTTTAATCTAAGCAATCTTAGGTTCTAATTAATTTTAATAACTTATTCTAGATTAATTATGGAAATTAATTAATCTTCGATTAGAGCCTAATATTGCTTAGGTTTGCTTAATTACATCATTAAGCTCGAATGGCACTATGCTAGGGGCAAAATCGTAATTTTACACAAAAACTGCCTGGGACCACCAAGACTTAAACAGATATTTTTAAACACATGAAAACGTCATTTTAAACCTTTGGGGGAAGTTTCAGGCTTAAACGGCACCTCTACCCGCGCAAAACGCTATAGGGGTATTTTGGTCATTTTGACCCAAAACTGCAGAAAACACGATTTTTGTTTCCGAAATCACTCAAGGACCATCCAATCCCCTTCAAACATTGAGTTGACCCTTCGAGGACTGTTGGGCCAACTATCCTCGAATTCCGAGCAGAAAATGGCCTCAGGGGCATTTTGGTCATTTTTTCTCAGACAGAAAATCGGGGCGTTACACATGGGAATTTCGGTCCCATGACATTTATATTTACAAATATGATTTGTTTTTCAAAGAACAAAGTTCTAAGAATTGGCATATTATTGTCTTGAGGTTTTAAAGCTTGTGTCTTACAATTTTCCTTGAGAAATATGTTAATCCCTAAAGTGTTAAAACATGATTCACATAACCAAAATCCTCTTATTAAGCCCTCTAATTTTGCTGCTGACCTAAGGAAATTTACTTGTGTTTCTAAAGGGATAAATTAGTTATAAGAGTGTCCCTTGACCTAGAATCAATTTTAGGAAGATTAGTATGCTAGAAATGCTTATTATTGCAACTTTGCATGCTCTTGGAAAATTAAATTTTAGATTTTGTTCTAACATTTCCAGATCTGAGGTATGCTGTTTGAAATGAATTAAATGGGTAAAATTTGTTTGTAATTAGTGTGATAATTATTTTTAACACTTAAGAAAAGACTAGTAACTGGAAATGATTAAAAATAGGATTTCTAGAACCCTTAAAGGCACAAAAATATGGTTTACATCCACATATTTATAATTTGGTAAAATGAATGTTTAACACTTAGTAAATGTATAGGAATTACTCATAATTGGTTTAGAAATTTATTCTAGCATCATAGGAAAAGTCAGTAATGAGAAATGGTTAAAAACATAACTTCTAGAACACCGAAATTTGCTCATTTCCATTTCTGTTCAAATCTATCCAACTTTGTTTAATGATGTTCTTGAGGTTAATAATTAGTGGAAGTCATTGAAATTAATCCCTTAGATGTATAAAAGAATAAATACAAAAGTTGGGTTTTCCGATTTAGAGGTTTTAAGCAATTAAGAGGTAATAAAAGTGCTTATTTTATGAGATGATGTGATTTAATATACTTGAGAATTTATGTGATGATTATGTTTGCATACTTGGTTACTAGTTATAAGAATTGGAAGGTTTAAGATGCATGTGATGAAGTAATATGAAAACATGTGACATTATATGATATGTATGTGTTCTTACGTCTTAATATAACATGCTAATATTAAAGTGATATAAAACACATGGAAATGATCCTCTAGACTCCTCGAATTAAAAGATATGAGAGGTGATCCAATAAGGAAGTGGTCCTTTAGACTCCCCGAATTAAAAGTTATGAAAAGTGATCTTTGCCCCCTATCCCGTACTTTAAAAGTCAAATGTTAGCTTATGATGAGGATAAGAGTATGCTAGTGACGACTAGTGAGGTATGAGCTCATAACCTAGAACTCTCAAGATGAGAGAATAATAAGGTGGTCCCCAATGAGAGAAATAATAGATTAAGTCACCTAAAGAATAAAATGAAGTAGTTCATGCTATGTTTACCATGTTTTATATGCATCACTTATGTTTTTATATAGCATGTTGTGCCTTGTATAGACACGCATTTCATGATGAGGTATGATGTATTCATAACATCCAAGACTCATATTAAAATGAACGGGCCTCGGTATTTGGTATTTTAGAACTTAATAATTGAACATTATGCATGCTCACTATTTCATAATGAAACCCGAGGTTCCTGAGGACGTAGATGATGACACTAGGATAGGAGGATGCCCTATTGAGATTCTTTATCAAGTTTCTCACTCCCTCTGTATTTTCTTTCCATTGCATCTTCAGAGGATGATGGCGTCATTCATGATATACGTCAATGCACCACCTTGGGAGCTCCATTTTGTGGGCTGCTGTTCTGCCTTCCTGTTCGTGGTCTTGGACCGCCCGTTTGCTCATCCAATCACTAGTTTTTGTTTCTCTCCCACTTCGCCTTTTGCTGATGAGCTTCTCTTCAAGCACACGCGCCCCCGAGGAGTACAGACTTGTCGTATCCCTGTCGCTACCTTAGCCATTTGAGACTATCTGGAGTACGTTCCCTGATCTCCCCCTGCTTATTCGGAGACTGATTTATCCGAGGACTCAGCCACAAAGGTCCCATCCATTGGTTCTTCCCCTGTTGTACCCATGGAGATCTGTGGAGGCAGTGAGGCTATGGTGACTTAGTCGACTCAAGGAGGTAGAGTGAGGATGATACCCCATTTTGGAGCTCATGCCCGACCCTCTCACCGTTTGGCTACTCCGGCCGAACTGGCCCAGTGGGTTGGTCATATTCCTTCCCCTTGGGATGAGCAGTAGTAGGAGTTGGCAGTGGTCTTAGTAGTGCATTTGCACATATTTTATATAGGATAGCCTTCTTTGCTTTTAGCGGTTATCTACTTTAGGTGCACTCAAGTAGGCGAGGTTTCTGGTTTATGTATATTTCTTTATGTATCACATGGATGACTGTACTAATGCTACTATTTGACTTGGTGTATGGTGAAACTATATATATATCTCTGATGGTTGGTTATGTTTGAGATCTTGTATTCCATTTATTATATGAATGCTTACCCTTTATTATATGTGAGATCAATGACGTAGTTTTATCGTACGCATGGCTCACGTTTTCATATTCAATTTCAAAAAAATTTTACCTATATTTTCGTTAAGTATTTTCTAAAAATTATAATTAAGAACTGGGACAAAAAGTAATAACTAATAATTAACTTGAATACATTCTAGGCGTGTTAGGTTAAATATTAGGGTGTTACAGAATGCAAAAAGAGAACTTTACTAGTATCTCTTCTATTCGGTACTGGTGACCTTGGGAAATACTTGGGAGTCCTTCTTATTCGTGATTGAGTGAAAAGACCCACCATCAATTATATCATTGGTAAGATTCAATGTCATCTAGCCTCTTGGAAAGGCAGGCTTCTCAATCGTGCTGGAAGGATTTGCTTGGCTAAATTAGTGCTATCATCCATTCCTGTCCATCAAATGCATACCCTTTCTTTCCCTAAGATGGCTTGTAGTGAGATTGATCGCATGACTCAGTATTTCATTTGGAATGGCCGGAATGGTGCTAGGAGTTTTAATCTTGTTGGATGGAATCGTCTTACTACTCCTCAGCGTTATGGGGGCTTAGGTATTCAGGAAGGCTACTTAACTAATGTTGCTCTCTTGGGCAAGTTGGTGTGGACTATCTTCCATGATAAGGAGAAGCTATGGCCTAGGATGATTAGACATAAATATTTCCCCACTAGTTTATCCTTGCCAGTACCTAGCGGTCATTCTCTTTCGTGTGTTGCTACGGGTATTGTGAAAACTTTAACAACTTTAAGGGATGGCTTTGCTTGGGCTGTAGGGCAGGATGCCACTTCATTCTGGTATGACAAATGGTTTCACTCGGGTCTCTTATATAACCGGGTTTCTTATGTTCATATCTTGGATAGTGCTTTGACTATTCGGGATGTTTGGCAGCATGGTGCTTGGTGTTGGAATTTGTTCTTTTCACCTATTCATGGAACCCTTAAGGCTACCATTGATGCCTTTCCAATTCGGGAGACATGCAGCTTGCATTCTGGGTGGGTGTGGTCCGCTTCATCTTTTCTTATGTACTCCGCTGCTTTAGGCTATTTCTGGTTGCTTCAACATAGTTGCTCCTAGGATGAGAATGACTCTAGGGTCTAGTTGTGGCGTCTTTGATGTCCTGAAAAATTTATTGTTTTGTTGTGGTTGTTTTGTCATGATACACTCCCTACTAACAAGCTAAGGTATGATCGCTCTCTTGCAGCTTCTCCTGGGTGTCCCAGATGTGGTCAAGCTATAGAGTCTAGTATGCATTGCCTCCAGGACTGTCCCAAGGCTATGGCAATTTCGTATCAACTAGGATTCACGAATGACGCTGCTTTTGAGTTGATGGATGGTAAGACTTGGATTAAGAAATTTGTCCAGGGGGACTTGGTTACTCTTTTTCTAGTTGGATGCTGCTGGGTGTGGAGGGATTGGAACAATGATGTCTTTGGTGATTTGTCTTGGTCCCCTAATATGGTTGCTAGGAATGCTCAGTTGATGGAGGTTGACATTCTATATTCGCGCATTCTGTGGTCTTCTATTGCTGTGACGTGTTGGACACCTCCTAATAATGGTTTTGTCAAAGTGAATGTGGATGGGAGTGTTCTTTGGTTTGTTCGCCATGCTAGGTTTGGGGGAGTTATTAGAGATGTCCAGCTGGTTGGGGGGATTTTTTCGGCACTTCGGAGGTTCTTCGGGTTCTTCATGTGGAACTTTTGACTATCAAATAGGGTTTGTCCTTTGCTTGGTATAAAGGGCATAGGAATATTATTTGTCAGACGGATAGTTTGGAAATATTTTCTTCTGTTACTGTAACCAAGATCCATGCAAACCACTTAGAGAGGGACTTGATCTTATCTATTAAGGATATCATTCATAGGCCTTGGTGTAACACCCCGATTTTTCTGTCTGAGGAAAATGACCAAAATGCCCCTGAGGTCATTTCCTGACCCGAATTTGAGGGTAACCAACTCGGTCGTCCTCGAAGGGTCAACTCAATGTTTGAAGGGGATTGAATGGCCTTTGAATGCTTTCGGAAGCGAAAATTTCGTTTTCTGCAGTTTCGGGTCAAAATGACCAAAATACCCCTATAGCGTTTTACGAGGGTAAAGGTGTCGTTTGAGCCCAAAACTTTCCCCAGAGGTTTAAAAACATGTTTTCATATGTCTAGAGGTCTCTGTTCAAGTCCCGGTGGTCCCGGGCAGTTTTAGTGCAAAATTATGATTTTGCCCCTAGAATAGTGTTTTTGAGCTTAATGACGTAATTAAGCAAACCTAAGCAATATTAGGCTCTAAACGAAGATTAATTAATTTCCCTAATTAATCTAGAGTTAAAATAATTTATTAAAGTTAATTAGAACCTAAAATTGCTTAGATTAAACTTAAATCTCTTTTTAGAACTCAAGACTCCTAGTCTTGGAATCTTGAATCGTGTTTTCTCTCTCCAATTCCTTAAATCAAGGAAATGTGTCTAGAGTTGTTTAGACTCTAAATTGAGGATTTAACTCACTAATGGTGCAAGACTACTCCTTAATTATGTCTCGACTACCTTAATTATCCATTTCCCTTACCTAAACACTTTCTTACAAATTCCTAATCTTAAGCATAATCAAAGATACACCTAAACACAATTCTAAACCACAATTAAAATGCAAACTAATCCTCCCATTGGCTGCAACATGGCCGAACAGCCATACCCCCTTTGACCACATGTTTAATTATTTTCTCACTCAAAGAACCATGCTTGAGGCCATACCTTGAACCATACCTCACCATACCTTGAGCCATACCTAACCATGCCTCAAGACCACATTATCTCACCTCATGGAACTCATGGGATGCCCTCCAATCTGCACACATGGCCGAAGCCATCATCCTCCATGAGCTCCCTTCATTTGTTTCATTTCTCTATAAATAGAATGCCTTGAGGAGCTTGCACCACTTTTAGATCATTTGCTAAGTTTAGAAACACTCAAAACTTTTCTTTTTCTCTCAAAGTTCTAGTGTTCTTCAAGTTCTTCAAAGTTCTTCATCATCTTCATCTTCTTCTTCCATCTTCAAGTTCATCACATCAAGTAGGGATTTTCTTTCAAGTATTCCTTTCTTTAAAGTTCTTGTTCTAAGCTTTATGTTCATAGTTTCTCTTGATTCTTTTTAGAACTTCTTTTCTTTTCCTTGTTCTTTCTCATTTTCGGCCATGGACCTTAAGGTTCAAAGAAATGAGAGCTTGATGATGAGAGTTTCATGATGATGTTCATCACTTGAAACAAACTCTAGAGCTTGATCTTTGTTCTTGAGCAAAAATGTTTCTAGTTTTTCCTTTCTTGAACTCTTGAGAACTTTAGTTTTGATGATGATTCAAAATGGTTTTAAGGACTCAATGATGAGGTCTCATAATGTTGGTGTTATTATATCATCAAGATCATGGACCTTAGAGTTTTAAAATGTTCCTTTTTCTTCTTGAAGATTTCGGCCATTTCCTTAATTTTTCTAAGCTTCATGGTTTGATTTCCTAAAAATATTATATTGAGTTCTAAGAACTCTAAGCTTGACTTTACCTTGTTTGAATGAGTTTGGGTTAAGGTTTAAGTTCCTTTAAAGTCTTGTTAAGAGCTCTAGAGAGATAAAATAAACTTGCATAATCTATCTTATGCTTGCACTCATGTTTACATTCTTGTTATGCACCTTTACTTTCAAGCTATCACCAAAGAACATAAAGATTAAAATGGAACTTGCATCTTCACTTAATTTAATTCTCAAAGCCTTTCTATTTCGGCCTTAAAGTCGATTGTTGTTGGGCCTAGAGCACTAAAATAAATAATTGAACTTGCATCATCACCTAATTAATTTCTCGAATGCCTATCTATTTCGGCCTTAAAGTCGATTGTTGTTGGGCCAAGAGCACTAAAATAAAGAATTGAATCTTGCATATTTACTTTCAAGCTTGCACGTTTAAGTTTATGCCTCACATATTTACTTTCAAGCTTGCACGTTTAAGTTTATGCCTTGCATATTTAATTTAAGTCATCACTTTATTTTGTAAGCAAGATTAAAATGAAAAACATGAGCACGTTTAGTTATGTCACAACTTAACAACCTAGAGCTCAAAGACTTGCCCATTTCATTTCAAGTTAAAGTTCAAAGTAAATGCATCCTTTGAATGCATATTTTCGGCCAAGTAGTGATGATGGACTTGCAATGAGTTTTCATCTAGCTACACGGGCCAATAGTCTATGTTCTAAGTTTTCCTTAAAGCTTTACAAACCTTTTCAAGGTTATGTCGTCATAAGATATGACTTCATTCCCTTTTAGGAGATGAAACATATTTCGGTCATTGACCTAAGGCTTCTCTTAGCCTCTTGCTAAATTAAAATGATTTGCAAAGAGTTTTAGAAATTCTAAATTGATCCCAAGAGAAACTAGTTAACTTATGCGCCTAGAAATGTCAATTTAACTCTCTTATTAAAGTTAAATGTTTTCGGTTCTGATACGATGAGTGTGATGCTGTATGATGAAGTTTTGATGTGTTGGAATATGTAAAAATATCATATGATGATGTAGAAGCGATCCTATGCATGATAGGTAAGAAACTAGCTAACTAGAAATACCGTAAAGTTGGAATTTGACATAGTTTTAACCCATTTGTTTATGGATTCTGTCCAAACTGTTTTAATGGGAACATAATCAGATTTAGATTGTTTAGACATGAAAAACTTGGTATCATTTGAATTAGAATTGAATTCTAGCACCTATAGGGAAACTAGTAACTAGAAAACCGTAAAAATGCAATGTAGAACTCTTAGAACATTTATTTTTCTGGATTCTGTCCAGCACCCTTACAACATGATAAACATGATTAATAATTAGTCCTTAAGCATAGGAATGCCTCATAATTGATTTAGATTTGATTCATAGCGCCTTAGGCGAAAACGGAACCAAGAAAGGGTCTAAAACGTAAGTTCTAGAACCCCGTAATCACAAGTTAGGAATTCTGCCCTATGCTATTCAAATTTAAGTGTGAACATGAGGATGATGAATGATGTTTAATTATGAGCCCTTAGGTGCATAAAATATGAGCGACGGATGTTAGAGAACCATATCTCATGATTAAGACCCGTAAGGGTCAGAGCATAAGCTACCGTAAGGATAAACGGTTGAAAGTTCTATGAGGATGCATGTGTTATGTAAATGATGATGATGTTATTCATATGATGAATTCATGAGGATATATGTTTATGTGGCATAAAGCAAATTTGGAAGGAATTCGGTGTAATGCCATCGTGCCGCCGAATTCCCGACAAATTTGGGGACTTAAAGAGATTTTGAAAATTAAGGTACTAAGATGGATTCTAGGATGACATCGGTACCATTTTATACTCTTAGGTGACACCGGTTCGACCGAGCACCCCTAAGAGAATTGCCCCCTAACCCGTACTCAGATAGTCGGGATTTATGATTTATGATACGCTTATCGTTAAGTGGTAAGTAAGAACTAGTGACGACTAGTTAAGGTATGAGCTCATAACCTAGATGTATGACACGTTCTGGGTGACACCGGTTCGGCCGAGCACCCCCAGTTCGATTGTCTTTTAGGGTGGCCCATGAGGAAGAGATGTTTCATGATTATGATTATGTCACTAAGTTTGTCCCATATGAATGTTTCTATTGCCACTTTATGCCATCAAGTATGATGAGGCTTGATGTTATGTTTTATGTATGTGCATTAGGTAGTGCCATGCATACATCCTCTATTATGTTGCATTTATGACATTAAGATCATTCTAAAATGAATGGACCTTGGCTAAACTATGTTTAGAACTTAAAAATGGACATAATGCATGCTCACTCATTTGTATAATTAAACTCAAGGTTCCTGAGGACGTAGATGATGACACCTAGGTAATAGGAGGCCCTACTGAGATTCTTTAACAAGATTCTCACTCCCTCTATCTCTTTTTTTCCGTCACGTCTTCAGATGGCGACGTTCGTAGTGTTCGTGGACACGCCGACATGGGAGGTGCACCATGACCCGGACCACGGGTCATTCCATTTTGTGGGTCGATGCACAGCTAGAGTAATCATGTTCATAGGTCGACCCTTCACTCCCCATGTACATTCCCATCGTTTTTCCCCCGTCTCACCTTTTGGCGATGACCTGGTGTTCGAGCGCGCACGTCCCCGAGAGGAGAGGCTACGCCGTACTCCACCGTCCGCGTCCGCCGTTCGAGACTACCCCGGTACGTGCCCCGTTGCCCGTCGTCTTTCTCGGAGACGGATCCTTCCGAGGATTCGGCCACCCAGGTACCCTCCGAGGAATCTTCCCCCACCATACCCATGGACCTTGGAGAGGATAGCGAGCCCACCGTGACTCATCCGAGGGGTGCACGACGACCGGAGATGCGACCATACCCCGGGGGTCACGCTCGATCCCCGTTCCGCCTCTTCAAGCCCGAGGAACTCACCCAGTTTCCCGGATATTTGCCTCGTTCACGAGATAGTCGCCAGTAGGAGGCCGTGGATGGCCCGGGTTAGAGCACACACCACTTACATGGGAATAAACCTTCTTTTGTTTAGAGGTTATCCCATTAGATGCACTCGGGTAGGGGAGTAGATTATGTTTATGTTATGTTGTACTTTCTTTCTTGTATTCCCTTGTACCAAATTAAGTCACACACTTATAAGTGGGCAAGTTATATATATATATATGTGTGTGTGTGATGATATTCAGTGTTTCTCATGATGTGTCATTATGTTCTTTGTGCTATAACGTTATGAGTTATATGTTTTGCCTGTTACCTGTTACATCGCATCGCGCGGCTCTCACTTTACATTTCAAAAAAAATTTACCCGTATTTTCCGCTAAGTATTTCTAAGTAAAATTGAGAACTATGAAGTAACAGACTAATGTTTAACCTAAGTATGTTATAGAGTATTGGGTTAAAAATTAGAATGTTACACTTGGTGTGTGCGTTTTTCATTGGTGCTGCAGGACGCCAACTACTATGCTGATTTCTTGGCCTGTCAGGCGCGGCTACTTCGACAAAATTCCAACCTTGGGACGCTCCGTGTGATGCTCTTGATCACCTTTTGTCTGTTGATCTTTTGCCTTTTGGGACTGAGTAGTCTTCTTTCTGCTGTTTCTTTTCTTTGTATCTTACCTACCAAAAAATATAGATAGAAACTGTAAAAAGATTAAAAGAACAAGTGAATTTCAAAGCTATCGTCCCTGTCATGCTTTTCGAACCGTATTATATTTGTTGAGGGCATTGTTTAATGTTCAGCAAACAACTTTTTGGTACTCGATCTTATTAATTACATAATTTATTATTGACTTTTACTTTAAATATATTTTTGATCCTATAACTGACTACTAAATTTAATAATACGGAACAATTTTTTTTAGTTCCTTTGTAATGATATAAGTATTTTTCAGGTTAATTTTATTTTCAATTAAGATTAAATATTTCTCAAAATAATGTAATCTTCAAGGGTGCACCGCGGAATGCGTAATAATGTAATGATGGAGCACATCACAGGTTAATAGTTTACTATTTCGTACCATACACAAGGCGTTATATATTACCACGAAGGTATTTTTGTGTGCCCAGTAACGGCAATGGCTATCCTGTGATCTTTTACTTGTAAGATTTCATTATAATGTTTCCTAACTTTTTATGTAGTGCCTTGTTCCTCAGAATGGGTCTCCAAGTAATAATGAAAAATGTTTACTTTTTGAAAATGGGACATCTAGTCAATGCATCAAAACTTTTCTCCCATTTGCTGCTGTCAAACTTAGTGCTTCCTTATATATATATTTTCGTGACAAACGTAACTTTCTTCACTTTGCTTTCAATGCCTTTCAAGGTATTGCCGACTACACTATCCATCTATATCAATAGATATACCCTACATAACCCACTTATGTAAGGTTAAAGTAGTCAAAATGGATTGACTCATCCTAATTAGGCTTGAAAAAAGTCCATAAAAAATGAGGTGAAGCGAGTTCAATTGTCAAAATTAAATGAACTGAAACAATTAACCTACCTCATTTTAGAGCAGATTAGGGCTGGCTAAAAATATATATATATATTCTTAAATTTCTTTTATCATTTTGATATTTTTTTTAAAAAAAGCTTATAAAATTTTTTTATTGATGTATACCAAAATTTTTAAAATTTATAACAATTATACAACAACTTTGACTTAAAAATATTATTGTTAATAGTATAATTTGTGAGTTGTGACTGTTTTATTTTTAAGTTTTAACTTTAAGTGAATAATATCAAATGTACAGTATTATTGTGTTAATGAATGCACGTGTTTCTTACTCTTTTTTTTTCTTTTTGGGTCACCCATTTCTTAGTTTTTTAACCAACAAATTATGAATTTTCTCTGAAAAAAAAAGGACTAGGATCACGGGCCAAACCCGCCCTAACCCATTTGAACCCGCAAGTTAAGCAGGACGATTTAGGCAGATTGAAATTTTTTAATGAGCTAAAAAATTCAACTTAGCCTACTAAAAATTGTGATTTTTACGGACTAATTCGATAAGTCCAGTCTATTTTGACATCTCTATGTAAGATTATTTTTTTCTCCACATTATCTATTAAGAATATTAATATGTTAGTTAGATTAGTTATCAGTTAATTTCACCAATTACTTATATAAAGTTTTATCTTCTTATAATAATTCAAACTTTCTATCATTTAATAAAACTTACTTTTGAATCCTCTCAATTATTCTTATCGCCATGACATTCAACAAGCACCTCGCAAGTTGGAACATGCAAATTTTAACATCTCTAGCTGGAAATGAAAGTACAATACAACTAAAAATTAAAAAAAAAATGCATTGCAATCAAATAAACAATATAATATGAATGCAATAATAGTAGTACCTAATTCTAACTCAGCGTTTCCACGATACCCGTTGCAAAATAAATTCCAAAAGTAATGAGCAAATGACGGTAATATCTAACCCCTCTTTGACGTCTCATGGCTTACACCTTAAATGATAAATCAACAATTCTCAAATGGCTAAAATCCCAAATTAGTCTCTCAAATTTAAAAAATCTCATATTAGTCTCTCAAATTTCACAAAAAAAGAATAAATTAGTCTCTATGTAAAATTATCCCATATTAGTTCCTTAAATTTCACAAAAGGGAACAACTTAGTCCCTATATAAAATTATCATCTAAATTTTATCTTGTTAATTTACGTATGCATACTATTAACTTGTTTATATGTATTGTTAGCTTTATGGTCAATCTTAACTTATCCCACTCCTCTAAACAAAGTTGTGTAGCTTTTTTTCTTTATCTACTGTCTCACTATAGCTCCCTACTCAGAAAAAATTTTTTGACTTTAAATTAGTATTTATTCTGCACAAAACAGAGAAGTAAGGCAAGTTAGGACTTACTATGAAAATTAACAATACACATAAATAAATTAACAGTATACGTGGATATTTCTATTAACAGTTCAGACAATAATTTGATAGAGAGACTTATTTGTCTCCTTTTATAAAATTTAAGGGATTAATATAAGATTTTTTAAATCTAAGAGATTAATTTAATCGTTACTATAAATTTAAAGGATTAACTTGAAATTTTATTCTTAAATACTTAACCACTCAAATAGAAGCAACCATAATTTAGCGAGAAGAAATATAAAAGCCATAAAGCCGAATCAATGGTTAATCACCTCGTAAATGGTGGAAGCCAACAAATGAAAGCCTATTTACTTCTCCACTACCAATATGAGAACCAAAATGCCAAATGAAGGCTGAACCACCGTTACAACCATCAAACATCAACAAAATCTTGAATAAACCAAATTTAAAAAAAAAAAAAAATAACAATGGTAATCCGAACCAAAAGCAGAGATGTCCGAGAACCAATGAAGCCATAGTATCAAGGCATATATCGAGACAAGAACTACATCATGACCAAAACTTGAAATCCAGTGTCTAACAGCACTAATAAAGGCGCTCCCGGCAGAAATCAACGCTTGAAAAATTTTGAGCAAAACCATATTCAAATCTTGAAGACCAAATCCAATAGATTGGAACGCACCATTTTTTTTTTTTAGACTGAACCAACTTCAGCAGCTACCACAGTTCAAACAAATGAAAAGACCCAAGTGTGATCCAATTGACCTTCAATCTTGAACAAGAACTTCAACAATCAACAAGGAAAAAACACCGGAAAAGATGGACGCACCAAACCATATCTGAAATCTTCACGAACGCAAACTGAAAGACACAGGTGAAGCTCGCCGGAGATGTCAAAGAACCAGATCGGAGAACAACGCCGGAAATAAAGCGCGAACTCGCCCGTGAAAGGTGGAAGAACAAAATCTGAGAGCAGGAAGGCGGAGCGCGAACGGAGGTACCGGCGGTGGTTGAGGCCAGAACCGACGAACGGACCGCACCGAAAGAAGACGGTGAAGATCAATGACGAAGCAGTGTTGAACAACCAGAAGAAAAGAAAAAATGAAAAAGATTCTTTGAGAACAGTGTTTGGAAGAAAGGAGAGTGTTTGGGAAGAGAGAAAAGGAAAGAAACGAGAGAAGGTGAATTTTAAGTGTTTGGCAGGAGGGAAAATGCAAGAAAAAAGGAAAACGAGGTCTTCCAACAAAAAGAAAATGCAGCGGTAAAAAGTAAAAACCTTCAAGGCAGATGAAAAAACTCAGATATCATGTTGAATTTTATGTTGATAAGAAAAAAAAAATTAACAAATTGAAAAGAAAATTGTATTAAATGATAGAAATATTAAAGTAATATAAAAATAAAATAAAAGTGTATAGGCAATAAATAAAAGTAACTAATAATTAATTAATATGATAATATTTCTAATTTTTTTCTGGGAAATTAAAGAACCAACACAGAGATATTAGATGTAACCAAAAAAAATAGAGATATTAGAGATAACTATGAAATGAAAATGTTAGGCATGTTTGATTTTTAATTTTTTATTTTTAGTTTTTAATTTTTCATATTCTAGGAAGGAAATATTAAAATTATAAAAATTATAAAATTATTTTTAGTTTTTATTTTTAGTATTTTTAATATTTCCTTTCCAGGTGTTTGAAAAATCTTAATGAAATGAAATTGAATTGATTTTTATTAGGAATTGAATTTCATTAGTAATTTAATTTAATTCATATATTTAGAATAAATCAGTAAATTAAATAATTAGATTAAATTTCTTAATTTGGAATAAGTCTTAAGATGAATCAGTTTTATTATTTTTACTATTTTATCCTTCATTAATAGGTTAGAAATAAAATTTTATATTCAAGTAAAATTATTTTAATATTTTCATTTGTTGAAATTTAATTCTCATTAAATTTCAATTCTATGAATTATGTGCTTTCAAATCATAGAAAAGAATTCAATTGTTTCATAAAATTGAATCCCAAATACTCTGTTCACAAAATCTTGAAAAGTTAAAAAGTAAAAATGGAAACTCAAAACTAAAACTCTTAATTTTGCTTATGACCTAAGAAGTACGAACACGTGTCGGATACCGATACCCATACGACATGTGTCCGACACACGTCCGTACGTTTTCAAATTAAAAAAATAATTTTTCTAAACTCGGACAATCGCCGAACACGCCTCTAATTCAATGTGGATACGGCTTGGACACACTGCAAACACCTCTGAGTTAATTTCTTTATTTTTTTAAAAAATTTTAATACCAACATAAGCTCAAAATCAACTCTAGTTGTTTAGTTGGATCTGTACTATTGGGTCATTTCCTTTCGAAAATTCTTCAATTGATTACAAAGGATAAGAATTAATTAGATAAAATAATTATACAAACATGACTAAAAAAATCCAAAAAAAAATCATACAACAAAATAAAAAAAATTATATATATATGCCGTATCTGTGTCTTGTAATTTTTTGAGTTTAGTGTGTCTCTGTGTCCATGTCCATGTCATGTCCAGTGTCCATATCCATATCGTGTCCAGTGTCCGTGTCTTGTGTCCATATCTGTGTCTTGTATCTGTATCAGTGTATGTACTTCATAACTTATGACCAATTCAAAGGTTTGGCCGACTGTCACCATCTGCATACTAGTGATTCCAATCACAGCTGGTTCTTTTACACACACTTAATGGCATGGCATTGGAATTCATTGGTATATTTTAATTTATTGTGCCTATTACCTTCTAGGAGCAGTCACACACTTCATCTCCCGACAGCACCACTTGCACAAACACTACCAATTTCTGAAAGTGGTGGTAAGTCAGCACCTGAAGCAAAATCTGTATAGGGTCCATTCTCAACATTATGGGGTGTCCAAGTTCACTTATGCAGAGCATATGCATTTGATATAACACACTACATTGAAAATTACAAGCTACATGCCTCTTTGACAAAAATGGAATCTCACAGTGAAAGCAGGCCAATAAGAGAGGGACTTTCTAGGCCTTGTGTACAATGGAAAAATGAGTGTCTAAGATTCAATTACTCGGGTAGGAAAAATTAGAGTTGGACAGAGACATTATGGCCCTCGTAGCCTTTTTGAAATATCAGAAACGGATTTGCTAGGCAATCAATTTGAGAAGGACCTGTATGGCCACCCTTACGGGAAATGGGACCGCAGACACAGATTTTGCAGCTGTTTAGATAGTGTCAAAACCATTAGTGCTTTCTTAACTGATTGACAGACTGAAAGGGTGTTTCTTTATCACTTGGCACAAGCAACAGCAACTAGATACAGTTCTTGTGATTGTCTAATTTTAAGGAGGATTTGTGCACCTTTTTTTTCTGTGGTTTTTCTCTCTCTGATATGTGACATATCGTATGAGAGGAATACTAATAACATTTTTTTCGATAATTTAGAAAGGTTCAAACTCTCACAACCAGAGGAACAATACAAAGAAGAATAAAGAGAAATAAAGAAATGAAAACCACTTTCGCTCTCAAAATATGCCCACCAAAAAGAATATTAGTAACATAATTTGAAAGGAGCAAGCTTCGTCGATTCAATTGGAGGGTTTGGTTGGGGGAAAAATAAAGTGGAAATCTTTATGAATAAACTTTATATGAATTTTTATTTATAGAATTCATTCAAGAAAACTTTCACTAAATTTTTTTTCTCAGCCAAATATACTCTTAAATTAAGATTATTATTCTATATTCAAAATACGAGATAAAACCAAACATACCCTCAATTTCCTTGTTTTCTTTTTTATTGAGCACTTCTTTTCTTTTTTTTAAAAAAAAAGATTCTGACGTATATGGCACCAAGTTAAAGATTTTTTTCTTTATGGATAAAAGGCTAAACTCTCAGGCTTGAGTCGCGCTTAAAATGATTCCATTTCAAGAGAGCAATTTTACCAAGAGTTAAACATACGATTGATTTTCAGAATTAGAAGTCTCTCATGACTTATCACATGATCGACGCAACTAGTGTTCAATTTAGGATTTTCGATTTTTACTACAAATAGTAACAAAGGAAAAATAATGCAAAAGCTCAAGAGTTGATGGAGTTGTGAAATCAAGAATACCTTCTTTTATTATTGTAAACTATCATTATCTGGTCTATTAGAGGGAGGTGGCTATGGTGCTCCTTGTGAAGTAGGGTGTGTGACACTCCCTTTATCTTCATCTGCTACTAGAGGGAATAGAGGGAACCAACTGGCAAATAAAAAAGGACAAAAAGGTAATCTACTGGCTTGCATTTAGTTAAACAAATTTAATGAAACCCACCAAAATCAAATGTGAGATTCCGCCATTCTACCTCAATTCTTCAACCCATTTGTTTCTCCCCATCGACGGTGGGCCAAAGGTGCTGTCCGTGGACCTTTGTGTGCTGAAGAACCAATTTGAAAGTGGAGTCGGCGAGCGCAAGGGATCATTATAGAGAGTCTATCCATAGGTATTTTGTGTTGTTTGGGGATTGTAAGAAGTTTAGGGTAGCTGCCGAGCTTTGTTGCAGAGGTTGGCAATAGAAGCAAGAATCATGGTGCTAATTGGGTTTCTTTTTTTTTTGGCTGCTGTTGAATTGATACCATCTAGTATTTATCCTGTTTCTTGTTTTGTTTATGCTAATAAGCATGGTGTGTCTATGGTTTTCATTTTCTCATACCTTTTATGTTGATTAATATGTTGAAATCACTAATACTGGTAGTTGCGGTCGTTGGGCAGAGGTATTCTGTCGGTTAACAAATAATTGTGGTGAAGTAGTTGATTATTATTCAAATTGCTTTGTTACAATTAATAAGGATTATAAAATAGTTGATAATAGTGATTAGAAACGTTTAGTTATTGTTGTGCTTGTAATATTTACAATGTATGGTGATCTGTGTGCCAGTAGTTTTGTTCACATTTGGAAAGAAGATGATTTTATTTGATGTGGATGCAGCAAGTTTGTGCTAGACCATTTCAATGGCTCATTATGTGGAGGCGTCATTGATAAGGGGTATTTGTGCCACTTATCCTACTTCTAAACCTTAGCTTTTTACATGAGTTTTAATGTATTGTTGATACAATTAATAAGGATTTTGATTTATTCCTCATTGTATGATTTTGATAGAATTTATGGCTTTTGCATTGATTTTGGGATAATTTATAATTATATTCTGTTGTGTTTGACTTGTCTCTTTGAGTATCATTTTGTGCACAGGAGCTTTGAATCAAGTGCAAATGTCAAGAACAAGGTTGGAAACTGGTGGGAAGAATTTGGAAGCAAAATAGAAGAATTCTTGAGTTCATTTGAGCAAAATTGCAAGAAGTATTGTAAGAGAAAATCTGCATCTCTTTCTATAGGGATTTGATTAAGACAAATGAAGATGTTTTGGAAAGCTCAAGAAGTCCTCTACAACTTTCATGTTCAGCTCAAACCCTAGTTCTAAGAGTAGTTTAGTGAAACTCAAGTTGCAAGATTAAAGGTTACTGATATTTTGATGCTGTCCAACTTGACTTTTAGCTAGTATTTTCGTAATATCTAGAGCTACAGATGTCCAATTGAGATGATTTTAGTGGCGTTGGAAAGTTTATTCAAAGGGCTACAATTTCTTATTTCATGTCGAGGCCAGTTTCAATTCTGTCCACTATTGTAGCGCTCTTTAACTGTTGCAATAGTTAACAGCACCTGAAAAATGATGATTCATCAGCATAGCTCATTGCTAATTGCTGCAGTGGTCAATGAGCGCTGTAGCGGTCATGTGATGATGCAGAACAACTCATTAACCTATTTTTGGACCCCACTTTGACCCATTTTAGAGAGCAGTATATAAGGGAATGTTATAGACTTTTATCCGAGCTTTTCATTCAGCTTTTGACTCACTTTAGGCCGCCACTTTTAGTTGCTATTATTCTCTCTCTATATCTCTCTCCTCTTTCTAAGGGTTCCATTGGTGAAGGTACTTTATCTTGGAGATAGTGGCAAGGATTATTGTTATTATTTTCAGGTTCTTTATCTTTATTGTTGTAATCCTTCAAAGATGGAGGAGTAGATTTTTTTACTAGTGTAGAGATTTCCAGATGGATTGGGATGATATTTGAAATCTTTTGTTTATATTGAATGCATTGGTTTTCTTAATGTTCTACAACTTCTATTCTTATAATAATTGTGGTGATTGCTATAATCTTTATTGGAATAACTAAATTAGCGATCGTCGTTTAGGGAAACTGATAGAGAAATTTTTAGGCATCTATTATTGTTTCATACTTGGCCTAATTTGCTTTTATATGTGTTTAATTCTGATAATTTAATTGAGTTTTGCATTATTGGGCCTCATTGGATTTAATTGTTGAAATTTGGTTAATTCCGGATTTTACACTCACTATGACCTCTCTGTATTCCACAGATCATTTTGGGCTCTAGAAATATCGGATTTAGGTGATCTTGGTGGCTCCTGAAAGCTAAGACCGAGATTCATAATTTTGGGTTTCACAAGCTTCATCAAATTCGGTCCGTTTCAAGGCTTAATTGGGCTTCCAATTTCCAGAGCAAATGCTTAGGAGGGTCCAAGACCTTTCCTCACATAATTGGGCATATCTCACTCATTTCTGGTCCAATTAAGGCATATAATATGTCTCTGGAAAGCTTATCCAGAGAGGATTATCTTATCTAGATCAGATTTTGAAAATCAGGAAAATCTGGATAAGATAAGGTTAGTGATAAGTGGAAATCCGGGTAGGGCCATTGGATTGCCTATAAATTTCTGTTTCCTTTGTAATTCTGTACTCAATCAACAATAAAGAACCAGAAACTTGTATTTTCGTTTTTCCTTTCAAACTCAAGGTGTTCATACAGAGAGCTTGCCAATGGAGATGTCCATGGAAGGCTAAACTCCTCTCAATCCTTGACGTCATAGATAATTGGTTTGAATTCGGAGTTCCTGTTGTATAAATCTTATTTGTATGTATGCTTTCCTTTTCTAAACTTCAATTTCGATTATGGATTTGGTTATTGAACATGATCATGTTTGAATTATATCTGATTAGATATAAAACTGAATTCGTTAGTGAAATTAAAGTAAAGGTTGAATCACCGATCGGTTATTCAGGTTAACCCGAACTGCACGTAAGTTGACATTCGTTTGAATTGCGATTGTGATTTAAGGATTGTTGGGTGAAAACTATATGATTATATAGTTGATTTGGATTAACAGAGTAGCATACAAATTCAACTCTTATGAACTATGATGAATCCTGCCAATGATCATGATGTCTGGGATTGATTCTTTGATCAAGTGAGTTTCTGTTTCTCTTTCTGTTTCTGTAATCCTTTCACTTTACTCTATTTCATTCTAAAAATCACAAACACCCCCCCCCGCCTTTTTATTGTTAGTTTGATAACATAACTGATGTGTCCTAAGGAAGAATGACCTGAGTCTACTTATACTACAAATAAGGGGATTTAGACTATTTTGATAGTGGACGCGACAGTGCATATCAAAATTTGGTGCCGTTGCCGGGGATGCATATTATGTTATCTGATATTGTTATATACGTATGTTTCAAATAATTTTGCACATATTTCCGCTTCTGTATTTCACTAACAGTGGTGTTGCAGGCTGTTGTTTCTTGTGCTGCAGAAAATACAGGTATTTTTCGACTTACTCATTTTACCTTGAAAAAATTCTAGAAAATCAGAAAAAAAAGTAATAGACCCAAGATAATCATCAGAGTAATTGTCTTGCTATGCTTATTTTTCCAAAAATCCTTCATTTAGAAAACTTTTTTAATTTTTTATATTTTTAAAAATGAAAAAAATTAGTCAGATTACTTCCTTAGTATTTTAGAGTACTTCTGTGGTGTTATTTATTTATTTTTAAAATTAATTGATAGGACTTTTCAATTTCTATTCTATTTCGCAGTATATAGGCTATTTTGAGATGTGTTCCTGAATTCTAGTTGTGCTTTCTGTATTTGTATGTGCATGACAAGGTCTGATCCTGGTGAATTGTATGCACATGATCCTGAAATAGATAGAACTTTTCATAGATTGAATAGAGTGAATAGGAATTTAGTTTTTCATAGTGCTGCTGGTAGTAATCAAGGTGTTGATTTAAGTGATTCTCCAAGTGATTCTGTATCTGATTGTGTATCTATTATCAGTGTTCTTGTGTCTGAAATTAGTATTGATAACATGGATAACAGAACTTTGAAAGAATTGGCTGCACCTGATGTTGCATATCAGCCTTTGTGTATTCAATATCCTGAGTTAGAGGTGCCATTTGAGCTTAAGTCTGGTCTAATCCATTTGCTGCCCAAGTTTCATGGTCTTGCAGGAGAGGATCCTAATAAGCATCTTAAGGAATTTCATGTTGTATGCTCCACCATTCGACCTCAAGGAGTGCCTGAAGAGCATATCAAGTTGAAAGCATTTCCTTTCTCTTTAGATGCTGAAGCAAAGGACTGGTTGTATTATCTTCATCCAGGTTCTGTTACTACATGGCAAGAAATGAAGAGATTGTTCATAGAGAAGTTCTTCCCTGCATCCAGAACAGCATATATCCGAAAAGATATTTGTGGGATCAGGCAGTTCTCTGGGGAGACTTTATATGAGTACTGGGAGAGATTCAAAAAGTTGTGTGCAACATGTCCTAACCACCAGATTAATGAACAGCTTCTCATCCAATATTTCTATGAAGGGCTGATTCAAAATGATAGAAATATGATTGATGCAACAAGTGGTGGAGCATTGATGGACAAGACACCTGCAGAAGCCAGAACTCTAATTGCTAACATGGTAGCCAACTCACAGCAGTTTGGCTCAAGATCTTTTGCACCAGCTAAGGGAGTCAATGAGGTGACTGCAATGGCGATAATCGAGGTCGGAAAATAAGATAACCGAGCTTACATCTCTTGTAAGACTGACTAGGTGTTGGACAACACCGACAAATCAATACTGACAAATCGGTGTCCTTCACAAGTATGCGGCATATGTACCACCACGGTCATTATCACGATGCTTGTCCTACATTACAAGAAGCTGATCAAGGAGTACAAGACTTCGGCTCTGATTGGTGGAATGTTCCTTTGGATGGCGGCGGCAGCGGCAACAACAACCATCTGAGACCTCAACAACAGCAAAAATATGATCCATTTTCTGAGAGGTACAATCCAGGGTGGAGAGATCATCCTAACCTGAGATATGGTCCTGTGCAGCAAAATGTACCACAGCAACAAAAATTTCAAACAACAGGACCAGGTCAAAGCAATAAGTACCAGCCACCTCCATTTAGACAGCAGCAGAATATGATGCAACCCATGCAGAGTACCAATTCAGAACCTACATTAGAGGATTTGGTGAAACAGATGGCGACCAGTAACCTCTGATTCGGCAAAGAAATGTGAATTTTACAATTCAAGACCTGCAGACACAGATTGGATAGTTGGCAACTTCAGTCAACAAAATGCAGTCAGAAGGTTCTGGCCAAATCCCTTCTCAATCAGTCATCAATCCAAAAGGAAATGTGAGTGCCATTACATTGAGAAGTGGTAAGGAGTTAGAGGAGAAACAGAAAATTGAATCTAGCGGCGAGAAAACAGAAAAAAATGATGCAGCAGAAAAAAATGAAATTCAGAAAAAGTCAAGTGCTGCAGATTCTAATTTCATACCTCCATTACCTTTTCCCAACAGAATAGCTCAAACAAGAAAAGCAGCTGAAGTAGATAAGGAGCTGTTTGACACTTTTAAGAAAGTAGAGGTCAACATCCCTCTCTTAGATGCCATAAAGCAGATTCCCAAATATGCAAAGTTTCTTAAGGAGTTATGCACTCATAAAAGGAAGTTGAACGGTCATGAAAAGGTGAGCATGGGTAGAAATGTTTCTGCGTTGATTCAGCCCAATATACCCAAGAAGTGCAAAGATCCAGGTACTTTCACCATCCCTTGCACCATAGGCAACTCTAAATTTGGGAATGCAATGCTAGATTTAGGTGCTTCCATAAATGTCATGCCTACATCAGTTTATAGATCATTGAAGCTTGGAGATTTGAAACCAACTGGTGTAGTAATCCAACTAGCCAACAGGAGCACTACACATCCAGCAGGTGTGCTTGAAGATGTGCTTGTTCAGGTAAATGAGTTGATTTTCCCAGCTGATTTCTACATTCTGGAAATGGAAGATGAAATGTCCAGCAATGGACCCACACTGATTTTAGGAAGACCCATTAAAACAAGAAAAAAACTAAGATAGATGTGGATGCAGGAACTCTTTCTATGGAGTTTGGTGATGATGTTGTGCAATTCAATATTTTTGATGCAATGAAACATCCTTCGGAAGAGCATTCTCTTTTCTATCTTGATGTCATTGATTTTCTGATTGATGATTATGAAGATTTAAGTTCTGAATATGATGATTTTGCTGATTTTGATGAATTTGCTGATTGTGAAGAGTTCAAAAGTGTGGAGATTGATTCTGCAGAATCTGATGCTGTAGAAAATATTTGTACAGATTTGAATATTGCAGCAACAGAATTGAAAGAACCACCACTACCATCCATTATGCAACCACCAACTTTAGAGTTGAAGCCTTTGCCTTCACACCTGAAATATGCTTTCCTAGAGGCTAATGATAAGTTGCCAGTTATTATAGCAAATGATCTCCAACCTGATCAAGAAGATAAGTTACTGCAAATGTTGAGAGATCACAAGAAAGCCATTGGCTGGTCTTTAGCTGATATTCCAGGGATTAGTTCTTCCACTTGTATGCACCGGATATTGTTAGAGGAAGGTGCCCAGATCAGAAGACTGACCACAAAGGCGGCTGAATCCTACCATTCTGGAGGTAGTGAAGAAAGAAGTCAGCAAGTTGCTAGTAGCAGGAATCATTTATCCTATATCAGATAGTGAGTGGGTTAGTCCTTTACAAGTGGTTCCTAAAAAGACTGGCATAACTGTTGTGAAGAATCAGAACAATGAATTGATTCCAACTAGAATCCAGAATAGTTGGAGGGTGTGTGTAGACTACAGGAAGTTGAACCAAGCCACTAAAAAAGACCATTTTCCTCTTCCATTCATTGATCAAGTGTTAGAGAGACTTGCAGGCAATTCTCATTATTGCTTCTTGGATGGATTCTCAGGTTACCTTCAGATCCATATTGCACCAGAGGACCAACACAAAACTACTTTCACTTGTCCATTCGGCACTTTTGCCTATAGGAGAATGCCATTTGGTCTGTGCAACGCTCCAGGTATTTTTCAGAGGTGTATGGTAAGTATTTTCTCAGATCTTTTAGAGAGTTGCATGGAGGTGTTTATGGATGATTTCACTGTTTATGGGTCCTCATTTGATGCATGTTTAGAGAGTCTGTCTAGAGTCCTGGATAGGTGCATTAAGACTAATCTTGTGCTGAATTTTGAGAAATGTCATTTTGTGGTGACAGAAGGGATAGTCTTAGGGCATTTAGTATCTAGGAGAGGCATTGAAACTGATAGAGCCAAGATAGATGTTATTGCTTCTTTACCTTACCCCGTGTCTGTGCGGGAAGTGCATTCTTTTCTTGGCCATGCAGGTGTTTTTGCTGAGAGATTTATACGAGATTTCAGCAAGATAGCTTTACCTTTATCCAGTACTCTACGAAGGAAGTCGAGTTTGATTTTGATACACCTTGTCAGCAGGCATTTGATGAGCTGAAGAAGCAACTCACTACAGCTCCCATCATCCAACCACCTAATTGGGAGTCTCCTTTTGAGCTGATGTGTGATGCTTCTAACTTTGCACTTGGAGCTGTCTTAGCTCAAAGAATTGGCAAGATTTCTCATGTTATAGCCTATGCTTCACGGACATTAGACACAGCTCAAGCTAATTATACTACCACTGAGAAAGAACTTTTGGCTATTGTTTTTGCATTAGACAAGTTTCGCTCTTATTTACTTGGTTCTAGAGTGATTGTCTTTTCAGATCATGCAGCATTGAAGTTCTTATTGAAAAAGCCAGATGCAAAGCCAAGGCTGATTCGTTGGATGGTGCTACTCCAGGAGTTTGATATAGAGATCAAAGATAGGAGTGGTGCACAGAACTTGGTAGCTGATCACTTGAGCAGGATCGAGCAGGATTCTAACCTTTTACCTATCAGAGATGATTTTCCTGATGAGCAGCTTATGCAGCTGCATGATACCACCACTTCCCCCTGGTTTGCTGATTTAGTTAATTTCTTGGTTGCATCTGTTTTGCCCCAACATGCATCTAGGTCACAGATTGCTAAATTAAAAAGTGATGCCAAATACTATGTATGGGATGATCCATATTTGTGGAAATTTTGTAGTGACCAGGTAATTCGCAGGTGCATACCAGATCATGAGATCCAGTCTGTACTTCATTTCTGTCATGCTTCCCCTGTTGGAGGGCACTTTGGACCACAGCGGACAGCTAGGAAAGTACTGGACTCACAGCCTATTGGCCTACCATTTTCAAGGATGCACATAAGGTTTTTACCACTTGTGAGCAATGCCAGAAAATTGGATCTGCCATCACTCGTAGACATGAGATGCCACGGCAACCTATTCTCTTTTGTGAAGTTTTTGATGTTTGGGGTATTGATTTTATGGGACCCTTTCCTGCCTCTTTTGGATTTACATATGTCTTGCTTGCTATTGATTATGTATCCAAATGGGTGGAGGCCAAAGCCACCAAGACTAATGACTCACGTGTTGTTGCAGATTTTGTAAAGTCTAACATATTTTGTAGGTTTGGTGTGCCTCGCGCTATCATTAGTGACCAAGGGAGTCATTTTTGGAATAGAACCATGGAAGCTTTGCTTCGGAAGTATGGGGTTGTCCACAGAGTTTCCACTGCCTATTATCCCCAAACAAATGGGCAGGCTGAGGTTTTTAATAGGGAGATCAAGAAAATTTTGCAAAAGGTAGTGCAACCAAATAGGAAAGATTGGAGCTGTAGGCTTGAGGATGCTCTTTGGGCTCACAGGACTGCTTACAAGACACCTATAGGGATGTCTCCTTTTCAAGTTGTTTTTGGTAAAGCGTGCCACCTTCCGGTGGAGATTGAGCATCGTGCATATTGGGCAGTGAAGTGTTGTAATATGGATTTTGATAAAGCAGGTGTTGAAAGGAAATTTCAGTTGCAGGAACTTGAGGAGCTTCGTTTGGAGGCTTATGAGAATTCAAAATTTTATAAGGAGAAAACTAAGAAATTTCATGACAAGATGATTTCTAGAAAAGAATTCTCTGTTGGCCAAAAAGTCCTTTTGTTCAACTCTCGTCTTAAGCTCATGCCCGGTAAGCTTCGTTCAAGATGGGATGGCCCTTTTGTTGTTACTAACATTATTCCTTATGGTACAGTGGAAATCAAAAGTGAATCTAGTGACAAGAGTTTCAAAGTTAATGGTCATCGTCTGAAGCATTTTCATGAAAACCCGGCATTGGTACGGCAGGAACTTGAGGAGCTATCCTTGGATAAGCCCACTTATCCACCATAATAAGGGAGTTTTTTCCTCCTTCACTTTTTAATTACACAAGTTTCTTTATCTTTTGTTTTGTAATCACATCGAGGACAATGTGTAATTTAAGTGTGGGGGAGTGTTTTAGAATTAGGATTTTGTCTTTCTTCTAAAATAAAAAAAAAAAAGAGTTTGTTTTGATTTTGTGCTCAAGTTTTCATGGCATGATATGGATAACTTTTTAGCATTTTTAGTAAGCATTGATGATTAATTGATGGACCAATTGTGATAGATTTATCCCTTGAGAGTTGTTGAGCCTTGTACATATGAATGACTATGTTTTTCTTTGCTTGTGTGTTTTCACTCATGTTTGTTAGTCACTCTAGAACTTGACTTAACTCTTGTTGAAGCTTTTGGTTCACATGCATGTATTGAAATGATTTAGGCCATTTTTTTTGTTTCTATGCTACTATCCAAATTAGCCTACCTTGTATTAATTCCATTGTTTGCCTATTTGAGCCTATTTAAACCATCCTTTATTTTGTAACTCACTACAAGCTCATAAAGTGAAAAACAATGATTCACCTTAACCTTAGAGAGTAAAAGAGCTTTGGAATGGGTTCTTAAATAAATGTAGGAGTTATCCAACAATTTGAGATTTTCTTGTTTTGTTTGCTTCATCTATGTATTCATTATGAAAATAAAAAAAAATAAAAAAAATAAAAAATGATGAAAATGGTAAAAAAAAAAGAAGAGAAAAAGAAAAAGAAAATATATATATATGAGAGGCAAAATGGAAATGGAGTTTAGTTGTGCATGTTTATTTGAAATCATTCCTCATGGCTCTTTTAGTTTCTTAGGTTGATAGCTAATATCCTTTCTTATATCCTTCCATACCTTAACCCTGCTACAACCTGGAAAGTCCTTTTGATCTTTATGTGTATGTGTTTCAAATGTTGATGTTAGAGGCTTGTCAAGCTTATGGTAGTGTTAACATTCATGATGTGCTTTGAGTGTAAATACAAGCCTAAACACTTGAGAGTTTGCCTAATGAGATTCTATTACTCTTGGTTCATCTTTTGATTGGATGTGTCTTCTTGAGATGTTGAGAATATGTTTATACATATGTTCTGAATTCTTGTAAATAAAGTATTTGTCTCTTATTTCTGATGGTGAGTTTTTATGTCCCTATGATTCAACTTTGGATTTTGCCCAGGAGTGCAAAAGAATAAGTGCTGGGGAATTTGATAGAGAAATTTTTAGGCATCTATTATTGTTTTATACTTGGCCTAATTTGCTTTTATATGTGTTTAATTCTGATAATTTAATTGAGTTTTACATTATTGGGCCTCATTGGATTTAATTGTTGAAATTTGGTTAATTCCGGATTTTACACTCACTATGACCTTTCTGTATTCCACAGATCATTTTGGGCTCTAGAAATATTTGATTTAGGTGATCTTGGTGGCTCCTGAAAGCTAAGACCGAGATTCATAATTTTGGGTTTCACAAGCTTCATCAAATTCGGTCCGTTTCAAGGCTTAATTGGGCTTCCAAGTTCCGGAGCAAATGCTTAGGCGGGTCCAAGACCTTTCCTCACATAATTGGGCATATCTCACTCATTTCTGGTCCAATTAAGGCATATAATATGTCTCTGGAAAGCTTATCTAGAGAGGATTATCTTATCTAGATCAGATTTTGAAAATCAGGAAAATCTGGATAAGATAAGGTTAGTGATAAGTGGAAATCCGGGTAGGGCCATTGGATTGCCTATAAATTTCTGTTTCCTTTGTAATTCTGTACTCAATCAACAATAAAGAACCAGAAACTTGTATTTTCGTTTTTCCTTTCAAACTCAAGGTGTTCATATAGAGAGCTTGCCAATGGAGATGTCCATAGAAGGCTAAACTCCTCTCAATCCTTGACGTCATAGATAATTGGTTTGAATTCGGAGTTCCTGTTGTATAAATCTTATTTGTATGTATGCTTTCCTTTTCTAAACTTCAATTTCGATTATGGATTTGGTTATTGAACATGATCATGTTTGAATTATATCTGATTAGATATAGAACTGAATTCGTTAGTGAAATTAAAGTAAAGGTTGAATCACCGATCGGTTATTCAGGTTAACCCGAACTGCACGTAAGTTGACATTCGTTTGAATTGCGATTGTGATTTAAGGATTGTTGGGTGAAAACTATATGATTATATAGTTGATTTGGATTAACAGAGTAGCATACAAATTCAACTCTTATGAACTATGATGAATCCTGCCAATGATCATGATGTCTGGGATTGATTCTTTGATCAAGTGAGTTTCTGTTTCTCTTTCTGTTTCTGTAATCCTTTCACTTTACTCTATTTCATTCTAAAAATCACAAACACCCCCCCCGCCTTTTTATTGTTAGTTCGATAACATAACTGATGTGTCCTAAGGAAGAATGACCTGAGTCTACTTATACTACAAATAAAGGGATTTAGACTATTTTGATAGTGGACGCGACAGTGCATATCAGAAACCCTTTGGGTATAAATTGATAGATCTATTAGTTTATATTTGAGGGAAAACATTATAATTAACTTTTCGATTGGCGATTAGGCTATAGCAATTAGTATCTTGGATCATTGTAATTACCAATTAAATTGAGATCTCAATTATTTGTTAATTTCATTGATCAACTCTAGGGATTGATTAACACTAGTAGAATTACCAGTAATTTATTACTAATAGCCACTAATAGGTTTAATATTTAATTAATGATAATTGATTTCTAATCCTAGGAATACCTTGCACTAGTGCCTTTCTTTACTGTTGCTATTATCTTTTAAATTCCATTACTATAATTTGTATTCTTCAAAACCCCAAATCGTTCCAACTAAGTATTAAAGCCTCATTGAGAGATGACCTAGGTTGTGCCATTTACTATATTTTTGTTGCGGATAGCGACAACTCGCATCAAATTTTGGCACCGTTGCCGAGGAGGTATTAAAACTTAGTTGTTAATTTTTCTTTATTTTTATTTTTTATTTTTTATTTTTTATTTTATTCCAGTTTTTATTTTATTTATTTAATTATATTTTCTATTTTTTGCCAAAAAAAAATTTCTATTTCCCTCTATGAGGCGTTCCTTGTCAAAAATTTGCTACCTCTTGATTCTGAAATTGAGAAAAAGCTTTGAGAAAAATCAGGCAGGCAAGACATCAACAAGCAGAACCATCTGAGCGTTCTAATCCCGTATTTAGTGTTTCAAGAAATACAGGTAATATGGGAGATTGGAATAGGACACTTAGGAAGCTCACTGCTCCTGATTTTACCCAACAGCTCTTAACCAGTACTTACCTAAGGTTAGAGAATGATTTTTGAGTTTAAAGGGTATATGGTACATGCTTTGCCTAAATTCCATGGGCTTTCTAGAGAAGACCCCCATCAGCATTTGAAGAAGCTTCATATAGTGTGTTTTGGGATGAAACCCAATGGGGTAGAGGTGAATGATGTTAAACTAAGAGCATTCCCTTTTTCCCTTAAGGGTGCAGCAAAAAATTGGTTCTTTAACCTTCCTGATAGGGTTGTCAATATTGAATTTGGAATGAAAAGGCTTTTCTTAGAGAGGTATTTTCCCGCCTCTAGAGTGGCTTCTATCAGAAAAGAGATCTCTAGAATTTGACAATCAGATGAGACTCTTCATGAGTATTGGGAGTGGTTCAAGCTCCTCTGTGCAAGTTGCCCCAACCATTAGATTCCAGAGCAACTCATCCTTCAGTATTTTTATGAGGGGTTGGCACCTACTGATAGATGCATGATAGATGCTGCTAGTGAAGGGGCACTTTTGGATAAGACAATGGAAGAAGCCCGTCCTTTGATTGAGAATATGACTGCCAATTTTCAGTAATTTGGTTCTAGGGTAGCCACAACTACTAGAGGCCTTCATGGAGTGAGCTAGCCAGAGAATCCATTGTTGACCCATACATTACATCAACTTTCTAGCCTTATACAGAAACTGATGGCTAGCCAGGTAGCAACTCCAGTGGTTTCCAAGGTTTGTGGCATATGTACTTCCAATGATCATCATACTGATATGTGCCCAGCATTGCAAGATGATTCAACCATTGGCGTAGCAACAACAAACCTCTTCTAGAGTCAACCTCATAATCAAACAGGCTAGTTCCCATTTAGGAACACATTTAACCCCAGCTGAAAGAATCACCCCAATTTGAAGTAGGGAAATAACACTCAACTACAGGGCCAACCTTCACAGCAGAAGTATTTGGTACCTCATCAGAGGCAACCAGCCCTTCTTGCGCCTCCTTCTTCAGATCCTACTTTGACTAATATGATGAAGATGATGATGGAGCAAATATAGGAAATTAGAAGAGAAAATGGCCAGCTGAAAGAGGAGGTGGTTCAGATGAAAAACAGTCAGAGCCAACAGGTCCCAGCTGCCCAGTTACCTTGTCAAACTGTGCCCAATCCCAAGGGAAATGTTTGTGCTATCACTCTGAGGTCTAGGATGGAAATTTCCAGAGGTGACTAGGCCAGAAAGATATGGAGTCAAGGAGAAAACAAGGTGTAACGCCCCAATTTTTACTGTAATTTTTATTGCCATTAGAAATTACCGAATTACTATAGGTAATTATTACATAAGATTTGAGGCCGAACAATCCTCAATAAAGGAATATAACATTAGAAGAGAGGTTAGGAGCGATTCATGCGAGAGTTGCAAATCCCGAATTTCTGTACGTATAAAATGACCAAAATGCCCTTGAAGTTATTTTACTCAGAAAATAAGGATCGTGGGCCCCACCTATTCTCAAGGGGATGTTTTGATGATAATAAGGGATTGTTTGTGTTATGTGTGTTAATAGAGCAGAAGGATCTCAATTTTGAGTTACGCCGGGCGAAATGACCAAACGCCCTCAATTTGTTTAACTCCGATGTGCGTGCCGACTAAGCCCGAACCTCACTAAAATGTTTTAAAATTTGTTTTTAAGCCATGATTAACCATTGGTTAAGCTCGGGTGGCCTCGGCGATTTTAAGTGAAAGTACGATTTTGCCCTGTTTTTGGCGCTTTACGAATTTCGGGATTTTTGATTCGTATACCGAAACCTAAGCAATATTAGGCTCAAATTAAAGCTTATTAAATTCTAAATATTAATCTAGAGTCAAAATTATGTCTTTAGATTGATTAGAAGCCAAAATTGCTCAAAAACACCCAAATTGCTTACTAATTCACTTAAGCCCTTAACCGTAAATTCTCTAAATTACATGAATACCTTGCCTACACCTAAATAATGCATGGAACACACAAATTTCACTTCTTTGGGCTGTAATGGACGAAATTATTGATGCCATTATGCAGCTGAATTATTGCCAAAAGTTGCACTAAAACAAAATGCCAAAATATCACCATAAGAGACATAATTCTTTAATTTCATACAACTTTGTCTAAAATGATTTTTCCTCCCTTATTTCTCCTGCAAAATTCCACCAACTACCTCCTCATTTTGGCCAATTAGAAGCCTCAAAATCTTCTATAAATAGGCTTGCTTGAGTGGTCTTGGAATGCTTTGTTCATAACTAGATTTTAGGAGCACCAAAAACTTTCTTTCTTCCTCCTCTTTGGCTGAATTCTTTCTTCAATTTTTTCAAAGAGATTTTGTTTCATTTCACTTTAAGAAATCAAGTTCTCTTCCTCTTCTTCAACTCAGATTAGGTAGGGAGTAGTTTCTAAATTTATTTCTATGCTTTGAAGAGTTGTGTTTTTAGCTCAAAATGATGAAATTATGAACTTACCTTAGCTTTTCATTTTGATTTTCCTCTTCATTTTTCTTTAACCAATTCGGCCATATGGCCTAGGTGGAACTAAGATGATGGCTTGATGATGAGGACCTTGAGGGTGGGTTGTAAATCCATCACAAGTTAGGCCTCTAAAGCTTGAAAATTCCACTTGATGCAAAACTTTAAAGAATAATGCTTTATGATGCTAAAACAAAGATTTTTAGTTTAGAACTTGAAAGATGTATTTTCCAAGCTTGTATTTCATGTTTATGTTTCAAGTCATCACTTAATCTTTCAAGATAATAAAGAGGTTGCATCTCATATTTAATTTATGTTCTCACTTTATTTTATAATGGCTAAAAGAATCAATGCATGACATGTTTATTTTATGCCATCACCTAAAGATCCTAGAGGTCAAAGACTTGGCCATGTATCACAAGCAAAGAAATATGATTATTGGAGTTAAAGAATTTATTCTTTAAAAATTCTTGAGATTGGAGCTTAAAAAGATGTAATAATAATTCTCTTCTCCCTTCATCGGTCTGTGTGGGGACTACCGCTCCGGTTTCTTAATATTCTCTTCTCTCTCTACTGGTCCTGTGCGGATTACCGCCGCTCCAGTTTCTTGTATCATGTTTATATTTCAAGTTCTTACATCATGTTTAATTTTCAAGTCATCACCTTAAATCTTAAAGATAAAGAAATGGAATTGCATATCATGTTTATAATTCCAAGCTATCACCTTATAAAGATAAGATTAAAATAAGGTTGCATAGCATGTTTATAATTCTAAGATGTCACCTAAATCTCTAAAGCTCAAGACTTACTCCTTTTACCTTAAGTGAGAATTTTAATTGTGAAGATCCTCCCAAGTTTGACAAAAGAACTAGTTTCTAAATGAGTTTTAAGACTTTGCAAGGATTTTATGGGGAACTAGTATTTTATATACACTTAAAATATGATTCTATGTAATTACATGAGGTTCATGATTCGGCCACTGATCTGAGTTTAGTATCAATGTATGATAATGATTTGATATGTTTGAAGTTGTGATAATTATGGTTTATTGTTAAGAGAATGATTCACTGCATGTTAGAGATAAAACTAGCTCCCTAGAACAACCGAAGAGCTAGAATTTACCTAGTTTTTGACCCCTTTAAGTTTAGCCAATGCCAAATCTATTTTAGTATGTTATAATTCTGTCTAGGATTAGTTAGCCACAAAAAATTTGGTATCAATTAGACTAGGATTGATCCCGAACACTAAAAATGAACTTAGCAACTAGAAAACCGTAAAAACAAGATTTCTAGAACTCTAGGGAATGAAATTTATGCATTCTATCCAGAATCTTTAGCAATGATAAGAACCAGGTTTTATTATGTTTAAATAAGGGAGAATGATTCATAATTGGTTTAGTAACTAATTTCAGCATCATAGGGAAAGCTGGTAACAAGAAAGGATTTAAAACATAACTTCTAGCATACCGTAAAACCTTAGGAACAACTTACTACCTATGCTACCCCATTTGATTTAATAGTGTTCTTAAGGCCTATAAATAATCGTAAGGATGGTAATAAATCCCTTAGGTGCATAACTAATTAGTTCTATAATTGATAATTCTATGTAAGTATTGGATGCTTATTAAGTACTTGATATCATTGAATGATTTCCTGGCTTGCATGTTATAGTTGCTGTTGCAAATAATGAGAATGCTTATGCATGAAATATTCTTTATTATGTAAAATTTACCTTTGTTGCTAGAAGAAAGTGTATCATTGTAAAAGTGTAATTTGGAAAGGTTCTGGCTAAGGAAAGACTTGGTATTTAAGCGTGTCCATTGTGACCCACCTCACTTTCCTGGGAATCTCCCAGATGCATGATTATAGTTGATATATTATTCTAGCTTAAAACTATAAATGAGAAAATGCTATGATGTTTATGAATTGTATTGTGATATAACATGCAAAGATTTAATGGTGACTTAAACTTATAAGAAAATGATCCTTTGGAACCATCAGACTATAGGTGGTGAAAAGGTGATTTTAGCCCCCTAACCCGTTCTCTCAAAAGGGTAGAGTCGGGACTTTAGCTTATCAAAAGGGATAAGTATATGCTAGTGACGACTAGTAAAGTATGAGCTCATAACCTAAATTACTCCCAAAAGGGTGGAGTATAGGGTGACCCAAGGAAAATAATGATGATGATAAGATTTTAAGTCACCTAAGGCACTAAAGAAATGAAATATGTGCCTTTGTGTCCATGTGTAGCTAATATTATATGACGTTCTTTTATGCATATTATTTTGATAATGATGATGAGGAATATGATGTAATGATAAAGGAAAAGTTCATTGTAAATATGACATGTTAAGATTATGATGCATTATAAGACGCATGATTAAAAATTGACGAACCTCGGTTAAGTATTTGTCCGAACATAAAATGAATCTTTGCATGCCCACTATTTTACAATAATCCCGAGGTTCCCGGGACTTTGATGATGACACTGTAGAAGGAGGTACCCTACTGAGAATTCTTTAGTAAGATTCTCACTCCCTTTTCTTTATTTCCGTCATTGTCTCCAGATTCAAATGGCGACATTCGTCCTGTTCATTGATACCCCTACTTGCGAATTCTACTATGATCCGGTGCATCGCTCGTATCATTTTGAAGGGAGGTGTGCAGTTCGTGTTTTTATTTACATAGGTCGTCCATTTGCACATCCTGTCCCTTGTTATCGATTTTCTCCTACTTCTCCCTATGGCGATGAAATGGTTTTCGAACATGCACGTCCACTTGATGAAAGGATGTTACGTTCTTATCCCGCTTCATCTGCTATCCATGGATTTCCAGACCCGAGACGAGATATTCTGAAACTGATCCTTCAGAGGACACTTCTACTCATGTATATTCTGAGAGCTCTGCTCCTACTCCCACACGTGTAAGAGAGGGTAGTGAGGAAACAGTTGTTCAGCCGAGGTTAGCAAGAAGGCCATCCATGCAACCCCAGCCTGGTGCATTTCGTGTGTCCCCTCCTGAGGGAGCTCATCGGTGGATCAGATTTATTCCCCTATTTCCAGGACAGTGGCCATAGAAGGTTCTTAGTAGATTTATGTGTGTTCATGCACCCTAGTTTTAGGATAACCTTTCCGGCTTATGGAGTTATCTAGTTTAGGGGCATGTATTTCCTTATGTATATTTTCTTTTATGGGTTTTCATAAGACAATGATGTATGATCATAATCCACCCTTTGAGTGAGGTTATTGTATGTAAATATATGTTATAATGTGCTTATGGATGTTATATGATGGAGCCAAAGTGATATGATGTGATATATTCTTAAACGTCTTATTATACTCCGCTTACTCATTCACGTTGTACTCGGCTCACGTTTTCAATTATGTTTTTTTTTAAAAAAAAATGGCTCGTAATTTCACTAAGTATTTTCAAATTATGAAGAAAGAACCAAAGCAAGGAGTAAAGTCTAGTCATTAATCAGATTCAACCTAGGTGTATTTGGTTAATTACTAGGGTGTTACACAAGGCTTGCTGAGGATTCTGATAACCACTGCAGTGCTCCATCACCACTGCAGCGGTCTACCGAGAATGATCTATTACTAGTGTTTGAAGAAGGTAACAAAGTTAATAAAGTTCTAGAATTCCTCCCCTTTTGCCATTCCTACAAAGGATCCAACCCAGAAAGTCTGCTGCATCAGAATTGGATTTTGAAATTTGGGAAACATTTAAAAAGTGCAAGTGAATATTCCTCTATTGGATGCTATCAAGCAAATTCCCAAATATGCAAAATTCTTGAAAGATCTTTGCACCAATAGGAGGAAGATTAAGGGCAGTGGGGAGGATAAGGTGACTATGGGGGTCAATGCTTCCTCTATTATCAAGCCAAGCAACCTACTAACCAAGTGCAAGGACCCGGGCACATTCTATGTTCTTTGCACTATTAGGGGTTTGCACATCACAAAGGCCTTGGCTGACCTTGGAGCTGGCATTAATATTATGCCCAAATCACTTTATCAATTCTTGCACTTTGGAGAGCTCAAGCCAACTAAGTTGCAAATTCAATTGGCCAACCATAGCATCACAAGACTAGAAGGAGTATTGGAAGATGTTCTTGTCCAGGTAAATGATTTAATATTCTCTGCTAATTTTTATGTGCTAGAGATTGAAAATGACACCAATGCTAGCCAATATACATTAATCTTGGGTGGATCATTTTTGAAAACTGCAAGAACCATGATTAATATTCATGCTAGCACGTTGTCCATGGAGCATGGGGACATCAAAGTCCAATTTAATTTATCTAATACTATGAAACATCCCCATGAGGAACACTCTGTGTTTGACATTGATGTCATTGATTCTTTAAGTGGTAATGCCTATGGTAATTTGATTTGTAAAGATCCTGATCCCTTCTTCTCCACTATTTCTTCTTCCATGGGATATGATGCACCTATTATTTTAGAATTTCTTAAGTTTTCAGATACAGGTACATCACCTATGCAGCAGTCATTGGTTTGCTAGGTGCTCCATGATCAGCCCATGTTGGGTAAGAAGCCCTGTATGGGGCAGTGGATCTTGCTACACGAGCCCCTGGCAAAATTGATGATTGGAAGGCTAAAGACTCGATGGAAGAGACCATTCTTGGTCACCCATGTGTACCCTGATGGTGCAATTGAGTTAAAAAATTCCAAGATGATTCAGTATGGTATTGAGGAGCACCAACTGATGTACCTCCATGAAACTCTCATAGATCTAAGGGCCCAAATAGCTTATCTTTGGGTTGAAGCTGCATACCCTCTATGAGGGTTCTGATCGTCCAACTTAGGGATGTTAATGCAAAGTGCTGGGTGGGAGACAACCCACTGTAAGGTTTTTCTTTGCCTTTCCTTTTTTAATTTTTTCTGCATTTTATTTATAGTTTTAATTCTTGCATCATATTTATTTTCGTTTGCATTTTACACCACCCCTTTGGTACTTTAGAGGTTACATACATAGGCTCACACCACATGCACCTTATTGATTTGCTTGGCATTGACTTTATCTTGTGTTGCATGGTTGGTAGATTCATTGTGTTGTTTAGATTGAGTACATTCACTTTTACTTGTGAGATTTTGAGCCTCTTTGATTGGATTATAATATGCCATCCTTATTTATTCATGTGTGTTTCCCTCTTTGAATATGTATTCTAGAACTTGCTTAGGGTCTTATTTGAAAACATGTTTTCATATTCATGCTTGAATATGTGTTTTTTGCCACTTGCCCATATAGCTAACCTTTGCATGTTACCATTGTTTAGCCCCTTTGAGCCTTTAGCACATCCTTAGCCAAAAGTGAAAAACCATGAAAATTCCCAACCTTTTAGGCTTAGGAGAGCATTTGTTCAATTCTTATATATGCTTGAGCATGAGTGTGGGGGAGAGCATGAGGACATGCCTCAAATTAAGTGTGGGGGAGGAACAATGTGTACTTAAAATTCAGCAAGTGGCACACCAAGAAAAATTGCAAGAACAAAAAAAAAAAAATTCTGAAAGAAGTTTGATTAAAGGTGTGCCACATTGTAAAAGAAAGGTCTGTAATTGTATTAAGTAGGACAAAGTGTACCCTTAGGCACTTGTGCTCTTAATGTATGCAGTTGCTTTTTTTTGACTTGAGGTTTAACCCTATTGGCCTATATTTTTATCCACCTTCACCAAGCCTCATTATAACCAAAGATAATTCCTCTTGATTCAGTATGCATATGTGTGTGACAAAATAGAGAATGAGACCCGTAGCCAACTTATGGTAATGCATTTTCATTTGAGTGATTGAATGTACATCACATACCAAAACACTTGAGTGAATGAGGGGCAAACACTGACCTTGGGAGGATTTTTGTACTTGATTCATATATGGATTCTACCTTGTGTGTTATGTTGTTGATCATGCCTTGCTTGTTGTAACACTCTTAATTGTTAGTGTGAAAACTTACTGTTGTGCCTTTAGGTTCATTGGATTAGTGTATTGTCATTTAATTACATGCATCATGCATTCTAGGTTAGAAGTCTAGTGTAGTCCTTGTTTACTGCTTCTCATCCATGCCTTCGTTTGATCTTAGTTCCACATGAGGACATGTGAAAGCTTAAGTGTGGGGGAGTTTGATAAGGGGCATTTGTCCCACTTATCTTATTTCTAAATCTTAGCTTTTTACATGAGTTTTAATATATTGTTGATACAATTAATAATGATTTTGATTTATTCCTCATTGTGTGATTTTGATAGAATTGATGGCTTTTGCATTGATTTTGGGATAATTTGTAATTATACCTTGTTGCATTTGACTTATCTTTTTTAGTATCATTTTATGCATAGGAGCTTTGAATTAAGTGCAAATGTCAAGAACAAGGTTGGAAACTGTTGGGAAGAATTTGGAAGCAAAATAGAAGAATTCTTGAGTTCATTGCAAGAAGCATTGTAAGAAAAAACCTATATCTCTTTCTATAGGGATCGGATTAAGACAAATGAAGATGTTTTGGAAAGATCAAGAAGTCTTCTACAACTTTCATGTTTAGCTGAAAACCCAGTTCTAAGAGTATCTTAGTGAAAATTGAGTTGCAAGATTAAAGGTTGCTGATGTTCTGATGTTATCCAACTTGACCTCTAGTTAGTATTTTCGCAATATCTAGAGCTACAGATATTCGATTAAGGTGATTTTGGTGGCGTTAGAAAGCTTATTCAAAGGGATACAATTTATATTTCTACTGCAGAGGCCAGTTTCAATTCTGTCTACTACTGCAGTGCTCTTTAACTGCTACAGCGGTCAATAGCACCTAAAAAATGATAATTCATCAGCATAGCTCACTGCTAACCGCTACAGTGGTCAATGAGCGTTGTAACATCTTAATTTTCAACCCAATACTCCTAGAATGTATACAGGTTGACCATTAGTCTATTACTCTTTTAGTCTCATTTCTTAAAATGTTTATTCAAAATACCTAGCAGAAAATACGGGTAATTTTTTTTTGAAACATAAATACAAAGTAAGAGCTGCGCGTATCTCAAACGTACGTTATCATAAGGCGTATCACATACAAAAGAAAGTGCAAGATAAAAGCATCAAATAACTTCACAACCTTAGACAATCGTGTGCACACCAACAGTAATATTATATTAACTTAATAAACTGCCCACCTATGAAAGACGGGATGAGTTTGGTGCAACATAAGTGCAAATACAACTAGAAGGAAAATACAAGGAAAGCATAAAGGAAATCACCCCTACCTTGATGCACCTAAGATAGATAAACTCTAGAACAAAACAAGGCTATCCTAGTCTATGCATGGTGTGTGCACTAACACTCCCCAAGAGCCTCTACTGCTGTGGTCCCAAAAAGGGCGGAACATAACCAACCCACTGGCGTATCTTGGTCGGAGTGGCCATGTGAAGTAGCTGGACATGAGCTCCATGATGGGGGCACATGGCGGGCCTCCGGGCCAATCTTGGCTGAGTTGCTATCTCCTCGCTACCCTCTTTCATGAGTAAGGGAGAGGGGGCAGAGCTCTCATTGTATGGGTGGGTCGGTGGGTCCTTTGAGGGCTCCAATGACTGTGAGCGGCGCACGTAATCTGGGAAGTCATGTATAGCTGATGCGGTGGTGTGGGTATGGAGAATCCTCTCGTCGTGCGTTTGAGCGCGCTCAAAAACCATGTCATCTCCATAGAGGGGTGTCGGAGAAAAGCGATAACTAGGTAGTGGGTGTGCAAAGGGGTGTCCTACGAACATGAAGACTCGGACGGCGCAATGCCCCTCAAAATAGTAGGACTGGTGCTCTGGATCAAAGTGGACTTCCTACACTGGGGTGTCGATGAAGACCATAAAAATTGCCATTATAATCTGAAGATGTGATGGAAAAGGAAGAGAGGAAGAGAGGGAGTAAGAATCTTACTAAAGAATCTTAGTAGGGAACCTCCTATCTAAGTGACGTCAACGTCCCCAGGGACCTTGAGTTTATTGTAAAAAGGTGTACATGCATAAAGTTTATTATTAGGTTTTTAAACATAATTATCCAAGGTCCGTTCATTTTAGAATGAGTCTTAATGTCATGTATGCAACATAGCAAAGCATGAATGCATGATAATACATTATGCAAGAAAGCAATAGAACATAACATCAAGCAACATCATATAAGCGGCATAAAGTGGCATGTAACTTTCATGTGGAACTTTCTTTTCTCTTAACTACGTGATATCAAACTTCATACTTTGCATCATGGGGGCCACCCTAAAAATATCTCTAGGTTATGAGCTCTTACCTAACTTGTAACATCCTAATTTTTAACCCAATACTCTAGAACATAATTAGGTTAATCATTAGTCTGTTACTTCATAGTTCTCATTTTAACTTTGAAATACTTAGCGAAAAATACGGGTAAATTTTTTTTTTGAAATACAAAGTGAGAGCCGCGTGATGCGATATAACATGTAACGGACAAAACATACATCTCATAACGTCATAGCATAAGACACATAGAGGCACATCATGTGAAGCACTGAATATCATCTCATATATATATATATATATATATATATATATATATATATATAACTTGCCCACTTATAAGTGTGGGACTTAATTGGGTACAAAGGAATACACGAAAGAAAATACAACATGAACATAAACATAAACTACTCCCCTACCCGAGTGCATCTAATGGGATAACCTCTAAACAAAAGAAGGTTTATCTCCATCTAAATGGTGTGTGCTCTAACTCGGGCCATCCACAGCCTCCTACTGGCGACTATCCCTCGAGCGTGGCACGTAACCAGGAAACTGAGCAAGCTCCTCCGGCGAGAATAGGCGAAACGGGGCTCGGGAGTGACCTCCACGGCGCGGCCTCATCTCCGGTCGTCGTGCAAACCTCAGCTGGGTCACGATGGGCTCACTACCCTCTCCAAGGTCCATGGGTATGGTGGGGGAAGATCCCTCGAAGGGTACCTGGGTCGTCGAATCCTCAGAAGGATCCGACTCTGAGAAGGACGATGGGCAACGAGGTACATACTGGGGGTAGTCTCGAACGGCGAACGCGGACGGTAGAGTACAGCGTAGCCTCTCCTCTTGGGGACGTGCGCGCTCGAACACTAGGTCATCGCCAAAAGGTGAGACGGGGGAGAAACGATGGGAATGTACTGGGGGAGTGAAGGGTCGACCCATGAACATGAATACTCTAACTGTGCATCGACCCACAAAATGGAATGACCCGTGGTCCGGGTCATGGTGCACCTCCCATGTTGGCGTGTCCACGAACACTACGAACGTCGCCATCTGAGGATGTGACGGAAAGAAAGAGATAGAGGGAGTGAGAATCTTGCTAAAGAATCTCAGTAGGGCCTCCTACTACCTAGGTGTCATCATCCACGTCCTCAGGAACCTTAGGTTTAATTATACAAAATGAGTGAGCATGCATTAAGTTTGTTTTTAAGTTCTAAAACATAGCTTAGGATGATCTTAATGTCATGAATGCAACATGATAGAGTATGTATACATGACGCTACCTAATACACGTACATAAATCATATCATCAAGCATCATCATACTTAGTGGCATAAAGTGGCAATAGAAACATTCATATGGGACAAACTTAGTGATATAATCATAATCATGAAACTTCTCTTCCTCATGGGCCACCCTAAAAGACAAGCGCTCTGGGGGTGCTCGGCCGAACCGGTGTCACCCAGAACGTGTCACATCTCTAGGTTATGAGCTCATACCTTAACTAGTCATCACTAGTTCTTACTTACCACTTAACGATAAGCATATTATAAATCCTGACTATCTGAGTACGGGTTAGGGGGCAATTCTCTTAGGGGTGCTCGGCCGAACCGGTGTCACCTAAGAGTATAAATGGGTACCGATGTCACATGAGTTCTATGGAGGTGCTCGGCCGAACCGGTGTCATCCTAGAACCCATCTTAGTACCTTAATTTTCAAAATCTCTTTAAGTCCCCAAATTCATCGAGAATTCGGCGGCACGATGGCATTACGCCGAATTCCTTCCAAATTTGCTTTATGCCACATAAACATATATCCTCATGAATTCCTTATATGACTAACATCATCATCATTTACATACCATATGTATCATCATAGAACATTCAAACGCTTACCCTTACGGTAGCTTATGCTTTGTCCCTTAGGGGTCTTAATCTTGAGATATAGTTCTCTAACATCTGTCGTTCATATTTTATGCATCTAAGGGCTCATAATTAATCATCATTCCTAATTCTTATATTCATTCCCAAATCTGAAAAGCATAGGGCAGAATTTCTAACTTGTGGTTACGGGGTTCTAGAACTTATGTTTTAGACCCTTTCTTGGTTCCGTCTTCGCCTAAGGCGCTATAAATTAAATCTAAATTGATTATGAGACATTCCTATGCTTAAGAACTAATTATAAATCACATTTATCATGTTGTAATGTTGCTGGACAAAATCCAGAAAACTAAATGTTCTAAGAGTTCTACATTTGCATTTTTACGGTTTTCTAGTTACTAGTTTTCCTATAGGTGCTAAAATTCAATTCTAATCCAAATGTTACCAAGTTTTTCATGTCTAAACAATCCTAATCTGATTGTGCTCCCATTAAAACAGTTTGGATAAGTTTCAAAAACAAATGGGTCAAAACTATGTTAAATTCTAACTTTACGGTATTTCTAGTTAGCTAGTTTCTTACCTATTATGCATAGAATCATTTCTACATCATCATATGATATTTTCACACATCAAAACATCACCATACAGCATCACACTCATCATGACAGAACCAAAATCATGGAGCTTCAGTAAGAGAATTAAATTAACATTTCGAGGTACATAAGTTAACTAGTTTCTCTTGGAATCAATTTAGAATTTCTAAAACTCTTTGCAAATCATTTTAATTCATCAAGAGGCTAAGAGAAGCCTTAGGTCAGTGACCAAAATATATTTCATCTTCTAAAAGGCAATATAGTCATATCTCATGATAACATAACCTTGCAAAGATTTGTAAAACTTTAAGAAAAACTTAGAACATAGACTATTAGTCCTTGTAGCTAGATGAAAACTCATTGCAAGTCCATCATCACTACTTGGCTGAAAACATGCATTCAAAGAATGCATTCACATTAAGCTTTAACTTGGAAAGAAATGGGCAAGTCTTTGAGCTCTAGGTTCTTAAGTTATGACATAAAATAAACGTGCTCATGCTTTTCATTTTTAATCTTGCTTACAAAATAAAGTGATGACTTAAATTAAATATGTAAGGCATAATCTTAAACGTGCAAGCTTGAAAGTAAATGTGCAAGGTTCAATTCTTTATTTTAGTGCTCTTGGCCCAACAACAATCGACTTTAAGGCCGAAATAGATAGGCATTCGAGAAATTAATTAGGTGATAATGCAAGTTCAATTCTTTATTTTAGTGCTTTCAGCCCAACAACAATCGACTTTAAGGCCGAAATAGAAAGGCTTTGAGAATTAAATTAAGTGATGATGCAAGTTCCATTTTAATCTTTATGTTCTTAGGTGATAGCTTGAAAGTAAAGGTGCATAGCAAGGATGTAAATATGAGTGCAAGCATAAATTAAATTATGCAAGTTCATTTTATCTTTCTAGAGCCCTTAACAAGACTTTAAAGGAACTTAAACCTCAACCCAAACTCATCAAACCAAGATAAAGTAGAGTCTAGAGTTCTTAGAACTCAACATAACATTTTTTAGAAAATCAAAACATTTTGCATGTAAAAGAAAAGGAAATGGCCGAAATTTCAAGGAACAAAAAGAACATTTTGAAACTTTAGAGTCTATGATCTTGATGATATATTAACACCAACATCATGAGATTCCATCATTGAGTCCTTAGAACCATTTTAAAACACCATCAAAACTAAAGTTCTCAAGAGTTCAAGAAAGGAAGAACTAGAAACATTTTTGCTCAAGAACAAAGATCAAGCTCTAGAGTTTGTTTCAAATGATGAACATCATCATGAAACTCTCATCATCAAGCTTTCATTTCTTTGAACTTCAAGGCCCATGGCCAAAAATGAGAAAGAACAAGGAAAAGAAAAGAAGTTCTAAAAAGAATCAAGAGAAACTATGAACATAAAGCTAGAACAAGAACTTTAAAGAAGAGAATACATGAAAGGAAATCCCTACTTGGTGTGATGATCTTGAAGATGGAAGAAGAAGATGAAGAAGATGAAGAAGATGGAGAGCTCCAAGAACTTGAAGAACACAAGAGCTTTGAGAGAAAAAGAAAGCTTTGAGTGTTCCTAAACTTAGCAAATGATCTAAAAGTGGTGCAAGCTCCTCAAGGCATTCTATTTATAGAGAAATGAAACAAATGAAGGGTGCTCATGGAGGAGGATGGCTTCGGCCATGTGTGCAGATTGGAGGGCATCCCATGAGTTCCATGAGGTGAGATAATGTGGTCTTGAGGCATGGTGAGGTATGGCTCAAAGTATGGTGAGGTATGGTTCAAGGTATGGCCTCAAGCATGGTTCTTTGAGTGAGAAAAGAAATCAACATGTGGTCGAATGGGGGAGAGATGGCCGAATATGCATCAGCCATGGGGGGAGGATTTCTTGCATTTTAATTGTGGTTTAGAGTTGTGTTTAGGTGTATCTTTGATTAGGATTAAGATTAGGAATTTGTAAGAAAGTGTTTAGGTAAGGAAAATGGATAATTAGGGTGGTCTAGACATAATTAAGGAGTGGTCTTGCACCATTAGTGAGTTAGATCCTCAATTTAGAGTCTAAACAACTCTAGACACACTTCCTTGATTTAAGGAATTGGAGAGAGAAAATACTATTCAAGATTCCAAGACTAGGAATCTTGAGTTCTAAAAAGGGATTTAAGTTTAATCTAAGAAATTTTAGGTTCTAATCAACTTTAATAAATTATTTTGACTCTAGATTAATTAGGGAAATTAATTAATCTTCGTTTAGAGCCTAATATTGCTTATGTTTGCTTAATTATATCATTAAGCTCAAAAACACTATTTTAGGGGCAAAATCGTAATTTTGTACTAAAACTGCCCGGGACCACCGGGACTTGAACAGAGACCTCTAGACACATGAAAATGTGTTTTTAAACCTCTGGAAAAAGTTTCGGGCTTACACAGCACCTTTACCCGCGTAAAACACTATAGGGGTATTTTGGTCATTTTGACCCGAAACTGCGGAAAAATGAGATTTTCGCCTCCGGAAGCATTCAAAGGCCATTCAATCCCCTTCAAACATTGAGTTGACCTTTTGAGGACGACCGAGTTGGTTACCCTCGAGTTCGGGTCAGGAAATTACCTCAGGGGCATTTTGGTCATTTCCTTCAGACAGAAAAAATCGGGGTGTTACATAATTAGTCGTCACTAGTTCTTACTTATCCTCTGATAAGCATAACATAATAATAAGCTCGACTTCAAGAGTACAGGCTAGGGGGCATAAGGATCACTTATCATAACCTTTAATTTGGGGAGTCCATAGGAATATTTCCTTTTTTGAAATGCTCTACTGGTATCTAGTACGCAGCGAATTGTCCACTTTGGCAAGCTCAATGTCAATACCCTTCCCACTGGAGCAGGAGAAATGCGTCTCAATATCATGTCACATTTAAAATCTTATGCTCTTCAACAAAAGCAGAGATAAAAATGGCAGCATGAGGTAAGCCAGTCTCAAGGACTTCATTTTGCTACCATCCTCTGAGGACTCCGCTTCAGAATATGAAGACTTAGATACAAAGGAAGGTTAATCTTCTATTGGCTTGATTTTGATTATTGGTACATCCTCAGTCATGTCTGAGCATGATTCCTCCTAAGATTCTTTAGTGTCCTCGGAGCTGCTCTCAATTTCAATCAATTTTCTTTTTCTTTACCTTCTTTCAACATTTACAACAGCTTTTTCCTGGATAGCATTTCTGATCCTTAAGCTCTGTCTCTTGACATTGCTTGTGGGTGCACTTGTGGCTCTTCTTAGAGTCTTGAAAGAGATTAAGGTGTACTCAATACCTTCTACATACCCGTACCACTCACTCACCAATGGGTAGTTCAAGTGTTCGAAGATTTTGGTCAGCAAGAATCCGTAAGGAATAACAAAAGTTCTTCTTTTTTCTTTGGAGGTTACACTAAGCATGTAGTCGAAAATCAGTTTGAATAGATTCACCTTTCTTTTTCCCAGTAGACAATAGAGTAACATGCAGTCCATCCCAACTAGCAGGTGGATATTCCCTAGTAACGTAGTTGTTATCTCACTAGGTTGGTATCTAGGGGAGTCAATGAGACATCTGGAGACCTTAGTCGAGACTCCAAGAGTCATAAACCAATCTCCTTCAGATGAGCATTTGATTCCAAAGTCAGGTGCTTGAATTATGTTAGAGATGTCAGTTATGCCTATCTTTATGTCAATGCCCTTAATAGAGGTCCTTAACATAGATTCAGACATTTGCTCTAACCTGGAGTAGAAAGCAGTCATCATCCTAGTAAAACTCAATCAGAGATAACAAGTTATCTTTCTCATCCTTGAAAAGCAAGGAATTCAAGTAAAATGAAGACCTGGTTTATCAGTTCCCAACTTAATCTTTTCCCAAGAGCCACTTTCCTATGAGAATAATTTTCAACATAATGCTACTGTTACAGAGGTTCCTACTACATAAGGAGGGTTCCCATGTGAGCAATGCCTCGATCAAAGTGGTTCCCTTCAGCTATGATGTGGATTGTGGATGAGTTGATGTTGAATAAGAAAGTGAGGGTTTATGAGGGAACGGTATAGTTACAAAGAAAGAAGGATATGAGAGAAGACAAAATAGTTTTAGGTAACGGTGAGAGTGTTTAAGGCTAAAGATGAAGGTAAAGTGTGGCATGTGAGGAGTGGGGAGTTATTAAGTGATAGGGCATAAAAATTGAAGGCGAGGTGATGTGAGAAAGAGAAACTCAAAAAATGTAGGAGTTAAGCCTTTTTTATTGTTTCAAAAAGAGTGGTTTCTCATGTAACTCCCGGTGATGAAGTCGGGGAGTGATTGTCGGTACAAAAAAGGCACGGACAAGGAGCAGCTCCTAGCAGACTTCTAAGTGGAGGAGTACATGAATGAACTGATTACACACCCGAATGAGAAGGATCCTGAGACTGTATAGGTATGGGACTATATAGTTAAGGAGGGCTAGTATGAATTGATTTGTACTACCTATACTAACAAGATGCATCTTCTTTTCGGTAACCCATCACCAAAGAACTCCATAGTTAAGCGTGCTTAACTTGGAGCAATTTTGGGATGGGTGACCTCCTGGGAAGTTTTCTTAGGAAGCGTGTGAGTCAGGACAAAGCACGTTGAAAAGACCCATGTTGGTTTGTGGGAATAGTCGTCAATCCATAAAGCAATAGGGGAAGTTACAAATGGTATTAAAGCCTGCACTTCTCCCAGTATGGTGTGGTTCAGGGACGAACCAAGCGGAAGTTGGTTGGCATGTAATGCTCGGGGATTGCGAAGTCGGGGAGTGATCGTCGGTGCAAGGAGGCACGAACAAGGAGCGACTCTTGGCAGACTTTGAAAGTAGAGGGGTACATGAATGAACCGATTACACACCAAAATGAGAAGGATCCTGAGACTGTATAGGTATGGTGTAACACCCTAAAAAAATTATTTAAAAATTTATTTGGGTTTTACTAGTCATAATTTCAAAAATTTGATAGTTTTAGTAATGATGAAGATGGTCCAACGGATTTGTAAAAAAAAAAACATGAATAGTAATCTTATGGGCCCCACGGGCCCGTCGGGACAGGCAAAACCTTAGAATTGGGACCCAGGGATGCCCAAATCTCAGGAAACATAGGGTTAGGGCTAGAAATAGCTACAAATATATATTTTATATCTATTATTAGTTTTTGGGCAATGTCTTATTACCTGGATATGGTGTTTTGCCCATTCGGTAGAGTTTTTGATATGCAGTTTTTAACATTGTACAAGTTATTTAGTGGTCAAGTAATCTTTACCAACCGCTTTATGCCAAGTGGATGGCAAGGATTAAAACTTGAAAAGAAAGTTTTAATCATGACCTTTGATTTATTATATTTTACTCGGGAACCACTAACTAACCCATTTAGTGAAATTTCGGTGTGCGGTTTTAACACTGAAATGGCTACTTGCTCCCCAAGTTAAAGTGATCCAATTATTTTGAACCAAGTCGATGACCAAGATCCATTCTTTGACCAAGAAAACAATCCTAGCCATCCATTTTACAATATTTAAGAATTCTCCTTTTACATTATTATAATTGAGCTTCCTTTACAAGCTTTCTCACAAGATAAATACAAAGCCACCACCTTTATCACCCCACCATCATCATTTTCAGCCAAGAGGCCTAGAAACACAGCCCTCTATTGTTCTTCCTTTCAAACCTCCATTAACAAGCTTCAAGCTTCAAAAACTCTAACTTAGAGTCACTAAAACACCAAGATCCTTTCACAAAACTTGTTCTACTCCTCATAATCTATCAAACTAACCAACTGGAATTTCAATTCGTCATCAATCCCCACCTTGGTATCTCATACATCACTGATTAAGGAAGAGCTTGGTGCTGATTTGGTGGCCTTTAAGTGAGCAAAATCAATCTTGGAACATCCTTTAGAGCCAAGATCCCTAAAGCAAAAGTAGGGTTTTTAAATCTCTTTTTCTTCAAATCTGTTTTTCTATTTCAATCATTGATTTGAATTGAAATTTCTAGTTTTATTGGTTGATGATATATGGATGTTGATGTATTAATTTTTGTGGAGTGGTTTGATGTTGTGCAAAATCATTTTTTTCAAAAGAGAATTTGACACATGCTATTGGATTCTCGGATTTGCACTGGCAGGTTATGAGTCACGAATTTTTTGATGTATTTGTAAATGTTTGTATGAGCTATAAAAATTATATGTTGAAGCTAACATCCTAAGGAAACTCCATGATTTTTCTTGGGTCCTAAAAATGAGTGATACTATTTTATAAAAATAAAAAACCGAGACTGTTCTTGTGTTGTCTAGACAGCCAATTCTGAAGCTCTGAGATTGTCTAATTTTGTTACCACATCAAATGATTGATTTTTCCAGTGAAATTTCTACAGGATATTGAGGACATGTTAAGTCCAACCATGAATGTTTTAATGATTTGATATGATCATTTGATAGGGTAATAAGATTGGAACTTTGGCTATTGGCTGCAAATAAGGGGTTTCTGGCCTCCTAATTTGTTGAATTTTGTTATCATACTTAGAGAACTCTTTTAACTCCGAAATTTTTAGAGGACCTTGGGAACACATTGAAGTATCTTGTATAATTTTTATAGCCTTGGATTTCATGGTTTGAAATGCAAAATAATTTGTGCTATAGATATGTGAAATCAGCCATTGTGCTGAAAATGAATTGATGCTTTGAGTTGACGAAATAATGACATTTGGTTCAAGTATGACATATAAGAATGGATGCTAGTGACTTTAAGAATGATTTGAGGCATGATTGAAATCATATTATGAATGAATGCACATATGTGCCTCATGCATGCATTTGGAAAAGAACAGTGAATGATATGTATATGTGGCAAAAGAGAATATATGAACTTTAATCGTGCATATTCTGACATATGGAGAAAACAGAAATAAGACTTAGATTGAATTAGGGGAAGGCAAAAGTAGGAACTTTCCCAAAATATTGAGTGTGTCTATTCTGACATATGCAGAAAACAAAAACAAGACTTAGATTAAATTAAGGGGAAGGCAAAAAGATGAACTTCCCCCGAGATATTATGAGTCGGTAGATGTATCGGCTAGGAATAGAATTGTGTGTGATTCGGAAATGGAAAAAATGAAGTCCGATGATCACGTATAGGAATGAGCTCAGTCTTGATAAGCAGTTCAGTCCTTATAAGCAGTCTATTTCCCTTGTGTGGTGTGATCCACTATAAATGCCATTTGGTATAAACTATCTATTGTGGAGTTGTCCACGACAGATACCCGTTGGGTATAAACTAAGTCTTTCCTATGTCAATAAAATGAGAAAAATGCACTGAATTGAGTTTTGCAGCATGATATAAACTAAGTCTTTCCTATGTTAATGAAAAAAGAAAAATGCACTCAATTAAGTTCTATGGCCATAAGAGAAAACTAGAGAATTCCTTTTGATATTATCCGGAACAAGTGAAGATGATTTCATTAAAGATTTTGGCATTTATCATATGCATATGCATACTGATTTGAATTGTCTACCTAGGATGATTTACTAGGTGTTTGAACATTGGGCAATATATGCACTAAGTGACTGATTATTAAAAGCTATCCACTTTGGAAGTACAATTTGGAACTTTAAAAATGGACCATTGTTATGAGATGCATGATCACATTTTTCTAATAAACCAAAGTGGTTGGGGGCGATAATGATGACATTATGAGTGAGTTTTTGGGGAGTTGCCCTACTGAGAATTGTATAATTCTCACCCCTATGTGTTTTGTGTCCCCGTGTCGTCTCCAGGTTAATCTAGAGAATGATGCGGCTGCTGCGTGAAAGAACTTAGGATTATAGTAGTTTAATAGTTGATGTTTTTAATTTATTGTACTTAGTTAGAGTTATATGTATGTAAGTGTAATAGAGAACGTATATGTATTAAAGCTCTTAGAAGAGCTTCCTTTTGTACTTAGCTATGCATTCAATAAATGTTTTGTATCTTTGTTATATATTTTACTAGAATTACCCTTAGTTATTGCACGAACCAACTGAATTTGCTATAGTTATTTAAGAAAGGTCCGTTAATTTATAAGTGACAACTCTCGAGTCCGATGTCATGACTTAAGGATGACATTGTACTTGGGAGGATGTTACATATGGGACTATACAGTTAAGGAGGCTTGTATGAATTGATTTGTACTACCTATACTAACAAGATACATCTTCTTTTCGGTAGCCTATCACTTAAGAACTCCATAGTTAAGTGTGCCTGACTTGGAGCAATTTTGGGATGGGTGACCTCCTGGGAAGTTTTCATAAGAAGCTTGTGAGTAAGGACAAAGTACGCTAAAAAGACCCATGTTGGTTTGTGAGGATAGTTGTTAATCCATAAAGTAGCAGGGGATGTTACAAATGGTATTAGAGACTGTACCTCTCCTAGTACGGTGTGGTTTGGGGAGTGATTGCCGGTGCAAAGAAGTCATGGACAATGAGTGGCTCCTGGCAGACTTCTAAGCGGAAGGGTACATGAATGAACCGATTACACACCCGAATGAGAAGGATCCTAAGACTGTATAGGTATGGGACTATACAGTTAAGAAGGGCTTGTATGAATTGATTTGTACTACCTATATTAACAAGATGCATCTTCTTTTCGGTAGCCCATCACTAAAAACTCCACGATTAAAGCGTCTTTGAAAAAGACCGTGTTGGTTTGTGGGGATAGTCATCAATCCATAAAGCAGCAGGGGATGTTAAATCTAAAGCATAGAGTAACTTTCTAAGCCTTAACTTTTTGACTTATTAGTGTAACACAGCTTTGTCACATGTTATTCTTCTTCTGACTCTGAATCCCAAATGATCATATTATCCATTTTCTGAACATCTGATCTTCTTTCTGAGCTTGCAAACTGATTTTCCAATCTTGCAAATTAATCTTTAGGCCTTGCATGTAACGCCCCGATTTTCTGTCTGAAAGAAAAATGACCAAAATGCCCCTGAGGTCATTTTCTGCCCGGAATTCAAGGATAGCTGGCCCGGCAGTCCTCGAAGGGTCAGCTCAATGTTTGAAGGGGATTAGATGGTTTTTGAATGGTTTCGGAAATGAAAATCTCTTTTTCTGAGTTTTTGGGTCAAAATGACCAAAATACCCCTACGGCGTTTTTACGTGGGTATAAGTGCCGTTTGAACCCGGAAATTTCCCGAAAAGTTTAAAATGATCTTTTTATGAGTCTAAGCATGTTTTTGTGAAAAGTTATGATTTTGCCCTTGTATAGTGCATTTTGGGCCTAATGATATGATTAGCAAAACCTAAGCAATATTATGCTCTAATTAAAGATTAGTAAATTCTAATTACTAATTTACAGTCAAAATAATCATTTGAGGTTAATTAGAACCTAAGATTGCTTAAGAAAACTAAAATCCTATTCTAGTTTCAATTCTTTAAAGAAAAGAATCTATGAATAGTATTTTCTCTCTCCAATCTCCCTAAATTAAGAAATTGTGTTGGTATTGGATTCCAAGTTAATGAGGTTTGACTTCATTAATTTAGAAAGACCACCTCCTAATCTATTCTTATGTGGCCCTAATTACCTACTTACTTACCTAAACACTTACTTACAAACTCCTAATCTTAAGACTAATCCAAGATACACCTAAACATATCACTAAACCACATTTAATGAAAGATTTTTCCTCCTCCTTGGATGCCCCAAGAATGGCGCCACCTCACCTCCAATATCCATCACATGTTTGAATTCTTACACTCAAAGAGCCATACCTCACCATGCTTAAGCTCATGCTTGAACCCATACTTGGTCATACATTTGAATGCCCATGTGTAAGAGATATTTTCCTTTCTCCCCCCCAAGGCCATGAGAATTTCAGCCACTCCCTCCATTCTTACATCCTTGATGTTGTTTTTCTATAAATACCATGTCTAGATGGACTTGGTTCCACTTTGGTTCATTTGCTAAGTTTAGCTTCAAGAGTAGTTCTAAGTTCTTTCTTTTTCTCTCAAGAGTTCAAGAGTTCTTTCATCATCATCTTTTTCTTCTTCTTACTCACCAAGAACCACCACTTCTCAACCATACACAACCTTCTAAACACTTAGCCTTACCTTTCCAAGGGTCAAGTTCAAGGAACACAACTTTCTTCCTTTCTTTTCCTCCTTGGCCGAAAATATTATCAAGCTCCAAGGAAGATTTTCCTTTCATCCTCCTCTCAAGATCAAGTCCTTTTCATCTCCAAGAAAATGCACCTTGGTAGGGAGTTGTTTAAATAATTATTTCGTTGCTTTGTTAAGCTTTTTTCTTAATTTAAAATGATGTTTTGAGACTTTACCATTTCGGTTCCTTCCTTTTCCTTCTCTATGTATTTCGGCCATCAAGGTTTTAATGGTTTCTCATGATATCTTGATGATGAGAGTTTCTAGATGATGACTATGAGTTCATCACAATGAGACCTCTAGAGCTTGAGTTTTACCTTTTTGCAAGTTTAATGAGCTCTAGTAAAGAAGATAAAATGAACTTGCATCTATGTTTAAATTTATGCTTTGCACCTCATATTTACTTTTCTATGTCATCACTAAACTCTAAAGATTAAAGAAAAGAACTTGCATTATCATGTTTAAGTTTCAAGCTTCACATTTCACGTTTATATTTCAAGTCATCACTTAAATCCTAAAAGATAAAATGAACTTGCATATTTACTTTCAAGTCTTGCATATTTATTTTCAAGCCTTGCATATTTATATTTCAAGTCCTTGCATGGCACATTTATATTCAAGCTTTGCATTCATGTTTATATTTCCTTGTTATCACCTAATAACTAATCTCGAAGCCCACCTATTTCGGCCTTAAAGTCGATTGTTGTGGGGCCTAGAGCACTAAAATTAAGGATTGAACTTGCATTCATATTTATATTTCAAGTCCTTGCATGGCATGTTTATATTCAAGCTTTGCATTCATGTTTATATTTCTTTGTCATCACTTAATAATTAATCTCGAAGCCTACCTATTTCAACCTTAAAGTTGATTGTTGATTTAGAGTAAATACTCTAAGGGGCCTAGAGCACTAAAATTAAGAATTAGATTTGCATATCATGGTTACTTCCAAGTTATCATATAAAGCTTAAAGATAAGAAATGAACTTGCATTTCCTATTTATATTCTTGTCTAGCATGTTTATATTTCAAGCCATCATCTAAACTCAAAGATAAGAAATAAACTTGCATATCATATTTACTTTGAAGTTCTCACTTTATTTTATTTTATAATGAAGAATAAAATAAGGTGCATAGCATGTTTAAGATTTTGTCATCACTAAAAGATCCTAGAGTTCAAGGACTTGCCTTTTTTTATCTCAAGATTTTTTTTAATTTAGTTATTGCACTATGATTATTTTTAGCACCTTTGACAAAGTAAATTAGTTTCCAGAGAGTTTTAGAAGTTATCTTAAGTATAAAGCTTAGTTACTTGAAATGCCTTATTTTGTGCTCATGAGACATGTTACTTTTGGGCTTTGCCTTTAGATTTCCAGCACCTTTGAATGATTGTAAAACCATGTTATACCATGTTTACTTAAGTGAAATTGACTCATAAATGGTTTAGGAGTTTATTTTAGCATCATAAGAAAAGCCGGTGACGAGAAAGGGCTTAAAACGCAACTTCTAGAACACCTTAAATCCTAGAAATTCATTTACTGCCTATACTGTCCAACCTTGATTGATGATGTTCTTGAGGTTAATAATTAGTGATAGTGATGATAATCAACCCCTTAGATGCATAAGATAATAATTTGATAATTAGAGTTACCCGATATAGGGGGTTGGCTATTTAAAGAAATAATTATATGTTGATAACTCGAGATGATGAATTCATGTGATATTTGATGCTATGTGAGATATTAATCTCTAGAGATAGGATTCATTATTTGCATGTTATAGTTCATTTGGAACATTAGAGATGCATATATGAAGAGTCATGGCATTTATGAGTTATGTATTGCATCTTGTTACAACATGCTAAGGCTTAAGGTGACTTAAAATATGAGAAAATGATCCTTTGAACTCATCAAACTATAGTTGATGAAAAGGTGATTCTTGCCCCCTAACCCATACTTATCAAGTCGGGACTTCAACTTATCAAAAGGGAATAAGTTTATGCTAGTGACGACTAGTGAGGTATAAGCTCATAACCTAGAAGTATTCTCAAAAGGGAAGAGTAATAGCCCTAAGGATGAAAAGAAACTAACTTAAAGTCACCTAAAGAAACAAGGAATGTCATTCATGAACCATGTTCTATGCATATCATGTTTGCTATGAAGTTAGATATATGCTTTAGAGTAATGTTGCATAAAGTATTGATATGCATAGCATGAAGAAGTATGATGCATTCATTACAAGACTCATGATAAAATGAGCAGGCCTCAGCAATGGATGTTTTAGAACTTAATAAATGAATCCTTACATGCTCACTATTTCATAATTAAACCCGAGGTTCCTAAGGACAATGATGATGACACGTGTGTGAATAGGGAAGCCCTACTGAGATTCTTGTATAAGTTTCTCACTCCCCTATCTTTCTTTTCCATCCTCGTCTTCAGGCAAAATTGACACGACATCCGTGGATTGCCCTGAAGTGCCGACATGGAAGTAGCTTGATGGTCGAGATTAGAGTGGTGCAACAGAAGCGGGGACATAGTCCTAGCCTTTTTACATTGTAGTCATGTGTAGTTTTGAATTGTTGTATGGTCAACCTCCACGGGCAGGCCTAATATATTTGATGTGATGTTATTGTGGGATGTTCCTATATCATTAATACTATTAATATTTCACTTGATATTTAACGTTAATGTCATATGATGATGTGTTGATGGTTGTTCTTTCCATGAAGCCTATTTGGAGTTTCTGTTCATGTTATTCTTTTTATATTTACACTTCACGGTATGCAAGGCTCATGTTTTGTCTATGTTTTCAAAAAAATAAATAAATTCTACCTATAATTTCCGCTAGGTATTTTAAAGAAAAGGTTTTAAAGAATGAGTCTAAAAGAGTAATAGACTAATGGTTAACCTAAATACGTTCTAGGAGTATTGTGTTAAAAATTAGGATGATACATTACAAACTGATCCTATGTTCTTGTAAACTGATGTCTTCGTTTGGGCTTCAATTCAAAACCATGATAGGGAGTGTACGGAAATGTTTATGTATGAATGCCTATGCAATTTTAAAAATTTTTAAAGTTCAAAAGCATTTTCAAATAGCAAAAACAATCTTCAACTAATGATTTTGTGAATATATCACATACTTGATCCTCAATATTCATAAACATTAACTCAGTATCCCTTTTTTGAGTATGATCTCAAATAAAATGATGTTTAACATCATTGTGCTTGGATCTAGAGTACTAGATAGGATTCTTAGCAAGATTAATAACACTTGTATTATCACAGAAGACAGGGATTTTGGAATACCTCAGGTGATAATCTTCTAGCTAGTTTTTTATCCATAGCATCTGGGTACAGCAGTTTGCAACAGCTGCATAGTCAGCTTCAGCTGTAGAGAAAGTGATGGTGTTTTGTTTCTTGCACGACAAGTGATGAGGCATTTTCCAAAGAAACAAAAGCATCCACTAGTGTTTTTTTTCTCTTTACTCTATCTCTAGTAAAGTCAGCATCATAGTTGTAAGTAGAAAAGCACATGAGAAGAGGGGGTTGAATCGTGTTCTTTCTTTTCTTTGTTAAACAAGCTTTTGAAAAACTTTATCAAAACTATCAAGTTCTGAACTTGTAGTGCAACAAAGAATAGTTTTAGATACTTTAAAAAGTGAACTTTCTGAACTAAAAAGGCAACAGAAATATGAAAGATAGTTTTTCAAAAATAGACACAAATAAAAGAACAAATGTGGAAGTAAGATAAGAAATGAAGGGAAATAAAGATACAACACAAGAGATTTTATACTGGTTTAGCCAAACTTGCCTACGTCCAGTTCTCAACAATCATTGAGTTTCACTAAATCTTTCTCCAATCTAAGAAAGAAAAAAGATAGTATTCATAGTAGCCTTCCTAAGCTATGTTCAGTGACCAACAGACAACCCCTATTGTCATAAACTAAGTAGTTATTCACCAGCTTCCTCAAGCTGAATTAAGTAGTCTTATACTAGCCTCTCCAAGCTAAAACTATGACCAGTAATACTCTTTTACTATCACGTTGCAAGTAGTCATTGACAAGCCTCTTCAAGTATCTCACACTAATCATTATTGGATCAAGGATACAACGGTTATATGTTTGGGTTGCCACTCAAACTAAGGTACACTCAAGATTTCTTTAGATTTACAATGGAAGGTCTTGAAAACACTTGAATGACTTCTTTCTAGATATTCTTCCTTAGAAGAAAGTATGATCAATGAAGGGTGTAGAATGAAGATTTTGTGAACAAGTAAATGATCACAAGCAGTAATGAATATCACATGAAGATGAAGGGGAAAGTTGGTCGTGTTTTAGCTTTTTTTATCAGCATTAAGTCCTTTTCTTTGAAAGCACAACATATCTATTTATAGTGGTATTTTCTATTACCATTACATTTAATCAAATCTTCTAAGGACACGTGTTGATCTTTTATTTGTGTCTTGAAAAGATAGTCTAGAAATGTAGTGCAATGCATTAGTTAGGTTTGTAGAAGCCATTGTGGAATAGAGGTTTCTGATGTCCTTCAGAAATCACTCTTATTTTTTGAACTATTGTTTCTGAACTTTTTCTTCTAAGACTTTTGGATGGTTGACTTCAAAGGAAAATGAGATGATTAGCCAGTTCTGACACTAGGATTTGACCTTTTCAAATTCAAATTTCCCTTCATTCCCTTGTAGATTGCACTGTTTTACTAAGTGTAAGCTTTCTAAAGAGTGGTAAAATTTTCTTGATGAAATATGAGTCTTCTTGTGAATCATTGTTTGTTGATAGACTAAATGTTGCAAGTGATGATTGAAGATTGTAGAACACTTTGACTTCATAGATTATATGATATCTTCCTTTTCGGTGTACTTTCTAAAGTCTAGTGCTATTTTTTGAAGCCTCAAAAACTTGGTTTCTTGGATTATTGATTCTTCTTCAATTGTTAGCCATTTTCTACTTGAATAAGGATATTGTATTCACTTCCTTTTCAGTTCATATCTCTTACCATGAGATAAACATGTTTGCACATGTGATGTGAAAAATTGTCCTCGTTTGAGTAAGCATTCCTTTTACTAAATGATAGAATCCTGTTATGATCTTACAAGAAACTCAAGATAACCATTAGTCATTCTTCAAAGATTTTCTTTAAATTAGCTTTGTTGTCATTCAAAACTGATTAGAGCATTTTGACAGTATTCTGGAGCTAACAATCTCTCCCTTTTTGATGATGAAAAATCTATTTGAAGAAAATCTTTTGAAGAGATATTGAAAGAAAAATTACTGAAATATATGTGTGATAATTTATATTCTTTCAACTTTATCACTAAAAGTGATTTTCAGGAAGTCCTTTTTCTTAAGGTGTAACACCCTAATATTTAACTTAACATGCCTATGACGTATTCAAGTTAATTATTAGTTATTACTCTTTTGTTCCAGTTCTGAATTCCTATTCTTTAGAAAATACTTAGCGAAAATATGAGTAAATTTTTTTGAAGATAAAGGCCAAAACATGAGCCATGTGTGAAATAAACCTACTGTACTAGACTAGAAAATGTAGGTCGGATGACCTCGGCCCAACCACCAAAGCTTGGCCACAGACTTTAGCTCAGACGTGTGGTGTTTGACCTCCTATAGACTTATCTCAAATTTGGTCAAGAACACCTATGTTGTTCACTTCGCAAAAAATGTAGAGTAAACATTCATATGATAAAAAGGAACACAAGAGCTCGGACACAAGGAACACAAGAGCTCGGACACAACAAACCATCTCATATATATATATATATATAGAATAGAAGTTTTGCCATAAACTGAGTCAAATAGTAGCATTAGTATAGTTATCCATGCAAATACTATAACATCCTCCCAAGTACAACATCATCCTTAAGTCATGACATCAGACTTGAGAGTTGTTACTTATTAACTATTGGACCTTTCTTAAATAACTATAGCAAATGGGATAAGATCGTGTAATAACTAGCATAATTTGGTTAAAATATATAACAAAGAAACACAACGTTTATTGAATACATAGCTAAGTACAAAAGGAAGCTCTTCTAAGAGCTTCAATACATATACATTCTCTATTACATTTACATACACATATGCCTACAACTATATACAACATAATAACAATATCAACTACTAAACAACTGTAATTCCAAGTTTTTTCATGTAGCAGCCACATATACATATCATTCACTGTTCTTTTCCAAATGCATGCATGAGGCACATATATGCATTCATTCATAATATGATTTCAATCATGCCTCAAACCATTCCTTAAAGTCACTAGCATGCATTCATATATGTCATACTTGAACCCAATGTCATTATTTTATCAACCCAAAGCATCAATTCATTTTCAGCACAATGGCAGATTTCACATATCTATAGCACAAATTATTTTGCATTTCAAACCATGAATCCAAGGCTATAAAAATTATAAAAGACACTTCAATGTGTCCCCAAGGTCCTCTAAAAATTTCGGAGTTAAAAGGTTCTCTAAGTATGATAACAAAATTTAACAAATTAGGAGGCTAGAAACCCCCTATCTGCAGCCAACAGCCAATGTTCCAATCTTATTACCCTATCAAATGATCATATAAAATCATACAAAAATTCATGGTTGTACTTCAACAAGTCCTCAATATCTTGTGGAAATTTTAGTGGAAAAATCAATCATTTGATGCGGTAACAAAATTAGACAATCTCAGAGCTTTAGAATTGGCTGTCCAGACAACTCAAGAATAGTCTCGGTTTTTGATTTTTATAAAATAGTAAAACTCATTTTTAGGACCCAAGAAAATCATGGAGTTGCCTTAGGATGTTGCCTTCAACATATAATTTTTATAGCTGATAAAATTACTACAAATACATCAGAAAATTCATGAACCATAACCTATCCAGAAGAAATCCGAAAATCCAGCAGCAAAAATGATTTCTAGAATCATCCAAACACTCCACCAAAATTAATACATCAATATCCATATATCATCAACCAACACAACCAAAAATAACAATTTAAATCAGTGATTAACACAGAAAAATGGATTTGAAGAGGAAGAGGTTCAAAAACCCTACTTTGATGGCTTTAGGGATCTTGGCTCCAAAGGATGCTCCAAGATTGATTTTGCTCACTTCAAGGCCACCAAATCAGCACCAAGCCCTTCCTTAATCAGTGATGTATTAGATACTAAGGTGAGGATTGATGAGGAATTGAAATTCCAATCGGTTAGTTTGATAGATTATGAGGAGTAAAATAAGTTTTGTGAAAGGATCTTGGTGTTTTAGTGACTCTAAGTTAGAATTTTTGAAGCTTGAAGCTTGTTAATGGAGGTTTGAGAGGAAGAACAATTGAGAGGCTGTGTTTTTTTCCTCTTGGCCGAAAATGATGATGGTGGGGTGATAAGGTTGGTGGTTTTGTGTTAATCTTTAAAGGAAGCTTGTAAAGAAAGCTTGGTTATTATAATATAAAAGGAGAATTCTTAAAGATAGTAAAATGGATGGCTAAGATTGTTTTCTTGGTCAAATAATGGATCTTGGTCATCCACTTGGCTCAAGATAATTGGATCACTTTAACTTGGGGAGCAAGTAGCCTTTTCGGTGTTAAAACCGTACACCAAAATTCCATCGAACGGATGAGTTATTGGCTCCCGAGTAAAATATAATAAATCAAAGGTCATGATTAAAACTTGCTTTTCAAGTTTTAATCATTGCCATCCACTTGGCATAAAGTTGTTGGTAAAGGTTACTTAGCCACTACGTAACTTGTACGGTGTTAAAACTGCACATCGAAACTCTGCCGAACGGGCGAAACACTGTACCCGGGTAATAAGACATTGTCTGAAAATTAATTCTAAGTATAAAATCCTTATTTCTAACTATTTCTAATCTCAATCCTATAATTTCTCAGTTTTGGGCACCTCCGGGTCCCAATTATAGGGTTTCGGCTGTCCTGACGAGCCCATGGGACCCATAAGGTTACTATTCATAAATTTTTTTTATTTTTACTTTTACAAATCCGTTGGACCGTCCTCATCATTACTAAAACTGTCAGATTTTTTAAATTACGACTAGTAAAGTCCAAATTAATTTTTAAATAGTTTTTAGGGTGTTACAAATACATCCAAAAACATAAACCTGAAACATCGCCTACTTTAGTGCAACTAAGGTAGATAACCTCTAAAAGCAAAAGAAGGCCATCCTTATGCAAAATGTGCGATCGGCCGGTGTGGCCAAATGCAGATATGGTCAGGTATGAGTCCTACGTTGGGGTATCATCCTCACTCTACTTCTTCGACTCGGCTGAGTTACCGTGGCCTCGCTACCTCCACCTATCTCCATGGGCATTGTAACACCCTAAAAATTATTTAAAATTAATTTACGCTTTATTAATCATAATTTCAAAAATCTGACAGTTTTAACAATGATGAGGATGGTTCAACAGATTTGTAAAAAAAGAAAAAAAAAGAAAAAGTGTGAATAGTAACCTGTGGGCCCCATCGGCCTGTCGGGACAGCCAAAACTCTAGAATCGGGACCCAGAGATGCCTGAACTAAGAAATTAGAGATTTGAGATTAGAAAAGGTAAGGAATGAGAATTTTAGGCCTGGAATTATTTTTTGAGCAATATTTGATTTCTCGGATACACTGTTTTACCTGTTCGGCGAAATTTTGATGTGCGAATTCTAACACTAAAAACTAATTTGATCTTTACAATATGAATGAGATTATCTCTTTAAATCAAATGAATGGCTAAGATTCAATCTTGAATTACAAGATTGAATCATAACCATCCATTTTACTTTATTAGATTTGATATTGTCTAATTATAATGTATGATAGTCATGCATTTATTACATGATAAACTTAACCAAGCTTGTCATTGAAGCTTCAATTCTCGGCCACATATGCAGCACACACAAACTCCATTCTTCTTCCTCTAAAACAGCCATGAACAAGGGTTCAACCTCTAAAGGACTAGCCCAAAGTCACCAAAAGCTCAATCTTCCTTCACTAAACTTGTTCCACTCCTCAATATCTACCAAACTAACCAATTAGAATTTGAATCCATAACATTTTTCCACCTTGAGAGATCATTCTTCACTTCCTAAGGAAGAATTTGATGTTGAATTGGTGGCCTTGAAGTGAAGGGAAATTAATTGGAATAACCTTTGGAGTTATAAAGCTTTAAAGCTTTGAAAGTAGGGCATTCTAAATCCCTTTTAAGTCAACTCTGTTTTGTGATATCTTTTACTGATTTAACTGAACATTTTTAAGCTAAATTGGTTGATAATATATTGATAGTGATGTATTAATATTGGTGGAGTGGTTTGATATTGTGAAAAACCATTTTTGTGGAAAGAGATTTTGAATGACGCTGCTGGATTTTTGGTTTTCTTACAGGCAGTGTGTGATCATGAATTTTCTGGGCTTGTTGTGGGCATTTTCGTGATTTGGAAAAATATATGTTGGAGCTAATAGCTTGGGCTAGTCCCACGAATTTTCTTGGTTTCTGATTTTTAGTCAAACTACTTTAAAAAAATTAAGAACTGAAATTAAGCATATGCTGCCTGAAGTGCTGGAACAGAAGCTGTAAATTTTGCTAATTTTGTTACCATATCAAATGATGGAATTATCACTTGCAATTTTTACAGGGTATTAAGACATGTTGGGGTTTCACATGATTTTTATTTTGAATTTTCTGGGTTCAATTTCTAGGGTTAAAATTTATGAATTTTTGTTCTTGAGCTGAGGTTGAGTAGTTTCTGACCACCAAATTTGTCTAATTTTGTTAGCATAGTTAGAGAACTCTTTTTGCTTTGAAATTTTTATAGAACCTTGGGGATACATTGAGGTGTCTTGGATAATTTTTATAGCCTCTGAATTGATTGTTTGATGTGCAAATAAATTTGTGGTACAATGGTGTGAAATCTGCCCAATTGCTGGAAATGAACCAAAGACTTGAATTGATAATGTAATGGTAGTTTGGTTCTAGTATGACATGAATACTTGATGTCAAATATTTGGCCATGTGACTTGTGATGTATAAATACATACTAGAGGAAGCAAATATTGGTTTATGAGGCATGATTGAAATCACAATGTGAATGAATGCCTATATGTGTTTTATCCATGCATTGGAAAAGAAAGTGAATGATATATTGAATTAAATTTTGTAGCCATAAGTAAAAATGAGATCCTCTTTGACTTGTCAAGGGCAAATAAGAAATATGAGATCCTCTTTGACTTGTCAAGGGCAGATAAAAGACAAGAGATCCTCTTTGACTTGTCAAGGGAAAATAAAGAAACATAAGATCCTTTCGACTTGTTGAGAGCAATTAGAGAGAGATGAGATCCTTCGACTTGTCGAGGGCAAATAGAGAGAGAAAGATAAGATCTTTTCAACTTGGCAAGGGTTAAATAAAGATAGATGAGATCCTCTTCGATTTATCAAGGGCAATTAAAGATAATTTCCCTACTATTGGTATATACATATTTGTATCATATCAAATCATTTCGATTGACATTATTTACTATGATTATAAGCTTATGATAATGTGTACAAAGTGATTGATTCTTAAAAATAACCCACATCGGAAATATGATTTGGAACTTTAAAAATAAAACGTTATTATCTAATGCTTGATCACTTTGTCTTGATAAACCAAAGTGGCTGGGGCAATAACGATGACATTATGATTGTGTATTAGGGGAGTTGCCCTACTGAGAATTGTATAATTCTCACCTATATTTTGTGTGTTCCCATGTCATCTCCAAGTTGATCCAAGGAACGGTGAAGACACTACAAGAAAAACTATATTGGAGTTGCAATAGTTTAGTAGTTGATATGTTTATTTTACTGTAACTTTATTATGGTTATATATATGTAAATGTAATAGAGAACAGATGTGTTAAGCTCATAGAAGAGCTTCCCTTGTGTACTTAACCATGTATTAAAGAAATGTTTTAGTTTTTGTTGCTATATATATTTCAATAAAATTACGACATAGTTATCTCGCAAGTCAATCAAACTGGCTATAAATATTTAAGAAAGGTCCACTAATTTATAAGTAACAACTCTCGAGTCTGATGTCATGACTTAAGGATGACATTGTACTTGGGAGGATGCTACAAGCATGGTGGGGGAAGATCCAACGGATGGGACCTCGGTGGCAAAGTCCTTGGGGGGGTCATACTGAGAGTCCATCGAAGGAGATCATGGGACATACTCGGGATATTCACGGATGGCAGAAGCGATAGGGCGAGCACGGTGGGTACGCTCCTCACGAGGACAAGCATGCTCGAAGATGAGATCATCACCAAAAGGAGAGGTGGGGGAGAATCGGAAGCTGAAGGCCGGATGCATGAAAGGTCACTCTATACACACAAAAAGACAGACGACACAACAACCAAAGAAGTGATATGACTGGTACGTGGTGTTGAAGTGCAGTTCCTAAGCAGGTGCATTAATGAAGATCACGAACGACGCCATCGTCCTCTAAAGACGTGATGGAAAGAAAAAAGAGAGGATGAGAATCTTATACAAGAAAATCAGTAAGGAAACATCTCCAAACATGTGTCATCACAACGTCCTCAGGGATCTCGGGTTTGATTATGAAATAGTGGGCATGCATATAACGTTCAATTATTAAGTTCCAAGTGTTATTTACTCGAGGCCAGCCTATTTTATTATGCGTCTTAATGCACAAATGTAACATGATGAGTCATGCCAATGCTACCAACACTCTATCACAACATAAAGGATGCACATTATACTAGCATGATCATCCTCTCGATGAATTATGTAACGCCCCAATTTTTACTGCTATGTGAAAATTATGAAAATGCCCTTAAGTAATTTTTACACGTAATTTGAGGTCAAATAAATAAAGGAATATGACATTAGAGAAATATCATAGGAGACTTGATTAGCAATTTGTGTGAAAGTCACAAACCCCGATTTTTCTGTACGTGTAAAATGACCAAAATGCCCCTGAGGTCATTTTTACCTAGAAATCAAGGATAACCAATCTAAATTATCTTTGAGGGGTTAATTTTATGCCTGATGGGGATTATATGTGCCTTAGAGGTAAAAATCTCAATTCTCAATTTTTACCATAAGTAAAATTATCATTTTACCCTTGCAGTAATTTTTCATGAAATTATATAATCTTTGAATTTGGTTTCCACCCAAAGGTTCAAAATGACTATTTTAAATATGATTTGAGATTGTCCAATATTTACAAGGAGTTTTTACATGAAATTACCTTTTTACCCTTAGTTATACCAAATAAGTTTACTTGTGTAATTAAGATAATATTAAAGCTCTATTTGAACTCAAATTGATTTTATTCATTAACCTTGAGTTTAAAATTAATTACCCAAGGTTAAAAATAATTACTGAGGTAATTAGAGTCTAAAATTACCTAAGGTAAAATTAAATTATCTTTCCTTAATTATGAAAGCTCATAAAATTAGTGATAATTGAGATCAAAGTTAAGATTTTGGTTTGGGTAAAATATTGTACATTTACATTTTCTTATCCTAAGTTTAGAACCTATATTACAAATTAATTTTTTTACTCATTTGAAATTAACCTTATTTACTAGTATATGATTTCTCTTTTTACCTTGTCTTGTATTGACCTAAACACTTAACCTTTTACCATTTTCACTAATCTATCAATTCCTAATCTTTTACCTAAGTAAATACACATCTAATACATGATTTACCACTTGTAAAACATTACCAATCTGATCCTAAAAGAATCAGAAACCAATGGCCAACTTGTCTCCTTTTCACCATATTTTAATTATTTTTCCAACAAAGAAACATATCCAACCATAACACCATACCTTTAGCTTTCTTTTGCATTATTTTTGGCTATGTTTATTCAAAAGAAAACCCACCCATTTCAGCCATAATGTGATCAGTAACAATGTCTCCCATTAGCATCATATTTTAGTGTTTTCATCCATTATGCATGAACCAAATTATTACAAGAATAAAAGCATTCTTTTTCCATGTTTTCTTTAATTGAAAATGAACTAAAAACTCCATTTTTCCAGCCACAAGGCAGCTGCCATACAGCCCTCCTTGGCCTATAAATATGAGCTCTTCCATTGCCTAAATGCACAAACAAAAATTCCTAGCCTTAGCATTTTCTTACTTGATAGTTTTCCTACTCAAAGTTTGGTCAAAGTTCTCTAATTCTCTCAATACTTCAATCTTTCTTCTTCTTCCTCATTCACACTCAAGAGACTCCATTCCCAACCTCTAACCAAGCTCTAAACCTCAAGCATACACATTCCAACCATAAATCAACTCCTAAACACATAACCTTTCCATTATCAAACACAAAAACACAAGAAAAATCCTTCCTCCATTTGCTCTAATCTTGGTTGAATTTCAAGGACATATCAAGGACATATTTTCTTCTCCTAACTTCTCTAAAGATGAAGCATTATCTTTTGATAACAAGAAACAACTTGGTAGGGATTTTATTTCATGTTCTTTCTTTGTTCTTCCTTTATAATTTCGATTTATATGATTTGATAATGACCATGGCTTGATGATGAGGAATCATGGTGGTGGTTGTGAATCCATTATTTAAATGACCTCTAAAGCCCAAGGTTTAATTCTTGATGTTAAAAGATTAACAAAGGGATTACTAAGTTTTGAGTTTTAAGCTTAACAAGATATAAAAATGAACTAGCATCCATATTTATGTTTTAAGTTCTTGCACATCATATTTATATTTCAAGCTTTGCATAATCATATTTATATTCCAAGTTATCACTTTAATTCTTGAAGATAATAATATGAACTTGCATATTCATATTTACATTTCAAGTTATCACCTAAATCATAAAGATCTAAGAATGAATTTGCATCTTTATATTTATATTTCAAGCCTTACATTTCATATTTATATTTCCAAGTTATGGCCTTATAATGATAATAATAATGTTACAAGACAAGTTTATGATTCTAGTCATCACCTAAATCCTAAAGTTCAAGATTTACTTCTTTTATCTTAAATGACAAATATTGACCATGGACACTTCTCATCTATTTATTTTTGGCCCTTATATAATTCTGATTTAAAGCTTGATATATTTTATTTTTAAGTATGACCTTTTCTTTAAAGTTGTACAAAGAAATTTTGAAAGTCCTAGAAATCGTAAAGGATTAGAAATATGGTTTTTCTCATGATTTTAAATGCTAAAGTTTTATTATTCTAATCTAATCTTTTAGAACTAGAATGGTTACTGATTTAGGGTGTTTAGATGAGTTTAAATCACTAAATGTTATTGTAAAACTTGTTTTTAGTGTCTTAGGAAAAACTAGTAACTAAAAGGGATCAAAATTGTGTTTTTATGAAACTTTTAGAAAGATAAATTTTCTGATTTTTGTTCAGCACTGTTCATCATTGTTCACCACTGTTCACTAGTGTTTATAGCTGTTCACACACTTAAGGATCACTAATAATTGTCATAAAAATTATTTTTAGCATTTTAGGAAAGTTTAGTAACTAGAAAGGATTAAAATTGTGTTTTTTTGAAGCTTTAAGGAGACTAATTTTCTGATTCTATTCAAGGGTTGTTCAAGGTTGTTCATATTATTCACACACTTAAGAATTACTTATATTTGTTGTAAAAATTATTTTTAGCACCATAGATGCATAAAAGGGTAATTACAAGTGTTAGTTTGGGCCGTTTTGCAAAATTCGAAAAGTTGTGTTTAAACTATCAACTATGTTATTTCAGCCAAATGATTTTATTTGGAGCTACTAATGATGTTGAATGTGTTCATGAGTCCAAAATACCATTTATAAAGTTTAGATAAAGTTTTAGAAATTTTGGTTATTGTTAAATATTAAAAACAAGCGATTCTGCATTTTGACCCCTAAAGTATGTTAAAATTTGGTCTATAGCCCAAAAAGGGTTTTTATGATGAGTTTTATATGGTTCTAGTAATTATGTCTTTTGAAAGTATTGGTTAATGTTAAAGATCTCTAGTTTGTGAGAATGTGTTAAAAAGAGGTATTACATTTTGACCCGAAATCTTTGAGAAATTGCGAATTGACCCCTTTGGGGCTTAAGCATAAATATTGATAAATTTGATGAGATGAATGTGATTGATATCTCATGAAGGCTATGTTCATGTGTTGAAATTTATATGGCTTATGGACATATGCAATGAAATATGATGCATGTTTATATGATTTAAATTATGACATGTTATGGTTATGTTCGATTCATTGAGATGCATAAGTTCATGAAGTTTATAAGCATGAAATGTTGAACTGATGAAGTTATTCATGTTTGCATCTCATATTTCATGCCAAGATTTAAAGTGACATAAAACACATGGAAATGATCCTCTAGACTCCCCGAATTAAAGGTTATGAGAGGTGATCCGAATAGGAAGTGATCCTTTGGACTCCCCAAATTAAAGGTTATGAAAGGTGATCCCAATGCCCCCTATCCCGTACCTTAAGAGTTGAGAATTTAACTTATCAAAAGGGATAAGATTATGCTAGTGACGACTAGTGAGGTATGAGCTCATAACCTAGAACTCTTGAGAAAAGAGAGAATTATAAGGCGGCCCCCAAGGAAGAGAGAATAAAGAAGTTTAAGTCACCTGTAAGAATGATGATCATGATGTTCTTTATATCATATGCATTGTTTTATGGATTTTATGATATTATGTATATGATATTGACATGCATCCATGACTAATATGTTGCATTCATGACATTAAGATTCATGCTAAAAGATACGGGCCTCGGCTAATGATATTTAGAACTTAATAAATGAACCTTATATATATGTTCACCATTTTCATAATTAAACCCGAGGTTCCTGGGGACGATGACGATGACACTTGTGTTATAGTCGGGAAGCCCTACTGAGATTCTTGTATAAGTTTCTCATCCCTTTTCTTTTCTGTGTCGTCTCCAGACATGAATGATGGTGTAGTTCGTGATTTGTCTTGAGACTGGACAAGGAGCTACGGAGATAACTTCCTTTTGGATATTTGCCTTTAGAGTGATCGTATCTCAGTTATCAGTTTGTATTCTATTGATGGATATATATTGATGTCCTTAAGTTTACAAGACATCACTATTATGATACAGTTATTGATATGTTATTATTATTTGAGTTATGTTATGCCATGGTTGTATTATGTATTTATCCGTTATTTGTTTCTAACATCTTTCTTACATAGGCAAGATAAATGACGTTAGATATCTAGTATGCGTGGCTCACGTTTTTGTATTTAAAGTTCAAAAAAAAAATTTACCCATATTTTCACTAAAGTATTTTTCAAGAGGTTTTGAATTAAAAACTGAAACAAAAGAGTAATGACTAATACTTAACTTAAATATGTTCTAGGCATGTTGAGTTAAATATTAGGGTGTTACAAATTATGAGGTGACTTGTTTTTATCTATTATATTTAGGGGTCATCCTATAATTTCTCCTCTCTCTCTCTCTCTCTCTCTCTCTCTCTCTCTCTCGATTTTAGGTTATGAGCTCATACCTCACTAGGTGTCACTAGCTTTCACTTATCCTCTTGATAAGTGGGCTTATCCTCTCGATAAGCAAATTCTCGACTCCATCTTAGAGTATAGGACAGGGGGCATAAGATCACTTTCCGCTGGGCCCAGCCCAATACGAAAAGATCAGCTCCCTGGATCACCTTACACCAAGCCCGGCTCATCATGAAAGGGTCATCTCCCTAGATCATCTTGTGCCGAGCTCGGCTCATTACAAAAGGATCATTTTCGAGTATTTTAGGTCATATTTAACCATGGCATGTTCAATGGAGATGCAATGCAATCACAACTAGCTAAACAATATATTAGGCTCATGAGTCTTTATAAATCATGCATCTCGATCAAATGAGTATAACTATAACATGTCATGCAATTGGTCACATAAGCATGCTTCACATCTGTTGCATATATATATATCTACAAGCATAATTTTGTATCAAAATAAACATGCTTTTACCCAGTATGCTGGATGTCAAGGTCTAGACTCAGCTAATGCACATGCTAGGCTTAACAGGATATTCATGCATAGTCACATATGGATCATTTTTCATTCAACTCAAAATTAAGCAAGCAAGTCATCAACCCTTATAAGGTGGAACTCGGTCGAGAGAAAACAAAGCTCGGTCGAAGTGTAAAGTCATTGACACGTGCTATCCGAAGTGGGAACATAGCTCGGCCAAAGTGCCGAAGTGTAGGATCGTCGGTCCGTGTTATTTCAAATGAGAACACAGCTCGGCTAGAGTGCCAAACCACTGTAAGTGAGAACACAGCTCAATCAAAGTGCCGAAGTATGGGGCTATCGATTCGTGTTATGTTTTTTTGATAAGTAAAACATATTTGAAAAGACACTGTCCATGAAACCGAAGTTTCCATGTAAGTTAAAAGGGGTAAGTCTTGAGCTTTAGATATTTAGGTGAGGACATAAACATAAACATGATAATGCAAGCCTTATTTTAATCTTTGATATTATAAGGTGATGGCAATGGAAATAAATAAGATATGCAAAGCTTGAATATGAACATGAGAATCCAAGCTCATTTTTAATCTTTAAGATTTAGGTGATGGCTTTAAATGTAAATATGCTAGACAAGAAATATAAACATGAAATGCAAGTTCATTTGCTTATCTTCAAGATTTAGGTGATGACTTGGAAATAAACATGATATGCAAGGCTCAAATATAAATATGAAATGCAAGGATGTAGAAGATAAATATGAATGCATTTCCATTTATTATTTGTTTAAGTTCCATGCTCAAGACTCCTGTTCAGAGTAATAGCTCTAAAACACTAATCAATCTTACAAAATGGACATGAGCTTTAGAGTCCTTAGACGCCATGGTTCCAAGAATCTTATCTTTGTTTGAACTCATCATCAAGCTCAAAGAAGTAAAATATAAGGAAACTAACATCTTATTCATTATAGTCCTTTGAAAACCAAAACAAAGTTCAAGCTTTAAAGGTCACAGATGTGATAATCTCACTATCATCATCTCAGGACCCTCATCATCGAGCCAATATTTTAAATCACAAAGGGCCTTTAAGGCCGAAATGAAAAGGAAGAAAAAGGGAGTCCATAAAATCCAAAAAAAGAATGATTCTAGGAAAAGTATAAGAATATTTGAAACAACATTCCCTACCAAAGGTGTTCTTTCTTATTGAAATGAGGAGAGCTTGATCTTGGAAGTGGAAAGGTTAAGTGTTTAAAGAAAGATCTCTGATGGTAGTATGGTGGTTTGAGGTTAAGGAGTGGTGGTTCTTAAAGATGGAAGAGGAAGAAGAGAGTTTTTTTGGTGGAGAGAAAAGAGAGAAAACGTAGACAATTCTTAAACTAGAATTGCAAGAAATGAGCAAATGGCTTTGTGGGCTTCCTAGTATTTATAGAGGAATCTCAACATGAGAGGATGAAGGAGAAAATATCTCATTTATCTGCGTCATTACATGGAATAGTGTGGGAATGGCTAGGTATGGGTTTGGGTATGACTTTCCTTTGAGTGTGTAAGTGACTAAACTAGAACATATTTGTACGGGTAAATTACACAGAATTCTCTTGTCTGAAACGAAACAAACAGAGTTAATTACTATTAATGGAAAAGGATTTTGGTTAGGAGAAAGCAGAGCTCGGCCAGAAGGGAAGGGTCTTGGTCGACTAGCAGAGCTTGGCTTGGAGGAAACAGAGCTTGACCAGAGGAGGATCTTTAAGCAGAGCTTGGTTGAGAGGAAGCATTGCTCGGCCAAAAAAGAATGAGCTCGGCTAGAGGAAAATGGAGCTCGACCAAAGAGGAAAAGCTCGGCTGACAAGTAGTGGAGATCCATACATTCGACCAAACTATGATCAGATGTCAAACATTCCTTAAATCAGCATTCTGGATTCCCAGGTGATATCCGCATTTAAATTACTACAGGGAGTATTTTGGTATTTTTATACGCAGAAGCCCAAAATGAGATTCTTCTGATCTATTAACACACAAAATCCCCGTTCAATATCGAAATAACCCTTTGAGGATTGCCGGGGCCAGCTATCCTTATTCTCCCAGTAAAATAACCTCAGGGGCATTCTGGTTATTTGTACACGGGAAAAATCGGGGCGTTACATAAGGCGTGATTCAAATCTCATAAAAACATTTTTGGCCTTAAGTCACTTGAATCATAGTTGTTATTGTTTTACTTAAAGCTTAGGTTAGGCTTAACATACTTTTCGAAGAGTATCAGAGCAATGTGTTAAAAAAAGAAAACATTTTAAGCCTAGATTACATAGACAGCTTGATACTTTAGTCAAAAAGGAAACTTTCTAAAGATCCTTGTGCTTGAATAACTAACAACACATACTTTTGACATTTCATCCTGATTAACGCTTTTATTTAGCACAACATTATCTAACCATATTGTTTTCTGAAAATGAGTGCTCATTCTTGTGAATATAAATATAAGAAGGATAAGAATATTTTCAAAGACATGAATCAAGGTATACATAACACATGTATCAGAGCAGATAGGACATATGCATAACACAGATAAGCTGTAAGCAGAAAAACACTCAAGAAAGGGGTTGAATCGTGTTTTACTGTTTCTCCCTTCACTAAAGATTTGAAAAACTTTGTTTAAAAAGCTATCAAGATGAACTTGTAGCACAACAGAAAAATGTTAAATTCCTTTGGAAAGTAAACTTTTTGAGCTTAATTAAATAAAGAAAGTGAACTTTCTGAGCTTAATTAAATAAAGATAAAGGAAAGAAGAGAATGAACACAAGGAGTTTTATACTGGTTCAGCCAACCTACCTACATCTAGTTCTTAATCACCGTTAAGTTTCACTACCTCTTCCTCTAACTAGAGAAAGAGTCAATATAGCCTTTTTCGTAGCATTCTCAAGCTATGTCATGTGATCAGCAGACAACCCCTACTATCACACACAAAGTAGTTATTTACTAGCCTTTTCAAGCTGAATCGAGTAGTTTTGAACTAGTCTCTGCAAGCTAAACTCGTGACCAGTAAAACTCAGTTACTGTCATGGTACAAGTAGTATTTAACAAGCCTCTTCAAGCTATCTCACACTGATCACTACTGGATCAAGGTTACTAAGGTAATAAGTTTGGGTTATCACTCAAACCAACTACAATCAAGATTTCTTTGAATATAGAATGAAAAGATCTTAAAAATCTTGAATGACTTCTTTCAAAAACTCTTGCTCAGAAGAACATATGATCAATGAAGTGTTGAAAGAAGATTTTGCACAAGGAAAATGAATTATAGACAGTAAAAAATTTTTCAAAAGATGAAGAGAAAACTTGACAGCATTTTTGCTCTTTTGTTCAACGTTAGTTTTTCTTTGAAGAGCACTCCATCTCTATTTATAGAGGTCCTCCTTAAGACTATTGCCTTTAGTCATTTTTTCTAGGGACATGTGTTGATAATCTATTTGTGTCTTGGAAAGATAGTCTAGAAGGATAGCCTTTCTGCTTTGTCAAATCAGCGTGTAGAAGCCGTTGTGAGATAAAAGAAGTTTTTGACATTCTTTAGAAACAACCTTTTACTTTCTGAACCATGGTTTTTGAACTTTTCTTCTAGAATATCTTGAAAGTTGACTTCAAAGGCAGAAGAGATGATTTATCGATTCTGACACCGGGGTTTGACTTTTCCATAGGCAAATTTGAATTTTGAAATTCAAATTTTCCCTCCTTTTGTGTAATGTAACATCCTAATTTTTAACCCAATACTCTAGAACATAATTAGGTTAATCATTAGTCCGTTACGTCATAGCTTTCTCAATACTTTAAAATACTTAGCGGAAATACTGGTAATTTTTTTTTTTGAATTATAAAAGCAAAGTAAGAGCCGTGCGACACGTTAACTAGTAATGCACAAACGGTAATATAGCAAGCATCGCATAGCAACATCACATAAGCAAGTAAAAGCACATCATAATAACATTGAACTACATATTTATATAATATATGATATGCTCACTCGTATAGGGTGGGGCTTAGTTTGATACAACATGAGCAATACAACTAAAAAGGAAATACAAGAGAACGTGCAACGAAAACTATAAAAGCAACTCCCCTACCCAAGTGCAACTAACGGGATGACCTCTAATACAAAAGAAGGTTCATCTCCATCTAAGTGGTGTGTGCTCTACCCAGGTACTCCATCGGTCGATCGTCACCTCCTACTGACGTCCATCTCGCGAACGAGGCAAATATCCGGGAAACTGGGTGAGCTCCTCGGGCGTAAAGAGGTGGAACGAGGATCGAGAGTGACCCCCACGGTGTGGCCGCATCTCCGGTCGTTGTGCAAGCCGTGGCTAAGTCACGGTACCCTCACTGCCCTCCCTCATTAGTGGGGGAGAGGGGGCGAAGCTCTCGCTATACGGATGGGTAGGCGGGTCCTCGGACGGGTCGGTCTCCGAGAAGTAGGTCCGGCACGAATCGTGGATAGTCTCGCATGGTTGAGGCGGCGGTGTGCATGCGGAGCACTCTCTCGTTATGTGTATGTGCGTGCTCAAAAACCCGCTTGTCGTCGCCATAGGGTGCAGTCGGGGAGAAGTGGTGGGTGTGCACGGGATGAGCGAAGGGTCGTCCCACAAACATGAAAACCCGCACCATGCACTGTCCCTCAAAATGGTATGACCCGTGAGCCGGGTCATAGTACACCTCCTATGTCGGGCAGTCCACGAATACTACGAACGTCGCCATATGAAGACGTGACGGAAAGAAAGACATAGAGGGAGTGAGAATCTTGCTAAAGAATCTCAGTAGGGCCTCCTACTACCTAGGTGTCATCATCTACGTCCTCAGGAACCTTGGGTTTAGTTATACAAAATGAGTGAGCATGCATTAAGTCCATTTTTAGGTTCTAAAACATAGTTTAGCCAAGGTCCATTCATTTTAGCATGATTCTTAATGTCATGGATGCAAGCATGTTAAAGAATGTATGCATGGCTCTACTTAATGCAAGAATAATCATCATACTCATAGCACGTCATAATAGTAGTGGCATAAAGTGGCAAATAAATTCTCTTTGTGACATAATCATCATAATTTCCTCATAGGCCACCCTAAAAGACAAGCGCTCTGGGGGTGCTCGGCCGAACCGGTGTCACCCAGAACGTGTCATATCTCTAGGTTATAAGCTCATACCTTAACTAGTTGTCACTAGTTCTTACTTACCACTTAACGATAAGTGTATCATAAATCATAAATCCCGACTATCTGAGTACGGGTTAGGGGGCAATTCTCTTAGGGGTGCTCGGCCGAACTGGTATCACCTAAGAGTATAAATTGGTACCGATGTCACATGAGTTCTATGGAGGTGCTCGGCCGAACCGGTGTCATCCTAGAACCCATCTTAGTACCTTAATTTTCAAAATCTCTTTAAGTCCCCAAATTTGTTGGAAATTCGGCGGCACAAAGGCATTACGCCGAATTCCTTCCAAATTTGCTTTATGCCACATAAACATATATCCTCATGAATTCCTCATATGAATAACATTATCATCCTTCATATAACACATGCATCATCATAGAACATTCAAACGCTTACCCTTACGGTAGCTTATGCTTTGACCCTTACGGGTCTTAATCTTGAGATATAGTTCTCTAACATCCGTCGTTCATATGTTATGCACCTAAGGGCTCATAATTAATCATCATTCCTAATCCTCATGTTCATACTCAAATCTGAAAAGCATAGGGCAGAATTTCTAACTTGTGGTTACGGGGTTCTAGAACTTATGTTTTAGACCCTTTCTCGGTTCCGTCTTCACCTAAGGCGCTATTAATTAAATCTAAATCAATTATGAGACATTCCTATGCTTAAGAACTACTTATAAATCACATTTATCATGTTGTAACATTGCTGGACAGAATCCAGAAAACTAAATGTTCTAAGAGTTCTACATTTGCATTTTTACGGTTTTCTAGTTACTAGTTTCCCTATAAGTGCTAAAATTCAATTCTAATCCAAATGTTACCAAGTTTTTCATGTCTAAAAAATCCTAATCTGATTATGTTCCCATTAAAACAGTTTGGATAAGTTCCAAAAACAAATGGGTCTAAACTATGTTAAATTCTAGCTTTACGGTATTTCTAGTTAGCTAATTTCTTACCTATCATGCATAGAATGGTTTCTACATCATCATGTGATATTTTCACACATTCTAACACATCAAAACATCATCATACAGCCACAAGCTCATCATGACAGTACCGAAAACATCTAACTTCAATGAGAGAACTAAATGGACATCTCTAGGTACATAAGTTAACTAGTTTCTCTTGGAATCAATTTAAAATCTCTAAAACTCTTTGCAAATCATTTTAAATTCATTAGGAGGCTAAGAGAAGCCTTAGGTCAGTGATCAAAATATATTTCATCTTCAAAAAGGGAATAAAATTATGACTCATGATAACATACGCTTATAAAAATTTGTAAAGCTTCAGGAAAAACATAGAACATAGATTATCGGCCCTTGTAGCTAGATGAAAACTCATTGCAAGTCCATCATCACTACTTGGCCAAAACATGCATTCAAAGAATGCATTCACATTGAGCTTTAACTTGAAATGAAATGGGCAAGTCTTTGAGCTCTAGGTTCTTAAGTTTTGACATAAAATAAACGTGCTCATGCTTTTCATTTTTAATCTTGCTTACAAAATAAAGTGATGACTTAAATTAAATATGCAAGGCATAAACTTAAACGTGCAAGCTTGAAAGTAAATATGCAAGGTTCAATTCTTTATTTTAGTGCTCTTGGCCCAACAACAATCGACTTTAAGGCCGAAATAGAAAGGCATTCGAGAAATTAATTAGGTGATAATACAAGTTCAATTCTTTATTTTAGTGCTCTTGGCCCAACAACAATCGACTTTAAAGTCGAAATAGAAAGGCTTTGAGAATTAAATGAAGTGATGATGCAAGTTCCATTTTAATCTTTATGTTCTTAGGTGATAGCTTGAAAGTAAAGGTGCATAGCAAGAATGTAAATATAAATGCAAGCATAAAATAAATTATGCAAGTTCATTTTATCTTTCTAGAGCTCTTAACAAGACTTTAAAGGAACTTAAACCTCAACCCAAACTCATCAAACCAAGATCAAGTAAAGTCTAGAGTCCTTAGAACTCAACATAACATTTTTAGAAAATCAAAACATTTAGCATGTAAACGAAAAGCAAGTGGCCGAAACTTCAAGAAGGAAAAGGAACATTTTAAAACTCTAGGGTCCATGATCTTGATGATATATTAACACCAACATCATGAGACCTCATCATTGAGTCCTTAAAACCATTTTGAAACATCACCAAAGATAGAGTTCTCAAGAGTTCAAGAAAGGAAGAACTAGAAACATTTTTGCTCAAGAACCAAGATCAAGCTCTAGAGTTTGTTTCAAGTGATGAACATCATCATGAAACTCTCATCATCAAGCTCTCATTTCTCTATTCTCAAGGGCTCATGGCCGAAACAAGAAAGAAAAAGGAATAGAGAAGAAGTTCTAAAAAGAAAACAAGAGAAACCATAAACATCAAGCTTTAAAGAAGAACATTCATGAAAAGAAATCCCTACTTGGTGTGATGATCTTGAAGATGGAAGAAGAAGATGAAGAACTTTGAAGACTTGAACTTGAGAGAAAAGAAAGCTTTGAAGTGTTTCTTTGAAAACTTACACTTTGCAAATGAATCCAAAATGATACAAGTTCACCCAAGCAAGCTATTTATAGAGAAATGAAACAAATGAGAGGTGCATAGAGGGGGAGGAGCTTTGGCCATCAGATTGGAGGGAGCCTATGAGTTCCATGAGGTGAGATAATGTGGTCTTGAGGCATGGTGAGGTATAGTTCAAAGTATGGTGAGGTATGGTTCAAGGTATGGCCTCAAGCATGGTTCTTTGAGTGAGAAACAATTCAACATGTGAGGTAAAAGGAGAGAGATGGCCGAATGTGCATCAGCCATGGGGGAGAGTTTCTTGCATTTTAATTGTGGTTTAGAGTTGTGTTTATGTGTATCTTTGATTAGGATTAAGATTAGGAATTTGTAAGAAAGTGTTTTTAGGTGAGAAAATGGGTAATCAAAGTTGGCAAGACATAATTAAGGAGTGTTCTTGCATCATTAGTGAGTTATAAATTCATTTTAGTGTATAAACAATTCTAAATACAATTCCTTGATTTAAGGAATTGGAGAGAGAAAACACTATTCAAGATTCCAAGAGTGAAATCTTGAGTTTTAGAAAAAAGATTTAAATCTAATCTAAGCAATCTTAGGTTCTAATTAATTTTAATAATTTATGTTGACTCTAGATTAATTATGGAAATTAATTAATCTTCGTTTAGAGCCTAATATTGCTTAGGTTTGCTTAATTACATCATTAAGCTCAAAAACACTATTCTAGGGGCAAAATCGTAATTTTGCACTAAAACTGCTCGGGACCATCAGGACTCAAACTGATGTTTTGAAACATGTAAAAACATGGTTTTAAACCTCTGGGAAAAGTTTCGGGCTCAAATGGCACCTTTACCCACGTAAAACGCTATAGGGGTATTTTGGTCATTTTGACCCGAAACTGCAGAAAATGAGACTTTCGCCTCCGGAACCACTCAAGGGTCATTCAATCCCCTCCAAACATTGAGTTGGCCCTTCGAGGACTGCCGGGTCGGCCATCCTCGAATTCCGGGCCGAAAATGACCTCAAGGGCATTTCGGTCATTTTCCACTCAGACAGAAAATCGGGGCGTTACATGTAATGTAGATTTCACTATTTTGATACTAGAGCTTTTTGAACCATGATATCATTTCCTTGATGAATATTGAGTCTTCTTAGCTTCAATCATTGTTCGTTTATGACACCAACTTCATGAAAGTAATGATTGAGGGTGGTGTATATAACATCCTAATTTTTAACCTAATACTCTAGAACATATTTAGGTTAATCATTAGTCGGTTACGTCATAGTTTCCTTTTTACTTTAAATTATTTAGCGCAAATACTGGTAAAATTTTTTTTTGAATTGTAAAAGCAAAATGGGAGCCGCGCATCGTGACGAGCAATGAAACAAGCTATGAAGCATAAAGGCAATAAATCAAGAATCCAAATAAACACGTCATGAACATCTGATCATAAAGCATGTCATAGCATAATAAAACAACTGCATACATAGATATATAATATGCCCACTCAAAAGTGGGACTTAGTTTAGTACAACATCAAGTGAATACAACTGAAAATGGAAATACATGGAAACATAAAAATGGAGTCACCCACACCCTAGTGCACCTAAAATGGGTAACCTTTTTGGACAAAAGAAGGCTACCCTAATCTACGTGTGATGTGTACACTATCACTCCTCGAGCATCTCTACTACTAGCAGTTCGGATAGGGTGGGATATAGCCGATCCATGGACGAAGCTCATCCGGAATGGGCACTCGCTGCGGCTGGACATGAGCTCCTCGACAGGGACGCATGGACTGCCTCCGAGCTAGCCTCGGCTGTGTGACCGTCTCCTCGCTACCCTCCACCCTCAGTAGGGGTGTAGGGGCAGAACTCTTGGAGTATGGATGGGTGGGTGGATCCTCTGATGGGTCGGTCTCCGAATGCCTCAAACAGGGGACATAGTCGGTGAAGTCATGGGCAGCAAACTCAGCAAAGTACGTGCGGAGCACCCTCTCATTATGTGTCTGTGCTCATTCAAATATCATGTCGTCGCCATACGGGGAAGTCGGGGAAAATCGATAGCTATGTACAGGGTGAGAAAAGAGGCGTCCCAAAAACATAAACACTCGAAGTGTGCAGCTCCCCTCAAAATGATACGACCGATGCTCCGGGTCGTAGTGCACCTCCCAGGTGGGGGTGTCAATGAATAGCACGAAGGTCACTATCTGAAGACGTGACGAAAAGAAAAGATAGAGGGAGTGAGAATCTTGTTAAAGAAACTCAGTAGGGCCTCTTACTACCTAGGTGTCATCATCTACGTCCTCAGGAACTTTGGGTTTAGTATACAAAATAAGTGAGCATGCATTAAGTCCATTTTTTAAGCTTTTGAAACATAGTTAGCCAAGGTCCATTCATTTTAGTATGATTCTTAATGTCATGGATGCAACATATTAAAGAATGTATGCATGGCTCTACTTAATGCAAGAATAATAATTATAACATTAAGAACATCATAGTAGTGGCATAAAGTGGCAATTGAATTCTCATGTGGGAAAACTTTGTGACATAATCATCATACTTTACTTCCTCATAGGGCCACCCTAAAAGACATTCGTTCTGGGGGTGCTCGGCTGAACCGGTATCACCCAGAACGTGTCACATCTCTAGGTTATGAGCTCATACCTAACTAGTCATCACTAATTCTCACTTATCAATCCCGATAAGCGTATCATAATCATAATCCCGACTATCTAGTACGGGCTAGGGGGCATTTCTTGGGGGTGCTCAGCTAAACCGGTGTCATCCAAGAATACATCTTGGTACTGATGTCACATGAGTTCTTTGGAGGTGCTCGGCCGAACCGGTGTCATCCAAGAACACATCTTAGTACCTCATCTCTTTTTAAGAAAATCTCATGGGTTTTTCAAAAACTTTCTAAGTCCCCAATTTGTCGTAAATTCGGCAAAGATAACAATGCAGATGCCGGATTTCTTCCATATTTTCTTTATGCCACATAAACAATTAGAACATGTATCCTCAATCATAATTTCATACGTTTACATAATCAATCTCAAATAAAACATACATCCACATGTAACATTGAAACTCATTATGCTCTTGACCCTACGGTATTTTATGCTTTGACCGTTACGGGTCTTAAACTTGAGATGTAATTATTCTATCATTTTCTATCAACCTCTTATGCACCTAAGGATTCTCTTTTAACAAATCTTACTATCGTTCATACTCTTTATCAAATCTGGGCAGCACCATTCTTTAAGGGCAGAGTTATAAACTTACAATTTCGGGTTTCTAGAACTTACGTTTTAGACCCTTTCTTGGTTCCGTCTTCGCCTAAGGCGCTATAAATTAAACCTAAACCAATTATGAGGCATTTCTATGTCTAAGAACTAATTATAAACCATGTTTACTGCATTATAAGGTTGCTGGACAGATTCTAAAAATTAAATGTTCTAAGGGTTCTAGAATTGCATTTTTACGGTTTTCTAGTAACTAGTTTCTCTATAGGTGCTAAAATTCAATCCTACTTCAAATGTAACCAAATTTTTCATGATTAAAAAAATCTAATCTGATTACATTCCCATTGAATTAGTTTGGGCAGTATCAAAAAATAAATGGGTTAAAACTATGCTAAATCTTGTCCTTATGGTTTTTCTAGAAAGCTAGTTTCTCTCCTATCATGCATAGAAATGTTTCTACCTCATCATACATAATTTTCACACATTCTAACACATCAAAACATCATCACACAGCAGCAAACTCATCATGGCAGAACTGAAATGTCAAGCCCCAAAAAGATACACAATTTGACTTTTCTAAAGCATATAAGTCGCTAGTTTCTCTTGGAACCAATTTAGGACTTCTAAGACTCTTTGCAAACCATTTTATTTTACCAAAGGGGCTAAAAACAACCTTAGGTCAGTAACCATCTTAATTCCTCCTTAAAAGAGGATTAAATTCATAAATCTTGTTGGTCTTAACTTCATAAAATTTATGAGGCTTAAAGAAAATCTTAAAACTTAGATTGTTGGCCCTTGTAGCTAGATGAAACTCATTCCAAGTTCATCATCACTACATGACCGAAATTATACATTCAAAGAATGCTTCCATATTAAACTTTAACTTGAGATAAAATGGGTAAGTTTTTGAGCTCTAAGGTCTTTAAGTGATGACAAAATGTAAATATGCTATGCTCCTCATTTTTATCTTTCATTATAAAGTAAAGTGAGAACTTTAAAGTAAATATGTAAGACTTGAAATATAAATATGCAAGGCTTGAAATAAATATGCAAGACTTGAAATATAAATATGCAAGACTTGAAATTTAAATATGCAAGACTTGAAGTAAATATGCAAGGCTTGAAATTTAAATATACAAGACTTGAAGTAAATATACAAGGCTTGAAATTTAAATATGCAAGACTTAAAATAAATATGCCATGCAAGTTCATTTCTTTATTTTAGTGCTCTAGGCCCAGCAACAATCGACTTTAAGGCCGAAATAAAAAGGCTTTGAGAATAAATTAGGTGATAATGCAAGCTCTCATTTTAAATCTTTATGTTCTTTAGTGATGAAAAGTAAATATGCTAGACGAGAACGTAAATATGAGATGCACTCCATTCCTCATCCTTTAACATTAAGTGATGACTTGGAAAAATAAATATGAATGCAAAGCTCAAGGTAAATATGCAATGCATAAGCTCGGATATAAATATGAATGCGAGTTCATTTTATTTCTTATTAGAGCTCATCCAAGACTTTAGAAGAACTTAAATCTCAACCCAAACTTATCACAACAAGCTAGAGTAAACCTCAAGGGTTCTTTAGAACACAGTTTTTTTTCTTGAAATGAAGTCATAAATAACATTTTTACTAAACCTCAAGCTCTAGAGGCATCATTGTGATGAACACATAGTCATCATCAAGAAGCTCTCATCATCAAGCCATTATGAGCTTCATTGGCCAACATGGCCGAAAATTTGGAGAAAGAAAAGGAAAAGGAACCGAAACTATAAGCTAGGAAAAGAACCATTTGAAACATTTGGGACCATGATCTTGATGATGTATGAACACCAACATCATGAGCCCTTGCTATTAAGTTCACTTACTCATTTTAAAACAACATCAAGTTAAGCTCTTTAGGACCACAAGAAAAGAAGCTAAAGGCATGGTTTCCTCAAGAACTAAGATCAAGCTTTAGAGGTTGCTTAAGTGATAAACATCATTATGCAATCCCCATCATCAAGCCCTCATTTCCAAGCCCTTTAAAGGCCTTAATAAAATGAAACAAAGAAGGAGAAGAAGAAGAAGTTCTAAAAGATTCAAAAGAAACCATCAAGTAAATAACTAAATAAAGACTCAAAATGAAAAAAACACTTGAAATAAAATCCCTACCTAGTGGGATGAGGTTGAAGAAGATGAAGAAGAAGAAGTTGAAGAAGAGCAACTCTTGAAACTTGAGAGAAAAAGAAAGCCTTTGAGTGCTCTAGAAAACTAAAACTTGCCAATTGACTAAAGGTGTCTCAAGTTTACTCATGTATGCTATTTATAGAGAAACAAAACATGGAGAGGTGAGTGGAGGGAAGGGTGGCCGAAATCTTGAGGGAAAAAGGAGGGAAAAAGGAGGGAAAATGTCTCTTGGTTGTGTCATTTCAAGGTGAGGTTGTAGGCATGGGTTTAGGCATAGGTTTAAGCATAGGTTTAGGCATAGTTCCTTGAGTATATGAGTGAACAAACTTGTGAGGTATAGGGTATGAGGTGGCGCCACTTATAGGGGAATCCAAGGGGAGGAAATTGTTTTATTAATTGTGGGTTAGTGATGTGTTTAAGTGTATTTTTGGATTAGGCCTAAGATTAGGAGTTTATAGTAAAATGTGTAAGTGAAAGGATAGGTAATTAAGGCTATGTAGGTTATGATTAGTGGGCATTCTGACCTTTTAGAGGAGTCTATCTCTATCAATCCTAGGCCTTCAACTACATCCTAGGCTTCCTTTTGAGGTGTAGAGGGTGAATAGTGAAAATACTATTTAAGATTCTATGTTCTAGAAGCTTTGAGTTCTTTAAAAGAAAAGGGGTTTTGAGTTTAATCTAATTAATCTTGGGTTCTAATTAATTTTAATGACTTATTTTGACTCTAGATTAATTATGAAATTTAATTAACCTCTGATTAGAGCCTAATATTGCTTAGGTTTGTTCAATTACATCATTAGGCTCAAAAATATTATTCCAGGGGTAAAATCGTAATTTTGCACTAAAACTGCCCGGGACCACCGGAACTTAAATAGACACTTTTAAACACTTGAAAACATTGTTTTGAACCTTCGGGGAAAGTTTCAGGCTCAACGGCACCTTTACCCGCGTAAAAACGCTATAGGGGTATTTTGGTCATTTTGACCCGAAACTGCAAAAAATGAGGTTTTCGCCTCCGAAACCGCTCAAGGCCATCTAATCCCCTTCAAACATTGAGTTAACCCGTCGAGGAATGCCGGGCCGGCCATCCTCGAATTTCGGGCAGAAAATGACCTTAGGGGCATTTTGGTTATTTTCTTCTCAGGCAGAAAAATCGGGGCATTACAGTGTAACACCTGGTCTTCAGAGAATGGTTGATTCTTTCATGTAAGCGTACTTTCTGATGTCTAGTGCTACTTTTTGATGTCTCCTTTCTTTGGTTTCTTGAAGCACTGAATTTTTCTCGAATCATTTGGCCTTTAAAGTTTAAATAAGGATATAATTTCACTTTTAATTCAGATCTCATAATATAAGATTAACATGCTTACACATGCATAGTGAAATATATTCTCTTTTGAGTAAGCCTTACTCTTACTAGATGATAGAACCTGATATATTCTTTCAAGAAACTCAGAAAGAAACATCAGTCATTCTTTAAAGCATTTTCTTTGAATTGACTTTGTTGTCATTCAAAACATATCAGCACAAATGATAAGGTTTTGGTGCTAACAATCTCCCCCTTTTGATGATGACAAACTAATTTGAAGAAAATCTTTTGAAGAGATAATTGAAAGAAATATATAAAAAAGAAATGGGCATGATAGATCTTATTCTTTTAATATGCTCATTGATCGTGATTTCCAAGAAGTTCCTTTTCCTTAAGGTGTGATATAGATCTTGTACAATGAGACATTTTGGCCTTAAGTGACTTGGATCATAGCTGTTGTTATCATACATATATGTTCAGGCTTGGTATACTTTCTGAAGATGTCAGAAAAGTGTTTTAATCATGATTGATCCTTAATTGAAACAACTAGCTTGATTTTTCATCAAAAGAAGAGAACTTTCTGGAGCTCTTCGTGCATGAAACTTTAACAAGTAATACTCGTAACATATTATCCTGATTAGATCCTTTTTTGGCACATCTTTGACCTACTATACGGTTCAAGAAAGTGCATGAAATTAAAAAAATCAAGAACGATTTGAGCATAGCATGTGTAATTCAAAGGCACAGATATAAGCAATGAACACACTATAAGAAAACATTGATGTAAGAAGAAATAAAAATGTTCAAAGAGCTAAAAAAAATGCAATATGCTAAAAACAAATGAGTATGCTCGCTCTCTATCAATTCAAACTCTTCCTGGATTTCTTAGCACAAGAGAATTTTCTTCAGTATGTCTTTCTCCCCTTTTATCATCAACAAAATAGAGTGTACTGGAAACCAATAGCATGATCATCAGCCCTAATGCCTTACTTCATGAAGTATGTCCTGAAGAAATGCTTCTTGCTGGTGAGAACTGGCTTCAAGCTGATCCAACCTATTTTGGATAAGGCATTGTTCATGCAGCAGTAGTTGTATTTAAGTAAAGCTTGGCTATTCAGCTGGTGTAGGTTTGCTCGATAAAGGATCAATGCCTTGTATAGAAGGATCAGGAATATTTGACACAGGAGGCTATTCAGTCCTTGAAGGAGAAGCAATAGTAGTAGATTCACTTTTTTAGGATGTTTCCATCACGAAGGATGTATCGTGTTCAGAATCAGAGGTCATGCTATTGCTAGAGGGTGCACCTCCATATCTGATGATAATTTATGGCCTCTTGCTATCATCTGAACTATCCTCAAGAATGATTATTTTCCTTTTGCCCTTTCTGCTTTCAACTTCTGTGGCTACCTTTTCTATAGTCGCATCCCCATTTCTCAAGCTTTGTCTTCTAACACCAAAGAAGATAGCACCGGTTGGTCTCCATAGGATTCTGAAAGAGTTGAAGATGTACTTTGTACCTTTCATGTACTCGTAAGAGATAGCACTCAGCATATGACCAAATATAAGTCTGGGCAAGTTAACCCTTCTTTTTGTCAATAAATAGAAGAGTAACATACAGTCCACCCCAACCCAGAGCAAGGAAACTAAATGACTGTAAAGACTTGCCTTGCATTTTTGTTTAGCATAGCTGTAGTTTTAATACCCTAAAAATTATTTAAAAATTAATTTGGACTTTACTAGTCATAAGTTCAAAAATTTGACAATTTTAGTAATGATGAGGATGGTCCAATAGATTTGTAAAAATAAAATAAAATAAAATAAAATATGAATAGTAACCTTGTAGGCCCCATGGCCCGTCGGGACAGCCGAAACCCTAGAATTAGGACCCGAAGGTGCCCAAAACTGAGAAATTATAGGATTGAGATTAGAAATAGTTAGAAATGAGGATTTTATACTTAGAATTAATTTTCAGGCAATGTCTTATTACCCGGGTACAGTGTTTTGCCGGTTTGGTAGAGTTTCGATGCGCAGTTTTTAACGCCGTACAAGTTACTTAGTGGCTAAGTAACCTTTACCAACCACTTTATGCCAAGTGGATAGCAAGGATTAAAACTTGAAAAGCAAGTTTTAATCATGACCTTTGACTTATTATATTCTACTAGGGAACCAATAATTCATCCGTTCGGTGGAATTTTGGTGTGGGGTTTTAACACCGGAAAGGCTACTTGCTCCCTAATTTAAAGTGATCCAATTATCTTAAGCCAAGTGGAAGACCAAGATCCATTCTTTGACCAAGAAAAAAATCCTAGCCATCCATTTTACAATATTTAATAATTTTCCTTTTACATTATTATAATTAAGCTTCCTTTACAAGCTTTCTCACAAGATAAATACAAAGCCACCACCCTTATCACCCCACTATCATCATTTTTGGCCAAGAGGCCTAGAAACACAACCTTCCATTGTTCTCCCTCTCAAACCTCCATTAACAAGCTTCAAGCTTCAAAAACTCTAACTTAGAGTCACTAAAACACCAAGATCCTTTCATAAAACTTGTTCTACTCCTCATAATCTATCAAACTAACTGATTGGAATTTTATTTCCTCACCATTTCTCACCTTCATACATCATATAATACTGCCTAATGGAGGGTTTGATGCTGGTTTGAAGGCTTTGAAGTAAAGGGAATCATCCTTGAAGCATCCTTTGGAGTCAAGATCCCTAAAGCCACCAAAGTAGGGTTTTCAAACCTCTTCTTCTTCAAATCCATTTTTTTGTGTTAATGACTGATTTAAATTGTTATTTTTGGTTGTGTTGGTTGATGATATATGGATATTGATGTATTAATTTTGGTGGACTGTTTGGATGACTCTAGAAATCATTTTTGTCAAAAGGAATATTAGACTATGCTGCTGGATTTTCGGATTTCTTCTGGACAGGTTATGGTTCATGAATTTTCTGATGTAATTGTAGAATTTTTATAAGCTATAAAAATTATATGTTAAAGCTAACATCCTAAGGCAACTCCATGATTTTTCTTGGGTCCCAAAAATGAGTTTTACTATTTTATAAAAATAAAAAATCGAGACTGTTCTTGAGTTGTCTGGACAGCCAATTTTGAAGCTCTGAGTTTGTCTAATTTTTTTACCATATCAAATGATTGATTTTTCCACTGAAATTTTTACAGGACAACACCTTCCTAATTACCATATTTTACTCGAGCATCAATACAGTAATTAGAATAGTATTACTTACATTTACAATCTATAGTAGTCGAAAATAATTGGAATAAAATAATGTAGACGTATAGGTTGCAAAGCCAATATATACATATATGGACATTGTTGTTAATTTTACAATAGGTAATACTGTAAAACAAACTAGTCATTTCCTAAACAATAGGGACTTAGTCCACAAAAGAACATCCATACCAGCTAGTCTAACCTACTCAAAGTTGAGATCCGGCAAAATTTTATACAAATAAAAAATGAATCTCATCAACATCCAATAAGGTCAAACTACGGTCTGGGGGATCCTATTCCTAACTACCACTATACATACACCAAAAGTCCCTAAGTTGTCCCATGGTCTCTTAAATAAAACCATTTGCCATTGGTGCAATGGCATTGTCCCTAGCTGGGGCATCAAGATCAACTGGTGGATCGAAGTCGGAGGAAGAAGATGAAAGATCATCTCCAGGAGGGGACATAGGTGGTGTAGGTGGAGCTACAAATATATCAAGGTGTGTCATTTCAAGAGGCACCTTAGCATAAGGAAAACCTAGGTTGAACTGAGCAGAGAAAACAGAAGTGCTAAATAAACGGCTAAAGAACACGTACACTCTGATCCGGGAGTATGCTACAACATATAAGGAGTCTAAGGCTGGGTCATAATGCCACTGCCATCAAGTAGTCAAGGAAGATTATCACCGACGACATCCTTAGAATCTGAATACAACATAAATACATGCAGCGTAGGGATAAGAATATTATAAAATTCTCAGTAGGGTACTCCCTCAAATGTGAACATAATATAACCAATAAATTCATTCATATTGAATTCATCATGCTAAATTATATGTATAAATACCAATGTGCATAAATCATATAAAGTTGGATGCAAAAGGGGTAGTAAATAAATGTCTTTCTCTTGCAACTCGTGGGATTCAATTTAGTGCAATTATCTCTTTTCATTAACATAGGGAAGGCTTAATCTCATATCAAGTGATATCTGTAGTGGAGTCACTCCATAAGAACTATTGATTACTAGGACATGAGCTCATTCCTATATGTCGATACGTCTACCGACTCATCATATTCCGAGGGAAGCTCTTACTTTTTCCTTCCCATGTTAACCACACAAGCCTTATTTCTATTTTCCCCGTATGTTAAAAAATTGCACAACTAAAAGTCATGTTATTTTTCTTTTCTTTTCCTTTATCCTCACAATAATCATATAGTGTACTTCTCTTTTCAAAGGCCTGCTTAGATCACAGGTAGGCATACAATTATGTTGGACTCTTATCCATATCTCATGAACATTTGTTTCAAACAATTAGCATGCATTAACATGATACATACTTGCATCTAAAGCCATTCTATCATTAGTTCAAGACATTCTTACCATTTTCAACAATCAGCAGATTTATCACTCTAGAATTCAAAATTAATTTCTCCATCAAACAGCCAATTCAAGAGTCACAAAAATTCTCTATGACACTTTCATATGTCTAAAAGATCCTATAAAATTTTCATAACAATCAGAGTTCTAGAACCATGTCACTAAATTTTACAAATTTAGTGGTCACAGTACACCTTTTCACAGCCTAGGACAAAGTTCTCCTAATTTTTAAATTTACCCTATAATGGAATCAACCCAAGATAAAAATTAAAATTACACTTCAAGATGTTGGCAACTCCCTATAAAAATTTCAAAAGAGAAATCGCTCCTTTAATATGATAATAAAATCATACAATTTCCCTGCTTCAGTTTCAGAAATCTAGACAGCATGAGAACTATTTTGGTTTCTGATTTTTTTAAGACAGTATTCCTTGAAATCAATGCTCAAGGAATTTCGTGTAGATATTTCAAGATGTTAGGCCCAACATATAATTTTTTCATGAAATGAATATGACTACAAACATGTCTATAAATTCATGAAATTTTGCTCCCTGCAGGCAAATCGAAAATCCAACACTCTAACTAAAACTTCTCTTGATAAAATGAGTTATCTAACCTAATCCAAATCCTTCACCAAAATTCATACATCAACAACCATATATCATTAACCACCACAATGAAAATTTCGAACAGAACAGGTCAGAGGTGTGAAATATAAATTTGGCAAGAAAAGACCAAATAAAACCCTACTATTGGAAGCAAGTAATGTCTTTGTCCCTAGTATGCTTCAAGATGATGCCTTCCACTTCAAGGCTCTCAAAACACACCCAAAACCCTTTACAAATAGTGAGGTACAAGGGATCAAGATTGAGATTTGGTGAGTGATTGAGATTCTAATCGGTTATATGGGTAGATGTTGAGGTGTAGAATAAGTTTTGTGAAGGAAAATTTGGATTTTGGTAACTCTAAGCTAACATATATGAAGTTGAAAGCAAGTTGAAGCTCTTAGCCATGGAAGAAAGGGAGCTGCTGTTTTCCTCTGGTTATGGCCGAGAAATAGCTTCTTAAAGAAGCCAAGAAATCAAGCTTATCTTATATTAAAGAAATGAATAAAATATATTATGTTTAGATAATTACAAAGCCAATAAAGTAAAATGAATGGTTGTGATTCAATCTTGTAATTCAAGATTGAACTTAGCCATTCATTTGATTTAAAGGGATATGTTTATTTGTTTTGTAGAGATCTAACTAGTTTTCAGTGTTAGAAATCACATACTGAAATTTCACCGAACGGGTGAAATAGTGTACCCAGGTAATCAAACATTGCCCGAAAAATATTTTCAGATATAAAATCTTTAATTTTATCTATTTCTAACCATAATCATGTAATTTCTCAATTTTGGGCATCTCCGGGGCCTAATTCTAGGATTTCGACTGTCTTGGCCTGTAAAATACTATTCACATTTTTTTTTTGCTTCCTTGAATCCTTCTCATCATTTCTACATCTATCAAAATCTTAAAATTCTCATTAATAAAACCTCATTTAATTTCTAAAGAGAATTAGGGTGTTACATTACCACCCAACGAGTATTTACTATGGATAATTCCATAATGAACAGTATATACCATATGGTATTTATAGTGGTTCACACCACATAAGGAAAATAGACTGCTTATCAGGACTAAGCTCATTCCTATACATGATCATTGGATTTACTTTCTCCATTTCTCACACAGATCTATTCCTATTCATTACGTCTACTGACTCATATTATCTCTAGGGAAGTTCCTTTTTTTGCCTCCCCTTTTATCTCTAAGGAAGTTCCTCTTTTTGCCTTCTTCTCATTCCACATAAGTCTTGTTTCTGTTTTCTCCATATGTCAGAACATGCATGAGTGAAATTTATACATTCACTTTTCTCATATAACTACATCATGTACTTTCTTTTTCTCGAATGCATGCATAAGCCATATGTAAGCTTTCAATCACAAGTAATTCTTGTTTCTGCCTCATAAATGAATCTTTAAATTGTCTAGCATGCATTCATACTCATCATACTTAAATCAAGAGTCTTTATATCATTAACTCAATACTTAAATTCATTTCAGCATAAATACAGTAGGTTGGCGCAATTCATGCCAAAGGAGTACAATTTATTCTGTCCATCAAACACCCAGTGCAAGGGCTATAAAAATTCTCAAAGATACCTCATTGTGTCTACAAGGCCTTGTAAAAATTTCAGAATGAAAATCCTTGTCTAACTTGTTTAACAAAATTAGACAATCTTTGTGGTTAGAAACCACTCAGCCTCAACTTAGAACCAGAATTTCATAATTTTTAACCCTAGCAAATGATTGAATCAATTCAAAATAAGAATCACGGTTACACTTAAATATGTTATCAAAAGGAAGAATCAATCATTTGCTATGATAACAAAATTAGCAAAATTCACATCTTTAGAGTTAACATCTCAGGTAGCACAGTTACAACTTCGGTTCATGATTTTTTAAACATAGCAAAAGTGACCCGAATACCTCAAATTTTTACTGAAGATGCCTTAACATATTAACTACATCATATAAAATTTTTAGCTCAATCTAAAGCCTCTAACTAGGTTAGAAAATTCGTGAACAAAAGCTGCCCTGTTGAAATCCGAAAATCTAGCAAACCAATTCAAAATCTCTTGTGATAAAAATGATTTTTCCACAACACCAAACACTCCACCAAATTAAAACATCAATATTAGCATATTATCAACCAATATATCTAGAAATTTTGGACTAAACACAATCAGAAAAGTCAAGCATAAAATTGGAAAGAAAAGACCAAAGAAAACCCTACTTTGAAAACTTTTGAGCTTGATACTTCAAAGGATGTTCTAAGTGATCTCCCTTTACTTCAAGACACCAATTTCAGTCCTAAACCTTCCTTAGGGCTATCTGAGTAAAACTCATAATAAAACGCCTATAATATCCAGCTAACCCTAGGAAACTCCGAATCTCTGTCACCGTTGTAGGTCGTTCCCAATGGAGTATTGATTCCACTTTACTGGGATCTAGGGAAGATTCCTCCTCATGATACCACATGACCTAAAAATCTAACCTCTTCCATCCAAAATTCACATTTTGACAACTTAGCATACAACTTCTGCTCCCTTAGGATCTGTAACACAACCCGAAGATGCTCCGCATGTTCTTCCTCTATCCTTGAATAAATAAGTATATCATCTATGAAGACAACTACAAATTTATCCAAGCATGGTTGGAAGATTTGATTCATATAATCCATAAATACTGCTGGAGCGTTCGTCAGTCCAAAAGACATCACGCTATACTTGTAATGCCCATACCAAGTTCTAAAAGCAATTTTGGAGATATCCTCCTCCTGAACTCGAATCTGATGGCACCCAAACCTAAGATCAATCTTTGAGAATCCTTCTTTAACTTGTTTAACAAAATTAGACAATCTTTGTGGTTAGAAACCACTCAGCCTCAGTTCAGAATCAGAATTTCATAATTTTTTAACCCTAGCAAATGATTGAATCAATTCAAAATAAAAATCAGGTTACACTTCAATATGTTATCAACTCCCTGTAAAAAGTTCAAAGGAGGAATCAATCATTTGCTATAGTAATAAAATTAGCAAAATTCACAGCTTCAGAGTCAACATCTCAGACAACACAGTTATAACTTCGATTCATGAGTTTTTAAACATAGCAAAAGTGACCAGAATACCTCAAACTTTTTACTGAAGATGCCTTAACATATTAACTATGTCATATAAAATTTTTAGCTCAATCTAAAGCCTCTAACTAGGTCAGAAAATTCGTGAACAAAAGCACCCTGTTGAAATCTGAAAATCCAGCAAACCAATTCAAAATCTCTTGTGATAAAAATGATTTTTCCACAACACCAAACACTCCACCAAAATTAAAACATCAACATCAGCATATTATCAATCAATATATCTAGAAATTTCAGACTAAACACAATTAGAAAAGTCCAGCATAAAATTGGAAAGACAAGACCAAAGAAAACCCTAGTTTTAAAGCTTTTGAGCTTGACACTTCAAAGGATGTTCTAAGTGATCTCCCTTCACTTCAAGACACTAATTTCAGTCCTAAACCTTCCTTAGGCAGTAGGGAAATAAGGTATTAAGGTGAGGATTTGAAATTTCAATCGGTTAGATTTGTAAGGTTTGAGGTATAGAACAAGTTTTGTGAAGGAACTTTGTGGTTTTATGAACTCTAGGCTAGTGTTTTTGGCATTTGAAATCAAGTTTTCTTGTGTTTCAAGAAGCAAAAATGGAGTTTTTTTGCTACTTTAGATGCTGACCGAGAATTCCTTGGCTTCCTTGAGAAGAAAAGAGGTTATGTTTATCTTATAAGTAATGTAGGAATATAATAATATATATAGTTGGATAATTCTCAATCAAAGGAAGTAAAATGGATGGCTAGGATTGAACCTTGTAATTCAAGATTGAATCTTATCCATTCATTTGATATAAATGGAGCTCATTTATTTTGTAAAGATTAAATTAGCTTTCGGTGTTAAAAATCACACACCGAAATTTTACCGAATGGGTAAAACAGTGTACCCGGGAAATCAAACATTGTTCAAAAATAAGTTCTAGGTATAAATCTTTATTTCTAACTATTTCTAACCATATTTCCATGTTTTCGCAATTTTGGGCACTTTCGGGTCCCGAATCAGGGGTTTCGGCTATTCTGGCGGGTCTCTTCTTAGAATCATCCCTAGTAGATTTGGCAATTGCTAGCTTCCTATTGGATTCCTCTGCAAGCCGACACTTATTCACCAGCGTAGCAAAATCTTTAATCTCCAAGAGACTTACGACTACTTTAATGTCCTCTCATAGCCCTCCTTCATACTTCATGCACTTCCAAGCTTCATCAAGATTATGCTAGTAATTAGTAGAAAACTAGCAGAACCCCTCAAACTTGGTCGTGTACTCTGCTACACTCATGGATCCTTGCTTGAGTATCAGGAACTCCAACTCAGCTGCATTCCGATTTAAGCTTTCCATTATCCATTTGGCACTTGCGGCTTGTGCTCTCATATCTGTAGCCATCTTACGGAGAGTATCCATCATGTCATCTAGCTCAACCTTCTCGTTCCTAGTACATCTATGGTTTGCCATTACTTCCTGAACACACCAAACAAAGATATTGAGTTGATCAGGGTCAACACTATGCTAAGTGTGATAGCAACTAACAACAATACCACTAGATTGTCATGCATATCTAAACCCTATATCTTATCATATAGTAAGATTCAAGGCATGACTTATCTACGCTTTGGAAACATAGCCAGTCCATAATAACTACACCATGTTCAAACACCTAGTAAATCATCCTAGGCAGACAATTCAAATCAATATGTATATGTATATGATAAATGCTGAAATCTTTAATGAACTCATCTTCACTTGTTCCGAATAATATCAGAAGGAATTCTCTAGTTTTCTCTTGTGGCCATAGAACTTAATTGAGTGCATTTTTCTCTTTTCATTAACATAGGAAAGACTTAGTTTATATCATGTTGCAAAACTCAATTCAGTGCATTTTTCTCTTTTTATTGACATAGGAAAGACTTAGTTTATACCCAATAGGTATCTGCCGTGGACAACGTCACAATAGATAGTTTATACCAAATGGTATTTATAGTGGATCACACCACACAAGGGAAATAGATTACTTATCACGACTGAGCTCATTCCTATACGTGATCATCGGACTTAATTTTTTTCTATTTCTGAATCACACACAGTTCTATTCCTAGCCGATACATCTACCGACTCATAATATCTCGGGAGAAGTTCCTCTTTTTGCCTTCCCCTTAATTCAATCTATGTTTTGTTTCTGTTTTCTCCAAATATCAGAATATGCACACTCAATATTTTGGGAAAGTTCCAACTTTTGCCTTCGCCTTATTAAATCTAAGTCTTGTTTCTGTTTTCTCCATATGTCAGAACATGCACGATTAAAGTTCATATATTCTCTTTTGCCACATATACATATCATTCACTGTTCTTTTCCAAATGCATGCATGAGGCACATATACACATTCATTCATAATACGATTTCAATCATGCCTCAAACCATTACTTAAAGTCACTAGCATGTATTCATATATGTCATACTGGAACCCAATGTCATTATTTCATCAACTCAAAGCATCAATTCATTTTTAGCACAATGGCAGATTTCACATATCTATAGCACAAATTATTTTGCATTCCAAACCATGAGATCCAAGGCTATAAAAATTATCCAAGACACTTCAATGTGTCCCCAAGGTCCTCTAAAAATTTCGGAGTTAAAAGAGTTCTCTAAGTATGATAACAAAATTCAATAAATTAGGAGGCCAGAAACCCCCTATTTGCAGCCAACAGCCAAAGTTCTAATCTAAATGATCATATCAAATGATAAAAAATTCATGGTTGGACTTTAACATGTCCTCAATATCCTATAGAAATTTCAGTGGAAAAATCAATCATTTGAATTGGTAACAAAATTAGATAATCTCAGAGCTTCAAAATTGGCTGTGCAAACAACTCAAGAACAGTCTCAGTTTTTGGTTTTTATAAAATAATAAAACTCATTTTTTGGACCCAAGAAAAATCATGGAGTTGCCTTAGGATGTTACCTTCAACGTACAATTTTTATAGCTCATAAAAATTACTACAAATACATCATAAAATTCATGAACCATAACCTATCCAGAAGAAATCTGAAAATCCAGCAGCATAGTCTAATATTCCTTTTGACAAAAATGATTTCTAGAATCATCCAAACACTCCACCAAAATTAATACATCAATATCCATATATCATTAACCAACACAGCCAAAAATATCAATTTAAATCAGTCATTAACACAGAAAAATGAATTTGACGAAGAAGAGGTTTAAAAACCCTACTTTGATGGCTTTAGGGATCTTGGCTCCAAAGGATGCTCCAAGATTAATTTTACCCACTTCAAGGCCACCATATCAGCACCAAGCTCTTCCTTAATCAGTGATGTATGATATACCAAGGTGAGGAAATGAAATTCCAATCGGTTAGAATTGTAGGTTTTGATGTATAGAACAAGTTTTGTGAAGAGAGTTTGTGGTTTTAGGAACTTTGGGCAAGAGTTTTGGTGATTTGAAGCTTGAAGAAATGAAAATGGTGGTTGGTGTTCTCTTCAAAGGCTGGCCGAAATTGGGCTTTAAGAAGAAGAAAATTTGGCTTCTTGGAGAAGCTTGGTTTGGTATTGATCTTATATATAAAGAATGAATATTATAATGTGTAATTAAGTAATCTTTGACCAAAGCTCTGATACCATAATGTAACATCCTCCCAAGTATAACATCATCCTTAAATCATGACATCAGACTCAAGAGTTGTTACTTCTAAATTATTGGACCTTTCTTAAAGAACTATAGCAAATGCGATAATATCGTGTAATAACTAGCGTAATTCGGTTAACATGTATAACAAAGATACAAGTCAATTACATAAGGAAGCTCTACTATGAGCTTGAATACATATACAATCTCCATTACATTCACTTACACATATACCTACAACTATATACAGCATAAGAAAAGCATCAACTACTAAACTACTGCAAATCCCGAGTTTCTTGTACGTAGCAATTGCATTGTTCTCTGAATCAACCTGGAGACGATACGGGAACACAAAATAGGGGTGAGAATCATACAATTCTCAGTAGGGCAACTCCCCATAAACTCACTCATAATGTCATCGTCATTGCCCCAGCCACTTCGGTTTATTAGAAAAAGAGTGATCATGCACTTCATACCAATGGTTCATTTTTAAAGTTCAAAATCGTACTTCCGAAATGGGTAGCTTTTAATAATCAATCACTTAATGCATATGTATTATAATGTCAAATATCTAGTAAATCATTCTAAGCAGACATTCAAAAATAGCAGCCAAAACATAAGTAGAAATTTCATTCTCACAAACGTTATCAAGTAAACTTATATGCATATGTAGAAATAATAATAAATTATGCGTTCCCTTTCATGGCCAAGGAACTTAATCTAGTGCATTTTTCTCTTTTCATTGACATAGGAAAGACTTAGTTTATACTCAACGAGTATCTGTCGTGGACAACTCCACAATAGGTAGTTTATACCAAATGGTATTTATAGTGGATTACACCACACAAGAGAAATAGACTGCTTATCATGACTGAGCTCATTCCTATACATGATCATTGGATTTACTTTCTCCAATTCTCACATAGATCTATTCCTAGCCGATATGTCTACCGACTCATATTATCTCTAAGGAAGTTCATCTTTTTGCCTTCCCTTTTATCTCTAGGGAAGTTCCTCTTTTTGCCTTCCCTTCATTCCACATAAGTCTTGTTTCTATTTTCTCCATATGTCATAACATGCACGAGTGAAATTTATATATTCTCTTTTCTCATATAATTGCATCATGTACTTTCTTTTCCCAAATGCATGCATAAGCCACATGTAGGCTTTCAATCACAAGTAATTCTCATTTTTGCCTCATAAATAAATCTTTAAATTGTCTAGCATGCATTCATACTCATCATACTTAAATCAAGAGTCATTATATCATCAACTCAATACATAAGTTCATTTCAGCTAAATCTGACAAGTTGGCAGAATTTATGCCTAAGGAGTACAATTTATTCTGTCCATCAAACACCCATTGCAAGGCCTATAAAAATTCTCCAAGATACCTCAATGTGACCACAAGGCCCTATAAAATTTCAGAACAAAAATCCTTGTCTAACTTGTTTAACAAAATTAGACAATCTTTGTGGTCAGAAACCACTCAGCCTCAGTTGAGAACTAGAATCTCATAATTTTTAACCCTATCAAATGATTGAATCAATTCAAACTAAAAATCAAAGTTGAACCTAAAGATGTTTGAAAGACCTTGTAAAAATTTCAAGTGATAATTCAATCATTTGCTGTGATTATTTAAAAATTAATTTGGACTTTACTAGTCGTAAGTTCAAAAATCTAACAGTTTTAGTAATGATGAGGATGGTCCAACGGATTTATAAAAAAAGATAAAATAAAAAAATCATGACCATCATCTTGAAATTTTTACAAGGTCTTTCAAACATCTTGAGGTTCAACCTTGATTTTTAGTTTGAATTGATTCAATCATTTGCTAGGGTTAAAAATTATGAGATTCTAGTTTTGAGCTGAGGCTGAGTGGTTTCTGACCACAAAGATTGTCTAATTTTGTTAAACAAGTTAGACAAGGATTTTTGTTCTGAAATTTTTATAGGGCCTTGTGGACACATTGAGGTGTCTTGGAGAATTTTTATAGGCCTTGCAATAGGTGTTTGATGGACAGAATAAATTGTACTCCTTAGGCATAAATTCTGTCAACTTGCTGTATTTGTGCTGAAATGAACTTATGTATTGAGTTGATGATATAATGACTCTTGATTTAAGTATGATGAGTATGAATGCATGCTAGACAATTTAAAGATTGATTTATGAGGCAAAAATGAGAATTACTTGTGATTGAAAGCCTACATGTGGCTTATGCATACATTTGAGAAAAGAAAGTACATGATGCAATTATATGAGAAAAGAGAATGTATAAATTTCACTTGTGCATGTTCTAACATATGGAGAAAATAGAAACAAAACTTATGTGGAATGAGGGAAAAGCAAAAAGAGGAACTTCCCTAGAGATAAAGGGGAAGGCAAAAAGATGAACTTCCCTAGAGATTGTAACGCCCCAATTTTTACTGCAATGTAAAAATTACCAAAATGCCCCTAGGTAATTTTTATACGTAATTCGAGGTCAAATAATCCTCAATAAAGGAATATGACATTAGAGAAACATCATAGGAGACTTGATTAGCGATTCGTGCGAAAGTCGCAAACCTCGATTTTTCTGTATGTGTAAAATGACCAAAATGCCCCTGAGGTCATTTTTACCTAGAAATCAAGGATAACCAATATAAATTATCTTTGAGGGGTTAATTTTATGCCTGATGGGGATTATACGTGCCTTAGAGGTAAAAATCTCAATTCTCAATTTTTACTGTAAGTAAAATTACCGTTTTACCCCTGCAGTAATTTTTCATGAAATTATATAATCTTTGAATTCGGTTTTCCCCCAAAGGTTCAAAATGACAATTTTAAGTATGATTTGAGATTGTCCAATATTTACAGGGAGTTTTTACGTGAAATTACCTTTCTACCCCTAGTTGTGGTAAATAGGTTTACTTGTGTAATTAAGATGGCATTAAAACTCTATTTGAACTTAAATTGATTTTATTCATTAACCTTGAGTTTAAAATTAATTACCCAAGGTTAAAAATAATTACTGAGGTAATTAGAGTCTAAAATCACCTAAGGTAAAATTAAATTATCTTTCCTTAATTATGAAAGCTCATAAAATTAGTGATAATTGAGATCAAAGTTAAGATTTCGGTTTAGGTAAAATATTGTACATTTATATTTTCTTATCCTAAGTTTAGAACCTATGTTACAAAGTGATTTTTACTCATTTGAAATTAACCTCATTTACTAGTATATGATTTCTCTTTTTTCCTTGTCTTGTATTGTCCTAAACACTTAACCTTTTACCATTTTCACTAATCTATCAATTCCTAATCTTTTACCTAAGTAAATACACATCTAATACATGATTTACCACTTGTAAAACATTACCAATCTGATCCTAAAGGAATCAGAAACTAGTGGCCAACTTGTCTCTTTTTCACAATATTTTAATTGTTTTTCCAACAAAGAAACATATCCAACCATAACACCATACCTTTAGCTTTCTTTTGCATTATTTTTGGCTATGTTTATTCAAAAGAAAACCCACCCATTTCAGCCATGATGTGATCAGTAACAATGTCTCCCATTAGCATCATATTTTAGTGTTTTCATCCATTATGCATGAACCAAATTATTACAAGAATAAAAGCATTCTTTTTCCATGTTTTCTTTAATTGAAAATGAACTAAAAACTCCATTTTCCCAGCCACAAGGTAGCTGCCATACAACCCTCCTTGGCCTATAAATATGAGCTCTTCCATTGCCTAAATGCACACACAAATATTCCTAGCCTTAGCATTTTCTTACTTGATAGTTTTCTTACTGAAAGTTTGCTCAAAGTTCTCTAATTCTCTCAATACTTCAAGCTTTCTTCTTCTTCCTCATTCACACTCAAGAGACTCTATTCCCTGTAACACCCTAATATTCAACCCAATACTACTAGTATGTACTGAGGATAAATATTAGTCATTACTTCTTGTTTTAGTTCTATTACCTTTGAAATTACTTACTAAAAATACGAGCCTTTTTTTTGTAACAAAACCTTGATAAAGTATGAGCCGCGTATTATGTAATTCGAACGATATCGTAAAGTGCAGAAATGCAAACACATAAAGGCTCCATACACAGCATCATGAACACATATACTGAAATACCTCATATATTAAAATGTAGAATGCCCACCAGTAAAGGCGGGACTGTTCCATACATAGAGTGCAATACAACTGAAACGTAGGAAATACATAGAAATATAAAGGACACATACAAGAGAATACCCACACCCAAGTGCATCTGAAATGGATAACCTCAATACAAAAGAAGGTTTATCCTACTACGTGACGTGTGTGCACTAAGGACTACCCTCTAAACCATACGGCTATAGTCACGGGTAAGGTGGGATGTAGCTGATCCACGGGCAAAGCGCGTTAGGAGTGGGCACTCAGACACGTCCACCGTGGTAAGGTTGCACCTCGGGCATCCGAGCCCTCCATGGCTGGGTAACCATCTCCTCATTGCTCTTTGGCGCTGCGTGGGGAGTGGGGCGAGTCCTCCTCATACATAGGGCGGTGGCTCCTCGAATCTTTGCAGAGGGGTACATATTCGGGTACAGTGCCCGAGCCTGCGGTGTAAGTCCGTAGGATTCTCTCGTTGCGTGTGTGAGCACGCTCAAAAACCATGTCATCTCCATAGGGTGACATCGGGGAGAAGAGGTAGCTATCTACAGGATGGGCGAATGGCCGTCCGAGAAACATAAAGACACAAACAGTGCAGCGGCCTTCAAAATGGTAGGATCCGTGCTCCGGATCATAGTGGTACTCCCACGTGGGTGTCTCAATGTAGAGTACGAACGTCGCCATCCGAATCTAGAGACGTAATGGAAAGAAAGAGATAGAGGAAATGAGATTTCTTACTAAAGAAACTCAGTAGAGTTTTTCCTCATATCTAAGTGTCATCATATACGTCTCCAGGGACCTCAGTTTCTTAGTAAGCATTGGGCATATAATAGTTCATTTATGAAGTTCGCAAACGTTAACCTCCGAGGCCCGTTCCTTTTAATTATGAAAATCTCTTGGTTACATAGTCTATAAGTCATGAAACATGGATCATAAGTCATAGTACATTAATCATAAATCATGGTTTCCTATATCATGGGTCATAGCACATAAACTCATAAATTCATGGTTTCTTATATCATGGGGCATAGCACATAGTTCATGGAACATGGTACATGGTACATATCTTGGTTACTTGAGGTGACATTAAAACATCATCATTATTTTCCTGGGGCCACCCTAACTGATCTCCTTGTGGAGAAAATTCTAGGTTATGAGCTCATACCACGCTAGTCATCACTAGTACATAGACTTATCCCTTTTGATAAGTTAAAGGTCCCGACGTAACGTACGGGTCTAGGGGGCTAGAATCACCTTATCCCCACCCTTAACTTGGTGGTTCAAGGATCATCTTCTCATAGTTTAAGTCACCTTAAGTCTTAGCATGTTTATTGAGAAGCCACTTAGTTCATACATGTCAAGTATCAATGATTACAACATAGGCATCTCTAAGTTCTTAAAGAACAATCACATGCGATAAAACTATCATTTAAGAATAATAGTTCACATAGCATCACATAAGTCATGAGGTAAACACCAATTCATCATCCATAGAGTAATACTTAAACCTTTCCCTTAAGAGTGGAAACCCCTAATCGGGTAACCTCAAACTTTCAAATTATTTTCTTATACCTCTAAGGGATTGATTAACCTCATTACCATAATTTATTAAGTCCTAAAACCTAATTAATTATGGCTGGACAGCATTGGCAGTAAGCTAAACTAGGATGAATTACGGTGTTCTGAAATATTCATTTTAAACCCTTTCTCACATCCGACTTTTTCTATGATACAACAATTAATACCTAAGCCAATTATGAGTCACTCTCACTGATCTAGACATCATATAATGTGATTCTATGGATGTTAATCAATCTGGACAGAATTCATATTTTCTGTACCCATGGGGTTCTAGAATTCACATTTCAAGCAATTAAAGTAACTAAACATGCTCTAAAATGTCTAGAACAATTAGCATATACTTGGCAAGGTATTTAAACATATTTAGACCACCCAAAACATGATTTAAGGTGCTGGAAATGATCATGGCAGAACCGAAATTGGTAAGTCATCAAATCATGTATAAATTTCTTTTCAATGTACCTAGGTAGCTAGTTTCTCTTGGAACAATTTTAGGACTTCAAAAATACCTTGGGAATCAATTTAACTTGTCAAGAACTTTCATAAAACACATGGGGCAGCAACTCTTTAATTTTACTCATGGTTGAAATCCTAAATATAAGAACATACTCAAAAATACTTTTAAATGTCACTTATGTTTAGGAAAAACTTAAAACATAAACTATAGGCTCTTGTATCTAATGAAAGACTCATCTTAGAGCTTTCATCATCACATGGCCGAATGCATTTCAAGAAAATACCTTCTTGATTTAACTTTTCTCAAGATGAAATGGGCAAGTCTTTGAGCTCTAGTCTCTTAGGTGATGGCATAAAAGTAAACGTGCTATGCATTCCATTTTATTCTTCATTATAGAGTAAAGTAAGAGCTTCAAAGTAAATATGAAATGCAAGAACTTGAAATTAAATATGCAAGGCTCAAAGTAAATATGCAAGTTCCATTCTCTATTTTAGTGCTCTAGGCCCAGCAATAATCGACTTTAAGGCCGAAATAGAAAGGCTTTGAGATTATCTTAGGTGATATGCAAGCTCTCGTTTTACATCTTTATGCTCTTAAGTGATGACTTGAAATATAAACATGGAATGCAAAGCTTGGAATTTAAACGTGCATTATGCGAGTTCATTCCTTATCTTGGGGTTTAGTGATAGCATAGAAATAAACGTGTTATGCAAAGCATAAAGTAAACGTGAATGCAAGTTACTTTTATCTTGTCTAGAGCTCTTGCAAGACTTTTGAAGAGAACATAGTTCCAACCCGAACCTCATCCTCACAAGAAAAGGAAATTACTAGTGCTAGAATACTCAAAATAAATCATAACCTTAAAGAACTTGGAAGTGGCCGAATCCCCATCATGGAAAATGAACCATTTTTAAACTCTAGGGACCAAGATCTTGATGATCTAAGACATCAACATCCTAAGTCCTCATCATTGAGTACATAGCTTCCTTAAAACCAATATTTAAAACAAAGTTTATGCTAGAGAAGAAAGCAAAACCAAAACCATGCTTGTTTTAGGGTCAAAGTTTCAAGCTTTAGAGTTTGTTCATGTGATTAGCATCAACATGAAACACTCATCATCAAGTTCTCATTTTTCCAAGTCTTAGAAGCCTACATGGCCGAAAACATGGAAGGAAAAAGTGAAGTCCAAAAGAGTTCAAGAGACATAAACTCCTTTCTTTCTCAAACTTGGAAAAAAGGATGTAATTTTCCTTAAAAAAAATTCAAGCTTTAGAGGTTGTTGAGTGACAAGCACCATCATGAAAACCTCATCATCAAGCTTTTATTTTTCTCATGGGTTAAGGCCCTCATGGCCGAAACATTAAAGAAGAAAAGGGAAAGTTCCAAATGTTCAAGAGAAACATAACCTCATGTTCAACTAAACTTGTAAAAACTGAACCTTTTCTCAAGAAAAACTCAAGCTTTAGAGGTCTCATGTAAGATGAACTCATAGTCACCTCTAGAAAGCACTCATCATCAAGCTATCATGCTCAAGGCCTTGAGGCCGAAAATGAAAGGAAAAGAAAAGAAAGAAACCGAAAATAAAAAGCAACATGGAGGTTCCACCTTTCATCATTTCCCAACAAGCTTCAACATAGAAATCAAAGACATATTTAGAAAGGTTCCCTACCTTGTGGTTTTCGAAAAAGGAGAGGAAGAACTTGAGCTTGAAGAACTCTTGGAAGCTTGAGAGAAAAAGAAATGAGAAAGCTTGAGACTTTTAGAGATTTTGCAAGAAGTGAGCAAAGGAGTGAAGTTGTGTGGTGTTGTGTATTTATAGGCAAATGAATCATGAAGGAGTGGAGGGAAGGAAGAAGTAGCCGAAACTTCTTGAGGAAGAATGAGGAAAAATATCTCTTGTGTTGTCATTCATGGTGTCATAGGTCATAGGTCTTAGGGTGGCTTTGATGGACAATGTGATTGACTACATAAAATATCATTCTTTTGAATTTTTGGGGGGAAAAGTGGCTGAACATCATAAAACCATGGGAAGGAAGATTTCATTCAATTTAATCATGTACTAATGGAGTGTTTAGGAGTAAACAAGGTTAGGTCACTAATTAAGGTTGTGTAACCAAGTGTTTAGGTGAACTAATTAGGTAATTAGGACCCTAATACCTTAAACTAAGAGTACTATTGTAGGATTGATGGAGTCAAACTCCTATGACCATTGATTGAAATGTGACAACTTTTCTTGGGAATGAAAGTGTTCTTAGGAATGTGAGCGTGAATAGTGAAAATACTATTCATAGTTGCTTTTTCTTTAAAGAAAGAAAAGAATTAGAAATGAGTTTTAAATTTCCTTAAGCAATTTTAGGTTCTAATCAATTTCAAATAATTATTTTAGCTCTAGATTAATTAAGAAAATTAATTAACCTTTCATTAGAGCCTAATATTGCTTGGGTTTGAGTTAAGTAACTCGTTAGTCATAAAATGCACTAAGCGGGGGTAAAATCGTAATTTTTACCAAAAGTTGCATGGGACCTCCGGGACTTAAACCAACATAGTTCATGCCTTAAAACATCATTTTTGATCTCCGGGACAAGTCCGGGTCAGAGTCAAAACTTAAAACTGCCTTAAATCAAGTTAGGGGTATTTTGGTCATTTGTGCGCAGAAACCTCAGAATGAGATTTTTCTGGCTTGTTAACATTCATAAACATATAATCCCCTTCATATATCATAAAAGCCTTGTGAGGATGGCCGAGGCCGGTCGTCCTCATATTTCAGGTAAAAATGACCTCAGGGGTATTTTGATCATTTAAAAGTTTAGAGAAAAACGGGGCATTACATTCCCAACCTCTAATCAAGTTCTAAACCTCGAGCATACACATTCCAACCATAAATCAACTCCTAAACACATAACCTTCCCATTATCAAACACAAAAACACAAGAAAAATTCTTCCTCCATTTGCTCTAATCTTGGCTGAATTTCAAGGACATATCAAGGACATATTTTCTTCTCCTAACTTCTCTAAAGATCAAGCATTATCTTTTGATAACAAGAAACAACTTGGTAGAGATTTTATTTCATGTTCTTTCTCTTGTTCTTTCTTTATATTTTTGATTTTTATGATTTGATTATGACCATGGCTTGATGATGAGGAATCATGGTAGTGGTTGTGAATCTCATGTTTAAATTTCAAGTAATGCATTTTATGTTTCAAGTTATCACTAAACTTTGAATATCTAAAAATAAACTTGTATCTTCATATTTATATTTGAAGTATTATATATCATGTTTATATTTCCAAGTTATCACCTTATAATGATAAAGATTAAAAATGGATTGCATAGCATATCTATGATTCTTGCTATCACCTAAATCTCTAAAAGCTCAAAACTTACTTCTTTAATCTTAAATAGGAATTCTTATACTTAAATTAAGTTAATTTCAGCCTCTTAATGTTCTTGGTATTAAGATTAGTTTATTTTTTTTTTTTAAGGCTTTGATCTTGTCTTTAAATCACTTAGATAATTTTTGTTAGAGTTAGAAATCCAAAGAAGTTAAAGATTGTGCTTTTCTCAAGCTTTTTGATTTAAAAATTATTTTACTGACCTGATTTAAATAAAATGGTTAGAATTCTATTTTATAAGGTTTGAATGTGTATAAATTACTTATAATTGATGTAAGAATTGTTTTTAGCATTTTTGAGATAAACTAATAATTAGAAAGAATCAAAATCGTAATTTTATAAAGCTTTAGACAATGAATTTTCTAGATTAATTCCTTACTAATTTGATACTGATCTTATGGTTTATATACATTATAATTATTAATATTTGATGTATAAATTGTTTTTGGTATCTTAGAGGTTGAAAAGAATAATTACAAGTATCAGTTTTGACCGATTCATAAAATGCGAAAAGTTGTGTCCTAAACTATCAATTATGTAATTTTGTGATTCAAAGGATTTTAATTAGAGTAAATAATGATATCTGATGTGTATATGTGTTTAGAATACCATTTATGATGTTTAGAGAAAGTTTTAGAAGTATAGGTTTTTGATAAGTATAAAAAATAAGTAACTTTGTACTTTGACCCCTAAAATATGTTAAATTTAGTCTATGGCCCTAAAAGGTTTTTACGATGAGTTTGAATGGTTTCTAAGAGTTATATGTCTCTTGAAGTGTATTGGTTAAAGTTAAAGGTCTTTAATTTATGAGTAGATGTTAAAAAGGGGTAATTACGTTTTGACCCGTAACCTTTGAGAAATTGTGATTTGACCCTTTGGGACTTAAACGTGAATATTGATAGTTTGATGAGATGAATGTGATTGATATCTTGTGATGGCTATGTTCATATATTGGGATTTATATGGCTTATGGATATGTGCAATGAAATATGATGCATGTTTATGTGATTTGATTTATGGCATGTTACGGTTATGTCTGATTCATTGAGATGCATAAGTTCGTAAAGTTTATGAGCATGAAATATTAATGATGAGTTATTCATGCTTGCATCTATATATATCATGCCAAGATTTAAGGTGACATAAAACACATGGAAATGATCCTCTAGACTCCCCGAATTAAAGGTTATAAGAGGTGATCCGAATAGGAAGTGATCCTTTGGACTCCCCGAATTAAAGGTTATGAAAGGTGATCCTAATGCCCCCTATCCCGTACCTTAAGAGTTGGGAATTTAACTTATCAAAAGGGATAAGATTATGCTAGTGACGACTAGTGAGGTATAAGCTCATAACCTAGAACTCTCGAGAAAAGAGAGAATTATAGGGCGGCCACCAAGGAAAAGAGAATAAAGAAGTTTAAGTCACCTGTAAGAATGATGATCATGATGTTCTTTATATCATATGCATCATTTTATGAATTTTATGATATTATGTATATGATATTGACATGCATCCATGACTAATATGTTGCATTCATGACATTAAGATTCATGCTAAAAGATACGGGCCTCTGCTAATGGTATTTATAACTTAATAAATGAACCTTATATATATGTTCACCATTCGCAGAATTAAACCCGAGGATCCTGGGGATGATGACGATGACACTTGTGTTAGAGTCGGGAAGCCCTACTGAGATTCTTGTATAAGTTTCTCATCCCTTTTTCTTTTCCGTGTCGTCTCCAGACATGAATGATGGTGTAGTTTGTGATTTACCTTGAGACTAGACGAAGAGCTACGGAGATAACTTTCTTTTGGATATTTGCCTTTAGAGTGATCGTATCTCATATATCAGTTTGTATGCTATTGATGGATATATATTGATGTCCTTAAGTTTACAAGACATCACTATTATGATACAGTTATCGATATGTTATTATTATTTGAGTTATATTATGCCATGGTTGTATTATGTATTTATCCGTTATTTGTTTCTAACATCTCTCTTACGCAGGCAAGATAAATGACATTAGATATCTAGTATGCGCGGCTCACGTTTTTGTATTTAAAGTTCAAAAAAAAAATTTACCCATATTTTCACTAAAGTATTTTTCAAGAGGTTTTGAATGAAAAACTGAAACAAAAGAGTAATAACTAATACTTACATCCTAGGTGTGTTGAGTTAAATATTAGGGTGTTACAGAGATAATATAAGTTAGTAGACGTATCGGCTAGGAATAGATCTGTGTGAGAATTGGAGAAAGTAAATCCAATAATCATGTATGGGAATGAACTCAGTTCTGATAAGCAGTCTATTTCGCTTGTGTAGTGTAATCCACTATAAATACCATTTGGTATAAACTACCTATTATGGAGTTGTCCATGGCAGATACCCATTGAGTATAAACTAAGTTTTTCCGATGTCAATGAAAAGAAAAAAATACACTAGATTAAGTTCCTTGACCATGAAAGGGAATGCATAATTTATTATTATTTCTGCATATGCATATAAGTTGACTTGATAACATTTGTGAGAATGAAATTTCTACTTATGTTTTGACTGTTATTTTTGAATATCTACTTAGGATGATTTACTAGATATTTGACATTATAATACATATGCATTAAGTGATTGATTATTAAAAGCTACCCATTTTGGAAGTACAATTTGGAACTTTAAAAATGAACCATTGGTATGAAGTGCATGATCACTCTTTTTCTAATAAACTGAAGTGGCTGTGGCGATGACGATGACATTATGAGTGAGTTTATGGGGAGTTGCCCTACTGAGAATTGTATGATTCTTACCCCTATTTTGTGTGTTCCTGTGTCGTCTCCAGGTTGATTCAGAGAACAATGCAGTTGCTACATACAAGAAACTCGGGATTTGCAGTAGTTTAGTCATTGATGCTTTTCTTATGCTGTATATGTAACATCCTAATTTTTAACCCAATACTCTAGAACATATTTAGGTTAATCATTAGTCTGTTACATCATAGTTTCCTTATTACTTTAAAATACTTAACGGAAATACTGGTAAATTTTTTTTTGAATTATAAAAGCAAAGTGAGAGCCGTGCGACACGATGAACAATAAAGCATGAAATGAAATAAAGTAAACATCTCATAACATCATAACATAAAGCAAGTAAAGGCACATCACAATGAAATTAAACTGCATATTTATATAATATGATATGCCCACTTATGAAAAATGGGACTTAATTTGGTACATCTGGAATGGAAATACATGGAAAACGAAAGTACAAAAAAAGGCATAAAAAAAAACTCTCCTAACTCTAGTGCGCCTACAAATAGATAGCCTAAAGACAAAAGAAGGCTATTCTGGCCTAGTCGAAGCTCGGGCACCAGAACTGTGATGATCGTCTCCTACTGCGGGCCTCTCTGGAAAGGAAGGATGTATCCGATCCACTGGGCTATCTCGTAGGGTGGCTATCTTGTTGCATCGGTCGAGCATGAACTCCACGGTGGGAAATCATCCTCACCCGTCCTCCACGTACCGGCTGAGCGACAGAAGCCTCACTACCCTCCCTAACATCCATTGGCACGGTAGGGGAGGATCCCTCAGAAGGTACCTGAGTGGCAGAGTCCTGCAAAGGGTCTGTATTGGAGAATGATGAGGGCGAGCGGGGCACATACTGCGGGTAGTCCCGGATGGCAGAAGTTGTTGGTAGGGTGCAATGGATCCGCTCCTCTCGAGGGCGTGCACGCTCGAACAAGAAGTCGTCGCCTAAAGGTGAGACAGCAGAGAATCGAACGATGCAGCGAACCACAAAATGGTATGACCCGTGGTCTAGATCATGATGCACCTCCCACGTTAGGGTGTCTACAAAAATCATGAACGTCGCCATCTGAGGACGTGACCGAAAGAAAGAGATAGAAAGAGTGAGAATCTTGCTAAAGAATCTCAGTAGGGCCTCCTACTGCCTAGGTGTCATCATCTACGTCCTCAGGAACCTTGGGTTTAGTATATAAAATAAGTAAGCAAGCATTAAGTCCATTTTTTAGCTTTAAAACATAGTTAGCCAAGGTCCATTCATTTTAGTATGATTCTTAATGACATGGATGTAATATATTAAAGAATGTATGCATGGCTCTACTTAACGCAAGAATAATAATCTTAACTTTAAGAACATCATAATAGTGGCATAAAGTGGCAATTAAATTCTCATATGGGAAACTTTGTGACATAAACATCATACTTTACTTCCTCATAGGCCACCCTAAAAGACAATCGTTCTGGGGGTGCTCGGCCGAACCGGTGTCACCCAGAATGTGTCACATCTCTAGGTTATGAGCTCATACCTTAACTAGTTGTCACTAGTTCTTACTTATCAATCTTGATAAGCATATCATAATCATAAACATAATCCCGACTTATCCAGTACGGGCTAGGGGGCATTTCTTGGGGGTGTTCGGCCGAGCCGGTGTCACCCAAGAATTCATCTTGGTACCGATGTCACATGAGTTCTCTGGAGGTGCTCGGCCGAACCGGTGTCATCCGAGAACTCATCTTAGTACCTCATAAATAAAAATCTCATAGGTTTCTCAAAAACTTTCTAAGTCCCCAAATTTGTCAGAAATTAGTGACATAACAAAGAAGACATGCCGAATTTCTTCCAAATTTTACTTTATGCCACATAAGTCAATTAAACATGCATCCTCCATCATAATTCCATGCATTCACATAATCATTCTCATACGTTCACAAGCCACATTGAAAATTCATTATGCTCTTGGTCCTACGGTATCTTATGCTTTGACCCTTACGGGCCTTAAACTTGTGATGTAATTAATCTATCATTTTCTATTAACCTCTTATGCACCTAAGGATTCTCTTCTAACAAATCTTACTATTATTTATGCTCTTTAATAAATCTGGGCAACACCATTCTTTAGGGGCAGAATTATAAACTTACAATTACGGGGTTCTAGAACTTATGTTTTAGACCTTTTCCTAGTTCTGTCTTCGCCTAAGGCGCTATAAATTAAATCTAAACCAATTATGAGGCATTCCTATGTTTAAGAACTACTTATAAACCATGTTTACCATATTATGAGGTTTCTGGACAGATTCTAAAAGTTAAATTTTCTAAGAGTTCTAGAATTGTATTTTACGGTTTTCTAGTTACTAGTTTCTCTATAGGTGCTGAAAATTCAATCTTACTTCAAATGTAACCAAATCTTTCATGATTAAACAATCCTAATCTGATTATATTCCCATTGAAACAGTTTGGGTAGTATCCAAAAGTAAATGGGTTAAAACCATACTAAGTCTTGACTTTATGATTTTTCTAGAAAGCTAGTTTCTCTCCTATCATGCATAGAAATGTTCCTACCTCATCATACATAATTTTCACACATTCTAACACATCAAAACATCATCACACAGCAGCAAATTCATCATGGCAGAACTGAAACATTAAGTCCCAAAAAGATGCATAACTTGATATTTCTAAAGGATATAAGTTGCTAGTTTCTCTTGGAATCATTTTTAGGACTTCTAAAACTCTTTTGCAAAACCATTTTATTTTGTCAAAGAGGCTAAAACACCTTTAGGTCAGTAACCAACTTGATCCCTCTTTAAAAGAGGATTAAATTCATAACCTTGTTGGTTTTAACTTCATAAAATTTATGAGGCTTGAAGAAAATCTTAAAACGTAGATTTGTTGGCCCTTGTAGCTAGATGAATCTCTTTCCAAATTCATCAACACTACTTGACCGAAATTATGCATCCAAGGAATGCTCCCACATTAAACTTTAACTTGAGATAAAATGGGCAAGTCTTTGAGCTCTAAGGTCTTTAAGTGATGACATAATTTAAACATGCTATGCACCTCATTTTTATTCTTCATTACAAAGTAAAAAGAGAGCTTAAAGTAAATATGCAAGACTTGAAATATAAATATGCAAGGCTTGAAATAAATATGCAAGACTTAAAGTAAATATGTCATGCAAGTTCATTTCTTTATTTTAGTGTTCTAGGCCCAGCAACAATCGACTTTAAGGCCGAAATAGAAAGGCTTTGAGATTTAGTTAGGTGATAGTGCAAACTCTCATTTTAAATCTTTATGTTCTTTAGTGATGAAAAGTAAATATGCTAGACAAGAATGTAAATATGAGGTGCACTCCATTCTTTATCTTTTAACTTTAAGTGATGGCTTGGAAAATAAATATGAATGCAAAGCTCAAAGTAAATATGTAATGTATAAGCTTGAATTTAAATATGAATGCTAGTCCATTTTATTTCTTATTAGAGCTCATACAAGACTTTAAAGGAACTTAAACCTCAACCCAAACTTATCATGATAAGATAAGGTAAAGACAAGAGTGAACCTCAAGGGTTCTTTAGAACACAAAGTTTCTTTTCTTAAAATGAGGTCATAAGTAACATTTTTATTAAAACTCAGGCTCTAGAGGCCTCATTGTGATGAACACATAGTCATCATCTAGAAGCTCTCATCATCAAGCCATTATGAATCTCATTGGCCAATCATGGCCGAAAATTTGGAGAAGAAAAATGAGAGAGAAAGAAGTTCTAAAAAGACTCAAGAGAAACCATAAACACATAACTAGAGTAAGAACTTAAATAAAGGAAACACTTGAAAGAAAATCCCTACCAAGTGATTGAAAGTTGGGATGAGAGAAGAGGATGAAGAACTTGAAGAACTTGAGAGAAAAGAAAACTTTGAAGTGCTCTTTGAAAACTTACACTTAGCAAATGAACCCAAAATGATGCAAGTTCACCCAAGCATGCTATTTATAGAGAAATGAAACAAATGAAAGGTTCAAGAGGGAGAGGAAGGTTTTGGCCAACAAGAGCAGCCCTATGAGGTCCATGAGGTGAGATGTTGTGATCTTGAGGCATGGTGAGGTATGGTTCAAGGTATGGCTCAAGCATGGTTCTTTGAGTGAGAAACAAATCAACATGTGATGCAAATGGGAGAGAGATGGCCGAAACTTGCATCAGCCATGGGGAGGATTTCTTGCATCTTAATTGTGGTTTAGAGTTGTGTTTAGGTGTATTTTTTATTAGGATTAAGATTAGGAATTTGTAAGAAAGTGTTTAGGTGAGAAAATGGGTAATCAAGGTTGTCAAGACATGTTTAAAGAGTGGTCTTGCATCATTAGTGAGTTATAAACTGATTTTAGTGCATAAACAATTCTAGACACAATTCCTTGATTTAAGGAATTGAAGAGAGAAAACACTATTCAAGATTCCAAGAGTGAAATCTTGAGTTTTAAAAAGAGATTTAAATCTAATCTAAGCAATTTTAGGTTCTAATTAATTTTAATAGTTTATTTTGACTCTAGATTAATTATGGAAATTAATTAATCTTTGATTAGAGCCTAATATTGCTTAGGTTTGCTTAATTACATCATTAAGCTCAAAAACACTATTCTAGGGGCAAAATCGTAATTTTGCACTAAAACTGCCCGGGACCTCCGGGACTTAAACAGACGCTTCTAAACATGTAAAATCATTGTTTTAAACTCTCGGGGAAAGTTTTGGGCTCAAACAGCACCTTTACCGGCGTAAAAATGCTATAGGGGTATTTTGGTCATTTTGACCCGAAACTGCAGAAAATGAGACTTTCACCTCTGAAACCACTTAAGGGCCATTCAATCCCCTTCAAATATTGAGTTGGCCCTTCGAGGACTGTCGGGCCGGCCATCCTCAAATTCCGGGCCGAAAATGACGCTAGGGGCATTTTGGTCATTTTCCTCTCAGACAGAAAATTGGAGTATTACAGTATATAGTTGTAGGTATATGTGTAAGTGAATGTAATGGAGATTGTATATGTATTCAAGCTCACAGTAGAGCTTCCTTATGTAATTGACTTGTATCTTTGTTATACATGTTAACCGAATTACGCTAGTTATTACATGATATTATCGCATTTGCTATAGTTATTTAAGAAAGGTCCAATAATTTAGAAGTAACAACTCTTGAGTCTGATGTCATGACTTAAGGATGATGTTATACTTGAGAGGATGTTAAAGTAGTGATCTTGCTTGGATGATATTGAGAGATCTCAGTGAGACATCTGGAAACCTCTTCTGGTTTAACACTAAGAGTCATGAACCACTCTACCTCAATCAAGCTTCTAAGTCCTTCATTGGGAGCATGAATGATGTTGTAAAGATCCATGATGCTCAGCTCTAAGTCAACTCCTATGATATATTAGGTTAGCACAGAGTTAGTCAATTGAACCAGTTGAAAATAGAAGGCAGTGACTACTCTAGAGAAGACTAGGTCTGATAGGTCAAGAAACCCTTTCCATCCCTGAAAGGAGAAAACTTCTAGAAGAATGAGAACCTGAGTCATCAGCACTTGTGTTAGCCTTTTTCCTGGTGCTATAAGATGCTGTAAGAAGTTCTCTTCATAACAGTCTTGATGCATCTGTTTTGAGAACATTTGAAGGGTTCCCATCTCAGCTATACATCCAAAAGAGTGTTTTCCCTAAGCCATGATCGGATGATGAGGAAAATAGAATAGCAAAGGTTGAGGCTTGGAAGAAAAAATAGGTAAATGAAGATGAAGTTTTTTTTTGTGAGAAGATGAAATAGTTGAGGGTTTATGTTATAGAAGAGAAAAGATATCTGTGTAGAGTAAGAGTAATTTAAGTGATGTGAAATAATTGACAGAAGGTGAGGCAACATGGGAAAGATCAAAGCCTAAAAGAGAGGGAATTATCCGGCCTTATCATCATTCTTTCAGAAAGAAAAGTTTCTAAATCTTGAGTTCTTTTTCTGAAAGACTTTCTTTCTGATCTTTACTTAGCACTTTCTGACTTAATATTTATTCATCTGTGTATGTTGAATCCTCCTTTTTCAAGATCGCTCAAGTTTTTTGATTGAAGATCTTCTTTCTGATTATTCCACCTATACTTTGAGATATTTATCTTCTTTGTAATCTACTTTATGATCTTCAATAAATATATCCCGTCTTACAAATTAACATCTTGTCCTTTTTGTAATATCCTAATTTTTAACCCAATACTCTAGAACATAATTAGGTTAATCATTAGTCTGTTACGTCATAGCTTCTTTATTACTTTAAAATACTTAGCGGAAATACTGGTAAATTTTTTTTTGAAAATTATAAAAGCAAAGTGAGAGCCGCGTGACACGTTAACTAGTAATGCACAAACGGTAATATAGCAAACATCGCATAGTAACATCACATAAGCACATAAAAGCACATCATCATAATATGGAACTGCACGTTTATATAATATGCCCACTTAGGTAGAGTGGGACTTAGTTTAGTACAACATGAGCAATACAACTAAAAAGGAAATACAAGAGAAAGTGCAACGGAAACTATAAAAGCAACTCCCCTACCCAAGTGCAACTAACGGGACGACCTCTAATACAAAAGAAGGTTCATCTCCATCTAAGTGGTGTGTGCTCTACCCGAGTACTCCATTGGTCGATTGTCACCTCCTACTGACGTCCATCTCGCGAACGAGGCAAATATCTGGGAAACTAAGCGAGCTCCTCGGGCGTAAAGAGGCGGAATGGGGATCGAGAGTGACCCCCGCAGTGTGGCCGCACCTCCGGTCGTCGTGCAAGCCGTGGCTGAGTCACGGTATCCTCACTGCCCTCCCTCATCAATGGTGGAGTGGGGGCAGAGCTCTCGCTATACGGATGGGTAGGCGGGTCCTCAGACGGGTCGGTCTCTGAGAAGTAGGTCCGGGGCACGTAATCGGGATAATCTCGCATAGCTGAGGCGGCGGTGTGCATGCGGAGCACTCTGCAGTTATCGCGTCTGGCGTGCTCAAAAACCCGCTCGTCGTCGCCATAGGGTGCAGTTGGGGAGAAGCGGTGGGTGTGCACGGGATGAGCGAAGGGTCGTCCCACGAACATGAAAACCCGCACCGTGCACTGTCCCTCATAGTGATGTGATGGGGAGTCCACGAATACCACGAACATCGCCATCTGAAGACGTGACGGAAAGAAAGACATAGAGGGAGTGAGAATCTTGCTAAAGAATCTCAGTAGGGCCTCCTACTACCTAGGTGTCATCATCTACGTCCTCAAAAAACCTTGGGTTTAGTTATACAAAATGAGTGAGCATGCATCAAGTCCATTTTTAGGTTCTAAAACATAGTTTAGCCAAGGTCCGTTCATTTTAGCATGATTCTTAATGTCATGGATGCAAGCATGTTAAAGAATGTATGCATGGCTGTACTTAATGCAAGAATAATCATCATACTCATAGCACATCATAATAGTAGTGGCATAAAGTGGCAAATAAATTCTCTTTGTGACATAATCATCATAACTTCCTCATAGGCCACCCTAAAAGACAAGTGCTCTGGGGGTGCTCGGCCCAACCGGTGTCACCCAGAACGTATCATATCTCTAGGTTATGAGCTCATACCTTAACTAGTCGTCACTAGTTCTTACTTACCACTTAACGATAAGCGTATCATAAATCATAAATCCCAACTATCTGAGTACGGGTTAAGGGGCAATTCTCTTAGGGGTGCTCGGCCGAACCAGTGTTACCTAAGAGTATAAATTGGTACCGATGTCACATGAGTTCTATGAAGGTGCTAGGCCGAACCGGTGTCATCCTAGAACCCATCTTAGTACCTTAATTTTCAAAATCTCTTTAAGTCCTCAAATTTGTCGAAAATTCGGCGGCACAAAGGCATTACGCCGAATTCCTTCCAAATTTGCTTTATGCCACATAAACATATATCCTCATGAATTCCTCATATGAATAACATTATCATCTTTCACATAACACATGCATCATCATAGAACATTCAAACGCTTACCCTTACCGTAGTTTATGCTTTGACCCTTACGGGTCTTAATCTTAAGATATAGTTCTCTAACATCCGTCGTTCATATGTTATGCACCTAAGGGCTCATAATTAATCATCATTCCTAATCCTCATGTTCATACTCAAATCTGAAAAGCATAGGGCAGAATTTCTAACTTGTGGTTACGGGGTTCTAGAACTTACGTTTTAGACCCTTTCTTAGTTCCGTCTTCGCCTAAGGCGTCATAAATTAAATCTAAATCAATTATGAGACATTCCTATGCTTAAGAACTAATTATAAATCACATTTATCATGTTGTAACGTTGCTGGACAGAATCCAGAAAACTAAATGTTCTAAGAGTTCTACATTTGCATTTTTACGGTTTTCTAGTTACTAGTTTCCCTATAGGTGCTGAAATTCAATTCTAGTCCAAATGTTACCAATTTTTTCATGTCTAAACAATCCTAATCTGATTATGTTCCCATTAAAACAGTTTGGATAAGTTCCAAAAACAAATGGGTCTAAACTATGTGAAATTCTAGCTTTACGGTATTTCTAGTTAGCTAGTTTCTTACCTATCATGCATAGAATCGTTTCTACATCATCATGTGATATTTTCACACATTCTAACACATCAAAACATCATCATACAGCCACAAGCTCATCATGACAGTACCGAAAACATCTAACTTCAATAAGAGAACTAAATTGACATCTCTAGGTACATAAGTTAACTAGTTTCTCTTGGAATCAATTTAGAATCTCTAAAACTCTTTGCAAATCATTTTAAATTCATTAGGAGGCTAAGAGAAGCCTTAGGTCAGTGACCAAAATATATTTCATCCTCAAAAAGGGAATAAAATTATAACTCATGATAACATACCCTTATAAAAATTTGTAAAGCTTCAAGAAAAACTTAGAACATAGATTATCGGCCCTTGTAGCTAGATGAAAACTCATTGCAAGTCCATCATCACTACTTGGCTGAAACATGCATTCAAAGAATGCATTCACATTGAGCTTTAACTTGAAATGAAATGGGCAAGTCTTTGAGCTCTAGGTTCTTAAGTTTTGACATAAAATAAACGTGCTCATGCTTTTCATTTTTAATCTTGCTTACAAAATAAAGTGATGACTTAAATTAAATATGCAAGGCATAAACTTAAACGTGCAAGGTTGAAAGTAAATATGCAAGGTTCAATTCTTTATTTTAGTGCTCTTGGCCCAACAACAATCGACTTTAAGGCCGAAATAGAAAGGCTTTGAGAATTAAATTAAGTGATGATGCAAGTTCCATTTTAATCTTTATGTTCTTAGGTGATAGCTTGAAAGTAAAGGTGCATAGCAAGAATGTAAATATAAATGCAAGCATAAAATAAATTATGCAAGTTCATTTTATCTTTCTAGAGCTCTTAACAAGACTTTAAAGGAACTTAAACCTCAACCCAAACTCATCAAACCAAGATCAAGTAAAGTCTAGAGTCCTTAGAACTCAACATAACTTTTTTAGAAAATCAAAACATTTAGCATGTAAACGAAAAGGAAGTGGCCGAAACTTCAAGAAGGAAAAGGAACATTTTAAAACTCTAGGGTCCATGATCTTGATGATATATTAACACCAACATCATGAGACCTCATCATTGAGTCCTTAAAACCATTTTGAAACATCACCAAAGATAGAGTTCTCAAGAGTTCAAGAAAGGAAGAACTAGAAATATTTTTGCTCAAGAACCAAGATCAAGCTCTAGAGTTTGTTTCAAGTGATGAACATCATCATGAAACTCTCATCATCAAGCTCTCATTTCTCTATTCTCAAGGGCTCATGGCTGAAACAAGAAAGAAAAAGGAATAGAGAAGAAGTTTTAAAAAGAAAACAAGAGAAACCATAAACATCAAGCTTTAAAGAAGAACATTCATGAAAAGAAATCCCTACTTGGTGTGATGATCTTGAAGATGGAAGAAGAAGATGAAGAACTTGAAGAACTTTGAAGACTTGAACTTGAGAGAAAAGAAAGCTTTGAAGTGTTTCTTTGAAAACTTACACTTTGCAAATGAACCCAAAATGATACAAGTTCACCTAAGCAAGCTATTTATAGAGAAATGAAACAAATGAGAGGTGCATGGAGGGGGAGGAGCTTCAGCTATCAGATTGGAGGGAGCCCATGAGTTCCATGAGGTGAGATAATGTGGTCTTGAGGCATGGTGAGGTATGGTTCAAGGTATGGCCTCAAGCATGGTTCTTTGAGTGAGAAACAATTCAACATGTGAGGTAAAAGGAGAGAGATGGCCGAATGTGCATCAGCCATGGAGGAGAGTTTCTTGCATTTTAATTATAGTTTAGAGTTGTGTTTAGGTGTATCTTTGATTAGGATTAAGATTAGGAATTTGTAAGAAAGTGTTTTTAGGTGAGAAAATGGGTAATCAAGGTTGGCAAGACATAATTAAGGAGTGTTCTTGCATCATTAGTGAGTTATAAATTCATTTTAGTGTATAAACAATTCTAGACACAATTCCTTGATTTAAGGAATTGGAGAGAGAAAACACAATTCAAGATTCCAAGAGTGAAATCTTGAGTTTTAGAAAAGAGATTTAAATCTAATCTAAGCAATCTTAGGTTCTAATTAATTTTAATAATTTATGTTGACTCTAGATTAATTATGGAAATTAATTAATCTTCGTTTAGAGCCTAATATTGCTTAGGTTTGCTTAATTACATCATTAAGCTCAAAAACACTATTCTAGAGGCAAAATCGTAATTTTGCACTAAAACTGCCCGGGACCACCGGGACTCAAATAGATGTTTTGAAACATGTAAAAACATGGTTTTAAACCTCTGGGGAAAGTTTCGGGCTCAAACAGCACCTTTACCCGCGTAAAATGCTATAGGGGTATTTTGGTCATTTTGACCTGAAACTGCGGAAAATGAGACTTTCGCCTCCGGAACCACTCAAGGGTCATTCAATCCCCTCCAAACATTGAGTTGGCCCTTCGAGGACTGCCGGGTCGGCCATCCTCGAATTCCTAGCCAAAAATGACCTCAGGGGCATTTTGGTCATTTTCCACTCAAACAGAAAATCAGGGCATTACATACATAACTTAAAATTTAGGGGATAAAATACATTTAACCCTTTATTGAATTATGTAACTATTAACTTATTTTCAAAATAAATTTATTTTCTCAATTTTTTATAAAATGCATTTAAATAAATTATTATTTTTTTAGTATTATAGATTATTTTTTATTATCAACCTATGGATAGCACACGTCAAGTGACTAGTTGCTCATATATAAAAAATAATTTTGCCAAATTCATAACTTACCTAATCTACAAATACTAGAACATAATTCTCTACATTTTCTTGTAGATATATATATGTATGTAACGCCTTGATTTTTCCTACTGTGCAAAATGACCAAATTGAGGACGGTCAATCCAAATCATCCTCAATGACCATAATATTTAACCTAACATGCTTAGGCAGCAATTAAGTTAATTATTAGTTATTACTCTTTTGTTTCAGTTCATAATTTTAAATTGTTAAAATACTTAGCAAAAATATGGGGAAATTTTTTTTTTTTTGAAACTTAAGATGAAAACATGAGCCACGAATACTAAAAACAAACTATGTCATCCGTCTCGCATACAGGTGGTAAAGAAATTAAAGCATCTCATAGATAGACATGGATTATAAATAAACACAAAGTCATAGCATAACACATCATCATAGATTCATATATCACTAATGCCAGTTGTTCTTCTTCGCACACCATAATATGCATATATAATAAGTAGCATCATACCCACCATTAGAGGTTGGGATAGTACAGTTATCCATAAAATTCATGAAAAGTAAAACTAAATGTAGTTAGTCAAAACTTCTCCTCCCCGCTACTCCTACTAGGGTGTGCCTAGGTAGATACCCCTTAATCAAAAAGGCAAAAGAAGGCTATCCTATCCATGATATATGCATAGGCATTCCGAGGTTCGCTGCTAAATCCTACTGTTGTCACTCCCAAGAGGAAGGGAAGTAGCTGATCCAACAGGCCAGCTCGTAGAGTGTGGCTAGGCGGTGGGCACGTCAAACGTGGGCACCACGACGTGGTTTAGTAGCTCCCTTAACTCCTCTTATGAGCTAGGTCACAGTGGCCTTACTACTGCCTCCTATCTCCATGGGTACTATAGGTGCGGAACCATCTGAAGAATTCTGGGTAGCAGAATTCTTGGACGGGTCTAACAGTGGCCCCTTCAGATGAAGGATGATCGCAGGATGTAGATGAGGTAATCACGGACAACCAAAGCAGCAGGACGAGTATCGCGGATCTGCTCCCCACACAAACAAATGCTCAAAAATAAGATCATAAACGAATAGGGTGGCAGGAGAAAACCTAAAGCTAGTCACTGGGTGTGCAAAGGGGCACTCCATGAAGACAAAAAGGCATACTGCATATTGATCCATGAAGTGGTATGTTTGGTGAGCAGTGTCGAAGTGCAACTCCTAGGTGGGAGCATTAATGAAGATCACAAATGATGCCATCGGCCTCTGAAGACGAGATGGAAAGAAAGAAGGGATGAAAATTTTATATAAAAATCTCAGTAGGGCATTCGCCTCCTAACATGTGTTATCATCTGTGTCCTCAGGAACCTCAGGTTTTATTATGAAGTAGTGGGTATAAATATAGTTCTTTATTAAGTTCAAAATACCATTAATCGAGGCCTATGTATTTTAACATGAGTCTTAATGTCATGAATGCATCATAGCATATCATGAAATGCACGTCAATATTAGATGCAACATACTATAAGGGAACATATGTGAAATAATTCATGATATAAAGAACATAAATGTCATGGCATGATCTATTCCTTTTTATTCTTTAGGTGACTTAAATTTCTCATTTCTCTCTATGGGGCCACCCTAATACTCTATCCTCTTGAGAGTTCTAGGTTATGAGCTCACCTAGTCGTCAATAGTCTATACTTATCTTTTTGATAAGCTAATTCCCAACACCCAGAGTGCGGGATAGGAGGCATAAAATCACCTTTCATAACCATTAATTCCTGGAGTCTAAAGGATCACTTCCCTTTTCATTGGATCATCTTTCATAGTCATTAATTCCTAGAGTCTAGAGGATCATTTCCATGTGTTTTATGTCACCTTTAGTCTTAGCATATTACTTGGATATGCAAACATGAGCATATAATTATAGATATCATCATGGCTTATTATTTAACATGCGCACAGCTTCATAATTTTTCTAAGTTTACAAATTTGGCAAAATTCCAACAACATAATGGCTGGAAACAAAATTTCCCAAAATTTGCTACATGGCAAAAAATACATCAACTATGCATCTGAAATAATTCAATCATAATTGCAATTCATCATACATTGATTTACATAAGCATGCTATCATCATTTCATTGAAAGGTAAACATGCTCCTACCCAATATACCAGAATCAAGGACTGAACTCAGTTAATGCATATGTCATGCTTAGCAAGATATACATGTATATACACAATATACTAATGATTGTCATAGATACCATTCACATTTTTATCCTCAAGTTGTTGGTAATTACTCATTAGCCCTTAAACGGGTCAAAACTACAAATCGGTTAAACCTAACATTTGTAATTATTCTTTTATCCATCTAAGAGACCAACAATGGCTATTACCATAATTTTCACTAATTTTTATCCTCATGAACAATACCAAACACCATGGTATAGTTTGGTCAGTATTTAAAATAAACAGTTTTGAGGTTCTAGAAGTTATGTTTTTTACCTTTTCTAATTACCGGCTTTTCTTAAGATGCTAAAATTAATTCCTACACTAATTATTGGTGATTTTTACACATATACACCGTGTCAAACATCTTTTTACATCATTATTACATGCTGAAACAAAATCCATAATTGCAATTCCTAAGAGTTCTAGAACTCACATTTTTTATCCTTTCTAGTTACTAGTTTTTCCCCAAATGCTAAAAATAATTTTTACAACATCTATTAATAAGGGTAAAATAGTAGCCATAGTTTTAATTTCTAAGAGCTTGGAAAATTGCAACATAAATCATTTCTAGTTACTAGTTTTTCTTAAAATTATTTTAAGACATTGAAAACACATGGAACCTTTTTACCCCTTTGAAAACTTAGTTAATAACCCTTAAATTAGTAGCAAAAATTTAAACTTCATCAATGAGGTTTTACACATAATAATCACATTTTTACAACTTTTAGAATTTCCAATTCTTTCAAAAATTCCAAGATACAAATTTTGAACCTTAAAATAAAATAAAACTCATTCCAAGCTCATCATCATTATGAGGCCGAAAACATAACTCCAAAGTTTGTCTATGGTCAAAATTTCCATTTAAGATGCAAGAGGCAAGTCTTGAGATCTAGGGATTTAAGTGATGATAAGAATTATAAACATACTATGCAACCTCATTTTAGTCTTTATCTTTATAAGGTGATAGCTTGGAAATATAAATACGATGGGCAAGACTTCAATATAAACATGAGATGCAAGTTCATTTTTAAGTCTTTAAGATTAGGTGATAACTTAAAATTTAAACATGGAATGCAAGACTTGAAATTAAACATGAAAATGCAAGTCCATTTATTTAGTCTTCAAGGTTCAAGGTGATGAGTTGAAAATAAACATGATGTGAAAGGCATTGAATAAACATGAGATGTAAGGGCTTGAAATATAAAAATAAATGCAAGTTCATTTTCATATCTTGCTAGAGCTCATATTAAGACTTTAAAGAATAAGACTCTCAACCCCCAAATCAATCTTAATAAAATGGAAATGAGCTTTATAGTTCTTTTACCACCATGGTTCCAAGAACCTCATTTCTTGGACTCACCATCAAGCTCAAAAAGAAATAGATAAAGGAAAACAACTAACATTTTGTTTATCATATCTCTTTAAAACCGAAATCAAGTCTCAAGCTTTAGAAGTCACAAATATGATGATTTTGTAACACCCTAAAAATTATTTAAAAATTAATTTGGGCTTTGCTAGCTATAATTTCAAAAATTTGACAATTTTAGAAATGATGAGGACAATCCAATGGATTTGTAAAAAAAAAAAATCATGAATAGTAACCTTGTGGGCCCTATGAGCCCGTCGGGACAGCTGAAACCCTAGAATTGGGACCCGAAAGTGCCCAAAACTGAGAAATTATAGGATTGAGATTAGAAATAGTTAGAAATGAGGATTTTATACTTAGAATTAATTTTCAAGCAATGCCTTATTACCCAGGTACAGTGTTTTGCCCGTTCGGTAGAATTTCGATGTGCAGTTTTTAATGCTGTACAAGTTACTTAGTGGCTAAGTAACCTTTACCAACCACTTTATACCAAGGCAAGGATTAAAACTTGAAAAGTAAGTTTTAATCATGACCTTTGATTTATTATATTTTACTTGGGAGCCAATAACTCATCCGTTCGATGGAATTTCGGTGTGCGGTTTTAACACCGAAAAGGCTACTTGCTCCCCAAGTTAAAGTGATCAAATTATCTTGAGCCAAGTGGAAGACCAAGATCCATTTTTTACCTAAGAAAACAATCTTGGCCATCCATTTTTCTTTCTTCGGTCAAAGATTACTTAATTACACATTATAATATTCATTCTTTATATATAAGATCAACACCAAACCAAGCTTCTCCAAGAAGCCAAATTTTCTTCTTTTTAAAGGCCAATTTCGGCCAGCCTAAGGGGAGAATACAGCAGCCACCATTTTCATCTTCTCAAGAGCTCAAAACTTGATTTAAGTTCCTAAACTCCTAGCCTAGACTTGTTAAAACTCTAAACTCCCTTCACAAAACTTCTTCTACTCCTTAATACCTATAAATCTAACCGATTAGAATTTGAATCCATCACTTTCTCCCGCTTTGAGAGCTCACCATCTACTGGTTAGGGAAGGGTTTGATGTTGAATTGGTGGCCTTGAAGTGAGCAAGATCACCCTTGGGACATGCTTGAAGCCAAGATCCTTAAAGGCACCCAAGTAGGGTTTTTAAACCTCTTCTTCTTCAAATCTTCTTTTCTGTGCTAATCATTGATTTAAATTGATATTTTTAGTTGTGTTGGTTGATGATATATGGATATTGATGTATTAATTTTGGTGGAGTGTTTGGATGATTCTAGAAATCATTTTTGTCAAAAAGAATATTAAACTATGCTGTTGGATTTTCGGATTTCTTCTGGATAGGTTATGGTTCATGAATTTTTTGATGTATTTGTAGTAATTTTTATGAGCTATAAAAATTGTATTTTGAATCTAACATCTTGAGGCAACTCCATGATTTTTCTTGGGTCCTAAAACTTATTTTACTATTTTATAAAAATCAAAACCCGAGACTGTGCTTGAGTTGTCTGGACAGCCAATTCTGAAGTTCTGAGTTTGTCTAATTTTGTTACCACATCAAATGATTGATTTTTCCACTGAAATTTCTACACGATATTAAGGACATGTTGAAGTCCAACATGAATTTTTGTATGATTTTATATGATCATTTGATAGGGTAATAAGATTGGAACTTTGGTTGTCTGCTGCAAATAGGGAGTTTCTGGTCTCCAATTTGTTGAATTTTGTTATCATACTTAGAGGACCTTTTAACTCTGAAATTTTTAGAGGACTTTGGGGACACATTGACGTGTCTTGGATAATTTTTATAGTCTTGGATTTCATGGTTTGAAATGCAAAATAATTTGTGCTATAGATATGTGAAATCTGCCATTGTGCTGAAAATGAATTGATGCTTTGAGTTGATGAAATAATGACATTGGGTTCAAGTATGACATTTATGAATGCATGCTAGTGACTTTAAGGAATGGTTTGAGACATGATTGAAATCATATTATGAATGAATGTGTATATGTGCCTCATGCATGCATTTGGAAAAGAACAGTGAATGATATGTATATGTGGCAAAAGAGAATATAAACTTTAATCGTGCATGTTCTGACATATAGAGAAAACAGAAACAAGACTTAGATTGAATTAAGGGGAAAGAAAAAAGAGGAACTTCCCCCGAGATATTATGAGTCGGTAGATGTATCGGCTAGGAATAGAACTGTGTGTGACTCGGAAATGGAAAAAAATGAAGTCTGATGATCACATATAGGAATGAGCTCAGTCCTGATAAGTAGTCTATTTCCCTTATGTGGTGTGATCCACTATAAATACCATTTGGTATGAATTATCTATTGTGGAGTTGTCCATGGCAGATACCCATTGGGTATAAACTAAGTCTTTCCTATGTCAATGAAGAGAGAAGGTTGCACTGAATTGAGTTTTGTAGCATGATATAAACTAAGTCTTTCCTACGTCAATGAAAAGAGAAAAATGCACTACATTAAGTTCCTTGGCCATGAAAAAGAATGCATAATTTATTATTATTTCTGTATATAAGTTCACTTGATAATGCTTGTAAGAATGAAATTTCTACTTATGTTTTGGTTGTTATTTTTGAATGTCTACTTAGTATGATTTACTAGATGCTTGACATTATAATACATATGCATTAAGTGATTGATTGTTAAAAGCTACCCACTTCGGAAGTACGATTTGAAACTTTAAAAATGAACCATTGGTATGAAAGGCATGATCACTCTTTTTGTAATAAACCGAAGTGGCTGGGGCGATGACGATAACAGTATGAGTGAGTTTTTGGGGAGTTGCCCTACTAAGAATTGTATGATTCTCACCCCTATGTGTTTTGTGTTCCCGTGTCGTCTCCAGGTTAATCTAGAGAATGATGCGGCTGCAGCGTGAAAGAACTCAGGATTGTAGTAGTTTAATAGCTGATATTTTTCTTATATGGTATATAGTTATAGGTATATGTGTAAGTACATGTAATAGAGAATGTATATGTATTAAAGCTCTTAGAAGAGCTTCCTTTTGTACTTAGTTATGTATTCAATAAATGTTGTGTTTCTTTGTTATATATTTTAACCAAATTACGCTAGTTATTACATGATCTTATCGTGTTTCCTATAGTTATTTAAGAAATGTCCGATAGTTTATAAGTAACAACTCTCAATCTGATGTCATGACTTAAGGATGATGTTGTACTTGGGAGGATGTTACAGATTTCACAAACATCATCTAAGAACCCTCATCATCAACCCATGGTCTCAAACATCAAAGGAAGGGTATTTCAAGGAACCAACAAGTATTCTACATTTCTTATTTCTTAAAATAAAAAATGAACCAATCCTTGGGCTTTAGAGGTCAAGCACATGGTCATATCAAACGACCATTAAGATCTCTCATTATCAAGCCATGGTTTTTAACTATCCAACAACAATAAAATCGAAAAGAGAAGGAAGCAAAGGAAAGTTCAAAATCAAAATGGAAGGAAAGAAAAGAACAAAAATATAGCCATTCATCCATCATCAAATCCGAAAATGAGAGGAAAAAATAAAAGAAGAAAACTTGTCAATTCATTCCAACATCCAAACAGAAAAATGAACCAAAGAAAAAGAGAAGGAACTCAACAAAATCCCTACCAAAGTTGTTTCTCAGATGGAAAAGAGAAAGCTTGATCTTGTGTGTTGAGGTGAGAAGAAAAATCTTCTCTCAGAGCTATTTGGGGATTCAGGAAAGGAGGAAAGAAGTGGAAGAAAGATTTTTCTTGTGTTCTTTAGCTTGGCGACAGAAACGTTGTGTGCTTTAGAGATGCTTTATGATGGAGGTGTGGTGGTTTAAGGTGGAAAGGAGCCTTTGTGATGGTGGAGGAGGAAAAGAAAGCTTTGGAGTTAAGAGAATGCAAGAGTTCTTTTTTGACACAAAAGTCTTGGCCAAAAAAGTGAATGGTAAAAATGAGAGTGTTTGTGAGTGTTAGTGTGTAAGAAAAATTAAAATATGAGGGTGAATTAGGGGGGTAGCCACGACCTTGTGGCTATTTTGAGGGGGAAGATTTTTTTATTTTTCATGTAGGTAAGACATGAATTAGAAGCAGATTTAATTAGACAAAGGGTTAGGAATTGGTAATTAAGAGTTTGGAGTTGTAAGCATGTGTTTAAGACCTTCAAAACACGATTAAAGAGTAGTCTTACACTCTTAGTTTGGATTAAACTCAATTTGTTTGAAATTTAAATGCTAACATAAATCCTAATTTTAAGGAAAAGGAGAGAGAGAAAATGTAACACCCTAAAAATTATCTAAAAATTAATTTGAGCTTTATTAATCATAATTTCAAAAATTTGATAGTTTGAACAATGATGAGGACAATCCAATGGATTTGTAAAAAAAAAAATGTGAATAGTATTTTATGGCCCATGCAGTAGCGGAACAAATTAAACCACAGGAATTGGGACCCGGAGATGCCCAAAATTGAGAAATTATATGATTATGGTTAGAAATAGGTAGAAATAAAGATTTTATACCGAAATCATTTTTCGCAATGTTTGATTTCCTTGCACACTGTTTTACCCGTTCGGTAAAATTTTGGTGTGCAATTTTTAACACCGAAAGATAGTTTTATCTTTGTAAAAGGATAATGTTTATCTTTTGGAGCCAAGTGTAAGGCTAGGATTTAATCTTGAATTACAAGATCATATCCTAGCCATTAATCTTATTTTCTTGGTCAAAAAATGTAGACTTTATATTAAACAATTGTTATAACCTAATTTAATATCATTAAAAGTTATGAAAACTTACCTTTGAAGACACACTTCCTCGGCCATCAAAGGGAGAGCATCAGAAACCTCCATTTTCCATTTCTCATGAGCTCCAAATTGCCTTCCAATCCCAAAAACCTTAGCCTATAGTTGATAAAACCTCAAACTCTCTTCACAAAACTTGTTCTACACCTCAAACCCTACAAATCTAACCGATTGAAATCTCAAATCCTCACCTTAATACCTCACTTCCCCACTGCCTACGGAAGGTTTAGGACTGAAATTGGTGTTTTGAAGTGAAGGGAGATCACTTAGAACATCCTTTGAAGTATCAAGCTCAAAAGCTTTCAAAGTAGGGTTTTCTTTGGCCTTTTTCTTTCAAACTTTTTCTGAACAATTCTTATTGGTTTCAACTCGAAATTTCTGGTTAATTTGGTTGATATTATGCTGATATTGATGTTTTAATTTTGGTGGAGTGTTTGGGGTTGTGGAAAAATCATTTTTATCAAAAGAGATTTTGAGTTGGTTTGCTGGATTTTCGGTTTTCTTACAGGTAGTGTGTGACCACGAATTTTCTGGGCTTGTTGTGTGCATTTTCGTGATCTGAAAAAAACATATGTTGGAGCTAACATCTTGAGCTAGTCCCACGAATTTTCTTGGGTTTTTATTTTGAGTCAAACTGCCTTAGAAAAATCAAGAACTGAAATTAAGCATATGCTGCCTGAAATGTTGAATCTGAAACTGTGAACTTGTGAAATTTTATTAACCTAGTAAATGATTGAATAATGAGCGGAAATTTTTACAGGATATTAGAGATATATTGAGGTTTTACTAGGATTTTTATTTAGAATTTTCTGGGTTCATTTGCTAGGGTCAAAAATTATGAATTTTGGTTCTTGAGCTGAGGTTGGATGGTTTCTGACCACTAAATTTTTAGAATTTTGTTAATATAGTTAGAGAACTCTAATTACCCTGAAATTTTTACAGGACCTTGGTGACACATTGAGGTGTCATTGATAATTTTTATAGTCTCTAAAATGATTGTTTTGTGTGCAAATAAATTCGTGCCACAATAGTATGAAATCTGCCATTGTGCTGAAAATAACTTGATGCTTTGAATTGATGAAATGGTAGCATTTTGTGCTAGTATGACAAGAGTACCTGAATATGAGTATGAATAATTGAGCATATAAACTTATTGATGAGGTTAGGTACACATAGATATGAATGATTATTACAATTGTTTATATACGAAAGAAAAACATAAGATTATGTTTCTTGGACTGGAGAAAGTAAATCCAGTTTGTTAGGGAAAGTAAACCTAACTACCAAGAAGAGCATAAGATTTATAATCCTTGAAATGAGAAAGTAAATCCGGTCTGTCAGGGAAAGTAAACCTGACTACCCTTGAATTGAGTCGGGGAAAGTAAACCTGGCTAGGAATAGGTCTGTGTGAGAATTGGAGAAAGTAAATCCAATGATCATGTATAGGAATGAGCTCAATCCTGAAAAGCAGTCTATTACCCATTATTGCCACACTGGGGATGGCGGTACGTAACACCCAGATGTGACAAGATTAGTCAAGGGCCAAGGCAAGTTTAAGAAGTAAATTTTCTACGGAATCTTTTGTCTTATATGCCGAGTGAAGAAGTTTAGTATTGATATTGAGACCAATATATTTAAGTGGAAAGTTGGTAGTATATGATGTTGAGTAGTATGGTATATGTACATCAAGTGATTGAATGTTAAAAACAACCCACTTCGGAAGTATGATTTCGAACTTTAAAAATAAACCGTTATTATATAATGCATGACTATTCATCCTTTGACTATTCCATGTCATACGAGTTCCTTTGATTAAGAAAGGGATTTAACTTTTTCTAAGCAATCTTAATCCTTAACAAATCTCAATTAATTATTTTGACTCGAGATTAATAATTAAAACTATTTATCTTTAATTAGAGCCTAATATTTTATACATTTTCTTAATCGCTTAATTAAGCCCATTATGCACTAATTAGGGTGAAATGGTAATTTTGCACAAAAACTCCCTGGGGCCACCTGGGCTTAAGCCGATATCATGCATCCCTTAAAATCAACATTTCAAACTCTCGGGTAATGTCCGAATCCAATCGACAATTAATCCCGCATTAAATTACCGCATAAGTATTTTGGTAATTTCGGGCACGAGAAAACCAAAAACTGAGGTTTTTATCTCTATCATCATGCAAAACACATAATCCCGTTAAAACATTAAAATAACCCCTTGAGGATAGCTAGTGTCCTACATTTTCAGGTGAAAATAATCTCAGGGGTATTTTGGTCATTTGTACTATAGGAAAAATTGGGGCGTTACAATGAAAATATATGTGGTTTAGATAATAATTTGTGTGAAAATCATAGCTCCCGATTTTTCTGTGTGCAAAATAACCAAAATGCATTTGAGGTCATTTTTCCCGGAAATCAAAGACAGCCAGTCCCGACTATCCTCGAGGGGTTAGTTTGATACTTGGAGATTATATGTGTTTTGGATGATAATATATGTGAAAATATCAATTCCTGGTTTTTCCCATGTGTAAAATTATTGAAATGCCCCTGAGATAATTTACCACAGGATTCAGTGATGATCGGACCTAGTCATTACCAGGAGTTGGATATGTTAATTAGAGGGGACATATGATATTTGGGTGAATCCCCAGGTGTTTTATGTAGAATTACCTTTTTACCCCTAGTTAGTGCTAATTAAGCTTAATTAAGAGTTAAATGTATTTACCCCCTGAGTTTTAGGTCATGTTCAATTTAAACCTCAACTTTTCAAAACATGCATTATGACACCCTGAACTTTCCAAACTGTGCCAAAAATCCCCTACTTTTCAAACAATACATTATGATATCTTGACCTTTTCAAACTGTGCTAAAAAACCCCTAAAAATTTAAGTCATAGTAGGGTATCAGGTTGCACATAATAAAAAAAATTATGGGGGTTAATTGTATATAGTATTCATGGACAAGGTGTTGGATTGCACAAATTAGAAATTTCAAGGGGTTAACTGCACATAAATCTTATTTTTATTAGTTACCAAAATTATACTGAATGGTGTTTTACACAGTTTAGAAAGTTCAAGGTGTCACGATGCATATTTTGAAAAGTCAAGGGGTAAATTGCATATGACCTAAAATTTAGGGGGTAAATGCATTTATCCCTTAGAGTTATTAAGGAAATATAGGCAAAATTAGGTCTAATTAAAGATTAATTATTTTTATTAATTAATTTGGAGTTCAAATAATTATTTGCAGTTAATTAAGGCCCAAGGTTGCTCAGGAAAAGTTTAATGCCATTCTTATTCAAAGATGACTTATGCAACCAAAAAGCAAAAGGGTTGGTAGAGAAACACACAAGAAGAGGGGTTGAATCGTGTTCTTCGTTTTCTTTCGTTAATGGACTTTTGAAGGACTTTTATCAAAACTATCAAGTTATGAACTTGAAATGAAGTGGAAAACAGCATTAGTAACTATAATGCTCGGTGACGAAGTCGGGGAGTGATCACTAGTGCCAGAAGGCACGGTCGGCTCCTGGCAAACTTCTAAGTGGAAAGGTACATGAATGAATCGATTACACACTCGAATGAAAGAGATCCTGAGACTGTGTAGGTATGGTGTAACGCCCCAATTTTTCCCTGTGTACAAATGACCAAAATGTCCCTGAGGTCATTTTTACCGGAAAAATGAAGATAGCCAGCCCCGGCCATCCTGAAAGGGCTATTAAAATATTAGAAGGGGATTGTATGTGAATGAATGTTAATAGAGCAGAAAAATCTCATTTTTGGGGTTTCTGCGCAAAAATGACCAAAATACCCTTGCTATGATTAAGTACGGTTTTGAATTTTGATTTGACCCGAACTTTGCCCAAAAGTCTAAAACTATGTTTTCAAGGCATATTTAAGGTTTGATTTAGTCCCGAAGGTCCCGGGCAGTTTTTGAGAAAAATTACAATTTTGCCCCTGCATAGTGCATTTTGGGCTTAATGATATATTTAGCGAAACCTAATTAGGCTGTAATTAAATATTAGTAAATTCTAATTATTAATTTAGAGTCAAAATAATTAATTGAGGTTAATTAGAACCTAAGATTGGTTAGAGAAGCTTAAAACTCTTTTCTAGTTCTAATTCTTTAAGAAAGAAATCTAGGAATAGTATTTTCTCTCTCCAATTTCCTAAATCAAGGAATGTTGTTGGCATTGGATTTCAAGTTAATGAGGTTTGACTTCTTTAATTTAAAGAGACCACCTTCTAACCTAGTCTTATATGGCCCTAATTACCTACTTACTTACCTAAACACTTAGTCACAAAACTCTAATCTTTTACCCTTAAGCTTACTCCTAATACACATTAAATTGTGATTTTCCTCCCCTAATTAAGAAGAAAATTGCCACTCCTCCTCCTCCTCCTCCATTTAAAAGAATTAATTTATTTTAATTCCAAATCAAAGGCCATACTTGGAGGCATGCTTGAGACCATATCTCACCATACCTAGCCATACTCACCACCATACCTCACCATACCTCTATGGAACAAATTCTCTCACCTCATGGAACATGAGGTCATGGCCTCCACTCCTCTTCCATGTATCTTCATTTGTTTAATTTCTCTATAAGTACCATGCCTAGATGGACTTGGTTGTACTTTTGCTCATTTGTTAAGTTCAAGCTTCAAAGAGCATTCTTAAGTTTCTCTTATTTTCTCTCAAGAGTTCTTTTCATCTTCTTCATCTTTTTCTTACTCACATAGAGCCATATCCTCTCAACCATGAACTTAGCCTTACCAAAGATCAAACTCAAAGAAATGTAACCTTCTTCCTTTCTTTTTCTCCTTTGGCCGAAAACTCCTTCAAGCTTCAAGGAAGATTTTTCTTTCATAGTTCTCTCAAGATCAAGTCCTTTCCATCCCCAAGAAAACATACCTTTGGTAGGGAGTTATTTTGATAATTATTTCTTTGCTTTGATAAGCTTTATTCTTGGTGCTTTAATGCTTTACAAAAATCGGTTTCTTCCTTTTCTTTTCTTTTAACATTTCGGCCTTCATGGGCTTGTTGGTTTCTCACGATAGCTTGATGATGAGTGTCTCTAGATAATGACTTGATTTCATTACAATGAGGTCTCTAAAGATTGAGTTTTGCTTTCTTGAAAGTTTTATTAAAGATGCTACTTAGCTCGCTAATGATTTTACCTTAAAAGAGAATATATAACACTTGGTTTTCAAAGAGCCCAAAAGCTTACCCTTGCCTACCTCAAAGTTGGCTGGCTGTTCTAGAGTTTACTCTAGATAGGAGCTCTTGGGCACAAAATAAAGAATATGGTTTCGTTCTCTTTATACTGTTTCAAGACTTGTGTTCTATGATACCCTTGGCGGAGTATTATTTTGGCTCAAAATGACCAAAATACCCCTATAGCATTTTACATGGGTATAAGTGCCGTTTGAGTCTAGAACATTCCTAGAAAGTCTAATATGAAGATTTTATGTGTTTGATGACGTCTGTTTAAGTCTCGGTGATTTCGGGCAGTTTTTGTGCAAAATTATGATTTTGCCCCTGGAATAGTGCCATTGAGCCTAATGATGTAATTAAGCAAACCTAAGCAATATTATGCTCTAATCGAAGACTAATTAATTTCCACAATTAATCTAGAGTCAAAAAAATTAATTAAAGTTAATTAGAACCTAAAATTGCTTAGATTAAGCTTAAACCTCTTTTAAAACTCAAGATTCCAAGTCATGGAATCTTAAATAGTGTTTTCTCTCTCCAATTCCTTAAATTAAGGAATTGTGTCTACAATTGTTTATATTTCAAAATGAGTTTCAATCTCACTAATGATGCAAGAACACTCCCTAATCATGTCTTGGCATCCTTAATTGACAATCACCTCACCTAAACACTTACTTAGCAACTCCTAATCCTAAGCCTAATCAAAACTACACCTAAACACACATCTAAACCACAATTAAATGAAAGATTTTCCTCCTCCATTGCAAGAAAAAAAAGGCGCCACCTCCTCCACCCATCAATCGCATGTTGAAATTCAAACACTCAAAGAATCATGCTTAGGACCATACCATAGGCCATACCTGGCCATACTTTCCACCATACCTTACTATGCCCCCATGAAACCAATTCTCTCCCCTCATGGAACATGAGGTTTTGGCCCCCCTCCATTTTTTCACCCTTGGTTTTGTTTTTCTATAAATACACATGCAAATGAACTTGTAAGAACCTTTAGATCATTTGCTAAGCTTTGAGTTTTCAAGAGCAACCTCAAGTTCTTCCTTTTCTCTCAAGTCCAGGAGTTTTCTTCATCTCATTCTCTTCATCTTCTTCAAGCTCACTTCAATCTCACCACTTGGTAGGGAGCTTGTTCTAAACTCATTCCTTTACTTGGATATGCTTTGTTCTTGGATTAAAATGTTGTTTTGATGAACCTTCTTGGGATTTCTTTTTTCGGTTCCTTCTTCTTCTTCTTTTATCATTTTGGCTTTCAAGGCCTTATTTGCCTTCCATCATGGTTTTGTTCTTTAAAAGTTTTAACTTTCATGATGATGTTTTGATATGAAAAGTTCTAGTTTTTCTTAGTTCAAACTCTTTTTCACCCTTTTTATTCTTGGCTATGAGGGTTGGTTTGAAAGGAAATTTTCTTAGCTTGATGATAAGGTTTCAAGATAATGGACCCATGGTTATCATTTGAGAATCCCCTAAAGCTTGAAACTTAGTTTTGATCTTAACACATTTTGGCTTCTCTTTTCCTTTTCCTTAGCCTTGGTTTTTGGTTTTTCCTTTCCTTTCCCTTTGGGTTTGGTTTTGGTTCTTTCTTCCTTGCCTTATTTTTTTTATTCTAAAGAAAGGTTGTTAGTTATTTTGATCTCTTGATCCATTTCCTTGTACTTGATGATGATATTCAAACCATAAGGTTTCCTTAAAACCTTAGTACAAAAAACTCTAAAGCTCACTTAGTCTTGTTAAGATATGTGTTGGATTAAGGTTTATAATCCTTTAAAGTCTTGTATGAGCTCCAGTAAAGAATAAAATGAACTTGCACCCATGTTTAAATTTATGTCTTGCATATCATATTTATTTTACAATGCCAACACTTAAAACTTGAAGATTAAAACATGAGTTTGCATTTTCATGTCACCTAAATAATTAATTCAAAGCCTACTTATTTCAACCTTAAAGTTAATTGTAGATTTAGAGTGAATACTCTAAGGGGCCTAGAGCACTAAAATAAAGAATTTGATTTGCATATCATGTTTATTTTCAAGTCATCACTTGAACTTTAAAGATAAGAATGAAGTTGCATCTCGTATTTATTTTGAGCCCTCACTTTACTTTTCTAATGAAGAATAAAATGAAGTGCATATCATGTTTAGGTTCTTGTTGTCACTTAAAAATTCTAGAGCTCAAAGACTTGTCCATTTATCTCAAGCAAAGGTTGGACATGGGAGCATTCTCTTGAATGCAAAATTCAGCCATGTGATGATGGTGAGCTTGGTGTGAAGTTTCATCTAGTCATAAGTGCCTATGAAAGAATATTTCAAGCATAATTTTACCTTTTAAATTCCAACTATGGACCATCTAAAATAGTTGCCGCCCTTATTTATTTTATGATGATTTTAATGAAATAAGTTGGTTTCCAAAGAGTTTTAGAAGTCCTAAAATGATTCCATGAGAAGCTAGCATCTTATGTGTATTGAAAATGAAATTCTATGCTCAATATGATGTTGTATGTTTTCAGTTTTGCCTTGGCATGTTTGCTACTGATTGGTGATGTTTAATATGTTAGAATGTGTACAAATTGATGAGAATTGGAGTGGAGACTATTCTATGCATGTTAGATAAAAAGCTAGTTTACTAGGAGACTATAAATTATAATTTTAGAGGTCTTTGGCCTAATTTGTAACACCCTAGTAATTAACCAAATACACTTAGGTTAAATCTGATTAATGACTAGACTTTACTCCTTGCTTTGGTTCTTTCTTCATAATTTGAAAATACTTAGTGAAATTACAAGCCATTTTTTTTTAAAAAAAAAACATAATTGAAAACGTGAGCCGAGTACAACGTGAACGAGTAAGCGGAGTATAATAAGACGTTTAAGAATATATCACATCATATCACTTTGGCTCCATCATATAACATCCATAAGCACATTATAACATATATTTACATACAATAACCTCACTCAAAGGGTGGGTTATGATCATACATCATTGTCTTATGCAAACCCATAAAAGAAAATATACATAAGGAAATACATGCCCCTAAACTAGATAACTCCATAAGCCGGGAAGGTTATCCTAAAACTAGGGTGCATGAACACACATAAATCTACTAAGAACCTTCTATGGCCACTGTCCTAGAAATGGGGGAATAAATCCGATCCACTGATGAGCTCCCTCGGGAGAGGACACATGAGATACACCAGGCTGGGGTCGCATGGACGACCTCTTGCTAACCTCGGCTGAACAACTGTTTCCTCACTACCCTCTCTTACACGTGTGGGAGTAGGAGCAGAGCTCTCAGAATATACATGAGTAGGAGTGTCCTCTGAAGGATCAGTTTCAGAATATCTCATCTCGGGAACATACTCTGGAAATCCATGGATAGCAGATGAAGCGGGATAAGAACGTAACATCCTTTCATCAAGTGGATGTGCATGTTCGAAAACCATTTCATCGACATAGGGAGAAGTAGGAGAAAATCGATAACTAGGGACAGGATGTGCAAATGGACGACCTATGTAAATAAAAACACGAATCACAAGACCTCCCTTCAAAATGATACGAGCGATGCACCGGATCATAGTGGAATTCCCAAGTAGGGGTATCAACGAGCAGGACAAATGTCGCCATTTGAATTTGGAGACAATGACAGGAATAAAGAAAAGGGAATGAGAATCTTGCTAAAGAATTCTCAGTAGGGTACCTCCTTCTACAGTGTTATCATCAAAGTCCCCAGGAACCTCAGGATTATTCTAAAATAGTGAGCATGCAAAGATTCATTTTAAGTTCGGACAAATACTTAACCGAGGTTCGTCAATTTTTAATCATACGTCTTATAATGCATCATAATCTTAACATGTCATATTTACAATAAACTTTTCCTTTATCATTACATCATATTCCTCATCATCATTATCAAAATAACATGCATAAAAGAACGTCATATAATATTAGCTACACATGGACACAGTGCACATATTTCATTTCTTTAGTGCCTTAGGTGACTTAAAATCTTATCATCATCATTATTTTCCTTGGGCCACCCTATACTCCACCCTTTTGGGAGTAATTTAGGTTATGAGCTCATACTTTACTATTCATCACTAGTATATACTTATCCCTTTTGATAAGCTAAAGTCCCGACTCTACCCTTTTGAGAGAACGGGTTAGGGGGCTAAAATCACCTTTTCACCACCTATAGTCTGATGGTTCCAAAGGATCATTTTCTTATAAGTTTAAGTCACCATTAAATCTTTGCATGTTATATCACAATACAATTCATAAACATCATAGCATTTTCTCATTTATAGTCTTAAGCTAGAATAATATATATCAACTATAATCATGCATCTGGGAGATTCCCAGGAAAGAGAGGTGGGTCACAATGGACACGCTTAAATACCAAGTCTTTCCTTAGCCAGAACCTTTCCAAATTACACTTTTACAATGATACACTTTCTTCTAGCAACAAAGGTAAATTTTATATAATAAAGAATATTTTATGCATAAGCATTCTCATTATTTGCAACAACAACTATAACATGCAAGCCAGGAAATCATTCAATGATAGCAAGTACTTAATAAGCATCCAATACTTACATAGAATTATCAATTATAGAACTAATTAGTTATGCACCTAAGGGATTTATTACCATCCTTACGGTATGCTAGAAGTTATGTTTTAAATCCTTTCTTGTTACCAGCTTTCCCTATGATGCTGAAATTAGTTACTAAACCAATTATGAATCATTCTCCCTTATTTAAACAGAATAAAACCTGGTTCTTATCGTTGCTAAAGATTCTGGATAGAATGCATAAATTTCATTCCCTAGAGTTCTAGAAATCTTGTTTTTACGGTTTTTTAGTTGTTAAGTTCATTTTTAGTGTTCGGGATCAATCCTAGTCTAATTGATACCAAATTTTTCGTGGCTAACTAATCCTAGACAGAATTATAACATACTAAAATAGATTTGGCATTGGCTAAACTTAAAGGGGTCAAAAACTAGGTAAATTCTAGCTCTTCGGTTGTTCTAGGGAGCTAGTTTTATCTCTAACATGCAGTGAATCATTCTCTTAACAATAAACCATAATTATCACAACTTCAAACATATCAAATCATTATCATACATTGATACTAAACTCATATCAGTGGCTGAATCATGAACCTCATGCAATTACATAGAATCATATTTTAAGTGCATATAAAATACTAGTTCCCCGTAAAATCCTTGCAAAGTCTTAAAACTCATTTAGAAACTAGTTCTTTTGTCAAACTTGGGAGGATCTTCACAATTAAAATTCTCACTTAAGATAAAAGGAGTAAGTCTTGAGCTTTAGAGATTTAGGTGACATCTTAGAATTATAAACATGCTATGCAACCTTATTTTAATCTTATCTTTATAAGGTGATAGCTTGGAATTATAAACATGATATGCAATTCCATTTCTTTATCTTTAAGATTTAAGGTGATGACTTGAAAATTAAACATGATGCAAGAACTTGAAATATAAACATGATGCAAGAAACTGGAGCGGCGGTAATCCGCACAGGACCAATAGAGGGAGAAGAGAATATTACGAAACCAGAGTATGTAGTCCGCACAGGACTGGTGAAGGGAGAAGAGAATTATTATTACATCTTTTTAAGCTCCAATCTCAAGACTTTTTAAAGAATAAATTCTTTAACTCCAATAATCATATTTCTTTGCTTGTGATACATGGCCAAGTCTTTGACCTCTAGGATCTTTAGGTGATGGCATAAAATAAACATGCCATGTGTTGATTCTTTTAGCCATTATAAAATAAAGTGAGAGCATAAATTAAATATGAGATGCAACCTCTTTATTATCTTGAAAGATTAAGTGATGATTTGAAACATAAACATGAAATACAAGCTTGGAAAATACATCTTTCAAGTTCTAAACTAAAAATCTTTGTTTGAGCATCATAAAGCATTATTCTTTAAAGTTTTGCATCAAGTGGAATTTTCAAGCTTTAGAGGCCTAACTTGTGATGGATTTACAACCCACCCTCAAGGTCCTCATCATCAAGCCATCATCTTAGTTCCACCTAGGCCATATGGCCGAATTGGTTAAAGAAAAATGAAGAGGAAAACCGAAATGAAAAGCTAAGGTAAGTTCATAATTTCATCATTTTGAGCTAAAAACACAACTCCTCAAAGCATAGAAATAAATTTAGAAACTACTCCCTACCTAATCTGAGTTGAAGAAGAGGAAGAGAACTTGATTTCTTGAAGTGAAATGAAACAAAATCTCTTTGAAAAAATTGAAGAAAGAATTCAGCCAAAGAGGAGGAAGAAAGAAAGTTTTTGGTGCTCCTAAAAACTAGTTATGAACAAAGCATTCCAAGACCACTCAAGCAAGCCTATTTATAGAAGATTTTGAGGCTTCTAATTGGACAAAATGAGGAGGTAGTTGGCGGAATTTTGCAAGAGAAATAAGGAAGGAAAAATCATTTCAGACAAAGTTGTATGAAATTAAGGAATTATGTCTCTTATGGTGACATTTTGGCATTTTGTTTTAGTGTAACTTTTGGCAATAATTTAGCTGCATAATGGCATCAATAATTTCATCCATTACAGCCCAAAGAAGTGAAATTTGTGTGTTCCATGCATTATTTAGGTGTAGGCAAGGTATTCATGTAATTTAGAGAATTTACGGTTAAGGGCTTAAGTGAATTGGTAAGCAATTTGGGTGTTTTTGAGCAATTTTGGGTTCTAATAAATCTAAATACATAATTTTGACTCTAGATTAATATTTAGAATTTAATAAGCTTTAATTTGAGCCTAATATTGCTTAGGTTTTGGTATACGAATCAAAAATCCTGAAATTCGCAAAACTGCCCAAAAATAGGGGCAAAATCGTACTTTCATTTAAAAACTGTCCGAGGCCACCCGAGCTTAACCAATGGTTAATCATGGCTTAAAAACAAATTTTAAAACATTTTAGTGAGGTTCGGGCTCAGTCGGCACGCACATTGGAGTTAAAACAGCCGCAGGGGCGTTTTGGTCATTTCGCGTGTCGGAACTCAAAATTGAGATCCTTCTGCTCTATTAACACACATAACACAAACAATCCCTTATTATCATCAAAACATCCCCTTGAGAATAGGTGGGGCCCACGATCCTCATTTTCTGAGTAAAATAACTTCAGGGGCATTTTGGTCATTTTATACGTCTGAAATTCGCGATTTGCGACTCTCGCATGAATCGCTCCTAACCTCTCTTCTAATGTTATATTCCTTTATTGAGGATTGTTCGGCCTCAAATCTTATGTAATAATTACCTACAGTAATTCGGTAATTTCTAATGACAGTAAAAATTGAGGCGTTACATAATTAACCTTAGCCATTATCAAAAATGTTTTAGTATGATGAAATTCTGTTTGGGATGGTTTAATTATGAAAAATTTGGTAGCATTTGGTGTAAGAATGATTTTTAGCACTTAGAGAGAAACTAGCAACTAGAATACCTTAAAAACATAAATTCTAGAACGTTAAGGATGTAGATTATAAATTCTAGTTTGGGAACATAATAATTTGGTGATAGGTAGCTGAACACTTGGTAAAATGTGTGGGATACACTCATAATTGGTTTAGGAATTAATTATAGTACTTTAGGAGAAGACGGAACTTAGAAAGGGTCTAGATGTAATTTCTAGAACCCCGTAATTAAATGATATAAAATCTGCCCACATTCTTATGATGTTGTCAAAATTTGTTTATGATCATAAAAATGAGTGGGAATGATTAGTTGTGAACCTATAGGTGCATAAAAGGTTAAAGACGGATAATAGGTTGGCTAGATTGCAAGATTAAGACCCGTAAAAGTCAAAAGCATAAAACTTTGTGAGTTAAAGGACATAATGAAGTTTGTTCGTATGGATGCATGTGTTATGAAGAACATGATTATATGCCCTTGATGACTCGTTTTAAATATGGAATTATGATTGAATGTACATACTCTATATGTTTTATGGCATAAAGCAAGTTTTAGAAAATTCGGCGCACAGCTATTGTGCTGCCGAATTTTCGCCAAACTTGAGAACTTTGGAAGTTTTTGAAAGATATGAGATACGTTATGGGTGACACCAGTTTAGCCGAGCACACCCAAGAACAAATGTGAAATAGTACTGAGACGCGTTCTGGGTGACACCGGTTTAGCCGAGCGCCCACTGAACAAAACCGTGAGGGTATTGACATCGAGCTTGCCAAAGCGGGCAAATAACTGTGCACTAGATACCAGTAATTGCATTTCAAAGAAGGAAATATTCCTATGGACTCCACGAATTAAACATTATGATAGGTGATCCTTATGCCCCCTAGCCCGTACTCTAGAAGTCGAGATTATTGTAACACCCCGATTTTTCTGTCCGAGGGAAATGACCAAAATGCCCCTAAGGTCATTTCCTGACCCGAACTCGAGGGTAACCAACTCGGTCATCCTCGAAGGGTCAACTCAATGTTTGAAGGGGATTGAATGGCCTTTGAATGCTTCCAGAGGCGAAAATCTCGTTTTCCGCAGTTTCGGGTCAAAATGACCAAAATACCCCTATAGCGTTTTTACGCGGGTAAAGGTGCCGTTTGAGCCCAAAACTTTCCCCAGAAGTTTAAAAACATGTTTTCATGTGTCTAGAGGTCTCTGTTCAAGTCCCGGTGGTCCCGGGCAGTTTTAGTGCAAAATTATGATTTTGCCCCTAGAATAGTGTTTTTGAGCTTAATGACGTAATTAAGCAAATCTAGGCAATATTAGGCTCTAAACGAAGATTAATTAATTTCCCTAATTAATCTAGAGTCAAAATAATTTATTAAAGTTAATTATAACCTAAAATTGCTTAGATTAAACTTAAATCCCTTTTTAGAACTCAAGATTCCTAGTCTTGGAATCTTGAATAGTGTTTTCTCTCTCCAATTCCTTAAATCAAGGAAATGTGTCTAGAGTTGTTTAGACTCTAAATTGAGGATTTAACTCACTAATGGTGCAAGACCACTCCTTAATTATGTCTAGACCACCTTAATTATCCATTTCCCTTACCTAAACACTTTCTTACAAATTCCTAATCTTAAGCATAATCAAAGATACACCTAAATACAACTCTAAACCACAATTAAAATGCAAACTAATCCTCCCCTTGGCTGCAACATGGCCGAACAGCCATGCCCCCTTTGACCACATGTTTAATTATTTTCTCACTCAAAGAACCATGCTTGAGGCCATACCTTAAACCATACCTTGAGCCATACCTCACCATGCCTCAAGACCACATTATCTTACCTCATGGAACTCATGGGATGCCCTCCAATCTGCACACATGGCCGAAGCCATCATCCTCCATGAGCTCCCTTCATTTGTTTCATTTCTCTATAAATAGAATTCCTTGAGGAGCTTGCACCACTTTTAGATCATTTGCTAAGTTTAGGAACACTCAAAACTTTTCTTTTTCTCTCAAAGTTCTTGTGTTCTTCAAGTTCTTGGAGTTCTTCATCATCTTCATCTTCTTCTTCCATCTTCAACTTCTTCTTCCATCTTCAAGTTCATCACACCAAGTAGGGATTTTCTTTCAAGTATTCCTTTCTTTAAAGTTCTTGTTCTAAGCTTTATGTTCATAGTTTCTCTTGATTCTTTTTAGAACTTCTTTTCTTTTCCTTGTTCTTTCTCATTTTCGGCCATGGGCCTTGAGGTTCAAAGAAATGAGAGCTTGATGATGAGAGTTTCATGATGATGTTCATCACTTGAAACAAACTCTAGAGCTTGATCTTTGTTCTTGAGCAAAAATGTTTCTAGTTTTTCCTTTCTTGAACTCTTGAGAACTTTAGTTTTGATGATGATTCAAAATGGTTTTAAGGACTCAATGATGAGGTCTCATGATGTTGGTGTTATTATATCATCAAGATCATGGACCTTACAGTTTTAAAATGTTCCTTTTTCTTCTTGAAGATTTCGGCCATTTCCTTAATTTTTCTAAGCTTCATGGTTTGATTTCCTAAAAATATTATGTTGAGTTCTAAGAACTCTAAGCTTGACTTTACCTTGTTTGAATGAGTTTGGGTTAAGGTTTAAGTTCCTTTAAAGTCTTGTTAAGAGCTCTAGAAAGATAAAATGAACTTGCATAATTTATCTTATGCTTGCACTCATGTTTACATTCTTGTTATGCACCTTTACTTTCAAGCTATCACCTAAGAACATAAAGATTAAAATGGAACTTGCATCATCACTTAATTTAATTCTCAAAGCCTTTCTATTTCGGCCTTAAAGTCGATTGTTGTTGGACCTAGAGCACTAAAATAAAGAATTGAACTTGCATCATCACCTAATTAATTTCTCGAATGCCTATCTATTTCGGCCTTAAAGTTGATTGTTGTTGGGCCAAGAGGACTAAAATAAAGAATTGAATCTTGCATATTTACTTTCAAGCTTGCACGTTTAAGTTTATGCCTCACATATTTACTTTCAAGCTTGCACGTTTAAGTTTATGCCTTGCATATTTAATTTAAGTCATCACTTTATTTTGTAAGCAAGATTAAAATGAAAAACATGGGCACGTTTAGTTTATGTCACAACTTAACAACCTAGAGCTCAAAGACTTGCCCATTTCATTTCAAGTTAAAGTTCAAAGTAAATGCATCCTTTGAATGCATATTTTCGGCCAAGTAGTGATGATGGACTTGCAATGAGTTTTCATCTAGCTACACGGACCAATAGTCTATGTTCTAAGTTTTCCTTAAAGCTTTACAAACCTTTCCAAGGTTATGTCGTCATAAGATATGACTTCATTCCCTTTTAGGAGATGAAACATATTTTGGTCATTGACCTAAGGCTTCTCTTAGCCTCTTGCTAAATTAAAATGATTTGCAAAGAGTTTTAGAAATTCTAAATTGATCCCAAGAGAAGCTAGTTAACTTATGTTCCTAGCAATGTCAATTTAAATCCTTTACTGAAGCTAAATGTTTTCGGTTCTAATATGATGAGTGTAATGCTGTATGATGATGTTTTGATGTGCTAGAATGTGTGAAAATATCATATGATGATGTAGAAGTGATTCTATGCATAATAGGTAAGAAACTAGCTAACTAGAAATACCGTAAAACTAGAATTTAACATAGTTTTGACCCATTTGTTTTTGGAACTTATCCAAACTGTTTTAATGGGAGCATAATCAGATTAGGATTGTTTAGACATGAAAAACTTGGTAACATTTGGATTAGAATCGAAATCTAGCACCTATAGGGAAACTAGTAACTAGAAAACCGTAAAAATGCAATGTAGAACTCTTAGAACATTTAGTTTTCTGGATTCTGTCCAGCACCCTTACAACATGATAAACATGATTAATAATTAGTCCTTAACCATAGGAATGCCTCATAATTGATTTAGATTTAATTCATAGCGCCTTAGGCGAAGACGGAACCAAAAAAGGGTCTAAAACGTAAGTTCTAGAACCCCGTGATCACAAGTTAGGAATTCTGCCCTATGCTATTCAGATTTAAGTGTGAACATGAGGATGATGAATGATGTTTAATTATGAGCCCTTAGGTGCATAAAATATGAGCGACGGATATTAGAGAACCATATCTCATTATTAAGACCCGTTAGGGTCAAAGCATAAGCTACCGTAAGGATAAACGGTTGAAAGTTCTATGAGGATGCATGTGTTATGTAAATGATGATGATGTTATTCATATGATGAATTCATGAGGATATATGTTTATGTGGCATAAAGCAAATTTGGAAGGAATTCGGTGTAATGCCATCGTGCCGCCGAATTCCTGATAAATTTGGGGACTTAAAGAGATTTTGAAAATTAAGGTACTAAGATGGGTTCTAGGATGACACCGGTTCAGCAGAGCACCTCCATAGAACTCATGTGACATCGGTACCATTTTATACTCTTAGATGACACCGGTTCGGCCAAGCACGCCTAAGAGAATTGCCCCCTAACCCGTACTCAGATAGTCGGGATTTATGATTTATGATACGCTTATCGTTAAATGGTAAGTAAGAACTAGTGACGACTAGTTAAGGTATGAGCTCATAACCTAGATGTATGACACGTTCTGGGTGACACCGGTTCGGCCGAGCACCCCCAGTTCGATTTTCTTTTAGGGTGGCCCATGAGGAAGAGATGTTTCATGATTATGATTATGTCACTAAGTTTGTCCCATATGAATGTTTCTATTGCCACTTTATGCCACCAAGTATGATGAGGCTTGATGTTATGTTTTATGTATGTGCATTAGGTAGTGCCATGCATACATTTTCTATTATGTTGCATTCATGACATTAAGATCATCCTAAAAGGAATGGACCTTGGCTAAAGTATATTTTAAAGTTTAAAATGAACTTAATGCATGTTCAGTCATTTTGTATAATTAAACCCAAGGTTCCTGAGGACGTAGATGATGACACCTAGGTAGTAGGAGGCTCTACTGAGATTCTTTAGCAAGATTCTCACTCCCTTTATCTCTTTCTTTCCGTCACGTCTTCAGATGGCGACGTTCGTAGTGTTCGTGGACACCCCGACATGGGAGGTGCACTATGACCCGGCTTACGGGTCATACCATTTTGAGGGGCAATGCACGGTGCGGGTTTTTATGTTCGTAGGATGCCCCTTCGCTCATCCCGTGCACACCCATCGCTTCTCCCGATCGCGCACCCTATGACGCATTTACGAGCGGGTTTTTGAGCGCACGCGTACGCATGACGAGAGAGTGCTCCGCATGCACACCGCCGCCTTAGCCATGCGAGATTATCCCGATTACATGCCCCGGACCTACTTCTCGGAGACCGACCCGTCCGAGGACCCGCCTACCCATCCGTATAACGAGAGCTCTGCCCCCTCTTTACCATTGATGAGGGAGGGCAGTGAGGATACCGTGACTCAGCCACGACTTGCACGGCGACCGGAGATGCGGCCATACCACGAGGGTCACTCTCGATCCCGGTTCTGCCTCTTTACGCCCGAGGAGCTCGCCCAGTTTCCCGGATACTTGCCTCGTTCGCGAGATGGACGTTAGTAGGAGGTCACGATCAACCGTTGGAGTACTCGGTTAGAGCACACACCACTTAGATGGGGATAAACCTTCTTTTGTTTAGAGGTTATCCTATTAGATGCACTCGGGTAGGGGAGTAGATCATGTTTATGTTTTATGTTGTATTTCCTTTCACGTATTTCCCTTGTACTAAATTAAGCCCCACACTTATAAGTGGGCAAGTTATATATAAATGAGATGATATTCAGTGTTATTCATGTCGTACCTTATGTTATGATGTTATGAGACGTATGATTTGATCGTTACATGATATATCGCATCACGCGGCTCTCACTTTGTATTTCAAAAAAAAAATTTACCCGTATTTTCCGCTAAGTATTTCAAAGTAAAAATGAGAAACTGTGAAGTAACAGACTAATGATTAACCTAAGTATGTTCTAGAGTATTGGGTTAAAAATTAGGATGTTACATTATGGTATCAGAGCAGTTCGATTCTCATGGAGCCTGAGGATTGGACTGACTATGCTTTCTAAAGCGTAGTACGATAGCTATGTCATGCGTAGTGCTTAGCTAGAGATAAGCTATAGGGTAGAGGTGCATGACCCTTGTCTACTTGCCTGTGCCATGGTAACTAGCTCATCTTACATGGAATATTGAGCCTGATCACCTCAGTGTTTATTGTCTCATGTGTTTAGGAACCAATGGCACCAAGGAGACAACCTAGGACCCCGACCGAGGGGGACCAAAATGATGCCACTGCTGCTGCTGTTCGTGACATGGCAAGAGCCATGGAACGGATGTTCGAGAGGATGAACCAACAAGGGGACACCGGACGTGCTCCCCCTACTGCTGAAATAGTCGAGCAAGCGAGGTTTGGTGAGTTTCGCAAGGCGAACCCACCAACCTTTCGAGGAGCCATGGACCCCGACAAAGCTGATGAGTGGATCAAGAACATGGAGAAGATCTACTCCATGGTGGCTTGCTCGAAGGTGCAAAAGGTCACCTTCGCTGCTTATATGATGGAGTCGGATGCCGAGTTCTGGTGGATCGCACCAAGATCGCTAGAAGCTTCGTAATGTCATTAACTGGGAGCTATTCAAGACCTACTTCTATGAGAAGTACTTCCCGAAGTCTGTGAGGAACGCGAAGGACATTGAGTTTATGCAACTGACCCAAGGAGGTCTCATCGTCGCCAAAGACACGGCGAAATTCGAGGAGCTGATCAAGTTCTCTAGGGTGTTTCAAGGAAACCCCGATGAGGTGTGGAAGTGCATCAAATATGAGGCCGGACTAACGGCAGAGCTCAACTATGCTGTGGCGCACATGGAGATTAGGGACTTCTCAACCCTAGTCAACAAGTATCAGATCATGGAAGAGGGACAGAAGAAAATCAATGCTGCAAGGGCAGCACGGAACAAGGGGCTAGCACCTCAAGCCCCAAAATTCAAGCCCCAATATCCAAACCAATCGCGAAATCACTATAATCCCTACCAAACCAACCAGTTCAAACCACAACAACAACAAAGAACCCCCTTCCACCAACAACCCAAGCAACCACACCGACCACAATTCCAAAACAACAACAACCGCAACAACAACAACAACAACAACAACAACAATCGACAAGGAGGGTCGGGCGGCCCCCGAAACAACCAAGGAGGATCAAGTGGGGCTAAGAACAAGGCACCTCAAGGAACCCCCATCACCTTCGCCCGAGCTACCCCAGCCGTACTGTGCCCCCAGTGCGGGAAAGATCATGGCAACCGTCCCTGCCTGGTGGGGCAGAATGTTTGCTTCCGATGCGGAAAGCCTGGCCACTACGCCAACAACTGCACCAATGGGAGGCCAGCAAGCCAGAATCCCTGGCCACAACACCAAGGAAGGGTCTTCACTCTCAATGTAGACGAAGCGGACACATCCAACGGTCTCATAGAAGGTAAGTGCGAAATAGATGGTAGGACCTTAACTCTACTTTATGACTCTGGTGCAACACATTCTTTTATTTCATATGCTAGTGTCGAGGCTCTAAATTTGAAAACTTCCAAACTTCCTTTTGATCTTATTGTCTCTACCCCCACAAATCATCCTGTGAATACTTGTTATTGCTGTCTAAACTGTCACCTCACCACAGAAAATAGATCATATGTTGTGGATCTAATTTGTTTACCCATGAAAGGTATAGGAGTAGTTCTTGGCATGGATTGGCTTCACGCCAACCGTGTATTGTTAGACTGTGACACCAAAACAGTCGTCTTTCCTTCTCCCCCTAGTGAAATAAGTCAACCTTTGAAACTCTATCTCAATGCCGTAGAGGTCCACTGTAGTGGGAAAAAGACTAAGGGATATGTTCTCCTAGCCGCTAGCGAAGTACACCTTGAGCAGATTTTAGAGAATATACCAATAGTGAGAGACTATCCCGAGGTGTTTCCGGAGGATATACCCGAGTTCCCTCCCGAGAGAGAAGTGGAGTTCTCCATTGAGTTAGTTCCTGGAGCGGGACCAATCTCCATTGCCCCTTATAGAATGTCACCCCTAGAACTAGCCGAGCTTAAAACCCAACTTGAGGAACTTTTAGAGAAGAGCTTTATAAGACCTAGTGCTTCACCGTGGGGAGGCCCGGTCTTGTTTGTGAAGAAGAAGGACGGGAGCATGAGGTTGTGCATAGATTATAGGCAATTGAACCGTGTAACAGTGAAAAACAAGTACCTTTTGCCTAGGATAGATGATCTTATGGACCAATTGAGAGGAGCGGTAGTATTTTCCAAGATTGACCTAAGGTCAGGATACCACCAAATTAGAATGAGAGATCAAGATATACCAAAGACCGCCTTTAGAACTCGGTATGGACACTTTGAGTTCGCGGTGATGTCTTTTGGATTGACGAATGCTCCTGCAGTATTTATGGATTACATGAATAGGATCTTTAGACCCTATTTAGATTAGTTCATGGTCATTTTCATAGATGATATACTCATCTATTCGAAGACCCATGAGGAGCATGAACGTCATTTGAGGATAGTTTTGGAGATATTGAAGGAGAAGAAGCTGTATGCAAAACTCTCTAAGTGTGAATTTTGGTTGGAGGAGGTTAAGTTTTTAGGACACGTTGTGTCAAAAGGAGGTATAGCCGTTGATCCTAGCAAGGTAGAAGCCGTAATGAATTGGGATAGACCAACCACCGTAACGAAAGTACGGAGCTTTTTAGGTTTAGCGGGCTATTACCGTAGGTTTATCAAGGGATTCTCCTAAATTGCCCTACCCCTGACCAAGCTAACTAGGAAGAATGCACCATTTGTGTGGAATCCCAAGTGTGAGAAGAGTTTCCAAGAACTTAAGGAAAGGTTAACCACGACCCCAGTCTTAGTCTTACCTAGCCCCAATGTACCTCTCGAGGTATATTGTGATGCTTCGGGCAAAGGACTAGGGTGTGTGTTGATGCAAAATAGGCAAGTGGTAGCCTATGCATCTTGACAACTCAAGCCTCATGAGGCTAACTACCCCACCCATGACCTAGAGCTAGCCGCCGTAGTGTTTGCCTTAAAGATGTGGAGACACCATTTGTATGGTGTAAGGTTTGAAGTTTTCTCCGATCATAAGAGTCTTAAGTACCTCTTTGATCAAAAGGAGTTGAACATAAGGCAGAGAAGGTGGATGGAATTCCTCAAAGACTACGATTTCGGTTTAAGTTACCACCTCGGCAAGGCTAATGTAGTCGCCGATGCCTCGAGTTGAAAGTCGTTACACCTATCCCACATGATGATCAAAGAAGTTAAGTTGATAGAGAAGTTTTGGGATATGAATCTAGGGATGTCAGCGACCGATAAAGGGATAAAGATGTGCTATCTTAGTGTGACAAGTGGATTTAAGCAAAGAATCATGTTAGCACAACGAGAGAATGAGGAGTTCGAGGAGATCATAGATGTTGTTAAGGCAAGAAAGTTGAAAGGTTTCGAAAGAGGTGAGGATTGGATATGGAGGTTTGAAGGAAGGATCTGCGTACCCCAAGATGGTGACCTCCGAGAGAAGATCTTGGAGGAGGCTCACAAAAGCTATTTCACCATCTATCCCGGTGTTACCAACATGTACCAAGACTTGAAGAAGATGTTTTGGTGGCCCGGAATGAAGAAGGATGTAGTCGCCTGGGTTAGTAAGTGCTTGGTATGTCAGAAAGTGAAAATCGAGCACCAAAAACCTTCAGGTTTGTTGCAACCCCTGTCAATCCCCGAGTGGAAGTGGGAATGCATATCTATGGATTTCGTGACGGGGTTGCCTAAGACCCAAGCTGGCCATGATGCTATATGGGTGATAGTGGATCGACTAACCAAGTCGGCACACTTTCTGCCTATTAGAGTGACATACTCTTTAGATAAATTGGCTTAGTTATACATCCAAGAGATCGTAAGATTGCATGGAGTGCCGTCGATGATAATCTCGGATCGTGATCTGCGGTTTACGTCACGTTTTTTGGGAGCCTTTCAAAAGGCGTTTGGTTCAAAGCTATGCTTGAGCACTGCTTACCACCCACAAACAGATGGACAATCCGAAAGGACGATCCAAACCCTAGAAGACATGCTAAGAGCCTGTGTGTTAGACCAAAGGGGAAGTTGGGATAAGTACTTGCCTTTGATCGAGTTCGCATATAACAACAGTTATCACGCGAGCATCGGTATAGCACTGTATGAGGCATTGTATGGAAGGAAGTGCCAATCACCTTTGTGTTGGTACGAGCCTGGGGAGCAAAGTGTCTTAGGACCTGATGTAGTGAGGGAGACGACGGAACAAATCAAGAGGATCCGGGATAGGATGCTCACTGCTCAAAGTAGACAAAAGAGCTATGTGGACAAGCGGCGCAAGCCCTTGAATTCAAGAGGAGAACATGTGTTCCTTAGGATTACCCCCACTACAGGCATAGGGAGAGCCATGAAAGTCAAAAAGTTGAGCCCCCGATTCCTTGGTCCCTTCCAAATTCTTCAAAGGATAGGAACAGTTGCCTACAAAATAGCCTTACCCCTAATCTTTCCAATCTTCATGACGTCTTTCACGTCTCTCAGTTAAGGAAGCATGAGTCCGACCCTAGCCACGTTTTAGAGCCAGAGCATGTTCAGTTAAGGGACAACCTAACTTTCAATCTTCCCCCTACGAGAATCGTGGACTGCGGAGTCAAGCAACTGAGGAACAAGTCTGTTCCTTTGGTAAAAGTAGCATGGGGACGCGACAAGTCGGAAGAATTCACATGGGAGCTAGAGACAGAAATGCGAGACAAGTATCCCGAGCTTTTCTAAGGTAACGAATTTCGAGGGCGAAATTCTTTTTAAGGAGGGGAGTAATGTAACATCCCGATTTTTCTGTCTGGGGGAAATGACCAAAATGCCCCTGAGGTCATTTCCTGACCCGAATTCGAGGGTAACCAACTCGATCGTCCTCGAAGGGTCAACTCAATGTTTGAAGGGGATTGAATGGCCTTTGAATGCTTTCAGAAGCGAAAATTTCGTTTTCTGCAGTTTCGGGTCAAAATGACCAAAATACCCCTATAGCGTTTTATGAAGGTAAAGGTGCCGTTTGAGCCCGAAACTTTTCCCAGAGGTTTAAAAACATGTTTTCATGTGTCTAAAGGTCTCTGTTCAAGTCTCGGTGGTCCCGGGCAGTTTCAGTGCAAAATTACGATTTTGCCCTTAGAATAGTGTTTTTGAGCTTAATGACGTAATTAAGCAAACCTAAGCAATATTAGGCTCTAAACGAAGATTAATTAATTTTCCTAATTAATCTAGAGTCAAAATAATTTATTAAAGTTAATTAGAACCTAAAATTTCTTAGATTAAACTTAAATCCCTTTTTAGAACTCAAGATTCCTAGTCTTGGAATTTTGAATAGTGTTTTCTCTCTCCAATTCCTTAAATCAAGGAAATGTGTCTAGAGTTGTTTAGACTCTAAATTGAGGATTTAACTCACTAATGGTGCAAGACCACTCCTTAATTATGTCTAGACCACCTTAATTATCCATTTCCCTTACCTAAACACTTTCTTACAAATTCCTAATCTTAAGCATAATCAAAGATACACCTAAACACAACTCTAAACCACAATTAAAATGCAAACTAATCCTCCCCTTGGCTGCAACATGGCCAAACAGCCATGCCCCCTTTGACCACATGTTTAATTATTTTCTCACTCAAAGAACCATGCTTGAGGCCATACCTTGAACCATACCTCACCATACCTTGAGTCATACCTCACCATGCCTCAAGACCACATTATCTCATCTCATGGAACTCATGGGATGCCCTCCAATCTGCACACATGGCCGAAGCCATCATCCTCCATGAGCTCCCTTCATTTGTTTCATTTCTCTATAAATAGAATGCCTTGAGGAGCTTGCACCACTTTTAGATCATTTGCTAAGTTTAGGAACACTCAAAGCTTTTCTTTTTCTCTCAAAGTTCTTGTGTTCTTCAAGTTCTTGGAGTTCTTCATCATCTTCATCTTCTTCTTCCATCTTCAAGTTCATCACACCAAGTAGGGATTTTCTTTCAAGTATTCCTTTCTTTAAAGTTCTTGTTCTAAGCTTTATGTTCATAGTTTCTCTTGATTCTTTTTAGAACTTCTTTTCTTTTCCTTGTTCTTTCTCATTTTCGGCCATGGGCCTTGAGGTTCAAAGAAATGAGAGCTTGATGATGAGAGTTTCATGATGATGTTCATCACTTGAAACAAACTCTAGAGCTTGATCTTTGTTCTTGAGCAAAAATGTTTCTAGTTTTTCCTTTCTTGAACTCTTGAGAACGTTAGTTTTGATGATGATTCAAAATGGTTTTAAGGACTCAATGATGAGGTCTCATGATGTTGGTGTTATTATATCATCAAGATCATGGACCTTACAGTTTTAAAATGTTCCTTTTTCTTCTTGAAGATTTCGGCCATTTCCTTAATTTTTCTAAGCTTCATGGTTTGATTTCCTAAAAATATTATGTTGAGTTCTAAGAACTCTAAGCTTGACTTTACCTTGTTTGAATGAGTTTGGGTTAAGGTTTAAGTTCCTTTAAAGTCTTGTTAAGAGCTCTAGAAAGATAAAATGAACTTGCATAATTTATCTTATGCTTGCACTCATGTTTACATTCTTGTTATGCACCTTTACTTTCAAGCTATCACCTAAGAACATAAAGATTAAAATGGAACTTGCATTATCACTTAATTTAATTCTCAAAGCCTTTCTATTTCGACCTTAAAGTTGATTGTTGTTGGGCCTAGAGCACTAAAATAAAGAATTGAACTTGCATCATCACTTAATTAATTTCTCGAATGCCTATCTATTTCGGCCTTAAAGTCGATTGTTGTTGGGCCAAGAGGACTAAAATAAAGAATTGAATCTTGCATATTTACTTTCAAGCTTGCACGTTTAAGTTTATGTCTCACATATTTACTTTCAAGCTTGCACGTTTAAGTTTATGCCTTGCATATTTAATTTAAGTCATCACTTTATTTTGTAAGCAAGATTAAAATGAAAAACATGGGCACGTTTAGTTTATGTCACAACTTAACAACCTAGAGCTCAAAGACTTGCCCATTTCATTTCAAGTTAAAGTTCAAAGTAAATGCATCCTTTGAATGCATATTTTCGGCCAAATAGTGATGATGGACTTGCAATGAGTTTTCATCTAGCTACACGGACCAATAGTCTATGTTCTAAGTTTTCCTTAAAGCTTTACAAACCTTTTCAAGGTTATGTCGTCATAAGATATGACTTCATTCCCTTTTAGGAGATGAAACATATTTTGGTCATTGACCTAAGGCTTCTCTTAGCCTCTTGCTGAATTAAAATGATTTGCAAAGAGTTTTAGAAATTCTAAATTGATCCCAAGAGAAGCTAGTTAACTTATGTTCCTAGCAATGTCAATTTAAATCCTTTACTGAAGCTAAATGTTTTCGGTTCTGATATGATGAGTGTAATGCTGTATGATGATGTTTTGATGTGCTAGAATGTGTGAAAATATCATATGATGATGTAGAAGTGATTCAATGCATAATAGGTAAGAAACTAGCTAACTAGAAATACCGTAAAACTAGAATTTAACATAGTTTTGACCCATTTGTTTTTGGAACTTATCCAAACTGTTTTAATGGGAGCATAATCAGATTAGGATTGTTTAGACATGAAAAACTTGGTAACATTTGGATTAGAATCGAAATCTAGCACCTATAGGGAAACTAGTAACTAGAAAACCGTAAAAATGCAATGTAGAACTCTTAGAATATTTATTTTTCTGGATTCTGTCCAGCACCCTTACAACATGATAAACATGATTAATAATTAGTCCTTAACCATAGGAATGCCTCATAATTGATTTAGATTTAATTCATAGCGCCTTAGGCGAAGACGGAACCAAAAGAGGGTCTAAAACGTAAGTTCTAGAACCCCGTGATCACAAGTTAGGAATTCTACCCTATGCTATTCAAATTTAAGTGTGAACATGAGGATGATGAATGATGTTTAATTATGAGCCCTTAGGTGCATAAAATATGAGCGACGGATGTTAGAGAACCATATCTCATGATTAAGACCCGTAAGGGTCAGAGCATAAGCTACCGTAAGGATAAACGGTTGAAAGTTCTATGAGGATGCATGTGTTATGTAAATGATGATGATGTTATTCATATGATGAATTCATGAGGATATATGTTTATGTGGCATAAAGCAAATTTGGAAGGAATTCAGTGTAATGCCATCGTGCCGCCGAATTCCCGACAAATTTGGGGACTTAGAGAGATTTTGAAAATTAAGATACTAAGATGGGTTCTAGGATGACACCGGTTCGGCCGAGCACCTCCATAGAACTCATGTGACATCAGTACCATTTTATACTCTTAGGTGACACCGGTTCGGCCGAGCACGCCTAAGAGAATTGCCCCCTAACCCGTACTCAGATAGTCGGGATTTCTGATTTATGATACGCTTATCGTTAAGTGGTAAGTAAGAATTAGTGGTGACTAGTTAAGGTATGAGCTCATAACCTAGATGTATGACACGTTCTGGGTGACACCGGTTCGGCCGAGCACCCCCAGTTCGATTGTCTTTTAGGGTGGCCTATGAGGAAGAGATGTTTCATGATTATGATTATGTCACTAAGTTTGTCCCATATGAATGTTTCTATTGCCACTTTATGCCACCAAGTATGATGAGGCTTGATGTTATGTTTTATGTATGTGCATTAGGTAGTGCCATGCATACATTTTCTATTATGTTGCATTCATGACATTAAGATCATCCTAAAAGGAATGGACCTTGGCTAAAGTATATTTTAAAGTTTAAAATGAACTTAATGCATGTTCAGTCATTTTGTATAATTAAACCCAAGGTTCCTGAGGACGTAGATGATGACACCTATGTAGTAGGAGGCTCTACTAAGATTCTTTAGCAAGATTCTCACTCCCTCTATCTCTTTCTTTCCGTCACGTCTTCAGATGGCGACGTTCGTAGTGTTCGTGGACACCCCGACATGGGAGGTGCACTATGACCCGGCTCACGGGTCATACCATTTTGAGGGGCAATGCACGGTGCGGGTTTTCATGTTCGTAGGATGCCCCTTCGCTCATCCCGTGCACACCCATCGCTTCTCCCCGACTGCACCCTATGGCGACGACGAGCGGGTTTTTGAGCCCGCGCGTACGCATGACGAGAGAGTGCTCCGCATGCACACCGCCGCCTTAGCCATGCGAGATTATCCCGATTACGTGCCCCGGACCTACTTCTCGGAGACCGACCCGTCCGAGGACCCGCCTACCCATCCGTATAACGAGAGCTCTGCCCCCTCTCTACCATTGATGAGGGAGGACAGTGAGGATACCGTGACTCAGCCACGACTTGCACGGTGACCGGAGATGCGGCCATACCACGAGGGTCACTCTCGATCCCTATTCCGCCTCTTTACGCCCGAGGAGCTCGCCCAGTTTCCCAGATACTTGCCTCGTTCGGGAGATGGACGTCAGTAGGAGGTGATGATCGACCGTTGGAGTACTTGGTTAGAGCACACACCACTTAGATGGGGATAAACCTTCTTTTGTTTAGAGGTTATCCTATTAGATGCACTCGGGTAGGGGAGTAGATCATGTTTATGTTTTATGTTGTATTTCCTTTCACGTATTTCCCTTGTACTAAATTAAGCCCCACACTTATAAGTGGGCAAGTTATATATAAATAAGATGATATTCAGTGTTATTCATGTTGTGCCTTATGCTATGATGTTATGAGACGTATGATTTGATCGTTACATGATATATCGCATCACGCGGCTCTCACTTTGTATTTCAAAAAAAAAATTTACCCGTATTTTCCGCTAAGTATTTCAAAGTAAAAATGAGAAACTGTGAAGTAACAGACTAATGATTAACCTAAGTATATTCTAGAGTATTGGGTTAAAAATTAGGATGTTACAACCCCTATTTGTTTGTGTGTGCCATGGTGAGTAGCTCATTTCGCATAGAATATTGAGCCTGATCAACTCAATGTTTGTTGTCTTACGTGTTTAGGAACCAATGGCACCTAGACTACAGACTAGGGCCCCAACTAATGGGGACCAAGAGAACGTAACTGCCGCAGCTGTTCGAGATATGGCAAGGGCCATGGAGCACATGTTTGACCAAATGAACCAACAAGGAGACACTGCACGTGCTCCCCCTACAGCTGAGATGATCGAGCAAGCCAGGTTTGGCGAGTTTCACAAGGCGAACCTACCGGCCTTCAAAGGGGCCATGGATCCCAACAAGGCCGATGAGTGGATAAAGAATCTGGAAAAGATTTATTCTGTGGTCACCTATTCGGAAGAGCAGAAGGCCACATTTATTGCCTACATGATGGAATCTGATGCCGAGTTCTGGTAGATTAGCACTCGAAGACTGTTGGAAGCTTCCGGTACTACTATCGACTGGGAGCTGTTCAAGATGTACTTCTATGAGAAGTACTTCCCCGAGTCAGTGGGGAACGCGAAGGATATAGAATTCATGCAACTGCCCTAAGGAGGGTTAACTGTCGGCCAGTACACGGCGAGGTTCGAGGAACTGATCAAGTTCTCACGGGTGTTCCAAGGGAACCCCGATGAGGTATGGAAATGTGTGAAGTACGAGGCCGGGTTGAAGGCTAAGCTAAACTACGTGGTGGCGCACATGGAGATTAGGGATTTTCCCACCTTAGTCAACAAGTGCCGCATATTGGAAGAAGGACAAGGAAAGCTCAGCACTGCGAGAGCGGAGCGCGCCAAGGGGCTAGGACCGCAGGCCCTAAGATTCAAGCCACAACATCAAAATCGGGCAAGGAGTCACTACAACCCATATCACACTAACTAGTTCAAGTCGCAGCAACAACAACAACAACAAAGAGCACCCTTCCATCAATAATCCAAGCAACACCAGGGGCCACCTTTTAGGTACAATAGCAACAGAAACAACAACAACAACCAACCAGGAGGATCAGGAGGTCCCTAGAACAACTACAACAATCAGCAAGGAGGGTCCAACGGGGTCAAGAACAAGGCACCTCTAAAAGCCCCCGCTGCCTTCACTAGACCCGCACTGGTAGTGGAGTGCCCTAATTGTGGAAAGAATCATGGTAATCGCCCCTGCTTGGCTAGGCGGGGAATCTGTTTCAGGTGCGAAAAGCACGGCCATTATGCCAAGGACTGCATGGACGGGAGGCCATCAAACCAGAACCCTAGGCCATAGCACCAAGGGAAGGTCTTCACCCTCAGTGTGGAGGACGCGGAAAGTCCAACGACCTCATAGAAGGTAAGTGCGAAGTAAATGGTAGAACTTTAACTGTATTGTATGACTCTGGTGCAACCCATTCATTCATTTCACATGCTAGCATCGACTCTTTGAATTTGAAAGTTTCTAAACTCCCTTTTGACCTTATTGTTGCTACCCCTACTAATCATCCTGTAAACACCTGTAACTGTTGTTTAAATTGCCATCTTACTGTAGAGAATAGATCCTTCGTCATAGATTTTATCTATTTGCCCATAAAAGATATAGGCATAATTTTTGGCATGGATTGGCTTCATGCCAAGCGTGTATTGTTAGATTGTGATACCAAGACTGTTATTTTTCATTCTCCCCCTAGTGAAACTAGTCGAACCTTAAAGCTTTACCTAAATGCTATAAAGGTCAACTGTAGTGGGAAAGAAACTAACGAGTATGTTCTCCTAGCTGCTAGTGAAGTAGACTTTGAGCAAAACCTTGAAGATATACCTATAGTAAGAGACTATCCCGAGGTATTTTTGGATGAGATACCCGAGTTCCCTCCTGAAAGAAAAGTAGAGTTTTCCATGGAGTTGGTCCTGGGATCAGGACTTATCTCCATAGCCCCTTATCGGATATCACCTCTAGAATTGACCGAGTTGAAAACATAGATAGAGGAGCTTTTAGAGAAGAGTTTCATAAGACCCAGTGCTTCACCTTGGGGAGCCCCTGTCTTATACGTGAAAAAGAAAGATGGATGTATGAGGTTTTGCATAGACTATAGGCAGTTGAATCGAGTAACAGTGAAAAACAAGTATCCTTTGCCTACGATTGATGATCTTATGGACCAGGTGAAAGGAGCGGTGGTATTTTCTAAGATTAATTTAAGGTCGGGATACCACCAGATTAGGGTAAGAGACCAGGACATACCTAAAACTGCCTATAGAACTCGGTATGGACACTTTGAGTTCACTGTGATGTCTTTTGGACTAACGAATTCTCCTGCGGTGTTTATGGATTACATGAATGGGATCTTTAGACCCTACTTGGATCAGTTCGTGGTTATTTTCATAGGCGATATACTCATCTATTTGAAAACCCACGAGGAGCATGAGTATCATATAAGGATGATTTTAGAGATCTTGAAAGAGAAGAAGCTATATGCCAAGCTCTCTAAGTATGAATTTTGGCTGGAAGAGGTGAAGTTTCTAAGGCATATAGTGTCTAGAAGAGGTATAGTTGTTGATCCCAGTAAGGTTGAGGCAGTGATGAATTGGGATAGACCGACCACTGTAACGAAAATATGGAGTTTCTTGGGCTTAGCAAGCTACTACTGTAGGTTTATAAAAGGTTTTTCCCAGACTGCCCTACCCTTAATCAAGCTCACTAGGAAAAACGTCCGCTTTGTATGGAATCCCGAGTGCAAAAAAAGCTTCCAAGAGCTAAAGGAAAAGCTAACCACGACCCCAGTTTTGGTTTTACCTGAGCCTAATATTCCTTTCGAGGTATATTGTGATGCTTCGGGCAAAGGTTTAGGCCGTGTGTTGATACAAAATAGGCAAGTGGTAGCCTATACATCCAGACAACTCAAGTCTTACGAGGTAAACCACCCTACCCATGACTTGGAGTTAGCAGCCATAGTGTTTGCTTTGCAGATATGGAGGCACCATTTATATAGTGTGAGGTTTGAAGTTTCCTCTAATCATATAAAGGAGTTGAACATAAGGCAGAGAAGATGGATGGAATTTCTGAAAGACTACAATTTCAGCTTAAGTTACCACCCCAACAAGGATAATGTAGTCGACGACGCCTTGAGCTGAAAATCATTACATCTGTCTCACATGATGGTAAAGCAAGTTAAGCTGATAAAGAAGTTTAGGGATATTAATCTGGGGATGTCTTTGACCGACAGAGGTATGAAGATGTGTCACCCTAGTATGACAAGTAGGTTCAAGCAAAGAATCGCTCTAGTACAATGAGTAGATGAGGAGTTTAGGGAAACTCTTGAGGCTGTAAAGGCGGGCAAGTTGAAAGGTTTTGAGCAAGGTTCTGATAGTTTATGGAGGTTTGAAGGGTGAATCTGTGTGCCACGGGATGGGGACCTCCAAGAGAAGATTTTGGAGGAGGCTCATAAGAGCCATTTCACCATTCATCCTGGTATCACCAAGATGTATCAGGACTTGAAGAGGATGTTTTGGTGGCCTGGATTAAAGAAGGAAGTGGTCACTTGGGTTAGTAAGTGCTTGGTTTGCCAGAAGCTGAAAATCGAGCACCAAAAGCCTTTAGGTATGTTACAACCTCTGAATTCCCGAGTGGAAGTAGGAAGGAATATCAATGGATTTTGTGACGGGATTGCTAAGGACCCAAACTGGCCATGATGCCATATGGGTGATCATGGATTGGCTGACCAAGTCGGCCCACTTTCTGCCTATTAGAGTAACATACTCTTTGGATAAATTGGCACAGTTATACATCCAAGTGATCGTGAGATTACATGGAGTGCCGTCGACAATAATCTCGGATAGGGATCCACGGTTTACGTCACGTTTTTAGGAAGCCTTTCAAAAGGCATTCAGTTCAAAGTTGTGCTTAAGCACAACATACTACCCACAAATAGACGGCCAATCTGAAAGAACAATCCAAACCCTGGAAGACATGTTAAGAGCCTGTGTTTTGGACCAGAAGGGAAGTTGGGATAGATATCTGCCTTTGATCAAATTTGTATATAACAATAATTATCATGCAAGTATCGGCATGGTACCCTATGAAGCCTTGTACGGATGGAAATGTTAATCCCCTTTATGTTGGAATGAACTTGGGGAAGAAAGCATGCTACGATTGGATGTAGTGAAGGAAACGACGGAGCAGATCAAGAGGATTAGGGATAGGATGCTTACGACTCAAAATCGGTAAAAGAGCAATATAGATAGGTGGCGAAAGCCATTAGAATTCAATGAAGGAGAACATGTATTCCTAAGAATTACTCCCACTATAGGCATAAGAAGAGCCATGAAGGTTAAAAAGTTGAGCCCCCGATTCCTAGGTCCCTTTGAAATTCTTCAAAAAGTCGGGTCAGTAGCCTAAAAAATAGCCTTACCCCTAATTTTTCAAATCTCTACGACGTCTTTCACATCTCCCAATTAAGGAAATATGAGTCTGACCCTAGCCATGTTTTAGAACCAGAGCAAGTACAGTTAAGGGATAACCTAACTTTCAATCTGCCGCCAACAAGGATCGTGGACCACGGAGTCAAGCAGTTGAGGAACAAGTCTGTCCTTTTGGTGAAAGTGGCATGGCGGCATGGCAAGTCAGAGGAGTACACGTGGGAACTGGAGATAGAGATAAGGACAAAGTACCTAGAGCTGTTCTAAGGTAACGAATTTCGAGGATGAAATTCTTTTTAAGGAGGGGAGTAATGCCCCTGAGGTCATTTTTCACCTAGAATTCGAGGATAGCTAGTCCGATAGTCCTCGAAGGGTCAACCCTAATGTTGAAGGGGATTGGATGAGTTGGAAATAACTCGAAGATGAAACTTTCATTTTTCGAATTTTCAGCTCAAAATGACCAAAATACCCCTATAGCATTTTACGCGAATATAAGTGCCGTTTGAGTCCGGAACTTTCCTAGAAAGTATAATATGATGATTTTATGTGTCTAATGACGTCTGTTTAAATCCCGGTGGTCCCGGACAGTTTTTATGCAAAATTATGATTTTGCCCCTGGAATAGTGTCGTTGAGCCTAATGATGTAATTAAGCAAACCCAAGCAATATTAGGCTCTAATCAAAGATTAATTAATTTTCATAATTAATCTAGAGTCAAAATAATTTATTAAAGTTAATTAGAACCTAAAATTGTTTAGATTAAGCTTAAACCTCTTTTAAAATTCAAGATTCCAAGTTATAGAATCTTGAATAGTATTTTCTCTCTTCAATTCCTTAAATTAAGGAATTGTGTTTACAATTGTTTATATTTCAAAATGAGTTTCAATCTCACTAATGATGCAAAAACACTCCCTAATCATTTCTTGGTATCCTTAATTAACTATCACCTCACCTAAACACTTACTTAGCAACTCCTAATCCTAAGCCTAATCAAAACTACACCTAAACACACCTCTAAACCACAATTAAATGAAAGATTTTCCTCCTCCATTACAAGAAGAAAAAGGTGCCACCTCCTCCACCCATCAATCATATGTTGAAATTCAAACACTCAAAGAACCATGCTTAGGACCATACTTAGCCATACTTTCCACCATACCTCATCATGCCTCCATGAAACCAATTCTCTCCCCTCCTAGAACATGAGGTTTCGGCCCCCTCCATTCTTGCAACTTTGGTTTTGTATTCCTATAAATAAACATGCAAATGAACTTGTAGGAACCTTTAGATCATTTGGTAAGTTTTGAGTTTTCAAGAGCAACCTCAAGTTCTTCCTTTTCTCTCAAGTCCAAGAGTTTTCTTCGTCTCATTCTCTTCATCTTCTTCAAGCTCACTTCAACCTCACCACTTGGTAGGGTACTTGTTCTTAACTCATTCCTTTACTTGGATATGCTTTGTTCTTGGATTAAAATGTTGTTTTGATGAACTTTCTTGGGATTTCTTTTTTCGATTCCTTCTTCTTCTTCTCTTATCATTTCGGCCTTCAAGGCCTTATTTACCTTCCATGATGATTTTGTTCTTTAAAAGTTTTAACTTTCATGATAATGTTTTGATATGAAAATTTTTAGTTTTTCTTGGTTCAAACTCTTTTTCTCCTTTTTTATTCTTGGCTTTGAGGCTTGGTTTGAAAGGAAATTTTCTTAGCTTGATGATGAGGTTTCAAGATAATGGACCCATGGTTATCATTTGAGAAACCCCTAAAGCTTGAAACTTAGTTTTGATCTTAACACATTTTGGCTTCTCTTTTCCTTTTCCTTAGCCTTGGTTTTCGGTTTTTCCATTCCTTTTCTTTCCCTTTAGGTTCAGTTTTGGTTCCTTCTTCCTTGCCTTATTTTTTTTATTCTAAAGAAAGATTATTAGTTATTTTGATCTCTTGATCCATTTCCTTGAGCTTGATGATGATGTTCAAACCATAAGGTTTCCTTGAAACCTTGGTACAAAGAACTCTAAAACTCACTATGTCTTGTTAAGATATGTGTTGGATTTAGGTTTATAATCCTTTAACGTCTTGTATGAGCTCTAGTAAAGAATAAAATGAACTTGCACCCATGTTCAAATTTATGCCTTGTATATCATATTTATTTTACAATGCCAACATTTAAAACTTGAAGATTAAAAAACAGTTTACATTTTCATATCACCAAAATAATTAATGAATACTCTAAGGGGCCTAGAACACTAAAGTTGATTATTGATTTAGAGTGAATACTCTAAGGGGCCTAGAACACTAAAATAAAGAATTAGATTTACATATCATGTTTATTTTCAAGTCATCACTTGAACTTTAAAGATAAGAATGAAGTTGCATCTCATATTTATTTTGAACCCTCACTTTACTTTTCTAATGAAGAAGAAAATAAAGTGCATATCACGTTTAGGTTCTTGTTATCACTTAAAGATTCTAGAGCTCAAAGACTTGCCTATTTATCTCAAGCAAAGGTTGGACATGGAGCATTCTCTTGAATGCAAAATTTGGCCATGTGATGATGATGAGCTTGGTGTGAAGTTTCATCTAGTCACAAGTGCCTATAATCTATGTCTTAGGATTTTCTTAAACACAGGTGAACTCAAAGAATATTTCAAGCATGATTTTACATTTTAAATTCCAACTATGGACCATCTAAAATAGTTGCTGTCCTTATTTATTTTATGATGATTTTAATGAAATAAGTTAGTTTCCAAAGAGTTTTAGAAGTCCTAAAATGATTTTATGAGAAACATGTGTTCTTATGTATATTGAAAATGAAATTCTATGCTCAATATGATGTTGTATGTTTACAGTTTTGCCTTGGCATGTTTGCTACTAATTAGTGATGTTTAATATGTTAGAATGTATATAAATTGATGAGAATTGGAGTGGAGACTATTCTATACATGTTACATAAAAAGCTAGTTTACTAGAAGACCATAAAATTCTAATTTTAGAGGTTTTTGGCCTAATTAACCTTAGCCATTATCAAAATTGTGTTAGTATGATGAAATTCTATTTGGATGGTTTAATATGAAAAATTTGGTAGCATTTGGTGTAAGAATGATTTTTAGCACTTAGAGAGAAACTAGCAACTAAAAACCCATAAAAACATGAATTCGAGAACCTTAAGGATGTAGATTATAAATTATATTTTGGGAACATAATTTGGTGATAGGTAGCTAAACACTTGGTAAAATATGTAAGATACACTCATAATTTGTTTAGGAATTAATTATAGTACTTTAGGCAAAGACAAAACTTACAAAAGGTCTAAGATGTAGTTTCTAGAACCCCATAATTAAATGATATCAAATCTGCCCACATTCTTATGATGCTGTCCAGATTTGTTTATGACCATAAAAATAAGTGAGAATTATTAGTTGTGAACCTATAGGTGCATAAAAGGTTAAAGATGGATAATAGGTTAGCTAGATTGCAAGATTAAGACCCGTAAGGGTCAAAAGCATAAAACTTTGTGAGTTAAGGGACATAATGAAGTTTGTTAGTATGGATGCATGTGTTATGAAGAACATGATTATGATGACTGGTTTTGAATATGGAATTATGATTGAATATACATACTCTATATGTTTTGTGGCATAAAACAAGTTTGGGAAAATTTGGCACACAGCCGTTGTACTGCCGAATTTTTGCCAAACTTGAGGACTTAGAAAATTTTTGAAAGATATGAGATACGTTCTGGGTGACACTGGTTTTTCTGAGCACGCCCAAGAACAAATATGACATAGTACTAAGACGCATTCTGGGTGACACCGGTTTAGCTGAGCATCCGCAGGAACAAAACTGTGAGGGTATTGACACCGAGCTTGCCAAAGCGGACAAATAACTATGTACTAGATACCAGTAATTGCGTTTCAATGAAGAAAATATTCCTATGGACTCCCCGAATTAAAGTTAAGATAGGTGATCTTTATGCCTCCTAGCCTGTACTCTAGAAGTCGAGATTATTATGTTACGCTTATCGTGCAGGATAAGTAAGAACTAGTGACGACTAGTTAGGTATGAGCTCATAACCTAGAGATGTTATTAGGGTGGCCCCTATGATGCAAAGTGTAATGTTTAATGTCACATAGTTGAGAAAGAGAAAGTCCCACATGAAAAAGTTACATGCCACTTTATGCCAGTTATATGATGTTGCTTGATGTTGTGTTCTATTATCCTCTTGCATAATGTATTACCATGCATTCATGCTCTGATATGTTGCATACATGACATTAAGATTCATTCTAAAATGAACGGACCTTGGATAATTATGTTTATAACTAATAATGAACTATATGCATGCACACCTTTTTATAATAAACCCAAGGTTCCTGAGGATGTGGACAATGTCACTTAGATAGGAGATTCCCTATTGAGATTCTTTAGTAAGATTCTTACTCCCTATTTCCAGATTCTGATGGCGACTTTCGTGCTGTTCATTGACACCCCCACCTGGGAGGTTCACTATGGCCCCGACCATCGGACCTATCATTTTAAGGGGAGCTGCGTCGTCAGAATTTTCATATTTTTGGGACGCCCCTTTGCACATCCTGTACATAGTTATCATTTTTCTCCGACTTCTCCTTTTAGCGATGACATGGTCTTCGAGCGTGCACGGATGCACAATGAGAGGATACTCCATACATATACCACTGCATCTGCCATTCATGACATCCCTGACTATGTTCCATACTCTAGGTATTTGGAGACTGACCCATCGGAGGATTCACCTACCCATCTATATTTAGAGAGTTCTACCCCTACTCCCCCATTGAAGGAGGAGGGTAGTGAGGAGATGGTTACATAGTTGAGGTTGGCACAGAAGCCAGCTATGTGAGCCCGACGTGGTGCCCATGCTCAGGCATCCCGTGTGCCCACTCCCGACGAGCTTCATCCATGGATCGACTATGTTCCACCATATCTAGACTACCAGTAGTAGATCTCTTGGAGGATCTTTTGTGCACACACCACCACTAGTTAGCATAACCTTCTTTTATTCTAGAGGGTACCCATTTTAGGTGCACGAGGGTAGGGGTGACTTCCTTTATGTTTTTCTTTTGTATTTCCATTTCGGTTGTATTCACACTTATGATGTACTAAACTTATCCCGCCTCCCGTAGTTATTATATTAATATAATATTATTGTTAGTGTGTACATGATTGTCCTATGTTATGAAGATGTATGATGTTCTTATCTTGTGCTTTCGTTTGTATGAGTTACGTTTCATGATAACGCTCGCTTAAGATACACATGGCTCTTACTTTGCATTTATATTACCAAAAAAAAAAAATTATCCGTATTTTTCGCTAAGCATTTTAAAGAAAAGTTTAAAGAATAAGATTAAAAGAGTAATAGACTAATGGTTAATCTAAATACGTTCTAGGAGTATTGGGTTATAAATTAGGATGTTACACTGGTGATCATCTGGAAGTGCAATTTTCGGAGGCTCAGGGATGTCAAGTGCTGCCCGAATGGCTTCCATAGTAACAGGAACGTGTTGGCCCCGCACATAGACCTCAGGAAACCTAACTTCAGGAAAGTTTGCATAAAATTCACGCACAATAGATAGGTTGGGTTCCACTGGCTCTTCCAAAAGGAAACCCCACCCGTTCTGGTCGATTATCTCCGTAATCGGCTGAACGCTATCTTGGGACAGATCAACAGAGTGCTCATAGAGTATTGGTCATCCCCGTATCTTCATGATAAATTGTTACTTAGCCTGTAGATCGATGAAGCGGTAGGGATCATTGGCTTAAGGGCCACGCGGCCTAAGTGGTGGGGGAAGAGCCAATGGTGCGAGGTCGGGGACATCAGCTTCCGTAGGTAGGGATAAGGATCGAGGGCGCTTGTTGGATCCGCCAGCGGAGGTAGAAGCTATTCCTACAAAATAAACAAGCGCATGAAATATGTCCTCTAGAGCAGGTAAAGCAAGAAACAACCAAAGCATAAATAGAGGAAAAAGAAATGTAATCATGATGGGTGGGAGTAAAAATATTGCTAAACCACCTCTGAATTAATGGCAAAATCACTTCACACTTCATTGAGGCAATTAAGCAAACATTTGGAAGGCGTTGTTCCACCCCTATCGTGACTAGCAACACAATCAATGCAAAACCCCAAAAAATTGAAAAATAATAACAGCACCAGCATCAGAAGGTAGAGGGGGAGAAGGAAAGAACACATACCTGAAGTGAATGGAGTCAAGGAAGATTTGGAATCGAAAGAAGTTGCATATTGTGCATGAGTAAGGAAGAAGTGGGGCGATGATGTAGTGGGTAGAAAGGGGTAGGATGGTACAGTGGTAATGTGGTGGCGGAGTGGTGGTGATGTGGTGCTTGTGTGTGGGAGCAAGGGTGATGAGAGGGGTGGGAAACAAAGAGTGAAGAGGTGAAGGGGAGGAGGAGAGTGACCCATATGCATAGGTGTGTTTGTTCTTTTAAAAAAATGTGGCATGCGGGTCACTGCTGCAACAATCAAAGTGAAATGCATTGTTTCACTTAGGGTGCCTCTTTTTTTTTTTTTTTTAAAGAAAGTGTACCTGGTTCGGGCTCAATTGAGCGCTGCAGTGGTCATTCAGCACTATAGTGGTCAGCCAAGGATCAAACTTTGTCCAAGAGTCCTAACAGGCTCAGTCCACCGCTGCAATGGTTATTGACCGCTGCAACGGTTGGCAGAATGACATTACACTCGGTTTCTTGCAGCTTGGCCAGTACTTGTCCTCTCAAGACTAAGTTAATACCTAAATAACATGGAATTGAAAGTACATGACATTAAATTACAAAAATTTAAAACAGTGGGTTATCTTCCACCTAGCACTTTGGTTTACTGTCCCTACGTTGGACATGTAGCTCTTCAAGGTTCATACACAGCAGAGAGCAAAGACACATCAGGGTTTTCAATTGAATTAGGCCGTTCATGAAAGAGCTTCACTTTATAGCCATTCATCTTGAACTTTGATTTTGTCTGAGGGTCTTGCAACTCAACAGCACTATATGGGTAAACCTTTGTCACCAAGAAGGGGCCATCCCACCTTGATCGTAACTTCCCCGCCATGAGCTTTAGGCGAAAGTTATACAGAAAGACTTGGTGGCCTTCCTAGACTTCCTTCCTGAAAATTTGCTTGTCATGGAATGCCTTTGTCTTCTCCTTGTAGATCTTGGAACTCTCATAAGCTTCCAGATGAAGTTTTTCAAACTCTTGTAAATGCAAATTTCTCTCTTCACTAGCCTTTTGCAAATCCAAATTGCATTGTTTTACTGCCCAATGATAGGACTTCCCAAATATTATTCTGAAAGGACTCATCCCAATAGGAGTTTTATAGGTTGTCCTGTATGCCCAGAGAGCATTATCCAATCTCTCACTCTAATCTTTTCTGTTAGGTCTCACCACCTTCTCAAGAATCATTTTGATCCCTCTATTGGAGATTTCGGCTTGCCCATTAGTTTGGGGGTGATATGGTGTGGAAACCTTGTGAAGCACCCTATACCTATGAAACAAAGCTTCCATGCTCCTGTTGCAAAAGTGAGATCCCTGGTCACTTATGAGAGCTCTTGGAGTTCTAAACTTTTAGAAAATGTTCTGTCTAACAAAAGCATACACTATGGCAGAATCATTAGTATGGGTAGCTATGGCTTCCACCCATTTTGAAACATAGTCCACTGCAAGGAGGATGTAAACACAACCATGAGAGACAGGAAATGGTCCCATGAAATCAATACCCCAAATATAAAAAATTTTGCAAAATAGCAAGGGTTGTTGGGGCATCTCATTTTTCCAGGAAATTGTTCCTGCTTTCTAGGATTGCTAACAAGCCTTGCAAAACTCAAAGACATCTCTAAATAGTGTAGGGCAATAGAATCCACAGTCCAAAATCTTCCTAGAAGTGTGTTGGGACCCAAAATGGCCTCCACTTGCTTCAGATTGACAAAAGTGCAGTATGGACTGTGACTTAGGTTGATACATACATCGATGGATCACTTGGTCACTGCAAAATTTCCATAAATACGGATCATCCTACACATAATATTTTGAATCACTTCTCAATTTGGCAGCTTATGCCTTAGAAAAACGTGTATGGATAGCCTTTGCAATCAAGTAATTCACAATTTTTGCATACCATGGTGCTACATCAACTCTTAGAAGGTGATCATCAGGGAAAGAGTCATTCAAGGGGTGTTGCTCATGCAGAATGTGCTCTAATGTACTCAAATGGTCAGCCACTAGATTTTGAGCACCATTCTTATCTTTTATTTCCAAATCAAATTCTTGTAAAAGCAACACTCACCTGATCAATCGGGGTTTAGCCTCAGACTTTTTAACAAATATCTCAAAGCTGCATGGTCAGAATATACTACCACCTTGGAACTAAATAAATACGATCTGAATTTATCTAGAGCAAAGACAATTGCCAGGAGCTCCTTTTCCATGGTGGTGTAATTTGATTGTGAAGCATCTAAGGTCCGCAAAGCATAGTAAATAACATGAGATTGCTTACCAACTGATTGCCCCAAAACTACCCCCACAATATGGTTGGAAGCATCACGCATCAGCTCAAATGGTAGGTACCAGTCCTGGGGTTGGATGATGGGAGTTGAGGTCAGGTTCTTCTTTAGAATGCCAAAAGCTTCCTTGCAGCTCTCATCAAAGATGAATCCCACCTCCTTTTGCAAGAGTTTGGTCATGGGTTGCACTAATTTATTGAAATCCTTGATAAAACGCATGTAGAAACCTACATGACCAAGAAAGGAATGCACTTCTCGCACGCTTGTGGGGTAAACCAAATAAGTAAGCACATCTTTCTTAGCCTTATCTATAGCTATTCCTTCCCTAGAGATGACATGCCCAATACCACACCTTGTTTGACCATGAAATGGCATTTTTCAAAATTTAGAACCAAGTTAGTAGAGATACATCTACTCAAAACCTTTTCCAAACTATGGAGGCATGCATCAAAAGAGAGACCAAAAAATGTAAAATCATCCATAAAAACTTCCATGCATTCATCAATAAAATCAGAGAAGATACTTACCATACACCTCTAGAAGGTGCTCGGCGCATTCCATAGCCCAAATGGCATGCGTCTATATGCATATGTACCAAAAGGGCAAGTGAAGGTGGTATTCTCTTGGTCTTCGAGAGCAATAGGGATTTGGAAATACCTAGAGTATCCACCCAAGAAGCAGTAGTATGATTGTCATGCAAGGCTTTCTAGCATTTGCTCAATGAATGGTAATGGGAAGTTATCCTTCTTGGTGGCTTGGTTCAGCCTACAGTAGTCAATACATACTCTTCAACTATTCTGGACTCTTGTAGGCACCAACTCGTTTTGCTCATTCTTGACCACAGTAATCCCAGATTTCTTAGGGATAAGCTAGACTGGACTAAACCATTGACTGTCAGAAATAGGGTAGATTATCTCTGCAGCTAAAAGCTTTACCACCTCTTTCTTAACCACATCTAAGATCAAGGGGTTTAAACATCTTTGGGGTTGTCTCACTAGTCTTGCACCCTCGTCCAAGAAAATGCGATGTGTGCAGATGGAGAGGCTTATACCAGTGATGTCTGCTAGTGTCCACCCAAGTGCCTTCTTGTGACCTCTCAGGACATGCAAGAGCTTGCTTTCTTCTTCTGCAAAGAGGTCACTGGCAATAATAAAAGGTAGGTCAATACCCTCCCATAAGAAAGCATACTTAAAATGAGAGGGGAGGGACTTCAATTCATCTTTTGCTGCCTCAGGTGAGCGCTGCAGCGGTTGTTGACTACTGCAACGGTCACCAGTGTCCTCTAAATCTGCAATCTCAGCTTTCCCTACAAGAACAAGTGCATCACATCCAATGGCAGGTGAAAATGAAGAAGGGATAGTAGGTGTAGGTGATGTGTAGGTGGGTGCATCTCCAAAAATTTCATCACTAATTAGTAAAGCATCCATCTCAACACATTCTTTGCACAAACTATTACTTCCCTTGCAATTCAGGCACTCATACTCATGATCCAAATAGTTATTCAGCATATCACATGCTGAGTCAAAATATTCACCACAAACATCATCCAAAATGTCAATGGCAAAAACAGAGTGATCTTCATAGGGGTATTTAATAGCATTAGCAAGGTTAAATGCCACCTTCATATCACCACATTCCAATGTGAGTGTACCCACATATACATCAATATTGGATTTGGCTGCTTTCAGAAAAGGTCTACCAAGAATGAATGTATATTGGTTCACGTGTGTGTCGTTTGCCATTTCAAGAACATAGAAATCTGCTAGAAAAATTAAATCATTTACCTTAACTAGCACATCTTTTAGCAGTCCTTTTGGCCTTTGAATGGTTCTGTTGACCAACTGCACAATTAGTCCTGTGGGCTTTAGCTCACCAATGTGAAGTGCTTTGTAGATTGATTTGGATATCTCATTGATGGCTACTCCCAGATTAGCTAAAGCATCCTTGAACTCAGAATTTCTAATAACATCGGGAATGGTGAATGATCCAGGGTCCTTGAATTTCTTTGGTAACCCAAGAGTGAGCATCGAGGATACATTCACACCTAAATCCACCCTTTCATTGCCCTTCAACTTGCGTTTGTTTATGCAAAGATCCTTTAGAAACTTAGCATATCTTGGAATTTTCTTGATAGCATCCAATAATGGTATGTTTACCTCTACTTTTTTGAATGTTTCAAGCAACTCAGGATCTAGTTCTACTATTGCAGCTTGTTGAGACTTCATTCTTTGTAGAAAAGGCATTAGGGGAAAGGGAATTTTTCTCTTTTAAACCACGGACACATTGCGTGATCGGCTAAAGGCTCTTTTTTAGTGTCTAGTGGTGGAATGCTCTCGGTGGACCATTGCAGTAGTCATCTGAATCCTCTTCGAACCCCTTTTTCTTCTTGACTTCATATCCTACAGGCCTAGCCGCCTCAGGAATTTTTGTACCAAATCTGAGGGTAATTGTACTCACATTTCCCCTTGGATTTGGTACAATTTGTGAAGGAAACTGGGAAGCTGGGTTTTGTTAACTCTGATTATTTTTCAATTGAGCCATCTCTTCTCTTAACTAGGCATTTTCCTTCCTTATCTCTTGCATTTGCTCCATCATTAATTTCATCATGTTAGTGATAGTGTGATCTGAGCCAGTTAATGGAGGAGGGACTTGTTACCTTTGGTGAGGGGCCTGATATTTTTGTTGTAAAGTTTGGCCCTAATATTGAGAGTTGTTCCCTCACTTGAGATTGGGGTGACTTTTCCAGCCTCAGTTATATGTATTTCCAAATGGAAATTGGCTTGTTGGATTTTGCTTAAATTGAGGTTGGCCTGGGAAGGGATTAATTGCTACAGCTTTTGCTAAGCACTCATCATGTAGTGTAGGACACATATCAATATAGTGCTCAGTAGAGGCACAAATGCCATAAACCATGGGAGCTACTAGTGTTGATACTTGATTAACTACCAGTCATGAGCCCTGAGAGTTCTTGCAAAGTTTAGGTCAATGCTAGATTTTCTATCTGGCTCACCTCATGAAGGCCTTTAGTAATGACTACACCTCTAGAACTAAATTGCTGAAAGTTTACTGCCATGTTTTCAATGAGAGCTCTGGCTTCCTCTAATATTTTGTCCAAAAGTGCTCTTCCACTTGCAGCATCAAGCATGCACCTATCAGCAGGTACAAGTCCTTCATAAAAATATTGGAGGAGTAGTTGCTCTGGAATCTGATGCTTTGGGCAGCTTGCACATTGGAGCTTGAATTGCTCTTAATATTCATAAAGGGTCTCATTGGACTGGCGAATCCCAGATATATCTTTTCTGATAGATGCCACTGGGGAAGCAGGAAAGTACCTCTCAAGGAACAATTTCTTCATTCCAATCCAATTGATTACAGCCCTATCAGGTAAATTAAAGAACCAATTTTCAGCAGCACCCTCTAGGGAGAAGGGAAATGCCCTTAGCTTCACATCATCCACTTCCACCCTATTAGGCCTCATACCAGAGCATACCATATGTAGTTGCTTGAGATGCTGATGAGGGTCTTCTCCAGACAGCCCATGGAACTTGGGTAAAACGTGGACCATATACCCCTTTAGGTCAAAGTCATTCTCAAGTTTAGGGTATGTAATAGCCAAGGGCTGCTGGGTTAAGTCAGGAACTGTGAGCTCCCTGAGTATTTTATTATGGTCTCCCATAGTTTCTGTAGTACCTGAAACAGTAAATAGAGGGTTAGATCGCCAAGAGTGTTCCTCTTGTTAACGCCTTGCCTATCTAATCCGCCTTAAAGTTCTCTCAATGTCAGGATCAAGAGGGTTAAATTTTCAGCGAACAGGGAACGCCTCATACAAGGGAACAAGAAAAAAAATAAAAATAAAACACAGACAAAATAAAACAAGAAAAAAAAAATAGAAACAAAAATAAACAACTACGTGCTATTGCCTCCCCGCAATGGCGCCAAAATTTGATGTGAGTTGTCACAACCCATAATAAATTAGAAAATAGTTTTAATACTAAATTGTACCAAAAATGTAGTCAAAGGGTACAACCTAGGTCGTCTCTCAAAGGAGGTTTTATCACTTAGTTGAGAATTGGGGGTTTTAAAGAATAAGATCATAGTAATAAAAAATTAGAGATTAACAGCAACAAAGTAGTAGCAAATAGAGAGGAAGGCACTAGTGCAGGGTAACTCTAGGATTGGAATTAATTATCATTCACCACATGTTGAATCCATTAATGGCCCTTAGTTATTAATAATTTGCAACTCTACTAGTGATTAATCAAACTCTAGAATTTGACCAATGAAATTAACAAATAACTGAGATCTCAAATTAATTGGATGATCTATTATGACTAAAGGGTTTCCCCAAACAACAATCATCAATTTGGGCGTTCCAATAACAATTATAGCAATCACCACAATTATTATAAAAATAGAAATTGAAGAACAATAGGAAAATTAATGCATTCAACATGAACAAAGGGTCCCAAAGTTATCCCAATCTATCTGGAGTTCCCTACATTAGCTATGAAATCTACTCTTCCATTCTTGGAGGATTACAATCAATGAATATGAAAGATTACCTGGAAACAATAGCAACAATCCTTGCAGTAACGCCGCGATTTTTCCAATGTACAAATGACCAAAATGCCCAGAGGTCATTTTATCAGGAAAATGAGGATCGCTGGCCCCGGCTATCCTCCAGGGGATGTTTTGATGTTGAAAGGGGATTATGTGTTATGAGTGTTAATAGAGCAGAAGAATCTCATTTTTGAGTTCGGATGTGTAAAATGATCAAAATGCCCCTGTGGCTAATTAACACCCAATTAAGTGTCGACTAAGCCCGAGCTTCACCCAAAGGTTTGAAATAATATTTTTAAGTAATGTTTAACATCGGGGTGGGCCCAGGTAGTTCCAGGAGGTTTTGCAAAAAATTACCATTTTGCCCCCGGCCAAGTGCATTTTGGGCCTAATGATACGATTAACGAAACCTAAGCAATATTATACTCTAATTAAAGATTAGTAAATTCTAATTACTAATCTAGAGTCAAAATAATTAATGGATAATTAAAACCTAAGATTGCGTAGAGAAACTCAAAATCCTTTTCTTGACTTAAGACTTTATGTCACATTTTCAATGAATAGTATTTTCCCTATTCTAATTCCATGATTTATGGAAACTAGGATGTGATTGAGAATCTTGATTAGAAGATGTTTGACCCAATTAATGACCAAGACCACTCCTAAACCTTGTCTTGATATGCCTTAATCATCTTCTTTCTCATCTAAATACTTAAACACAACTCCTAATCCATGACCTAACTAAATCAACTTCTAAACAAACCCATAAACCAACATTTAAATGAGATTTTCTCCTCCCCATTTCTCCTAAACATAACCAGCCACTCCTTCCATTTTTTATCCATCATATGTTGGAATTCAATTAAAATATACTTGAAGAACCATACTTAGCCATACCTTAAGCCATGTCTTGAACCATACCTAGCCATACCCAAAGCCTTACCATGCAAAGAGATATTTTTCTCTTCCTTCCTTCCCTCCATGACCGCCGGCCACTCCCTCCATTCATACCCCCATATGATTCATTTTTCTAGAAATAGGCATCAAAGGAAGCTTGCAAGAACACTTGCTCATATTTGTAACTTCAAGTTTTTTTTCTTTAAGCTCAAAGAATTCTTCTTCTTCTTCTACATTTCTTCCAAGAGCCACCATCTGTAACATCCTAATTTTTAACCCAATAATCCTAGTGTAACATCCTAATTTTTACCTAATACTCTAGAACATATTTAGGTTAATCGTTAGTATATTACTCTTTTAGTCTCATTCTTTATAACCCTTCATTAAAATACTTAGCGGAAAATATGAATAAATTTTTCTTTTTGAAACTTGAAAGTAAAATGCGAGCCGCGTGCTAACCTAACGTTTGTCATAACCATAACGTTCAAGAAAAAGTAACCACACTATTCATAATCATGAAACATAGTATTATACATATCAATCATAATATCATCACATCTTCATAGATACATAGATTATTAGCATCATTGTACCATCATTTACATCAAAACATGCCCATATATGTGAAGTGATCCTTATCCACCTATGAGGTTGGATAAGTGCCAACCCAAAAGCTAAGCTATCTATGCTCCCGCAGCGACCCTCTGCTCCGTCTGCTAGTGTGACCCTTAAGCGCAAGCCTCAGAAGAAGTCACGAACCTCGTTGTAATCCTCGTCTAGAGACGACACGGGAGAAAAGGAAGGGATGAGAAACTCATTCAAGATTCTCAGTAGGGATTCCCGACTCTAACACTAGTGTCATCGTCATCGTCCCCAGCCACCTCGGTTTTAATTATGAAAAAGGTGTACATGCATAAGGATTGGTTTTGGGCTTTACAATTCTATTTATCCGAAGTGGGTGTCTTTTAGTATGTGTCTCATGAATGCAACAGATATTTGATGTATGCATGACAACGCCTTATGCACATTAACACGAAAATCGTAATACTTGGGCACATCATAAGGAAACATAAATCATATACGTGGCATAAAAAGGCATTGTACTTTTCATGTGACCTCTTTCTCGTAAGTAAAACTCTTAAGTTCTTTTTCTTAAAGACCACCCTCTTAACATATCCACCAAAAGTCCAACCGATTCACCGGCCCGGCGATAATCTGGTCACCAAACTACATCTCACCTATCGCTTAAGAATGAGCTCAATCCTAACTAGTCGTCACTAGATTTAATATGGGCTAATAGAGGGGGTTTACATAACTTTCTTGGATCACCTATCTTAGGATCATTTCCTTCTTTGAAACGCTCTACAGGTATCTAATACACAGTGAATTGTCCGCTTTGGCAAGCTCAATGTCAATACCCTCACGGATTTGTTTCCTCCCCACCGTAGTGGGAGGAATGCGTCTCAGTGTTACGTCACATCTGTTCTGGGGTGCTTGGCCCAACCGGTGTCACCCAGGAGTTTTCACAAGCTTTTTCTCAAGTACTCAAGTTTGATGGGAAATTGACAACAGAACGGCGACATAATCGAATTTCCATCAAACTTGCTTTATGCCACCAAACATATAGAGCATGCATAGCCATTCAATACCAACATAAGGCATCATAATCATCGTATGCATCATAAGCATCATAATACCATAATTTTGCATAACGCATCATGGCGTGAGCATCAACACATCAACACTATATACTCTCATAAGAGATCACATGCTCAAGTTGTTCCCATAATAAAACATACACTTGCATGAAACATTAAAGCTCATTATGCTCTTAAGCCTATGGTGTCTTATGCTTTGACCCTTACGGGTCTAAATCTTGAAAACTAATTACGCTATCATCCGTTTTTATCCTTTTATGCACCTATAGGCTCACAACTAATAATTCTTACTAATTTTTATGTTCGTCAATGAATCTGGACAGCCTTACACTTTAAGGGCAGAAATTACATCTTGTGATTATGAGGGTTCTAGAAACTACGTCTTAGACCCTTTCTCGATTCCATTTTCACCTAAAGCGCTATAAATTAAATCTAAACCAATTATGGAGTATTCCTAAGCCTCTAAACTAATTATAAACCATGTTTACTACATTGTAAGGGTGCTGGACAGAATCAGAAAACTAAATGGTCTAAGAGTTCTAGAATTGCGGTTTTACGATTTTCTAGTTACTAGTTTCTCTATAGGTGCCAAAATTCATTCCTACTTCAAATGTAACCCAATTTTTCATGATTAAACAATCCTAATCTGATTATCTCCCCATTGAAACAGTTTGGACAGTGTCTATAACTAAATGGGATAAAACTATGCTAAATCTTGACTTTACGGTTTTTCCTAGAAAGCTAGTTCCTTTCCTAACTTGCATAGAAATGTTCCTACTTCATCATACATAATTTTTACTCATTCAAACACATCAAACATCATCACATGGCAGCAAACACATCATGGAAGAACCGAAACATTAAGTTACTAGTTTCTCTTGGAATCATTTTCAAGACATTAAGTTACTAGTTTCTCTTGGAATCATTTTCAAGACTTCTAAAACTCTTTTGCAAACCATTTTATTATGTCAAAAAGACTAAACACATCCTTAGGTCAGTGACCACTTAATCCCTCCTTAAAAGAGTGTTAAATTCATAGAACCTTGTTAGTCTTAAACTTAAACAAATTCATGAGCTTTAAAAGGATTTCTTAAAACTTGACTTCTTGGTCCTTGAAGCTAGATGAAACCCATTCCAAGTCCATCATCACTTCATGGCCGAAATCATGCATTCAAAGAATGCTCCCTTATTAAACTTTAACTTGAGATAAAATGGGCAAGTCTTTGAGCTCTAAGATCTTTTAAGTGATGACATAATTTAAACATGCTATGCACTTCATTTTTATTCTTCATTACAAATTAAAGTGAGAGCTTAAAGTAAACATGCTAGACTTGAATATAAAAATGCAAGGCTTAAAATAAATATGCAAGACTTGGAATATAAATATGCAAGTTCATTTCTTTATTTTAATGCTCTAAGCCCAGCAACAATCGACTTTAAGGCCGAAATAGAAAGGCTTTGAGATTTAGTTAGGTGATAGTGCAAACCTCATTTTAAATCTTTACGTTCTTTAGTGATGAAAGGTAAATATGCTAGACAAGAATATAAATATGAAATGCACTCCATTCTTTAGCCTTTAACTTTAAGTGATGGCTTGGAAATTAAATATGAATGCAAAACTCAAAGTAAATATGTAATGCACTCCATTTTATTTCTTATTAGAGCTCATATAAGACTTTAAAGGAACTTAAACCTCAACCCAAACTCATCATGACAAGATAAAGTAAAACAAGAGTGAACCTCAAGGGTTCCTTAAAACTCAAAGTTTCTTTTCTTGGAATGTAAACATAAGTAACATTTTTATTAAAACTCAAGTTCTAGAGGCCTCATTGTGATGAACACATAGTCATCATCTAGAAGCTCTCATCATCAAGCCATTGTGAGTTCCCTTGGCCAATGTGACCGAAACCTTAAAGAAAGGAAAGGAAGAAGAACCGAAGTTGTTGGAGAAGAAAAGAAACATTTGGAACTCTAGAGGCCATGATCTTGATGATGCATTAACACCAACATCATGAGCTCTCATCATTGAGTTCATGTTAACCATTTTAAAATATCATCAAGTGAAAGGTTTCAAAGTTCAAGAAGAAAGAACAAAGAAAACATCTTTAACTTAAGAACAAAGATCAAGCTTTAGAGATTATCCAAGTGATGAACATTATCATCATGGAACCTCATCATCAAGCTCTCATTCCTTTGCTCTCAAAGGGCTCATGGCCAAACCATGGAGGAGAAGAAAAGAAATAAGTTCTAGAAAGGATTCAAGAGAAACTATAAACACATAAAGAAATTATGAACTTTAAATGAAATAACTCTTGAAAGAAAATCCCTACCTAGAGATAAGGAGGTTGGAATGAGAGAAGAGGATGAAGAACTTGAAGAACTTGAAGACTTGAACTTGAGGGAAAAAGGAAGCTTTGAAGTGTTTCTTTGAGAACTTACACTTTGCAAATGAACCCAAAATTATACAAGTTCACCCAAGCAAGCTATTTATAGAGAAATGAAACAAATGAAGGGTGCATGGAGGGAGAGGGAGTTCGGCCATCAGATTAGAGGGAACCCATGAGTTCCATGAGGTGAGATAATGTGGTCTTGAGGCATGGTGAGGTATAGTTCAAGGTATGGCCTCGAGCATGATTCTTTGAGTGAGAAACAATTCAACATGTGTTGTAAATGAGAGAGAGAGGGCCGAAATTGCATCAGCCATAGGGAGGGTTTTCTTGCATTTTAATTGTAGTTTAGAGTTGTGTTTAGGTGAATCTTTGATTAGGATTACGATTAGGAATTTGTAAGAAAGTGTTTAGGTGAGAAAATGGGTAATCAAGGTTGTCAAGACATAATTAAATAGTGTTCTTGCATCATTAGTGAGTTATAAATTTATTTTAATGTATAAACAATTCTAGACACAATTCCTTGATTTAAGGAATTGGAGAGAGAAAATACTATTCAAGATTCCAAGAGTGAAATCTTGAGTTTTAGAAAAGAGATTTAAATCTAATCTAAGCAATCTTAGGTTCTAATTAATTTTAATAATTTATTTTGACTCTAGATTAATTATGGAAATTAATTAATCTTCGTTTAGAGCCTAATATTGCTTAGGTTTGCTTAATCACATCATTAAACTCAAAAACACTATTCTAGGGGCAAAATCATAATTTTGCACTAAAACTGCCCGGGACCACCGGGACTCAAACAGATGTTTTGAAACATGTAAAAACATGGTTTTAAACCTCTGGGGAAAGTTTCGGGCTCAAATGGCACCTTTACCCGCGTAAAACGCTATAGGGGTATTTTGGTCATTTTGACCCGAAACTGCAGGAAATGAAACTTTCGCCTCTGGAACCACTCAAGGGTCATTCAATCCCCTTCAAACATTGAGTTGGCCCTTCGAGAACTTCCGAGTCGGCCATCCTCGAATTCCGGGCCAAAAATGACCTCAGGGGCATTTTGGTCATTTTCTACTCAGACAGAAAATCGGGGCGTTACACCTAGAATGTATTTAGGTTAACCATTAGTCTATTACTTTTTTAGTTTCATTCTTTAGAACCATTTTTTAAAATACTTAGCAAAAAATATAGGTAGAATTTTTTTCTTTTTGAAAACATAGACAAAACGTGAGCCTCTCGTGCCGTAAAACGTAAATAGAAAAAGAATAACATGAACAGAAACACCAGATAGGCTTCCTAGAAAGAACAACCATCAATACATCATCATATAACATTAACATCAAATATCAAATCAAATATTAATAGTATTAATGATATAGGAACATTCCACAATAACATTACATCAAATATATTGGACCCACCTGTGGAGGTTGAGCATACAACAATTCAAAACTATACATAACTACGATGTGAAAAAGCTAAGACTATGTCCTCGCTTCCGCTGCGCTACTCTGATTTCGACCACCAAGCTACTTCCATGTCGGCACCTCAGGGTGATCCTCGGACGTCGTTGTCAACCTTGTCTGAAGATGAAGATAGAAAAGAAGGATAGGGGGAGTGAGAAACTTATACAAGAATCTCAGTAAAGCTTCCCTATTCACATAGGTGTCATCATCATCGTTCTTAGAAACCTTGGGTTTAATTATGAAATAGTGGGCATAGATAAGATTCATTTGTTAGTTTTCAAATACAATTAGCCAAGGCCGGTATCTTTTAGCATGAATGCAACAAGTATCTCATGTATGCATGGCAATACCTTAGTGCATGCGACATAAATCAACAACGTGTAGTTTCAAAACACAAGACAGGGCTAAGCACAAGAATAGGGGACAATCTATAAAAAGAAAACAGTGGCACATTGATGAATGCATGATAGAGTAATGTAATGAGTTCTCATATCTCTTTCATATTGTTCCACCCTCTTACGTCATCACCAAAAACCCAACCAACACGCCAGCCCTGGTGATTTTACAGCACGCCTAGGCTGAGCTCAACCTAACTAGCCGTCGCTAGATTTCATATGGGGTAATAGAGGGGTAACACATCATTTCTTCTTCCAAACGCAACCACTGGCATCTAGTGCACAGTAATATTGTTCACTTTGGCAAGCTCAATGTCAATATCCTCACGGTTTTATTTCTGGGGGTGCTCGGCCAAACCGGTGTCACCCAGGATGTGTCTCAGTACTATATTACATCTATTCCGGGGGTGCTCGGCCGAATCGGTGTCACCCAAAATGTATCTCAGCGTGCTATGCATGAATGCAACATAAACACATGTTCTCTTCAGAGATGCAATACAATCATAAATCATTATTTAACTTATCATGCTCATAAACTTCTATATCATGCATCTCGATCAATGATAATCATTCATGCAATTTATCATGCAAGCATGCTTTCACATTCGTTTCATATGTATATATATATACACATTCACCGAACTATAAATCATCATGTTCATAATCCGAGAATAGGCATGCAAGATCATCAATTCATATTCACATAAAGAAAGGAACACTTATCTACACATTTTAGATATTGGTGATCGATTACATGGGCCTTGTAATCGATTACTTGGCTCAATTTTCTAAAACAGGGAAGTTTGAGATCTTAGTAATCGATTACATGAGCCTTGTAATCGATTACCTCGATTGAAAATGCATTCTAGGTCTCAAGAACACCTGCGTAATCGATTACATGTAGTGGTAATCGATTACTAGAGTCTAGAAGTGTGTTTTGGGTTTCCCAGAACATCGTGTAATCCATTACATCATCTTGTAATCAATTACACAGGCCAAAAACTTATATCTAGGTGTGGAAGGCACTCTGATAATCGATTACATAGGCCACAAATCGATTACACAAGAACCCAAAATGGCAAAAAACTCAAGCTTTAACATTCTTAAAACTACCCATTCATTCTAAAAACCTTTTAATGTCATTCCATCATCTTTCTTAAAATCAAGCACACATTTACTCCCCTTGGGGCCTACAATCTTTCAAAACCTATTTACATATCATGAAATCAAGATTCATTATCAACAAGGCCTTTTTCAAAATCTCCAACTCCTTAAGTGGAAACACCCATTTTTAAAGGTAAAAGCACATGGAACCGAAATTCATTTGTGAGTTAAGAGGAGTAAATCTTAAGCTCTAGGATTATTTAGGTGATGGCGTAAATTTAAACATGCAAATGCAAACCTTATTTTAATCTTGTTATTATGAAGTGATGGCAATGGAAATGTAAATATGAGATACAAAGCTTAAATATAAACATGTAATGCAAGTCCAATTCTTTATTTTAGTGCTCTAGGCTCTACAACAATCGACTTTAAGGCTAAAATAGGCAAGCTTCGAGATTAATTATTAAGCGATAGTGAAGAAATATAAATATGAATGCAATCCATTTATTAATCCTTTAAGACCTAGGCTCAAGATCCCATCTTAACTCTTAAAAACCACATAACAACTTTATTTGTTAAAAACTCTTAGAAGTAAAACCTTGAGCTCTAGAAGTCAAGCAAATGATGGTTTTACAACGAACATCAAAGATCCTCATCATCAAGCCATGGTTTTCAAACATTTAACAAAACAAGAACAAGTAGAAGAAGCTCAAAATCGAAAAAGAGAAAGAACAAGGAAAGGAAGAAAACTCAACATAGAATCCCTACCTTTGGATGTGTTTCTTGATTAAGGGAGAGCTTGCTCTTGGAAAGTCAGAGAAAAAGAAGAAGAAGAAGAACTTCCTTGGAGTTGAGAGAAAGAAAGTCTTTAGAGGTGTAAGAGAAATGAGCACAGTGGTCCTTTGAGGAGGCTTCTCTTATTTATAGAGAATTTTCATCATAAGAGGAGTGAGGGGAGAAGGCTAGGTGGCGCCATTTTGGTGGAGGAAGGAAAGAAAAATATCTCATTCAAAGGCATCATATCATGGCATGGTGTGGGTATGGTTCAAGGCATGGTCCTAGGCATGGTTCAAGGCATGGTTAGGTATAGGTGGCCATGCCTTTCTAGAAGAACTTGGGGGACAAGTTGCTTCTTAATTGTAGGTTAGGATGTGTTTAGGTGTATCTTTGATTAGGTTTATGATTAAGAGTTTGTAGTTAAGTGTTTGAGATGAGTGATTAAGAGGCTATTTAAGGCATGATTAGTGAGCATTCTTGCCCATTAGTGGAGTCAAACCATATTCAATCAAGATTTTCAATCACATCCTAGGTTCCTTAAATCATGGGATTGAAATGGGGAAAACACTATTCACTTTTTGGCTTGAAGACCATTTTGATTCTAGATAGGATTTAAACTTTTTCTAAACAATCTTAAGCTCTAATGAACCTCAACTAATTATTTTGACTCTAGATTAATTATGGAAATTAATTAATCTTCGATTAGAGCCTAATATTGCTTAGGTTTGCTTAATTACGTTATTAAGCTCAAAATCACTATTCCAGGGGCAAAATCGTAATTTTGTATAAAAACTGTCCAGGACCACTGAGATTTAAACAGACATGCCCAAGCTCATAAAAATATCATTTTAACCTTTTTAGGACATTCCGGGCTTCAATGGTACTTATACCCATGTAGAAACACTATAGGGGTATTTTGGTCATTTTGACCCCAAACCTCAGAAAACGAGATTTTCGTTTCTGAAACCATTCAAAAACCATCTAATCCCCTTCAAACATTGAGTTGACCCTTTGAAGACCATCGGGTGGGCTATCCTCAAATTCTAGTTGGAAAATGACCTCAGGGGCATTTTGGTTATTTCTCTCAGATAGAAAAAAATCAAGGTGTTACACCATCTTCCACCATTTCCTAACCTCAAACCACCACACAACCACCATAGATCTTCCTCTAAACACTTAACCTTTCCATTTCCAAGGCCAAAACTCAAGAACACATCCTCTTTCCTTTTCTTTCTCACTTGGCCGAATCCACATTTGGCCTCAAGGAATACTTTTCTTTTCATTTCCTTTCCAAGATCAAGCTCTTATCTTTTCAAAGAAAAATATCTTTGGTAGGGAGTTGTTTCAAAAATTGCTATTCTTTTCTCTTGTTTTACTCTTGGTTTGAATGATACAATGTTGATTCTTCCTTACTCCTCCTTAATTTCGGTTCTTCACCTTCATTTTTCTTTCTTTTTATTTCGGCCTTGATGGCCTACATTTGGAAGAAACCATGGCTTGATGATGAGGATCTTGGGTTTTGGTTGCAAAACCATCATTTATTTGACCTCTAAAGCTTGAAGGTTTCATGTAACATCCTAATTTTTAACCCAATACTCTAGAACATATTTAGGTTAATCATTAGTATGTTACGTCATAGTTTCCTCTTTACTTTAAAATACTTAGCGGAAAATACAGGTAAATTTTTTTTGTAATGTAGAAGCAAAGTGAGAGCTGCGCAACACAACGAATGATGAAGCATAAGAGGAATAAAACACAAATTCAAATAAACACCTCATGAACATTCGATCATAAAACATGTAATTGCACAACATGATAAAACAAACCTCATATATATATATATAATATGCCCGCTCAAGAAAAGCGGGACTTAGTTTGGTACAGCATAGAACAATTACAACTGAAGTGAAAGTACAATGGAAAGGAAAATATAATAGAAAGCGAAAAGGAAAACTCCCCAACCCAAGTGCATCTAGAATGGATAACCTCTAAACAAAAGAAGGTTTATCCTCATCTATGTAGTGTGTGCACTATCTCTACCCACGAGCCGCTACTGATGGGATTCCGAAAAGGGTGGGACATATCCAATCTAAGGACGAAGCACATCTGGGCACTCGCTGCGGCTGGACATGAGCTCCTCGACGGGGGCACATGGACCACCTCCGAGCCAGCCTTGGCTGAGTGACAGTCTCCTTGCTGTCCTCTCCCATCAGTGGTGGAGTGTGGGCAGAGCTCTCGCTATACAAGTGGGTAGGCGGGTCTTCCAACGGATCGGCCTCCGAGAAGTACATACGAGGCATACGGTCAGGGTAGTCACGCATGGCTGAGGCAGTGGTGTGCATACAGAGCACCCTCTAATTGTGCGTGCGAGCACGCTCCAAAACTCGATCATCATCGCCATATGGTGATATCGAGGAGAAGTGATGAGTATGTACAGGATGAGCGAAAGGTCGTCCAATAAACATGAAGACACAAACAGTGTATCGACCCTCAAAATGGTATGATCCATGCTCTAGATCATGGTGCGCTTCCCACGTCGGGGAATCCACAAAAACCATGAACGTCACCATCTGAAGACAGGACAGAAAGAAGAGATAGAGGGAGTGAAAATCTTACTAAAGAATCTCAGTAGGGTAACCTCCTATCTAGGTGTCATCATCTACGTCCTCAGGAACCTTGGGTTTCTTTGAAAAAGGTGAGCATGCATAAAATTCACTTATTAGGTTTTAAATTTAATTATCCAAGGTCCGTTCCTTTTAGGATGAGTTTGAATGTCATGGATGCATCATAATAAAGCATGAATGCATGAAAATGCAATAGGCAGAAATCAATTAAATATTCATAGAGATATCAACATCAAACAGGTGGCATATACTTCTCATGTAAAAGCATTTCTCTTTCTATAACTGTGTGACATTCAAAGCATCATACTGCAACATAGGGATCACCCTAAAAAGACAATTGATCTGGGAGTGCTCGGCCGAACCGGTGTAACCTAGAACGTGTCACATCTCTAGGTTATGAGCTCATACCTTAACTAGTCGTCACTAGTTCTTACTTATCATCTAATAAGCGTAGTCACAATTATAATAATCATAACAAAACGCGTCGCACCGATATCAAGTACACATCGAAGATTGTCCTTTTTGGGGCGTTACGTATCGCCGTCCCCCTCAAGGATTTGTTTCTAGGGCGTTACGTATCGGCGTCCCCTAGAACACATTTTTACAGTACTATGTCACATTCAAAAACTCATATCTTTTTTTAAAAAAAACTTTCTAAGTTCCTCAAATTTATCAGAAATTCAGAAGCATAATGACGGCACACCAAATTTCTTCCAAATTTTCTTTATGCCGCATTCATATATGTACATAATCATGTGCATCACAATCATCATAAATTTTCATAATAAAAACATGCACTCACATGAAATACTAAAGTTCATTATGCTTTTAAACCTAGGGTGTCTTATGCTTTGACCCTTTTGGGGCTTAAACTCGAAATATAATTATTCTAACATCCGCTATTAACCTTTTATGCACCTAAGGATTCACAACTAAAGATTCTTACTAATGTTTATGTTTGTCAACGAATCTAGACAGCATCATGCTTTAAGGGCAGAATTTACATCTTGTAATTACAGGGGTTCTAGAAACTACGTCTTAGACTCTTTCTACGTTCCATCTTTGCCTAAGGCACTATAAATCAAACCTAAACCAATTATGGGGCATTCCTATGCCTATGAAATAATTATAAACCATGTTTACAACATTACAAGGTTGCTGGACAAAAATAGAAAATTAAATAATCTAAGTGTTCTAAAATTGCACTTTTATGGTTTTCTAGTTACTAGTTTCTCTATAGGTGCTGAAAATCAATCCTACATCAAATGTTACCAAGTTTTTCATGATTAATCAATCCCAAACTGAATGTTATCCCATTAAAACAGTTTTGACAGTGGCTAAAAATCAATGGGTCAAAACTATGCTAAAACTCAACTTTACGGTTTTTCTATAAGACTAGTTTCTTTGCTAACATGCATAGAAAGGCTCCTACCTCAACATATATAATTTTTGCACATTCTAGCATACCAAAACAATATCATACAGCAGCAAGCACATGAGGGCAGAACTGAAACATTAAAGCTCAAGCATCATTCAAAAATTATATCCTTAATACATACAAGTCAATAGTTTCTTTTAGATTCATTTTAGGACTTCTAAAACTCTTTGGAAACTAACTTATTTAATTAAAATCCTCATAAACTAAACAAGGGCAACAACCATTTGAGTTGGCCCATGGTTGGAATTTAAAATGTAAAATCATACTTGAAATATTCTTTGAGTTCTCCTATGCTTAAGAAAATCCTAAGACATAGATTATAGGCACTTGTGACTAGATGAAACTCACACCAAGCTCATCATCATCACATGGCTAAATTTTGCATTCATGGGAATGCTTCCATAACCAAACTTTAGCTTGAGATAAAAGGGCAAGTCTTTGAGCTCTAGGATCTTTAAGTGATGACAAAACATAAACATGCTATGCATTCCATTTTATTCTTCATTATAAAGTAAAATGAGAGCTTCAAAGTAAATATGAGATGTAAGAGCTTGAAATATAAACATGAGGTGCTAGGAATATAAATATGCAAGACTTGAAAATAAATATGCAAGACTTGAAAGTAAATATGCAAGACTTGAAGTAAATATGCAAGTTCATTTTATCTTTTAGGATTTAACTGATGACTTGAAATATAAATATGCTAGACAAGGAAAGTAAATATGAATGCAAGTCCAATTCTTTATTTTAGTGCTCTAGGCTCCACAATAGTCGACTTTAAGGCTGAAATAGGCGAGTTTCGAGATTAATTATTTGGTGATATGAACATGCAACTCTTGTTTTAATCTTTACATTTTAGGTGATTAGCTCAAAAATGAATATGCTAGGCAAGGAGAATAAATATGAATGCAAGTTCATTTTTCATTCTTCACTAGAGCTCTTGCAAGACTTTAAAGGAACTTAAACCTCAACCTAAACTTATCATAGCAAGATAAAGTGAACTTTAGAGTTCTTTGTTCCAAGGTGTCAAAGAAACCTTATGGTTTGAACATCATCATTAACTAACGACCTTTCTTTGAAAAACAAAAGCAAAGCAAAAGAAAGGAACCGAAATCTTTGCAAAAGGGAAGGAAAAAGAAATCGAAATCAAAAAGGAAAGAAAGAAAAGGAACCGAAACTTGTTTCAAGAGAAGAAAAAGGAATAGCCAAAATATGTTAAGATCAAAACCAAGTTCCAAGCTTTAGAGGTTTCTCAAAGGATAATCATGAGTCCATTATCTTGAAACCTTATCATCAAGCCATGGTTTTCCTTCCAACGTAGGCCATTATGGCTAAAATTAGAAAGGAAGAAAAAGGAAACCAAGAACCAAAAAAGAAAGAAAAAGGGAAGAAAAGAAGAACTAATACTTTATCATTTCAAACCAAAAGATAAACAAGGAAAGGAATGGCATAACTCTATATAACTCCCTACCTTGGATGTGTTCTCCTTGATTGTGAGAGGAATTGCTCTTGAAGAGGAAGAAGAAGAGGAAAAAGAAGAAGGACTTCTTGAAGCTTGAGAGAAAGAAAGTGGTTGGGGGTGCAAGAGAAATGAGCAAAGGTTTTAGCAAGTTCCTTCGTTGTCTATTTATAGAGGAAATGAAACATGAGAGGAGTGAGGGGAGGAGGCTAGGTGGCACAATTTGAGAGGAGGAAGGAGAGAAAATATTTTTTACATGTTGTCATTCATAAGTAAGGCTAGGCATGGCTAGCATGTCACTTTGAGTGTTGAAATGAGCAAATTAGTGATGCATGGAGGGGTGAGGTGGTGCCACTTTTTGGGAATCCAAGGGGAGGAAATTGTTTCATTAATTTGTGGGCTAGTGATGTGTTTAGGTATATCTTTGATTAGTTTTAAGATTAGGAGTTTGTAGTAAAGTGTGTGAGTGAAAAGATAGGTAATCAAGGCTATTTAAGGCATGATTAGTGAGCATTCTTGCCCCCATTAGTGGCGTCAAACCCTACTTAATCAAGGTTCTCAATCACATCCGAGGCTTCTTGAAGTATGGAGAGTAAATAGTAAAAACACTATTCAAGATTCTATGTCTTGGGGACTTGAGTTAAAAAGGGGTTTCAGTTTAATCTAAGCAATCTTAGGTTCTAATTAACTTTAATAACTTATTTTGACTCTAGATTCATTATGGAATTAGAGCCTAATATTGCTTAGGTTTGCTTAATTATATCATTAAGCTCAAATGGCACTATGCTAGGGGAAAAATTGTAATTTTTCGTAAAAACTACCCGGGACCACCGGGACTCAATCGGATGCTTTTAAACACGTGAAAACATACATATATATATATATATATATATATATAACCTTTGGGGAAAGTTTCGAACTCGAACAACACCTTTATCTACGTAAAAATGCTATACGGGTATTTTGGTCATTTTGACCCGAAACTGCAGAAAACACGATTTTTGTTCCTGAAATCACTCAAGGACCATCTAATCCCTTTCAAGCATTAAGTGAACCCTTCGAGGGCTGCCGGGCCGGCTATCCTCAAATTTCGGGTAGAAAATGACCTCAGGGGCATTTTGGTCATTTTCTCTCAGACAGAAAATCGGGGCGTTACAAAAATGGCATTTAACACTTAGTAAACATATAGGAATCACCCATAACTGGCTTAGAAATTAATTCTAGTATCATAGGAAAGGTTGGTATTGAGAAAGGGTTAGAAACATTTTATAAGATCACCAAAATGGTCCATTTCCTTTTATTTCAAATTTGTCTAGATTTGCTTAAGTGACACCCTTAGCTTAATAATACATGAGAATTCTTGTATTTGATCCCTTAGATGCATAATACGATAAATACTAAAGTCAAGGTTACCCGATTTAAAGACTAAAAAGCAATGAAAGCACCTATTATGTAAAATGTTGTGATTTTCCATGTGCTTGAAAATATGTGAACTTAATATCTTACATGATTAGTCATTTGATTGTGAAAATTGATATGGCATGCTATTATTTCACTTGAAATGTCTTAAAGTTGCATACGTTTAAGTAATATAAAGAGCATGAGAAAAGTATATGATATGGTTGTGATCTTAACATGGCATGCTAATATAAAGGTGACATAAAAATATGTGGAAATGATCCTCTAGACTCCCCGAATTAAAAGTTATGAGAGGTGATCCAATAAGGAAATGATCCTTTGGACTCCCCGAATTAAAGGTTATGAAAGGTGATCTTGTTACCCCCTATCTCGTACTCTATGATTTGGGTGTTAACTTATCATAGGATAAGATTATGCTAGTGATGACTAGTGAGGTATGAGCTCATAACCTAGAACTCTCAAAAGGCGAGAGAAATAGGGTGGCCCTAAATGAGAGAAACAATTAATCTAAGTCACCTAAAAGATAAGTGGAAAGAAAGTCATGTTATATTTGTTGTTTATCCATGAGTATTCCTTAGAATTGATATTAGCACATTGTATCTCGCATTGCCATGCATCTCATGATAAGGTATGTTGCATTCATGACATTCAAAATGCATATTAAAATGAATGGGCCTCGGTAAATGGTACTTTAGAACTTTAAAAATTAAATCTTATGCATGTTCACCTTTTTTATAAAGAAACCCGAGGTTCTTGAGGATGTAGACGATGACACCAAGATAGGAGTGTACCTTACTAAGATTCTTTACCAAGTTTCTCACTCCCTCTATCTTTTCTTTCCATCGCATCTTTAGAGAACGATGGCAGCCTTTGTGACCTACATTGAGCACAAACATAGGAGCTTCATTTTGATACCATATACTAGTCGTACCATTTTGTGGGTCGTTGTTCCATGCACATGTTTGTATTCCTCGATTGCCCATTTGCCCAGCCAGTTACTAGCTTCTGATTCATGCCGACCTCGCCCTTCGCTGATGACTTACTCTTCGAGGGCACGTGCCCCCGAGGAGAGCGTATTCGCCGTACCCCTGATGTTGCCTCTGCCATCCATGCCTACCCAGAGTACGTTTCCCGCTTACCCCGACTCATTCTGAGACTGACCCATTCGAGATGGACATCCCATCCATGGGTTCCTCCCCCACTGTACCCATGGAGTTAGGCAGCGAGGCTACCGTGACATAGCCACTTCAAGGCGGCAGGGTGAGGATGGTACCTCACTGCTGAGCACATGTTCGACCAGCTCATCGTTTGGCCACCCCGGCTGACTTGGCCTAGTAGGTTAGATATTTCCCTCCCCATGATGATTAGGAGTAGGAGCTGGCAGCTGACTCATAGTGCACACACATGTACATGCTTAGGATAGCCTTCTTTTGCTTTTAGAGGTGATATTTAAATGCACTTACGTAGTTAGGGGATTTAGTTGTATTTCTTTATGTTATGCACGGATGACTATATTAATGCTACTACTATTATTTGTCTGGTGTATGGTATAACTATTTATATATCTAACTGTGATGTTGTTTCATTTATGGTTTTATGTTTGATATGTCATGAATTTCCTTTTGATTATTTGCAGGGTAACGATGTAGTTTACTTTATCCATGTGTAAGGCTCACGTTTTGTTTTCATGCCAAAAAGAAAAAAATTTTACCTATATTTTTCTAAGTATTTTCTAAAAACTAGAATTAAAAAATGGAATAAAAGAGTAATAACTAATAATTAACTTGAATACATCCTAGGTGTATTGAGTTAAATATCAGGGTGTTACACTTGTTATCATCCACAAGGACCAAACAATCCACTAATAGAATCCCTAAAAGGGAGAAGATAAAGAGAAGAGAGAAGAGAGAGAAAGTGAGGTAGAGTGAGAAAGAGAATAACAATAACTAAAACTTTGCTGGTCGAAAACTAGGGTAAAATTCTGATATGTTTCTATAAATACTGCTCTCAGAAGATGGGGTCAAAGTGGGACCCATAACAGTTAAAATTGCTTTTCAGGTCTATCGTGCCACCGCTATAGCGGTTGTTGACCATTGTAGTGGTCTCCAGAGAAGATGCTTGCAGGACATAATGCGGGGCTCTTTGTTGACTGCTGCAGCAGTTGTTGACTACTGCAGTGGTTACCCAAGTGGTTAACTTCGGCTGCTTCTCCTTTTTCTAGCTTTTGACTTCTTCGAGAGGGTTCCCAGCCCTTTTCTTTGAGATTTGCACATGATCCAATGCCTTTGTACATGAAAACCACACTAGGAGATAGGTTAAATATAACAAGCTTCAATCTCCAAAGGTTAGTGCAATAATCAATGGTTTCCCAGACAAAGTACAATGAGGAACAAGTTAGCAATCACTAATAATTTCATCAATTAATCAATGGAACTTATTAAAAAGACTAGAGTTTAGAAGTAAAATAAGTGGCATGAATGCCCCTTATCAAACACCAAATTACTAATCCCTAACCCTTCCCCTAATTAAAGCTACTCTTAATCCCAACCTTAACACTCATGAAACATGTAACGCCCCAATTTTTACTACTGTGTTAAAATTACCAAAATGCCCCTAGGTAATTTTTGCACGTAATTTAAGGCCGAATAATCCTCAATAAAGGAATATAACATTAGAAAGACATTATGGGAAACTTGAATAGCGATTCATGCAAAAGCCACAAACCCCGATTTTCTTGTACGTGTAAAATGACCAAAATGTCCCTGAAGTCATTTTTACCTAGAAATCAAGGATAACTAATCTAAATTATCTTTGAAGGGTTAGTTTTATGCTTGATGAGGATTATATGTGCCTTAGAAATAAAAATCTCATTTCTCAACTTTTACCGTACGTGAAATTACCATTTTACCCCTACAGTAATTTTATATGAAATTATGCAATTTTTGAATTCGATTTTCACCCAAAGGTTCAAAATGACTATTTCAAGTATAATTTGAGTATGTCTAGTAATTACAGGGAGTTTTTACATGAAATTACCTTTTTATCCCTAATTGTGCTGAATAAGTTTATTTATGTAATTAAGGCAATATTAAGCTCTAATTGAACTCAAATTGATTTCATTCATTAACCTTGGGTTAAAAATTAGATAAAATTACCTAAGGTAAAATTAAATTACCTTTCCTTAATTATAAGAGCTCATAAAATTAGTGATGTTGAGATCAAAATTAAGATTACGGTTTAGGTAAAATCTAGTATATTTACATTTCCTTCTCGTAAGTTTAGAACTTATGTTACAAATTGATTTTAACTCATTTGAAATGAACTTCATTTACTAGTGTGTAATTTCTCTTTTTACCTTGTCTTGATTTGTCCTAAACACTTAACCTTTTACCATTTTCACTAATCTATCAAGTCCTAATCTTTTACCTAAGTAAGTACACATCTAACACATGATTTACCACTTGCAAAACAACACCAATCTGATCATAATGTAATCAGAAACCAGCGCCCATGATCAGCCCCATTTCACCATATTTTATGGTTTTTCCAACAAAGAATCCTATCCAACCTTATCACCATTTCTTTAGCTTTCTTTTCCACTAGTTTTTGTTATGTTTAAGCAAAAGAATTCCTCACATATCAGTCATGGAAGGCCACAGTCAGCATGCTCTTCATCTCACTATATTTTAATTCTTTCTTCCAACAAAGATACACATGCTACATCATTATACTACTTGCTTTCTTTTTCTTTCTTTTACATTGTTTTTATTCAAAAACTTTTGCCTTGTAATCATCTAAAGGAACCATGTGATGGAGCCTCCATTACATCATATTTTAGTATTTTTCATTCATAATGCATGAACAACATCATGACTACACCATATGCATTCTTTATCTAAGTTTTCTTTAATAAATAAAAATGAACAAACTCCTCCATTTCCAGCCTTATACAACATGGCCAACACCCTTCAAAATGCCTATAAATAGATGCTCTTTCACTGCCAAAATGCACATACAAACACTCTTAGCCTTAGCATTTTCTTACTTGATAGTTTCCTTGCTCAAATTATGCTCAAAGTTCTCTAATCCTCTCAATACTTCAAGCTTTCTTCTTTTTCATCATTCACATCCAAGAGACTCCATTCCCAAACTCTAACCAAGCTTTAAACCTCAAGCATACATATTCCAACCATAAATCAACTCCTAAACACATAACCTTTCTATTATCAAACACAAAATCACAAGAAAAATCCTTCGTCCATTTGTTCTCATCTTGACCAAATTTCAAGGACTCATCAAGGACATATTTTCTTCTTCTAACTTCTTTAAAGATCAAGCATTATCTTTTGTTTACAAGAACACACTTGGTAGGGATTTTATTTCATGTTATTTCCTTGTTCTTTGCCTATAATTCGATTCTTAATAAGATTGATGATGAGACCACGAAATACGGTTCTTGGAACCATAATAATCAAGGACTCTAAAGCCCACTTCCTTTGTTAAGGTTAATTAAGGTTAAAGAGTTTAATTCTCTAAAAGTTTTGAGCTTAACAAGATAATAAATGAACTTGCATCCATTTTATGTTTCATGCTCTTGCATATCATGTGTAAATTTCAAGCGTTGCATAATCATGTTTAATTTCAAGTCATCACCCTAAATCTTGAAGATAATTATATGAACTTGCATTTTCATATTTAAATTCCAAGTAATGCATTTCATGTTTATATTTCAAGTTATCACCTAAACTTTAAAGATCTAAAAATGAATTTGCATCTTTATATTTATATTTCAAGTATTGCATATCATGTTTATATTTCCAAGTTATCACTTTATAATGATAAAGATTAAGAATAGGATTGCATAGCATGTTTATGATTCTTGCTATCACCTAAATCTCTAAAGCTCAAAACTTACCTCTTTAATCTTAAATAGGAATTTTTGTAACGCCCCGATTTTCTATCTGAAAGAAAAATGACCAAAATACCACTGAGGTCATTTTCTGCTTAGAATTCGAGAATAGCTGACTCGGCAGTCCTCGAAGAGTCAACTTAATGTTTGAAGGGGATTAGGTGGTCCTTGAGTGATTTCGGAAATGAAAATCTTGTTTTCTGCAGCATCGAGTCAAAACAACCAAAATACCCCTATAGCATGTTTACGCTGGTAAAGGTGCCGTTTGTGCCCAAAACTTTCCCCGAAGGTTTAAAATGATATTTTCATGTGTTTAAAAGTATCTGTTTAAGTTCTGGTTGTACCGGCTAGTTTTTGTGTAAAATTATGATTTTGCCCCTAGAATAATGCCGTTTGAGCTTAATGATGTAATTAAGAAAACCTAAGCAATATTAGGCTTTAATCAAAGATTAATGAATTTCGATAATTAATCTAGAGTCAAAATAAGTTATTAAAATTAATTAGAATCTAAAATTGCTTAGATTAAACCTAAATCTCTTTTTAAAACTCAAGATCCCTAGTCTTGGAATCTTGAATAGTGTTTTCTCTCTCCAATTCCTTAAATTAAGGAATTGTGTCTAGAATTGTTTATACACTAAAATAAGTTTTTATCTCACTAATGAAGCAAGAGCACTCCTTAACCTTGTCTTGAAATCCTTAATTACATTTTTAGTGTAACACCCTGCCTACCATAACGCTATGCTTAAGTCATAACCTTATAATAGGTAGTTATTACTTGTTAACTCTGCTTGGCCTTACTTGTATATGATATTTACATATGAGCCCGCCATTGGTACAACATAAAGTTGCTTTCTTTTTAATATCTCATTAAATTTGAACATAAACGATATATCAAAATACATAGTTGTATTGTCTGATGACAAGTCAACTGTATCTATAACTAAGTCAAACCCTTGCCCTGGTTCACGCAAGAAACCTCTAGTTTAGGTAAGGTACTACTCAAAAGTCACTAAAGAAAATAAAATACCAACTAAAATTCTATCTCATTGGTTCTTCAAACGGTTTGGGCCGCGATGGCAGTATTAGCTAAAGATTTCCAAAAAATAATCATCATCACCGTAATCTATGAAAAAAAATTAATAACAGCAAGAATGAGAATCAAAGATTCCTGGTAGGAAAAACAATAGTCTAATACAAAATGGCATCTGGCATAGAATTTTAAAAGAACTAAAGTATCTTCAATTTCTGCTGAAGTAGTTCATTTTGCTTATTCATTTTCATAGTTATCATACTATTAGGAGTAAACTTAGGCTTCAAAATAAAATCATATGATTTGTTAAATACTAAAATTAGTTTTCTGGTTATCTACATAACAATTAGTTTGTACAAGCCATCCTCAACTATATAGTCCCATACCTATACAGTTTTAGAGTCCCTATAATTCTAGTTATCTAGTTTACAATTCATTTGTTTGAGGTATTACTTCTTTATCATATGCTTATTAAAATCTTTAAGCTTGAGAATAGAATTTATAGGATTTCTAATATACTCCTCAACGGATGTATTGCCTGTGCTATAACACCTCGTGTTTTAATCTTATATAGTTCATCCCTTTAATATGATATGCTTCATTTTATTTTATCAATTTCATTTCCTCTTTGGCCTGATCTTATTATTAAAGTTGAGGCTTGATAGTAGAACTCATAGGATTCTTCTAATATACTTCTCTATGGATAAATCTTGTCAATGATGCAATGTAGTCACATTACAACCTTATATAGTTCACTAGATGGAGTACGTGTACTACATCTTATCTAGAATAGCCTCACTATTCTCAATACATCGGTAACATCCTCCGAAGTACAACATGATTTTTAAGTCATAACATCATACTCGAGAAGTTGTTACTTATAAATTAACAGACCTTTCTTAAATATCTATAGCAAGTTCGGTTGAATCGTGAAGTAACTAAATTGTAGTTCTATTAACATATGTGACTAAGAAACAAACATTTATTGATTATAAGGTTGAGTACAAAAGGAAGCTCTCCTATGAGCTTTTAATACACATTCTGTCCCTATTAGAAATACAGACATAAACATATGGCTAAGTACAATCTGTACAAACTTCAGCTGTAAACTACTGCAAATCTGATTTCCTTTCATAAAGTAGCCTCCTTGTTCTCGGGATCAACCTGGAGATGACACGGGAACACAAACACATAGAGGTGAGAATTCTAAAATTCTCAGTAGGGTAACTCCCCAATTACACAATCATAATGTCATCGTCATCGCCCCAACCACCTCGGTTTATTGAAAAAGTGTGAGCATACAAAATATATATCAAATGTTCATTTTAAAGTTATAAAATCACCTTTTCGAAGTGGGTTTCTTTTATTATTCAATCACTTAAGACATGTATTTCATAACATTCAAGATCATAGGAAATCTTCCAAGACCAATAATTTAACAAAATATATGTATACATATGGTAATTGCAATGATCTTTTCATGCCCTTGACATAATAAAGAGGACTTTTCCGTGCCCTAATGGGGACCTTTCCATGCCCTTTTCACACTAAAGGGGACTTTTCCTTGCCATAATGGGGACCTTTCTGTGCCCTTTTTACACTAAAGGGGACTTTTTCATGCCCTAATGGAAACATTTCCATGCCCATTTCATATTAAAGGGGACTTTGCCATGCCCTTTTTCCATTAAAGGGGACTTCATTTTTCACTTAGCATATACATCATCCACAAGCTCACATATACATACATCACATTTCTATATGCATGAACATAATTCTCTGATCTCATAATACTTCAAACCTATATATATCATTCACTCATTCCTCATAACATAATCTTGGAAGTCTATGGCATGCATTTATACACATCAAACTTGAACCAAATGTCATTAGGTCACTAATTCAAGGCATTATCACAATTTGAGCACATTGGCAGATTTTTCACTCAAGTAACATAATTTGTTTTTCACACCAAATAACCAATTCAAAGACTATAAAATTCTCAATGACACCTCAATGTGTCCACAAAGTTCATAAAAATTTCATAGTGAAAAGAGTTCTCTAACTATGTTAACAAAATTAGACAAATTTGGTGGTCAAAAACCACTGATTCTTAGCTAAATTCCTGAATTCCCTAATTTTTTACCCTATCAACTGATCATATCAGATCGTACAAAAATCCAAAGTTGGACTTCAATATGTTCTCAACATCCTGTAAAAATTTCATACTGAAATTCAATCATTTGCTATGGTAACAAAATTATACAATATCACAGCTTCAGTTTCTACAATTCAGGTAGCATAGTTACAATCTCGGTTCATGAATTTTTAAACATAGCAAAAGTTCCTATAAAGAGTCAAAATTTTAATAGACACACCTTAACATATTAGCCACATCCCATAAAATTTTCAGCTGACTTTAGGATCTTTAAATAGGTCAGATAATTTGAACAAGTTCCCTGCTTGCTTCAAACCGGGATTTTCCAGCAACAATGTTCAAGCAACATGATGTTTTTCAAGCAAAGAAAGTCCTTAACGTGACCCAAGAAAAATTAGGGAGTTGCCTTAGGATGTTAACTTCAACATATAATTTTTCTAGATGATAAGAATATCCACAATTACCCAAGAAAAATCGTGAACAATTCCTGCCCAGGAGAAATCCGAAAATCAAGCAACCTAGTCAAAACATCTTTTGACAAAAATGCTTTTCTAACATCATCCAAACACTCCACCAAATTAAACACATCAATATATATATTTCATCAACCTATATAACTAGAACTTCCAGCCAAGCCAATCAGAAAAATTAGAAACAAATTTTGGAAGAAAAGAGAACAAATAAAACCCTACTTGGAGAGCTCTTAAGTCCTTTGCTCCAAGGATACTCTACTTGACTTCTCTTGACCTTGTGAACTCCTAATCACACACCAAACCTCCCCTAGGCAGTAAGGGAGTGAGGAACCAAGGTGAAAATTGATAGGGAATTAAAATTTTGATCGTTTAGAATTGTAGAGTTTAAGGTGTAGAACAACTTTGATGAAAGAAGACTTCAATTTTGGTGACTCTAGGCTAACATATATGGAAGTTGAAACCACAATGGAGCTCTTCGCTATGGAGAAAAGTGAGCTGCTGTGTTTGGCCGAGAATAGAGCTTCTTAAAGAAGCCAAATGTTAAGATTATCATGTATTTAATGAATGAATATAATATATTATATTTAGATAATTACTAATCCAATAAAGTAAAATGAATGGTTATGATACAATCTTGTTATTCAAGATTGAATCTTAGCCATTCATTTGATTTAAAGAGATAGATTCATTTATTTTGTAGAGATCCAATTAGTTTTCGGTGTTAGAATTCGCACACCGAAATTTCACTGAACGGGTAAAGCAATGTACCATGGAAATCAAACATTACTCAATATTTAATTCTAAGTATAAAATTTTCATTTCTAACTTTTTCTAACCTTATTTCCATATTTCCCAATTTCAGGCACCTCCGGGTCCCGAATCTAAGGTTTCAGCTTTGGCCCACAAAACACTATTCACATTTTTTTTTTTACAAATACATTGAATCATCCTTATCATTATTGAAACTGTTAGATTTTTGAAATTTCGATTAATAAAACTCGAATTAATTTTTGTTTTAAATAATTTTTAGGGTGTTACATTGCCACCCACCTTAAAAAAGAATTTTGCCTCCAAAATTCATTTGAAAACAATTTCATGAATCAAATAAGGAATTCACACATAATTCAAATAATTCAATCATATCCTAAATGTTCCTACCTTAGGTCAAATTTTTGGGTGATGACATCCCTTCAGCACGTATGGTGAAGACCCTACTTTGGTGTTGTGGCTTTGTAGTTAGTTTTGAGTTTCTATTTGGACACTCTCTCATTATATGTCCTGGCTTTCCACAGCGATAGCATACGTTCGCTTGACCAAGCAAGGTCTACCCCCATGGTTCTTCCCACATTTTGGACAATCTTGGCTCGTGGTTGACCATTGTTGTTTATCCTTATGTGGACTTGATTGAAACTACTTTTTCAAGGGTAGGTCATCCTCATAGTGTTGATCTTCAGGTACAAGTCTTTTATTAGAGGTGTCTTTAACAGATTGGGCAATTGCTAGCTTCTTGTTAGAGTCCTCTGTACGCCGACACTTGTTTACCAAAGTTGTATAATCCTGGATCTCTAAGAGTCCCACAGCAGCTTTAATGTCCTCACGCAAACCTTCTTCATACTTCATACACTTCCAAACTTCATCTGGGTTACAATGATAGATGACAGAAAATTTACAGAGCTCTTCAAACTTTGCTGTGTACTCTGCTACACTCATGGACCCTTGCTTGAGTGCCATGGACTCCAACTCCTTTGCATTTCTCACGGAGGTAGGGAAGTATTTGTGATAAAAGGCCTCCTTAAAAACTTCGCAAGTAACTTCAATTTGAGAGGCTTCAAACAATCCCTTAGTGCCAACCCACCAGAATTTTGCATCTGCTTCCAGCATGTAAGTTGCAAAAGCCACTTTCTGAATCTCAGTGCAAGGAAGAACTGAGAAAATCTTCTCCATGGCTTTAATCCATTCTTCGGCTTTATTTGGATTAAAAGCTCCTCAAAATGGTGGAGGATTTGCTTTTCTGAACTCGGCAAATTTTTGAAATTCTACATCCACCTCGTTCCCTCCAGGGTTACCAGTCGGGTTCTGTTCCTCATTATGGCCTAACCTTTCCATCATTTGGTTAGCGACCGCCACTTGTTCCCTCATTGCCATGACCATCTCATGAAAAGTATTCATCATGTCAGCTTCATTTCCACCTCCACTCCTACAACATGATTTTTAAGTCATAACATCATACTCGAGCAGTTATTACTTATAAATTAACGGACCTTTCTTAAATATCTATAGCAAGTTTGGTTGAATCGTGAAGTAACAAAATCGTAGTTCTATTAACATATGTGACTAAGAAACAAACATTTATTGATTATAAGGTTGAGTACAAAAGGAAGCTTTCCTATGAGCTTTAATACACATTCGGTCCCTATTATAAATACAGACATAAACATATAACTGAGTACATTTTGTACAAACTTCAACTGTAAACTACTGCAAATCCGATTTCCTTTCATAAAGTAGCCTCCTTGTTCTCGGGTCAACCTGGAGATGACACAGGAACACAAACACATAGGGGTGAGAATTCTAAAATTCTCAATAGGGTAACTCCCCAATTACACAATCATAATGTCATCATCATCGCCCCAGCCACCTCGGTTTATTAAGAAAGTGTGAGCATGCAAAATATATATCAAATGTCCATTTTAAAGTTATAAAATCACCTTTCCAAAGTGGGTCTCTTTTATTATTCAATCACTTAAGACATGTATTTCATAACATTCAAGATCATAGGAAATCTTTCAAGACCAATAATTTAACAAAATATATGTATACATATGGTAATTGCAATGATCTTTTCATGCCCTTGACATAATAAAGAGGACTTTTCCATGCCCTAATGGGGACTTTTCCGTGCCTTTTTTACACTGAAAGGGACTTTTCCGTGCCCTAATAGGGACCTTTCCATGCCCTTTTTACACTAAAGGGGATTTTTCCGTGCCCTAATGGGAACCTTTTCGTGCCCGTTTTGTAACGCCTCGATTTTTCTATCTGAGAGAAAATGACCAAAATGCCCCTAAGGTCATTTTCTGCCCGGAATTCGAGGATAGCCGGCCCGGCTATCCTTGAAGGGTCATCTCAATGTTTGAAGGGGATTAGATGGTCCTTGAGTGATTTCGAAAATGAAAATCTTGTTTTCTGCATTTTCGGGTCAAAATGACCAAAATACCCCTATAGCGTTTTTATGCCGGTAAAGGTGCCGTTCGAGCCCGAAACTTTCCCCGAGGGTTTAAAATGATGTATTCATGTGTTTAAAAGTATCTGTTTAAGTCCCGGTGGTCCAAGGTAGTTTTTGTGCAAAATTATGATTTTACCCTTGGCATAGTGTCATTTGAGCTTAATGATGTAATTAAGCAAACCTAAGTAATATTAGGCTCTAATCGAAGATTAATTAATTTCCATAATTAATCTAGGGTCAAAATAAGTTATTAAAATTAATTATAACCTAAAATTGCTTAGATTAAACCTAAATCTCTTTTTAAAACTCAAGATTCCTAGTTTTGGAATCTTGAATAATATTTTCTCTCTCTAATCTTCCTAAATCAAGGAATTGTGTTGGCATTGGATTCCAAGTTAATGAAGTTTGAGTTCATTAATTTAGTAAAACCACCTTCTAAATCTATTCTTACAAGTCTCTAATTAACCATTACCTCACCTAAGCACTTACTTAGCAATTCCTAATCCTAAGTCTAATCAAAGCTACACCTAAACACACATCCAAACCCACAATTAAGGAATAACTTGTTCCCCAAGTTCTTCTAGAAAGGCATGGCCACTTATACCTCCCTCATGGCCACCCATGCCACACCATGCCTTGCACCATGTCTAGAACCATACCTTAGGCCATACTTAGCCATATCTCACCATACCTTGAACCATGCCTTTGAATGACCATTTGAAAAAGATATTTTCCTTCCTTTCCTTCCTCAAAATTCGGCCATCCCTCCCTCCTTGCACCCTTGGTTTTGTTTTTCTATAGATACACATGTAAATGAACTTATGAGAACCTTTAGTTCATTTGCTAGCTTTGAGTTTCAAGAGTTGTCTTGGTTTCTTTCTTTTCTTTCAAAGAACTCAAGAGTTCTTTCTTCCTCTCATCTTCTTCATCCTTTCCACCACCATTAAATCTTCCTTAAAACACTTAGCCATATCATTCTCAAGATCAAGCTCAAGAAACACAACTTCTTTTCCTTTTCCTTTCTTCTTGGCCGAAGCTCCATCAAGCTTTAGGGAGGATTTTTCTTTCATTCTCCTCTCAAGACCAAGCCTTGTTCATCGCCCAAGAGACATACCTTTGGTAGGGATTTTATTTTAAATGTTTCTTTCATTAAAAGTTCTTATTTAGTCATTGATTTAATGGTTTCTCTTGACTCTTTTAGAACTTCTTCTCCTCCTTCTATTTTATTTTCAACCAAGGGCCTTTTGGGTGCTTGGAAATAAGAGCTTGATGATAGGGATTGCATGATGATGTTCATCACTTGAGCAACCCCTAAAGCTTGATCTTAGTTCTTGAGAAAAAGGTGGTTTTAGTTTCTTTCCTTTTTATCTTGAAAATCCTAACTTTGATGTTACACTAAAATCAGTGTATGAACTCAGTGATGAGGACACATGATGTTGGTGTTAATACATCATCAAGATCATGGTCTCTAGAGTTTCAAAATGGTTCTTTTTCTTGCTCATAGTTTCAGTCCCTTTTCTTTTCTTCAAATTTTCGGCCATATTTGTTATTAATATACATGATAGCTTGATGATGAGAGTTTCTAGATGATGACTATGTGTTCATCACAATGAGACCTCTAGAGCTTGAGTTTTAATAAAAATGTTATTTATGACTTTGCTTCAAGAAAGGATACTTTGTGTTCTAAGAACCTCAAGGTTCACTTTAGCTTGTTGTGATAAGTTTGGGTTAAGGTTTAAGTCACTCTTAAGTCTTGGATGAGCTCTATTAAGAAGTAAAATGAACTTGGACTCATGTTTATATTCAAGCTTTTGCATTTGTATGTTTACTTTTGAGCTTTGCATTCATGTTTACCTTCCAAGCTATCACTTAAAATTAAAGATAAGGAACGAGGAGCATCTCATGTTTATGTTCTTGTCTAGCACGTTTACTTTTCAAGTCATCACTTAAGAATGTAAAGATTTAAAACGAGAGCTTGCATATCACCTAATTAATCTCGAAGCCTTTCTATTTTGGCCTTAAAGTTGATTGTTGCCGGGCCTAGAGCACTAAAATAAAAAATTGAACTTGCATATTTATTTCCAAATCTTGCATATTTACTTTCAAGTCTTGCATATTTACTTTGAAGCTCTCACTTTACTTTACAATAAAGAATAAAATGGAATACATAGCACGTTTACTTTTGTCATCACTTAAAGATCCTAGAGCTCACTTGCCCTTTTATCTCAAGCTAAAGTTTGGTTATAGAAGCATTCCCTTGAATGCACAATTTGACCATGTGATGATGATGAACTTGGTGTGAGTTTCATCTAGTCACAAGTGCCCATAATCTATATCTTGGAATTTTCTTGACCATAGGAGAACTCAAAGAATATTTCAAGTATGATTTTACGTTTTAAATTCTAATCTTGGGCCAACTCAAATGGTTGCTGCCCTTGTTTAGTTTATAATGATTTTAGTAAAATAAGTTGGTTTCCAAAGAGTTTTAAAATTCCTAGAGTGAAACAAAGAGAAACTAGTAACTTATGCTTGTTGAAAATGAAATTTTATGCATGATATGTATGTAAATGAGTTCGGTTCTGCCATGGTGTGTTTGGTGATGTATGATGTTATATTGATATGCTAAGAATGTGTAAAAATTATATGTGTTGAGGTAGGAACCTTTCTATGCTTGTTAGGAAAGAAACTAGTTTTACAAAAAAATCGTAAAGTCAAGTTTTAGCATCGTTTTGACCCATTTATTTTTAGACACTGACCAAACTGTTTTAGTGGGATGATAATCAGATTAGGATTGTTTAAATATGAAAAACTTGGTAACATTTGATGCAGGATCAAATTTTAGCATCCGTAGAGAAACTAATAACTAGAAAACTATAAAAATGTAATTCTAGAACTCTTAGAACATTTAATTTTCTGTTTCTGTCCAGAAACCTTATAATGTAGTAAACATAGTTTATAATTAGTTCATAAGGGTAGGAATGCCTCATAATTGGTTTAGATTTAATTTATAGCGCCTTAGGCGAAGATGGAACTTAGAAAAGGTCTAAGACGTAGATTCTAGAACCCCGTAAGTATATGATATTAATTCAGCCCACATCCTTATGATACTGTCTAGATTTGTTTATGATAAAAAAAATAAGTAAGAATTATTAGTGGTGAACCTATAGGTGTATAAAAGGATAAAAATGGATGATAGCATAATTGGTTTTCAAGATTAAGACCCGTAAGGGTCAAAACATAAGACACCATATGTCCTAAGACATAATGAACTTTATGACTTCAAGTAGATGTATGTTTAATTATGAGAATGACTTGAGCATGACATATGTATTAGCTGAACCCGGTCCTTGATTTCGGCAAATTGGTTAGGAGCATGCTGTCCTTTAAGAATGTTAAAGCAATGATGTGACGACGTATATACTATCATGAGTTTGACTATATGACTTGATGTCTTATGGGGATGTTGAATGGCTATGCATGCTCTATGTGTTTCGTGGCATAAAGCGAGTTTAAAGAAAACTGGTGTATGCCATTACGCTGCTGAATTTCCCATCAAACTTGAGGATTTGAGAGAAGTTTGCAAAAACTCCTGGGTAACACCGGCTCAGCCGAGCACCCCCAGAACAGATGTGACATAACACTGAGACGTATTCCTCCCGCTACGGTGGGGAGGAAACAAATCCGTGAGGGTATTGACATTGACCTTGCCAAAGCGGATAATTCGCTGTGTACTAGATACCAGTAGAGCATTTCAAAGAAGGAAATGATCCTAAGATAGGTGATCCAAGAAAGTTATGTATACCCCCTCTATTACCCCATGTTAAATCTAGTGACGATTAGTTAGGATTTAGCTCATTCCTAGGCAATAGGTGAGATGTAGTTTGGTGACCAGATTATCGCCGGGGCTGGCATGTTGGTTGGATTTTTGGTGGATACGTTAAGAAGGTGGTCTTTAAAAATAAGAACTTAAGAGTTTGACTTATGAGAAAGATGTCACATGAAAAGTACTATACCTTTCATGCCACGTATATGATTTATGTTCCTTTATGTTGGGCCCAAGAGCTATGATTTTCATGTTAATGTGCATATGATATTGTCATGCATTCATCAAATATCTGTAGCATTCATATCATTAAGACACATACTAAAAAACACCCACTTTGGATAAATAGATTTGAAAAGTCTAAAACCAATCCTTATGCATATACACCCTTTTCATAATTAAAACTGAGGTGGCTAGGGATGATGATGATGATCTTGAATGAGTTTCTCATCCCTCTCTTTTCTTCTGTGTTGTCTCTAGATGAGGATTACAATGAGGTTCGTGACTTTTTTTAAGGCTCATGCTCAAGGGTTACACCAGCAAACAGAGCAGAAGATCACTGCGGAAGCATAAATAGTTTAGCTTTTGGGATTGATACTTATCCATCCTTGTAGGCGGATAAGTAACACTCCATATATATGTGCATGTTTTGATGTAAATGAAGTTATAATGATGCTAGTAAATTATGTATCTATGAAGATGTAATGATATTATGATTGTTATGTATAATACTATGTTTCATGATTATGAATGGTGTGATTACTTTCCTTGCACGATGTGGTTATGATGAACGTTAGGTTATCGCACGGTTCGCGTTTTGCTTTCAAGTTTCAAAACGAAAAATTTATTCGTATTTTCTGCTAAGTATTTTAATGATAGGTTTTAAAGAATGGGACTAAAAGGGTAATAGACTAATGTTTAATCTAAATACGTTCTAGGAGTATTGGGTTAAAAATTAGGATGTTACACGTTTCATATTAAAGGGGACTTTTCCGTGCCCTTTTTACATTAAAAGGGACTTCATTTTCCACTTAGCACACACATCATCCTCAAGCTAATATATACATGCATCACATTTCTATATGCATGAACAGAATTCTCTGATCTCATAATACTTCAAACCTATATATATCATTCACTCATTCCTCATAACATAATCTTGGAAGTCTATGGCATGCATTCATACATATCAAACTTGAACCAAATGTCATCAAGTCACTAATTCAAGGCATTATCACAATTTCAGCATATTGGCAGATTTTTCACTCAAGTAACAATTTATTTTTTACACCAACTAACCAATTCAAAGGCTATAAAATTCTCAATGACACCTCAATGTGTCCACAAGGTTCCATAAAAATTTCATAGTGAAAAGAGTTCTCTAACTATGTTAACAAAATTAAACAAATTTGGTGGTCAGAAACCACTGATTCTCAGATAAATTCGTGAATTCCCTAATTTTTAACCCTATCAAATGATCATATCAAATCACACAAAAATCCAAAGTTGGACTTCAATATGTCATCAACATCTTGTAAAAATTTCATGGTGAAAATTCAATCATTTGCTATGGTAACAAAATTATACAATATCACAGCTTCAGTTCCCACAATCCAGGCAGCATAGTTACAATCTCGGTTCATGAATTTTTAAACATAGCAAAAGTTCCTAGAAAGACTCCAAAATTTTACTAGACACACCTTAACATGTTAGCCACATTCCATAAAATTTTCAGCAGACTCCAGGATCTCTAAATAGGTCAGAAAATTCAAACAAATTCCCTGCTTGCTTCAAACCGGGATTTTCCAACAACAATGTTCAAGCAACATGATTTTTTTTAAGCAGAGAAAGACCTTAACATGACCCAAGAAAAATCATGGAGTTGCCTTAGGATGTAACTGCAACATATAATTTTTCTAGATGATAAGAATATCCACAATTACCCTAGAAAAATCGTGAACAATCCCTGCCCAGGAGAAATCTGAAAATCTAGCAATCTAGTCAAAACTTCTTTTGACAAAAATGATTTTCTAACATCATCCAAACACTCCACCAAATTAAACACATCAATATATATATTGCATCAACCTATATAACTAGAATTTCCAGCCAAGCCAATCAGAAAAATTAGAAACAAATTTTGGAAGAAAAGAGAACGAATAAAACCCTACTTGGAGAACTTTTGAGTCCTTTGCTCCAAGGATACTCTACTTGACTTCTCTTAACCTTGAGAACTTCTAATCACACACCAAACCTCCCCTAGGTAGTGAGGGAGTGAGGAACCAAGGTGAAAATTGATGGGGAATTAAAATTTTGATCAGTTAGAATTCTAGAGTTTAAGGTGTAGAACAACTTTGATGAAGAAAGACTTTTATTTTGGTGACACTAGGCTAACATATATGGAAGTTGAAACCAAAATGGAGCTCTTGGCTATGGAGAAAAGTGAGCTGCTGTGTTTGGCTAAGAATGGAGCTTCTTAAAGAAGCCAAATGTTAAGATTATCATGTATTTAATGAATGAATATAATATATTATATTTAGATAATTACTAATCCAATAAAGTGAAATGAATGGTTATGATTCAATCTTTTAATTCAAGATTGAATCTTAGCCACTCATTTGATTTAAAAAGATAGATTCATTTATTTTGTAGAGATCCAATTAGTTTTCGGTGTTAGAATTCGCACATCGAAATTTCACCAAACGGGTAAAACAGTGAACCGGATAAATCAAACATTACTCAATATTTAATTCTAAGTACAAAATTTTCATTTCTAACTATTTCTAACCTTATTTCCCAATTTCGGGCACCTCCAGGTCCCGAATCTGGGGTTTCGGCTGTCCCGGCCAGCTTGCGAGGCCCGCAAAACACTATTCATATTTTTTTTTTACAAATACATTGAATCGTCCTCATCATTATTGAAACTATCAGATTTTTGAAATTACGATTAATAAAGCTCGAATTAATTTTTTTAAAAATAATTTTTAGGGTGTTACAATATCCTTTTCTCATAACGATGTAACGCCATCGCGATTACAACCTGATATAGTTCTAAGGGCGTAGCACGTCTACTACTACCCGTGAATCCATGAGCTTACTATTAAGCAATTGATTATTACGTAAAACTTATTTTCTTGATTTTCCTCTCTTTGTGTGAGACTTATTTTCTTACATTCCCTCTCTTTATGAAGCTCGGTTTTTTATACTTGTCTAAGATTTCCTTGAAATTTCATTAAATTCTTATGAGATATTTCCTTAAAGTCTCTTGAATCTTTATGAGATATTCTATTCCAAAAGCCTCTCTTAAATTCTTGTGAGATGTTCTGTTAAAATCTACTAAATGTGTATTTCTGTTCAAAATCTATCTTTAAATTCTTTTACGAGATTTATCAGAAAATCTAGTAAACTTTTTATGAAATATTCTAGTCAAAATCTCTTAATATATCTTGAAAATCACACGAGGTTCAATTATTCATATTCATATTCATGTGCTCATGTCATACTAGTACAAGATGCCATTATTTCATCAATTCAAAGCATCAATTTATTTTCAGCACAATGGTAGATTTCATATATTTGTAGCACAGTTTAATATGCAATTCAAACCATCAAATCAGAGACTATCAAAATTCTCAATGACACCTCAATGTGTCCACAATGTTCCATAAAAATTTCATAGTAAAAAAAGTTCTCTAGCTATGTTAACAAAATTAGACAAATTTGGTGGTCAGAGACCACTGATTCTCAGCTAAATTCCTGAATTCCATAATTTTTAACCCTACCAAATGAAACCAGAAAATTGGGAATAAAAATCCTAGTAAAGGCTTAAGATATCTCTAATACCCTGCAAAAGTTTCAAAGGAAAAATCAATCATTTGTTATGGTAACAAAAATAGACAAATTTGCAGCTTCAGTTCTAATAGTTCAGGCAGCATAGGTACAATTTCGGTTCTTGATTTTTTAAACATACCAAAAGTGATCAGAATAACCCAAAATTTTTATTGAAGATGCCTCAACACGTTAGCTACATCATATAAAATTTTCAGCTCAATCTAAACCCTCTAACTAGGTCAGAAAACTCGTGAACAAATGCTACCTTGTTGAAATTCGAAAATCCAGCAAACCAATTCAAAACTCATATCTATTGCATCCTTTATATTCATCCAACTCACTTATATATGAATCTTGAAGATAAATTTCAGATTTCATAAAATAATTTCAAACATATCTCAAGGATTTATATTAACAAACTAGCCAAACAATCACCAAGTAATAGACATAGATTTTTCCTACCTTTTTTTCCATGCTTTTGCTACACTTTTCTCAAGTTTTTCTTCTCTAATCCAAGGCTTTAAACCCATTTTCCAGCTACCCCATCTACTACTATTTGGACATATTTGATGATGAAAAACAAGGTTTTGAATTGAGTTTGGTGAAGAGGATGTGTTGTTGAAGTAGTTTAAGGATTAATCTAGGTGTATCCTTTAGGAAATTAGAGCTTGCATGGAGTTTTCAAGAAGAAAGAAGTGAAGGAGGTGAAGCAAAAGGAAATGAATGTGAAGTGTAACACCCCGATTTTTTCTCGTCTCGAGGAAATGACCAAAATGCTCTCGAGTGTCATTTCCTCGACTTAACTCGAGGGTAACCAACTCGGTCATCCTCGAAGGGTCAACTCAATGTTTGAAGGGGATTGAATGGCCTTTGAATGCTTTCGGAAGCGAAAATTTCGTTTTCTGCAGTTTCGGGTCAAAATGACCAAAATACCCCTATAGCGTTTTTACGCGGGTAAAGGTGCCGTTTGAGCCCGGAACTTTCCCCAGAGGTTTAAAAACATGATTTCATGTGTCTAGAGGTCTCTGTTCAAGTCCCGGTGGTCCCGGGCAGTTTTAGTGCAAAATTACGATTTTGCCCCTAGAATAGTGTTTTTGAGCTTAATGACGTAATTAAGCAAACCTAAGCAATATTAGGCTCTAAATGAAGATTAATTTATTTCCCTAATTAATCTAGAGTCAAAATAATTTATTAAAGTTAATTAGAACCTAAAATTGCTTAGATTAAACTTAAATCCCTTTTTAGAACTCAAGATTCCTAGTCTTGGAATCTTGAATAGTGTTTTCTCTCCAATTCCTTAAATCAAGGAAATGTGTCTAGAGTTGTTTAGACTCTAAATTGAGGATTTAACTCTCTAATGGTGCAAGACCACTCCTTAATTATGTCTAGACCACCTTAATTACCCATTTCCCTTACCTAAACACTTTCTTACAAATTCCTAATCTTAAGCATAATCAAAGATACACCTAAACACAACTCTAAACCACAATTAAAATGCAAACTAATCCTCCCCATGCATGATGAAGTTTCGGCCAGACCTCATCCCCATTGGCCACATGTTTAATTGTTTCCTCACTCAAAGAACCATGCTTGAGGCCATACCTTGAACCATACCTCACCATACCTTAAGCCATACCTCACCATGCCTCAAGAACACATTATCTCGCCTCATGGAACACATGGAACCCTCCAATTCTGCACCCTCATGGCCGAAACCTCCTCCTCCATGAGCTCCCTCCATTTGCTTCATTTCTCTATAAATAGAATGCCTTGAGGAGCTTGCACCACTTTTAGATCATTTGCTAAGCTTAGGAGCACTCAAAGCTTTTCCTTTTCTCTCAAAAGTTCTTGTGTTCTTCAAGTTCTTCAAGCTCTTCAAAGTTCTTCATCACCTTCATCTTCTTCTTCCATCTTCAAGTTCATCACACCAAGTAGGGATTTTCTTTCATGAATTCTTTCTTTAGAGTTCTTGCTTCAAGCTTTATGTTCATAGTTTCTCTTGATTCTTTTTAGAACTTCTTTTCCTTTTCTTGTTCTTGCTCATTTTCCGCCATGGGCCTTGGAGTTCAAAGAAATGAGAGCTTGATGATGAGAGTTTCATGATGATGTTCATCACTTGAAACAAACTCTAGAACTTGATCTTTGTTCTTGAGCAAAAGTGTTTCTAGTTTTTCCTTTCTTGAACCTTTGAGAACTTTAACTTTGATGTTGTTTCAAAATGGTTCTAATGACTCAATGATGAGGTCTCATGATGTTGGTGTTAGTATATCACCAAGATCATGGATTCTAGAGTTTCAAACATTTCTTTTCTTTCCTTGAAGTTTCGGCCATTACCTTTCCTTTTCATGCTAGATGTTTGATTTTCTAAATATGTTATGTTGAGTTCTAAGAACTCTAGACTTTTACTTTGTCTTGGTTTGATGAGTTTGGGTTGAGGTTTAAGTTCCTTTAAAGTCTTGTTAAGAGCTCTAGAAAGATAAAATGAACTTGCATAATTTATTTTATGCTTGCATTCATGTTTACATTCTTGCTATGCATCTTTACTTTCAAGCTATCACCTAAGAACATAAAGATTAAAATGGAACTTGCATCTTCACTTAATTTAATTCTCCAAGCCTTTCTATTTCGGCCTTAAAGTCGATTGTTGTTGGGCCTAGAGCACTAAAATAAAGAATTGAACTTGCATTATCACCTAATTAATCTCTCGAATGCCTATCTATTTCGGCCTTAAAGTCGATTGTTGTTGGGCCAAGAGCACTAAAATAAAGAATTGAATCTTGCACATTTACTTTCAAGCTTGCATGTTTAAGTTATGCCTTGCATATTTAATTTTAAGTCATCACTTTACTTTGTAAGTAAGATTAAAAATGAAAAGCATGAGCACGTTTAGTTTATGTCGTAACTTAAGAACCTAGAGCTCAAAGACTTGCCCATTTCATTCCAAGTTAAAGTTGAATGTAAACCATACTTTGAATGTATGTTTTTCGGCCAAGTAGTGAGGATGGATTTCCAATGAGTTTTCATCTAGCTACTAGGACCAATAGCCTATGTTTTAAGTTTTCCTTAAAGCCTTACAAATCTTTATAAGGTTATGTCATCACAAGTTGTGATTTTATTCTCTTTTAGGAGATGAAATATATTTTGGTCTTTAACCTAAGGCTTCACTTAGCCTCTTGATGAATTAAAATGTTTTAGAGTTTTAGAAGTTCTAGATTGATTCCGAGAGAAACTAGTTAACTTATGTACCTAGAAATGTCAATTTAACTTTCTTATTGAAGTTAAATGTTTTCGGTTCTGACATGATGAGTATGATGCTGTATGATGATGTTTTGATGTGTTGGAATGTGTGAAGATATCGTATGATGATGTAGAAGCGATCCTATGCATGATAGGTAAGGAACTAGCTAACTAGAAACACCGTAAAGCTAGAATTTAACATAGTTTTGACCCATTTGTTTATGGAACTTTTCCAAACTATTTTAATGGGGACATAATCAGATTTAGATTGTTTAGACATGAAAAACTTGGTATCATTTGAGTTAGAATTGAATTCTAGCACCTACGGGGAAACTAGTAACTAGAAAACCGTAAAAATGCAAATGTAGAACTCTTAGAACATTTAATTTTTCTGGATTCTGTCCAGCACCCTTGCAACATGGTAAATATGATTAATAATTAGTCCTTAAGCATAGGAATGCCTCATAATTAATTTAGATTTAATCCATAGCCTTCAAGTAAAAACGGAACCAAGAAAGGGTCTAAAACGTAAGTTCTAGAACCCCGTATTCACATGTTAGGATTTCCACCCTATGCTATTCAGATTTAAAAGTAAAATGAGAGGATTATGAATGATGTTTAATTATGAGCCTTAAGTGCTTAAAATATGAACGACGGATGTAGAGAACTATATCTCAAGATTAAGACCCGTAAGGGTCAAAGCATAAGCCACCGTAAGGGTAAGCGTTTGGATGATTTATGATGATGCATGAAGTATGCTAATGATGATGATGTTATTCATATGAGGAATTTATGAGATTATATGTTAATGTGGCATAAAGCAAATTTGGAAGGAAATTCGGTGTAATGACCGTTTGGCCGCCGAATTTCCGACAAATTTGGGGACTTAAAGAGATTTTGAAAATTAAGGTACTAAGATGGGTTCTAGGATGACACTGGTTCGGCCGAGCACCTCCATAGAACTCATGTGACATCGGTATCATTTTATACTCTTAGGTGACACCGGTTCGGCCGAGCACCCCTAAGAGATTTGCCCCCTAACCCGTACTCAGATAGTCGGGATTTATGATTTATGACACGCTTATCGTTAAGTGGTAAGTAAGAACTAGTGACGACTAGTTAAGGTATGAGCTCATAACCTAGATGTATGACACGCGTTACGGGTGACACCGGTTCGGCCGAGCACCCCCAGTTCGAATGTCTTTTAGGGTGGCCCATGAGGAAGAGAAGTTCATGATTATGATTATGTCACTAAGTTTTGTCCCATATGAATGTTACTATTGCCACTTTATGCCACTAAGAATGATGATGCTTGATGTTATGTTATTATGTATGTGCATTAGGTAGTGTCATGCATACATCTTCTATTATGTTGCATTCATGACATTAAGATCATCTTAAAATGAATGGACCTTGGCTAACGTATATTTTGAAGTTTAAAATGAACTAAATGCATGTTCAGACTTTTTGCATAATTAAACCCAAGGTTCCTGAGGACGTAGATGATGGCACCTAGGTAGTAGGAGGCCCTACTGAGATTCTTTAGCAAGATTCTCACTCCTTCTATCTCTTTCTTTCCGTCACGTCTTCAGATGGCGACGTTCGTAGTGTTCGTGGACGCGCCGACATGGGAGGTGCACCATGACCTGGACCACGGGTCATTCCATTTTGTGGGTCGATGCACAGTTAGAGTATTCATGTTCATGGGTCGACCCTTCACTCCCCCTGTACATTCCCATCGTTTCTCCCACGTCTCACCTTTTGGCGATGACCTAGTGTTCGAGCGCGCCAAGACGTCCCGAGAGGAGAGGCTACGCCGTACTCCACCTTCCGTGATCCGCCGCTCGAGACTACCCCGAGTATGTGCCCTGCTGCCCATCGCCCTTCTCGGAGATGGATCCTTCCGAGGATTCGGCCACCCAGGTACCCTCCGACGGATCTTCCCCCACCATACCTATGGACTTCGGAGAGGATAGCGAGCCCACCGTGACCCGGCCGAGGCGTGCACGACGACCGGAGGTGCGGCCATACCTGGGAGTCATATTCGATCCCCACTCCGCCTTTTCACACCCGAGGAGCTCGCTCAGTTTCCCGGATATCTGCCTCGATCACGAGATGGTCGCCAGTAGGAGGTCGAGGATAGCCCGAGTTAGAGCACACACCACATAGATAGGGATAAACCTTTTTTTGTTTAGAGGTTATCCTATTAGATGCACTCGGGTAGGGGAGTAGATTATGTTTATGTTTGATGTTGTATTTCCTTTCTTGTATTTTCCTTGTACTAAATTAAGTCCCACACTTATAAGTGGGCAAGTTATATATATATGGGATGATATTCAGTGATGTTCATGATGTGCCTTATGTTATGATGATTGTGAGATGATTGTTTTACTTTGCATGGTTTACCGCTTATCGTATCACGCGGCTCTCACTTTGTATTTCAAAAAAAATTTACCCGTATTTTCTGCTAAGTATTTCTAAGTAAAATTGAGAACTATGAGGTAACAGACTAATGTTTAACCTAAGTATGTTCTAGAGTATTGGGTTAAAAATTAGGATGTTACATGAAGTCTGCCTACGAGAAGGAAGAAATGCCACATTTTTCACTTTTTTTCCCTTTATATAAAAACGTAAACTTGGAGAGAAAGTAATGGCTATTTTTATTTTCGAATCAATTTGCTTTGTATCTATATTGGCAATGTCTATGTTTATTTAATTGTTCTAACTAAAAATTATTTGAAATCTAATAATATTAATAGTTTGACCAATTGATACCAAAATATAGAGTTAAAATAGTTATTCAACCTTATCATTATTTTTTTCTATGTCCTTATACTAGTTATAATGTTTTATTCTATATCCCCGATTATAATATTATCATATTGAATTGTTAATAATAAAAATTAATCTTTTTAATTTTTTTTAACAAAATCCTTAGATTAATGTGATCATATTCATGTCTGTCAGATTTTTAAAAATCCTTATAGATTGTTCATAAATAATTATTTTATCACAACAATGAAAAACGGGTCGTTACAATTAGTCATCTAAACACCTCACAAATTTCTAACCTTAAGCATAATCTAAGACACACCTAAACACAACTTTAAACCATAATTAAAATGTGAGATTTTCTTTTCCCTTGGCTAATGCAATTCGGCCACTCCTACCCCCATTTCCATCACATGTTTCAAATTTTAAAACAATCAAAGAACCATGCCTACACCATGCTTTGAGACCATACCTCAGGCCATACCACATCATGCCTCAAGCCATACCTTACCATGCCTCATTTAAGCCAATCTCTCACCTCATGGCCCATGAGGTCCACGACCAAGCACCCCCCTTTCACCCCTCCATGTTTTGTTTCTCTATAAATACATGCATTTAGAGAACTTGATCACTTTTGATCAATTGCCAAAGTATAAGTTTCAAGAAGAATTCCTAAGTTCTCCCATATTCTCTCAAGCTCAAGAGCTCTCTTTTCTTCTTTATCTTCTTCATCTTCCTCAAGCTCACAAAGAACTACCACACTTCAACCTCATCTCATCACCTCTCAGCCATACACCATCCTTTAAACACAAAAGCTTAAAGAAAACACCTCACTTTTCTTTTCTTTCTCCTTGTGGCCGAAACTCTAGCTCACTTAAAAGGAAGTTTTCCTCTCATTCTCACCTCAAAAACCAAGCTTTCCTCTTCACCACTTGGTAAGATTTTTGTTTTGTTAAAATTTTATCTTTTAAAGTTTTGATAAAGATGAGTTTTGTTGGTTTCTCTTGGCTTTTAGAACTTCTTTTCTCCTCTATTTTTTTCAACCTTGGAACCTTTCTTTAAAGGAAAATGTTGGCTTGATGATGAGGGTTTGGTTGATAGTCAAGAGATCATCACTTGTGTAACCTCTAAAGCTTGAAACTATTTTGGTTTCTTCTTCTTTTCTTTGGCTTAGATTTTCGGTTTTCAAAGGTTGTATGGTTGAAAAAGTAACTCAAGGATGAGAGCACATGATATTGGTGTAATTACACCATCAAGGTCATGGTCTCTAGAGTTTTGAAGCCTCATTCTTTTCTTCTCATGGTTTCGGCCATCTTTCTTTTTCTTTAAGTTCATTTGTTCTTTTAATCCATTTCCTTAGAGCTTGATGATGAAGTTCACACCATATGGTTTCTTTGTAAACCTTGGTACAAGAACTCTAAAGCTTGCGTTATCTTGCTATGATAAGTTTGGGTTGAGGTTTAAGTTCTTTTAAAGTCTTCCAAGAGTTCTAGTGAAGAATATAAAATGAACTTGTATTCATATTTACATTCCTTGCCTAGCACATTTATTTTTAGGCCATCACCTGAAACGTAAAAAGTAAAACAAGAGTTGCATTTTCATATCACCTAATAATTAATCTCGAAGCTCGCCTATTTTGGCTTTAAATTCGATTGTTGTGGAGCCTAGAGTACTAAAATAAAGAATTGGACTTGCATTCATGTTTACATTTCCTTGTCTAGCATATTTATATTTCAAGTTATCACTTAAATCCTAAAAGATAAAATGAACTTGCATATTTACTTTCAAGCCTTGCATATTTACTTTCAAGTTTTGCATATTTATATTTCTAGCACCTCATATTTATATTTCAAGTTCTTGCATCTCATATTTACTTTGAAGTTCTCACTTTACTTTATAATAAAGTATAAAATAGGATGGTAGCATGTTTACATTTTGTCATCACTTAAAGACCCTAGAAGCTCAAAGACTTGCCCTTTTTATCTCGAGTTAAAGTTTGGTTATGGAAACATCCCCATGGATGCATATTTTGGCCATGTGATGATGATGAACTTGATGTGAGTTTCATCTAGTCACAAGAGCCAACAATCAATGTTCCAAGATTTTCCTTAGGCCTTAAGAGTTTTATAAGGTTATTACCAACAAGGTTCATGAATTAAACCTCTTCTAAGAATGCTTCAGATTAGCTACTGCCCTAAGGCTATTTTTAGTCTTTTCTTATAAAATAAAATGATTTTCAAAGAGTTCTAGAAGTCCTAAAACGATTCCAAGAGAAACTAGTAATTTATATGTCTTGAAAATGTGAGATTATGTGTTCTTTGGAACCTAAACTTTTCAATTCTACTTTGGTATGTTTGCTGATGTATGATGATGTTTTGATATGTTAGAATGTGTGAAAATTATACATGTTGAGGTAGGAGCCTTTCTATGCATGTTAGGAAAGAAACTAGTCTTACAGAAAAACTGTAAAGTTGAGTTTTAGCATATTTTTTATCCATTTATTTTTTAGCCACTGCCAAAAATGTTCTAATGTGATAACATTCAGTTTAGGATTGTTTAATTATGAAAATCTTGGTAACATTTGATGTAGGATTGATTTTTAGCATCTATAGAGAAACTAGTAACTAGAAAACCGTAAAAGTGCAAATTCTAGAACACTTAGATTAATTAATTTTCTGTTTCTGTCCAGCAACCTTGTAATGCAGTAAACATGGTTTATAATTAGTTCATAGGCATAGGAATACCCTATAATTGGTTTAGATTTGATTTATAGCGCCTTAGGCGAAGACGGAACGTAGAAAGAGTCTAAAATGTAGTTTTTAGAATCCCGTAATGGCAAAATTTAGAACTTGACAATCTATATGGAGTTGTTTGGTTTGCTCCTAAATGTAAAAATTAATGAGGATAATTAGTTGTGAACCTATAGGTGCATAAAAGGTTAATAGCGAATGTTAGAATAATTATATCTCAAGTTTAAGCTCCGTAAAGGTCAAAGCATAAGACACCATAGGTTTAAGAGCATAATGAGCTTTAGTGTTTCATGTGAATGCATGTTTTATTATGAGAATAACTTGAGCATGTGATCTCCTATTAGAGTATATAATGTTGATGTGTTGATACTCGTGCTATGATGCCTTATGGAAAAATTACGATGTTATGATGTGTATGATGCTTATGGTGCATATGATGATTATGATGCTTACGACACATATGATTATGAATGACTATGTATATATGTGAATATGGCATAAGGCAAATTTGGTAAAAATTCAGTCTATCTTTGATATGTCGCCAAATTTCTCGACAAATTTGAGGACTTAGAAAGTTTTCAAAAATATGAGTTTTTTTAATGTGACATAGTAATCGTAAGAACGCTGTTGGGACGGCGATCGTAACGCCTTAAAACAAATCCTTGAGGGGGACGGCGATACGTAACGCCCCAAAGAGGACAATATTCGCTGTGTACTTGATACCAGTGCGATGTGTTTTGTTATGATTATTATTATTGTGATTACGCTTATCAAAGGATAAGTAAGAACTAGTGACGACTAGTTAAGGTATGAGCTCATAACCTAGAGAAGATTTTAGGGTGATCCCTATATTGTAACATCCTTCCAAGTGCAATGTCATCCTTAAGTCACAACATCATACTCGAGAGTTGTTACTTATAAATTAGCGGACCTTTTTTAAATATCCATAGCCATTTTGATTAATTCGCGAGATAACTAGGTCATAATTTTACTGAAACATATATAGCAATGAAACCAAAATATTTATTTAATACAGAGTTCAGTACATAAAGAAAGCTCTTTTATGAGCATTAATACACCTTTGTCCTTTAACATATTTACATATATATCCATTCCACTAAATACAACAAAATAGAAGCATTAAGTACTACACTATTGCACTTCCAAGTTCTTTTGTATAGTAGTCTCTTAATTTTCTTCATCAACCTGGAGACGACACGGGAACACAAAAACATAGGGGTGAGAATTATACAATTCTCAGTAGGGTAACTCCCCCAAATACACAATCATAATGTCATCGTCATCGCCCCAGCCACTTCGGTTTATTAAGAAAAAGTGGTTATGCATCATATAATAACGGTTTATTTTTAAAGTTCCAAATCATACTTTCGAAGTGGGTTACTTTTAATATTCAATCACTTAATGTACATATACCATGCTACTCGACATCATATACTGCTAACTTTCCACTTAAATATATTGGTCTCAATATCGATAGTAAACTTCTTCACTCGGCATATAAGACAAAGGATTTCTTAGAAAATTTACTTCTTAAACTTGCCTTGGACCTTGACTAATCTTGTCACATCTGGGCATTACGTATTGCCATCCCCAGTGTGGCAATAATGGGTAATAGACTGCTTTTTAGGACTAAGCTCATTCCTATATATGATCATTGGATTTACTTTCTCCAATTCTCACACAGACCTATTCCTAACCAGGTTTACTTTCCCTGACTCAATTCAAGGGTAGTAGGTTTACTTTCCCTAATAGACTGGATTTACTTTCTCCAGCCCAAGGATTATAAATCTTCTTGGTAGTTAGGTTTATTTTCCCTAACAAACTGGATTTACTTTCTCCAGCCCAAAAAACATAATCTTATGCTCTTCTTTCGCATATGAGCAATTGTAATAAGCATTCATATCTATGTGTACTTAACCTCAGCAATAAGCTCACATGCTCAATTATTCATACTCATATTCAAGAACTTATGTCATACTCATACAAAATGCCATTATTTCATCAATTCAAAGCATCAATTTGTTTTTAGCACAACGGCAGATTTCACACTATTGTGGCATGAATTTATTTGCACACAAAACAATCATTTCAGAGGCTATAAAAATTATCAACTACACCTCAATGTGTCACCAAGGTCCTGTAAAAATTTCAGGATAATTAGATTCTCTAACTATATTAACAAAATTCTACAAATTTAGTGGTCAGAAACCCCTCCACCTCAGCTCAAGAACCATAATTCATAATTTTTAACCCTAGCAAGTGATTGAATCAATTCAAAATAAAAATCATGGTTATACTTTGAGATGTTTAAGAATCTTGTAAAAATTTCAAAGGATAATTCAATCATTTGCTATTGTAACAAAATTATACAATATCACAACTTCAATTCCCACAATCCAGACAGCATATGCTTAATTTCGGTTCTTGATTTTTTTAAAGCAGTTTGACTCCAAATAAGAACCCAAGAAAATTCGTGGGACTACCCCAAGATGTTAGCTTCAACATATATTTTTTTCAGCTCACCAACATGGCCACAACATGCTCAGAAAATTCGTGATCACACACTGCCTGTAAGAAAACCAAAAATCTAGCAAGTATCACTCAACATCTTTTGACAAAATGATCTTTCTAACCTCATCTAAACACTTCAGCAAAATTCATACATCAATATCAGCATATATCAACCAAATTAATTGAAATTTTGGACTGAAACCAGTAAGAATCGCTCAGAAAATTTTGAAAGAAAAAGGTCAAAGAAAACCCTACTCTTGAAAGCTAATGTATCCTTGTCTCTAGTTTGCTCCAAAATGAAAGTTCTTCACTCCAAAGCTCTTAAAATACAATCAAACCCTCCTCTAATTAGTGATGGTTGAGGTAATGAGGTGAGGTTTGAAGATTCTAATCGGTTAGATTTGTAGAGGTTGAAATATAGAACACTTTTTGTGAAGGAAGATTTTGATTTCATTAAGGTTTGCTTAGGATTTTTGAGGTTGAAATCAAGATTTTGATGAAGAAGGAAATAGAGGTGCTGGCTGTATGGTTGCTACTGAGGATGACAATGGCTTCTTGGAGAAGAAATTTGCTCATATATATCTTGTAAGAAATAATGTGATTGGTTAACATAAAGCATAATTGCTTTTCATTAAAGGAACTTAATATCAATGGCTAAGATTTGATTTTTCATCCAAGATAAAATCTTAGCCATTCATTTGGCATTCAAAGGGATAGACTTCATTATTTTGCAGAGATGAACTAGCTTTCGGTGTTAAAAATCGCACACCGAAATTTCATCGAATGGGTGAAACACCGTACCCGGGTAATCAAATATTGCCCAAAAATTAATTTCAGGTATAAAATCTTTATTTCTATCTATTCCTAATCTTATTCCTATTTTTTGCAAATTTCGGGCACCTTCAGGTCTCAAATCAGGGGTTTCGGCTGTCTCAGCAGGGCTGCGGGGCTCGCAAAACACTATTCATATTATTGTTTTTTTTTCAAAACCATTGGACCGTCCTCATCATCGATAAGACTATTAAATTTTTGAAATTACAACTAATAAAGCTCAAATTAATTTTTAACTAATGTTTAGGATGTTACATTACCACCCACCTTAAAAAGAATTTTGCCCTCAAAATTTATTTGAAAACAATTTCAAAAGACATATTCATTAATCAAACAAGGAATTCACACATAATTCAAATAATTCACTCAAATCCTAAACGTTCCTACCTTAGGTCAAATTCTTGGGTGGTGACATCCCCTTAGCACTTATGGTGAAGACTCTACTCTAGTATTGTGGTTTTATAGCTGGTTTTGAGTGCCTATCTGGGCACTCCCAAATCTTATGTCCTAGTTTTTCACAGCCATAGCACACATTTTGTCCAGCCAAGCAAGCTCTTGAACGATTGCTAACCTATTGTTGGAGTCCTCGGCACGATGGCATTTGTTTACCAAGGTTGCATAATCCCGGATCTCTAAGAGACCCACGACAGCTTCGATGTCCTCACGTAACCCTCCTTCATATTTCATGCACTTCTAAGCTTCATTTGGATTACGCTGATAAATAGTAGAAAACTTGCAAAGCTCCTCAAACTTGGCCGTGTATTCCGCTACACTCATAGACCCTTGCTTGAGTGCCATAAACTCCAGCTCTTTTGCATTTCTCACCGAAACAGGGAAATACTTGTGGTTAACCTAAATATGTTCTAGGAGTATTGGGTTAAAAATTAGGATGTTACAATTTTTATTGTGGATATATTTAAATTACGTTATTTTCTGCTTCTTGATGTTCTTGGTATTAAAGTTGATTTATTTTATTTTTAAGACTTTGATCTTGTCTTTAAATTCCTCAAGTAACTTTTGTTAGAATTAGAGATTCAAATATTGTGATTTTTCAAGCTTTTGATTAAAACATTTAGGTTACTGACCTAATTTAAATAAAATGGTTAGGATGGTGATTTAAAAGGGTTGGATGTGTATAAATTACTTGTAATTAATGTAAGAATTGTATTTAGCATTTTTGAAATAAACTAGTAGCTAGAAAGGATCAAAACTGTAATTTTATAAAGCTTTAGAGAATGAATTTTCTGAATTAATTACTCACTAATTTGACACTGATCATATTATTTATATACATAAGAATTATTAATCTTTGATGTAAAAATTATTTTTGGTATCATAGAGGTAGAAAAGAAAAAAATTACAAGTGCTAGTTTTGACCATTTTGTAAAATATAGAAAGTTGTGTTTTAAACTATCACTTATGTAATTTTGGTCAAAGGATTTTAATTAGAGTTAGTAATATATCTGATGTGTCTATATGTTTAAGATACCATTTATAAGGTTTAGAAAATGTTTTAGAAGTATTGGTTTTCGATAAGTGTTAAAAATGAGCAACTTTGCACTTTGACCCCTAAAGTGTGTCAAAATTTAGTCTATGACCCTAAAAGGTTTTTATAATGAGTTTAAATGGTTTCTAATAGTTATATGTCTCTTGATTTATGAGAATGTGTTAAAAAGGGGTATTTATGTTTTGATCCATAACCTTTGAGAAATTACAATTTGACCCCTTTGGGGCCTAAGCATAAATACTGATAATTTGATGAAATGAGTGTGATTGATATCTTGTGAAGGCTATGTTCAGGTCTTGAAATTTATATGGCTTAGATGTATGTTATGTAATTTGATTTATTGCATGTTATAGTTATGTTTGATTCATTGAGATACATAATTTCATGAAGTTTAATGAGCATAAAGTATTGAATGATGAGTTATGATTATTCATGCTTGCATCTCTAAATAATATGCTAAGATTAAAAGTGACATAAGACATATGGAAGTGATCCTCTAGACTCCCCGAATTAAAGGTTATGAGAGGTGATCCAATAAGGTTAATGCAACATAAAACATATGGAAGTGATCCTCTAGACTCCTTGTAACACCCTAAATATTAGTTAAAAATTAATTTCAGCTTTATTAGTCGTAAATTCAAAAATTTGACAGTTTAACAATGATGAGGATGGTCCAACGGTTTTCTAAAAAAAAAATGTGAATAGTATTTTGTGGGCTCCGCAGGCCCTTTGAAACAGCCGAAACCCCTGATTCGGGACCCGAAGGTGTCCGAAATTAGGAAAACATGGAAATGAGGTTAGATATAGTTGGAAATAAATATTTTATGCCTAGAATTTATTTTGAATAGTGTTTGATTACCCGGGTACGATATTTTACCCGTTCGGTAAGATTTTGGTGTGTGATTTTTAATACCGAAAGATAGTTAAATCTCTACAAAAGGGCAATGTATATCTATATTGACTTAGTGAATGGCTAAGATTTAATCTTGTAAAGCAAGATTAAATCCTAGCCATCCATTTGTTTTCTTTCCTTTAAAGAATTACACATTTATATTATATAATACCTATGCTTTGACTACAAGATAAATACAAGCCATCTAACCTTATCTCATCATCATACTTTCTCAGACAGCAAGGGATGCAGCAACCTCCATGTTTGCTTCCATGAAAATTTGAATTCCAACCTCAAAATCTTAAGCTTGAACTTGATAAAACCCCAAATCTCCTTCACAAAACTTGTTCTACACCTCAAACCCTATAAGTCTAAGTGATTGAAATCTCAAATCCTCACCTTAATACATCACTTTCCCACTGCCTAAGGAAGGTTTAGGACTGAAATTGGTGTCTTGAAGTGAAGGGAGATCACTTAGAACATCCTTTGAAGTATCAAGCTCAAAAGCTTTCAAAGTAGGGTTTTTTTTTGTCTTTTCTTTCCAATTTTATGCTGGACTTTTCTGATTGGGTTTGGTCTGAAATTTTTGGATATATTGGTTGATAATATGATGATATTGATGTGTTAATTTTGGTGGAGTGTTTGGGGTTGTGGAAAAATCATTTTTATCAAAAGAGATTTTGAAGTGGTTTGCTGGATTTTCGGTTTTCCTACTGGCAGTGATTGTTCACGAATTTTTTGAGGGAATTGTGGGTGTTTTCATGAGCTATAAAAATTATATGTTGAAGGTGACATCCTAGGATAGTTCCATGAATTTTTTTGAGCTCTGGTTTTGATTCCTAATGCCTTGAGAAATTCTAGAACCGAAGTGGTAACTATGCTGCCTGAAATCTTGAATTTGAAGCTATGAACTTGTGAAATTTTATTAACCTAGTAAATGATTGAATTATGAGCTGAAATTTTTACAGGATATTAAGGACATACTGAAGTCCAACCCTGAATTTTGATATGATTTGATATGATCATTTGGTAGGGTAATAAAATTGGAAACTATGGCTATTGGTTGTGAATAGGGGGTTTCTAACCTACGAATTTCTCTAATTTTTTTAACATAATTAGAGAACTTTTCTTCCTCTGAAATTATTATAGAACCTTGTGGACTCATTAAGGTGTAATTAAGAATGTTTATAGCCTCTGATTTGATTGTTTGAATTCCATATTAAATTGTCTTACTTGAGTGAAAAATGAAGTCCCCTTTAGAATAAAAAGGGCACGAAGAGGTCCCCATTAGGGCACAGAAAAGTCCCCATTAGGGTATGAAAAAGCCCTCTTTATTATGTCAAGGGCACAAAAAGATCATTATAATTGCCATATGTATTCGTATATTTTGTTAAGTTATTGGTCTTGAAGGAATTTCTATGATCTTGAATGTCATGAAATATATGTTTTAAGTGACTGAATAATAAAAGTAACCCACTTCGGAAGTATGATTTGGAACTTTAAAAATAAACTATTATTATATAATGCATGACCACCTTTTCTTAATAAACCGAAGTAGCTGGGGCGATGACGATGGCATTATGAATGTGTAATTGGGGAGTTACCCTACTGAGAATTGTATAATTCTCACCCCCTATGTTTGTGTTCCTGTGTCGTCTTCAGGTTGATGTAGAAAATCGAGAGACTGTTATGCCAAAGAACTCGGAAGTGGAATAGTGTAGTAGTTAATGCATTTATTAAGTTGTATTTAGTGGAATAGATATGTATGTAAAGATGTTAGAGAACTAAGGAGTATTTAAGCTCATAGAAGAGCTTTCTTTTGAACTTAACTATGTATCAATTAAATGTTTTAATTCTCTGTTATATATTTCACTAGAATTATGAGTTAGTTACTTCACGATTCGATCGTTTTTGCTATAGATAATTATGAAAGGTCTGCTAATTTATAAGTAACAACTCTTAAGTATAATGTCATGGCTTAAGGATGATGTTGTACTTGGGAGGATGTTACACTCTCCAAATTAAAGGTTATTAGAGGTGATCCAAGGAAGTTGCATGCTTATGATGGGAAAGTTGAGCTAAGGCAAGAAAATGATGTATTTTCCTCCTCTATTACCCCATATTAAATCTAGCAACAGCTAGTTTGGTTGAGCTCAATCCTAGGCGATCAGTACGGTTGAGTTTTGGTGCTAAATATAAAATTGCCGGGGAAGGTGAGAAGGTTGATTTGAGATGTTGATGTAAGAGAATGGTTATTAAGGGAGGAACTTGAGAGTTCGACTATGAGGAAGTAAATTATCATGGGTTTTCTTCCTTTTCCCATGCAAGCTAAATGGTATACAACTCATTAGGTTTGTTATATCATGCATTCATACTAAGTCACATAAGAAAGTAAAGTAAAGTTGTATATTTAGTGTGTTTACTCATGTGATGTTGTGTTTTGGTTTTGTGTGTTACAAATTCATGTTAAGAGTATGCTTATGTTATTTGCATATGTTACTGGAGGCAATGCCTTGCATACATGAGATATCTATTATATTAATGACATTAAGATTCATATTAAAAGATATGAGCCTCGTCTAATGGTATTTGGAACTTAATAAATGAACCTTATATATGTTCACATTTTTATAATAAAACCTGAGGTTCTTGGGGACGATTACGATGACACTTGCATTAGAATAGGGAAGCCCTACTGAGAATCTTGTATAAGTTTCTCATCCCTTTTTCTTTCTTCTGTGTCGTCTCTAAACAAAGATGATGGCGTAACTCGTGAATTTATCTAAGACGCGGACGAGGGATTTGCGCTACAAAAAGGGATCAAGAAGGTCACAACGAGAGTATGGAGATAGTTTCTCTTGGATATTGGCTTTAGGTGATCATGCCCTTTTTATCTGCTTGTGCTTTATTCTCTTGATAGATGTGTACTGATGCCTTCTATGTTTAGAGGGCGTCACTATTATGATACAATTCTGATGTGTTAATATTGTTTATGTCATGATATGTTATGGTTTATACATATATTGTGATGATGTACGTACCTGTGACTTGTCTTTATCCTTTCTTATGTATAGGTAAGGTGAACGACTTTAGTTACTTAGCATGCGCGGCTCACGTTTTGTATTTATTTTATATAAAAAAAATACCCATATTTTCATTAAGGAATTTTTCAAGAGTTTGAGTTAAAACCTGGAACAAAAGAGTAATGACTAATAATTAACTTAAATATGTCCTAGGCGTGTTGGGTTAAATATTAGGGTGTTACAAAACACAAAAAAATATCTCACCTAACCCCTTAGAAGTTTCGGCCAGTCCTCCCTTCTTTCCCTCTCATATTTTGATTTCTTAAACATTCTCACACTCACACTCTCGTATTCTTACCAGCCACCTTTTTTGCCAAGACTTGTCTATCAAGTTATGTCAAAAAGCATTCTTACTCTCTCCAATCTTGAGCTCTCTTATTCCTTTGCCCTTTCACCTTCAAGAACCTGCATTTTTGTTCTTCATCCAAGCTCCAAACATCAAACCAACACGCCACCACCATAGATCTTTCCTAAAATGTATAAGCTTTCATTTCATCTCTACACCTCAAACCAACATAAAAATCCTTCCTCCTATTTCTTCTTGCTTTGGCCAAAACATACCTGTACTCTAAGAGAGGATTTTCTTCTACTTTCTTCACAAAAGATAAAGCATTTTCATATCCAACCAAGAAGCACACTTGGTAGGATGTTATTCCTAGGTTTTCTTGTCATTTATACTCTTCTCTTTTGATTTGGTTGTGATCAAGGCCATAGCTTGATGATTAGTGTTCTTGATGATGGTTGTGAGACCATCATGTGTTTGACCTCTAGAGTCCAAGGCTTGATCTTAGGTTTCAAAAAGAGAAAGAATGCTTATTTGTTATCTTTGGTTATTTTGAGCTAGATGGTGAGTCCAAGAAAATGAGATTCATAGAACCATAAAGTTGAGGGACTCTAAACCTCACTGTTATTAAGATTAATGGGGTTGAAAATTTCACTCTTTAAAGTCTCGAGTTTTTGAGCTATAATGAGATATAAAAATTGGCTTGCAGTCATGTTTATTTTTCAATTTTTGCATCTTATTTTTAGCATTCAAGCCTTGCATATCATGTTTATATTTCAAGTTGTCACCTTGTAATCCCAAACAGTTAAAAATAAACTTGCATAATCATGTTTACAATTCAAGTCTTGCATTTTATGTTTATATTTCAAGTTGTCACCACATAATTTTAAAGATTTAAAAATGAGCTTACATCTCATGTTTATATTTCAAGCCTTGTATATCATGTTTATATTCCCAAGTTGTCACCTTATAATGTTAAAGAATTAAAATAATATTGCATGGCATATTTATAATTCTAGTCATCATGTATGTCTCTAATGCTCAAGACAGCTTGCCCCTTTTATCTTAAATGAAAATTTTGATCATGGACATATATATATATCAACCATATAAGAATATTGGGTTTGAAGTTGGTTTTATTTTATTTTAAATCTTGAACCTTGTGTCTAGAGTGTACAAAGAAATTTTCAAAGAATTAGAAACTCAAAAGGAACAAAAATGTGATTTTTAAGTAAATAAAACCTTATTAATGAAATTTTAACTTTTGCCACTGTTTTAATGGTAATATTTAATTTCTCAAAGGGACAAAATGATTTCAAGTGTTTTAAATGTCTTAGAATAGCTATTGAGAAAAATTAGTAACTAGAAAGGATTAAACATGTAATTTCCAAAGCTTTTTGTAATTCCATTTTTGAAAATGTTTGTCACTGTTCACGTGATTCAAAAATATTAATAATTGTTATGAAAATTAGTTCTAGCATCCTAGGAAAAACTAGTAACTAAAAAGGGATAAAAATGTAATTTTCGAAGCTTTTGGACTTTTTAATCTCTGTTACTATTTGCTACTGTTCACAACTGTTCATCACTATTTGGCACTGTTAACATGATTTAAAAATGTTAATAATTATTGTAAAAATTATTTTTAGCATCCTAGGTGCCAAAAAAGATAATTACAAGTGTTAGAATAGATAGTTTTGCAAAATGCGAAAAGTTGTACCTTGAACATCTTAAATGAAAATTTTGGCCAAATGAGTTTAATTAGAGTTAATAATGATTTTGAATATTCAAAATATCATTTATGATATTAAGAATAATTTTTAGAAGTGTTAGCACTTACTAAGTGTCATAAAGTGGAAACTTTGCACTTTGACCCCTAAAATCTAACCAAATTTGGCCAATGGTTCAAAATGATTTTTATGATGAATTTAAATGATTTCTAAGTGGTGGGTATCGTCAAAGTGTAAATTAATTTTGAAAATCATTCGTTTGAGAAAATGTGTTGAACGGGGGAATTTACACTTTGGCTTGCAAACTTTTGTAAATTACAGTTTTGACCCATTTTGGGGCTAAAGTATAATTATCAATAACTTGGTGATATTAATGTGAATGATTTATTACAGGGGCTATGTTCATATGAATTGTTTGGAAATTATATGACTTGAAATGATTATGCAAAGTTATGAATTGATGACTATGCATACTTAATTCTTGAATTATGCAAGTGAGGAGTACTGTCTATCTTTTACATATATCCTATTTAGCATAGCATATGTATTAGCTGAGTCTGGACCTTGATTTTCGGCATATTAGGTAGGAGCATATTTATCTTTCAATGAGACGTGGATGATAACATGCTTATGGATATATATGAAATGAAATGCATGCTTATATGATTAATGATATGATGATTCATGGCATGTTGAGATTATCAACGATTAATTGAGATGCATGCTTGGTATGTTATATATGACAGGAAGTGAATTTGGGGAACTCTGTCCCCAGCCGTTATACTACTGGATTTTCATCAAATTTGTGTACTTAGAAAAAATTAGAAAATTGTGAGCATGAAATGTTGAATGATAAGTTATGATGACGGCATGATTATATGCTTATATTTGCATCTCTAAATGGCATGCTAACATTAAAAGTGAAATAAACACATGGAAATTATCCTTCTGACTCCAAGAATCAATGATTATGGGAGATGATTCTATGCCCCTTATCCCACACTCTAGGAGTCAGGAATTAGCTTATCAAGAGGACAAGTGTAGACTAGTGACGACTAATTAAGTATGAGCTCATAACTTAGAACTTTCAAAAGGAGGAAGTATTAAGGTTGCCCCTTGGAAAAGAACAACCAAGAAAGTAAAGAGGAAAGATTATGTTATGATGATTTATATTCCTTATGCCGTGTTAATCCATTATGATCCCTGTGATATGTTGCATAAGGTATTGATATGCGTTCATAATGAGGTATGATACATTCATGACATTAAGAATCATGCTAAAAGACACGAACCTCGGCTAATGATTTTTAAACTTAAAGTAAATAAACTTTGCTATGTCCACTATTTCACAAAGAAAACCCAATATTCCTAAAGACGAAGATGATGACATATGTTTTGAGATGAAGGCTGTATTGACACTTTTGTTTAAGTTTCTCATTGCCTCTCTTTTCCTCTTCTCATCTCGTCTTCAGAGGATCATGGTGACATTCGTGATTTATATTGACACCCCCCCCCAAATGGGAGATGCACCACGACCCGAGCAATCGGTCATATCATTTTGTGGGTTGTTGTGTCTTTCATTTGTTTGTCTTCTTGGACTGTCCTTTGGCGTACCCTGTCATGAGTTTTTGGGTTTCCACTACCACCCATTTCACTGACAACCTTGCTTTTGAGCATGCGCTACCATGCACTGAGGAGTTTCTCCGCACTCAACCTATTGCATCTGTTGTGAGAGACTTTCCAGTGTATGTGCCCTAGTCACCGCCTCGCCCCTCTATGCCTTGGTTAGACCCATATGAGGATTCACCTACCCACCACTCTTTTGGTGATTCTATACCTATGGTTCCATTGGAGGTAGGGAGTGGCACTTAGCCACTGAGAGGATTGCAGCACATTCATGGAGGAACTACACGACCTTGACAAGGTGCCCATGTCCTACCTCTAGCTGCCTTGCTACGCCTGATGACCTTGCTCGAGTGATCGGTTACCTTCTTCCCCCCTCCACCGGAGTGACATCCTTAGGAGCCAGTGGTGGATCGCATAGAGCACATGTGCATATCTTGTGGAAAGGATAACCCTTCTTTTCTTAATATGCTAAGGATTATCTACTCTAAGCACATTCTGGTAGGATTACTGGGTGGGGGAGGTCTTTAGTAGATTGATTATTAGTTTTTAACTCTATACTATCTATGTTTCTTCTGGATGACTGTACTTAGCCCAACCTCTGTTAATGGGCATGATACTATTTAGTATGTTTATTTTAGTACGTGATGTGGACTGGTTAGTACTGATATATATATATATATATATATATATATATATATATATATATGTGTGTGTGTGTGTGTGTGTGTGTGTGTGTGTATGTGTGTGTGTGTGTGTGTGTGTGTGATAATGCTCATGATGTTATGTTTGGATTTCATGTATGCTCTTGAAGTGTTTTGTTTCTCCTAATGTATAAGACAAATGACGGGTTTTATTAGTATGAGTAGCTCACATTTTATTTTAAAATTTCAAAAAAAATATCCATATTTTTACTAAAGTATTTCCAAGAGTTAAAGTTAAGAATTGAAACAAAACAATAATCTCTAATAATTAACTTAGATGCATTCTAAGAGTGTTAGGTTAAATATTAGGGTGTAACATATATTCCTTCATGTTGCATGTAACATCCTAATTTTTAACCCAATACTCTAGAACATACTTAGGTTAAACATTAGTCTATTACTTCATAGTTCTCAATTTTACTTAGAAATACTTAGCGGAAAATACGGGTAAATTTTTTTATTGAAATATAAAGTGAGAGCCGTGTGATGCGATGTAACAAGTAACGGGCAAAACATATAACTCATAACGTTATAGCACAAAGCACAAAAAGTCACATCATAGGGAAACACTGAATAACATCTTATATATATAACTTGTCCACTTATAAGTGTGGGACTTAAGTTGGTACACGGGAATACATGAAGGAAAATACATCATAAACATAAACATAATCTACTCCCCTACCCGAGTGCATCTAATGGGATAACCTCTAAACAAAAGAAGGTTTATCCCCATCTAAGTGGTGTGTGCTCTAACCCGGGCCATCCACAGCCTCTTACTGGCGACTATCTCGCGAACGAGGCAAATATTCGGGAAACTGGGCGAGCTCCTCGGGCGTGAAGAGGCGGAATGGGGATCGAGCGTGACCCCCGGGGCATGGCCGCATCTCCAGTCGTCGTGCACGCCTCGGCTGAGTCACGGTGGGCTCGCTATCCTCTCCAAAGTCCATGGGTATGGTGGGGGAAGATCCCTCGGAGGGTACCTGGGTGGCCGAATCCTCGGAAGGATCCGTCTCCGAGAAAGACGACGCGCAACGGGCACATACCGGGGTAGTCTCGAACGGCGACGCGACGGTGGAGTACTGGCGTAGCCTCTCCTCTCTCGGGACGTGCGCTCGAACACCAGGTCATTGCCAAAAGGTGAGACGGGGGAGAAACGATGGGAATGTACAGGGGGAGTGAAGGGTCGACCCATGAACATGAATACTCTAACTGTGCATCGACCCACAAAATGGAATGACCCGTGGTCCGGGTCATGGTGCACCTCCCATGTCGGAGTGTCCACGAACACTACGAACGTCGCCATTTGAAGACGTGATGGAAAGAAGGAGATAGAGGGAGTGAGAATCTTGCTAAAGAATCTCAGTAGGGCCTCCTACTACCTAGGTGTCATCATCTACGTCCTCATAAACCTTGGGTTTAGTTATACAAAATGGGTGAACATGCATTACGTTCATTTTAAACTTCGAAATATACTTTAGCCAAGTTCCATTCATTTTAGGATGATCTTAATGTCATGAATGCAACATAATAGAAGATGTATGCATGGCACTACCTAATGCACATACATAAAACATAACATCAAACATCATCATACTTAGTGGCATAAAGTGACAATAGAAACATTCATATGGGACAAACTTAGTGACATAATCATAATCATGAAACTTCTCTTCCTTATGGGCCACCCTAAAAGACAATCGAACTGGGGGTGCTCGGCCGAACCGGTGTCACCCAGAACGTGTCATACATCTAGGTTATGAGCTCATACCTTAACTAGTCGTCACTAGTTCTTACTTACCACTTAACGATAAGCGTATCATAAATCATAAATCCCGACTATCTGAGTACGGGTTAGGGGGCAATTCTCTTAGGGGTGCTCGGCCGAACCGGTGTCAACTAAGAGTATAAAATGGTACCGATGTCACATGAGTTCTATGGAGGTGCTCGGCCGAACCGGTGTCATCCTAGAACCCATCTTAGTACCTTAATTTTCAAAATCTCTTTAAGTCCCCAAATTTGTCGGAAATTCGGCGGCACAAAGGCATTACGCCGAATTTCTTCCAAATTTGCTTTATGCCACATGAACATATATCCTCATAAATTCCTCATATGAATAACATCATCATCATTTACATACCACATGCATCATCATAGAACATTCGAATGCTTACCCTTACGGTAGCTTATGCTTTGACCCTTACGGGTCTTAATATTGAGATATAGTTCTCTAACATCTTTCGTTCATAATTTTATGCACCTAAGGGCTCCTAATCAATCATCATTCTTAATCTTCATACATACTCTCAAATCTGAAAAGCATAGGGAAAAATTTCTAACTTGTGATTACGGGGTTCTAGAACTTACGTTTTAGGCCCTTTCTTGGTTCCGTCTTCGTCTAATGCGCTATAAATTAATTCTAAATCAATTATGAGGCATTCTTATGCTTAAGGACTAATTATTAATCATGTTTATCATGTTGTAAGGGTGCTGGACAGAATCCAGAAAATTAAATGTTCTAAGAGTTCTAAACTTGCACTTTTACGGTTTTCTAGTTACTAGTTTCCCTATAGGTGCTAGAATTCAATTCTAATCCAAATGTCACCAAGTTTTTAATGTCTAAACAATCCTAATCTGATTATGCTCCCATTAAAACAGTTTGGATAAGTTCCAAAAACAAATGGGTCAGAACTATGTTAAATTCTAGCTTTACAGTATTTCTAGTTAGCTAGTTTCTTACCTATTATGCATAGAATCGCTTCTACATCATCATATGATATTTTCACACATTCTAACACATCAAAACATCATCATACAGCATCACACTCATCATATCAGAACCGAAAACATTTAGCTTTAGTAAAGGATTTAAATTGACATTTCTAGGTACATAAGTTAACTAGTTTCTCTTGGAATCAATTTAGACTTTCTAAAACTCTTTGCAAATCATTTTAATTCATCAAGAGGCTAAGAGAAGCCCTAAGTCAATGACCAAAATATATTTTATCCTCTAAAAGGGAATAAAGTCATAACTCTTGATAACGTACCCTTGAAAAGGTTTGTAAAGCTTTTAAGAAAAACTTAGAACATAGATTATTGGTCCTTGTAGCTAGATGAAAACTCATTGCTAGTCCATCATCACTACTTGGCCGAAAATATGCATTCAAAGAATGGTTTCACATTAAACATTCACTTGGGATGGAATGGGCAAATCTTTGAGCTCTAGGTTCTTAAGTTACGACATAAAATAAATGTGCTCATGCTTTTCATTTTTAATTTTGCTTACAAGATAAAGTGATAACGTAAATTAAATATGCAAGGCACAAACTTAAACGTGCAAGCTTGAAAGTAAATATGCGAGGCATAATCTTAAACGTGCAAGCTTGAAGGTAAATATGCAAAGTTCAATTCTTTATTTTAGTGCTCTTGGCCCAACAACAATCGACTTTAAGGCCGAAATAGATAGGCATTCGAGAAATTAGTTAGGTGATAATGCAAGTTCAATTCTTTATTTTAGTGCTCTCGGCCCAACAACAATCGACTCTAAGGCCGAAATAGAAAGGCTTTGAGAATTAAATTAAGTGATGATGCAAGTTCAATTTTAATCTTTATGTTCTTAGGTGATAGCTTGAAAGTAAAGGCGCATAACAAAAATGTAAATATCATTGCAAGCATAAAATAAATTATGCAAGTTCATTTTATCTTTCTAGAGCTCTTAACAAGACTTTAAAGGAACTTAAACCTCAACCCAAACTCATCAAACCAAGATATGATATAGTCTAGAGTTCTTAGAACTCAACATAATATTTTTAGGAATCAAACCATGAAACTTAGAAAAAGAAAGGAAAAGGGCCGAAACTTCAAAAGGAAAAAGGAACATTTTAAAACTCTAGGGTCCATGATCTTGATGATATAATAACACCAACATCATGACACCTCATCATTGAGTCCTTAAAACCATTTTGAATCACCATCAAAACTAGAGTTCTCAAGAGTTCAAGAAAGGAAGAACTAGAAACATTTTTGCTCAAGAACAAAGATCAAGCTCTAGAGTTTGTTTCAAGTGATGAACATCATCATGAAACTCTCATCATCAAGCTCTCATTTCTTTGAACTACAAGGCCCATGGCCGAAAATGAGAAGGAAAAAGGAGAAGAAAAGAAGTTCTAAAAAGAATCAAGAGAAACTATGAACATAAAGCTTAGAACAAGAACTTTAAAGAAAAGAATACATGAAAGAAAATCCCTACTTGATGTGATGAACTTGGAGATGGAAGGAGAAGATGAAGATGATGAAGAACTTTGAAGAACTTGAAGAGCACTAGAACTTTGAGAGAAAAAGAAAAGCTTTGAGTGTTCCTAAACTTAGCAAATGATCTAAAAGTGGTGCAAGCTCCTCAAGGCATTCTATTTATAGAGAAATGAAACAAATGAAGTGTGTGTGTGGGCTGATGGGTTTCGGCCATGAGGGTGCAGAATGGAGGGCATCCCATGAGTTCCATGAGGTGAGATAATGTGGTCTTGAGGCATGGTGAGGTATGGTTCAAAGTATGGTGAGGTATGGTTCAAGGTATGGCCTCAAGCATGGTTCTTTGAGTGAGAAACAATTCAACATGTGTGGTAATTGGGAGAGAGGTGGCTGAAACTTCATCAGCCATGGGGGAGGGTTCTTTGCATTTTAATTGTGGTTTAGAGTTGTGTTTAGGTGTATCTTTGATTATGCTTAAGATTAGGAAGTTGTAAGAAAGTGTTTAGGTAAGGAAAATGGATAATTAGGGTGGTCTAGACATAATTAAGGAGTGGTCTTGCACCATTAGTGAGTTAGATCCTAAATTTAGAGTCTAAACAACTCTAGACACATTTCCTTGATTTAAGGAATTGGAGAGAGAAAATACTATTCAAGATTCCAAGACTAGGAATCTTGAGTTCCAAAAAGGGATTTAAGTTTAATCTAAGCAATTTTAGGTTCTAATTAACTTTAATAAATTATTTTGACTCTAGATTAATTAGGGAAATTAATTAATCTTCGTTTAGAGCCTAATATTGCTTAGGTTTGCTTAATTACATCATTAAGCTCAAAAACACTATTCTTGGGGCAAAATCATAATTTTGCACTAAAACTGCCCAGAACCACCGGAACTTGAACAGAGACCTCTAGACACATGAAAACATGTTTTTAAACCTCTGGGGAAAGTTTCGGGCTCAAACGGCACCTTTACCCGCGTAAAACGCTATAGGGGTATTTTGGTCATTTTGACCCGAAACTGTGAAAAACGAGATTTTCGCCTCCGGAAGCATTCAAAGGCCATTCAATCCCCTTCAAACATTGAGTTGACCCTTCGAGGACGACCGAGTTGGTTACCCTCGAATTCGAGTCAGGAAATGACCTCAGGGGCATTTTGGTCATTTTCCTTGGACAGAAAAATCGGGGCATTACATTGCAACCGGGATCGCGATGGGGACGGCGAAAAAAGAGTTTGTTTGAAAAAAATAAAGTCGCCACCAAGTTTATTAAAACTGGGAAAACATTGGAAAAACCCATTTATTTTAAAGAATGATCTTTGAAACCAGTTTTGAGTTTGGAAGTCGGTTATGCATAGGGAATGGCAGGAATTTAATCCCATGCACCCCTAATACACCCGTCCTTGGACGGTATGTTTAATTAACTGTGCAAATTAAATAATAACCCTTTTAAAAATATTTATTTTTATTTTATTATAAAAAAGGAAAAGAGAGCATCAAGATGTCACAACTCAGGTGTTCTGAAATATCGAGTTAACAAGTCGTCACAGCCAAATTAACATCTTCATTCAAAATTGAATGCTCCCAAATAAATGAAAAATTTAAATTAAATAAATAAAATAAAATGTCTCTAATAAATGATAAATATTTACCAAGGAGATAAAATGTATTACAAAGCAAGAATAACTATTTTTAAGGAGATTTTGAAACATTAAGTTGTCACAACTCAGATATTCAAAATACTGAGTTAACAAGCAGTCTCGGCTAAATTAACATCTTTATTTGAAATAAAATTTTTGATAAATAAATGAATAAATTTAAATCGAAAATAAAAATATAAATTATGAATATTTACAAATGAGGCAAAAGGAAATTTATTTTGATATTTTTATAAAAAAACAAAAAAAAAGAATATTTATTCTCTTTTAGAGGAATTTCTGGATCATTAAACTGTCACAGCTCAAATGTCCAAATTATCGAGTTAACAAGCCGTCGCGGCTAAATTAACGCTTTTAAACAGAATATTCCTCTATTAAATAAAAAATAAAATAAAATATCTCAAAATATTAGAGAAATTATTTACAATTAAGATAAAAATTATAAACAAAACTAATTTTGGCTTGACAAGGTTAGAATCACCCGCTCCTACGTATCCCTTGGTGCAATTGGGAACTCAAAGTCACGTAGTTCTATAGAAAATATTTGTGTGTGGTTTCATTTTATTTTGAAAAGGAGTTTTAGAATATTAAGCTGTCACAACTAAAATATTCTGAAACATAAAGTTAACAAACCGTCGCGGTTAAATTAACTCTATTTTTGAAAAGAAATTTTGAATATCAAACTATCATAGTTAAAATATTCCAAAACATAGAATTAACAAACCGTCACGGTTCAATTAATCCTATTCTTAAGAAAAGTTTTATCAATTGACTAGCTGAAAATAACCTCTTTTACTGTGGTAAAATGCTCAAACAATTATTTCAAACTCGAAGTGAGTAGACATCTTGTTTTTTAGACCAAAATTAAATCAAAACCGGACAGACAAACCTAAGACTAAGTCCAACAAAAATAAACAATGCCAACTAAAATATAAAATTTCTAAACTAATCTACCTTGCCACTAAAAGCCCAACCCCACATGCCCACTTATGCGAAAAACAACAACAAAAAAAAAGGGAGAGCTCTTTCTCTTTCACGTGTACATTCATGCAGAATGTCCTTTCTCACTAACCATAACCATACCCACTCACAACACACGCCCACTCACTTACACTCATACACTAACCTACCCCACTAACTCACTAACACTAAAAAAAAAGAAACGGAGACACAGAGAAGGAAAGCAAAAGAGAGAGACAAATTGAAAGAGAGAGGGTTGAGAGGGAGCGCGGGTTGACACAGTGGAGAGGAGGAGATCGAGAGTTTCAGTGCCGAAAATGGGGGGTCGGTGCTACCGTGAAGCCGAGCCGGCGTGGCAGAGAAGAAGGAAGTGTCTATGTCAGTGCAGCGGTGCAGATGGGGAGACCGCGGCTAGGGAAGAAGAAGAAGACGATGGAGGCCCGAGAAAGGGTGACGGTGGCCGGGTGGTGCGCGGTGAGGAAGATCATGGCAGAGGGGAAGGATGAGGTTGAGATTGGCTTTGATGATGATGGTGGAGAGGCCGAGGGGGGCAGTGAGGTTAGTGGAGATTTCATGGAGGAGGAGTGAGGATACCGCCGCGAGCTTCACGCAGTGGTGGCAGTGCGGCAGGCCTGATCTGTAGGAGATCCGGACGTAGGCACTGCGTGAGTGAGGGGGAAGGCGGCGGTTCACTGATGGAGGCACTGATGGGCAATGCTGATAATGGTGGTTCGCAGCCAGGAGAGGGAAAAAGAGGTTGAAGGAGGAGGTCGCGGTGGGGAAGGTGGCCGCAGCCTCCTTACACCCTCTTCATTCTTCTTTTTAATTTTTTTTATACTGATATTGGAGAACAATACCTGCAAGACTACTGTTATTGTTGCTTCTGGTTTATTCTTCCTAATATTGCTGAAAATTTTGGTTGATGATTGTGGGAATTGGTGGTGGTGGTAGTGATTGATTTGTGTCTAGGGATGTGATAGTAGTTCAGGTGGTGGTTACTGATCCCCTTTTTTTGTGCTTTTTAAAATTTGCTGATTGATACTGCCCCTTCTGCTGTTACTGATGGCTATATATACAGATCATTGGTTGATCAAAATCATTTCACCGGTTGGCTAGTGCGATCCCCAGCTCATCAAAGAAAGTCATCATTTTGCTGGGGAAGGATGATCATCATTGTGTCCACCACTTCCCTCTAATTCTTCTGCTTTTCATCCTCCCCATACTTAAGAATAGGAGCCCGTGACAACCAGCTCTTCAGGTCCTTTTTCTTTTTCCTTTTCTCTTTTTTTTTTAGAATAGAAATGAGTTGAAAATTGTAAATGGGCTGAAAGGATTTTTTTTTTTTTACAATTGAAAATGGACTGAAACAGTTGGACTTTTTTTTTTATATAGGTCAAAACATAAAACAACAATAATAATAATAAAAAAATCTAAAAACATGGTCTGAACTGAATTGACTATCATGAGTCTACAAGTAGGCTAAATTCTAAAAATATGTCAATTTTGATTTTTTTTTGTTTTAAGGTCGAACAAAATCAGGTGTTCACACTTCATGAACAGTACCTATCATGACTATGTACAAAAAGGGCACTACTCACATGCAATCGATGGTCAAAGCAATCACTGCAGTTGGTAGAGTGAACCAAACCCAATTCCAATTCTACCCTCACATATTCTTCTCTTTCATAATCTTCCTTTTCCTTCTTTCTCTGGAACCTCCTCCCTTTCTCTTTTTCCTTCCCCACGAACATGGTTATTCCTCATTGCCATGACTAGTCGGGCATGGCTATTCTTCACTGTCCCAAGAACAGTGTTTCTACTATTCATCCCGATTTTCAGTTGCAAGCAACACGCCCTGATTCCCTCACCTTCTCAACTTTCATCCTCCTTTTGCCCTTGTTGTCCTTCTTCTTCTTCTTCTTCTTCTTCTTCCAACTCCTCTCTCAGTTTTTCTTCCAATCAAATTCTCATCTCTCAACATTTTTCTTCTCTAAAACTGATATATGTTAGCCGATTACACGGATTGTGCTTTTGTAAAATTGCACTCACATACAGCTTGCTATTGAAATTATTTTGGCCCTTTCTATATCATGAATGATGTTTCCAAATGGCTTCTATGTCTAAACTCAATCCATTGATTGTTGAATGCCAATTAGATTGAGCATGGCCACAAATCCAGAGCTATTAACAACATACAGAGTAAACTAACATGGGATAGAATCAAACTTAATAGGAGTAAAAAAGGAAAAAAAAAAGACAATTGTTTCAACTTTCTTGAAGGGGCTTTGTTGTGTATGAAGTGGTGATAGCTACATCAATTTTCATTTAGCTACATTTTTAAAATGTGATCAATTACAACTTGCCACACTATTTGCATTTCACCACATTTATAAAAGTGGTTAAAGGCAACTAAAAAGTTGTTTTTTAACTGAATTCGAAAAGTCTGAATTCAGTTAAAGCTATAGCACCTCGACACTTTTATCTGCGTTTAACCACATTTGAGAAATGTGGTTAAAAGCAACTGTAAAAAACTGTATTGACTCTATTTAGAGGGGAGTGAGCATCGTACAAAAATATTAGTCATCATATATTCTCTTTGTACATACAATCCTATAATCTAATTACTTTGCTATCACACCATGAAAAAACCCAAAGCCATCCATCAACAATAACATTAGCAGACTTAGTAATCTATTTTGTACCACAATCTTTGGCATTGGTCTAGTTAATGCAACTCTTTTCAATAGGCAACTCCACTGTTTGCACCTGTAAGCTTCATTTATCAACCCTTAAATAACATCTGAGGAGCCTCTTCCATCCTATATATAAAATTCTAGAAGCCAAAACGCTAGTCATTTAGGTGCAGGCTTGTTTAAAGAAAAATAATCATCCTGTTGTAACAGCTATCTGGGTGCAACATTAGTTACTGTCACTTCATTAATAGAATTATCCTTAGAATTTTTTGATGTGTAATCATCTTCAATATGCATTCTTCCGACTGAAAATGCTGGCTGCCTGGGCTCGGGAAGGGCCATTGTTTCACTTCCCAGCATGAGAACAACTGTGGACATGGTTGGTCGGTCTGCTGCATCTTCCTGCACACACAACAAGCCAATGTGTATACACTTCGTGACTTCACTTGCATTGCATGAATTTTCCTGCACTAGATCGGTCAATTCCAAACATCTTCCTTCACACCAAAGTCTCCAAGTCTGCATCAAAATATGAATATTTAGAAGCTCTAGTTGAAACATTTGTTTCTCTTGGTAATCTCAATTTCTTGATGAGCGCACCAAAACTCACATGTAACAGAAGACTTTGCCCATGTTCTGAAAGATAGAATTCACTATTCCTTCTCCCACAAATGATTTCTAGTAGAAGAACTCCAAAGCTAAAAACATCAGATTTCACTGAAAATAACCCTGCCATAGCATATTCTGGAGCCATATATCCGCTGTTTAAAATCAATAGAACACAATAAGTCATTATGAATCTTATTTGATAGTTCCTAATCAATTGTAGATAATATGTTTAAAAACGATGGATGTTACAATGACATACTATGTACCAATAACTCTTTTTGTCTGTGCCTGAACATTGCCCCTTTCAAATGTCCTTGCCAATCCAAAGTCTGATATTTTTGGATTCATCTCATGGTCGAGAAGAACATTGCTAGCTTTAAGGTCTCTATGAATTACTTTAAGTCGAGAATCCTCATGAAGGTATAGCAGTCCTCTTGCAATTCCATTGATAATGCTTAGTCTTAATTTCCAATCTAGTTGCTTTCGTCTTTCCTCATCTGACAAACAAATGGACATTTTGTTCTTGTCATTGAAGAAAACAGCACCAATAGAGACAATTATTCACTCTTTTTTCCATAGAAGATCTCTCACTAGATATAATATTTCAATTTATCTTCAAAACCGTAGAACTTGTCAAAATTGTCAGTATCAGTTACAAAGTTTTGGTTCTACATCTTCCTATACACTGCTGTTTAATAGAATTGTTTCTTCTTGACACTTCAATTTTCTCAATGAAGTTTTACCTCCCGAATTCTTTTACCACATGCAGTACCAACCTTTGCTGCTAGGACATATAATGACTTCTATGGGCACAAAATTGGAGCCAGAAAAGGGAAATAGAAGTTGGAAAAGAAACGGCAAAAAATACTTTTAAAAACATACTGAATAGGTGAAAGTCAAGACTAGAATTTGGCATGAACTCATATACAAGCAACTTCTCATTTTCTTCAATGCAGCAGCCCAAGAGTCTCACAAGGTTTCTATGTTGCAATTTAGCTATGAAGATGACTTCATTCTTGAACTCCACTAAACCTTGACCAGATGTTTCTGAGAGCCTTTTGACAGCAATTTCTGTCCCATCTGGTAATGTTCCCTGACAAAAAATGTTGGAAAGTTAAAGAGTTTGACAAAATCAGGTAAAGAAATTGGCTTCCAGATCCTGTTCATTTGTACCTTGTAAACAGGGCCAAATCCACCTTCTCCTAATTTAGATGACAGTGAAAAGTGATTTGTTGTCTGTTGAATCACAACTAAAGGTATTGTAGGAAGGTCTGCATTCAATGAGTCCTCTCTTTGAGCATGATCATGAAGAGCTATAGGAATTTCCTGGAACGATGATCTATCTGCAAAGGAAGCAAGTTTTCAGATATGCTCACAGAAAACTCAACATTACTGTAATCAATGACCATTACCTTTGAATAACCCAATTTTGTCCCAGAAGTAGCAGCCACAGCTAATGAGCACAGCTACTGTCACTAACACAGTTACAATGACGATGGTTATGGTTTTAGAGTGACTTGATCCTTCCTGCTTGGCTGCTACAATATCATAAATGAAATATGTTACATTTCTTTTACATTTCAATTATATGCCGAATTCATTTCTTGTAATGAGGACCGTAGCAGAGGGGTTGAAGAACTAAAACTCAGTACTGGATGAAGCTGGTGGGAGATGAACACAAAATTAAACACAAGGAAGTATGTAAAGGAGTTAAAACGGAAATGCAAGGCAAACTTTGTTTGTTCCCATATCCGTTTAGGAGGAGTTAGATGGAATGGAATAAAGTTTGATTCTGATGAGAGTATAACATGTCTTTTATTGTAATGATTCCATTAAAATTAAATTATTAATACTTCATCAAATTAAAGACGAAAATGACCAAACCGAAAACTACTTTCCCGGCTAAGTACTAATAGGTAATCCACACCAACAACCAAACCAAATATTCTTTCACTGCAGCCAGCTGAATGGGCCAACAACAGCTATTTTTTCCTCTGTAGAACTTAATATTTCCTATTTGCACACATAAACATGACAAGAACAGGTTCGTTAATTGTTACTCAATTTGCAGTTTAACGCACTTCCAGTGACAACAAATTAATCACAAAAGACCATCATCATGATAATCATCATCATCAAGGTTTTTTACCTGGACTAGGGCTAGGAGAAGACGACCCTGGTTGACCATTAACCTGGTAGAACCTATGATCGTCGAATTTCATCCCACAGCTCGGAGCCATAATCGACCATGTTGTCTTTGTCCCACAACACTTCGGGACCATGTCTAACAGCTTCCCCAGACACTCTTTACACGCATCACTGTCAAGGTCTCTCCGGCATTGCGCCACCCCATACCTTTTCTCACCGTCACTCCAGTCAAACTCCCCGTAATCCCACAGCTGCTTAGCCTCCGCAGCTTTCGTCACCAAACTCCGCATAGAATCCAAACCTTCCCGAAGCTCTTTCTGATCCTTTATCGTCTCCTTTCCTGTGCTGTTCCACGCTGGGCTGACGCTAATTTTGCCAACGAAGCTCTCGTTGGAGTAACGGATGATGCAACTGTCGTACCATGCAACGGCAGAGACGCTGTTGGGACAGCGCTGACTGAGTGCTTGGACAGCAGAATTGAGACAGAACTGACAGAAGTATCCCGTTACGTCGCCCCTGCACTCATAGAACCCATAAACTGCGTTATCGCTGTTCTTGGTGCTTATTCTTGTGTTGTTATAACCGCCGCTTGTGTCTGAATCGGAGATTATCCATAAGAGGAGACTCCTGAGGTTGGTTTCGTATGATGCGCTGAGATTTTTTCCTCCCGTTGAGTTTCCGCAATAATTGTACAATAAAATTGGCGATTGTGCAATTACTGTGGTGAGGAGGAGCATGAAGCTAATCAGCCTCAGAAGAGTCATGGTGAACTGGGCGCCGAAATTTCAGAGGCCCGTGAGTTCTTCGTTTTGCCCCTTTTTTGGGGCAAGCAATATGCACACGCTTTCTAGTTGTAGATGATCTTCATTGACTCTTGACTCGGATGATGATACTGGGATTACGGTCAATAGAAGGTAATAAAGTCTGTTGAAGAATCGAAAGCATAGTTATAAAACTCGGATGATAGATTGACTTGGTCGAAACATCTTGTCACAAGGTTGCTGGTGTAATCGGTTATTGGTCGAATCGGTTGAATCGAATTTATAAGCAGAATATATAAAAATATTAAAAAAAAATTAAATAAAATATAATAAAATGACAACTAATTAATAATTTGACACTCGTTACGGGGTTTAAATACAAAAACATAAATAATAACATAAATTTCTAAATAATATTGATATTTCATAATCACGAATCATAATTGACAAATTCAAAACATAATTATACAAATAAACTCATCAATTTTTACATAATTAATTCACAAATATGACAATATAAATAAAATTATTATATTTTTCTATAAATTATATTAAAATATTTTTTTTAATATTTTCAAAAAAAAACATCATTTAGTAAAAAAAAACAAAAAAAGCAAAAAAAAAAAAACTAGTTCAACCGACTCGCTCAACTAATTAAAGTCAAACCGAGTCTCACCGATTTCAATTCCAGCCCGATCCAATTAGCTGGTTGAATCGATTTCTACGATCGATTCACCGATTTTCCAGTCGAACCGACCGATCCGAGTTGATTTTTACAACTATGCTCCAAAGGCAATCCATAGAGCCGTCGAGTTTGAATTTGGAGAATATATATAATTAGAAATCTAGAATTAGGATTTTTATTCGAGCAAGGGCAGCATGGGGCTTGAATAATCCAGCGGACAAGCCTTACACGGAGATATTTAATTATTTATTAGTATGATAAAACAACGATTGCGCCCGGGGTGTTTATTCAGAGTTCAGACATTTCTTCTTGCGTCAATTACGCTCATGTTCAATTCTTGAATCTATTTGTTCAATGAAACATACATGATCGGCAGTAAAATTGTATATATTTATTACTTTAGTTTCCAGGACATTTATTTGATTTTATTTTGTGCAGAATTTTGATTGGATTTACTTATTTCGGCTTTTAGCATTTGTTATTCTAAACATCCAATGTTATTGGAATACAAAACAAATCTTTAAAAAGTTTAATTAATTTATTAACCCCTATAATTTCATCAAATTTTAAATTAAGTTCCTATAATTTAAAATTTTGAAATTAGATACCAATAATGAATAAAATTTTTTAATCAAGTCCTTAAGCCACATTCATTATAGAAAATTGAGACTAGCTAAATATTCTGTAATTTTTTTTAAATCAATTGTCAAATGTAACACCCCGATTTTTCTGTTTGAGAGAAAATGACCAAAATGCCTTTGAAGTCATTTTCCACTCGGAATTCGAGGATAGTCAACCCGGCGGTCCTCGAAGGGTCAACTTAATATTTGAAGGGGATTAGATGGTTTTCGAATGGTTCCGGAAACGAAAATCTCGTTTTCTGAGATTTGAGGTCAAAATGACCAAAATACCCTTATAACGTTTCATGCTGGTATAAGTGCCGTTTGAGTCCGGAACTTTTCTAGAAGGTTTAAAATGATGTTTTTATGTGTTTAGTGACCTCTGTTTGAGTCCCGGTGGTCCAGGACAATTTTTGTACAAAATTACGATTTTGTCCATAGAATAGTGTTTTTAAGCTTAATGATGTGATGAAGCAAACCTAACCAATATTATGTAACACCCATCCTACTATAGTGCTATGCTCGAGCCATAACATTACATTAAATAGTCGTTACTCATAACTTATCTTATAAATTTGTAATTTCTGAACTATAGGAAATATATATGTACAAGTTGTAATAAATATGAGCCTTGCACTAAAAGTATACTAACTTGTCGCAATTTTTTTTTATCCTTACAATGTAATAGTCAATGTATAGAAATAGCGGAAATGTAATGCGCATCCTAAGAAGACGGTCACACGATAATTTACATCTTATATCACATCCATAGTAAGTTAAGTCACACAGTTATACTATATACATTCATACCTAATTACATATATATTATAAACAACCCTACCCTGGCCCTCACAGTGACCACCTAGTCCGGGTTAGGGCCTATCAAAATACAATCGACTATATACGGATAACCTAACTCCCTCAGTCAATGGCTCATCAAGAGGTCAGATGTAAGAGCCTATGATAGTTAGACGATATGAGGGACTCTACGCAAATGTAGGACTCATAACAATAGTAGCAAACAGACAAGCAAATAGCACATAAACACGGATATGAGACTCAACCCACTGTGCACAAAGTGACCCTACCTCCGGGTCATAATACCACTGCAATTCAGGCATCTCAAAAAAGAGCACGATCGTGGCCATTTATATAAAATACATCATATAATAGGGATGAGAATCAATGATTCCCAGTAGGAATTACACCAGTCTATTACTCAATGATATTCAACTTAATGCAAGATAAGCAAAGTAACTTCAGTTATTTATATAATGGTCTCGTTAGTTAATGTCATTATTTCTTGCGACTTAATTTTATTAGATAACTTTAAACTTAATGGTAGAACTCATAGGACTCTTCCTGTAACACCCTCCTAATTACCATATTTTACTTGAGTATCCACACAGTAATTAGAAAAGTATTACTTACATTCACAATCTATACTAGTAGAAAATAATTGTACATCGTACTGAGAAACACAGTAGTTAATGTCTAAGCTAGTTAGGAACTCAATTCACAAAAAGGAAAGAAACACCTCTAGTATCTAGTCTAACCTGCTCAAGGTCGAGGTCCAGCAAAATTTTATACAACCAGAATTGGACCTCATAACATTTAATTAGATCAAATCTTCAGGCTATCAAGGCTCTAGTACTACACTATCACTATATACTAACAGAAGTCCCTGAAGATCTCACGTCCTACTAGATAAAACCATTGGCCATCGGTATGATAGCCTCACCTCCGCCAGGGGCATCAGGACCCTCAGGTGGATCAGAATCTGAAGACGAGGATGAAGAGGGATCATCTGCTGGAGGGGGTGTCGGTGGTGTAGGCGGGACATCAAATATCACTGGATGTGCCAAGTGGAGAGGCACACCATCATAAGGGAAAGCAAGGTCAAAGTCAGCGGTAAATACAGAGGTACTAGAAGAATGGCCGAAAAACACATAAGCTCGAACTTGCGAGTAACCCACTACATAAAGAGAGTCGAGAACGGGATCATAATGCCACACCCACTGTGGCGAGTCAAGGTAAAATACTAGTGACGGCATCTGCTAGATCTGAATAATACAAAGTAAATAAAACCACAGGGATGAGAATATTATAAAATTCTCAGTAGGGTATTCCCTCAAATGTGAACATAATATAACCAGTAAATTCATTCGTATTGAATTCATCATGCTAAATTATGTGCATAAATACTAATGTGCATAATTCATATAAAGTCGAATGCAAAATGGTAGTAATCAAGTGTTTTTCTCTTGTAACTCGTGGAATTCAACTTAGTGCAATTATCTCTTTTCAGTAACATAGGGAAGGCTTAACCTCATATCAAGTGGTATCTGTAGTGTAGTCATTCCACAAGAACTATTGATTACTAGGACATGAGCTCATTCCTATATGTCGATACGTCTATTGACTCATCAAATTCCTAGGGAAGCTCTTACTTTTGCCTTCCCCTCTTAACCACACAAGCCTTGTTTCTATTTTCCCCATATGTTAAAAATTGTACAACTAAAAGTCATGTTATTTTTCTTTTCTTTTCCTTTATCCTCACAATAATCACATAGTGTACTTCTCTTTTCAAAGGCCTGCTTAGATAACAGGTAGGCATATAATTATGTTGGAGTCTCATCCATATCTCATCAACATTTCTTTCAAACAATTAGCATGCATTAACATGACATATACTTGCATCTAAAGCCATTCATTTATTAGTTCAAGACATTCTTACCATTTTCAGCAATTAGCAGATTTATCACTTTAGAATTAAAAATTAATTTCCCCATCAAACAGCCAATTCAAGAGTCACAAAAATTCCCTATGACACCTTCATATGTCTAAAGGATCCTGTAAAATTTTCATAACAATCAGAGTTCTATAACCGTGTCACTAAATTCTACAAATTTAGTGGTCACAGCACACCTTTTCACAGCCTAGGACAAAGTCGTCCTAATTTTTAAATTTATCATATGATGGAATCAACCCAAGATAAAATTTATAGTTACACTTCAAGATGTTGGTGACTCCCTATAAAAATTTCAACAGAGAAATCACACATTTAGTATGATAATAAAATCATAAAATTTCTCTACTTCAGTTTCAGAAATCCAGACAGCATGAGATCTATTTCAGTTTCTGATTTTTTTAAGACAGTGTTCCTTGAAACCAATGCTCAAGGAATTTCGTGTAGATATTTCAAGATGTTAGGACCAACATGTATTTTTTCCAGGCAATAAATATCACTGTAAACATGTCTATAAATTCATGAAATTTTGCTCTCTGCAGGAAAACTGAAAATCCAGCACTCTAACTAAAACTTCTCTTGATGAAATGAGTTATCCAACCTCATCCAAACCCTTCACCAAAATTCATACATCAACAACCATATATCATTAACCATCACAATGAAAAATTTCGGGCAGAAAAGGTCAGAGATGTGAAATATAAATTTGGCAAGAAAAGACCAAATAAAACCCTACTATTGGAAGCAAGTGATGTCTTTGTCTCTAGTATGCTTCAAGATGATGCCCTCCACTTCAAGGCTCTCAAAACACACCCAAAACCCTTTAAAAATAGTGCGGTACAAGGGATCAAGATTGAGATTTGGTGAGTGATTGAGATTCTAATCGGTTATATGTGTAGATGTTGAGGTGTAGAATAATTTTTGTGAAGGAAACTTTAGATTTTGGTAACTCTAAGCTAACATATATGGAGTTGAAAGCAAGTTGAAGCTCTTAGCCATGGAAGAAATGGAGCTGCTGTATTCTTGAAGATATGGCCGAGAATGAGCTTCTTAAAGAAGCCAAAAATGATGTTTATCTTGTATTAAAGTAATGAATAAAATATATTATGTTTAGATAATTACAAAGCTAATAAAGTAAAATGAATAGTTGTGATTCAATCTTGTAATTCAATATTGAATCTTAACCATTCATTTGATTTCAAGGGATAGGTTTATTTGTTTTGTAGAGATCTAACTAGTTTTCCATGTTAGAAATCACACACCGAAATTTCACCGAATGGGTGAAACAGTGTACCGGGGTAATCAAACATTGCCCGAAAAATATTTTTGGGTATAAAATCTTTAATTTTATCTATTTCTAACCATAATCATATAATTTCTCAATTTTGGGCATCTCCGGGGCCCAATTCTAAGATTTCGGCTGTCCCGGCCGGCCTGCGGGGCCTACAAAATACTATTCACATTTTTTTTTTTGCTTCCTTGAATCCTTCTTATCATTTCTACATCAATAAAAATCTTGAAATTCTCATTAATAAAACCGCATTTAATTTCTAAAGAGAATTAGGGTGTTACATTACCACCCACCTTAATAAAAATTTTGTCCTCAAAATTTCATACCTGTAAACAACTCTGGATAATCCTTCTTTATGCTTGATTCTAATTCCCATGTATATTCTTCATTTCCAAAGTCCAAATTTCAAGCGACTTTTACAAGTTGCATAGATTTATTTCTAAGTTGCCTGACTTCTCTATAATGATCTGAATAGGAAGGGCTTGAAATGTCAAGTCATCCCTTAACTGTATGGTGTGGATCTGGATGATACATTCGAAGTTGAGACACTTGGAAAACATTATGAAGGTTAGATAAATGTGGAGGTAAGGCTATTTGGTAAGCAGCTGACCCAATTCGTCGGAGAATTTGAAAAGGACCTATGAACCTGGGTGACAACTTTTTAACTCTAAGGGCTCTACCTACTCAAAGAAGAGGGGCGTGACCTTCAAGAATACATGTTCTACCTCTTGAAACTCTAAAGGTTTCCTTCGAGTGTCAAGGCATGTAGCTCTTTTGGCGACTTTGCGCAGTGCGAATTTTACTCCTGATCTTTTGGATCTGCTCCATCGTTTGGTTAACAAGGTCGGGCCCCAGCAATCCTGCCTCCCCTGAGTCATACCAACATAATGGAGATTGGCATTTTCTTCCATATAGTGCTTCATACGGGGCCATGCCAATGCTAGCGTGATGACTGTTATTATAAACAAATTCAACCAATGGGAGCAACTTATCCCAACTTCCTTTTTGCTCAATCACGCACGCCCTTAACATGTCTTCCAGGGTTTGTATGGTTCGTTCTGTTTGTCCGTCAGTCTGGGGATGGTAGGCAATACTTAAACAAAGTTTGGTTTCAAAGGCCCTTTGAAAAGCTCCCCAAAATCTCGAAGTAAATCGGGGATCTCTGTCAGAAACTATAGAAGAAGAAACACCGTGTAGCCTGACTATCTCTTGGATGTACAAAGAAACTAACTTATCCAAAGGAAAATTAGCCTTAATGGGTAAGAAATGAGCAGACTTAGTCAATCTATCTACTATAACCCATATAGCATCATGACCTGATGATGTCCTTGGCAAACCCATTACAAAGTCCATGGAGATACTTTCCCACTTCCATTCTGGGATTTCCAAAGGTTGCAGGGTTCCAGCTGGTTTTTGGTGTTCTATTTTAACTTTTTGACAAGTTAATCACTTCTTGACAAATTCTTCTATGTCTTTCTTCATCCCTGACCACCAAAACATTTTCTTAAGATCCGTATACATCTTACTAGTCCCTGGGTGTATAGTGAATTTACCCCTATGAGCTTCCTCTAAGATCTCATTTCTCAGATTGCCACCTGCAGGTACACATACCCTGTCCATGTACCTCCATATACCTTGTTGATCTTGAGTAAATCCTGGCAACTCCTTTGTATGAATTGATCTTAACATCTCTTAGAACATCCCTACCCACGTGCAACCTAAGGTGGATAACCTCAATGCAACAGAGGTTTCATCCACACTACGTATCGTCCATAAGGGCTACCCCCCAATCTCCACAGCAGGATCATGGGTACGGAAGAACGTAGCCAATCCACGGGCGGAGCTCGGCGGGTGCAGGCATGCCCTGTGACTGAACATGTCGCCCACGTCGGGGTCGTGGTCCGGGCACCGAAGCCCTCCGATGCTGAGTGATCGTCTCCTCGCTGCCCATCGGTCGCAGAGGCGGAGTGGGGGCAGAGCCCTCATGGTCCATAGGGGAGTCCTCCACAGGGTCCTTTTTCGAGTGCTGCGATAGTGGCACATACTCCGGTATGTCAGCTGAACCGGCAGAGTGGGTCCGCAGGTTCCTCTTGTGTCGTGGCCGTGCATGCTCAAAGATCGTGGGGTCACCGTAGGGGGATGTTGGGGAGAAGCGATAACTATACACGGGGTGTGCAAATGGCCGTCCCAAAAATATGAAGATGCGTACAGTACATCGGCCCTCAAAATGGAATGACCCATGCTCCGAGTCATGGTGGACCTCCCATCGGGGTGTGTCAACGAACAGTACGATCGTCGCCATCTCGCTCTGAAGACGTAATGGAAAAAAAAAAGATAGTGGGAGTGAGATTCTTACTAAAGAAACTCAGTAGGGCTCTCCTCCTATCCTAGGTGTCATCATTTACGTCTCCAGGTATCTCGGGTTATGTATAAAACTGTGGACGTATATTGGTTCAATTATGAGTTTTCTAAAGTCTCCATTTTCGAGATCTGTTCCTTTTAACATATCACTTGTATTTACATAAATCATGGGAAGTAAATCGTGGGACTTCAATCATATAATTCGGACAGAAATCATATAACTTGGATCATAGAACGTAAATCATATAACTTGGATCATAGAACATAAATCATATATAACCTGGATCATAGAACATAAATCATATATCATGGTTTCCTATGTCATGGGTCATAGCACATAAATTCATATAATCATGGTGCATAGAAGCATAATTCATGGAACATGATACATATCTTGGTTACTTGAGGTGACATTAAGACATCATCATTATTTTCCTGGGGCCACCCTAACTGATCTCCTTGTGAAGAAAAATTCTAGGTTATGAGCTCATACCACGCTAGTCGTCACTAGCACATGGACTTATCCCTTTTGATAAGTTAAAGGTCTCGACCTAAAGTACGGGTCTAGGGGGCTAGAATCACCTTATCCCCACCCTTAACCTGGTGGTTCAAGGATCATCTTCTCATAGTTTAGGTCACCTTAAGTCTTAGCATGTTAATGCAAGATGCCACATAATTCATGTATGTCAAACATAATTACATCATAGGCATCTTTAAAGTTCTTAAAGAACAATAACATGCAAACATAAAACTATCATTGAAGAATAATAGTTCACATGGTACCATCATACTTGACTCATGGAGTAAAAATCATCACAAAGTAAGCAAGGGCAATAAGCCTCTTAACTTGGTCATGCTTGAAATCTAACATAAGATCATATATTCATGTTAGGCTAAAGCATAGACTCATGTCATAAAAATTCCCAGATTCAAGCAAAGTAAGGTCATAGCTTCAAGTCATCGAATCAGAAAGGCATTCTGTTTGTGAACTTGGGTTCTGGTAATCGATTACATAAGTATCGTAATCAATTACACAGCTTCGAGATTTCAAAACATAGAAAATAGGGGGTTTTGGTAATCCACTACATGGAACTTGTAATCGATTACTTTCTTTATATACACTTTCTTTGGGCCCCTAGAACATCTGGGTAGTCGATTACATGATTCGGTAATCGATTACTAGAGTCCAGAATGTGTAATCGATTACACTATATAGTACACCCCGATTTTTCTGTCCGAGGGAAATGACCAAAATGCCCCTGAGGTCATTTCCTGACCCGAACTCGAGGGTAACCAACTCGGTCATCCTCGAAGGGTCAACTCAATGTTTGAAGGGGATTGAATGGCCTTTGAATGCTTTGAGCGAAAATTTCGCTTTTCTAGCTTTAGTCAAAATGACCAAAATACCCCTATAGCGTTTTTACGCGGGTAAAGGTGCCGTTCGAGCCCGGAACTTTCCCCAGAGGTTTAAAAACATGATTTCATGTGTCTAGAGGTATCTGTTCAAGTCCCGGTGGTCCCGGGCAGTTTTAGTGCAAAATTACGATTTTGCCCCTGGAATAGTGTTTTTAAGCTTAATGGCGTAATTAAGCAAACCTAAGCAATATTAGGCTCTAAACGAAGATTAATTTATTTCCCTAATTAATCTAGAGTCAAAATAATTTATTAAAGTTAATTAGAACCTAAAATTGCTTAGATTAAACTTAAATCCTTTTTAGAACTCAAGATTCCTAGTCTTGGAATCATGAATAGTGTTTTCTCTCTCCAATTCCTTAAATCAAGGAAATGTGTCTAGAGTTGTTTAAACTCTAAATTGAGGATTTAACTCTCTAATGGTGCAAGACCACTCCTTAATTATGTCTAGACCACCTTAATTACCCATTTACCTTACCTAAACACTTTCTTACAAATTCCTAATCTTAAGCATAATCAAAGATACACCTAAACACAACTCTAAACCACAATTAAAATGCAAACTAATCCTCCCCATGGGCTGATGCATTTCGCCAGCACCTTTCCCCATTGACCACATGTTTAATTATTTTCTCACTCAAAGAACCATGCTTGAGCCATACCTTGAGCCATACCTCACCATGCTTTGAACCATACCTCACCATACCTCAAGAACACATTATCTCACCTCATGGAACTCATGGAGAGCCTCCATTCTGCACCTCATGGCGAAGCCATCCTCACCCATGAGCATCCTCCATTTGTTTCATTTCTCTATAAATAGAATGCCTTGAGGAGCTTGCACCACTTTTAGATCATTTGCTAAGTTTAGGAAACACTCAAAGCTTTTCTTTTATCTCTCAAAGTCTTTGTGTTCTTCAAGTTCTTGGAGTTCTTCAAGTTCTTCATCATCTTCATCTTCTTCTTCCATCTTCAAGTTCATCACACCAAGTAGGGATTTTCTTTCATGTGTTCTTTCTTTAAAGTTCTTGTTCTAAGCTTAAAGTTCATAGTTTCTCTTGATTCTTTTTAGAACTTCTTTTTCTTCCCTTTACCTTTTCATTTTCGGCCATGGGCCTTGGAGAACAAAGGAATGAGAGCTTGATGATGAGAGTTTCATGATGATGTTCATCACTTGAAACAAACTCTAGAGCTTGATGTTTGTTCTTGAGCAAAAGTGTTTCTAGATTTTTCCTTTCTTGAACTTTTTGAGAACCTTAACTTTGATGTTGTTTCAAAATGGTTCTAATGACTCAATGATGAGGTCTCATGATGTTGGAGTTTGTATATCACCAAGATCATGGATTCTAGAGTTTCAAACATTTCTTTTCTTTCCTTGAAGTTTCGCCCATTACCTTTCCCTTTTCATGCTAGATGTTTGATTTTTAAATATGTTATGTTGAGTTCTAAGAACTCTAGACTTTTACCTTGTCTTGGTTTGATGAGTTTGGGTTGAGGTTTAAGTTCCTTTAAAGTCTTGTTAAGAGCTCTAGAAAGATAAAATGAACTTGCATAATTTATTTTATGCTTGCATTCATATTTACACTCTTGCTATGCATCTTTACTTTCAAGCCATCACCTAAGAACATAAAGATTAAAATGGAACTTGTATCATCACTTAACTTAATTCTCAAAGCCTTTCTATTTCGGCCTTAAAGTCGATTGTTGTTGGGCCTAGAGCACTAAAATAAAGAATTGAACTTGCATTATCACCTAATTAATTTCTCGAATGCCTATCTATTTCGGCCTTAAAGTCGATTGTTGTTGGGCCAAGAGCACTAAAATAAAGAATTGAATCTTGCATCTTTACTTTCAAGCTTGCACGTTTAAGATTATGCTTAGCATATTTACTTTCAAGTTTACGTTTAAATTATGCCTTGCATATTTAATTTCAAGTCATCACTTTACCTTGAAAGCAAGATTAAAAATGAAGAGCATGAGCACGTTTAGTTTATGTCGTAACTTAAGAACCTAGAGCTCAAAGACTTGCCCATTTCATTCCAAGTTAAAGTTTAATGCAAACCACACTTTGAATGTACGTTTTTGCCAAGTAGTGAAGATGGACTTGCAATGAGTTTTCATCTAGCTACTAGGGCCAATAGCCTATGTTTTGAGTTTTCCTTAAAGTTTGACAATTCTTTATAAGGTTATGTCATTATAAGTTGTGATTCCAATCTCTTTAGGGGATGGAATATGTTTTGGTCAGTGACCTAAGGCTTCACTTAGCCTCTTGATGAATTAGAATGTTTTGCAAAGAGTTTTAGAAATTCTAAATTGATTCCAAGAGAAACTAGTTAACTTATGTACCTAGAAATGTCAATTTAATTCTCTTATTGAGGCAAGATGTTTTCGGCTCTGATGTGATGAATGTGATGCTGTATGATGATGTTTTAATGTGTTGGAATGTGTGAAAATATCATGTGATGATGTAGAAGCAAACCTATGCATGATAGGTAAGAAACTAGCTAACTAGAAATACCGTAAAGCTAGAATTTAACATAGTTTTGACCCATTTGTTTATGGAACCAATCCAAACTGTTTTAATGGGAACATAATCAGATTTAGATTGTTTAGACATGAAAAACTTGGTATCATTTGAGTTAGAATCGAATTCTAGCACCTACGGGAAACTAGTAACTAGAAAACCGTAAAAATGCAAATGTAGAACTCTTAGAACATTTAATTTTCTGGAATCTGTCCAGCACCCTTACAACATGATAAACATGATTAATAATTAGTCCTTAAACATAGGAATGTCTCATAATTGATTTAGATTTAATGTATAGCGCCAAAGTAAGACGAACGAGAAAGGGTCTAAAACGTAAGTTCTAGAACCCCGTAAAAACAAGTTAGAGACTCATTCTATGCTATTCAGATTTAAGTATGAACATGAGAATGAAGAATGATGTTTAATATGAGCCTTAGGGGCATAAAAATATGAGCGACGGATATTAGAGAGCTATATCTCAAGATTAAGACCCGTATGGTCAAAGCATAAGCTACCGTGAGGGTAGCGTTTGAATGATGTATGATGATGCATGAAGTATGCTAATGATGATGATGTTATTCATATGAGGAATTTATGAGGTTATATGTTTATGTGGCATAAAGCAAATTTGGAAGGAAATTCGGTGTAATGACCGTTTGGTCACCAATTTCCGACAAATTTGGAAGGAAACTTCGGTGTAATGACCGTTTTGGTCACTAATTTCTGGCAAATTTGGGGACTTAAAGAGATTTTGAAAATTAAGGTACTAAGATGGGTTCTAGGATGACACCGGTTCGGCCGAGCACCTCCATAGAACTCATGTGACATCGGTACCATTTTATACTCTTAGGTGACACCGGTTCGCCCGAGCACCCCTAAGAGATTTGCCCTAACCCGCACTCGGATAGTCCGGATTTATGATACGCTTATCGTTAAGTGGTAAGTAAGAACTAGTGACGACTAGTTAAGGTATGAGCTCATAACCTACATGTATGACACGCTACGGGTGACACCCGGTTCGCCGAGCACCCCAGTTCGATTGTCTTTTAGGGTGGCCCATGAGGAAGAAAAGTTCATGATTATGATTATGTCACTAAGTTTTGTCCCATATGAATGTTACTATTGCCACTTTATGCCACCAACGATGATGATACTTGATGTTATGCTTTATGTATGTGCATTAGGTAGTGCCATGCATACATTTTCCATTATGTTGCATTCATGACATTAAGATCATCCTAAAATGAACGGACCTTGGCTAAAGTATATTTTTGAAGTTTAAAATGAACTAAATGCATGTTCAGTCATTTCATATAATTAAACCCAAGGTTCCTGAGGACGTAGTTGATGACACCTAGGTAGTAGGAGGCCCTACCGAGATTCTTTAGTAAGATTCTCACTCCTCTATCTCTTTCTTTCCGTCACGTCTTCAGATGGCGAATGCTCGTTAAGTAGCATTCATGGACACCCGACATGGGAGGTGCAGCATGACCCGACTCACGGGTCATACCATTTTGAGGCGGAGTGCACGGTGCGGATTTTCATGTCTGTAGCACGCCCCTTCGCTTATCCCGCACACCCATCACTTCTCCCGATCGCACCCTATGGCGGACGACGAGCGGGTTTTTGAGCGTCGCGCAGACGCATGACGAGAGAGTACTCCGTAGGCACACCGCCGCCTTAGCCATGCGAGATTATCCCGACTATGTGCCGGACCTATTTCACGAGACCGACCCATCCGAGGACCCGCCTACCCATCCGTATAGCGAGGACTCGCCCCTTCTCCACCACGGATAAGGGAGGCGGTGAGGATACCGTGACTCAGCCACGGCTTACGCGACGACCGGAGATGCGACCATACCGTGGGGTCACCCTCGATCCCCATTCCGCCTCTTCACGTCCGAGGAGCTCGCCCGCTTCCGGATATCCGCCTCGTCGCGAGATGGACGCCTTGAGGAGGTGACGATCGTCCGATGGAGTACCGGTTAGAGCACACACACCACTTAGATGGGGATAAACCTTCTTTTGTTTAGAGGTTATCCTATTAGATGCACTCGGGTAGGGGAGTAGATTATGTTTATGTTTTAGGTTGTATTTCCCTTGTACTGAATTAAGTCCCACACTTATAAGTGGGCAAGTTATATATATATGAGATTATATTCAGTGATGTTCATGATGTGCCTTATGTTATGATGATTGTGAGACGATTGTTTTACTTTGCATGGTTTACCGCTTATCGCATCACGCGGCTCTCACTTTTATTTCAAAAAAAATTTCCCGTATTTTCCGCTAAGTAATTCAAAGCTAAATGAGAACTATGAAGTAACAGACTAATGATTAACCTAAATATGTTCTAGAGTATTGGGTTAAAAATTAGGATGTTACACTTAGCATGTTAATGCAAGATGCCACATAATTCATGTATGTCAAACATAATTACATCATAGGCATCTTTAAAGTTCTTAAAGAACAATAACATGCAAACATAAAACTATCATTGAAGAATAATAGTTCACATGGTACCATCATACTTGACTCATGGAGTAAAAATCATCACAAAGTAAGCAAGGGCAATAAGCCTCTTAACTTGGTCATGCTTGAAATCTAACATAAGATCATATATTCATGTTAGGCTAAAGCATAGACTCATGTCATAAAAATTCCCAGATTCAAGCAAAGTAAGGTCATAGCTTCAAGTCATCGAATCAGAAAGGCATTCTGTTTGTGAACTTGGGTTCTGGTAATCGATTACATAAGTATCGTAATCAATTACACAGCTTCGAGATTTCAAAACATAGAAAATAGGGGGTTTTGGTAATCGATTACATGGAACTTGTAATCGATTACTTTGTTTAAAAACACTTTGCTGGGCCCCTAGAACATCTGGGTAGTCGATTACATGATTCGGTAATCGATTACTAGAGTCCAGAATGTGTAATCGATTACACTATATAGTAATCGATTACTTTGGGAAAAAGTTCATGTTTGAGCTCATCCGAGCTTTCTGGTAATCGATTACATAGGCTGTGTAATCGATTACCAGCATCTTAAAAACACAAAAAAAATCAGGTCTGAACATATCTGAGTCATTCCTTTGAAATGCTTATGGTGGCCAGTTTCTCTTGGAACAATTTTGAACTTCAAAAACATCTTAGCAATCATTTTAACTTGTCAAAACCCTCATAAATATAAGAACATACTCAAAATGCTTTTGAGTACAACCTATGTTTTAAAAAGACTTAAAACATGAGCTATAGGCTCTTGTGACTAATGAAAACTCATCTTGGAGCCATCATCATCACATGGCCAATATGTACATTCCAAGAATGTGTCCATGGTTAACCTCTTCTCAAGATGAAATGGGCAAGTCTTTGAGCTCTAGTATCTTAGGTGATGACATAAAATAAATGTGCTATGCATTCCGCTTTTACAGTCCATTAGAAAGTAAAGTGATAGCTCAAAATAAATATGAAATGCACCTTCATTTTAATCTTTGAGTTTAGTGAGGACTTGAAATATAACATGAGATGCAAAGCTTGAAATTTAAACGTGCTTAATGCAAGTTCATTCTTAGTCTTGGGGTTTAGTGATTGCATAGAAATAAACGTGCTATGCAAAGTGTAAAGTAAACGTGAATGCAAGTTACTTTTATATCTTGTCTAGAGCTCTTACAAGACTTTAAGAAGGAACATAGTCTCAACCCAACCCTCATCTTCACAAGAAAAGAAAGACCATTGGTACTAAGGCATCAAAAGAAAACATAACTTCAAGAATCATGAAAGTGGTCGAATCTTAACAAAAGAAAGGAACCATTTTTAAACCTCTAGGGACCAAGATCTTGATGATCCAAGCATCAACATCCTAAGTCCTCATCATTGAGTACATAGCTTCCTTCAAAACAAATATTTAAAACAAAGTTCATGATAAAGAAGAAAGCAAAACCAAAACCATGCTTGGTTTAGGGCCAACGTTTCAAGCTTTAGAGTTTGTTCATGTGACAAGCATCAACATGAAGCTCTCATCATCAAGCTTACATTTTTCCCATGTAAAAAGGCTCCATGGCCGAAAACATGAGAAGAAGAAGAAAGAAAATCCAAAATGTTCAAGAGAAACATAAACTCTTTTGACTAAACTTGTAAAGAATGAAACTTTCTTTAAGAAAAACTCAAGCTTTAGAGGTCTCATGAGAGATGGACTCATGTCACATCTAGAGAACACTCATCATCAAGCTATCATATTCAAGGCCTTGAGGCCGAAAACTAAGGGGGAAGAAAAGGAAGAAACCAAAAAGAAAGCAACATAGAGGTTCAACCATTCATCAACTCCCAATCAAGATTCAAGCATAAGAATCAAAGACATGTTTAGAAAGGGTTCCCTACCTTGTGTCTTGAAAATGAAGGAGAGAACTTGAGCTTGAGGAACTCTTTGAGAGTTTGAGAGAAAAGTGAGAAAGCTTGAGAGAAGGAAATGAGAGAGTTTGAGACTTTGGAGAAGGATCCAAAAGTGATGGAGTTGTGGAGTGTGGTGTATTTATAGGCAAATGAAGGAGTGAAGGGGGAGTTGGTTGAAGCTTCTTGAAGAAGGAAGAGAGAAATATCTTCTTGTGTGGTCATTCTTGGTGTGATTGAAACCATGGGTAGGCATAGGTCATAGGGTAGCTTGAAAGACAACTTGATTGACTACCTAAAAATAAAATTCTTTGAATTCTTGGGGGAAGTGGCTGAAAATTATAGGGCCAAGGGAGAGAAAATTTCATGGCCACAAGATAAAATATCTATATGTGTTGTTATTCAAAGGTATGGAAGAAAGTATGGAAGGTATGATTGATTATGAAGCTTGATTGAAAGCTTTGAGTGACAACATAAACAATTTATTCTTTTGAATTTTGAATGACATATATTTTTCAAATGTGATCATGATTATTTGAGAGTGACAACTTTCTTAGAAAAGAGAGTGTCATTGGGAAAGGGAGTGTGAATAGTGAAAATACTATTCATAGTTGCTTTTTCTTTTAAAAGAAAGAAAAGAATTTAGAAAAGAGTTCTAAATTTCCTTAAACAATTCTAGGTTCCAATTAGTTTTAAATAATGATTTTGGCTCTAGATTAATTATGGAAATTAATTAACCTTCAATTAGAGCCTAAAATCGCCTAGGTTATGAGTTAGATAACTCATTAAGCCCAACATGCACTAAGCAGGGGCAAAATTGTAATTTTACTCAAAAACTGCCCGGGACCACCGGGACTTAACCAAACCTTAAACAATCATAGTTCATGCCTTAAAATCATGGTTTGAAACCTCGGGACAAAGTTCGGGTCAAAACGAAATTTTAAAACTGCCTGAAATTTGTCACAGGGGTATTTTTGGTCACTTATGCGCAGAAATCTCAGAAATGAGGTTTTTCTGCTCCGTTGGACATTCACAATCATACAATCCCCTTCATATAACATATGAACCCTATGAGGATGGCCAAAGCCGGCCGTCCTTGTGTTTCGGGTAAAAATGACCTTAGGGGCATTTTGGTCATTTAAAAGTTTAGAGAAAAACGGGGCGTTACATCCAACACACATGCCTTCAACATATCCTCTAATGTCTATATGTTTCTCTCTAATTGGCCATTCGTTTGAGGGTGGTAAGCTGTGCTTAGGCACAACTTTGAACCAAATGCCTTTTGAAAGACTCCCCAAAAACATAATGTAAACTGCGGATCTCGATCTGAGATTATCATTAACGGCACTCCATCCAACTTCATGATCTCTTGGATATACAACTGGGCTAGCTTATCCAAGGAGTAAGTCACCTTGATAGGTAAAAAGTAGACCGACTTAGTCAGTCGATCCACAATTACCCATATGACGTCGTGGCCAGCTTAGGTCTTAGGTAGCCCTGTCACGAAATCCATCAAGATGTTATCCTATTTCCATTCGGGAATCGACAAGGGTTGCTGTAACATCCTAATTTCTAACCCAATACTCTAGAACATACTTAGGTTAATCATTAATTTGTTACTTCATAGTTCTCATTTTTACTTTGAAATACTTAGCGGAAAATACGGGTAAATTATTTTTGAAATACAAAGTGAGAGCCGTGTGATGCGATGTAACATGTAAGGGACGAGATCTCATATATATGTATATATATATATATAACTTGCCCACTTATAAGTGTGGGACTTAATTTAGTACAACGGAATACATGAAAGAAAATACAACATAAACATAAACATAAACTACTCCCCTACCCGAGTGCATCTAATGGGGTAACCTCTAAACAAAAGAAGGTTTACCCTCGTCTATACGGTGTGTGCACTAACCCGGGCCATCCATGGCCTCTTACTGGCAACTATCCCTCGAGCGTGGCACGTAACCAGGAAACTGAGCAAGCTCCTCTGGCGAGAATAGGCGGAACGGGGCTCGGGAGTGACCTCCACGGTGCGGCCTCAACTCCGGTTGTCGTGCAAGCCTCGACTGAGTCAGGGTGGGCTCGCTACCCTCCCCAAGGTCCATGGGTATGGTGGGGGAAGATCCCTCGAAGGGTACTTGGGTTGCCGAATCCTCGGAAGGATCGAGTCTCAGAAAAGGCGGCGAGACAGCGGGGCACGTACTGGGGGTAGTCTCGAACGGCGGACGCAGACGGTGGAGTACGGCGAAGCCTTTCCTCTCGGGGATATGCGCGCTCGAACACCAGGTCATCGCCAAAAAGTGAGACGGGGGAGAAACGATGGGAATGTACAGGGGGAGTAAAGGGTCGACCTATGAACATGAATACTCTAACCGTGCATCGACCCACAAAATGGAATGACCCGTGGTCCAGGTCATGGTGCACCTCCCATGTCGGCGTGTCCACGAACACCACGAATGTCGCCATCTGAAGATGTGACAGAAAGAAGAGATAGAGGGAGTGGGAATCTTACTAAAGAATCTCAGTAGGGCCTCCTACTACCTAGGTGTCATCATCTACGTCCCTAGAAACCTTGGGTTTAGTTATACAAAATGAGTGAGCATGCATTAAGTCCATTTTTAGGTTCTAAAACATAGTTTAGCCAAGGTCCATTCATTTTAGGATGATCTTAATGTCCTGAATGCAACATAATAGAGAATGTATACATGGCGTGTAACACCCTAGTAATTAACCAGATACACCTAGGTTGAATCTGATTAATGACTAGACTTTACTCCTTGCTTTGGTTCTTTCTTCATAATTTGAAAATACTTAGTGAAATTACGAGCCTTTTTTTTTTTAAACACATAATTGAAAACGTGAGCCGAGTACAACGTGAACGAGTAAGCGGAGTATAATAAGACGTTTAAGAATATATCACATCATATCACTTAGGCTCCATCATATAACATCCATAAGCACATTATAGCATATATTTACATACAATAACCTCACTCAAAGGGTGGGTTATGTTCATACATCATTATCTTATGCAAACCCATAAAAGAAAATATACTTAAGGAAATTCATGCCCCTAAACTAGATAACTCCATAAGCAGGAAGGTTATCCTAAAACTAGGTGCATGATCACACATAAGTCTACTAAGAACCTTCTATGGCCATCGTCCCGAAAATGGGGGAATAAATCCGATCCATCGATGAGCTCCCTCGGAGGGGACACACGAGATGCACCAGTCGGGTCGCATGGACGGCCTTCTCGCTAACCTCGGCTGAACAACTGCTTTCCTCACTACCCTCTCTTACACGTGTGGGAGTAGGAGCAGAGCTCTCGTAATATGCATGAGTAGGAGTGTCCTCTCAAGGATCGGCTTTGAATATCTCGTCTCGAACATACTGAAATCCATGGACACAGATGAAGCGGGATAAGAACGTAACATCCTTTCATCAAGTGGACGTGCATGTTCGAAAACCATTTCATCGCCATAGGGAGAAGTAGGAGAAAATCGATAACTAGGGACAGGATGTGCAAATGGACGACCTATGTAAATAAAAACACGAATCACAAGACCTCCTTCAAATGATACGAGCGATGCCGGATCATAGTGGAATTCCCAAGTAGGGTATCAACGAACAGACGAATGTCGCCATTTGAATCTGGAGACAATGACGGAAATAAAGAAAAGGGAGTGAGAATCTTGCTAAAGAATTCTCAAGAAGGTACCTCCTTCTACACTGTCATCATCAAAGTCCCCAGGAACCTCTGGATTATTCTAAAATAGTGAGCATGCAAAGATTCATTTTAAGTTCGGACAAATACTTAACCGAGGTTCGTCAATTTTTTAATCATGCGCCTTATAATGCATCTTATTCTTAACATGTCATATTTACAATGAACTTTTCCTTTATCATTACATCATATTCCTCATCATCATTATCAAAATAACATGCATAAAAGAACGTCATATAATATTAGCTACACATGGACACAGTGCACATATTTCATTTCTTTAGTGCCTTAGGTGACTTAAAATCTTATCATCATCATTATTTTCCTTGGGCCACCCTATACTCCACCCTTTTGGGAGTAATTTAGGTTATGAGCTCATACTTTACTAGTCGTCACTAGCATATACTTATCCCTTTTGATAAGCTAAAGTCCCGACTCTACCCTTTTGAGAGAACGGGTTAGGGGCTAAAATCACCTTTACACCACCTATAGTCAGATGGTTCCAAAGGATCATTTTCTTATAAGTTTAAGTCACCATTAAATCTTTGCATGTTATATCATAATACAATTCATAAACATCATAACATTTTCTCATTTATAGTCTTAAGCTAGAATAATATATATCAATCTGTAATCATGCATATGGGAGATTCCTGCAGAAAGAGAGGTGGGTCACAATGGACACGCTTAAATACCAAGTCTTTCCTTAGCCGTAACCTTTCCAATTTACACTTTTACAATGATACACTTTCTTCTAGCAACAAAGGTGAATTTTACATAATAAAGAACATTTCATGTATAAGCATTCTCATTATTTGCCACAAAGAACTATAACATGCAAGCCGTGAAATCATTCAATGATATCAAGTACTTAATAAGCATCCAATCCTTACATAGAATTATCAATTATAGAACTAATTAGTTACTAAACCAATTATGAATCATTCTCTTAACAATAAACCATAATTATCACAACTTCAATCATATCAAATCATTATCACACATTGATACTAAACTCGGATCGCTATCAATCATGAACCTCATGCAATTACATAGAATCATATTTTAAGTGCATATAAAATACTAGTTCCCAGTAAAATCCTTGCAAAGCCTTAAAACTCATTCAGAAACTAGTTCTTTTGTCAAATTTGGGAGGATCTTCACAATTAAAATTCTCACTTAAGATAAAAGGAGTAAGTCTTGAGCTTTAGAGATTTAGGTGACATCTTAGAATTATAAACATGCTATGCAACCTTATTTTAATCTTATCTTTATAAGGTGATAGCTTGGAATTATAAACATGATATGCAATTCCATTTCTTTATCTTTAAGATTTAAGGTGATGACTTGAAAATTAAACATGATGCAAGAACTTGAAATATAAACATGATACAAGAACTGGAGCGCTGTAATCCGCACAGACCAAGAGAGGAGAAGAGAATATTAAGAAACTGAGCGGCGGTAGTCCGCACAGACCATAGAGGGAGAAGAGAATATTAAGAAACCGGAGCGGTAGTCCGCATTGACCAGAGAGAGAGGAGAAGAGAATTATTATTACATCTTTTAAGCTCCAATCTCAAGACTTTTTAAAGAATAAATTCTTTAACTCCAATAATCATATTTCTTTGCTTGTGATACATGGGCAAGTCTTTAAGCTCTAGGATCTTTAGGTGATGGCATAAAATAAACATGTCATGCTGATTCTTTTAGCCATTATAAAATATAGTGAGAGCATAAATTAAATATGAGATGCAACCTCTTAATTATCTTGAAAGATTAAGTGATGACTTGAAACATAAACATGAAATACAAGCTTGGAATTTAAACATGAGAAATGCAAGTTCATTTATTCATTCTTGAAAATTTAGTGATGACATAGAAGGTAAACATGGTTATGCAAAGCATAAACTTAATCATGGATGCAAATTCATTTTGTTTCTTTACTAGAGCTCCTTCAAGACTTTAAAAGAATTATAAATTCAACCCAATACATATCTTAACAAGAAATAAAACATAAAAGGAAAAAAAAAATACATCTTTCAAGTTCTAAACTAAAAATCTTTGTTTTAGCATCATAAAGCATTATTCTTTAAGGTTTTGCATCAAGTGGAATTTTCAAGCTTTAGAGGCCTAACTTGTGATGGATTTACAACCCACCCTCAAGGTCCTCATCATCAAGCCATCATCTTAGTTCCACCTAGGCCATATGGTTGAATTGGTTAAAGAAAAATTGAAGAGGAAAACCAAAATGAAAAGCTAAGGCAAGTTCATAATTTCATCATTTTGAGCTAAAAACACAACTCCTCAAAGCATAGAAATAAATTTAGAAACTACTCCCTACCTAATCTGAGTTGAAGAAGAGGAAGAGAACTTGATTTCTTGAAGTGAAATGACACAAAATCTCTTTGAAAAATTGAAGAAAGAATTCAGCCAAAGAGGAGGAAGAAAGAAAGTTTTTGGTGCTCCTAAAAACTAGTTATGAACCAAGCATTCCAAGACCACTCAAGCAAGCCTATTTATAGAAGATTTTGAGGCTTCTAATTGGCCAAAATGAGGAGGTAGTTGTCAGAATTTTTCAGGAGTAATAATGGAGGAAAAATCATTTTAGACAAAGTTGTATGAAATTAAGGAATTATGTCTCTTATGGTGACATTTTGGCATTTTGTTTTAGTGCAACTTTTGGAAATAATTCAGCTGCATAATGGCATCAATAATTTCGTGCATTACAGCCCAAAGAAGTGAAATTTGTGTGTTCCATGCATTATTTAGGTGTAGGCAAGGTATTCATGTAATTTAGAGAATTTACGGTTAAGGGTTTAAGTGAATTAGTAAGCAATTTGGGTGTTTTTGAGCAATTTTGGGTTCTAATCAATCTAAATACATAATTTTGAATCTAGATTAATATTTAGAATTTAATAAGCTTTAATTTGAGCCTAATATTGCTTAGGTTTCTGTATATGAATCTAAAATCCCAAATTCAAAAGCGCCCAAAAACAGGGGCAAAATCGTACTTTCACTTAAAAACAGCCCAAGGCCACCTGAGCTTAACCAATGGTTAATCATGGCTTAAAAACACATTTTAAAACATTTTAGTGAGGTTCGGGCTCAGTCGGCACGCACATCGGAGTTAAACACCAGGGGGCGTTTGGTCTTTTTCGCAAGGCTTTAACTCAAAATTGAGATTCTTCTGCTCTATTAACACACATAACACAAACAATCCCTTATTATTCTCAAAACATCCCCTTGAGAATATGTGGGGCCCACAATCCTCATTTTCTGAGTAAAATAACTTCAGGGACATTTTGGTCATTTTATACGTACAGAAATTCGGGATTTGCGACTCTCGCATGAATCGTTCCTAACCTCTCTTCTAATGTTATATTCCTTTATTGAGGATTGTTCGGCCTCAAATCTTATGTAATAATTACCTACGGTAATTCAGTAATTGAGTAATTTCTAATGACAGTAAAAATTACAGTAAAAATTGGGGCGTTACATGGCGCTACCTAATGCACATACATAAATCATATCATCAAGCATCATCATACTTAGTGGCATAAAGTGGCAATAGAAACATTCATATGGGACAAACTTAGTGATATAATCATAATCATGAAACTTCTCTTCCTCATGGGCCGCCCTAAAAGACAAGGGCTCTGGGGGTGCTCGGCCGAACCGGTGTCACCCAGAACGTGTCACATCTCTAGGTTATGAGCTCATACCTTAACTAGTCGTCACTAGTTTTTACTTACCACTTAACGATAAGCATATCATAAATCATAAATCCCGACTATCTGAGTACGGGTTAAGGGGCAATTCTCTTAGGGGTGCTCATCAACGGTGTCACCTAAGAGTATAAATGGGTACCGATGTCACATGAGTTCTATGGAGGTGCTCGGCCGAACCGGTGTCATCCTAGAACCCATCTTAGTACCTTAATTTTCAAAATCTCTTTAAGTCCCCAAATTTGTCGGGAATTTGGCGGCACAAAAGCATTACACCGAATTCCTCCCAAATTTTCTTTATGCCACATAAACATATATCCTCATGAATTCCTCATGTGAATAACATTATCATTCTTCACATAACACATGTATCATCATAGAACATTCAAACGCTTACCCTTACGGTAACTTATGCTTTGACCCTTACAGGTCTTAATCTTGAGATATAGTTTGCTAACATCCGTCGCTCATATGTTATGCACCTAAGGGCTCATAATTAATCATCATTCCTAATCCTCATGTTCATACTCAAATCTGAAAAGCATAGGGCAGAATTTCTAACTTGTGATTACGGGGTTCTAGAACTTACGTTTTAGACCCTTTCTCGCCTCTTCGCCTAAGGCGCTATAAATTAAATCTAAATCAATTATGAGGCATTCCTATGCTTAAGAACTAATTATAAATCACATTTATCATGTTTTAACATTGCTGGATAGAATCCGGAAAACTAAATGTTCTAAGAGTTCTACATTTGCATTTTTACGGTTTTCTAATTACTAGTTTCCCTATAAGTGCTAAAATTCAATTCTAATCCAAATGTTACCAAGTTTTTCATGTCTAAACAGTCCTAATCTGATTATGTTCCCATTAAAACAGTTTGGATAAGTTCCAAAAACAAATAGATCTAAACTATGTTAAATTCTAGCTTTACGGTATTTCTAGTTAGCTAGTTTCTTACCTATCATGCATAGAATCGTTTCTACATCATCATGTGATAATTTCACACATTCTAACACATCAAAGCATCATCATACAGCCATAAGCTCATCATGATAGTACCGAAAACACCTAACTTCAATAAGAGAACTAAATTGACATTTCTAGGTACATAAGTTAACTAGTTTCTCTTGGAATCAATTTAGAATTTCTAAAACTCTTTGCAAATCATTTTAATTCATCAAGAGGCTAAGGTAAGCCTTAGGTCAGTGACCAAAATATATTTCATCTTCTGAAAAGGAATAAAGTCATATCTCATGATAACATATCCTTGTAGAGATTTGTAAAGCTTTTAAGAAAAACTTAGAACATAGACTATTAGTCCTTGTAGCTAGATGAAAACTCATTGCAAGTCCATCATCACTACTTGGCCGAAAACATGCATTCAAAGAATGCATTCACATTAAACTTTAACTTGAAATGAAATGGGCAAGTCTTTGAGCTCTAGGTTCTCAAGTTATGACATAAAATAAACGTGCTCATGCTTTTTATTTTTTTTAAATCTTGCTTACAAATAAAGTGATGACTTAAAATAAATATGCAAGGCATAAACTTAAACGTGCAAGCTTGAAAGTAAATATGCAAGGTTCAATTCTTTATTTTAGTGCTCTTGGCCCAACAACAATCGACTTTAAGGCCGAAATAGAAAGGCATTCTTGAAATTAATTAGGTGATAATGCAAGTTCAATTCTTTATTTTAGTGCTCTCGGCCCAACAAGAATCGACTTTAAGGCCAAAATAGAAAGGCATTCGAGAATTAAATTAAGTGATGATATAAGTTCCATTTTAATCTTTACGTTCTTAGGTGATAGCTTGAAAATAAAGGTGCATAGCAAGAATGTAAATATACATGCAAGCATAAAATAAATTATGCAAGTTCATTTTATCTTTCTAGAGCTCTTAACAAGACTTTAAAGGAACTTAAACCTTAACCCAAACTCATCAAACCGAGATCAAGTAAAGTCTAGAGTCCTTAGAACTCAACATAACATTTTAGAATATCAAAACATTTAGCTTGTAGAAGAAAAGGAAGTGGCCGAAACTTCAAGAAGGAAAAGGAACATTTTAAAACTCTAGAGCCCATGATCTTGATGATATATTAACACCTATATCATGAGACCTCATCATTGAGTCCTTAAAACCATTTTGAAACATCACCAAAGATAGAGTTCTCAAGAGTTCAAGAAAGGAAGAACTAGAAACATTTTTGCTCAAGAACAAAGATCAAGCTCTAGAGTTTGTTTCAAGTGATGGACATCATCATGAAACTCTCATCATCAAGCTCTCATTTCTTTGAACTCCAAGGCCTATGGCCGAAAATGAAAAGGAAAAAGGAGTAGAAGAGAAGTTCTAAAAAGAAACAAGAGAAACTATGAACATCAAACTTGAAACAAGAACTTTAAAGAAGAGAATACATGAAAGGAAATCCCTACTTGGTGTGATGATCTTGAAGATGGAAGAAGAAGATGAAGAACTTGAAGAACTTGAAGAACTTTGAAGACTCTAACTTGAGAGAAAAGAAAGCTTTGAAGTGTTTCTTTGAAAACTTACACTTTGCAAATGAACCCAAAATGATACAAGTTTACCCAAGCAAGCTATTTATAGAGAAATGAAACAAATGAAGGGTGCACATGGAGAGGAAGGCTTCGGCCATCAGATGGGGAGGGAACCCATGAGTTCCATGAGGTGAGATAATGTGGTCTTGAGGCATGGTGAGGTATGGTTCAAGGTATGGCCTCAAGCATGGTTCTTTGAGTGAGAAACAATTCAACATGTGAGGTAATAGGAGAGAGATGGCCGAATGTGCATCAGCCATGGGGGAGAGTTTCTTGCATTTTAATTGTGGTTTAGAGTTGTGTTTAGGTGTATCTTTGATTAGGATTAAAATTAGGAATTTGTAAGAAAGTGTTTAGGTGAGAAAATGGGTAATTAAGGTTGTCAAGACATAATTAGAGAGTGTTCTTGCATCATTAGTGAGTTATAAATTTATTTTAGTGTATAAACAATTCTAGACACAATTCCTTGATTTAAGGAATTGGAGAGAGAAAACACTATTCAAGATTCCAAGACTAGGAATCTTGAGTTCTAAAAAGGGATTTAAGTTTAATCTAAGCAATTTTAGGTTCTAATTAACTTTAATAAATTATTTTGACTCTAGATTAATTAGGAAAATTAATTAATCTTCGTTTAGAGCCTAATATTGCTTAGGTTTGCTTAATTACATCATTAAGCTCAAAAACACTATTCTAGGGGCAAAATCGTAATTTTGCACTAAAACTGCCTGGGACCACCGGGACTTAAGCAAATGTCTTGAAACATGTAAAAACATGGTTTTAAACCTCTAGGCGAAGTTCCGGGCTCAAACGGCACATTTACCCGCGTAAAACGCTACAGGGGTATTTTGGTCATTTTGACCAAAGCTGGAAAATGAGACTTCCGCCTTCGAACCACTCAAGGGTCATTCAATCCCTTCAAACATTGAGTTGGCCCTTCGAGCATCGCCGAGTTGGCTATCCTCGACTCGGGCGAAAATGACCTCAGGGGCATTTCGGTCATTTTCCACTCGGACAGAAAAATCGGGGCGTTACAGTTGCAACATTCCAGACCATCTTTGGTGCTTAATCTTCACCTTTTGATAGACTAAGCACTTACTCACTCATATCCCTACGTCTCGCTTCAATCTGGGCAACCAAAACATCTTTTTCAAGTCCTGATACATCTTGGTAGTACTAACACTGGAGTTGTGGTTAACTTCACTTTTAGCTCTTGGAAATTCTTCTCAGACTCTGGAGTCCAAACAAAAGGGGCATTCTTCCTAGTAAGTTTGGTTAAGGGTAAGGAAATCTGAGAAAATCCCTTGATAAACTTACGATAATAGCCAGCTACTCCTAAAAAGCTCCGTATCTCCGGTAAAGTGGTAGGTCTTTCCCAGCTCATCATAGCCTTTATCTTACTAGGATCTACTGCGCTACCTCCTTTTGACACTACATGTCATAAGAATTTCACTTCCTCGAACCAAAATTCACACTTCGACAACTTTGCATACAACTTCTTTTCCTTCAGAATCTCCAAAACTATCATCAAATGATGCTCATACTCCTTGCGGGCCTTCGAATAGATGAGTATATCATCTATGAAAATAACCATAAACTGGTCTAAATAGGGTCTAAAGATCCTATTTATGTAGTCCATGAACACAGTAAGAGCATCAGTTAGTCCAAACGACATCACTGTAAACTCAAAGTGGCCGTATTGAGTCTGAAAGGCCGTCTTTGGTATGTCCTCATCCCTCACTCTAATATGATGATATCCTGACCTCAAATTGATCTTTGAAAACAAAACTGTTCCCCTCAACTGATACATCAAATTATCAATCCTAGGCAAAAGATACTTGTTCTTCACCGTCACTCGATTCAACTGCCTATAGTCCACACAAAGCCTCATGCCTCATCATTCTTTTTAACAAACAAAACTTGGGCTCCACATGGTGATGCACTAGGTCTCATAAACCTCTTTTCCAAAAGCTCCTCTAGTTAAGTCTTTAACTCGGTTAACTCTATGGGTGACATCCTATAGGGTGCTATGGATATCAGCCCTGTCCTCGGGACTAACTCAATAGAAAACCCTATCTTTCTTACTGGAGGGAACTCAGGTATCTCATGCAGGAACACCTCAGAATAGTCTCTTACTACAGGCACATCTTCAATTTTCTACTCAAAAGTCTACCTCACTAGTGCCTAGGAGAACATATCTGTTACTTTTTTCCCCATAACAGTTGACTTCTACAACATTTACGTAAAGACTTAGGGATTTACTAAGCTCACTAGGGATAGGAAGAACGATGACAAACTTTGTATAATATTTTAATATTACACGGTTAGTGTAAAACCAATCCATGCCGAGAATCATGTCTAGACCATGCATAGGTAAACAAACTAGATCTGGAACAAAAGGTCTACCTTCAACAATGAAATAACAATTCAAGTAACATCTACAAGTTCTAATAGGTTTTCTAGTGAGTGTAGAAATAGTAAGATCAAAAGGAAGTTTTGACACATGCAACTCGACACTAGCATGTGATATGAATGAATGAGTTATGCCAGAGTCAAATAGTATAATTAAGGTCCTACCATTCATTTCACACTTACCTTCTATGAGGTTTCTGGACTTCGCTGAGTCTTTCGCACTGAGGGTAAAGACCCTCCCTTGATGTTATGGTTTAGGGTTAAAGGCCATCAGATTCCTCTCCAGGTGGCCATCAGATTCCTCTCCAGGCATTCTCTAGCATAGTAATCGGGCTTCTCACACTTGTAACAAACTCCCTGGCCCACCAAGCAGGGTCGATCTCCATGTGGTTTCCTATACTTGGGACATACAGCAATAGGTGCAAGTCTTGGAGGTGCAATTGGGGCCCTTTGGGGTGCCTTGCCCTTAGGAATACTTGATCCCCCATGATGAAGATCCCTCTTAGGACCTTGCAGCCTGAACTGTAGCTTAAACTTAGGGGCTTGCGGTGCCAGCTTCTTAGTGAAATTCTCAAACCTTGGTGCACACAGCTTTTTGTGGCCATCCTCAATGATGCGGCACTTGTTGACTAGGGTAAGGAAGTCCCTAATCTCCAAGTATGCAACAGCAACATTGATCTCCGTCTTCAACCCAGCCTCGTACTTGATACACTTCCAGAATTTGTCATGGTTTCCTTAAAAAATTCTAGAGAACTTAATCAATTCCTCAAACTTCACAATATACTACGCGATACTTATCCCTCCTTGGGTTAAATGCATGAATTCCACATCCTTGGCATTCCTTACGGATGAAGGAAAGTACTTCTCATGGAAGTAGGTCTTGAACATCTCCTAGTTGATCAAGGTGCTAGGTGCCTCCAACAGCAATCGGGTGCCAATCCACCAAAACTCAATATCCGCCTCTAGCATGTAGGTAGAAAAAGTCACCTTCTGCTCCTCGGTGCAAGTGATCACCTCTTAATCTAGACATTAGCTTAGTTTGGGTTCAAAGCTCCTCTAAACGGTGGCGGGTGCACCTTGCAAAATTCTCCAAATCAGGCATGCTAGAGTCCTTCAGCAGTGTTAAGGCCACGACTAGCATCACCCTAATGGTCCATCCATTCAAACATTATTTGCATGGCCCTTGCCATGACCCTAAGGGCTTCAGTAGTCTCATTACTCTAATCGCTCGTCCTTGAAGTCCTATCCTATCATTGTCACACTATTGGTTCATAAGCTAACAAAATAGCAAACATTGAGGCGATCGGGCTCAATACTCCATGTAAAGTGAGCTAGTTACCATGGTACGTATACACATACAACAGTCATGCATCTCTATCCTTTAGCTTATCCTACTTATAAAGCAACAACACATGACGTAACTATTGCATCATGCCTAATTGACTATCCTCAGGCTCCGTGAGAACCGGACTGCTCTGATACCAAAATGTAACACCTAAATATCATCTGTTCTTTTTTGCACACCAAAATATACATATGTGTAATAACATCCTACCCACCAAGAAAGGTTTGGATGAGTACAGTCATCCAAAGTAACATAAATAGAAAGTAAAGGAAAGCAAAATACAAGCCTACAAAGACTTCTCATCCCCACTACTCCTACTAAGGCACCCCTAGGGTAGATAACATTAAATAATCAAAAAACAAAAGAAGGTGATCCTCTCCATGATATGTGCACAGGCACTGCATGAGGTCCATGCTGACTCCTATATCTGTCCCTCTGGGGAGGGAGAAAGGTAACCAATCCAACGAGCCAGCTCGTTAGGAGTGGCAAGACAATGGGCTGGTAGAACATGGGCACCTTGGCGTGATTGAATGGCTCCCCTATGAGCATGTTGAACTCCTTGTATAGGCTGTGTCACCGTAGCCTTTCCTTCGCTACTACCCCTATCTCTATGGGAATGGAAGGGGCAGAACCATCAGAAGAAAGCCGGATGAGTGAATCCTCGCACGGGTCTATCAGTGGCCCAATTTGTAGACGAGAAAGTCACGGATAGCTGAAGCAACTGGGCGGGTATGGGGAATATGCTCTGCTCACGGTTGGGCTCATGTGGAGATGATATTATCAGTAAAAGGGGCAACAGTAGAAACATAAAACTAGTAACCGAGTGTGCAAAGGGGCGATCCAAAAAGACAAAAAGGTGGACAACACAACGACCAAAAAAGTGATGTCTGGTGAGCAGGATCAATGTGCATCTCCCAGGTGGGAACGGCAACGTATTTGACAAATATCGCCATTTACCTCTGAAGACGAGACGGGAAAAAAAAAGAAAAAGGGAATAAGAAACTCATACAAGAATCTCAATAGGGCTTTCACCTCCTCTCATGTGTCATCATTTACGTTCTAAGGAACCTTGGGTTTCATTATGAAATAGTGGGCATATATAAGATTCATTTATCAAGTTCCAAATACCATTAATTCGAGGCCTGTATTCCCAATGTGCGGGATAGGGGGTATAGGATCACTTTTCATAACCTTTAATTCGAGGAGTCTAAAGGATTACCTTATTGGATCACCTTTCCAAATCTTTAATTTGAGGAGTCTAGAGGATCATTTCCATGTATTTCATGTCACCTTAACCTTAGTACGTTATTTAGAGATGCATATGAATAAAACACAACTTATCTTCTAACATTCCATGCTCACAAAACACTCAGGTTATGTACCTCTGTTATTCAAGCATAATCATAACCCTTCGGCTTTGGTAATTGATTATAATTGCTGTGTAATCGATTACCAGCGTTAAAAACACATTTTGGCAGTCAAAAACATCCTGTAATTGATTACAATGTGTGGTAATCAATTACCAGAGCTAAAAACTCATTTTCGGGCACTAAAAACATCCTAGTAATCGACATAAGGCACCGATAATCGACACAAAACTCCAAAAGTTGAAAACTAAGTTTTGACACCCTTCAAGTTGTTCTTTCATTCTAAAACCATCTTAAAACATCATTCCAACATTTCCTTTGAAATCGTACTCGCATTTCTACACATCAAGACAAATTCTTCATCAAAACTAAAGATTTCATCAATAGGTTTTCTAAATCACTTAGAAATCACATTTTTACTCCTCTTAAGTTCCTAAATCTTTCAAAATTCTTTGTACATCACCAAAACAAGATTCAGGCCTCAAAATAAAATAAAGCCAACTTCAAAATCCAAATCCTCATGTGGCAGAAATATGTACAACAAAATGTATCCAAATCCTCAAGCCTCAGAGGCAAGTATTGAGCTTTAGAGATTTAGGTGAAGGCTAGAATCATAAATATGATATGAAAATCTCATTTTAATCTTTATCATTATAAGCTGAGAACTTGGAAATATAAATATTATGTGCAAGACTTGAAATATAAATATGAGAATGCAAGTTCATTTTAAGTCTTTAAGGCTTAGGTGATAACTTGAAATATAAACATGAAAATGAAGTTCATTTTCTTATCTTTAAGTTTCAAGGTGATAACTTGGAATATAAACATGATATACAAGGCTTGGAATCTAAACATGAGATGCAAGAACTTGAAAAATAAACATGAATGCAATCCATTTTTACATCTCATTAAGCTCCGAACTCAAGATTCTTTTTAAAGAATGAAAAATCCTTAACCCCATTCAATCTTACAAAATGAAAGTAAGCTTTAGAGTCCATCAACATCATGGTTTCAAGGACCTCATTTCTTGGACTCACCATGAAGCTCAAAGAAAACAACCAAAGAAAACCAACAACATTCCATTTCTCATATTCTTTTAAAACCAAAAATCAAGCCTTGAGCTCTAGAGGTCAAACATATGATGTAACACAACCAACATCAATGTAACGCCCCGATTTTTCTGTCTGAGAGGAAAATGACCAAAATGCCCCTGAGGTCATTTTCGGCCCGGAATTCGAGGATGGCCGGCCCGGCAGTCCTCGAAGGGCCAACTCAATGTTTGAAGGGGATGGAATGATCCTTGAGTGGTTTCGAAGGCGAAAGTCTCATTTTCTGGAGTTTTGGGTCAAAATGACCAAAATACCCCTATAGCTTTTTTACGTGGGTAAAGGTGCCGTTTGAGCCCGAAACTTTCCCCGAAGGTTTAAAACAATGTTTTTACATGTTTAAAAGTGTCTGTTTAAGTCCCGGTGGTCCTGGGCAGTTTTAGTGCAAAATTATGATTTTGCCCCTAGAATAGTGTTTTTGAGCCTAATGACGTAATTAATCAAACCTAATCAATATTAGGCTCTAATCGAAGATTAATTAATTTCCATAATTAATCTAGAGTTAAAATAAACTATTAAAATTAATTAGAACCTAAAATTGCTTAGATTAGATTTAAATCTCTTTTTAAAAATCAAGATTTCACTCTTGGAATCTTGAATAGTGTTTTCTCTCTCCAATTCCTTAAATCAAGGAATTGTGTCTAGAATTGTTTATGCACTAAAATGAGTTTATAACTCACTAATGGTGCAAGACCACTCCTTCAACATGTCTTGACAACCTTGATTATCCATTTTCTCACCTAAACACTTTCTTACAAATTCCTAATCTTAATCCTAATCAAAGACACAACTAAACACACTCCTAAACCACATTAAAGGAGATGATTTCTCCTTAATCTTGGATGAACAAGGAATCACCCATACCTCTCTAAATTCATCACATGTTGATTTATTCTCACTCAAAGAGCCATACCTTGAACCATGCTTAAACCCATACTTGCACCCATACTTGAGCCCATACCTAGCCATGCTTTCCACCATGCCTTGAACCATACCTTGGAGAAGATATTTTCTCTCCTCCTTGGCTGTAAATGGCTGAAGCACTCCCTCCCCTAAACATCTCTCATTTTGTTTCATTTCTCTATAAATAGCATGCTTGGGTGAACTTGCATCATTTTGGGTTCATTTGCTAAGTGTAAGTTTTCAAAGAGCACTTCAAAGTTTTCTTTTTCTCTCAAGGTTCAAGTGTCCAAGTTCTTCAAGTTCTTCATCCTCTTCACTCATCTCAACCTCAAATCACTTGGTAGGGATTTTCTTTCAAGAGTTTCTTTCATTTAAAGTTCCTAATCTCTTTATGTGTTCAAAGTTTCTCTTGAATCATTTTAGAACTTCTTTTCTTCTTCTTCTCCTCCTTGTTTCGGCCATGAGGCTTGAAGATCAAAGGAATGAGAGCTTGATGATGATGTTCATCTCTTGAACAAACCTCTAAAGCTTGATCTTTGTTCTCAAGTTAAAGATGTCTTATCTTGATTCTTTCTTCTTGAACCTTGAAACCTTTCACTTGATAATGTTTTAAAATGGTTACATGAACTCAATGATGAGGACTCATGATGTTGGTGTTAATGCATCATCAAGATCATGGTCTCTAGAGTTTCAAATGTTTCTTCTTCTTCTTAAAAGTTTCGGTTCCTTTTCCTTTTCTTTCTCCAAGTTTTTGGCCATATTGGCCAATGAGGTTCGCAATGGCTTGATGATGAGAGCTTCTAGATGATGACTATGTGTTCATCACAATGAGACCTCTAGAGCTTGAGTTTTAATAAAAATGTCATTTATGTCTACATTTCAAGAAAAGAAACTTTGTGTTTTAAAGAACCCTTGAAGTTCACCCTTATCTTTACTTTATCTTGTCATGATAAGTTTGGGTTGAGGTTTAAGTTCCTTCAAAGGTCTTGTATGAGCTCTAATAAGAAATAAAATGGACTAGCATTTATATTTAAATTCAAGCTTATGCATTACATATTTACTTTGAGCTTTGCATTCATATTTATTTTCCAAGCCATCACTTAAAGTTAAAGGATAAAGAATGGATTGCATCTCATATTTACATTCTTGTCTAGCATATTTACTTTTTGTCACTAAAGAATGTAAAGATTTAAAATGAGAGCTTGCACCATCACCTAACTAAATCTCAAAGCCTTTCTATTTCGGCCTTAAAGTCGATTGTTGCTGGGCCTAGAGCACTAAAATAAAGAAATGAACTTGCATATTTATTTCAAGCCTTGCATATTTATATTTCAAGTCTCGTATATTTATTTCAAGCCTTGCATATTTATATTCAAGTCTTGCATATTTACTTTAAGCTCTCACTTTACTTTGTAATGGAGAATAAAAATGAAGTGCATAGCATGTTTAAATCATGTCGTCACCTAAAGACCTTAGAGCTCAAAGACTTGCCCATTTTATCTCAAGTTAAAGTCTAATGTGGAGGCATTCTTTGAATGCATAATTTCGGCCATGTAGTGATGATGAACTTGGAAGGAGTTTCATCTAGCTACAAGGGCCAACAATCTAAGTTTTATGATTCTCTTCAAAGCCTCATGAAGTTTATGAGATTAAGACCAACAAGATTCATGAACTTAGTACTCTTTTAAAAAAGGGGATTAAGTGGTCACTGACCTAAGGATGTTTTCAGTCTCTTTTACAAAATAAAATGGTTTGCAAAAGTCTTAGAAGTCCTAAAAATGATTCCAAGAGAAACTAGCAACTTATGTGTTTTAAAAATATCAAGTTATGCATCTTTTTGGGACTTAATGTTTCGGTTCTTCCATGATGAGTTTGCTGCTGTATGATGATGTTTTGATGTGTTAGAATATGTGAAAATTATGTATGATGAGGTAGGAACATTTCTATGCATGATATGAGAGAAACTAGCTTTCTAGAAAAACCGTAAAGTCAAGATTTAGCGTAGTTCTGACCCATTTATTTTTGGACACTACCAAAACTATTTCAATGGGAATATAATCAGGATAGGATTGTTTAATCATGAAAAATTTGGTTACATTTGAAGTATGATTGAATTTTAGCACCTATAGAGAAACTAGTAACTAGAAAACCGTAAAATCGCAATTCTAGAACTCTTAGAACATTTAATTTTTAGAATCAGTCCAGCAACCTCATAATATGGTAAACATCGTTTATAATTAGCTCTTAGACATAGGAATGTCTCATAATTGATTTAGGTTTAATTTATAGCGCCTTAGGCGAAGACAGAACCAAGAAAGGGTCTAAAACGTAAGTTCTAGAACCCCGCAATTATAAGCTTACAATGCTGCCCCTAAGTAATGATGTTGTTCAGATTTAATAGAGAGCATAAATAATAATGAGATCTGTTAGAAGAGAACCCTTAGGTGCATAAAAGATTGATATAAGATGATAGGTTAATTACATCGCAAGTTAAAGACCCGTAAGGGTCAACGCATAAGACACCATAGGTCCCAAGACATAACGAACCTTATGACTTCCAGTAGACGTATGATTGATTATGAGAATGATTTGATTTCTTATGATGATGTTGAATGGTTATGCATGTCCTACAAGTTTCGTGGCACAAAGCAAGTTTGAAGGAAATCCGGTGAACGCCGTTATGATGCCAAATTTCCTATCAAACTTGAGAATTTGAGAAAAGTTTGTGAAAACTCCTGAGTGACACCGGTTCAGCCGAGCACCTCCAGGAATGGTTCTGGGTGACACCGGTTTGGCCGAGCACCGCCAGAACATATGTGACGTAACATTGAGACGCATTCCTCCCGGTGGGGAGGAAACAAATCCGTGAGGGTATTGACATTGAGCTTGCCAAAGCAGACAATTCACTGTATACTAGATACCAGTAGAGCGTTTCAAAGAAGGAAATGATCCTAAGATAGGTGATCCAAGAAAGTTATGTATACCCCCTCTATTAGCCCATTTAAATCTAGTGATGACTAGTTAGGATTGAGCTCATTCCTAGGCGATAGGTGAGATGTAGTTTGGTGACCAGATTATCGCCGGGCCGGTGAATCGGTTGGACTTTTGGTGGATATGTTAAGAGGGTGGTCTTAAAGAAAAAGAACTTAAGAGTTCAACTTATGAGAAAGATGTTACATGAAAAGTATTGTGCCTTCTTTGCCACGCATATGATTTATGTTTCTTTATGTGGAGCTCAAAAGCAATGATGTTCATGTTAATGTGCGTATGGCATTGTCATGCATTCATCAAATATCTGTTGCATCCATGCCATTAAGACTAATACTAAAAGACACCCACTTTGGATAAATAGATTTGGAAAGCTTAAAACCGAACTTTATGCTTGTACACCTTTTTCATAATTAAAACCGAGGTGGCTGGGGACGACGACGATGACACTCGTGTTAGAGTCGGGAATCCCATCGAGAATCTTGAATGAGTTTCTCATCCCTTCCTTTTCTTCCGTGTCGTCTCTAGACGAGGATTACAACGAGGTTCGTGACTTCTTCTAAGGCTCGTGCTTAAAGGTCACACTAGCAAATGGAGTAGAGGATCACCGTGGATGCATAGATAATTTAGCTTTTGGATTGATACTCATCCAACCTCATAGGTGGATAAGGATCACTTCATATAAATAAGCATATTTTGGTGTAAATAATGGTACAATGAGCTAGTAATTTATGTATTTACAAAGGAGTGACGATATTATGATTGTTATGTATGATGCTATGTTTCATATTTATGAATGGTGTGATTACTTTTCTTGCATGATGTGGTTATAACAAACGTTAGGTTAGCGCGCGGCTCGCGTTTTGTTTTTTCAAGTTTCGTAAAAGAAAAATTTATTTGTATTTTTCGCTAAGTATTTTAATGAAAGGTTTTGAAGAATAAGACTAAAAGAGTAATAGACTAATGATTAACCTAAAATATGTTTCAGAGTATTGGGTTAAAAATTAGGATGTTACAACCAAAACCCTCATCCTCAAGCTATGGTCTTGACTAACAACCAACCAATAAAACCAAAAATGTAAGAAAAGAAAAAGAGGAGGAGCTTGACCATTGATCAATCATCAAAATCGAAAATGAAACAAGGAAAAAAAGGAAGAACTCAAAATAAAAATCCCTACCAAGTGTTTACTTTTGTGCAAGAGGAAACTTGGTCTTTCCAAGAAAGTGAGAAGAACATATATTCTCTTGGGATGCAAAAAGGATTCGGCCAAGAGAAAAGAAAAAGGAAGGAGGATTTTTTTTGAACTTTTGTGTCTTGGAATGGAAAGGTTATGTGTCTTGGAGAAGATATATTGTGGTAATTGTAACACCTCAAAAATTATTTAAAAATTAATTTGAGCTTTATTAGTCATAATTTCAAAAATCTAACAATTTTACAATGATGAGGACAATCTAATGGATTTGTAAAAAAAAAAAATATGAATAGTATTTTGCGGACCTCGCAGGCCTACCAGGACAGTTGAAACCCTAGAATTGGGACCCGAAGATGCCCGAAACTGAGAAATTATAGAATTAAGGTTAGAAATGGGTAGGTGTAACATCCTAATTTTTAACCCAATACCCTAGAACATATTTAGGTTAATCATTAGTCGGTTACGTCATAGTTTCCTTTTTACTTTAAAATACTTAGCGGAAATACTAGTAAATTTTTTCTTGAATTATAAAAGCAAAGTGAGAGCCGTGCGACTTGGTAAACAATAAAGCATGAAAGGAAATAAAGCAAGCATCTCATAACATCATAACATGAAGCAAGTATTACACATCACAATAAAACTGAACTACATATTTATATAGTATGATATGCCCACTTATGAAGAGTGAGACTTAGTTTAGTACAATAGGAAATGAATACATCAAAGAGAAAATACAAGGAAAGTGTGATGGAAAGTATAAAAGCAAACTCCCCTACCCGAGTTCAACTAAAGGGATAACCTCTAAACAGAAGAAGGTTTATCCTCATCTAAATGGTGTGTGCTCTACCCGGGTACTCCATCAGTTATCGGCCACCGCCTACTGACGTCCATCCCACGAGCGAGGCACATATTTGGCAAACTGGGCGAGCTCCTCTGGTGTGTAAAGGCGAAGTGGGGATCGAGAGTGACCACCACGACGTGGCCGCATCTCTAGTCATCGTGCTAGCCGAGGCTGAGTCACTGTGTCCTCACTGCCTTCTCTCATCAGTGGTGGAGTGGAGGCAGAACTCTCGCTGTACGGATGGGTAGGCGGGTCCTCCGACGGGTCGATCTCCGAGGAGTATGTCTGGGGCATGTAGTCGGGAGAGTCACGCATGGCTGAGGCGGCGGTGTGCATACGGAGCACTCTCCCGTTGTGCGTACGCGCGCGCTCAAAAACCCACTCATCGTCGCCATAGGGTGCTGTCGGGGAGAAGCGATGGGTATGGACGGGGTGAGCGAAGGGACATCCAACTAATATGAAGACTCGCACCGTGCACTGTCCCTCAAAATGGTATGATCCGTGCTCCGAATCATAGTGCACCTCCCACGTCAGGGTGTCCACAAAAACTACGAACGTCGCCATCTAAAGACGTGATGGAAAGAAAGGATAGAGGGAGTGAGAATCTTGCTAAAGAATCTCAGTAGGGCCTCCTACTACCTAGGTGCCATCATCTACGTCCTCAGGAACCTTAGGTTTAGTATACAAAATAAGTGAGCAAAATAAGTGAGCATGCATTAAGTCCATTTTTAAGCTTTTGAAACATAGTTAGCTAAGGTCCATTCATTTTAGTATGATTCTTAATGTCATGGATGCAACATATTAAGGAATGTATGCATGGCTTTACATAATGCAAGAATAGTAATCATAAAATTAAGAACATCATAGTAGTGGCATAAAGTGGCAATGGAATTCTCATATGGGAAAACTTGGTGACATAATCATCATACTTTACTTCCTCATAGGCCACCCTAAAAGACAATCGTTCTAGGGTGCTCGGCCGAACCGGTGTCACCCAGAACACGTCACATCCCTAGGTTATGAGCTCATACCTTAACTAGTCATCACTAGTTCTTACTTATCAATCCCAATAAGCGTATCATAATCATAAACATAATCCCGACTTATTCAGTACGGGCTAGGGGGCATTTCTTGGGGGTGCTCGGCCGAACTGGTGTCACCCAAGAATACATCTTGGGACCGATGTCACATGAGTTCTCTAGAGGTGCTCGGCCGAACCGGTGTCATCCGAGAACTCATCTTAGTACCTCATAAATAAAATCTCATAGGTTTTTCAAAAACTTTCTAAGTCCCCAAATTTGTCGTAAATTGGCAAAGATAAAAGCAAAGATGCCGGATTTCTTCCAAATTTACTTTATGCCACATAAGTCAATCAAACATACATCTTCTATCATAATTCCATGCGTTCACATAATCATTCTTATACTTTCACAAGTAACATTGAAACTCATTATGCTCTTGATCCTACGGTATCTTATACTTTGACCCTTAAGGGCCTAAAACTTGAGATGTAATTATTCTATCATTCTCTTATGCACATAAGGATTCCCTTCTGACAAATCTTACTAATATTTATACTCTTTATTAAATCTGGGCAGCACCATTCTTTAAGGACAGAGTTATAAATTTACAATTACGGGGTTCTAGAACTTACGTTTTGGATCCTTTCTTGGTTCCGTCTTCACCTAAGGCGCTATAAATTAAATCTAAACCAAATATGAGACATTCCTATGTTTAAGAGCTAATTATAAACCATGTTTGCCATATTATGAGGTTGCTGGACAGATTCTAAAAATTAAATGTTCTAAGAGTTCTATAATTGCATTTTTACGGTTTTCTAGTTACTAGTGTCTCTATAGGTACTAAAATTCAATCCTACTTCAAATGTGACCAAATTCTTCATGATTATTTAATCCTAAACTGATTGTTATCATACTAAAACAGTTTTGGCATTGATTAAGATTAAAGGGGTTAAACATACGTTAAATTCCAACCTTACGATTTTCCTATGAAGCTAGTTTCTCTCCTAATATGCATAGAAGTGTTCCTACCTCATCATATATCATTTTCACACATTCTAACACATCAAAATATCATCATTCAGCATCAAACATATCAAGATAGAACTGAATTGTTCAATGTTCAAAAGACACATAATCTGACATTTCTAAAGCATATAAGTTGCTAGTTTCTCTTGGAATCATTTTAGAACTTCTAAAACTCTTTACAAACCATTTTATTTTATCAAGAGGCTAAAAATAACCTTAGGTCAGTAACCAATTTAATACTTCTTTAGAAGAGGAATAGAATCATAAATCTTGTTAGTCATAACTTTATAAACTTCATCAAACTTAAAGAAAACACTAGAACATAGGTTGTTGGCCCTTGTAACTAGATGGAACTCATTCCAAGCTCATCACTGTTACTTGGCCGAAATTATTCATTCAAAGAATGCTTCCATTTTGAATTTTAACTTGAGATAAAATGGGCAAGTCCTTGAGCTCTAAGGTTTTTAAGTGATGACATAATCTAAACATGCTATGCACTTCATTTTTATTCTTTGTTACAAAGTAAAGTGAGGACTTTAAAGTAAATATGCAAAACTTAGGATTCAAATATGCAAGACTTGAAATAAATATGCAAGGCTTGGAATTTAAATATGAAGTAAATATGCAGGGCTTGGAATTTAAATATGCAAGACTTAAAATAAATATGCCATGCAAGTTCATTTCTTTATTTTAGTGCTCTAGGCCCAACAACAATCGACTTTAAGGCCGAAATAGAAAGGTTTTGAGAATTAATTAGGTGATAATGCAAGCTCTCATTTTAAATCTTTATATTCTTTAGTGATGAAAATTAAATATGCTAGACAAGAACGTAAATATGAGGTGTAACATCCTAATTTTTAACCCAATACTCTAGAACATAATTAGGTTAATCATTAGTCTGTTACGTCCTAGCTTTCTTATTACTTAAAATACTTAGCGGAAATACTGGTAAATTTTTTTTTGAATTATAAAAGCAAAGTGAGAGCCGCGCGACACGTTTAACTAGTAATGCACGAAGGTAATAAAGCAAACACTGCATAGCAACATCACATAAGCAAGTAAAAGCACATCATAACAACATTGAACTGCATAATAATTATATATATATATATATATATATCTGATATGCTCACTCCCAAGGGGCGAGACTTAGTTTGGTACAACTGGAATGAAAATACATGGAAACGAAAATACAACAAAGGTGATGAAAGAAACTCTCCTAACTCTAGTGCGCCTACAAATGGATAGCCCCAAAGACAAAGGAAGGCTATCCTAGTCTAGTCAAGCTCGAGCACCAGAACCGCGACGGTCGTCTCCTCCCGCGGGCCTCTCTGGAAAGGAGGGATGTACCCGATCCACTGGGTGATCTCAGCCAGGGTGGCAATGCGCTGCATCGGTCGGACGTGAGCTCCACGGTGGGGAGTCATCCTCACCCGTCTTCCTCGTACTGGCTGAGCGACGGGAGCCTCGCTACCCCCCCAACATCCATCGGCACAGTGGGGGAGGATCCTTCGGAGGGTACCTGAGTGGCAGAATCCTCCGAAGGGTCCATCTCGGAGAATGATGAAGGCGAGCGGGGCACGTACTGTGGGTAGTCCCGGATGGCAGAGGCCGTTGGTGGGGTGCGACAGATCCGCTCCTCTCGAGGACGTGCGCGCTCGAACACGAAGTCGTCGCCGTAAGCTATGTACGAGGTGATTAAAGGGCCGTCCAACGAACATAAATACTCGGACGACGCAGCGGCCCACAAAATGGTATGACCCATGGTCCGGATCATGATGTACCTCCCAAGTTGGGGTGTCTGTAACACCCCGATTTTTCTGCCCGAGGGAAATGACCAAAATGCCCCTGAGGTCATTTCCTGACCCGAACTCGAGGGTAACCAACTCGGTCATCCTCGAAGGGTCAACTCAATGTTTGAAGGGGATTGAATGGCCTTTGAATGCTTTCGGAAGCAAAAATTTCGCTTTCAGCTTTGGTCAAAATGACCAAAATACCCCATAGCGCTTTTACGCGGTAAAGGTGCCGCTTGGGCCGGAACTTTCCCTGAGGTTTAAAAACATGTTTTCATGTGTCTAGAGGTCTCTGTTCAAGTCCCGGTGGTCCCGGGCAGTTTTAGTGTAAAATTACGATTTTGCCCCTAGAATAGTGCTTTTGAGCTTAATGACGTAATTAAACAAACCTAAGCAATATTAGGCTCTAAACGAAGATTAATTTATTTCCCTAATTAATCTAGAGTCAAAATAATTTATTAAAGTTAATTAGAACCTAAAATTGCTTAGATTAAACATTAAATCCCTTTTTAGAACTCAAGACTCCTAGTCTTGGAATCTTGAATAGTATTTTCTCTCTCCAATTCCTTAAATCAAGGAAATGTGTCTAGAGTTGTTTAGACTCTAAATTGAGGATTTAACTCACTAATGGTGCAAGACCACTCCTTAATTATGTCTAGACCACCTTAATTACCCATTTACCTTACCTAAACACTTTCTTACAAATTCCTAATCTTAAGCATAATCAAAGATACACCTAAACACAACTCTAAACCACAATTAAAATGCAAAGAAACCTCCCCCATGGGCTGATGCATTTTCGGCCACATCCTCCCCCTTTGACACATATTAAATTGTTTTCTCACTCAAAGAGCCATGCTTGAGCCATACCTTGAGCCATACCTCACCATGCTTTGAACCATACCTCACCATACCTCAAGAACACATTATCTCACCTCATGGAACTCATGGAAAGCCTCCAATCTGCACCCTCATGGCCGAAACCTCCTCCTCCATGAGCTCCCTCCATTTGTTTCATTTCTCTATAAATAGAATGCCTTGAGGAGCTTGCACCACTTTTAGATCATTTGCTAAGTTTAGGAACACTCAAAGCTTTTCTTTTTCTCTCAAAGTCTTTGTGTTCTTCAAGTTCTTGGAGTTCTTCAAGTTCTTCACCTTCTTCATCTTCTTCTTCCATCTTCAAGTTCATCACACCAAGTAGGGATTTTCTTTCATGTATTCTTTCTTTAAAGTTCTTGTTTCAAGCTTTATGTTCATAGTTCCTCTTGATTCCTTTTAGAACTTCTTTTCTTCTCCTCATTCCTCTTTATGTTTCGGCCATGGGCCTTTGGAGTTCAAAGAAATGAGAGCTTGATGATGAGAGTTTCATGATGATGTTCATCACTTGAAACAAATTCTAGAGCTTGATCTTTGTTCTTGAGCAAAAGTGTTTCTAGTTTTTCCCTCTCTTGAACTCTTGAGAACTTTAACTTTGATAATGTTTTAAAATGACTCTATGAACTCAATGATGAGGTCTCATGATGTTGGTGTTAGTATATCACCAAGATCATGGATTCTAGAGTTTCAAATATTTCTTTTCTTTCCTTGAAGTTTCGGCCATTACCTTTCTTCTTACATGCAAAATGTTTGATTTTCTAAATATGTTATGTTGAGTTCTAAGAACTCTAGACTTTTACCTTGACTTGGTTTGATGAGTTTGGGTTGAGGTTTAAGTTCCTTTAAAGTCTTGCTAAGAGCTCTAGAGAGATAAAATGAACTTGCATAATTTATTTTATGCTTGCACTCATATTTACATTCTTGCTATGCATTTTACTTTCAAGCTATCACCTAAGAACATAAAGATTAAAATGGAACTTGTCTCATCACTTGATTTAATTCTCGAAGCCTTTCTATTTCGGCCTTAAAGTCGATTGTTGTTGGGCCTAGAGCACTAAAATAAAGAATTGAACTTGCATCATCACCTAATTAATTTCTCGAATGCCTATCTATTTCGGCCTTAAAGTCGATTGTTGTTGGGCCAAGAGCACTAAAATAAAGAATTGAATCTTGCACATTTACTTTCAAGCTTGCATCGTTTAAGATTATGTCTTGCATATTTACTTTCAAGCTTGCACGCTACGCTTATGCCTTGCATATTTAATTTATGTCATCATTTTAATTTGTAAGCAAGATTAAAAATGAAAAGCATGAGCACGGTTAGTTTATGTCGCAACTTAAAGAACCTAGAGCTCAAAGACTTGCCCATTTCATTCCAAGATAAAGTTAAATGTGAATGTAATTCCTTGAATGCATAATTTCGCCAAGTAGTGATGATGGACTTGCAATGAGTTTTCATCTAGCTACTAGGTCCAATAGTCCATGTTTTAAGTTTTCCTTAAAGCCTTACAAATCCTTATAAGGTTATGTCATCACAAGTTGTGATTTTATCCTCTTTTAGGAGATGAAATATATTTTGGTCTTTAACCTAAGGCTTCACTTAGCCTCTTGATGATTTAAAATGTCTTGCAAAGAGTTTTAGAAGTTCTAGATTGATTCCAAGAGAAACTAGTTAACTTATGTACCTAGAAATGTCAATTTACTTCTCTTATTGAGGCAAGATGTTTTCGGTTCTGATGTGATGAATGTGATGCTGTATGATGATGTTTTAATGTGTTGGAATGTGTGAAAATATCATATGATGATGTAGAAGCGATCCTATGCATGATAGGTAAGGAACTAGCTAACTAGAAATACCGTAAAGCTAGAATTTAACATAGTTTTGACCCTTTTGTTTATGGAACTTTTCCAAACTGTTTTAATGGGGACATAATCAGATTTAGATTGTTTAGACATGAAAAACTTGGTATCATTTGAGTTAGAATTGAATTCTAGCACCTATGGGGAAACTAGTAACTAGAAAACCGTAAAAATGCAAATATAGAACTCTTAGAACAATTAATTTTCTGAATTCTGTCCAGCACCCTTACAACATGATAAACGTGAATAATAATTAGTCCTTAAGCATAGGAATGCGTCATAATTGAGTTAGATTTGATACATAGCTTTCAAGTAAAACGGAACCGAGAAAGGGTCTAAAACGTAAGTTCTAGAACCCCGTAAATACAAGTTAGAGAACTTGTCCCATGCTTTTCAGATTTAAGTATGAACATGAGGATTAGGAATGATGTTTAATTATGAGCCTTAGGTGCTTAAAATATGAATGACGGATGTAGAGAATTATATCTCAAGATTAAGACCCGTAAGGGTCAAAGCATAAGCTACCGTAAGGGTAAGCGTTTGGATGTTTTATGATGATGCATGAAGTATGCTAATGATAATGATGTTATTCATATGAGAAATTTATGAGGTTATATGTTTATGTGGCATAAAGCAAATTTGGGAGGAAATTCGGTGTAATGACCGTTGGGCCGCCGAATTTCCGACAAATTTGGGGACTTAAAGAAATTTTGAAAATTAAGGTACTAAGATGGGTTCTAGGATGACACCGGTTCGGCCGAGCACCTCCATAGAACTCATGTGACATCGGTACCATTTTATACTCTTAGGTGACACCGGTTCGGCCGAACACCCCTAAGAGTTTTGCCCCCTAACCCGTACTCAGATAGTTGGGATTTATGATACGCTTATCGTTAAGTGGTAAGTAAGAACTAGTGACGACTAGTTAAGGTATGAGCTCATAACCTAGATGTATGACACGTTCTGGGTGACACCGGTTCGGCCGAGCACCCCCAGTTCGATTGTCTTTTAGGGTGGCCCATGAGGAAGAGAAGTTTCATAATGATGATTATGTCACTAAGTTTTGTCCCATATGAATGTTACTATTGCCACTTTATGCCACCAAGAATGATGATGCTTGATGTTATGTTTTATGTATGTGCATTAGGTAGTGCCATGCATACATTTTCTAATATGTTGCATCCATGACATTAAGATCATCCTAAAATGAATGGACCTTGGCTAAAATATATTTTAAAGTTTAAAATGAACCGAATACATGCTCAGTCATTTTGTATAAATAAACCCAAGGTTCCTGAGGACGTAGATGATGACACCTAGGTAGTAGGAGGCCCTACTGAGATTCTTTAGCAAGATTCTCACTCCTCTACTTCTTTCTTTCCGTCACGCCTTCAGATGGCGACGTTCGTAGTGTTCGTGGACACGCCGACATGGGAGGTGCACCATGACCCGGACCACGGGTCATTCCATTTTGTGGGTCGATGCACGGTTAGAGTATTTATGTTCATGGGTCGACCCTTCACTCCCCCTGTACATTCCCATCGTTTCTCCCCCGCCTCACCTTTTCGCGATGACCTGGTGTTCAAGCGCGCACGTCCCCTAGAGGAGAGACTTCGTCGTACCCCATCATCCGCGTCCGCCGCTCGAGACTACCCCCAGTATGCGCCCCGTTGCCCGTCGTCCTTCTCGGAGACGGATCCTTCCGAGGATTCGGCAACCCAGGCACCCTCCGAGGGATCTTCCCTTTCCATACCTATGGACTTTGGAGAGGATAGCGAGCCCACCGTGACTCAGCCGAGGCGTGCACGACGACCGGAGATGCGGCCATACCCCTGGCTCACACTCGATCCCCGCTCCGCCTCTTCACGCCCGAGGAGCTCGCCCAGTTTCCCGGATTTCTGCCTCGATCACGAGATAGTCGCCAGTAGGAGGCCGTGGATGGCCCGAGTTAGAGCACACACCACTTAGATGGGGATAAACCTTCTTTTGTTTAAAGGTTTCCCATTAGATGCACTCGGGTAGGGGAGTAGATTATGTTTATGTTTATGTTGTATTTTCTTTTAAGCATTTCCCCTGTACTAAACTAAAGTCCCGCACTTATAAGTGGGCAAATTATATATATATGAGATGATCTTCAGTGTTACTCATGTTGTGTCTTATGTTATGATGTTGTGAGACATTTGTTTACTTTGCATGGTGTACCGCTTATCGCATCACGCGGCTCTCACTTTTATTTCAAAAAAAAAATTACCCGTATTTTCCGCTAAGTAATTCAAAGTTAAATGAGATCTCTGAAGTAACAGACTAATGTTTAACCTAAGTATGTTCTAGAGTATTGGGTTAAAAATTAGGATGTTACAGTGTCCACAAAAACCACGAACGTCGCCATCTGAAGACGTGACGGAAAGAAAGAGATAGAGGGAGTGAGAATCTTGTTAAAGAATCTCAGTAGGGCCTCCTACTACCTAGATGTCTTCATCTACGTCCTCAGGAACCTTGGGTTTAATAAACAAAATAAGTGAGCATGCAATAAGTCCATTTTTAGGTTCTAAAACATAATTTAGCCAAGGTCCGTTCATTTTAGCATGATTCTTAATGTCATGGATGCAAGCATATTAAAGAATGTATGCATGGCTCTACTTAATGCAAGAATAATCAACATGTATGTAAGAACATCATAATAGTAGTGGCATAAAGTGGCAAATAAATTCTCTTTGTGACATAATCATCATAACTTCCTCATAGGCCACCCTAAAAAGACAAGCGCTCTGGGGGTGCTTGGCCGAACCGGTGTCACCCAGAACGTGTCACATCTCTAGGTTATGAGCTCATACCTTAACTAGTCGTCACTAGTTCTTACTTACCACTTAACGATAAGCGTATCATAAATCATAAATCCCGACTATCTGCATACGGGTTAGGGGGCAATTCTCTTAAGGGTGCTCGGCCGAACCGGTGTCACCTAAGAGTATAAATTGGTACTGATGTCACATGAGTTCTATGGAGGTGCTCGGCCGAACCGGTGTCATCCTAGAACCCATCTTAGTACCTTAATTTTCAAAATCTCTTTAAGTCCCCAAATTTGTCCGAAATTCGGCGGCACAATGGCATTATGCCGAATTCCTTCCAAATTTGCTTTATGCCACGTAAACATATATCCTCATAAATTCCTCATATGAATAACATTATCATCCTTCACATAACACATGCATCATCATAGAATATTCAAACGCTTACCCTTACAGTAGCTTATGCTTTGACCCTTACGGGTCTTAATCTTGAGATATAGTTCTCTAACATCCGTCGTTCATATGTTATGCACCTAAGGGCTCATAATTAATCATCATTCCTAATCCTTATGTTCATACTCAAATCTGAAAAGCATAGGGCAAAATTTCTAACTTGTGGTTACGAGGTTCTAGAACTTACGTTCTAGACCCTTTCTCGGTTCCGTCTTCGCCTAAGGCGCTACAAATTAAATCTAAATCAATTATGAGACATTCCTATGCTTAAGAACTAATTATAAATCACATTTATCATGTTGTAACATTGCTGGACAGAATCCAGAAAACTAAATGTTCTAAGAGTTCTACATTTGCATTTTTACGGTTTTCTAGTTACTAGTTTCCCTATAGGTGCTAGAATTCAATTCTAATCCAAATGTTACCAAGTTTTTCATGTCTAAACAATCCTAATCTGATTATGTTCCCATTAAAACAGTTTGGATAAGTTCCAAAAATAAATGGGTCTAAACTATGTTAAATTCTAGCTTTACGGTGTTTCTAGTTAGCTAGTTTCTTACCTATCATGCATAGAATCGTTTCTACATCATCATGTGATATTTTCACACATTCTAACACATCAAAACATCATCATACAGCCACAAGCTCATCATGACGGTACCAAAAACATCTAACTTCAATAAGAGAACTAAATTGACATCTCTAGGTACATAAGTTAACTAGTTTCTCTTGGAATCAATTTAGAATCTCTAAAACTCTTTGCAAATCATTTTAAATTCATTAGGAGGCTAAGAAAAGCCTTAAGTCAGTGACCAAAATATATTTCATCTTCAAAAAGGGAATAAAATTATAACTCATGATAACATAACCTTATAAAGATTTGTAAAGTTTCAGGAAAAACTTAGAACATAGATTATTGGCCCTTGTAGCTAGATGAAAACTCATTGCAAGTCCATCATCACTACTTGGCCGAGACATGCATTCAAAGAATGCATTCACACTAAACTTTAACTTGAAATGAAATGGGCAAGTCTTTGAGCTCTAGGTTCTTAAGTTTTGACATAAAATAAACGTGCTCATGCCTTTCATTTTTAATCTTGCTTACAAAATAAAGTGATGACTTAAATTGAATATGCAAGGCATAAACTTAAACGTGCAAGCTTGCAAGTGAATATGCAAGCTTCAATTCTTTATTTTAGTGCTCTTGGCCCAACAACAATCGACTTTAAGGCCGAAATAGAAAGGCATTCGAGAAATTAATTAGGTGATAATGCAAGTTCAATTTTAATCTTTGTGTTCTTAGGTGATAGCTTGAAAGTAAAGGTGCATAGCAAGAATATAAATATAAATGCAAGCATAAAATAAATTATGCAAGTTCATTTTATCTTACTAGAGCTCTTAACAAGACTTTAAAGGAACTTAAACCTCAACCCAAACTCATCAAACCAAGATCAAGTAAAGTCTAGAGTCCTTAGAACTCAACATAACATTTTTAGAAAGTCAAAACATTTAGCATGTAAAAGACAAGGAAGTAGCCGAAAATTCAAGAAGGAAAGGGAACATTTTAAAACTCTAGGGCCCATGATCTTGATGATATATTAACACCAACATCTTGAGACCTCATCATTGAGTCCTTAAAACCATTTTGAAACATCACCAAAGATAGAGTTCTCAAGAGTTCAAGAAAGGAAGAACTATAAACATTTTGCTCAAGAACAAAGATCAAGCTCTAGAGTTTGTTTCAAGTGATGAACATCATCATGAAACTCTCATCATCAAGCTCTCATTTCTCTATTCTCAAGGGCCCATGGTCAAAAACAAGAAAGAAAAAGGAATAGAGAAGAAGTTCTAAAAAGAAAACAAGAGAAACCATAAACATCAAGCTTTAAAGAAGAACATTCATGAAAAGAAATCCCTACTTGGTGTGATGATCTTGAAGATGGAAGAAGAAGATGAAGAAGATGAAGAACTTGAAGAACTTTGAAGAGCTTGAAGAACACTAGAACTTTGAGAGAAAAAGAAAAGCTTTGGAGAGAACTAAACTTTGCAAATGATCTAAAAGTAGTGCAAGCTCCTCAAGGCATTCTATTTATAGAGAAATGAAGCAAATGGAGGGGTGTGTGTGGTGATGAAGGCTTCGACCATTGTGTGCAGAATTGGGGAGAAAAATATCTCTTACAAGGCATGGTTGAGGGCATGGTGAGTTATGGGTTCAAGTATGGTGAGGTATGGTTCAAGGTATGGCCTCAAGCATGGTTCTTTGAGTGAGAAACAATTCAACATGTGTGGTAATTGAGAGAGAGGGGGCCGAAATGCATCAACCATGGGAGGAGGGTTTCTTGCATTTTAATTGTGGTTTAGAGTTGTGTTTAGGTGTATCTTTGATTAGGATTAAGATTAGGAATTTGTAAGAAAGTGTTTAGGGGAGAAAATGGGTAATTAAGGTTGTCAAGACATAATTAAAGAGTGTTCTTGCATCATTAGTGAGTTATAAATTTATTTTAGTGTATAAACAAATTCTAGACACAATTCCTTGATTTAAGGAATTGGAAAGAGAAAACACTATTCAAGATTCCAAGAGTGAAATCTTGACTTTTAGAAAAGAGATTTAAATCTAATCTAAGCAATCTTAGGTTCTAATTAATTTTAATAATTTATTTTGACTCTATATTAATTATGGAAATTAATTAATCTTCGTTTAGAGCCTAATATTGCTTAGGTTTGCTTAATTACATCATTAAGCTCAAAAACACTATTCTAGGGGCAAAATCGTAATTTTATACTAAAACTGCCCGGGACTGCCGGGATTCAAACAGATGTTTTGAAATATGTAATAACATGGTTTTAAACCTCTGGGGAAATTTTCGGGCTCAAACGGCACCTTTACCCGCGTAAAACGCTATAGGGGTATTTTGGTTATTTTGACCCGAAACTGTAGAAAATGAGACTTCCGTCTCCGGAACCACTCAAGGGTCATTCAATCCTCTTCAAACATTGAGTTGGCCCTTCGAGGACTGCCGAGTTGGCCATCCTCGAATTCCGAGCCGAAAATAACCTCAGGGGCATTTCGGTCATTTTCCACTCAGACAGAAAATCGGGGCATTACATGAGGTGCATTCCATTTCTTATCCTTTAACTTTAAGTGATGGCTTGGAAAATAAATATGAATGCAAAGCTCAAAGTAAATATGCAATGCAATAGCTTGAATATAAATATGAATGCGAGTTTATTTTATTTCTTATTAGTGCTCATACAAGACTTTTAGAGGAATTTTCACCTTAACCCAAACTCATCATGACAAGGTAAAGTGAGGTCTAGAGTTCTTAGAACTCAAGATAACATTCCTTAAAAACATAACCATAAATGAACTTTATAACACCTTTATGAAAACTCAAGCTTTAGACATTTCTTTTTGGTGAACACAAAGTCACCAACTAGAACTCTCCTCATCAAGCTATCATGTTTGGACCACCAAGGATGGTTAATAAATTTTAGAGAAAAGGAAAGAAAAGAAACCGAAACTTGAGAGCAACAAAGAACCATTTTGAGACTCTAGAGACCATGATCTTGATAATGTATTAACACCAACATCATGGGTCCTCATCATTGAGTTCATGTAACCATTTTAAAACATCATCAAAGTTAGAGATTTCAAGGTTCAAGAAAGAAAGAACTATAAACATTTTTAACTCAAGAACAAAGATCAAGCTTTAGAGGTTTGTTCAAGTGATGAACATCATCATGAAACCCTCATCATCAAGCTCTCATTCCTTTGATCTTCAAGCCTCATGGCCGAAACAAAGAAGGAGGAGAAGAAGAAAATAAGTTCCAAAAAGATTCAAGAGAAACTATGAACAGATAAAGAGATTAAGAACTTTAAATGAAAGAAACTCTTGAAAGAAAATCCCTACCAAGTGATTGAAGGTTGGGATGAGAGAAGAGGATGAAGAACTTGAAGAACTTGGACACTTGAACTTTGAGAGAAAAGAAAACTTTGAAGTGCTCTTTGAAAACTTACACTTAGCAAATGAACCCAAAATGATGCAAGTTCACCCAAGCATGCTATTTATAGAGAAATGAAACAAAATGAGAGGTGTAAATGGGGAGGAAGGCTTCGTCCATTTACAACACTAACGGAGGAGAAGATATCTTCTCCAAGGTATGGTTCAAGGCATGGTAGAAAGCATGGCTAGGTATGGGTTCAAGCTTGGGTGCAAGATGGGTCAAGCATGGTTCTTTGAGTGAGAAACAAATCAACATGTTATGAAAATGGGGGAGGAGTGGTCGAAGGTGCATCAGCCATGGGGGAGGGTTTTCTTGCATTTTAATTGTGGTTTAGAATTGTGTTTAGGTGTATCTTTCATTAGGATTAAGATTAGGAATTTGTAAGAAAGTGTTTAGGTGAGAAAATGGGTAATCAAGGTTGTCAAGACATGTTTAAGGAGTGGTCTTGCATCATTAGTGGGTTATAAACTCATTTTAGTGCATAAACAATTCTAGACACAATTCTATGATTTAAGGAATTGGAGAGAGAAAATACTATTCAAGATTCCAAGATTGGAATCTTGAGTTTTAAAAAGAGATTTAAGTTTAATCTAAGCAATTTTAGGTTCTAATTAATTTTAATAGCTTGTTTTAACTCTAGATTAATTATGAAAATTAATTAATCTTCAATTAGAGCCTAATATTGCTTAGGTTTGCTTAATTACGTCATTAAGTTCAAAAACACTATTCTAGGGGTAAAATCGTAATTTTGCACTAAAACTGCCCGAGACCACCGGGACTTAAACAGACGCTTTTAAACATGTAAAAATATTGTTTTAAACCTTTAGGGAAAGTTTTGGGCTCAAACAGCACCTTTACCCGCGTAAAAATGCTATAGGGGTATTTTGGTCATTTTGACCCGAAACTGCAGAAAATGAGACTTTCACCTCCGAAACCATTCAAGGGCTGTCCAACCCCCTTCAAACATTAAGTTGGCCCTTCGAGGACTGCCGGGCCGGCCATCCTCATATTCTAGGCCGAAAATGACCTCGGGAGCATTTTGGTCATTTTCCTCTCAGACAGAAAAATCGGAGCGTTACAGTAGGAATAAATATTTTATACCTAGAATTAGTTTTCAAGCAATGTTTGATTATCCAGGTACGGTGTTTTACCTATTCGGCAAAATTTCGGTGTGCGATTTTTAACGCCGAAAACTATTTTAATGTTTACAGAAGGAAAGATCTTATCCACTTATATCAAATGAATGGCTAAGTCTTAATCTTGAATTACAAGATTCAATCCTAGCCATCCATTTTTCATTCTTAGATTAAGAATTATCTAATCATAATATATTATATTCATGCACTTATTATAAAGATAAGCACACACTTATTCCTTCTCAAATAAGCCAAGACATTCTCGACTATTCTTCTTCTTGCAGCCATCTTCATTCTTTCTTCTTCAAACTCCAATTCCTAGCTTGAAACACTCAAGTTACAACACCAAGACACCATGATCAAAGCACAAACTTAAGACTAGTTCTTGATATCCTTACATTAAACACCAATAGAGAATCATCATCTCACTTCATCATCAATAATTTCTGTTGTGTTGGCTGTCTAAGAAGAGGACTTGAGACGGTTGGATCAATAATTGGGTAGAGAACTCTTAAAGGGAGCTAAGAATAAGGATTAGAGCTCCCAAGGACCAAGTAGGGCTTTATTTGTTCTCTTGCTTTGAAATTTTGCTCTGAATGTTTCTAATTGAATTGGCTAGAATATTCTAGATGTATTGATTGATGATAGATAGAAATTAATGTGTTCAATTTGGTGAAGTGTTTGGATGATGTTAGAAAATTATTTTTGTTAAAAGAGATTTTTAACCATATTACTGGAATTTTGGTTTTTGTACAGCCAGTATTTGTTCACGAATTTTCTGGTATAGTTATGGGTATTTTTATGACCTAGAAATATTTTATGTTGAAGTTAATATCCTAATGCAACTCAATGATTTTTCTTGGGTCATGATTACGACTTTCTCTGCTTGAAAAAATTCATGTTTCTTGAACATTGTTGCTGGAAAATCCCACTTTGAAGCAAGCAGGGAATTTGGTCAAATTTTTTAACCTATTTAGGATCTTGGATTCAGCTGAAAATTTTATAGAACATGTTAAGGTGTCTCTAGTAAAATTTTGGAGTCATTCCGGGCATTGCTGCTATGTTTGAAAAATTAGAAATTGAAGTGTTCTATGTGCTGCCTGAAATGTTGGAATAGAAGCTATAAATTTGGCTAATTTTGTTACCATATCAAATGATTAAATTATCACTTGAAACTTTGAAAGAGTATTGGAGACATCTCGAAGTTGAACCTTGATTTTTCTTTAGAATTGATTCAGTCATTTGATAGGATTGCAAAATTATGAATTTCGGTTCTTGAGCTGAGGTTGAGTGGTTTTTGACCACCAAATTTGTGTAATTTTGTTAATATAGTTAAAGAATGGTTTTTGTTCTGATATTTTTATGGAACCTTGTGGATACATTGAAGTGTCTTGAATAATTTTTATAGACTCTTAAGTGAATGTTTGATATGCAAATAAATCTGTGCTATAATGGCATAAAATCTGCCAAGGTGCTGGAAAGTAAACTAAAGCATGGAATTAATGAGATAGTATCCTTCAATTCAAGTAGAATGTATGCGAATGCATGCTAGCAACTTAAAAGATTAGTTTATGAGATGTGATTGAAAATTATATTGTGAACGGATGCTTATATGAGCTTGATGATGATGTATATGCAAAGTAGATAAATGGTCCCCTGTAATGTATAAAGGGCACAAGAAAGGTCCCCTTTTGTTTATAAAGGGCACAAAAAGGTCACGGGAAGATCCCCTGTAATATATAAAAGGCATGGAAAAGGTCCCTTTTTGTCTATAAAGGGCATGAAAAGGTCCTCTACAATGTACCGAGGGCATTAAAGTTGAGAGTGAGCCTCTATGATGTCAAGTAGTGTGACAGGTGTATGTTAGGTAATTGAAAATGTTGAGTAGTATGACATATGTATAGTGAGTGATTGAGTAATTAAAATAAACCCATTTTGGAATAATGGTTTTTGAACTTTAAAATGAACTTTTGATATATGTTGCATGCTCACAATTTTACTAATAAACCGAAGTAGTTGGGACGATGACGATGACATTACAATTGAGTTTTTAGGGAGTTACCCTCCTGAGGATTGTATAATTCTCACCCCCTATATAGTTATATACATGTGTCTGTAAATATAGTAAAGAATAGATGTGTACTGCTCATAGAGGAGCTTCCTCTTGTACTAAATAAATACTTTGTTTCCTTACTATATATTTTGATAGAACCACGAGTTAGTTACTATACGATTCGACCCATTTTTACTATGGATAATTAAGAAAGGTCCACAAATTTATAAGTAGCAACTCTCGAGTACGATGCTATGACTTAAGGATGAGGTTGTGCTTGGGAGGATGTTATAGTGATATGTTGATTTGAGGTGGAGAGGAGGTTAAGAGTGGAGGCTTCTTGACGATGGAAGAAGAAGAAGAGAGCTCTTGAGTTGAGAGAGTTTTTTGGCAACAAGACTTGAACCCAAAAAGCAAATGGTAAAAGTGAGTGTTTCTTTGTGTTAGAAAAAATAAATATGAGGGTGAAAAGGGGGAGGGAAGGCTGTGGCCTTCCTTGGTCACTTTGGGACAAAATATTTCATTTTCATGTAGGTTAAGACTTAGATTAGAGGTAGGTTTGATTAGGCAAAAGGTTAGGAATTGGTAATTAGGTTTTTAGGCTAGTAACCAAGTGATTAAGGCTTTTCAAGACATGATTAAGGAGTGGTCTTGCACATTTAGTGGAGTTAAGCTCCACTACTTTGAAATTCAAACCCCAACACACTTCCTTAAATTAGGGAATCCTAATTTTTAACCCAATACTCTAGAACATACTTAGGTTAAACATTAGTCTGTTACTTCATAGTTCTCAATTTTACTTAGAAATACTTAGCGGAAAATACGGGTAAATTTCTTTTTGAAATATAAAGTGAGAGCCGCGTGATGCGATAAGCGGTAAACCATGTAAAGTAAAACAATTGTCTCACAACATCATAACATAAGGCACAACATGAACAACACTGAATATCATCTCATATATATATAACTTGCCCACTTATAAGTGTGGGACTTAATTTAGTACAAGGGAAATACATAAAAGAAAATACAACTTAAAACATAAACATAATCTACTCCCCTACCCGAGTGCATCTAATGGGATAACCTCTATACAAAAAAAGGTTTATCCTCATCTAAGTGGTGTGTGCTCTAATCGGGTACTCCATCGGACGATCGTCTCCTCCTACTGGCGTCCATCTCGTGAACGAGGAAAATATCCGGGAAACTGGGCGAGCTCCTCGGACGTGAAGAGGCGGAACGGGGATCGAGTGTGACCCCCGCGGTATGGTCGCATCTCCGGTCGTCGTGCAGGCCGTGGCTGAATCACGGTATCCTCACTGCCCTCCCTCAACGGTGGGGGAGAGGGGGCAGAGCTCTCGCTATACGAATGGGTAGGCGGGTCCTCGGACGGGTCGGTCTCCGAGAAGTAAGTCCGGGGCACGTAATCGGGATAGTCTCGCATGGCTAGGGCGGCGGTGTGCATGCGAAGCACTCTCTCGTCATGCGTTCGCGCGCGCTCAAAAACCCGCTCATCGTCGCCATAGGGTGCAGTCGAGGAGAAGTGATGGGTGTGCACGGGATGAGCGGCGGGCGCCCTACGAACATGAAAACCCGCACCGCAATCGCCCTCAAAATGGTATGACCCGTGAGTCGGGTCATAGTGCACCTCCCACGACGGCGTGTCCACGAACACTACGAACGTCGCCATCTGAAAACGTGACGGAAAGAAAGTGATAGAGGGAGTGAGAATCTTGCTAAAGAATCTCAGTAGGGCCTCCTACTACCTAGGTGTCATCATCTACGTCCTCAGGAACCTTGGGTTTAATTATACAAATGAGTGAGCATGCATTATATCCATTTTTAAGTTTTAAACATAGTTTAGCCAAGGTCCATTCATTTTAGAATGATCTTAATGTCATGAATGCAACATAATAGAAGATGTATGGATGGCACTACCTAATGCACATACATGACATGACATCAAGCATCATCATACTCAGTGGCATAAAGTGGCAATAGAAACATTCATATAGGACAAACTTAGTGACATAATCATAATCATGAAACATCTCTTCCTCATGGGCCACCCTAAAAGACAATCGAACTGGGGGTGCTCGGCCGAACCGGTGTCACCCAGAACGTGTCATACATCTAGGTTATGAGCTCATACCTTAACTAGTCGTCACTAGTTCTTACTTACCACTTAACGATAAGCGTATCATAAATCCCGACTATCTGAGTACGGGTTAGGGGGCAATTCTCTTAGGGGTGCTCGGCCGAACCGGTGTCACCTAAGAGTATAAATGGGTACCGATGTCACATGAGTTCTATGGAGGTGCTCGGCCAAACCGGTGTCATCCTAGAACCCATCTTAGTACCATAATTTTCAAAATCTCTTTAAGTCCCCAAATTCGTTGGAAATTCGGCGGCACGAAGGCATTACGCCGAATTTCTTCCAAATTTGCTTTATGCCACACAAACATATAACCTCATGAATTCCTCATATGGATAACATCATCATCATTTGCATACTACATGCATCATCATAAAACATTCAAACGCTTACCCCTACGGTAGCTTATGCTTTGACCCTTACGGGTCTTAATTTTGAGATATAGTTCTCTAACGTCCGTTGCTCATACTTTTATGCACCTAAGGGCTCTTAATTAATCATCATTCCTAATCCACATGTTCATACTTAAATCTGAATAGCATAGGGAAAAATCTCTAACTTGTGTTTACGGGGTTCTAGAACTTACGTTTTAGACCCTTTATCGGTTCCGTCTTCGCCTAAGGCGCTATAAATTAAATCTAAATCAATTATGAGACATTCCTATGCTTAAGGACTAATTATTAATCATGTTTATCATATTGTAAGGGTGCTGGACAGAATCCAGAAAAATAAATGTTCTAAGAGTTCTACATTGCATTTTTACGGTTTTCTAGTTACTAGTTTCCCTATAGGTGCTAGAATTCAATTCTAATTCAAATGATACCAAGTTTTTCATGTCTAAACAATCTAAATCTGATTATGTTCCCATTAAAACAGTTTGGACAGAATCCATAAACAAATGGGTTAAAACTATGTCAAATTCCAACTTTACGGTATTTCTAGTTAGCTAGTTTCTTACCTATCAAGCATAGGATCGCTTCTACATCATCATATGATATTTTCGCACATTCCAACACATCAAAACATCATCATACAGCATCGCACTCATCATATCAGAATCGAAAACATTTAACTTTAATAAGAGAGTTAAATTGACATTTCTAGGTACATGAATTAACTAGTTTCTCTTGGAATCAATCTAGAACTTCTAAAACTCTTCGCAAAACATTTTAATTCATCAAGAGGCTAAGAGAAGCCTTAGGTCAGTGACCAAAACATATTCCATCTCCTAAAAGAGAATGAAATCACAACTTGTGATGACATAACCTTATAAAGATTTGTAAAGCTTTAAGGGAAAACTTAAAACATAGACTATTGGTCCTAGTAGCTAGATGAAAACTCATTTGCAAGTCCATCATCACTACTTGGCCGAAATTATGCATTCAAGGGATGGTTTCACATTAAACTTTAACTTGGAACGAAATGGGCAAGTCTTTGAGCTCTAGGTTTTTAAGTTACGACATAAAATAAACGTGCTCATGCTTTTCATTTTTAATCTTGCTTACAAACTAAAGTGATGACATAAATTAAATATGCAAGGCATAAACTTAAACGTGCAAGCTTGAAAGTAAATATGCAAGGCATAAACTTAAACGTGCAAGCTTGAAGGTAAATATGCAAGGTTCAATTCTTTATTTTAGTGCTCTTGGCCCAACAACAATCGACTTTAAGGCCGAAATAGAAAGGCTTCGAGAATTAAATTAAGTGAAGATGCAAGTCCCATTTTAATCTTTATGTTCTTAAGTGTTTGCTTGAAAGTAAAGATGCATAGCAAGAATGTAAATATGAATGCAAGCATAAAATAAATTATGCAAGTTCATTTTATTTTTCTAGAGCTCTTAACAAGACTTTAAAGGAATTTAAACCATAACCCAAACTCATCCAAACAAGGTAAAGTCAAGCTTAGAGTTCTTTAAAACTTAACATAATATCTTTAGGAAATCAAACCATGAAGCCTAGAAAACTAAGGAAATGGCCGAAATCATCAAGAAGAAAAAGGAACATTTTAAAACTCTAGAGTTCATGATCTTGATGATATATTAACACCAACATCATGAGTCCTCATCATTGAGTTCATAGAGCCATTTTAAAACATCATCAAAGCTAAAGTTCTCAAGAGTTCAAGAAAGGAAAGACTAAAAACATTTTTGCTCAAGAACAAAGATCAAGCTCTAGAGTTTGTTTCAAGTGATGAACATCATCATGAAACTCTCATCATCAAGCTCTCATTCCTTTGTTCTCCAAGGCCTATGGCCGAAAATGAAAAGGAAAAATGAGTGGAAATGAAGTTCTAAAAAGAAACAAGAGAAACTATGAACATCAAGCTTGAAACAAGAACTTTAAAGAAAAGAATACATGAAAGAAAATCCCTACTTAGTGTGATGAACTTGAAGATGGAAGAAGAAGATGAAGATGATGAAGAACTCCAAGAACTTGAAGAACACAAGAACTTTGAGAGAAAAAGAAAAGCTTTGAGTGTTTCCTAAACTTAGCAAATGATCTAAAAGTGGTGCAAGCTCCTCAAGGCATTCTATTTATAGAGAAATGAAACAAATGGAGGGTGTGAATGAGTGAAGAGGTTTCGGCCATGAGGGTGCAGATTGAGGGCATCCCATGAGTTCCATGAGGTGAGATAATGTGTTCTTGAGGCATGGTGAGGTATGGCTCAAAGTATGGTGAGGTATGGTTCAAGATATGGCCTCAAGCATGGTTCTTTGAGTGAGAAAATAATTAAACATGTGGCCAAAGAGGAGTGTGCTGGCCGAAATGCATCAACCAAGGGAGGAGAGTTTCTTGCATTTTAATTGTGGTTTAGAGTTGTGTTTAGGTGTATCTTTGATTATGCTTAAGATTAGGAATTTGTAAGAAAGTGTTTAGGCAAGGGAAATGGATAATTAAGGTGGTCTAGACATAATTAAGGAGTGGTCTTGCACCATTAGTGAGTTAAATCCTCAATTTAGAGTTTAAACAACTCTAGACACATTTCCTTGATTTAAGAAATTGGAGAGAGAAAACACTATTCAAGATTCCAAGACTAGGAGTCTTGAGTTCTAAAAAGGGATTTAAGTTTAATCTAAGCAATTTTAGGTTCTAATTAACTTTAATAAATTATTTTGACTCTAGATTAATTAGGGAAATAAATTAATCTTCGTTTAGAGCCTAATATTGCTTAGGTTTGCTTAATTACGTCATTAAGCTTAAAAACACTATTCTAGGGGCAAAATCATAATTTTGCACTAATACTGCCCGGGACCACCGGGACTTAAATAGAGACCTCTAGACACATGAAAACATGTTTTTAAACCTCTGGGGAAAGTTTCGGGCTCAAACGGCACCTCTACCCGCGTAAAACGCTATAGGGGTATTTTGGTCATTTTGACTCAAACTCATGAAAACGAGGTTTTCGCCTCCGGAAGCATTCAAAGGCCATTCAATCCCCTTCAAACATTGAGTTGACCCTTCGAGGACGACCAAGTTAGTTACCCTCGAATTCGGGTCAGGAAATGACCTCAGGGACATTTTGGTCATTTCCCTCGGACAGAAAAATCGGGGTCTTACAATTAAGGAGTAGTCTTGCACATTTAGTGGAGTTAAGCTCCACTACTTTGAAATTCAAACCCCAACACACTTCCTTAAATTAGGGAAGAAGAGAGAGAAAACACTATTACTCATGACATTACATAATGTCATAGATTGAGCAAGGGATTTGAACTTCCCTAAATAAACTTAGGTTTTAATTAACTTCAATTAATTATTTTAACTCAAGATTACTAGATGACATTAATTCATTTTTAATTAGAGTCTAATATTGCCTATGTTTCCTTAATCGCTTAATTAAGCTCATTTAGCACAAACCAGGGGAAAAAGGTAATTTCACACAGAAACTCCCCAGGAATACCTAGACTTTTCCAGATATCATGCAATACTTGTAATTAACATTTCAAACTCCTAGGTGATGACCGGGTTCAGTTATCATTCAATCTCGCATTACATTACCTCAAGGGTACTTTGGTAACTTTTCACATAGAAAAAATCAGGAATTGAGGTTTTCACCTCTAACATCATTCATAACATCTAATCCACTTCAAACATTAAACTAATCTCTTGAGGATAGCCTAGACTGATTATTCTCGATTTCCAAGCAAAAATGACCTCAGGAGCATTTTGGTCATTTTGCACACAGAAAAAATCGGGGAGTTACATCTTTCCCTACTGCCTCCCTCACGTCTCACCTCAAATACAAACTAATTTACAATGTCAACCCCCACACAGAAAACCATAAACTAATTTAGCATGCCAACCCTACCCTAATGTAGAAACTATTCACTCTTTTCACCACTACCCTCTTCCTCTTCATCTTCCTCCTTGTCCTCAAACCAAACTTGGCCTCACCACCCAACATGCTACCCTTCTGACCTTCTACTCCACCATACACGGTTGCTTCACCAAATGACATCTTATCCACCCAAATTTAAAGATACCAAATTTTCCTCTAAACATAGACCCACAAGTCTACAACAACGAGTCTAACACTGAAATTAGAGGCTAATAACTTGGTGTCGTACGACCTGAGAGTGACAGAGAGAAAAAGAGACCGTCATCCAATCGCTGCTTCTAACAATGGGTGAAGCTGAGAACTGCAAGTCAGGGAGATAGGGAGGTAGCACCGCCAACTAAGGGTGAAGGAGATGTAGTTGACACCATCAAAGTGCGGGCGTTGGTGTGAGGCGCAAACCTGTGAATACACAAAGGCATGGCTCATGATGATGGCTCATAGTGATGCGATGAGTGAGTAAAGGAGCGAAAGCATGAATGAGCGAGGGTGTCGCTCACAGTGATGGCTCACGGTGTTGCGATGAGTGAGTGAAGGAGGCTTACAGTGATGCAATATGATGAGTAGCAAGGGATTTGGGCTTTTAGGTTAGGAGGAAAGTTGAAATTTGAGAGTGATATATGGCCAAGGAAGATGGATTGTGTTTTCACAAAAGAGGCTTCTACCGTGTGATCTGTTTTTTATATTCCACCACCCACCCTAAGCTAGATTTTGTCTTTTGATGCCACTGTGGCATACGGTGTAGGAATGTTGTCCCGAGTTGTTGTGCATTTAACATTTTCCTTCAATTTAATTAGGAGATACCAAAGAAACAGTTATAAAGAAATCCCCTTTTATATTTTTTCAAACATATTATGTTATAGACATGTTATATTTCCTCTAATTATTTTTTATTCTATTAAAGAGTAAAATGTATTTTATCCCCTAAACTTCAAGTCATACGCAGTTTACACCCTAACTTTTCTAAATGTGTATTGCAACATCCTGAACTTTCCAAAACATTTCAAAACACCTTGGACTTTCCAAGCTATGGTCATAGACAGAGTATCGGGTTTAATAGAATTAAAAATCATAGGGTTAATTACACATGAGAGTTCACAAATAAGATGTCAAGTTGCACAAATTAAAAACAAAGTGAATTAAGTGCACATAAATCATATATTCACTGATTGCCAAAATTATGCTGATTTGTGTTTTGCACTATTTAAAAAAATTCAATGTGTCATAGTGAATGTTTTGAAAAGTTAAGGTGTAAAATGCACTACTTAAAGATTTTTAAGGGAGTTAAAATGCATTTTACCCTTTATTAAAATAAAAAAATCAATAAATACATAATACTCTAACACATATTTTCATATCTTTTTTTCTATCTTTTATTTCGGATTGTAACATGAAAACTTATAATAAAATACCTTTTATTAACTATATAACAAATTTAAAATAAATATTATTACTTACATATGTTTAATTTTATAGGATTTCTTTGAATACCTTCGGGGTACGGATACCTTCTTAAATTCAATGACTATTAAGTTTATAAATACTAATAATTTAAATTTGTGAAACAAGCAATAACCTTTTAGTCACAAGTAACTAAAAAATACTGATACCCTTAAACTTTATTAGAGTATCAAAAAAATCCCTGATTTGATATAATAATTACTTTACAGATTTATATCAATTTTCATTTTATATTTTATTTATCAGGAGGAAAGCAAAAAGACAACTACAATCTAACAGAACTAGTACCAATGGCATCCGCAGTTAGGCAGTCCATCAGTCAAATTTTATTTTATATAATTATTATTGATAATTTTATTTTTGAAAATTCTTAATAATTATGTTAATTTTCATAAAATATATAAAAAAATGGGGAGAAAGAAAAATGAAAAAAACTAATCCTTATTAAAACTCAATTAGCTTTAATTGAATCTTGAACCGAAAAAATTTATTATTCTGATATATAAATTATTTTTACACAGACTAGCACAACATAATGATTAGACCTATCTAATAAAGTCAATGTACTGCATTAATCGATCATATTATATTTAACACGACGTGACAAACAACCCCTAAGCAAACATTTTTTCGATAAACCTTGGCAAACATAACTAATGCAAAACTTTTGGTATGAATGCTAGATCCAAAAAATATAAATCGCAAAAGAATTCACACATTGATTATTAGATTTACGTTTGATACTATGTGGATTTTACCGATCAGCATACATTTTGGTGCTGCTTAATCATTCATATAATAAAATTATCCACTTAGCATTATCTTGTTCAGTTACATAACTGTTATATAGACTCTAGTCCAGCTGGCAGCTGCCATCATACATATTTCGGCTTTGCTCTCTCACAAATTCCGTGACCGTGAGAAATAGTGCCAGCCATCAAACAATCAAAATATACAGCCATGATAAACGCTTAAAATTTTGTTTACTGTTCACTTTCACATACTAGTAGTCAAAGAAACTTCAGACAATGCAGAATTAAGTTGACTTCCTCTTTATTTGCCTCTTAGTAGTATACTCGCATGCCATGGAAATTGGCTAGATCTTGTGAACACTAAAACCTGAATCCTCTGATGTCATATTCTCTTTCCAACTCTCGAATTCTTCTCCGCCAAATGTCACTTGCTTGATCCCAACGAAACTGTCATAAACGAAAACCCAAAAAATGAAAATAACTTCAATCGATTAGTATAAACATCTAAGGAAAACCAGCTCAAAAAGCAATTAACAGAATTAAGTACTGAAGGAAGGATAAGCTGGAGGATACGAGATTAAGAGGGCAATGGACAAAGTGAGTACAGAAGGAAGAATTCGATAGAGGGGACAAGCTCAGTAAGCAATCTATCTATGTCTTCAAACAAGAAAAAGAAGACCGAAACTTTTTAGGTAATACAAGAAAGACTAGGACCGAGGAGGGATAGGCTAGAAGCCAAGAGTTCATCACGGTGCAAATTTGTCGGCTTTAGGCATCTATCATTTGCAATCCAATTGCATCAAACACAAATGTTGTATACTGGGCTCTTTCCTTGAAGTGTTCATGCTGGATTGAGAGAAAGGGAGAGAGAGGGAGAGATCGGTGATCACAAACAAAATGACAATCTGTGACTTCTATTTACTAATATTATTGCCCATGCAGTTATCAAAAGAACTGCTTAGTTCCGAATGCCTTTAGTCAGGGAGTCCACAGCTATGGTATTTTGTTTGCAAAGAAAATAACTGAACCAAAGTATCAACAGAATAAAGCAAGTAAAAATCATACTCGGAACTTAGCTGTGTCAATGCATTTATTAAGACATCCAGAAGCAGCGGTTCACTTGTTCCGATATCTACCCTGTTGTATCACAATAACAAGTGATTAGGATTTTCACTTTAAATCGCATTAATGTTAACCAAGCATTAGAAAGAAAAGAATATGCAATTGGAGCTGCACCATATCCGAGCCAAGTTGTCTTGAACCTCAAGATCCCCAATGTTGTAAAATGTAGTCGGTGTCACATTTGCTCCCTGAATAAAATCATAAGTCGGTCGTTTATCCATTGGAGACTGCGACAGCTGTACGAATGATGGAAGTTCAATAAGCAACAAAATCATGGTTGAAATTCTTTTAAAAGAATACTTGGCATCCATCGAAGAGAAAAACTTACTTGCATATTCATAGAATTGCATCCACCCAGACGTCCAACAATATGCCACGCTCGAATACTCTGCAATGATCCAAATTCAACCAAATTTCCTGACAAAAGCACATTGAGACGCACCCAAGAAAGCGGGGGACCCGCCCTCAAAGTTAGCTATTACGGGAGAGATATTATCTCTCCCTAAATACAACACCAAGCAGCCCATACTACTCGATGTGGGACTTTGGGCATCCCATGCTACCTAGGTCCCTATCACATATGTACATCATGAAAAGTGTAAAACAGGAGTCAGACAAAGTTCCTTACATCACAAATTAACATGATGTCTTTTGCCAGTGGAGGATTGTAAAATTCAAGCCATATATATGAGTTTGAAAAATCAAATCTGCAAATGCCAGTATCGATAGTCAGAAAGAAAAACAATATATTTAATTATTTTATCATGTTAATGCAGATTCCAACTCAAAGCAAAAATAAAAGAGAATATTGTCAAATGAATCACAAATAAGCCATCTTGGGGACCCAAACCAAAATATAACGAAAAACACGGTTTGGTTGTGCATGACATTTAAGACAGAAATGCATATAAGATCTTCATTTGACTTGAAATATTTCTGTTATATTGCGATTGTCCATGAAAATAAGCAAAGACAAAACACAATAACAAAACAATGTTGGAATTATGTATTTGGTGACTAATGTTGCTACTGGGGCTTTCCTATAAATGGAAGCAAGAAGAGTAGAAAGCATCGAGCTGGGGAAAGATTGAAAGCCACGTGTGAAAACATAATATGAAAGCATGGTACTTTACAAATTTACGGGTGATAGCTCTCACATCTCGTCTCATTTTCATTTCTTAAGAAAGTCTCAGCACAGTCCAAGGACCTTTGACCAGACAGAATCAGGTACCAATCCCAGAATTTCTGTTGACCTCTCTATCTTTTTTTTTTTGATAAATGTAGAATTTTATTAACAAGAGAAGTATACACATCCAAATATCATATTGGAAGAAATTCTTAAATCATACTAAATATCTGAGTACAGAATATTCATCAACCATAACCAATATCATATGCTACTTGGACAAATAAAATTATCAACTTCCCCAGTCCAGATACCATTGTAACTTCCCTAGACATGATCGCAGGGATAATTGACCTAAGACATGTACAATGTACTAACCTAAACTACAATCTGTTCACTTTCAAACATTAGGCACATGATCTTTCATTAGGAAGATTAAGGATAAATTAAAAAGGCGGTTCATGCACAAGGCTCTCACTTGGTGGGGTCTGGAAAGGGTAAATGAACGTGTTAGGGACCAAGCCCGTGAGGGGTATCAAAGTGTACAAAAGAAAAAAATATAGGGGCATTAGGGATAATGCAAATGAGCTAACAAACTAAGCTGAGGTGGCATAGGCGAGTGCTGGGGTGCTGTGACAGAAGGAGGGTGCGTGCGTTTCTGTGAGATACAGATAGGAAAAGGAGATATTTGTAGGCTTGGGAGAGGAGACTACTATAGTGTCTCACCTTTTCTTTCTTTTTTGCATTCTCTTTCTGTAATTCTTCTTTTTCCCTTAGCTGGTATTGGCTTATTATCAGACTAAGGAGCAGTAATATTGCTCAGTTTATCTTCTGTGATTACCCTATTCTGTAGTTCCTATCATTTTAGCATCAGAGACTCAGGTTCTGGGAACTGTGAGGGCCAACCACTGAAGCTGCAATGGAGGATCGCATGGGTGAATTGGAAAGGAGAATGGACGAGGGGATGCAGTTGTTGAGGGATGGACAAAAGGGTTACTCTAGGGGGCGTTTGCCTCCCAAGAGAGGACCACATCGGGTGGACTTGAGGGACCGCTGGAATGGGGGTTCTAGAAGAGAGAGGGTCTCACATCAACGCCCTCCTTTTCCCAACGAGGATGGAAACGGGCAGTTTCACAACCGTACGCGACTGTCCTCCCCCTATTCGCAAAATGGCTCCTCGTCCTACCATGACTACTCATCCTATGGGAGTAGAGCTCCAAACTCATCGCGCATGAGCCCTTCGGACCGGCAGTGCTTTTCTAAACAGAAAATAGAGTTGCCCATTTTCTCCGGCGAGGATGCTCCAGGGTGGTTGCTCACCGCTAATGGGATTGAGGGGGATGAAAGGATGGAGTTGGTGTTGGTGGCGTTGGAAGGGAAGGGGCTGAGCTGGTATCGAGCTTGGGAGGACCAACTCCCATTTCCATCATGGAACGACTTCAGTGAAGCTCTGCTGCGGCGCTTCCAGCCAGGTGTGGCGAAGGACCATTTGGGCCTTTATTGAGAGCTAAACAAGTGCGCTCAGTAATGGATTACATTGAGTTATTTGAGCAGGTGCTAGGCCCATGAGAATCATTGATAGAGAAATGTTGAAGGGAATTTTTATAAAATGGGCTGAGGCCCGAGTTGCAAGCAGAGATTAAGAGTTTGGACCTCTCTAGCATATCTGAGATCAAAGATCGAGCCCTCATGCTAAAGGAGCGCAACAGGGAGTGGCGGGCCAATGGTGTTAGACCACTGGCAAAAGGGTTGGGCCAACACCGAGGCCCAAATCAATTCCGAATGGGACTAGTGGAAAATTGGGTCTGGGAAAATAAAGGGAAGGCAGTGAGACCTAATTCTTCTAGAGGGGACAAAAAAAGGGGTGGTAGTGGAGGAAAGCTTTCATAGGAGGAGCTACAAGAACTTGTGCTTTAAATGTGGGGAAAGATGAGGTCATGACCATGTTTGCAAGATGAAAAATTACAAGTTGGTGCTAGTAGAAGAATTAGAAGCAAGAACCGAGGAAGAAGGGGGAAAAAGGCTGAGGAAGAAATTGCAACACTTGAGCTGAAATATCTGAAACTTTTTCTCCGAAGCCTCAAAGGGTTGACAACCACAAACAAATCCCTTAAGGTACTGGGAAGAATCAAGAACGTCGAGGTGGTTATTTTGGTGTATACAGGAGCCACAAACAGCTTCCTTTCGAAAAAGAAAGTCGATTTAGATGGAGCTTGTTGTGACGCCTACACGAGCAGACAAGGTGGAGTTGGGGACTAGGCAAGAAACAGCAAGCCGTGGTGTGTGTGAAGGAGTTAGGATAACAATTCAAGAGGTGGTTATTGAGCGAACGTTCTTCTTGCTCGAATTAAGAAATGTAGACGTGATACTGGGAATGGATTGGATTTTGGGGTTGGGTGACATTTTTGCTAACTTCCAGAAGCTTTACATAGTTTGGAAGGAGGGAGGAAGGTTGATGAAAATAACTGGAGACCCCTCTTTATGCCAAGCTGAAGCATCATGGAAGACAGCACTTAAGGCACTCAAGGGTAAGGTGGAAGGGTACTTTGTCACTTCTGTGGACGACATGAGCAAGGAGGAAGCTAAAGAAACTTTATCGGAAGGAATACAAGGGGTTCTCCAAGAATTCGCTGATCTATGCCAAGCTCTGAAGGCGCTACCACCAAAAAGGGAACAGGATCATGCAATCCACCTTAAGGAGAGAGCTGGGATTCCAAATATGCGGCCTTACATTTATCCTTGTTTTCAAAAAAATGAAATAGAGAAGATAATTTTGGAAATGTTGGATGCTAGAATTATTAGACCCAGTGTGAGTCCTTATTCGAGTCCTGTGATTTTAGTTAAGAAGAAAGATGGGGGATGGAGATTCTGTGTGGATTATAGGGCACTCAACAAAATTACCAATCCAGATAAGTTTCCAATTCCGATCATTGATGAGCTGTTAGATGAATTGGGTGGTGCTTGTATCTTCTCTAAACTGGATTTGAAATCAGGCTACCATCAAATCCAAATGGGAGAGCATAACATAGAGAAGACAGCTCTTAGAATGCACGAAGGGCATTACCAGTTCTTAGTAATGCCCTTTGGGCTCACCAACACCCCCTCCACATTTCAGGCCTTGATGAATAAAGTCTTGCGCCCTTATGTCAGAAAGTTTACTTCGGTGTTTCTCGATGACATACTGATCTACAGCAAGTCACTGGAGGAGCATCAGGATCACCTCAAACTGCTATTAGACAGCTTGAGGGCTAACAGCTTATACATCAACCGCAAGAAGTGCAGCTTCGACCAACCAAAGATTGAGTATTTGGGTCACATAATCTCGGCAGAAAGGGTGTCAGCTGATCCAAGGAAAATTGGAGCCATGGTCACCTGGATGGCCCCAAAAGATTTAAAAGGATTGCAGGGGTTCTTGGGGTTGATTGGTTATTATAGAAGATTCGCTCAGGGATATGGGAAGATAGCCTGGCCTCTCACTCAGCTGCTTAAAAAAGACAACTTCCAATGCGGAATGGAAGCTCAACTAGCATTTGACACCCTCAAGCAAGCTATGACAACATTACCTGTCCTTGCGGTACCAGATTTTAGTAAAGTGTTCGTGGTGGAAACAGATGCCTCTGGGAAAGGGCTAGGTGCAGTATTGATGCAAGGAGGTAAACCAGTGGCTTATATGAGTCATACGCTGAATGATAGAGCTCAACAAAAGTCTGTTAACGAGCAGGAACTCATGGCAATAGTGTTTGCAGTGCATAAATGGGGACACTATTAGGGAGGTGGTTTGTAGTGCATACTGACCAGAAAAGTCTGAAATTTCTGGTTGATCAAAGAATGATAGGGGCTGAACAGTAGAAATGGGTTGCCAAATTATTAGGATTTGATTTTGAGATCGGGTAAAAGATGGGGAAAGAGAACAGGGCTGCTGATGCTCTCTCTCGAAAGCTTTATTTTAGCGCCATATCTTCAGTCACTTTTCAAGATTGGGAAGGGTTAGAGGAAGAAGTGCAAGCCGATGACAAGCTGAAATGTATTATGCAAGCACTACTAGGGGGAAAGAAAACTCTTTCTGGATTTGAACTCAAAGGGGCAGGTTGTACTACAAAAACAGGTTGGTAGTTCCTAAGAAACTCATCTTGGATTCCTTTGCTTCTGCAAGAATTTCACAATACTGTTCTCAGAGGACATTCAGGTTTTTTCTAGAACCTACAAGAGGATATCTGGGCTGTTGTGGTGGGAAGGGATGAAGAGCTCCATCCAACAATACATCCAGAAATGCTAAGTTTGCAATCGCAACAAATACCAAACTCTTTCACTAGCGGGGCTGCTACAACCCTTGCCTATCCCTTCTCAGGTTTGGGATGAATCGACAATGGATTTCATAGGGGGACTACCCAAGGCACAAGAGTTGGACTCAATTCTAGTAGTGGTGGACCGGCTCACAAAATTCGCCCATTTCATAAGCCTCTCTCATCCATATACAGCAAAAGATGTGGCTGCCATCTTTGTTAAAGAAGTTGTACGGCTGCATGGCTTCCCAACCTCTATCATTAGTGATCAGGACCGGGTCTTTATGAGTTCCTTTTGGTCAGAACTTTTCAAGCAGGTAGGAACTAAGCTCAAATGCAGCTCAGCCTATCATCCGCAAACCGACGGACAAATGGAGGTGGTGAATAGATGCTTTGAAACTTACTTAAGGTCCTTTACAGGCACCAAACCAAAGCAGTGGCCAAAATGGCTTTGTTGGGCTGAATTATGGTTTAATACAAACTTTAATTCCTCCACCAATACAACCCCTTTCAAAGCTTTGTATGGGAGGGGTCTTCCTACTCTCCTTAGGGGTGATGTAATAACCTCCTCTGTGGAAGAGGTGAATAGGCTGCTGGCTGAAAGGAATATAATTCTAGAGGAAATAAAATGGCAGTTGGCCAAAGCTGAAAAGAGGATGAAATCCCAGGCAAATAAGAAGAGAAGAAAGGTAGAGCTAGCTATTGGAGACATGGTGTATCCCAAAATCCAACCTTACAGACCGGAATCTTTAGCATCCCGTAGCAACCAGAAATTAAGCCCAAGGTATTATGGCCCCTTTGAAGTGATTGAGAAGATTGGTGTAATCGCTTACAAACTGAAACTCCCTTCAGAATCAGCAGTCCACCCCATTTTTCATGTCTCCCTTTTAAAATAATGTTTGGCAGCTAATGTGGTGAGCCAACCACTACCTGCAGGCCTCACAGATGATTGGGAATTGAAAGTACAACCTGCTGAAGTGTTGGCTATCAGGAAGAATGCCCAAGGAGCGACAGAAGTGCTCATTAAGTGGCAGAACATGCCGGAATTTGAGAGTTCATGGGAATTGGCAGAAGACATCAAGCTAAGTTTTCCACATTTTCACCTTGAGGACGAGGTGATAGTCCAAAGGAGGGGGGGTATTGTTAGGGAACAAGCCCATGAGGGTATCAAAGTGTACAAAAGCAAAAAATATAGGGGCATTAGGGGTAATGCAAATGAGCTAACAAACTAAGCTGAGGTGGCATAGATGAGTGCGGGGGTGCTGTGGCAGAAGGTGGGTGTGCGTGTTTCTGTGAGATACGGTTAGGAATAGGAGATATTTGTAGTCAACCAAATATGGATGTGGTTTTAGGCTTGGGAGAAGAGACTGCTAGTGTCTCACCTTTTCTTTCTTTTATGCATTCTCTTTCTGCAATTCTTCTTTTTCCCTTAGCTGGTATTGGCTTATTATCAAACTAAGGAGAAGTATTGCTCAGTTTATCTTCTGTGATTACCCCATTCTGTAGTTCCTATCAGTATGCAGCCATACCCCCACTTTGTGAAGAGACTGTTTCCAAGATTTAAACCCATGACATCCAAGTCACAATGCAACAACCTTACCGTTGCATCAAGACTCACCCACAAGATTAACGATAAATTATCGTCAACAATTTAGGGCGCAATCATGAGTTTAGTTTAGGAGGGTAAGGGAGCGAAGGGGAAGTTGTACAGTGATTTTACCTTGTTCACAAGTTTTAATTTTAGGAGGAAAAGGTAAGTAAGGATTTTTATTAAACCCTTGAACCCTTTCAAAACCTCTATTTTATAGTTCCACCAAATTGGGGGTTTTAACATTACATGATTTAGAAAACTAACCCTGTTAATCCATTCTAATTTCACATTATTATTCCTCTCTTGATTTCATATCAATTCTAATTTCTTTCACACTAACTTGCCGCCCTGCACCACCAGCTGCCATGGATGCATTGGCACTCCAGATACGTCAATCATCGCAACACCATTTTCTTCTTTCTTCTATTTTCATTTTTTATTTGTTGTGGGTTGTTTATATTTAATTCTTCATCATCAAAATAATCAATGGCATTTTGCCATGGCGAAGGCGTGGGGGCAGCACATTTTTTCAAAGGAAAAGTGCAGGAGGGAACATGTTTAGAATAGTCCATGGATAGGACCACCCATTGATAACTATTGGTGGTCTAAGCATTTTATAACCATTGATTAATAAAGTAAAGAATCTAGTGGTTTCCATTGAATAGGAAATGTGTTGAATAGTTCATATAGTCTTGATCAATAATACTCCATCAAGCAATTATATTAATAGAGAGTAAAGTTGTATAAATATATTATAAACCCTGTTGAGATATAGAGAAAGAAAGAAAGACATGGAAATTCATGTGTCTCAACAAGATAATTATAAATATATGATTTTCCTAGTTACAGATATGATTATCCTGATTACAGATTTTAACACCCCCTCAAGATGAGGAATATAGATCATATGCACTTAGCTTGTTATATGGGTAACTTAGTCTAGGGCCACTAAATGATTTGGTGAGTACATCTACCAATTGAACATTTGATTTGACAAAGCTTGTGATGATATCTCCAAATAGATTTTTTTTTTTTTTTGGGAATATAAGAAGAATTTCATTAACAAGAAGAAAAGAATAATCTATAGAGAAAAGAGGACAATAGATCCTCAAAGCCAAGTAAAACAAAAGAAAACATCACCAGATCAAAGCTTTCCAATCTCTTATCATATCAAAGATGGAGGCCCCTCTAAAAAGGTCATGTGCCTTATACCAAGTAGACGCTAAGCATCTAATCTTATCCCACAAAATATGCTTGTCTAAATGTCTACCATAAAAGATGCAAGAGTTACGCTCAAACCAAATACACCAAAAAGCTACAAAGATAGCACACTACCATAAGGATTTGGCCTCCTTTCTCCTCCCAAAACCAACAAAGCTAGTTAAAAAGAATGGATCCATGGTATTAGGACACACCCAACATTCACCAAAAAGGCCAAAAAAAGAATCCCATAAAGAGTATTTCTTAATAGAATTTTCTCTCTAATGAAGTAACAATCAACTTCAATATGTTTGATCCTATCATGAAAAATTGGATTTGCGGCAATATGTAAAACAACTTGATTGTCACAAACAAGTGTCATGTGTTTGCTCTCCCCAAATCAAAGCTCTTTAGGGAGATGCTGAAGTCAGATAAGCTTGCATATGGTCAAGGTTATGGCATGATACTCAGCCTTAGCACTAGACCTTGCAACTATATTCTTCTTAGGGTCCGTTTGGATACTACATCTTATAACTTTTTTTTAATTTTGTAGAAGTCAAAAGTCATTTTAATTTTTTATCCTGTTTGGCTAAACAGCTTATTACTTCTCTAAAAATTATTCTTAATGCTTTTTAAGAAGTTAAAATAGCTAGCTTCTTAAGAAGAACTTTCTAAAACACTAAAAGTAAGCACATTTATTATTATATATTTGAATATATAATAACTTTTTCATACTGAGTATACAATACTTGGATGTGGAACGCCTATCAAAGAGGGTCCTGCCCAATCTGCATCAAAATACTCAACCATCTCAATATGCACCTTATCCTCATAAGGCCTTTTTCCTGGCGCTCCTTCGACATACTTCAAAATTCATATCATAGTATCTCAATGGACTTCACATGGTGAGTTCAGGAATTGACTCACCGCAAAAGAAATGTTTGGTCGAGTGATTGTTATAATTCAATTTCCCAACTAGTCTTCTATATCTCCTAGCATCAATGTTAGGCACCAAACACCCACAGAATGAAGCTCAATGGGAATTCTCAACAATGTGCTGAGAACCCTAATTTTGAATTACATAAATAGAAATTCTAGAAGATAACAAAGAGTCCTCTAATCTCTCACAACTAATAAATGATCGACCTCTACAATAGAGTCCTTCTCCTCCTTTTTATTCTCCTAACTAACCCTTCTCTAACTGTTTTTATTTCCAAAACTAACCACTTTGCAGCTATCAACTCCTACTAATTGAATTATTGTTAGTAGTTTCTCTCCTATGTCTTCAAATATACACTCCACCATACATGGGGTCCCTAACACTAACCCCCCTTTGCGGAGAACCACCTTGTCCTCAAGGTGTGAGTAAGGAAAAAACTCTTGCAACCTGCTGAATCGTTCCTAGGAGTTGTCATGGTTTTCAAGCAGTCCCTTCCACTTGACCAGTACTTCAGCAGCTCCCTCTGGTGTATAGCAAATCTATAACAAGTTTTCAAGTGTCGCCTGCAGTACTCCTTCTATCAACCCTTTGGGCAGCTCAAATGGCTGGGTTTGAGGCAGAATTCCCTTTTTCAGCCTGCTAACATGGAACATAGGTGGAGCTTGCATGAAGGGGGAAGAGCCAATCTACATGCCATGGGGGCCTACCTTCGATGTTTGCCAGCAAAATGTTCCATCCTTTGTTGGGCCAATTCTAGAGGATAACAAAGAGTCCTCTAATTTGATAGTGGCTCCCTCTAATTTGATAGGAGCTTGACATTAAGATCCATAGGACTATCAACGACTCCCCTAGATTACCCTAATTACAGATATGTCCAAATTCTAACAAACCCTTCATTCTCTTTCTCCTTATACACTTTAAACTCGTGAAGATGGACAAGTTAAAATCCTCTAAACCCTTCCTTTCCCTTCCTTTCCATCAAAACTCGCAAAAACACCTTTATACTTTGAATATTATTCAAGATTCCTCGATTGGAGTTGAGTACACAAAAAAGTGAAGACTGCCCCCATTAAGACATACTGAAACTAAAATTTTCTTCCAATAAAAAAAAGAGGTAACAACTGGAAAAGAATTGGAACCTTGAATTATAAGTTTTCTTTATTTTTCAGTGGAAAAAATTATGATTATTAACACTTGGTGTCATATTTCGGAACAAATCAAATTGTAATTAAATCCATCATGTTGAGACACTACTTGACCCACGAAGTCAAACCCATCTAGTGGGACAAAGCTCATCTGTTATTCTTGTTGTAGATAAACTCATGAGCAAAACAGCCCCATTCATGGCTGCCAAAACTAGGAATTATGCAGAAAATGAACTATCTTTTGGAGCAAGCATGTATTGAATGAAAAAGGATTAGATTATGATATTCTCCAGATTAGGATCCTGAATTCGTTGTTTACTATGCAACAAAAAATGTGCAATTGGGACTTTTGGTCCCAAGTTATGCCAAAAATTTACAAGCAGACTAAGATGGCAAGTGATTTATGCAGCATTGCCAACTATGTATGCAAACTAAAATGGAATGGAGAAAATATCAGATATTTTTTACAGAGGCTTGAAATGAACTAAATGGTTTGTGATTTCATTTTCACAACTCAAGTTATGTGCAACATAATAGATGCTGCTAGAAACACTGACTGACAAAATGGCATGTAAGAGTGTTATTTAATTTTGAACTTTTGCTTAAGATATGATCTGAAGCATACCAGCCAATAGGCACAGGCTTGAGTAAGATCTGCACACTTTCTGATAGAACCAATTTAGATTGAACAGTGATAAGTATAACTATGGAACATCAAAGAATAAGTGTTTATTTCACTAATTATTCTTGATCAAAGTGAACAAGATAGAAAGGATATTTGAGAGAGCTCTCAACCTTCCTAGGTTTTCCTTACTAAATTCCTAGACTCCTTTTCCTCCTCTCTCAATATATAACCAACTAGCAACTAACAAAGTAATACTGTCCTATCTTTTCATGATCATGTGATCCACTACTATGATCTAAACAGAGAGTTTGCATATAAAGATATTAAAAATAATGTTAAATAAATGCTCTAGTTCTTTCCCATTCTTTACTAAAGGAAAACTGGCTATGGGGAACCTATAATACACATTCACGGCTGGTTGGAGAGGCATACAGTTCCAAGGACAGGTTGAATAGCTCAAATCCCATTTTAGGAGTTTCAATACTCGAGATAGATTTCAAAAGTCACCAACTAAAATACAAGAATAGCTACAGTTATCAATCCTAGCATATGCATGAACAAGCATTGTTAACTCTATCAATGCCCAAACTCCAACTCTTCCACAACACAATGAACTACACATTGCAAACCTCCCTGTCTGCCAAAAACATATACTGGACCCAAAAACCAATCACAACACAACTCTGTAGTCCACTGCAGCAAGGCAAAAACATGTTCATCTAAGCAACTAATTTAGTGAATGGCCTCAAACCGGAGGCTTAAGACTTAACTATCACATGATCAAAATTCACCCAGCATAGAACTAAACCTCATCTTAATTCAGTTATAACATAAACTAAAAATTTAGTCAGGTCTTAATTCCATTACTTTACAAATTCATTGCATTTCAATTCATCACATCTCAACAGAATTCACAGGTTTACTATGGTTGAATTCAAAAGAACTTCAATCCCAGACCTTTTTCCTCTTCCAATAGCTCCTGGCTCCTGCTTTCAGTTTGTAACTGACCAGAGTATTAAGTATATGCTAATCATAAAATAATCACATATCTATCATGTGACTGCTAGTAGAATTACCACAAAATCACCAGACAAGACAAAGTATAATTAGACTAAAATTAATGATCCCATTTTTCACACCATAGGAATTATAAATCCCAGCAGCTCCATCAACTTAAACCAATATATTTTTGTTGAGATCAGAGATATCATGTATTTATGTATTTTGTCTAGATTTAGCTTCTCATTTCCACTTTTCACGACAGATTTGACTGCCATCAATTTAGGCTAGATTAGTATTTGGTAATAATTACCAGTAAACCATCTATACATTTCTCAATCATAAGAAATAATATTTAGTTTCACCTATATTGCTTTTCAAGTTGGTATTAGAGTTCCCAATCTGGGAGTCTGAATTTTCTGTTGCTCTCTCCGCCTTCATTGTATGAATTTTAAAGCTTTTACAGACTTAATTGCTGTTTGAGAAGCTTTTCTTCACCATTATTCATCCCTAACCCTCACATTGTTCCCTTCAACATTTTTCCCATTTTCTTTCTGCAAGATTATGGGATTTAGATAGTAGCGGAAGAACAGAGAGAGAATAAAGATACTCAATAGTATGAAAATATATTAATATTATGTGGTGTGTGTATACATTGAGGTAATCTTATTTATAAGCCAAAGATAAAATATAAATATAATAATAAAATCAACTTAAATCAATCTAAAATATAATGAAGATGTTATATAATATCTTTTTTATTCCTAACACTCCCCCTCAAGATAAAATTTACTAAGTTTTAAGAATGTTACAATTAAACCTTAAAATATAAAATGGCCTCCATTGAAGACTAGTAAGACAACTTAGGGATGCTGGATACACTTGTAAAAGATAACACAAGGCAACAATGCAGGATACTTCTCCATTCCTTTAACAAAAGGACCAATTATTCTTCGCTTTTTAAGCTCATTGTTGGGTACATAATGGTAGTTTGATAATCTAATGGGAGAGGTCAACAACTTAAATAAGGCCACTATACCAGTAATTCTTTTACAGCAAACTGGGAAGAAATGCAAACTTCACAATAAGAAACATGCAACTACAAAAGGCCCAAAAATCAGAAAACTATATGGTACAATCACATGCACACACTCATATGCATGGCTGAACTTACTTGTTAACTGACACTTTCATTGGTACTCCTGATCCAGTCTTTGTGTGCAGTATTTTGTTCCTCTTTTTTCTTAGTCTGTCTTCCATCTGCAAACCAAAAAGGCTCACAAGATATAAACACAATAATATCCCTTGCTTTGGTAGCAAAATCAAAAGTAGCTTCAAGTTGCTTCCCTTTAATTTTCATTTGTGATTTTTTTAATAGGATGCTCCGTTTTATTTTTCAACATGAAATGTAACAAGGAGCATCCTGAAAACAATAAATAAAGATAATACGAAGATAAAATGTCTATTATTCAATGCCAGATATTATGAAACCATCAACACATCATACTACTTACTTTGGATTGTGCTTTTTGGGGATCATCTAGAAAATTCCCAATAATTTCAGCATATTCTGGATCTCTATCATAATCCTTCTCTTGTCTACCTGTATGTGGTCCTCGACCAGAATATCCACCAATATCATCTCTGTCTTCTTGTAATTCCTCTATATCAATGTCCTTTGTTTCACTTTTGCCATATATTCCTTGAGCTGACAACCCACTATCGTCATCATCCGCAAGTTCTTGATCTTCCCTAATGATGTCTCTACTGAAGTCCTCACCATTCAAATCTTTACGTTGACTCCTAGCACTACATAATAATGTCCAACTTCTTGAATAGCTCGGGACTAGCAGCGGAACCGTCGAAAATTTCAAGATGTGATTGTTATGGGAAAAAGGTTTGGTGCTTGTACTGTAAGTGCATGAAGGAAGGGGTGCAAAAGGGTGTAGGATATTCATGTGTTGTGTGAGCATCTTGTGAAGGAAGGGCAAATTGTCGTCTATTAGTTGGAAGGCAAGAATTTAGCTTTGGACCTCTATAACCTGCACCGGGATGTTACTAGGAATGAGTACATCACACAAATCAGCAATGTCCACTGCCCAGTAAATACAACGAGTTTTCAAATTTTCAATTCAATTACAAACAAGAAAATAGTGAAAAGTAAACAGTTAATGCCAGCCAATTTGAATTCAGCCAACCGAAGCCATCAAATTTGCAACTTTGTAGAAGAGTCACTTGAAATATGTTAGCCTAAATTCATCATGCAGAATACAAGCCCAAAACCAATGCACATCATAAGCCATGAGGATAAAACAGAAAAGTAGCATTTTGAGGAGATGGCCATAGCAAGCAAAAAGGTTGGATAAGAGAAGGAAAAATGAGAGGAAGCACTTGAAGAACAAAAGCGTTGATGGCGCGATCTTCAACGGTCACCGATGGTGGGGCTCAGCGCTGCAGCGGCGGCGGCGCGGCGAGGTATGACAGAAGTGGGAGGGCGGGGGGCGTTGGTATCTCTCCGAGGATGAGATTGAGAAAGGAGGGGTCACGAGCACTGCTGGGGATTCGTTAAAGTTGTGAAGGCATTTTATAAAACTACAAATTGGTCCTCAAATTTTAGAAAAAGGTACCTGCCAATTAAAAAGGAAAAAAAAAACTAAATATCCAAATAGGTCTATCAGATTTGTATTAGAAGATAAGTTAGTTCCTTAAATTTTAAAAATTTTAAATTGATCTCTCACATTTTAAAAAATGGGACAAATTGGTCCTTCGTACAGTGTACGAAAAGATCAACTTATCCCCTTTTTAACTGTACAGAACTGTACGAAGGATTAATTTGTCCCCCTTTTTTGAGATGTAAGGAACTAATTTGGGATTTTCAAAACTTGAGGGACTGATTTGTCCCCCAATACAAATCTAAGGGGCATGTTTGGGTATTTAGTAAAAAAAAAGTAAAGCCCTAGTTTAATCCCTTGTATTTATAGTGAAAATAGATTAATCTTTTAAATTTAAAAAATTTTATCATGACCCTTCAAATTTCAAAAATACAAACAAGTTAATTTCTCCATCAAATTATTGTCTGAGACATTAATAGAAATGTAAGTGTTTCATTAACTTGTTTACATGCACTGTAAATTTTCACGATGTGTCCAAACTTACCGTACTCCTCTAAATGAGGTCATTTAGACCTTCTTGTTTATCTCTTCTCTTGTCATAGCTCTCTACTTTGTTTAAGTTTAGAAAGTCAAATTGACTTATATAACATCCCCTGCTACTTTATGAATTGACGACTGTCCCCACAAACCAACACGGGTCTTTTCAAAGGTCATTCTCACTCACACGCTCCCTAGGAAAACTTCCCAAGAGATCACCCATCCCAAACTTGCTCCAAGTCAAGCATGCTTAACTATGGAGTTCTTTAGTGATGGGCTATCGAAAGAAAAATGCATTTTATTGGTATAGGTAGTACAAATCAATTCATATACACCCTCTTTAACTGTATAGTCTTATACCTACACAATCTCAGGATCCCTCTCATTCGAGTGTGTAATCTGTTCATTGATGTACCCTTCCACTTAGAGGTCTGCTAGAAGCCGCTCCTTGTCCGTGCCCTCTTTTGTAACGCCCCAATTTTTACTGCTATATGAAAATTACCAAAATGCCCCTAGGTAATTTTTACACGTAATTCAAAGTCAAATAAACCTCAATAAAGGAATATGACATTAGAGAAATATCATAGGAGACTTGATTAGCGATTCGTGCGAAAGTCACAAACCCCGATTTTTCTATACGTGTAAAATAACCAAACGCCTCGGCGCCATTTTTACCTAGAAATCAAGGATAACCAATCTAAATTATCTTTGAGGGGTTAATTTTATGACTGATAGGGATTATATGTGCCTTAGAGGTAAAAATCTCAATTCTCAATTTTTACCGTAAGTAAAATTACCGTTTTACCCTTGCAGTAATTTTTCATGAAATTATATAATCTTTGAATTCGGTTTTCACCCAAAGGTTCAAAATGACTATTTTAAGTATGATTTGAGATTGTCCAATATTTACAGGGAGTTTTTACGTGAAATTACCTTTTTACCCCTAGTTATACGAAATAAGTTTACTTACGTAATTAAGGTAATGTTAAAACTCCAATTGATTTTATTCATCAACCTTGAGTTTAAAATTAATTACCCAAGGTTAAAAATAATTACTGAGGTAATCAGAGTCTAAATTACCTAAGGTAAAAATAAAAAATTACCTTTCCTTAATTATGAAAGCTCATAAAATTAGTGATATTTGAAATCAAAGTTAAGATTTCGATTTAGGTAAAATCTTGTACATTTACATTTTCTTATCCTAAGTTTAGAACCTATGTTACAAAGTGATTTTTACTCATTTGAAATTAACCTCATTTATTAGTATGTGATTTCTCTTTTTACCTTGTCTTGATTTGTCCTAAACACTTAACATTTTACCATTTTCACTAATCTATCAATTCCTAATCTTTTACCTAAGTAAATACACATCTAATACATGATTTACCACTTGCAAAATAACATAAATCTGATCATAAAAGGACCAGAAACAAGCGGCCATCACACTCTCAATAGTGGCCATATTTCATTTTTTATTTCAAAGATTATTGCACTACATCATTAGGCACCACCATGATACCAATACTTTATTGTTTTTCTTCAAGATACACCTCAAATACATGTCCTACCATGCATGAAAGAATAAAACTTGTCCCCTATTATTCCCTAAAGTAGCTGTGTCCTCCATGTTCTCATGTTGCACAAATTTTAAAATTCATTCAAGAATAATGCACACAAACACATCATAACATTACCATGTGTTCTTTTTAGTTGTCTTGCACATTTTTGGATCAAAAATTCTGATCACATTTCAGCCTAGGAGCAGCAGCCATACACCCCTCATAATGCCCCCATTTTATTTTATTATCAAAGAATTAAGCACTCAAACAACACCATGACCATACCATGTGATCTTTGAGTTGTTTTGCATTATTTCTGAGCAAGAATTCTGATCACATTTCAGCCCATATGCAGCATACATATAGCCTTCCTTGGCCTATAAATATGAGCTCTTCCATTGCCAAAATGCACACATAAACATTCCTAGCCTTAGCATTTCCTTACTTGATAGTTTTCTTACTCAAAGTTTGCTCAAAGTTCTATAATTCTCTCAATACTTCAAGCTTTCTTCTTCTTCCTCATTCACACTCAAGAGACTCCATTCCCAACCTCTAACCAACCTCTAACCAAGCTCTAAACCTCAAGCATACACATTCGAACCATAAATCAACTCCTAAACACATAACCTCTCCATTATCAAACACAAAAACACAAGAGAAATCCTCCCTCCATTTGCTCTAATCTTGGCCGAAGTTCAAAGGACATATCAAGGACATATTTTCTTTTTCTAACTTCTCTAAAGATCAAGCATTTCCTTTTGATAACAAGAAACAACTTAGTAGGGATTTTATTTCATGTTCTTTCTCTTGTTCTTTCTTTATATTTTCAATTTTTATGATTTGATTATGACCATGGCTTGATGATGAGGGATCATGGTGGTGGTTGTGAATCCATCATTTAAATGACCTCTAAAGCTCAAGGTTTAATTCTTGATGTTAAAAGATTAACAAAGGAATTACTAAGTTTTGAGTTTTAAGCTTAACAAGATATAAAAATGAACTAGCATCCATATTTATGTTTCATGTTCTTACCCATCATATTTATATTTCAAGCTTTGCATAATCATATTTATATTCCAAGTTATCACTTTAATTCTTGAAGATAATAATATGGACTTGCATATTCATAATTACATTTCAAGTTATTACTTAAATCATAAGGATCTAAGAATGAATTTGCATCTTTATATTTATATTTCAAGCCTTGCATTCCATATTTATATTTCTAAGTTGTCACCTTATAATGATAATATTAAGGTTATAAGACAAGTTTATGATTCTAGTCATCACCTAAATCCTAAAGTTCAAGATTTACTTCTTTTATCATAAATGGTAATTTTGATCATGGACACTTCTCATCTATCTATTTTGGCCCTTGTATGATTCTGATTTGAAACTTGTTGTATTTTATTTTTAGGTCTAATCTTGTTTTTAAAGTTGTACAAAGAAATTTTGAAAGACCTAGAATTGTAAAGAATTAAGGATATGATTTTTCTCATGATTTTAAATGCTAAAGTTTTATTATTCTGATCTAATCTTTTAGAACTAGAATGGTTACTGATTTAGGATGTTTAGATGAGTTTAAATCACTAATAGTTGTTGTAAAAAATTTTTTTTTTGTGTTTTAGGAAAAACTAGTAACTAAAAATGATCAAAATTGTACTTTTATGAAGCTTTTAGAATGCTACTTTTTCTGATTACTGTTCGGCCCTGTTCACCACTGTTCACCACTGTTCACTACTGTTTATAGCTGTTCACACACTTGAGGATCACTAATTATTGTTATAAAAATTGTTCTTAGCATTTTAGGAAAGTCTAGTAACTAGAAAGGATTAAAATTGTGTTTTTGTAAAGCTTTAAGGAGATTAATTTTCTGATTCTGTTCAAGGGTTGTTCAAGGCTGTTCACATTGTTCACATACTTTAGAATTACTTACATTTGTTGTAAGAATTGTTTTTGGTACCATAGATGCATAAAAGGGTAATTATAAATGTTAGTTTGGGCTGTTTTGCAAAATGCGAAAAGTTATGTTTTGAACTATCAACTATGTTATTTCAGCCAAATGTTTTTAATTAGACCAACTAATGATGTTGAATGTGTCCATGTGTTCAAAATACCATATATAATGTTTAGAAAAAGTTTTATAATTTTCGGTTGCTATTAAGTGTCAAAAATTGTGTTACTTTGCACTTTAACCCCTAAAACATGTTAAATTTAGTCTATGGCCCTAAAAGGTTTTTATGATGAGTTTAAATGGTTACTAATAGTTATATGTCTCTTGAAATGTATTGGTTAATGTTAAAGGTCTTTAATTTATGAGTAGATGTTAAAAAGGGGTAATTACATTTTGACCTGTAACCTTTGAGAAATTGTGATTTAACCCTTTGGGGTTTAAACGTAAATATTGATAATATGATGAGATGAATGTGAATGATGTTTTGTGAAGGGTATGTTCATGTGCGGAAACTTATATGGCTTATGGATATGTGAAATGAAATATGATGCATGTTTATGTGACTTAAATTATGGCATGTTACAAGTATGTTTGATTCATTGAGATGCACATGAAATGTTGAATTGATGAGTTATAATTGTGATATTCATGCTTGCATCCTCATATAATATGCCAAGATTAAAGGTGACATAAGACACATGGAAATGATCCTCTAGACTCCCCGAATTAAAGGTTATGAGAGGTGATCCAAATAGAAAGTGATTCTTTGGACTCCCCGAATTAAAGGTTATGAAAGGTGATCCTAATGCCCCCTATCCCGTACCTTAAGAGTCGGGAATTTAACTTATCAAAAGGGATAAGATTACGCTAGTGACGACTAGTGAGGTATGAGCTCATAACCTAGAACTCTCGAGAAAAGAGAGAATTATAGGGCGGCCCCTAAGGAAAAGAGAATGAAGAAGTTTAAGTCACCTGTAAGAATGATGATCATGATGTTCTTTATATCATATGCATTGTTTTATGGATTTTATGATATTACGTATGTTGATATTGACATGCATCCATGACTAATATGTTGCATTCATGACATTAAGATTCATGCTAAAAGATACGGGCCTTGGCTAATGATATTTAGAACTTAATAAATGAACCTTATATATATGTTCACCATTTTCAAAATTAAACCCGAGGTTCCTGGAGACGATGACGATGACACTTGTGTTATAGTCGGGAAGCCCTACTGAGATTCTTGTATAAGTTTCTCATCCCTTTTCTTTTCCATGTCGTTTCCAGACACGAATGATGGTGTAGTTCGTGATTTGTCTTGAGAGTGGACGAGGAGCTACGGAGATAACTTCCTTTTGGATATTTGCCTTTAGAGTGATCGTATCTCAGTTATCAGTTTGTATTCTATTGATGGATATATATTGATGTCCTTAAGATTACAAGGCATCACTATTATGATACAGTTATTGATATGATTTTATTATTTGAGTTATGTTATGTTATGGTTGTATTATGTATTTACTTGTTATTTGTTTCTAACATGTCTCTTACGCAGGCAAGGTAATGACGTTAGATATTTAGTATGCGTGGCTCACGATTTGGTATTTTAGTTCAAAAAAAATTTACCCATATTTTCACTAAAGTATTTTAAAGAAGTTTTGAGTTAAAAACTGGAACAAAAGAGTAATGACTAATAATTGACTTAAATGCGTCCTAGGCGTGTTGAGTTAAATATTAGGGTGTTGCATCTTTTGCACCAACGATTACTCCCCGACATCGTCCCCAGGCATTACATGCCTACCAACTTCCGCTTGGTTCGTCCCCGAACCACACCGTACTGGGAGAGGTGTAGGCTCTAATACCATTTGTAACATCCCCTGCTACTTTATGAATTGACGATTGTCTCCACAAACCGACACAGATCTTTTCAACATGCTTGGTCCTTATTCACACGCTCCCTGGGAAAACTTCCCAAGAGGTCACCCATCCCAAAATTGCTCCAAGTCAAGCATGCCTAACTACAGAGTTCTTTAGTGATAAGCTACCAAAAAGAAGATGTATCTTATTGGTATAGGTAGTACAAATCAATTCATATAAACCCTCCTTAACTGTATAGTCTTATATCTACACAGTCTCAGGATCCCTCTCATTCGGGTGTGTAATCGATCCATTCATGTACCCCTCCACTTAGAAGTCTGCCAGGAGCCGCTCCTTGTCCGTGCCCTCTTTTGCAGTGGCGATCACTCCCCGACTTCATCTTGGGGCGTTACAACTTAAAATTGTAACATTCCCTGCTATTTTATGGATTGACGACTGTCCCCACAAACTAACACAGGTCTTTTCAGCATGCTTTGTTCTCACTTCGGTAGCCCAAACTGAAAGAACTCCACAGTTAAGCGTGCTTGACTTGGAGCAAATTTGGGATGGGTGACCTCCTGGAAAGATTTCCTAGGAAGTGTGCGAGTGAGGACAAAGCATGCTGAAAAGACCCGTGTTGGTTTGTGGGGACAGTCGTCAATCCATAAAGCAGCAGGGGATGTTACAAATGGTATCAGAGACTGCACCTCTCCCAGTACGGTGTGGTTCGGGGACGAACCAAGCCGAAGCTGGTGGGCATGTAATGCCCGGGGATTGCGAAGTCAAGGAGTGATCGCTGGTGCAAGGAGGCACGGACAAGGAGCTGCTCCTGGCAGACTTCGAAAGCGGAGGGGTACATGAATGAACCGATTACACACCCGAATGAGAGGGATCCTAAGATTGTATAGGTATGGGACTATACAGTTGAGGAGGGCTTATATGAATTGATTTGTACTACCTATACCAACAAGATGTGTATTCTTTTTGATAGCCCAAACTGAAAGAATTCCACAGTTAAGTATGCTTGACTTGGAGCAAATTTGGGATGGGTGACCTCCTGGGAAGTTTTCCTAGGAAGTATGCGAGTGAGGACAAAGCATGCTGAAAAGACCCGTGTTGGTTTATGGGGACAGTCGTCAATCCATAAAGCAGCAGGGGATGTTACAAAAATCAAGTTGTTTCTGTTCAGAAAGCTAAAATGCTCAAACATATTTCAAAAATTTTGCTTTGGTACTTCTTAGAAAATGCTCTATATGCTTCAAAAACCTTCTTTGAAGTAAAACAACTCTGATTTTAGTCACTTAAGATTGTTACATGACTTGTTCACATTTACCTTAAGAAAGAGAACTTCTGAAACTCTACCAAATGTGTTTTGAAAGATTTTAGAGCTCTATTGATTCAATATCTATTTTGAACATTTTTTTCAAAATCTCTCTAAAAGATTTTTTGAAAACTAGGCTTGTCATCATTAAAAAAGGGGAGATTGTTAACCCCAAAACCCTCAGAAAACATTAATGCTCAATGTTTTGAGTGATAACAAAGCTAATTTTGTAAACATATTTTGTAAAAAGACTGATCTTTCACTTGAGTTTCTTGAGTACTAAATAGGTCTATTCATGTTGGCATACAAGTCCCTAAAGCAAGGTTATTTTCACAATAACATGTGCAAATATAACATCCTCCCAAGTACAACGTCATCTTTAAGTCATGATATCAGACTTGAGAGTTATTACTTATAAATTAGTGGACTTTTCTTAAATAAATATAGTAGATTCGATGGGATCATGTAATAACTAGTGTAATTCGATTAAAATATATAACAGAGATATAAAATATCTATTTAGTATAAAGTCAATTACATAAGGAAGCTCTATGCTATGAACTTTAATACATATTCAATCTCTATTACATTTACATACATATGACTCCAACTAAATAGGGTGAACTAAAATATCAACTACTGCAATCTCGAGTTCTTTCTCGTAGCAGTCACATTGCTCTCTGGATTAACCTGGAGGGGACACGAGAACACAAAATACATAGGGGAGAGAATCATACAATTCTCAATAGGGTAACTCCCCAATTACACAGTCATAATGTCATCGTCATTGCCTCCAGCCACTTTGATGTACCAGGAAAATGTGATCATGCAATACATATTAAAGATTCATTTTTAAAGTTCTAAAATCATCACTCCGAAGTGGGTAGCTTTTAACAATTAATCACTTGATACACATATATTGTAAAGCTCAAATATATAGTTAATAATCTAATCAAGGAATTAAACAGGATATGATTATGCATATGTTAAATGTAGTGAACTTATCTCAAAGGGACTTGGTTTCACTTGTGACCATAAAACTCAATTCGGTGCATTTTTCTCTTTTCATCGACATAGGAAAAACTTAGTTTATACCCAATGGGTATCTGCCGTGGACAACTCCACAATAGATGGTTTTTATCAAATGGTATTTTTAGTGGATAACACCACACAAGGGAAATAGATTACTTATCAAGACTAAGCTCATTCCTATGCGTGATCATCGGACATCATTTTTTTCCTTTTCTGAATCTCACACGGATCTATTTCTAGCCAATACGTCAATCGACTCATAATCTATGCTAGTCGAAAGAAAGGAAATCAAATGATTTAGACACATATGTCGCCAAACTCGAATATACATATATGAACATCATTTTTAAGTTTGCAATATGTACATTGTACTGATACTACACTGGTTAACTTCTAAGCTCATCAGGAACTCAGTTCACAAAAGAAAGGAACACCTCCAATATATAATCTAACCTGCTCAAAGTTGAGGTGTAGCAAAATTTTATACAAACAGAAATAAACCTCACAACATTTAATACGATCAATGTACAGGTTAGCGGGACACTGGTACTACCTACCACTATATACATATCAAGAGTCTCTGAAGATCTCACATTCTACTAGATGAACCCATTGGCCATCAGTATGATAGCCTCACCTCCGCCCGAGGCATCAGGACCCTCCGGTGGGTCTGATCTGAAGACGAGGATGAAGAGAGATCATCTGCTGGAGGGGTGTTGGTGGTGCAGGTGGGACATCAAATATCACTAGGTGTGCCAAGTGGAGAGGCACACCATTATAAGGGAAAGCAGGGTCAAAGTTAGCTGTAAATACTGATGTACTAAAAGAACGGCCGAAAAACACATAGACACAAACTTGCGAGTAACCCACTACATACAGAGAGTCGAAAGCAGGATCATAATGCCACACCCACTGTGGCAAGTCAAGGTAAAATACTAGTGATGGCATTTGGTGGATCTGATTAACACAAAGTAAATGCAACCGTAGGGATGAGAATATTATAAAATCCTCAGTAGGGTATTCCCTTAGGTATAATGTGAAACATAATTGATAAGCTCATTCATGTGGGAATACTCATGCAAAACTATATGTATCAATATCAAGGTATATACATCATGTAAAATCAAGTACGAGTATAATAATGATTCGTGTATTGTTCTTTTTCTCATTAACATAGGGAAGGCTTAATCTCACATTAAGTGATGTCTGTAGTGGAATCACTCCACAATAACTATTGACTACTAGGACATGAGCTCATTCCTATATGTCAATACGTCTACCGACTCATCAAATTCCCAGGGAAGCTCTTACTTTTGCCTTTCCCCTTCAACTACATAAGCCTTGTCTCTATTTTCCCCATATGTTAAAAACTTACACAATTACCAGTCATATTTTCTCTTCTATCACCATAATACTCATATCATATATTTCTTTTATTCAAGGGCATTCTTACATCACAAATAAGTATTTAATTCCATTGGAGTCTCATAAGCATTCCTTTAAAATAGCTATCCTGTATACATATATCATATACTTGAATTAAATGCCATACCATTATTAAATTAAGACATTCTCGCCGTTTCAACACCCTGGCAGATCTATTACTCCAGGAACAATATTTAATTTCCACATCAAATGACCAATTCAAGAGCCATAAAAATTCTTTATGACACGTCAATGTGTCTAAAAGGCCCTGTACAAATTCCCAAACAAACAGTGTTCTCTAACCTTATCAAATAAATTTTGTAAATCTGGTAGTCAGAGACCACTTGTTCACAGCTTAGATCAGGACTCTCATAATTTTCGACCCCACCAATTGATTAAATCAACTCAAAATAAAATTCACAGTTGCAATTCAATGTGTTATCAGCTTCCCATAAAAATTTCAAAGAATAACTCCATCTTTTACTATGATAATAAAATCACACAATTTTACTGCCTCAGCTTCGACATTTCAGGCAGCATAGTCACAACTTCGGTTCTTGAAATTTTAAACACAGAGAAAGTGTCTAGAATGACCCCAAATTTTTATTAGAGACTCCTTAACATGTTAATTACATCCCATAAAATTTTTAACTGAATCTAGGATCTCTAAATATATTAGAAAATTCTACAAAATTTGATGCTTGCTTCAAACCGGGATTTTCTAGCAACAATGTTCAAGAATCATAAATTTTTTTTCAACCAGACAAAATCCTTAACATGGCCCAAGGAAAATCATGGGGTTGTCTTAGGATGTTACCTTCAACATATAATTTTTATAGCTCATAAAACTGAACACAATTGCACCAGAAAATTTGTCAACAAGTCCTGCCTTGTTGAAATCTGAAAATCCAGCAAACTAATTCAAAGTCTCTCTTGATAAAAATGATTTTTCCACAACACCAAACACTCCACCAAAATTAATACATCAATATCAACATATGATCAACCAATAAAATCAGAAATCTTAAGACAAAACCAATCAAAATTTTCAAAGTAAATTTTGAAATAAAAGAGGACAAATAAACCCTACCCTTGGAAGCTAATGTTTCTTTAGCTTTTGGATACTTCAAGATAGATGTTCTCCACCCCAAAACTCTTGAAACACACTTAGATCCTCCCCTAATCAGTGATGGGTGAGGTATTAAAGTGAGGTTTTAAAAAATCTAGTCGGTTATATTTGTAGAGGTTGAAGTGTAGAACAAGTTTGCTTAAGAAAGTTTTTGATTCTAACAAGATTTGGTCTAGGATTTTGGAGGTTGAAATTCAAAGTTAGCAAAGGTTTTTAGATGAGAAGAAATGGGTTCTCTGCTGCTTTTCTTTTTGGCCAAAGATGAAGATGAAAAAGATGAGGTTAGGTGAGTTAAATATATCTATTAAGGAGTGTTTTGATTAGTTGAAAAATAAAATATAGTTCTTTCCATTAAAAGGGTTTAAAATCAATGGCTAGGATTTGATCTTTCATCCAAGATGAAATCCTAGCCATTCACTTGGTATTCGAGTGGATATACTTCATTATTTATAGATATTAACTAGTTTTCGGTGTTAGAAATCGAACACCGAAATTTCATCAAATGGGCGAAATAATATACCTGAGAAATCAAACATTGCCCGAAAAATAATTTCGGGTATAAACCATTATTCCTACCTATTTCTAAACATAATTTTACAATTTCTCAATTTTGGGCATCTCTAGAGCCCAATTCTAGGGTTTCGGCTGTCCCGACGAATCTGTGGGCCCCACAAAATACTATTCATGTTTTTTTTTGCTTCCTTGAATCATTCTCATCATTTCCACATCTATCAAAATCTTAAAATTCTCATTAATAAAACCTCATTTAATTTCTAAAGAGAATTAGGGTGTTACATGCATCATATGCTTTTTTTTTCTCAAATGCATGCACAAGCCATATGTAGGCATTCAATCACAAGTAATTCTCATTTGTGCCTCATAAACCAATCTTTAAAGTCACCAGCATGCATTCATATACATCATATTTGAGCCAAATGTCATTATGTCACAAACATAATGCCTTAGCATAAATACACACATAGAACAGATTTCACACCCTTGCAGCATCAATTAACTTGCACATCAAACAACTAATTCAGAGGCTATAAAAATTTTCAATGACACTTCAATGTGTCCACAAGGTTCTTTAAAAATTTTAGATTAAAAAGAGTTCTCTAGTTATGCTAACAAAATTAGAAAAGTTCAGAGGCCAGAAACCCCTTATTCACAGCCAACAACCAAAGTTCCAATCTTATTACCCTATCAAATGATCGTATCAAATCATACGAAAATTCATGGTTGGACTTCAACATGTCCTCAATATCCTGTAAAAATTTTAAGGGATCACTTGCTATGGTAATAAAATTAGACAAACTCAAAGCTTTAGAATTGGCTGTCCAGACAACTCAACAACAGCCTCGGTTTCTGATTTTTGTAAAATAGTAAAAGTCATTTTTAAGACCTAAGAAAAATCATGGAGTTGCTTAGGATATTAGCTTCAACATATAATTTTTCTAGTTCATAAAAATATCTACAAATACATTAGAAAATTCGTGATTCATAACCTGCCAGTACCAATCTAAGAATTCCAGCACATGATTCAATACTTGATTTGCCAAAATGAGTTTTCTACCATCATCCAAACACTTCACCAAAATTAATACATCAATATCCATATATCATCAACCAATAAAACTAAAAATTTTGGATCAAGACTAATCAGAAACATTTGGTATAAATTTTAAAAGAAAAGGCCAAAGAAAACCCTACTTTGGTGGCTTTAGGGATCTTGGCTCCAAAGGATGCTCCAAGATTGATTTTGCTTACTTCAAGGACCAATCCCTTCCTTAATCGATGATGTATGATATATCAAAGTGAAAATTGATGAGGAATTCAAATTCGGATAAGTTAATTTGATAGATTATGAGGAGTAGAACAAGTTTTGTGAAAGGATCTTGGTGTTTTAATGACTCTGAGCTAGAGTTTTTGAAGCTTGAAGCTTGTTAATGGAGGTTTGAGAGGAAGAACAATAGAGGGGCTGCATTTTCTGCCTCTTGGCCGAAAATGAAGGTGATAGAGTGATAAGGTTGGTGCTTTATGTTGATCTTTAAAGGAAGCTTGTAAAGAAAACTTGGTTATTATAATATAAAAAGAGAATTCTTAAAGATAGTAAAATAGATGGCTAGGATTATTTTCATGGGCAAAGAATGGATCTTGGTCATCCACTTGGCTCAAGATAATTGGATCACTTTAACTTGGGGGAGCAAGTAGCCTTTTTGGTGTTAAAACTGCACACCGAAATTCCACTGAACAGATGAGTTATTGGCTCCCGAGTAAAATATAACAAATCAAAGGGCATGATTAAAACTTACTTTTCAAGTTTTAATCCTTGCCATCCACTTAGTATAAAGTGGTTGGTAAAGGTTACTTGACCACTAAGTAACTTGTACGGTGTTAAAAATTGCACATAAAAAACTTTACCGAATGGGCGAAACACCATACCTAGATAATAAGACATTGTCCGAAAATTAATTCTAGGTATAAAATCTCTATTTCTAATTATTTCTAATCTCAATCCTATAATTTCTCAATTTTGGGAACCTCCGGGTCCAAATTCTAGGGTTTTGACTATCTCGACGGGCCCCCAAGGTTACTATTTGTGATTTTTTTTTTAACAAATCCCTTGGATCATTCTTATCATTGCTAAATCTGTCAGATTTTTTAAATTACAACCAGTAAAACCTAAATAAATTTTGAAATAATTTTTAAGGTGTTACGACAAACATGATAAATCTCATTCAAAGAGATTTATAACTCAAAGGAAATGAAAATTAACCCAATACTCTAGAACATAATTAGGTTAATAATTAGTCTGTTACGTCATAGCTTCCTTATTACTTTAAAATACTTAGCAGAAATACTGGTAAATTTTTTTTTTGAATTATAAAAGCAAAGTGAGAGCTGCACGACATGTTAATTAATAATCCATGAAAGGTAATAAAGCAAGCATCGCATTGCAACATGACATAAGCAAGTAAAGGCACACCATAATAACATTGAACTGCATATTTATATAATATATGATATGTCCACTTGTGTAGAGTGGGGCTTAGTTTAGTACATTTAGAATGGAAATACATGGAAATGAAAGTACAACAAAGGTGATAAAAGAAACTCTATCCTAACTCTAGTGCGCCTACGTATAGATAACCTTAAGACAAAAGGGGCTATCCTAGTCAAAGCTCGGGCACCAAAACGCAACGGTCGTCTCCTACTGCAGGTCTTTCTAGAAAGGAGGGATGTACCCGATCCACTGGGCTATCTCGGCCGGGGTGGCGATGCGCTGCATCGGTCGGGCATGAGCTCCACAGCGGGGAATCATCCCTACCCGCCCTCCACGTACTGGCTGAGAGACAGAAGCCTCGCTACCCTCCCCAACATCCATCGACACAGTGGGGGAGGATCCCTCGGAGGGTACCTGAGTGGCAGAGTCTTCCGAAGGGTCCGTCTCGGAGAATGATGAGGGCGAGCGGGGTACATACTGTGGGTAGTCCCGGATGGCAGAGGCCGTCTGTGGGGTGCGGCGGATCCGCTCTTCTCGAGGGCTGGCGCGCTCGAACACGAAGTTGTTGCTGAAGGGTGAGACAAGAGAGAATCAATGGCTATGTACGGGGTGACTAAAAGGCCGTCCAACAAACGTAAACACTCGAACTACGTAGCGACCCACAAAATGGTATGACCCGTGGTCTGGATCATGATGTACCTCCCAGGTTGGGGTATCCACAAAAACCATGAACGTCGCCATCTGAAGATGTGACAGAAAGAAAGAGATAGAGAGAGTGAGAATCTTGCTAAAAAAGCTCAGTAGGGCCTCCTACTACCTAGGTGTCATCATCTACGTCCTTAGGAACCTTGGTTTTAGTTATACAAAATAAGTGAGCATGCATAAACATCTATTTTTAGGTTCTAAAACATAATTAGCCAAGGTCCGTTCATTTTAGCGTGAATCTTAATGACATGGATGCAATCGTGTTAAAGAATGTATGCATGGCTCTACTTAATGCAAGAATAATCATCATATCTTTAAGAACATCATAATAGTGGCATAAAGTGGCAATTAAATTTTCTTTGTGACATAATCATCATAACTTCCTCATAGGCCACCCTAAAAGACAAGCGCTCTGGGGGTGCTCGGCCGAACTGGTGTCACCCAGAACGTGTCATATTTCTAGGTTATGAGCTCATACCTTAACTAGTCGTCACTAGTTCTTACTTATCAATCCCGATAAGCATAACATAATCATAAACATAATCCCGACTTATCCAGTACGGGCTAGGGGGCATTTCTTGGGGTGCTCAAATTAACCTGTCACCCAAGAATTCATCTTGGTACCGATGTCACATGAGTTCTCTGGAGGTGCTCGGCCAAACCGGTGTCATCCGAGAACTCATCTTAGTACCTCATAAAAATCTCATAGGTTTTCAAAAACTTTCTGAGTCCCGAATTTGTCAGAAATTCGGCAGCATAACTGCAGCATGCCGAATTTCTTCCAAATTCTCCTTTATGCCACATAAGTCATTCAAACATGCATCCTCCATCATAATCTTCATGCATTCACATAATCATTCTCATGCGTTCACAAACAACATTAAACATCCATTATGCTCTTGATCCTACGGTATCTTATGCTTTGACCCTTACGGGCCTTAAACTTGTGATATAGTTACCCTATCATCTTCTATCAAACTTTTATGCACCTAAAGGTTCTCTCTTAACAAATCTTATTATTATTTATACTCTCTATTAAACCTGAACATCATCATTCCTTAGGGGCAGCACTTTAAACTTATAATTACGGGGTTCTAGAACTTACGTTTTAGACCCTTTCTTGGTTCTGTCTTCGCCTAAGGCGCTATAAGTTAAACCTAATCCAATTATGAGACCTTCCTATGTCTAAGGACTAATTATAAACCATGTCTACCATATTATGAGGTTTCTGGACAGGTTCTAAAATTAAATGTTCTAAGAGTTCTAGAATTGCGGTTTTACGGTTTACTAGTTACTAGTTTCTCTATAGGTGCTAAAATTCAATCCTACTTCGGTTGTAACCAAATTTTTCATGATTAAACAATCCTAATCTGATTATATTCCCATTGAAATAGTTTGGGCAGTGTCCAAAGGTAAAGTGGATTAAAATTATGCTAAATCTTGACTTTACGGTTTTTTCCTAGAAAGCTAGTTTCTCTCTTAACTTGCATAGAAGTGTTCCTACCTCATCGTACATAATTTCCACACATTATATCACATCAAAACATCATCACACAACAACAAACTCATCATGACAAGGCCGAAACACCAAGTCCCCAAGAAGGTGCATAACTTGATGTTTCTAAGACATATAAGGTGCTAGTTTCTCTTGGAACTAAATTAGAAACTTTAAAACTCTTTTGCAAACCAATTTATTTTATTAAAGAGGCTAAAACATCCTTAGGTCGGTGACCACTTGATCCCTCCTTAAAGAGAGTTAAATTCATAGAACCTTGTTGGTCTTAAACTCAAACAAATTCATGAGATTCAAAAGGATTATTAAAACTTAGATTGTTGGCCCTTGTAGCTAGATGAAACTCATTCCAAGTTCATCATTACTACTTGGCCGAGATTATGCATTCAAAGAATGCTCCCATATTAAACTTTAACTTGAGATAAAATGGGCAAGTCTTTGAGCTCTAAGGTCTTTAAGTGATGACATAATTTAGACATGCTATGCACTTCATTTTTATTCTTCATTACAAAGTAAAGTGAGGGCTTAAAGTAAATATGCAAGACTTGAATCATAAATATGCAAAGCTTGAATTAAATATGCAAGACTTGAAATATAAATATGCAAAACTTTAAAATATAAATATGCAAGTTCATTTCTTTATTTTAGTACTCTAGGCCCAGCAACAATTGACTTTAAGGCCGAAATAGAAAGGCTTTGAGATTTAGTTAGGTGATGGTGCAATTCTCATTTTAAATCTTTATGTTCTTTAGTGATGAAAAGTAAATATACTAGACAAGAATATAAATATGAGATGCACTTCATTCTTTATCCTTTAACTTTAAGTGATGGCTTGGAAAATAAATATGAATGCAAAACTCAAAGTAAATATGTAATGCATAAGCTTGAATTTAAATATGAATGCTAGTCCATTTTATTTCTTATTAGAGCTCATACAAGACTTTAAAGGAACTTAAACCTCAACCCAAACTTATCGTGACAAGATAAAGTAAAAACAAGAGTGAACCTCAAGGGTTCTTTAAAAACACAAAGCTTCTTTTCTTGAAATATTGACATAAATAACAATTTTATTAAAACTCAAGCTCTAGAGGCCTCATTGTGATGAACACATAGTCATCATCTAGAAGCCCTCATCATCAAGCCATTGTGAACCTTATTGGCCATCATGGCCGAAAATGTGAAGAAAGAAAAGGAGAAGGAACCAAAACTTTTAAGAGGAAAAGGAATCATTTGAAACTCTAGAGACCATGATCTTGGTGATGCATTAGCACCAACATCATGAGTCCTCCTCATTGAGTTCATGTGACCATTTTAAAACATCATCAAGGTAAAAGGTTTCAAGGTTCAAGAAGAAAACTAAAACATCTTTAACTTCAAGAACAAAGATCAAGCTTTAGAGGTTTGTTCAAGTGATGAATATCATCATGAAACCCTCATCATCAAGCTCTCATTCCTTTGCTCTCAAAGGCTCATGGCCGAAACAAGGAGGCGGAGAAGAAGAAAAGAAGTTCTAAAAAGATTCAAGAGAAACTATGAACACATAAAGAGATTAAGAACTTTAAATGAAAGAAACTCATGAAAGAAAATCCCTACCAAGTGATTTGAAGGTTGGGATGAGAGAAGAGGATGAAGAACTTGAAGAACTTGAAGACTTGAACTTGAGAGAAAAAGGAAACTTTGAAGTGCTCTTTGAAAACTTACACTTAGCAAATGAACCCAAAATTATGCAAGTTCACCCAAGCAAGCTATTTATAGAGAAATGAAACAAATGAAAGGTGCAATGAGGGAGGAGGGCTTCGGCTATCAGCACAAGGGCAGCCCATGAGTTCCATGAGGTGAGATAATGTGGTCTTGAGGCATGGTGAGGCATAGTGAGGTATGGTTCAAGGTATGGCTTCAAGCATGGTTCTTTGAGTGAGAAACAAATCAACATGTGATGCAAATGGGAGAGGGATGGCCGAAGGTGCATCAGCCATGGGGGGAGGATTTCTTGCATTTTAATTGTAGTTTAGAGTTGTGTTTAGGTGTATCTTTGATTAGGATTAAGATTAGGAATTTGTAAGAAAGTGTTTAGGTGAGAAAATAGGTAATCAAGGTTGTCAAGATATAATTAAGGAGTGTTCTTGCATCATTAGTGAGTTATAAACTCATTTTAGTGTATAAACAATTCTAGACACAATTCCTTGATTTAAGGAATTGGAGAGAGAAAACACTATTCAAGATTCCAAGAGTGAAATCTTGAGTTTTAGAAAACAGATTTAAATCTAATCTAAGCAATCTTAGGTTCTAATTAATTCTAATAATTTATTTTGACTCTAGATTAATTATGGAAATTAATTAATTTTCGATTAGAGCCTAATATTGCTTAGGTTTGCTTAATTACATCATTAAGCTCAAAAACACTATTCTAGGGGCAAAATCGTAATTTTGCACTAAAACTGCCCGGGACCACCGGGACTCAAACAGATGTTTTGAAACATGTAAAAACATTGTTTTAAACCTCTGGGAAAAGTTTCGGGCTCAAACAGCACATTTACCCGCGTAAAACGCTATAGGGGTATTTTGGTCATTTTGACCCGAAACTGCAGAAAATGAGACTTTCGCCTCCGAAACCACTCGAGGGTCATTCAATCCCTTTCAAACATTGAGTTGGCCCTTCGAGGACTGCCGGGTCGGCCATCCTCGAATTCCGGGCCGAAAATGACCTCAGGGGCATTTTGGTCATTTTCCACCTCGACAGAAAATTGAGGTGTTACAGACTTCATTGTGCTCAACACATGAAAGAAAATTTTAAAGAACAAAAAATCAAGGTACAGATCTTTAGAATGGATCCCATGACTTCAAAAAGTGACATTTAAGTGAAGATTTCAATCCATCTCTGATGCAAAAGTGTATTTACCATCTTCAATCATCATGATCATAATATTTCCTTTATAACAAGCTCTGATTGAAGACTAGAAGATCAAAAGGAAAGTTTACAAACTACAAGAGCATTTCAGTAAGAATGTTTACTATAAATGATGCACTTTACAAAAATAGGAGGAAAAATTTAAATTTCAAATTAAAGTCAAACTCAGTCAAGGACTAACAATGACATCTCATCTTTAACTTGGTCAACCGTCCTAGCTTCTAGAAGAAAAAGTTCAAATCCCTCGTTTAGAAAGCAAAAAGCAGTTTATGAAGATGGACTTAGAAACCTCTATTAGACGATGGTCTTTGTGTAACACTTTAAAAATTAGTTAAAAATTAATTTGAGTTTTATTAGTCATAATTTCAAAAATCTAACAGCTCTAACAATGATGAGGATGGTTCAATGGATTTGTAAAAAAAAGTGTGAATAGTAACTTGTGGACCCCACAGGTCGAAACCCTAGAATTGGGCCCTGGGGATGTCAAAAATTGATAAATTATAAGATTAAGTTTAGAAATAGGTGGAAATAAAGATTTTATACCCAAAATTATTTTCGGGCAATGTTTGATTACTTGGATATATTGTTTCACCCGTTTGGCGAAATTTCGGTGTGTGATTTCTAACACAGAAAACTACTTAATATCTACAAATAATGAAGTATATCCACTTGAATACTAAATGAATGGCTAGGATTTCATCTTTAATGAAAAGAACTCATGCTTTATTTTCCAACCAATCAAAACACTTCTTAAGTGATAAATTTAACTCACCTAACCTCATTTTTTATCTTCAAGATTCGGCCAAAAGGGAGAAGGCAGAGAGACTTCATTTTTTTTCTTCATCAAAACCCTTGATAACTTTGAGTTTCAACCTCCAAAATCCTAGACCAAATCTTGTTAGAATCAAAAACTTCCTTAAGTAAACTTGTTCTATACTTCAACCTTCATAAATATAACTGATTAGATTCTCCAAAACCTCACTTTAATATGTCACTCATCACTGATTTGAGGAAGGTTTGAGTGGGTTTCAAGAGCTTTGGGTGGAGAATATCTATCTTGAAGTGTATAAGAGACAAAGAGACATTAGCTTCTAAGGGTACGGTTTTCTTTGGCCTTTTTATTTCAAAATTTTTCTGAGAAATTTTGACAGGTTTCAATCCGAAATTTCTAGTTATATTGGTTGATGTTATGTTGATATTGATGTGTTAATTTTAATGAAGTGTTTGGATGAGGTTAGAAAATCATTTTTGTCAAAAGAAGTTTTGACTAGGTTGCTGGATTTTCGATTTTCTTATAGATAGTGTGTGATCACGAATTTTCTGGGCATGTTATGGGCATTTTCGTGAGCTAAAAAAAAAAAATATGTTGGAGCTAACATCTTGGCCTAGTCCTATGAATTTTCTTGGTTTCTTATTTTGAGTTAAATTGCCTTAAAAAAATCAGATACCGACATGGTCCTTATGCTGTCAAAATCATTGAAACTAAAGCTGTAAAATTGTATAATTTTGTTACCATAGCAAATAATTGAATTATCACTTGAAATTTATACAGGATGTTGAGTGTAACATCCTCCCAAGTACAACATTATCCTTAAGTCATGACATCGAACTCGAGAGTTGTTACTTATAAATTAGACCTTTGTTAAGTAACTATAGCAAATTGATAGGTTTGTGTAATAACTAGCATAATTCAATTAAAATATATAACGAAAATAAAAAACATTTATTTACTATAAATTCAATTACATAAGGAATCTCTGCTATGAGCTTTAATACATATACAATCTCTATTACATTTACATACATATAACTCCAACTAAGTACGATAAAGTAAAAACATAAACTACTAAGCTATTGAAATCCCCAGTTCTTCCACATAGCAGCCACATCGTTCTTTGGATCAACCTAGAGGTGACACGGGAATACAAAAACACATAGGGATGAGAATTATACAATTCTTAGTAGGGTAACTCCCTAAATACACAATCATAATGTCATCATCATCGTCCCAGCCACTTCGGTTTATTAAGAAAATGTGAGCATGCAACATATATCAAAGGTTCATTTTAAAGTTCAAAAACCAATTCTTCGAAGTGGGTCTCTTTTATTATTCAATCACTCAAAACGTGTATCTCATAACATTCAAGATCATAGTAATTCATTCAAAACAAGTATTTAATAAAATATGCATGTACATATGGTTATTGCAACAATCTTTCCGTGCCCTTAACATAATAAAGGGGACTTTCCCGTGCCCTTGTCATATTAAAGGGGACTTTTCGTGCCCTAAAGAGGACATTTTTGTGCCTTTTATAAACAAAAGAGACTTTTCCCGCGCCCTTTATAAACAAAAGGGGAGCTTTTCGTGCCCTTTACACATTATAAGGGATCTTTCATCTACTTAACATATACATTATCATCAATCTCATATAAGTGTCTATTCACAATATGATTTTCAATCACGTCTCATAAACTAATCTTTTAAGTTGTTAGCATGCATTCACATACATTATACTTGAATTAAGAGATATTATCTCAATCAATTCCATGCTTTAGTTTACTTTCCAGCACCTTGGTAGATTTTATACCATTATAGCGCAAATTTACTTACACTTCAAACATTCAACTTAGAGCCTATAAAAATTATGTAAGATACTTGAATATGTCCGCAAGGATCCACAAAAATTTCAGAGCAAAAAGAGTTCTCTAACTATGCTAACAAAATTAGACAAATTTGGAGGTCAGAAACCCCCTATTCACTGCCAACAACCATAGTTCCCAATTTTATTACCCTATCAAATAATCATATCAAATCATATAAAAATTCAGGGTTGGACTTCAATATGTTCTCAATGAAACATCCCCTATTACTTTATGGATTGATGATTGTCCCTACAAACTAACATGGGTCTTTTCTGCATGCTTTGTCCTCACTCACACGCTTCTTGGGAAAACTTCTGAGGAGGTCACCCATCCCAAAATTGCTCCAAGTCAAGCATGCTTAACTATGGAGTTCTTTAGTGATGGGTTACTGAAAAGAAGATACATCTTATTGGCATAGGTTGTACAAATCAATTCATATAAGCCATCCTTAACTATATAGTCCCATACCTACACAATCTTAGGATCCTCTCATTCGGATGTGTAATCGGTTCATTCAAGTACCATTTCGCTTAGAAGTCGGCCAGGAGTCGCTCCTTGTCCATGCCTTCTTGCACTGGCGATCACTCCTCAACTCTGTCACCCGGCGTTACACTTTGTAACTGTAAAAGTGGCTCTGACAAGCCAAGCTGCATTTCTATACTACATTTCCAAGATACAAAAGGAAGGTCAACACATGTCACTAGGAAAATAGATCAAAGGCAATGGTTATAAATGAAAGATCAAGTATAAAAGGAGATCACACTACTAGAAATTAGTGAGTCCGCGACAGTCCATTCATGGTGGTTCAATAGATTGGTTGTCGGTGACAATTTAATGAGGTATCTACCTATGGTTGGTGGAAGCACCGCCGCTTGCCTCCCCCCAAATCTAGTGAAATTTGGCATTAAGCTCTCATCCTCTCTCCCGCGTTAGCCCCCTCTTTCTTTTGTGTTGGTTTTTCATTCTTCAAACCTGCTCCCTCTCTCTCAAGGTTGTGCTTTTTCTCTTTGAACCAGATCCCTCTCTCTTAAGGTCACTCCTTTGCTAAAGGTCAGTCGTCGTTCTCTCTTACTCAGATCATCAAGGTCGATCACAGCCGCTGCTCTCTCTCACTAGGGATTGCTGCTCCGATTTGTGTAGCCCCTGCTTCGCTCTGTGAAACCTTGCTTCTCCGCTCTGCATAGCCCTTGCTCCTTTCTACATAGTCTTTGTCTGAGTTGGGCGCCATGCTCTATGATAGTTGCCTCAAATCTATCTTGTTTGGAGGAAATCTCCCTCATATTTTGCAAGATGACTTGATAGCTTGCTAAAGACTCACTTGAGGATGGAGGTGGCAGATTGATAGGTGCAGGAGCAATTCTAGGAGATGGCTCAGGAATGTCTAGGGGTACAGTCGCCCTTGATTTTAGTGAATCAGCTTGAATATCTTCTTGTACAGTAGTTAGAGGTGAAGGAGATGGTGCATGAACATTTATAGGTATGGGAGAAGCAGAAGCAGAGGTAGCAGGAGTAGGGGTAGGCTCAAAAGTAATAGCAATAATATCTAATACATGAGCTACGGAAGGAGCAGCAACCTCTTGAGCAGAAAAAGAAGCGTCTTGAATCGGTACAAAAACGATAGCTCTATTTACTGGAGGAGCTAAATTTTCTAATGCTTTGTCCTCTTCTTCTTCTACTGGAGAAATATGGATGAAAAAGGGAGGTTGTGATTCCCTAGGAACCAGAGCATAACATGTTGCATGGTCCTCATCATCAGGTTCTTCAATGATAATCTCCATATGAGATTCTTCAGCTGTGGGCCTAGAATTGAATATAGTACTTAATTTGGCCTTTTTGATACTCAACAAGCCTTCTTTTGATGATGATGATGAAGCTTCTTCTTATTCTTCTTGTTCTTCTTCTTCAGAGGATGCCTGATCAATAATGACTTTGTAACCAGCTGCTTAATATTTTTCAAATTCCCTTTTTAGTATGGTGATTCTTGACTCTCCTAAGGCCATCTGTTTGCTTTTAAGCTAGACTTTTCTTCTACTAATGACTTTTACTAGTTTGTCCACTATCTAAGTTTCTTGAGGACTAAGCTCCTGTTTTCTTTTTATCCTTCTTTCAAGTGTTGAATTAAAAGGGCATCCTCTTCTTCAAATTCACTTTCTATAAGAACAAGTTTTCTCTTCATTTTTGCCTTTTCTTGTTTGGATTTAGACTTTTAGGAGACTTCTTGGGCTTGTTCACTTCTTATTTTGGGGCTCTGCCTTGTTGGTTCAATAATCTGGAGAGTTGGTTGTTTTCTTGAAGTTCTAAAGGAGGAAGGTGTGAAGACAATTCCATCCAGAAGCTCATAGCTTTCCATGAGAAGAGGAAAGTTCATCCGTTGAAGCATCCTGGTCAATAGCATTCCATATGGAACACTTGCAGTTCTTCGTGTCTCCTTTGTTACTGTACTCATCATGTAGTCTAGAATAAGTATAGGCACGTTCACCTTTCTTTTAACCATTAGGCAATGAAGAAGCATGCAATCCATTCTAACAAGAGCATCTGTGCTGCCAATTCATGGTAGTATAGAAAACTGAGCCAGTATAGAAAATTGAACCACTATATATACTTTTCTTGTCCTAGGGCTCAACATGGTAGTGGTAATTTTACCAGACTTATAAAGAATGGAATCAGTGAGATACCAAGACATATATTCTTTATTACTTTAAGAGATTTGGTCCAGTCTGGTGAGGATTTGCAATGATCCCATCATATGGAGATTTGATGATTTTGGCAAGTCCTGAAGCTGTGATCTTGATAGAGCATTCTCTGATTATAGCTCTTACATTGGATTGTGACGGTCTCTCTGATAATAGTTCATTTATTTCCAAAAAATCCTTCCACTTCTAGAAAGTAAAGACTTCATCAAGAATGGTGATTTCTTCACGTAGGTCTTTTCTCAAAAACATTCCAGGTGCCATTTTTCTAGAAGCAAATTTTTTTTCATAGCGATCCTACATACCAGCATCGTCATTGTGAACATCCGATTTTGTTCAATCTTTAACAAGAAAATCCAAAAATTCGCATGATTCATTAAGTTTTTCTTTTGACGAAATGGAAAGAGAGTTTGTTGTTGTTTTTTTTTGTTTATTATAAGATGAATCAAAAAGGATCCAGTTTATTTGTTTCAACCTTTTCTTTTATCCTAAAAAAAAAATAATAATAAAATAAGATAAAATAAAATAAAATTGTTGCTTGATAGAGGAGTATCACGGACTCCTCTTCCCTTCCCCAAGATGCACATGTGAACCTCCGAAATGAGTGAACTTTTGGAGAAATTAAAAAGTTGGGGAACATCATGATGATGTTTTCTCCATTATTTGCAAGGGGTTGAATTCTCTTTCGGTGAGGAGTGGAGATCACACTACAGCCAACCTCTCCAAAAAAAATTTTGGTCAACAGAGAACTACGGATATAAATTTATCATCATCACAATTGAGGGGGGATCGGCCAGAGGATTTTAAGACACCAAAAAAAAAATCATTTTTTCAGCAGCATATCAGTTGAAATTGGAGGATAGCCAACATATACAAAGAAGGAGAACAATTCAATCAATTCAGCAACAAGAAAGGAAGAATCAGGTAATAATAGCAGCAATATTATTATTATCAAAAAAAATTAAAAGAGGAAAAGAGCAAAAGAGAGATGGAGAGGCTGCGGCCTCTCCCCACCGCCGCAGCCTCCTCATGGTATCTGCTTTAGCCACCGTCTTCCTCCTCCCATCGTTCCCCCTCCATCATGTTCTTTCTCAGTTCCCTCCTCAATCACCATCATGGATATCTTACTCACTTGCCACATACACATCTAGAACCTGAAATTATCTTTACAACAAACAGAGAATAGAAAAATCAAGCAGAGATGGACACGGTCCATTAATATCCATCAACAGTCCAATTTAACAATAAAAGTCTCAACTTCCAGATCAGAACAAAATAAAATTTCAGTTTCAAAAAAAAAAAAAACAAGAAGAAAAGAAACAGAGGAAACCAACGTTTTCCATCTCCGCGGTTGTGTCGCGGTCGGACCGGCTGGCATTCTCGAACCTCTCCCTTCGGCGACACCGATCAGCCACCATGACTGTTGCCACCGTCGCAGATCGTCTCTAGCCAGCTTCCCTCTCTCTCCGTGCGGTCACCACCTCACGCGGCCTTTAAGCACCAGATCGGCCACCATGCCCTCGGCCACACGCGCTACCACACGGCGACTCCGAGATCGTGGCGTCCCCCTTCAAGCCCACAAGCTCGCCGCCACTCCATGACCATCTAGCCGCGAAGTGTCCCTGCTGAGAAGCCACCGCCGCCAAACCCAACGCGATGGCCGCGACAGCTTCCCCCTCTTTCCTCTCGCAGCCCCTCCTTCTCTCTCCATGCTCACCCTTTTCTCTCTTTCATTCCCTTTTGTATACTCTCTCTCACTCTGGTTTCAATTCTCTGATTCTTTCCTTTCCTTTGTACGCGTGTGTATGAGTGTGTGAAAGGGAGAGTCCGTGAGTTTGTGTATGAGAGAGAGAGAATTCAGTACGTGTGCGTGTGTGAGGTCCCTGTGCTCATGTGCGTGTGTTTGAGAGAAAGGGAGGTCTCTGTGCTCGTGTGCTTGTGTGTCCGTGAATGTGTGTGGGTTTGGGTAGGATAGATTTAGTTTAATGAAATTAAGATTAGTGAAATTAGTTTTGGTAAAATTAGGGAAAGGAAGGAATTTTGTTTCATTTTCTTTTCGGGATTGGTGTTGTTATTTTAATGGAACTTGATTTTAGATTTGGTTGTTTGGGTTTGGACTTGACTATTTACTTAATATTTGTTTTATTGGGTCTATTTGTTCAGATCAAGTTTAGTTTGGGTCTAATATACATATATATATATATATATATATATATATATATATATATATATGTATAAACTTCATTCATTTTGGGATTAAAAATAAATATCAGTTTTTTTTTTACTTCTGTTTTATTCATTTAATTAATCAATAAACTATGTTTATGTAATAGAATTAATTAAGCCGTGACGGCTCGTTAACTCTATATTTTGGAAAAGATGTTTCAGAATATTTTAACTGTGACAGCTTAATATTCTAAAATTTCTTTTCACATTAAGATTAAATAATATCACAAATATTTTCTATAGAACTACGTGACTTTGAATTCTCTATTGCACTAGGGGATACGTAGGAGCAGGCGATTCCGATCCTTATCAAGTCAAAATTAACTTTTCATAATTCATTTTATTTGTAAAATTTTTTTTTACTTGTGGTTTTTTTTATGCAATTTTTATACTTTGTTATATTTACAAATAATTTCTCTTTTTTTAAAATATTTTATTTAATATTCATTTGTGTGGAGAATTTTAGATAAAGATGTTAATTTAGCCGTGACGGCTTGTTAACTCGATATTTTGGTCATTTGAGTTATGACAACTTAATGACCTGAAAATTCCCTTAAAAATATTTGTTTTTCTTTTATATTTGTTTTTTTTATAAAAATATAAAAAAATCAATTTCTTCTTATCTTATTTGTAAATATTTATTATTTATATTTTAATTTTCGATTTAAATTTCTTCATTTATTTATCTTTTTTTTATTTCAAATAATAAGGTTAATTTAGCCGTAACAGCTTGTTAACTTGATATTTGGATATCTGGGTTGTGACATTTTGATATTCCAAATATCTCTCATAAAGATTTTTATATTTTCTCTTACAAAAATATCAAAAATAAATCTTCGCTTCTTTTTAGATTCTATTTGCAAATATTTATTATTTAGAAGAATTCTTTTTTTAATTTATATGCTTATTGTCAAATGCTTCGTTTCAAATAAAAAAGGTTAACTTAGTCGTGACGGCTAGTTAGCTCATTTTTAGGACACTGAATGTGATGATTCAAAGGCACTAAAAATTCTTTTCTTTTAAGAAAAAAAAACAACAAATTCCTTTTAATTTTCTTGTAATAGAAAATAAATGTTTAAAAGGGGTTATTATTTAATTTGCACAGTTAATTAGAGGTACCGTCTAAGGACGGGTGTACTAGGGGTGCGCAGGATTAAACTCCTACCCTTCCCTATGCATAATCGACTCCCAAACTCAAATCTGGTTTCAAAGACCATTTTCAAAATGAATGGATTTTTCCATGTTTTCCCAAATTTTAATAAACTTGGTGGTGACTCCATTATTTTCAAACATAGAAAAATTCTTTTTTCGCCGTCCCGTCGCGATTCCTGGTTGCAACAGATGGCGACTCCACTGGGGATTTCCAAGAGAGTCAGGCCTGTTTTTGTTAGTTGTGCAAATTAAATATAGCCTCTTGACGTTTATTTTTAGTTTACTTGGTCTAGTATTTTTCTTTACGCTTTATTCCTTTGTAGAGTTTTGTATTTAATGTGTTTATTTATAATGATGGTTTTAATCTTAGGGTAGATGACTATTTCTGAACTCTGTATATAATGTTATTCTCTTAGTTTACTTTGTCTAGTATTTTTCTTTATGCTTTATTCCTTTGTAGAGTTTTGTATTTCATGCGTTTATTTATAATGATGGCTTCATTTGTTTAAACTTTAGGGTAGATGACTATTTTTGAGTTCTGTACATATTTGTTTGTGTTGATTTTGCAGGAATTAGTCATGGTTAGTTTTAGGATTTCAGGTTTGTATGCTCTCTTCACACACAACACTAACACATTAAATCATACACGAGTGGGGCCCTGTACCCGGGTCTGAGTGCAACTTGAGATAGGTAAGAGATTGCGTAGTGGTAGCCATTTTGGATGTTCATCCTATTTGGTTATCGCGAAAATCTCATTTAGAGTGTGATTTTTTCATGAATGTCCTGCACCTAGCGGTTCACCTGCTGTTGTGAATAACATTCTGAAATGAGTCTTAACTCTAGAGGCTATAGAACTCTGAGAATATAGACCCATCCAGTGAAAGTGTTCACAAAGTAGAATGACCATAAGACCATAGAATTGACCTCCAGAATTTACTGCAAGTAGGACACAAAGAGAGCATACAGTTTCTTTATTTCCTTTTCTTTGTATATAAATTCCTATCACTGTTCTTTGTATGTAATTCCTTTTCATTCCCTAAATTGTTTATTATCCCTTCTTTTGCTTAAATCAAGTTTTTGGTTATGGTAGGTTTGTTAGAAAATTGAATTGAATCTCATTGTGAGTATCTTTGGAAAATGGAAATAAATATGAAACCAGACAGTCAGGAAAGTGAAAAGTTGAAAAGAACTCTACGTCTTAAAGCCAAAACACCTGACACAAAAAGCTTGAGATCTTTAGGTCAACTATTGAGGATACCACAATGCCTTTCTCTTACCAGGAGATATGGAAAGATTTTGGATCTTTTAGAAGTAGAAGAGCAGGAAGAGGCGATCACGGCACTTGCACAATACTATGATCCTCCGCTCCGATGTTTTACTTTCCAAGATTTTCAGTTACCACCAACCATTGAGGAATTTGAAAAAATCCTAGGACTACCGCTAGAAGGAGAAAAACCTTATCACTATCAAGGTCATTATCCTTCTTTACATACCATATCAACTGTCCTAAGGATAGGAGTGAAGGATTTGCATGCAGCACAGAAATGTAGAAATGGGACCTATGGATTCCCAAAGAATTACCTGGAAGGGCATATGCACCATTTGGCTCAAAATGAGGACTGGGACACCTTTATAGATGTACTGGCCCTCACTATCCATGGCACTGTCTTATTTTCGAATATTGAAGGCTTGGTAGACTTTGCGGCTATTGATGTATTCTTTGCCTGCAAGTTCCATGGTCAGAATCCTATTCCAGCTCTCTTAGCAGACGTCTATTGCACTCTAAACTTTTGCTATGAGAGGAATGGCAAAAGAATCCTGTGCTGTTTACCAATGTTGTATGTGTGGGCTACCGCGCACATATTCCAAAGGAGTTACAAGGCACCCTGTCCCATTGAAGATCTACGGATGCATAATATCAAGAAGAAGAGTGGACAAGAGTGGGCCCAAGACCTGGCCAAGTTAAATGAAAAGACGATACGATGGTACCCTTGGTGGGAAGATGGGCAAACTTTGATTTATCAGTGCGGAAGCTTCCCAAATGTACCCCTCATGTGTACCCGAGGATGCATAAACTATAATCCAGCATTGGTATTGCGTCAACTTGGCTACCCCATGATGGGATCTCCTTCGGAAGCTGCAATCACTCCATTTGTCTCATATTACCAAGATTCCAAAGATTTTGGTTTACTACAGAAGATCCGATTTGCCTGGAACAAGGTTGTCAAGAAAGGAAAAGAAATGGGAGTTAGGAGTTGTGCTGTGAAAGAAAGTTACCGTCAATGGGTAAAAAATAGGGCTCATGAGGTCAAGCTACTATTCAGGGCCTTAACAATTACTCCTCTAGACGAGACGTCAACCCGGCACTTCAATGAAGAAGAAGAAATCAAAGAAGTGAAAGAAAAATTAGACAAGGCTGAACAAGAAAAGATGCAAATAGAAGCCGAATTGAAAAATGCCCATCATAATTACACAACCTTAAAACGAGAAAGCACTGAAAAGGATCGAGTTCTAGAAGGAACAAGCAAAAAGTTGAAGATGGGGCACGAGCACATGATGAAAACCAAAGAATGTCTCAAGGCTGCCAACAAAGAGCTAGGGCTTCGAAGACAAGAACGTGACAAGGCACTAGCTGAAAATCAACAATTGAAGGAATTACTCCGAAAGGCTAAAGTTGTTGAAGAAGCTGCGTTAAAAGGCCAAGAGCAAATGCAACAACAAATGGAAGAATTGAACAAAGAATACTAGAGGAAGATTGAAGAACTCAGCTAACACATGGATGATGAAATCATGAAATATCAAGTTGCTCTGGAAGAAAAGAAGAAAAGAACTGCAAGTTTGGATTTTGAAGTACAACATCGAAATCACATTATTCATGAGTTGAAGACTCGCTTCTCAAACTTGGCAGGGTTAGCTAACGCAGCTATAGAAGATGTTCCAAGCTATTTAGGATTGGCTGAGCAAGGAATAATCCCTTTCAAGACCCCAATTGAGATTAGCAACTTTATTGACTATTGTAAAGACTTGATTGGGAGAATGAAGCAAATGATTGCTGAGAGATGTTGAGAAAGGCATTTGTGGCTTTACAGTGTATTTTCTTTTGTTGTTGTGAGAACAAATGTAAGAAAGATGATGGTTGTAATATGCTTTTATGAATAAAAGAATCCTTGTTTCTCTGTATTGTGTTGGTCTCATAGCAATATCCATGACTTAGTACTTTTGAACGAGACGTTCTGAGGAACGGTTATCATCAAAGATACTCACATCAAGATTCGGTTCAACTGATGATTTCTAACAAATAGCTATGTTTTTGTCTTTTTCTTTTCACTAAAGTTTGTTTTTAATAGGTAAAAATCCATCACAATTGGGCGCCCAAGGAAAACCGATACCGATCAAACTCGAATTCACAATACCAGAGCCCGGACCAAAATGGCTGGAGGAAATGGTGACACAGAAAGGGGTATCCCAATCACAACTGCTTCTGAAGTAGGAAGAAATCTGAGCAATGAAGTTGATGCGGTGAGAGGAAAACTGAATGAATTGTCAAACAACCAAGGAAGACTGGAGGATATGATGCGGGCCATACAAGAATCACTTAACCTATTGGGAGCTCATTCAGCAAGTGTGCAACCAAATACCACGACACTAGGTATGCTTGTAGTATCAAGTGCAACTCTAAATGTCACCTTAGGGATAAATGACATGAGAGAAATCCCAAATAACCTCCATGGACAACCGCCGCCCACGATACCATTGATGATCCCTATCGGAGGAGGCTATCGTTCCTTAGAAAATGTGCAAACTCATGAGCATGGGCATATCACCCCTGTTTGGGAGCAACCTCGTGTGGTCATCCAGAAGCAGCCATCCTCTTCAGAAAATAGTCGTGCAGAGGCAGAAAAAGGAAAGTTCAAAGAAGAATGGATGGAGAAGATTCAAGAGCAGATTAGGGCTATTCAGGGACCTAGTCCCTATGGTTATATGGAAGTTGAACAGCTCTGCCCTTCTTCTGACATAGTAATCCCTAACGATTTTAAGGTTCCTGATTTCTCAAAGTATGATGGGACGGGTAATCCTCTTTTCCACTTAAAGAGTTATTGTACCAAAATGACGATATGGTCAAAAGACGAAAAATTTCTCATCAGTTTTATCCATGAAAGCCTGACTGGACCTGCTTTGGAGTGGTACATTCAACTAGGTCACTCAAAGATTTCTAGCTGGAGAGAATTGGCGAACCTGTTCATGAGCCAATACAAGTTCAATCTTGATGTGGCACCTACCCGGGAGCAATTAAGCTCCATGCAGAAGAAGAAGGATGAATCATTCAAGCAGTACGCTCAAAGGTGGAGAGCCTTAGCTGCCCAAGTTCAACCACCACTCATCCTAACTGAAATGTGTTCCTACTTCTTGGGAACCTTGGGATCGCCTTACATCGGGACAATGGCAGGGGCAGTATACAAAGATTTCTCTGAGTTGATAACTGCTGGAGAAAGAATTGAGAGCTTAGCAAAGGCCGGCAAGCTTCCCATGAGCAGTGAAGACATAAGAAAAAGCTTCCCGCCCAAAAAGAAAGAAACAAATGTTAATTATCTGCACAGATAGCAATCCTTTGTCCCAAGGTATACACCAACACGTCCATGACTCCAACTGTCGTCATACCACACACCTATCGCTCCTTACCCATCCTACCAAACCACACCAACCATAAACACTGTCTCATATCCCCAGCGACAAGTTAACAATATCCACATAAGGCCATACCAACCAACTCGCCCAACATACACCCCAGCACCTCGACCAAATTTTCAAAACCAGAACCGTAATCGATTTCCTAATCTTCCACCTTTTCCAAAGATATCCATTTCGAATGCTGACCTCTTTCAAAAACTAGTTGATGCTCACCTGATCTCTGCATATCCAGTGCACCCATTAGAACTGCCATTTCCAGCATGGTACAACCCAAACCTTACTTGCAAGTATCATATGGATATTGCAGGACATTCCATAGAGGATTGTGAAGGATTCAAAATGGCGGTAAGAAGATTAATTGCTTGTGGGAGGTTGGACCTTCAAGAAGATTCGAACCCAGACATTGTTAATAACCCGATCCCGAAACATGAAGGAGGAAGTCGGGTGAATGCCGTGGAGGTAGAAGAACCTTTGATTAAGAAAGTTTTGAATCTGCAAACACTGATGGAAGAAGTGTTCAATGGCTTGAAAAAGGCTGGGTACAACATCACAACAGTTGCATCCATGATGAAAGAAGATGAGAAATATGACATGGAATCAAGCTGTTTATATCATTGTGGAGGTCTTGGCCACGATATAGAAAACTGTTGGGATTTTAAGGCTCGTGTACAGGGATTGCTTAATTTGGGCGTGGTTCAAGCAAAAAAGAGGCTAAGTTTCCAAGAAGAAGTGAATGTGATTGATCGCTTTGTGCTTCGGATACCATCACTTAATCCGGCTCCAAAACCAGAAAAAGTGGTGATCACTATAAAAAAACCGATACTCTTTGGTTATGAGGATACACATGCTGTACCTTGGAACTATGAAACCAATGTGGAGACAAATAGAGACATAGGGGAAGCCTTGGAAGTCTAAACAAATGAATTAGTAGTGGAGGTAAAAGGAATAACAAGAAGCGGAAGAGTTTATGGACCCAGAAAGCTGGAAAAAGGAAAGCTTGTTGAAGAAGAGAATATCGGAAAAGGTTCTGGTACGGAAAGGAAAGGAAAAGAAGAAGATGAAGAAGAGGAGTTCCTAAAGATCATGAAGCAAAGTGAGTATGACATACTGGAGCAATTGAAGAAAACTCCCGCCAGAATCTCCTTGCTGTCATTAATCTTGTCATCCGAATCTCACCAAAAAGCATTGCTAAAAGTCTTGAAAGATGCTTATGTGAAACCAGATGTCTCATTGGTGAGTATGGTGAATATGGTGGATCCAGTAAAACGTGTCAACATGATCACTTTCTCAGATGAAGAAGTTGTATCACAGGCCAACCCACGAGCACTGTATATAACTCTCAAATGTAAAGCTTATATAGTGCCCAAAGTTCTCATTGATGGAGGGTCTGGACTAAACGTCTTACCAGTGTTAACCTTGAGCTACTTGTCAATAAGCAAGGATGATATTTCACCACAAGCAATGATTGTGAAAGCTTTCGATGGAGCAAAGAAAAGCATCCTTGGTGAAATGGTGCTGCCATTGGAAATCGGTCCAAGCCGATTTGAGGTATTATTCCAAGTAATGGAGATTGAGTCTGATTACAATATGCTGCTGGGAAAACCATGCATTAACAATGTTAGTGCTGTTCCTTCAACCTTGCATCAAAAAGTTAAATATGTAGAGAATGACTCAGTCATTACCATCCATGGAGAGAAGGAGATCATAGTATCCAAACCAGTTACGCTTCCATATGTTGAAAATGTTGAGTTAGTGGAAAGCAGCTTATGGCACAGTCTGGAGGTTGTAGGGCTAAAACAGGAACAGAATGAGTCCCTGAGGCAAGATGTCAATCAGGTAGTGGCTCATATCATGACCAAAAATGGTTATCTGCACGGCAAAGGGCTAGGATCACGGTTGCAAGGTATCAGGATGCCTCTGCTTATATTAGAAAAGTGAAACCCATTCGGTTTAGGATATGAGGCATCATTGGAGAATTAGGTCGAGACAATGACTCTTGAACAAAAGAAATCAAAAGAGAAAATGGAGCCGATCCCTCATCTAAAAAAGACATTTCCTCACCCGGCTAAAGTGATTGTGGCTGAAGAAGGTTGCACCTCCAGTTATTTTTCCACTATCAACACTCTGGATGTTGAGAAGCCTGAAGAATACGACAATGATGATGCTACCAACCACAATGAGATGCTGATGAATTGGACAACTGAACCAATAGTTGATGTTATTGCTTCAAAGTAATCATTTGGGATTGTATTAATTGTCGTTGCTTTCTTGTATGCTACTTTGAGACATCATTTGAATGAACTTGCATGTTTATCCAGTAATTTTCCTTTATTATTACACCTTGTACTTCTTCATCCCTTCCATTCATTTTATTTTCATCCACTATTCTTTTACTTTCTTTTTATCTTTAACATTGTTTCCTCGGCCCGTTAATTTGTGCCTTTTCTATGTTATTTGTGTTTTATCCATTGTGTGTCTTGGCATTCCAACCCCCACAAATGCTTTCTAGGGACCTAGATGCTATGAATATTTTGCTGCATGAAACGGACTTTGGAGGCCAATCAATTGATTCTCTTACTACACTTGATTGTGATGGTTATGAATCTGAAGAGGATGAAGAAACTATTGAGGAATTTTCAGGCTTACTGAAACATGTAGAAAAGGGGTTTGACTTAGACAATGAGGTGGTTGAAGTGATTAACATGGGCACTGAAGAAGAGAAGAAGGAGTTGAAAATAGTGGAAAATTCTGAATGAATAGAAATGATTGCTTTATTTGGAGAATACCTGGATGTCTTCGCATGGTCTTATCATGATATGCCAGTATTGGATCCAGAGATCGCTTCACACAAGATCCCTTTGTATCCAAAAGCTGAGCCGAAGAAGCAAAAGTTGAGAAGAATGTGGCCTGACATGTCACTAAAGATAAAAGAAGAAGTGACTAAACAGCTAGAGGCTGGATTTTTGGAAGTATCAAGACACACTGATTGGGTGGCCAATATTGTGCCTGTACCTAAAAAGGATGGAAAAGTCAGGATGTGTGTAGATTATTGGGACCTGAATAAAGCTAGTCAGAAGGATGATTTTCCACTTCCCCACATTGATGTCCTTGTTGATAATACAGCCAAAAATCACCGATTTTCATTCATGGATGGATACTCCGGGTATAATCAGATTCTCATGGATGTTCATGACAAAGGAAAAACTATATTCATAACTCCGTAGGGAACGTTTTGTTACACAGTCATGCCATTTGGGTTGAAGAATGCCGGTGCCACTTACCAACGTGCAATGGTTGCATTGTTCCATGATATGATGCACAAGGAAATTGAAGTATATGTAGATGACATAGTCGCTTAGTCTAAAGAAAGAGAAAGCCACGTAGTAGTCCTGCGGAAGCTGTTCAAAAGACTCAGAAAGTACAAGTTGCGATTGAACCCGAATAAATGCATTTTTGGAGCTTCTACAGGGAAATTGCTCGGGTTCACTGTCAATAGAGAAGGGATAAAGGTAGATTCGGGCAAGGTAAAGGCGATACAAGAAATGCCAGCTCCCCGAACTGAAAAGGAAGTGAGAAGTTTTCTTGGGAGGCTTAAATACATTGCTAGATTCATCGCCAATTTGACCAATACTTGTGAGCCTATATTCAAGTTGCTGTGAAAACATCAACCTAGAGAATGGAATGAAGAATGCCAAGAAGCCTTTGACAAAATAAAGACTTATCTAATGAAACCTCCGGTTTTGATTCCCCGAACACCAGGCCGTCCTTTAATACTATATCTTACAGTATTACCCACTTCACTCGGAGCAATGTTGGGGCAATATGATGAATCTAGAAAGAAAGAACAAGCCATTTATTATTTGAGCAAGAAGTTTAACGAATGTGAATCCCGCTATCTGGCGATTGAAAAGACCTGTTGTGCATTAGCATGGGCTTCTAAGAGGTTGAGGCAGTACATGTTATACTACACCACTTAGTTGATTTCTCGAATGGATCCATTGAAATACATATTTGATAGTCCTCATGTGTCATTAAGAATGTCGAAATGGCAAGTGATACTTTCAGAATTCGATATCAAGTATGCAACCCAAAAGTCCATTAAGGGGGGCGCAATTGCTGATCATCTAGCTAAAAACCCTCTGGAGGATGGACAGCCTGTTATGCCTGAATTCCCCGATAGCGAGGTATTGACAGTAGAAAAAAGAGAAATAGAAAAAGAGAATGTGTAGAAGATGTATTTTGACGGGGCCGCCAATATGAATGGATGTGGAATAGGAGCTGTAATAGTCTCACCAGCTGGGAAACAATACTCGGTTTCTATCAAACTAGACTTTGAATGTACCAACAACATGGCAGAATATGAAGCATGTGCAAATGGCTTGCAAGTTGCGATTGACTTGGGAATCAAAGAATTAAAAGTCTTTGGAGACTCCGCGCTCATAATCTATCAAGTTAATGGAGAATGGCGCACAAAAGACCCAAAGTTGGTACCTTATCAGAAGCATTTGTCTCAGTTAATTGAGCGCTTTGATGATATATTGTTTTCCCACTTAACTCGAGACAAGAACCAGTTTGCGGATGCTTTGGCGACTTTGGCCGTGATGACTAATTTAGAGGTACATGCTAATGTCCAACCTATGCACGTCGAAGTGCAAAATGAACCGGTATATTGTGACAATGTGGAGATTGAACCAGACAGACAACCATGGTATCATGATATCAAGCAGTATATTCAAAAAGGAGAATACCCAGCAGGTGCAAATAAAGTGGATAAAAAGACAATTCGAAGACTGGCCATGGCTTTCTTCCTGAATGGCGAAGTCCTTTACAAGAGGAATTATGATACCACTCTCCTTAGATGTGTAGATGCTCACGAAGCTCGAATAATCATGACCGAAGTCCATGAAGGGATCTGTGGAACTCATACTAATGGGCATATGATGGCACACAAGATCCTAAGGACTGGTTATTACTAGTCCACCATGGAGAACGACTGTATCAATTATGTTCGGAAGTGCCACAAATGCCAAATACATGCAGACCGAATCAATGCTCCTCCAGTCCAATTGCATAGCATGGTATTTCCTTGGCCTTTCTCGATGTGGGGTATGGATATTATTGGTCAAATTAACCCTAAAGCATCCAATGGTCATCGTTTCATCCTGGTGGCAATAGATTATTTCACTAAATGGGTGGAAGCTGCTTCATACGCTAACATCACACAGAAGGTTTTTCTTGGATTCATCAAAAGAAACATCATCTGCAGATATGGAATTCCATAGAGGATTGTCACAGACAACGCTCCTAATCTTAATGGTGCCGAGGTCCAGAAATTCTTTGAGACGTTCAAAATCAAACATCACAATTCAGCTCCTTATAGACCTCAAATGAATGGTGCGGTCGAAGTTGCAAATAAGAATATCAAGAAAATCATCGCTAAAATGGTGGTGAATTACAAAGATTGGCATGAAATGCTGCCATATGCTTTGCACGCATATCGTACTAACATACGATCAAGCACAGGGGCAACTCCTTTCTCATTGGTATATGGAATGAAAGCGGTATCTCCCATAGAACTGGAAATCCCATCACTCAGAGTTTTAATAGAGGCTGAGTTAGAAGAATCTGAATGGGTAAAAGCTCGACATGAGCAATTGAACATGATCGAAGAAAAGAGACTTACAGCTATTTGCCATAGCTAGTTGTACCAAAGTAGAATAGCTAGGGCTTTTAACAAGAAAGTCCGCCCTAGAGATTTTCATCCAGGAGATTTGGTTCTGAAGAAAATTCTCCCTAATCAAGAGGATGCGTGGGGTAAGTGGGCTTCGAGTTATGAAGGGCCTTACATTGTCAAGCAAGCATTCTCAGGTGGGGCGTTGATTTTACAAGACATGGATGGCCAAGATTTGCCTAAAACTACCAACAGTGATGCAGTGAAAAGATTTTATGCATGAAAAGATGCTCAAAAGCCCGTTAGGTTGAAAACTCGGAAGAGCGACCTAAGCAAAAGTTAGGGCAAAATAAAGAGAAAAAGAAAAAGAAGAAGAAGAAGGCTCGCTAGGTTGAAAACTCGAAAGAGCGGCCTTGGCAAAAATTAGAGCAAGACAAAAAAAATGCATCATCTCCAGTAGCTACATTGGGGCAAATTTTGGTGTTGAATTGGTCCAATAAATCAAGCAAATCAAAGACTGAAATTGGGATAATTTTTGAATTTATCCAGCAAATTCAGTAACTCAAAGGCTGAAACTGGGGCAATTTTGAAGAAAGGATTTGAAGATGTGTCATCAGATATCATGGCTAGGTTATTCAACTTGCAGCAAGAAGTCATTTGATTGAAACACAAAGGACCTAAACTGGGGCAAAATTTCGTGTCTTTCACAATTCTTGTATTTTGTTCTTGTGTTCTCGCCTTTTCCCAAATATTTTGCCATCAAATATACCAAGCAATAAAGATGTTCAGTCGGTTGATTCTTTCACCTTCTCTTTGAGTGCATGTTCATTTATGATGTCTCAAATAGGATAGATTTAAGCTTCAATTATGCGATCCAACAATGTTTACAGCAATGCATCAATGACTGGTATCACGATCCAGAAACTGCCATTAAGTTTGGCAGAGGAGTACCCATCATTCTAAAAAACCAAAAAAAGAGAAGAAGAACAAAAGAAGTGAACAAATCTTTGTTGTGCTAGAAGGTCCAATGCAAGAATTATGAGTTTGATCGGTTAAAGTTCTCCTAGAGGCTTGCTCAATTTGGGTTCTGGTTAGTTTTTCAATAATGTGTTTGAAATAAACTAAAGGTGGATAACAAATTTATGACCTTTACATAAAAAAATGAACAAGACTGTTCTCCTTACTAATTTTCCTTTTCAGAAGGTATCCTTGCTGATTTACTTTTCAGATGGTATCCTTGCCGATTTACTTTTCAGACGGTATCCTTGCCGATTTACCTTTTCAAACGGTATCCTCGCCGATTTACTTTTCAGACGGTATCCTTGCTGATTTACCTTTTCAGATGGTATCCTTGCCGATTTACTTTTTCAGATGGTATCCTTGCTGATTTATTTTTAGTCGGCCTCTTTGCTGGTTTATATCTCTAGTCGGTATCCTTGCCTGTTTGATCTTCAGTCAGTCAGTATCCTTACCAGTTTGATTTTTAATCGGCCTCATATTACGTTACTTTTTAGTTGGCCTCAGTTGTTAATTTTAATTGCTAGTTGACCTCAGATTTTCATTTTCATATTTCCAGTCAATTCTGGTCAGCATCTTCTATTTTAGATTCTTACTAGCTTGTATATTTGCATTTGATTTTTCTTGTATGTGCATATCACTTTGATAATCAGATTTAGAATGTTTATATTTCATGTATTTGTCGAACAAAATCAAGGTTCATGTCTTTACTCATTCCTTGTGAAGATAATATGTAAAACTTAAGTTTTTTATATTCTCTTATAAGAAATGAAAAAAGAGGGGCAACTGTGAACATTCGATTTCGTTCAATCTTTAACAAGAAAATCCAAAAATTCGCATGATTCATTAAGTTTTTCTTTTGACGAAATGGAAAGAGAGTTTGTTGTTGTTTTTTATTTATTTATTATAAGATGAATCAAAAAGGATCCAGTTTATTTGTTTCAGCCTTTTCTTTTATCCTAAAAAAATAAATAATAAAATAAGATAAAATAAAATAAAATATTTACTTGATAGAGGAGTATCACGGACTCCTCTTCCCTTCCCCAAGATGCACATGTGAACCTCCGAAATGAGTGAACTTTTGGAGAAATTAAAAAGTTGGGGAACATCATGATGATGTTTTCTTCATTATTTGTAAGGGGTTGAATTCTCTTTTGGTGAGGAGTGGAGATCACACTACAGCCAACCTCTCCAAAAAAATTTTTGGTCAATAGAGAACTACGGATATAAATTTATCATCATCACAATTGAGGGGGGATCGGCCAGAGGATTTTAAGACACAAAAAAAAAAAAATCTTTTTTTCAGCAGCATATTAGTTGAAATTGGAGGATAGCCAACATATACAAAGAAGGAGAACAATTCAATCAATTCAGCAACAAGAAGGGAAGAATCAGGTAATAATAGCAGCAATATTATTATTATCAAAAAAAATTAAAAGAGGAAAAGAGCAAAAGAGAGACGGGGAGGCCGCGGTCTCTCCCCACCGCCACGGCCTCCTCATGGTATCTGCTTTAGCCACCGTCTTCCTCCTCCCATCGTTCCCCCTCCATCATGTTCTTTCTCAGTTCCCTCCCCAACCACCATCATGGATATCTCACTCGCCATATACACATCTAGAACCTGAAATTATCTTTACAACAAATAGAGAAAAGCAAAATCAAGCAGAGATGGACACGGTCCATTAATATCCATCAACAGTCCAATTTAACAATAAAAGTCTCAACTTCCACATCAGAACAAAATAAAATTTCAGTTTCAAAAAAAAAAAAAACAAGAAGAAAAGAAACAGAGGAAACCAACGTCTGCCATCTCCGCGGTTGCGGTCGCGGTCGGACTGGCCGGCACTCTCGGACCTCTCCTTTCGGCGACACCTATCAGCCACCATGACCGTTGCCACCGTGGCAGATCGTCTCTGGCCAGCTTCCCTCTCTCTCCGTGCGGTCACCACCTCACGCGGCCTTCAAGCACCAGATCGGCCACCATGCCCCTAGCCACACGTGCTGCCACACGGCGACTTCGAGATCGTGGCCTCCCCCTTTAAGCCCACAAGCTCGCCGCCACTCCGTGACCATCTAGCCGCGAAGTGTCCCTGCTGAGAAGCCACCGCCGCCAAACCCAACGCGATGGCCGCGACAGCTTCCTCCTCTTTCCCTCTCGCAGCCCCTACTTCTCTCTCCATGCTCACCCTCTTCTTTCTTTCATTCCCTTTTGTATACTCTCTCCCACTCTGGTTTCAATTCTCTGATTCTTTCCTTTCCTTTGTACGCGTGTGTATGAGTGTGTGAAAGGGAGAGTCCGTGAGTTTGTGTATGAGAGAGAGAGAATTCAGTACGTGTGCGTGTGTGAGGTCCTTGTGCTTATGTGCGTGTGTTTGAGAGAAAGGGAGGTCTCTGTGTTCGTGTGCGTGTGTGTCCGTGAATGTGTGTGGGTTTGGGTAGGATAGATTTAGTTTAATAAAATTAAGATTAGTAAAATTAGTTTTGGTAAAATTAGGGAAAGGAAGGAATTTTGTTTCATTTTTTTTTATCGGGATTGGTGTTGTTATTTTTATGGAACTTGATTTTAGATTTGGTTGTTTGGGTTTGGACTTGACTATTTACTTAATATTTGTTTTATTGGGTCTATTTGTTCAGATCAAGTTTAGTTTGGGTCTAATATACATATATATGTATAAACTTCATTCATTTTGGGATTAAAAATAAATATCAGTTTTTTTTACTTCTGTTTTATTCTTTTAATTAATCAATAAACTATGTTTATGTAATAGAATTAATTAAGCCGTGACGGCTCGTTAATTCTATATTTTGGAAAAGATGTTTCAGAATATTTTAACTGTGACAGCTTAATATTCTAAAATTTCTTTTCACATTAAGATTAAATAATATCACAAATATTTTCTATAGAACTACGTGACTTTGAATTCTCTATTGCACCGGGGGATACGTAGGAGCAGGCGATTCCGATCCTTGTCAAATCAAAATTAACTTTTCATAATTCATTTTATTTGTAAAATTTTTTTTTTACTTGTGGTTTTTTTTATGCAATTTTTATACTTTGTTATATTTACAAATAATTTCTCTTTTTTAAAAATATTTTATTTAATATTCATTTGTGTGGGGAATTTTAGATAAAGATGTTAATTTAGCCGTGACGGCTTGTTAACTCGATATTTCGGTCATTTGAGTTGTGACAGCTTAATGACCTGGAAATTCCCTTAAAAATATTTGTTTTTCTTTTATATTTGTTTTTTTTTATAAAAATATAAAAAAAATCAATTTCTTCTTATCTTATTTGTAAATATTTATTATTTATATTTTAATTTTCAATTTAAATTTCTTCATTTATTTATCTTTTTTTTATTTCAAATAATAAGGTTAATTTAGCCGTGACAGCTTGTTAACTTGATATTTGGATATCTGAGTTGTGACAATTTGATATTCCAAATATCTCTCATAAAGATTTTTATATTTTCTCTTACAAAAATACCAAAAATAAATCTTCGCCTCTTTTTAGATTCTATTTGCAAATATTTATTATTTAGAAGAATTCTTTTTTTAAATTATATGCTTATTGTCAAATGCTTCATTTCAAATAAAAAAGGTTAACTTAGTCGTAACGGCTAGTTAGCTCATTTTTAGGACACCCGAACTGTGACAGTTCAGTGCACTAAAAATTCTTTTCTTTTAAGAAAAAAAAACAACAAATTCCTTTTAATTTTCTTGTAATAGAAAATAAATGTTTAAAAGGGGTTATTATTTAATTTGCACAGTTAATTAGAGGTACCGTGTAAGGACGGGTGTACTAGGGGTGCGCAGGATTAAACTCCTATCCTTCCCTATGCATAATCGACTCTCGAACTCAAATCTGGTTTCAAAGACCATTTTCAAAATGAGTGGGTTTTTCCATGTTTTCCCAAATTTTAATAAACTTGGTGGCGACTCCATTATTTTCAAACATAGAAAATTCTTTTTTCGATGTCCCGTCGCGATTCCCGGTTGCGACAGTCATACATATGAAAAGTTGATTTTATAGAGGATTGAGTCACAATCTTTTTTTTTTGCCATTGGAGCGGTATATGGGTGTATTTGTGAGGAAGAGGTTGAAAGATAGAATCTTGAAGATGATTAAAGAACAAGGAAAGAAGAGGGTTTATAGGTGAAAGAGAGTAGTTAAAGATGTAGAGATGAACGTTTAAAGAGAAATGGTTGTAGTTACAGGAGTAAGATAGAAAATGAAATGGTTGAGGTTAAGTGTTTGAGGTTAAAGATGATAGTAAAAGAGATAACTTTGTCAAGAAGATGAAAGTAAAGGTGATTTGTGGGGTGTGGGATTTTAAGTGATGTGACTGAAGGAGAAGTGACGTGGGAGGGAGAAACACAAAAGAGTAGGAATTATCCCGCCTTTTTATCCTTATTTCAAAAAGAGAGTTTTAAGACTCTTAATATCACTTTTTGAAGGAGTTCTTCATAAACTCATCACAAGCGCATCTTCCTATATTGGATTCTATGCTCCTATATAACCATTATTTTTCTAACCCTTAATTTCTTCTTTCTAACCAATGGAGTCCCATCATACTTGTGTCATCTAATCATCTTCACATTCCAAGCACTGTGAAACTAAAATTTCCTATTTTTTGATCCTCAAAACTTTTTTCTAAGCTTGCAAACTGATAAACTATTCTTTACAAAGATCTGTGGTCTTGCAAACTGACATACCATATCTTCAAGAGGATACTTTGATAGATGATTTTTGATGGCTTTGCTAGGTCTTCAGATAGGAGTTATGAAGAGAGAAAGCCCAGAGATATCTTAAGCATGAATGCCTATACAGATGTGAAAATTTTCAAGCGGAACCTTTTTGAAGAAAAGAAAAGCATCTGGGAGATTTTTAGCAATAGATATTATGAATACATGTTGACACAAGGTCTTTAGTATGTACATCTATTAAATCAACATCTTCGTTATAAACAAGAATTAACTTAAAAAGGATTTTGCAAAACAAACTCGGATTTAGAGTGCTGAAAGGATTCTTGATAAGATAATTTATAGTTGTATTATAAGAAATATGAAATGCCTAAAAAGCTTGTCTTTCAGCTGATTCCTTATTCACAGTATCTAGGTGCTTTTTTTCTTTCAGCCCTTTCTCTGGTGAAGTTAGCAGCAGCAGGTAGCATACTAGTGCAAAGGCTTCACCATAATCCATTATCTGTTGATAAGTATAACCTTGTGCAGCTATGCTTGCCCTCATGATGTCAGCTTTATTTGGATTATCCTTGAGCATCTTCTTTATACTAATGATGATGTTTCATCAAGTTATGTAGACTTTGCCTTTTTCTCGAACTAGGTCATCACATTCAGTATAGCTTCCACCGAACTTTGACTACTCAAAGCTTTTTCAATACATTTAGATTCAAGGTGGTGATGAAAGCACGAATTTGATATATATCGAGGGGTTGACTTGGTTTTCATACCCTTGGGAGTCACTCCATGAACTTAGACAATCGAAGATCATCTTTAAATTAGAAACTCATGTAGTTTTTGTACATTAAGATCCTTAGCTTCTATGCCATCTTTATACTACTTATTTGTAGCCCAAAAAGATTACTTTCTAATCATCTTGAGAGATCCGAGCATACTTTCTGAAGAGTTGATATTCTGGAGCTTACTTTCTGAAGCTTTGGCTTTCATCTACTAGATTTCTAAAATTTCCTTGAGATTCATTTTTCCAGGACTTTCTTTAAGATTATCGAGATTATCAGTAAGTTCTTTTTTAAGCTTTTTGATTATTGTACATGAGAGATTCTTGAGTAGTTTATCCTTTAAGATCTATGATAACTCTTAGGTTCAGAACATGATGTCTGGAATGATCATCATCTATTTGCTTCTTGAAACTTAAGGTAAAGAAACTTTTTAGAAATATTTACAAGAAGAAAGGATATGATATTGGTACCCAGACTTTCATGGGTCTTTTTTGGTTAGCTTCAGAGAAAGAGATTCTCCAACCTTTCTAATGAAGTTCTTTTTCAAGAATCATCTGTTAGGAAAGTATCTCTTCACTCAGTAGGAAGAACAGAAATAGAATATAAATATAATGGATGAGGTTGCATAGCTATTCCATACTCTGGTTCCTGTAATACCGGGGGATGAAGTCGGGGAGTGATTGTCGATGTAATAAGGCACGGACAAAGAGCGGCTCTTGGCAGACTTCCAAGCGGAGGGGTGCATGAATGAACAGATTACACACCCAAATGAGGGGGATCCTGAGACTGTGTAGGTATGGGACTATACAGTTAAGGAGGGCTTATATGAATTGATTTGTACTACCTATAACAACAAGATACATCTTCTTTTCGGTAGCCCATCACTAAAGAACTCCATAGTTAAGCATACTTGACTTGGAGCAATTTTGGGATAGGTGACCTCCTGGGAAGTTTTCCCAGGAAGCGTGTGAGTGAGGACAAAGCATGCTGAAAAGACCCGTGTTAGTTTGTAGGTACAGTTGTCAATCCATAAAGTAGCAGGGGATGTTACATTTCCTCTATATATCCTAGACTAGTTTTCTGAAACTATAGAGTCTGACTATTTTCACAAAAACAAAGTTTTGAAATATATTGAATATTCCATGTCAGATCTTATAGAAGCCATGAAGTCCTCTTTAATATTTAGAAATCATTTTCTAATATTCTTCACATATAAAACTTTTGGAGGCTTTTAGTATTATAGAATTTGAGAAGGAGAAAATCTCCTTGGAGTATATCTTGCTTTCAGCTTTCAGGCTTGATCTTCTTTTCATGGCAATTTTTATGAGTTCTTTGATTGGTTTGAGATATATAGAAGAATAAGCTTGAGAAATTTCTAGCAACTTATCCTATGGAGTAGTTAATATATGTAGGTGGAAAAGTGCACGAGAAGCGGGATTGAATCATGCATTGCTCCTTTTTTTTCATTTTTTGAAATACTTGAAAACAAATACTATTAAATGTAATACTTGTAGTGCAGTGAAAACAATGTTAGTGATTTCCAAAAGTAGATTTCTAAAGTATTGTTAATAAACACTCATCAAGAAATAAATAATAGAAAGATAAGAATGTTTGTTAAGCTTATAAATGAATAACAAGGAGCAACAGGAAGAGTATAAGAGATTAGAAAGAGAGAAAGATGGATACAACAGTTTTATACTAGTTTGACGAAACTGCCTAAATCCAGTACTTAAAAACTGTTGAAGTTCCAATAAAATAACTTTCTCAACTTGAGAAAGTAAACTGGATAGTCTTTACATTAGCTTTCCCAGGCTCTCACTTGTGCCAGCAGACAAACCACTACACCAAAAAGGAAGCTTTACGGTGATTGATTTGCAGTCGTTTCCTTAAACCGCCACAAAATAGAGACTTCTCGGTGGCTTCTACGGTGGTTCTACAACCGCCTCCAATTACCTAAGTATAGTGGCAGTTTCATAGGAACTGCTGCAAAATCATTGCAGTGTAGCGACGGTTAACACGGTGGTCCAAGGTTACATCAACATATTGTGGTGGTTTTATAAAATTGCCTCAAATGGCTATTTCTTCGTGGCAGTTAAGGCGGCGGTTTCAATTCAAATTACCATATAGCGGCAAATTTGTAACCACCGTACATTGTAACCTAGAAAAGATTTGTTCATGGCGGCCGTTATGGCGGCAGTTTAAGTTAATATTACTATATAGCAGTGCAAGTTAAAAGTTTGTTTTTTTTAAGTAAATTACATTGAACACAATGATATTTAATTAAATCTAGAATCCCATACATATTACCTAAACTCCTCACCATTATATCAATTCTACTAAATTCAAATTTTTAAATTTTAGATATAAATAGGTAAAACTTTAAATATTATATTTTTATTATTATTAATAACATTGTGCCTATATTGAGTTGCATTTTTTATTTTTATTTTTGCTATTTAAGTTATTAAATTTGCTATAAATATGTTGTCACAATATCTCAGTCCATGCCATAACAAGAAACAATTTTGTTTTAAAAGATTTGATTGGCATTGAACAAAAAAAAATCTAAAGAAGATTTGATTGAAAAATAAAAAACAGTTAAGAAATATTTGATCTTAAAAATAATTTGATTGATAAAAATGAGATCATCATTTCTGATTTCATTGTATTTTCATTTTTTATTTTATTTTTTTTACACTAATGGGCTCAAATAAGTTATGAATCACAGACTATAAAAGAATTATTTTTTTAAAATTCAAACAAGAAAATGAACTTCTTCTTTTTAATCCAAAATAAGACAAATTGGGGTTTTATTTTTGATACTAAGAGTTAAATTTAAATAACCACTTTTTATTTTACCCTTTTTTAAATATTGCAAAAAATTTTTTTTTAACTAATTTGAGTAAAGTTCTAGTGTCCTACCTACTCGTGGCATACTCTTCATTCTTTGATCGTTAGAGAAGCATTCGTAGTGAAGCCCCTCTACAATACCACAACCAGCATGATGACCAACCCTCTCTATGAACTCACAATCGGCGTGAGCAACCTTCTCGGCAACCTCTCAACTAACCATGAATAGTCCCCTCGCGCCATAATATTATATATCCCTCCGCCCTCTCTTGATTTGTTCTCTACACAATATTATGAGAAATATAGTTAAAAAATTTTCAAAGTAATTTGACTTTTATATTTAAAATAAATAAGGAAGTTAATTTCATCTCTCTATTTAGAAACATTAATTAAGTTATCATACATATAAAAGAATTTACTAATATTATTAATGATTAATATTTAATAAACTACTAAAATACTTAAATGATTAAATAATTATTATTTTTGTTCATTAATTTGATTACTTACAAATTTATAAAATCTTAATAGTTATTATTTTAAAAATTTAGCTTTTTTGTTGGCAAGTTGGATTTTTTTTTTATTTTTTAACATAATAGTGAAATTTAAATTATAATTCTTTATGTTCACCCGTATTTTTTAAAATAAAAAAATTGGAGTAGTCCCTTGCAGTGGTGCAAAGGGAAACTCATGAAATCCAAAGAGACCCTCACTAACTCTGATAAGGGAAACCACTCTCAGCCCTCACCAAAGCCTCACTCCCTTTGCTAATTTTCTTCTCTTTCTACACTCTCACGAAAACCACTCTCTGCTCTTACCAAAACTTCATCGCCGTTCACTGCCGTCTCAGCTTCTTTGTTCTCCGCTGGTACCCACCATCACCATCGCTCCTCCAACTGCCTCCTATCCTTCTCGGCGTTGCTGTTCAACATTCAGGGTCTCAACATTCAGCATCATCGCCCGTTCAGTGTTCAGCGTTTCGGCGTTTAGCATCGTCGCCCATTCGTAGGTATCCCCTCTTACTTTCTCTATTTTTAAGCTGGTAATTGATTTATATTTGCTAGGTTGGATACAAGGAGACAATATTGATGATATCACGTAAATGAAACAGAGTTAAGAAAAGAGCAGGGGTTTAGGATTTTTATTACCAATTCTCTAGTGTCTTCTGTTTGACAAGATTCTTGTAAAATCTTGTCATGTTTTATATTTCATGACAAAATATAAAAACAACTATTTGAGCTTTCTCATCTTGAATCATTGGCAAACTTTAGCTCTAAATTGATTTATGTTTTATGATAAATACAGGCAGAAAATTTGCAAGCAAATGCAGCTTCTCTGCTAACAGATGATTTGAATTCTAACTCAGTGAATCGACTTGGTATGAATATTTCCATTATAGTAAATATCTTGCCCTGTAAAGCTCAATATATTTTTGTATAGTGCTCTTGATCAATATCTTGCCCTGTAAAGCTCTATATATTTCTGTATTAATTCACAAACTCTCATTTTTCAGGTGCGTGGATACACTTTTAGCATAAATTCAGGTGCTATTGAAGAACTTGAACTTGATTCTTTTGGACTATCCATCATCCTATCAAGTTTGGCAAGCTGGTGCTACTTTATACACAAAGTTAATAAAATACAGAACTATATATAGTGTGCATATTTTATGAATTAAATTGGAAATCCCCATTTTAAGCTAATAAAACCAAGCTAGAGTTCATTATTTTTGAGATCACGAAAATATAGGTATTGCCTTTCAATGCTTTCAATTACTCCATTCCATATTAATAGTCATTCTTGGGAAACTATGTAATTTTATGAACTTTCATTCTTTTGTTTTAATCTCCTTTTAATTATTTTACTATTCTGTTATATGATGTAAGATTTACCATTACCCCATTCCTTGTTAAAGTACTAATAGTTTATACTAGGATACCATTGAGTAATGTTTTCTTTGAATTCAATAGGACGATTGTAAATTGACAAAATGGATAAGTCATGGATTACAAAGCTACGGAATTCAGTTCAGTATGAACAAGGGGTTAGGGATTTTATTGATTTTTCCTTTGAACATAGTTCAGTTGATGGAAAAATAATATGCCCTTGTGCACGGTGTGGTTTTAAAAAATGGCAACCTAGGGAAGTAGTGTACGATCACCTAATCTGTACTCAATTTCCAAAAGGGTACACAATTTGGTTTTGCCATGGGGAGTCAGGCATCAAGCAAACTAGTAAGGTATCAAATAGTGATGCTTTGGATTTCATTCAAGATGTTGTGCATGATGAAGACCCTATCCGCAATATGATCAAAGATGCTTCCGGGGTTGATAGGCACCACGCAAGTGAAGTGCCATTGATATCGAATAAAGACATTGGCAAAGCTAAAAGACAGACATCGAACGTACCTCAAGAACCACGTCAAAATGTAGAGTTTGAAGAGCTAGCAAAAGATGGGGAACAACCTTTGTATGTAGGGTGTATAAAGTATTCAAAACTCTTTTTCCTGGTTAAGTTGTACCATATTAAATGCTTGTGTGGGACGAGCGACAAGGCGATGACAATGATATTAAAACTCTTACATGATGCATTTGAATAGGCCAAGATTCCGAGCTCATTTTATGAGGCAAAGAAGACTATCTTCAAGCTTGGTTTGAACTATAAAAAGATACACGCATGCCCAAATAATTGTATGTTGTATTGGGGTGAAGATGAAAATAAGGAAATATGTCAAGTCTGTAACAAATCTAGATAGAAATCAAGAACAAAAGGTGGTGAGACTCAAGCATCTAGTGATGGTAATACAAGGAAAAAGGTGCCTGCAAAAGTTCTTCATTACTTTCCACTGAAACCTCGAGTGCAACGATTGTTTTTGTCTTCAAAAACTGCTGAAGATATGATATGGCATGCCATGGATACTAAGGAGGATTGCATAATGCGGCATCCTAGAGATTCAGAAGCTTAGAAGATGTTTGATTTAACAAACACTTCATTCACAAAGGATCCATGAAATGTTCGTCTTGAATTAGCTACTGATGGTTTTAACCCCTTTGGTAGTATGAATGTAAATTACAGCACTTGGCCAGTTATTTTCATTCCTTATAACAACCCTCCTTGGGTATGTATAAAGCAAACTTTTATTTTTTCAATGATAATTCCTGGTAAAAGAATGCCAGGAAATGATATAGATGTGTACTTATAGCCTTTAATCAAAGAGTTGAAGGAGTTGTGGAATGATGGCATGGATGTGTATGATTCTTTCAAGCGAGAGATGTTCAAAATGCATGCGGCTTTGATGTGGACAATTAGTGACTTCCCTGGGCTAGGAGCCCTCTCTGGGTAGAATACATACATTGGACTTGCTTGTCCATCTTGCAACTTTGACTCCATTCCTTACCATCTTCCATATAGTAGGAAATGGTGTTTTTTGGCTCGAGACAATGCATTAAAAACTCAAAACAGTGGAGTTTTTGGCACATTTGGAACAAGGAGTTACTCAAGTAGTAAGGATACCCAAATGAATTTTGGAGAGGTTCGTTACCATGAAAAGTTGATAGATGTCATTAAGCTTGTGTATAATGGCTTTAGGATTCCTTTATTTAAATTTCAATGGGCTAATACGACTAATCCTAGAAGCATACAAAAAGACAAGTTAGGTTTTACCTCTATTAACTTTGTAAGGCTAATACATACTGGGGAACATGAAGATGATGAGCCATATATCAATGTTTTCGAAGCTCAAATGGTTTATTATGTGGATGATGAGAAACAAAAAGATTGGTACTTACCGGTTCACTTGATACCAAAAGATTTTTATGACATGGGTGAAGATGTCGAAGCAATTATACCATCTAATGAGGCATATCCACCACAAAACTTGGAAAGATACTTCTCAGATGATATTATACAATTGGCAAGAATGCCTATAGATGATGAGCCTCAAAGTTCTACCATGAATGGAAATGTTGATGATGAGAATAAGGATATGGTTATATGAAAGACAATTGAGGAACTATATTATCTTACTTTGTTTTTCTCTTTTATTGTACAAACTTTATATGAATATTTTTGTTATAAAATAGTACTCATGCTTCATTTGTTTATGTGTATGTTTATGTTATCATCTTACTTATCTTCTTTGTTTATATACATGAAAGATTATATTATTTTGTGATTTAATTTGTATTTTGCACTTCCTAAATTCAATTTTTTTTGGAGTAAAAATCATTTTAGATATGCCTAGGACAAAGAGACATCCTCCTAGGTGTTATTCGACACCAACTCAAGATAGGGCTAATTCTAGTGGCATAATTGAAAAGGCATCTCAAATTTCTGCACAGAGTGAGCCTGTAGGTCATATTAGTTCATCCACTAAGAATGGAGCTCCTTCTCACTTATCGAAGCAGTCCAATGCCCAAAATCTCTCAAACACTGCATCAAGAGATCTTGAAGAAGAAGATTTAAGGGATATTGAAGAGGAAGAAACTTTGAGAGATCGTGAAGAGGAAGAAGTATTAAGAGATCTTGAAGAGGAAGAGACTGAAGGTCCATTACCCAAGACCAACAACAGTAGAAACAAAACTATGTGGGCAATTGATGTGACTGGTATGTGATTTTGTACTCACTAAATTTTGTTTATTTTTTTATACCTTTTTATTGGTATATTTTGTACCAACTTTGTCTTTGATTTTATGTTTAGATGAGTAAGGCAATAAAGAGGAACGACAACTCAAAGTGCAAGATGTAAATGCACTTGCAATAGGCAAACAAATAGTTACTAATTGGAATGATAAACATCACCCAGTTGAAGATTCTGGTCGCCTATTAGGAGGGTATTTGGGGCATGTTGGTAGTAATTTTAACAACTTCCCCATAATATACCAAATCTGGCATGAAGTTCCTTCGGATTATAAGAAAAAAATATATAAACAAATCCAGGTATGAATGATAATTAATTGCATGAATTTGATCTTATTGGTATTGTTTACTAATTATATTTTTATTGTGCTTGATTTGAAGGAAAAATTTATTGTTGACGATGGTCACCAAAAGAAATATATCCTTGGAAATCTTTCAAAAAAAATGGAGAGATACCAAATGCAGAGTGTTCCAAAGTCATTACAAACTAGAGTGTAGATGGGAAGAAAATGTCAACTTGCACCTAAATGGAATTCCTAAAGAACATTGGGCCTCCTTTTTGGAATATAAATTAAGTGCTGAAGGAAAGGTAGTGTAATTATATGCTAGCATTATTCCCAAATTTTGATTTACCAATGCTTAGTTATGTCCATTAGTTTGTTAAAATGTATATATATTGATGTGTAGGCATTGAGTGAAAAAAATTTTGCTAATAGAAAGCAACAAACAATCCCTCACACGCTTGGGTCAAAGACACTCGCTAGAAAGCAACATGAGCTGGTACATATATTTTATCCTTTTAGTGTTTATGTTTTTAATTATAGATCATGAATTAGTGGGTCTTAAATCTAATTAATTTTGTGGGACAATGTAAGGAAACTCAAACAAAAAGAAAATATAGTAGAGGGGAAATGTATTTTGTTGCTCACATGAGGAAAGATGGATCTTTTGTCAATGAGGACGACCCAAAACAAAATGTAAGTCTTAAATATGTTTTGGATGCTTTGTGTGTTTATATTGTTTCTAAATATGTAATTTATGCTGAAAATTCTTGATTTTCATTGTTTAATGTCTATAGGAAGATTTAGAAAAGGAGATTGGTCAAGGATCCTATGAAAATGAAGCATATGTAAGAGTCTTTGGAAAAGAGCACCTAGGATATGTTCGAGGCATGGGGTTTGGTGTCTGTCCATCCCAACTTGGGTCATCATCTCGCTCGGGAGGTTCAATTCAATCTGATGGTCCATCAAGAGCTGAACATGAGAGCTTGAAGCTACAGTTAAAATTGCTGCAGGATCAAATGGCTTTTTTCATGAGTCAACAAGGAGGTCAATTTCCTACTGGTTTTCCCACCAATCAGGTATAGTTTTGAAAATGTTGATTAATATGCCTTGTGAGCGATTTTTTGTTGCTATGGTTTGCTCAGAGATAAAATTGGCACTATTCCTTATGGAATTTCAAGCTAGCTTTATTGCATATCTGATGGGGAATTTCAGGCTAGTAGTGAGAAGCAATACATAGAAATCAGTGCTAAGTTTCAATGCAATTATATCATTCATCTCAAATCAAGCAATTTTTTCGATCCTTGGGATTTTTGACAACAGTTTCATAGTTATGTGCAATTAAAAAAGTCAATAAGTAGTTTTTAATGATTGTAACTTTTAGTGTTGGGGGTTCTAGGATTGGGGGTTCTAATGTTCAAGTCCACTTAAATCTCTCTGTTTTTAGGGGGATTTTGAAGGAAGGCTTTTTCAATTTATGGTTTTAGGTTTCTATGTTAATAGTTTTCTTTGTTTAGGTTGCTTTGATATATACGATCATGTGTTTCTCTTGTTACTCTTATAACTGATGATTTGCCTCTCTCCGTTTATGGAGAGTTTTGAGCTCTCTTTCTTTTAACTATTGGAAAAAAAACGTTTTAAGAATCCTTATTCAATTCAATCTTTATATACACTAGTTGTTTTGTAATCACCCATGATTTTTTTTTTGTGCAATCACTTAAATTGGAAAACTGCTCCAATTTTGTATCAATTATTTGTGGCATAATTTTTGGGGCAAGGGATTCAGGACTAGTGGCATTGCTATTTGAAATATATATGGCCTAGGAAGAGTAGCCCGTAAATTAGACTCTTTTCATCACCACTCCAATTAATTGTATTCAAAACTCTCAAAACGTTGCTGAATACATCTCTATAGTGATTAAGGACTTTGGACTTTGAATTTCAAGGCAACCAATAAATGTAGAGTTTGATGGAGACTAAGGCAAATAGGTTCCATCATGGGTTCTTATATGTTTTCAATTGGATTTACTTAATGAAGATGCATACACTTGAATAGAAACTAAAGAACTTTATTAGCAAACCAAATTTCATAAGGTTGAGATAGAGGAGCAGCAAAAAAACTAGTCTTCATTAATAGTGCCCTTGACATTACATATATGCTAGATAGTCTATTTGAGAACTAAACTTCTTATCTGCAATCGATCACAACAGTGAGATGAACAAGAACAAAGATAGAGTCATTTCAAATTCTAAAACAGTGTAAAAGCATTTCGTGTGATATCTTACCTCCACGAGTTGTGTCCTATCCTGCCTTCAATAGTCATGTATTTTCCTCCCTTGAATTCTTTTCTTTTCCTTTCCTTTCCTTTCCTGTTTGTATAGTTTCTAATATGATTATTTCACATGTATTTTGCATATATAGGTCATTCAGTCTTCTAGTTCATATTTTATTTATCCTTTAGTTTCTCTGTCGTATTATTAGTTCTCATAATTTCTTTTAGCAGTGTACTTCTGATATTGTCCTTATTTAGTTGTTAGTCTTTGCTGTTCACTTTTGATTTGTCAGATTCGATAGTCTCTCTTGATCAAATGGTGGTAAAAGATATAGTGTATGGTTTTGTGCTAAATGACAAGCAACATAACAAACATTGTTATATCAAATTTAATTTACATTTTCACTTAATTGGGGAACACCATTTAATGTGCTTATTTATGTTTGTTTTCTAATTACTATGATATTTGCTTGTCTCGTTTGTGGGTATTCAGTTATTCTTTGGGGCATATGTAAAGTTAAAGCTTGTGGATCACAGGTCTAATATTGATCTTTTTTCTAATGTCAAGCAACGGACTTAGGGTCACCATTGGAAGTAAAGCGTTCTTCGGAGGTTAGTCATGAACACCAAAATGAAGGACCAACATCATCTTCTAATCCTTAGTTTTTTTCTCTTTCAGATTATAAATCCATTAATGTCTAAGAGTTTTTTTTATATTAAGGATTTATGTTTACTTAGAACCTTTAGCAAGATAAGCTTCCATTTTATGCATTGGTTTGTACTTAATTTATTTTCTATTGTATACTTGGAACAATTTGTTTAAATATTTTTAGATATATAAATGAAATTGATTTTTGGTTATAAATAAAGGGATTCAAAGAAAATTACATAAATAGAGGTAGTTTGAAAATGTTACTGAGATTAAAATAAAAAATATCAAATATGCATTGGTATATAGTAGCGGTAGTTCAAAAAAAAAAAATACAATGTGGCGGTTCCAAACCGCCACAATATTGATTCAACAGATAATGTCAGCCAATAGTGGCGATTCAACAAACCGCCGCAAAAACTTATGAATAAAACGTAAAACAACATAACACCATAAACCCGGTAAATGTTTCAATAGTGATTTTAAAAAGTGATTCGCGGTAGTTCAACCGCCACCAAAACTGAAGCAAAATAATGCGCGGTGGTTGTTCCAGCGGTTACTCAAAACCGCTGCAAGATAGTGGGCGACACTTAGGATAGTGGCAATTTCCTAACCGCTACAAATAGTTAATAGTGGCGGTTAAAATGAATTGCCATGAAACACCCTTTTTGGTGCAGTGAACTCAGAAATTGTCACAAGTTGAGTATTCCTTTACTTGTCTTTCCAGGCTAAACCAAGTAGTATTATTCTAGCCTCTCTAAGCTAACATGAGTAGTATTACTAGCTTCTCCAAGCTAACCTGTGATTAGTAGCAACCTTTATTATCACGTTGAAAGTAGTCTTGGCACTTGCCTCTCCAAGCCTAGCTTGTGACCAGTAGCAACCTTTACTGTCACATTGAAAGTAGTCTTTGACTAGCCTACCAAGCTAAATTATGAGCAATAGCAACCTCTATTGTTGTATTGCAAGTAGTTTTACAGTAGACTTTCCAAGCTAAACTATGAGCAGTAGCAACCTCTACTGTCGTGTTGCAAGTAGTTTAATAGTAACCTCTCCAAACTATCTCACAGGGATCACTACTGGTCGAGGATACAGAGGTTAAGTGTTTGGGTTGCCACTAAAACTAACATACACTCAAGTTTCCTTAACATATACATGAAAGGTTACCAGGAAAACTTGAATGACTTCCTTCTATCACTTATTCCCTAGGAAGAGCATAAATTCATTTAAGAATGTAGAAGAAAGATTTTCTTACACTTCAAGGAAAGAAACTGATTAGATGATAAATATTAAATATTCCAGGAGTAGGAAGAGATTTTGGCAGAGTTTCCTCTCTTTAATCTTCAAATCTCTCATTGGCCTTTAAGCATAGCATCTCCATATATAGTGGTCTTCCTTTGTGACTGTTACCATTGATCAGTTCTTCAAGTGACATGTGTTTATCATTAGTTGTGTCATGAAAGAAATAGCTAGAAGAGAGGTTGACAAATCTATCACAACGATTATAGAAGCCATTGTAATGTTGAGTTTTCTAATCTTTCTTCAGAAACTACGTTTTTACTTTCTGAACATACTTTCTGAACATACTTTCTGAATTCCTCCTTCGTGAATCTAGGGTAGTTGATCAATCAAGCAGAAGAGATGACGTACTAGTTTGAAATTGGGTTTAACTTAAACATTTGAAATTCAAAATTCAAATTTCACTGCTTTTCCTATAGCATTCTGTGCTCTACTCACAAGTAAGCTTTCTGATGTATGCAATCAGTTCCTTAAAGAGTTCTTCACTTTTTGATCTTCAATCCTTTTTCTTTGCTGATGATTTCTTTGCAATTGTGATGATTAAAGATTAAGTAGCCATTGCTCTTGGACATGAGTTGGTTTCTTCATCTTGAGTGTACTATCTGATGTCCCATGCTACTTTCTGAAGTCTTAGGTCTTGGTTTCTTGTAGCGTTGAAATTTTTTTCTAATTGTTAGTTGTCAATTGCTTGGATAATTTCACTTCTATTTCATTTCAAATCTCGTAACATGAGATAAACATGTTTACACATGTATAGTGAAACATATTCTCATTTGAGTAAGCCTATTGTATTCTTACAAGAAACTTAATAGAGACATTAATCATTCGTCAAAGCATTTTCTTTAAATTAACTTTGTTGTCATTCAAAACAAATAAGCATAAAGGGTTCTGGAGCTAACAATATATTATATGAAAGATGAGATACAGATACATTTACCTCGCTTATCTCTGTTGATGTTCTTTAGTCATGAAACATAGAATGGCAGTAGATTCTAGCATAGCGTGACCTCTTGATTCATCCTTTTTCTAGATGTCTAGCACATTCTTCTTCTTCTTTATGTATGGTGTAGCACGTAATATTTAATCTAATATGCCTAGGACATATTCAAATTAATTATTAGTCATTACTCTTTTGTTCTAGTTCTTAATTCTAACTTTTAGAAAATACTTAGTGAAAATACAGGTAATTTTTTTTTTTGAAATAAGAGATGAAAATGTGAGTCGCGCATAAGGTGAATACTACATCGTTTGATTTCGTGAAACAGTATCAAGGAAACATCCACATCATAAGCAAAATCACAAATCATAACATGACAGCCATCATATCATATATATATAAATAGGGTTCAACCATACATCAAGTTAGGTAGTAGCAATAAGTACTGTAACGTTTCGATTTTGCCCATGTACAAATGATTAAAATGCCCCTGAGACCATTTTTACCGGGAGAATGAGGATAATCGGCCCCGGCCATCCTCAAAGGGTTGTTCTAGTATTGAAAGGGAATTATGTGTGATTTCATGTGTTATGTGTGTTAATAGAGCAGAAGAATCTTATTTTTGAGTTTCTGTGCACAAAATTACCAAAACGCCCCTGTGACTGATTGGCATAAAATTAATTCCCGACTGGACTCGGACCTTGCCCGAGAGTTTGAAATATCATTTTTAAGGGATGTTTAATGTCTGTTTAAGCTCGGGTGGTCCTAGGAAGTTTTTGTCAAAAATTACCGTTTTGCCCCTAATTAAGGGCATAACGAATTTAACTACATAATTAACGGAACCTAAGCAATATTAGGCTTTAATCGAAGATTAATTTATTTTAATAATTAATCTAGAGTCAAAATAGTTAATTAGGGTTAGATTGCTTAAAGAAACTCAAAACCCTTTTCTTAATTCACGAATTAGTGTCATATCAATTTAAAATAGTATTTTCTCTATTCAATTTCTTAAATCATGGGAATGGTCATGTGATGAGATTCCTCACTAATAGAGGTGGATTTGCACTAATTGTGTAAGAAAACTCTTTAATCTTGTCTTGAGCCACCTTAATTGCTCACTTTCTCACCTAAACACTTAATTACAACTCCTAATCCATGACCTAACCAAATCAACTTCTAAACACACTCATAAAATAACATTAAAATGAGATTTTCTCCTCTCGTTTTCTCCTTAATATGACCGGCCACTCCCCCTCCATTTTCATCCATCACATGTTGAAATTCAATTAAAATATGCACTCAAGAACCATGCCTTAAGCTGTACCCAAACCCATACCATGCAAAGAGATATTTTTCTTTTCCTTCTTCCCTCCAATTGCCGCAGCCTTCCCTCCTTCATCCTCTCATATCTCATTTTCTATAAATAGCTCACTCATGGAAGCTTACAAGAGCATTTGGCTATTCTTGCAACTCTAGTTTCCTTTCTTTGTCTTCAAGAGTTCGTCGTCTTCTTCTTCTTCTTTATTCTTCAAGAGCCACCACCCTCCACCACTTCTCAACCCTAAACCACCACACAACCACCATCAACCTCCCCTAAAAACACTTAACTTCTCCATTCCCAAGACCAAAACCCAAGACAAACCTTTCTTCTTTCTTTTCCTTGGCCGAAATCACCTTGAAGCTCTAAGGAAGATTTGTTCTTCTTATCTCATTTCCAAGACCAAGCTCTTTTCTTTGCAAGAAAAATATCTTTGGTAGGAGTTGTTTTGAAGTTTTTCATTCTTCTCTTTTGTATTACTCTTGGATTGAGATGTTATAATATTGGTTTTCTTTTTCTCCTTTTCATTATCGATTTCTTACTTTCCTTTTCTTTCTCTTCATTTTCGGCCTTGATGGCCTTATTCTTGGAGAACCACGACTTGATGATGACGACCTTAGATGTTTGGTTACAAAACTATCATTTACTTGATCTCTAAAGCTTGAAGGTTCCATTTTTAAAAGTTTTTGCAAATGAAGATGTCACTTGGTTTTCCTTGATAAGTCTTACTTGAGCTAAAAAAATAAAATGATATGGTTATGTTGTCACCTAATTAACTTAAGTTCAAGACTTACCCCTTTCAACTTTAAAGTTAATCAGTGTTCTAGAGTAATTACTCTAGATAGGAATCTTGAGCATAAAACTAAAAAGGAATAATTAGACATTCTTTCACTTTGCAAACCTTGGAGTTGATCGGTGTTTTAGAGTTATCACTCTAAATAGGAAGCCTAAAACTTAAAGAAATAATAAAAGGAAATGCATTCACGTTTATGTTTCAAGTCCTTGCATTTCATATTTACATTCAAGTCTTGCACCTCATATTTATTTCCAAGTTGTCACCTAAAGCTTGAAGATAAGAAATGAACTTGCATTCCATGTTTATATTTCTTGTCTAGCATGTTTATATTTCAAGCCGTCACCTAAACTTAAAGATTAAAAATGAACTTGCATTCTCATATTTAATTTCAAGCCTTGCATATCATGTTTATATTTCCCTTACCATCACCTTATTATACCAAGATTAAAAATGAGACTTGCATTTGCATATTTAAGTTTATGCCATCACCTAAATAATCTAGTGCGCAAAACTTACCCCTTTCAACTTACATGGGGATTTTGGTCCATGAAACATCTATCTTTATAAATGTGAATTGGTTCTTCAAGAAAATAAGGTCCTAGTGAATGTTATATTATTGTCTTAAGAAAATAAAGTTTGTGTCTTACAACTTTTCCTCAAAGTATAAGCTTGTTCTTAAAGTGTTAAAGCTTAGTTCACATAACCAAAAATCACTTGTGCTCTCAGCCTTTGTGTAACACCCTAAAAATTAGTTAAAAATTAATTTGAGCTTTATCAGTCATAATTTCAAAAATTTGATAATTTGAACAATGATGAGGATGATCCAACGGATTTGTGTAAAAAAAAACATGAATAGTAACTTGCGGGCCCCACAGGCCTGTCAGGACAGCTGAAATCCTAGAATTGGGCCTTGAAGATGCCCAAAATTGAGAAATTATATGATTATGGTTAGAAATAGGTAGAATTAAAGATTTTTTTGGGAAATATTTGATTACCCGGGTACGGTGTTTCACCCGTTCGGTGAAATTTCGGTGTACGATTTCTAATACTGAAAGATAGTTTAATCTTATAAAAGGATAGTGTCTATCCTTTATATACCAAGTGTAAGGCTAAGATTTAATCTTGAATTACAAGATTAAATCATAGCCATTTATCTTGCTTTCTTGTAAGAAAAGTTTGGATTTTATATTAGATAAAGATTAAACTAACATATAATCATTTAAAGCCACCAACTTTGTCATTTTCACTCTCCATTCTCGGCCAGCAAAGGGGCAACAACAGAAACCTCCATTCTTTGTTCTTAAAAGCTCCAAAATTGATTTCCAACCTCAAAAACCTTAACCTAGAGTTGATAAAACTTCCAAGTTCCTTCATAAAACTTGTTCTACACATCAATATCTACCATTCTAACCGATTGAAATTTCAATTCCTCACTTTGATATCTCATAGTCCTCTACCTAAGGAAGGGTTTGGTGTGGGTTTAGGAGCTTGAAGTGGAAGAAATCAACCTTGGAGCACCTTGGAGCCAAGGATCCAAAAGACACCAAAAGTAGGGTTTTCTTTGGCCTTTTTCTTTCAAACTTTTTCTGAGCAATTCTTACTGGTTTCAATCCAAAATTTCTAGTTAATTTGGTTGATATTATGTTGTTATTGATGTATGAATTTTTCTGAAGTGTTTGGATGAGGATAGAGAGATCATTTTGTCAAAAGATGTTGAGTGATACTTGTTGGATTTTCGATTTTCTGATAGGCAGTGTGTGATCATGAATTTTCTGGGCTTGTTGTGGGCATTTTCTTGAACTGAAAAAAATATATGTTGGAGTTAACATCTTTAGCTAGTCCCACGAATTTTCTTGGGTTTTTATTTTGAGTCAAATTTCCTTAGAAAAATCAAGAACTAAAGTTAAGCATGTGCTTCCTGAAATGTTGAATCTGAAGCTGTGAACTTGTGGAATTATTAACCTAGAAAATGATCGAATTATTAGCTGAAATTTTCACAAGATGTTGAGGACATATTGAGGTCCAACTTTAATTTTTGGTACAAAGTTCTGGGTTCATTTAATAGGGTAGAAAAATTGAGACTTCTGGCTATTGGCTAAGAGTGTATAGTTTCTGACCACTAAATTTGTAGAATTTTGTTAATATAGTTAGAGAACTCTAATTACCCTGTAATTTTTATAGGACCTTGGTCACCCATTCAAGTGTCCTTGATAATTTGTATAGCCTCTGAAATGATTGTTTTATGTGCAAATAAATTCGTGCCACAATAGTGTGAAATTTGCCATTGTGCTGAAAATAAATGGATGCTTTGAATTGAAGAAATGATGGCATTTTGTACTAGTATGACATCAGTACCTGAATATGAGTATGAATAATTGAGCATGTGAACTTATTGATGAGGTTAGGTACATATAGATATGAATGATTATTACAATTGCTTATATGCAAAAGAAAAGGATAAGGTTATGTTTCTTGGACTGGAGAAAGTAAATCCAGTTTGTTAGGGAAAGTAAACCTAACTACCAAGAAGAGCATAAGATTTATAATCCTTGGGTTGGAGAAAGTAAATTCAGTCTGTCAGGGAAAGTAAACCTGACTACCCTTGAATTGAGTCGGGGAAAGTAAACCTGGCTAGGAATAGGTCTGTGTGAGAATTGGAGAAAGTAAATCCAATGATCATGTATAGGAATGAGCTCAGTCTTGAAAAGCAGTCTGTTACCCATTATTGCCACACTGGGGATGGTGGTACATAATGCCTAGATGTGACAAGATTAGTCAAGGGCCAAGACAAGTTTAAGAAGCAAAATTTTATAAGAAATCCTTTGTCTTATACCGAGTGAAGAAGTTTAGTATTGATATTGAGACCAATATATTTAAGTGGAAAGTTAGTAGTATATGATATGGAGTAGTATGGTATATGTATATTAAGTGATTGAATGTTAAAAGTAACCCACTTCGGAAGTATGATTTGGAACTTTAAAAATAAACCGTTATTATATAATGCATGACCACTTTTTCTTAACAAACCGAAGTGGCTGGGGCGATAACGATGACATTATAATTGTGTAACTGGGGAGTTACCCTACTAAGAATTTTAAAATTCTCACCCCTATGTTTTTGTGTTCCCGTGTCATCTCCAGGTTGATCCAGAGAATGATGCGGCTGCTGCGTGAAAGAAACTCAGGATTGCAGTAGTTTAGGAGTTGATGTTTTTCTTACATGGTGTATAGCTGCAAGTACTCGTGTAAATAAATGTAATAGAGATTGTGTATGTGTTAAAGCTCATAGTAGAGCTTCCTTATGTAATTGACTTTATAGTAAATAAATGTTTTGTATCTTTATTATATATTTTAATCGAATTACGCTAGTTATTACACAAAATCATCGAATTTGCTATAGTTATTTAAGAAAGGTTTGGTACTTTATAAGTAACAACTTTCAAGTCTGATGTCATGACTTAAGGATGATGTTGTACTTGGGAGGATGTTACACTTTGCAACTAAACTAAGGGTATTATTTGTGTTTCTATAAGGGTGAAGTTAATTATAAGTGTATCTCTGAAGTTAATTATAAGTGTATCTCTCGATCTAGAATTAACTTAAAAAGACTAGTTACTAGAAATGCCTATTTTGTATTCTTGTATGCTCCTACGAAATTAAATTTTAGTTTCTATTCCAAACCTTCCAGATTCGTTGTATGCTATATGGAATATGTTTACCATGATAAAATTGTTGTTAATGAGTGTGGTAATTAATTTTAGTAATTAAGGGAGGACTAGTAACTAGAAAGAACCTAAAATGTGAATTCTAGAACTCCTTAAGACAAATAACATGTATTCTGTCCAACATGTGATATTTAAGTAAAAATGATGTTTAACACTTAGTACATATATAGGAAACACTCATAATTGGTTTAGGAATTAATTCTAGCGTCCTAGGAAAAGTTGGTAATGAGAGAGGGTTGAAAACGTAAGTTCTAGAACACTGAAATGGTTCATTTTCTTTTCTGTTTCAAATCTGTCCATATTTGTTTAGAGATGTTCTTGAGGTTAATAATTAGTGAGAATCATTGGAATTGATCCCCTAGATGTGTAAAAGAGTAAATACGAAAAGATAGGTCTACCCGATTTAGAGGTTTTATCGATTAAGGAGTTGATAAGAATGCTTGTCTTATGAGATGTTAATATTGATGTATTGGTTATGTTTGCATGTAGCAAAGATTGTTATGGCATGTTATGATTACATGTGAAATGTTTAAGATGCATATGTTGAAGTAATATGAAAGTATGTGACAATTATATGAAATGTTTGTATTCTTGCATCTTGATATAATAGTCTAATGTTGAGGATACATAAAACATATGAAGATGTTCCTCTAGACTCCCCAAATTAAAGGTTATGAGACGTGATCCAGTAAGGAAATGATCCTTTGGACTCCTCGAATTAAAGATTATGAAAGGTGATCATAGCCCCCTATCCCATACTTAAAGTTAGGTGTTAACTTATCTTAAGGATAAAAATATGCTAGTGACGACTAGTGAGGTATGAGCTCATAACCTAGAACTCTCAAAATGCGAGAGTAATAGGGTGGCCCTAGATAAGAGAAAGAAAATGGTCTAAGTCACCTAAAAGATAAATTAAGGAAATTCATGCTATAATTACTATGATCCATGAGCATCACTTATGTTTGCACTTAGCATGTTGCACCTTGCATTGACATGCATTTCATGATGAGGCATGATGCATTCATGACATCCAAGACGCATATTAAGATGAATGGGCTTCGGTAAGTGATATTTCGGAAACTTAATAATTGAACCTTATGCATGCTCACTATTTTATAATAAAACCCAGGGTTCCTAAGGACGTAGATGATGACACTAGGATAGAAGGACACCCTAAGTTTCTCACTCCTTCTATCTTTTCTTTCTGTCGCGTCTTTAGAAGTCAAGAGCAACGTTTGTGATTTACATTAACGCGCCCACTTGGGAGGCATACTACGATGCGGCTAATTAGTCATATCACTTTGTGGGTCGTTGTGCCATTCGTCTTTTTGTGTACATGGACTGCCCCTTTGCATACCCAGTTTCTAGCTTCCGGTTCTCTCTTGCTTCCCCCTTTGGCGACGACCTCGTTTCGAGCGTGCATGTCCCCGTGAGGAGCGGACTCGCCATACTCAGCCAGCCACTTCCGCTATCCATGACTTTCCGGAGTACATACCCTGCTCTCCCTCGGCTTTTTCGAAGACGGATCCATCTAATGACTCCGCTACCTAGGTACCCTCCGAGGGCTCTTCACCTATCGTGCCGATGGACTTTGGTAAGAGCAGCGAGGCCACGATGACACCGCTGATCCGTAAAGGACGTGTGAGGATGACACCCGATCGAGGAGCCCATGTAAGGCCTGCTCACAGTTTGACCACTCCAGCCGAACTGGCTCAGTGGGTTGGGAATGTTCCTCCCCTTTAGGGCAAGCAGCAGTAGGAGCTGGCAGCTTTTGTGATGGTGCTTGAGCATATGTCTGGCATAGGATAGCCTTCTTTTGTATTAGGGGTTATCTACTTTAGATGCACTAGGGTAGGCGAGGGTTTTCTGATCTATGTACTTTATGTTTTTATGTATTTCAGATGACTGTACTTATTGTTACTATCTAACTTGATGTATAGTTGAACCTTAATTATATATATGGTATGGTGGTTGTTATGTTATAATCTTGTGCCCTTATTCTTTGCATGCCTGGTTTCTTATCACTTGTTTACAAACCACACGACGTAGCGTTATCGTATGCTTCGTGCTTATCTTATGTGCAGCTCGTGTTTTCATTTCTTATTTCAAAAAAAATTTACCCCTATTTTCGTTAAGTATTTTCTAAAAATTAGAATTAAGAACTGGAACAAAAGAGTAATAACTAATAATTAACTTAAATACATCCTAGGCGTGTTAGGTTAACTATTAGGGTATTACAAGTACAGTCATCCGATATACATAAAAACATAAAGTACATAGATCTAAAACCCTCACCTACCCTAGTACGTCTAAAGTAGATAACCCCTAATACAAAAGAAGGCTATCCTATGCCAAACATATGCTTGAGCACCATCACGACTGCTGCCTGCCCCAAGGGGGAGGAACATACCCAACCTACTGAGCTAGTTCGGCTAGAGTGGCCAAATGGTGAGCGGGCCTCACATGGGCTCTTCGACGGGGTGTCATCCTTACACGTCCTCCATGGATCGGCTGCATCACCATGGCCATGCTGCCTTCACCAAAGTCCATCAGCACGGTGGGTGAAGAGCCCTCGGATGGCACCTAAGTGGCGGAGTCCTCAGATGGATCCATCTCCAAAAAAGTCGAGGGAGAGTGGGGTACGTACTCCGAAAGATCACGGATAACAGAAGTGGCCGATTGAGTACGACGGGTCTGCTTGTCATGGGAACGTCGCCAAAAGGGGAAGCAGGAGAGAACCGAAAGCTAGAAACTAGGTGTACGAAGGGGCGGTCCATGAACACAAAAAGGCGAACGGCACAACGACCCACAAAGTGATACGACCTATGGGTGGCATCGTAGTGCATCTCCCAGGTGGGTGTGTCAACGTAGATCATGAACATCGCCATTAATCTCTAAAGATGTGATGGAAAGAAAAAATAAAAGGAGTGAGAAACTTGATAAAGAATCTCAGTAGGGTGTCCTTCTAACCTAGTGTCATCATCTACGTCCTCAGGAACCTTAGGTTTTGTTATAAAGTAGTGAGCATGCATAAGGTTCAATTTTTAAGTTCTAAAATATCATTTACCGAGGCCCATTCATTTTAATATGCGTTTCAAATGTTATGAATGCATCATGCCTCATCATGAAATGCATTTCAATGCAAGGTGCAACATACTAAGTGCAAACATAAGTGATGCTCATGGATCATAGTAATTATAACATGAATTTCCTTAATTTATCTTTTAGGTGACTTAGACCATTTCCTTCTCTCATTTGGGGCTACCTATTACTCTCGCCTTTTGAGAATTTTAGGTTATGAACTCATACCTCACTAGTCGTCACTAGCATATTCTTATATTTAAGATAAGTTAACACCCAACTTTCAAGTACGAGATAGGGGGCTAGGATCACCTTTCATAACCTTTAATTCGGGGAGTCCAAATGATCACTTCTTTATTGGATCACCTCTCATAACCTTTAATTCGGGAGTCTAGCGGATCATTTCCATATGTTTTATGCCACATTAACTTTAGCATGTTATCTTAAGATGCAAAAATACAAATATATCATTTAATGCCTTATGCTTTCATAATACTTCAATGTATGCATCCTAAATATTCTAAGTGAAATCATAGCATGCCACAATAAATTTTGCTACTTATAAACCATGTATGCAAACATTACTAATCACACAAATTCTCACATTCATTAAATCATATCACTTCGTGGAGTAAGCACTTCCATTATCTCTTAATCGATTAAACTTCTAAATCGGGTAAACCCAACTTTTGTATTTATTCTTTTATACATCTAAGGGGTTAATTACAATGTTTTGCATTAATTATTAACCTCAAAAACATCATTAAACAAGGCTGGATAGAAGTTAGACAAAAGTAGAAAATGGGCAATTTTGGTGTCCTAGAAGTTATGTTTTCGAACCTTTCTCATTACCGACTTTTCCTATGATGCTAAAATTAATTCCTGAACTATTTATGAGTGATTCCTATACATTTACTAAGTGGTGAATGTCACTTTTACTCAATTAATGCTTGCTGGGCAGAAACCATGTTTATCATTCAAAAGAGTCCTAGAATTTACATTTTGGGTTCTTTCTAGTTACTAGTCCTTCCTTAATTACTAAAATTAATTACCCCATCTATTAGTAACAATTTTTCTTGTAACATCCTCCCAAGTACAACGTCATCCTCAAGTTATGACATCGGACTTAAGAGTTGTTACTTATAGTAATAACTATAGCAAATTCGATGGGTTCGTGTAATAACTAGCATAATTTGATTAAAATATATAATAAAGATACCAACCAGTTACATAATGAAGCCTTAACAGATATACAATCCCTATTACCTTTACATACTCATATGCCTGAAACTATATACAACATAATAAAAGCATTAAGTACTACACTACCGCACTTCCAAGTTCTTTTGCATAGCAGCCTCTCAGTTCTCTGCATCAACCTGGAGGAGACACGGGAACACAAAACATAAAGGTGAGAATTATACAATTCTCAGTAGGGAAACTCCCCAATTACGCAATCATAATGTCATCGTCATCGCCCCAACCACTTCGGTCTATTAAGAAAGTGTGAGCATGCAATATATATATATATATATATATATATATATCAAATGTTCATTTTAAAGTTATAAAATCACCTTTCCGAAGTGGGTCTTCTTTATTATTCAATTACTTAAAACATGTATTTCGTGACGTTCATGATCATAGAAATTCCTTCAAGACCAATAATTTAACAAAATATACGTGTACAAATGGCAATTTCGATGATCTTTTTGTGCCCTTGACATAATAAAGGAGACTTTTCGGTGCCCTAATGGGGATCTTGCCGTGCTCTTTACATAATAAAATGGACTTTTCCATGCCCTAATAGGGACTTCTCCGTGCCCTTTACATAATAAAGGGGACTCTGCCTTGCTTTTTTTAGATTAAAGGGACTTAATTTTTCACTTAGCACATACATTATCCTCAAGCTCACATATACATGCATCACATTTCTATATGCATGAATATAATGCTCTGATCTCATAATGCTTCAAACCTATATAGATCATTCATTCATTCCTCATAACATAATCTTGGAAGTCCATGGCATGCATGCATACACATCAAACTTGAACCAACTGTCATTAGCTCACTAATTCAAGGCATTATCACAATTTCAGCACATTGGTAGATTTTTCACTCAAGTAACACAATTTATTTTTCATACCAAATAACCAATTCAAAGCCTATAAAAATTTTCTAAGACACTTCAATGTGTCCATAAAGTTCCATGAAAATTTTGGAGTATAAAAAGGTCTCTAACTGTATTAATAAAATCTCACAATTTCAGAGGTCAGAAACTACACACTCTCAACCAATAGCAAGAAGTCTCAATTTTTCTACCCTATCAATTGAACCCAGAACTTTGTACCAAAAATTAGATTTGTAGCGCAATACGTTGTCAACATCTTGTGAGAATTTCAGCTAATAATTCGATCATTTGCTAGGGTAATAAAATTAGATAAATTCAGTACTACAAATTGGACTGGCTGGACAGCACCCCTGACCTGTTCAGTTTTCCATTTTTTAAAAGTAGTAAAAGTGATAAAGAAGACCCAAGAGAACTACTGGAAACTCTTCCATATGTTAGCTTTATCATATAAAAATTTTAGCTCATGATGATTCTCAAAATTAGTGAGAAAAATCAAAACATTTCACCTGCTTGCTAAATTCGGGATTTTCAGTAGCATCATTCATAACATGGTTTTGCAAAAAGGGTTTCCTAACTTCATCAAAACTCTCTACCAAAATTAATACATCAATATCTATGTAAAATCAATCAATATAACTGAATAGCTCCAGCCAATTCAATCAGAAACCATTAGATGAAAATTGGAAAGAAAAGGGCACAAATAAAACCTTACTTGAATCTCCATAGCTCCTTGCCTAGAACAATCTTCCCAAGTGTTTTCTTCATTGAAAATTCTTCCAAACAGCCCTTAAACCTCCCTTTGGCAGTGATGTATGATGGCTCAAAGCTGGAAAATAGTGATGGATTACTATTCTAATAAGTTAGTTTTGTAGATTATAAAGAGTAGAACAAGTTTTGTGAAGGGAGTTTGTGGTTTTAACAAGATTTGGCTATGAAAATGGAGGTTTGAAATCAAGTATTGATGCTCATTGAGGAGCAACAATGGTGGTTGTGTGTGTTCAGCAAGTTGGCTGAGAATAATAACTTAAGGGACAAGCTTATTGGCTTAAATTATTTTAGTGTACAATGTGAACATTCTTTAATATAAAATCTAATTCTTTCAAAAAAGAAAACAAAATGAATGGCTAGGATTTGATCTTGTAATTCAAGATTAAATCCTCGCCTTACACTTGGATTGAATGGATATACATTATCCATTTATGATAATTAAACTATCTTTTGGTGTTAAAAATCATACACCGAAATTTTACTGAACCGGTAAAACAATGTACTCGGGTAATCAAACATTGCCCAAAAATTAATTCTAGGTACAAAATATTCATTTCCAACCTTAACCCCATATTTTCTCAGTTTCAGGTATCTTTGAGCCTCGAATAAAGGGTTTCGGTTGTCCCGGTGGGCTTGCGGGGCCCGCAAAATACTATTCACCATTGGACCGTCCTCATCATTGTTAAAACTATCAAATTTTTGAAATTACGATTAATAAAGTTCAAATTAATTTTTAACTAATTTTAAGGGTGTTGCATTACCACCCACCTTAGAAAGAATTTTGCCCTTAAAATTCATTTGAAAACAACTTCAAAAAGAAATTCTCATAAATCATACATGGAATTCATGCATAGTTTAAACAATTCAACCAAATCATAAACATTCCTACCTAGGATCAGATTTTTGGATATGACGTTCCCTTAGCACTCATAGTAAAAGCCTTACTCTGGTGTTGTGGCTTTTCAGCAAGGCTTATTGCCATGATATTTTCCACATTTAGGACACTCTTGTCCTAACACCGGTCTTGATCCTTGCATGAGTGCCATGAACTCCAGCTCCTTTGCATTCCAATTCAATCTTTTTGTCATCTAATTGGCCATTGCAACTTGCTCCTTCATAGTGGCAGCCATCTCATGAGACTATGCTAAGTGTGGTAGCAACCAACAACAATACCACTAGACTGTCATGCATATCTAAACCTTATATCTTTTCATATAGATAAGATTCAAGGCATGACTTATCTACTCTTAGGAAACATAGCCAGTCCATTCCTCAAGGTCCTACTAGGATGAACTGCTCTGATACCATAATGTAACATCCTTCCATGTACAACGTCGTCCTTAAGTCATGACATCGAACTTGAGAGTTGTTACTTATAAATGAGCGGACCTTTCTTAAATGACTATAGCAAATTCGATGGGTTCGTGTAATAACTAGCATAATTCGATTAAAATATATAATAAAGATACCAGTCAGTTACATAATGAAGCCTTAATAGATATACAATCTCTATTACATTTACATACTCATATGCCTGCAACTATATACAACATAATAAAAGCATTAAGTACTACACTACTGCACTTCCAAGTTCTTTTGCATAGCAGTCACTCAGTTCTCTGCATCAACCTGGAGGCGCCACGGGAACACAAAACATAGGGCTGAGAATTATACAATTCTCAGTAGGGAAACTCCCCAATTACGGAATCATAATGTCATCGTCATCACCCCAACCACTTCGGTTTATTAAGAAAGTGTGAGCATGAAATATATGTATATGTCAAATGTTCATTTTAAAGTTATAAAATCACCTTTCCAAAGTGGGTCTTTTTTATTATTCAATCACTTAAAACATGTATTTCATGACATTAAGGATCATAGAAATTCCTTCAAGACCAATAATTTAACAAAATATACGTGTATAAATGGCAATTTCAATGATCTTTTCGTGCCCTTGACATAATAAAGGGGACTTTTCCATGCTCTAATGGGGACCTTGCCATGCCCTTTACATAATAAAGGGGACTTTTCCATGCCTTGATGGGGACCTTCCCATGCCCTTTACATAATAAAGGGGACTTTGTCTTGCCCTTTTTAGATTAAAGGAGACTTAATTTTTCACTTAGCACATACATTATCCTCAAGCTCACATATACATGCATCACATTTCTATATGCATGAACATAATTCCTTGATCTCATAATACTTCAAACCTATATGTATCATTCATTCATTCTTCATAACATAATCTTGGAAGTCCATGGCATGCATTCATACACATCAAACTTGAACCAACTGTCATTAGCTCACTAATTCAAGGCATTATCACAATTTTAGCACATTGGCAGATTTTTCACTCAAGTAACACAATTTATTTTTTATACCAAATAACAATTCAAAGCCTATAAAAATTATCTAAGAAACTTCAATGTGTCCATAAAGTTCCATGAAAATTTTGGAGCATAAAAAAATCTCTAACTATATTAATAAAATCTCACAATTTCAGAGGTCAGAAATTACACACTCTCAACCAATAGCCAGAAGTCTCAATTTTTCTACCCTATCAAATGAGGCCAGAATTTTGTACAAAAAATTAGAGTTGGACCTTAGTATGTCTTCAACATCTTGTGAAAATTTCAGCTAATAATTCGATCACTTGCTAGGGTAATAAAATTAGATAAATTCAGTACTACAAATTGGACTGGCTGGACAGCACCCCTAACCTGTTCGGTTTTCCATTTTTTAAAAATAGTAAAAGTGATAAAGAAGACCCAAGAAAATTACTGGAAACTCTTTCATATGTTAGCTTTATCATATAAAAATTTTAGCTCATGATGATGTCTCAAAATCAGTGAGACAAATCAAAACATTTCACCTGCTTGCTAAATTCGGGATTTTCAGAAGCATCATTCATAACATGGTTTTGCAAAAAGGGTTTCCTAACTTCATCAAAACTCTCTACCAAAATTAACACATCAATATCTATGTGAAATCAATCAATATAACTAAATAGTTCTAGCCAATTCAATCAGAAATCATTAGATCAAAATTGGAAAGAAAAGAGGACAAATAAAACTCTACTTGAATCTCCATAGTTCCTTGCCTGGAACAATCTTCCCCAAGTTTTTATTTTCATTCAAAATTCTTCCAAACAGCCCTTAAACCTCCCTTTAGCAGTGATGTATGATGGCTAAAAGTGGGAAATAGCGATGGATTAAAATTCTAATCAGTTAGTTTGGTAGATTATAAAGAGTAGAACAAGTTTTGTGAAGGGAATTTGTGGTTTTAACAAGATTTGGCTATGAAAATGGAGGTTTGAAATCAAGTATTGATGCTCATTGAGGTGCAACAATGGTGGCTGTGTGTGTTCAAAAAGTTGGCCGAGAATGATAACTGAAGGGACAAGCTTATTGGCTTAAATTATTTTAGTGTACAATGTGAACATTCTTTAATATGAAATCTAATTCTTTCAAAAAAGAAAACAAAATGAATGGCTAGGATTTGATCTTGTAATTCAAGATTAAATCCTAGCCTTACACTTGGATTGAATGGATATACATTATTCAAGATTAAATCCTACTAAGATGAAGCTCTTGTATGCATTCAACATTCTTGACTTGGTTGCGATAACAACATGGTTGTGATCAAGCACAACCTTATTAATGCACCATCAACTATTTGCTGCCTTACTTGCTGTAATCTTCGTATCATATTCTGCATGCTTAGTAGGCTGCACCCTCAATGCTCTAAGGATTTTTGAGGCACGTCTTCCCTCCTGTGAGCATAAAAGCAACATGTAATTTAATTGTCCATCCGAATCCTTCCTTGAATTTCTTACTTTGAACTCAAAACCTATTTTCTTGCATAATTTTTGTAGAATGCTCGTACTTCCTCATCTGCATTAAATACCATCCTAGCAACAGGCACCTTCATCTCCTGATCCAGTTAAGGATGATCTATCTAAACTTCGATAGAACATGAACATGAACATCAACATTCATTGTATTCTCTATTTTGTGCACTTTTTTTATAACAACAAACCTACAACAAAATCTAAAGCACTTTACAATTATTTTCCACAACTTCACAAACTAGTTGACAATTTTTTCCACAATTTTTTCCTTTCCATTCATAGTTTTTTTTATTGAAAAGACTCTGATAAAAAATACAACAAAATACCCATGCATAACTTCTTTAGTTTACAACAATTTACTACTGGTTTCCAACTTCTATCCACGCATTTACACTTCAGCCCTCCACTATTAAGACTAGTTGCCAAGTTCTAACAGAGCCATTCCCAGTTTTTTTTGTTGTTGACAACACTCTTATAATATATATATATAATTCCTATGCATAATAGGAGTTTGCAACAATTTTAAAAAGTTTTACAACTTTCTGGCCCATGGTTAACATCTTCTTTCCATGCATTTCCGATGCTTAACACTAGTTTACAACATTTTTGCATAGGTTTACAACTTTTTTATTATGATTTCACAATAATTTACTACTAGTTTACAATTTTTTTCAGGCATTTACAACTCGTCGTTAACTATTAACGTTTGCCTTTACATTCTAACATTGCCATTCACAGTTTCTTTTTCTTACTGAACATATTCTAAAAAGAAAACTATATTTTCTGACATCAACCATAAACACATGAAGAATCATACTAGAAATGATGAACTCACATACCTTACAAACAAAAACTCATTCACAAATCATGAACAAGTGTAGAAGATATTGTTTTTAGGTTCCCTCTCCTGTACTTCCTAAAAAAATTTGTAGAAAAACATGAATAAAATGAGCTGTCATCAACAGTTACGTATGGTTTTTTTTACACTAGAAACATTTTCTTCTTTTGCTGTACGATGCCACGAACGAGAGCTGAGTGGGTGGGAGAACTGAACTAGAAAAGCACAAAGCTTTGATGAGTTAGTGAGAGTTTTCCCTCCATTTTTCTCCTGACACCCCCTAATGTCCTCAATCCATATTTTTCTCCTTTTTCCTTTTCTTGCCTTTCTGCATGTTGGTTTTCCTTTTCTTTTGTTGGCCAAAAATGCTCCTCCATGGTTAGGTTTCCTTTTCTCTTTTGTCGGCCAAAATGCCCCTCTGTGTCCAATACATTTGCATACGAAAAATTTGTTGTTTAGTGTAGTGGATGTAGCTGGTGTAAGTATAATGATGTATGTGTATCATTTCTCATAATCTAAATGGAATAGGATGGATCCAATTCCATCGAATCCCACTAACTCTCCTCATTTAGCTTCCCTTCCAATTTGAGGTGTATGGGATGGAACTGTCTACTTTTTAGCCATATTTTTATTGTAATTACCACTTTATCCCTTGACCTTCTTGCTTTTTCTGTGATAGCAGCCATGTTCTTCACACTTTAGTTGCTTTTTTCACCTCCCAAATAAATCCCTTTAGTTTGATTTTCACTATTTTTAAATGTGGGTTTTTCAAGAATTACTGAGAAGTTACATGGTGATTGATAGGTAGTATACCATGGTGCAGGAAGTTATGGTATAACAGCCAACCCACACGTTGATTCTCATGGTTGTTGTGAAAGGAACATGTTGATTTTGAATTGTTATTGTTTTGTTTTCCACTACCCATGTAATTTTATTATCACTCTTTCTCATTTACCCAACTATAATTTACAATTCATTTCCTTTCTTTTTCATGAGTACAGAAATACCATAGGGATTTATTGCTAGAAGCAAAAATGCTGATGTAGTAGGGTAAAAAGAGTTTTGTTTGGGCAATTATACCTTTTTTTTTCTTTTTCCATATTTCACCTACAGAAGTCATTTTCTAGAGAACTGAGAAGGAAAATGTGCAAGATGAGTGTTGTATTATGATGCTTTCATTCTTTCTATTTTGTGCGAGTATCCATGTTTATTATTTTTCATGTTAAAACAATTAAATTGTAATATATTTATCATAAGGGTAATTATAGAAAAATATTTTGATTCCATTCTTTTCCATTTTATTATCTAAACAATGGAGTGGTAATTATACTCCATTCTATCTTCAATAATCCAAACAATGGTATGGGATCTCTATTCCATCCCACTCCACTCCATTCTACTTTATTCCACTTTCTTTCATTTCGCTCCATCGACCATTGTTTATCCAAACAAAGCCTTATTTTTTTTTCTTGTCATGAGTTTCCTATGGTTTTGAATAGTTCATCCAGGATACGTATCAATGAATCAATCTATATGACATACGTTTGGTTTGATTTTTTTAGGGTGAAAAAAAATTAAAAAGGTATAAGCTAAATAAGAACTTAGATGGGCAGACCTATGAATTAACCCACCCATAGCCCACATATTTAGGTAGTGTTTGATAAGGGGACAGAGACAGAAATACAGGGATAATAGAGATAGTGGAGATAGAGACATAAATAATAAATAGGTATAGGGGTATTATTAGAAGAAAAAATATATTAAATTTCTTTCTCTATATCCTATCCTAACTATCCCTACATTTTATAGGTACAGCAAATTTCTTTCTCTTATTCCTGTCTCCACCACCAAATAGGTTTGTCTCTAGTGTCTCTGTATTTCTGTCCTGGAGATAGTAAACAAATGCTACCTTAGGGGCTTATGTGGGTTAAGATCAATACAACCCAATCATGTTGTGGGCCACTTCTTTATGGGGCTGAATCATAGGTATAACACCTTGATTTTTCTATCTGAGCGAAAATGACCAAAATGCCCCTAAGGTCATTTTTCACCCGGAATTTGAGGATAGCCGACCTGGCAGTCCTCAAAGGGTCAACTAAATGTTTGAAGGGGATTGCATGTGAATGAATGTTAATAGAGCAGAAAAATCTCTTTTTCTGAACTTTCGGGTCAAAATGACCAAAATACCCCAATAGCGTTTTTACGCGGGTATAAGTGTCATCGAGCCCAGAACTTTCTCGAAAAGTTTAAAATGATTTTTTTATGAGTCTGGGCATATCTGTTTAAGTCCCAGTGGTCCCGGGCAATTTTGTGAAAAATTACGATTTTGCCCCTAGATAGTGCATTTTGGGCCTAATGATATGATTAGTAAAACCTACGTGATATTAGGCTCTAATTAAAGATTAGTAAATTCTAATGACTAATTTAGAGTCGAAATAATTAATTGAGGTTAATTAAAACCTAAAATTGCTTAGAGAAACTGAAAACTCTTTTCTAGTTTTAATTCTTTGAGAAAGGAATCTAGAAATAGTGTTTTCTCTCTCCAATTCCCTAAATCAAGGAATGTTGTTGGCATTGGATTCCAAGTTAATGAAGTTTGACTTCATTAATTTAGAAAGACCACCTTCTAATCTAGTCTTCTATGGCCCTAATTACCTACTTACTTATCTAAACACTTAGTCACAAAACTCTAATCTTTGGCCTAATCAAATACTACCTCTAAGCTTACTCCTAATACACATTAAATTGTGATTTTCCTCCCCTAATTAAGAAGAAAACTGCCACCCTCCTCCTCCTCCATTCAAAAAGAATTAATTTATTTTAATTCGAAATGCACAATCAAAGGCCATACTTGAGACTATACCTAGCCATACTCACCACTATACCTCATCATACCTCCATGGAACAAATTCTCTCACCTCATGGAACATGAGGTCATGACCTCCACTACTCCTCCATGTATCTTTATTTGTTTCATTTCTCTATAAATACCATGCCTAGATAGACTTGGTTGCACTTTTGTTCATTTGTTAAGTTTAAGCTTCAAGGAGCATTCTTGAGTTTCTCTTATTTTCTCTTAAGAGTTCAAAGAGTTTTCTCATCTTCATCTCCTTCTTACTCACAAAGAACTAGCCCTCAACCATACACTACCTTGTAAACACTTAGCCTTGTTTTTCCAAAGATCAAACTCAAGAAACACAACTTTCTTCCTTTCTTTCTCTCCTTGGCCGAACACACCTCCAAGCTTCAAGGAAGATTTTTCTTTCATCCTTCTCTCAAGATCAAGTCCTTTCCATATCCAAGAAAATATACCTTTGGTAGGGAGTTATTTTGATAATTATTTCTTTGCTTTGATAAGCTTTATTTTTAGTGCTTTAATGCCTTACAAAATCGATTTCTTCCTTTTCTTTTCTTTTAACATTTCGGCATTCATGGGCTTGTTGGCTTCTCATGATAGCTTGATGATGAGTGTCTCTAGATGATGACTTGAGTTCATCACAATGAGGTCTCTAAAGCTTGGGTTTTGCTTTCTTGAAAGTTTTATTAAAAATGCTACTTAGCCCACTAATGATTTTACCTTAAAAGAAAATATATAACACTTGATTTCAAAGAGCCCAAAGCTTACCCTTACCAACCATAAAGTTGACCAACCGTTCTAGAGTTTACTCTAGATAGGAGTTCTTGGGCATAAAATAAAGAATATGGTGTATTTCATTTCTTTTTGATTTCGGCCTTTTTTCCTTTTCTTTATGGTTTTGTTTCCTTTTGAATCCATTTCCTAGAGCTTGATGATGATGTTCACACCATAAGGTTTTATTTGAAATCTTGGTACAAAGAACTCTAAAGCTTGCTTTATCTTGCTAAGATAAGTTTTGGGTTGAGGTTTATGTTCCTTTAAAGTCTTGAATGGGCTCTAGTAAGACATAAAATGAACTTGCATTCATATTTATATTTCAAGTCCTTGCATGGCATATTTATATTCAAGCTTTGCATTCATAGTTATATTTCCTTGTCATCACCTAATAATTAATCTCGAAGCCTACCTATTTCAACCTTAAAGTTGATTGTTGATTTAGAGTGAATACTCTAAGGGGCCTAGAGCACTAAAATAAAGAATTGGACTTGCATATCATATTCATTTCCAAGTTATCACCTAAAGCTTAAAGATAAGAATTGATCTTGCATTTCATATTTACATTTCCTATCTAGCATGTTTATATTTCAAGCCATCACTTAAACTCAACGATTAAAAATGAACTTGCATCTTATATTTACTTTGAAGCTCTCACTTTATTTTATAATGAAGAATAAAATGAAGTGCATAGCATGTTTAAGATTTTGCCATCAGTAAAAGTTCCTAAAGCTCAAAGACTTACCCTTTTTATCTCAAGTAAGGTTTGGAAAATGGAAGCATTCTAAGAATGCTATTTTTTGGCCATGTGATGAGGATGGTCTTTGCATAAGCTTCATCTAGTCACAAGGACCAACAAACTATGCCTTAGGATTTTCTTAAGCATAGGTGAACTCAGAGAATATTTCAAGCATGATTTTACATTTTAAATTCCAACCATGAAACATTCAAAATAATTACTTCCCTCATTTATTTTATGATAGTTTTAATGAAATAAGTTGTTTTCCAAAGGGTTTTAGAAGTCCTAAAATGATTCCATGAGAAACTAGTAACTTATGCATATTAAAAATGAAATTCTATGCTTGATATGATGATATATATTTTTGGTTCTACCTTGATGTTTTACTTGCTGTTTGATGATGATTTTAACATGTTAGAATGTGTGTAAACTATGATTAATTGATGTTAAAGTTGAATTGCGAATGTTAGGAAGAATAAGTAGCTAGAAAGGATTAGAAATGAGAATTCTAGAACATTTAGAAATTAAAATTCCAGATTCTTTTCCAGCATAATTAATCATCGTTAGAATGATTTATAATTAGTGTATATGTGTAGGAATCCCTCATAATTGGTTTAGGAATTAATTATAGTACTTTAGGTGAAGATGGAACTTAAAAAGGGTCTAAGATGTAGTTTCTAGAACCCCATAATTAAATGATATCATTTCTGCCCCTCATATTTATGGTGCTGTCCAGATTTGTTTATGATCATAAAAATAAGTGAGGATTATTAGTCATGAACCTATAGGTGCATGAAAGGTTAAAGACGAATAATAGGTTAGCTAGATTGCAAGATTAAGACCCGTAAGGGTCAAGAGCATAAAACTTTGTAAGTTAAGGGACATAATGAAGTTTGTTAGTATGGATGCATGTGTTATGAAGAACATGTTTATATGCCTTTGATGACTCATTTTGAATATGGAATTATGATTGAATGTGCATACTCCACATGTTTTGGTGGCATAAAGCAAGTTTGGGAAAATTCAGCACATCGCCGTTGTGTTGCTGAATTTTCGCCAAACTTGAGGACATACTAAGTTTTGGAAAGATATGAGATACGTTCTGGGTGACACCGGCCTAGCCGAGCATGCCCAAGAACAAATGTGATATAGTACTGAGACGCATTCTGGGTGACACCAGTTTAGCCGAGCACCCCCAGGAACAAAAGCGTGAGGGCATTGACATCGAGCTTGCTAGAGCAGACAAATAACTGTGTACTAGATACTAGTAATTGTGTTTCAAAGAAGGAAATATTCCTATGATTCTCTCCCTCCATTACCCCATATTAAATCTTGTGACGGCTAGTTAGGTTGAGCTTATCCTAGGTGATCGGTTAGGTCAGTTGGTTCTGGTGGTAATTGTAAAAATCGTCGGGGCTGGCGTGTTGGTTGGTTTTGGTGATGACGTAGGAGGGTGGAATTAGTAAGAAAGAAATGTGAGAATTCATTCATGAAGAGTGAAATTACCATGGGTTTTCTTGCCTACCCATGCATGTTATATGATGTTTTACTCATTACATGGCCCTATCATGCATTCATCTATTTGCCACTGTTTTAGTTTTATAGATTATCCCCTGATCTTGTGCTTAGCCCAACCTTGCGTTTTGAATTTACACGTTGTTGATTTATGTCGCATGCACTGAGGTATTGCCATGCATACATGAGATACTTGTTGCATTCATGCATTAAGATTCATGCTAAAAGATATGGGCATCGACTAATGGTATTTGAAAATTTAACAAATGAATCTTATTTATGCCCACAACTTTCATAATTAAACCCGAGGTTCTTGAGAACAATGATGATGACAAGTGTGTAAAAAGGGAAGCCCTACTAAGATTCTTGTATAAGTTTCTCACTCCCCCTATCTTTCTTTTCCATCTTCGTCTTCAGACAAGGTTGACAACGACATCTGTGGATTGCCCTGAGGTGCCGACATGGAAGTTGCTTGATGGTCGAGAACAGAGTAGCGCAGCGGAAGTGGGGACATAGTCTTAGCTTATTTACATCATAGTTATGTGTAGTTTTTGAATTGTTGTATGGTTAACCCTTACAGGTAGGCTCAATATATTTGATGTGGTATTATTATGGAATATTCCTATATCATTAATACTATTAATATTGTTTAGCTTAATATTTGAAGTCAATGTTATATGATGATGTTCTGATGGTTGTTCTTTCTATGGAGCCTATTTGATGATTCTGTTTATGTTATTCTTTTTATGTTTACGCTTTACGTTAACAACATTTTACGTTATGCGCGGCTCATGTTTTGTTTTCCAAAAAAAAAAAATTTACCTGTATTTTCCACTAAGTATTTTAAAGAAAGGTTTTAAAGAATGAGACTAAAAGAGTAATAGACTAATGGTTAACCTAAATACGTTCTGAGAGTATTGGGTTAAAAATTAGGATGTTACAATGGGTGCTAAGGGTAGCCCCAAGGCCATGGATCTCTTTGTCAATTCTAGCTTTATCGAGTCAGTATGTGCTTTGGTTTGATTTTAATCTACAAGTTTTTATAAAATTGAAATAAATTTATGTATGAAAGTTAAATAAGCTTAAGCCACCTTAACTGGCTCAAAAGGCTATAGAGCATAGGGGTAGCAAACGAGGCAAACAGGTTGGCCTATTTTGATTAGTTCGGCTAAAAGTGCCAACCCACCTCATTAAAAAATGATGGTTAGCTGGCCAACTCATTTTTAGTTATATTTTGAATTATTTGCCAAACAATCCCACCTCGCGTGGGTTGGCCACAAAATGAGGCAGGGCAGATTGACCCATTATAGTTATTCAGGTTGGAAATACGAATCTGCCTAGTCAAAAAATAGTAGGTTGGTAGGCTAACCTGGTGGGTCTAACTCATTTTGCCACCCCTAATAAAGCGAGCCTATGCCTGACCTATTAAAGTAAACATGTTTTCGAGTAGGCTTGAGTCTAGTATTAATTTTTAACAGGCTAGGTCAATACATAGGCCAAGCTACAGGCCTTTGATATGCCCCATGGCTTGTTTCCATCCCTAGATCATAGAGACGATGTGTATACCCTAAAAATTAGTTAAAAGTTAATTTGAGCTTTATTAGTCATAATTTAAAAAATATGACAGTTTTAACAATGATAAGGATGGTCTAACAATTTTGTAAAAAAGAAAATAGTGAATAGTAACCTGCAGGCCCCACCGGTCCGTCGGGACAGCCGAAACCCTAGAATTCGGCCCCGGAGATGTCCGAAATTTAGAAATTATAAGATTATGGTTAGAAATAGGTATAAATAAAGATTTTATACCCAAAATTATTTTTCGAGCAATGTTTGATTACCCAGGCACACTATTTTACTCGTTTGGTAAGATTTTGGTGTGCGATTTTTAACACCGAAAGATAGTTTAGTCTCTATAAAAGGGTAATGTATATCCATTTTGACTTAGTGAATGGCTACGATTTAATCTTGTAAAGCAAGATTAAATCCTAGGCATCCATTTGTTTTTCTTTCCTAGATTTATAATTATCTATTCATATTATATAATATTCTAACATTCTAGAAGATAAATATAACTAATCTTCTTTAACAAGCCAAGAGGCATTTCTTGGCCATAACAGCAAGGAAATCAGCCAACTTCCTTTCCATTTGCTATGATCTTCATGCTTGCATTCAAAACCCATAAACACTAGCCTAGAGTTGTTGAAATTTCAATGTTCCTTCACTAAACTTATTCTACACATTGATACCTATAAATCTAACCGATTGAAATCTTAATTTTTCATCAATCCTCACTTTGATACCTCACTTACCTACTAATTTAAGAGGAGTTCGGGTGTGATTTAGGAGCTTTGGAGTGAAGAACTTCCATCTTGGAGCAAACTAGAGTCAAGGATACATTAGTCTTCAAGAGTAGGGTTTTGTTTGTTCTCTTTTCTTCCAAAATTTGTTTCTAATTTTTCTGTTTGGCTTGTGTAACACCCTAATTCTCTTTAGAAATTAAATAAGGTTTTATTAATGAGAATTTTAAGATTTTGATAGATGTAGAAATAATGAGAAGGATTCAAGGAAGCAAAAAAAAAAAAAAAGTATGAATAGTATTTTGCGGGCCTCCCAAGCCCGCTGGGACATCCGAAATCCTGGAATTAGGCCCCGGAGATGTCCAAAATTGAGAAATTATATGATTATGGTTAGAAATAGGTAAAATTAAAGATTTTATATCTGAAAATATTTTTCGGGCAATGTTTGATTACCCGTATACACTGTTTTACTCGTTCAGTGAAATTTCGGTGTGTGATTTCTAACACCGAAAACTAGTTAGATCTCTACAAAACAAATAAACCTATCCCTTTAAATCAAATGAATGGATAAGATTCAATCTTGAATTACAAGATTGAATCATAATTATTCATTTTACTTTATTGGCTTTGTAATTATCTAAACATAATATATTTTATTCATTTCTTTAATACAAGATAAGCTTGATTTTTTTGGCTTCGTTAAGAAGGTATTTCTCGGCCATAACCAGAGGAAGACAGCAGCTCCCTTTCTTCCATGGCTAAGAGCTTCAACTTGCTTTCAACTCCATATATGTTAGCTTAGAGTTACCAAAACCCAAAGTTTCCTTCACAAAAATTATTCTACACCTCAACATCTACACATATAACCGATTAGAATCTCAATCTTGATCCTTTGTACCTCACTGTTTGTAAATGGTTTTGGGTGTGTTTTGAGAGCCTTGAAGTGGAGGGCATCATCTTGAAGCATACTAGGGACAAAGACATTACTTGCTTCCAATAGTAGGGTTTTATTTGGTCTTTTCTTGCCAAATTTATATTTCACACCTCTAACCTGTTCTACTCAAAATTTTTCATTGTGGTGGTTAATGATATATGGTTGTTGATGTATGAATTTTGGTGAAGGATTTGGATGAGGTTAGATAACTCATTTTATCAAGAGAAGTTTTAGTTAGAGTGCTGGATTTTCGGTTTGCCTATAGAGAGCAAAATTTCATGAATTTATAGACATGTTTGTAGGATATTCATTGCCTGGAAAAATTATATATTGGGCCTAACATCTTGAAATATCTACACGAAAATCCTTGAGCATTGATTTCAAGGAATACTGTCTTAAAAAAATCAAAAACCAAAATAGCTCTCATGCTGTTTGGATTTCTGAAACTGAAGCAGGGAAATTGTATGATTTTATTATCATATTAAAGGAGCGATTTCTCTTTTGAAATTTTTATAGGGAGTTAGCAACACCTTGAAGTGTAACTGCAATTTTTATCTTGGGTTGATTCCATCATATGATAAATTTAAAAATTAGGAGAACCTTGTCCTAGGCTATGAAAAAGTGTACTGTGACCACTAAATTTGTAAAATTTAGTGACATGGTTATAGAACTCCGATTGTTATGAAAATTTTATAGGATCTTTTAGACATATGAAGGTGTCACAAAGAATTTTTGTGACTCTTGAATTGGCTGTTTAATGGGGAAATTAATTTTGAATTCTAGGGTGATAAATCTGCTGATTGCTGAAAATGGTAAGAATGTCTTGAACTAATGATAGAATGGCTTTAGATGCAAGTATATATCATGTTAATGCATGCTAATTGTTTGAAAGAAATGTTGATGAGATATGGATGAGACTCCAACATAATTGTATGCCTACTTGTGATCTAACCAGGCCTTTGAAAAGAGAAGTACACTATATGATTATTGTGAGGATAAAGGAAAAGAAAAGAAAAATAACATGACTTTTAGTTGTGCAATTTTTAACATATGGGGAAAATAGAAACAAGGCTTGTGTGGTTAATAGGGGAAGGCAAAAGTAAGAGCTTCCCTCAGAATTTGATGAGTTGGTAGATGTATTGACATATAGGAATGAGCTCATGTCCTAGTAATCAATAGTTCTTGTGGAGTGACTCCACTACAGATACCACTTGATATGAGATTAAGCCTTCCCTATGTTAATGAAAAGAGATAATTGCACTAAATTGAATTCCATGAGTTGCAAGAGAAAGACACTTATTTACTACCCTTTTTGCATCCGACTTTATGTGATTTATGCACATTGGTATTTATGCATATAATTTAGCATGATGAATTCAATATGAATGAATTTATTGGTTATATTATGTTCACATTTGAGGGAGTACCCTACTGAGAAGTTTATAATATTCTCATCCCTATGCTGCATGTATTTATGTTGTATTCAGATTCTAAGGATGTCGTCGGTGATAATCTTCCTTGACTGGCCCCAATGGCAGTGGCATTATGACCCAGCCTTAGACTTCTTATATATTGTAGCATACTCCCAGATTAGAGTGTACGTGTTCTTTAGCTGTTCATTTAGTACTTCTATTTTCTCTGCTCAGTTCGACCCATGTTTTCCTTATGCTGAGGTGCCTCTTGAAATGGCACACCCTGATGTATTTGTAGCTCCAGCTGCACCACCTATGTCCCCTCCTGGAGATGATCCTTCATCCTCTTCCTTTGACTCCGATCCACCAGTTGATCCTGATACCCCAACTGGGGGCAATGCCATTGAACCAAGGGCAAATGGTTTTATTTAGGAGACCATAGGACAACTCAGGGACTTTTGGTGCATGTATAGTGGTAGTTAGGAATAAGATCCCCCAGACCGTAGTTTGACCTTATTGGATGCATGACCACCTTTTCTGAATAAACCGAAGAGGCTGGGGCGATGATGATGACATTATGATTGTGTAATTGGGGAGTTACCCTGTAACACCCTAATATTCAACCCAATACTACTAGTACGTACTTAGGCCAAATATTAGTCGTTACTTACTGGCATGGTTCATCTTCTTGAGAAAATAGACTTAACGAAAATACGAGCCAACTTTTTTTTTTGAAATCGTTACTTAAAATAGAAGCCACGCGTAACTTTACGAGTCAGTATCATAGTATACGGAACGATAACATACGAATGGCTCCAAACCATAACATCGAACATAACATCAATCATAGCTGAAATACCTCATAGATAAAATATGCCTACCCTACGGGGCAGGACTCTTCAAGTACATAGTGACATGAATACGCGAAAAAGCGAATACATGGAAAAGAACTGGAAAGAAGCATCCCTACCCATGTGCAACCTAAGGTGGATAACCTCAACACAAAAGAGGTATCATCCATACTATGTGACGTGTGTGCACTAAGGACTACCCTCTAATCTCCATAGCAGACTCACGTGCGGAGGAACGTAGCCAATCCACGGCGAGCTTCGGCAGCAGCATGCCCTGTGGATCAACGTGTCGTCCACGTCGGGTCGTGGTCCGAACGAAGCCCTCCGACGCCGAGTGACTGTCTCCTGTTGCCTATCTGTCGCCGAGGCGAGTGGGGCGAGCCCTCTGGTCCATGGGGAATCCACGAAGGGTCCTCCCTGCAGTCGCGATGATGGCACGTCTTTGCGGCGCGCGTCCGCTGATCCGGCAGTGGGTCCGCAGGTTCCTCTCATGTCGTGGCCGTGCATGCTCAAAGATCGCGGGGTCACCATAGGAGGATGCTGGGGAGAAGCGATAACTGTACAAGGGGTGTGCGAATGGCCGTCCTAAAAACATGAAGATGCGCACAGTACACCGGCCCTCAAAATGAAATGACCCATGCTCCGGTGCATGCTGGATCTCCCACCGTGGCGTGTCAATGAATAGGGCGAAGGTCGCCATCTCGCTCAAGACGTAATGGAAAGGAAAAGATAGAGGGAGTGAGATTCTTACTAAAGAAACTCAGTAGGGTTTTCCTTCTATCCTAGGTGTCATCATATACGTCTCCAGGAATCTCGGGTTATTTATAAAATAATGGACATACATAGGTTCAATTATGAGTTTTCCAAAAATCTCACTTTCCGAGAATCCGTTCTTTTTAACATGGCACTTGTGTTACATAGGCTATATACTAAAATCATAGACATAAATCATGTATCTTGGTACGTAGAACATAAATCATATAACTGGTACATGGAACATAAATCATATAACTGGTACATGGAATATAAATCATATAACTGGTACATGAAACATAAATCATATAACTGGTGCATGAAACATAAATCATGTAACTGGGTTACTTAGGTGACATAAGAACCTTTACTTAACTGGGCCGCCCTAATATTTCTCCCTTTTGAGAAATCTCTAGGTTATGAGCTCATACCACGCTAGTCGTCACTAGCATCTAGACTTTATCCATTTGGATAAGTCAACTTCCCGACTTTAAGTACGGGTTTAGGGGGCTAGAATCACATTGTCCCCACCCTTAATTCGGTGGTTTCAAAGGATTGCATTCTGATGTTCTAAGTCATCCTAAGTTTAACATGTTTCTTTAAGATGCCACATAATTAATGCATAACACATAATTACTACCTCGGCATCTTTAAGTCCTTTTTAAAGAATAATAATAACATGTTAATACACGCTATCACATAGGGATAATAGTTAACATGGCACCATACACGTCATGAGCTAACACATCAATTCATCATCAAACTTAGAGGCGCATAATCATCCCTTAAGGTAAAAATCCCTAAATCGGGTAACCTCAAACTTTCCCATTACTTTCTAGTATATTTATGGGATTGATTAACCTCATTACCATAATCCTTTAGGTTCTAAAGCCTAATTAATTATGGTTGGACAGCTTTATGTAGTTGTTCATATTTGATGAATTACGTGTTCTAGAAAATGCGTTTTAAGCCCTTTCTTGCATCCGACTTTTTCTATGGTGCAATAATTAATACCTAAGCCAATTATGAGTCACTCCCACACATCTAGACATAATCTAATGTGATTCTAAATATTTTATCAAGGCTGGGCAGAAACTCATTTTGCCATTCTTTATAGTTCTAGAATTCACATATTAAGCAAACAAAGTCACTAATAATGCTTTAAAGAGTCTAGAACAATTATCACATACTTGGCAAGGTATTACAACATATTTAGACCACCCAAAACAGAATTTAAGGTGCTGGAATTTACTAAGGCAGAACCGAAATCCTTAAGGCATAAAATCATGAGAAAAACCTTTCTTTCAACCATATAACTTGCTAGTTTCTCTTGGAAGCCTTTTGGGACTTCAAGACTATGTAAGATCAAAGTTTATTTTGCCAAAACTCATCACGGAACACCAAGGGCAGCAGCCATTTCAAGCTTGCTCTTGGCAAGGATTTAAAACTTAAAAACATGTTTAAAACCTTGGTTAAGTGCATCAAGGCTTAGAAAAATTCTAAGACATGCATTATGGGCCCTTGTAGTTAAATGAAACTCATCCTAGAGCCATTTACACCACATGGCGAATGATGTTCAAGGAGATACCTCCTTGATTTAATTCTTTTCTTAAGATGAAATGGGCAAGTCTTTGAGCTCTAAAGTTTCAAGTGATGACATAAAATAAACGTGCTATGCATTTCATTTTATAGTCCTTTAGAAAATAAAGTGATAGCACAAAGTAAAGATGAAATGCATCTCCATTCTTATTCTTAGAGTTTAGTGATGACTTGAAATATAAAATGAGATGCAAAGCTTGAAACATAAACGTGCATTGTGCAAGTTCATTCATTATCTTGGGTCTTAGTGATGGCATAAGAAATAAACGTGCTAATGCAAAGCATAAACGTAAACGTGGATGCAACTTCTTTTATATCTTGTTTAGAGCTCTTGCAAGACTTTAAAGGAAACAAGGTTTCAACCCATAACTCATCCTCACAAGAAAAGAAAACTAAACTCATGACCAACATGGAAGGAAGTAACCGAAATATGCTTGGCCTAGGGACCAAGTCTATGCTCTAGAGCTTTGTTCATGTGACATACATCAACATGAAGCCCTCATCATCAAGCTACCATTTTTCTAAGTCCCCAAAGCCTCTCATGGCCGAATACTCAAGGGAAAGAAATGGGATTTTCAAAGATCCAAGAGAAACATAACTATGTCTTGAGCAAAACTTGAAAATAATAAACTTATTTTTAGAAAACTCAAGCTTTAGAGGTTGTTCATGTGACAAACATCATCACACAACTCTCATCATCAAGCTCCTCATATTTCAAGTCCAAGAGGCCTTCATGGCCGAAAACTAACAAAATGAAAAGGAAAGTTTCAAGGCATCAAAGAAACATAACTCATTCTTTGACCAAGACTTGAAAAGAGAAACCTTTCTTGGAAAAACTCAAACTTTAGAGTTTGATCATGTGACCAAGGCCAACATGAAGTGCTCATTACAAAGCTACCATTTTTCCAAGCTCTTTAAGCCTTCATGGCCGAAAACATTAAGGAACAAAAGCTCAAAAAGAGTTTTCATGAAAAACATAGCCTTGTCTTAACCAAGACATGAAAAAGATGAAACTTTTCTCAAACAAAACTCAAGCTTTAGAGGTCTCATGTTAGGATGAACACATGGTCATCCCAAAAGAGCACTCATCATCAAGCTCTCCTCATTTTGGTCTAGAGGCCGAAAATGAAAGAAAAAGGAGAAAGGATGGAACTTTTTCTTAAGAAAGGTTCAAGCTTTAGAGGCCTCACTTTAAGATGAACTCATGGTTTCATCTTTGAGAGCACTCATCATCAAGCTCTCACTACCATGGCCTTAAGGCCGAAAATGAAAAGGAAGAGAAAAAAAGAAACCGAAAATGTTTGAGAGAAAAACTTGCTAACAACACAACTTTCAAACAAGATAAACATTGATCATGAAAGTAAAAGAAAGCATTCTTGAAGAGCTCCCTACCTTAGAGTTTGAGATTGAGAGGAGGTGAAGAAGATGAAGAGGTTGGAGAGGATGAGCTCTTGAACTTGAGAGAAAGGAACTCAAAGTGCTCTAACTCAAAGCTTTAGTGAAATGAACAAAGGTGCTTCAAGTTCCCTAAGCTACCTATTTATAGAGAAGTGAAATGAATTGAATATTGGAGGCCTTTTTGCGGCCAAGAATTCGCCCACATTTCAGCCACAAGGAGGAAGAAATATCTTTGTTCAAAGCATGGTGTTGGTCATTCAAAGTATGGTGAAAAGTCTAGCTATGCATGTCCTAAAGCATGGCTAGAATGTACCTTATTTTCCAACCTTTAAAAATGCATGAAAATGCAAAATTTTGGGCTGCACAAGGGTGAAGAAAACCGTGCTCCTCATGCCCAAAAAGAAGAGAAAATTTTCTAGACTTAAATTCCCAAAGCATAGGTAATGTGTTGTAAGACATGTTGTCTTGAAAAAGTTTGATAGAAAGCTTGAATGACCACAAAAACAAATCATTCTTTTTGAGTTTGAAAGACATAATTTAATTCATTTTAGGAATGAATTGAAAACCTTGATTGACCATATAAAATATTCTTTGAGTCTTGAGTGACAATTTTTCTTGAAAGTTGATCATTGATTGAAAGTGTTCAAGACACATGTCACAAGATAGCTTGAACACATAGACTAATTTTTTTGATGATTTCTAGAGAAAATGGTGCCATTCTTGGCAGCCTTGGGAGGAGAAATATCTCCTTAAACCATGTTCTAGAAGTGTGTTTTGGTGTGACATAGATTAGGCTTAGGATTAAAAATTGCTAAGTAGGTACTTAGGTGCACTAATAGGTTAATTAAAACCATAAATCCCTAGGTTTAGAGGTGGTCTAGAAGGATTAGAGAGTCAACACCTCTAGGACTAGTGATGTGAGTGTGACAACTTGTCTCAAAAAGTAAAGTTGATGTGAATAGTGAAAACACTATTCGACACTATTCACATATTCTTTTTCCTTTTTAAAGAATAAGACTATGATGAGATTTGAATTTTCCCTAAGCAATTTTAGGTTCCAATTAATTCTAAATGATGGTTTTGGCTCTAGATTAATTATGGAAATTAATTAACCTTTAATTAGAGCCTAATATTGCTTAGGTTTGGAGTTAAACGGCTCATTAGTAGAAAATGCAATATGAGGGGCAAAACCGTAATTTTACCAAAAGTTGCCCGGGATCTCCGGGACTTAAACCAACATAGTTTATGCCTTAAAATCATGGTTTTGAACCTCAGAACAAAGTCCGAGTCAAAACGGAACTTAATACTGCCTTAATTACATTGCAGGGTATTTTGGTCATTCTGTGAAATCTCGTAAAATGAGGTTTTCCCGCTTTGTTAGGCACTCATGCTCATATAATCCCCTTCATATAACATATGAACCCTATGAGGATGGCCAAAGCCGGCCGTCCCCGTGTTTCGGGTAAAAATGACCTCAGGGGCAATTTGGTCATTATGAAAGTTTAGCGAAAATCGAGGCGTTACATACCCTACTGAGAATTTTAGAATTCTCACCCCTGTGTGTTTGTGTTCCCGTGTCGTCTCCAGGTTGATCCCAAGAACAAGGAGGCTACTTTATGAAGGGAAGTCAGTTCTGATAGTTTATAGTGAAGTTTATGCATGTACTTAGTTATATGCTTATCTCTGTATTTATAATAGAGATTGGATGTGTATTAAAGCTCATAGAAGAGCTTCCTTTTGTACTTAACCTTGTAATTAATAAATGTTTGTTTCTTAGTCGTATATGTTAATAGAACTGTGATTTAGTTACTTCACTATTCAATAGAGCTTGCTATAGATATTTAAGAAAGGTCCGTTAATTTATAAGTAACAACTTCTCGAGTAGGATGTTATGACTTAAAAAAAATCATGTTGTACTTGGGAGGATGTTACATAAAACACTGTACCTGGGTAATCAAACATTGCCTGAAAAATAATTTTGGGTATAAAATCTTTATTTCTACCTGTTTTTAACTATAATCTTATAATTTCTAAATTTTGGACATCTCCGGGGCCCAGTGCAGGGTTTGGTGTCGATAATTTGAGTGGGGCCATTGATTACTATTCACTTCTTTTTTTACAAAACCGTTGGACTATCTTCATCAGTGTTAAAACTGTCAGATTTTTGAAATTACAACTAATAAAGCTCAAATTAATTTTTAACTGATTTTTAGGGTGTTACAAAAAGCAGTCTACAACCCATTATTGCTACCCTGGGGATGGCGGTACGTAACGCCCAGACGTGACAAGATTAGTTAAGGGCTAAGCCAAGTTTAAGAAGTAATTTTTCTAAGAAAGCCTTTGTCTTATATGCCAAGTGAAAAAGTTTAGTATCAATATTGAGACCAATATATTTAAATGGAAAGTTAGTAGTATATGATGTTGAGTAGTATGGTATATGTACATTAAGTGATTGAATGTTAAAAGTAACCCACTTCAGAAGTATGATTTGGAACTTTAAAAATAAACTATTATTGTATAATGTATGACCACTTTTTCTCAATGAACTGAAGTGGCTGGGGCGATGACGATGACATTATGATTGGGTATTTGGGGGAGTTACTCTACTGAGAATTGTATAATTCTCACCCCTATGTTTTTGTGTTCCCGTGTCGTCTCTAGGTTGATGCAGAAAATCGAGAGACTGTTATGCAAAAGACCTCGAAAGAGCAATAGTGTAGTAGTTAATGCTTTTATTTTGTTGTATTTAGTGAAATGGATATGTATGTAAATATGTTAGGGGACAAAGGTGTGTTAAAGCTCATAAAAGAGCTTCGTTTATGTACTGAACTTTGTATTAAATAAATGTTTTGGTTTCATTGCTATATATTTCGGTAGAATTATGTCCTAGTTATCTCGCGAATCAATCAAAATAGCTATAGATATTTAAGAAATGTCCATTAATTTGTAAGTAACAACTCTCGAGTATAATGTCATGACTTAAGGATGACGTTGTACTTGGGAGGATGTTACAATATGGTATCAGAGCCAGGTTCATCCTTGTAGGACCTTGAGGAATGGACTGGCTATGCTTCCTTAGTAAATGTCATGCATTATAACTCTATATATGTGTATGACTGCTGGTTGGGAATGTTGTGGGTTGTTGCCACACTTAGCTTGGTATTAAGCCTGATCAACTCAGTAATTCCTATTTGGTGTGACAGGAACCGATGGTTTCAAATCGGCGTAATAGGAACAGTGCTGGAAATGAAGCGAGTATGATGGACACTTTCCGTGAGATGGCAGCTGCCATGAGAGAACAAGCTATAGTAGCCAACAGGATGATGGAAAGGTTGGACCGACATGCCGAAGGAAATCCGTTTGGGAATCCTAGAGGAGTAGAAGTGGACATAGAATACTAGAAATTTGCTGAGTTCAGGAAGGCAAACCCTCCATCGTTCCAAGGAGCTTTTAATCCGAATAAAGCAGAAGAATGGATCAAGGCTTCTCTGTTCTTCCTTGCATTGAGATCCAGAAAGTGGCTTTTGCTACTTACATGCTAGAAGCAGATGCTGAATTTTGGTGGGTCGGTACCAAGGATTATTCGAAGCTTCTCAAACTGAAGTTACCTGGGATGTCTTCAAGGAAGCTTTCTATCACAAGTATTTCCCTGTTTCGATGAGAAATGCAAAAGAGCTGGCGTTTATGGCGCTTAAGCAAAGGTCCATGAGTATAACAGAATATACGGCCAAGTTCGAAGAACTTTGCAAGTTTTCTACTATTTATCAGCATAATCCAAATGAAGCTTGGAAGTGCATGAAGTATAAAGGAGGGTTACGCGATGACATTGAAGCTGTTGTGGGTCTCTTAGAGATCTGGGATTATGCAACCTTGGTAAACAAGTGTTGCTGTGCCGAGGACTCCAACAAGATGTTAGCAATCGTTCAATCTGCTAAGAACACTTCGAACAAAAGATTGCCCCTCGAAGACCAAGACTATGAGGATGACCCGCCCTTGAAGAAGCGGTTTTAACCAAGTCCACACAAGGATGAATGGCAACAGCAATCAAGTTCATGCCCAAAATGTGGAATAGATCATGGGAATAGGGCTTGCTTGGCTGGACGAAATATGTGCTACGGCTGTGAAAAACTAGGACATCAGATTTGGGAGTGCTCAGATAGACACTCAAAACTAACTACAAAGCCACAACACTAGAGTAGGGTCTTCACCATAAGTGCTAAAGGGACGTCACCACCGAAGAATCCGACCTAAGGTAGGAATGTTTAGAATTTGATTGAATTATTTGAATTATGTGTGAATTCCTTGTTTGATTCACGAATTTGTCTTTTGAAATAGTTTTCAAATGAATTTTGAGGGCAAAATTCTTTTTAAGGTCGGTGGTAATGTAACACTCTTAAAAATTAGTTAAAAATTAATTTGAGCTTTATTAGTTGTAATTTCAAAAATCTGATAGTTTTAAAAATGATGAGGACGGTCCAACGGTTTTGTAAAAAAAAAAAAAGTGAATAGTAACTTATGGGCCCCACCGGTCCGTCGGGACAACCGAAACCCTAGAATTGGGTTTGGAGATGTCCGAAATTTAGAAATTATAAGATTATGGTTAGAAATAGGTAGAAATAAGGATTTTATACCCGAAATTATTTTTCGGGCAATGTTTGATTACCCGGGTACACTGTTTTACCTGTTCGGTAAGATTTCAGTGTGCAATTTTTGACACTGAAAGTTAGTTTAGTCTCTATAAAAGGGTAATGTATATCCATTTTTACTTAGTGAATGGCAAGATTTAATCTTTTAAAGCAAGATTAAATCCTAGCCATCCATTTGTTTTTCTTTCCTAGATTTATAATTATCTATTCATATTATATAATATTCTATCATTGTAGAAGATAAATATAACTAATCTTCTTCAACAAGCTAGGAGGCATTTCTCGGCCATAATAGCAAGGAAACCAGCCAGCTTCCTTTCCATTTGCTATGAGCTTCATGCTTGCATCCAAAACCCAAAAACACTAGCCTAGAGTTGTTGAAAATTCAATGTTCCTTCACTAAACTTATTCTACACATTGATACCTACAAATCTAACCGATTGAAATCTCAATTTTTCATCAATCCTCACTTTGATACCTCACTTACCTACGGATTTAAGAGGAGTTTAGGTGTGATTTGGGAGATTTGGAGTGAAGAACTTCCATCTTGGAGCAAACTAAAGACAAGGATACATTAGCCTTCAAAAGTAGGGTTTTGTTTGTTCTCTTTTCTTCCAAAATTTGTTTCTATTTTTTCTGATTGGCTTGGCTGGAAATTCTGGCTGTATAGGTTGATGAAATATATATATTGATGTGTTTAAATTGGTGGAATGTTTGGATAAGGTTAGAAAATCATTTTTGCCAAAAGAAGTTTTGACTAGGTTGCTGGATTTTCGGATTTCTCCTGGGCAGGGATTGTTCACGATTTTTCTGGGGTAATTGTAGGTATTTTTATGATCTATAAAAATTATATGTTGAAGTTAACATCCTAAGCCAAGTCCATGATTTTTATTGGGTCATGTTAAGAATTTCTCTGCTTTAAAAAAAAATCATGTTCCTAGAACATTGTTGCTGGAAAATCTGGGTTTGAAGCAAGCAGGGAAATTTTTCGAATTTTCTGACCTAGATAGGTGATTTAGATTGAGCTGAAAATTTTGTATGATGTATCTAACATGTTAAGGAATATTCAGTAAAAATTTTGAGGCATTCTGGTCTCTTTTTCCATGTCTAAAAAATCAAGAACCGAAATTGTACCTATGCTGCCTGAACTATTGGAACTGAAGCTGCAAATTTGTCTATTTTTGTTACCATAGTAAATGATTGATTTTTCATTTGAAATTTTTATAGGGTACTAGAGACTTCTTAAGGTTTTACTAGGATATTTATTCCTAATTTTTTGGTTTCATTTGCTGGGGTTAAAAATTAGGGAATTCAGGAATTTAGCTGAGAATCAGTGGTCTCTGATCACCAAATTTGTCTAATTTTGTTAACATATTTAGAGAACCTTTTCACTATGAAATTTTTATGGAACCTTGTGGAAACATTGAGGTGTTGTTGAGAATTTTTATAGCCTTCGATTTGATGGTTTGAATTGCATGTTAAATTGTGCTACAAATATATGAAATCTTCCATTGTACTAAAAAAAAATTGATGCTTTGAATTGATGAAATAATGGCGTCTTGTACTAGTATGACATGAGTACATGAATATGAATGCTTATTACAACTGCTTATATGAGAAAGAAAAGCATGAGATTATGTTCCTTGGGCTGGAGAAAGTAAATTTAGTTTGTTAGGGAAAGTAAACCTAACTACTAAGAAGAGCATAAGATTTATAATCCTTGGGCTAGAGAAAGTAAATCCGGTCTGTCAGGGAAAGTAAACCTGACTACCCTTGAATTGAGTCGGGAAAAGTAAACCTGACTAGGAATAGGTCTATGTGAGAATTGAAGAAAGTAAATCCAATGATCATGTATATGAATGACCTCAGTCCTGAAAAGCAGTCTATTACCCATTATTATCACCCTGGGGATAGCGGTACGTAATGCCCAGATGTGACAAGATTAGTCAAGGGCCAAGGCAAGTTTAAGAAGTAATTTTTCTAAGAAATCCTTTGTCTTATATGCTGAGTGAAGAAGTTTAGTATCGATATTGAGACCAATATATTTAAGTGGAAAGTTAGTAGTATATGATGTTGAATAGTATGGTATATGTACAGTAAGTGATTGGATGTTAAAAGTAACCCACTTCGGAAGTATAATTTGGAACTTTAAAAATAAACTATTATTATATAATGCATAACCACTTTTTCTTAATAAACCGAGTGGCTGGGGTGATGACAATAACATTATGATTGTGTATTTGGGGGAGTTACCCTACTGAGAATTATATAATTTTCACCCCTATGATTTTGTGTTCTCGTGTCATCTCCAGGTTGATGCAGAAAATCAAGAGACTGCTATGCAAAAGAACTCGGAAGTGCAATAGTGTAGTAGTTAATGCTTTTATTATGTTGTATTTAGTGGAATGGATATGTATGTAAATATGTTAGGGGACAAAGGTGTGTTAAAGCTCATAAAAGAGCTTTGTTTATGTACTGAACTTTGTATTAAATAAATATTTTGGTTTCATTGCTATATATTTTGGTAGAATTATGACCTAGTTATCTCGCGAATCAATCAAAATGGCTATAGATTTTTAGGAAAGGTCCGTTAACTTATAAGTAACAACTCTCGGGTATTATGTTATGACTTAAGGATGATGTTGTACTTGGGAGGATGTTACACGATGTCACAGCTAACACCTCACCATTAACGGCATGGTCTACACGTGATGACATCAGAAAAGAGCAGCTGAACATAGTGCCACCATTTGGTCAATCCTTACTTGTTTCCTTATCACAATAGAGATTTTGATTTTGTTTCTTTACAGAGAGAATAATGAAAGGGAGATGGATGGGAAAAGTGTATCAAGACCTGATTTGAGAATATGACCAGCACGTAAGGAATATCATCTCCATATAACTATATTGGTCACTAAGTCATGCTATATGCATAATTTAAACTATAAAATCTATGCCAAAATATAAATCACTTGCATTTTCCAGACCATGGTAAATATAAATAATCCATATCATAATTCATATCTGAAACTGTAATTATATCTCTAATTATTTTGAGTTGCTCTATATGAAATAAAACCATGAAAGCTATACACTTTTAAGTATATGATCAATGTAAAATCATGGTGTCAAAATATGATCGCATGCATGGTCTGGGACCCTGCTGATACTATACTAGAGCATTCTATACAAAAAGCAAAAGATACATCATTTTAAAGTGAAGCTTACCCAACTAGAATCTCTATTACTGTTGGGGAGGACGCTGAGAAGAACCCGTAGCAGTTGTTGTAAGTATATAGGGGGAAAAGGAGAGGCATGAGTTTCATCTAAAACTCAATAAGTAGATTCTTATCCGTAACCCTACATGGGGCAACCAACAAGAATACATAATCATATAATAAAATGCATCAATCGTAAAACCATTTCATATTTACATACATAGTAACCTCAAAACTAATAATCTCTATAAATCATAATTACCAATAATCTAATAGAGAAACAGGAATCTCTAATTATGCATAACATATATGGCATAACAATATAAATCTCTAGATTTACTCTAAACTCTATGGGTACTTCACAAGATCTCGAATTTGGACACCTAACTAGGTTCCATCTCTGAATACTCTAGGGGTGAGATTGTTCTCTGAAGGACAACTTGGTGCCAAGGTTAGCTATCTCTCATAGCCATTAACTCACTGTCTATTTCTCTATAGCTACCGTCTAGTCTTTAGATCATGAAAACTAAACATTTTCTCTAATTTCCATAACTAAACTCTAGCTCTAAAATCAAAATCAAAATTATCAACAAATAAAATCCTCAAAGACATTGGACCAAACATACCTTCCCTAAAAGTTCATATTCATATTCAATTATTTAAAAATGAATTTGGCGACAAAATCATCCCACGAGCTTTATTAAAACATATATCTCATGCTCACTTGAAATCATAAGTTCATAAACTTGGCTAAATCAATAATGATCTCTTTTCTTTTTTTAAAATAATCCCTATATCTGATGCATTTATATTATCAAGCTATGAAAATATTGATAATGACTAAAATGTAGGCCACAAGATTAAACTCATTCACCTGGAAGGGAGAAACAAATGGTGCCAACACTAACAAGCTCCGTGGAATGGGGATGGCACCAATGTTTGCTACAACAACCATAGAACCCATGAATGATCTCGGATAATCTCTAAACAACTCTAAATCTACTTTAAGAATATTGGGGAGTACCCCCACTTGACAACAATGAGAAACACAACAACCAACTCAAGATCACAGGAGGAAGAGAGAAAAATAGCATAAACCATCAAAATCTCTTACCTTGGAGCTTGGAGGAGGTAAGATTAAGTGGGGTTGACAGTCAAAGGGAGGAAAGGGTGTTTGGGTGCCAAGGTTTTTGTTTTCCCTAATGAAAAACCAAGTAGAGAAGGTATTTATGGGGTTGGGGCTCTTAAACTAAAATTGTGTTAGTTTGGTACTATTCTGGCATTTAGGAACCTTACTGGGCAAGCTTACCAAGCTCCAGAATCATCATAGAAGAAAAAGGCTTCACCTAGCCAGCACCCAGCCTCGCCTGGTGAGCTTACTACTCTAGAGAGCAATTGTAATGCTTGGTGACAAGGGTGAGGAGTGATCACTGGTGCAAGAAGGTACAGACAATGAGCAGCTTCTGGTAGGCTTCTAAACGAAGGGCTACATGAATAAACAGATTACACAACAAAAATGATAGGGATCCTAAGACTGTATAGGAATAGGACTATACAGTTGATGATGACTTATATGAATTGAATTGTACTACCTATACCAACAAGATGCATTTTCTTTTTGGTAGCCTATCACTAAAGAATTCTATAGTTAAGCGCACTTAACGTGGTACAATTTTGGGATGCATGACCTCCTGGGAAATTTTCCCAGCAAGCGTGTGATGGTTTACTTGCTAATGAGATGATTAAATAATTGCACTTGAAACTGTTAAACTTTCAGCTGATCAAGAGCAAGTCAACATAAAATGTTAAGTGTTGACCAAAGGTCAACAAGAGTCAAGGTCAATGGTTAAAGTCAAAAAGTTAAACTCTTAGGTCAAAAGTCAACCACAAGTCAAAGTCAACCATAAAAGTCAAAGGTTTGTAAAAGTCAACAAAATCATAAGAAAGTCAACTAAAACATGTAATAGTCAACATAATGATCACAGACTAATTAAATCATGATTAAGTGATTTAATTAAAGCTAATCAAGGATTAATACACTAATTAGGATTAGACATAAGTAATTGTCATAGGATTCCTAGTATAATAATAAAACAAGCTTAACTGATAATTTGCTATAAATAGCAACGATCTTAAAAATGAGTTATACCTTAAATAGTCAAGATAGAGGTGATTAATTACTAATTAGGATGATTACCAACCTAATGAGGGATTAATATAATTAATCTATGATAGATTCATCATTAAAAATAAAATATGTTTAAAAGGTGGATTAAACCATTTTTGGTAAAGAGAATATTACCAAAAGAGGTAAAAACACCTGTTTACCCACCAGATAATGTGTTTCTCTGCAGAATAACTCTTAAAACCCTATGGACCCTTTCTAAACCTCTCTTTTCAGCCAACATGTAGAAGAAAATACTCACATAAGTTTCTTCAAAACAACTTACACTAGGATTAATTTAACTATAAGACAACATCTTGCTCTACATTAAATTGAAAGCATAAGATTTCCCTTGATTTTTCTCTGCATTGGCCGCAGATACAGCCACCATTTAAGAGTGGTATGAACTTGATTTGAAGCTTGCTTAAGGCCTTGGTGAAAGGTCAATGGGTGTCACAGTGACAAGTTGTCATTAGGCATAAAGACTAAGCTATAGATGGTGTTTTTATGGTATGGAAATTAACTAGCCAACTTAACTTAGTTTTAATTTTCCACTACTCTAACTAAGTGATAAACTAAATGAACTAAATGAGAGTTTAAAACTCACCCAAACAGGCCCTGCAAACCCATGGCCAAGAGGCCTATAAGAGGGAGCAAGATGGCCTTATTTTGGTTCCTTGCAATTCTTTAAACACTTCTACGCCTCAATGTAACATTCTAATTTTTAACCCAATACTCTAGAATGTATTCAGGTTAATCATTAGTCTATTATGTCATAGTTTCTTGTTTACTTTAAAATACTTAGCGGAAAATACAAGTAATTTTTTTTTTTGAATTATAAAAGCAAAGTGAGAGCCGCGCGATATGATGAACAATGAAGCATGAAAGGAATAAAATGCAAATCCAAATAAACATGTCATGAACATCTGATCATAGAACATGTAATTGCACAGCATAATAAAACAAACTGCATAAGTGGATATATATTATGCCCACCTAAGAAAGGCGGGACATAGTTTAGTACAACATGCGACAAATACAACTAAAATAGAAATCCATGGAAAATAAAAGTACAACAGAAGGCATAAACAGAAACTCTCCTACTCTAGTGCACCTACAACTGGATAACCTTAAGGCAAAAGGAGGCTATCCTAGTCTGGTCAGAGCTCGGGCATCAGAACACAACTGTCGTCTCCTACTGTGAGCCTCTCTGGAAAAGAGGGACGTATCCGATCCACTGGGCTATCTCTGCCAAGGTAGCTATACGCTGCATCGACCGAGCATGAGCTCCATGGCAGGGAATCATCCTCACCCGTCCTCCATGTATCGGCTGAGTGACAGAAGCCTCGCTACCCTCCCCAAAGTCCATCGATACGGTGAGGGAGGATCCCTCGGAAGGTACCTAAGTGGCCGAGTCCTCTGAAGGGGGGTCCGTCTCGGAGAATGATGAGGGGGAGCGGGGTGTAATGCCCGGGGATTGCGAAGTCGGGGAGTGATCGCCGGTGCAAGGAGGCACAGACAAGGAACGGCTCCTGGCAGACTTCAAAAGCGGAGGGGTATATGAATGAACCGATTACACACCCGAATGAGAGGGATCCTAAGACTGTATAGGTATGGGACTATGCAGTTAAGGAGGGCTTATATAAATTGATTTGTACTACCTATACCAACAAGATGCATCTTCTTTTCGGTAGCCTAAACTGAAAGAACTCCATAGTTAAGCGTTCTTGACTTGGAGCAATTTTGGGATGGGTGGCCTCCTGGGAAGTTTTCCTAGGAAGCGTGCGAGTGAGGACAAAGCAGGCTGAAAAGACCCGTGTTGGTTTGTGGGGACAGTCTTCAATCCATAAAGCAGCAGGGGATGTTACATGGGGCACATACTGCGGGTAGTCCCAGATAGCAGAAGTTGTCGGTGGGGTGCAGCAAATCCGCTCCTCTCAAGGGTGTGCGCGTTTGAACACGAAATCGTCGCCGAATGGTGAGGCAGGGGAGAATCGGTGAGTATGTACAGGGTGACTAAAGGGTCGTCCAACGAACATGAATACACGAACGACACAGCAACCCACAAAATGGTATGACCCGTGGTCCGAATCATGATGCACCTCCTATGTCGGGGTGTCCACAAAAATCACGAATGTCGCCATCTGAAGACGTGACGGAAGGAAAGATAGAGGTAGTGAGAATCTTGCTAAAGAATCTCAGTAGGGCCTCCTACTACCTAAGTGTCATCATCTACGTCCTCAGGAACCTTGGGTTTAGTGTGTAAAATAAGTGAGCATGCTTCGAGTTCATTTTAAGCTTTAAAGTATAGTTAGCCAAGGTCCATTCATTTTAGAATGATTCTTAATGTCATGGATGCAATATAGTAAAGAATGTATGTATGGCACTACTTAATACAAGAATCATAATCATAACATCAAGAACACCATAATAGTGGCATAAGGTGGCAATTGAAATCACCGGTGGGGAAAACTTTGTGACATAATCATCATACTTTACTTTCTCATAGGGCCACCCTAAAAAGCATTCATTCTGGGGTGCTTGGCTAAACCGGTGTCACCCAGAACGTGTCACATCTCTAGGTTATGAACTCATACCTAACTAGTCGTCACTAGTTCTTACTTATCCCTTACCAATAAGCGTATCAGAAATAAATCCCGACTCTCTAGTATGGGCTAGGGGGCATTTTCTTGGGGGTACTCGGCCGAACCAGTGTCAGCCAAGAATACATCTTGGTACCAATGTCACATGAGTTCTTGGAGGTGCTCGGCCGAACCGGTGTCATCCAAGAACATATCTTAGTACCTCATTTCTTTTTAGGAAACTTTGTGACATAAACATCATACTTTACTTCCTCATAGGCCACCCTAAAAGACAATCACTCTGGGGGTGCTCGGCCGAACCGGTGTCACCCAGAACGTGTCACATCTCTAGGTTATGAGCTCATACCTTAACTAGTCATCACTAGTTCTTACTTATCAATCCCAATAAGCGTAACATAATCATAAACATAATCCCAACTTATCCAGTACGGGCTAGGGGGCATTTCTTGAGAGTGCTCGGCCGAATCGGTATCACCCAAGAATTCATCTTGGTACCGATGTCACATGATTTCTCTGGAGGTGCTCGGCCAAACCGGTGTCATCCGAGAACTCATCTTAGTACCTCATAAAAATCTCATAGGTTTTCAAAAACTTTTGAGTCCCGAATTTGTCAGAAATTCATCAGCATAACTGCAGCATGCCGAATTTCTTCCAAATTCTTCTTTATGCCACACAAGTCATTCAAACATGCATCCTCCGTCATAATTTCCATGCATTCACATAATCATTCTCATGCGTTTACAAGCAACATTAAAATTTGTTATGCTCTTGCTTCTACGGTATCTTATGCTTTGACCCTTACGAGCCTTAAACTTGTGATGTAATTAACCTATCATCTTCTATCAACCTTTTATGCACCTAAGGGTTCTCTTCTAATAGATCTCATTATTATATATGCTCTCTATTAAATCTGAACAACATCATTCCTTAGGGGCAGCATTATAAACTTAAAATTGCGGGGTTCTAGAACTTACGTTTTAGACCCTTTCTTGGTTCTGTCTTTGCCTAAGGCGCTATAAGTTCGTCCTAAACCAATTATGAGACATTCCTATGTCTAAGAACTAATTATAAGCCATGTTCTCTTCATTATAAGGTTACTGGAAAGATTCTAAAAATTAAATGTTCTAGGAGTTCTAGAATTACGGTTTTACGGTTTCCTAGTTACTAGTTTCTCTATAGGTGCTAAAATTCAATCCTACTTCAATTGTAACCAAATTTTTCATGATTAAACAATCCTAATCTGATTATATTCCCATTGAAATAGTTTGGGCAGTGTCCAAAGGTAAATGGGTTAAAACTATGCTAAATCTTGACTTTACGATTTTTCTAGAAAACTAGTTTCTCTCCTATCATGCATAGAAATGTTCCTACCTCATCATACATACTTTTTACTCACTCAAACACATCAAAACATCATCATACAACAGCAAACTTATCATGGAAGAACCGAAACATTAAGTCTCCAATAAGATGCATAACTTGATATTTCTAAAATGTATACGTTGCTAGTTTCTCTTGGAACCGTTTTTAGGACTTCTAAAACTCTTTTGCAAACCATTTCATTTTGTAAAAGAGCTAAAAACACCCTTAGGTCAGTGACCACTTAATCCCTCCTTAAGAGGGTATTAAATTCATAAATCTTGTTGGTCTTAATCTCATAAACTTCATGAGGTTTTAAAGAGAATCTTAAAACTTAGATTGTTGGCCCTTGTAGCTAGATGAATCTCCTTCCAAGATCATCATCACTACATGGCCAAAATTATGCATTCAAAGAATGCCTTCACATTAGACTTTAACTTGAGATAAAATGGGCAAGTCTTTGAGCTCTAAGGTCTTTGAGTGATGACATAATTTAAACATGCTATGCACTTCATTTTTATTCTTCATTACAAAGTAAAGTGAGAGCTTAAAGTAAATATGCAAGACTTGAAGTATAAATGTGCAAGGCTTGAATGAAATATGCAAGACTTGAAATATAAATATGCAAAGCTTTAAAATATAAATATACAAGTTCATTTCTTTATTTTAGTGCTCTAGGCCCAGCAACAATCGACTTTAAGGCCGAAATAGAAAGGCTTTGAGATTTAGTTAGGTGATGGTGCAATTCTCATTTTAAATCTTTATGTTCTTAGTGATGAAAAGTAAATATGCTAGACAAGAATATAAATATGAGATGCAATCCATTCTTTATCCTTTAACTTTAAGTGATGGCTTGGAAATTAAATATGAATGCAAAGCTCAAAATAAATATGTAATGCATAAGCTTGAATTTAAATATGAATGCTAGTCCATTTTATTCTTATTAGAGCTCATACAAGACTTTTGAAGGAACTTAGACCTCAACCCAAACTTATCATGACAAGATAAAATAAAGATAAGGGTGAATCTCAAGGGTTCTTGAAAAACACAAAGTTTCTTTTCTTGAGATGTGGTCATAGATAACATTTTTATTAAAACTCAAGCTCTAGAGACCTCATTGTGATGAACACCTAGTCATCATCTAGAAGCTCTTATCATCAAGCCATTGAGAACCTCATTGGCCAACATGGCCGAAAATGTGAAGAAAGGAAAGGAAAAGGAACCGAAACTTTTAAAGAGAAAAGGAAACATTTGAATCTCTAGAGACCATGATCTTGGTAATGCATTAACACCAACATCATGAGTCCTCATCATTGAGTTCATGTAACCATTTTAAAATATCATCAAGGTAAGAGGTTTCAAGGTTCAAGAAGAAAGAATAAAAGAAAACATCTTTAACTTAAGAACAAAGGTCAAGCTTTAGAGGTTGTTCAAGTGATGAACATTATCATCATGAAACCTCATCATCAAGCTCTCATTCCTTTGATCCTCAAGCCTCATGGCCGAAAACAAAGAGGAGAAGAAGAAGAAAAGAAGTTCTAAAAAGATTCAAGAGAAACTATGAATACACATAAAGAGATTAAGGACTTTAAATGAAAGAAGCTCTTGAAAGAAAATCCCTACTGTAATGCCCCAATTTTCTGCTAGAATGAAAATGACCAAAATGCCCCTGAGGTCATTATTAGCCCGGAATTCGAGGAAAGCCAGGTCCGGCAGTACTCGAAGGGCAAACTCAATGTTGGAAGGGGATTGGATGACTTGTGTTTCTTTCCGGGATCGAAAATCTCATTTTTCGAGTTTTCGGGTCGAAATGACCAAAATGCCCCTGTGGCGTTTTACCCTTTTGCAAGTGCCGGATGAACCCGAAACCTCTCTAGATGGTTTAAAAGATGTTTTTATGTTTTCTGTGGTCTCAGTTTTGGTCCCGGAGGTCTCGGGCAAAATAAGTGCAAAATTACGGTTTTGCCTGTAGTTTCGTATGTTTACACCTAATCACACGGTTAAGCGAAACCTAAGCAATATTAGGCTCTAATCGAAGGTTAATTAATTTCCATAATTAATCTAAGGTCAAAATAATTTAATAAGGATGATTAGAACCTAAAATTGCTTAGATAAACTTAAAACCCTATCTTTAAATTCAAAGACTTTGAATGTAGGAATCAATGAATAGTGTGTAAATAGTGCACAAATAGTGTTTTATCTCTCTTTCCTTAAATCATGGGATTGTGTTACACATTGTTTATTCACAAATGAGTTTTAAATTCTCTAATGATGTAAGAGCACTCCTAATCTTGTCATAAAATTCCTAATACACATGCTTAGTTACCTAAACTTAAAGCTTAATTACTCCTAACCTTGTACCTAAACTAACCTACACTTAATCCTATCATTAACACCCAATTACATGGAAGATTTTTCCTCTCTCCTTGCTGCCCAAATCTGACCAAAAATCATCCCCCATTTTCATGAATTATTATATTTCAAACTTAAAGGAAAATCACCTCAAATCACCTCACTTGTCATGCCTTGTCATAATTTCAATCAAGCTTGCTTTTCCAAATGAATAACCAAGTAAAATAAATCATTCTCTTCAATTATTTGTGGCTGAAAAACTTCCAGCCATGTTGGTCTTCTAGAAGCCTAATTTCATCCACAATTTAAAGAAAAGATCACTCAAAAACCCATGCTTGAAGCCATACCTTGTGTCATGAGCTCCATGCTTCAAACCATGCTTGTATGACACCATCAAAGAGATATTTTCTCTTTCTTACCATCAGCCATGCTTTCCATTCTCTCACCTATCACTTTGTTTTTCTATAAATAGGGAGCTTGTGTTAGCATTGGATGCACATTGAACATTTGCTAAAGCTTAGAGTAGTCTTGCTAGTTTCTTTCTTTCTCTCTAGTCCCAAAGAGTTCCTTTCTTTTTCATCTTCATCTTTTTCATCTCTTTACTTCATCATCATCATCTCATAACCTTCACACATCACCCCATAACCTTGAATCACCATCAAACCTCTCAAATATTTCATCTCAAACACAACCTCACCTCAAACACAACTCTAACCTCCTTATCTCCCCTTGGCCGAAAACATCAAGCCTTTTGGAGGAGCTCATCATCTTGTTTTCTTCTCTCAAAGTTCAAGCTCTTTGTCTTCACTCTAGGTAGGAGTGTTTCTTTGCATCTCATTTCCATGAAAAATGAGTTTTTCTCTAGCTACCTCTTGGAATTTCTTTTTAAAACTCTCTTGGTTTCCTTCTTAAGTTTTCGGCCTTCATGACCTTTAAACTCATACATGATGGCTTGATGATGGGGATCTCTAGATGATGACTATGTGTTCATCATAATGAGACCCCTAAAGCTTGAGTTTTCTTTAGTTTTTATTATTATGCTATGAAGTTCACTAAAGTTTTCAACTTAAGAAAATAAGAATGATTTCAAAAAGGAATATGGATTACTTTCTCTTAGCCTCATGATTTCGGCCATAATTCCTTTTCTTGAAAGTATAGAGATTTCTTTAGTTCCATTCTCTTGACTTGATGAGACTATGTTGGGGTTGTGAATATTGGTCCTTTAAAGTCTTGGACGAGCTCTAGTTATTAAACCAAAATGAACTTGCATTCATATTTAGTTTATGCCTTGCATAGCATGATTTATTTTTATGTCATCACTAATGCTCTAAGACTAAAAATGAACTTGCATATTCATATTTAATTTCCAAGCATTGCATTTCACGTTTAATATTCAAGTCATCACTTAAAATCCAAGATAATAACAAGTTGCATCTCATATTTATTTTGAGCTACTTACTTTTCAAGTTCTCACTTTATTTCCCTAATGAACAATAAAAATGAAGTGCATGGCATGTTTATGTTTTGTCATCACCTAAAGCTCTAGAGCTCAAAGATTTGTCCCAAGGTCTCAAATGAGAGTTAGACATGGAAAGCATTCTCTTAGAATGCCCACTTCGGCTATGTGAGATGAATGAACTTAGGATAAGTTTCATTTGATCACAAATGCCCATAAGCTATGCTTTATAATTTTTCTAAGTCTATGTGGATTCAAAGAACATATAGAACTAAGTTTTATGGATTTAGTACCTCTTGAAATAAATTCAACTTAGCTACTGCCCTTATAAATATCTTGATGATTTTAGATGTTAAAAATGTTTACAAAAGAGTTTTGAAGGTTTTAAAAAGGTTCCAAGAGAAACTAGTATCCTATGTGCTTTAAAAAGTATGTTTTATGCCTTTGTATGAAGAGTGTTGTTTCGGTTCTGCCTTGCTATGTTTGGCCATTGTATGAGCTGTTTTAACGATGATAACATGCTTATGTTTAAGTATGATCAATGGAAAAACTCATAAGTAAAAGATAAGAAAGGTTAAAAACTAGAAAAGAATTAATTTGAGAGTTCTAGATCCCTTAATGTTAGAATTTTCTGGATTCTGTCCAGCAAGGTTTAGTAATGATAATCATGGTTCTAAATTAGTTTAAATGTGTAGAAATGACTCATAATTGGTTTAGGAATTGATCTTGGTGCCTTAGGAGCAAACCGAACTTAGAAAGGGTCATTGTCGTGACTCCTAGGTACCCGTAAAGTTGAAATTATGAATTCTGCACCTTTGAGATTGAGAGATATTCTTGACCATAGTATGAAGAGAGATATACTTAGTCATAACCTCCTAAGTACCCGAGAGGTTAGCTTTGAATGATTCATAACTTAGACTGTGAGTTAAAGACCATAGCGGTCAATGCATAAGACATTAAGAATATGAGAATGATATTTATATGATACTAAGGTATGTTAAGATGTTTTACGAAGATGCATATGTTGTGTGAAGGATGATGACGTTATTCATATGAGGAATTCATGAGGATATATGTTTATGTGGCATAAAACAAATTTGGAAGAAATTCGGCGTGATGCCATCGTGCCGCCGAATTTTCGACAAATTTGGGGACTTAAAGATTTTGAAAATTAAGGTACTAAGATGGGTTCTAGGATGACACCGGTTTAGCCGAGCACCTCCATAGAACTCATGTGACATCGGTACCCATTTTTTTTTTTTTTACTCTTAGGTGACACCGGTTCGGCCGAGCACCCCTAAGAGATTTGCCCCATAACCCGTACTCAGATAGTCGGGATTTATGATTTATGATACGCTTATCATTAAATGGTAAGTAAGAACTAGTGACGACTAGTTAAGGTATGAGCTCATAACCTAGAGATGTGACACGTTCTGGGTGACACCGATTCAGCCGAGCACCCCTAGTTCGATTGTCTTTTAGGGTGGCCCATAAGGAAGAGAAGTTTTATGATTATGATTATGTCACTAAGTTTGTCCCATATGAATGTGTTCTAATTGCCACTTAATACCACTAAGTATGATGATGATTGATGTATGTGCATTAAGTAGCGCCACGCATACATTCTTTATTATGTTGCATTCATGACATTAAGATCATCCTAAAATGAATGGACCTTGGCTAAAATACACTTTAGAACTTAAAATGAACTTGATGTATGCTCACTTGTCTTTATGAAATAAACCCAAGGTTCCTGGGGATGTGAACGATGTAACCCTAGGATAGGAGACTCCTACTGAGATTCTTTACTAAGAATTCTCACTCCTCTCTCTCTTCTCCCGTCACATCTTCAGAGAGCGATGACGATGTTCGTTGACTTCATTGACACGCCAGTCTGGGGGGTGCACTATACCTGGTGGAGCTTTCAGTACACAAGCGTTGCAAGGATATTCCCCGGCTGTATCTTTTGGGAGGCGGGGTGGATTCATACTCGTAGCTTACTAGAAGGGTAGCATTTTGGATTTTTATTGTAGTCGCACCCTACACTTGTGTTTCTTGTTGTATTTTATTTCTTCTTTATCACAAGCTCTGCCTGTACCTATGCGGGTATGACTACCTATGTACTCTAAATATATTATTAATGAAATGTTTCTCTTGTTATGATGATTTCTGCTCCACTATTATATGTTTTCCTTTTTGAGTTCTCTCTATGAGTGTTAATCATGTCTCACGTTTCTGTTATTCGAATAGTTAAGTTCGCGGCTCTCACTTTGTTTTATACTTTCAAAAAAATTTTTACCGTAATTTCCGCTAAATATTTTCAAGAAAAAGATGAGACTATGAGGTAATAGCCTAATGTTTAACCTAATGTGTTCTAGAAAGTTGGGTTAAAATTAGGGTGTTACACCTACCAAGTGATTTGAAGGTTGGGATGAGAGAAGAGGATGAAGAACTTGAAGACTTGATCTTGAGAGAAAAAGGAAACTTTGAAGTGCTCTTTGAAAACTTACAATTAGCAAATGAACCCAAAATGATGCAAGTTCACCCAAGCAAGCTATTTATAGAGAAATGAAACAAATGCAAGGTGCAAATGGGGGGTGAGGGCTTCGGCCATTACAGCATCATGGGCAGCCCCATGTGTTCCATGAGGTGAGATGTTGTGATCTTGAGGCATGGTAAGGTATGGTTTCAAAGTATGGTGAGGTATGGTTCAAGGTATGGCTCAAGCATGGTTCTTTGAGTGAGAAACAATTCAACATGTGTTGTAAATGAGGGAGAGAGGGCCGAAATTGCATCAGCCATGGGGAGGGTTTCCTTGCATTTTAATTGTAGTTTAGAGTTGTGTTTAGGTGTATCTTTGATTAGGATTAAGATTAGGAATTTGTAAGAAAGTGTTTAGGTGAGAAAATGGGTAATCAAGGTTGTCAAGACATAATTAAGGAGTGTTCTTGCATCATTAGTGAGTTATAAACTCATTTTAGTGTATAAACAATTCTAGACACAATTCCTTGATTTAAGGAATTGGAGAGAGAAAACACTATTCAAGATTCCAAGAGTGAAATCTTGAGTTTTAGAAAGGAGATTTAAATCTAATATAAGCAATCTTAGGTTCTAATTAATTTTAATAATTTATTTTGACTCTAGATTAATTATGGAAATTAATTAATCTTTGATTAGAGCCTAATATAGCTTAGGTTTGCTTAATTACATCATTAAGCTCAAAAACACTATTCTAGGGGCAAAATCGTAATTTTTCACTAAAATTGCCCGGAACTGCCGGGACTCAAACAGATGTTTTGAAACATGTAAAAACATTGTTGTAAACCTCTGGGGAAAGTTTTGGGCTCAAATGGCACCTTTACCCGCGTAAAACGCTATAGGGGTATTTTGGTCATTTTGATTCGAAACTGCTGAAAATGAGACTTTCGTCTCTGGAACCACTCAAGGGTCATTCAATCCCCTTCAAGCATTGAGTTGACCCTTCGAGGACTGCCGGGTCGGCCATCCTCGAATTCCAGGCCGAAAATGACCTCAGAGGCATTTTGGTCATTTTTCACTTAGACAGAAAATCGGGGTGTTACATGAATGATATCTCGTGAAGGCTATGTTCATTTGTTGAAATTTATATGGTTTATGGATATATGCAATGAAATATGATGCATGTTTATATGATTTAAATTATGGCATGTTATGGTTATGTTTGATTCATTGAGATGCATAAGTTCATGAAGTTTATGAGCATGAAATATTGAAATGATGAAGTTATTTATGTTTGCATCTCATATATCATGCCAAGATTAAAGGTGACATAAGACACATGGAAATGATCCTTTAGACTCCCCGAATTAAAGGTTATGAGAGGTGATCCAAATAGGAAGTGATCCTTTGGACTCCTCAAATTAAAAGTTATGAAAGGTGATCTTAATGCCCCTTATCCCGTACCTTAAGAGTCGGGAATTTAACTTATCAAGAGGGATAAGATTACACTAGTGACGACTAGTGAGGTATGAGCTCATAACCTAGAACTCTCGAGAAAAGAGAGAATTATAGGGCGGCCCCTAAGGAAAAGAGAATAAAGAAGTTTAAGTCACCTGTAAGAATGATGATCATGATGTTCTTTATATCGTATGCATTGTTTTATGGATTTTATGATATTATGTATATGATATTGACATGCATCCATGACTAATATGTTGCATTCATGATATTAAGATTCATGCTAAAAGATACGGGCCTCGGCTAATGATATTTGGAACTTAACAAATGAACCTTATATATATGTTCACCATTTTCATAATTAAACCCAAGGTTCCTAGGGACGATGACTGTAACACCCTAAAAATTATTTAAAAATTACTTTGAGCTTTATCAATCATAATTTCAAAAATTTGATAGTTTGAACAATGATGAGGATGATCCAACGAATTTGTAAAAAAAAAAATGTGAATAGTGTCTTACGGGCCCCACAGGCCTGCCAGGACAACCGAAACCCTAGAATTGGGACCCAGAGATGCCCGAAATTGAGAAATTATATGATTATAGTTAGAAATAAAGATTTTATACTCGAAATTATTTTTCGGGCAATGTTTGATTACCCGGGTACACTATTTTACCCGTTCGGTAAAATTTCGGTGTGTAATTTTTAACACCGAAAACTAATTAGATCCCTACAAAAAGAATAGCCTTATCTCTTTAAACTAAATGAATGGCTAAGATTCAATCTTGAATTACAAGATTGAATCATAGCCATCCAATTCACCTTTTTAGATTAGGATTTATCTAAACATATTATATAATATCATGTCATAATTACAAGATATATATTGACTCAAAATCTTCTCCAAGAAGTCAAGCAATCCTCGGCCATGAATCAGCTGAATACAGCCCCCATTTCTTTCCTTCCAAACCTCCATTGATATGTTTCAAGCTTCAAAAATCATAGCCTAAAGTTGCTAAACACTCAAACCCTAGCAAATCTAACCAATTGAAATCTCAAATCCTCACCTTAATACCTCACTTCTCCACTGCCTAAGGAGGGTTTAGGACTGAAATTGGTGTCTTGAAGTAAAGGGAGATCACTTAGAACATCCTTTGAAGTATCAAGCTCAAAAGCTTTCAAAGTAGGGTTTTCTTTGGCCTTTTTCTTTCAAAATTATTCTGAGCAATTCTTACTAGTTTCAATCTGAAATTTCTGGTTAATTTGGTTGATATTATGTTGTTGTTGATGTATGAATTTTTCTGAAGTGTTTGGATGAGGTTAGAGAGATCATTTTGTCAAGAGATGTTGAGTGATACTTGCTGGATTTTCGGTTTTCTGACAGGCAGTGTGTGATCACGAATTTTCTAGGCTTGTTGTGGGCATTTTCTTGAACTGAAAAAAATATATGTTGGAGTTACATCTTTAGCTAGTTCTATGAATTTTCTTGGGTTTTTATTTTGAGTCAAACTGCCTTAGAAAAATCAAGAACTGAAATTAAGCATATGCTGCCTGAAATGTTGCATTTGAAGCTGTGAACTTGTGAAATTTTATTAACCTAGTAAATAATGGAATTATCACTTGAAATTTTTACAGGATATTAGAGACATATTTAGGCTTTACCAGGATTTTTATTTCAAATTTTCTGGTTCAATTGCTAGGGTTAAAAATTATGAATTTTGGTTCTTGAGCTGAGGTTGAGTGGTTTCTAGCCACCAAATTTGTCTAATTTTGTTAACAAAGTTAGTGAACTATTTTTACTCTGAAATTTTTACAGAACCTTGTAACACATTGAGGTGTCATTGAGAATTTTTATAGTATTTGAATTGATCATTTGGTATGAGAAATAAATTGTGCTACTTGAGTGAAAAATCTGTCATTGTGCTGAAAATAACTAGATGCTTTGAATTGACGAAATGATGGCATTTTGTACTAATATGATATGAGTACTTGAATATGAGTCTAAGTAAGTGAGCATGTGAACTTATTGATGAGGTTAGGTACACATAGATATGAATGATTATTACAATTGTTTATATGCGAAAGAAAAGCATAAGATTATGTTTCTTGGACTGGAGAAAGTAAATCCGGTTTGTTAGGGAAAGTAAACCTAACTACCAAGAAAAGCATAAGATTTATAATCCTTGGGCTGGAGAAAGTAAATTCGGTCTGTTAGGGAAAGTAAACCTGACTACCTTTGAATTGAGTTGGGGAAAGTAAACTTGGCTAGGAATAGATCTGTGTGAGAATTGGAGAAAGTAAATCCAATGATCATGTATAGGAATGAGCTCAATCCTGAAAAGCAGTTTATTACCCATTATTGCCACACTGGGGACGGCGGTACGTAACGCCCAGATGTGATAAGATTAGTCAAGGGCCAAGGCAAGTTTAAGAAGTAAATATTCTAAGAAATCTTTTGTCTTATATGCTGAGTGAAGAAGTTTAGCATTGATATTGAGACCAATATATTTAAGTGGAAAGTTTAGTAGTATATGATGTTGAGTAGTATGGTATATGTATATTAAGTGATTGATTATTAAAAGTAACCCACTTCAGAAGTACGATTTGGAACTTTAAAAATAAACCGTTATTATATAATGCATGACCACTTTTTTTTTAATAAACCAAAGTGGCTGGGGCGATGACGATGACATTATAATTGTGTTTGGGGGAGTCACCCTACTGAGAATTGTATAATTCTCACCCCGATGTTTCTGCGTTCCTGTGTCGTCTCCAGGTTGATGCAGAAAATCAAGAAACTGCTATGCAACAGAACTCGAAAGTATAATAGGGTAGTAGTTAATACTTTTGTTATGTTGTATTTAGTGGAATGGATATGTATGTAAATAGGTTAGAGGACAAGGTGTGTTAAGGCTCATCAAAGAGCTTTCTTAATGTACTAAACTTTGTATTAAATGAATATTTTGGTTTCATTGCTATATATTTCAGTAGAATTATGACCAAGTTATCTCCCGAATCAATCCAAATGGCTATAGATATTTAAGAAAGGTTCGCTAATTTATAAGTAACAACTCTCGAGTATGATGTCATGACTTAAGGATGATGCTATACTTGGGAGGATGTTACAATGACGATGACACTTGTGTTATAGTTGGGAAGCCCTACTGAGATTCTTGTATAAGTTTCTCATCCTTTTTCTTTTCCGTGTCGTCTCCAGACATGAATGATGGTGTAGTTCATGATTTGTCTTGAGACTGGACGAGGAGCTACGGAGATAACTTCCTTTTGGATATTTGCCTTTAGAGTGATCGTATCTCAGTTATTAGTTTGTATTCTATTGATGGATATATATTGATCTCCTTAAGTTTACAAGACATCACTATTATGATACAGTTATTGATATGTTATTATTATTTGAGTTATGTTATGTCATGGTTATGTTATGTATTTACCTGTTATTCGTTTCTAACATCTCTCTTACGCAGGCAAGATAATGATGTTAGATATTTAGTATGCGCGGCTCACGATTTGGTATTTAAGTTCAAAAAAAATTTTACCCATATTTTCACTAAAGTATTTTAAAGAAGTTTTGAGTTAAAAACTGGAACAAAAGAGTAATGACTAATAATTAACTTAAATGCATTCTAGGCATGTTGAGTTAAATAGTAGGGTGTTACAGACTAAATTTAACACATTTTAGGGGTCAAAGTACAAAGTTACTTATTTTTGACACTTATCAAAAGCCAAAACTTCTAAAAATTTCTCTAAACATCATGAATGGTATTCTAAACACATATACACATCAGATATCATTATTTACTCTAATTAAAATCCTTTGAATCAAAAAATTACATAATTGATAGTTTAGGACACAACTTTCCGCATTTTATGAATCGGTCAAAACTAATACTTGTAATTATTCTTTTCAACCTCTAAGATACCAAAAATAATTTATACATCAAATACTAATAATTCTAATGTATATAAACCATAAGATCAGTATCAAATTAGTGAGGAATTAATCTAAAAAATTCATTGTCTAAAGCTTTATAAAATTACGATTTTGATCCTTTCTAAGTATTAGTTTATCTCAAAAATGCTAAAAACAATTCTTACATCAATTATAAGTAATTTATACACATTCAAACCTTATAAAATAGTATTCTAACCATTTTATTTAAGTTAGGTTAGTAACATAATTTTTAAATCAAAAAGCTTGAGAAAAGTACAATCTTTAACATCTTTGGATTTCTAACTCTATCAAGAATTATTTAAGTAATTTAAAGACAAGTTCAAAGCCTTAAAAAATAAAATGAATGAATCTTAATACCAAGAACATCAAGAGGCTGAAATTAACTTAATTTAAGTATAAGAATTCCTATTTAAGATCAAAGAGGTAAGCTTTGAGCTTTTAGAGATTTAGGTGATAGCAAGAATCATTGACATGCTATGCAATCCATTTTTAATCTTTATCATTATAAGGTAATAACTTGGAAATATAAACATGATATGTAATACTTCAAATATAAATATAAAGATGCAAGTTTATTTTTAGATATTCAAAGTTTAGTGATAACTTGTAACATAAAATGCATTACTTGAAATTTAAACATGAGAATGCAAATTCATATTATTATCTTCAAGATTTAAGATGATGACTTGAAATTAAATATGATTATGCAAGGCTTGAAATTTAAATATGATATGCAAGAGCTTGAAACATAAACAATGGATGCAAGTTCATTTATCATCTTGTTAAGCTCAAAACTTTTAGAGAATTAAACTCTTTAACCTCAATTAATCTTAACAAAGGAAGTGAGCATTAGAGTCCTTGATTATCATGGTTTCAAGAACCTTATTTCATGGTCTCCTCATTATGCTCATTAAAAGTTAAATTATAAGCAAAGAACAAGGAAATAACATGAAATAAAATCCCTACCAAGTTGTTTCTTGTTATCAAAAGATAATGCTTGATCTTTAGAGAAGTTAGGAGAAGAAAATGTCCTTGATATGTCCTTGAAATTCAGCCAAGATTAGAGCAAATGGAGGAGGGATTTTTCTTGTGTTTTTGTGTTTGATAATGGGAAGGTTATGTGTTTAGGAGTTGATTTATGGTTGGAATGTGTATGCTTGAGGTTTAGAACTTGATTAGAGGTTGGGAATGGAGTCTCTTGAGTGTGAATGAGGAAGAAGAAGAAAGCTTGAAGTATTGAGAGAATTAGAGAACTTTGAGTAAGAAAACTATCAAGTAAGAAAATGCTAAGGCTAGGAATATTTGTGTGTGCCTTTAGGCAAAGGAAGAGCTCATATTTATAGGCCAAGGAGGGCTGTATGGCAGCTGCCTTGTGGCTGAAAAAATGGAGTTTTTAGTTCATTTTCAATTAAAGAAAACATGGAAAAAGAATGCTTTTATTCGTGTAATAATTTGGTTCATGCATAATGGATGAAAACACTAAAATATGATGCTAATGGGAGACATTGTTACTGATCACATCAAGGCTGAAATGGGTGGGTTTTCTTTTGAATAAACATAGCCAAAAATAATGCAAAAGAAAGCTAAAGGTATGGTGTTATGGTTGGATATGTTTCTTTGTTGGACAAATAATTAAAATATGGTGAAAAAGAGACAAGTTGGCCACTGGTTTCTGATTCCTTTAGGATCAGATTGGTAATGTTTTACAAGTGGTAAATCATGTATTAGATGTGTATTTACTTAGGTAAAAGATTAGGAATTGATAGATTAGTGAAAATGGTAAAAGGTTAAGTGTTTAGGACAATACAAGACAAGGTAAAAAGAGAAATCATATACTAGTAAATGAGGTTAATTTCAAATGAGTAAAAATCACTTTGTAACATAGGTTCTAAACTTAGGATAAGAAAATGTAAATGTACAATATTTTACCTAAACCGAAATCTTAACTTTGATCTCAATTATCACTAATTTTATGAGCTTTCATAATTAAGGAAAGATAATTTAATTTTACCTTAGGTGATTTTAGACTCTAATTACTTCAGTAATTATTTTTAACCTTGGGTATTTTAAACTCAAGGTTAATGAATAAAATCAATTTGAGTTCAAATAGAGTTTTAATGCTATCTTAATTACACAAGTAAACCTATTTACCACAACTAGGGGTAGAAAGGTAATTTCACGTAAAAACTCCCTGTAAATATTGGACAATCTCAAATCATACTTAAAATAGTCATTTTGAATCTTTGGGTAAAAACCGAATTCAAAGATTATATAATTTCATGAAAAATTACTACAGGGATAAAATGGTAATTTTACTTACGGTAAAAATTGAGAATTGAGATTTTTACCTCTAAGGCACATATAATCCCCATCAGGCATAAAATTAACCCCTCAAAGATAATTTAGATTGGTTATCCTTGATTTCTAGGTAAAAATGACCTCAGGAGCATTTTTATCATTTTACACGTATAGAAAAATCGGGGTTTGCGACTTTCACACGAATCGCTAATCAAGTCTCCTATGATGTTTCTCTAATGTCATATTCCTTTATTGAGTATTATTTGACCTCGAATTACTTGTAAAAATTTTGGTAATTTTTACATAGCAGTAAAAATTGGGACGTTACAATTCATCTTGTTTTCTTTCTAGAAAGAATTAGATTTTATATTAGACAATGTTTACAACCTATCTATATTAAAATCATTTAAAGCTACCAACCTTATCTCTTCAAATTCATCTTCTCGGCCAAGTCTACTTGCCATTCAGCCACCATTGTTCATTCTTCAAGAGCTTCACACTTGATTTCAATCTCTCAAAATCATGTCCTAGACTTGTCAAAACATCAAACATCCTTCACAAAACTTACTCCACTCATCAATACCTAAAAAACTAACCAATCAAAATCTCCAAATCTTACCTTATTATCTCACCTATCACTGATTAGAGGAGGGTTTGAGTGTGTTTTAGGAGCTTTGAAATGGAAGGAATCAACCTTGGAGCACCTTGGAGTCAAGGATCCAAAAGACACCAAAAGTAGGGCTTTATTTGTTCTTTTACTTTCCAATTTTTGCTCTGAAAGTTTCTGATTGAATTGGCTGGAATTTTCTGGATATATTAGTTGATGATAGATAGATATTGATATGTTTAATTTGGTGGAGAGTTTGGATGATGTTAAAAATCATTTTTGTTAAAGAGAAATTAAAACATGCATGCTGGATTTTCGATTCTGTTCCAGGCAGCAACCAGTCATGAATTTTCTGGGTGAATTGTGGATATTTTCATGAGCTATAAAAATTATATGTTGAAGCTAACATCCTAAGGAAACTCTGAGAATTTTCATGGAGCATGATAAAGATTCTAACTACCTAAAATAAATTCATGATTCCTAGAAAACCCTGATTTAAAGCAACTAGGGAATATTGTCAAATTTTCTGACATTTTTAAAGATCTTGGGTTCAGCTGAAAATTTTATGGGATGTACCTAACATGTTAGGGAGTCTCTGGCCCTTTTTATATGTTTAAAAATTCATGAACCGAGATTGTAACTATGTCTTTGTATTATGGGAGGCTGAAATTTGTGATTTTGTATAATTTAGTTATCATAGCAAATGATTGAATTATCCTTTGAAATTTTTACAGGTTGCTTATAACATCTCAAAGTATAACCATGATTTTGTTTTTCAAATTGATTCAATCATTTGCTAGGGCTAAAAAATATGAGATTCTGGTTCTGAGCTGAGTATAAGTGGTCACTAACCACTAAATTTGTGGCATTTTTTATTATATTTATGGAACTCTTTTTACTCCAAAATTTTCAAAGAACCTTGGGGACATATTGAATTGTCTTTGAGAATTTTTATAGCATTGAATTTGATGGTTTGAAATACAAAATAAATTGTGCTACGAATATGTGAAATCTGCCATTATGCTGAAAATGAATTAATGTTTTGAATTGATGAAATAACAGCATCTTGTACTAGTATGACATGAGTACATGAATATGAATATAAATAATTGAACACGTGAGCTTATTGATAAGGTTAGGCATACACAGATATGAATACTTATTACAATTGCTCATATGTAAAAGAAAAGCATGAGATTATGTTCCATGGGCTGGAGAGAGTAAATCCAGTTTGTTAGGGAAAGTAAACCTAACTACCAAGAAGAGCATAAGATTTATAATCCTTGGGCTGGAGAAAGTAAATCCGGTCTGTCAGGGAAAGTAAACCTGACTACCTTTGAATTGAGTCAGGGAAAGTAAACCTGGCTAGGAATAGCTCTGTGTAAGAATTGGAGAAAGTAAATCCAATGATCATGTATAGGAATTAGCTCAGTTTTAAAAAGCAATCTATTACCCATTATTGCCACGCTGGGGATGGCGGTACGTAACGCCCAGACATGATAAGATTAGTCGAGGGCTAAGGCAAGTTGAAGAAGTAAACTTTCTAAGTAATCCTTTGTCTTATATGCCAAGTGAAAAATTTTAGTATTGATATTAAGACCAATATGTTTAAGTGATTGAATGTTAAAAGTAACCCACTTCGGAAGTATGATCTGGAACTTTAAAAATAAACCGTTAGTATATAATGCATGACCACTTTTTCTTAATAAACCAAAGTGGCTGGGGCGATGACGATGACATTATGACTGTGTATTTGAGGGAGTTACCCTACTGAGAATTGTATAATTCTCACCCCTATGTTTTTGTGTTTCCGTGTCGTCTCCAGGTTGATGCGGAGAATTGAGAGACTGCTATGCAAAAGAACTTAGAAGTGCGATAGTGTAGTAGTTAATGCTTTTATTATGTTGTATTTAGTGGAATAGATATGTGTGTAAATATGTTAGAGGACAAAGGTGTGTTAAAGCTCATAGAATACCTTCCCTTGTGTACTTAACTCTGTATTAAATCAATATTTTGGTTTCATTGCTATATATTTCAGTAGAATTATGACCTAGCTATCTCGCGAATCAATCAAACTGGCTATAGATACTTAAGAAAGGTCCGTTAATTTATAAGTAACAACTCTCAAGTATGATGTCATGACTTAAGGATGACATTGTACTTAGGAGGATGTTACAAGATCAATGCCTCATAAAATAAACATACTTATGATTCATGAATAGTCATATATTTCTCATCAATTTACATCAGGAAATCTCATAGATTCATATGTAAACAAGATCATAGATTCATATCATTCAAGTAGGGAAAATGTTTATTGCATACTTGGGGTTCTGGTAATCAATTACATGAGCCATGTAATCGATTATACAACTTCGAGTTTCAAAATAGATAAATTGAGGGCTCTGGTAATCGATTACATGAGCATTGTAATCGATTACACAGCTTTAGGTTTTCAAAACAAGAAAGTTGAGGGCTCTGGTAATCGATTACATGGGCCTTGTAATTGATTACACCTATTGCAAATACTTTCTGTAGCTCCAAGGACATCCGAGTAATCGATTACATGGAATGGTAATCGATTACTTGAGTCCAAAATGTGTAATCGATTACATGATATTGTAATCGGTTACTTATGTAACACCCTAATAAAAATGAACCATGCTTAAGTCATATTTCGTTCTTATTAGTTTATTACTTCTTACTCTACGTTCTTTTACAAATTACTGTTATGTGAAATTAGCGGAAATATATATTTTTTTTTGAAACCACATATTCAAAAGTAAAGCCTGTAGCGTGAAGCGGAAGTATGCATTCGTTAATATTAAACTATTAATAGTCGAGTCTCATAATTGGTGATCAAAATGAACAATACTAGTGATAATATTAAAGCATAAAATATAGTACATATCACATAGTTGTTCACAAGAGGAGGGGCCATTCCCACCCTTAAATATAATACATAAAGGATCAGTACAACAAGATAAAATATCCAACTACATCAAGTCCCAGAGGGACATTACTACTACAGGAACATAAGGAATACACCTCCTAAGCCTACAAAAAGTAGTAAAATAAGTATCAGCAACAGCGGCAAGTACGATGAACGGCATCAACACTCAAATAGTATGGTGTGTGAAGAAAGGACTCTTGATAATTGGACGCGTGGTACGAGGGAGTGCTCGGCTTGCATGGACATGTGGTGCTCTGATGACTGGGTGACTCGAAGTGTCACTGTGCATATCATAGTCTGAAATAGATATAACGTCAGGGATAGGACCGGACTCAACGGACGACATCTGTCAATTCTACCAACCATCTTCCTCGAAATCATTATGCCAATTATCGAAATCCTCTGCTATCAAGTCCTCCTCAATCTCCATCAGATCCTCCTTAGGATCCTCCTCCTTATCGGCATCATACGGGTCGGGCTTGGGAAGAACCATCTGTAGGGGCTCAATGTCCAAGGGCTCCTCCAAGATCTCTATCTCAGAGTTAGAGGATAGCTATAGCACAGGCACGTGGCGTGGAGGGGCTGCGGAGATCTGCACATCTGAGTCAGAAAAGTCAGATATGATGATAGGCCAGCTGCATGAGGTCTGCCGATGTTGCGTCCAGCTGCTGGGGCCTCCTATGTGAAACGAGCTCCTCGGGAAAGGGGCCCTATTTCCTGGGATCTAGTCTGAGTTGGAGTCGGAGCTAGTGCGAGGGCGAACCATAGTCGGGAGCGATCGGATCTAGAGATGTCACGGTATAGGTGTGAGAAATCATGGATTCCCTAGTAGGCAATTATTATCTCATGAGTGTCATCATGTACATCTCCAGGCCACTTTGGTGTTCTTATCAGAAAACGTGGGCAATTAAAGTTTCATTATGCTTTGTTTCGAAAACTTTCGTAATCCGAAGTGACGTGTCTTTTAGAAGTTTTTCATTAACAGGGGTAACAATGAAGACATAAGTCATAATCATAATAGTTATTCAACTAGATGCAGAAATGTAACAATGCATGCATTATTTAACTTGATTGGTCCTTCACCCACTAAGTGTGTAACGCCCCAATTTTTACTGCTATGTGAAAATTACCAAAATACCCCTAGGTAATTTTTACACGTAATTCAAGGTCAAATAAACCTCAATAAAGGAATATGACATTAGAGAAATATCATAGGAGACTTGATTAGCGATTTGTGCGAAAGTCGCAAACCCCAATTTTTCTGTACGTGTAAAATGACCAAAATGCCCCTGAGGTCATTTTTACCTAGAAATCAAGGATAACCAATCTAAATTATCTTTGAGGGGTTAATTTTATGCTGATGAGGATTATATGTGCCTTAGAGGTAAAAATCTCAATTTTCAATTTTTACTGTAGGTAAAATTACTGTTTTACCCATGTAGTAATTTTTTATGAAATCATATAATCTTTGAATTCGGTTTTCACCCAAAGGTTCAAAATGACTATTTTAAGTATGATTTGAGATTGTCCAATATTTATAGGAAGTTTTTATGTGAAATTACCTTTTTACCCCTAGTTATACGAAATAAGTTTACTTACGTAATTAAGGTAATGTTAAAGCTCCAATTGAACTCAAATTGATTTTATTCATCAACCTTGAGTTTAAAATTAATTACCCAAGGTTAAAAATAATTACTGAGGTAATTAGAGTCTAAATTATCTAAGGTAAAAATAAAAATTACCTTTCCTTAAATATGAAAGCTCATAAAATTAGTGATATTACAGATCAAAGTTAAGATTTCGGTTTAGGTAAAATTTTGTACATTTACATTTTCTTATCCTAAGTTTAGAACCTATGTTACAAAGTGATTTTACTCATTTGAAATTAACCTCATTTACTAGTATGTGATTTGTCTTTTTACCTTGTCTTGATTTGTCCTAAACACTTAACCTTTTACCATGTTCACTAATCTATCAATTCCTAATCTTTTGTCTAAGTAAATACACATCTAATACATGATTTACCACTTGTAAAACATGACAAATCTGATCATAAAAGGACCAGAAACCAGTGGCCATCACACTCTCAATGGTGGTCATGTTTCATTTTTTTTATTTCAAAGATTGTTGGACTACATCATTAGGCACCACCATGATACCAATACTTTATTGTTTTTCTTCAAGATACACCTCAAATACATGTCCTACCATGAATGAAAGAATAAAACTTGTCCCCCATTATTCCCTAAAGTAGCCGTGTCCTCCATGATCCCATGTTGTGCAAATTTTAAAATTTATTCAAGAATAATGCACACAAACACATCATAACATTATCATGTGTTCTTTTTAGTTGTCTTGCACATTTTTGGATCAAAAATTCTGATCACATTTCAGCCTAGGAGCAGCAGCCATACACCCCTCATAATGCCCCCATTTTATTTTATTATCAAAGAATTAAGCACTCAAACAACACCATCACCATACCATGTGATCTTTGAGTTGTTTTGCATTATTTTTGAGCAAGAATTCTGATCACATTTCAGCCCATGTGCAGCGTACATATAGCCTTCCTTGGCCTATAAATATGAGCTCTTCCATTGCCAAAATACACACACAAACATTCCTAGCCTTAGCATTTTTTTACTTGATAGTTTTCTTACTCAAAGTTTGCTCAAAGTTCTCTAATTCTCTCAATACTTCAAGCTTTCTTCTTCTTCCTCATTCACACTCAAAAGACTCCATTCCCAACCTCTAACCAAGCTCTAAACCTCAAGCATACACATTCCAACCATAAATCAACACCTAAACACATAACCTTTCCATTATCAAACACAAACACAAGAGAAATCCTCCCTCCATTTGCTCTAATCTTGGCCGAAGTTCAAAGGACATATCAAGGACATATTTTCTTCTTCTAACTTCTCTAAAGATCAAGCATTTCCTTTTGATAACAAGAAACAACTTGGTAGGGATTTTATTTCATGGTCTTTCTTTGTTCTTCCTTTATAATTTCGGTTCATATGGTTTGATAATGACCATAGCTTGATGATGAGGAATCATGGTGGTGGTTGTGAATCCATCATTTAAATGACCTCCAAAGCTCAAGGTTTAATTCTTGATGTTAAAAGATTAACAAAGGAATTACTAAGCTTTGAGTTTTAAGCTTAACAAAATATAAAAATGAATTAGCATCTATATTTATGTTTCAAGTTCTTACACATCATATTTATATTTCAAGCTTTGTATAATCCTATTTATATTCCAAGTTATCACTTTAATTCTTGAAGATAATAATATGAACTTGCATATTCATATTTACATTTCAAGTTATTACTTAAATCATAAGGATCTAAGAATGAATTTGCATCTTTATATTTATATTTCAAGCCTTGCATTTCATATTTATATTTCCAAGTTGTCACCTTATAATGATAATAATAAGGTTAAAAGATAAGTTTATGATTCTAGTCATCACCTAAATCCTAAAGTTCAAGATTTACTTCTTTTAATCATAAATGGTAATTTTGATCATGGACACTTCTCATCTACTTATTTTTGGCCCTTGTATGATTCTGATTTGAAGCTTGTTGTATTTTATTTTTAGGTATAATCTTGTCTTTAAAGTTGTACAAAGAAATTTTGAAAGACCTAGAAGTTGCAAAGAATTAAGAATATGATTTTTCTCATGGTTTTAAATGCTAAAGTTTTAGGATTCTGATCTAATCCTTTAGAAATTGGAATGGTTACTGATTTGGAATGTTTAGATGAGTTTAAATCGCTAATAGTTATTATAAAAATTGTTTTTAGTGTCTTAGGAAAAACTAGTAACTAAAAAGGATCAAAATTGTGTTTTTATGAAGCTTTTAGAATGCTAATTTTTCTGATTACTGTTCGGCCCTGTCCACCACTGTTCACTACTGTTTATAGCTGTTCACACACTTGAGGATCACTAATAATTGTTATAAAAATTGTTCTTAGCATTTTAGGAAAGTCTAGTAACTAGAAAGGATTAAAATTGTGTTTTTGTAAAGCTTTAAGGAGATTAATTTTCTGATTCTGTTCAAGGGTTGTTCAAGGCTGTTCACATTGTTCACATACTTTAGAATTACTTACATTTGTTGTAAGAATTGTTTTGGTACCATAGATGCATAAAAGGGTAATTATAAATGTTAGTTTGAATGTTTTGCAAAATGCGAAAAGTTATGTTTTGAACTATCAACTATGTTATTTCAGCCAAATGTTTTTAATTAGACCAACTAATGATGTTGAATGTGTCCATGTGTTCAAAATACCATATATAATGTTTAGAAAAAGTTTTATAATTTTTGGTTGCTATTAAGTGTCAAAAATTGTGTTACTTTGCACTTTGACCCCTAAAACATGTTAAAATTAGTCTATGGCCCTAAGAGGTTTTTATGATAAGTTTGAATGGTTACTAATAGTTATATGCCTCTTGAAATGTATTGGTTAATGTTAAAGGTCTTTAATTTATGAGTAGATGTTAAAAAGGGGTAATTACATTTTGACCCATGACCTTTGAGAAATTGAGATTTAACCCCTTTGGGGTTTAAACGTAAATATTGATAATATGATGAGATGAATGTGAATGATGTTTTGTGAAGGGTATGTTCATGTGCGGAAACTTATATGGCCTATGGATATATGAAATGAAATATGATGCATGTTTATGTGATTTAAATTATGGCATGTTATAATTATGTTTGATTCATTGAGATACGCATGAAATGTTGAATTGATGAGTTATAATTGTGATATTCATGTTTGCATCTTCATATAATATGCCAAGATTGAAGGTGACATAAGACACATGGAAATGATCCTCTAGACTCCCCGAATTAAAGGTTATGAGAGGTGATCCAAAGGGGAAATGATCCTTTAGACTCCCCGAATTAAAGGTTATGAAAGGTGATCCTAATGCCCCCTATCCCGTACTTTAAGAGTCGGGAATTTAACTTATCAAAAGGGATAAGATTACACTAGTGACGACTAGTGAGGTATGAGCTCATAACCTAGAACTCTCGAGAAAAGAGAGAATTATAGGGCGGCCCCCAAGGAAAAGAGAATGAAGAAGTTTAAAGTCACCTGTAAGAATGATGATCATGATGTTTTTTATATCATATGCATTGTTTTATGGATTTTATGATGTTACGTATATTGATATTGACATGCATTCATGACTAATATGTTGCATTCATAACATTAAGATTCATGCTAAAAGATACGGGCCTCGGCTAATGATATTTAGAACTTAATAAATGAACCTTATTTATATGTTCACCATTTCCTTAATTAAACCCGAGGTTCCTGGGGACGATGATGATGACACTTGTGTTATAGTTGGGAAGCCCTACTGAGATTCTTGTACAAGTTTCTCATCCCTTTTCTTTTCCGTGTCGTCTTCATACATGAATGAAGGTGTAGTTCGTGATTTGTCTTGAGCGTGGATGAGGAGCTACGGAGATAACTTCCTTTTGGATATTTGCCTTTAGAGTGATCGTATCTCAGTTATCAGTTTGTATACTATTGATGGATATATATTGATGTCCTTAAGATTACAAAACATCACTATTATGATACAGTTATTGATATGTCATTATTATTTGAGTTATGTTATGTTATGGTTGTATTATGTATTTACCTGTCATTTGTTTCTAACATTTCTCTTACGCAGGCAAGGTAATGACGTTAGATATTTAGTATGCGCGGCTCACGATTTGGTATTTAAGTTCAAAAAAAAAAAATTTACCCATATTTTCACTACAGTATTTTAAAGAAGTTTTGAGTTAAAAACTGGAACAAAAAAGTAATGACTAATAATTAACTTAAATGCGTCCTAGGCGTGTTGAGTTAAATATTAGGGTTTTACAAAGTGCACCAACACCAATGTCTTAAACCACCTCCGTGGGTAATGAGCTCATACTGTGGCCATCGCCACAAACATGTTCCGAGAGAAAATCTCAACGGAAAGGGTGAGGGGTTAAGCAGTGAGCTTCTTGCATGTTCTTTACTCATATTCATATGCAAAGCATCTTGACATTTAACATTTTTCATATGCTTCATCATGGTAATTATCATTTAATACAATGCATGCCACAAGATCAATATCTCAAGAATTTACTTCATAACAAGAATCATAAGTGACCACTACTCAAGGCGTCATTTTCATATCATGGCAAATGTAACACCTTGAAATATTCATGCAATAATAAGCTATTCATAATATTTCATGCATAATCAAGATCATGGGTCAAAGTCATGTATTATGTATGTCTCTTGGTCATTAGTCCTATTAAAATATAGATTTTAAGTCATGAGTTAAGTCCTCTTAGTATTTTATGAGCCAAATTCTTAATTATGTGCAATTATAGGTTATGTATTCTTTTGTTACATTCATAAGATTCTATTAAGATGATTTATTTGGTATTTAGCCATTTAAAATATAGATTTTCGGATTTGACTTAAAAACACTATTTTTGGGTTGTAAGGTTTTACAGCTTATTACCATTTCTGGCATATCTGAGTGAAAAATTAGTATCTTTCATTATACTTATTATTTCAGAAAATAAAGGTATATTCTGAATCCTGACTCACTCATCTTTCTCTGGGCGCGCTTTTTGTAGAAATCTATTAAGTGAAATGACTTTTACATCCTTATAAAGTTTCCTTATTCCAACAGTGTTCCAAAACTTAAGCTGACTTGTTTCAGCATTCTCGAATCACGTGCTTACTTCCAGTGCATGTATTTTACATCTCTGTGTTCCTTAGGATCTTATCTTTCCAACAAAACCTACTTCACACATTTTACATTTTTGCAGTAAAAGATAGGTCCAAATTTGTGTTCAGAGATCAGACAGGATCTTCAGTAAAAAGGATGAACTTTGAAAAATTATATCTTAAGCTCGAAAACTCCTTTCTAAGTGATTCTTTTTGGAGAGTGTTCCTTAAAAGGTTAACTTTCACATATAATTTTTTTCAGGGGTCCTAGAGTCACGGTTTTTAAATGTGTCACGTTTTAGTGTACCTATCTCAGGCAGAAACATATTTCCAGCATAGTGTGTGTGTATATTCTTGTTTCCTTTCAAATAAATCATGGATTCCTAGCATTTCCAGTCATGGCCAGCCAAAACATATTTTGGAACATATTTATCATGGAGGGAAAATAACACAACTATTAAACGGGTAGATGTGCAAGCTTTAAGCCTTTAATTTAAGCCTAAAATGAGCTAAAGACTTAAAACTCTCACATCTCCAAGATAATGACCACCTACCAAGATGTGAATAGGTGTAAATGAGTCCTTCAACCCCTTAATGGGTCACGAAAAAATAGAAAAATAAAAGGGTAGAAGAGAAAGTCTTTGTTTCTAGCTCCAAGCTTTAGTATCTTGAGTGCAAGAAGGAAGCTAGTGTGTGACTTGGGATGTGTTTACAAAGGTTGGATGAGGTGTTTTCTTTCCTGATTAGAAGAGAACCCTAGGCTGTAAATATCAGAGTATAAGGATGTGTTTGGAGAGAAATAACATAAGAGAACAAGGAGCTTGAGACTTAGAAGAGTTTAGTGAGTGTAAGGAACCAAAATGAAGCCATTTGACTCCTATTTATAGGCCTCAAGGCCGTGACCTATGGAGGGGTGTTTGGTGAGTTTCATCTTTCTGATTTAGTTCATTTAGTTGTGAAATTAGTTGGGGAAAAGGGAAGTTAGGACTTGGTTAGGCTAGATAGTTAGTTTTTATACCAAAGAAGCATTACCTCTAGCTTGGTCTATGAGTCCTTTGACAAGTTGTCATTCATCAAGCTTTCACCAAGACTTCAAGCAAGCATTCAAATCAGATTTGTTTCTCCTAAAAAGGCTGATGTATTTTTTGCCATGATAAAGGAAATAAGGAGGAAAACTTGTGTTTTTGTTTTAATGTGTAACTTAGTGTTATCTTGTAGTTAAATTAATTCTAGTATAAGTTGTTTTAATGAAACTTATGTGAGTGTTTTCTTTTACATGATGGCTGAAAAGAGGGCTTTAGAAAAGGTTCATAGGTTTTTAGAAGTTATTCTGTAGAGCTGCACACTTATCTGATGGGTAAATAGGTGTCTTTACCTCTTTTGGTAATATTCCTTTTACCAAAAAAGGTTTAAACCAATTTTTAAATATATTTTATTTTTAATGAAGAATCTATCATAGATTAATTAGATTAACCTCCCATTAGGTTGGTACTCAATGTAATTAGTGATTGGTCGTCTCTAACTTAGCGATTTATAGTATAACTCATTTTTAATATTGTTGCCATTTATAGTAAATTACCAGTTAAGCTTATTTTATTATTATATAGGGAATCCTATGTTAATTAATTATGCTTAAACCATAATTAGTGTATTAACCCTTGATTAACGTTTATTAGATCCCTTAATCATGATTTAATTGGTTTTTGATCATTGTTTGATTATTATGTTGACTATTTCATGTTTTAGTTGACTTTCTCATGATTTTGTTGACTTTTACAAACCTTTGAATTTTATGATTGACTTTGACTTTGTGATTGACTTTTGACCTAAGAGTTTGACTTTTTAACTTTGACCTTTGAGCTTGGCTCTTGTTGACTCTTGGTCAACACTTAACATTTTATGTTGATTTGCCCTTGATCTGGTGAAAGTTTAACATTTTCAAGCGGAATTGTTTACTCGGGTCATTACCTAGTGAACATTTATGTACAGTGAAAATGGGAATGTTACAACTTGGGCCAAAAGTTCATATCCGAGTATGGCAAAACTCTCTGGTAATCGATTACATGGGCCTGGTAATCGATTACCAGCACCTTCAAAATACGAAAATTTAAGTTTAAAACACCTTCTAAGTTATTCCATCCTTCTCAAACAATTTTGAACCTTGTTCCAACACTCACTTTGAAATCAAAACATTTGTGCAAAGATAAATGCCCATGGTTTCAAAATTAAGTTGAAAGAGTTAAGTCTTGAGCCTTAGATCTTTAGGTGATGACATAAACATAAACATGCTAATGCAAGTTTCATTTTAATCTTAGCATTATCAAGTGATAGCAAGGAAAAGTAAATGTGCAAGGCTTGAAAATAAACATGAGAATGCAAATTCATTCTTAATCTTTAAGTTTAGGTGATGGCTTGAATCATAAACATGCTAGACAAGAAATGCAAACATGAAATACAAGTTCATTTCTTATCTTTGAGCTTTAGGTGATGACTTGAAAAATAAATATGATATGCAAGTTCGATTCTTTATTATAGTGCTCTAGGCGCCTTAGAGTTTTCACTTTAAATCAACAATCAACTTTAAGGTTAAAATAGGTAGGCTTTGAGATTTATTATTAAGGTGATAGCAAGGAAAATAAAAATGAATGCAAGCCATTTCTTATCTATTTGAGTCCTAGGCTCAAGATCACTCTTTACAACATAGTTTCTTTGTTTACTAAAAACCTTTTCAAAAGTAAAACCTTCAAGCTTTAGAGGTGCAATAAGTAATGATTTTGCAATCAATACTCAAGATCCTCATCATCAAGCCATGGTTTCTTTATTGTGTAGGCCATTGAGGTTGAAACCAAAAGGGAGGAAAAGGAATAGCAAAAACCAAAAGAAAATGGAGAAGGGAAGAAGAATCAACATAGCATCATTTCAAACCACAAGTTTAAACAACAAAAGAGAAGAAGACAACTCCCTACCTTGGATGTGCTTCTTTGTTGGGAGAGGGCTTGATCTTGGAAGGAGAAGAGGAAGAAGAACTCTTTGAGATTGAAGAAGAAAAGCTTAGAGTTGCAAGAGTAAGCGAAGTTCTTGCAAGCTTCCTTAGATGCCTATTTATAAGAAAATGAAACACAAGAGGGTGAGAGCAGGGAGAGATGGCCGACCGAAAGGGGAGGAAGAGAGAGGGAAAAATATGTCTTCCAATGTGTCATTCAAAGGCATGGTGCAAGACATGGTGGAGTATGGTGCAAAGCATGGTCCTAAGCATGGCTCTTTGAGTGTTTGAATTTCAACATGTGGGGGATTTGTGGAGGAGGGGTGGCTGGTTCTTATGGGAGCTTTAGGGGGGATATTTTGTCATTTCATTTGTGTTATGACTTGGTTTAGAGAATGGTTTTGATTAGGAGTTTGTAAGTAAGTGTTTAGGTGAGGCAATGGGTAATTAAGGATGTCAATACATGATTAGGGAGTGCTCTTGCTTCATTATAGAGACTAAAACTCATTTTAAAGTGTAAACAATTGTAGACATAATTCCTTAATTTAAGGAATTGGAGAGAGAAAACAATATTCAAAATTTCATGACTTGGAATCTTGAGTTTTAAGAAGAGATTTAAGTTTAATCTAAGCAATTTTAAGTTCTAATTAACTTTAATAAATTATTTTGACTCTAGATTAATTATGAAAATTAATTAATCTTCGATCAAAGCCTAATATTGCTTACGTTTGCTTAATTTCATCATTAGGCCCAGAATGCACTAAGTAGGGGCAAAATCATAATTTTATACAAACACTGCCTGGGACCATCGGGACTTAAATAGATATGCCTAGACTCATAAAAAGGTCATTTAAAACCTTTGGGTAAAGTTCGGGCTCAATCGGCTCATCAATCGGTGTTAAATAACCACAGGGGCGTTTTGGTCATTTAGTGCATTGGAACTCAAAAATGAGATTCTTCTACTCTATTAGCATACATACCACACATAATCCCTTTTTAACATTGAGCTGACCCTTTGAGGACTACTAGGTCGGTTGGCCTCAAATTCTGGGTCAAAAATGACCTTAGGGGCATTTTGGTCATTTTCATTTAGACAGAAAAATCGGGGTGTTACATTATGTGTGGTATGAATGTTAATAGAGCAGAAGAATCTTAGTTTTGAGTTCTGATGTGCTAAATGATCAAAACACCCCTATGGCTGTTTAACATCTATTGATGAGTCGATTGAGCCTGAACTTCGCCCGAAGGTTTTAAATGACGTTTTTATGAGTCTGGGCATGTCTGTTTAAGTCCCGATGGTCCTAGATAGTTTTGTACAAAATTACGATTTTGCCCCTACACAGTGCATTCTAGACCTAATGATGAAATTAAGCAAACCTAAGCAATATTAGGATCTAATCGAAGATTAATTAATTTCCATAATTACTCTAGAGTCAAAATAATTTATTAAAGTTAATTAGAACCTAAAATTGCTTAGATTAAACTTAAATCTCTTTTTAAGACTTAAGATTCCAAGTCATGGAATCTTGAATAGTGTTTTCTCTCTCCAATTCCTTAATTTAAGGAATTCTATCTACAATTGTTTACACTTTAAAATGAGTTTTAATCTCTCTAATGCAGTAAAAATACTTCCTAATCATGTCTTGACATCCTTAATTACCCATTGCCTTACCTAAACACTTACTTACAAATGAAATGATAAAATATCCTCTCTAAGCTCCCATAGAGAATCGACCACCCCTCCTTCGTAGATCCACCACATGTTGAAATTCAAACACTCAAAGAGCCATACCTCACCATGCTTTGCACCATACTCCACCATGCCTTGAACCATGCCTTTGAATGACACATTGGAAGAGATATTTTTCCCTCTCTCTTCCTTCCCTTTTTGGCCGGCCACCGTTCCTTACTCTCATCCTCTTGTGTTTCATTTTCCTATAAATAGGCATCTAAGGAAGCTTGCAAGAACTTTTCTTGTTCTTGCAACTCCAAGCTTTTCTTTTTCAATCTCAAAGACACATCTAAGGTAGGGAGTTGTCTTCTTCTCTTTTGTTTAAACTTGTGGTTTGAAATGATGCTATGATTCTTCTTCCCTTCTCCATTTTCTTTAGGTTTTTGCTACTCCTTTTCCTTCCTTTTGGTTTTGGCCTCAATGGCCTACACAATGGAGAAACCATGGCTTGATGATAAGGATCTTGAGTATTGATTGCAAAACCATCACTCATTGGACCTCTAAAGCTTGAAGGTTTTACTTTTGAAAAGGTTTTTAGTAAACAAAGAAATTATGTTGTTGTAAAGAGTGATCTTGAGCCTAGGACTCAAATAGATAAGAAATGCGTTGTATTCATGTTTATTTTCCTTGGTATCACCTTAATAATTAATCTCAAAGCCTACCTATTTCAACCTTAAAGTTGATTATTGATTTAGAGTGAAAACTCTAAGGGGCCTAGAGCACTAAAATAAAGAATTGAACTTGCATATCATATTTATTTTTCAAGTCATCACCTAAAGCTCAAAGATAAGAAATGAACTTGCATTTCATGTTTACATTTCTTGTCTAGCTTGTTTATGATTCAAGCCATCACCTAAACTTAAAGATTAAGAATGAACTTGTATTCTCATGTTTATTTTCAAGCCTTGCACATTTACTTTTCCTTGCTATCACTTGATAATGCTAAGATTAAAATGAAACTTGCATTAGCATGTTTATGTTTATGTCATCACCTAAAGATCTAAGGCTTAAGACTTAACTCTTTCAACTTAATCTTGAAACTATGGGCATTTATCCTTACGAAAATGTTTTGATTTCAACAAGAGTGTTGGAACAAGGATCAAAGTGGTTTGAGAAGGAAGGAATAACTGAGAAGGTGTTTTAAATTTAAATTTTCATGTTTTGAAGGTGCTGGTAATCGATTACTAGGCCTATGTAATTGATTACCAGAGAGTTTTGCCATATTCGGATATGAACTTTTGGTTTAAGTAATCGATTACAATATCATGTAATCGATTACACATTCTAGACTCAAGTAATCGATTACCATTCCATGTAATCGATTACTCGGATGTTCTTGGAGCCCTAAAAAGTATTTTCAACAGGTGTAATCGATTACAAGACCCATGGTAACATCCTAATTTTTAACGCAATACTATTAGAACGTATTTAGGTTAACCATTAGTCTGTTACTCTTTTAGTCTCATTCTTTAGAACCCTTCATTAAAATACTTAGTGGAAAATATGGGTAGAATTTTTTATTTTTGAAAACATAGACAAAATGTAAGCCTCGCATACCGTAAAGCATACACAGAAAAAGAATAACATGAACAGAGACACCAGATAGGCTTCCTAGAAAGAACAACCATCAACACATCATCATATAACATTAACATGAATTATCAAATCAAATATTAATAGTATTAATGATATAGGAACATTCCACAATAACATCACATCAAATATATTGGGCCCACCCGTGGAGGTTGAGCATACAACAATTCACAACTACACACAACTACGATGTAAAAAAAGCTAAGACTATGTCCTCGCTTCTGCTGTGCTACTCTGATTTCGATCACCAAGCTACTTCCATGTCGGCACCTCAAGGTGATCCTTGGATGTCATTGTCAACCTTGTCTGAAGACGAAGATGGAAAAGAAAGATAGAGGGAGTGAGAAACTTATTGAAGAATCTTAGTAGGGCTTCCCTATTCACACACGTGTCATCATCATTGTCCTCAGGAATCTCGAGTTTAATTATGAAATAGTGGGCATAAATGTGATTCACTTATTAAGTTTTCAAATACCATTAGCCAAGGCTCGTATCTTTTAGCATGAATCTGAATGCATGAATGCAACAAGTAACTCATGTATGCATGGCAATACTTTACATGCAACATAAATCAACAACATGTAATATCAAAACACAAGACAGGGCTAAGCACAAGAATAGGGGATAATCTATAAAATGAAAACAGTGGCACATAGATGAATGCATGATAGAGTAATGTAATGAGTTCTCATATCTCTTTCATATTGTTCCACCCTCTTTCATCATCACCAAAAACCCAACCAACATGCCAGCCTCGGCTATTTTACAATTGCCACCAGAACCAATTGCCCTAACCGATCGCCTAGGATGAGCTCAGCCTAGCTAGCTGTCGCTAGATTTCATATGGGGTAATAGAGGGGGTAACACATCATTTCTTCTTCGAAACGCAACTACTAGCATCCAGTGCAGAGTAATATTGTCCGCTTTTGCAAGCTCAATGTCAATACCTTCATGGTTTTGTTCCTGGGGTTGCTCGGCCGAACTAGTGTCACCCAGAACATATCTTAGCGTGCTATGCATGAATACAACATAAACTCATGTTCTCTTCAGAGATGCAATACAATCATAAATCATTATTTAACTTATCATGCTCATAAACTTATATATCATGCACGAATGCTTTCACATTCATTTCATATATATATACATTCACCAAACTATAAATCATCATGTTCATAATCCGAGAATAGGCATGCAAGATCATCAATTCATATTCACATAAAGGAAGGAACACTTATCTACACATTTTAGATACTGATAATCGATTACATGGGCCTTGTAATCGATTACTTAGCTCAATTTTCTAAAACAGGGAAGTTTCAGGTCCTGGTAATCGATTACATGAGCCTTGTAATCGATTACCTCAGTTGAAAATGCATTCTGGGTCTCAAGAACATCTGAGTAATAGATTACATGGAGTGGTAATCGATTACTAGGGTCCAGAAACATGTTCTGAGTTTCCTAGAACATTGTGTAATCAATTACATCATCTTGTAATCGATTACACATGTGGAAAACTTATATCCGGGTGTGCAAGGCACTTTAGTAATCGATTACATAAGCCCTGTAATCAATTACCAGTAACCCAAAATGGCAAAAAGCTCAAGCTTTGATATTCTTAAAACTACCTATTCATTCTAAAAACTTTTAACGTCATTCCATCATTTTTCTTAAAATCAAACACACATTTACTCCCCATGGGGCCTATAATCTTTCAAAACCTTTTTACACATCATGAAATCAAGATTCATCATCAACAAGGCCTTTTTTCAAAATCTCCAACTCCTTAAACGGAAACACCCATTTTTAAAGATAAAAGCACATGGAGCCGAAATTCATTTGTGAGTTAAGAGGAGTAAATCTTGAGCTCTAGGATTATTTAGATTGTGGCGTAAATTTAAACGTGCAAATGCAAACCTTATTTTAATCTTGTTATTATGAAGTGATGGCAATGGGAAAGTAAATATGAGATGCAAAGCTTGAATATAAACATATAATGCAAGTCCAATTCTTTATTTTAGTGCTCTAGGCTCCACAACAATTGACTTTAAGGCCGAAATAGGAGAGCTTCGAGATTAATTATTAGGTGATAGCAAAGAAATATAAATATGAATGCAAGGTTCAAATGTAAATATACAATGCGAGGACTTGAAATATAAATATGGATGCAATCCATTTATTAATCCTTTAAGACCTAGGCTCAAGATCCCATCTCAACTCTTAAAAACCACATAACAACTTTATTTGTTAAAAACTCTTAGAAGTGAAACCTTGAGCTCTAGAGGTCAAGCAAATGATGGCTTTACAACCAACATCAAAGATCCTCATCATCAAGCCATGGTTTTCAAACATTTAACAAAACAAGATCAAGTAGAAGAAGCTCAAAATCAAAAAAGAGAAAGAAGAAGGAGAGGAAGAAAACTCAACATAGAATCCCTACCTTGGATGTGTTTTCTTGATTGAGAGAAGAAGCTTGCTCTTGAAAGAATGGAGAGGAAGGAGAAGAGCTCTTTGAAGTTGAAAGAAAGAATGCTTTTGGAAGTGTAAGAGAAATGAGCAAAGGGATTCTTTGGGGAGGCTTCTCCTTTTTATAGAGGATTTTCAATATGAGGGGAGTGAGGGGAGGGGGTGGTGTTTGGAGGAAGAGAAGGAGGAAAAATATCTCATTCAAAGGCATCATATCATGGTATGGTCCTACGCATGGCTCAAGGCATGGTCCTAGGCATGGTGCAAGGCATGGTGAAGTATGGGTGGCCATGCCTTTCTAGAAGAACTTGAGGGACAAGTTGCTCCTTAATTGTGGGTTAGGATGTGTTTAGGTGTATCTTTGATTAGGCCTAAGATTAGGAGTTTGTAGTTAAGTGTTTGAGTGAAAGGATGAGTAATTAAGGCTATTTAAGGTATGATTAATGAGTACTCTTATCCATTAGTGGAGTCAAACTATATTCAATCAAAATTTTCAATCACATCCTAGGTTCCTTAAATCATGGGATTGAAATAGGGAAAATACTATTCACTTTTTGACTTGAAGACTATTTTGATTCTAGATAGGATTTAAACTTTCTCTAAGCAATCTTAAGCTCTAATCAACCTCAGCTAATTATTTTGAGTCAAGATTAATTATGAAAATTAATTAATCTTTGATTAGAGCTTAATATTGCTTAGATTTGTTTAATTACGTCACTAAGCTCAAAATCACTATTCTAGGGGCAAATTGTAATTTTGCACAAAAACTGCCCGGGACTGCTGGGACTTAAACAGACATGCCCAAGCTCATAAAAACATCATTTTAACCCTTTTGGGACATTTTGGGCTCAAATGACACTTATACCCACATAGAAACGCTATAGGGGTATTTTGGTCATTTTGACCCCAAACCTCAGAAAACGAGATTTTTCTGCTCTATTAACATCCATTCATATACAATCCCCTTCAAACGTTGAGTTGACCCTTCGAGGACTTCCAGGTCGGCTATCCTCAAATTTCGGGTGAAAAATGACCTGAGGGGCATTTTGGTCATTTTTGCTCATACAAAAAAATCGGGGTGTTGCACCCATGTAATTGATTACTAGAGCCCCCAACTTTCCTGTTTTAAAAATTTGACGTTGTGTAATCGATTACAAGGCTCATGTAATTGATTACCAGAGCTCTCAATTTATCTATTTTGAAAACTCAAAACTCTGTAATCGATTACAAGGCTCATGTAATCGATTACCAGAACCTAAAGTATGCAATAAACATTTTCCCGACTTGAATGATATGAATCCATGATCTTGTTTAAATATGAATTTATGAGTTTGCCTTACATAAATTGATGAGAAATGTATGACTATCCATGAATCATAAGCATGTTTATTTTGTGAGGCATTGATATCTAGAGATAGAACTCGTCCTTTGCATGTTATAGTTTCATATGGAATATCAGATATGCATATGCTAGAAATGTATAAAGGACTAGGTGTGATTATTCTTGAATCGTGGCATGATATGACATGTTGTATGGCATTGACAACTTGATTTGATTTTGAACTCGGAATGAAAAGGTACATGCACTATTAGTTCTTGAGGCATAAAGCAAATTTGAAGGAAATTCAGTGCACCGTTGTTACGCTACCTGTAACATCCTAATTTTTAACCCAATACTCTAGAACATACTTAGGTTAATCATTAGTCTGTTACTTCATAGTTCTCATTTTTACTTCGAAATACTTAGCGGAAAATACGGTAAATTTTTTTTTTAAATACAAAGTGAGAGCCGCGTGATGCGATATATCATGTAACGGACAAAACATACATCTCATAACGTCATAGCATTAGGCACATAAAGGCACATCATGAGAAACACTGAATATTACCTCATATTATATATATAACTTGCCCACTTATAAGTATGGGACTTAATTTGGTACAAAGGAATACATGAAAGAAAATACAACATGAACATAAACATAAACTACTCCCCTACCCGAGTGCATCTAATGGGATAACCTCTAAACAAAAGAAGGTTTATCTCCATCTAAGTGGTGTGTGCTCTATCCCGGGCTATCCACAGCCTTCTACTGGCGACTATCCCTCGAGCGTGGCACGTAACCAGGAAACTGAGCAAGCTCCTCCGACTTGAATAGGCGGAACGGGGCTCGGAAGTGACCTCCTTGGCGTGGCCTCATCTCCGGTCGTTGTGCAAGCCTCGGCTGAGTCACGGAGGGCTTGCTACCTTCCCCAAGGTCCATGGGTATGGTGGGGGAAGATCCTTCAGAGGGTACCTGGGTCTCCGAATCCTCGGAAGGATCTGTCTCCGAAAAAGACGATGGGCAACGGGGTACATACTGGGGGTGGTCTCGAACGACGGACGCGGATGGTGGAGTACGGCGTAGCCTCTCCTCTCGGGGACGTGCACGCTCGAACACCAGGTCATCGCCAAAAGGTGAGACGGAACATGAATACTCTAACAGTGCATCGACCCACAAAATGGAATGACCCGTAGTCCGGGTCATGGTGCACCTCCCATGTCGGCGTGTCCACGAACACTACGAACGTCGCCATCTGAAGACGTGACGGAAAGAAGAGATAGAGGGAGTGAGAATCTTGCTAAAGAATCTCAGTAGGGCCTCCTACTACCTAGGTGTCATCATCTACGTCCTCAGGAACCTTGGGTTTCGTTATACAAAATGAGTGAACATGTATTAAGTCCATTTTTAAGTTCTAAAACATAGTTTAGCCAAGGTTCATTCATTTTAGAATGATCTTAATGTCATGAATGCAACATAATAGAGGATGTATACATGGCGCTACCTAATGCACATACATAAATCTTATCATCAAGCATCATCATACTTAGTGGCATAAAGTGGCAATAGAAACATTCATATGGGACAAACTTAGTGACATAATCATAATCATGAAACTTCTCTTCCTAAAAGACAAGCGCTCTGGGGGTGCTCGGCCGAACCGGTGTCACCCAGAACGTGTCACTTCTCCAGGTTATGAGCTCATACCTTAACTAGTCGTCACTAGTTCTTACTTATCACTTAACGATAAGCGTATCATAAATCATAAATCCCGACTATCTGAGTACGGGTTAGGGGGCAATTCTCTTAGGGGTGCTCGGCCGAACCGGTGTCACCTAAGAGTATAAATGGGTACCGATGTCACATGAGTTCTATGGAGGTGCTCGGCCGAACCGGTGTCATCCTAGAACCCATCTTAGTACCTTAATTTTTAAAATCTCTTTAAGTCCCCAAATTCGTTGAAAATTCGGCGGCACAAAGGCATTACGCCGAATTTCTTCCAAATTTGCTTTATGCCACATGAACATATATCCTCATGAATTCTTCATATGAATAACATCATCATCATTTACATACCACATGCATCATCATAGAACATTCAAACGCTTACCCTTACGGTAGCTTATGCTTTGACCCTTACGGGTCTTAATCTTGAGATATAGTTCTCTAACATCTGTCGTTCATATATTATGCACCTAAGGGCTCATAATTAATCATCATTCTTAATCTTCATATTCATTCTCAAATCTGAAAAGCATAGGGCAGAATTTCTAACTTGTGGTTATGGGGTTCTAGAACTTACGTTTTAGACCCTTTCTCGGTTCCGTCTTCGCCTAAGGCGCTATAAATTAAACCTAAATTAGTTATGAGACATTCCTATGCTTAAGAACTAATTATAAATCACATTTATCATGTTGTAATGTTGCTGGACAGAATCCAGAAAGCTAAATGTTCTAAGAGTTCTACATTTGCATTTTTACGGTTTTCTAGTTACTAGTTTTCCTATAGGTGCTAAAATTCAATTCTAATCCAAATGTTACCAAGTTTTTCATGTCTAAACAATCCTAATCTGATTGTGCTCCCATTAAAACAGTTTGGATAAGTTCCAAAAACAAATGGGTCAAAACTATGTTAAATTCTAGCTTTACGGTATTTCTAGTTAGCTAGTTTCTTACCTATTATGCATAGAATCATTTCTACATCATCATATGATATTTTCACACATCAAAACATCATCATACAGCATCACACTCATCATGACAGAACCGAAATCATGGAGCTTCAGTAAAAGAATTAAATTGACAATTCGAGGTACATAAGTTAACTAGTTTCTCTTGGAATCAATTTAGAATTTCTAAAACTCTTTGCAAATCATTTTAATTCATCAAGAGGCTAAGAGAAGCCTTAAGTCAATGACCAAAATATATTTCATCTTCTAAAAGGGAATAAAATCATATCTCATGATAACATAACCTTGTAAAGCTTTAAGAAAAACTTAGAACATAGGCTATTAGTCCTTGTAGCTAGATGAAAACTCATTGCAAGTCCATCATCACTACTTGGCCGGAAACATGCATTCAAAGAATGCATTCACATTAAACTTTAACTTGAAATGAAATAGGCAAGTCTTTGAGCTCTAGGTTCTTAAGTTATGACATAAAATAAACGTGCTCATGCTTTTCATTTTTAATCTTGCTTACAAAGTAAAGTGATGACTTAAAATAAATATGCAAGGCATAAACTTAAACGTGCAGGCTTGAAAGTAAATATGCAAGGTTCAATTCTTTATTTTAGTGCTCTTGGCCCAACAACAATCGACTTTAAGGCCGAAATAGATAGGCATTCGAGAAATTAATTAGGTGATGATGCAAGTTCAATTCTTTATTTTAGTGCTCTCGGCCCAACAACAATCGACTTTAAGGCCAAAATAGAAAGGCTTTGAGAATTAAATTAAGTGATGATGCAAGTTCCATTTTAATCTTTATGTTCTTAGGTGATAGCTTGAAAGTAAAGGTGCATAACAAGAATGTAAATATGAGTGCAAGCATAAGATAAATTATGCAAGTTCATTTTATCTCTCTAGAGCTCTTAACAAGACTTTAAAGGAACTTAAACCTCAACCCAAACTCATCAAACCAAGATAAAGTAAAGTCTAGAGTTCTTAGAACTCAACATAACATATTTAGAAAATCAAAACATTTTGCATGTAAAAGAAAGGAAATGGCCAAAATTTAAAGGACAAAAAGAACATTTTGAAACTCTAGAGTCCATGATCTTGATGATATATTAACACCAACATCATGAGACCTCATCATTGAGTCCTTAGAACCATTTTAAAACACCATCAAAACTAAAGTTCTCAAGAGTGCAAGAAAGGAAGAACTAGAAACATTTTTGCTCAAGAACAAAGATCAAGCTCTAGAGTTTGTTTCAAGTGATGAACATCATGATGAAACTCTCATCATCAAGCTCTCATTTCTTTGAACTTCAAGGCCCATGGCCGAAAATGAGAAAGAACAAGGAAAAGAAAAGAAGTTCTAAAAAGAACCAAGAGAAACTATGAACATAAAGCTAGAACAAGAACTTTAAAGAAGGGAATACATGAAAGGAAATCCCTACTTGGGGTGATGATCTTGAAGATGGAAGAAGAAGATGAAGAAGATGGAGAGCTCCAAGAACTTGAAGAACACAAGAGCTTTGAGAGAAAAAGAAAAGCTTTGAGTGTTCCTAAACTTAGCAAATGATCTAAAAGTGGTGCAAGCTCCTCAAGGCATTCTATTTATAGAGAAATGAAACAATGAAGGGTGCACATGGAGGAAGAGGCTTCGGCCATTGCAGATTGGAGGGCATCCCATGAGTTCCATGAGGTGAGATAGTGTGGTCTTGAGGCATGGTGAGGTATGGTTCAAGGTATGGCCTCAAGCATGGTTCTTTGAGTGAGAAAATAATTTAACATGTGGTCAAAGGGGATGAGGTCTGGCCGAAATGCATCAGCCCATGTGGGGTTGTGTTTGCAGTTTAATTGTGGTTTTGGAGTTGTGTTTAGGTGTATCTTTGATTATGCTTAAGGTTAGGAATTTGTAAGAAAGTGTTTAGGTAAGGAAAAATGGATAATTAGGGTGGTCTAGACATAATTAAGGAGTGGTCTTGCACCATTAGTGAGTTAGATCCTCAATTTAGAGTCTAAACAACTCTAGACACACTTCCTTGATTTAAGGAATTGGAGAGAGAAAACACTATTCAAGATTCCAAGACTAGGAATCTTGAGTTCTAAAAAGGGATTTAAGTTTAATCTAAGCAATTTTAGGTTCTAATTAACTTTAATAAATTATTTTGACTCTAGATTAATTAGGGAAATTAATTAATCTTCGTTTAGAGCCTAATATTGCTTAGGTTTGCTTAATTACGTCATTAAGCTCAAAAACACTATTCTAGGGGCAAAATCCTAATTTTGCACGAAAACTGCCCGGGACCACCGGGACTTGAACAGAGACCTCTAGACACATGAAAACGTGTTTTTAAACCTTTGGGGAAAGTTTCGGGCTCAAACGGCACTTCTACCCGCGTAAAAACGCTATAGGGGTATTTTGGTCATTTCGACCCGAAATTGCGGAAAACAGGATTTTCGCTTCCGGAAGCATTCAAAGGCCATTCAATCCCCTTCAAACATTGAGTTGACCCTTCGAGGACGACCGAGTTGGTTACCCTCGAATTCGAGTCAGGAAATGACCTCAGGGGCATTTTGGTCATTTCCCTCAGACAGAAAAAATCGGGGTGTTACACTACCAAATTTCCATCAAATTTGAAGACTTAAGTTTTTGAAAACTCCATGATATTTTAAATGTGACATAACATTGAGATTCATTTCTCCCGCTCCGGTGGGGAGAAAACAAATCTGTGAGGGTATTAACATTAAGCTTGCCAAAGCAGACAATTCGTTGTGTACTAGATACCAGTAGAGCATTTCAAAGAAGGAAATATTCCTATGGACTCCACAAATTAAAGGTTATGATAGGTGATCCTTATGCCCCCTAGCCCGTACTCTTGAAGTCGAGATTATTATTATGTTATGCTTATCAGAGGATAAGTAAGAACTAGTGACGACTAGTTAAGTATAAGCTCATAACCTAGAGATGTTTTCAGGTGGCCCCTATGATGTGAAGTATAATGTTTAATGTCATATAGTTAAGAAAAGTGAAAGTTCCACATGAAAAGTTACATGCCGCTTTATGCCGCGTATATGATGTTGCTTGATGTTATGCTCTATTGCTTTCTTGCATAATGTATTATCATGCATTCATGCTTTGCTATGTTGCATACATGACATTAAGACTCATTCTAAAATGAACGGACCTTGGATAATTATGTTTGAAAATCTAATAATGAACTCTATGCATGCACACCTTTTTACAATAAACCCAAGGTTCCTGGGGACGTTGACGATGTCACTTAGATAGGAGGTTCCCTGCTGAGATTCTTTAGTTAGATTCTCACTCCCTCTCTTTCCCTCTTTCTTTTCCATCACATCTTCAAATTACGATGGCAATGTTTATGGTCTTCATCGACACCCCGGTATGGGAGGTCCATTTTGATCCGGAGCACCAGTCCTACCATTTTGTGGGGTGTTGCATCGTCCGAGTCTTTATATTCATAGGACGCCCCTTTGCATACCCGGTACCCAGCTATCATTTTTCCCCGACATCCCCTTATGGAGACGACATGGTTTTTGAGTGCGCTTGAATGCGTGACAAGAGGACCTTACCCACACCACCACGTCAGTTGTACGTGACTTTCCAAACTACGTGTCCCGCTCACAATCATCGAAACCCTTGGAGGACCCACCAACCCACCCATAAGTAAGAGCTTTGCCCCCTCTCCCCCACTCATGAGAGAGGGTAGCGAGTAGACCGTGACTCAGTCGAGATTAGCTTGGAGGCCGGCCATGCACCCTTGTTGCGGAGCTTATGTCCAGCCATTTCACATGGCCACTCTTGCTGAGATACGCTAGTGGGTTGGTAATGTCCCGCCCTTTTCAGGATTGCAGCAGTAGAGGCTCTTGGGGAGTGTTAGTGCACACACCACACATAGACTAGGATAGCCTTCTTTTGTTCTGGAGGCTATCCACCTTAGGTGCACTAAGGTAGGGGTGATTTCCTTTATGCTTTCCTTGTATTTCTTCCTCAGTTGTATTTGCACTTATGTTGTACCAAACTCATCTTGCTTTTCATAGGTGGGCAGTTTATTATATTAATATAATATTACTGTTGGTGTACACATGATTGTTTAAGGATTATGTAGTTATTTGATGTTCTTGTCTTGCGCTTTCTTTTGTATGCGATATGCTTTATGATAAAACTCGTTTGTGATGTGTGCGGCTCTTACTTTGTATTTGTGTTTAAAAAAAAAAAATTACCCGTACTTTCTGCTAAGTATTTTAAAGAAACGTTTTAAGAAATGAGACTAAAAGAGTAATAGACTAATGATCAACCTGAATATGTTCTAGGAGCATTGGGTTGAAAATTAGGATGTTACATTTTGGTATTAGAGCATTCAGTTCTCACGGAGCCTGAGGATTGGACTGACTATGCTTCATAGGCATAATGCGGTAGTCATGTCATGTGTAGTGCTTGATAGAGATAAGCTACAAGGTTAGGTATGCATGACCCCTGTTTGTTTGTGAGTGCCATGGTAACTAGCTCATTTCGCATGAAATATTGAGCCTGATCAACTCAGTATTTACTATCCTATGTGTTTAGGAACCAATGGCACCCAGACGACAGACTAGGACCCCAATCGAGGGAAACCAAGACAACGCAATGGCCACAGCTGTTCGAGACATGGCAAGGACTAGGGAGCGCATGTTTGAACGAATGAACTAGTAGGGAGACGCTGGATGTGCTCCCCTTATTGTGGAAATGATTCAGCATGTAACAACCTGATTTTTCTGTCGGAGTAAAAATGACCAAAATGCCCTTGAGGTCATTTTTCACCCGGAATTCGAGGATAGCCAACCCGACAGTCCTCAAAGAGTCAACTCAATGTTCAAAGGGGATTGTATGCGAGTGAATGATAATGGAGCAAAAAAATCTCTTTTTTGAGTTCTCGGGTCAAAATGACCGAAATACCCTTATAATGTTTTTGTGCGGGTATAAGCACCGTTGAGCCTGGAACTTTCCTGAAAGGTTTAAAATGATGTGTTTATGAGTTTGGGCACATTTGTTTAAGCCCTGGTGGTCCCGAGTAGTTTTTGTGCAAAATTAAGATTTTGCCCCTAGAATAGTGCCATTTGAGCCTAATGGTGTAATTAAGAAAACCTAAGAAATATTTGGCTCTAATCGAAGATTAATTAATTTTCATAATTAATCCAGAGTCAAAATAATTTATTAAAGTTAATTAGAACCTAAAATTACTCAAATTAAGCTTAAACCTCTTTTCAAAACTCAAGATTCCAAGTCATGGAATCTTGAATAGTGTTTTCTCTCTCCAATTCCTTAAATTAAGGAATTGTGTCTATAATTGTTTATGTTTCAAAATGCATTTCAATCTCACTAATGAAGCAAGAACACTCCCTAATCATGTCTTGACATCCTTAATTGGTCATCACCTCACCTAAACATTTACTTAGCAACTCCAAATCCTAAGCCTAATCAAAGTTACACCTAAACACACCTCTAAGCCACAATTAAATGAGACATCTTCGTCTCCCTTCGATGCTCCAAAATGGTACCACCTTACCCCCTAATGCATCACAAGTTTGTTTATTCAAATACTCAAAGAACCATGCTTAGGACTATACCTTAGGCCATACCTAGGCATACGTTCCACCATACCTCACCATGCCTCCACCAAACCAATTCTCTCTCCTCATGGAACATGAGGTTTTGGCCCCCCTCCATTCTTTCACCCTTGGTTTTGTTTTTCTATAAATACATATGCAAGAGAGCTTGTAAGAACCTTTAGATCATTTGCTAAGCTTTGAGTTTTCAAGAGCAACCTCAAGTTCTTCCTTTTCTCTCAAGTCCAAGAATTTTCTTCTTCTCATTCTCTTCATCTTCTTCAAGCTCACTTCAACCTCACCACCTGGTAGGGAGCTTGTTTTAAACTCATTTCTTTACTTGGATATGCTTTGTTCTTGGATTAAAATGTTGTTTTGATGAACCTTCTTGGGATTTCTTTTTCGGTTCCTTCTTCTTCTTCCTTTATCATTTCAGCCTTCAATGTAATGACTCATCTATCTGTATTTTCTCTGATAAAAAAATTAATTGTGAGTAATCAGTAGGGATTTTAAAAATTTTGGTCGACACAGTTAGGATCAGAACAACATAAGGATTCTGTAAAAAAAATAAATATTAATTAAATATTAATAAAAATTTAGAATAATAATATTTTAATCAGTAATATAGGATGAGATCTTATAAAAGATATTAGGATATAGAAAAAATTTGGGACAAGGTTAAAAGGATAATTTTTCATGATAAACAGGTACTGAAATGATAAGAAACGGTACACCGAAGCGGTAAAAACTGGTATGCCGAAACATCTAAATTGGTTCAATTAATGGGCATTATCATATCTTAAATAAATTTTTACTTAGAATAATCAAATAAATATAGATATTTCTAATACTGATAGAAGGCAAATTGATGTGGAAATAGAAATTCCTTTACTTTCTCTCCAAGTCACTAAGTTTATAAAAAGGGAAAACAAAGCAAACAAAGTTCATTTCTTCTTAGTTCTTTTCAAAGAACCACGTTTTTGCTTTCCTTCTTGTTCGTTGCTTTCTTTCCTCTTCACTTCTCTATTTTCTAAATTTTTCTCTTTGGAAAACTCCATCAAACCAGCATATCTACAAAAGCATCTAAACTACTTCAAGAACATCTTTTCTACATCAAGATCAATTGAAAACTTTGCTTTTTTTTTCTTACTTGGTTTACATGGCAGCACAAATAGGGGCTGAAAAGAAAGGGGTTTGAGGCTTAATAAATAAAAAAAATTAGAGAAAAGGCTTGGAGTAAGGTAGGAAAATTATTCTAGTCTTTTACTTCATGATGTTTAACTATTTTGCCAAGATAAGTGCTTGAATTTTTGTGGTTATGTTGCTGAAAAATCTGAAGCCAAATTTTAGAATTCATGATAGATGGAGTTGTGATGAGATTATGTATATTGGAACCTCAAATTTTATTGTAGAATTTATAAGTGCTTAGACTATGATGAAATCTTGTGTGTTGGAATTTTTGGTGTGCTGGAATTTTATTAACTGAAATATTTACAGCATTAGTTCTTGGTTTGTATGATATAATAGGTGCTCTACGTGGGTATGTGCTGGAAATTTTATTGTGCAGAAATTTTACAGCATTAATTCTTAAGTTCTATGATCTTGCTATACATATTAATCAAAGCTTGAAAAATGGCAACAAAACTTGACTTGTAGCTTTGAAAATTTAGGAGAAATTATTGTCCAAGGAATGATGATTCATAATAGAAGTAGCTTAAAATCCATTGCATGGAACTCGGTTCAATTGTTGGAAAATTGATAAGAACTATTGTTAACTAAGAGATGTAACAGAAATTCGAATGGTATAAAATCTATTAAAAACCTAGCAAACTTTGCAGAACAACATCACAACAGTATACCAAATGTTACGGGAAATATCTCCAAAAAGTTAAAGAGAGGCATTATACATATTCAAGAGATTTTAAGAGAATTTTTGTACAAATGATAAAAGCGCACACAAAGAAAGGAAACTTAAGAAAATAAATCTTGTACAATGTAATTTGCTTAGTGGTAAGCTCATGGATTCACAGGTAGTAGTAGACGTGCTACGCCCTTAGAACTATATCAGGTTGTAATTGCCACGACGTTACATCGTTATGAGGAAAGGGATGTACTATGAATAGCAAGGCTATTCTAGATGGGATGTAGTAGATGTACTCTATTTAGTGAACTATATTAGGTTGTAACATGAGTGGAGAATGTCTGACTAGAGATTTACCTCATTTTTCCTGGCCACAACAACAGGGATGTGTTTATGCTATGAATGTTGAAGAAGCTACATTATCTAAGGAGCTTATTCAAGGTATGTGCAGAATTAACCAAGAATCCCTAATAGTATTGTATGATTTAGCAGCCACACACTCATTTATATCTTTGAAATGTGCGCATTTTCTGAAATTGCCCATATCTGAATTACCCCATGATTTGGCTGTCCACACACCTACTAATAAACCTATAAAAACGAGTCAAGTTTGTAAAAGCGTCCTTGTTCAAGTTGAGGGTAGGACATTCATAATTGACTTGGTCTGCCTGCCATTAGTTGGTCTTGATCTTATTCTCGGCATGGATTGGCTTTCTGCCAACTGTGTGATGTTAAGATGCTATGATAAGACAGTAGTATTCCCATCAGATATCCTCTCTGAACAAAAGGTCTCCATGTATTTTGACCTAAATTCCTTTGAATTAGGATGTGGAAAGTCTAGTAGACAGTTTACATATTCTTGTTGACTAGTGTAGCAGAGGCTGAGCAGGAATTAGAAGAGATACCAATAGTTCGAGAATACTCTGATGTATTTCCAGAAAATATAATAGAATTTCCCCCACAAAGGGAGATAGAGTTCTCTATTGACTTGGTACCAGGGATGGGTCCAATTTCCTTAGCTCCTTATCGGATGTCTCCTTTGGAATTAGTAGAATTGAAGAAGCAGATTGAGGAGCTATTGAGTAAACATTTTATCTGACCCAGTTCATCGCCACGGGGAGCTCCTGTACTCTTGGTAAAAAAGAAGGATGGAGGTATGAGGCTATGTGTTGACTATAGACAAATGAATAAGGTGACAATAAAAAATAAATATCCCTTCCCACGGATTGATGACTTAATGGATCAACTAAGGGGGGCGACAGTATTCTCCAAAATTGATTTGAGATCGGGGTATCACCAGATTCAAGTTCGGGAAATAGATATTCCAAAAACTACGTTTAGAACATGGTATGGGCATCATGAATATACAGTGATGTCCTTTGGATTAACAAATGCCCCGGCGATTTTCATGGACTACATGAATTGAATTTTCTGACCTTATCTCGATAAGTTTGTGGTTGTCTTTATAGATGATATTCTCATCTATTCGAAGACCAAGGAAGAACATGAAATGCATGTAACGCCCCGATTTTCTGTCTGAGAGAAAATGACCAAAATGCCCTTGAGGTCATTTTCTGCCCGGAATTCGAGGATAGCCGGCCTGGCAGTCCTCAAAGGGTCAACTTAATGTTTGAAGGGGATTAGATAGTCCTTGAGTGATTTTGAAAGCGAAAATCATGTTTTCTGCAGTTTTGGGTCAAAATGACCAAAATACTTCTATAGTGTTTTTACACTGGTAAAGGTGCCGTTCGAGCCCGAAACTTTTCCCGAAGGTTTAAAATGATGTTTTCATGTGTTTAAAAGTATTTGTTTAAGTCCCGGTGGTCCCGGACAGTTTTTGTACAAAATTACGATTTTTTCCTTACGTAGTGCATTTTGGGCCTAATGATATGATTAGCAAAATCTAAACAATATTAGGCTTTAATTAAAGATTAGTAAATTCTAATTACTAGTTTAGAGTCAAAATAATTAATTGATGTTAATTAGAATCTAAGATTGCTTAGAGAAACTCAAAACTCTTTTCTAGTTTTAATTCTTTGAGAAAGGAATTTAGAAATAGTATTTTCTTTCTCCAATTCCCTAAATCAAGGAAACATGTTGGCATTGGATTCCTAGTTAATGGAGTTTGACTCTATTAATTTAGTAAGACCACCTCCTCAATCTAGTCTTACAAGTCTTTAATTAACCATTACCTCACCTAAACACTTACTTACAAATTCCTAATCCTAAGCCTAATCAAAGCTATACCTAAACACACATCCTAACCCACAATTAAGGAACAACTTGTTCCCCAAGATCTTCTAGAAAGGCATGGCCATCCATACCTCCCTCATGGCCACCCATACCACATCATGCCTACACTATGCTTTAAGACCATGCTTGAACCCATGCTTGGCCATACCTTTGAATGACCACAACCATACTTTGAAGAAGATATTTTCCTTCTTTTCCTTCCTCAAAATTTCGGCCACCCCCTCCATTCATTCACCCTTGGGTTGTTTTTCTATAAATACACATGCAAATGAACTTGTGAGAACCTTTACTTCATTTGCTAGCTTTGAGTTTTCAAGAGTGTCTTGGTTTCTTTCTTTTCTTTCAAAGAACTCAAGAGTTCTTTCTTCCTCTCATCTTCTTTATCCTTTCCACCACCACAACCACCATTAAATCTTCCTTAAAACACTTAGCCATATCATTCTCAAGATCAAGCTCAAGAAACACAACTTCCTTTCCTTTTCCTTTCTTCTTAGCCAAAGCTCCATCAAGCTTTAGGGAGGATATTTCTTTCATTCTCCTCTCAAGACCAAGCCTTGTTCATCCTCCAAGAGATATACCTTTGGTAGGGATTTTATTTTAAATGTTTCTTTCATTTAAAGGTTCTTATTTAGTCATTGACTTGATGGGTTCTCTTGAATCTTTTAGAACTTCTTCTCCTCCTCCTATTTAATTTTCGGCCAAGGGCCTTTGGGGAGCTTGGAAATGAGAGCTTGATGATGGGGATTGCAGATGATGCTCATAACTTGAGCAACCCCTAAAGCTTGATCTTAGTTCTTGAGGAAAAAAATGTTTTTAGTTTCTTTCTTTTTATCTTGAAAACCTTACTTTGATGTTGTTCTAAAATAAGTGTATGAACTCAATGATGAGGACACATGATCTTGGTGTTAATACATTATCAAGATCATGGTCTCTAGAGTTTCAAAATAGTTCTTTTCTTGTTCATGGCTTTGGCCCCATTTTCTTTTTTCTTTCTCTAAGATTTTGGACATCATTGGTGATTCAACATGAAAGCTTGATGATGAGAGTTTCTAGATGATGGCCATATGTTCATCACAATGAAACCTCTAGAGCTTGAGTTTTAACAAAAATGCTATTTATGATTTTGCTTCAAGGAATGATATTTTGTTTACTTTAGATTGTTGTGATAAATTCGGGTTAAGGTTTAAGTTCCTTCAAAGTCTTGTAAGAGCTCTAGGAAAGATATAAAAATGAACTTGCATATTTATATTTCTAGCACCTCATATTTATATTTCAAGCTCTTACATCTCATGTTTACTTTCCTATGTCATCATTAAACTCTAAAGATTAAAGAAAAGGACTTGCATTATCACATTTAAGTTTCAAGCTTTGCATTTCACGTTTATATTTCAAGTCATCACTTAAGAACTTAAAGATTTAAAACGAGAGCTTGCATATCACCTAATTTGTAACGCCCCAATTTTTACTGTCATTGGAAATTACTGAATTACTATAGGTAATCATTACATAAGATTTGAGGCCGAACAATCCTCAATAAAAGAATATAACATTAGAAGAGAGGTTAGGAGTGATTCATGCGAGAGTCGCAAATCTCGAATTTCTGTACGTATAAAATGACCAAAATGCCCCTGAAGTTATTTTACTCAGAAAATGAGGATCGTGGGCCCCACCTATTCTCAAGCGGATGTTTTGAGGATAATAAGGGATTGTTTGTGTTATGTGTGTTAATAGAGCAGAAGGATCTCAATTTTGAGTTTCGACGCGCAAAATGACCAAAATGCCCATGCGGCTGTTTTAACTCCGATATGCGTGCTGACTGAGCCCGAACCTCACTAAAATGTTTTAAAATTTGTTTTTAAGCCATGATTAACCATTGGTTAAGCTCGGGTGGCCTCGGCCAGTTTTTAAGTGAAAGTACGATTTTGCCCCTGTTTTTGGGCAGTTTTGCGAATTTCGGGATTTTTGATTCGTATACCGAAACCTAAGCAATATTAGGCTCAAATTAAAGCTTATTAAATTCTAAATATTAATCTAGAGTCAAAATTATGTATTTAGATTGATTAGAACCCAAAATTGCTCAAAAACACCCAAATTGCTTACTAATTCACTTAAGCCCTTAATCATAAATTCTCTAAATTACATGAATACCTTGCCTACACCTAAATAATGCATGGAACACACAAATTTCACTTCTTTGGGCTGTAATGGACAAAATTATTGATGCCATTATGCAGCTGAATTATTGCCAAAAGTTGCACTAAAACAAAATGCCAAAATGTCACCATAAGAGACATAATTCCTTAATTTCATACAACTTTGTCTAAAATGATTTTTCCTCCCTTATTTCTCCTGTAAAATTCCACCAACTAACTCCTCATTTTGGCCAATTAGAAGCCTCAAAATCTTCTATAAATAGGCTTGCTTGAGTGGTCTTGGAATGCTTTGTTCATAACTAGTTTTTAGGAGCACCAAAAACTTTCTCTCTTCCTCCTCTTTGGCTGAATTCTTTCTTCAATTTTTCAAAGAGATTTTGTTTGATTTCACTTCAAGAAATCAAGTTCTCTTCCTCTTCTTCAACTCAGATTAGGTAGGGAGTAGTTTCTAAATTTATTTCTATGCTTTGAGAGTTGTGTTTTTAGCTCAAAATGATGAAATTATGAACTCACCATAGCTTTTCATTTCGATTTTCCTCTTCATTTTTCTTTAACCAATTCGGCCATATGGCCTAGGTGGAACTAAGATGATGGCTTGATGATGAGGACCTTGAGGGTGGGTTGTAAATCCATCACAAGTTAGGCCTCTAAAGCTTGAAAATTCCACTTGATGCAAAACTTTAAAGAATAATGCTTTATGATGCTAAAACAAAGATTTTTAGTTTAGAACTTGAAAGATGTATTTTTCCAAGCTTGTATTTCATGTTTATGTTTCAAGTCATCACTTAATTTTTCAAGATAATAAAGAGGTTGCATCTCATATTTAATTTATGCTCTCACTTTATTTTATAATGGCTAAAAGAATCAACGCATGGCATGTTTATTTTATGTCATCACCTAAAGATCCTAGAGCTCAAAGACTTGCCCATGTATCACAAGCAAAGAAATATGATTATTGGAGTTAAAGAATTTATTCTTTAAAAAGTCTTGAGATTGGAGCTTAAAAAGATGTAATAATAATTCTCTTCTCCCTTCACCGGTCCTGTGCGGACTACCGCCCCGGTTTCTTAATATTCTCTTCTCCTCTCATCGTCTGTGCGGATTACCGCCACTCCAGTTTCTTGTATCATGTTTATATTTCAAGTTCTTGCATCATGTTTAATTTTCAAGTCATCACCTTAAATCTTAAAGATAAAGAAATGGAATTGCATATCATGTTTATAATTCCAAGCTATCACCTTATAAAGATAAGATTAAAATAAGGTTGCATAGCATGTTTATAATTCTAAGATGTCACCTAAATCTCTAAAGCTCAAGACTTACTCCTTTTATCTTAAGTGAGAATTTTAATTGTGAAGATCCTCCCAAGTTTGACAAAAGAACTAGTTTCTAAATGAGTTTTAAGACTTTGCAAGGATTTTACGGGGAACTAGTATTTTATATGCACTTAAAATATGATTCTATGTAATTGCATGAGGTTCATGATTCAGCCACTGATATGAGTTTAGTATCAATGTATGATAATGATTTGATATGTTTGAAGTTGTGAAAATTATGGTTTATTGTTAAGAGAATGATTCACTGCATGTTAGAGATAAAACTAGCTCCCTAGAACAACCGAAGAGTTTTTGACCCCTTTAAGCTTAGCCAATGCCAAATCTGTTTTAGTATGTTATAATTCTGTCTAGGATTAGTTAGCCACGAAAAATTTGATATCAATTAGACTAGGATTGATCCCGAACACTAAAAATGAACTTAGAAACTAGAAAACCGTAAAAACAAGATTTCTAGAACTCTAGGGAATGGAATTTATGCATTCTATCCAGAATCTTTAGCAACGATAAGAACCAGGTTTTATTATGTTTAAATAAGGGAGAATGATTCATAATTGGTTTAGTAACTAATTTCAGCATCATAGGGAAAGCTGGTAACAAGAAAGGATTTAAAACATAACTTCTAGCATACCGTAAAACCTTAGGAACAACTTACTACCTATGCTACCCCATTTGATTTAATAGTGTTCTTAAGGCCTATAAATAATCGTAAGGATGGTAATAAATCCCTTAGGTGCATAACTAATTAGTTTTATAATTGATAATTCTATGTAAGTATTGGATGCTTATTAAGTACTTGATATCATTGAATGATTTCCTGGCTTGCATGTTATAGTTCTTTGTTGCAAATAATGAGAATGCTTATGCATGAAATATTCTTTATTATGTAAAATTTACCTTGTTGCTAGAAGAAAGTGTATCATTGTAAAAGTGTAATTTGGAAAGGTTACGCTAAGGAAAGACTTGGTATTTAAGCGTGTCCATTGTGACCCACCTCTCTTTCCTGGGAATCTCCCAGATGCATGATTATAGTTGATATATATTATTCTAGCTTAAGACTATAAATGAGAAAATGCTATGATGTTTATAAATTGTATTGTGATATAACATGCAAAGATTTAATGGTGACTTAAACTTATAAGAAAATGATCCTTTGGAACCATCAGACTATAGGTGGTGAAAAGGTGATTTTAGCCCCCTAACCCGTTCTCTCAAAAGGGTATAGTCGGGACTTTAGCTTATCAAAAGGGATAAGTATATGCTAGTGATGACTAGTAAAGTATGAGCTCATAACCTAAATTACTCCAAAAAGGGTGGAGTATAGGGTGGCCCAAGGAAAATAATGATGATGATAAGATTTTAAGTCACCTAAGGCACTAAAGAAATGAAATATGTGCACTGTGTCTATGTGTAGCTAATATTATATGACATTCTTTTATGCATGTTATTTTGATAATGATGATGAGGATTATGATGTAATGATAAAGGAAATGTTCATTGTAAATATGACATGTTAAGATTATGATGCATTATAAGACGCATGATTAAAAATTGACGAACCTCGGTTAAGTATTTGTCCGAACTTAAAATGAATCTTTGCATGCTCACTATTTTAGAATAATCTCGAGGTTCCTGGGGACTTTGATGATGACACTGTAGAAGGAGGTACCCTACTGAGAATTCTTTAGCAAGATTCTCACTCCCTTTTCTTTATTCCCGTCATTGTCTCTAGATTCAAATGGCGACATTTGTCCTGTTCGTTGATACCCCTACTTGGGAATTCCACTATGATCCGGTGCATCGCTCGTATCATTTTGAAGGGAGGTGCGCAGTTCGTGTTTTTATTTACATAGGTCGTCCATTTGCACATCCTGTCCCTAGTTATCGATTTTCTCCTACTTCTCCCTATGGCGATGAAATGGTTTTCGAACATGCACGTCCACTTGATGAAAGGATGTTACGTTCTTATCCCGCTTCATCTGCTGTCCATGGATTTCCAGAGTATGTTCCCGAGACGAGATATTCTGAAACTGATCCTTTAGAGGACACTCCTACTCATATATATTCTGAGAGCTCTGCTCCTACTCCCACACGTGTAAGAGAGGGTAGTGAGGAAACAGTTGTTCAGCCGAGGTTAGCAAGAAGGTCGTCCATGCGACCCCAGCCTGGTGCATCTCGTGTGTCCCCTCCCGAGGGAGCTCATCAGTGGATCGGATTTATTCCCCCATTTCCAAGACAGTGGCCATAGAAGGTTCTTAGTAGATTTATGTGTGTTCATGCACCCTAGTTTTAGGATAACCTTCCCGGCTTATGGAGTTATCTAGTTTAGGGGCATGTATTTCCTTATGTATATTTTCTTTTATGGGTTTGCATAAGACAATGATGTATGATCATAACCCACCCTTTGAGTGAGGTTATTGTATGTAAATATATGTTATAATGTGCTTATGGATGTTATATGATGGAGCCAAAGTGATATGATGTGATATATTCTTAAACGTCTTATTATACTCCGCTTACTCGTTCACGTTGTACTCGGCTCACGTTTTCAATTATGTTTTTTTTAAAAAAAAAATGGCTCGTAATTTCATTAAGTATTTTCAAATTATGAAGAAAGAACCAAAGCAAGGAGTAAAGTCTAGTCATTAATCAGATTCAACCTAGGTGTATTTGGTTAATTACTAGGGTGTTACATAATTAATCTCAAAGCCTTTCTATTTCGACCTTAAAGTCGATTGTTGCTGGGCCTAGAGCACTAAAATAAAGAATTGAACTTTCATATTTATTTTCAAGTATTGCATATTTACTTTCAAGTCTTGCATGTTTAATTTCGAGTTCTTGCACTTCATATTTACTTTAAAGCTCCCACTTTACTTTATAATGAAGAATAAAATGGAATGCATAGCACGTTTATATTTTTGTCATCACGTAAAGAACCTAGAGCTCAAAGACTTGCCCTTTTATCTCAAGATAAAGGTGGTTGTGGAAACATCCTCATGGATGCATATTTCGGCCATGTGATGATGATGAGCTTGGTGTGAGTCTCATCTAGTCACAAGAGCCAACAACCTACATTCTAAGATTTTCTTTAGACTTCAAGAGTTTTATAAAATTATTACAATGAGATTATGTGTTCTATGGAATCTATGCTTTTTGATTCTGCCATGACATGTTTGCTGTTGTATGATGATGTTTTGACATGTTAGAATGTGTACAAATTGTATGTGTTGAGGTAGGAAGCTTTCTGTGCTTGTTAGGAAAGAAACTAGTCTTACAGAAAAATCGTAAAGTCAAGTTTTAGCGTGGTTTTGACCCATTTATTGTTAGACACTAACCAAACTATTTTAGTGGGATGATAATCAGATTAGGATTGTTTAAATATGAAAAACTTGGTAACATTTGATGTAGGATTGATTTTTAGAGCCTATAGAGAAACTAGCAACTAGAAAATCGTAAAAATGCAATTCTAGAACTCTTAGAATATTTAATTTTCTGATTCTATACAGCACCCTTATAATGTAGTAAACATGATTTATAATTAGTTCAAAGGCTTAGGAATACCTCATAATTGGTTTAGATCTAATTTATAGTGCCTTAGGCAAAGACGGAACTAAGAAAGGATCTAAAACGTAAGTTCTAGAACTCCGTAATCTTAAAGATGTAATTCTGCCCTTAGAGTATGATGCTGCCCAGATTTACTAATGAACTTAAATGCTAGTAAGAATTATTATTTGTGAACCCTTAGGTGCATAAGAGGTTAATAGAGAACAATAGAATAATCATATCTCACGTATAAGACCCGTAAGGGTCAAAGCATAAGACACCGTAGGTTCAAAAGCATAATGAGCTATAATGTTACATAAGAATGTATGTTTAATTATGAGAATGACTTGAGCATAGTATATGAATTAGCTGAGCCCGGTCATTGATTTTGGAAAACTGGTTAGGAGCATGCTATCTTTTAAGAATGTTAAAGCAATGATGTGATGACGTATATACTATGATGAGTTTGACTATATGACATTGATGTCTTATGGTGATGTTGAATGGCTATGCATGCTCTATATATTTCGTAACATAAACCAAGTTTGAAGGAAATCTAGTGTATGCCGTTACGCTACCGAATTTCCCACCAAACTTGAGGATTTAAGAAAAGTTTGCGAAAACTCCTAGGTGACACCGGTTCGGCCGAGCACCCCTAGAAAAGGTTCTGGGTGACACCGGTTTGGCCAAGCACCCCCAGAACATATGTGATATAACACTTAGATGCATTCCTCCTGCTACGGTGGGGAGGAAACAAATCCATGAGGGTATTGACATTGAGCTTGCCAAAGTAGACAATTCACTGTGTACTAGATACTAGTAGAGCATTTCAAAGAAGGAAATAATCCTAAGATAGGTGATCCAAGGAAGTTATGTATACCCCCTTTATTAGTCCATATTAAATCTAGTGACGACTAGTTAGGATTGAGCTCATTCCTAGGTGATAGGTGAGATGTAGTTTGGTGACCAGATTATTGCCGGGCCGGTGAGTTGGTTAGATTTTTGGTGGATATGTTAAGAGGGCGGTCTTCGAGAAAAAGAACTTAACAGTTTGACTTATGAGAAAGATGTCACGTGAAAAGTACTATGCCTTTTTATGTCACGTATATGATTTATGTTTCCTTATGATGTGCCCAAGTATTACAGTTTTCATGTTAAAGTGCATATGGTACTGCCATGCATTCATCTAATATCTGTTGCATTCATGACATTAAGACTCATACTAAAAGATACCCACTTCGGATAAATAGATTTGAAAAGTCCAAAACTAATCCTTATGCCTGTACACCTTTTTCATAATTAAAACTGAGGTGGCTGGGGACGACGACGATGACACTTGTGTTAGAGTTGGGAATCCCTATCTTTTCTTCCGTGTCATTTCTAGACGAGGATTACAACGAGGTTCGTGACTTCTTCTAAGGCTCTTGCTTAAAGGTCACACTAGCAAATGGAGTAGAGGGTCACCATGGAAGCATAGATAGTTTAGCTTTTGGATTGATACTCATCCAACCTCATAGGTGGATAAGGATCACTTCATATATATAGCATGTTTTGATGTAAATAATGGTACAATGATGCTAGTAATTTATGTATTTATGAAGGAGTGATGATATTATGATTGTTATGTATGATACTATGTTTCATGATTATGAATGGTGTGATTACTTTTCTTGCACGATGTGGTTATGACGAACGTTAGGTTAGCGCACAGCTCGCGTTTTCTTTTTCAAGTTTCGAAAAAGAAAATTTTATTCATATCTTCTGCTAAGTATTTTAATGAAAGGTTTTAAAGAATGAAACTAAAAGAGTAATAGACTAATGATTAACCTAAATATGTTCTAGAGTATTGGGTTAAAAATTAGGATGTTACAACGCACCTCCGAACAGTGCTACAGATTCTGCAATCATGGAAATTGTATGCCAAGTTATCAAAATATGAGTTTTGGATGAAGGAAGTAAAATTTCTTGGCCATGTCATATCACAGGGAGGAATCACAGTTGACGCAACAAAGATTGAAGCAGTTCTAAAGTGGGAAAGGCCAACCACTATTACAAGAATTCGAAGTTTCTTAGGATTAGCTGGGTATTATAGAAGATTTATCAAAGGATTTTTCCAGATATCTTTGCCTTTGACAAAGCTAACTCGCAAGAATACACCGTTAATTTGGAGGATAGAGTGTGAGAAGAGTTTTCAAGAACTCAAGCAGAGATTGACAACGGCACTAGTGTTGGCCTTGCTAGATCCACACGGTCCATTTGAGGTCTACTGTGATGCGTCAGGAAAAGGCTTAGGGTGTGTTTTGATGTAGAATAGAAATGTGGTAACAGATGCTCTCAGCAAAAATACCTTGGGTATTTCTTGGATGATGATTAAGGAGACAGAGTTAGAAGAGACTTTCCGAAACCTTAAGTTGGGAATAAAAGAAAGGCCTAAAAGTGTCTATTTGGGTCAAATTATGATCACAAGTGACATCAAGAAGATTTCACGAGCTCAGCAAGAAAATTCAAAATTTCAGAAAACCATGGCCTTAGTTCAAGCTGGGAAGCAGACCGGGTTTGCCCGAGATAAAGATGGGATATGGAGGTATCAAGATCGAATCTGTGTACCGAGAATGGGAAATCTTCGCCATGATATTCTAGAAGAGGCTCACCAAGGTAATTTCTCTGTACACCCAGGAGTTACAAAAATGTATAAAGATCTTAAGAAGATGTTCTGGTGGCCAAAACTGAAGGTTGATGTAGCAGAAATAGTATCTAAGTGTTTGACTTATCAGAAGGTGAAGATTGAACATAAGAAGCCACCAGGCACCCTACAACCTCTTAAAGTTCCAGGATAGAAATGGGAAAGCATTTCCATGGACTTTCTAACAGCATTACCCAAAACAACGTCGGGATATGATGCTATATAGGTTATAGTGGATAGATTAACTAAGCCCGCACATTTTCTACCTATCAGAGTCTCATATTCTTTGGAGAAATTGGCTAGACTCTATATAGACGAAATTGTGAGGTTGCATGGCATTCCTTCAACTATAATCTCAGACCAGGATCCGCAATTCACTTCAAGATTTTAGGGAGCTTTTCAGAAAGCTTTTGGAAGCAAGCTTTGTCTAAGCATGACTTATTATCCCCAAACCGACAGACAAACTGAGAGGACCATTCAAATGCTAAAAGATATGTTGAGAGCATGTGTGCTAGAACATCGTGGGAGTTGGGCCACTAATCGAATTTTCCTACAACAACAGCTATCATGCAAGTATCGAAATGGCTCCTTATGAAGCTCTGTATGGAAGAAAGTGCCAATCACTTCTTTGTTGGTATGAATCAGGCGAAGCCAGCCTTTTGGGACCAGACCTCATCCTACAGACTACTAAACAAATAAAGAGAATCTGAAGTAAGATTTTGACTACTCAGAGCTGACAGAAAAGCTATGCTAATAAGAGGAGGTGACCATTATAATTTCAGGAAGGAGATCAAGTATTTTTGAAAGTTACCCCTATGATCGGGATAGGTAAGGCCATTAAAGTTAAGAAGTTAAATCCTCGCTTAGTAGGTTCGTTCCAAATCCTAAGTCGTATAGGCTCAGTGGTATACCAAATAGCTTTACCTCCACATTTTTCAAACGTCCATGATGTATTTTACATGTCACAACTTCGAAAATACAACCCTGATTCTAGTCATATACTGGAACCTGAATCACTACAACTAAGGGATGACTTAACTTTCGACTTACCACCAACACAAATAGTAGATAGACGCGTGAAACAACTTCGACAGAAGTCTGTCTCTCTTGTCAAGGTTGCATGGGGAAAAGAAGGATCCAAGGAGTATACATGGGAGTTAGAATCTGTAACGCCTTGATTTTCTTCTGTCTGAGTAAAAATGACCAAAATACCCCTATAGCGTTTTATGCGGATATAGGTGCCGTTTGAGCCTGGAACTTTCCTAGAAAGTTTAGTATGATGATTTCATGTGTCTGGTAATGTCTGTTTAAGTCTCGGGGTTCCCAGGCAGGTTTTTGTGTAAAATTATGATTTTGCCCCTGTAATAGTGCTGTTTGAGCGTAATGATGTATTTAAGCAAACCTAAGCAATATTAGGCTCTAATCGAAGATTAATTAATTTCCATAATTAATCTAGAGTCAAAATGATTTATTAAAGTCAATTAGGACCTAAAATTGCTTAAATTAAATTTAAACCTCTTATAAAACTGAAGATTTCAAGTCTTGGAATCTTAAATAGTGTTTTCTCTCTCCAATTCCTTAAATTAAGGAATTATGTCTACAATTGTTTACGTTCCAAAATGAGTTTTGATCTCACAAATAATGCAAGAACACTCCCTAAGCATGTCTTGACATCCCTAAACATCCATTGCCTTACCTAAACACTTACTCACAAATTCCTAATCTTAAGCATAATCAAAAATACACCTAAACACAACTCTAAACCACAATTAAAATGAGAAATCTCCTCCCCCTTGGCTGATGCATATTCAGCCACTCCCCTCTCCATTTGTCAATCACATGTTGAAATTCAAAGACACAAAGAACCATGCTTACACCATGCCTAGACCATGCCTTGTGTAACGCCCCAATTTTTACTGTAATTTTTACTGTCATTAGAAATTACTCAATTACCGAATTACCGTTGGTAATTATTACATAAGATTTGAGGCCAAACAATCCTCAATAAAGGAATATAACATTAGAAGAGAGGTTAGGAACGATTCATGTGAGAGTTGCAAATCCCGAATTTCTGTACGTATAAAATGACCAAAATGCCCCTGAAGTTATTTTACTCAGAAAATGAGGATCGTGGGCCCCACCTATTCTCAAGGGGATATTTTGAGGATAATAAGGGATTGTTTGTGTTATGTGTGTTAATAGAGCAAAAGGATCTCAATTTTGAGTTCCGACGCGCAAAATGACCAAAACGCCCGGCGATCGCTTTTAACTCCGATGTGCGTGCCGGTCGAGCCGAACCTCACTAAAATGTTTTAAAATGTGTTTTTAAGCCATGATTAACCATTGGTTAAGCTCGGGTGGCCTCGGACAGTTTTTAAGTGAAATGCGATTTTGCCCTGTTTTTGGCGGAGTTTGCTTAATTTCGGGATTTTTGATTCGTATACCGAAACCTAAGCAATATTAGGCTCAAATTAAAGCTTATTAAATTCTAAATATTAATCTAGAGTCAAAATTATGTATTTAGATTGATTAGAACCCAAAATTGCTCAAAAACATCCAAATTGCTTACTAATTCACTTAAACCCTTAATCAGAAATTCTCTAAATTACATGAATACCTTGCCTACACCTAAATAATGCATGGAACACACAAATTTCACTTCTTTGGGCTGTAATGGACGAAATTATTGATGCCATTATGCAGCTGAATTATTGCCAAAAGTTGCACTAAAACAAAATGCAACTGAAATTATTGATGCCATTATGCAGCTGAATTATTGCCAAAAGTTGCACTAAAACAAAATGCCAAAATGTCACCATAAGAGACATAATTCCTTAATTTCATACAACTTTGTCTAAAATGATTTTTCCTCCCTTATTTCTCCTGCAAAATTCCGTCCACTACCTCATCATTTTGGCCAATTAGAAGCCTCAAAATCTTCTATAAATAGGCTTGCTTGAGTGGTCTTGGAATGCTTGGTTCATAACTAGTTTTTAGGAGCATCAAAAACTTTCTTTCTTCCTCCTCTTTGGCTGAATTCTTTCTTCAATTTTTTAAAAGAGATTTTGTTTCATTTCACTTCAAGAAACCAAGTTCTCTTCCTCTTCTTCAACTCAGATTAGGTAGGGAGTAGTTTCTAAATTTATTTCTATGCTTTGAGGAGTTGTGGTTTTAGCTCAAAATGATGAAATTATGAACTTACCTTAGATTTTCATTTTGGTTTTCCTCTTCAATTTTTCTTTAACCAATTCAACCATATGGCCTAGGTGGAACTAAGATGATGGCTTGATGATGAGGACCTTGAGGGTGGGTTGTAAATCCATCACAAGTTAGGCCTCTAAAGCTTGAAAATTCCACTTGATGCAAAACTTTAAAGAATAATGCTTTATGATGCTAAAACAAAGATTTTTAGTTTAGAACTTGAAAGATGTATTTTCCTTTTATGTTTTATTTGTTGTTAGGATATGTATTGGGTTGAATTTATAATTCTTTTAAAGTCTTGAAGGAGCTCTAGTAAAGAAACAAAATGAATTTGCATCCATGATTAAGTTTATGCTTTGCATAACCATGTTTACCTTCTATGTCATCACTAAATTTTCAAGAATGAATAAATGAACTTGCATTTCTCATGTTTAAATTCCAAGCTTGTATCTCATGTTTATGTTTCAAGTCATCACTTAATCTTTCAAGATAATAAAGAGGTTGCATCTCATATTTAATTTATGCTCTCACTATATTTTATAATGGCTAAAAGAATCAACGCATGGCATGTTTATTTTATGCCATCACCTAAAGATCCTAGAGCTCAAAGACTTGCCCATGTATCACAAGCAAAGAAATATGATTATTGGAGTTAAAGAATTTATTCTTTAAAAAGTCTTGAGATTGGAGCTTAAAAAGATGTAATAATAATTCTCTTCTTCCTCTGCTGGTCGTGTGGGGACTACCGCCGCCCGGTTTCTTAATATTCTCTTCTCCCTCTCGTGGTTCTGTGCGGATTACCGACGCTCCAGTTTCTTGTATCATGTTTATATTTCAAGTTCTTGCATCATGTTTAATTTTCAAGTCATCACCTTAAATCTTAAAGATAAAGAAATGGGATTGCATATCATGTTTATAATTCCAAGCTATCACCTTATAAAGATAAGATTAAAATAAGGTTGCATAGCATGTTTATAATTCTAAGATGTCACATAAATCTCTAAAGCTCAAGACTTACTCCTTTTATCTTAAGTGAGAATTTTAATTGTGAAGATCCTCCCAAATTTGACAAAAGAACTAGTTTCTAAATGAGTTTTAAGGCTTTGCAAGGATTTTACAGGGAACTAGTATTTTATATGCACTTAAAATATGATTCTATGTAATTGCATGAGGTTCATGATTCGGCCGCTGATCTGAGTTTAGTATCAATGTGTGATAATGATTTGATATGATTGAAGTTGTGATAATTATGGTTTATTGTTAAGAGAATGATTCATAATTGGTTTAGTAACTAATTAGTTCTATAATTGATAATTCTATGTAAGGATTGGATGCTTATTAAGTACTTGATATCATTGAATGATTTCCTGGCTTGCATGTTATAGTTCTTGTGGCAAATAATGAGAATGCTTATACATGAAATGTTCTTTATTATGTAAAATTTACCTTTGTTGCTAGAAGAAAGTGTATCATTGTAAAAGTGCAATTTGGAAAGGTTCTGGCTAAGGAAATACTTGGTATTTAAGCGTGTCCATTGTGACCCACCTCTCTTTCCTAGGAATCTCCCATATGCATGATTACAGTTGATATATATTATTATAGCTTAAGACTATAAATGAGAAAATGTTATGATGTTTATGAATTGTATTGTGATATAACATGCAAAGATTTAATGGTGACTTAAACTTATAAGAAAATGATCCTTTGGAACCATCAGACTATAGGTGGTGAAAAGGTGATTTTAGCCCCCTAACCCGTTCTCTCAAAAGGGTAGAGTCGGGACTTTAGCTTATCAAAAGGGATAAGTATATGCTAGTGACGACTAGTAAAGTATGAGCTCATAACCTAAATTACTCCCAAAAGGGTGGAGTATAGGGTGGCCTAAGGAAAATAATGATGATGATAAGATTTTAAGTCACCTAAGGCACTAAAGAAATGAAATATGTGCACTATGTCCACGTGTAGCTAATATTATATGACGTTCTTTTATGCATGTTATTTGATAATGATGATGAGGAAAATGATGTAATGATAAAGGAAAAGTTCATTGTAAATATGACATGTTAAGATTATGATGCATTATAAGACGCATGATTAAAAATTGACGAACCTCGGTTAAGTATTTGTCCGAACTTAAAATGAATATTTGCATGCTCACTATTTTAGAATAATCCCGAGGTTCCTGGGGACTTTGATGATGACACTGTAGAAAGAGGTACCTTACTGAGAATTCTTTAGCAAGATTCTCACTCCCTTTTCTTTATTTCCGTCATTGTCTCCACATTCAGATGGCGACATTCGTCCTGTTCGTTGATACCCCTACTTGGGAATTTCACTATGATCCGTGCATCGCCAGTATCATTTTGAAGGGAGGTAGTGATTCGTGTTTTTATTTACATAGGTCGTCCATTTGCACATCCTGTCCCTAGTTATCGATTTTCTCCTACTTCTCCTTATGGCGATGAAATGGTTTTGGAACATGCACGTCCACTTGATGAAAGGATGTTACGTTCTTATCCCGCTTCATCTGCTGTCCATGGATTTCCAGAGTATGTTCCCGAGACGAGATATTCTGAAACTGATCCTTCAGAGGACACTCCTACTCATGTATATTATGAGAACTCTGCTCCTACTCCCACACGTGTAAGAGAGGGTAGTGAGGAAACAGTTGTTCAGCCGAGGTTAGCAAGAAGGCCGTCCATGCGACTCCCACCGGTGCATCTCGTGTGTCCCCTCCCGAGGAGCTCATCGATGGATCGATTTATTCCCTCATTTCCAGGACAATGGCCATAGAGGGTTCTTAGTAGATTTATGTGTGATCATGCACCCTAGTTTTAGGATAACCTTCCCGGCTTATGGAGTTATCTAGTTTAGGGGCATGTATTTCCTTATGTATATTTTCTTTTATGGGTTTGCATAGGATAATGATGTATGAACATAACCCACCCTTTGAGTGAGGTTATTGTATGTAAATATATGCTATAATGTGCTTATGGATGTTATATGATGGAGCCTAAGTGATATGCTGTGATATATTCTTAAACGTCTTATTATACTCCGCTTACTCGTTCACGTTGTACTCGGCTCACGTTTTCAATTATGTGTTTTAAAAAAAAAATGGCTCGTAATTTCACTAAGTATTTTCAAATTATGAAGAAAGAACCAAAGCAAGGAGTAAAGTCTAGTCATTAATCAGATTTAACCTAGGTGTATCTGGTTAATTACTAGGGTGTTACATTTTGGTATCGTGAGCGATTCGATTCTCATGGAGCCTGAGGATTGGACTAGCTATGCTTCTAAAGCATAATACGTTAGTGACGTCATGTGTAGATGTTTATCATTAGGATGAGCTTGAGGATTAGAAATACATGACTACTGTATGTTGAAAGTGCCATGGTAACTTGCTCACTTTGCATGGAATATTGGGCCTGATCACCTCAGTGTTGCTGTTTTGTGTGTATAGGGACCAATGGCACGTCGACAATAGACTAGGAGCGCAGCACAGAATAATCAAGACAACGAGACAGCCGAAGCACTCCGCGATGTAGCAAGGACCATGAGAATGATGATGGAACGAATGGATCAGGATCGTCAAGCCAATATGAATTAGGGACATGAGATTCCTGAACATGCCTGTCGTAAGGCAAACCCACCAGTTTTCAAGGGGACACTGAATCCAAATATTGCAGATGAATGGATTCGGAATATTGAGAAGGTCTTTGCTGTAGTCCCATGCTCGGAGGAGCAAAAGGTCACCTTCGCTACTCATATGCTTGAGGGTGATGCCGGTTCGGTGGATGGTGTTCAAGACTTCTGGAGATGACCAACGTGGACATTGATTGGGAACTATTCAAGGTCCATTTTTACGAAAAGTACTTTCCAGAGTCAGTTAGAAATGCCAAGGACATTGAATTCATGCAACTTGTCCAGGGGAATATGAATGTGGCCCAGGACACTGCCAGTTTTGGAGGACTCATTAAGTTCTCTAGAATGTACCAAGGAAATCTCGATGAGTAATCGGAAATGCATTAAATACGAGTCAGGCTTGAAGGCGGAACTTAATGTGGCAGTTGCACATTTGGAGATTAGGGATTTCTCTACCCTAGTTAACAAATGTCGGATTATTGAAGAAGGTCAGAGGAAACTAAACACCCCAAAGTCAGATAATATTACCAAAAAGTTGACACCTCAAGGTCAGCAGTTCAAGAGGCAGAATCGACCTCCATTTCCCCCTCAATCAAGACCACAAAGGACACAAAAAAAATTTCAACAAGGAAGGCCAAACAACAACAACCGCTATAATAATAATCGCTACAACAATAACCCCAGTAACAATCGCAACAACAACAATAACAACAATAAAGGGAAAGCACCACAAAGAGGTCCAGCAGTACCTCCACGGCCTGTACCATCCATGGAATGTCCCAAGTGTGGCAAGAATCATAGGAGCATGCCATGTCGAGCCGGAATAAACGTGTGCTATCGGTGTGGAAAACCAGGTCATTACTCCCGAGAATACACGGAAAGGAACCCGCCAACCCCCAATCCCAAGCCGCAATACCAGGGAAGGGTATTTACTGTTAATGCTGAAGAAACAACGAAGTCACGAAATCTCGTGGAAGGTAAGGGTAATATGCATGGTAAAGACTTAATTGTACTATATGATTCTGGCGCTTCTCATTCTTTTATCTCCCATTCATGTGTTAAAAGCCTTAATTTACCTATGACTGAGCTTCCTTTTGACCTTATTATTTCTACCCCGACTGGAAAACCCGTTAGGACTTGTAAATGTTGTTTAGATTGTAGTTTTATTATAGATAATAGATCCTTTGTTTTAGATCTTATTTGCTTACCCATGCGAGGTTTAGATGTGATTATTGGCATGGATTGGCTTGAGGCCAACCGTGTACTGTTAAACTGTTATGAGAAAACCATCACTTTTCTTCCTGTTCCTATTGAACCTAAGAAACCCATAAGTCTTTACATAACTGCTGTGGAAATGGACTGTGGTAAGGGTGAGAGTAAAGGTTACATTTTCTTAGCCGCTAGTGATGTAGACTTTGAGCAAAGTATCGATGAGATACCAATAGTAAGAAATTATCCTGAAGTATTTCCAAATGAGATACTGAGTTTCCCAAGAGAGAGATAGAGTTTTCCATAGAATTGCTTCGGGTGCGGGACCTATATCCATAGCCCCATACAGATGTCCCCATTAGAATTGACCGAGTTAAAAACTCAATTGGAAGATTTATTGGAGAAAAAGTTTGTTAGGCCTAGTGCATCACCTTGGGGAGCCCTGTGTTGTTTGTAAAGAAAAAGGATGGGAGTATGAGGATGTGTGTAGATTATAGGCGTTGAATAAAGTAACGGTGAAAAACAAGTATCCTCTGCCTAGGATCGATGATTTGATGGACCAACGAAAGGTGCGGTAGTGTTTTCTAAGATAGATTTGAGGTCAGGCTACCATCAAATTAGAGTGAGAGATGAAGACATACCTAAAGCGGCCTTTTCACTCGACACGGCCATTTTGAGTTTGCGATAATGTCCTTTGGGTTAACCAATGCTCCAGCTATTTTTATGGATTACATGAATAGGATCTTTCGACCCTATTTAGATCGGTTTGTAGTTGTCTTTATAGATGACATTCTCATATATTCTAAGACCCATGAAGAGCATGAATGCCACACGACCATAGTCTTCGAGATCTTGAAGGAAAAGAAACTATATGCCAAGATTTCCAAGTGTGAGTTTTGGTTGGATAAGATGCAATTTTAGGGCATGTAGTATCTAAGAAAGGAATTGTCTGTAGATCCTAGTAAGGTAGAAGCGGTAGTAAACGGGAAAGACCAACCACGATAATCAAGTAAGGAGCTTTTTGGGTTTAGCTGGATATTACCGTCGATTTATCAAGGGATTTTCCTGCATTTCCCTACCTTTGACCAAAGTGACTAGGAAGGACACCCCTTTTCATGGACCTGAGTGTGAAAAGAGCTTTCAAGAGTTAAAACACAAGCTAACCTCGACCCACTGCTTTAGTGTTACCCGACCCCAATGTGCCTTTCGAGGTGTATTGTGATGCTTCAAAAGGGTTTAGGTTGTGTATTGATGCAAGATAGGCAAGTGGTGGCCTATGCATCAAGACAACTCAAGCCACATGAGGCAAACTACCCTACCCATGACCTTGAGTTAGTTTGCCGTCGTGTTTGCTCTAAAGATTTGGAGACATCATTTATATGGAGTTAAGTTTGAGGTGTTTTCCGATCACAAGAGTTTGAAATATCTCTTTGATCAAAAAGAGCTAAACATGAGGCAAAGGCGATGGATGGAGTTCTTGAAAGATTATGATTTTGGATTGAACTACCATCCTGGTAAAGCTAATGTAGTAGCTGATGCTTTGAGTAGGAAGTCCTTACAAGTGTCTCGTTTGATGGTGAAGGAGGTTGAATTGATTGAGCAATTTAGGGACTTAAACCTAGGAATGACTTTGACCACTAAGGGCATCAGAGCATGTCATCTTAGAGTGACAAGTGAGTTCAAAGAAAGGATTGTTCAAGCTCAAAGGGACGATGCTGAGTTTCAAGAGACTTTAGGGGCAGTGAAGGCAGGAAAGTTGATAGGTTTTACCCAAGGAATGGACGATTTGTGGAGGTTTAAAAGTCGAATATGTGTACCTGCTAGTGGTGGCCTCCAAAAAGATATTTTGGAGGAAGCCCATAAGAGCCATTTTACCCTTCATCCTGGTGCCACCTGTAACGCCCCAATTTTTACTGTAATTTTTACTGTCATTAGAAATTACTCAATTACTGAATTACCGTAGGTAATTATTACATAAGATTTGAGGCCGAACAATCCTCAATAAAGGAATATAACATTAGAAGAGAGGTTAGGAACGATTCATGCGAGAGTCGCAAATCCCGAATTTCTGTACGTATAAAATGACCAAAATGTCCCTGAAGTTATTTTACTCAGAAAATGAGGATTGTGGGCCCCACATATTCTCAAGGGGATGTTTTGAGAATAATAAGGGATTGTTTGTGTTATGTGTGTTAATAGAGCAGAAGAATCTCAATTTTGAGTTCCGACACACGAAAAGACCAATACGCCTCAAGGGTTGTTTTAACTCCGATGTGCGTGCCGACTGAGCCCGAACCTCACTAAAATGTTTTAAAATGTGTTTTTAAGCCATGATTAACCATTGGTTAAGCTCGGGTGGCCTTGGGCAGTTTTTAAGTGAAAGTACGATTTTGCCTGCTTTTGGGCGCTTGTAATTTCGGGATTTACGATTCATATATCGAAACCTAAGCAATATTAGGCTCAAATTAAAGCTTATTAAATTCTAAATATTAATCTAGATTCAAAATTATGTATTTAGATTGATTAGAACCCAAAATTGCTCAAAAACACCCAAATTGCTTACTAATTCACTTAAGCCCTTAACCGTAAATTCTCTAAATTACATGAATACCTTGCCTACACCTAAATAATGCATGGAACACACAAATTTCACTTCTTTGGGCTGTAATGCACGAAATTATTGATGCCATTATGCAGCTGAATTATTTCCAAAAGTTGCACTAAAACAAAATGCCAAAATGTCACCATAAGACACATAATTCCTTAATTTCATACAACTTTGTCTAAAATGATTTTTCCTCCATTATTACTCCTGAAAAATTCTGACAACTACCTCCTCATTTTGGCCAATTAGAAGCCTCAAAATCTTCTATAAATAGGCTTGCTTGAGTGGTCTTGGAATGCTTGGTTCATAACTAGTTTTTAGGAGCACCAAAAACTTTCTTTCTTCCTCCTCTTTGGCTGAATTCTTTCTTCAATTTTTTCAAAGAGATTTTGTGTCATTTCACTTCAAGAAATCAAGTTCTCTTCCTCTTCTTCAACTCAGATTAGGTAGGGAGTAGTTTCTAAATTTATTTCTATGCTTTGAGGAGTTGTGTTTTTAGCTCAAAATGATGAAATTATGAACTTGCCTTAGCTTTTCATTTTGGTTTTCCTCTTCAATTTTTCTTTAACCAATTCAACCATATGGCCTAGGTGGAACTAAGATGATGGCTTGATGATGAGGACCTTGAGGGTGGGTTGTAAATCCATCACAAGTTAGGCCTCTAAAGCTTGAAAATTCCACTTGATGCAAAACCTTAAAGAATAATGCTTTATGATGCTAAAACAAAGATTTTTAGTTTAGAACTTGAAAGATGTATTTTACTTTTTATGTTTTATTTCTTGTTAAGATATGTATTGGGTTGAATTTATAATTCTTTTAAAGTCTTGAAGGAGCTCTAGTAAAGAAACAAAATGAATTTGCATCCATGATTAAGTTTAAGCTTTGCATAACCATGTTTACCTTCTATGTCATCACTAAATTTTCAAGAATGAATAAATGAACTTGCATTTCTCATGTTTAAATTCCAAGCTTGTATTTCATGTTTATGTTTCAAGTCATCACTTAATCTTTCAAGATAATTAAGAGGTTGCATCTCATATTTAATTTATGCTCTCACTATATTTTATAATGGCTAAAAGAATCAACGCATGACATGTTTATTTTATGCCATCACCTAAAGATCCTAGAGCTTAAAGACTTGCCCATGTATCACAAGCAAAGAAATATGATTATTGGAGTTAAAGAATTTATTCTTTAAAAAGTCTTGAGATTGGAGCTTAAAAAGATGTAATAATAATTCTCTTCTCCCTCTATCGGTCTGTCTGCGGACTACCGCCGCTCGGTTTCTTAATATTCTCTTCTCCTCTCTGGTCCTGTGCGGATTACCGCGCTCCAGCTTTCTTGTATCATGTTTATATTTCAAGTTCTTGCATCATGTTTAATTTTCAAGTCATCACCTTAAATCTTAAAGATAAAGAAATGGAATTGCATATCATGTTTATAATTCCAAGCTATCACCTTATAAAGATAAGATTAAAATAAGGTTGCATAGCATGTTTATAATTCTAAGATGTCACCTAAATCTCTAAAGCTCAAGACTTACTCCTTTTATCTTAAGTGAGAATTTTAATTGTGAAGATCCTCCCAAATTTGACAAAAGAACTAGTTTCTAAATGAGTTTTAAGGCTTTGCAAGGATTTTACTGGGAACTAGTATTTTATATGCACTTAAAATATGATTCTATGTAATTGCATGAGGTTCATGATTCGCCACTGATCTGAGTTTAGTATCAATGTGTGATAATGATTTGATATGATTGAAGTTGTGATAATTATGGTTTATTGTTAAGAGAATGATTCATAATTGGTTTAGTAACTAATTAGTTCTATAATTGATAATTCTATGTAAGGATTGGATGCTTATTAAGTACTTGATAACATTGAATGATTTCGACTTGCATGTTATAGTTGCTTTGTTGCAAATAATAAGAATGCTTATACATGAAATGTTCTTATGTAAAATTCACCTTTGTTGCTAGAAGAAAGTGTATCATTGTAAAAGTGTAATTTGGAAAGGTTATGGCTAAGGAAAGACTTGGTATTTAAGCGTGTCCATTGTGACCCACCTCTCTTTCTGGGAATCTCCCATATGCATGATTACTGATTGATATATATTATTCTAGCTTAAGACTATAAATGAGAAAATGTTATGATGTTTATGAATTGTATTATGATATAACATGCAAAGATTTAATGGTGACTTAAACTTATAAGGAAATGATCCTTTGGAACCATCAGACTATAGGTGGTGAAAAGGTGATTTTAGCCCCCTAACCCGTTCTCTCAAAGGGTAGAGTCGGGACTTTAGCTTATCAAAAGGGATAAGTATATGCTAGTGACGACTAGTAAAGTATGAGCTCATAACCTAAATTACTCCCAAAAGGGTGGAGTATAGGGTGGCCCAAGGAAAATAATGATGATGATAAGATTTTAAGTCACCTAAGGCACTAAAGAAATGAAATATGTGCACTGTGTCCATGTGTAGCTAATATTATATGACGTTCTTTTATGCATGTTATTTTGATAATGATGATGAGGAATATGATGTAATGATAAAGGAAAAGTTCATTGTAAATATGACATGTTAAGAATAAGATGCATTATAAGACGCATGATTAAAAATTGACGAACCTCGGTTAAGTATTTGTCTGAACTTAAAATGAATCTTTGCATGCTCACTATTTTAGAATAATCCCGAGGTTCCTGGGGACTTTGATGATGACACTGTAGAAGGAGGTACCTTACTGAGAATTCTTTAGCAAGATTCTCACTCCCTTTTCTTTATTTCCGTCATTGTCTCCAGATTCAAATGGCGACATTCGTCTGCTCGTTGATACCCCTACTTGGGAATTCCACTATGATCCGGTGCATCGCTCGTAACATTTTGAAGGGAGGTGCGCAGTTCGTGTTTTTATTTACATAAGTCGTCCATTTGCACATCCTGTCCCTAGTTATCGATTTTCTCCTACTTCTCCCTATGGCGATGAAATGGTTTTCGAACATGCACGTCCACTTGATGAAAGGATGTTACGTTCTTATCCCGCTTCATCTGCAGTCCATGGATTTCAGTATGTTCGAGACGAGATATTCTCAAACTGATCCTTCAGAGGACACTCCTACTCATGTATATTCTCGAGAGCTCGCTCCTACTCCCACACGTGTAAGAGAGGGTAGTGAGGAAACAGTTGTTCAACCGAGGTTAGCGAGAAGGCCGTCCATGCGACCCCAGCCTGGTGCATCTCGTGTGTCCCCTCCCGAGGGAGCTCATCAGTGGATCGGATTTATTCCCCCATTTTCAGGACAGTGGCCATAGAAGGTTCTTAGTAGACTTATGTGTGATCATGCACCCTAGTTTTAGGATAACCTTCCCGGCTTATGGAGTTATCTAGTTTAGGGGCATGAATTTCCTTAAGTATATTTTCTTTTATGGGTTTGCATAAGATAATGATGTATGAACATAACCCACCCTTTGAGTGAGGTTATTGTATGTAAATATATGCTATAATGTGCTTATGGATGTTATATGATGGAGCCTAAGTGATATGATGTGATATATTCTTAAACGTCTTATTATACTCCGCTTACTCGTTCACGTTGTACTCGGCTCACGTTTTCAATTATGTGTTTAAAAAAAAAAAGGCTCGTAATTTCACTAAGTATTTTCAAATTATGAAGAAAAAACCAAAGCAAGGAGTAAAGTCTAGTCATTAATCAGATTCAACCTAGGTGTATCTGGTTAATTACTAGGGTGTTACACCACCAAGATGTATCAAGATTTGAAGAAGATGTTCTGGTGGCCTGGAATGAAGAAAGATGTGTGCACATGGGTGAGTAAGTGCTTGGTGTGTCAAAAGGTGAAGATTGAACACCAAAAACCCTCTGGAATGCTGCAACCTTTGTCGATCCCTGAGTGGAAGTGGGATAGTATCTCCATGGATTTTGTGACTGGATTACCGAGGACCCAAATGAATCATGATACCATATGGGTAATCGTGGATCGATTGACGAAGTCAGCCCACTTTTTACCTATTAAGGTGACTTATTCCTTGGATAGGTTAGCACAATTATATATTCAGGAGATAGTAAGGTTACATGGGGTGCCGTCGACGATAATCTCGGATCGGGATCCGCGGTTTACGTCACGATTTTGGAGAGCCTTTCAAAAGGTGTTTGGTTCAAAGCTGTGTCTAAGCACGGCCTATCACCCCCAAACAGACGGTCAATCTGAAAGAACTATCCAAACCTTGGAGGATATGTTAAGGGCATGTGTTTTAGATCAAAGGGAAAGTTGGGATAAGTACCTGCCATTGATTGAATTTACATATAACAACAGTTATCATGCAAGTATCGGTATGGCACCGTATGAGGCCCTCTATGGACGGAAATGTCAATCTCCCTTATGTTGGTATGAACCCGGAGAGCAAAGTTTACTCGGACCTGATATTGTGAGGGAAACAACGGAACAAATCAAGAAGATTAGGGATAAGATTCTTACTGCTCAAAGTCGACAGAAAAACTATGCGGACAAGCGGCGAAAACCGCTAGATTTTCAAGAAGGGGACCACGTGTTCCTAAGGATCGCCACCACCACAGGCATAGGCCGAGCAATAAAAGTAAAGAAATTGAGCCCCAGATTTCTTGGTCCGTTTGAAATCCTTACCAAAGTAGGACACAGAGCCTCACAGTATATAGCCCTACCCCAGTCTATCCAACCTTCATGATGTTTTCCATGTCTCTCGATTAAGAAAGTATCAATCGACCCGAGTCATGTACTAGAGCCAGAACATGTACAATTAAGAGATAACCTGACATTTAACTTACTACCCACGAGAATCGTCGACCGAGGAGTTAAGCAGTTAAGGAACAAGGCTGTACCCCAGGTCAAAGTAGCATGGGGACAGGGTGAAACCGAAGAACTTACATGGGAGCTGGAATCAAACATGAAAGCACAATACCTCGAGTTGTTCTCAGGTAACGAATTTCCGGGGCGAAATTCTTTTTAAGGAGGGGAGTAATGTAACGCCCCAATTTTTACTGTAATTTTTACTGTCATTAGAAATTACTCAATTACCAAATTACCGTTGGTAATTATTACATAAGATTTGAGGCCGAACAATCCTCAATAAAGAATATAACATTAGAAGAGAGGTTAGGAACGATTCATGCAAGAGTCGCAAATCCTGAATTTCTGTACGTATAAAATGACCAAAATGCCCCTGAAGTTATTTTACTCAGAAAATGAGGATCGTGGGCCCCACCTATTCTCAAGGGGATATTTTGAGGATAATAAGGGATTGTTTGTGTTATGTGTGTTAATAGAGCAGAAGGATCTCAATTTTGAGTTCCGACGCGCGAAATGACCAAAACGCCCATGCTTTGTTTAACTCCGATGTGCGTGCCGACTGAGCCCGAACCTCACTAAAATGTTTTAAAATGTGTTTTTAAGCCATGATTAACCATTGGATAAGCTCGGGTGGCCTCGGGCAGTTTTTAAGTGAAAGTACAATTTTGCCCCTGTTTTTTGGCGATTTTCTAATTTCGGGATTTTTAATTCATATACCGAAACCTAAGCAATATTAGGCTCAAATTAAAGCTTATTAAATTCTAAGTATTAATCTAGAGTCAAAATTATGTATTTAGATTGATTAGAACCCAAAATTGCTCAAAAACACCCAAATTGCTTACTAATTCACTTAAACCCTTAACTGTAAATTCTCTAAATTACATGAATACCTTGCCTACACCTAAATAATGCATGGAACACACAAATTTCACTTCTTTGGGCTGTAATGGATGAAATTATTGATGCCATTATGCAGCTGAATTATTGTCAAAAGTTGCACTAAAACAAAATGCCAAAATGTCACCATAAGAGACATAATTCCTTAATTTCATACAACTTTGTCTAAAATGATTTTTCCTCCCTTATTTCTCCTGCAAAATTTCGTCCACTACCTCATCATTTTGGCCAATTAGAATCCTCAAAATCTTCTATAAATAGGCTTGCTTGAGTGGTCTTGGAATGCTTGGTTCATGACTAGTTTTAGGAGCATCAAAAACTTTCTTTCTTCCTCCTCTTTGGCTGAATTCTTTCTTCAATTTATTCAAAGAGATTTTGTTTCATTTCACTTCAAGAAACCAAGTTCTCTTCCTCTTCTTCAACTCAGATTAGGTAGGGAGTAGTTTCTAAATTTATTTCTATGCTTTGAGGAGTTGTGGTTTTAGCTCAAAATGATGAAATTATGAACTTAACTTAGATTTTCATTTTGGTTTTCCTCTTCAATTTTTCTTTAACCAATTCAACCATATGGCCTAGGTGGAACTAAGATGATGGCTTGATGATGAGGACCTTGAGGGTGGGTTGTAAATCCATCACAAGTTAGGCCTCTAAAGCTTGAAAATTCCACTTGATGCAAAACTTTAAAGAATAATGCTTTATGATGCTAAAACAAAGATTTTTAGTTTAGAACTTGAAAGATGTATTTTCCTTTTATGTTTTATTTCTTGTTAAGATATGTATTGGGTTGAATTTATAATTCTTTTAAAGTCTTGAAGGAGCTCTAGTAAAGAAACAAAATGAATTTGCATCCATGATTAAGTTTATGCTTTGCATAACCATGTTTACCTTCTATGTCATCACTAAATTTTCAAGAATGAATAAATGAACTTGCATTTCTCATGTTTAAATTCCAAGCTTGTATCTCATGTTTATGTTTCAAGTCATCACTTAATCTTTCAAGATAATAAAGAGGTTGCATCTCATATTTAATTTATGCTCTCACTATATTTTATAATGGCTAAAAGAATCAACGCATGGCATGTTTATTTTATGCCATCACCTAAAGATCCTAGAGCTCAAAGACTTGCCCATGTATCACAAGCAAAGAAATATGATTATTGGAGTTAAAGAATTTATTCTTTAAAAAGTCTTGAGATTGGAGCTTAAAAAGATGTAATAATAATTCTCTTCTCCTTCTACTGGTCATGTGACTACTACCGCTCCGGTTTCTTAATTTTCTCTTCTCCTTCTACTGGCGCTGTGCGGACTAGTGCCGCTCCGGTTTCTTAATATTCTCTTCTCCCTCTACTGGTCCTGTGCGGATTACCGACGCTCCAGTTTCTTGTATCATGTTTATATTTCAAGTTCTTGCATCATGTTTAATTTTCAAGTCATCACCTTAAATCTTAAAGATAAAGAAATGGGATTGCATATCATGTTTATAAGTCCAAGCTATCACCTTATAAAGATAAGATTAAAATAAGGTTGCATAGCATGTTTATAATTCTAAGATGTCACCTAAATCTCTAAAGCTCAAGACTTACTCCTTTTATCTTAAGTGAGAATTTTAATTGTGAAGATCCTCCCAAATTTGACAAAAGAACTAGTTTCTAAATGAGTTTTAAGGCTTTGCAAGGATTTTACGGGGAACTAGTATTTTATATGCACTTAAAATATGATTCTATGTAATTGCATGAGGTTCATGATTCGGCCGCTGATCTGAGTTTAGTATCAATGTGTGATAATGATTTGATATGATTGAAGTTGTGATAATTATGGTTTATTGTTAAGAGAATGATTCATAATTGGTTTAGTAACTAATTAGTTCTATAATTGATAATTCTATGTAAGGATTGGATGCTTATTAAGTACTTGATATCATTGAATGATTTCCTGGCTTACATGTTATAGTTACTGTGGCAAATAATGAGAATGCTTATACATGAAATGTTCTTTATTATGTAAAATTTACCTTTGTTGCTAGAAGAAAGTGTATCATTGTAAAAGTGCAATTTGGAAAGGTTCTGGCTAAGGAAAGACTTGGTATTTAAGTGTGTCCATTGTGACCCACCTCTCTTTCCTAGGAATCTCCCATATGCATGATTACAGTTGATATATATTATTCTAGCTTAAGACTATAAATGAGAAAATGTTATGATGTTTATGAATTGTATTGTGATATAACATGCAAAGATTTAATGGTGACTTAAACTTATAAGAAAATGATCCTTTGGAACCATCAGACTATAGGTGGTGAAAAGGTGATTTTAGCCCCCTAACCCGTTCTCTCAAAAGGGTAGAGTCGGGACTTTAGCTTATCAAAAGGGATAAGTATATGCTAGTGACGACTAGTAAAGTATGAGCTCATAACCTAAATTACTCCCAAAAGGGTGGAGTATAGGGTGGCCTAAGGAAAATAATGATGATGATAAGATTTTAAGTCACCTAAGGCACTAAAGAAATGAAATATGTGCACTATGTCCACGTGTAGCTAATATTATATGACGTTCTTTTATGCATGTTATTTGATAATGATGATGAGGAAAATGATGTAATGATAAAGGAAAAGTTCATTGTAAATATGACATGTTAAGATTATGATGCATTATAAGACGCATGATTAAAAATTGACGAACCTCGGTTAAGTATTTGTCCGAACTTAAAATGAATATTTGCATGCTCACTATTTTAGAATAATCCCGAGGTTCCTGGGGACTTTGATGATGACACTGTAGAAGGAGGTACCTTACTGAGAATTCTTTAGCAAGATTCTCACTCCCTTTTCTTTATTTCCGTCATTGTCTCCAGATTCAGATGGCGACATTCGTCCTGTTCATTGATACCCCTACTTGGGAATTTCACTATGATCCGGTGCATCGCTCGTATCATTTTGAAGGGAGGTGCGCAGTTCGTGTTTTTATTTACATAGGTCATCCATTTGCACATCCTGTCCCTAGTTATCGATTTTTTCCTACTTCTCCTTATGGCGATGAAATGGTTTTCGAACATGCACGTCCACTTGATGAAAGGATGTTACGTTCTTATCCCGCTTCATCTGCTGTCCATGGATTTCAGTATGTTCGAGACGAGATATTCCGAATCTGATCCTTCAGAGGACACTCCTACTCATGTATATTCTGAGAACTCTGCTCCTACTCCCACACGTGTAAGAGAGGGTAGTGAGGAAACAGTTGTTCAGCCGAGGTTAGCAAGAAGGCCGTCCATGCGACCCCAGCCTGGTGCATCTCGTGTGTCCCTTCCCGAGGGAGCTCATGAGTGGATCGGATTTATTCCCCCATTTCCAGGACAGTGGCCATAGAGGGTTCTTAGTAGATTTATGTGTGATCATGCACCCTAGTTTTAGGATAACTTTCCCGGCTTATGGAGTTATCTAGTTTAGGGGCATGTATTTCCTTAAGTATATTTTCTTTTATGGGTTTGCATAGGATAATGATGTATGAACATAACCCACCCTTTGAGTGAGGTTATTGTATGTAAATATATGCTATAATGTGCTTATGGATGTTATATGATGGAGCCTAAGTGATATGATGTGATATATTCTTAAACGTCTTATTATACTCCGCTTACTCGTTCACGTTGTACTCGGCTCACGTTTTCAATTATGTGTTTTAAAAAAAAATGGCTCGTAATTTCACTAAGTATTTTCAAATTATGAAGAAAGAACCAAAGCAAGGAGTAAAGTCTAGTCATTAATCAGATTCAACCTAGGTGTATCTGGTTAATTACTAGGGTGTTACACCTTGCACCATACTTTAAACCTTACCTAGCCATACCTCCAACCTTACCTTGAATAACACATTGGAAAAGATATTTCCTCTCTCTTTTCCTCCCCATGGCCGGCCACCCCTTCATCCCTTCATAACCTCATTTCTTTCATTTTCTATAAATAGTTTGGTTGGATGAACTTGAATCACTTTTAGATCATTTGCTAGCTTTGAGTTTTCAAGAGTTGTCTCAAATTCTCTCATTTTCTTCAAGAGTTCTCTTCTTCTTCATCTTCTCTATCTCCACCAAAGAACCACCCCTCACAACCTCAAACCACCACACAACCACCATAGGTCAACATCCAAACACATAAGCTCACATCCTCACACATCAAACTCACACAAAAACCTTTCCCTCCTTTTTCTTTCTCCTTGGCCGAAAACCTCAAGCCACTTGGGAACAAGTTTTCTTCTCTTTTCCTCTTCAAAGGTCAAGCTTTCTTTTCACCACTTGGTAGGGATTTTGTTCTTTAAAGTTTTTCCTTCCAAAGCTTTGTAAAAAAATGAGCTTTTGTTAGTTTCTCTAGGCTTTTAGAACTTCTTTTCTCCTCTTTGATTTTTGGCCTTGGAGCTTTTCTTTTAAAAGAAAATGTTAGCTTGATGATGAGGTTTCAAGATAATGGTCCTATGGTTATCATTTGAGAAACCTCTAAAGCTTGAAACTTAGTTTTGATCTTAACACGTTTTTGGTGTTTCCTTTCCTTTTCTTCAACCTTGGTTTCGATTTCCTTTTCTCTTTTCTTTCCTCTTGGCTTCGGCCTTATTTTCTTTTCTTTGCTGATTCAAGGTTTTGGTTAAAGAAAGTTGTTAGGTGATTTGAATCCCTTAAGCCCATCTCCTTGAGCTTGATGATGATGTTCAAATCATAAGGTCTCTTTGAAAACCTTGGTACAAAGAACTCTAAACCTCACTTTGTCTTGTCAAGGTATATGTTGGATTGAGGTTTATATTCCTTTAAAGTCTTGTATGAGCTCTAGTAAAGGATATAAAATTAACTTGCATTCATATTTACATTCCTTGCCTAGCATATTTATTTTCAAGCCATCACCTAAAATGTAAAGATTAAATCAAGGGTTTACATTTTCATATCACCTAATAATTAATCTCGAAGCTTGCCTATTTTGGCCTTAAAGTCGATTGTTGTGGAGCTTAGAATACTAAAATAAAGAATTGGACTTGCATTCATATTTACGTTTCCTTGTCTAGCATATTTACTTTTCAAGTCACCACTTAAACGTAAAGATAAGAATGAAGTTGCATCTCATATTTACTTTGAGCTCTCACTTTACTTTTCTAATGAAGAATAAAATGAAGTGCATATCATGCTTATGCTTTTACTATCATTTAAAGATTCTAGAGCTCAAAGGCTTGTCCATGTATCTCAAGAAAAAGTTGGGTATGGAAGCATTCTCTCGGATGAACATTTCGGCCATGTGAGGATGATGAGCTTAGTGTGAGTTTCATCTAATCACAAGTGCCAATAATCTATGTCTTAGGATTTTCTTAGGCATAGGTGAACTCAAGGAATATCTCAAGGACGATTTTACGTTTTAAGTTCCAATCGTGAGCAATTTAACATAGCTACTATCCTTACTCATTTTATAATGATTTCAATGAAATATAGTGGTTTCCAAAGAGTTTTAGGAGTTTTAGAAGTTTTAAAATGATTCCAAGAGAAACTAGTACACTATATGCCTTAGAAATGAGAATTATGTGTTCTTTGGACTTTTAAATATTTTGGTTTTGCCTTGGCATATTTGCTACTGTTTGGTGATGTTTAATATGTTAGAGTATGTATTAATTGATGAGAATTGAAGTGGAGACTATCCTATGCATGTTGGGTAGAAAACTAGTTTACTAGAAAACCATAAAGTTGAGATTTTGCAAGTTTTTGATCCATTTAATGTTAGCTATTGCCAAAACTGTCTTAGTAGGATAAAATTCTATTTAGGATTGTTTAAATATGAAAAACTTGGTAAGTAAGAAACTGTAAAAACGTGATTTCTAGGACTTTTAAGGATCAAACAATGGATTCTGTTTCAGTATGATTAAAAATGATAGAAACATGTTAATTCAAGTATATATGTGGAGGAAGTACTCATAATTGGTCTAGGAATTAATTATAACACCTTAGGCGAAGACGGAACTAAGAAAAAGTTAGAGACATGACTTCTAGAACCCCAAAATCAAGCGAAACTAATTCTGCCCCTAACTATTAGGTGCTGTTTGGGAATGATCATAATCATTATATCAATAAGAATATTTAGTTGTGAACCCTTTAGGTGCATAAGAGGTTAAGAATGAATAATCGGTTAGTTAGATTTCAAGACTTAGGCCCGTAAGGGCTAAAAGCATAAGTTTTGTTGCATAACAAACTTTATTATCCCAAGTGAATGCATAAGAGGTTGGTATGACCTTGATGGTTTGTCTTGAATATGAATTTATAATTGAAAGCACATGCTTTATTTGTTTATGTGGCATAAAGCAAAATTTGGGGAAATTCAGCGTGTAGCCGTTACACTGTCGAATTTCCACCAAATTTGAAGGCTTAGAATGTTTTCAAAAAAAATATACATATGAGATTTTGATGTGACATAGAACTATGAATGCGTTCTGAGGGACGGCGATATGTAATACTCCAGAAACAAATCCTTGAAGGGGACGACAATGTGTAACGCCCAAAGAGGACAATATTCGTTGTGTATTCTAATACCAGTGCGACGTGCTATCTTACGATTATGATTATTATTATGACTACGCTTATCAGAGGATAAGTAAGAACTAGTGACGACTAGTTAAGGTATGAACTCATAAAACCTAGAGAAGCTTTTAGGGTGATCCCTATGATGTAAAGTACGATGTTGGAATGTCACATAGTTAAAGAAAGAGAAATGTTTTACATGAGAGACATATGCCATTTTATGCCACTTATATGATGATGATCTCTCTATGAATGTCTAATTGATTTCTGCCTAGCGTATCGTCATGCATTCATACTTTATTATGCTGTATCCATGACATTAAGATTCATTCTAAAATAGGCGGACCTTGGTTAACTACGTTTTAAAGATTAAAAATGGAATTGATACGTACTCACTTAATTTATACATTAAACCCAAGGTTCCTGAGGACGTAGATGATGTCACCATGATAATAGGATACCCTACTGAGATTCTTCCCCAAGATTCTCACACCCTCTATCTTTTCTTTCATCACATCTTCAGAGCTCGATGGTGACTTTCGTGATCTTCATTGATGTGCCCACCTGGGAAATGCACTATGACCCTGCCCATTGTTCTTATCATTTTGTGGGTCGTTGTGCCGTTCGTATTTTTGTCTACATGGATTGCCCCTTCACACATCCAGTCTCCAGCTTCCGTGTCTCCCCTGCCTCACCATTTGGCGATGACCTTGTGTTCGAGCACACACGCCCCCGTGAGGAGCGAACTCGCTGCACTCCATCGACCACATCTGTAATCCGGGATTTCCTGCAATATGTACCCCGCTCCCTTTTGTCATTTTCGGAGATGGACCCTTTCGAGGTCTCTGCCACTCAGGTGCCTTTTGAGGGTTCCTCCCCTACCATGTCGATGGATTTTGGGGAGGGCAGTGAGGCCACCGTCACACAACTGGTATGCGAAGGACGAGTGAGGATGATTCCCCACCGAGGAGCCCATGCCCGACCGATGCAGCATATAGCCACTCCGGCCAAGATAGCTCAGTGGATTGGATACACTCCTTCATTAAGGGGTGATCAGCAGGAGGAGACTGTAGTTGTGTTCTGGCGCCTGAGCTTCTAACTGGATTAGGATAGCCCACTTTTGTTTTAGTGGTTATATAGTTTTAGGTGCACTTTTGGAGATGGGGAATTGATGTGTATTCGCTTTATATTTCATTTATGGATGACTGTACTAAACCTATGTGACGACTCTATATCTATGATATGACTTTCTTGTACCTAGTTATGATGATGTTCCTTTACGAATTTATGTTGTGTCTATAATGGTTGATCTTTTCTTCGTATGTTAGCCACGCATTTTACTTTATGCGTATCTGTGGCTCTTACTTTGTTTCCGTGTTTCAAAAAAAAATTTTACCCATATTTTCGGCTAAGTATTTTAAAGAAAGGTTTAAAGAATGAGGCTAAAAAGGTAATAAACCAATGGTTAACCTAAACACATTCTAGGAGTATTGGGTTAAAAATTAGGATGTTACAGAATCTAGTATGTGAGAAGACTATCACGCACTTTTCATTGGTACTAAATTTTGAGGGCAAAATTTTTCTAAGGGAATTAGAATGTAAAGACTCATCTATCTGTATTTTCTCTGATAAAATAATTAATTATGAGTAATCAGTAGGGATTTTAACAATTTCGGTCGACACAATTAGGATCAGAATAACATAAGGATTTTGTAAAAAAAAATGAAAATTAATTAAATATTAATAAAAATATAGAATAATAATATGTTAATTAGTAATATAGGATGAGATCTTATAGATGACAGTAGGATATAGAAAAAATTTGGGACAAAGTTAAAAGGATAATTTTCTGTGGTAAACGGGTACTGAATGACAAGAAACGGCAGACCGAAATGGTAAAAACTAGTATGTCGAAACATCTAAATTGGTTCAATTAATGGACATTATCATATCTTAAATAAATTTTTACTTAGAGTAATCAAATAAATATAGATATTCCTAATATTGATAGAATGCAAATTGATCTAGAAATAGAAATTGCTTTACTTTCTCTCCAAGTCACTAAGTTTATAAAAAGGAAAAACAAAGCAAACAAAGTTCATTTCTTCTCGATTCTTTTCACAGAACAAAGTTTTTGGTTTCCTTCTTATTCATTGCTTTCTTTCCTCTTCACTTCTCCATTTTCTAAATTCTTCTTTTTGTAAAACTCCATCAAACCACCATATCTACAAAGGATACTCTTAGGTAAACATCCAAACTACTTCAAGAACATCTTCTCTACATCAAGATCAATTGAAAACTTTGTTTTTTTTTGTTACTTGGTTCACATGGCAGCACAATTAGGGGCTGAAAAGAAAGGGTTTTGAGGCTTGATAAATAAAAAGAATTAGAGAAAAGGCTTGGAGTAAGGTAGGAAAATTATTCTAGTCTTTTACTTCATGATGTTTAACTATTTTGCCAAGATAAGTGCTTCAATTTTTGTGGTTATGTTGCTGAAAAATCTGAAGCCAAATTTTAGAATTCATGATAGATGGAGTTGTGATGAGATTATGTATATTGGAACCTCAAATTTTATTGTAGAATTTATAAGTGCTTGGACTATGATGAAATCTTGTGTGTTGGAATTTTTGGTGTGTTGGAATTTTTATGTGTTGAATCCTTACAGCATCAATTCTTGTGTTATGTGATATAATAGGTGCTGGAATTTTATTAACTGAAATATTTACGGCATTAGTTCTTGGTTGGTATGATATAATAGGTGCTCTAAGTGGGTATGTACTGGAAGTTTTATTGTGCAGAAATTTTACAGCATTAATTCTTAAGTTCTATGATTTTGCTATACATATTAATCAAAGCTTGAAAAGTGGTAGCAAAACTTGACTTGTAGCTTTGAAAATTTAGGAGAAATTATTGTCTAAGGAATGATGACTCATAGTAGAAATAGCTTAAAATCCATTGCATGGAACTTGGTTCAATTGTTGAAAAATTGATAAGAACTATTGTTAACTAAGAGATGTAACAGAAATTCGGATGGTATAAAATCTATTAAAAACCTAGTAATCTTTGCAGAAACATCGCAACAGTATACCAAATGTTATAGGAAATATCTCAAAAATGTTAAAGAGAGGCATTATACATATTCAAGAGATTTTAAGAGAATTTTGTACAAATGATAAAAGCGCACACAAAGAAAGGAAACTTAAGAAAATAAATCTTGTGCAATGTAATTTGCTTAGTGGTAAGCTCATGGATTCACGGGTAGTAGTAGATGTGATACGCCCTTAGAACTATATCAGGTTGTAATACGACGACGTTACATCGTTATGAGGAAAGGGATGTACTGAGAATAGCAAGGCTATTCTAAATGAGATGTAGTAAATGTACTCTATCTAGTGAACTATATTAGGTTGTAATGTGACAGCGTTACATCATTGACAGTACGATCCAAAGAGAAGTATATCGGAAGGGTCCTATGAGTTCTACCATTAAGTTTAAAATTTTCTAATAAAATTAAGTCATAAGAAATAATGATTCTAACTAATGAAACCATTATATAAATAACCGAAGTACTTTTCTTATCTTGTATTAAGTTGAATATCATTGAGTAGTAGATTGGTATATTTTCCAACTCGGAATCATTGATTCTCATCCCTACTGTATGATGTATTTTATATAGATGGCCTCGATCGTGTTCTTTCTCGAGATGCCTGGGCCGTAGTGGCATTATGACCCAGAGTTAGGGTCATTGTATCTGGTTGTTGAGTCTCGTATCCACTGTATTTATAGACATAGCATGACCTAGATTCCCTCATATTATATGACCATCATAGGCTCTTACATCTGACCTTTTGAAGAGCCACTGACTGAAGGAGTTAGTTTTATCTATCGTAGTTGCTTATATTTTGTTAGGCCCTAACCCGAATTAGATGGTCATTGCAACGACCAGGGCAGGGTTGTTTATAATATATATGTAATTAGGTATGAATGTATATAGTATAACTGTGTGACTTAACTTACTATGGATGTGATATAAGATGTAAATTATCGTGTGACCGACTTCTTAGGATGCGCATTACATTTCTGCTATTTCTATACATTGACTATTACGTTGTAAGGATAAAAATTTGCGACAAGTTAGTATAGCTTTTAGTGCAAGGCTCATATTTATTACAATTTATACATATATATTTCATATAGTTAAGAAATTGCAAATCTATAAGATAAGTTATGAGTAATGATTGCTTACTGTAATGTTATGACTCGAGCATAGCACTATAGTAGGAGGGGTGTTACATTCAAGGCCTTATTTACCTTCCACGATGGTTTTGTTCTTTAAGAGTTTTAACTTCCATGTTGATGTTTTGATAGAAAAGTTCTAGTTTTTCATGGTTCAAACTCTTTTTCTTGCTTTTTATTCTTGGCTATGAAGCTTGGTTTGAAAGGAAATTTTCTTAGCTTGATGATGAGGTTTCAAGATAATGGACCTATGGTTATCATTTGAGAAACTCCTAATGTAACACCCCGGTTTTTCTGTCCGAGGGAAATGACCAAAATGCCCCTGAGGTCATTTCCTGACCCGAACTCGAGGGTAACCAACTCGGTCATCCTCGAAGGGTCAACTCAATGTTTGAAGGGGATTGAATGGCCTTTGAATGCTTTCGGAAGCGAAAATTTCGTTTCATAGCTTTGGTCAAAATGACCAAAATACCCCTATAGCGTTTTTACGCGGGTAAAGGTGCCGTTTGAGCCCGGAACTTTCCCCAGAGGTTTAAAACATGATTTCATGTGTCTAGAGGTCTCTGTTCAAGTCCCGGTGGTCCCGAGCAGTTTTAGTGCAAAATTACGATTTTGCCCCTAGAATAGTGTTTTTGAGCTTAATGACGTAATTAAGCAAACCTAAGCAATATTAGGCTCTAAACGAAGATTAATTTATTTCCCTAATTAATCTAGAGTCAAAATAATTTATTAAAGTTAATTAGAACCTAAAATTGCTTAGATTAAACTTAAATCCCTTTTTAGAACTCAAGATTCCTAGTCTTGGAATCTTGAATAGTGTTTTCTCTCTCCAATTCCTTAAATCAAGGAAATGTGTCTAGAGTTGTTTAGACTCTAAATTGAGGATTTAACTCTCTAATGCTGCAAGACCACTCCTTAATTATGTCTAGACCACCTTAATTACCCATTTCCCTTACCTAAACACTTTCTTACAAATTCCTAATCTTAAGTATAATCAAAGATACACCTAAACACAACTCTAAACCACAATTAAAATGCAAACTAATCCTCCCCATGCATGATGAAGTTTCGGCCAGACCTCATCCCCATTGGCCACATGTTTAATTGTTTCCTCACTCAAAGAACCATGCTTGAGGCCATACCTTGAACCATATCTCACCATACCTTAAGCCATACCTCACCATGCCTCAAGAACACATTATCTCACCTCATGGAACACATGGAACCCTCCAATTCTGCACCTCATGGCCGAAACCTCCTCCTCCATGAGCTCCCTCCATTTGCTTCATTTCTCTATAAATAGAATGCCTTGAGGAGCTTGCACCACTTTTAGATCATTTGCTAAGTTTAGGAGCACTCAAAGCTTTTCCTTTTCTCTCAAAAGTTCTTGTGTTCTTCAAGTTCTTCAAGCTCTTCAAAGTTCTTCATCACCTTCATCTTCTTCTTCCATCTTCAAGTTCATCACACCAAGTAGGGATTTTCTTTCATGAATTCTTTCTTTAGAGTTCTTGCTTCAAGCTTTATGTTCATAGTTTCTCTTGATTCTTTTTAGAACTTCTTTTCCTTTTCTTGTTCTTGCTCATTTTCGGCCATGGGCCTTGGAGTTCAAAGAAATGAGAGCTTGATGATGAGAGTTTCATGATGATGTTCATCACTTGAAACAAACTCTAGAGCTTGATCTTTGTTCTTGAGCAAAAGTGTTTCTAGTTTTTCCTTTCTTGAACCTTTGAGAACTTTAACTTTGATGTTGTTTCAAAATGGTTCTAATGACTCAATGATGAGGTCTCATGATGTTGGTGTTAGTATATCAACAAGATCATGGATTCTAGAGTTTCAAACATTTCTTTTCTTTCCTTGAAGTTTCGGCCATTACCTTTCCTCTTCATGCTAGATGTTTGATTTTCTAAATATGTTATGTTGAGTTCTAAGAACTCTAGACTTTTACTTTGTCTTGGTTTGATGAGTTTGGGTTGAGGTTTAAGTTCCTTTAAAGTCTTGTTAAGAGCTCTAGAAAGATAAAATGAACTTGCATAATTTATTTTATGCTTGCATTCATGTTTACATTCTTGCTATGCATCTTTACTTTCAAGCTATCACCTAAGAACATAAAGATTAAAATGGAACTTGCATCTTCACTTAATTTAATTCTCGAAGCCTTTCTATTTCGGCCTTAAAGTCGATTGTTGTTGGGCCTAGAGCACTAAAATAAAGAATTGAACTTGCATTATCACCTAATTAATCTCTCGAATGCCTATCTATTTCGGCCTTAAAGTCGATTGTTGTTGGGCCAAGAGCACTAAAATAAAGAATTGAATCTTGCACATTTACTTTCAAGCTTGCATGTTTAAGTTATGCCTTGCATATTTAATTTTAAGTCATCACTTTACTTTGTAAGTAAGATTAAAAATGAAAAGCATGAGCACGTTTAGTTTATGTCGTAACTTAAGAACCTAGAGCTCAAAGACTTGCCCATTTCATTCCAAGTTAAAGTTGAATGTAAACCATACTTTGAATGTATGTTTTTCAGCCAAGTAGTGAGGATGGACTTCCAATGAGTTTTCATCTAGCTACTAGAACCAATAGCTTATGTTTTAAGTTTTCCTTAAAGCCTTACAAATCTTTATAAGGTTATGTCATCACAAGTTGTGATTTTATCCTCTTTTAGGAGATGAAATATATTTTGGTCTTTAACCTAAGGCTTCACTTAGCCTCTTGATGAATTAAAATGTTTTGCAAAGAGTTTTAGAAGTTCTAGATTGATTCCGAGAGAAACTAGTTAACTTATGTACCTAGAAATGTCAATTTAAATTTCTTATTGAAGTTAAATGTTTTCGGTTCTGACATGATGAGTATGATGCTGTATGATGATGTTTTGATGTGTTGGAATGTGTGGAAATATCGTATGATGATGTAAAAGCGATCCTATGCATGATAGGTAAGGAACTAGCTAACTAGAAACACCGTAAAGCTAGAATTTAACATAGTTTTGACCCATTTGTTTATGGAACTTTTCCAAACTGTTTTAATGGGGACATAATCAGATTTAGATTGTTTAGACATGAAAAACTTGGTATCATTTGAGTTAGAATTGAATTCTAGCACCTACGGGGAAACTAGTAACTAGAAAACCGTAAAAACGCAAATGTAGAACTCTTAGAACATTTAATTTTTCTGGATTCTGTCCAGCACCCTTGCAACATGGTAAATATGATTAATAATTAGTCCTTAAGCATAGGAATGCCTCATAATTAATTTAGATTTAATCCATAGCTTTCAAGTAAAACGGAACTAAGAAAGGGTCTAAAACGTAAGTTTTAGAACCCCGTATTCACATGTTAGGATTTCCACCCTATGCTATTCAGATTTAAAAGTAAAATGAGAGGATTATGAATGATGTTTAATTATGAGCCTTAGGTGCTTAAAATATGAGCAGCGGATGTAGAGAACTATATCTCAAGATTAAGACCCGTAAGGGTCAAAGCATAAGCCACCGTAAGGGTAAGCGTTTGGATGATTTATGATGATACATGAAGTATGCTAATGATGATGATGTTATTCATATGAGGAATTTATGAGATTATATGTTAATGTGGCATAAAGCAAATTTGGAAGGAAATTCGGTGTAATGACCGTTTGGCCGCCGAATTTCCGACAAATTTGGGGACTTAAAGAGATTTTGAAAATTAAGGTACTAAGATGGGTTCTAGGATGACACCGATTCGGCCGAGCACCTCCATAGAACTCATGTGACATCGGTACCATTTTATACTCTTAGGTGACACCGGTTCGGCCGAGCAACGCAAAGAGATTTGCCCCCTAACCCGTACTCAGATAGTCGGGATTTATGATTTATGATACGCTTATCGTTAAGTGGTAAGTAAGAACTAGTGACGACTAGTTAAGGTATGAGCTCATAACCTAGATGTATGACACGTCCTGGGTGACACCGGTTCGGCCGACCACCCCCAGTTCGAATATCTTTTAGGGTGGCCCATGAGGAAGAGAAGTTCATGATTATGATTATGTCACTAAGTTTTGTCCCATATGAATGTTACTATTGCCACTTTATGCCACCAATGATGATGATGCTTGATGTTATGTTTTATGTATGTGCATTAGGTAGTGCCATGCATACATTTTCTATTATGTTGCATTCATGACATTAAGATCATCTTAAAATGAATGGACCTTGGCTAACGTATATTTTGAAGTTTAAAATGAACTAAATGCATGTTCAGACTTTTCGCATAATTAAACCCAAGGTTCCTGAGGACGTAGATGATGGCACCTAGGTAGTAGGAGGCCTGCGAGATTCTTTAGCAAGATTCTCACTCCTCTATCTCTTTCTTCCGTCACGTCTTGAGATGGCGGCGTTCGTAGTGTTCGTGGACACCCGACATGGGAGGTGCACTATGACCCGACTCACGGGTCATACCATTTTGAGGGGTGCGGTGCGGATTTTCATGTTCGTAGGGCGCCCTTCGCTCATCCGTGCACACCCATCACTTCTCCCGACCGTACCCTATGGCGACGGCGAGCGGGTTTTGAGCGTCGCGGCGTCGCATGGCGAGAGAGTACTCCGTAGGCACACCGCCACCTTAGCCATGCGAGATTATCCCGACCACGTGCCGGACCTACTTCTCGAGACCGACCGTCCGAGGACCCGCCTACCCATCCGTATAGCGAGAACTCGCCCCTTTCCACCACGCACAAGGAGGCGGTGAGGATACCGTGACTCAGCCATGGCTTGCACGACGACCGGAGATGCGACCATACCGTGGGGGTCACCCTTGATCCCCGATCCGCCTCTTCACGTCCGAGGAGCTCGCCCAGTTTCCCGGATATCTGCCTCGTTCACGAGATGGTCGCCAGTAGGAGGTCGAGGATGGACCGAGTTAGAGCACACACCACATAGATAGGGATAAACCTTCTTTTGTTTAGAGGTTATCCTATTAGATGCACTCGGGTAGGGGAGTAGATTATGTTTATGTTTGATGTTGTATTTCCTTTCTTGTATTTTCCTTGTACTAAATTAAGTCCCACACTTATAAGTGGGCAAGTTATATATATATGGGATGATATTCAGTGATGTTCATGATGTGCCTTATGTTATGATGATTGTGAGACGATTGCTTTACTTTGCATGGTTTACCGCTTATCGTATCACGCGGTTCTCACTTTTATTTCAAAAAAAAAAATTACCCGTATTTTCCGCTAAGTAATTCAAAGTTGAATGAGAACTATGAAGTAACAGACTAATGATTAACCTAAATATGTTCTAGAGTATTGGGTTAAAAATTAGGATGTTACACCTAAAGCTTAAAACTTAGTTTTGATCTTAACACGTTTTGGCTTCTCTTTTCCTTTTCCTTAGCCTTGGTTTTCGGTTTTTCCTTTCTTTTTCTTTCCCTTTGGATTCGGTTTTGGTTTCTTCTTCCTTGCCTTATTTTTGATTCTAAAGAAAGGTTGTTAGTTATTTTGATCTCTTGATCCATTTCCTTGAGCTTGATGATGATGTTCAAACCATCAGGTTTCCTTGAAACCTTGGTACAAAGAACTCTAAAGCTCACTTTGTCTTGTTATGTTATGTGTTGGATTGAGGTTTATAATCCTTTAAAGTCTTGTATGAGCTCTAGTAAAGAATAAAATGAACTTGCACCCATGTTTAAATTTATGCCTTGCATATCATATTTACTTTACAATGCCAACACTCAAAACTTAAAGATTAAAACAAGAGTTTGCATTTTCATATCACCTAAATAATTAACTCGAAGCCTACCTATTTCAACCTTAAAGTTAATTGTTGATTTAGAGTGAATATTCTAAGAGGCCTAGAGCACTAAAATAAAGAATTGGATTTGCATATCATGTTTATTTTCAAGTCATCACTTAAACTTTAAAGATAAAAATGAAGCTGCATCTCATATTTATTTTGAGCCCTCACTTTACTTTTCTAATAAAGAATAAAATGAAGTGCATAGCATATTTATAATCTTGTTGTCACTTAAGGATTCTAGAGCTCAAACACTTGTCCATTTATCTCAAAAGAAAGTTGGATGTGGGAGCATTCTCTTGAATGCAAATTCAACCATATGATGATGATGAGCTTAGTGTGGGTTTCATCTAGTCACAAGTGCCAATAACCTATGTCTTGGAATTTTTCTTAAGCATAGGTGAACTCAAAGAATGTTTCAAGCATGATTTTATGTTTTAAAGACCAACCATGAAAGATTTAAATTAGCTACTGCCCTTATTTACTTTATGATGATTTTAATGAAAAAAGTTGGTTTCCAAAGAGTTTCAGAAGTCCTAAAGTGATTCCATGAGAAACTAGTAACTTATGTGTATTGAAAATGAAATTTTATGCTTGTTAGGATGATGTATGTTTTCAGTTTTACCTTGGCTTGTTTGCTACTGTTTAGTGATGTTTAATATGTTAAAGTATGTATAAATGGATAAGAATTGGAGTAGAGATTATTCTATGCATGTTAGGTAAAAAGGTAGTTTACTAGGAGACCGTAAAGTTATGATTTTAGAGGTCTTGGGCCTACTAAACCTTAGCCATTATCAAAACTGTTTTAGTATGACAAAAATTCTGTTTGCGATGGTTTAACTATGAAAAAAATGGTAACTTTTGGTGTAAGAATGATTTTTAGAACTTAGAGAGAAACTGGTAACTAGAAAACAGTAAACACATGAATTCTAGAACCTTAAGTGTAACACCCTAAAAAATTATTTAAAAAATTAATTTGGACTTTACTAGTCGTAATTTCAAAAATCTTACAGTTTTAGTAATGATAAGGACAGTCCAAGGGATTCGTAAAAAAAAAAATGAATAGTAACTTGTGGGCCCTATCGATCCGTCAGGACAGTCGAAACCCTAGAATTGGGATCTAGAGGTGCCCAAAACTGAGAAATAATAGGATTGAAATTAGAAATAGTTAGAAATGAGGATTTTATACTTAGAATTAATTTTCGGGCTATGTCTTATTACCCGGGTACAGTGTTTTGCCCATTCGGTGAAATTTCGATGTGCAGTTTTTAACGCCGTACAAGTTACTTAGTGGCTAAGTAACCTTTACCAACCACTTTATGCCAAGTGGATGGCAAGAATTAAAACATGAAAAGCAAGTTTTAATCATGACCTTTGATTTATTATATTTTACTCGGGAGCCAATAACTCATCCGTTCGGTGGAATTTCGGTTTGTGGTTTTAACACCGAAAAGGCTACTTGCTCCCAAAGTTAAAGTGATCCAATTATCTTGACCCAAGTGGATGAACAAGATCCATTCTTTGCCCAATAAAATAATCCTAGCCATCCATTTTATTATCTTTAAGAATTCTCCTTTTATATTACAATAACTAAGCTTTCTTTACAAGCTTCCTTTAAAGATTAATATAAACCACCAATGTAACACCCCGATTCCTCTGTCCGAGGGAAATGACCAAAATGCCCCTGAGGTCATTTCCTAACCCGAACTCGAGGGTAACTAACTCGGTCGTGCTCGAAGGGTCAACTCAATGTTTGAAGGGGATTAAATGGCCCTTGAATGCTTTCGGAAGCGAAAATTTCGTTTTCCGCAGTTTCGGGTCAAAATGACCAAAATACCCCTATAGCGTTTTACGCGGGTAAAGGTGCCGTTTGAGCCCGGAACTTTCCCCAGAGGTTTAAAAACATGTTTTCATGTGTCTAGAGGTCTCTGTTCAAGTCCCGGTGGCCCCGGGCAGTTTTAGTGCAAAATTACGATTTTGCCCCTAGAATAGTATTTTTGAGCTTAATGACGTAATTAAGCAAACCTAAGCAATATTAGGCTCTAAACGAAGATTAATTTATTTCCCTAATTAATCTAGAGTCAAAATAATTTACTAAAGTTAATTAGAACCTAAAATTGCTTGGATTAAACTTAAATCCCTTTTTAAAACTCAAGACTCCTAGTCTTGGAATCTTGAATAGTGTTTTCTCTCTCCAATTCCTTAAATCAAGGAAATGTGTCTAGAGTTGTTTAGACTCTAAATTGAGGATTTAACTCACTAATGGTGCAAGACCACTCCTTAATTATGTCTAGACCACCTTAATTATCCATTTCCCTTACCTAAACACTTTCTTACAAATTCCTAATCTTAAGCATAATCAAAGATACACCTAAACACAACTCTAAACCACAATTAAAATGCAAAGAAACCTCCCCCATGGGCTGATGCATTTCGGCCACATCCTCCCCCTTTGACCACATATTAAATTGTTTTCTCACTCAAAGAACCATGCTTGAGGCCATACCTTGAACCATACCTCATCATACCTTAAGCCATACCTCACCATACCTCAAAGAACACATTATCTCACCTCATGGAACTCATGGAATGCCTCCAATCTGCACCTCATGGCCGAAGCCATCCTCCCCTATGAGCTCCCTCCATTTGTTTCATTTCTCTATAAATAGAATGCCTTGAGGAGCTTGCACCACTTTTAGATCATTTGCTAAGTTTAGGAAACACTCAAAGCTTTTCTTTTCTCTCAAAGTTCTAGTGTTCTTCAAGTTCTTCAAGCTCTTCAAAGTTCTTCATCATCTTCATCTTCTTCTTCCATCTTCAAGTTCATCACACCAAGTAGGGATTTTCTTTCATGTATTCTTTTCTTTAAAGTTCTTGTTTCAAGCTTGATGTTCATAGTTTCTCTTGTTTCTTTTTAGAACTTCACTTCCACCCCTTTTTCCTTTTCATTTTCGGCCATAGGCCTTGGAGAACAAAGACATGAGAGCTTGATGATGAGAGTTTCATGATGATGTTCATCACTTGAAACAAACTCTAGAGCTTGATCTTTGTTCTTGAGCAAAAAATGTTTTTAGTTTTTCTTTTCTTGAACTCTTAAGAACTTTAGCTTTGATGATGTTTTTAAATGGCTCTATGAACTCAATGATGAGGACTCATGATGTTGGTGTTAAGATATCACCAAGATCATGAACTCTAGAGTTTTAAAATGTTCCTTTTCTTCTTGAAGATTTCGGCCATTTCCTTAAATTTTTCTAAGCCTCATGGTTTGATTTCCTAAAAATATTATGTTGAGTTTTAAGAACTCTAAGCTTGACTTTACCTTGTTTGGATGAGTTTGGGTTATGGTTTAAATTCCTTTAAAGTCTTGTTAAGAGCTCTAGAAAGATAAAATGAACTTGCATAATTTATTTTATGCTTGCATTCATATTTACATTCTTGCTATGCATCTTTACTTTCTAGTTATCACCTAAGAACATAAAGATTAAAATGGAACTTGTATCATCACTTAATTTAATTCTCGAAGCCTTTCTATTTCGGCCTTAAAGTCGATTGTTGTTGGGCCTAGAGCACTAAAATAAAGAATTGAACTTGCATTACCACCTAATTAATTTCTCGAATGCCTATTTATTTCGGCCTTAAAGTCGATTGTTGTTGGGTCAAGAGCACTAAAATAAAGAATTGAACCATGTATATTTACCTTCAAGCTTGCACGTTTAAGTTTATGCCTCGCATATTTACTTTCAAGCTTGCACGTTTAAGTTTATGCCTTGCATATTTAAATTTAAGTCATCACATTACTTTGTAAGCAAGATGAAAAATGAAAAGCATGAGCACGTTTAGTTTATGTCGAAACTTAAGAACCTAGAGCTCAAAGACTTGCCCATTTCATTCCAAGTTAAAGTTTAATGTGAAACCATTCTTTGAATGCATATTTTCGGCCAAAGTAGTGATGATGGACTCGCAATGAGTTTTCATCTAGCTACTAGGACCAATAGTCTATGTTTAAGTTTTCCTCAAAGCTTTACAAATCTTTATAAGGTTACGTCATCACAAGTTGTGATTTTATTATCTTTTAGGGGATGGAATATGTTTTGGTCGGTGACCTAAGGCTTCACTTAGCCTCTTGATGAATTAAAATGTTTTGCAAAGAGTTTTAGAAGTTCTAGATCGATTCCGAGAGAAACTAGTTAACTTATGTACCTAGAAATGTCAATTTAACTCTCTCATTTAAGTTAAATGTTTTCGGTTCTGATGTGATGAGTGTGATGCTGTATGATGATGTTTTGATGTGTTGGAATGTATGAAAATATCATGTGATGATGTAGAAGCGAACCTATGCATGATAGGTAAGAAACTAGCTAACTAGAAATACCGTAAAGCTAGAATTTAACATAGTTTTGACCCATTTGTTTATGGAACTAATCCAAACTGTTTTAATGGGAACGTAATCAGATTTAGATTGTTTAGACATGACAAACTTGGTATCATTTGGATTAGAATCGAATTCTAGCATTTATAAGGAAACTAGTAACGAGAAAAACCGTAAAAATGCAAATGTAGAACTCTTAGAACATTTAATTTTCTGGATTCTGTCCAGCACCCTTACAACATGATAAACATGATTAATAATTAGTCCTTAAGCATAGGAATGCCTCATAATTGATTTAGATTTAATTCATAGCGCCTTAGGCGAAGACGGAACCAAGAAAGGATCTAAAACGTAAGTTCTAGAACCCCGTGAACACAAGTTAGAGGATTTGCCCTATGCTATTCAGATTTAAGTATGAACATGAGGATTAGGAATGATGATTAATTATGAGCCCTTAGGTGCATAAAAATATGAGCGACGGATGTTAGAAAATTATATCTCAAGATTAAGACCCGTAAGGGTCAAAGCATAAGCTACCGTAAGGGTAAGCGTTCGAATGTTTTATGATGATGCATGTAGTATGCAAATGATGATGATGTTATTCATATGAGGAATTCATGAGGTTATATGTTAATGTGGCATAAAGCAAATTTGGAAGGAAATTCGGTGTAATGACCGTTGTGCCTAATTTCCGACAAATTTGGGGACTTAAAGAGATTTTGAAAATTAAGGTACTAAGATGGGTTCTAGGATGACACCGGTTCGGCCGAGCACCTCCATAGAACTCATGTGACATCGGTACCATTTTATACTCTTAGGTGACACCGGTTCAGCCGAGCACCCCTAAGAGTTTTGCCCCCTAACCCGTACTCAGATAGTTGGGATTTATGATTTATGATACGCTTATCGTTAAGTGGTAAGTAAGAACTAGTGACGACTAGTTAAGGTATGAGCTCATAACCTAGATGTATGACACGTTCTGGGTGGCACCGGTTCGGCCGAGCACGCCCAGTTCGATTGTCTTTTAGGGTGGCCCATGAGGAAGAGAAGTTTCATGATTATGATTATGTCACTAAGTTTTGTCCCATATGAATGTTACTATTGCCACTTTATGCCACCAAGTATGATGATGCTTGATGTTATGTTTTATGTATGTGCATTAGGTAGTGCCATGCATATATTTTCTATTACGTTGCATTCATGACATTAAGATCATCCTAAAATGAATGGACCTTGGCTAAAATATATTTTAAAGTTTAAAATGAACTTAATACATGCTCAGTCATTTTGTATAAATAAACCCAAGGTTCCTGAGGACGTAGATGATGACACCTAGGTAGTAGGAGGCCCTACAGAGATTCTTTAGTAAGATTCTCACTCCCTCTATCTCTTTCTTTCCGTCACGTCTTCAGATGGCGACGTTCGTAGTGTTCGTGGACACGCCGACATGGGAGGTGCACCATGACCCGGACCACGGGTCATTCCATTTTGTGGGTCGATGCACAGTCAGAGTATTCATGTTCATGGGTCGACCCTTCACTCCCCCTATACATTCCCATCGTTTCTCCCCTGTCTCACATTTTGGCGATGACCTAGTGTTCGAGCGCGCATGTCCCCGAGAGGAGAGGCTACGCCGTACTCCACCATCCGCATCCGCCGTTCGAGACTACCCCCAAAGATGTGCCCTGCTGTTCGTCGTCTTTCTCGGAGACGAATCCTTCCGAGGATTCGCCACCTGTACCCTCCGAGGATCTTCCTCCATACCTATGGACTTTAGAGAGGATAGCGAGCCCACCGTGACTCAGCCGAGGCGTGCACGACGACCGGAGATGCGGCCATACCCCGGGGCTCACACTCGATCCCCGCTCCGCCTCTTCACGCCCGAGGAGCTCGCCCAGTTTCCCGGATATCTGCCTCGATCACGAGATAGTCGCCAGTAGAAGGCCGTGGATGGCCCGAGTTAGAGCACACACCACTTAGATGGGGATAAACCTTCTTTTGTTTAGAGGTTTCCCATTAGATGCACTCGGGTAGGGGAGTAGACTATGTTTATGTTATGTTGTATCTTCTTTCTTGTATTTCCCTTGTACTAAATTAAGTCCCACACTTATAAGTGGGCAAGTTATATATATACATATATGAGGTGTCATTCAGTGATGTTCATGTTGTGCCTTATGTTATGATGTTGTGAGACAATTGTTTTACTTTGCACGGTTTACCACTTATCGCATCACGCGGCTCTCACTTTGTATTTCAAAAAAAAATTTACCCGTATTTTCCGCTAAGTATTTCAAAGTAAAAATGAGAACTATGAGCTAACAGACTAATGATTAACCTGAATATGTTCTAGAGTATTGGGTTAAAAATTAGGATGTTACATTATGGTATCAGAGCAGTTCGATTCTCATGGAGCCTGAGGATTGGACTGACTATGCTTTCTAAAGCGTAGTACGATAGCTATGTCATGCGTAGTGCTTAGTTAGAGACAAGCTATAGGATAGAAGTACATGACCCTTGTCTACTTGCGTGTGCCATGGTAACTAGCTCATTTTACATGGAATATTGAGCCTGATCACCTCAGTGTTTATTGTCTCGTGTGTTTAGGGACCAATGGCACCAAGGAGACAACCTAGGACCCTGACCGAGGGGGACCAAAGCGATGCCACTGCTGCTGCTATTCGTGACATGGCAAGAGCCATGGAACGAATGTTCGAGAGGATGAACCAACAAGGGGACACCGGACGTGCTCCCCCTACTGCTGAAATGGTCGAGCAAGTGAGGTTTGGTGAGTTTCGCAAGGCGAACCCACCAACCTTCCGTGGAGCCATGGACCCCGACAAAGCTGATGAGTGGATCAAAAACATGGAGAAGATCTACTCCGTGGTGGCTTGCTCGGAGGAGCAAAAGGTCACCTTCGCTGCTTATATGATGGAGTCGGATGCCGAAGTTAGTGGACTGGCACCAAGATCGCTAGAAGCTTCGCATCGCCACAATCGAGTCGTTTCAAGACTTACTTATGAGAGAAGTACTTTCCGAATCGGTGAGGAATGCAAAGGACATTGAGTTCATGCAACCGACCCAAGGAGAGGTCTATCGTCGCCAAAGACACGGTGAAATTCGAGGAGCTGATCAAGTTCTCTAGGGTGTTTCAAGGAAACCCCGACGAGGTGTGGAAGTGCGTCAAGTATGAGGCCGAACTAACGGCAGAGCTCAACTATGCTGTGGCGCACATGGAGATTAGGGACTTTCCAACCCTAGTCAACAAGTGCCGGATCATGGAAGAGGGATAGAAGAAAATCAATGCTGCAAGGGCAGCATGGAACAAGGGGCTAGCACCTCAAGCCCCAAAATTCAAGCCCCAATATCCAAACCAATCCCGAAATCACTATAATCCCTACCAAACCAACCAGTTCAAACCACAACAACAACAAAGAACCCCCTTCCACCAACAACCCAAGCAACCACACCGACCACAATTCTAGAACAACAACAACCGCAACAACAACAACAACCGACAAGGAGGGTCGGGCGGCCCCCGAAACAACCAAGGAGGGTCAAGTGGGGCTAAGAACAAGGCACCTCAAGGAACCCCCGCCCAAGCTACCCCAGCCGTGCTATGTCCCAAGTGCGGGAAGGATCATGCCAACCGTGCTGGCGGGCGAATGTCCGCTCGATGCGGAAAGCCTGGCCACTACGCCAACAATTGCACTAATGGGAGGCCAGCAAGCCAGAATTCCCGGCCGCAACACCATGGGAGGGTCTTCACCCTCAATTTGGACGAAGCGGACACATCCAACGGTCTCATAGAAGGTAAGTGCGAAATAGATGGTAGGACCTTAACTGTACTTTATGACTTTGGTGCAACACATTCTTTTATTTCTTATGCTAGTGTCGAGGCTCTAAATTTGAAAACTTCCAAACTTCCTTTTGATCTTATTGTCTCTACCCCCACAAATCATCCTGTGAATACTTGTTATTGTTGTTTAAATTGTCACCTCACCACAGAAAATAGATCATATGTTGTGGATTTAATATGTTTACCCATGAAAGGTATAGGAGTAGTTCTTGGCATGGATTGGCTTCACGCCAACCGTGTATTGTTAGACTGTGACACCAAAACAGTTGTCTTTCCTTCTCCCCCTAGTGAAATAAGCCAACCTTTGAGACTTTATCTCAATGCCGTAGAGGTCCACTGTAGTGGGAAAAAGACTAAGGGATATGTTCTCCTAGCCGCTAGCGAAGTACACTTTGAGCAGAATTTAGAGAATATACTTATAGTGAGAGACTATCCCAAGGTATTTCCGGAAGATATACCTGAGTGCCCTCCCGAGCGAGAAGTGGAGTTCTCCATTGAGTTAGTTCCTGGAGCGGGACCAATCTCCATTGCCCCCAATAGAATGTCACCCCTAGAACTAGCCGAGCTTAAAACCCAACTTGAGGAACTTTTAGAGAAGAGCTTTATAAGACCTAGTGCTTCACCATGGGGAGCCCCGGTCTTGGTTGTGAAAAAGAAGGACGGGAGTATGAGGTTGTGCATAGATTATAGGCAATTAAATCGTGTGACAGTGAAAAACAAATACCATTTGCCTAGGATTGATGATTTCATGGACCAATTGAGAGGAGCGATAGTGTTTTCCAAGATCGACCTAAGGTCAGGATACCACCAAATTAGAGTGAGAGATCAAGATATACCAAAGACCGCCTTTAGAACTCGGTATGGACACTTTGAGTTCGCGGTGATGTCTTTTGGGTTGACAAATGCTCCTGCAGTATTTATGGATTACATGAATAGGATCTTTAGACCCTATTTAGATCAGTTCGTGGTCATTTTCATAGATGATATACTCATCTATTCGAAGACCCACGAGGAGCATGAGCGTCATTTGAGGATAGTTTTGGAGATTTTGAAGGAGAAAAAGCTATATGCAAAACTCTCTAAGTGTGAATTTTGGTTGGAGGAGGTCAAGTTTTTAGGACACGTTGTGTCAAAAGGAGGTATAGCCGTTGATCCTAGTAAGGTAGAAGCCGTAATGAATTGGGATAGACCAACCACCGTAACGGAAATACGGAGCTTTTTAGGTTTAGCGGGCTATTACCGTAGGTTTATCAAGGGATTCTCCCAAATTGCCCTACCCCTGACCAAGCTAACTAGGAAGAATGCACCATTTGTGTGGAATCCCGAGTGTGAGAAGAGTTTCCAAGAACTTAAGGAAAGGTTAACCACGACCCCAGTCTTAGTCTTACCTAGCCCCAATGTACCCTTCGAGGTATATTGTGATGCTTCGGGCAAAGGACTAGGGTGTGTGTTGATGCAAAATAGGCAAGTGGTGGCCTATGCATCTCGACAACTCAAGCCTTACGAGGCTAACTACCCCACCCATGACCTAGAGTTAGCCGCCGTAGTGTTTGCCTTAAAGATGTGGAGACACCATTTGTATGGTGTAAGGTTTGAAGTTTTCTCCGATCATAAGAGTCTCAAGTACCTCTTTGATCAAAAGGAGTTAAACATGAGGCAAAGAAGGTGGATGGAATTCCTCAAGGACTACGATTTCGATTTAAGTTACCACCCCGGCAAGGCTAATGTAGTCGCCGACGCCTTGAGCCGAAAGTCGTTACACCTGTCCCACATGATGATCAAAGAAGTTGAGTTGATAGAGAAGTTTAGGGATATGAATCTAGGGATGTCAGCGACTGATAAAGGGATAAAGATGTGCTATCTTAGTGTGACAAGTGGATTTAAGCAAAGGATCATGTTAGCACAACGGGAGAATGAGGAGTTCGAGGAAATCATAGATGCTGTTAAGGCGGGAAAGTTGAAGGGTTTCGAAAGGGGCGAGGATTGGATATGGAGGTTTGAAGGAAGGATCTGCGTACCCCAAGATGGTGACCTCCGAGAAAAGATCTTGGAGGAAGCTCACAAAAGCTATTTCACCATCCATCCCGGTGTTACCAAGATGTACCAAGACTTGAAGAAGATGTTTTGGTGGCTCGGAATGAAGAAGGATGTAGTCGCCTGGGTTAGTAAGTGCTTGGTATGTCAAAAAGTGAAAATCGAGCACCAAAAACCTTCAGGTTTGTTGCAACCCCTGTCAATCCCTGAATGGAAGTGGGAATGCATATCTATGGACTTCGTGACGGGATTGCCTAAGACGCAAGCTGGCCATGATGCTATATGGGTGATAGTGGATCGACTAACTAAGTCGGCACACTTTCTACCTATAAGAGTGACATATTCTTTAGATAAATTGGCTCAGTTATACATCCAAGAGATCGTAAGATTGCATGGAGCACCGTCGACGATAATCTCGGATAGAGATCCGCGGTTTACATCGCGTTTTTGGGGAGCCTTTCAAAAGGCGTTTGGTTCAAAGCTATGCTTGAGCACTGCTTACCACCCACAAACAGACGGACAATCCGAAAGGACGATCCAAACCCTAGAGGATATGCTAAGAACTTGTGTGTTAGACCAAAGGGGAAGTTGGGATAAGTACTTGCCTTTGATCGAGTTTGCGTATAACAATAGTTATCACGCGAGCATCGGTATGGCACCATACGAGGCGTTGTATGGAAGAAAGTGCCAATCACCTTTGTGTTGGTACGAGCCTGGGGAGCAAAGTGTCTTAGGACCCGATGTAGTGAGGGAAACGACGGAACAAATCAAGAGGATCCGGGATAAGATGCTCACTGCTCAAAGTAGACAAAAGAGCTATGCGGACAAGCGGCGCAAGCCCTTGGAATTCGAAGAGGGAGAACATGTGTTCCTTAGGATTACCCCTACTACAGGCATAGGGAGAGCCATGAAAGTCAAAAAGTTGAGCCCCCGATTCCTTGGTCCCTTCCAAATTCTTCAAAGGATAGGAGCAGTTGCCTACAAAATAGCCTTACCCCCTAATCTTTCAAATCTTTATGACGTCTTTCACGTCTCTCAGTTAAGGAAGTATGAGTCCGACCCTAGCTACGTTTTAGAGCCAGAGCATGTTCAGTTAAGGGACGATCTAACTTTCAATCTTCCCCCTACGAGAATCGTGGACCGCGGAGTCAAGCAGCTGAGGAACAAGTCTGTTCCATTGGTAAAGGTAGCATGGGGATGCGACAAATCCGAAGAGTTTACATGGGAGCTAGAGTCAGAAATGCGAGACAAGTATCCCGAGCTTTTCCAAGGTAACGAATTTCGAGGGCGAAATTCTTTTTAAGGAGGGGAGTAATGTAACATCCCGATTCCTCTGTTCGAGGGAAATGACCAAAATGCCCCTGAGGTCATTTCCTGACCCGAACTCGAGGGTAACCAACTCGGTCGTCCTCGAAGGGTCAACTCAATGTTTGAAGGGGATTAAATGGCCCTTGAATGCTTTCGGAAGCGAAAATTTCGTTTTCCGCAGTTTCGGGTCAAAATGATCAAAATACCCCTATAGCGTTTTACGCGGGTAAAGGTGCCGTTTGAGCCCGGAACTTTCCCCAGAGGTTTAAAAACATGTTTTCATGTGTCTAGAGGTCTCTGTTCAAGTCCCGGTGGCCCCGGGCAGTTTTAGTGCAAAATTACGATTTTGCCCCTAGAATAGTATTTTTGAGCTTAATGACGTAATTAAGCAAACCTAAGCAATATTAGGCTCTAAACGAAGATTAATTTATTTCCCTAATTAATCTAGAGTCAAAATAACTTACTAAAGTTAATTAGAACCTAAAATTGCTTGGATTAAACATAAATCCCTTTTTAGAACTCAAGACTCCTAGTCTTTGAATCTTGAATAGTGTTTTCTCTCTCCAATTCCTTAAATTAAGGAAATGTGTCTAGAGTTGTTTAGACTCTAAATTGAGGATTTAACTCACTAATGGTGCAAGACCACTCCTTAATTATGTCTAGACCACCTTAATTATCCATTTCCCTTACCTAAACATTTTCTTACAAATTCCTAATCTTAAGCATAATCAAAGATACACCTAAACACAACTCTAAACCACAATTAAAATGCAAAGAAACCTCCCCCATGGGCTGATGAATTTCGGCCACATCCTCCCCCTTTGACCACATATTAAATTGTTTTCTCACTCAAAGAACCATGCTTGAGGCCATACCTTGAACCATATATCACCATACCTTAAGCCATACCTCACCATACCTCAAAGAACACATTATCTCACCTCATGGAACTCATGGAATGCCTCCAATCTGCACCTCATGGCCAAGCCATCCTCCCCATGAGCTCCCTCCATTTGTTTCATTTCTCTATAAATAGAATGCCTTGAGGAGCTTGCACCACTTTTAGATCATTTGCTAAGTTTAGGAAATACTCAAAGCTTTTCTTTTCTCTCAAAGTTCTAGTGTTCTTCAAGTTCTTCAAGCTCTTCAAAGTTCTTCATCATCTTCATCTTCTTCTTCCATCTTCAAGTTCATCACACCAAGTAGGGATTTTCTTTCATGTATTCTTTTCTTTAAAGTTCTTGTTTCAAGCTTGATGTTCATAGTTTCTCTTGTTTCTTTTTAGAACTTCACTTCCACCCCTTTTTCCTTTTCATTTTCGGCCATAGGCCTTGGAGAACAAAGACATGAGAGCTTGATGATGAGAGTTTCATGATGATGTTCATCACTTGAAACAAACTCTAGAGCTTGATCTTTGTTCTTGAGCAAAAATGTTTTTAGTTTTTCTTTTCTTGAACTCTTAAGAACTTTAGCTTTGATGATGTTTTTAAATGGCTCTATGAACTCAATGATGAGGACTCATGATGTTGGTGTTAAGATATCACCAAGATCATGAACTCTAGAGTTTTAAAATGTTCCTTTTCTTCTTGAAGATTTCAGCCATTTCCTTAAATTTTTCTAAGCCTCATGGTTTGATTTCCTAAAAATATTATGTTGAGTTTTAAGAACTCTAAGCTTGACTTTACCTTGTTTGGATGAGTTTGGGTTATGGTTTAAATTCCTTTAAAGTCTTGTTAAGAGCTCTAGAAAGATAAAATGAACTTGCATAATTTATTTTATGCTTGCATTCATATTTACATTCTTGCTATGCATCTTTACTTTCTAGTTATCACCTAAGAACATAAAGATTAAAATGGAACTTGTATCATCACTTAATTTAATTCTCGAAGCCTTTCTATTTCGGCCTTAAAGTCGATTGTTGTTGGGCCTAGAGCACTAAAATAAAGAATTGAACCATGTATATTTACCTTCAAGCTTGCACGTTTAAGTTTATGTCTCGCATATTTACTTTCAAGCTTGCACGTTTAAGTTTATGCCTTGCATATTTAAATTTAAGTCATCACATTACTTTGTAAGCAAGATTAAAAATGAAAAGCATGAGCACGTTTAGTTTATGTCGAAACTTAAGAACCTAGAGCTCAAAGACTTGCCCATTTCATTCCAAGTTAAAGTTTAATGTGAAACCATTCTTTGAATGCATATTTTCGGCCAAAGTAGTGATGATGGACTCGCAATGAGTTTGCATCTAGCTACTAGGACCAATAGTCTATGTTTAAGTTTTCCTCAAAGATTTACAAATCTTTATAAGGTTACGTCATCACAAGTTGTGCTTTTATTATCTTTTAGGGATGGAATATGTTTTGGTCGGTGACCTAAGGCTTCACTTAGCCTCTTGATGAATTAAAATGTTTTGCAAAGAGTTTTAGAAGTTCTAGATCTATTTCGAGAGAAACTAGTTAACTTATGTACCTAGAAATGTCAATTTAACTCTCTCATTTAAGTTAAATGTTTTCGGTTCTGATGTGATGAGTGTGATGCTGTATGATGATGTTTTGATGTGTTGGAATGTGTGAAGATATCATGTGATGATGTAGAAGCGAACCTATGCATGATAGGTAAGAAACTAGCTAACTAGAAATACCATAAAGCTAGAATTTAACATAGTTTTGACCCATTTGTTTATGGAACTAATCCAAACTGTTTTAATGGGAACGTAATCAGATTTAGATTGTTTAGACATGACAAACTTGGTATCATTTGGATTAGAATCGAATTCTAGCACCTATGGGGAAACTAGTAACGAGAAAAATCGTAAAAATGCAAATATAGAACTCTTAGAACATTTAATTTTCTGGATTCTGTCCAGCACCCTTACAACATGATAAACATGATTAATAATTAGTCCTTAAGCATAGGAATGCCTCATAATTGATTTAGATTTAATTCATAGCGCCTTAGGCGAAGACGGAACCAAGAAAGGGTCTAAAACGTAAGTTCTAGAACCCCGTGAACACAAGTTAGAGGATTTGCCCTATGCTATTCAGATTTAAGTATGAACATGAGGATTAGGAATGATGATTAATTATGAGCCCTTAGGTGCATAAAATATGGGCGACGGATGTTAGAAAATTATATCTCAAGATTAAGACCCGTAAGGGTCAAAGCATAAGCTACCATAAGGGTAAGCATTCGAATGTTTTATGATGATGCATGTAGTATGCAAAATGATGATGATGTTATTCATATGAGGAATTCATGAGGTTATATGTTAATGTGGCATAAAGCAAATTTGGAAGGAAATTTGGTGTAATGACCGCTGTGCCACTGAATTTCCGACAAATTTGGGGACTTAAAGAGATTTTGAAAATTAAGGTACTAAGATGGGTTCTAGGATGACACCGGTTCGGCCGAGCACCTCCATAGAACTCATGTGACATCGGTACCATTTTATACTCTTAGGTGACACCGGTTCGGCCGAGCACCCCTAAGAGTTTTGCCCCCTAACCTGTACTCAGATAGTCGGGATTTATGATTTATGATACGCTTATCATTAAGTGGTAAGTAAGAACTAGTGACGACTAGTTAAGGTATGAGCTCATAACCTAGATGTATGACACGATCAGGTGACACCGGTTCGACCGAGCATCCCCAGTTCGATTGTCTTTAGGGTGGCCCATGAGGAAGAGAAGTTTCATGATTATGATTATGTCACTAAGTTTTGTCCCATATGAATGTTACTATTGCCACTTTATGCCACCAAGTATGATGATGCTTGATGTTATGTTTTATGTATGTGCATTAGGTAGTGCCATGCATACATTTTCTATTACGTTGCATTCATGACATTAAGATCATCCTAAAATGAATGGACCTTGGCTAAAATATATTTTAAAGTTTAAAATGAACTTAATACATGCTCAGTCATTTTGTATAAATAAACCCAAGGTTCCTGAGGACGTAGATGATGACACCTAGGTAGTAGGAGGCCCTACTGAGATTCTTTAGCAAGATTCTCACTCCCTCTATCTCTTTCTTTCCGTCACGTCTTCAGATGGCGATGTTCGTAGTGTTCGTGGACACGCCGACATGGGAGGTGCACCATGACCCGGACCACGGGTCATTCCATTTTGTGGGTCGATGCACAGTCAGAGTATTCATGTTCATGGGTCGACCCTTCACTCCCCCTGTACATTCCCATCGTTTCTCCCCCGTCTCACCTTTTGGCGATGACCTAGTGTTCGAGCGCGCACGTCCCCGAAAGGAGAGGCTACGCCATACTCCACCATCCGCATCCGCCGTTCGAGACTACCCCCAGTATGTGCCCCGTTGCCCTTCGTCTTTCTCGGAGACGGATCCTTCCGAGGATTCGGCCACCCAGGTACCCTCCGAGGGATCTTCCCTCTCCATACCTATGGACTTTAGAGAGGATAGCGAGCCCACCGTGACTCAGCCGAGGCGTGCACGACAACCGGAGATGCGGCCATACCCCGGGGCTCACACTCGATCCCCGCTCCGCCTCTTCACGCCCGAGGAGCTCGCCCGCTTCCGGATATCTGCCTCGATCACGAGATAGTCGCCAGTAGGAGGCCGTGGATGGCCCGAGTTAGAGCACACACCTCTTAGATGGGGATAAACCTTCTTTTGTTTAGAGGTTTCCCATTAGATGTACTCGGGTAGGGGAGTAGACTATGTTTATGTTATGTTGTATCTTCTTTCTTGTATTTCCCTTGTACTAAATTAAGTCCCACACTTATAAGTGGGCAAGTTATATATATACATATATGAGGTGTCATTCAGTGATGTTCATGTTGTGCCTTATGTTATGATGTTGTGAGACAATTGTTTTACTTTGCACGGTTTACCGCTTATCGCATCACGCGGCTCTCACTTTGTATTTCAAAAAAAAATTTACCCGTATTTTTCGCTAAGTATTTCAAAGTAAAAATGAGAACTATGAGGTAACAGACTAATGATTAACCTGAATATGTTCTAGAGTATTGGGTTAAAAATTAGGATGTTACAACCAACCTTATCACTCCACCATCATCATTTTTTCCCAAGAGGCCTAGAAACATATCCCTCCATTGTTCTTCCTCTCAAACGTCCATTAACAAGCTTCAAGCTTCAAAAACTCAAATTTAGAGTCACTAAAACACCAAGATCCTTTCACAAAACTTGTTCTACTCCTCATAATCTACCAAACTAATCGATTGGAATTTCAATTCCTCATCAATTCTCACCTTGGTATCTCATACATCACTGATTAAGAAAGAGCTTGGTGCTGATATGGTGGCCTTGAAGTGGGCAAAATCAATCTTGGAGCATCCTTTGGAGCCAAGATCCCTAAAGCCATCAAAATAGGGTTTTTGAACCTCTTCTTTTTCAAATGTATTTTTCTATGTTAGTCAGTGATTTAAATTGATATTTTTCATTGTGTTGGTTGATAATATATGGATATTGATGTATTAATTTTGGTGGAGTGTTTGGATGATTCTAGAAATCATTTTTGTCAAAAGGAATATTAGACTATACTGCTGGATTTTCGGATTTCTTCTGGACAGGGTATGGTTCATGAATTTTCTGATGTATTTATAGTAATTTTTCTGAGCTATAAAAATTATATGTTGAAGCTAACATCCTAAGGTAACTCCATGATTTTTCTTGGGTCCTAAAAATGAGTTTTACTATTTTATAAAAGTAAAAAACCGAGATTGTTCTTGAGTTGTCTGGATAGTCAATTCTGAAGCTTTGAGTTTGTCTAATTTTGTTACCACAACAAATGATTGATTTTTCAACTAAATTTTTACAGGATATTGAGAACATGTTGAAGTCCAACCATGAATTTTTATATGATTTGATATGGTCATTTGATAGGGTAATAAGATTGGAACTTTGGCTGTTGGCTGCAAATAGGGGGTTTCTGACCTCCTAATTTGTTGAATTTCGTTATCATACTTAAGAACTCTTTTAACTCCGAAATTGTTAGAGGACCTTGGGGACACATTGAAGTGTCTTGGATAATTTTTATAGCCTTGGATTTCATGATTTGAAATGCAAAATAATTTGTGCTATAGATATGTGAAATCCGCCATTGTGCTGAAAATAAATTGATGCTTTGAGTTGATGAAATAAAGACATTGGGTTCAAGTATGACATATATGAGTGCATGTTAATGACTTTAAGGAATGGTTTGAGGCATGCATTTGGAAAAGAATAGTGAATGACATGTATATGTGGCAAAAGAGAATATATGAACTTTAATCATGCATGTTCTAACATATGGAGAAAATAGAAACAAGACTTAGATTGAATGAGGGGAAGGCAAAAGTAGGAACTTTCCCAAAATACTGAGTGTGCATATTCTGACATATGGGGAAAACAAAAAGAAGACTTAGATTGAATTAAGGGAAAGGCAAAAAGAGGAACTTCTCCCAAGATATTATGAGTCGGTAGACGTATCGGCTAGGAATAGAACTGTGTGTGATTCGGAAATGGAAAAAAATGAAGTCCAATGATCACGTATAGGAATGAGCTCAATCCTAATAAGTAGTCTATTTCCCTTGTATGGTGTGATCCAATACAAATACCATTTGGTATAAACTATCTATTATGGTGTTGTCCACGGCAGATACCCATTAGGTATAAACTAAGTCTTTCCTATGTAAATAAAAAGAGAAAAATGCACTGAATTGAGTTTTGCAGCATGATATAAACTAAGTCTTTCCTATGTCAATGAAAAGAGAAAAATGCACTCAATTAAGTTCTATGGCCACAAGAGAAAAGTAGAGAATTCCCTCTGATATTATTCAGAACAAGTGAAGATGATTTCATTAAAGATTTCAGCATTTATCATATGCATATACATATTGATTTTAATTGTCTACCTAGGATGATTTACTAGGTGTTTGAACATTGTGCAGTATATGCATTAAGTGACTGATTATTAAAAGCTACCCACTTTGGAAGTACGATTTGAAACTTTAAAAATGGACCATTGTTATAAGATGCATGATCACATTTTTTCTAATAAACCAAAGTGGTTGGGGTGATGACGATGACATTATGAGTGAGTTTTTGGGGAATTGCCCTACTGAGAATTGTATAATTTTCACCCCTATGTGTTTTATGTTCCCGTGTCGTCTCCTGGTTAATCCAGAGAATGATACGGCTACTACGTGAGAGAATTCAGGATTAGAGTAGTTGATGCTTTTCTTATGCGGTATATAGTTGTAGGTATATGTGTAGGTGAATGTAATAGAGATTGTATATGTATTCAAGCTCACAGTAGAGCTTCCTTATGTAATTGACTTGTATCTTTGTTACACATGTTAATCGAATTACGCTAGTTATTACATGATCTTATCACATTTGCTATAGTTAATTAAGAAAGGTTCGGTAATTTATAAGTAACAACTCTCAAGTCTAATGTCATGACTTAAGAATGATATTGTACATGGGAGGATGTTACATTAAGGATGTAGATTATAAATTCTATTTTAGGAACATGATAAGTTGGTGATAGGTAGTTGAACATGTAACACCCTAATTCTCTTTAGAAATTAAATAAGGTTTTATTAATGAGAATTTTAAGATTTTGATAAATGTAGAAATGATAAGAATGATTCAAGGAAGCAAAAAAAAAATGTGAATAGTATTTTGTGGGCTCCGGAGATGCCCAAAATTGAGAAATTATATTATTATGGTTAGAAATAGGTAGAATTAAAGGTTTTATACCTGAAAATATTTTTCAGGCAATGTTTGATTACCCGGGTACACTGTTTCACCCGTTCGGTGAAATTTCGGTGTGTGATTTCTAATATCGAAAACTAGTTAGATCTCTACAAAATGAATAAACCTATCTCTTTAAATCAAATGAATGGCCAAGATTCAATCTTGAATTACAAGATTGAATCACAACCATTTATTTTACTTTATTGGATGACAATTATCTAAATATATATATAATATTCATAACTTTACTATAAGATAAACATGACTAGATTAGCTTTTTTAAGAAGCTCATTTTCGGCCAGCCCAAGGGGAGAGAAATCAGCTGCCTTCCTCCATAGCCAAGAGCTTCATCTTGGTTTTGCCTTCCATATATACTAGCCTAGAGTCCTTAAAATCAAAACTTTCCTTCATCAAAGTTGTTCTACACCTCAAACTCTACAATTCTAACTTATCAGAATTCTAATTCTCCATCAATTTTCACCTTGGTCCCTTACTCCCTCATTGCCTAGAGGAGGTTTGGTGTGTGATTAGGAGCTCTCAAGGTGAAGGGAGGTCAAGTAGAACACTTTTAGAGCTAAGAACTCAAAAGCTCTCAAAGTAGGGTTTAATTGTTCTCTTTTGTTTCAAAATTTATTCTGAGATGTTCTTGCTGGTTCTGTCCGAAATTTCTGATTTTTTTGGTTGATAATATGTTGATATTGATGTATTAATTTTGGTGGAATGTTTGGTGCTGTGGAAAAATCATTTTTAACATAAGAGATTCTAAATTGGTCTGCTGGATTTTCGGATTTCAGCAGGGCAGGGTTTGTTCATGAATTTTCTGGTGCAATTGTGTTCATTTTTATGAGCTATAAAAATTATATGTTGAAGCTAAGATCCTAAGGAAACTCTGAAAAATTGTTTTGTTCATGATAAAGAATTTTACTCCCTGAGAAAAATCAAGAACCGAATTAGTACTCATGCTGTCTAGATTTCTGAATCTGAAGCAGGAAGATTGTATGATTTTATTATCCTAGTAGATGAGCGATTTCTCTCTTGAAATTTTTATAGGGAATTAAAAATATCTTGAAGTGTAACAGTGATTTTTATTTTGAGTTGATTCCATCATATGATAAATTTAAAAATTATGAGAACCCTGCCCTAGGCTGTGAAAAAGGGTGCTATGACCACTGAATTTGTAAAAAATTAGTGACATGGTAATAGAACTCTAATTATTACGAAAATTTTACAAGGTCTTTTATATAAATTGAAGTGTCATAGAGAATTTTTGTGTCTTTTGAATTGGCCTTTTGATGTGGAAATTAAATATTGTTTCTGGAGTAGTAAATCTGTCAAGGTGTTGAAACAGTGAGAATGTCTTAAATTAATGATAATATGGTATTTGATTCAAACATATGGTATATGTATATATGCTAGATAATTTTAAGAAATGCTTATGAGATATGGAGGAGACTCCAATGATTGACTTGTGATGTAAGAATGCCATTGAATAAGATAAGTACATGGTATGAGTATTATGGTGGTAAAAGAGAAAATGTGACTTATAATTGTGCAAATTTTTAACATATGGGGAAAATAGAGACAAGGCTTGTGTGGTAAATGGGGGAAGGCAAAAGTAAGAGCTTCCCTAGGAATTTGATGAGTCGGTAGATGTATCGACATATAGAAATGAGCTCATGTCCTAGTAATCAATAGTTCTTGTGGAGTGATTCCACTACAGATACCACTTGATATGAGATTAAGTCTTCCCTATGTTAATGAAAAGAGATAATTGCACTAAGTTGGATTCCACGAGTTACAAGAGAAAAACACTTGATTACTACCATTTTGTATTCGACTTTATACGAATTATGCACATTAGTATTTATGCATATAATTTAGCATGATGAATTCAATACGAATGAATTTACTGGTTATATTATGTTTACATTTGAGGGAGTACCCTACTGAGAATTTTATAATATTCTCATCCCTATAATTTTATTTACTTTGTATTATTTAGATCCAGCAGATGTCGTCACTAGTATTTTACCTTAACTCGCCACAGTGAGTGTGGCATTATGATCCTGCTCTCGACTCTCTTTATGTAGTGGGTTACTCGCAAGTTTGTGCTTATATGTTTTTCGGCCGTTCTTTTAGTACTTCTGTATTTACAGCTGACTTTGACCCTGCTTTCCCTTATGATGGTGTGCCTCTCTACTTGGCACATCCAGTGATATTTGATGTCCCGCCTGCACCACCAGCATCCCCTCCAGTAGATGATCCCTCTTCATCCTCGTCTTCAGATTCTGACCCACCTGAGGGTCCTGATGCCCCTGGCGAAGGTGAGGCTATTATATCGATGGCCAATGGTTTTATCTAGTAGGACGTGAGATCTTCAGGGACTCCTGATATGTATATAGTGGTAGTTTAGTACTAGAGCCTTGCTAGCCTGCAGATTTGATCTTATTAAATGTTATGAGGTCCAATTCTGGTTGTATAAAATTTTCCTGGACCTCGACTTTGAGCAGTTTAGACTAGATATTGGAGGTATTTCTTTCCTTTTTGTGAACTGAGTTCCTGACTAGGTTAGACATTAACTAGTGTGTTTCCCGGTATGATGTACATATTGCAAACTTAAAAATGATGTTCATATATGTATACACGAGTTTAGCCATCTATGTGTTTGAATTATTTGATTTCACTTCTTTCGATTATTATAGATTATGAAGATACGTAATACTTTTCTACTTACTATGTTAACACTCGAGTAACACATGGTGGTTAGGAGGGTGTTACAGAACCCTTGGTAAAATATGTGGGATACACTCATAATTGGTTTAGGAATTAATTATAATACCTTAGGCGAAGACGGAACATAGAAAGTGTCTAAGACGTAGTTTCTAGAACCCTGTAATTAAATGATATTAAATCTACCCACATTTTTATGATGCTATCCATATTTGTTTATGATCATAAAAATAAGTGAGGATTATTACCGTGAACCTATAGGTGCATGAAAGGTTAAAGACAGATAATAGGTTAGCTAGATTGCAAGATTAAGACCTATAAGGGTCAAAAGCATAAAACGTTGTGAGCTATGGGACATAATGAAGTTTGTTAGTATGGATGCATGTGTTATGAAGAACATGTTTATCTACCTTACATGACTCATTTTGAATATGGAATTATGATTGAATGTACATACTCTATATGTTTTGTGGCATAAAGCAAGTTTCGGAAAATTTGGCACACAGCCGTTGTGCTGCCAAATTTTTGCCAAACATGAGGACTTAGAAAGTTTTTGAAAAATATGAGATACGTTCTGGGTGACACCGGTTTTGCTGAGCACGCCCAAAAAAAAATGTGACATAGTACTGAGATGCGTTCTGGGTGACACCGTTTAGCCGAGCACCCCCAGAAACAAAACCGTGAGGGTATTGACATCGAGCTTGCCAAAGCGGACAAATAACTGTGTACTAGATACCAATAATTGTATTTCAAAGAAGGAAATATTCCTATGGACTGCCCGAATTAAACGTTATGATAGGTGATCCTTATGCCCCCTAGCCCATACTTTGGAAATCGGGATTATTATATTACGCTTATCAAGAGGGATAAGTAAGAACTAGTGACGACTAATTAGGTATGAACTCATAACCTAGAGATGTTTTAGGGTGGCCCCCATGATGCAAAGTATAATGTTTAATGTCACATAGTTGAGAAAAGAGAAAGTTTCGCATGCAAAAGTTACATGCCACTTATATGATGTTGATCGATGTTGTGTTCTATTATCCTCTTGCATAATGCATTATCATGCATTTATGCTCTGATAAACATACATGACATTAAAATTCATTCTAAAATGAACAGACCTTGGATAATCATGTTTAAACCTAATAATGAACTATATGCATGCACATCTTTTTATAATAAACCCAAGGTTCCTAAGGATGTGGGCGATGTCACTTAGATAGGAGATTCCCTACTGAGATTCTTTAATAAGATTCTCATTCCCTATTTCTTTCCGTCGCATCTTCAAATCCTGATGGCGATTTTCATGTTGTTCATTGACACCCCCACCTGGGAGGTTTACTATGACCCCGACCATCACACTTATCATTTTGAGGGGAGCAGCACCTTCTGAGTTTTCATGTTTTTGGGACAACCTTGTGGACACCCTGTTCATAGTTACAGCTTTTCTCCGACTTCCCCTTTTGGTGATGACATGGTCTTCGAGCGTGCGCGGAGGCATAATGAAAGGATTCTCTACACGTATACCACTGCATCTGCCGTTTGTGACATCCCAGACTAAGTTCCCCGCTCTAGGCATTTAGGTAGCGTTTGGTTAGTGTCCTGGGACAGAAATACAGGGACAGAGACAGAAATACAGGGATAGTAGAGATAGAGACATAAAAATTATTATCCCCACTTTCTCCACTTTTCCCACAAAGGAGTTAAATTTCTGCCTCTATGTCTTGTCTCCACTGTCCCCACTTTTTGGAGGGACAGAAATACTGAAAATTTCTGTCTCTGGGACAGAAAATTTTTCTGTCCCCATACTTCGTCTCTGCTACCAAACATAATACAGGGACAGTCTGTCCCTGTATTTGTGTCCTGGGACAGAAAACAAACACTACCTTAGAGACTGATCCATCAGATGATCCACCTACCTATCTCTATTTCGAGAGTTCTGCCCCCACTCCTCCACTAAGGGTGGAAGGTAGTGAGGAGATGGTTATACAGCAGAGGTTGGCACGGAGGCCAGCTATGCGACCCTGACGTGGTGCCCGTGCTCTGGCATTTCGTGTGCCTACTCCCGACGAGCTTTGTCCATGGATCAGCTATGTTCCACCCTATTCGGACTACTAGCAGTAGGTCTCTTGGAGGATCAGTAGTGTACACACCACCACTAGTTTAGGATAACCTTCTTTTGTTCTAGAGGTTATCCATTTTAGGTGCACGAAGGTAGGGGTGATTTCCTTTATGTTTTCCTTTGTATTTTCTTTTCAGTTGTATTCGCACTTGTGATGTACTAAACTTATCCCACCTCTCGTAGGTGGGCAATTATTATATTAATATAATATTATTGTGGTGTGCATATGATTGTCCATTGTTACGAAGTTATTTGATGCTCTTATCTTATGCCTTCTTTTGTATGAGTGATGTTTTATGATAACACTCGCTTACGAAATACGCAGCTCTCACTTTGTATTTGTGTTTCAAAAAAAAAATGTATCCGTATTTTTCGCTAAGTATTTTAAAGAAAGGTTTAAAGAATGAGACTAAAAGAGTAATAGACTAATGGTTAACCTAAATACATTCTAGGAGTATTGGGTTAAAAATTAGGATATTATAGAGCAAGCCCATTTCGGCGAATTCCACAAGAACCAGCCTGCCTTTCAAGGAGCCATGGATCCCGACAAGGCTGACAAGTGGATAAAGAACATGGAGAAGATCTATACAATGGTTTCCTATTCGAAGGAGCAGAAGGTCACATTTTCCGCCTACATGATGGAGTCCAATGTCGAGTTCTGGTAGATCGGAACTCAGAGATTGCTTGAGGCATCCAGAACCGCCATCAACTGGGAGCTATTCAAGATGTATTTCTATGAGAAATACTTCCCAGAGTCTATGAGGGACGCCAAGGACATCAAATTCATGCAATTGACCCAGGGTGGGTCTACTGCCACCCAATACACAGCGAAAATTGAGGAACTAATCAAGTTTTCATGGGTGTTCCAAGGGAACCCCGATGAAGTGTGGAAATATGTGAAGTATGAAGCCGGATTGAAGGCAGAGATGAATTTCACAGTGGCGCACATGGAGAGTGGGGACTTCCCTACCCTGGTCAACAAGTGTCGGATCTTAGAGGAAGGGCAACGGAAGCTCAACGCTGTGAGAGCGGAGCGTGCCAAGAGGCTAGGACTGCAAACCCCAAGGTTCAAGCCACAATACTAGAATCTGTCAAGGAATCACTACAACCCATACCACAACAATAACCAATTCAAGCCATAACAACAACAACAGGAAAGGGCACCCGCAAGTCAATAATCCAAACAAAACCAAAGACCCCAATTCAAGCACAACGGCCATCGAAACAACAACAACCAGCAAGGGGATCGGGAGGTCCTCAGAACAACAACAACCATCACCAAGGAGGGTCCAGCGAGGCCAATAACAAGACACCTCAAGGAGCCCCTGCCACTTTCGCCAAACCTACGTCAGCCGTAGTATGCCCCCAGTGCAGGAAAGACCACGAGAATGGCCCCTGCCTAGTCAGGCAGGGAGTCTGCTTCAGGTGTAACAAACCCAGCCACTATGCAAAGGACTGTACAAATGGGAGGCCTGGTTTTTCACCCTCAATGCCGAAAACGCGCAGAAGTCTAACGACCTCATCGAAGGTAAATGCGAATTAAATAGTAAAACTTTAACTGTACTGTATGACTCTAGTGTAACCCATTCTTTTATTTCACATGCTAATGTCAAGTCTCTAAATTTACAAGTTTCTAAACTCCCTTTTGATTTCATTGTTGCAACCCCCACTAATCGCCTTGTAAATACCTACAATTCCTATTTGAATCGTCACCTCACTATTGAAAATAGATCATTTATCATAGATTTAATTTGTTTGCCCATGAAGGGCATAGGCATAATCCTTGGCATGAATTGGTTTTATGCCAACCGTGTATTGTTAGACTGTTATACCAAGTCTGTTATCTTCCTTTCCACCCCTAATGAAACTAGTCAACCTTTGAGACTATATTTAAATTCTGTAGAGGTCAACTGTAGTGGGAAGAAAACTGAGGGATATGTTCTCCTAGCCACTAGTGAAGAAGACTTTGAGTAAAACCTAGAAGATATATCTAGTAAGAGGCTATCCCGAAGTATTTTCAGATGAAATACCCGAGTTCCCTTATGGGAGAGAAGTGGAGTTCTCCATAGAGTTGGTTCCTGGAGCAAGACTTAACTCTATAGCCCCATATCGGATGTCACCCCTAGAGTTAGCCGAGTTGAAGACCTAATTGGAAGAGCTGTTAAAGAAGAGCTTTATAAGATCTAGTGCTTCACCCTAGGGAGCCCCGGTCTTATTTGTCAAGAAGAAGGATGGAAGTATGAGGTTATGCGTAGACTATAGGTAGTTGAATCGAGTGACGGTGAAAAACAAGTACCCCCTGCCTAGGATTGATGATCTAATAGACTAGTTGAAAGAAGCGGTGGTATTCTCCAAGATTGATTTAAGGTTGGGATACCACCAGATTAGGGTAAAAGATTAGGATATATCGAAAACCGCCTTTAGAACTCGGTATGGACACTTTGAGTTCACTGTTATGTCATTTGGATTGACGAATGCTCCAGCAGTGTTTATGGATGATATACTCATCTATTCAAAGGCCCATGATGAGCATGAGCGTCATCTAAGGCTGGTTTTAGAGATTTAGAAGGAGAAGAACTGTCTAAGTATGAATTTTGGCTAGAAGAGGTGAAATTTTTAGGGTATGTAGTGTCAAAATGAGGTATAGTCGTTGACCCCTGTAAGATTGACAAAGTGATGAATTGGAAAAGGCCAACCACCATAATGGCAATATGGAGCTTTTTAGGCTTAGCAGGCTACTACCGTAGGTTTATAAAAGGATTTTCCCAGATTGGCCTACCCCTAACCAAGCTCACTAGGAAAAACATCCCTTTTGTGTGGAACCCTGAGTGCAGGAAGAGCTTCAAAGGGCTGAAGGAAAGGCTAACCTCAACCCCAGTTTTGGTTTTACCCGAGCCCAATGTACCTTTTGAGGTATCTTGTGACGCTTCAGCCAAAGGTTTAGGCTGTGTGTTGATGCAAAATAGGCAAGTGGTAGCTTATGCGTCCAGACAACTCAAGCCTCACGAGGTGTGTTACCCCACCCATGACCTAGAGCTAGCAGCCATAGTGTTTGCTTTGAAGATATGAAGGCACCATTTGTATGGTGTGAGGTTTGAGGTTTTCTCCGACCATAAAAGTCTCAAGTACCTCTTTGATCAAAAAAAGTTGAACATGAGGCAAAGAAGGTGGATGGAGTTTTTGAAGGACTATGATTTCGGCTTAAGTTACCTCCCCGGCAAGGCAAATGTGGTCGCCGACGCCTTGAGTCAAGAATCTTTACACCTGTCTCACATGACGGTTAAAGAAGTTGAGTTAATAGAGCAGTTTAGGAATATGAACCTGGTGATGTCTTTGACTGACGAAGGTATGAAGATGTGTCACCTTAACATGACAAGTGGGTTTAAGTAAAAAGTTTCCCTAGCCCAAAAGGAGAACGAGGAATTTAGGGAGACCCTGGAGGCAGTCAAGGTGAGCAAGCTGAAAGGTTTCAAGCAAGGCCCTGATAGTCTTTGGAGGTTCGAAGGGCAAATCTGTGTGCCACAGGATGGTGACCTCCGAGAAAAGATTTTGGAGGAGGCTCACAAGAGCCATTTCACCATTCACCTTGGTAGTACCAAGATGTATCAGGACTTGAAGAAGATATTCTGGTGGCCCGGATTAAAGAAGGATGTGGTCACCTAGGTTAGTAAGTGCTTGGTTTGCTAAAAGGTGAAAATTGAGCACCAAAAGCCTTCAGGTATGTTGCAACCCTTGTCAATTCCCGAGTGGAAGTGGGAAAGTATATCTATGGATTTTGTGACGGGATTGCCTAGGACCCAAACTGGCCATGATGCTGTATGGGTGATTGTGGATCGACTGACCAAGTTAGCTCACTTTCTACCCATTAGAGTGACCTACTCTTTGGATAAGTTGGCACAGTTATACATTCAAGAGATCATAAGACTATATGGAGTGCCATTGACAATAATTTTGGATGGGGGTTTGCGATTTACACTGCGTTTTTGAGGAGCCTTCTGTAACATCCTCCCAAGTACAATCTCATCCTTAAGTTATGGCGTCGTACTCGAGAGTTGTTACTTCTAAGTTTGTAGACCTTTTTTTTCAAATATCCATAGTTAGTTTGGTTGGTTCGCGAGATACTAGGTCATAATTATACTAAAATATATAGCAATGAAACCAAACTATTTATTTAATACAGAGTTAAGTATATAAAGGAAGCTCTTTTATGAGCTTTAATACACATCCGGTCTCTATTATAAATACAAACATAAACATATGACTAAGTACAATCTGTACAAACTTTAGCTGCAAACTACTGCAAATCTGATTTCCTTTCATAAAGTAGCCTCCTTGTTCTTGGGATCAACCTGGAGACGACATGGGAACACAAAAACATAGGGGTGAGAATTATACAATTCTTAGTAAGGTAACTCCCCAATTACACATTCATACAATCATCGTCATCGCCCCAGCCACTTCGGTTTATTAAGAAAGCGTGAGCATGCAATTTGTACATATCAAATGTTCATTTTAAAATTATAAAATCACCTTTTCGAAGTGGGTCTCTTTTATTATTCAATCACTTAAAACATGTATTTCATAACATTCAACATCATAGGAATTCCTTTAAGACCAATAATTTAACAAGATATACATATACATATGGCAATTACAATGATCTTTTCATGCCCTTGACATAATAAAGGGGACTTTTCCATGCCCTAATAGGGAATTTTTCATGCCCTATTGGGGACCTCTTCGTGCCCTACTAGGGACCTCTCCGTGCCCTTTTTATACTAAAGGGGACTTCATTGTTCACTTAGCACATACATCATCCTCAAGCTCACATATACATGCATCGCATTTCTATATGCATGAACATAATTCTCTGACCTCATAATACTTCAAACCTATATATATTATTCATTCATTCCTCATAACATAATCTTGGAAGTTCATGGCATGCATTCATGCACATCAACTTGAACCAAATGCCATTAGGTCACTAATTCAAGGCATCGTCACAACTTCAGCTCATTGGCAGATTTTTCACTCAAGTAGCACAATTTATTTCTCATACCAAATGATCAATTAAAATACTATAAAAATTCTCAATGACACCTCAATGTGTCCACAAGGTTCCATAAAAATTTCATAACAAAAAGAATTTCTAAATATGTCAACAAAATTAGACAACTTCGGAAGTTAGAAACCCCCTATTTACAGCCAACAGCCATAGTTCCCAATTTTATTACCCTACCAAATGATCATATAAAATCATATAAAACTTCAAGGTTGGACTTCAATACGTCCTTAATATCCTGTAAAAATTTCAACTCATAATTCGATCATTTACTAGGTTAATAAAATGTCACAAGTTCACAGCTTCAGATTCAACATTTCAGTCAGCATAGTTACAACTTCGGTTCTTGAATTTTTCAAGGAATTAGGAGTCAAAATCAGAGCTCAAGAAAATTCATGGAACTATCCTAGGATGTTATCTTCAACATATAATTTTTATAGCTCATGAAAACACCCACAATTCCCTCAGAAAATTCGTGAACAATCACTGCCAGCAGGAAAACAGAAAATCCAGCAAACCACTTCAGAATCTCTTTTGATAAAAATGATTTTTCCACAACTCCAAACACTCCACCAAAATTAACACATCAATATCATCATATTATCAACCAATAAATCCAGAAATTTTGGACTAAACACAATCAGAAAAGGCTAGCATAAAATTGGAAAGAAAAGGTCAAAGAAAACCCTACTTGTGAAGCTTTAAGGCTTCTAACTCCAAGGGATCTTTCAAAAATGATTTTTCTTCACTTCAAGCCTTCCAAACAGAACCTAACCCTTCCTTAAACAGTAGAGAATGATAGCTCAGAGTTCAGCTTGGAGATTATTTAAAATTCTAATCGGTTGGTTTGATAGATTATGAGGAGTAGAACAAGTTTTGTGAAAGGATCTTGGTGTTTTGTCAAGTTTAGGCTAGGGTTTATGAAGCTTCAAGTTTGTTAATGGTGGAATGAAAGAAAGAAGATGAAGTCTGATGTATTTGGAGCTCTTGGCCGAAATTGATGGTGTTGGAGTGATAAGGTTGGTGATTTATCTTTATTTAGGTATAAAACTAGTCAAAATGGGTATTTATTCCTTTTTCAAAATGAAATAATAAAATGGATGGCTAAGATTTGATTTCTTGGTCAAAGAATGAATCTTGGCTATCCACTTGGCTCAAGATAAGTGGCTCATATTAACTTGGTAAGCAAGTAGCTTTTTCGGTGTTAAAATCGCACACCGAAATTCTATCGAACGGATGAATTATTGGCACCCGAGTAAAATATAATAAATCAAAGGTCATGATTAAAACTTGCTTTTCAATTTTCAATCCTTGTCATCCACTTGGCATAAAGTGGTTGATAAAGCTTACTTAGCCACTAAGTAGCTTTTACGGTGTTAGAAACCGCACACCGAAATTCTACCGAACGGGTAAAACAGTGTACCCGGGTAATCAAACATTGCCCGAAAAATAATTTCGGGTATAAAATCTTTATTTCTACCTATTTCTAACCATAATCATATAATTTCTCAATTTCGGGCATCTCCGGGTCCCAGTGCAGGGTTTGGTCCCGGTGGACTCTCAGGCGCATAAAACACTATTCATGTTTTTTTTTTTTAACAAATCCGTTGGATCGTCCTCATCATTGTTCAAAGTATCAAATTTTTGAAATTATGACTAATAAAGCTCAAATTAATTTTTTTTTAGATACTTTTTTTTTTAAGGGTGTTACACCTTCCAAAAGGCGTTTGGTTCAAAGTTATGCTTAAGTACAGCATACCACCCACAAACAAATGGCCAATCGGAAAGAACAATCCAAACCCTGGAAGACATGTTGAGAGCCTATGTTTTAGACCAGAGGGGAAATTGGGATAAGTATTTGCCGCTGATCGAGTTTGAGTATAACAACAATTATCATACGAGTATCAGCATGGCACCTTATGAAGCCTTGTATGGATGGAAATGTCAATCTCCCCTATGCTTGTATGAACTTGGGGAGCAAAGCCTGTTAGGACCTAAGATAGTGAGGGAAACGAAGAAGCAGATTAAAAGGATACGGGATAGGATACTAGCTGCTCAAAGTAGACAAAAGAGCTATGCGGACAGGCAGCGAAAGCCATTGGAGTTTAATGAGGGACAACATGTGTTCCTTAGGATCACCCCCACTACAGGCATAGGAAGAGCCATGAAAGTCAAAAAATTGAGCCCCCGATTCCTTGGTCCCTTTGAGATTCTTCAAAGAGTCGGTTCAGTAGCTTACAAAATAGCTTTGCCCCCTAACCTTTCTAATCTCCACAATGTCTTTCACATCTCTCAATTAAGAAAATATGAGTCCGACCCTAGTCATGTTTTAGAACCAGAGCAAGTACAGTTAAGGGAGGACCTAACTTTCAATATACTGCCAACGAGGATCGTGGACCACGGAGTCAAGCAGCTGAGGAACAAGTCTGTTCCTTTGGTGAAAGTGGCATGAGGACGTGGCAAGTCAGAGGAGTACACGTGGGAACTAGAGTCTGAGATGAGGACAAAGTACCTAGAGCTGTTCTAAGATAATGAATTTCGAGGACGAAATTCATTTTAAGGAGGGGAGTAATGTAACACCCCGATTTTTCTGTCTGAGCAAAAATGAACAAAATGCCCCGGAGGTCATTCTTCACTCGGAATTCGAGGACAGCTAGCCCAGCAGTCCTCGAAGGGTCGACTCAATGTTCAAAGGGGATTATGTATGGTATGAATGTTAATAGAGCAGAAGAATCTCATTTTTGAGTTCTGATGCGCTAAATGACCAAAACTCCCATATGGCTGTTTAACACCGATTAATGAGTCGATTAAGCCCGAACTTCGCTGATTAAATTGCCTCTACACCGATTAATGAGTCGATTAACACCGAAGAATGCATTGCCTCTACACAATGCATTCTGGGCCTAATGATGAAATTAAGCAAACCTAAGTAATATTAGGCTCTAATCGAAGATTAATTAATTTTCATAATTAATCTAGAGTCAAAATAATTTATTTAAGTTAATTAGAACATAAAATTGCTTAGATTAAACTTAAATCTCTTTTAAGACTTAAGATTCCAAGTCATGGAATCTTGAATAGTGTTTTCTCTCTCCAATTCCATAATTTAAGGAATTGTGTCTACAATTATTTACACTTTAAAATGAGTTTTAATCTCTTTAATAAAGCAAGAACACTCCCTAATCATGTCTTGACATCTTTAATTACCTCTTACCTTACCTAAATACTTACTTACAAACTCCTAATCAATTACCTAATCAAACCTATTCCCTAAACCAAGTCATAACACAAATGAAATGACAAAATATCCTCCCTAAGCTTCCATAGAGAACTGGCCACCCCTTCTCCATAGATCCACCACATGTTGAAATTCAAACACTCAAAGAGCTATACCTTACCATGCTTTGCACCATACTCCACCGTGCCTTGAACCATGCCTTTGAATGACACATTGGAAGAGATATTTTTCCCTCTCTCTTCCTTCCCTCCTTGGCTGGCCACCTCTCCCTACTCTCACCCTCTTGTATTTCATTTTCTATAAATAGGCATTTAAGGAAGCTTGCAAGAACTTTGCTCATTTTTGCAACTCCAAGCTTTTCTTCTTTAATCTCAAAGAGTTCTTCTTCTCCTTCCAAGATCAAACCCTCTTCCAACAAAAGACACATCTAAGGTAGGGAGTTGTCTTATTCTCTTTTGTTATTTAAACTTGTGGTTTGAAATGATGCTATGATTCTTCTTCCCTTCTCCACTTTCTTTTGGTTTTTGCTATTCCTTTTCCTTCCTTTTAGTTTCGGCCTCAATGGCCTACACAATGAAGAAGCCATGGCTTGATGATGAGGATCTTGAGTGTTGATTGTAAAACCATCACTTATTGGACCTCTAAAGCTTGAAAGTTTCACTTTTGAAAAGGTTTTTAGTAAACAAAGAAACTATGTTATTGTAAAAAGTGATCTTGAGCCATGGTTTGCTTGACATAAATTGATGAGAAATGTATGACTATCCATGAATCATAAGCATGTTTATTTTATGAGGCATTGATCTCTAGAGATAGAACTCATGCTTTGCATGTTATAGTTTCATATGGAATATCAGAGATACATATGCTAAAAATGTATGAAGGACTAGGTGTGATTATTCTTGAATCGTGGCATGATATGACATATTGTATGGCATTGACAACTTGATTTGATTTTGAACTAGGAATGAGAAGGTACATGCACTATTAGTTCTTGAGGCATAAAGCAAATTTGAAAGAAATTCGGTGTACCGCCATTACGTTGCCTGTAACACCCCGATTTTTCTGTCCGAGGGAAATGACCAAAATGCCCCTGAGGTCATTTCCTGACCCGAACTCGAGGGTAACCAACTCGGTCATCCTCGAAGGGTCAACTCAATGTTTGAAGGGGATTGAATGGCCTTTGAATGCTTTCGGAAGCGAAAATTTCGTTTTCCGCAGTTTCGGGTCAAAATGACCAAAATACCCCTATAGCGTTTACGCGGGTAAAGGTGCCGTTTGAGCCCGGAACTTTCCCCAGAGGTTTAAAAACATGATTTCATGTGTCTAGAGGTATCTGTTCAAGTCCCGGTGGTCCCGGGCAGTTTTAGTGCGAAATTACGATTTTGCGCCTGGAATAGTGTTTTTAAGCTTAATGACGTAATTAAGCAAACCTAAGCAATATTAGGCTCTAAACGAAGATTAATTTATTTCCCTAATTAATCTAGAGTCAAAATAATTTATTAAAGTTAATTAGAACCTAAAATTGCTTAGATTAAACTTAAATCCCTTTTTAGAACTCAAGATTCCTAGTCTTGGAATCATGAATAGTGTTTTCTCTCTCCAATTCCTTAAATCAAGGAAATGTGTCTAGAGTTGTTTAAACTCTAAATTGAGGATTTAACTCTCTAATGGTGCAAGACCACTCCTTAATTATGTCTAGACCACCTTAATTACCCATTTACCTTACCTAAACACCTTCTTACAAATTCCTAATCTTAAGCATAATCAAAGATACACCTAAACACAACTCTAAACCACAATTAAAATGCAAGAAACTCTCCTCCCTTGGCTGATGCATTTCGGCCAGCCCACTCCCCATTGGCCACATGTTCAATTATTTTCTCACTCAAAGAACCATGCTTGAGGCCATACCTTGAACCATACCTCACCATACCTTAAGCCATACCTCACCATACCTCAAGAACACATTATCTCACCTCATGGAACTCATGGAGAGCCTCCATTCTGCACCTCATGGCCGAAGCCATCCTCACCCACATACATCCTCCATTTGTTTCAATTCTCTATAAATAGAATGCCTTGAGGAGCTTGCACCACTTTTAGATCATTTGCTAAGTTTAGGAAACACTCAAAGCTTTATATTTCTCTCAAAGTCTTTGTGTTCTTCAAGTTCTTGGAGTTCTTCAAGTTCTTCATCATCTTCATCTTCTTCTTCCATCTTCAAGTTCATCACACCAAGTAGGGATTTTCTTTCATGTGTTCTTTCTTTAAAGTTCTTGTTCTAAGCTTAAAGTTCATAGTTTCTCTTGATTCTTTTTAGAACTTCTTTTTCTTCCCTTTACCTTTTCATTTTCAGCCATGGGCCTTGGAGAACAAGGGAATGAGAGCTTGATGATGAGAGTTTCATGATGATGTTCATCACTTGAGACAAACTCTAGAGCTTGATTTTTGTTCTTGAGCAAAAGTGTTTCTAGATTTTTTTCCTTTCTTGAACTTTTGAGAACCTTAACTTTGATGTTGTTTCAAAATGGTTCTAATGACTCAATGATGAGGTCTCATGATGTTGGAGTTTGTATATCACCAAGATCATGGATTCTAGAGTTTCAAACATTTCTTTTCTTTCCTTGAAGTTTCGGCCATTACCTTTTCCTTTTCATGCTAGATGTTTGATTTTTAAATATGTTATGTTGAGTTCTAAGAACTCTAGACTTTTACCTTGTCTTGGTTTGATGAGTTTGGGTTGAGGTTTAAGTTCCTTTAAAGTCTTGTTAAGAGCTCTAGAAAGATAAAATGAACTTGCATAATTTATTTTATGCTTGCATTCATATTTACATTCTTGCTATGCATCTTTACTTTCAAGCCATCACCTAAGAACATAAAGATTAAAATGGAACTTGTATCATCACTTAACTTAATTCTCAAAGCCTTTCTATTTCGGCCTTAAAGTCGATTGTTGTTGGGCCTAGAGCACTAAAATAAAGAATTGAACTTGCATTATCACCTAATTAATTTCTCGAATGCCTATCTATTTCGGCCTTAAAGTCGATTGTTGTTGGGCCAAGAGCACTAAAATAAAGAATTGAATCTTGCATCTTTACTTTCAAGCTTGCACGTTTAAGATTATGCTTCGCATATTTACTTTCAAGTTTACACGTTTAAATTATGCCTTGCATATTTAATTTCAAGTCATCACTTTACCTTGAAAGCAAGATTAAAAATGAAGAGCATGAGCACGTTTAGTTTATGTCGTAACTTAAGAACCTAGAGCTCAAAGACTTGCCCATTTCATTCCAAGTTAAAGTTTAATGCAAACCACACTTTGAATGTTCGTTTTTCGCCCAAGTAGTGAAGATGGACTTGCAATGAGTTTTCATCTAGCTACTAGGACCAATAGCCTATGTTTTGAGTTTTCCTTAAAGTTTGACAATTCTTTATAAGGTTATGTCGTTATAAGTTGTGATTCCAATCTCTTTTAGGGGATGGAATATGTTTTGGTCAGTGACCTAAGGCTTCACTTAGCCTCTTGATGATTTAAAATGTCTTGCAAAGAGTTTTAGAAATTCTAAATTGATTCCAAGAGAAACTAGTTAACTTATGTACCTAGAAATGTCAATTTAATTCTCTTATTGAGGCAAGATGTTTTCGGCTCTGATATGATGAATGTGATGCTGTATGATGATGTTTTAATGTGTTGGAATGTGTGAAAATATCATGTGATGATGTAGAAGCAAACCTATGCATGATAGGTAAGAAACTAGCTAACTAGAAATACCGTAAAGCTAGAATTTAACATAGTTTTGACCCATTTGTTTATGGAACCAATCCAAACTGTTTTAATGGGAACATAATCAGATTTAGATTGTTTAGACATGAAAAACTTGGTATCATTTGAGTTAGAATCGAATTCTAGCACCTACGGGAAACTAGTAACTAGAAACCGTAAAAATGCAAATGTAGAACTCTTAGAACATTTAATTTTCTGGAATCTGTCCAGCACCCTTACAACATGATGAACATGATTAATAATTAGTCCTTAAACATAGGAATGTCTCATAATTGATTTAGATTTAATGTATAGCGCCTCAGTGAAGGCGGAACAGAAAGGGTCTAAAGCGTAAGTTCTAGAACCCCGTAAAAACAAGTTAGAGACTCTGTCCTATGCTATTCAGATTTAAGTATGAACATAAGAATGAAGAATGATGTTTAATATGAGCCTTAGGGGCATAAAATATGAGCGACGGATATTAGAGAACTATATCTCAAGATTAAGACCCGTAAGGGTCAAAGCATAAGCTACCGTGAGGGTAAGCGTTTGAATGATGTATGATGATGCATGAAGTATGCTAATGATGATGATGTTATTCATATGAGGAATTTATGAGGTTATATGTTTATGTGGCATAAAGCAAATTTGGAAGGAAATTCGGTGTAATGACCGTTTTGGCACTGTAATTTCGACAAATTTGGAAGGAAACTCGGTGTAATGACTGCTTTGGCCGAATGAATTTCTGCAAATTTGGGGACTTAAAGAGATTTTGAAAATTAAGGTACTAAGATGGGTTCTAGGATGACACCGTTCGGCCGAGCACCTCCATAGAACTCATGTGACATCGGTACCATTTTATACTCTTAGGTGACACCGTTCGGCCGAGCACCCCTAAGAGATTTGCCCCTAACCCGTACTCGGATAGTCGGATTTATGATACGCTTATCGTTAAGTGGTAAGTAAGAACTAGTGACGCGACTAGTTAAGGTATGAGCTCATAACCTAGATGTATGACACGTTACGGGTGACACCGTTCGGCCGAGCACCCCAGATTCGATTGTCTTTTAGGGTGGCCCATGAGGAAGAAAAGTTCATGATTATGATTATGTCACTAAGTTTTGTCCCATATGAATGTTACTATTGCCACTTTATGCCACCAATGATGATGATGCTTGATGTTATGTTTTATGTATGTGCATTAGGTAGTGCCATGCATACATTTTCCATTATGTTGCACTCATGACATTAAGATCATCCTAAAATGAACGGACCTTGGCTAAAGTATATCTTTGAAGTTTAAAATGAACTAAATGCATGTTCATTATTTCGTATAATTAAACCCAAGGTTCCCGAGGACGTAGATGATGACACCTAGGTAGTAGGAGGCCCTACTTGAGATTCTTTAGCAAGATTCTCACTCCTCTACCTCTTTCTTTCCGTCACGTCTTGAGATGGCGGCGTTCGTGGTGTTCGTGGACACGCCGAGCATGGGAGGTGCGCCATGACCGGACCACAGGTCATTCCATTTTGTGGGTCGATGCACGATTAGAGTATTCATGTTCATGGGTCGACCCTTCACTCCTGCACATTCCCATCGTTTCTCCCCGTCCTCACCTTTTGGTGATGACCTAGTGTTCGAGCGCAGACGTCCCGAGAGGAGAGGCTACGCCGTACTCCACCCTCCGCATCCGCCGTTCGAGACTACCAGTATGTGCCGGGTTGCCCATCGTTCTTCTCGGAGATGGATCCTTCCGAAGACTTCGGCCACCAGGATACCCTCCGAGGGGTCTTCCCCTCCATACCTATGGACTTTGGAGAGGATAGCGAGCCCACCGTGACTCGGCCAGGCGTGCCACGGCGACCAGGAGATGCGGCCGTACCCTGGGAGTCATATTGGGTCCCCACTCCGCCTTTTCACGCCCCAGGTGCTCGCTCAGTTTGCCGGATATCTGCCTCCGTTACCAGATGGTCGCGATGAGGAGGTCGAGGATGGTCTGAGTTAGAGCACACACCACATAGATAGGGATAAACTTTCTTTTGTTTAGAGGTTATCCTATTAGATGCACTCGGGTAGGGGAGTAGATTATGTTTACGTTTTATGTTGTATTTCTTTTCATGTATTTCCCTTGTACTGAATTAAGTCCCACACTTATAAGTGGGCAAGTTATATATATATGAGCTTACATTCAGTGATGTTCATGATGTGCCTTATGTTGTGATGATTGTGAGACGATTGTTTTACTTTGCATGGTTTACCGCTTATCGCATCACGCGGCTCTCACTTTTATTTCAAAAAAAATTTCCCGTATTTTCCGCTAAGTAATTCAAAGCTAAATGAGAACTATGAAGTAACAGACTAATGATTAACCTAAATATGTTCTAGAGTATTGGGTTAAAAATTAGGATGTTACATTGCCAAATTTTCATCAAATTTGAAGACTTAAGAAAGTTTTTGAAAACTCCATGAGATTTTAAATGTGACATAACACTAAGATGCATTTCTCCCGCTCCGGTTGGGAGAAAGCATATCCGTGAGGGTATTGACATTGACCTTGCCAAAGCAGACAATTCAATGTGTACTAGACACCAGTAGAGCATTTCAAAGAAGGAAATATTCATATGGACTCCTCAAATTAAAGGTTATGATAGGTGATCCTTATGCCCCCTAGCCCGTACTTTTGAAGTCGGGATTATTATTATGTTACACTTATCAGATGATAAGTAAGAACTAGTGACGACTAGTTAGGTATAAGCTCATAACTTAGAGATGTTTTAGGGTGGCCCCCACAATGTAAAGTATAATGTTTAATGTCACATAGTTAAGAAAAGAGAAAGTTCCACATAAAAAATTACATGTCGCTTTATGCTGCTTATATGATGTTGCTTGATGTTATGCTCTATTGCTTTCTTGCATAATGTATTATCATGCATTCATGCTTTGCTATATTGCATACATGACATTAAGACTCATTCTAAAATGAACAGGCCTTGGATAATTATGTTTGAAATTCTAATAATGAACTCTATACATGCACAACTTTTTACAATAAACCCAAGGTTCCTAGGGATGTTGACGATGTCACTTAGATAGGAGATTCCCCACTGAGATTTTTTACTAAGATTCTCACTCCCTCTCTTTCCATCTTTCTTTTTCGTGTCACGTCTTCAGATTACGATGGTGATGTTTGTAGTCTTCATCGACACCCCGGTGTAGGAAGTCCACTTTGATCTGGAGCACCAATCCTACCATTTTATGGGGCATTGCGCCGTCCGAGTCTTCATGTTCGTAGGACACCCCTTTGCACACCTAGTACCCAGCTATCATTTTTCCCCGACATCCCCCTATGGAGACGACATGGTTTTTGAGCGTGCTCGAATGCACGATGAGAGGATTCTCCGTATCCACACCACCGCGTCAGTTGTACATGACTTCCCAGACTTCGTGCCCCGCACACAATCATCAAAACCCTCGGAGGACCCACCGATCCACCTGTACAGTGAGAGCTCTGCCCCCTCTCCCCCGCTCATGAGAGAGGTTAGCGAGGAGACTGTAACTTAGCCGAGATTGGCCCGATGCGCCCCCATCACGAAGCTCACGTCCAGCCACTTTACATTGCCACTCTTGCCGAGATACGCCAGTGGGTTGGTTTCTGGGACCGCAGTAGTAGAGGCTCTTGGGGAATGTTAGTACATACACCACGCGTAGACTAGGATAGCTTTCTTTTGTTCTAGAGGTTATCTACCTTAGGTGCACTAGGGTAGGCGTGATTTCCTTTATGCTTTCCTTGTATTTCCTCCTCAGTTGTATTTGCATTTATGTTGTACCAAACTCATCTCACCTTTCATAGGTGGGCAGTTTATTATATTAATATAATATTACTATTAGTGTGCACATGATTGTCTAAGGATTTTGTAGTTATTTGATGTTCTTATCTTGCGCTTTCTTTTGTATGCGATACGCTTTATGATAATGCTCATTTGTGATATGTGCGACTCCTGCTTTGTATTTATGTTTGAAAAAAAAAATTACCCGTACTTTTCGCTAAGTATTTTAAAGAAACGTTTTATGAAATGAGACTACAAGAGTAATAGACTAATGGTCAACCTGAATACATTTTAGGAGTATTGGGTTGAAAATTAGGATGTTACACAAGGGAAATCTTGAGCTTTGTGAAAGAAAATAAGAAGAAAATCTTCTCCCTGAGGTAAGAAGAATTTTGGCTAAAGGAAAGAAAAGAGAGAAAGGGTTTTTCTTGAGGTTTGATGCTTAAAGATGGAAAGGTTGTGTTTCTTGATAGTGGTTTATGGTGGTTTAAGATTGAGAGGTGGTGGTGGGTGGTGGTTCTTGTGGTGGTGGATGTAAAATCCCTTGCTGCTTTATGGATTGACGATTGTCCCCACAAACCAATACAGGTCTTTTCAGCGTGCCTTGTCCTCACTCACACGCTTCCTAGGAAAACTTCCAGGAGGTCACCCATCCCCAAATTGCTCCAAGTCAAGCACGCTTAACTGTAGAGTTCTTTAGTGATGAGTTACCGAAAAGAAGATGCATCTTGTTGGGATAGGTAGTAAAAATCAATTCATATAAGCCCTCCTTAACTATATAATCCCATACCTATACAGTCTTAGGATCCCTCTTATTAGGGTGTGTAATCAGTTCATTCATGTACCCCTCCACTTTCGAAGCCCACCAAGAGCCGTTCTTTGTTCGTGCCTCCTTGCATCGGTGATCACTCCCAGACTTCGCAATCCCTGGGTGTTATATGCCCACCAGCTTCCACTTGGTTTGTCCTCGAACCACACCGTACTGGGAGAGGTGCAGGCTTTGATACCATTTGTAACATCCTTTGCTAGTTTATGGATTGACGACTGTCCCCACAAAACCAATACTAGTCTTTTCAGCATGCTTTGTTCTCACTCACACGCTTCCTAGGAAAACTTCCCAGGAGGTCATCCATCCTCAAATTGCTCCAAGTCAAGCACACTTAACTGTGGAGTTCTTTAGTGATGGGCTACCGAAAAGAAGATGCATCTTGTTGATATAGGCAGTACAAATTTATTCATATAAGCCTTCCTCAACTATATAGTCCCATACCTATACAGTCTTAGGATCCCTCTCATTCGGGTGTGTAATCAGTTTATTCATATACCCCTCCACTTTTGAAGCCTGCCAGGAGCCGCTCCTTATTCGTGCCTCCTTGCACAGGTGATCATTCCTAGACTTCGTAATCCCTAGACATTACAGTGGAGGAAGGGGAGAGAGTTTTTGAGAGGTGAGAGAAGAGAGAATTTGAGAGCTCTTTTTTGGACAAAGTCTTGGCCAAAAAAGTATGGGAGGAAAATGAGAATTTGTGTGTGTTTGAGTATTAAATAGAGAAATCACACATGGGGGGTATAGGTGGCCATGAGGAGATATTTTTATTTCTTTTGTGTTAGGAGTTGTGTTTAGAGATAAACTTAATTTGGCACTTGATTAGGAGTTTGTAATTAGGTGTTTGGGTTGATAACCATGAGTTTATGGAATCCAAGACATGATTAGAAGTGGTCATACACACTTAGCTTGAATTAACCTTGTTTAGTTTGAAATTCAAAATCCAACACAATTCCTTAAATTAAGGAATTGGAGAGAGAAATTACTATTTCTCTTTACATGACACAAAGCCTTGAATTAAAGAAGGGATTTTGAGTTTCCCTAAGCAATCTTAGGCCCTAATTAATCTCAATTACTTATTTTGACTCATGATTAATAATTAAAATTATTTAATCTTTAATTAGAGCCTAATATTGCCTATGTTTCCTTAATTACACAATTAAGCTCATTATGCCCTTAATTAGGGGCAAAATGGTAATTTTACACAAAAACTCCCTGGGACCCCCTGTGTAATGCCCCGATTTTTCCTTGCATACAAATAACCAAAATACCCCTAAAATCATTTTTACCCGGGAATCGAGGAAAGCCGGTTTAGGCGAACCTCGAGTGGATGTGTTGATGTTAAATATGTAACACCCCGATTTTTCTGTCCGAGGGAAATGACCAAAATGCCCCTGAGGTCATTTCCTGACCCGAACTCGAGGGTAACCAACTCGGTCATCCTCGAAGGGTCAACTCAATGTTTGAAGGGGATTGAATGGCCTTTGAATGCTTTCGGAAGCGAAAATTTCGTTTCGCATGCTTTAGGTCAAAATGACCAAAATACCCCTATAGCGTTTTTACGCGGGTAAAGGTGCCGTTTGAGCCCGGAACTTTCCCCAGAGGTTTAAAAACATGATTTCATGTGTCTAGAGGTATCTGTTCAAGTCCCCGTGGTCCCGGGCAGTTTTAGTGCGAAATTACGATTTTGCCCCTGGAATAGTGTTTTTAAGCTTAGTGACGTAATTAAGCAAACCTAAGCAATATTAGGCTCTAAACGAAGATTAATTTATTTCCCTAATTAATCTAGAGTCAAAATAATTTATTAAAGTTAATTAGAACCTAAAATTGCTTAGATTAAACTTAAATCCCTTTTTAGAACTCAAGATTCCTAGTCTTGGAATCATGAATAGTGTTTTCTCTCTCCAATTCCTTAAATCAAGGAAATGTGTCTAGAGTTGTTTAAACTCTAAATTGAGGATTTAACTCTCTAATGGTGCAAGACCACTCCTTAATTATGTCTAGACCACCTTAATTACCCATTTACCTTACCTAAACACCTTCTTACAAATTCCTAATCTTAAGCATAATCAAAGATACACCTAAACACAACTCTAAACCACAATTAAAATGCAAACTAATCCTCCCCATGGGCTGATGCATTTCGGCCAGCACCTTTCCCCATTGACCACATGTTTAATTATTTTCTCACTCAAAGAACCATGCTTGAGCCATACCTTGAGCCATACCTCACCATGCTTTGAACCATACCTCACCATACCTCAAGAACACATTATCTCACCTCATGGAACTCATGGAGAGCCTCCATTCTGCACCTCATGGTCAAGCCATCCTCACCCACATACATCCTCCATTTGTTTCAATTCTCTATAAATAGAATGCCTTGAGGAGCTTGCACCACTTTTAGATCATTTGCTAAGTTTAGGAAACACTCAAAGCTTTTCTTTTTCTCTCAAAGTCTTTGTGTTCTTCAAGTTCTTGGAGTTCTTCAAGTTCTTCATCATCTTCATCTCCTTCTTCCATCTTCAAGTTCATCACACCAAGTAGGGATTTTCTTTCATGTGTTCTTTCTTTAAAGTTCTTGTTCTAAGCTTAAAGTTCATAGTTTCTCTTGATTCTTTTTAGAACTTCTTTTCTTCCCTTTACCTTTTTCATTTTCGCCATGGGCCTTGGAGAACAAAGGAATGAGAGCTTGATGATGAGAGTTTCATGATGATGTTCATCACTTGAGACAAACTCTAGAGCTTGATTTTTGTTCTTGAGCAAAAAGTGTTTCTAGATTTTTCCTTTCTTGAACTTTTGAGAACCTTAACTTTGATGTTGTTTCAAAATGGTTCTAATGACTCAATGATGAGGTCTCATGATGTTGGAGTTTGTATATCACCAAGATCATGGATTCTAGAGTTTCAAACATTTCTTTTCTTTCCTTGAAGTTTCGGCCATTACCTTTTCCTTTTCATGCTAGATGTTTGATTTTTAAATATGTTATGTTGAGTTCTAAGAACTCTAGACTTTTACCTTGTCTTGGTTTGATGAGTTTGGGTTGAGGTTTAAGTTCCTTTAAAGTCTTGTTAAGAGCTCTAGAAAGATAAAATGAACTTGCATAATTTATTTTATGCTTGCATTCATATTTACATTCTTGCTATGCATCTTTACTTTCAAGCCATCACCTAAGAACATAAAGATTAAAATGGAACTTGTATCATCACTTAACTTAATTCTCAAAGCCTTTCTATTTCGGCCTTAAAGTCGATTGTTGTTGGGCCTAGAGCACTAAAATAAAGAATTGAACTTGCATTATCACCTAATTAATTTCTCGAATGCCTATCTATTTCGGCCTTAAAGTCGATTGTTGTTGGGCCAAGAGCACTAAAATAAAGAATTGAATCTTGCATCTTTACTTTCAAGCTTGCACGTTTAAGATTATGCTCGTGATATTTACTTTCAAGTTTACACGCTTAAATTATGCCTTGCATATTTAATTTCAAGACATCACTTTACCTTGAAAGCAAGATTAAAAATGAAGAGCATGAGCACGTTTAGTTTATGTCGTAACTTAAGAACCTAGAGCTCAAAGACTTGCCCATTTCATTCCAAGTTAAAGTTTAATGCAAACCACACTTTGAATGTACGGTTTTCGGCCAAGTAGTGAAGATGGACTTGCAATGAGTTTTCATCTAGCTACTAGGACCAATAGCCTATGTTTTGAGTTTTCCTTAAAGTTTGACAATTCTTCATAAGGTTATGTCGTTACAAGTTGTGATTCCAATCTCTTTTAGGGATGGAATATGTTTTGGTCAGTGACCTAAGGCTTCACTTAGCCTCTTGACGATTTAAAATGTCTTGCAAAGAGTTTTAGAAATTCTAAATTGATTCCAAGAGAAACTAGTTAACTTATGTACCTAGAAATGTCAATTTAATTCTCTTATTGAGGCAAGATGTTTTCGGTTCTGATGTGATGAATGTGATGCTGTATGATGATGTTTTAATGTGTTGGAATGTGTGAAAATATCATGTGATGATGTAGAAGCGAACCTATGCATGATAGGTAAGAAACTAGCTAACTAGAAATACCGTAAAGCTAGAATTTAACATAGTTTTGACCCATTTGTTTATGGAACCAATCCAAACTGTTTTAATGGGAACATAATCAGATTTAGATTGTTTAGACATGAAAAACTTGGTATCATTTGAGTTAGAATCCAATTCTAGCACCTATGGGGAAACTAGTAGCTAGAAAACCGTAAAAATGCAAATGTAGAACTCTTAGAACATTTAATTTTCTGGAATCTGTCCAGCACCCTTACAACATGATAAACATGATTAATAATTAGTCCTTAAGCATAGGAATGTCTCATAATTGATTTAGATTTAATGTATAGCGCCTCAAAGTAAGATTTGAACCGAGAAAGGGTCTAAAACGTAAGTTCTAGAACCCCGTAAAAACGAGTTAGAGATTCTGTCCTATGCTATTCAGATTTAAGTATGAACATGAGAATGAAGAATGATGTTTAATATGAGCCTTAGGGGCATAAAATATGAGCGACGGATATTAGAGAGCTATATCTCAAGATTAAGACCCGTAGGGTCAAAGCATAAGCCACCGTGAGGGTAAGCGTTTGAATGATGTATGATGATGCATGAAGTATGCTAATGATGATGATGTTATTCATATGAGGAATTTATGAGGTTATATGTTTATGTGGCATAAAGCAAATTTGGAAGGAAATTGATTGTAATGACCGTTTTGGTCACGAATTTCCGACAAATTTGGAAGGAAACTTCGGTGTAATGACCGCTTTGGCCGCCGATTTCTGGCAAATTTGGGGACTTAAAGAGATTTTGAAAATTAAGGTACTAAGATGGGTTCTAGGATGACACCGTTCGGCCGAGCACCTCCATAGAACTCATGTGACATCGGTACCATTTTATACTCTTAGGTGACACCGGTTGCCGAGCACCCTAAGAGATTTGCCCCCAACCCGTACTCAGATAGTCCGGATTTATGATACGCTTATCGTTAAGTGGTAAGTAAGAACTAGTGACGACTAGTTAAGGTATGAGCTCATAACCTAGATGTATGACACGTTACGGGTGACACCGGTTCGGCCGAGCACCCCAGTTCGATTGTCTTTTAGGGTGGCCCATGAGGAAGAAAAGTTCATGATTATGATTATGTCACTATGTTTTGTCCCATATGAATGTTACTATTGCCACTTTATGCCACCAATGATGATGATGCTTGATGTTATGTTTTATGTATGTGCATTAGGTAGTGCCATGCATACATTTTCCATTATGTTGCATTCATGACATTAAGATCATCCTAAAATGAACGGACCTTGGCTAAAGTATATTTTTGAAGTTTAAAATGAACTAAATGCATGTTCGGTCATTTCATATAATTAAACCCAAGGTTCCTGAGGGCGTAGATGATGACACCTAGGTAGTAGGAGGCCCTACCGAGATTCTTTAGTAAGATTCTCACTCCCCTATCTCTTTCTTTCCGTCACGTCTTGAGATGGCGGCGTCAGTAGCATTCATGGACACCCGACATGGGAGGTGCACTATGTCCCGACTCACGGGTCATACCATTTTGAGGGCGGTGCGGTGCGGATTTTCATGTTTGTAGGGCGCCTTCGCTCATCCCGCACACCCATCACTTCTCCCGATCGCACCCTATGGCGACGGCGAGCGGTTTTTGAGCGCGGCGTACGCATGACGAGAGAGTACTCCGTAGGCACACCGCCGCCTTAGCCATGCGAGATTATCCCGACTATGTGCCCCGGACCTATTTCACCGAGACCGACCCATCCGAGGACCCGCCTACCCATCCGTATAGCGAGGACTGTGCCCCCTCTCCACCACAGATAAGGGAGGGCAGTGAGGATACCGTGACTCAGCCACGGCTTACGCGACGACCGGAGATGCGACCATACCGAAGGGGTCACCCTCGATCCCCATTCCGCCTCTTCACGTCCGAGGAGCTCGCCCAGTTTCCCGGATATCTGCCTCGTTCGCGAGATGGACGCCAGTAGGAGGTGACGATCGTCCGATGGAGTACCCGGTTAGAGCACACACACCACTTAGATGGGGATAAACCTTCTTTTGTTTAGAGGTTATCCTATTAGATGCACTCGGGTAGGGGAGTAGATTATGTTTATGTTTTAGGTTGTATTTCCCTTGTCCTGAATTAAGTCCCACACTTATAAGTGGGCAAGTTATATATATATGAGATTATATTCAGTGATGTTCATGATGTGCCTTATGTTATGATGATTGTGAGACGATTGTTTTACTTTGCATGGTTTACCGCTTATCGCATCACGCGGCTCTCACTTTTATTTCAAAAAAAATTACCCGTATTTTCCGCTAAGTAATTCAAAGTTAAATGGGAACTATGAAGTAACGGACTAATGATTAACCTAAATATGTTCTAGAGTATTGGGTTAAAAATTAGGATGTTACATTATGGTATCAGAGGCGTTTCGATTCTCATGGAGCCTGAGGATTGGACTGACTATGCTTTCTAAAGCGTGAAATGCGATAGCTAGGTCATGCGTGAGAGCTTAACTAGAGATAAGCTATAGGGTAGAAGTTCATGACCCTTGTCTACTTGCGTGTGCCATGGTAACTAGCTCATTTTACATGGAATATTGAGCCTGATCACCTCAGTGTTTATTGTCTCATGTGTTTAGGGACCAATGGCACCAAGGAGACAACCTAGGACCCCGACCGAGGGAGACCAAAGCGATGCCACTGCTGCTGCTGTTCGTGACATGGCTAGGGCCATGGAACGAATGTTCGAGAGGATGAACCAACAAGGGGACACCGGACGTGCTCCCTCAGCTGAAATGGTCGAGCAAGCGAGGTTTGGTGAGTTTCAAGCGAACCCACCAACCTTCCAGAGAGCCATGGACCGACAAAGCGATGAGTGGATCAAAAACATGGAGAAGATCTACTCCATGGTGGCTTGCTCGGAGGAGCAAAAGGTCACCTTCGCTGCTTATATGATGGAGTCGGATGCCGAGTTCTGGTGGACTGGCACCCGAAGACTGCTAGAAGCTTCTGGTACCGCTGTCAATTGGGAGCTATTCAAGACCTACTTCTATGAGAAGTACTTCCGGGAGTCCGTGAGGAACGCGAAAGATATTGAGTTCATGCAATCGACTCAAGGAGGGTTCATCGCCGCCAAGACAGCGAAATTCGAGGAGCTGATTAAGTTCTCTAGGGTGTTTCAAGGAAACCCCGACGAGGTGTGGAAGTGCGTCAAGTATGAGGGCGGACTAACGGCAGAGCTCAACTATGCTGTGGCGCACATGGAGATTAGGGACTTTCCAACCCTAGTCAACAAGTGCCGGATCATGGAAGAGGGACAGAAGAAAATCAATCTTTGCAAAGGCAAGACGAAACAAGGGCTAGCACCTCAACCCCCAAAATTCAAGCCCCAATATCCAAACCAATCCCGAAATCACTATAATCCCTACCAAACCAACTAGTTCAGACCACAACAACAACAAAGAACCCCCTTCCACCAACAACCCAAGCAGCCATACCGACCACAATTCCAGAACAACAACAACAACCGCAACAACCACAACAACAACCGACAAGGAGGGTCGGGCGGCCCCCGAAACAACCAAGGAGGGTCAAGTGGGACTAAGAACAGGACGCCTCAAGGAACCCCCGCCCAAGCTATCCCAGCCGTGCTATGTCCCAAGTGCGGGAAGGATCATGGCAATCGCCCACGCTTAGCGGGCGTAATATCTGCTCGATGCGAAAGTCTGGCCACTACGCCAAAGAATCGCACTAGTGGGAGGCCAGCAAGCCAGAATTCCCGGCCGCAACACCAAGGGAGGGTCTTCACCCTCAATGTAGACGAAGCGAACACATCCAACGGTCTCATAGAAGGTAAGTGCGAAATAGATGGTAGAACCTTAACTGTGCTATATGACTCTGGTGCAACACATTCTTTTATTTCATATGCTAGTGTCGAGACTCTAAATTTGAAAACTTCCAAACTTCCTTTTGATCTTATTGTCTCTACCCCCACAAATCATCCTGTGAATACTTGTTATTGTTGCCTAAATTGCCACCTCACCACAGAAAATAGATCATATGTTGTGGATTTAATTTGTTTACCCATGAAAGGTATAGGAGTAGTTCTTGGCATGGATTGGCTTCACGCCAACCGTGTATTGTTAGGCTGTGACACCAAAGCGATCGTCTTTCCTTCTCCCCTAGTGAAATAAGTCAACCTTTGAAACTCTATCTCAATGCCGTAGAGGTCCTGTGTAGTGGGAAAAAGACTAAGGGATATGTTCTCCTAGCCGCTAGCGAGGTACACTTTGAGCAGAATTTAGAGAATATACCTATAGTGAGAAACTATCCCGAGGTGTTTCCGGAAGATATACCCGAGTTCCCTCCCGAGCGAGAAGTGGAGTTCTCCATTGAGTTGGTTCGTGGAGCGGGACCAATCTCCATTGCCCCGTATAGAATGTCAGCCCTAGAACTAGCCGAGCTTAAAACCCGACTTGAGGAACTTTTAGAGAAAAGCTTCATAAGACCTAGTGCTTCACCATGGGAGCCCGGTCTTGTTTGTGAAAAAGAAGGACGGGAGTATGAGGTTGTGCATAGATTATAGGCAATTGAATCGTGTGACAGTGAAAAACAAATACCCTTTGCCTAGGATTGATGATCTCATGGACCAATTGAGAGGAGCGGTAGTGTTTTCCAAGATCGACCTAAGGTGAGGATACCACCAAATTAGAGTGAGAGATCAAGATATACCAAAGACCGCCTTTAGAACTTCGGTATGGACACTTTGAGTTCGCGGTGATGTCTTTGGGTTGACAAATGCTCTGCAGTTGTTTATGGATTACATGAATAGGATCTTTAGACCCTATTTAGATCAATTAAGTAGTCGCTTTTATAGATGATATACTCATCTATTCAAGACCCACGAGGAGCATGAGCGTCATTTAAGGATAGTTTTGGAGATTTTGAAGGAGAAAAAGCTATATGCAAAACTCTCTAAGTGTGAATTTTGGTTGGAGGAGGTCAAGTTTTTAGGGCACGTTGTGTCAAAAGGAGGTATAGCCGTTGATCCTAGTAAGGTAGAAGCCGTAATGAATTGGGATAGACCAACCACCGTAACAGAAATACGGAGCTTTTTGGGTTTAGCAGGCTACTACCGTAGGTTTATCAAAGGATTTTCCCAGTTAGCCCTACCCTTGACCAAGCTCACTAGGAAGAATGCCCCGTTTGAGTGGAGCCCCGAATGTGAGAAGAGTTTCCAAGAGCTTAAGGAAAGGTTAACCACGACCCCAGTCTTAGTCTTACCTGGCCCCAATGTACCCTTCGAGGTATATTGTGATGCTTGAGCAAAGGACTAGGGTGTGTGTTGATGCAAAATAGGCAAGTGGTAGCCTATGCATCACGACAACTCAAGCCTCACGAGGCTAACTACCCCACCCATGACCTAGAATTAGCGGCCGTAGTGTTTGCCTTAAAGATGTGGAGACACCACTTGTATGGTGTAAGGTTTGAAGTTTTCTCCGATCATAAGAGTCTCAAGTACCTCTTTGATCAAAAGGAGTTAAATATGAGGCAAAGAAGGTGGATGGAATTCCTCAAGGACTATGATTTCGGTTTAAGTTACCACCAGGCAAGGCTAATGTAGTCGCCGACGCCTTGAGCCGAAAGTCGTTACACTGTCCCACATGATGAACAAAGAACGTGAGTTGATAGAGAAGTTTAGGGATATGAATCTAGGGATGTCAAAGAACCGATAGAGGGATAAAGATGTGCTACCTTAGCGTAACAAGTGGATTTAAGCAGAGAATCATGTTAGCACAACGAGAGAATGAGGAGTTCGAAGAGATCATAGATCTTTGTTAAGTGGGGAAAGTTAAAAGGTTTCGAAAGAGGCGAGGATTGGATATGGAGATTTGAGGGAAGGATCTGCGTACCCCAAGATGGTGACCTCCGAGAGAAGATCTTGGAGGAGGCTCACAAAAGCTATTTCACCATTCATCCCGGTGTTACCAAGATGTACCAAGATTTGAAGAAGATGTTTTGGTGGCCCGGAATGAAAAAGGATGTAGTCGCCTGGGTTAGTAAGTGCTTGGTAAGTCAGAAAGTGAAAATCGAGCACCAAAAACCTTCAGGTTTGTTGCAACCCTGTCAATCCCGAATGGAAGTGGGAATGCATATCTATGGATTTCGTGACAGGATTGCCTAAGGCATAAGCTGGCCATGATGCTATATGGGTGATAGTGGATCGACTAACCAAGTCGGCACACTTTCTACCTATTAGAGTGACGTACTCTTTAGATAAATTGGCTCGATTATACATCCAAGAGATCGTAAGATTGCATGGAGTACCGTCGACGATAATCTCGGATAGAGATCCGCGGTTTACGTCGCGTTTTTGGGGAGCCTTCCAAAAGGCGTATGGTTCAAAGCTATGCTTGAGCACTGCTTACCACCCACAAACAGACGGACAATCTGAAAGGACGATCCAAACCCTAGAGGATATGCTAAGAGCCTGTGTGTTAGACCAAAGGGGAAGTTGGGATAGGTACTTGCCTTTGATCGAGTTTGCGTATAACAATAGTTATCACGCAAGCATCGATATGGCACCGCACGAGGCATTGTATGGAAGGAAGTGCCAATCACCTTTGTGTTGCTACGAGCCTGAGGGGCAAAGTGTCTTAGGACCCGATGTAGTGAGGGAAACAACGGAACAAATCAAGAGGATCAGGGATAGGATGCTCACTGCTCAAAGTAGACAAAAGAGCTATGCGGACAAGCGGCGCAAGCCCTTGGAGTTCGAGGAGGGAGAACATGTGTTCCTTAGGATTACCCCCACTACAGGCATAGGAAGAGCCATGAAAGTCAAAAAGTTGAGCCCCCGATTTCCTTGGTCCCTTCCAAATCCTTCAAAGGATAGGAACAGTTGCCTACAAAATAGCCTTACCCCCTAATCTTTCTAATCTCCATGACGTCTTTCACGTCTCTCACTAAGGAAGTATGAGTCCGACCTAGCCACGCTTTAGAGCGAGCATGTTCGATTAAGGGACGACCTAACTTTCAATCTTCCCTACGAGAATCGTGGACCGCGAGTCAGCGGTGAGGAACAAGTCTGTTCCATTGGTAAAGGTAGCATGGGGACGCGACAAATTCGAAGAGTTTACATGGGAGCTAGAGTCAGAAATGCAAGACAAGTATCCCGAGCTTTTCTAAGGTAACGAATTTCGAGGGCGAAATTCTTTTAAGGAGGGAGTAATGTAACACCTCGATTTTTCCTCGTCGAGGAAATGACCAAAATGCTCTCGAGGTCATTTCTCGACCGAACTCGAGGGTAACCAACTCAGTCATCCTCGAAGGGTCAACTCAATGTTTGAAGGGATTGAATGGCCTTTGAATGCTTTCGAGCGAAAATTTCGTTTTCCAGATTTCGTCAAAATGACCAAAATACCCTATAGCGTTTTTCTGGCGGGTAAAGGTGCCGTTTGAGCCGGAACTTTCCCCAGAGGTTTAAAAACATGATTTCATGTGTCTAGAGGTATCTGTTCAAGTCCCGGTGGTCGGGCAGTTTTAGTCTTGAAATTACGATTTTGCCCTGGAATAGTATTTTTAAGCTTAGTGACGTAATTAAGCAAACCTAAGCAATATTAGGCTCTAAACGAAGATTAATTTATTTCCTAATTAATCTAGAGTCAAAATAATTTATTAAAGTTAATTAGAACCTAAAATTGCTTAGATTAAACTTAAATCCTTTTTAGAACTCAAGATTCCTAGTCTTGGAATCATGAATAGTGTTTTCTCTCTCCAATTCCTTAAATCAAGGAAATGTGTCTAGAGTTGTTTAAACTCTAAATTGAGGATTTAACTCTCTAATGGTGCAAGACCACTCCTTAATTATGTCTAGACCACCTTAATTACCCATTTACCTTACCTAAACACCTTCTTACAAATTCCTAATCTTAAGCATAATCAAAGATACACCTAAACACAACTCTAAACCACAATTAAAATGCAAACTAATCCTCCCCATGGGCTGATGCATTTCGGCCAGCACCTTTCCCCATTGACCACATGTTTAATTATTTTCTCACTCAAAGAACCATGCTTGAGCCATACCTTGAGCCATACCTCACCATGCTTTGAACCATACCTCACCATACCTCAAGAACACATTATCTCACCTCATGGAACTCATGGAGAGCCTCCATTCTGCACCTCATGGCGGAAGTCATCGTCACTAACATAGATCCTCCATTTGTTTGAATTCCCTATAAATAGAATGCCTTGAGGAGCTTGCACCACTTTTAGATCATTTGCTAAGTTTAGGAAACACTCAAAGCTTTTCTTTTTCTCTCAAAGTCTTTGTGTTCTTCAAGTTCTTGGAGTTCTTCAAGTTCTTCATCATCTTCATCTCCTTCTTCCATCTTCAAGTTCATCACACCAAGTAGGGATTTTCTTTCATGTGTTCTTTCTTTAAAGTTCTTGTTCTAAGCTTAAAGTTCATAGTTTCTCTTGATTCTTTTTAGAACTTCTTTTCTTCCCTTTACCTTTTCATTTTCGGCCATGGGCCTTGGAGAACAAAGGAATGAGAGCTTGATGATGAGAGTTTCATGATGATGTTCATCACTTGAGACAAACTCTAGAGCTTGATTTTTGTTCTTGAGCAAAAGTGTTTCTAGATTTTTCCTTTCTTGAACTTTTGAGAACCTTAACTTTGATGTTGTTTCAAAATGGTTCTAATGACTCAATGATGAGGTCTCATGATGTTGGAGTTTGTATATCACCAAGATCATGGATTCTAGAGTTTCAAACATTTCTTTTCTTTCCTTGAAGTTTCGGCCATTACCTTTTCCTTTTCATGCTAGATGTTTGATTTTTAAATATGTTATGTTGAGTTCTAAGAACTCTAGACTTTTACCTTGTCTTGGTTTGATGAGTTTGGGTTGAGGTTTAAGTTCCTTTAAAGTCTTGTTAAGAGCTCTAGAAAGATAAAATGAACTTGCATAATTTATTTTATGCTTGCATTCATATTTACATTCTTGCTATGCATCTTTACTTTCAAGCCATCACCTAAGAACATAAAGATTAAAATGGAACTTGTATCATCACTTAACTTAATTCTCAAAGCCTTTCTATTTCGGCCTTAAAGTCGATTGTTGTTGGGCCTAGAGCACTAAAATAAAGAATTGAACTTGCATTATCACCTAATTAATTTCTCGAATGCCTATCTATTTCGGCCTTAAAGTCGATTGTTGTTGGGCCAAGAGCACTAAAATAAAGAATTGAATCTTCCATCTTTACTTTCAAGCTTGCACGTTTAAGATTATGCTTCGTGATATTTACTTTCAAGTTTACACGTTTAAATTATGCCTTGCATATTTAATTTCAAGACATCACTTTACCTTGAAAGCAAGATTAAAAATGAAGAGCATGAGCACGTTTAGTTTATGTCGTAACTTAAGAACCTAGAGCTCAAAGACTTGCCCATTTCATTCCAAGTTAAAGTTTAATGCAAACCACACTTTGAATGTATGCGTTGCCAAGTAGTGAAGATGGACTTGCAATGAGTTTTCATCTAGCTACTAGGACCAATAGCCTATGTTTTGAGTTTTCCTTAAAGTTTGACAATTCTTCATAAGGTTATGTCGTTACAAGTTGTGATTCCAATCTCTTTTAGGGGATGGAATATGTTTTGGTCAGTGACCTAAGGCTTCACTTAGCCTCTTGACGATTTAAAATGTCTTGCAAAGAGTTTTAGAAATTCTAAATTGATTCCAAGAGAAACTAGTTAACTTATGTACCTAGAAATGTCAATTTAATTCTCTTATTGAGGCAAGATGTTTTCGGTTCTGATGTGATGAATGTGATGCTGTATGATGATGTTTTAATGTGTTGGAATGTGTGAAAATATCATGTGATGATGTAGAAGCGAACCTATGCATGATAGGTAAGAAACTAGCTAACTAGAAATACCGTAAAGCTAGAATTTAACATAGTTTTGACCCATTTGTTTATGGAACCAATCCAAACTGTTTTAATGGGAACATAATCAGATTTAGATTGTTTAGACATGAAAAACTTGGTATCATTTGAGTTAGAATCGAATTCTAGCACCTATGGGGAAACTAGTAGCTAGAAAACCGTAAAAATGCAAATGTAGAACTCTTAGAACATTTAATTTTCTGGAATCTGTCCAGCACCCTTACAACATGATAAACATGATTAATAATTAGTCCTTAAGCATAGGAATGTCTCATAATTGATTTAGATTTAATGTATAGCGCCAAAGTAAGACGGAACCGAGAAAGGGTCTAAAACGTAAGTTCTAGAACCCCGTAAAAACGAGTTAGAGATTCTGTCCTATGCTATTCAGATTTAAGTATGAACATGAGAATGAAGAATGATGTTTAATATGAGCCTTAGGGGCATAAAATATGAGCGACGGATATTAGAGAGCTATATCTCAAGATTAAGACCCGTAAGGGTCAAAGCATAAGCTACCGTGAGGGTAAGCGTTTGAATGATGTATGATGATGCATGAAGTATGCTAATGATGATGATGTTATTCATATGAGGAATTTATGAGGTTATATGTTTATGTGGCATAAAGCAAATTTGGAAGGAAATTCGTGTAATGACCGTTTTGGCGCCAATTTCCGACAAATTTGGAAGGAAACTTCGGTGTAATGACCGCTTTGGCCGAATTTCGGCAAATTTGGGGACTTAAAGAGATTTTCAAAATTAAGGTACTTAGTTGGGTACTAGGATGACACCGGTTCCGCCGAGCACCTCCATAGAACTCATGTGACATCGGTACCATTTTATACTCTTAGGTGACACCGGTTCGGCCGAGCACCCCTAAGAGATTTGCCCCCAACCGTACTCGGATAGTCGGGATTTATGATACGCTTATCGTTAAGTGGTAAGTAAGAACTAGTGACGACTAGTTAAGGTATGAGCTCATAACCTAGATGTATGACACGCTCGGGTGACACCGGTTCGGCCGAGCACCCCGATTCGATTGTCTTTTAGGGTGGCCCATGAGGAAGAAAAGTTCATGATTATGATTATGTCACTATGTTTTGTCCCATATGAATGTTACTATTGCCACTTTATGCCACCAATGATGATGATGCTTGATGTTATGTTTTATGTATGTGCATTAGGTAGTGCCATGCATACATTTTCCATTATGTTGCATTCATGACATTAAGATCATCCTAAAATGAACGGACCTTGGCTAAAGTATATTTTTGAAGTTTAAAATGAACTAAATGCATGTTCGATCATTTCATATAATTAAACCCAAGGTTCCTGAGGACGTAGATGATGACACCTAGGTAGTAGGAGGCCCTACTGAGATTCTTTAGTAAGATTCTCACTCCCCCTATCTCTTTCTTTCCGTCACGTCTTCAGATGGCGACGTTCGTAGCATTCATGGACACCCCGACATGGGAGGTGCACTATGTCCCGACTCACGGGTCATACCATTTTGAGGCGTGCACGGTGCGGATTTTCATGTTTGTAGGGCGCCCTTCGCTCATCCCGTGCACACCCATCACTTCTCCCGATCGCACCCTATGGCGACTAGCGGGTTTTTTGAGCGCGGCGCAGACGCATGACGAGAGTACTCCGTAGGCACACCGCCGCCTTAGCCATGCGAGATTATCCCGACTATGTGCCGGACCTATTTCACGGAGACCGACCCATCCGAGGACCCGCCTACCCATCCGTATAGCGAGGACTCGCCCTCTCCACCACAGATAAGGGAGGGCGGTGAGGATACCGTGACTCAGCCACGGCCACGCGACGACCGGAGATGCGACCATACCGTGGGGTCACCCTCGATCCCCATTCCGCCTCTTCACGTCCGAGGAGCTCGCCCGATTCCGGATATCTGCCTGCTTCGCGAGATGGACGCCTTGATGGAGGTGACGATCGTCCGATGGAGTACCCGGTTAGAGCACACACACCACTTAGATGGGGATAAACCTTCTTTTGTTTAGAGGTTATCCTATTAGATGCACTTTCGGGTAGGGAGTAGATTATGTTTATGTTTTAGGTTGTATTTCCCTTTGTCTTGAATTAAGTCCCACACTTATAAGTGGGCAAGTTATATATATATGAGATTATATTCAGTGATGTTCATGATGTGCCTTATGTTATGATGATTGTGAGACGATTGTTTTACTTTGCATGGTTTACCGCTTATCGCATCACGCGGCTCTCACTTTTATTTCAAAAAAAAATTACCCGTATTTTCCGCTAAGTAATTCAAAGTTAAATGAGAACTATGAAGTAACAGACTAATGATTAACCTAAATATGTTCTAGAGTATTGGGTTAAAAATTAGGATGTTACAAAATAGGGGTTATGTGTGTTATGTGTGCTAATAGAGCAGAAGAATCTCATTTTGGGTTTCGATATGCAAAATGACCAAAATAATCATGCGGCTAATTAACACAGAATTAATTGCCGATTTGGGCTTGAACTTCACCCGGAAGTTTGAAATGTCGTTTTTAAGAGTTATTTAAGGCTTTTTTAAGTCCTGGAGGTCCCGGGTAGTTTTTGAGAAAATTACGATTTTGCCCCTGCATAGTGCATTTTGGGCCTAATGATATGATTAGCAAAATCTAAGCAATATTAGGCTCTAATTAAAGATTAGTGAATTCTAATCACTAATTTAGAGTCAAAATAATTTATTAAAGTTAATTAGAACCTAAAATTACTTAGATTAAACTTAAACCTCTTTTGAAACTCAAGATTTCAAGTCATGGAATCTTGAATAGTGTTTTCTCTTACCAATTCCCTAAATCAAGGAAACATGTTGGCATTGGATTCCTACTTAATGAAGTTTGACTTCACTAAGTGAGCAAGACAACTCTCTAATTATGTCTTGAGTAGGTTAATCACTTACTTGCTAGCCCAAACACTCCATTAACAATTCCTAATCATGTTTTCCTCTAAACTCAATTCCTAATACAAAAGAAAGAAAAATATCTCCTCATGCCCATGCCTCCATGATTGTCACCCATACCTCCCACCACACCTTCACATGTGGAAAATTACACACTCAAGGAACTATGCCTAAGCCCATACCTAAGACCATACCTAGCCATACCTATACCATACCTTACCATGCCTCCATGAAACCAATACTCTCACCTCATGGAACATGAGGTTTCGGCCACTCCCTCCATTCTTATACCCTTGGTTTTGTTTTCTATAAATACACATGCAAATGAACTTGTAAGAACCTTTAGATCATTGGCTAAGCTTTGAGTTTTCAAGAGCAACTTCAAGTTCTTTCCTTTTCTCTTAAAGTTCAAGAGTTCTTTTCATCTTCTTCATCTTCTTCTTCTTGCTCACAAAGAACCACCCCTCAACCATGCACTACCTTCTAAACACTTAGCCTTGCCTTTCCAAAGATCAAACTCAAGAAACACAAATTTCTTCCTTTCTTTCTCTCCTTGGTCGAACACACCTCCAAGCTTCAAGGAAGATTTTTCTTTCATCATTCTCTCAAGATCAAGTCCTTTCGATCTCCAAGAAAACATACCTTTGGTAGGGAGTTGTTTTGATAATTATTTCTTTGCTTTGATAAGCTTTATTCTTGGTACTTTAATGCTTTACAAAATCGGTTTCTTCCTTTTCTTTTCTTTTAACATTTTAGGCTTCATGGGCTTGTTGGCTTCTCATGATAGCTTGATGATGAGTGTCTCTAGATGATGACTTGAGTTCATCACAATGAGGTCTCTAAAGCTTGAGTTTTGCTTTCTTGAAAGTTTTTATTAAAAATGGTACATAGCCCACTAATGATTTTACCTTAAAAGAAAATATATAACACTTAATTTCAAAGAGCCCAAAGCTTACCCTTGCCAACCTTAAATTTGGCCGGCCGTTCTAGAGGTTACTCTAGATAAGAGTTCTTGGGCATAAAATAAAGAATATGGTGTATTTCATTCCTTTTTGATTTCGGCCCTTTTTCCTTTTCTTTATGGTTTTGTTTCCTTTTGAATCCATCTCCTAGAGCTTGATGATGATGTTCACACCATAAGGTTTTATTTGAAACCTTGTTACAAAGAACACTAAAGCTTGCTTTATCTTGCTAAGATAAGTTTGGGGTTGAGGTTTATGTTCCTTTAAAGTCTTGAATGAGCTCTAGTAAGACATAAAATGAACTTGCATTCATATTTATATTTCAAGTCCTTGCATGGTATATTTATATCCAAGCTTTGCATTCATGTTTATATTTCCTCGTCAACACCTAATAATTAATCTCGAAGCCTACCTATTTCAACCTTAAAGTTGATTGTTGATTTAGAGTGAATACTCTAACGAGCCTAGAGCACTAAAATAAAGAATTGGACTTGCATATCATGTTTATTTCCAAGTTATCACCTAAAGCTCCAAGATAAGAAATGAACTTGCATTTCATATTTATATTTCTTATCTAGCATGTTTAAGATTTTGCCATCACCTAAATTCAAGGATTAAAAATGAACTTGCATCTCATATTTACTTTGAAGCTCTCATTTTATTTTATAATGAAGAATGAAATAAAGTGCATAGCATGTTTATGATTTTTCCATCACTAAAAGTTCCTAGAGCTCAAAGACTTCCCCTTTTTATCTCAAGAAAAAGTTTGGATGTGGAGGCATTCTTGTGAATGCATACTCTCGGCCATGTGATGATGATGAGCTTGGTATAAGTTTCATTTAGTCACAAAGGCCAATAATCTATGTCCTAAGATTTTTTGTAGGTAGTAAGAGTTTAAAGAAAGCTACAAACATGATTTTATGGATTAAACCTCTTTCAAGAATATTTTAAATTAGCTATTGCCCTATGGCCTTTTTTTTAGCACCCTTGAGAAAATTAGCTTTCAAGAGTTTTAGAAGTTCTAAATTGATTCCAAGAGAAACTAGTAACTTACATGCACTTGAAATGAGATTTTATGTGATTATGTGAGATATATATTTCGGCCACTGCCTTAGATTTATGATCACTGTATGATGCTGTTTTAACATGTTAGAATGTTTGTAAATTATGATTAATTCATGCTAGAGTTGATTTGTGAATGTTAGGAAGAATAAGTATTTAGAAAGGATTAGAAATGAGAATTTTAGAACACCTAGAAACTAAAATTTCTAGATTCTGTTCCAGCATGATTAATCATAGTTAAAGTGATTTATAATTAGTGTAAATGTGTAGGAATCCCTCATAAGTGGTTTAGGAATTAATTATAGTACCTTAGGCGAAGACGGAACTTAGAAAGGGTCTAAGATGTAGTTTCTAGAACCCCATAATAGAATGATAAAAAATTCTGCCCACATTTTATGATGCTGTCCAGAATTTTTTAGGATCATAAAAACAAGTGAGAATCATTAGTCGTGAACCTATAGGTGCATAAAAGCTTAAAAATGGATAATAGATTGGCTAGATTTCAAGTTTAATACTTGTAAGGGTCAAAGGCATGAAGCTTTGTGAGTTAAGTAACATGATGACGCTCATTAGTGTTGATACATGTGCTATGAAGGATATGTTTATATGACTTGGATGGTTTATTCTGAATATGGAATTATGATTGAATGTACATACTCTATATGTTTTGTGGCATAAAGCAAGTTTGGGAAAATTCGGTGTACAACCATGGTGCTGTCGAACTTTTGCCAAATTTGAGGACTTAGAAAGCTATTTTTTAAAAGATATGAGATACGTTCTGGGCGACACCAGTTTAGCCGAGCACGCCCAAGAACAGATATGACATAGTACTGAGATACGTTTTGGGACAGATGTGACATAGTACTGAGACACGATTTGGGTGACACCGGTTTACCCAAACACCCCCAGGAACAAAACTGTGAGGGTATTGACATCGAGCTTGCCAAAGCGGACAAATAATTGTGTACTAGATACCAATAATTGTGTTTCAAAGAAAGAAATGATGTGTTACCCCCTCTATTACCCCATATTAAATCTAGCGATGGCTAGTTAGGTTGAGCTCATCCTAGGCAATCGGTTAGGTCGGTTGGTTCTGGTGGTAATTGTAAAAATCGCCGAGGCTGGCATGTTGGTTGGTTTTGGTGATGACGTAAGAGGGTGGAATTAATAAGAAAGAAATGTGAGAATTCATTCATGAAGAGTGAAATTACCATGGGTTTTCCTGCCTACCCATGCATGTTGTATAAGTTTTTACTCATTACATGGCCCTATCATACATTCATCTATGGGCCACTGTGTTAGTTTTATAGATTATCCCCTCATCTTGTGCTTAGCCCTACCTTGTGTTTTGAATTTACACGTTGTTGATTTATGTCGCATGCACTGAGGTATTGCCATGCATACATGAGATACTTGTTGTATTCATGCATTAAGATTCATGCTAAAAGATACGAGCCTCGGCTAATGATATTTGAAAATTTAACAAATGAATCTTATTTATGCCTACTAGTTTCATAATTAAACCCGAGGTTCTTGAGAACGATGATGATGACACGTATGTGAAAAGGGAAGCCTTACTGAGATTTTTGTATAAGTTTCTCACTCCCTTCTTTTTCTTTTCCATCTTCATTTTCAGGCAAGGTTGACAACGACGTCCGTGGATTGCCTTGAGGTGCCAACATGGAAGTAGCTTGATGGTCAAGAACAGAATGGCGCAGTGGAAGCGGGGACATAGACTTAGCTTATTTACATCATAGTTATGTGTAGTTTTTGAATTGTTATATGCTCAACCCTTACAAGTGGGCTCAATATATTTGATATAGTATTATTGTGGAATATTCCTATATTATTAATACTATTAATATTTTTTGACTTGATATTTGAAGTTAATGTTATATGATGATGTGCTGATGGTTGTTCTTTTTGTAGAGCCTATCTGATGATTTTATTTATGTTATTCTTTTTATGTTTACGCTTTATGTTAATGACCTTTTACGTTATGTGCGGCTCACGTTTTGTTTATGTTTTCAAAAAAAAAAAATTTCCCCTATTTTCCACTAAGTATTTTAAAGAAATGTTTTAAAGAATGAGACTAAGAGTAATAGACTAATGGTTAACCTAAATACGTTCTAGGAGTATTGGGTTAAAAATTAGGATGTTACATCCCGGGCTTAAACAGACATAATACATCCCTTAAAAACACCATCCCAAACTTCCGACTAAAGTTTGGGTCCAATCGGTAATTAATTCGGCATTAATTTGTCGTTTGGGTATTTTGGTAATTTTGAGAGGAAAAACCAAAAATTGAGATTTTCATCTCTAACATCATGCATAACACAATTATTCCCCTTCAAACATTAAAACATCTACTCGAGGTTTGCCCAGACCGACTTTCCTTGATTCTCGGGTAAAAATGACTTTAGGGGCATTCTAGTCATTTGCACACAGGGGAAAAAAATTGGGTCGTTACATTACTCCCCTCCTTAAAAAGAATTTCGTCCTCGAAATTCACTGTGTACATGGTCATACTAGTCGGATAGACCTGATGGGTCAAAATGAAAGAAACAAAGGCAATGAAAAATAGATAATATGAGGGTTTACCAACAATCCAAGCACTTTTGAAGAATATGACTCGACTAGGCATAAGTGACTATGTGTAACACCCTAAAAAAAAATTAAAAAAATTAGTTAAAAATTAATTTGAGTTTTATTGGTCATAATTTCAAAAATCTAACAGTTTTAACAATGATGAAAATGGTTTAACGGATTTGTTAAAAAACAAAGTGAATAGTACCTACGGGCCTTACCAGCCTGTCGGGACAGCCGAAACCCTAGAATCGGGACCCGGAGATGCCCAAAACTAAGAAATTAGAGGATTGAGATTAAAAATAGTAAGGAATGAGGATTGTATACCTGGAAAATAATTTTGAGTAATGTTTGATTTCCCGAGTATGATGTTTTACCTGTTTGGTAGAGTTTTGATGTGCAGTTTCTAACGCTATACAAGTTACTTGGTGGCCAAGTAGCCTCCACCAACCACTTTATGCCAAGTGGATGGCAAGGATTAAAATTTGAAAAGCAAGTTTTAATCCTGACCTTACATTTATTATATTTTACCTGGGAGTCAATATTTCATCCATTCGGTGGAATTTCGGTATGTGATTTCAACACCGAAAAAGGTACTTGTTCACCAAGTTAAAGTGAGCCACTTATATTAAGCCAAGTGGATGGCCAAGATTCATTCTTTGACCAACCAAATAAATTCTACCCATCCATCTCATTATTTTCTTTTAAGAGAAAGAAATACATACTTTGACTACACAATTATGACACCTAACTCAAGATAAATACAAAGCCACCAACCTTATCACCCCACCATCATCATTTTTGACCAAGAGGCCTAGAAACACAGGCCACCATTGTTCTTTCTCTTCAACCTTCATTCTTGCTTTTAAATCCCCAAAACCTAAGCTCAAAGTCACTAAAACACCAAGATTGTTTCACAAAACTTGTTCTACTCTCCATAATCTACAAAACTAACCGATTAGAATTTTGAATAATCTCCAAGTTCCACCTTGAGCAATCATTCTCCACTGTTTAAGCAAGGGTTAGGTTCTAGTTGGAAGACTTGAAGTGAGGAAAAATCATTTTTGAAAGATCCTTTGGAGTTAGAAGCCTTAAAGCTTCACAAGTAGGGTTTTCTTTGGCCTTTTCTTTCAAAATTTGTTCTGAATGTTTCTGATTGGTCTTGGTCCAAAATTTTTGATTGTATTAGTTGATGACATATGGATATTGATGTATTAATTTTGGTGGGGTGTTTGGATGTTTTTAGAAAACTTATTTTGGCAAATCAAGTGTTGAATCATGTGCTGGAATTCTCGGATTTGTACTGTCAGGTTATGAATCATGAATTTTCTGATGCATTTGTAGATTTTTTATGAGCTAGAAAAATTATATGTTGAAGCTAACATCCTGAGACAACTCCATGATTTTTCTTGGGTCCAAAAAATGACTTTTACTATTTTATAAAAATCAGAAACCGAGACTTTTGTTGAGTTGTCTGGACAGCCAATTCTGAAGCTCTAAGTTTGTCTAATTTTGTTACCATAGCAAATGATTGATTTTTCCAGCGAAATTTTTACAAGACATTGGGACATGTTGAAGTCCAACCATAAATTTTTGTATAATTTGATATGATCATTTGATAGGATAATAAGATTGGAACTTTGGTTGTGGCTGTGGCTGTAAATAGGGGGTTTCTGGCCTCCGAATTTGTCTAATTTTGCTAACATAGTTAAGGGACTCTTTTTGCCTGAAATTTTCACAAAACCTTAGGGATACATTGAAGTGTCTTGGATGATTTTTGTAGCCTCTGAATTGATTGTATGGTATGCAAATAAATTTGTACTACAATGGTGTGAAATCTACCCAATTGCTAGAAATGACCCAAAGACTTGAATTGATAATGTAATGGTATTTTGGTTCTAGTATGACATGAATACTTGATATTAAATATTTGGCCATGTGACTTGTGATGTATAAATGCATACTAGAGGAAGTAAAGATTGGTTTATGAGGCACGATTGAAATCATAATGTGAATGAATACCTATATATGTTTTATACATACATTGGAAAAAAAAGGTGAATAATATATTGAATTAAGTTCCGTAGCCATAAGTAAAAATGAGATCCCCTTTGACTTGTCAAGGGCAAATAAGAAACATGAGATCCTCTATGACTTGTCGAGGGCAAATAGAGCGATATGAGATCCTTTTGACTTGTCGAGGGCAAATAGAGAGAGATGAGATCCTTTTGACTCGTCGAGGGCAAATAGAGAGAGGTGGGATCCTTTTTGACTTGTTGACGGCAAATAAAGATAGATGAGATCCTTTTCGATTTATCAAGGGAAACTGAAGATAATTTCCCTATATTTGGCATATACATATTTGTATCATATCGAATCATTTTGATTGACATTATTTACCATGATTATGAGGTTATGATAAATGTGTACAAAGTGGTTGACTTTTAAAAACAACCTACTTTGGAAATATGATTCAGAACTTTAAAAATGAATCGTTATTATGTAATGCTTGATCACCTTTTTCTTAATAAACCGAAGTGGCTGGAACGATGACGATGACATGGATTTTATTATGTATTTTGGGAATACCCTGCTGGGAATTTTAGAATTCTCACCCTTACTTATTTTATATTCCCATGTCATCTCTAGGTTGACTCAGAAAAAAACGAAACTGCTACAAGAAAGACTAAATTGGAATTGCAGTAGTTTAGTGGTAGAAATATGTATCTGTTGTACTTAGTTGTAGTTATATGTATGCAAGTGTAATAGAGAACAGATATGTATTGAAGCTCATAGAAGAGCTTCCCTTTTGTACTTTGTATGAAATGAATGTTTTGGTTTCATTGTTATATATTTTAATAGAATTACACTTAGTTATTTCATGCATTAATCGAGCTTGTTATAGATATGTAAGAAAGGTCTGTTAATTTGTAAGTGACAACTCTTGAGTCCAATGTCATGGCTTAAGACTGATGTTGTACTTGATAGGCTGTTATATTACATGTAATGCCTGGGGATTGCGAAGTTAGGGAGTCATCGTCAATGCAAGGAGGCACGGACAAGGAGCGACTCTTGGCAGACTTCGAAAGCGGAAGGGTACATGAATGAACCGATTACACACCCGAATGAGAGGTGTAACATCCTAATTTTTAACCCAATACTCTAGAACATACTTAGGTTAATCATTAGTCTGTTACTTCATAGTTCTCATTTTTACTTTGAAATACTTAGCAAAAAATACGGGTAAATTTTTGTTTTGAAATACAAAGTGAGAGCCGCGTGATGCGATATAACACGTAAAGGGCAAAACATTCATATCATAGCGTCATAGCATAGGGCACATAAAGGCATATCATGAGAAACACTAAATATCATCTCATATATATATATATAACTTGCCCACTTATAAGTGTGGGACTTAATTTAGTACAACACAAGTAATACAATTAAAAAGGAAATACAAGAGAAAGTGCAACGGAAACTATAAAAGCAACTCCCCTACCTAAGTGCAACTAACGGGATGACCTCTAATACAAAAGAAGGTTCATCTCCATCTAAGTGGTGTGTGCTCTACCCGGGTACTCCATCGGTCGATCGTCACCTCCTATTGACGTCCATCTCGTGAACGAGGCAAATATCCGAGAAACTAGGCGAGCTCTTCGGGCGTAAAGAGACGGAACGGGGATCGAGAGCGACCCCCGCAGTGTGGCCGCATCTCCGGTCGTCGTGCAAGCCATGGCTGAGTCACGGTATCCTCACTGCCCTCCCTCATCGGTGGGGGAGAGGGGGCGGAGCTCGCGGAGCTCTCGCTATACGGATGGGTAGGCGGGTCCTCGGACGGGTCGGTCTCCGAGAAGTAGGTCCGGGGCACGTAATCGGGATAGTCTCGCATGGCTGAGGCGGCGGTGTGCATGCGGAGCACTCTCTCGTCATGCGTACGCGCGCGCTCAAAAACCCACTCGTCGTCGCCATAGGGTGCAGTCGGGGAGAAGCGATGGGTGTGCATGGGATGAGCGAAGGGGCGTCCTACGAACATGAAAACCCGCACCGTGCACTATCCCTCAAAATGGTATGACCCGTGAGCTGGGTCATAGTGCACCTCCCATGTCGGGGTGTCCACGAATACCACGAACGTCGCCATTTGAAGACGTGACGGAAAGAAAGAGATTGAGGGAGTGAGAATCTTGCTAAAGAATCTCAGTAGGGCCTCCTACTACCTAGGTATCATCATCTACGTCCTCAGGAACCTTGGGTTTAATTATATAAAATGAGTGAGCATGCATTAAGTCCATTTTTAAGTTCTAAAACATAGTTTAGCCAAGGTCCATTCATTTTAGGATGATCTTAATGTCATGAATGCAACATAGTAGAGAATGTATACATGGCGCTACCTAATGCACATACATAAATCATATCATCAAGCATCATCATACTTAGTGGCATAAAGTGGTAATAGAAACATTCATATGGGACAAACTTAGTGACATAATCATAATCATGAAACTTCTCTTCCTCATGGGCCACCCTAAAAGACAAGCGCTCTGGGGGTGCTCGGCCGAACCGGTGTCACCCAGAACGTGTCACATATCTAGGTTATGAGCTTATACCTTAATTAGTCGTCACTAGTTCTTACTTACCACTTAACGATAAGCGTATCATAAATCATAAATCCCGACTATCTGAGTACGGGTTAGGGGGCAATTCTCTTAGGGGTGCTCGGCCGAACCGGTGTCACCTAAGAGTATAAATTGGTACCGATGTCACATGAGTTCTATGGAAGTACTCGGCCGAACCGGTGTCATCCTAGAACCCATCTTAGTACCTTAATTTTCAAAATCTTTTTAAGTCCCCAAATTTGTCGGGAATTCGACGGCACAAAGGCATTACGCCGAATTCCTTTCAAATTTGCTTTATGCCACATAAACATATATCCTCATGAATTCCTCATATGAATAACATAATCATTCTTCACATAACACATGCATCATCATAGAACATTCAAACGCTTACCCTTACGGTAGCTTATGCTTTGACCCTTACGGGTCTTAATCTTGAGATATAGTTTTCTAACATCCGTCGCTCATATGTTATGCACCTAAGGGCTCATAATTAATCATCATTCCTAATCCTCATGTTCATACTCAAATCTGAAAAGCATAGGGCAGAATTTCTAACTTGTTATTACGAGGTTCTAGAACTTACGTTTTAGACCCTTTCTTAGTTCCGTCTTTGCCTAAGGCGCTATAATTTAAATCTAAATCAATTATGAGACATTCCTATGCTTAAGAACTAATTTTAAATCACATTTATCATGTTGTAACATTGCTGGACAGAATCCAGAAAACTAAATGTTCTAAGAGTTCTACATTTGCATTTTTACGGTTTTCTAGTTACTAGTTTCCCGATAGGTGTTAAAATTCAATTCTAATCCAAATGTTACCAAGTTTTTCATGTCTAAACAATCCTAATCTGATTATGTTCCCATTAAAACATTTTGGATAAGTTCCAAAAACAAATGGGTCTAAACTATGTTAAATTCTAGCTTTACGGTGTTTCTAGTTAGCTAGTTTCTTACCTATCATGCATAGAATCGTTTCTACATCATCATGTGATATTTTCACACATTCTAACACATCAAAACATCATCATACAGCATCACACTCATCATGACAAAACCGAGATCATGGAGCTTCAGTAAGAGAATTAAATTGACATTTCGAGGTACATAAGTTAACTAGTTTCTCTTGGAAATCAAATTAGAATTTCTTAAACTCTTTGCAAATCATTTCAATTCATCAAGAGGCTAAGAGAAGCCTTAGGTCAGTGAACAAAATATATTTCATCTTCTAAAAGGGAATAAAGTCATATCTCATGATAACATAACCTTGTAAAGATTTGTAAAGCTTTAAGAAAAACTTAGAACATAGACTATTAGTCCTTGTAGCTAGATGAAAACTCATTGCAAGTCCATCATCACTACTTGGCCGAAAACATGCATTCAAAGAATGCATTCACATTAAACCTTAACTTGAAATGAAATGGGCAAGTCTTTGAGCTCTAGGTTCTTAAGTTATGACATAAATTAAACGTGCTCATGTATTTCATTTTTAATCTTGCTTACAAAATAAAGTGATGACTTAAAATAAATATGCAAGGCATAAACTTAAACATGCAAGCTTGAAAGTAAATATGCAAGGTTTAATTCTTTATTTTAGTGCTCTTGGCCCAACAACAATCGACTTTAAGGCCGAAATAGATAGGCATTTGAGAAATTAATTAGGTGATAATGCAAGTTCAATTCTTTATTTTAGTGCTCTCGGCCCAACAACAATCGACTTTAAGGCCGAAATAGAAAGGCTTTGAGAATTAAATTAAGTGATGATGCAAGTTCCACTTTAATCTTTATGTTCTTAGGTGATAGCTTGAAAGTAAAGGTGCATAGCAAGAATGTAAATATGAGTGCAAGCATAAAATAAATTATGCAAGTTCATTTTATCTTTCTAGAGCCCTTAACAAGACTTTAAAGGAACTCAATCCTCAACCCAAACCCATCCAACCAAGGTTAAGTAAAGCTTAGAGTTCTTAGAACTCAAGACAACATTTTTAGAAAATCAAAACATTGAACATGTAGAAGAAAAGGAAATGGCCGAAACATTATAGGCAAGAAAAGGAATATTTGAAAACTCTAGAGTCCATGATCTTGGTGATATATTAATACCAACACCATGAGTCCTCATCATTGAGTTCATAGAACCATTTTAAAACACCATCAAAAATAGAGTTCTCAAGAGTTCAAGAAAGGAAGAACTAGAAACATTTTTGCTCAAGAACAAAGATCAAGCTCTAGAGTTTGTTTCAAGTGATGAACATCATCATGAAACTCTCATCATCAAGCTCTCATTTCTTTGAACTCCAAGGCCCATGGCTGAAAATGAGAAAGAACAAGGAAGAGAAAAGGAGTTCTAAAAAGAATCAAGAGAAACTATGAACATAAAGCTAGAACAAGAACTTTAAAGAAGAGAATACATGAAAGGAAATCCCTACTTGGTGTGATGATCTTGAAGATGGAAGAAGAAGATGAAGAACTTGAAGAACTTTTAAGACTTGAACTTGAGAGAAAAGAAAGCTTTGAAGTGTTTCTTTGAAAACTTACACTTTGCAAATGAACCCAAAATGATACAAGTTCACCCAAGCAAGCTATTTATAGAGAAATGAAACAAATGAAGGGTGCACATGGAGGGGAAGGCTTCGACCATCAGATGGGGAGGGAGCCCATGAGTTCCATGAGGTGAGATAATGTGGTCTTGAGGCATGGTGAGGTATGGTTCAAAGTATGGTGAGGTATGGTTCAAGGTATGGCCTCAAGCATGTTTCTTTGAGTGAGAAAACAATTTAACATGTGGTCAAAGGGGGATGAGGTGGCCGAAATGCATCAGCCCATATGGAGTTGTGTTTGCATTTTAATTGTGGTTTAGAGTTGTGTTTAGGTGTATCTTTGATTATGCTTAAGGTTAGGAAGTTGTAAGAAAGTGTTTAGGTGAGAAAATGGGTAATCAAGGTTGTCAAGACATAATTAGAGAGTGTTCTTGCATCATTAGTGGGTTATAAACTCATTTTAGTGTATAAACAATTCTAGACACAATTCCTTGATTTAAGGAATTGGAGAGAGAAAACACTATTCAAGATTTCAAGACTAGAAATCTTGAGTTCTAAAAAGGGATTTAAGTTTAATCTAAGTAATTTTAGGTTCTAATTAACTTTAATAAATTATTTTGACTCTAGATTAATTAGGAAAATTAATTAATCTTCGTTTAGATCCTAATATTTGCTTAGGTTTGCTTAATTACATCATTAAGCTCAAAAACACTATTCTAGGGGCAAAATCGTAATTTTGCACTAAAATTGCCCGGGACTGTCGGGACTCAAACAGATGTTTTGAAATATGTAATAACATGGTTTTAAACCTCTGGGGAAAGTTTCGGGCTCAAACGGCACCTCTACCCGCGTAAAACGCTACAGGGGTATTTTGGTCATTTTGACCCGAAACTACGGAGAATGAGACTTTCGCCTCTGGAACCACTCAAGGGTCATTCAATCCCATTCAAACATTGAGTTGGCCCTTCGAGGACTGCCGGGTCGGCCATCCTCGAATTCCGGACCGAAAATGACCTCAGGGGCATTTCGGTCATTTTCCACTTAGACAGAAAAATCAAGGCGTTACAAGAGGGATCCTGAGACTGTATAGGTATGGGACTATACAGTTAAGGAGGGCTTATATGAATTGATTTGTACTACCTATACCAACAAGATGCATCTTCTTTTCGGTAGCCCATCACTAAAGAACTCCATTGTTAAGCATGCTGGACTTGGAACAATTTTGGGATGGGGGACCTCCTAGGAAGCATGTGAGTGAGAATAAAGCACGCTGAAAAGACCTATGTTGGTTTGTGGGGGCATTCGTCAATCCATAATGTAACGCCCCGTTTTTCATTTTTGAGAGAAAAATGACCAAAACGCCCCTTAGGTCATTTTCTGCTTGGAATTCGAGGAAAGCCATCCCGGCCATCCTCGAAGGGCTGACTGAATGTTTGAGGGGGATTGGATGATCCTTGAGTGATTTCAGAAACGAAATCTCGTTTTCTGCAATTTTAGGTCAAAATGACCAAAATACCCCTATAGCGTTTTTACGTAGGTAAAGGTGCCATTTAAGCCTGAAACTTTTCCCAAAGGATTAAAAAGGTAATTTCAAGTGTTTAGAGGTATCTGTTTAAGTCTTAGTGGTCCCGGGCAGTTTTAGTGCAAAATTACAATTTTGCCCCTGAAATAGTGTTTTTGAGCTTAATGACGTAATTAAGTAAACCTAAGCAATATCAAGCTCTAATCGAAGATTAATTAATTTCCATAATTAATCTAGAGTCAAAATATGCTATTAAAATTAATTAGAACCTAAAATTACTTAGATTAAACTTAAATCTCTTTTTAAAACTCAAGATTCCAATCTTGGAATCTTGAATAGTATTTTCTCTTTCCAATTCCTTAAATCATAGAATTGTGTCTAGAGTTGTTTATGAACTAAAATGAATTTATAACTCACTAATGATGCAAGACCACTCCTTAAACATGTCTTGACAACCCTGACTACCCATTTTCTCACCTAAACACGTTCTTACAAATTCCTAATCTTAATCCTAATCAAAGATACACCTAAACACAACTCTAAACCAAAATTAAAAAGCAAGAAATCCTCCCCCATGGCTGATGCATTTCTGCCACCTCCTCCCCCATTTGCATCACATGTTGATTTGTTTCTCACTCAAAGAACCATACTTGACCCATACTTGCACCCATATTTGAACCCATACCTAGCCATGCTTTCCACCATGCCTTGAACCATATCTTAGAGAAGATATTTTCTCTTCCCTATGGCTGTAAATGGCCGAAGTTTTCCTCCCCATTTACACCTCTCATTTTGTTTCGTTTCTCTATAAATAGCATGCTTAGGTGAACTTTCATCACTTTGGGTTCATTTGCTAAGTGTAAGTCTTCAAAGAGCACTCTAAAGTTTTCTTTTTCTCTCAAAGTTCAAGTGTCCAAGTTCTTCAACTTCTTCATCCTCTTCACTCATCTCAACCTCTAATCACTTGGTAGGGATTTTCTTTCAAGTGTTTCTTTCATTTAAGTTCTTAATCTAGTTATGTGTTTTATGGTTTCTTTTGAATCTTTTTGGAACTTCTTTTCTTCTTCTCTTCCTTCTTCATTTTCGGCCATCAACCTTTGAAAACAAAGGAATGAGAGCTTGATGATGAGGGTTTCATGATGATATTCATCACTTGAACAACCTCTAAAGCTTGATCTTTGTTCTTAAGAAAAAGGTGTTTTTAGTTTCTTTCTTTCTTGAACCTTGAGATTCTTAACCTTGATGTTGATTTAAAATGAGTTAGTGAACTCAGTGATGAGGACTCATGATGTTGGTGTTAATAAATCATCAAGATCATGGTATCTAGAGTTTCAAAATGGATCTTTTCTTGCTTATGATTTTGGTTCCTTTCTTTTTCTTTTCTCAAGATTTCAGTTTCTTTCATTTTCTTTCCTTCATGATTTCGGCCAACCAACTTGGGTGGTCCAACATGATAGCTTGATGATGAGAGTTCTAGATGGAGACTTTATATTCACCACAATGAAATCTCTAAAGCTTGAGTTTTCATAAAAATGTTATATAGCTCACTTGTGGTTTAATTCTTTAGAAATGTTATCTCGAGTTCTAAGAACTCTAGGCCTCACTTTATCTTGTCATGATGAGTTTGGGTTAAGAGGTTTAAGTTCCTCTAAAGTCTTGAATGAGCTCTAATAAGATATAAATGAACTTGCATATTTATCTTGAGGTTGCACTCATGTTTATATTCTTGCTTTGCATCTTTATTTTCAAGTCATCATCTAAGGACTCAAAGATTAAAACAAGACTTGCATTATCACCTAATTAATTCTCAAAGCCTTTCTATTTTGGCTTTAAAGTCGATTATTGCTAGACCTAGAGCACTAAAATAAAGAAATGAACTTGCATTGCATATTTATTTCAAGTCTTGCATATTTACTTCAAGTCTTGCATATTTAAATTTCAAGCCTTGCATATTTATTTCCAAGTCTTGCATATTTACTTTAGAGCTCTCACTTTACTTTGTAATGAAGAATAAAAATGAAGTGCATAGCATGTTTATATTTTGTCATCACTTAAAGACCTTAGAGCTCAAAGACTTGCCCATTTTATCTCAAGTTAAAGTTTAATATGGAAGCATTCTTTGAATGTATAATTTCAGCCAAGTAATAATGATGAGCTTGGAATGAGTTCCATCTAGTTACAAGGGCCAACGACCTATGTTCTAGGATTTTCTTTATGCTTGATGAGTTTTATAAAGTTATGACCAACAAGATTTATGATTTTAATCCTCTTCTAAGGAAGAATTAAATTGGTTGCTGACCTAAGGTTGTTTTTAGCCTCTTGATAAAATAAAATGGTTTGCAAAGAGTTTTAGAAGTCCTAAAATGATTCCAAGGGAAACTAGCAACTTATATGCTTTAGAAATGTCAAATTATGTGTCTTTTGGGACTTGAACAGTTTGGTTCTGCCTTGATGTGTTTGTTGCTATATGATGATGTTTTGATGTGTTAGAATGTGTGAAAATGATATATGATGAGGTAGGAACACTTCTATGCCTGTTAGGAGAGAAACTAGCTTCATAGAAAAACCATAAAGTTGAAATTTAACATGTGTTTAACCCCTTCAATCCTAATCAATGCCAAAACTGTTTTAGTATGATAACAATCAGTTTAGGATTGATTAATCATGAAAAATTTGGTTACATTTGAAGTAGGATTTAATTTTAGCACCTCCAAGAACTCATGTGACATCGGTACCAAGACGTATTCTTGGGTGACATCAGTTTGACTGAGCACCCCCAAGAAAATGCCCCTAGCCCGTACTAAAGAGTCAGGATTTATTTATGATACGCTTATTGGTAAGGGATAAGTAAAAACTAGTGACGACTAGTTAGGTATGAGTTCATAACTTAGAGATGTGACACGTTCTGGGTGACACCGGTTAGGCTAAGCACCCCCAAAATGAATGTCTTTTAGGGTGGCCCCATGAAAAAGTAAAGTATGATGATTATGTCATAAAGTTTTCCCCACATGAGATTTTAATTGCCACTTTATGCCACCATTATGATGCTTCTTGATGTTATGATTGATGTCCTTGCATTAAATAGTGCCATGCATACATCCTTTACTATATTGCATTCATGACATTAAGATTCATTCTAAAATGAATGGACCTTTGTTAATTATATTTTAAAAGCTTAAAAATGAACTTAACGCATGCTCACTTATTTTATACACTAAACCCAAGGTTCTTGAAGACGTAGATGATGACACCTAGGTAGTAGGAGGCCTTACTGAGAATACTGAGATTCTTTAGCAAGATTCTCGCTCCCTCCATCTTTTCTTTCTATCATGTCTTCAGATGGCGATGTTCGTGGTTTTTGTGGACACCTCGACGTGGGAGGTGCACTATGTTCCAGAGCACGGATCATACCATTTTGAGGGTCAGTGCACAATTTGTGTCTTCATGTTCATTGGACGACCCTTCGCTCACCTTATACATACCCATCGCTTCTCCCCGATAGCACCCTACGGTGACGACGAATGGGTTTTCGAGCGCGCACGTACGCACAACGAGAGAGTACTCCGCATGCACACTGCTGCTTCAACCATGTGTGACTACCCCGACTATGTGCCCCAGACATACTTCTCGGAGACTGACTCGTCAGAGGACCTGCCTACCCATCTGTACAGCGAGAGCTTTGCCCCCACTCCACCACTGATGAAAGAGGGTAGTGAGGACACCGTAACCCAGCCACGTCATGAGGGTCACTCCCAATCCCCGTTTCGTCCTTACACGTCGGAGAAGCTCACCCAGTTTGCCAAGTATGTGCCTCGCTCACGGGATGGATGTCATTAGGAGGTAGCGGATGACCGATGGAGTACCCGGGCTAGTGCACACACCACTTAGATGAGGATCCTTCTTTTGTTTAGAAGTTATCCCTTTAGTTGCACTTAGGTAGGGGAGTTTGCTTTTATGCTTTCCGTCGCACTTTCCTTTGTATTTTCCTTTTAGATGTATTCATTTCATGTTGTACCAAATGTAACACCCTAATATTCAACCCAATACTACTAGTATGTACTGAGGCCAAATATTAGTCGTTACTTCTTGCTTTAGTTTTATTACCTCTGAAATTACTTACTGAAAATACGAGCCATTTTTTTTTAATAACAAAACCTTGATAAAGTATGAGCCGCGTATAATGTAATTTGAACAATATCATAAAGTGCGGAAATATAAACACATAAAAGGCTCCATGAATACATATACTGAGATACCTCATGCATTAATACTAAAGGTGCCCACCTATAGCGGTGGGACTGTTTGATACATAAAGTGTAATACAATTGAAAAGAAGGAAATACATGGAAACATAAACGCTACATGCAAGAGAATACCCACACCCAAGTGCATCTGAAATGGATAACCTCAACACAAAATAAGGTTTATCCTATCTACGTGTCGTGTGTACAATAAGGTCTACCCTTTAAGCCATATGGCTACAGTCACGGGTCAGGTGGGACATAGCCGATCCACGGGCGAAGCGCATCAGGAGTGGGGACTCGGACACGTCCTCCATGGCTAGGTAACCGTCTCCTCGCTGCCTGTTGGCACACGTGGGGGAGTGGGGGCAGAGTCCTCCTCATACATAGGGTCGGGTGGCTCCTCCGAATGCTACAAGCGAGGTACATATTCGGGTACGGTGCCCAAGCCTCGGGGCGTAAGTCCGGAGGATCCTCTCATTGCGTGTGCAAGCACGCTCAAAAACCATGTCATCGCCATAGGGCGACATTGGGGAGAAGAGGTAGCTATCTACAGGATGGGCGAATGGCCGTCCGGGAAACATAAAGACGCGAACAGTGCAGCGGCCCTCAAAATGGTACGACCCATGCTCTGGATCGCAGTGGTACTCCCATGTGGGTGTCTCAACGTAGAGTACGAACATCGCCATCCGAATCTAGAGACGTAACGGAAAGAAAGAGATAGAGGGAGTGAGATTTCTTACTAAAGAAACTCAGTAGGGTTTTTCCTCATATCTAAGTGTCATCATATATGTCTCCAGGGACCTCAGTTTCTTAGTAAAAACATGGGCATATAATGGTTCAATTATGAAGTTCGAAAATGTTAACTTCCGAGGCCCGTTCTTTTTAATTATGAAAACCTCTTAGTTACATTGTCTATAAATCATGAAACTTAACTCATAAATCATGGTTCATTTTATCATGGGTCATGGTACTTAAACTCATAATTCATGGTGCATAAAATCATAGTTCTTAGAACATGGTACATGGTAACTTATCTTGGTTACTTTAGGTGACATTAGAACCTCATCATTTTCTTCCTGGGGCCACCCTAACTGATCTCCCTTTGGAGAAACTTCTAGGTTATGAGCTCATACCACGCTAATCGTCACTAGCACATAGACTTATCCTTTATGATAAGTTAAAGGTCCCGACTTAAAGTACGGGTCTAGGGGGCTAAAATCACCTCATCCCCACCCTTGATTTGGTGGTTCAAGGATCATTTTCACATGGTTAAGTCACCTTAAGTCTTAGCATGTTTTATTGAGATGCCACTTAGTTTCATGCATATCACATATTTTTATTGCAACATAGACATCTCTAAGTTCTCAAGGAACAATCACATGAAATAATAAAACTATCAATTAAGAATAATGGTTCACATAGCATCATATAAGTCATGAGGTAAACACCAATTCATCTTTCATAGAATAATGCTTAAATCTTTCCCTTATGAGTGAAAACCCTCAATCGGGTAATTTCAAAATTCTAAATTAATTCCGTATACCTCTACGGGATTGATTAACCTCATTACCATAATTTATTAAGTCCTACAACCTAATTAATCATGGATGGACAGCATTGGCAGTAAGGTTAGTTAGATGAATTAAAGTGTTCCAAAAGACGCATTTTAAACCCTTTCTCACATCCGACTTTTTCTATGATGCAACAATTAATACCTAAGCCAATTATGAGTCACTCTCACTGATCTAGACATCATATAATGTGATTCTATGAGTGTTAATAATGCTGGGACAGAATTCATATTTTCTATACCTATGGGGTTCTAGAATTCACATTTCAAGCAATTCAAGTAACTAGGCATGCTCCAAAATGTCTAGAACAATTATCATATACTTGGCAAGGTATTTAAACATATTTAGACCACCCAAAACATGATTTAAGGTGTAACATCCTAATTTTTAACCCAATACTCTAGAACATAATCAGGTTAATCATTAGTCTGTTACGTCATAGCTTTCTCATTACTTTAAAATACTTAGCGGAAATACTGGTAAATTTTTTTTTGAAAATTATAAAAGCAAAGTGAAAACCGCGCGACACGTTAACTAGTAATGCACAAAAGGTAATAAAGCAAGCATCGCATATCAAAATGACATAAGCACATAAAAGCACATCATAATAACATGGAACTGTATATTTATATAATATGCCCACTTAGGTAGAGTGGGACTTAGTTTAGTACAACATGAGCAATACAACTAAAAAGGAAATACAAAAGAAAGTGCAACGGAAACTATAAAAGCGACTCCCCTACCCAAGTGCAACTAACGGGATGACCTCTAAAACAAAAGAAGGTTCATCTCCATCTAAGTGGTGTGTGCTCTACCCGGGTACTCCATCGGTTGATCGTCACCTCCTACTGACGTCCATCTCGCGAACGAGGCACATATCCGGGAAACTGGGCGAGCTCCTCGGGCGTAAAGAGGCGGAACGGGGATCGAGAGTGACCCCCGCGGTATGGCCGCATCTCCGGTCGTCGTGCAAGCCATGGCTGAGTCACGGTATCCTCACTGCCCTCCCTCATCAGTGGGGGAGAGGGGGCGGAGCTCTCGCTATATAGATGGGTAAGCGGGTCCTCGGACGGGTCGGTCTCTGAGAAGTAGGTCCGGGGCACATAATCGGGATAGTCTTGCATGGCTGAGGTGGCGGTGTGCATGTGGAGCACTCTCTCGTTATGCGTACGCGCGCGCTGAAAAACCCGCTCGTCGTCGCCATAGGGTGCAGTCGGGGAGAAGCGATGGGTGTGCACGGGATGAGCGAAGGGACGTCCTACGAACATGAAAACTCATACCGTGCACTGTCCCTCAAAATGGTATGACTCGTGAGCCGGGTCATAGTACACTTCCCATGTTGGGGTGTCCACGAATACCACGAACGTCACCATCTGAAGATGTGACAGAAAGAAAGAGATAGAATGAGTGAGAATCTTGCTAAAGAATCTCAGTAGGGCCTCCTACTACCTAGGTGTCATCATCTACGTCCTTAGGAACCTTGGGTTTAGTTATACAAAATAAGTGAGCATGCATTAAGTCTACTTTTAGGTTCTAAAACATAATTTAGCCAAGGTCTATTTATTTTAGCATGATTCTTAATGTCATGGATGCAAGCATATAAAAGCATGTATGCATGGCTCTACTTAATGCAAGAATAATCATCATATACTTAAGAACATCATAATAGTAGTGGCATAAAGTGGCAAATAAATTCTCTTTGTGACATAATCATCATAACTTCCTCATAGGCCACCCCAAAAGACAAGCGCTCTGGGGGTGCTCGGCCGAACCAGTGTCACCCAGAACGTGTCACATCTCTAGGTTATGAGCTCATACCTCAACTAGTCGTCACTAGCTCTTGCTTATCAATCTCGATAAGCGTAACATAATCATAAACATAATCCCGACTTATCCAGTACGGCCTAGGGGGCATTTCTTGGGGGTGCTCGGCCGAACAGGTGTCAGCCAAGAATTAAATCTTGGTATCGATGTCACATAAGTTCTCTGGAGGTGCTTGGCCGAACCGGTGTCATTCGAAAACCCATCTTAGTACCTCATAAAATTTCATAGTTTTTTTCAAAAACTTTCTGAGTCCCGAATTTGTCAGAAATTCAGCAGCATAATTGTGGCATGCCGAATTTCTTCCAAATTCTTCTTTATGCCATATAAGTCAATCAAACATGCATCGTTCATCACACTTTCATGCAATCACATAATCATCCTCATACTTTCACAAGCAACATTAAAAGTTCGTTATGCAGTCGATCCTACGGTATCTTATGCTCTAATCCTTACGGGCCTTAAACTTGTGATGTAGTTCACCTATCATCTTCTATCAAACTTTTGTGCACCTAAGGGTTCTCTCATATCAAACCTTATCATTTATTTATGCTATCTAATAAATCTGAACATCACCATTCCTTAGTGGCAGCGTTATAAACTTATGATTACGGGGTTCTAGAACTTGTGTTTTAGACCCTTTCTTGGTTTTGTCTTCGCCCAAGGCGCTATTAGTTAAACCTAAACCAATTATGAGTCATTCCTATATCAAAGAGCTAATTTTAAACCATGTTATCTACATTATAAGGTTGCTGGACAGATTCTAAAAATTAAATATTCTAAGAGTTCTAGAATTGCCGTTTTACGGTTTTCTAGTTACTAGTTTCTCTATAGGTGCCAAAATTCATTCCTACTTCAAATGAAACCAAATTTTTCATAATTAATCAATCCTAATTCTGATTATATCCCCATTAAAACAGTTTGGGCAGTGTCCATAATTAAATGGGATAAAACTATGCTAAATCTTGACTTTACGGTTTTCCTAGAAAGCTAGTTTCTTCCCTAACTTGCATAGAATTGTTCCTACTTCGTCATACATAATTTTTCACTCATCCAAACACATCAAACATCATCACATGGCAGAAAACACATCATGGAAGAACCGAAACATTAAATCTCAAAAAGACACATAACTTGATATTTTTAAAACACATAAGTTACTAGTTTCTCTTGGAATCATTTTCAAGACTTCTAAAACTCTTTTGCAAACCGTTCTATCATGTCAAAGAGACTAAAACATCCTTAGGTTGGTGACTACTTAATCCCTCCTTGAAAGAGTGTTAAATTCGTAGAACCTTGTTGGTCTTAAACTTAAACAAATTGATGAGCTTTAAAAGGATTCCTTAAAACTTGACTTATTGGTCCTTGAAGCTAGATGAAACTCATTCCAAGTTCATCATCACATCATGACCGAAATCATGCATTCAAAGAATGCTCCCTCATTAAACTTTAACTTGAGATAAAATGGGCAAGTCTTTGAGCTCTAAGGTCTTTTAAGTGATGACATGATTTAAACATGCTATGCATTTCATTTTTATTCTTCATTTACAAAATAAAATGAGAACTTTAAAGTAGACATGCTAGACTTGAATATAAAAATGCAAGGCTTAAAATAAATATGCAAGACTTGGAATATAAATATGCAAAGCTTGGAATATAAATATGCAAGTTCAATTCTTTATTTTAGTGCTCTAGGCCCAACAACAATCGACTTTAAGGCCGAAATAGAAAGGCTTTGAGATTTAGTTAGGTGATAGTGCAACCTCATTTTAAATCTTTACGTTCTTTAGTGACGAAAGGTAAATATGCTAGACAAGAATATAAATATGAGATGCACTCCATTCTTTAGCCTTTAATCTTAGGTGATGGCTTGGAAATTAAATATGAATGCAAAGCTCAAATTAAATATGCAATGCATAAGCTTGAATTTAAATATGAATGCTAGTTCATTTTGTTTCTTATTAGAGCTCATACAAGACTTTAAAGGAACTTAAACCTCAACCCAAACTCATCATGACAAGATAAAGAAAAACAAGAGTGAACCTCAAGGGTTCTTTAAACACAAAGTTTCTTTTCTTAGAATGTAAACTTAAATAACATTTTTATTAAAACTCAAGCTCTAGAGGCCTCATTGTGATGAACACATAATCATCATCTAGAAGCTCTCATCATCAAGCCATTGTGAGTTCCCTTGGCCAACATGGCCGAAAATCATAAAGAAGGAAAAGAAAGAAGAACCGAAATTGTTGGAGAAGAAAAGAAACATTTAGAACTCTAGAGACCATGATCTTGATGATGCATTAACAACAACATCATTAGTCCTCATCATTGAGTTCATGTGACCATTTTAAAATATCATCAAAGTGGGAGGTTTCAAAGTTCAAGAAGAAAGAACAAAGAAAACATCTTTAACTTAAGAACAAAGATCAAGCTTTAGAGATTATCCAAGTGGTGAACATTATCATCATGGAACCTCATCATCAAGCTCTCATTCCTTTGCTCTCAATGGGCTCATGGCCGAAACACAAGGAGGAAAGGAAAAGAAAAGAAGTTCTAGAAAGGATTCAAGAGAAACTAAGAACACATAAAGAAATTAAGAACTTTAAATGAAAGAACTCTTGAAAGAAAATCCCAACCTAGAGATTAGGAGGTTGGAATGAGAGAAGAGGATGAAGAACTTGAAGACTTGAACTTGAGAGAAAAAGGAAGCTTTGAAGTGTTTCTTTGAAAACTTACTCTTTACAAATGAACCCAAAAATGATACAAGTTCACCCAAGCAAGCTATTTATAGAGAAATGAAGCAATGAAGGGTGCAAATGGAGGGGGAGTGTAACACCCCGATTTTTCTGTCCGAGGGAAATGACCAAAATGCCCCTGAGGTCATTTCCTGCCCCGAACTCGAGGGTAACCAACTCGGTCATCCTCGAAGGGTCAACTCAATGTTTGAAGGGGATTGAATGGCCTTTGAATGCTTTCGGAAGCGGAAATTTCGTTTTCCGCAGTTTCGGGTCAAAATGACCAAAATACCCCTATAGCGTTTTTACGCGGGTAAAGGTGCCGTTTGAGCCCGGAACTTTCCCCAGAGGTTTAAAAACATGATTTCATGTGTCTAGAGGTATCTGTTCAAGTCCCGATGGTCCCGGGCAGTTTTAGTGCAAAATTACGATTTTGCCCCTGGAATAGTGTTTTTAAGCTTAATGACGTAATTAAGCAAACCTAAGCAATATTAGGCTCTAAACGAAGATTAATTTATTTCCCTAATTAATCTAGAGTCAAAATAATTTATTAAAGTTAATTAGAACCTAAAATTGCTTAGATTAAACTTAAATCCCTTTTTAGAACTCAAGATTCCTAGTCTTGGAATCATGAATAGTGTTTTCTCTCTCCAATTCCTTAAATCAAGGAAATGTGTCTAGAGTTGTTTAAACTCTAAATTGAGGATTTAACTCTCTAATGGTGCAAGACCACTCCTTAATTATGTCTAGACCACCTTAATTACCCATTTACCTTACCTAAACACCTTCTTACAAATTCCTAATCTTAAGCATAATCAAAGATACACCTAAACACAACTCTAAACCACAATTAAAATGCAAGAAACTCTCCTCCCTTGGCTGATGCATTTCGCCAGCCCACTCCCCATTGGCCACATGTTCAATTATTTTCTCACTCAAAGAACCATGCTTGAGGCCATACCTTGAACCATACCTCACCATACCTTAAGCCATACCTCACCATACCTCAAGAACACATTATCTCACCTCATGGAACTCATGGAGAGCCTCCATTCTGCACCTCATGGTCAAGCCATCCTCACCCACATACATCCTCCATTTGTTTCAATTCTCTATAAATAGAATGCCTTGAGGAGCTTGCACCACTTTTAGATCATTTGCTAAGTTTAGGAAACACTCAAAGCTTTTCTTTTTCTCTCAAAGTCTTTGTGTTCTTCAAGTTCTTGGAGTTCTTCAAGTTCTTCATCATCTTCATCTTCTTCTTCCATCTTCAAGTTCATCACACCAAGTAGGGATTTTCTTTCATGTGTTCTTTCTTTAAAGTTCTTGTTCTAAGCTTAAAGTTCATAGTTTCTCTTGATTCTTTTTAGAACTTCTTTTTCTTCCCTTTACCTTTTCATTTTCGCCCTTGGGCCTTGGAGAACAAAGGAATGAGAGCTTGATGATGAGAGTTTCATGATGATGTTCATCACTTGAGACAAACTCTAGAGCTTGATTTTTGTTCTTGAGCAAAAGTGTTTCTAGATTTTTCCTTTCTTGAACTTTTGAGAACCTTAACTTTGATGTTGTTTCAAAATGGTTCTAATGACTCAATGATGAGGTCTCATGATGTTGGAGTTTGTATATCACCAAGATCATGGATTCTAGAGTTTCAAACATTTCTTTTCTTTCCTTGAAGTTTCGCCATTACCTTTTCCTTTTCATGCTAGATGTTTGATTTTTAAATATGTTATGTTGAGTTCTAAGAACTCTAGACTTTTACCTTGTCTTGGTTTGATGAGTTTGGGTTGAGGTTTAAGTTCCTTTAAAGTCTTGTTAAGAGCTCTAGAAAGATAAAATGAACTTGCATAATTTGTTTTATGCTTGCATTCATATTTACACTCTTGCTATGCATCTTTACTTTCAAGCCATCACCTAAGAACATAAAGATTAAAATGGAACTTGTATCATCACTTAACTTAATTCTCAAAGCCTTTCTATTTCGGCCTTAAAGTCGATTGTTGTTGGGCCTAGAGCACTAAAATAAAGAATTGAACTTGCATTATCACCTAATTAATTTCTCGAATGCCTATCTATTTCGGCCTTAAAGTCGATTGTTGTTGGGCCAAGAGCACTAAAATAAAGAATTGAATCTTGCATCTTTACTTTCAAGCTTGCACGTTTAAGATTATGTCGTGATATTTACTTTCAAGCTTGCACGCTTAAATTATGCCTTGCATATTTAATTTCAAGTCATCACTTTACTTTGAAAGCAAGATTAAAAATGAAGAGCATGAGCACGTTTAGTTTATGTCGTAACTTAAGAACCTAGAGCTCAAAGACTTGCCCATTTCATTCCAAGATAAAGTTAAATGTGAATGTATTCCTTGAATGCATAATTTCGGCCAAGTAGTGATGATGGACTTGCAATGAGTTTTCATCTAGCTACTAGGACCAATAGCCTATGTTTTAAGTGCTCCTTAAAGTTTTACAATTCTTTATAAGGTTATGTCATTATAAGTTGTGATTCCAATCTCTTTTAGGGGATGGAATATGTTTTGGTTAGTGACCTAAGGCTTCACTTAGCCTCTTGATGAATTAAAATGTTTTACAAAGAGTTTTAGAAATTCTAAATTGATTCCAAGAGAAACTAGTTAACTTATGTACCTAGAAATGTCAATTTAATTCTCTTATTGAGGCAAGATGTTTTCGGTTCTGATGTGATGTATGTGATGCTGTATGATGATGTTTTAATGTGTTGGAATGTGTGAAAATATCATATGATGATGTAGAAGCGATCCTATGCATGATAGGTAAGAAACTAGCTAACTAGAAATACCGTAAAGCTAGAATTTAACATAGTTTTGACCCATTTGTTTATGGAACTAATCCAAACTGTTTTAATGGGGACATAATCAGATTTAGATTGTTTAGACATGAAAAACTTGGTATCATTTGAGTTAGAATCGAACTCTAGCACCTATGGGGAAACTAGTAGCTAGAAAACCGTAAAAATGCAAATGTAGAACTCTTAGAACATTTAATTTTCTGGAATCTGTCCAGCACCCTTACAACATGATAAACATGATTAATAATTAGTCCTTAAGCATAGGAATGTCTCATAATTGATTTAGATTTAATGTATAGCGCCTCAAAGTAAGACGGAACGAGAAAGGGTCTAAATCGAAAGTTCTAGAACCCCGTAAATACGAGTTAGAGATTCTGTCCTATGCTATTCAGATTTAAGTATGAACATGAGAATGAAGAATGATGTTTAATATGAGCCTTAGGGGCATAAAATATGAGCGACGGATATTAGAGAGCTATATCTCAAGATTAAGACCCGTAAGGTTCAAAGCATAAGCTACCGTGAGGGTAAGCGTTTGAATGATGTATGATGATGCATGAAGTATGCTAATGATGATGATGTTATTCATATGAGGAATTTATGAGGTTATATGTTTATGTGGCATAAAGCAAATTTGGAAGGAAATTCGATTGTAATGACCGTTTTGGCCGCCGAATTTCCGACAAATTTGGAAGGAAACTTCGGTGTAATGACCGCTTTGGCCGAATTCTGGCAAATTTGGGGACTTAAAGAGATTTTGAAAATTAAGGTACTAAGATGGGTTCTAGGATGACACCGGTTCGGCCGAGCACCTCCATAGAACTCATGTGACATCGGGACCATTTTATACTCTTAGGTGACACCGGTTCGGCCGAGCACCCCTAAGAGATTTGCCCCCTAACCCGTACTCAGATAGTCGGGATTTATGATACGCTTATCGTTAAGTGGTAAGTAAGAACTAGTGACGACTAGTTAAGGTATGAGCACATAACCTAGATGTATGACACGTTCTGGGTGACACCGGTTCGGCCGAGCACCCGCAGTTCGATTGTCTTTTAGGGTGGCCCATGAGGAAGAAAAGTTCATGATTATGATTATGTCACTAAGTTTTGTCCCATATGAATGTTACTATTGCCACTTTATGCCACCAACGATGATGATACTTGATGTTATGCTTTATGTATGTGCATTAGGTAGTGCCATGCATACATTTTCCATTATGTTGCATTCATGACATTAAGATCATCCTAAAATGAACGGACCTTGGCTAAAGTATATTTTTGAAGTTTAAAATGAACTAAATGCATGTTCAGTCATTTCATATAATTAAACCCAAGGTTCCTGAGGACGTAGATGATGACACCTAGGTAGTAGGAGGCCCTACTGAGATTCTTTAGCAAGATTCTCACTCCCTCTACCTCTTTCTTTCCGTCACGTCTTCAGATGGCGACGTTCGTGGTGTTCGTGGACACGCCGACATGGGAGGTGCACCATGACCCGGACCACGGGTCATTCCATTTTGTGGGTCGATGCACAGTTAGAGTATTCATGTTCATGGGTCGACCCTTCACTCCCCCTGTACATTCCCATCGTTTCTCCCCCGTCTCACCTTTTGGTGACGACCTAGTGTTCGAGCCAAGACGTCCCCGAGAGGAGAGGCTACGCGGTACTCCACCTTCCGCATCCGCCGTTCGAGACTACCCCGAGTATGTGCCCCGTTGCCCATCGTCCTTCTCGGAGATGGATCCTTCCGAAGATTCGGCCACCCCGATACCCTCCGAGGGGTCTTCCCCCTCCATACCTATGGACTTGGGAGAGGATAGCGAGCCCACCGTGACTCAGCCGAGGCGTGCACGACGACCGGAGATGCGGCCATACTCTGGGAGTCATATTCGATCCCCACTCCGCCTTTTCACGCCCGAGGAGCTCGCTCAGTTTCCCGGATATCTGCCTCGATCACGAGATGGTCGCCAGTAGGAGGTCGAGGATGGCCCGAGTTAGAGCACACACCACATAGATAGGGATAAACTTTCTTTTGTTTAGAGGTTATCCTATTAGATGCACTCGGGTAGGGGAGTAGATTATGTTTACGTTTTATGTTGTATTTCTTTTCATGTATTTCCCTTGTACTGAATTAAGTCCCACATTTATAAGTGGGCAAGTTATATATATATGAGATTATATTCAGTGATGTTCATGATGTGCCTTACGTTATGATGATTGTGAGACGATTGTTTTACTTTGCATGGTTTACAGCTTATCGCATCACGCGGCTCTCACTTTTATTTCAAAAAAAAAATTACCCGTATTTTCCGCTAAGTAATTCAAAGTTAAATGAGAACTATGAAGTAACAGACTAATGATTAACCTAAATATGTTCTAGAGTATTGGGTTAAAAATTAGGATGTTACAGGGAGGCTTCGGCCATGCAGAATGGAGGGAACCCATGAGTTCCATGAGGTGAGATAATGTGGTCTTGAGGCATGGTGAGGTATGGTTCAAAGTATGGTGAGGTATGGTTCAAGGTATGGCCTCAAGCATGGTTCTTTGAGTGAGAAACAATTCAACATGTGTGGTAATTGAGAGAGAGAGGGCCGAAATGCATCAGCCATGGGAGGAGCATTTCTTGCATTTTAATTGTGGTTTAGAGTTGTGTTTATGTGTATCTTTGATTAGGATTAAGATTAGGGATTTGTAAGAAAGTGTTTAGGTGAGAAAGTGGGTAATTAAGATTGTCAAGACATAATTAAAGAGTGTTCTTGCATCATTAGTGAGTTATAAATTCATTTTAGTGCATAAACAATTATAGACACAATTCCTTGATTTAAGGAATTGGAGAGAGAAAACACTATTCAAGATTCCAAGAGTGAAATCTTGAGTTTTAGAAAAGAGATTTAAATCTAATCTAAGCAATCTTAGGTTCTAATTAATTTTAATAATTTATTTTGACTCTAGATTAATTATGGAAATTAATTAATCTTCATTTAGAGCCTAATATTGATTAGGTTTGCTTAATTGCATCATTAAGCTCAAAAATACTATTCCAGGGGCAAAATCATAATTTTGCACTAAAATTTCCTGAGACCACCGGGACTCAAAAAGATGTTTTGAAACATGTAAAAACATGGTTTTAAACCTCTGGGAAAAGTTTCGGGCTCAAACGACACCTTGACCCGCGTAAAACGCTATAGGGGTATTTTGGTCATTTTGACCCGAAACTGCAGAAAATGAGACTTTCGCCTCCGGAACCACTCAAGGGTCATTCAATCCCCTTCAAACATTGAGTTGGCCCTTCGAGGACTGCCGAGTCGGCCATCCTCGAATTCCGGACCGAAAATGACCTCAGGGGCATTTCGATCATTTTCCACTCAGACAGAAAATCGGGGCGTTACATAAGGTACTGGAAATGAACATGGCAGAACCGAAAATGGTTAGTCATCAAATCATGTATAAACTTCTTTTTCAATGTACATAGGTAGCTAGTTTCTCTTGGAACAATCTTAGGACTTTAAAAACATCTTAGAAATCAATTTGTCATATCAAGAACTCTTATAAAATACATGGGGCAGCAACTCTCTAATTTTCTCATGGTTGAAATCCTAATTAGAAGAACATACTCAAAATACTTATAAATGTCACTTATGTTTAGGAAAAACTTAAAACATAAGCTATAGGCTCTTGTAACTAATGAAAACTCATCCTAGAGTTCCCATCATCACATGGCCGAATGTATTATCAAGGGAATACCTCCTTGATTTAACTTTTCTCAAGATGAAATGGGCAAGTCTTTGAGCTCTAGTTATCTTAGGTGATGGCATAAAAGTAAACGTGCTATGCACTCCATTTTTATAGTCCATTAGAAAGTAAGGTGATGGCTCACAATAAATATGAGATGCATCTTCATTGTTAGTCTTTGAGTTTAGTGATGGCTTGAAAAATAACATGAAATGCAAAGCTTGGAATTTAAACATGCATTATGCAAGTTCATTCTTTATCTTGGGGTTTAGTGATAGCATAGAAAATAAACGTGCTATGCAAAGCATAAAGTAAACGTGAATGCAAAGTTACTTTTATATCTTGTCTAGAGCTCTAGCAAGACTTTTAAAAAGAACATAGTTCCAACCCAAACCTCATCCTCACAAGAAAAGAGAATTACTAGTACTAGAACACTTAAAATAAGTCACAACCTAAAAAAAAAGCTTGAAGATGGCCGAATCTTCATCATGAAGAATGAACCATTTTTGAACTCTAGGGACCAAGATCTTGATGATCTATGACATCAACATCCTAAGTCCTCATCATTGAGTACAAGGCTTCCTTCAAAACCAACATTAAAACAAGTTCATGCTAAAAGAGAAAGCAAAACCGAAACCATGCTTAGTTTAAGGTTAAAGTTTCAAGCTTTAGAGTTTGTTCATATGACAAGCATCAACATGAAACCCTCATCATCAAGCTTTCATTTTTCCAAGCTTTAGAAACTCTCATGGCCAAAAATATGAAAGAAAAAGGGAAGTCTAAGAAGTGTTCAAGAGAAACATAAACTCCTCCTTTACTTGTCCTTGAAAAAGGATGAAACTTTCCTTGTGAAAAATTCAAGCTTTAGGGGTTGTTGAGTGAAAAACACTATCATAACACCCTCATCATCAAGCTTTCATTTTTTTCAAGGACTAAAGGCTTTCATGGCCGAAACATAGAGGAGAGAAAGGAAGTTCCAAATGTTCAAGAGAAACATAACCTCATTCTTGGCTAAACTTGTAAAAGATGAAACTTTTCTTTAAGAAAAACTCAAGCTTTAGAGGTCTCATGTAAGATGAACTCATAGTTACCTCTAGAGAGCACTAATCATCAAGCTATTATGTTCAAGGCCTTGAGGCCGAAAATCAAAGGAAAAGAAAAGGAAGAAACCGAAAATAAAGAAGCAACATGGAGGTTCCACCTTTCATCATTTCCCAACAAGATTCAACATAGAAATCAAAGACATATTTAGAAAGGTTCCCTACCTTGTGGTTTTTGAAAAAGGAGAGGAAGAACTTGAGCTTGAAGAACTCTTGGAAGCTTGAGAGAAAAAGAAGTAAGAAAGCTTGAGACTTTTAGAGATTTTGCAAGAAGTGAGCAAAGGAATGAAGTTGTGTAGTGTTGTGTATTTATAGGCAAATGAATCATGAAGGAGTGGAGGGGGAGTGGGTTGGTCGAAACTTCTCCAAGAAGAAGAAGGGAAGAAAAATCTCTTGTGTTGTCATTCATGGTGTCATAGGTCATAGGTCTTAGGGTGGCTTTTGAAGGACAACTTGATTGACTACATAAAATATCATTCTTTTGAATTTTGGGGGGAAAAGTGGCTGAACATTATAAGGCCATGGGAGGGAAGATTTCATTCAATTTAATCATGTACTAATGGAGTGTTTAGGAGTAAACAAGGTTAGGTTACTAGTTAAGGTTGTGTGCCTAAGTGTTTAGGTGAACTAAGTAGGTAATTAGGACCATAATACCTTGGATTAAGAGTATTCTTGTAGGATTGATGGAGTCAAACTCCTATGACTAGTGATTAAAGTGTGACAACTTTTTCTTCGGAATGAAAGTGTTCTTGGGAATAGAAGTATGAATAGTGAAAATACTATTCATAGTTGCTTTTTCTTTAAAGAAAGAAAAGAATTAGAATTGAGTTGTAAATTTCCTTAAGCAATTTTAGGTTCTAATCAACCTTAAACAATTATTTTAGCTCTAGATTAATTAAGGAAATTAATTGACCTTTCATTAGAGCCTAATATTGCTTAGGTTTGAGTTAAGTAACTCGTTAGACGTAAAATACATTAAGCGGGGGTAAAATTGTAATTTTTACCAAAAGTTGCCCGGGACCTCCGGGACTTAAACCAACATAGTTCATGCCTTAAAACATCATTTTTGATCTTCGGGATGAGTCCGGGTCAGAGTCAAAACTTAAAACTACATTAAATCAGGTTAGGGGTATTTTGGTCATTTATACACAGAAACCTCATAAATGAGATTTTTCTGCCTGGTTAACATTCATAAACATATAATCCCCTTCATATATCATAAAAGCCTTGTGAGGATGGCCGAGGCCGGTCGTCCTCATGTTTCAGGTAAAAATGACCTCAGGTGCATTTTGGTCATTTAAAAGTTTAGAGAAAAACGAGGCGTTACACGAAACTAAGTCCCACTCTTCATAAGTGGGCATATCATATCATATATATATGCAATTCAGTTTTATCGTGATGTGCCTTTACCTGCTTTATATTATGATGTTTATGAGATGCTTGCTTTATTTCCTTACGTGCTTCATTTCTTATCGTGTCGCGCGGCTCTCACTTTGCTTTTATAGTTCAAAAAAAAATTTACCAGTATTTTCTGTTAAGTATTTTAAAGTAATAAGGAAACTATGACGTAATAGACTAATGATTAACCTAAATATGTTCTAGAGTATTGGGTTAAAAATTAGGATGTTACACATAAAGCAGCAGGGGATGTTACACTATGTCAGGTAAAATCAATACTCATGACATACAAGGTAGAACAACTCATCTTTAACTTTACTTGTTTTGAAAAGGGGCGATAAATGTAGCTAGGTTTGGGAGTTCAAAAAGATATATTAGCTCTAATAGGAAAAATCAAAGCCAAACATTCATAAAGTCATCACTAAAATTATCCACAAGTAGACAACTCGAAATAGGCAGAAAGGAATATACAACACCTACGAGTATGAAAACTGAAGAAATCATAATGCATATAATATGTTTACTAGGAAAAGCAAGATCAAGCCATCTTCAAGGAGACTCGAATACAAGCAAATGTAAGAATTTTGCCAAAGATTAAAGAGACATGGATCAAGGAGTCGCAAAGATTCCACATGATCATAAGTACCAATGAATATGTGGAACCAAAACTAAGAAGCATAACTAATATTCTACCGTTTATCTTGTGCTTACCTCGGGTGTTGGAGTGGGAAGTATCTTCGGCATTGATCGTAAACACTCGTCCTTGGCATTGGGGTTTCAAAATGGTGTTCAATCGTGGGGACATCACTTTGCAATCCCGAATCATGTCGCCGGGCTTGCTATACCTAAAGCACATTCCTTGGCCAGCTAGACAGGGACGACTACCATGGTTCTTTTTGCACTTTGGACAATCAACAACAGGGTTCCTCTGAGGTGCTTTCTCCTTTGGACCATTCAGCCGTTCTTGATGAAAATCCCTCTTGGGGCCTTGCTGCCTGGACTATAGCCCGAACTATGGGTTAAATCTTGGGGCTTGCAGTGCCATTTTCTTCTTATGTTCCTTCGCCTTTGCTGAGCTCAGCTTCTTGTGGCCATCCTCAATAATGTGACATTTGTTGACTAGGGTAGGAAAATCCTTAATCTCCAAATGGGCAACGATGGCGTTGATCTCCGCCTTCAGCCTAGCTTCAAACTTGATGCATTTCCATATCTCATCAGGGTTCCCTTGGAAAACACTCGAAAACTTGATCAGCTCCTCGAACTTTGTGGTGTACTATGCAATGTTCATACCTCCTTGGGTCAGCTGCATGAACTCGATGTCCTTGGCATTCCTCACAGACTTCGAGAAGTACTTCCCATAGAAGTGTGTCTTGAACAGCTCCCAATCAATTAGCATGCTAGACGTCTCAACAACCTTCGGGTGCCGATCCACCAGACCTCGATGTCCACCTCTAGCATGTAGGTGGCGAAGGTTACCTTCTACTCCTCTGTACATGCGATCAATGAGAAGATCTTTTCCATGTGCTTGATCCATTCGTTAGCGATGTTTGGGTTTAGAGCTCCTCGGAACGATGGAGGGTTCGCCCTTTGGGACTCCCTAAACCTGGCATGCTCGAGATCCTCAATAGCATTGGGACCACGGCCAGCATTGCCTTGTTGCTCCATCCATTCGAACATCATCTGCATAGTCCTAGCCACGTCTCGGAGAGCTTCAACAGTCTCGTTATCTTGACCATTTGCATTTGAAGCCCTAGTCTATCATGGTCGTGCCATTGGTTCCTAAGCACACAGAGTAACAAACACTGAGGTGATCAGGCTTAATACTTTATGCAAAGTGAGCTAGTTACCATGGCACACTCGCATATATATGAGTCATACATTTCTACCCTATAGCTTATCCTATCAACAAAGCACTATACATGACATAACTACCGCATCATGCTTAGAAAGCATAGTCAGTCCAATCCTCAGGCTCCGTGAGAATCGAACTGCTCTGATACAAAAATATAATACCCTAACTTTCAACACAATATGCCTAGGACGCATAATGGTTAAACGATAGTTATTACTCCTTCATCTCAGAATTTTACTTAATTTTGAGCATTGAAAATAAGTTTATGGAAAATATGACCTATTTTTTTTTTTTGAAAAACCAAACTATGAGCCGTTCGTATATACGTTATAGCGTATAATTATTCATCACGTATGCGAACATCATCACATCATAACATTTACTTCAAATATCATATCAAATAGTAATAATAATAATGTGGACCTATCCCACAATCATAGTACCATACAAAATATATTGATCCCATCCATAGAGGCTAAGCATACGCTAATACAAAAGCCAAACATGATTAAAAAGTAACTAACTCCTAGTGGATGCACATCTACTAGAACTAAGTCACAAGCATATGTGAAGACGAGACAAATTCTAAGTGCTGAAAACAGGAAGGCCTTTAATCTTTGCTTCGCTGCGCCACTCTGATCTAGACCACGGCGCAACTCCTATGCCGGCATCTCAGGGTAGTCCACGGACATCGCATCGATCTTGTCTGAAGACGAAGATGGAAAGAAAGAGAGTGAGTGAGAAACTTAAACAAGAAACCAAGTAGAGTATTCCATCTCCATGCACGTGTCATCTTCATCGTCCTCAGGAACCTCAGGTTTCATTATGAAGGTAGTGGACATATAGAAGGTTCATTTATTAAGTTAAAAATACCATTGGCCGAGGCCAGTGTCTTTTAGCATGCATCCTAATGTTATATATACAGCATACTAAGTCATGAATACATGTCAATACTGTATGGAACATTACACGTATACAATGACATAAAGTATAAGCATAAGGAACACATTCAATATGCATGCAAGAGAACCCATGATAATTCCTTCAAATTCCTTTTTTACTAACCACACTTTTATGGGGAACTTCATAGTCCAACCAACATACCTTTATTAGTGAATTTTATAAACCAACCATCATACCTTCACTGGTGAATTTTATACAAACAACACCAAAACTTCACTACACTTATCACCTAGGATGAGCTCAACCTAACTAGCCCTTGCTAGATTTAACACAGGGAAATAGAGGGGGAAACACATCACTTCCTTATTGGATCACCTCTCATAACCTTTAATTCGGGGAGTCTAGAGAATCATTTCCATATGTTTTATGTCACCTTAACCTTAGCATGTTATATTGAGATGCAAGAACACAAACATATCATATAATGTCATGTAACATCCTAATTTTTAACCCAATACTCTAGAACATATTTAGGTTAATCATTAGTCTATTACGTCATAGTTTCCTTTTTACTTTAAAAATACTTAGCGGAAAATACAGGTAATTTTTTATTTTTTTGAAATGCAAAGACAAAGTGAGAGTCACGCAACACGGTGAACGATGAAGCACATAAATAGATAAACACAAACTGAAATAAACATCTCATGAACATCCGATCAATCATGATAAAACAAACTGCAAATGTAACATCCTCCCAAGTACAACGTCATCCTTAAGTCATGACATCATACTCGAGAGTTGTTACTTATAAATTAGCGGACCTTTCATAACTATCTATAAAAAAAAAAACAATCGAATTGTGAAGTAACTAACTTATAATTCTAGTAAAATATATAACAGGGAAATAAAACATTTAATCAATACATATTTAAGTTCAAAAGAAAGCTCTTCTATGAGCTTAAATACTCCTTAGTTCTCTAACATCTTTACATACATATCCATTCCACTAAATACAACCTAATAGAAACATTAACTACTAAACTATTGCACTTCCACATCCTTTTTGCATATCAGCCTCTTAGTTCTCTGCATCAACCTGGGGACGACACGGGACACAAAAACATAGGGGTGAGAATTATACAATTCTCAGTAGGGTAACTTCCCTAAACACACAATTATAATGTCATTGTCATCGCTCCAGCCACTTCGGTTTATTAAGAAAAAGGTGATCATGCATTATGTAATAACTGGTTATTTTTAAAGTTCCAAATCATACTTTCGAAGTGGGTTACTTTTAACATTCAATCACTTAATATACATATACCATACTAAACATCATATACTACTAACTTTCCACTTAAATATATTGGTCTCAATGTCAATACTAAACTTCTTCACTCAGCATATAAGACAAAAGATTTCTTAGAAGATTTACTTCTTAAACTTGCCTTGGCCCTCGACTAATCTTGTCACATCTGGGCATTACGTACCGCCGTCCCCAGTGTGGCAATAATGGGTAATAGACTGCTTTTCAGGACTGAGCTCATTCCTATACATGATCATTAGATTTACTTTCTCCAATTCTCACACAGACATTTTCCTAGCCAGGTTTACTTTCCTCGACTCAATTCAAGGGTAGTCAGGTTTACTTTCCCTGATAGACCAGATTTACTTTCTCCAGCCCAAGGATTATAAATCTTATGCTTTTCTTGGTAGTTAGGTTTACTTTCCCTAACAAACTGGATTTACTTTCTCCAGTCCAAGAAACATAATCTTATGCTTTTCTTTTGCATATAAACAACTGTAATAATCATTCATATCTATGTGTACCTAACCTCATCAATAAGTTCACATGCTCAATTACTCATACTCATATTCAGGTACTCATGTCATACTAGTACAAAATGCCATCATTTCATCAATTCAAAATATCAAGTTATTTTCAGCACAATGGCAGATTTCACACTATTGTGGCATGAATTTATTTGCACACAAAACAATCATTTCAGAGACTATAAAAATTATCAATGACACCTCAATGTGTCACCAAGGTCCTGTAAAAATTTCAGGGTAATTAGAGTTCTCTAACTATATTAACAAAATTCTAAAAGTTTAGTGGTCAGAAACCATCCAACCTCAGCTCAAGAACCAAAATTCATAATTTTGGACCCTAGCAATTGAACCCAGAAAATTCTTAATAAAAATCCTAGTAAAACCTTAATAATTCTATAATATCCAGTAAAAATTTCAGCTCATAATTCGATAAAATTTCACAAGTTCACAGCTTCAGATTCAACATTTCAGGCAGCATATGCTTAATTTCAGTTCTTGATTTTTCTAAGGCAGTTTGACTCAAAATAAAAACCCAAGAAAATTCGTGGGACTAGCTCAAGATGTTAGCTCCAACATATATTTTTTTCAGATCAAGAAAATGCACACAACAAGCCCAGAAAATTCGTGGTCACACACTGCCTGTAAGAAAACCGAAAATCTAGCTAACTAACTCAAAATCTCTTTTGATAAAAATGATTTTTCCACAACCCCAAACACTCCACCAAAATTAACAGATCAATATCAGCATAATATCAATCAAATTAACCAGAAATTTCGAGTTGAAACCAATAAAAATTGTTCAGAAAAGTTTGAAAGAAAAAGGCCAAAGAAAACCCTACTATTGGAAGCAAGTGATGTCTTTGTCCCTAGTATGCTTCAAGATGGTGCCCTCCACTTCAGGGCTCTCAAAACACACCCAAAACCCTTTACAAACAGTGAGGTACAAGGGATCAAGATTGAGATTTGGTGAGTGATTGAGATTCTAATCGGTTATATGTGTAGATGTTGAGGTGTAGAATAATTTTTGTGAAGGAAACTTTGGATTTTGGTAACTCTAAGCTAACATATATGAAGTTGAAAGCATGTTGAAGCTCTTAGCCATGGAAGAAATGGAGCTGCTGTATTCTTGAAGAAAATGGCCGAGAATGAGCTTCTTAAAGAAGCCAAAAATGATGTTTATCTTGTATTAAAGTAAGGAATAAAATATATTATGTTTAGATAATTACAAAGCCAATAAAGTAAAATGAATGGTTGTGATTCAATCTTGTAATTCAATATTGAATCTTAACCATTCATTTGATTTGAAGGGATAGGTTTATTTGTTTTGTAGAGATCTAACTAGTTTTCGGTGTTAGAAATCACACACCGAAATTTCACCGAACAGGTGAAACAGTGTACCCGAGTAATCAAACATTACCCGAAAAATATTTTCGGATATAAAATCTTTAATTCTACCTATTTCTAACCATAATCATATAATTTCTCAATTTCGGGCATCTCTGGGTCCCAATTCTAGGGTTTTGGCTGTCCCAGCAGACTTGTGGGGCTCGCAAAACACTATTCATGTTTTTTTTTTTTTACAAATCTGTTGGATCGTCCTCATCATTGTTCAAGCTATCAAATTTTTGAAATTATGATTGATAAAGCTCAAATTAATTTTTAAATAATTTTTAGGGTGTTACAGCAAATATATATATATATATATATATATATATATATATATATATATATATATATATCATATGCCTACTCATGGAAAGTGGGACTTAGTTGGGTACAACATGGAACAAATACAACTGAAATGAAAGTACAACAAAAAATAAAATACTACAGAAAACAAAAAGGGAAACTCCCCTACCCAGGTGCATTTAAAATGGATAACCTCTAAACAAGAGAAGGTTTATCCTCTTCTATGTGGTGTGTGCACTATCTCTACCCGTAAGCCTCTACTGCTAGGATCCCGGAAAGGGTAGAACGTATCCAATCCAAGGACGAAGTACATCCGGGGTGTGTAACACCCCGATTTTTTTGTCCGAGGGAAATGACCAAAATGCCCCTGAGGTCATTTCCTGACCCGAACTCGAGGGTAACCAACTCGGTCATCCTCGAAGGGTCAACTCAATGTTTGAAGGGGATTGAATGGCCTTTGAATGCTTTCGGAAGCGAAAATTTCGTTTTCCGCAGTTTCGGGTCAAAATGACCAAAATACCCCTATAGCGTTTTTACGCGGGTAAAGGTGCCGTTTGAGCCCGGAACTTTCCCCAGAGGTTTAAAAACATGATTTCATGTGTCTAGAGGTATCTGTTCAAGTCCCGGTGGTCCCGGGCAGTTTTAGTGCAAAATTACGATTTTGCCCTGGAATAGTGTTTTTAAGCTTAATGACGTAATTAAGCAAACCTAAGCAATATTAGGCTCTAAACGAAGATTAATTTATTTCCCTAATTAATCTAGAGTCAAAATAATTTATTAAAGTTAATTAGAACCTAAAATTGCTTAGATTAAACTTAAATCCCTTTTTAGAACTCAAGATTCCTAGTCTTGGAATCATGAATAGTGTTTTCTCTCTCCAATTCCTTAAATCAAGGAAATGTGTCTAGAGTTGTTTAAACTCTAAATTGAGGATTTAACTCTCTAATGGTGCAAGACCACTCCTTAATTATGTCTAGACCACCTTAATTACCCATTTACCTTACCTAAACACCTTCTTACAAATTCCTAATCTTAAGCATAATCAAAGATACACCTAAACACAACTCTAAACCACAATTAAAATGCAAACTAATCCTCCCCATGGGCTGATGCATTTTCGGCCACATGCTCCCCATTTGACACATATTAAATTGTTTTCTCACTCAAAGAGCCATGCTTGAGCCATACCTTGAGCCATACCTCACCATGCTTTGAACCATACCTCACCATACCTCAAGAACACATTATCTCACCTCATGGAACTCATGGAGAGCCTCCAATCTGCACCCTCATGGCCGAAACCTTCTCCTCCATGAGCTCCCTCCATTTGTTTCATTTCTCTATAAATAGAATGCCTTGAGGAGCTTGCACCACTTTTAGATCATTTGCTAAGTTTAGGAAACACTCAAAGCTTTCTTTTTCTCTCAAAGTTTTTGTGTTCTTCAAGTTCTTGGAGTTCTTCAAGTTCTTCATCATCTTCATCTTCTTCTTCCATCTTCAAGTTCATCACACCAAGTAGGGATTTTCTTTCATGTGTTCTTTCTTTAAAGTTCTTGTTCTAAGCTTAAAGTTCATAGTTTCTCTTGATTCTTTTTAGAACTTCTTTTTCTTCCCTTTACCTTTTCATTTTCGGCCATGGGCCTTGGAGAACAAGGGAATGAGAGCTTGATGATGAGAGTTTCATGATGATGTTCATCACTTGAGACAAACTCTAGAGCTTGATTTTTGTTCTTGAGCAAAAGTGTTTCTAGATTTTTCCTTTCTTGAACTTTTGAGAACCTTAACTTTGATGTTGTTTCAAAATGGTTCTAATGACTCAATGATGAGGTCTCATGATGTTGGAGTTTGTATATCACCAAGATCATGGATTCTAGAGTTTCAAACATTTCTTTTCTTTCCTTGAAGTTTCGGCCATTACCTTTTCCTTTTCATGCTAGATGTTTGATTTTTAAATATGTTATGTTGAGTTCTAAGAACTCTAGACTTTTACCTTGTCTTGGTTTGATGAGTTTGGGTTGAGGTTTAAGTTCCTTTAAAGTCTTGTTAAGAGCTCTAGAAAGATAAAATGAACTTGCATAATTTATTTTATGCTTGCATTCATATTTACACTCTTGCTATGCATCTTTACTTTCAAGCCATCACCTAAGAACATAAAGATTAAAATGGAACTTGTATCATCACTTAACTTAATTCTCAAAGCCTTTCTATTTCGGCCTTAAAGTCGATTGTTGTTGGGCCTAGAGCACTAAAATAAAGAATTGAACTTGCATTATCACCTAATTAATTTCTCGAATGCCTATCTATTTCGGCCTTAAAGTCGATTGTTGTTGGGCCAAGAGCACTAAAATAAAGAATTGAATCTTGCATCTTTACTTTCAAGCTTGCACGTTTAAGATTATGCTTAGCATATTTACTTTCGAGTTTACGTTTAAATTATGCCTTGCATATTTAATTTCAAGTCATCACTTTACCTTGAAAGCAAGATTAAAAATGAAGAGCATGAGCACGTTTAGTTTATGTCGTAACTTAAGAACCTAGAGCTCAAAGACTTGCCCATTTCATTCCAAGTTAAAGTTCAATGCAAACCACACTTTGAATGTATGTTTTTCCGCCAAGTAGTGATGATGGACTTGCAATGAGTTTTCATCTAGCTACTAGGACCAATAGCCTATGTTTTGAGTTTTCCTTAAAGTTTTACAATTCTTTATAAGGTTATGTCATTATAAGTTGTGATTCCAATCTCTTTTAGGGGATGGAATATGTTTTGGTCGGTGACCTAAGGCTTCACTTAGCCTCTTGATGAATTAAAATGTTTTGCAAAGAGTTTTAGAAATTCTAAATTGATTCCAAGAGAAACTAGTTAACTTACGCACCTAGAAATGTCAATTTAATTCTCTTATTGAGGCAAGATGTTTTCGGTTCTGATGTGATGAATGTGATGCTGTATGATGATGTTTTAATGCGTTGGAATGTGTGAAAATATCATGTGATGATGTAGAAGCGAACCTATGCATGATAGGTAAGAAACTAGCTAACTAGAAATACCGTAAAGCTAGAATTTAACATAGTTTAGACCCATTTGTTTATGGAACTAATCCAAACTGTTTTAATGGGGACATAATCAGATTTAGAATGATTAGACATGAAAAACTCGGTATCATTTGAGTTAGAATCGAATTCTAGCACCTACGGGGAAACTAGTAACTAGAAAACCGTAAAAATGCAAATGTAGAACTCTTAGAACATTTAATTTTCTGGAATCTGTCCAGCACCCTTACAACATGATAAACATGATTAATAATTAGTCCTTAAACATAGGAATGTCTCATAATTGATTTAGATTTAATGTATAGCGCCTCAAAGTAAGACGAACCGAGAAAGGGTCTAAAACGTAAGTTCTAGAACCCCGTAAAAACAAGTTAGAGACTCTGTCCTATGCTATTCAGATTTAAGTATGAACATGAGAATGAAGAATGGTGTTTAATATGAGCCTTAGGGGCATAAAAATATGAGCGACGGATATTAGAGAGCTGTATCTCAAGATTAACACCCGTAAGGGTCAAAGCATAAGCCATCGTGAGGGTAAGCGTTTGAATGATGTATGATGATGCATGAAGTATGCTAATGATGATGATGTTATTCATATGAGGAATTTATGAGGTTATATGTTTATGTGGCATAAAGCAAATTTGGAAGGAAATTGATTGTAATGACCGTTTTGGCGCCGAATTTCCGACAAATTTGGAAGGAAACTTCGGTGTAATGACCGTTTTGGCCGCAATTTCTGGCAAATTTGGGGACTTAAAGAGATTTTGAAAATTAAGGTACTAAGATGGGTTCTAGGATGACACCGTTCGGCCGAGCACCTCCATAGAACTCATGTGACATCGGTACCATTTTATACTCTTAGGTGACACCGGTTCGGCCGAGCACCCTAAGAGATTTGCCCTAACCCGTACTCAGATAGTCGGGATTTATGATACGCTTATCGTTAAGTGGTAAGTAAGAACTAGTGACGACTAGTTAAGGTATGAGCTCATAACCTAGATGTATGACACGTTCGGGTGACACCGGTTCGGCCGAGCACCCCCAGTTCGATTGTCTTTAGGGTGGCCCATGAGGAAGAAAAGTTCATGATTATGATTATGTCACTAAGTTTTGTCCCATATGAATGTTACTATTGCCACTTTATGCCACCAATGATGATGATGCTTGATGTTATGTTTTATGTATGTGCATTAGGTAGTGCCATGCATACATTTTCCATTATGTTGCACTCATGACATTAAGATCATCCTAAAATGAACGGACCTTGGCTAAAGTATATTTTTGAAGTTTAAAATGAACTAAATGCATGTTCAGTCATTTCGTATAATTAAACCCAAGGTTCCTGAGGACGTAGATGATGACACCTAGGTAGTAGGAGGCCCTACTGAGATTCTTTAGTAAGATTCTCACTCCTCTCTATCTCTTTCTTTCGTCACGTCTTGAGATGGCGACGTCAGAGCATTCATGGACACCCCGACATGGGAGGTGCACTATGACCCGACTCACGGGTCATACCATTTTGAGGGCAGTGCGGTGCGGATTTTCATGTTTGTAGGACGCCTTCGCTCATCCCGTGCACACCCATCACTTCTCCCCGATCGCACCTATATGGCGACGACGAGCGGTTTTTGAGCGTGCGCAGACGCATGACGAGAGAGTACTCCAGGGCACACCGCCGCCTTAGCCATGCGAGATTATCCCGACTATGTGCCCGGACCTATTTCACTGAGACCGACCCATCCGAGGACCCGCCTACCCATCCGTATAGCGAGGACTCGCCCTCTCCACCACAGATAAGGGAGGCGGTGAGGATACCGTGACTCACCACGGCTTACGCGACGACCGCAGATGCGACCACACCGTGCGGGTCACCCTCGATCCCCATTCCGCCTCTTCAAGTCCGAGGGGCTCGCCCAGTTTCCCGGATATCTGCCCCTGCTCGCGAGATGGACGCTTGAGAAGGTGACGATCGTCCGATGGAGTACCGGTTAGAGCACACACACCACTTAGATGGGGATAAACCTTCTTTTGTTTAGAGGTTATCCTATTAGATGCACTCGGGTAGGGGAGTAGATTATGTTTATGTTTTAGGTTGTATTTCCCTTGTACTGAATTAAGTCCCACACTTATAAGTGGGCAAGTTATATATATATGAGATTACATTCAGTGATGTTCATGATGTGCCTTATGTTATGATGATTGTGAGACGATTGTTTTACTTTGCATGGTTTACCGCTTATCGCATCACGCGGCTCTCACTTTTATTTCAAAAAAAAATTTCCCGTATTTTCCGCTAAGTAATTCAAAGCTAAATGAGAACTATGAAGTAACAGACTAATGATTAACCTAAATATGTTCTAGAGTATTGGGTTAAAAATTAGGATGTTACAGGGTGGGCATGCTCAAAAACTTAATCGTCGTCGCAGTATGGTTATGTCGGGGAGAAGCAATGAGTATGTACAGGATGAGCGAAAGGTTGTCCATCAACCATGAAGACACAAACAGTGCATCGACCCTCAAAATGGTATGATCCGTGCTCCAGATCATGGCGCGCTTCCCACATCGAGAATCCACAAAAACCACGAATGTCGCCATCTGAAGACGTGACGGAAAGAAGAGATAGAGGGAGTGAGAATCTTACTAAAGAATCTCAGTAGGGTAACCTCTTATCTAGGTGTCATCATCTACGTCCTCAGGAATCTTGGGTTTAGTGTATAAAATAAGTGAGCATGCGTCAAGTTCATTTTTAAGTTTCAAAACACAGTTAGCCAAGGTCCACCTATTTTTAAATGAGTCTTGATGTTATGGATGCAGCATAATAAGGCATGAATGCATGAAGATACATCAAGCAGAAATCAATTAAACATCATAAAGAAATCAACATCATGTAGGTGGCATAAAGCGGCATATACTTCTCATGTAAAACATTTCTCTTTATATAACTGTGTGACATTCAAAGCATCGTACTGTAACATAGGGATCACCCTAAAAAGACAATCGTTATAGGGGTGCTCGGCCGAACCGATGTCACCCAGAACGTGTCACATCTCTAGATTATGAGCTCATACCTTAACTATTCGTCACTAGTTCTTACTTATCCTCTGATAAGAGAAATCATAATAATAATAATAATCATAACAAAACGCGTCGCACCAGTACCAAGTACACAGTGAATATTGTTTTCTTTGGGGCGTTACGTATTGCCGTCCCCTTCAAGGATTTGTTTCTAGGGCGTTATGTATCGCTGTCCCCCAGAATGCATTTTCACAACACCATGTCACATTAAAAACTCATATATTTTCAAGACTTTCAAAGTCCTCAAGTCTGTCAGAAATTCAGCAGCATAACAGTAGCACGTCGAATTTTTTCCAAACCTTCTTTATGCCACATTCATGTCTTTACATAGTCATTTATAATCATGTGTGTCATAAGCATCATTATCATATGCATCATAAGCATTGTAAAACATCATACGCTTCCTAACATGGGCATCAACACATTGACATTATGTATGTCTCATAAGAAATCATATGCCCAAGATATTCTCATAATAAAACATGCATTCACGTAAAACACTAAAGTTCATTATGCTCTTACACCTATGGTGTCTTATGCTTTGACCCTTACAGGTTTTAAACTTGAGGTATAATTATCCTATCGTTCTCTATCAACCTCTTATGCATCTAAGGGTTTACAACTTATAATTTTTACTAGCATTTATGTTCATTAATAAATTTGGGCAGCATCATACTCTAAGGGCAGAATTTCATCTTTATGATTACGGGGTTCTAGAACTTACGTTTTAGACCCTTTCTCGGTTCCGTCTTCGCCCAAGGTGCTATAAATTAAATCTAAACCAATTATGAGGTATTCCTAAGCCTTTGAACCAATCATAACTCATGTTCACTACATTGTAAGGGTGCTGAACAGAAACAAAAAATTAAATGTTCTAAGAGTTCTAAAATTGCATTTTTACGGTTTTCTAGTTACTAGTTTCTCTATGGGTGCTAAAATTCAATCCTACACCAAATGTTACCAAGTTTTTCATAACTAAACAATCCTAATCTTATTATTATCATACTAAAACAGTTTGGGTAGAACCTAACAATAAATGGGTCAAAACCATGCTAAAACTTGACTTCACAGTTTTTCTGTAAGACTAGTTTCTTTCCTAACATGCATAGAAAGGTTCCTACCTCAACACATATAAATTTCACACATTCTAACATGTCAAAACATCATCATACAGCAGCAAACATGTCATGGCAGAACTGAATTCATGCATATACATATCTTGCATAAAATCTCATTTTTAACAAGCATAGGTTGCTATTTTCTCCTTGAATCATTTTAGGACTTCTAAAACTCTTTTGCAAAACATTTTACCTTGTAAAAGAGGCTAAGAACAATCATGGGGCGGTAACTAATTTAAAACACTCTTAGAAGCGATTTAATTTACAAATCTTGTTGATCATGACCTTATAGAACTCTAAAAAAAAACATACGAAAACATTTTGAACATAGATTGTTGGCCCTTGCAACTAGATGAAACTCATTTTGAGTTTATCAACATCATATGGCCGAATTTACATCCTTGGGGATGTTTCCATAATCCAACCTTAACTTGAGATAAAAAGGGCAAGTCTTTGAGCTCTAGGTTCCTTAAGTGATGACAAAATATAAACATGCTATGCATTCCATTTTATTCTTCATTATAAAGTAAAGTGAGAGCTTCAAAGTAAATATGGAATGCAAGAACTTAAAATTAAATATGTGAGGCACAAAGTAAATATGCAAAAGTTGAAAGTAAATATGCAAGTTCAATTCTTTATTTTAGTGCTCTAGGTCCAGCAACAATCGACTTTAAGGCCAAAATAGAAAGGCTTCGAGATTAATTAGGTGATATGCAAGCTCTCTTTTTAAATCTTTAAGTTCTTTAACTGATGACTTGAAATATAAACGTGCAATGCAAGGCTTGAACTTAAACGTGATAATGCAAGTCCTTTTCTTTAATCTTTAGAGTTTAGTGATAACATAGGAAGGTAAATATGAGATGCAAGAACTTGAAATATAAATATGAGGTGCTAGAAATATAAATATGCAAGTTCATTTTTATATCTTTACTAGAGCTCTTACAAGACTTTGAAGGAACTTAAGCCTTAACCCGAATTTATCACAACAAGCTAAAGTAAACAAAATATCATTCCTTGAAACAAGATCATAAATAGCATTTTTGTTAAAACTCAAGCTCTAGAGGTCTCATTATGATGAACACATGGTCATCATCTAGAAACTCTCATCATCAAGCTTCCATGTTGAACCATCAATGATGGCCGAATTTTTAGAGAAAGAAAAAAGAAAATGGGGCCGAAGCCATGAACAAGAAAAGAACCATTTTGAAACTCTAGAAACCATGATCATGATAATGTATTAACACCAAGATCATGTGTCCTCATCATTGAGTTCATACACTTATTTTAGAACAACATCAAAGTTAAGTTTTCAAGATAAAAAGAAAGAAACTAAAAACATTTTTTCCTCAAGAACTAAGATCAAGCTTTAGGGGTTGCTCAAGTGATGAACATCATCATGCAATCCCCATCATCAAGCTCTCATTTCCAAGCTCCCCAAAGGCCCTTGGCCGAAAATGAAATAGGAGGAAGAAAAGAAGTTCTAAAAGATTCAAGAGAAACCATCAAGGCAATGACTAAATAAGAACTTTTAAATGAAAGAAACATTAAAAATAAAATCCCTACCAAGTGAAATGATGTTGAAGAGGATGAAGAAGTTTGAAGAAGAAGAACTCTTGGTCTTTGAGAGAAAAGGAAAGCTTTGAGTGCTCTAAACTTAGCAAATGAACTAAAGGTATTTCAAGTTCACTCAAGTGTGCTATTTATAGAGAAATGAAACAAATGAAAGGTGCAAAGGGGGAGGAGGGTTTCGGCCATGGTAGAGGCAGCCCATGAGTTCCATGAGATGAGATGTTGCGATCTTGAGGCATGGTAAGGTTTGTTTCAAGGTATGGCTCAAAGCATGCCTCAACGAGTGTTTAAAATTTAAAACATGTGATGGAATTTGGGTGATGTGGCTGAAATGCATTAGCCATGGGGGAGGGGTTTCTTCCATTTAATTGTGGTTTAGAGGTGTGTTTAGGTGTGTCATAGATTATGTTTAAGATTAGGAATTTGTAGGAAAGTGTTTAGGTGAGGTAATGGTTAATTAGAGGCTTGTAAGACTAGGTTTAGGAGGTGGTCTTGCTAAATTAATGGAGTCAAACTCCATTAACAAGGAATCCAATGCCAACACAATTCCTTGATTTAGGGAAATTGGAGAGAGAAAATACTATTCAAGATTCCAAAACTAGGAATCTTGTGTTTTAAAAAGAGATTTAGGTTTAATCTAAGCAATTTTAAGTCCTAATTAATTTTGTTAACTTATTTTCACTCTAGATTAATTATGGAAATTAATTAATCTTCGATTAGGCCTAATATTGCTTAGGTTTGCTTAATTACGTTATTAAGCTCAAACAGCACCATCCCGGGGGCAAAATCATAATTTTGCACAAAAACTGCCCAGGACCACCGGGACTTAAACAGACACTTTTAAATACATGAAAACATTGTTTTAAACCTTCAGGGAAAGTTTCGGGTTCAACGGCACCTTTACCCGCATAAAAACGCTATAGGGGTATTTTGGTCATTTTGACCGGAAACTGCAGAAAATGAGATTTTTGCCTCCGAAACCATTCAAGGGCCATCTAATCCCCTTCAAACATTGAGTTAACCCTTCAAGGACTGCCGGCCCAGCCATCCTTTAATTCCAGACAGAAAATGACCTCAAGGGCATTTTGGTCATTTTCCTCTCTGACAGAAAAATTGGGCCGTTACATGTCGCAAGCTTTCATGTTACTTCAACATATGCATCTTAAACATTCCAAGTATAATCATAACATGCCACAATAAATCTTGTAACTAGTAGCCAAGTATGCAAACATAATCATCATATAAAATGAGCACTTTGATTATCCCTTAAATGGTTAAACCTCTAAATCAGGTAATCCTAACTTTTGTATTTATTCTTTTATGCATCTAAGGGATCAATTACAATGATTTTCATTAATTATTAACCTCAAGAACATCATTAAACAATGCTGGGCAGGTTTGGGCAGAAACAAAAATGAGCAATTTCGGTGTTTTAGAAGTTACGTTTTTGACCTTTTTTCATTACTAACTTTTCCTAAGATGCTAGAATTAATTCCTAAACCATTTATTAGTGATTCTTACCCATCTATACCTAATATAACACACTTCTATAGTTTTCAAACATGCTGAAAAAGAAACTGTATTTTCAGTTTTTAGAAAGATTTAAAAGTCACATTTTTTATCCTTTTTAGTTACTAGACTTGCTTAAGGTGCCAAAAATGATTTTCACAACAATTACTAGTAGATCTCACACATTTAATCCACTCCAAACAGCATACATTAGATCTGGAAATGTTAGAACAGAATTCAAAATTTAAATTTCCAAGAGCATGCAAAGTTGCAATAATAAGCATTTCTAGCATACTAGTCTTCCTTAGAATTAATTCTAAATCAAATAATATTCTTATAATTAATTTATCCCTTTGGAAACACAAGTAAATGTCCTTAGGTCAGTAGCAAAATCAGAGGCTTGTAACATCCTCATTTTTAACCCAATACTCCATAACATAATTAGATTAATCATTAGTCTGTTACGTCATAGCTTCCTTATTACTTTAAAATACGTAGCGAAAATACTGGTAAATTTTTTTTGAATTTATAAAAGCAAAGTGAGAGCCGTGCGACACGTTGAATATTAAAGCACAAACGGAATTAAGCAAACATCATATGGTAGCATAACATAAGCAAGTAAAGGTACATCAATAGAACTGTACTGCATACTTATATATATGATAGAATATGCCCACTCTTAAAAAGTGAGACTTAGTTTAATACATCTGGAATAAAGATACATGAAAGCGAAAGTACAGCAAAGGCATAAAAGAAAACTCTCCTAACTCTAGTGCGCCTACAAATGGATAGCCCCAAAGACAAAAGAAGGCTATCCTAGCCTAGTCAAACTCGAGCACCAAAACCGCCACGGTCATCTCTTACTGTGGGCCTCTCTGAAAAGGAGGGATGTACCTGATCCACTGGGCTATCTCGGCTGGGGTGGCGATGCACTGCATCGGTCGGGCATGAGCTCCACGGCAGGGAGTCATCCTCACCCATCCTCCATGTACTGGCTGAGCGACAAAAGCCTTGCTACCCTCCCTAACATCCATCGGCACAATGGGGGAGGATCCCTCGGAGGGTACCTGAGTAGCAAAGTCCTCCGAAGGGTCCGTCTCGGAGAATAATGAGGGCAAGCGGGGTACATACTGTGGGTAGTCCCGGATGGCAGAGGTCGTCGATGGGGTGTGGCGGATCCGCTCTTCTTGAGGTCGTGCACGCTCGAACACAAAGTCGTCGCCGAAGGGTGAGACAGGAGAGAATCGATGACTATGTACGGGGTGACTAGAAGGCCGTCCAATGAACATAAACACTCGAACGACATAGTGACCCACAAAATGGTATGACCAGTGGTCCGGATCATGATGCACCTCCTAGGTTGGGGTGTCCACAAAAACCACGAACGTCACCATCTGAAGACGTGACGGAAAGAAAGAGATAGAGGGAGTGAGAATCTTGCTAAAGAATATCAGTAGGGCCTGCTACTACCTAGGTGTCATCATCTACGTCCTCAGGAATCTTGGGTTTAGTTATACAAAATAAGTGAGCATGCATAAATATCTATTTTTAGGTTCTAAAACATAATTAGCCAAGGTCTGTTCATTTTAGCATGAATCTTAATGACATGGATGCAATCATATTAAAGAATGTATGCATGGCTCTACTTAATGCAAGAATAATCATCATATCTTTAAGAACATCATAATAGTGGCATAAAGTGGCAATTAAATCCTCAAATGGGAAACTCTGTGACATAAACATCATACTTTACTTCCTCATAGGCCACCTTAAAAGACAATTGCTCTGGGGGTGCTCGGCCGAACCGGTGTCACCCAGAACGTGTCACATCTCTAGGTTATGAGCTCATACCTTAACTAGTCGTCACTAGTTCTTACTTATCAATCCCGATAAGCGTAACATAATCATAAACATAATCCCGACTTATCCAGTACGAGCTAGGGGGCATTTCTTGGGGTGCTCGGCCAAACCGGTGTCACCCAAGAATTCATTCTTGGTACTGATGTCACATGAGTTCTCTGGAGGTGCTCGGCCGAACTGGTGTCATCCAAGAACCCATCTTAGTACCTCATAAAAATCTCATAGGTTTTCAAAAACTTTCTGAGTCCCGAATTTGTCAGAAATTCGGCAAAGATAATCACAGATGCTGAATTTCTTCCAAATTCTTCTTTATGCCACATAAGTCATTCAAACATGAATCCTCCATCATAATTTTCATGCATTCACATAATCATTCTCATGCGTTCACAAGCAACATTAAAAATTCATTATGTTCTTGGTCCTACGGTATCTTATGCTTTGACCCTTACAGGCCTTAAACTTGTGATGTAATTAACCTATCATCTTCTATCAACCTTTTATGCACCTAAGGGTTCTCTTCTAATAGATCTCATTATTATTTATGCTCTATATTAAATTTGAACAACATTATTCCTTAGGGGCAGCATTATAAACTTAAAATTACGGGGTTCTAGAACTTACGTTTTAGACCCTATCTTGGTTCTGTCTTCGCCTAAGGCGCTATAAGTTCGTCCTAAACCAATTATGAGACATTCCTATGTCTAAGAACTAATTATAAGCCATGTTCTCCTCATTATAAGGTTGCTGGACAGATTCTAAGAATTAAATGTTCTAAGAGTTCTAGAATTGCAGTTTTACGATTTTCTAGTTACTAGTTTCTCTATAGGTGCTAAAATTCAATCCTACTTATTTTTCATGATTAAACAATCTTAATCTGATTATATTCCCATTGAAACAGTTTGGGCAGTGTCCAAAGGTAAATGGGCTAAAACTATGCTAAATCTTGACTTTACGGTTTTTCTAGAAAACTAGTTTCTCTCCTATCATGCATAGAAATGTTCCTACCTCATCATACATAATTTTTACTCATTCAAACACATCAAAACATCATCATACAGCAGCAAACTTATCATGGAAGAACCGAAACATTAAGTCTCCAAAAAGATGCATAACTTGATATTTTTAAAACATGTAAGTTGCTAGTTTCTCTTGGAACCGTTTTTAGGACTTCTAAAACTCTTTTGCAAACCATTTTATTTTGTAAAAGAGCTAAAAACATCCTTAGTTCAGTGACCACTTGATCCCTCCATAAAAGAGAATTAAATTCATAAATCTTGTTGGTCTTAATCCCATAAACTTCATGAGGTTTTAAAGAGAATCTTAAAACTTAGATTGTTGGCCCTTGTAGCTAGATGAATCTCCTTCCAAGCTCATCATCACTACATGGCCGAAATTATGCATTCAAAGAATGCCTCCACACTAGACTTTAACTTGAGATAAAATGGGCAAGTCTTTGAGCTCTAAGGTCTTTAAGTGATGACATAATTTAAACATGCTATGCACTTCATTTTTATTCTTCATTACAAAGTAAAGTGAGAGCTTAAGGTAAATATGCAAGACTTGAATTATAAATATGCAAAGCTTGAATTAAATATGCAAGACTTGAAATATAAATATGCAAGTTCATTTCTTTATTTTAGTACTCTAGGCCCAACAACAATCGACTTTAAGGCCGAAATAGAAAGGCTTTGAGATTTAGTTAGGTGATGATGCAAATTCTCATTTTAAATCTTTATGTTCTTTAGTGATGAAAAGTAAATATGCTAGACAAGAATATAAATGAGATGCAATCCATTCTTTATCCTTTAACTTTAAGTGATGGCTTGGAAATTAAATATGAATGCAAAGCTCAAAATAAATATGTAATGCATAAGCTTGAATATAAATATGAATGCTAGTCCATTTATTTCTTATTAGAGCTCATACAAGACTTTTGAAGGAACTTAGACCTCAACCCAAACTTATCATGACTAGATAAAGTAAAGATAAGGGTGAACCTCAAGGGTTCTTTAAAAACACAAAGTTTCTTTTCTTGAGATGTGGTCATAGATAACATTTTTATTAAAACTCAAGCTCTAGAGACCTCATGGTGATGAACACCTAGTCATCATCTAGAAGCTCTCATCATCAAGCCATTGAGAACCTCATTGGCCAACATGGCCAAAAATGTGAAGAAAGGAAAGGAAAAGGAACCGAAACTTTTAAGAAGAAAAGGAAACATTTGAAACTCTAGAGACCATGATCTTGGTGATGCATTAACACCAACATCATGAGTCTTCATCATTGAGTTCATGTAACCATTTTAAAATATCATTAAGGTAAAAAGGTTTCAAGGTTCAAGAAGAAAGAATAAAAGAAAACATCTTTAACTTAAGAACAAAGATCAAGCTTTAGAGGTTGTTCAAGTGATGAATATTATCATCATGAAACCTCATCATCAATCTCTCATTCCTTTGATCTTCAAGCCTCATGGCCGAAAACAAAGAGGAGAAGAAGAAGAAAAGAAGTTCTAAAAAGATTCAAGAGAAACTATGAACACATAAAGAGATTAAGAACTTTAAATGAAAGAAGCTCTTGAAAGAAAATCCCTACCAAGTGATTTGAAGGTTGGGATGAGAGAAGAGGATGAAGAACTTGAAGAACTTGAAGACTTGAACTTGAGAGAAAAGGGAAACTTTGAAGTGCTCTTTGAAAACTTACACTTAGCAAATGAACCCAAAATGATGCAAGTACCCAAACGAGCTATTTATAGAGAAATGAAACAAATGCAAGGTGCAAGGAGGGAGGGAAAGCTTCGGCCATGAAGAGCAGCCCCATGAGTTCCATGAGGTGAGATGTTATGATCTTGAGGCATGGTAAGGTATGGTTCAAAGTATGGTGAGGTATGGTTCAAGGTATGGCTCAAGCATGGTTCTTTGAGTAAGAAACAAATCAACATGTGATGCAAATGGAGGAGGAGTGGCCGACTTGCATCAGCCATGGGGGGAGGATTTCTTGCATTTTAATTGTGGTTTAGAGTTGTGTTTAGGTGTATCTTTGATTAGGATAAGGATTAGGAATTTATAAGAAAGTGTTTAGGTGAGAAAATGGGTAATTAAGGTTGTCAAGACATTTAAGGAGTGGTCTTGCATCATTAGTGAGTTATAAACTCATTTTAGTGCATAAACAATTCTAGACACAATTCCTTGATTTAAGGAATTGGAGAGAGAAAACACTATTCAAGATTCCAAAAGTGAAATCTTGAGTTTTAGAAAAGAGATTTAAATTTAATCTAAGCAATTTTAGGTTCTAATTAATTTTAACAATTTATTTTGACTCTAGATTAATTATGGAAATTAATTAATCTTTGATTAGAGCCTAATATTGCTTAGGTTTGCTTAATTACATCATTAAGCTCAAAAACACTATTCTAGGGGCAAAATCATAATTTTGCACTAAAATTGCCCGGGACTGCCGGGACTTAAACAGATATTTTGAAACATGTAAAAACATTGTTTTAGACCTCTGGGGAAAGTTTCGGGCTCAAACGGCACCTTTACCCGCGTAAAACACTATAAGGGTATTTTGGTCAGTTTGACCCGAAACTGCAGAAAATGAGACTTTCGCCTCCGGAACCACTCAAGGGTCATTCAATCCCCTTCAAACATTGAGTTGGCCCTTCGAGGACTGCCGGGTCGGCCATCCTCGAATTCCGAGCTGAAATGACCTCAGGGGCATTTTGGTCATTTTTCACTAAGACAGAAAATTGAGGCGTTACAGGGCTCAATATTAAGATTTTGGTTATTTAAATTATGTTTTAGCACTTTAGGAATTAACATGATTCTCATAGGAAAAATTACAAGACACAAGCTTTTGAAACCTCAAGGTAATAATGCTCCAAATTTTTCCTTTGAAAACAAAACATATTTGTAAAGACAAATGCCCATGGAACTGAAATTCCTATGTAAGTTGAAAGGGGTAAGTTTGAGCTTTAGATATTTAACTGATGACATAAACTTAAACATGCTAATATAAGCCTCATTTTAATCTTAATATTATAAGGTGATGGAAATGAAAATATAAATATGATATGCAAGGCTTGAATATAAACATGAGAATGCAAGTTCATTTTTAATCTTTAAGATTTAGGTGATGGCTTGAAACATAAATATGCTAGATAAGAAAGATAAACATGAAATACAAGTTCATTTTCTTATCTTCAAGATTTAAGTGATAACTTGGAAATAAACATGATATGCAAGGCTCAAATATAAATATGAAATGCAAGAACTTGGAAAATAAATATGAATGCATTTCCATTTGTTATTTCTTTAGATCTTAAGCTCAAGACTCCTATTTAGAGTAACAACTCTAAAACACTAATCAATCTTACAAGATGGACATGAGCTTTAGAGTCCATTAACACCATGGTTCCAAGAACCTTTATTTTGTTTGGACTCACCATCAAGCTCAAAGATATGAAATATAAAGAAACTAATACCTTATTCATTATGATTCCTTGAAAAACCAAAAAAGGCAAAGTTCAAGCTTTAGAGGTCACAAATGTGATGATCTCATTATCATCAAGCCAATATTTTTGAAACTCAAAAGGCCTTTAAGACCGAAATAAAAAAGGAAAGAAAAGGAAATCCAAAGACCAAAAATATCAAGAGTAAAACTCATTTATTATTTCATCTTCAAGCTCCAACAAAAATACTCAAGAATATGAACAAAACAACCTTTTCTCATGAAATCAAAATCAAACCTTGAGCTATAGATGTCAAACAAATGGAGGTGTCACTACTAACATGAAGGATCCTCATCATGAAGCCATGGTTTTCAACCATTTAACAACAACAAAAAACAAAGGAATAAAGAGAAGAAAAAGGAACTCAAAACTGAAAAGAAAGAAACAAAGAAAGGAAGAAGAACTCAAAAGAAAAATCCCTACTAGGGTATCTTCTTGTTGCAAGGAAAAGCTTGAGCTTTGTGAAAGAAAATAAGAAGAAAATCTTTTCCTTGAGGCAAGAAGAATTTTGGCCAAAGGAAAGAAAAAAGAGGAAGGGTTTTTCTTGAGCTTTGATGCTTAAGGATGGAAAGGTTTTGTTTCTTGATGGTGGTTTAAGGTTAAGAGGTGGTGGTAGATGGTGGTTCTTGTGGTGGTGGAGGAAGGGGAGAAAGTCTTTGAGAGGTAAGGGAAGAGAGAATTTGAGAGCTCTTTTTTGGACAAAGTCTTGGCCAAAAAAGTGAATGGGAGGAAAATGAGAATTTGTGTGTACTTGAGTATTAAAAAGAGAAATCACACATGGGGGGTATAGGTGGCCATGAGGAAAGTATGGGTGGCCATGAGGAAGGCATGGGCATGAGGAGATATTTTTATTTCTTTTGTGTTAGGAGTTGTGTTTAGAGATAAACTTGATTTGGCACTTGATTAGGAGTTTGTAATTAGGTGTTTGGTTGATAACCATGAGTTTATGGAATCCAAGACATGATTAGGGAGTGGTCATACACACTTAGCTTGAATTAACCTTATTTAGTTTGAAATTCAAAATCCAACACAATTCTTTAAATTAAGGAATTGGAGAGAGAAAATACTATTTCTCTTGATATGGCACAAAGTCTTGAATTAACGAAGGGATTTTGAGTTTCCCTAAGCAATCTTAGGCCCTAATTAACCTCAATTAATTATTTTCACTCAAGATTAATGATTAAAATTAATTAATCTTTAATTAGAGCTTAATATTGTCTATATTTCCTTAATCACGCAATTAAGCTCATTATGCCCTTAATTAGGGGAAAAATGGTAATTTTATACAAAAACACCCCAGGCTTAAACAGACATAATACATTCCTTAAAAACACCATCCCAAACTTCCGAGTAAAGTCTGGGTCCAATCGGTAATTAATTCGACATTAATTTGTCGCAGGGATATTTTGGTAATTTTACACAGAAAAACCAAAAATTGAGATTTTCATTTCTAACATTATGCATAACACAATTAATCCCTTTCAAACATTAAAACATCCACTCGAGGTTTTCCCAGACCGGCTTTCCTCAATTCCCGGGTAAAAATGACCTCAGGGGCATTTTGGTCATTTGTTACACTGGGGAAAAAAATCGGGGCATTACATTTTCTAGCATAGTGCAGCGGCCAATACACCCTCCGTATGCCTATAAATAGATGCTCTTCCATTGCCAAAATGTTCACACAAACACTCTTAACCTTACCATTTTCTTACTTGGCCAAAACCATCACTAGCATTAGGATCAGATTTTTGGTTCTTATTGCTCATAGAAGATCAAGCTCTATCCTTTGTAAGCAAAAAACAACTGGGTAGGGATTTTATTTTTTGTTCTTTCCTTCAATGCTTCCTAATAATTTCTGATTTATGGCTAGATGATGAGACCATGAAATAAGGTTCTTGGAACCATGATGATAAAGGACTCTAAAGCCCACTTCATTTGTTAAGAGTAATTGAGGTTAAAGAGTTTAATTCTTTAAAAGTTTTGAGCTTAACAAGATAATAAATGAACTTGCATCCATGTTTATGTTTCAAGCTCTTGCATATCACGTTTAAATTTCAAGCTTTTCACAATCATGTTCAATTTCAAGTCATCACCTTAAACCTTGAAGATAATAATAATATGGATTTACATTTTTATGTTTAAATTCCAAGTATTGCATTTCATGTTTATATTTCAAGTTATCACCTAAGCTTTGAAGATCTAAAAATGAACTTGCATCTTCATATTTATATTTCAAGTATTGCATATCATGTTTATATTTCCAAATTATCACCTTATAATGATAAAGATTAAAAATGGGATTGCATAGCATGTTTATGATTCTGGCTATCACCTAAATCTCTAAAGCTCAAAACTTGCCTCTTTAATCTTAAATAGGAATTTTTATTATGGATAAATTTAAATTATGTTATTTTCAGCCTCTTGATGTTCTTGGTATTGAAGTTGGTTCACTTTATTTTTAAGGCTTTGATCTTGTCTTTAAATTACTCAAAGAGCTTTTGTTAGAATTAGAAATTCAAAGAAGTTAAAGATTGTGCTTTTTCAAGCTTTTGGGATGAAAGATTTAAGTTACTAACCTGATTTAAATAAAATGGTTAGAATGCTGATTTAAAAGGTTTGAAAGTGTATAAATTACTTATAATTGATGTAAAAATGGCTTTTAGCATTTTTTTGGGGTGAACTAGTAAATAGAAAGGATCAAAACCGTAATTTTATAAAGCTTTAGAGAATGAATTTCCTGGAATAATTACATACTGTTTTGAATACTGATCTTGCTGTTTACATACACAAGAATGGTTGATATTTGATGTAAAAATTATTTTTGGCATCTTAGAGGTATAAAAAGAATAATTACAAGTGTTAGTTTTGACCATTTTTGCAAAATGCGGAAAGCTGTGTTTTAAACTATCAATTATGTAATTTTTGGTCAAAGGATTTTGGTTAGAGTTAGTAATGACATCTAATATGTCCATGTGTTTAAAATACCATGTATAATGTTTAGAAAAAGTTTTAGATGTGTTGGCAATTGTTCAAAGTTAAAAATAAACAACTTTGCACTTTGACCTCTAAAGTATGTTAAAATTTGGTCTATAGCCCTAAAAGGTTTTTATGATGAGTTTTAAATGGTTTCTAGTGATTATAAGTCTCTTGAAAATATTGGTTAATGTTAAGGATCTTTAGTTTGTAAGAATGAATTAAAAAGGGGTGTAACACCCTAATATTTAACCTAACATGCCTAGGACATATTTAAGTTAATTATTAGCGTCAACGATAATCTCGGACCAAGGCCCGCGGTTTATGTCACTGTTTTAGGGAGCCTTTTAGAAGGCGTTTGGTTCAAAGCTGTGTCTATGTATGGCTTAACACCCTCAAACGGATGGACAATCCGAGAAGACCATCTAGATGCTGGAAGATATTCTAAAGGCGTGTGTGTTTGACCAAAGAGGGAGCTCAGACAAGTACTTGTCGTTGATCGAATTTGCATATAACAACAGTTATCATATGAGTATCGGCATGGCACCGTATGAGGCCTTGTATGGACAAAAATGCCAATCACCCCTATGCTGGTATGAACCTGGAAACCAGAGTTTGTTGGGACTCGATATCGTAAGGGAAATGACGAAACAAATCAAAAGAATTAGGGATAGAATTCTCATTGCTCAGAGTCGACAAAAAAGCTATGCGGACAAATGGCAAAAGCTGTTAGAATTTCAGGAGGGAGAACATGTATTCCTTAGAATCACCCCTACCACAGGCATAGGTCGAGCCATGAGAGTTAAAAAATTAAACCCCAGATTCCTTGGTCTATTTTAGATCCTTAACCGAGTCGGAACCGTAGCATACCGTATAGCCTACCTCCCAATCTATCCAACCTCCATGATGTTTTACATGTTTCCCAGTTGAGAAAATATGAGTCTGACCTGAGTTATGTATTAGAGCCAAAGCATGTACAATTGAGGGAAGATCTGACATTTAACCTACCACCTACGAGAATCATAGACAAAGGAATCAAGTAATTGAGGAATAAGATTGTACCTTTGGTTAAAGTAGCGTGGGGATAGGGAAGAACAGAGGATTTTACCTGAGAGCTAGAGTTAGATATGAGGACGCAATATCCCGAGCTTTTCTTAGGTAATGAATTTCAAGGGCAAAATTCTTTTTAAGGAGGGGAATAATGTAACGCCTTGATTTTTCCTGTGTCTAAATGAGCAAAATGCCCCTGAGGCCATTTTACCGGGAGAATGAGGATAACTAGCCCCGGGCATCCTCAAAGAGCTATTTCAGTATTGAACGGGGATTGTGTGTGTGATTACATGTGTTATATGTATTAGTAGAGCAAAAGAATCTCATTTTTGAGTTTATGTGCACAAAATTACCAAAACACCCTTGTGACTAATTGGCACAGAATTAATTCTCGACAGGACCCAGACCTTGCCTAGGAGTTTGAAATGTCATTTTTAAGGGATGTCTAACGTTTGTTTAAGCCCGGGTGATCCCGATAAGTTTTTGGAAAAAATTATTGTTTTGCCTCTAATTAAGGGCGTAACGAATTTAATTACATAATTAGCGAAACCTAAGCAATATTAGGCTCTAATCGAAGATTAATTTATTTTAATAATTAATCTAGACTCAAAATAATTAATTGAGGTTAATTAGGGCCTAAGATTACTTAAAGAAATTCAAAACCCTTTTCTTAATTTAAGAATTAGTGTCATGTCAATTTGGAATAGTATTTTCTCTATTCAATTCCTTAAATCATAGGAATGGTCATGTGATGAGATTCCTTGCTAATAAAGGTGGATTTAAACTAATTGTGCAGGAACACTCTTTAATCTTGTCTTGAGCCACCTTAATTGCTTACTTTCTCACCTAAACACTTAATTACAACTCCTAATCCATGACCTAACCAAATTAACTTCTAAACACACTCATAAGCCAACATTAAAATGAGATTTTCTCCTCCCCATTTCTCCTTAATATGACTGGCCATTCTCCCTCCATTTTCATCCATCGTAAGTTGAAATTCAATTAAAATACACTTGAAGAACCATACCATGAACCATGCCTTAAGCCATATTCCTTTTTCCTTCCAATTGTCGTAGCCTTCCTCCCTTATTCATCCTCTCATATCTCATTTTCTATAAATAGCTCACTTCTAACGCCCTGACTTTCTGTCTTAGTGGAAAATGACCAAAATGCCCCTGAGGTCATTTTCGACCCGGAATTTGAGGATGGCCGACCCGGCAGTCCTCGAAGGGCCAACTCAATGTTTGAAGGGGATTGAATGACCCTTGAGTGGTTCCGGAGGCGAAAGTCTCATTTTCTGCAGTTTCGGGTCAAAATGACCAAAATACCCCTATAGCATTTTTACGCGGGTAAAGGTGCCGTTTGAGCCCGAAACTTTCCCCAGAGGTTTAAAACCATGTTTTTACATGTTTCAAACCATCTGTTTGAGTCCCGATGATCCCGGGCAGTTTTAGTGCAAAATTATGATTTTGCCCTTAGAATAGTGTTTTTGAGCTTAATGATGTAATTAAGCAAACCTAAGTAATATTAGGCTCTAATCGAAGATTAATTAATTTCCATAATTAATCTAAAGTCAAAATAAATTATGAAAATTAATTAAAACCTAAGATTGCTTAGATTAGATTTAAATCTCCTTTCTAAAACTCAAGATTTCACTCTTGGAATCTTGAATAGTATTTTCTCTCTCCAATTCCTTAAATCAAGGAATTGTGTCTAGAATTGTTTATACACTAAAATGAGTTTATAGCTCACTAATGATGCAAGAACACTCCTTAAATGTGTCTTGACAACCTTGATTACCCATTTTCTCACCTAAACACTTTCTTACAAATTCCTAATCTTAATCCTAATCAAAGATACACCTAAACACAACTCTAAACCACAATTAAAATGCAAGAAATCCTCCCCCCATGGCTGATGCACATTCGGCCTTCTCTCCCTGAATTACATCACATGTTGATTGTTTCTCACTCAAAGAACCATGCTTGAGCCATACCTTGAACCATACCTCACCATACCTCAAGATCACAATATCTCACCTCATGGAACTCATGGGGCTGCCCTTGTGCTGCATAGCCGAAGCCTCCTCCCCCCATTTTCACCTTGCATTTGTTTCATTTCTCTATAAATAGCATGCTTGGGTGAACTTGCATCATTTTGGGTTTCATTTGCTAAGTGTAAGTTTTCAAAGAGCACTTCAAAGTTTCCTTTTTCTCTTAAGTTCAAGTGTTCAAGTGTTCAAGTTCTTCAAGTTCTTCATCCTCTTCTCTCATCCCAACCTTCAAATCACTTGGTAAGGATTTTCTTTCAAGCATTTTCTTTGTTTAAGTTCCATTTCTAGTCATGTGTTATGGTTTCTCTTGAAGTCTTTTTAGAACTTCTCTCCCTCTCATTTTTCTTCAACATTTTTGGCCATAGGCCTTGAAGACAAAGGAATGAGAGTTTGATGATGAGGTTTCATGGTGGTGATGTCCATCACTTGAATAATCTCTAAAGCTTGATCTTTGTTCTTAAGTTAAAGATATTTTCTTTTATTCTTTCTTCTTGAACCTTGAAACCTTTCACCTTGATGATATTTTAAAATGGTTACATGAACTCAATGATGAGGACTCATGAAGTTGGTGTTAATGCATCATCAAGATCATGGTCTCTAGAGTTTCAAATGTTTACTTTTCTTCTTAAAGTTTCGGTTCCTTTTCCTTTTCTTTCTTCACATTTTCGACCATGTTGGCCAATGAAGTTCTCAATGGCTTGATGATGAGAGCTTCTAGATGATGACTATGTGTTCATCACAATGAGGTCTTTAGAGCTTGAGTTTTAATAAAAATGTTATCTATGACCACATCCCAGGAAAAGAAACTTTGTGTTTTAAAGAACCCTTGAGGTTCACTCTTGTGTTTACTTTATCTTGTCATGATAAGTTTGGGTTGAGGTTTAAGTTCCTTTAAAAGTCTTGTATGAGCTCTAATAAGAAATAAAATGGACTAGCATTCATATTTAAATTCAAGCTTATGCATTACATATTTACTTTGAGTGTTGCATTCATATTTAATTTCCAAGTCATCATTTAAAGTTAAAGGATAAAGAATGGATTGCATCTCATATTTACATTTTTGTCTAGCATATTTACTTTTCATCACTAAAGAATATAAAGATTTAAAATGAGAGATGCTCTATCACCTAACTAAATCTCAAAGCCTTTCTATTTCGGCCTTAAAGTCGATTATTGCTGGGCCTAGAGCACTAAAATAAAGAAATGAAATTGCATATTTATATTTCAAGTCTCGCATATTTATTTCAAGCCTTGCGTATTTATATTTCAAGTCTCGCATATTTATTTCAAGCCTTGCATATTTATATTCAAGTCTTGCATATTTACTTTAAGCTCTCACTTTACTTTGTAATGAAGAATAAAATGAAGTGCATAACATGTTTAAATTATGTCATCACTTAAAGACCTTAGAGCTCGAAGACTTGCCCATTTTATCTCAAGTTAAAGTCTAATGTGGAAGCATTCTTTGAATGCATAATTTCGGCTATGTAGTGATGATGAACTTGGAAGGAGATTCATCTAGCTACAAGGGCCAACAATCTAAGTTTTAAGATTCTCTTTAAAACCTCATGAAGTTTATGAGATTAAGACCAACAAGATTTATGAATTTAATTCTCTTTTAAAGAAGGATTAAGTGGTCACTGACCTAAGAATGTTTCTAGTCTCTTTTACGAAATAAAATGGCTTGCAAAAGAGTCTTAGAAATCCTAAAAATGATTCCAAGAGAAACTAGCGACTTATGTGTTTTAAAAATATCAAGTTATGCATCTTTTTGGGACTTAATGTTTCGGTCCTTCCATGATAAGTTTGCTGCTGTATGATGATGTTTGATATGTTAGATTGTGTGAAAATTATGTATGATGAGGTAGGAATATTTCTATGCAAGATAGGAGAGAAACTAGCTTTCTAGAAAAACCGTAAAGTCAAGATTTAGCATAGTTTTAACCCATTTATTTTTGGACACTGCCCAAACTGTTTCTATGGGAATATAATCAGATTAGGATTGTTTGATCATGAAAAATTTGGTTACAATTGAAGTAGGATTGAGTTTTAGCACCTATAGAGAAACTAGTAACTAGAAACCCGTAAATCCGCAATTCTAGAACTCTTAGAACATTTAGTTTTTAGAATCTGTCCAGCAACCTTATAATGTAGAGGACATGGCTTATAATTAGTTCTTAGGCATAGGAATGCCTCATAATTGGTTTAGGTCGAATGTATAGCGCCTTAGGCGAAGACTGTAATGCCCCAATTTTTACTGTAATTTTTGCTGTCATTAGAAATTACCGAATTACTGTAGGTAATTATTACATAAGATTTGAGGCCGAACAATCCTCAATAAAGGAATATAACATTAGAAGAGAGGTTAGGAGTGATTCATGCGAGAGTCGCAAATCCCAAATTTCTGTACGTATAAAATGACCAAAATGCCCCTGAAGTTATTTTACTCAGAAAATGAGGATCGTGGGCCCCACCTATTCTCAAGGGGATGTTTTGATGATAATAAGGGATTGTTTGTGTTATGTGTGTTAATAGAGCGTATGATCTCAATTTTGAGTTCCGACGCATGAAATGACCAAAACGCCCTATGTTGTTTTAACTCCGATGTGCTTGCCGACTAAGCCCGAACCTCACTAAAATGTTTTAAAATTTGTTTTTAAGCCATGATTAACCATTGGTTAAGCTCGGGTGGCCTCGGGCAGTTTTTAAGTGAAAGTACGATTTTGCCCCTGTTTTTCGGCGCTTTTATGAATTTCGGGATTTTGATTCAGATAATCAAACCTAAGCAATATTAGGCTCAAATTAAAGCTTATTAAATTCTAAATATTAATCTAGAGTCAAAATTATGTATTTAGATTGATTAGAACCCAAAATTGCTCAAAAACACCCAAATTGCTTACTAATTCACTTAAGCCCTTAACCGTAAATTCTCTAAATTACATGAATACCTTGCCTACACCTAAATAATGCATGGAACACACAAATTTCACTTCTTTGGGCTGTAATGGATGAAATTATTGTTGCCATTATGCAGCTGAATTATTGCCAAAAGTTGCACTAAAACAAAATGCCAAAATGTCACCATAAGAGACAACTCCTTAATTTCATACAACTTTGTCTAAAATGATTTTTCCTCCCTTATTTCTCCTGCAAAATTCCGCCAACTACCTCCTCATTTTGGCCAATTAGAAGCCTCAAAATCTTCTATAAATAGGCTTGCTTGAGTGGTCTTGGAATGCTTTGTTCATAACTAGTTTTTAGGAGCACCAAAAACTTTCTTTCTTCCTCCTCTTTGGCTGAATTCTTTCTTCAATTTTTCAAAGAGATTTTGTTTCATTTCACTTCAAGAAATCAAGTTCTCTTCCTCTTCTTCAACTCAGATTAGGTAGGGAGTAGTTTCTAAATTTATTTCTATGCTTTGAGGAGTTGTGTTTTTAGCTCAAAATGATGAAATTATGAACTTACCTTAGCTTTTCATTTCGGTTTTCGTCTTCATTTTTTTCTTTAACCAATTCGGCCATATGGCCTAGGTGGAACTAAGATGATGGCTTGATGATGAGGACCTTGAGGGTGGGTTGTAAATCCATCACAAGTTAGGCCTCTAAAGCTTGAAAATTCCACTTGATGCAAAACTTTAAAGAATAATGCTTTATGATGCTAAAACAAAGATTTTTAGTTTAGAACTTGAAAGATGTATTTTCCAAGCTTGTATTTCATGTTTATGTTTCAAGTCATCACTTAATCTTTCAAGATAATAAAGAGGTTGCATCTCATATTTAATTTATGCTCTCACTTTATTTTATAATGGCTAAAAGAATTAACGCATGGCATGTTTATTTTATGCCATCACCTAAAGATCCTAGAGGTCAAAGACTTGGCCATGTATCACAAGCAAAGAAATATGATTATTGGAGTTAAAGAATTTATTCTTTAAAAAGTCTTGAGATTGGAGCTTAAAAAGATGTAATAATAATTCTCTTCTCCTTTCACCGGTCCTGTGCGGACTACCGCCGCTCCGGTTTCTTAATATTCTCTTCTCCCTCTACTGGTCCTGTGCGGATTACCGCCGCTCCAGTTTCTTGCATCATGTTTAATTTTCAAGTCATCACCTTAAATCTTAAAGATGAAGAAATGGAATTGCATATCATGTTTGTAATTCCAAGCTATCACCTTATAAAGATAAGATTAAAATAAGGTTGCATAGCATGTTTATAATTCTAAGATGTCACCTAAATCTCTAAAGCTCAAGACTTACTCCTTTTATCTTAAGTGAGAATTTTAATTGTGAAGATCCTCCCAAGTTTGACAAAAGAACTAGTTTCTAAATGAGTTTTAAGACTTTGCAAGGATTTTACGGGGAACTAGTATTTTATATGCACTTAACATATGATTCTATGTAATTGCATGAGGTTCATGATTCGGCCACTGATCTGAGTTTAGTATCAATGTATGATAATGATTTGATATGTTTGATGTTGTGATAATTATGGTTTGTTGTTAAGAGAATGATTCACTGCATGTTAGAGATAAAACTAGCTCCCTAGAACAACCGAAGAGCTAGAATTTACCTAGTTTTTGACCCCTTTAAGTTTAGCCAATGCCAAATCTGTTTTAGTATGTTATAATTCTGTCTAGGATTAGTTAGCCACGAAAAATTTGGTGTCAATTAGACTAGGATTGATCCTGAACACTAAAAATGAACTTAGCAACTAGAAAACCGTGAAAACAAGATTTCTAGAACTCTAGGGAATGAAATTTATGCATTCTATCCAGAATCTTCAGCAACGATAAGAACCAGGTTTTATTATGTTTAAATAAGGGAGAATGATTCATAATTGGTTTAGTAACTAATTTCAGCATCATAGGGAAAGCTGGTAACAAGAAAGGATTTAAAACATAACTTCTAGCATACCGTAAAACCTTAGGAACAACTTACTACCTATGCTACTCCATTTGATTTAATAGTGTTCTTAAGGCCTATAAATAATCATAAGGATGGTAATAAATCCCTTAGGTGCATAACTAATTAGTTCTATAATTGATAATTCTATGTAAGTATTGGATGCTTATTAAGTACTTGATATCATTGAATGATTTCCTAGCTTGCATGTTATAGTTGCTGTTGCAAATAATGAGAATGCTTATGCATGAAATATTCTTTAATATGTAAAATTTACCTTTGTTGCTAGAAGAAAGTGTATCATTGTAAAAGTGTAATTTGGAAAGGTTCTGGCTAAGGAAAGACTTGGTATTTAAGCGTGTCCATTGTGACCCACCTCTCTTTCCTGGGAATCTCCCAGATGCATGATTATAGTTGATATATATTATTCTAGCTTAAGACTATAAATGAGAAAATGCTATGATGTTTATGAATTGTATTGTGATATAACATGCAAAGATTTAATGGTGACTTAAACTTATAAGAAAATGATCCTTTGGAACTATCAAACTATAGGTGGTGAAAAGGTGATTTTAGCCCCCTAACCCGTTTTCTCAAAAGGGTAGAGTCGGGCCTTTAGCTTATCAAAAGGGATAAGCATATGCTAGTGATGACTAGTAAAGTATGAGCTCATAACCTAAATTACTCCCAAAAGGGTGGAGTATAGGGTGGCCCAAGGAAAATAATGATGATGATAAGATTTTAAGTCACCTAAGGCACTAAAGAAATGAAATATGTGCACTGTGTCCATGTGTAGCTAACATTATATGACGTTTTTTTATGCATGTTATTTTGATAATGATGATGAGGAATATGATGTAATGATAAAGGAAAAGTTCATTGTAAATATGACATGTTAAGATTATGATGTATTATAAGACGCATGATTAAAAATTGACGAACCTCGGTTAAGTATTTGTCCGAACTTAAAATGAATCTTTGCATGCTCACTATTTTAGAATAATCCCGAAGTTCCTAGGGACTTTGATGATGATACTGTAGAAGGAGGTACCCTACTGAGAATTCTTTAGCAAGATTCTCACTCCCTTTTCTTTATTTCCATCATTGTCTCCAGATTCAAATGGCAACATTCGTCCTGTTCGTTGATACCCCTACTTGGGAATTCCACTATGATCCGGTGCATCGCTCATATCATTTTGAAGGGAGGTACGCAGTTCGTGTTTTTATTTACATAGGTTGTCCATTTGCACATCCTATCCCTAGTTATCGATTTTCTCCTACTTCTCCCTATGGCGATGAAATGGTTTTCGAACATGCACGTCCACTTGATGAAAGGATGTTACGTTCTTATCCCGCTTCATCTGCTCTCCATGGATTTCCAGAGTATGTTCCTGAGACGAGATATTCTGAAACTGATCCTTCAGAGGACACTCCTACTCATGTATATTCTGAGAGCTCTGCTCCTACTCCTACACGTGTAAGAGAGGGTAGTGAGGAAACAGTTGTTCAAATTGAGGTTAGCAAGAAGGTCGTCCATGCGACTGACACTGTGCATCTCGTGTGTCCCTCCCGAGGGAGCTCATCAGTGGATCGGATTTATTCCCCCATTTCCAGGACAGTGGCCATAGAAGGTTCTTAGTAGATTTATGTGTGTTCATGCACCCTAGTTTTAGGATAACCTTCCCGGCTTATGGAGTTATCTAGTTTAGGGGCATGTATTTCTTTATGTATATTTTCTTTTATGGGTTTGCATAAGACAATGATGTATGATTATAACCCACCCTTTGAGTGAGGTTATTATATGTAAATATATGTTATAATGTGCTTATGGATGTTATATGATGAGCCAAAGTGATATGATGTGATATATTCTTAAACGTCTTATTATACTCCGCTTACTCGTTCATGTTGTACTCGGCTCACGTTTTCAATTATGTTTTTTTTTTAAAAAAATGGCTCGTAATTTCACTAAGTATTTTCAAATTATGAAGAAAGAACCAAAGCAAGGAGTAAAGTCTAATCATTAATCAGATTCAACCTAGGTGTATTTGGTTAATTACTAGGGTGTTACAAAGACAGAACCAAGAAAGGGTCTAAAACATAAGTTCTAGAACCTTGCAATTATAAGATTATAATGCTGCCCCTAAGGAATGATGTTGTACAGATTTAATAGAGAGCATAAATAATCATGAGATCTATTAGAAGAGAACTCTTAGGTGCATAAAAGGTTGATAGAAGATAATAGATTAATTACATCACAAGTTTAAGGCCCGCAAAGGTCAAAGCATAAGATACCGTAGGACCAAGAGCATAATGAATTTTTAATGTTGCTTGTGAACGCATGAGAATGATTATGTGAATGCATGAAAATTATGATGGAGGATGCATGTTTGAATGACTTATGTGGCATAAAGAAGAATTCGGAAGAAATTCGGCATGCTGCAGTTATGCTGACGAATTTCTGACAAATTCGGGGACTCAGAAAGTTTTTAAAAACCTATGAGATTTTTTTTGAGGTACTAAGATGAGTTCTCGGATGACACCGGTTCGGCCGAGCACCTCCAGAGAACTCATGTGACATCGGTACCAAGATGAATTCTTGGGTGACACCGGTTCGGCCGAGCACCCCTAAGAAATGCCCCCTAGTCTGTACTGGATAAGTTGGGATTATGTTTATGATTATGTTATGCTTATCGGGATTGATAAGTAAGAACTAGTGACGACTAGTTAAGTTATGAGCTCATAACCTAGAGATGTGACACGTTCTGGGTGACACCGGTTCGGCCGAGCACCCTCAGAGCGATTGTCTTTTAGGGCGGCCTATGAGGAAGTAATGTATAATGTTTATGTCACAAGGTTTCCCATATGAGAATTTAATTGCCACTTTATGCCACTATTATGATGTTCTTAAAGTTGTGATGATTATTCTTGTATTAAGTAGAGCCATGCATACATTCTTTAATATGTTGCATCCATGTCATTAAGAATCATGCTAAAATGAACGGACCTTGGTTAATCATGTTTTAAAACCAAAAATAGACTTAATGCATGCTCACTTATTTTGTATACTAAACCCAAGGTTCCTGAGGACGTAGATGATGACACCTAGGTAGTAGGAGGCCCTACTGAGATTCTTTAGCAAGATTCTCACTCCCTCTATCTCTTTCTTTCCGTCACGTCTTCAGATGGCGACGTTCGTGGTTTTTGTGGACACCCCAACCTGGTAGGTACATCATGATCCGGACCACGGGTCATACCATTTTGTGGGTCACTGCATCGTTCGAGTATTTATGTTCGTTGGACGGCCCTTTAGTCACCCCATACATAGCCACCGATTCTCTCCTGTCTCACCCTTCGGCGACGACTTCGTGTTCGAGCGCGCACGCCCTCAAGAGGAGCGGATCCGCTGCATTCCCACCGACACCTCGCCATCCGGGACTACCCACAGTATGTGCCCCGCTCGCCCTCATCCTTCTCCGAGACGGACCCTTCGGAGGACTTTGCCACTCAGGTACCCTCCGAGAGATCTTCCCCCACTGTGCCGATGGACGTTGGGGAGGGTAGTGAAGCTTCTGTCGCTTAGCCGGTACGTAGAAGACGGGTGAGGATGATTCCCCGCCGTGGAGCTCACGCCTGACCGATGCAGCGCATCGCCACCCCGGCTGAGATAGCCCAGTGGATCGGATACATCCCTCCTTTCCAGAGAGGCTCGTAGTAGGAGACGACCGTCACGGTTCTGGTGCTCGAGCTTTGACTAGGCTAGGATAGCCTTTTTTTTGTCTTTGGGGCTATCCATTTGTAGGTGCACTAGAGTTAGGAGAGTTTCTTTTTATGCCTTTGCTGTACTTTCATTTTCTGTGTATCTTTATTCCAGTTGTATTAAACTAAGTCTCACTCTTTATGAGTGGGCATATCCTATTATATATAAATATGCAGTTCGGTTCTATTGTGATGTGTCATTACTTGCTTATGTAATGTTGCTATGCGATGCTTGCTTTAATTCCCTTCGTGCTTTATTATTTATCGTGTCGCGCGGCTCTCACTTTGCTTTTATAATTCAAAAAAAAAATTATCAGTATTTTCGCTAAGTATTTTAAAGTAATAAGGAAGCTATGAGGTAACAGACTAATGATTAACCTAAATATGTTCTAGAGTATTGGGTTAAATATTAGGATGTTACATCACTCATGGAAGCTTACAAGAACATTTGGTTATTTTTGCAACTTTAGTTTCCTTTCTTTGTCTTCAAGAGTTCTTCTTCTTCTCTATTCTTTAAGAACCACCACCCTCCGTCATTTCTCAACCCCAAACCATCACACAACCACCATCAATTTCCCCTAAAAACACTTAACCTCTCTATTCCCAAGACTAAATGTAACATCCTAATTTTTAACCCAATACTCTAGAACATATTTAGGTTAATCGTTAGGCGGTTACGTCATAGTCTCCCTTTCTACTTTAAAATACTTAGCAGAAATACTGGTAAAATTTTTTTTTGAATTATAAAAGCAAAGTGAGAGCCGCGCGACACGGTGAACAACAAAGCATGTAAGTAAATAAAGCAAGCATCTCATATGATCATGACATAAAGCAAGTAAAGGCACATCACATTAATATTGAACTGCAAGTTTATATAATATGATATGCCCACTCATGAAGAGTGGGACTTAGTTTAGTACAACTGAAATAAGAATACATGGAAACTGAAAGTACAATCAAAGGCATTAAAAGAAACTCTCCTAACTCTAGTGCGCCTACAAATAAATAGCCTAAAGACAAAAGAAGGCTATCCTAGCCTAGTTAAAGCTCGTGCACCAGAACTGCGACGGTCATCTCCTACTGCGGGCCTCTCTAGAAAGGAGGGATGTATCCGATCCACTGTGCTATCTCGGCCGAGGTGGCTATGCACTGCATCGGTCGGGCATCGGCTCCACGGCGGGGAATCATCCTCACCCGTCTTCCACATACTGGCTGAGTGACAGAAGCCTCACTACCCTCCCCAAGGTCCATCGGCACAATGAGGGAGGATCCTTCGGAAGGTACCTGAGTGGCAGAGTCCTCCAAAGGGTCCGTCTCGGAGAATGATGAGGGCACGCGGGGCACATACTGTGGGTAGTCCTAGACGGCAGAAGCTGTCGGTGGGGTGCGACGAATCTGCTCTTCTCGAGGGCGTGCGCGCTCGAACACGAAGTCGTCATAGAAAGGTGAGGCAGGAGAGAATCGATGACGATGTATGGGGTGACTAAAGGGCCATCCAACGAACATAAATACACGAACGACGCAGCGACCCACAAAATGGTATGACCCGTTGTAACGCCCCGATTTTTTGTCTGAGTGAAAAATGACCAAAATGCCCCTGAGGTCATTTTCGGCCCGGAATTCAAGGATGGCCCACCCGGCAGTCCTCGAAGGGCTAACTCGATGTTTGAAGGGGATTGAATGACCCTTGAGTGGTTCCGGAGACGAAAGTCTCATTTTCTGCAGTTTCGGGTCAAAATGACCAAAATACCCCTATAGCATTTTACGTGGGTAAAGGTGCCGTTTGAGCCCAAAACTTTTTCCAGAGGTTTAAAACAATGTTTTTACATGTTTCAAAGCATCTATTTGAGTCTCGACGGTCCTGGGCAGTTTTAGTGCAAAATTATGATTTTGCCCCTAGAATAGTGTTTTTGAGCTTAATGATGTAATTAAGCAAACCTAAGCAATATTAGGCTCTAATCGAAGATTAATTAATTTCCATAATTAATCTAGAGTCAAAATAAATTATTAAAATTAATTAGAACCTAAGATTGCTTAGATTAGATTTAAATCTCCTTTCTAAAACTCAAGATTTCACTCTTGGAATCTTGAATAGTATTTTCTCTCTCCAATTCCTTAAATCAAGGAATTGTGTCTAGAATTGTTTATACACTAAAATGAGTTTATAACTCACTAATGATGCAAGAACACTCCTTAATTATGTCTTGACAACCTTGATTACCCATTTTCTTACCTAAACACTTTCTTACAAATTCCTAATCTTAATCCTAATCAAAGATACACCTAAACACAACTCTAAACCACAATTAAAATGCAAGAAAACCCTCCCCATGGCTGATGTAATTTCGGCCCTCTCTCTCTCATTTACAACACATGTTGATTTGTTTCTCACTCAAAGGACCATGCTTGAGCCATACCTTGAACCATACCTCACCATGCCTCAAGACCACATTATCTTACCTTATGGAACTCATGGGCTGCCCTTTGTGCTGATGGCTGAAACTTCCTTCTTCATTTGCACCTTGCATTTGTTTCATTTCTCTATAAATAGCTTGCTTGGGTGAACTTGCATCATTTTGGGTTCATTTGCTAAGTGTAAGTTTTCAAAGAGCACTTCAAAGTTTCCTTTTTCTCTTAAGTTCAAGTCTTCAAGTTCTTCAAGTTCTTCATCCTCTTCTCTCATCCTAACCAATCACTTTGTAGGGATTTTCTTTCAAAAGTTTCTTTCATTTAAAGTTCTTAATCTCTCTATGTGTTCATAGTTTCTCTTGAATTTTGATAGAACTTCTTTTCTTCTTCTTCTCCTTCTTTGTTTCGGCCATGGGCCTTGAGGACAAGGGAATGAGAGCTTGATGATGAGAGTTTCATGACAATGTTCATCACTTGAACAATCTCTAAAGCTTGATCTTTGTTCTTGAGTTAAAGATGTTTTTAGTTTTTCTTCTTGAATCCTTGAAACCTTTCCCTTTGATGATGTTTTAAAATGGTTATGTGAACTCAATGATGAGGACTCATGATGTTGGTGTTAATGCATCACCAAGATCATGGTCTCTAGAGTTTCAAATGTTTCCTTTTCTTCTTAGAAGTTTCGGTCCCTTATTCCTTTTCTTTCTTCACATTTTCAGCCATGTTGGCCAATAAGGTTCACAATGGCTTGATGATGAGAGCTTCTAGTTGATGACTATGTGTTCATCACAATGAGGCCTCTAGAGCATGAGTTTTAATGAAAATGTTATTTATGACCTCATTTCAAGGAGAGAAACTTTGTGTTCTAAAGAACCCTTGAGGTTCACTCTTGTTTTTACTTTATCTTGTCATGATGAGTTTGGGTTGAGGTTTAAGTTCCTTTAAAGTCTTGTATGAGCTCTAATAAGAAATAAAATGGACTAGCATTCATATTTAAATTCAAGCTTATGCATTACATATTTACTTTGAGCTTTGCATTCATATTTATTTTTCCAAGCCATCACTTAAAGTAAAAGATAAAGAATGGAGTGCATCTCATATTTACATTCTTGTCTAGCATATTTACTTTTCATCACTAAAGAACGTAAAGATTTAAAATGAGAACTTGCACTATCACCTAACTAAATCTCAAAGCCTTTTTATTTCGGTCTTAAAGTCGATTATTGCTGGGCCTAGAGCACTAAAATAAAGAAATGAACTTGCATATTTATATTCCAAGTCTTGCATATTTATTTCAAGCCTTGCATATTTATATTCAAGTCTTGCATATTTACTTTAAGCTCTCACTTTACTTTGTAACAAAGAATAAAAATGAGGTGCATAGCATGTTTAAATTATGTCAACACCTAAGAACCTTAGAGTTCAAAGACTTGCCCATTTTATCTCAAGTTAAAGTTTTATGTGGAAGCATTCTTTGAATGCATAATTTTGGCGAAGTAACAATGATGAGCTTGGAATGAGTTCCATCTAGTTACAAGGGCCAACAACCTATGTCCTAGTGTTTTCTCTAAGTTTGATGAGTCTTATAAAGTTATGACTAACAAGATTTATGATTCTATTCCTCTTCTAAAGAAGTATTAAATTGGTTACTGACCTAAGGTTATTTGTAGCCTCTTGATGAAATAAAATGATTTGCAAAGAGTTTTAGAAGTCCTAAAATGATTCCAAGAGAAACTAGCAACTTATATGCTTTAGAAATGTCAAATTATGTGTCTTTTGAACATTGAACGATTCAGTTCTATCTTGATATGTTTGATGCTGAATTATGATGTTTTGATGTGTTAGAATATGTGAAAATGATATATGATGAGGTAGGAACACTTCTATGCATGTTAGGGGAGAAACTAGCTTTGTAGGAAAACCGCAAAGTTGGGATTTAACGTGTGTTTAACCTCTTTAATCTTAATCAATGCCAAAACTGTTTTAGTATGATAATAATCAGTTTAGGATTGAATAATCATGAAAAATTTGGTTACATTTGAAGTAGGATAGAATTTTTGAGCCTATAGAGAAACTAGCAACTAGAAAACCGTAAAAACGTAATTTTAGAACTCTTAGAACGTTTAATTTTCTGATTCTATACAGCACCCTTATAATGTAGTAGACATGATTTATAATTGGTTTAGATTTAGTTAATAGCGCCTTAGGCGAAGACAGAACTCAGAAAGGGTCTAAAACGTAGTTTCTAGAACCCTGTAATCGCAAGATGTAAACCTTGCCCTTAAAGCATGATGCTGCGCAGATTCAGTGATGGACATAAATATTTGTAAGAATTGTCAGTTGGGAATCCTGAGATGCATCAAAGGTTGATAGCGAATGTTAGAATAATTATACTTCAAGTTAAAGACCCGTAAGGGTCAAAGCATAAGACATCATAGGTCCCAAGACATAATGAACCTTATGACTTCCAATAGACGTATGATTGATTATGAGAATGATTTGATGTCTTATGATGATGTTGAATGGTTATGCATGTCCTACAAGTTTCGTGGCACAAAGCAAGTTTGAAGGAAATCCGGTGAGCGCCGTTATGCTGCTGAATTTCCCGTCAAACTTGAGAATTTGAGAAAAGTTTGTGAAAACTCCTGGGTGACACCGGTTTGGCCGAGCACCCCCAGGAAAGGTTCTAGGTGACACTGGTTCAGCCGAGCACCCCCAGAATAGATGTGACGTAACACTGAGACGCATTCTTCCCGCTACGGTGGGGAGGAAACAAATCCGTGAGGGTATTGACATTGAGCTTGCCAAAACGGACAATTCGCTGTGTACTAGATACTGGTAGAGCGTTTCAAAGAAGGAAATGATCCTAAGATAGGTGATCCAAGAAAATTAAGTATACCCCCTCTATTAGCCCATATTAAATCTAGTGAGGACTAGTTAGGATTGATTTCATTCCTAGGTGATAGGTGAGATGTAGTTCGGTGACCAGATTATCGCCGGGCCGGTGAATCGGTTGGACTTTTGGTGGATATGTTAAGAGGGTGGTCTTAAAGAAAAAGAACTTAAGAGTTCAACTTATGAGAAAGATGTCACATGAAAAGTACTGTGCCTTTTATGCCACACATATGATTTATGTTTCTTTATGTGGAACCCAAAAGCAATTATGTTTATGTTAATGTGTGTATGGCATTGTCATGCATTCATCAAATATCTGTTGCATCCATTCCATTAAGACTCATACTAAAAGACACCCACTTTGGATAAATAGATTTGGAAAGCTTAAAACTGAATCTTATGCATGTACACCTTTTTCATAATTAAAACTGTAACACCCTAATTTTAACCCAACTTTCTAGAACACATTAGGTTAAACATTAGGCTATTACCTCATAGTCTCATCTTTTTCTTGAAAATATTTAGCGGAAATTATGGTAAATTTTTTTTTTTTTTTTTGAAAGTATAAAACAAAGTGAGAGCCGCGAACTTAACTATTCGAATAACAGAAACGTGAGACATGATTAACACTCATAGAGAGAACTCAAAAAGGAAAACATATAATAGTGGAGCAGAAATCATCATAACAAGAGAAACATTTCATTAATAATATATTTAGAGTACATAGGTAGTCATACCCGCATAGGTACAGGCAGAGCTTGTGATAAAGAAGAAATAAAATACAACAAGAAACACAAGTGTAGGGTGCGACTACAATAAAAATCCAAAATGCTACCCTTCTAGTAAGCTACGAGTATAAATCCACCACCCCTCCCAAAAGATACAGCCGAAGGGAATATCCTTGCAACGCTTGTGTACTCGAAAGCTCCACCGGGGTATAGTGCACCTCCCAGACTGGCGTGTCAATGAAGTCAACGAACATCGCCATCGCTCTCTGAAGATGTGACGGGAGAAGAGAGAGAGGAGTGAGAATTCTTAGTAAAGAATCTCAGTAGGAGTCTCCTATCCTAGGGTTACATCGTTCACATCCCCAGGAACCTTGGGTTTATTTCATAAAGACAAGTGAGCATACATCAAGTTCATTTTAAGTTCTAAAGTGTATTTTAGCCAAGGTCCATTCATTTTAGGATGATCTTAATGTCATGAATGCAACATAATAAGGAATGTATGCGTGGCGCTACTTAATGCACATACATCAATCATCATCATACTTAGTGGTATTAAGTGGCAATTAGAATACATTCATATGGGACAAACTTAGTGACATAATCATAATCATAAAACTTCTCTTCCTTATGGGCCACCCTAAAAGACAATCGAATTGGGGGTGCTCGGCCGAACCGGTGTCACCCAGAACGTGTCCATCTCTAGGTTATGAGCTCATACCTTAACTAGTCGTCACTAGTTCTTACTTACCATTTAATGATAAGCGTATCATAAATCATAAATCCCGACTATCTGAGTACGGGTTAGGGCAAATCTCTTAGGGTGCTCGGCCGAACCGGTGTCACCTAAGAGTAAAAAAATGGGTACCGATGTCACATGAGTTCTATGGAGGTGCTCGGCCAAACCGGTGTCATCCTAGAACCCATCTTAGTACCTTAATTTTCAAAATCTTTAAGTCCCCAAATTTGTCGGTAATTGGCGGCATGATGGCATCACGAATTTCTTCCAAATTTGTTTTATGCCACATAAACATATATCCTCATAATTCCTCATATGAATAACGTCATCATCCTTCACATAACATATGCATCATCGTAAAACATCTTAACATACCTTAGTATCATATAAATATCATTCTCATATTCTTAATGTCTTATGCATTGACCGCTATGGTCTTTAACTCACAGTCTAAGTTATGAATCATTCAAAGCTAACCTCCCGGGTACTTAGGAGGTTATGACTAAGTATATCTCTCTTCATACTATGGTCAAGAATATCTCTCAATCTCAAAGGTGCAGAATTCATAATTTCAACTTTACGGGTACCTAGGAGTCACGACAATGACCCTTTCTAAGTTCGATTTGCTCCTAAGGCACCAAGATCAAGTCCTAAACCAATTATGAGTCATTTCTACACATTTAAACTAATTTAGAACCATGATTATCATTACTAAACCTTGCTGGACAGAATCCAGAAAATTCTAACATTAAAGGATCTAGAACTCTCAAATTAATTCTTTTCTAGTTTCTAACCTTTCTTATCTTTTACTTATGAGTTTTTCCATTGATCATACTTAAACATAAGCATGTTATCATCGTTAAAACAGCTCATACAGTGGCCAAACATAGCAAGGCGGAACCGAAACAACACTCTCCATACAAAGGCATAAAACATACTTTTTAAAGCACATAGGATACTAGTTTCTCTTGGAACCTTTTTAAAACCTTCAAAACTCTTTTGTAAACATTTTTAACATCTAAAATCATCAAGATATTTATAAGGGCAGTAGCTAAGTTGAATTTATTTCAAGAGGTCCTAAATTCATAAAACTTAGTTCTATATGTTCCTTGAATCCACATAGACTTAGAAAAATTATAAAGCATAGCTTATAGGCATTTTGTGATCAAATGAAACTTATCCTAAGTTCATTCATCTCACATAGCCGAAGTGGGCATTCTAAGAGAATGCTTTCCATGTCTAACTCTCATTTGAGACCTTGGGACAAATCTTTGAGCTCTAGAGCTTTAGGTGATGACAAAACATAAACATGCCATGCACTTCATTTTTATTGTTCATTAGGGAAATAAAGTGAGAACTTGAAAAGTAAATAGCTCAAAATAAATATGAGATGCAACTTGTTATTATCTTGGATTTTAAGTGATGACTTGAATAATAAACGTGAAATGCAATGCTTGGAAATTAAATATGAATATGCAAGTTCATTTTTAGTCTTAGAGCATTAGCGATGACATAAAAATAAATCATGCTATGCAAGGCATAAACTAAATATGAATGCAAGTTCATTTTGGTTTAATAACTAGAGCTCGACCAAGACTTTATTCACAACCCCAACATAGTCTCATCAAGTCAAGAGAATGGAACTAAAAGAAATCTCCATATTTTCAAGAAAAGGAATTATGGCCGAAATCATGAGGCCAAGAGAAAGTAATCCATATTCCTTTTTGAAATCATTCTTATTTTCTTAAGTTGAAAACTTTAGTGAACTTCATAGCATAATAATAAAAACTAAAGAAAACTCAAGCTTTAGGGGTCTCATTATGATGAACACATAGTCATCATCTAGAGGTCCCCATCATCAAGCCATCATGTATGAGTTTAAAGGTCATGAAGGCCAAAAACTCAAGAAGGAAACCAAGAGAGTTTTAAAAAGAAATTCCAAGAGGTAGCTAGAGAAAAACTCATTTTTCATGGAAATGAGATCCAAAGAAACACTCCTACCTAGAGTGAAGACAAAGAGCTTGAACTTTGAGAGAAGAAAACAAGATGATGAGCTCCTCCAAAAGGCTTGATGTTTTCGGCCAAGGGGAGATAAGGAGGTTAGAGTTGTGTTTGAGGTGAGGTTGTGTTTGAGATGAAATATTTGAGAGGTTTGATGGTGATTCAAGGTTATGGGGTGATGTGTGAAGGTTATGAGATGATGATGATGAAGTAAAGAGATGAAAAAGATGAAGAAGAAAAAGAAAGGAACTCTTTGGGACTAGAGAGAAAGAAAGAAACTAGCAAGACTACTCTAAGCTTTAGCAAATGCTCAATGTGCATCCAATGCTAACACAAGCTCCCTATTTATAGAAAAACAAAGTGATAGGTGAGAGAATGGAAAGCATGGCTGATGGTAAGAAAGAGAAAATATCTCTTTGATGGTGTCATACAAGCATGGTTTGAAGCATGGAGCTCATGACACAAGGTATGGCTTCAAGTATGGGTTTTTGAGTGATCTTTTCTTTAAATTGTGGATGAAATTAGGCTTCTAGAAGACCAACATGGCTGGAAGTTTTTCAGCCACAAATAATTGAAGGGAATGATTTATTTTACTTGGTTATTCATTTGGAAAAGCAAGCTTGATTGAAATTATGACAAGGCATGACAAGTGAGGTGATTTGAGGTGATTTTCCTTTAAGTTTGAAATGAAATAATTCATGAAAATGGGGGATGATTTTTGGTCAGATTTGGGCAGCAAGGAGAGAGGAAAAATCTTCCATGTAATTGGGTGTTAATGATAGGATTAAGTGTAGGTTAGTTTAGGTACAAGGTTAGGAGTAATTAAGCTTAAGTTTAGGTAACTAAGCATGTGTATTAGGAATTTTATGACAAGGTTAAGAGTGCTCTTACATCATTAGAGAATTTAAAACTCATTTGTGAATAAACAATGTGTATCACAATCCCATGATTTAAGGAAAGAGAGAGAAAACACTATTTGTGCACTATTTGCACACTATTCATTGATTCCTACACTCAAAGTCCTTGAATTTAAAGATCGGGTTTTAAGTTTATCTAAGTAATTTTAGGTTCTAATCATCCTTATTAAATTATTTTGACCTTAGATTAATTATGGAAATTAATTAACCTTCGATTAGAGCCTAATATTGCTTAGGTTTCACTTAACCGTGTGATTAGGTGTAAACATACGAAACTACGGGCAAAACCGTAATTTTGCACTTATTTTGCCCGGGACCTCCGGGACCAAAACTTAGACCACAGAAAACATAAAAACATCTTTTAAAACCATCTGGAGAGGTTTCGGGTTCATCCGGCACTTGCAAAAGGGTAAAACGCCACATGGGCATTTTGGTCATTTCGACCCGAAAACTCGAAAAATGAGATTTTCGATCCCGGAAAGAAACACAAGTCATCCAATCCCCTTCCAACATTGAGTTTGCCCTTCGAGTACTGTCGGACCTGGCTTTCCTCGAATTCCGGGCTGATAATGACCTCAGGGGCATTTTGGTCATTTTCACTCTAGCAGAAATCGGGGCGTTACAAAAACCGAGGTGGCTGGGGACGACAGCGATGACATTCGTGTTAGAGTCGGGAATCCCTACTGAGAATCTTGAATGAGTTTCTCATCCCTTCCTTTTCTTCCGTGTCGTCTCTAAATAAGGATCACAACGAGGTTCGTGACTTCTTCTAAGGCTCGTGCTTAAGGGTCGCACTAGCAAATGGAGTAGAGGATCACTGCGAACGCATAGATAGTTTAGCTTTTGGATTGATACTCATGCAACTTCATAGGTGGATGAGGATCACTTCATACAAATAGGCATATTTTGATGTAAATAATGGTACAATGATGCTAGTGATTTATGTATTTATGAAGGAGTGATGATATTATGATTGTTATGTATGATGCTATGTTTCATATTTATGAATAGTATGATTACTCTTCTTGCACGAGCTGGTTACGACGAACATTAGGTTAGCGTACGGCTCGCTTTTTGTTTTCAAGTTTTGAAAAAGAAAAATTTATTTGTATCTTCTGCTAAGTATTTTAATGAAAGGTTTTAAAGAATGAGACTAAAAGAGGAATAGACTAATGATTAATGTAACATCCTCCCAAGTACAATGTCATCCTTAAGTCATGACATCATACCTGAGAGTTGTTACTTATAAATTAGCGGACCTTTCATAACTATCTATAAAAAAAAACAATCGAATTGTAAAGTAACTAACTCATAATTCTAGTAAAATATATAACAGGGAAATAAAACATTTAATCAATACATATTTAAGTACAAAAGAAAGCTCTTCTATGAGCTTAAATACTCCTTAGTTCTCTAACATCTTTACATACATATCCATTCCACTAAATACAACCTAATAGAAACATTAACTACTAAACTATTGCACTTCCACATCCTTTTTGCATATCAGCCTCTCGGTTCTCTGCATCAACCTGGGGACGACACGGGAACACAAAAACATAGGGGTGAGAATTATACAATTCTCAGTAGGGTAACTTCCCCAAACACACAATTATAATGTCATCGTCATTGCCCCAACCACTTCGGTTTATTAAGAAAAAGGTGATCATGCATTATGTAATAACGGGTTATTTTTAAAGTTCCAAATCATACTTCCGAAGTGGGTTACTTTTAACATTCAATCACTTAATATACATATACCATACTACTCAACATCATATACTACTAACTTTCCACTTAAATATATTGGTCTCAATGTCAATATTAAACTTCTTCACTCGGCATATAAGACAAAAGATTTCTTAGAAGATTTACTTCTTAAACTTGCCTTGGCCCTCGACTAATCTTGTCACATCTGGGTGTTATGTACCGCCATCCCCAGTGTGGCAATAATGGGTAATAGACTGCTTTTCAGGACTGAGTTCATTCCTATACATGATCATTGGATTTACTTTCTCCAATTCTCACACAGACCTATTCCTAGCCAGGTTTACTTTCCCCGACTCAATTCAAGGGTAGTCAGGTTTACTTTTCCTGACAGACCGGATTTACTTTTTCCAGCCCAAGGATTATAAATCTTATGCTTTTCTTGGTAGCTAGGTTTACTTTCCCTAACAAACTGGATTTACTTTCTCCAGTCCAAGAAACATAATCTTATGCTTTTCTTTCGCATATAAACAACTATAATAATCATTCATATCTATGTGTACCTAACCTCATCAATAAGTTCACATGCTCAATTACTCATACTCATATTCAGGTACTCATGTCATACTAGTACAAAATGCCATCATTTCATCAATTCAAAACATCAAGTTATTTTCAGCACAATGACAGATTTCACACTATTGTGGCACGAATTTATTTGCACACAAAAAAATCATTTCAGAGACTATAAAAATTATCAATGACACCTCAATGTGTCACCAAGGTCCTGTAAAAATTTCAGGGTAATTAGAGTTCTCTAACTATATTAACAAAATTCTAAAACTTTAGTGGTCAGAAACCATCCAACCTCAGCTCAAGAACCAAAATTCATAATTTTTGACCCTAGCAATTGAACCCAGAAAATTCTAAATAAAAATCCTAGTAAAACCTAAATATTTCTCTAATATCCTGTAAAACTTTCAGCTCATAATTCGATCATTTACTAGGTTAATAAAATTTCACAAGTTCACAACTTCAGATTCAACATTTCAGGCAGCATATGCTTAATTTCAGTTCTTGATTTTTCTAAGCCAGTTTGACTCAAAATAAAAACCCAAGAAAATTCGTGGGACTAGCTCAAGATGTTAGCTCCAACATATATTTTTTTCAGGTCACGAAAATGCACACAACAAGCCCAGAAAATTCGTGGTCACACACTGCCTGTAAGAAAACCGAAAATCCAGCAAACCAACTCAAAATCTCTTTTGATAAAAATGATTTTTCCACAACCCCAAACACTCCACCAAAATTAACACATCAATATCAGCATAATATCAACCAAATTAACTAGAAATTTCGAGTTGAAACCAATAAGAATTGTTCAGAAAAGTTTGAAAGAAAAAGGCTAAAGAAAACCCTACTATTGGAAGCAAGTGATGTCTTTGTCCCTAGTATGCTTCAAGATGGTGCCCTCCACTTCAAAGCTCTCAAAACACACCCAAAACCCTTTACAAACAGTGAGGTACAAGGGATCAAGATTGAGATTTGGTGAGTGATTGAGATTCTAATCGGTTATATGTGTAGATGTTGAGGTGTAGAATAATTTTTGTGAAAGAAACTTTGGATTTTGGTAACTCTAAGCTAACATATATGAAGTTGAAAGCATGTTGAAGCTCTTAGCCATGGAAGAAATGGAGCTGCTGTATTCTTGAAGAAAATGGCCAAGAATGAGCTTGTTAAAGAAGCCAAAAATGATGTTTATCTTGTATTAAAGTAAGGAATAAAATATATTATGTTTAGATAATTACAAAGCCAATAAAGTAAAATGAATGGTTGTGATTCAATCTTGTAATTCAATATTGAATCTTAACCATTCATTTGATTTGAAAGGATAGGTTTATTTGTTTTGTAGAGATCTAACTAGTTTTCGGTGTTAGAAATCACACCGAAATTTCACCGAAACAATTGAAAGCAGTGTGCAGGAGTAATCAAACATTGCCCAAAAAATATTTTCGGGTATAAAATCTTTAATTCTATCTATTCCTAACCATAATCATATAATTTCTCAATTTCAGGCATCTCTGGGTCCCAATTCTAGGGTTTCGATTGTCCCGGCGGACCTGTGGGGCCCGCAAAATACTATTCATGTTTTTTTTTTTTTACAAATCCGTTGGATCGTCCTCATCATTGTTCAAGCTATCAAATTTTTGAAATTATGATTGATAAAGCTCAAATTAATTTTTAAATAATTTTTAGGGTGTTACAATTAACCTAAATATGTTCTAGAGTATTGGGTTGAAAATTAGGATGTTACACCCGTGATCCGGGTCATGATGCACCTCTCACATTGGGGTGTCCACAAAAATCACGAACGTCGCCATCTGAAGACGTGACGGAAAGAAAGATAGAGGGAGTGAGAATCTTGCTAAAAAATCTCAGTAGGGCCTCCTATTACCTAGATGTCATCATCTACGTCCTCAGGAACCTTGGGTTTAGTATACAAATTAAGTGAACATGCATTAAGTCCATTTTTAAGCTTTGAAACATAGTTAGCCAAGGTCCATTCATTTTAGTATGATTCTTAATGTCATGGATGCAACATATTAAATAATGTATGCATGGCTCTACTTAATGCAAGGATAACAATCATAACATTAAGAACATCATAATAGTGGCATAAAGTGTTAAATTCTCATATGGGAAACTTTGTGACATAAACATCATACTTTACTTCCTCATAGGCCACCCTAAAAGACAATAGTTCTAGGGGTGCTCGGCCAAACCGGTGTCACCTAGAACGTGTCACATCTCTAGGTTATGAGCTTATACCTTAACTAGTCATCACTAGTTCTTACTTATCAATCTCGATAAGCATATCATAATCATAAACATAATCCCGACTTATCCAGTACGGGCTAGGGGGCATTTCTTGGGGGTGCTCGGCCGAACCGGTGTCACCCAAGAATTCATCTTGGTACCAATGTCACATGAGTTCTCTGGAGGTGCTCGGCCGAACCGGTGTCATCCGAGAACTCATCTTAGTACCTCATAAATAAAATCTCATAGGTTTTTCAAAAACTTTTTAAGTCTCCGAATTTGTTGGAAATTCGGCAGCATAACAGCAGCATGCCGAATTTCTTCCAAATTTACTTTATGCCACATAAGTCAATCAAACATGCATCCTCCATCATAATTCCATGCATTCACATAATCATTCTCATACATTCACAAGTAACATTGAAAATTCATTATGCTCTTGGTCCTACAGTATCTTATGCTTTGACCCTTATAGGCCTTAAACTTGAGATGTAATTAATCTATCATTTTCTATCAACCTCTTATGCACCTAAGGATTCTCTTATAACAAATCTTACTATTATTTATGCTCTTTAATAAATCTGGGCAACACCATTCTTTAGGGGCAGAATTATAAACTTACATTTACGGGGTTCTAGAACGTACGTTTTAGACCTTTTCTTGGTTCCGTCTTCGCCTAAGGCGTTATAAATTAAATCTAAACCAATTATGAGGCATTCCTATGTCTAAGAACTAATTATAAACCATGTTTACCGTATTATGGGGTTTCTGGACAGATTCTAAAAATTAAATGTTCTAAGCGTTCTAGAATTGCATTTTATGGTTTTCTAGTTACTAGTTTCTCCATAGGTGCTAAAAATTCAATCCTACTTCAAATGTAACCAAATTTTTTCATGATTAAACAATCCTAATCTGATTATATTCCTATTGAAACAGTTTGGGAAGTATCTAAAAATAATGGGTTAAAACTATGCTAAATCTTGACTTTACGGTTTTTCAAGAAAGCTAGTTTCTCTCCTATCATGCATAGAAATGTTCCTACCTCATCATACATAATTTTCACACATTCTAACACATCAAAACATCATCACACAGCAGCAAACTCATCATGGCAGGGCCAAAACATCAAGTCTTTTCCCAAAAAGATACATAACTTGATGTTTCTAAAACATATAAGTTGCTAGTTTCTCTTGGAATCATTTTTAGGACTTCTAAAACTCTTTTGCAAGCCATTTATTTTGTCAAGAGGCTAAAACACCTTTAGGTCAGTAACCAACTTGATCCCTCCTTAAAAGAGGATTAAATTCATAAATCTTGTTGGTCTTAACTTCATAAAATTCATGAAGCTTAAAGAAAATCTTAAAACTTAGATTGTTGGCCCTTGTAGCTAGACGAATCTCTTTCCAAGTTCATCATCACTACTTGACCGAAATTATGCATCCAAGGGATGCTCCCACATTAAACTTTAACTTAAGATAAAATGGGCAAGTCTTTGAGCTCTAAGGTCTTTAATGATGACATAATTTAAACATGCTATGCACTTCATTTTTATTCTTCATTACAAAGTAAAGTGAGAGCTTAAAGTAAATATGCAAGACTTGAATATAAATATGCAAGGCTTGAAATAAATATGCAAGACTTGAAATATAAATATGCAAGACTTAAAATAAATATGCCATGCAAGTTCATTTCTTTATTTTAGTGCTCTAGGCCCAGCAACAATCGACTTTAAGGCCGAAATAGAAAGGCTTTGAGATTTAGTTAGGTGATAGTGCAAGCCCTCATTTTAAATCTTTATGTTCTTTAGTGATGAAAAATAAATATGCTAGACAAGAATGTAAATATGAGGTGCACTCCATTCTCTATCCTTTAACTTTAAGTGATGGCTTGGAAAATAAATATGAATGCAAAGCTCAAAGTAAATATGTAATGCATAAGCTTGAATTTAAATATGAATGCTAGTCCATTTTATTTCTTATTAGATCTCATACAAGACTTTTAGAGGGATTTAAACCTCAACCCAAACTCATCATGACAAGATAAAGTGATGACAACAGTGAACCTCAAGGGTTCTTTAAAACACAAAGTTTCTTTTCTTGAAATATGGTCATAAATAACATTTTTATTAAAATTCAAGCTCTAGAGGCCTCATTGTGATGAACACATAGTCATCATCTAGAAGCTCTCATTATCAAGCCATTATGAACCTCATTGGCCAACATGGCCGAAAATTTGGAGAAGAAAAGGAAAAGGAACCGAAACTTTTAAGAAGAAAAGGAAACATTTGAAACTCTAGAGACCCTGATCTTGATGATGCATTAACACCAACATCATGAGTCCTCATCATTGAGTTCATGTAACCATTTTTAAAACATCATCAAAGTTAAGGATTTCAAGGTTCAAGAAGAAAGAACTAAAAACATCTTTAACTTAAGAACAAAGATCAAGCCTTAGAGATTGTTCAATTGATGGACATCATCATGAAACCTCATCATCAAGCTCTCATTCCCTTTGTCCTCAAAGGCCCATGGTTGAAAATGAAGAAGAAAAAGGAGAGAAAAAGAAGTTCTAAAAGGACTCAAGAGAAACCATAAACACATAACTTGGATAAGAACTTAAATAAAGGAAATACTTGAAAGAATATCCCTTCCAAGTGATTTGAAGTTTGGGATGAGAGAAGAGGATGAAGAATTTGAAGAACTTGGACACTTGAACTTGAGAGAAAAGAAAACTTTGAAGTGCTCTTTGAAAACTTACACTTAGCAAATGAACCCAAAATGATGCAAGTTCAGCCAAGCATGCTATTTATAGGGAAATGAAACAAATGCAAGGTGCATGAGGGAGGGGGAAGTTTCGGCCAACAAGAGCAGCCCCATGATGTCCATGAGGTGAGATGTTGTGATCTTGAGGCATGGTGAGGTATGGTTCAAGGTATGGCTCAAGCATGGTTCTTTGAGTGAGAAACAAATCAACATGTGATGCAAATAGGAGAGAGATGGCCGAAGGTGCATCAGCCATGGGGAGGATTTTCTTGCATTTTAATTGTGGTTTAGAGTTGTGTTTAGGTGTATCTTTGATTAGGATTAAGGTTAGGAATTTGTAAGAAAGTGTTTAGGTAAGAAAATGGGTAATCAAGGTTGTCAAGACATGTTTAAGGAGTGGTCTTGCATCATTAGTGAGTTATAAACTCATTTTAGTGCACAAACAATTCTAGACACAATTCCTTGATTTAAGGAATTGGAGAGAGAAAACACTATTCAAGATTCCAAGAGTGAAATCTTGAGTTTTAAAAAGAGATTTAAATATAATCTAAGCAATTTTAGGTTCTAATTAATTTTAGTAGCTTATTTTGACTCTAGATTAATTATGGAAATTAATTAATCTTCGATTGGAGCCTAATATTGCTTAGGTTTGCTTAATTACGTCATTAGGCTCAAAAACACTATTCTAGGGGCAAAATCATAATTTTGCACTAAAATTGCCCGGGACCACCGGGACATAAACAGACGCTTTTAAACATGCAACAACATTGTTTTAAACCTTTGGGGAAAGTTTCGGGCTCAAATGGGACCTTTACCCGCATAAAACGCTATAGGGGTATTTTGGTCATTTTGACCTGAAACTGCAAAAAATGAGACTTTCGCCTCTGAAACCATTCACGGGCCATTCAATCCCCTTCAAACATTGAGTTGGCCCTTCGACGACTGCTGGGCCGGCCATCCTCGAATTTTGGGCCGAAAATGACCTCAGGGGCATTTTGGTCATTTTTCACTCAGACAGAAAATCGGAGCGTTACACTAAAACCCAAGATAAACCTTTCTTCCTTCTTTTCTTTCCTTGGCCGAAATCACCTTGAAGCTCCAAGGAAGATTTGTTCTTCTCATCTCATTTCCAAGACCAAGCTCTTTTCTTTCTAAGAAAAATACCTTTGGTAGGGAGCTATTTTGAAGTTGCTATTCTTTTCTTTTGTATTACTCTTGGATTGAGATGTTATAATGTTAGTTTTCTCTTTCTCCTTCTCATTTTTGGTTTCTTACCTTCCTTTTTCTTTCTCTTCATTTTCGGCCTTGATGGCTTTGTTCTTGAAAAACCATGGCTTGATGATGAGGAGCTTGGATATTGGTTGCAAAATCATCATTTACTTGACCTCTAAAGCTTGAAGATTTCACTTTTAAGAGTTTTTGCAATAAAGATGTCACTTGGTTTTCTTTGATAAGTTTTACTTGGGCAAAAGATAAAATGATGTGGTTATGTTGTCACTTAATTAACTTAAGTTCAAGGCTTACCCCTTTCAACCTTAAAGTTGATCGATGTTCTAAAGTAATTGCTCTAGATAGGAGTCTTGAGCATAAAACTAAAAAAGGAATAATTGGATAGTCTTTCAATTTGCAAACCTTGGAGTTGATCGGTGTTTTAGAGTTATCACTATCAATAGGAGTCTTGAGCCTAGAACCTAAAGAAACAATAAAAGGAAATGCATTCATGTTTATGTTTCAAGTCTTTCCATTTCATATTTACATTCAAGTCTTGCACCTCATATTTATTTCCAAGTTGTCACCTAAAGCTTGAAGATAAGAAATGAACTTGCACTCCATGTTTATATTTCTTGCCTTGCATGTTTAAATTTCAAGCCATCACCCAAACTCAAAGATTAAAAATGAACTTGCATTCTCATATTTAATTTTGAGCCTTGTATATCATATTTATATTTCCATTTCCATCACCTTATTGTACCATGATTAAAATGAGACTTGTATTTGCATATTTAAGTTTATGCCATAACCTATATAACCTAGTGCTCAAGACTTACACCTTTCAACTTACATGGGGATTTTGGTGCATGAAATATCTATCTTTATAAATGAGATTTGGTTCTTCAAGAAAATAAGGAATGATATATTATGGTCTTGAAAAAAATGAAGTTCGTTTCTTACACCTTTTCCTTGAAATACAAGCTTGTTCTTAAAAAGTGTTAAAGCTTAGTTCACATAACCAAAAATTATTTGAGGTCTCGACCTATGCTACCAAACTAAAGGGTATTGTTTGAGTTTTTATGAAGGTGAAGTTAATTACAAGCGTATCTCTTGATCTAGAATTTATTTAAAGAAAGACTAGTTACTAGAAATGCCTATTTTGTATTCTTGCATGCTCTTAGGAAATTAAATTTTAGTTTTTATTCCGAACCTTCCATGTTTGATGTATGCTATGGAGTGTGTTTACCATGAGAAAATTATTGTTAATGAGTGTGGTAATTAATTTTAGTAAGTAAGGGAGGACTAGTAACTAGAAAGAACCCAAAATGTGAATTCTAGAACTCCTTAAGACAAATAACATGTATTCTGTCCAGCATGTGATATTTAAGTAAAAATGATGTTTAACACTTAGTAAATATATAGGAAACACTCATAATTGGTTTAAGAATTAATTCTAGCATCGTAGGAAAAGTCGGTAATGAGAAAGGGTCAAAAACGTAACTTCTAGGAACACTGAAATGGTTCATTTTCTCTTTTGTTTCAAATCTGTCCAAATTTGCTTACAGATGTTCTTGAGGTTAATAATTAGTGAGAATCATTGGAATTGATCCCCTAGGTGTGTAAAAGAATAAATACGAAAAGATAGGTCTACCTAATTTAGAGGTTTTATCGATTAAGGAGTTGATAAGAATGCTTATCTTATGAGATGTTAAGATTGATGTATTAGTTATGTTTGCATGAAGCAAAAATTGTTATGGCATGTTATGATTACATGTGAAATGTTTAAGATGCATATGTTGAAGCGATATGAAGCATGTGACAATTACGTGAAATGTTTGTATTCGTGCATCTTGATATAACATGCTAATGTTAAGGTGACATAAAACATATGGAAATGATCCTCTAGACTCCCCGAATTAAAGGTTATGAGAGGTGATCCAATAAGAAAATGATCCTTTAGACTCCCTGAATTAAAGGTTATGAAAGGTGATCCTAGCCCCCTATCTCGTACTTAAAGGTCGGGTGTTAACTTATCTTAAAGATAAGAGTATGCTAGTGACGACTAGTGAAGTATGAGCTCATAGCCTAGAACTCTCAAAAGGCGAGAGTAATAGGGTGGCCCCAAATGAAAGAAAGAAAACAGTCTAAGTCACCTAAAAGATAAATTAAGGAAATTCATGTTACAATTTCTATGATCCATGAGCATCACTTATGTTTGCACTTAGTATGTTGCACCTTGCATTGACATACATTTCATTATGAGGCATGATGCATTCATGACATCCAAGATGCATATTAAAATGAATGGGCCTCGGTAAACGATATTTTGGAAATTTAATAATTGAACCTTATGCATGCTCACTATTTTATAATGAAACCTGAGGTTCCTGAGGACATAGATGATGGCACTAGTGTAACGCCCCGATTTTCTGTCTGAGTGGAAAATGACCGAAATGCCCCTGAGGTCATTTTCGGCCCGGAATTCGAGGATGGCCGACTCGGCAGTCCTCGATGGGCCAACTCAATGTTTGAAGGGGATTGAATGACCCTTGAGTGGTTCCGGAAGCGAAAATCTCGTTTTCCGCAGTTTTGGGTCAAAATGACCAAAATACCCCTATAGCGTTTTACGCGGGTAAAAGTGCCGAATGAACCCAAAACCTCTCCAGATGGTTTTAAAAGATGTTTTTATGTTTTCTGTGGTCTCAGTTTTGGTCCCGGAGGTCCCGGGCAAATTAAGTGCAAAATTACGGTTTTGCCCGTAGTTTAAATATGTTTACACCTAATCACACGGTTAAGCAAAACCTAAGCAATATTAGGCTCTAATCGAAGGTTAATTAATTTCCATAATTAATCTAAGGTCAAAATAATTTAATAAGGATGATTAGAACCTAAAATTGCTTAGATAAACTTAAAACCCTATCTTTAAATTCAAGGACTTTGAGTGTAGGAATCAATGAATAGTGTGCAAATAGTGCACAAATAGTATTTCTCTCTCTTTCCTTAAATCATGGGATTGTGATACACATTGTTTATTCACAAATGAGTTTTAAATTCTCTAATGATGTAAGAGCACTCCTAACCTTGTCATAAAATTCCTAATACACATGCTTAGTTACCTAAACTTAAGCTTAATTACTCCTAACCTTGTACCTAAACTAACCTACACTTAATCCTATCATTAACACCCAATTACATGGAAGATTTTTCCTCTCTCCTTGCTGCCCAAATCTGACCGAAAATCATCCCCCATTTTCATGAATTATTTCATTTCAAACTTAAGGAAAATCACCTCAAATCACCTTACTTGTCATGCCTTGTCATAATTTCAATCAAGCTTGCTTTTCCAAATGAATAACCAAGTAAAATAAATCATTCCCTTCAATTATTTGTGGCTGAAAAACTTCCAGCCATGTTGGTCTTCTAGAAGCCTAATTTCATCCACAATTTAAAGAGAAAATCACTCAAAAACCCATGCTTGAAGCCATACCTTGTGTCATGAGCTCCATGCTTCAAACCATGCTTGTATGACACCATCAAAGAGATATTTTCTCTTTCTTACCATCAGCCATGCTTTCCATTCTCTCACCTATTACTTTGTTTTTCTATAAATAGGGAGCTTGTGTTAGCATTGGATGCACATTGAGCATTTGCTAAAGCTTAGAGTAGTCTTGCTAGTTTCTTTCTTTCTCTCTAGTCCCAAAGAGTTCCTTTCTTTTTCATCTTCATCTTTTTCATCTCTTTACTTCATCATCATCATCTCATAACCTTCACACATCACCCCATAACCTTGAATCACCATCAAACCTCTCAAATATTTCATCTCAAACACAACCTCACCTTAAACACAACTCTAACCTCCTTATCTCCCCTTGGCCGAAAACATCAAGCCTTTTGGAGGAGCTCATCATCTTGTTTTCTTCTTTCAAAGTTCAAGCTCGTTGTCTTCACTCTAGGTAGAAGTGTTTCTTTGCATCTCATTTCCATGAAAAATGATTTTTTTCTCTAGCTACCTCTTGGAATTTCTTTTTAAAACTCTCTTGGTTTCCTTCTTGAGTTTTTGGCCTTCATGACCTTTAAACTCATACATGATGGCTTGATGATGGGGACCTCTAGATGATGACTATGTGTTCATCACAATGAGACCCCTAAAGCTTGAGTTTTCTTTAGTTTTTATTATTATGCTATGAAGTTCACTAATGTTTTCAACTTAAGAAAATAAGAATGATTTCAAAAAGGAATATGGGTTACTTTCTCTTAGCCTCATGATTTCGGCCATAATTCCTTTTTTTGAAAATATGGAGATTTCTTTTAGTTCCATTCTCTTGACTTGATGAGACTATGTTGGGGTTGTGAATATTGGTTCTTTAAAGTCTTGGACGAGCTCTAGTTATTAAACCAAAATGAACTTGCATTCATATTTAGTTTATGCCTTGCATAGCATGATTTATTTTTATGTCATCACTAATGCTCTAAGACAAAAAAATGAACTTGCATATTCATATTTAATTTCCAAGCATTGCATTTCACGTTTATTATTCAAGTCATCACTTAAAATCCAAGGTAATAACAAGTTGCATCTCATATTTATTTTGAGGTATTTACTTTTCAAGTTCTCACTTTATTTCCCTAACGAACAATAAAAATGAAGTGCACGACACGTTTATGTTTTGTCATCACCTAAAGCTCTAGAGCTCAAAGATTTGTCCCAAGGTCTCAAATGAGAGTTAGACATGGAAAGCGTTCTCTTAGAATGCCCACTTCGGCTATGTGAGATGAATGAACCTAGGATAAGTTTCATTTGATCACAAATGCCTATAAGCTATGCTTTATAATTTTTCTAAGTCTATGTGGATTCAAGGAACATATAGAACTAAGTTTTATGAATTTAGGACCTCTTGAAATAAATTCAACTTAGCTACTGCCCTTATAAATATCTTCATGATTTTAGATGTTAAAAGTGTTTACAAAAGAGTTTTGAAGGTTTTAAAAAGGTTCCAAGAAAAACTAGTATCCTATGTGCTTTAAAAAGTATGTTTTATGCCTTTGTATGGAGAGTGTTGTTTCGGTTCCACCTTGCTATGTTTGGCCACTGTATGAGCTGTTTTAACGATGATAACATGCTTATGTTTAAGTATGATCAATGGAAAAACTCATAAGTAAAAGATAAGAAAGGTTAGAAACTAGAAAAGAATTAATTTGAGAGTTCTAGATCCCTTAATGTTAGAATTTTCTGGATTCTGTCCAGAAAGGTTTAGTAATGATAATCATGGTTCTAAATTAGTTTAAATGTGTAGAAATGACTCATAATTGGTTTAGGACTTGATCTTGGTGCCTTAGGAGCAAACCGAACTTAGAAAGGGTCATTGTCGTGACTCCTAGGTACCCGTAAAGTTGAAATTATGAATTCTGCACCTTTGAGATTGAGAGATATTCTTGACCATAGTATGAAGAGAGATATACTTAGTCATAACCTCCTAAGTACCCAAGAGGTTAGCTTTGAATGATTCATAACTTAGACTGTGAGTTAAAGACCATAGCGGTCAATGCATAAGACATTAAGAATATGAGAATGATATTTATATGATACTAAGGTATGTTAAGATGTTTTACGATGATGCATATGTTATGTGAAGGATGATGACGTTATTCATATGAGGAATTCATGAGGATATATGTTTTATTACGAGAACAACTTGAGCATGTGATCTCTGATGAGAGTGTATAGTATTGATGTGTTGATGCTCCCGCCATGATGCGTTATGTAAAATTATGATATTATGATGCTTATGATGCATACGATGAATATGATGCCTTATGTTGATGTTGAATGGCTATGCATGCTCTATATGTTTTGTGGCATAAAGCAAGTTTGAAGGAAATCCGGTGTATGCCGTTACGCTGCCGAATTTCCCATCAAACTTGAGAACTTGAGAATTTGAGAAAAGTTTGTGAAAACTCCTGGGTGACACCGGTTCGGCCGAGCACCCCCAGGAAAGGTTCTGGGTGACACCGGTTCGGCCGAGCACCCCCAGAACAGATGTGATAGAACACTGAGACGCATTTCTCCTGTTATGGTGGGGAGGAAGCAAATCCGTGAGGGTATTGACATTGAGCTTGCCAAAGCGGACAATTATTGTGTACTAGATACGATGAAGCGTTTCAAAGAAGGAAATGATCCTAAGATAGGTGATCCAAGAAAGTTATGTAAACCCCCTCTATTAGCCCATATTAAATCTAGTGACGACTAGTTAGGATTGAGCTCATTCCTAGGCGATAGGTGAGATGTAGTTTGGTGACCAGATTATCGCCGGGCCGGTGAATCGGTTGGATTTTTGGTGGATATGTTAAGAGGGTGGTCTTTAAGAAAAAAAGAATTTAAGAGCTTGATTCATGATGAAGATGTCACATGAAAAGTACTATGCCTTTTTATGCCACGCATATGATTTATGTTTCCTTATGATGTGCCCAAGCATTTTGATTTTTATGTTAAAGTGCATATGATATTGCCATGCATTCATCGAATATCTATTGCATTCATGCCATCAAGACTCATACTAAAAGACACCCACTTCGGATAAATAGATTTGTAAAGCCTAAAACCAATTCTTATGCATGTACACATTTTTCATAATTAAAACCGAGGTGGCTGGGGACGACGATGATGACACTAGTGTTAGAGTCGGGAATCCCTACTGAGAATCTCAAATGAGTTTCTCATCCCTTCCTTTTCTTCCGTGTCATCTCTAGACAAGGATTACAATGAGGATCGTGAATTCTTCTGAGGCTCGTGCTTGAGGATCACACTAGAAGACGGGGCAGAGGGTCGCTGCGGAAGCATAGATAGCTTAGCTTTTGGGTTGACACTTATCCAACCTCACAGGTGGATAAGCATCACTTCATATAAATAGGCATATCTTGGTGTAACTAATGGTACAATGATGCTAGTAATTTATGTATTTATGAAGGAGTGACGATATTATGATTGTTATGAATGAGGTTATGTTTCATATTTATGAATGGTGTGATTGCTTTTCTTGCACGAGGTGGTTATGACAAACGTTAGGTTAGCGCGCGGCTCGCGTTTTGTTTTTCAAGTTTCGAAAAAGAAAAATTTATTCGTATCTTCCGCTAAGTATTTTAATGAAAGGTTTTGAAAAATGAGACTAAAAGAGTAATAGACTAATGATTAACCTAAATATGTTCTAGAGTTTTGGGTTAAAAATTAGGATGTTACAACTAGGATAGGAGGACACCTTACTGAAATTCTTTAGCAAGTTTCTCACTCTCTTTATCTTTTCTTTCCATTGCGTTTTCAGAAGTTGATGGCGACGTTCGTGATCTATATTGACGTGCCTACTTAGGAGATGCACTACGACACCGCCCATCGGTTATATCACTTCGTGGCTTATTGTGTCGTTCGTCTTTTTGTGTACATGGCCCGCCCCTTTGCACATTCGGTTTCTAGCTTCTGATTCTTTCTTGCCTCCCCTTTTGGCGATGAACTCATCTTCGAGCATGCACAACCTCGAGAGGAGTGGACTCGCCGTACCCAGCCAGCTGCTTCTGTCATCCATGACTTCCTGGAGTATGTGCCCTGTTTCCCTACGGCCCATTCAGAGACGGATCCATCTGAGGATTCCACCACCCAGGTGCCATCCGAGGGCTCTTCCCCCACTGTGCCCTTGGATTTTGATGAGGGCAGTGAGGCCACCATGACGAAGCCGATCCGTAGAGGACAAGGATGATACCCTATTGTGGGGCCCATGCCTGACCTGCTCACCGTTTGGCCACCCTGGCCAAACTGGCTTAGTGAGTTGGGTATGTTCTTCCCCCTTAGGGCAGGCAACAGTAGGAGCTGGTAGCTGTCGTGATGGTGCTCAAGCACATGTCTGGCATAGGATAACCTTCTTTTGTGTTAAGGGTTATCTACTTTAGATGCACTAGGGTAGGCGAGGGTTTCTGATCTATATACTTTATGTCTTTATGTATTTCGGATGACTATACTTATTGCTACTATCTAACTTGATGTATGGTTGAACCCTATTTATCTATATATGATATGATGGCTGTTATGTTATAATTTGTGATTTTACTTTTGATGTGGGTGTCTCCTTGATACTGTTTCACGAATCAAACGATGTAGTATCTATCGTATGCACGATTCACATTTTCATCTCTTATCTCAAAAAAAAAAATTTACCTGTATTTTTACTAAGTATTTTCTAAAAGTTAACAATAAGGACTGGAACAAAAGAGTGATGGCTAATAATTAACTTGAATACGTCCTAGGCGTGTTAGGTTAAATATTAGGGTGTTACAAGGGGTATTTACATTCTGACCCGTAATCTTTGTGAAATTACGATTTGACCCCTTTAGGGCTTAAGCGTAAATATCGATAATTTTGATGAGATAAATGTAAATGATGTCTTGTGAAGGCTATGTTCATATGTTGAAATTTATATGGCTTATATATGCAATGAAATATGATGCATGTTTATGTGATTTAAATTATGGTATATTATAATTATGCTTGATAAATTGAGATGCATAATTTCATGGAGTGTATGAGTATGAAATGTTAAAATGATGAGTTATTCATGTTTTCATCTCTATATAACATGCCAAGATTAAAGGTGACATAAGACATATGGAAATGATCTTCTAGACTCCTCGAATTAAAGGTTATGAAAGGTGATCCTAATGCCCCCTATCTTGTACCTTAAGAGTCAGGAACTTAACTTATCAAAAGGGATAAGATTATGCTAGTGATGACTAGTGAAGTCTGAGCTCATAACCTAGAACTCTCAAGAGAAGAGAAGATATAGGGCGGCTCCCAAGGGAAAGAGAACAAGAGGTTTAAGTCACCTAAAGAATGAACCATATGCATATGTTCTTTATGTATGCTTATAGTATGCGTGGCTCACATTTTGCATTTTAAAAAAAAATTTACCCATATTTTCACTAAGATATTTTCAAGAAGTTTTGATTTAAAAACTGGAACAAAAGAATAATAACTAATAATTAACTTAAATGTGTCATAGGCGTGTTGAGTTAAATATTAGGGTGTTACAACAGATATTGATTTTTCTATACAGAGATACCAGAAATGGAAATAAGCTGTCAAAGTCTAATAAGTCAAAAATTGTACTATTAAGGACAAATCCGTAAATTAACATTTTTTTGAGGGTTAATGATTAATTATTGAAACTGAACAGGTTTATATAACAATGATAAATATATATAACCCATGATTACACATAATTAAGAATTTTCACTCATAAATGACTAAGAGAACTTAATCCTTGACCTAAAAGCTTATGTTCCAATTAAACAAGACTTAATGACTTTGAGATACACATAATGCATGACTTTGACCTATAATCTTGATTATATATGAAATATTATGAATAATCATGAATGATTTTTTACCTGCATGAACGCTTCAATGTGCTATGATGCAAATGTTATGTTTTATATGGCTTGAGTATTGATCGTATAGCATGCACTATATTACCATGATGATTCATATGAGAAATGTTAAATGTCAAGAAGTTTTGCATATGAATATGAATAAAGATAATGAGAGAAGCTCATTGCTTAACCCTTTACCCCATCCATTGAGATTTTCTCTTAGACCAAGTTGTAGCGACGGCCATGGTATGAGCTCATTACCATGAAGGTGGATTAAGACATTGGTGTTGGTGCACTCAGTGAGTGAAAGACTGAATCAAGTTAAAGAAATACATGCATTGTTATGTACCCCTATTTAGTTAAGTAAATGCCATGACCTTGATATCAGTTTAAATTATTATCCTTGATAATGAAAAATCTTTAAAAGACATGTCGCTTCAAAATATGAACATTTTCAAAAATCAAGCATAATGAAACTCTAGTTGCCCATGTTTTCTGTCAATTAATAAAACCGTAGTAGCCTAGAGGTGTACACGATGACACTTACGAGACAAAAATTGCTACTGAGAAATCTATGATTTCCCATACCTTCAACCTTGTCATCTTTAAATTCAAACTCGTTCGACGATGGTCTACCCTCATAGCAGCTTTGACTCCGATTGCAACTAGGCTCCAAGAAATAAGGCCCCCTTCCCGAGGAGTTCGTACCACCGAAGTGGCCCTAGCAGTAGGATGCGGAGTCACCGGAACTCACCTAGCAAGCCTTACATCATTATTGACTCTGACGTATAGAATTTCGAAGCTCCACCATGCCACATACCTATAGTAGAATTATCTTTTGACTTTGAGATCAAGATCCTCCCAGATGATCCTTCCCAAGGCTATTCATTATGATGCTGACAACGAGGAAGACTCGGAACAAGATCCCATGGAGGTCGAAGAAGATGCAGTGGACGAGGATTTTGAGGATTGGTATGACGATTTCGAGGTCGGCGATTAGTAGAAATGGGAGATGCCGTCCGACAAGTTAGGACCTGTCCGTAATATGATTACTGTATCTAACTACGACTAGTATAGCAAGATCTCTAGCTATCCCGCTGTTGACGGAGCACCTGCTCAAAGGACCCATGCCTTTCCTTGTACCGTGCACCCAGTCATCAAGAGCCCTTTCTGCACCTATCATACTATCTGAGTGATGGAGTCATCTGCCATGCCACTACTGCTATTACCCTTTAGCTATTTAGTTTATTTCTGCTTTCGTGATAGATATGTATTAGGAAATCTGTTGTATTCCCACCCTTAATATATCATGTAATGTACTAAGGGTGGGAATACCCATCCTATGAACCTATCTATGTATTATGTTTATTATTTAATATGAAGGTATTGTTGTTAGTATTATTTATTCTTGTTCACTAATATGAGATTTAATCGATAAAATATTCCCAATTAATGAACGTTACTTCCGTTTCACATACAGGCTTTACTTTTGAATATGTGGTTTCAAAGCAAAATTTTTTTTGCTAATTTCATATACAGTAATTTCTGAAAAGAACGCAGTGTAAGAAGTAATAAACTAATAAGAACAAAATATGACTTAAGCATGGTTTATTTTTATCAGGGTGTTACAGACCTCGTATTGGTTTGTAGGGACAATCATCAATCCATAAGATAGCTTGGACTATTAAAAATGGTATTAGATTAGCAAATCTCCTAGTACGGTGTAGTTTGGGGACGAACCAAGCGGAAGCTAGTGGGCATGTCATGCCTAGTAATGAGCGCAAGGAATGATCGATGGTGCAAGAAGGAATGGACAATGAACGGCTCCTAGCAGGCTTCTAAGCAAAGGGGTATATGAATGAACTGATTATACACCAGAATGGGAGGGATCCTAAGACTGTATAGGTATAGTACTATACAGTTGAAGATGTCTTATACAAATTAATTTGTATTACCTATATCAACAAGATGCATCTTCTTTTTGATAGCCCATATCGAAAGAACCCATAGTTAAGTGTGTTTGACTTGGAGCAATTTTGGGATGGGTGGTCTCCTAGGAATTTTTCCCAGGAAACGTGTGAGTGAGGACAAAGCACGCTGAAAAGACCCCGTGTTGGTTTGTGGGGATAGTCATCAATCTATAGGGCAGCTTGGGCTATTACAGCAATCCTTGTGTGAGGTATCACCAAGTGAGAGGAAACGCTCACCCAGCAAGCATGTTTAGCAATAATAGATCTGTTATGCATAATTGTTGTCCTTCTACATCTAAGACCTTCTCGGCAACACGGGTGGGTCCCAGGGGACCTTAAGGCCGTATTAATCCTGATTAGAAACATGTGGACCTAACGTATTACAAAGTATAAGGCACTTATAAGTGAAGATTAGGTTAAGGTTTTTGGTGAGTAGATGTCATAAGAAATTAGTATATAGAAAAACCCACTTTTTAGTGAGTATGGTAATGGGCCATGGGCTTCTCGAATGAAATCCAAGTCATTTTTCAATTACTATATGACATGTCTTGCATTTTAAAAAAACATTTTTTTAAGGAAAATTACACTTATTTGTCATGAAGTTAGTTAATATTACACATACCCCTCTTAGACTTTAAAATCACACTCACATCCTTTGATTCTAAAAATGTATATAATCCCAAAAAAATTCCCTTACTTGTTCATTTTCTCCTTCCTCCTTCTACTTCCAGTGTTGCAAATCAAATCTTGCTCTCTTGCATCAATTCAGCAAAACCAAATTCTGATTATGTACCAAACTAATCAAAGTAGAAGCATTTGAAGACATGAGTCACATACAAATTGAAGATGGATGACAATAGACTTGACACCGAGATCACAAAGATGGAAAGGTGGAGAAAAAAATTGTGACTACAATTCATAAAAAATGGCAGTTACTACTCCTGCAATTAGCACTGATTTTTAATAACATATGTTCACAATGACTCATTCTCTCTCTTTCTCATTCTGCACACTATCTCTCTCCAAAAACACACAGCAACAAAACCAAGCAATAGCAAGCAACAACCTCAAACAACAAGAACGAGGTTTTAGTGAAACAAAATATATGGGAAGAATTTCCTTACTCACATGATGCTGCTGCTCAAACACTCAGAACGAAAAAAAAAAAATAGATGTATATTTATGCACCAAATTCACTATAAGAAATACATGAGTTACCAATAGATTTTTTCAATGGAATCACCAGTAAAAAGATGTAACACCTCGATTTTTCTGTCTGAGAGAAAATGACCAAAATGCCCCTGAGGTCATTTTCTGCTCAGAATTCGAGAATAGCCGGCCCGGTAGTCCTTAAAGGGTCAACTCAATGTTTGAAGGGGATTAGATGGTCCTTCAGTGATTTTGAAAATGAAAATCTTGTTTTCTGCAGTTTCGGGTCAAAATGACCAAAATACGCCTATAGCATTTTTACGTAGGTAAAAGTGTCGTTTGAGCCTGAAACTTTCCCTGAAGGTTTAAAACAATGTTTTTATGTGTTTAAGTACCGGTGATCCCGGGCAGTATTTGTGTAAAATTATGATTTTGCCCCTGGAATAGTACCGTTTGAGCTTAATGATGTAATTAAGCAAACCTAAGCAATATTAGGTCCTAATCGAAGATTAATTAATTTTCATAATTAATCTAGAGTCAAAATAAGTTATTAAAATTAATTAGAACCTAAAATTGTTTAGATTAAACTCAAAAACCCCTTTTTCTTTTAAAAGTTCAAGTTCCCAAGACATAGAATCTTAAATAGTATTTTCACTATTCACTCTCCACACTCCAAGAGCCTAGGTAGAGTAGGATTTTGACTCCAATAATGGGCTAGAGTGCTCACTAATCATACCTTAACATAGCCTTGATTACCTATCCTTTCACTTACACACTTACCTACAAGTTCCTAATCCTAAGCCTAATTAAAGCTATACCTAAACACACCTCTAAACCACAATTAAATGGAAGATTTTCCTCCCCCATTCCATGGAGAAGATGGCACCACACCACCCTCCAATATCCACTACATGTTTGAATTCTTTCATTCAAAGAACCATGCCTACACCATACTTGAATCCATACTTGGCCATACCTTTGAATGACCACCACCATACCTTGAAAAAGATATTTTTCTTCCTTTTCCCTCCATGTAATCGACCACCCCCTCCATTCCTTCACCCTTGGTTTGTTTTTCTATAAATACATACTATAAGAGAACTTGGTCACTTTTAGATCTTTTGTAAGCTTTAGGAATTGTCTCAAGTTTCTCTTAAATTCTCTCAAGCTCAAGAACTCTTTTTCTTCCTCATCTTCTTCATCTTCTTCAAGCTTACATAGAGCCACCACACCTTAACCTCATACTACCACCTCTTAACCATACAACATCATTTAAACACAAAAGCTCAAAAAAAACACCTCACCTTCCTTTTCTTCCCCCTTTGGCCGAATCTTCTAGCTCACTTGGAAGGAAGTTTTTCTTCTCATTTCACTTCAAGAACCAAGCTTTCCTCTTCATCACTTGGTAAGGATTTTGTTCTTTAAAGTTTGGTCTTTTAAAGCATTGATAAAAATGAGTGTTTGCTAGTTTCTCTTGGCTTTTAAAACTTCTTTTCTCCCCTATTTATTTCGGCCTTGGAGCCTTTCTTTAAAAGGAAAAAGTTGGCTTGATGATGAGGTTTCAAGATAATGGACTCATGATTACCATTTGAGGAACCTCTAAAGCTTGAAACTTGGTTTTGATTTCAACACATTTTGGTTATTCCTTTGCCTTTCTTTGAACATAGTTTTCGGTTTTCCCTTTTCTTTTCCTTTCCTTTTGGTTTCGATTTCTTTCCTTTCCCTTTCTCTAAGTTTCAGCCATCTTTCCTTTTCTTTAAATTCTTGAGCTTTTATTTTTAAGGGTACAAGGAAATGTTAACTTGATTTGTTCTTTTAATCCATTGCCTTAGAGCTTGATGATGAAGTTCACACCATATAGTTTCTTCGTAAACCTTGGTACAAGAACTCTAAAACTTGCTTTATCTTGCTATGATAAGTTTGGGTTGAGGTTTATGTTCCTTTAAAGTCTTGAATGAGCTCTAGCAAGATGTAAAATGAACTCGCATTCATATTTATTTTTGAGCTATCACCTAAAACATAAAGATTTAAAACAAGAGTTTCATTTTCATATCACCTAATAATTAATCTCGAAGCTCACCTATTTCGGCCTTAAAGTCGATTGTTGTGGAGTCTAAAGCACTAAAATAACGAACCGGACTTACATTCATATTTATATTTCAAGTCATCACTTAAATCCTAGAAGATAAAATGAACTTGCATATTTACTTTCAAGTATTGCATATTTATTTTCATGTCTTGCATGTTTATTTTCAAGTCTTGCATATTTATATTTCTAGCACCTCATATTTATATTTCAAGTTCTTGCATCTCATATTTACTTTGAAGCTCTCACTTTACTTTATAATGAAGAATAAAATGGAATACATAGCATGTTTACTTTTTATCATCACTTAAGGATCCTAGAGCTCAAAGACTTGCCCTTTTATCTCAAGCTAAAGTTTGGTTATGGAAGCATTCCCTTGAATACACAATTCGGCCATGTGATGATGATGAGCTTGGTGTGAGTTTCATCTAGTCACAAGTGCCCATAATCTATGTCTTAGGATTTTCTTAAGCATAGGAGAACTCAAAGAATATTTCAAGTATGATTTTACATTTTAAATCTCAATCTTGGGCCAACTCAAAAGTTTGCTGCCCTTGTTTAGTTTATGATGATTTTAGTGAAATAAGTTGGTTTCCAAAGAGTTTTAGAAGTCCTAAAGTGAATCCATGAGAAACTAGTGACTTATGTGTATTGAAAATGAAATTTCATGCTTGGTATGATGATGAATGAATTCAGTTCTGCCTTGATGATTTCGTTGCTATTTTTTGATGATTTTTTTATGTTAGAATGTGTAAAAATTATATATGTTGAGGTAGGAGCCTTTCTATGCATGTTAGGAAAGAAACTAGTCTTACAGAAAAATCGTAAAGTTGAGTTTTAGCATAGTTTTGACCCATTTATTTTTAGCCGCTGCCAAAACTGTTTTAATAGGATAAAATTCAGTTTAGGATTGATTAATCATGAAAAACTTGGTAACATTTGATGTAGGATTGATTTTTAGCGCCTATAGAGAAACTAGTAACTAGAAAACCATAAAAATGCAATTCTAGAACACTTAGATTAATTAGTTTTCTGTTTCTGTTCCAGAACCTTTGAATGATTCTAAAACCATGTTATGCCATGTTTACTTGAGTAAGAATGACTCATAAGTGGTTTAGGAATTGATTCTAGCATCATAAGAAAAGCCAGTAACGAGAAAGGGCATAAAACACAACTTCTAGAACACCTTAAATCATGGAAATTCATTTACCACCTATGCTGTCCAACTTTGATTGACGATATTCTTGAGGTTAATAATTAGTGGTAATGATAATGATTAGTCCCTTAGATGCATAAGAAAATAATTTGACAATTTGAGTTGCCCAATTTAAGTGTTTGGCCATTTAAGGGAATGTTTATATGATAATGATTTGAGATAATGCATTCATGTGATATTTGATATTATGTGAGGTATTGGCATAGAATTCATCATTTGCATGTTATGGTTTCATTTGAAACATTAGAGATGCATATGTTAGAAATATACGAAGAATTATGACATTTATGAGATATGTGTTGCATCTTGTTATAACATGCCAAGACTTAAGGTGACTTACAGTATGAGAAAATGATCCTTTGGACTCATCAAACGATAGGTGATTCTTGCTTAAGTTGATCTAAAACATGAGAAAATGATCCTTTGGACTCATCAAACTATAGGTGATGAAAAGGTGATTCTTGCCCCCTAACTCGTATTTATCAAGTCGGGACTTCAACTTATCAAAAGGGAATATGTTTATGCTAGTGATGACTAGTGAGGTATGAGCTCATAACCTAGAAGTACTCTCAAAAGGAAAGAGTAATAGGGTGGCACCTAAGGAAAACAAGGAATGTCATTCATGAACCATGTTCTATGCACATCATGTTTGCTATGGAGTTAGACATATGCTTTAAAGTTAATGTTGCATAAAGTATTGACATGCATATCATAAAGAAGTATGATACATTCATTACAAGACTCATGATAAAATGAACGGGCCTCGGTACGGTGGGGAAGACCCCCAGGAAAGGTTCTGGGTGACACCGGTTCGATCGAGCACCCCTGAACAGATGTGACATAACACTGAGATGCATTCCTCCCGCTACGGTGGGGAGGAAACAAATCCGTGAGGGTATTGACATTGAGCTTACCAAAGCGAACAATTCGCTGTGTACTAGATAAATGTCACATGAAAAGTACTATGCCTTTTTATGCCACGTCTATGATTTAAGTTTCCTCATGATGTGCCCAAGTATTATGATTTTCATGTTAAAGTGCCTATGGTATTGCCATGCATTCATCAAATATCTGTTGCATTCATGCCATTAAGACTCGTACTAAAAGACACCCACTTCGGATAAATAGATTTAGAAAGCTTAAAACCGAACCTTATGCATGTACACCTTTTTCATAATTAAAACCAAAGTGGCTGGGGACGATGATGATGACACTTGTGTTAGAGTCGGAAATCCCTACTGAGAATCTTGAATGAGTTTTTCATCCCTTTCTTTTCTTTCGTGTCGTCTCTAGATGAGGATTGCAACGAGGTTCATGACTTCTTCGAAGGCTCATGCTTAAGGGTCACACTAGAAAATGGAGCAGAGGGTCGCTGCGGAAGCATAGATAGTTTAGCTTTTAGGTTGATACTTATCCACCCTCGCAGGCGGATAAGTAACACTCCATATATATGTGCATGTTTTGATGTAAATGAAGTTACAATGATGCTAGTAAATTATGTATCTATGAAGATGTAATGATACTATGTTGTTATGTATAATACTATATTTCATGATTATGTATGGTATGATTTCTTTTCTTGCACGTTATGGTTATGACGAATGTTAGGTTTGCGCGCGGCTTGCGTTTTGCTTTCAAGTTTCAAAAAGAAAAATTTATTCGTATTTTTCGCTAAGTATTTTAATGAAAGGTTTTAAAGAATGAGACTAAAAGAGTAATAGACTAATGATTAATCTAAATATGTTCTAGTGTATTGGGTTAAAAATTAGGATGTTACAAAAGACGTGTGATCAGATAAAAAAAATTATCATTACCGACTAATTTTCCATCGGTAATCCGTCGGTAAATTTCTTGCTAATTACTAACGGATTTTTTCATAGTTAACTAATTTTAAATTATTTTTAAATATTAATTTTGCCGATGGAAATTTTCCCCAAAATTATAATTTTTTTTAAAAAACTAATTTTACCTGCAAAAAATTGCATTGGTAATTTTTTAAAAAATTAATTTTATCGATTGAAAATTCGTCTGTAATTTTTTAAAAAGAAGCTTTTAAAAATTAATTTGAGTGTGGAGGTTGCATGTGTTATCTGCGGATTTTCCATCAAAAAATTGGAAAAATCTGCTGGTAAATTGGTCTAGTAAAACGCACATTTTGGTGTTGTTACTGGCAAATTTTTTCTATTGGTAATTTGAAAATCTACTGTAAATGTTAGGCTATAAAATCGTGCATGGCTAAGAAGTCTTCAACTCTCATCCTTTTGATGCACTGCATAATATATTTCCATGTGCTTTTCCTTTTACTTGATGTATCATATCACTCATTTTCGCTTCTTTCTCTTTGCATCGTTGATCATAATCTTCTTCCACCAACTGGGTTCCTTCTTTTTCCTACACCAAATCTTAGCTATCTATCTCTCTATCTCAATGGGAAGGAAGCACAAACGCTGTTGCCAGAGGAGGAAGGACGTACGCTACGTGAAAATAGCATGTAGTAGAGGATGCACACGCAGCACGGGTCTAGCAATCGCATTGGTGCCTAAGGTTGAGCATACCACTGAATGTTGAGCACACAATGCCAAATCACAGCGGAGGTTGAGTTCACCGCATCAAACCGTGGGAGGTTGAGGACACCATCGTCGCCAGGTCCAGCGAATTTGCCACTAAGACTAAAGTCATATCTCCTCCTCTGCATTCTTTGTTCCAGTGGGTGTCACAATTGGCTATAGTTGGTGGCATCATGGTCGCTCCCTCTCATTCTCGTCATGCTTTGTCAATAAGGCTTTCACCTTCTCCATCTTCTCTGAGTTTGATTCAAAAATTGCATTGCTCAGATCTGATGTTGTTGCTTCTTGGATGTACAAAACCTAAATTTGAGTTAGAGTATTGGTTTATCATTCTGATGTTAAATGTAGATATATATTTATTGTTTTCTATTTTTTTGAATTTTTGTTAGGTCTGAGTATTGAATTGCTCCATTTGTATTCGAATGTGTTGATTTCTGGATTTATGCTCAATCTCTTCCTTCTTCTGAATTTTCTATTGATAAATAGTGATTTTGAATTATTGTTGATGGATGGATCTGATCTTGGATGAGTGATTGTTGTTGTCACTATTGTTGTTGAAGAGGGATTTCAAAGTTTCAAATAAAACATCCCTATGGGTAATATACAAATTGTTGTATATTTATTTCAAAAAAATTTAAAAATAATTAATTACTAACAGATTTTTCAGAAAACAAAAATTAAAAATTAAAAGATTGAAAAATACTGACGAAAAATTCATCAATAAAACTTCATCAATAAAAAATATAAAAATTAAAAAATTACCGATGAATTTTTGCATCGATAATGTTAAAAATTAAAAAAATTTAAATTAAATTTAAACATTATCAATAGATTTTTGTGAGTAACTTCAAAAAAATCCACTGATAACATTGTTCACTGACAAATTTGCTAGCAAATTTTTTCAGCTCATTACTGATAGATTGTAACACGCTAACAATTAACTCAACAAGCCTAGGACGTATTCCAGTTGATTATTAAATACTATTCTTTGTTCCAGTTAATTTTCTTTTGATCATACTTAATGAAAATATGAGCCAATTTTTGATTGTTGAGAACATAAACAAAACGTGAGCCACACATAACATAAGCGATCGTTAATCGTAAAACGGAACATAAAAAGAATAGCACAAAACAGAAACATCAGATAGGCTCCATAAAATAAGCAACCATCAGCATGAAAATACAAATACATTAGGAAAGGAAAATACAAAGGAAAACATGCCTACCTAGTACACCTAAGGTAGATAACCTCTAAAGCAAAAGAAGGTTATCCTAAGCTAGTAGTGGTGTGTGTACTAAAAACCCTCCAAGAGATCTACTGCTGCTGGCCCTGAAAGGGGAGAACATAACCAATCCATGGGCGAAGCCCGTTAGGAGTAGGCTCGCGAAGTGATTGAACATGGGCTCCATGCTGGGGGCACATAGTTGGCCTCCATGCCAACCTCGGCTGTGGGGGAGTAAGGGTAAAATTCTCGAAATACACGTGGGTAGGCGAGTCCTCCAATGGGTTGGTCTCCGAAAACCTCGAGTAAGGAACATAATCCAGAAAATCATGAACGTTGGATGTAGTGGTGTACGTGCAAAGGATCTTCTCGTTGTGCATATGCACATGCTCAAAAACCATGTCATCACTGTACAGGGAGGTCGGAGAGAAATGGTAGCTAGGTATGGGTGTGTGTAAATGGTCGTCCCACGAACATAAAGACTCTAACAGAGCAGCGTCCCTCAAAATGGTAAAACTGATGATCGAGGTTGAAGTGGATCTCCCAAGTGGGGGTGTAAATGAAGAGGACAAACGTCGCCATTAGAATCTGAAGATGTGATGGAAAGAAAGAGAGAGGGAGTGAGAATCTTACTAAAGAATCTTAGTAAGGTATATTCCTATCTAGGTGACATCATCAATGGCCCCAGGAACCTCGAGTTTATCATGAAATAGTGAGCATGCAAAGATTCATTTATTAAGTTCTAAAATAGAAATTACTAAGGTCCGTTCATTTTATCATGAGTCTTGTAATGAATACATCATAATTCAATATGATATGCATGTCAATACCTTATATAACATTTAACTTTATAACATGCATCAAATTTCATAGCAAACATGATGTGCATAGATCATGGTTCATGAATGACATTCCTTAGTTCTTTAGGTGACTTAAGCTAGTTCTTTTCACTCTTGGGGCCACTTATTACTCTTCCTTTTTGAGAGTACTTCTAGGTTATGAGCTCATACCTCACTAGTCGTCACTAGCGTACACTTATCCCTTTTGATAAGGTAAAGTCCCGACTTAATAAGTATAGGTTAGGGGATAAGAATCACCTTTTCATCACCTATAGTTTGATGAGTCCAAAGGATCATTTTCTCATGTTTTAAGTCACCTTAAGTCTTAGCATGTTATAACAAGATGCAACACATAACTCATAAATGTCATAGTTCTTCATATATTTCAAGCATATGCATCTTTAATGCTCCAAATGAAACAATAATATGCAAAGGCTGAATTCTATCTCTAGAGATCAATATCTCACATAGCATCAAATATCACATAATTCATTATCTCAAATCATCAACACATAACCATTTCCTTACATAGCCAAACCCCTAAATCGGGTAACTCTAATCATCAAATTATTTTCTTATGCATCTAGGGGATTAATTAACATCATTACCACTAATTATTAACCTTAATAACATCATTAATCAAAGTTGGACAGTATAGCCAGTAAGTGAATTTCTATGATTTACGGTGTTCTAAAAGTTGCGTTTTACGTCCTTTCTCATTACCGGCTTTCCCTATAACCCTATAGTTAATTCGTAAACCATTTATGGGTCATCCTCACTCAAGTAAACATGATATAACATGAATTTACAAACTTTATAGGTGTTGTGTAACATCCTAATTTTTAACCTAATACTCTAGAACATATTGTAACGCCCCAATTTTTCTGTCTGAGAGGAAAATGACCAAAATGCCCCTGAGGTCATTTTCGGCCTAGAATTCGAGGATGGCCGACTCGGCAGTCCTCGAAGGGCTAACTCAATGTTTGAAGGGGATTGAATGGCCCTTGAATGGTTTAAGAGGCGAAAGTCTCATTTTCTACAATTTTGGGTCAAAATGACCAAAATACCCCGATAGCGTTTTACGCGGGTAAAGGTGCCGCTTGAGCCCGAAAATTTCCCCAAAGGTTTAAAACAATATTTTTACATGTTTAAAAGCGTTTGTTTAAGTCCCGGAGGTCCCAGGCAGTTTTAGTGCAAAATTATGATTTTGCCCTTAGAATAGTGTGCCTAATGATGTAATTTTGCAAACCTAAGAATATTAGGCTCTAATTGAAGATTAATTAATTTTCATAATTAATCTAGAGTCAAAATAAGCTATTAAAATTAATTAAAACCTAAAATTGCTTAGATTAGATTTAAATATCTTTTTAGAACTCAAGATTTCACTCTTGGAATCTTGAATAGTGTTTTCTCTTTCCAATTCCTTAAATCAAGGAATTGTGTCTAGGATTGTTTATGCACTAAAATGAGTTTATAACTCACTAATGATGTAAGACCACTCCTTAAACATGTCTTGACTGTAACATCCTAATTTTTAACCCAATACTCTAGAACATATTTAGATTAATCATTAGTATATTACTCTTTTAGTCTCATTCTTTACAACCCTTCATTAAAATACTTAGCGGAAAATATGAATAAGTTTTTCTCTTTGAAACTTGAAAGCAAAACGCGAGCCGCGCGCTAACCTAACGTTTGTCATAACCATAACGTGTAAGAAAAAGTAACCACACTATTCATAATCATGAAACATAGTATTATACATATCAATCATAATATCATCACATCTTCATAGATACATAGATTACTAGCATCATTGTACCATCATTTACATCAAAACATGCCCATATATGTGAAGTGATCCTTATCCACCCATGAGGTTGGATAAGTGTCAACCCAAAAGCTAAGCTATCCATGCTCCCACAGTGACCCTCTGCTCCGTCTGCTAGTGTAACCCTTAAGCGCGAGCCTCAAAAGAAGTCACGAACCTAGTTGTAATCCTCGTCTAGAGACGACACGAAAGAAAAGGAAGGGATGAGAAACTCATTCGAGATTCTCAGTAGGGATTCCCGACTCTAACACTAGTGTCATCGTCGTCGTCCCCAGCCACCTCGGTTTTAATTATGAAAAAGGTGTACATGCATAAGGATTGGTTTTAGGCTTTACAAATCTATTTATCTGAAGTGGGTGTCTTTTAGTATGTGTCTTAATGACATGAATGCAACAGATATTTGATGAATGCATGACAATACCATATGCACATTAACACGAAAATCATAATACGTGAGCACATCATAAAGAAACATAAATCATATACGCGGCATAAAAATGCATAGTACTTTTCATGTGACATTTTTCTCATAAGTAAAACTCTTAAGTCCTTTTTCTTAAAGACCACCCTCTTAACATATCCACCAAAAGTCCAACTGATTCACCGGCCCGGCGATAATCTGGTCACCAAACTACATCTCACCTATCGCCTAAGAATGAGCTCAATCCTAACTAGTCGTCACTAGATTTAATATGGGCTAATAGAGGAGGTATACATAACTTTCTTGGATCACCTATCTTAGCATCATTTCCTTCTTTGAAATGTTTTACTGGTATCTAGTACACAGCGAATTGTCCGCTTTGGCAAGCTCAATGTCAATACCCTCACAGATTTGTTTCCTCCCCACCGTAGTGGGAGAAATGCGTCTCAGTGTTATGTCACATCTGTTCTGGGGGTGCTTGGCCGAACCGGTGTCACCCAGAACTTTTCTTGGGGGTGCTCAGCCGAACCGGTGTCACCCAGCAGTTTTCACAAACTTTTCTCAAATTTCCAAGTTTGATGGGAAATTCGGCAGCATAACGGCGTTCACCGGATTTCCTTCAAACTTGCTTTATGCCACGGAACTTGTAGGATATGCATAACCATTCATCATCATCATAAGACATCAAATCATTCTCGTAATCAATCATACATCTACTGGAAGTCATAAGGTTCGTTATGTCTTGGGACCTATGGTGTCTTATGCTTTGACCCTTACGGGTCTTTAACTTGCGGTATAAATTATTCTAACATTCGCTATCCACCTTTGATGCACCTCAGGATTCTCTCTTATCAAAACTTATCATTTATTTATGCTCTCAATTAAACCTGAACATCACCATTCCTTAGGGGCAGCGTTATAAACTTATGATCACGGGGTTCTAGAACTTGCATTTTAGACCCTTTCTTGGTTCTGTCTTCACCTAAGGCGCTATAAGTTAAACCTAAACCAATTATGAGTCATTCCTATATCAAGGTACTAATTATAAACTATGTTATCTACATTATAAAGTTGCTGGACAGATTCTAAGAATCAAGTGTTCTAAGAGTTCTAGAGTTGCGGTTTTACGGTTTTCTAGTTACTAGTTTCTCTATAGGTGCTAAAATTCATTCCTACTTCAAATGAAACCAAATTTTTCATGAATAGTCAATCCTAATCTGATTATATCCCCATTAAAACAGTTTGGGGCAGTGTCCATAATTAAATGGGATAAAACTATGCTAAATCTTGACTTTACGGTTTTCCTAGAAAGCTAGTTTCTTCCCTAACTTGCATAGAATTGTTCCTACTTCATCATAAATAATTTTTCACTCATCCAAACACATCAAACATCATCACATGGCAGCAAACACATCATGGAAGAATCGAAACATTTAAATCTCAAAAAGACATATAACTTGATATTTTTAAAACACATAAGTTACTAGTTTCTCTTGGAATCATTTGCAAGACTTCTAAAACTCTTTTGCAAACCATTTTATCATGTCAAAGAGACTAGACACACATCTTTAGGTCAGTGACCACTTAACCCCTCCTTAAAGGAGTGTTAAATTCATAGAACCTTGTTGGTCTTAAACTCAAACAAAATCATGAGATCTAAAAGGATTCTTAAACTTAACTTATTAGTCCTTGAAGCTAGATGGAACTCATTCCAAGTTTATCATCATTTCATGGCCGAAATCATGCATTCAAAGAATGCTCCCTCATTAAACTTTAACTTGAGATGAAATGGGCAAGTCTCTGAGCTTTAAGATCTTTTAAGTGATGACATAATTTAAACGTGCTATGCACTTCATTTTTATTCTTCATTACAATATAAAGTGAGAGCTTAAAGTAAACGTGCAAGACTTGAATATAAAAGTGCAAGGCTTAAAATAAATATGCAAGACTTGGAATATAAATATGCAAGGCTCGAAATATAAATATGCAAGTTCATTTCTTTATTTTAGTGCTCTAGGCCCAGCAACAATCGACTTTAAGGCCGAAATAGAAAGGCTTTGAGATTTAGTTAGGTGATAGTGCAAACCTCATTTTAAATCTTTATGTTCTTTAGTGATGAAAGGTAAATATGCTAGACAAGAATTTAAATATGAGATGCATTCCATTCTTTAGCCTTTAACTTTAGGTGATGGCTTGAAAATTAAATATGAATGCAAAGCTCAAATTAAATATGTAATGCATAAGCTCAAATTTAAATATGAATGCTAGTTCATTTTATTTCTTATTAGAGCTCATACAAGACTTTAAAGGAACTTAAGCCTCAACCCAAACTCATCATGACAAGATAAAGAAAAACAAGAGTGAACCTCAAGGGTTCTTTAAACACAAAGTTTCTTTTCTTGAAATGTAAACTTAGATAACATTTTTATTAAAACTCAAGCTCTAGAGGCCTCATTGTGATGAACACATAGTCATCATCTAGAAGCTCTCATCATCAAGCCATTGTGAACTCCCTTGGCCAATATCGCCGAAAACATGAAGGAAGAAAAGGAAAAGGAACTGAAAACTTTTTAGAAGAAAAGGAAACATTTGAAAATCTAGAGACCATGATCTTGATGATGCAATAACACCAACATCATGAGTCCTCATCATTGAGTTCATGTGACCATTTTAAAATATCATCAAAGTGAAAGATTTCAAAGATTCAAGAAGAAAACTAAAAACATCTTTAACTCAAGATCAAAGATCAAGCTTTAGAGATTTTTCAAGTGATGAACATCATCATCAAGCTCTCATTTCTTTGATTCACAAGCCTCATGGCCGAAAAACAAAGAGGCGAAGAAAAGAAAAGAAGTTCTAGAAAGGATTCAAGGGAAACTAAGAACACATAAAGAAAGTAAGAACTTTAAATGAAAGAACTCTTGAAAGAAAATCCCTACCAAGTGATTTGAGGATTGGGATGAGAGAAGAGGATGGAGAACTTGAAGAACTTGAAAACTTGAACTTGAGAGAAAAAGGAAACTTTGAAGTGCTCTTTGAGAACTTACACTTAGCAAATGAATCCAAAATGATACAAGTTCACCCAAGCAAGCTATTTATAGAGAAATGAAACAAATGAGAGGTGCATGGAGGGGAGGAGCATCGGCCATCAGATTGGAGGGAGCCCATGAGTTCCATGAGGTGAGATAATGTGGTCTTGAGGCATGGTGAGGTATGGTTCAAAGTATGGTGAGGTATGGTTCAAGGTATGGCCTCAAGCATGGTTCTTTGAGTGAGAAACAAATCAACATGTGGTCAAATGGGGGAGGAGGTGGGCGAAACTTCATCAGCCATGGGGGAAGGATTTCTTGCATTTTAATTGTGGTTTAGAGTTGTGTTTAGGTGTATCTTTGATTAGGATTAAGATTAGGAGTTTGTAAGAAAGTGTTTAGGTCAGAAAATGGGTAATTAAGGTTGTCAAGATTAAAGGGGGTTCTTGCATCATTAGTGAGTTATAAATTCATTTTAGTGTATAAACAATTCTAGACACAATTCCTTGATTTAAGGAATTGGAGAGAGAAAACACTATTCAAGATTCCAAGAGTGAAATCTTGAGTTTTAGAAAAGAGATTTAAATCTAATCTAAGCAATGTTAGGTTCTAATTAATTTTAATAATTTATTTTGACTCTAGATTAATTATGGAAATTAATTAATCTTCCTTTAGAGCCTAATATTGCTTAGGTTTGCTTAATTACATCATTAAGTTCAAAAACACTATTCTAGGGGCAAAATCATAATTTTGCATTAAAACTGCTTGGGACCACCGGGACTCAAACAGATGTTTTGAAACATGTAAAAACATGGTTTTAAACCTCTGGGAAAAGTTTCGGGCTCAAACGGCTCCTTTACCCGCGTAAAACGCTATAGGGGTATTTTGGTCATTTTGACCCGAAACTGCCGAAAATGAGGCTTTCACCTCCGGAACCACTCAAGGGTCATTCAATCCCCTTCAAACATTGAGTTGGCCCTTCGAGGACTGCTGGGTCGGCCATCCTCGAACTCCAGGCCGAAAATGACCTCGGGGGTATTTTGGTCATTTTCCACTAAGACAGAAAATTGGGGTGTTACATTGACAACCTTGATTACCCATTTTCTCACCTAAACACTTTCTTATAAATTCGTAATCTTAATCCTAATCAAAGAAACACCTAAACACAACTCTAAACCACAATTAAAATGCAAGAAACCCTCCCCCATGACTGATGCATTTTCGGCCACTCCTCCCCCATTTTCATCACATTTTGATTTGTTTCTCACTCAAAAAACCATGCTTGACCTATACTTGAGCCATACCTTGAACCATACCTCACTATGCCTCAAGATCACAATATCTCACCTCATGGACCTCATGGGGCTGCCTTGCTTGGCCGAAATCTTCCTCTTCCTCTTGCACCTTGCATTTGTTTCATTTCTCTATAAATAGCATGCTTGGGTGAACTTGCATCATTTTGGGTTCATTTGCTAAGTGTAAGTTTTCAAAGAGCACTTCAAAGTTTTCTTTTCTCTCAAGTTCAAGTGTTTAAGTTCTTCAAGTTCTTCATCCTCTTCTCTCATCCCAATCTTCAAATCACTTGGTAGGGATTTTCTTTCAAGTATTTCCTTTATTTAAGATCTTATCCTAGTTATGTGTTTATGGTTTCTCTCGAGTCTTTTTAGAACTTCTTTCCCTCTTGTAACGCCCTAATTTTTACTGTAATTTTTACTGTCATTAGAAATTACTCAATTACCGAATTACCGTAGGTAATTATTACATAAGATTTGAGGCCGAACAATCCTCAATAAAGGAATATAACATTAGAAGAGAGGTTAGGAACGATTCATGCGAGAGTCGTAAATCCCGAATCTCTGTACGTATAAAATGACCAAAATGCCCCTGAAGTTATTTTACTCAGAAAATGAGGATCGTGGGCCCCACCTATTCTCAAGGGGATATTTTGAGGATAATAAGGGATTGTTTGTGTTATGTGTGTTAATAGAGCAGAAGGATCTCAATTTTGAGTTCGACGAAATGACCAAACGCCCAGGGTGTTTTAACTCCGATGTGCGTGCCGACTGAGCCCGAACCTCACTAAAATGTTTTAAAATGTGTTTTTAAGCCATGATTAGCCATTGGTTAAGCTCGGGTGGCCTCGGGCAGTTTTTAAGTGAAAGTACGGATTTGCCCCTGTTTTTGGGCAGTTTTGCGAATTTCGGGATTTTTGATTCGTATACCGAAACCTAAGCAATATTAGGCTCAAATTAAAGCTTATTAAATTCTAAATATTAATCTAGAGTCAAAATTATGTATTTAGATTGATTAGAACCCAAAATTGCTCAAAAACACCCAAATTGCTTACTAATTCACTTAAACCCTTAACCGTAAATTCTCTAAATTACATGAATACCTTGCCTACACCTAAATAATGCATGGAACACACAAATTTCACTTCTTTGGGCTGTAATGGATGAAATTATTGATGCCATTATGAAGCTGATTTATTGCCAAAAGTTGCACTAAAACAAAATGCCAAAATGTCACCATAAGAGACATAATTCCTTAATTTCATACAACTTTGTCTAAAATGATTTTTCCTCCCTTATTTCTCCTGCAAAATTCCGTCCACTACCTCATCATTTTGGCCAATTAGAAGCCTCAAAATCTTCTATAAATAGGCTTGCTTGAGTGGTCTTGGAATGCTTGGTTCATAACTAGTTTTTAAGAGCACCAAAAACTTTCTTTCTTCCTCCTCTTTGGCTGAATTCTTTCTTCAATTTTTTCAAAGAGATTTTGTTTCATTTCACTTCAAGAAACCAAGTTCTCTTCCTCTTCTTCAACTCCGATTAGGTAGGGAGTAGTTTCTAAATTTATTTCTATGCTTTGAGGAGTTGTGTTTTTAGCTCAAAATGATGAAATTATGAACTTACCTTAGCTTTTCATTTTGGTTTTCCTCTTCAATTTTTCTTTAACCAATTCAACCATATGGCCTAGGTGGAACTAAGATGATGGCTTGATGATGAGGACCTTGAGGGTGGATTGTTAATCCATCACAAGTTAGGCCTCTAAAGCTTGAAAATTCCACTTGATGCAAAACTTTAAAGAATAATGCTTTATGATGCTAAAACAAAGATTTTTAGTTTAGAACTTGAAAGATGTATTTTCCTTTTATGTTTTATTTCTTGTTAAGATATGTATTGGGTTGAATTTATAATTCTTTTAAAGTCTTGAAGGAGCTCTAGTAAAGAAACAAAATGAATTTGCATCCATGATTAAGTTTATGCTTTGCATAACCATGTTTACCTTCTATGTCATCACTAAATTTTCAAGAATGAATAAATGAACTTGCATTTCTCATGTTTAAATTCCAAGCTTGTATTTCATGTTTATGTTTCAAGTCATCACTTAATCTTTCAAGATAATAAAGAGGTTGCATCTCATATTTAATTTATGCTCTCACTATATTTTATAATGGCTAAAAGAATCAACACATGACATGTTTATTTTATGCCATCACCTAAAGATCCTAGAGCTCAAAGACTTGCCCATGTATCACAAGCAAAGAAATATGATTATTGGAGTTAAAGAATTTATTCTTTAAAAAGTCTTAAGATTGGAGCTTAAAAAGATGTAATAATAATTCTCTTCTCCCTCTACTGGGCTTGTGTGGACTACCACCGCTCCGGTTTCTTAATATTCTCTTCTCCTCTCTTGGTCTGTTGCGGATTACCGCCGTTCGATTTCTTGTATCATGTTTATATTTCAAGTTCTTGCATCATGTTTAATTTTCAAGTCATCACCTTAAATCTTAAAGATAAAGAAATGGAATTGCATATCATGTTCATAATTCCAAGCTATCACCTTATAAAGATAAGATTAAAATAAGGTTGCATAGCATGTTTATAATTCTAAGATGTCACCTAAATCTCTAAAGCTCAAGACTTACTCCTTTTATCTTAAGTGAGAATTTTAATTGTGAAGATCCTCCCAAATTTGACAAAAGAACTAGTTTCTAAATGAGTTTTAAGGCTTTGCAAGGATTTTACGGGGAACTAGTATTTTATATGCACTTAAAATATGATTCTATGTAATTGCATGAGGTTCATGATTCGGCCACTGATCTGAGTTTAGTATCAGTGTGTGATAATGATTTGATATGATTGAAGTTGTGATAATTATGGTTTATTGTTAAGAGAATGATTCATAATTGGTTTAGTAACTAATTAGTTCTATAATTGATAATTCTATGTAAGGATTGGATGCTTATTGAATGATTTCTGGCTTGCATGTTATAGTTCATGTTGCAAATAATGAGAATGCTTATACATGAAATGTTCTTTATTATGTAAAATTTACCTTTGTTGCTAGAAGAAAGTGTATCATTGTAAAAGTGTAATTTGGAAAGGTTTTGGCTAAGGAAAGACTTGGTATTTAAGCGTGTCCATTGTGACCCACCTCTCTTTCCTGGGAATCTCTCATATGCATGATTACAGTTGATATATATTATTCTAGCTTAAGACTATAAATGAGAAAATATTATGATGTTTATGAATTGTATTATGATATAACATGCAAAGATTTAATGGTGACTTAAACTTATAAGAAAATGATCCTTTGTAACCATCAGACTATAGGTGGTGAAAAGGTGATTTTAGCCCCCTAACCCGTTCTCTCAAAAGGGTAGAGTCGGGACTCTAGCTTATCAAAAGGGATAAGTATATGCTAGTGACGACTAGCAAAGTATGAGCTCATAACCTAAATTACTCCCAAAAGGGTGGAGTATAGGGTGGCCTAAGGAAAATAATGATGATGATAAGATTTTAAGTCACCTAAGGCACTAAAGAAATGAAATATGTGCACTATGTCCACATGTAGCTAATACTATATGACGTTCTTTTATGCATGTTATTTGATAATGATGATGAGGAAAATGATGTAATGATAAAGGAAAAGTTCATTGTAAATATGACATGTTAAGATTATGATGCATTATAAGGCGATGATTAAAAATTGACGAACCTCGGTTAAGTATTTGTCCGAACTTAAAATGAATCTTTGCATGCTCACTATTTTAGAATAATCCCGAGGTTCTGGGGACTTTGATGATGACACTGTAGAAGGAGGTACCTTCTTGAGAATTCTTTAGCAAGATTCTCACTCCCTTTCTTTATTTCCGTCATTGTCTCCAGATTCAGATGGCGACATTCGCTCGTTCGTTGATACCCCTACTTGGGAATTTCACTATGATCCGGTGCATCGCTCGTATCATTTTGAAGGAGGTGCATTCATGTTTTTATTTACATAGGTCGTCCATTTGCACATCCTGTCCCTAGTTATCGATTTTCTCCTACTTCTCCCTATGGCGATGAAATGGTTTCGAACATGCACGTCCACTTGATGAAAGGATGTTACGTTCTTATCCCGCTTCATCTGCTGTCCATGGATTTCAGTATGTTCGAGGCGAGATATTCAAACCGATCCTTGAGAGGACACTCCTACTCATGTATATTACGAGAGCTCTGCTCCCTACTCCCACACGTGTAAGAGAGGGTAGTGAGGAAACAGTTGTTCATTTGAGGTTAGCAAGAAGGCCGTCCATGCGACTGACCTGGTGCATCTCGTGTGTCCCTCCCGAGGAGCTCATCGATGGATCGATTTATTCCCCCATTTCGGGACAGTGGCCATAGAGAGTTCTTAGTAGATTTATGTGTGATCATGCACCCTAGTTTTAGGATAACCTTCCCGGCTTATGGAGTTATCTAGTTTAGGGGCATGAATTTCCTTAAGTATATTTTCTTTTATGGGTTTGCATAAGATAATGATGTATGAACATAACCCACCCTTTGAGTGAGGTTATTGTATGTAAATATATGCTATAATGTGCTTATGGATGTTATATGATGGAGCCTAAGTGATATGATGTGATATATTCTTAAACGTCTTATTATACTCTGCTTACTCGTTCACGTTGTACTCGGCTCACGTTTTCAATTATGTGTTTAAAAGAAAAAACTGGCTCGTAATTTCACTAAGTATTTTCAAATTATGAAGAAAGAACCAAAGCAAGGAGTAAAGTCTAGTCATTAATCAGATTCAACCTAGGTGTATCTGGTTAATTACTAGGGCGTTACATTTTGGTATCAGAGCAGTTCGATTCTCATGGAGCCTGAGGATTGGACTAGCTATGCTTCTAAAGCATAATACGTTAGTGACGTCATGTGTAGATGTTTATCATTAGGATGAGCTTGAGGATTAGAAATACATGACTACTATATGTTGAAGGTGCCATTGTAACTTGCTCACTTTGCATGGAATATTGGGCCTGATTACCTCAGTGTTGCTATTTTGTGTGTATAGGGACCAATGGCACGTCGACAACAGACTAGGAGCGCAGCATAGAATAATCAAGACAACGTGACAGCTGAAGCACTCCACGACGTAGCAAGGACCATGAGAATGATGATGGAACGAATGGATCAGGATCATCAAGCCAATATGAATCAGGGACATGAGATTCCTGAACATGCCTGTTTCGGGGAGTTTCGTAAGGCAAACCCACCAGATTTCAAGGGACATGAATCCAAATATTGCGGATGAATGGATTCGGAATATTGAGAAGGTCTTTCTTTGTAGTCCCATGCTCGGAGGAGCAAAAGGTCACCTTCGCTACTCATATGCTTGAGGGTGATGCCGGTTTACGGTGGGCCAGTGTTCAAGACTCCTGGAGATGACCGACGTGGACATTGATTGGGAACTATTCAAGGTCCATTTTTATGAAAAGTACTTTCCAGTCGATTAGAAATGCCAAGGACATTGAATTCATGCAACTTGTCCAGGGAATATGAATGTGGCCCGAAGACATCGCGATTTGAAGAACTCATTAAGTTCTCAAGAATGTACCAAGGAAATCCTGATGAGTCTTGGAAATGCATTAAATACGTGTCAGGGTTGAAGGCGGAACTTAATGTGGCAGTTGCACATTTGGAGATTAGGGATTTCTATACCCTAGTTAACAAATGTCGGATTATTGAAGAAGGTCAGAGAAAACTAAACACCCCAAAGTCAGATAATATTACCAAAAAGTTGACACCTCAAGGTCGCTAGTTCAAGAGGCGAATCGACCTCCATTTCCCCTCAATCAAGACCACAAGGGACACAAAGAAATTTTCAACAAGGAAGGCCAAACAACAACAACCGCTATAATAACAACCGCTACAACAATAACCCCAATAACAATCGCAACAACAACAATAACAACAATAAAGGGAAAGCACCACAAAGAGGTTCAGCAGTACCTCCACGGCCTGCGCCATCCATGGAATGTCCCAAGTGCGGCAAGAATCATGGGAGCATGCCATGTCGAGCCGGAACAAACGTGTGCTATCGATGTGGAAAACCAGGTCATTACTCCCGAGAATGCACGGAAAGGAACCCGCCAACCCCCAATCCCAAGCCGCAATACCAGGGAAGGGTATTTCTTGTTAATCTTGAAGAAACAACGAAGTCACGAAATCTCGTGGAAGGTAAGGGTAATATGCATGGTAAAGACTTAATTGTACTATATGATTCTGGCGCTTCTCATTCTTTTATCTCCCATTGATGTGTTAATAGCTTTAATTTACCTGTGCCTGAGCTTCCTTTTCACCTTATTGTTTCTACCTGATGGAAAACCCATTAGGACTTGTAAATGTCGTTTAGATTGTAGTTTTATTATAGATAATAGATCCTTTATTTTAGATCTTATTTGCTTACCCATGCGAGGTTTAGATGTGATTCTTGGCATGGATTGGCTTGAGGCCAACCGTGTCTTTGTTAAACTGTTATGAGAAAACCATCACTTTTCTTCCTGTTCCTATTAAACCTAAGAAACCCATAAGTCTTTACATAACTGCTGTGGAAATGGACTGTGGTAAGGGTGAGAGTAAAGGTTACATTTTCTTAGCCGCTAGTGATGTAGACTTTGAGCAAAGTATCAATGAGATACCAATAGTAAGAAATTATCCTGAAGTATTTCGGATGAGATACGAGTTTCCCCCAAGAGAGATAGAGTTTTCCATAGAATTGCTTAGGGTGCGGGACCTATATCCATAGCCCCATACAGGATGTCCCCATTAGAATTGACCGAGTTAAAAACTCAATTGGAAGATTTATTGGAGAAAAAGTTTGTTAGGCCTAGTGCATCACCTTAGGGAGCCCCTGTGTTGTTTGTAAAGAAAAAGGATGGGAGTATGAGGATGTGTGTAGATTATAGGCAGTTGAATAAAGTAACGGTGAAAAACAAGTATCCTCTGCCTAGGATCGATGATTTGATGGACCAAGTGAAAGGTGCGGTGGTGTTTACTAAGATAGATTTGAGGTCAGCTACCATCAAATTAGAATGAGAGATGAAGACATACCTAAAACGGCCTTTCGCACTCGATATGACCATTTTGAGTTTGCAGTAATGTCCTTTGGGTTAACCAATGCTCCAGCTATTTTTATGGATTACATGAATAGGATCTTTCGACCCTATTTAGATCAGTTTGTAGTTGTCTTTATAGATGACATTCTCATATATTCTAAGACCCATGAAGAGCATGAATGCCACCTGACCATAGTACTGGAGATCTTGAAGGAAAAGAAACTATATGCCAAGATTTCCAAGTGTGAGTTTTGGTTGGATAAGGTGCAATTTTTAGGGCATGTAGTATCTAAGAAAGGAATTACTGTAGATCCTAGTAAGGTAGAAGCAGTAGTAAACTGGGAAAGACTAACCACGGTAACTGAAGTAAAGAGCTTTTTGGGTTTAGCCGGTTATTACCGTCGATTTATCAAGGGATTTTCCCAGATTTCCCTACCTTTGACCAAGCTGACTAGGAAGTCCTTACAAGTGTCCCGTTAGATGGTGAAGGAGGTTGAATTAATTGAGCAATTTAGGGACTTAAACCTAGGAATGACTTTGACCACTAAGGGCATCAGAGCTTGTCATCTTAGAGTGACAAGTGAGTTCAAAGAAAGGATTGTTCAAGCTCAAGGGGATGATGCTGAGTTTCAAGAGACTTTAGGGGCAGTGAAGGCAAGAAAGTTGATAGGTTTTACCCAAGGAATAGACGATTTGTGGAGGTTTAAAGGTCGAATATGTGTACCTGCTAGTGGTGGCCTTCGAAAAGATATTTTGGAGGAAGCCCATAAGAGCCATTTTACCCTTCATCCTGGTGCCACCAAGATGTATCAAGATTTGAAGAAGATGTTCTGGTGGCCTGGAATGAAGAAAGATGTGTGCACATGGGTGAGTAAGTGCTTGGTGTGTCAAAAGGTGAACATTGAACACCAAAACCCTGCGAATGCCGCCACCTTTGTCGATCCCTGAGTGGAAGTGGGATAGTATCTCCATGGATTTTGTGACTGGATTACCGAGGACCCAAATGAATCATGATACCATATGGGTAATGGTGGATCGATTGACGAAGTCAGCCCACTTTTACCTATTAAGGTGACTTATTCCTTGGATAGGTTAGCACAATTATATATTCAGGAGATAGTAAGGTTACATGGGGTGCCGTCGATGATAATCTCAGACCGGGATCCGCGGTTTACGTCACGATTTTGGGGAGCCTTTCAAAAGGCATTTAGTTCAAAGCGGTGTCTAAGCACGGCTTATCACCCCCAAACAGACGGACAATCTGAAAGAACTATCCAAACCTTGGAGGATATGTTAAGGGCATGTGTTTTAGATCAAAGGGAAGTTGGGATAAGTATCACATCGATTGAATTTGCATATAACAACGATTATCATGCAAGTATCGGTATGGCACCGTATGAGGCCCTCTATGGACTGAAATGTCAATCTCCCTTATGTTGGTATGAACCCTGAGAGCAAAGTTTACTCGGACCGATATTGTGAGGGAAACAACGGAACAAATCAAGAAGATTAGGGATAAGATTCTTACCGCTCAAAGTCGAACAGAAAAACAATGCGGACAAGCGGCGAAAACCGCTAGATTTTCAAGAAGGGGACCACGTGTTCCTAAGGATCACCCCCACCACAGGCATAGGCCGAGCAATAAAAGTAAAGAAATTGAGCCCCAGATTTCTTGGTCCGTTTGAAACCCTTACCAAAGTAGGACACAGTAGCCTACCGTATAGCCCTACCCCGAGTCTATCCAACCTTCATGATGTTTTCCATGTCTCTCGATTAAGAAAGTATCAATCGACCCGAGTCATGTACTAGAGCGAACATGTACAATTAAGAGAAAACGACATTTAACTTACTACCCACGAGAATCGTCGACCGAGGAGTTAAGCGGTTAAGGAACAAGGTCAGACCTGGTCAAAGTAGCATGGGGACAGGGTGAAACCGAAGAACTTACATGGGAGCTGGAATCAAACATGAAAGCACAATACCCCGAGTTGTTCTCAAGTAATGAATTTCCGGGGCGAAATTCTTTTTAAGGAGGGGAGTAATGTAACGTCCCAATTTTTACTGTAATTTTTACTGTCATTAGAAATTACTCAATTACCGAATTACTGTAGGTAATTATTACATAATATTTGAGGCCGAACAATCCTCAATAAAGGAATATAACATTAGAAGAGAGGTTAGGAACGATTCATGAGAGTCGCAAATCCCGAATTTCTGTACGTATAAAATGACCAAAATGCCCCTGAAGTTATTTTACTCAGAAAATGAGGATCGTGGGCCCCACCTATTCTCAAGGGGATATTTTGAGGATAATAAGGGATTGTTTATGTTATGTGTGTTAATAGAGCAAAAGGATCTCAATTTTGAGTTCCGACGCGTGAAATGACCAAAACGCCACTGCGGCTGTTTTAACTCCGATGTGCGTGCCGACTGAGCCCGAACCTCACTAAAATGTTTTAAAATGTGTTTTTAAGTCATGATTAACCATTGGTTAAGCTCGGGTGGCCTCGGGCAGTTTTTAAGTGAAAGTACGATTTTGCCCCTGTTTTTGGCGCTTTTGCGAATTCGGGACTTTTGATTCAGATATCTGAAACCTAAGCAATATTAGGCTCAAATTAAAGCTTATTAAATTCTAAATATTAATCTAGAGTCAAAATTATGTATTTAGATTGATTAGAACCCAAAATTGCTCAAAAACACCTAAATTGCTTACGAATTCACTTAAACCCTTAACCGTAAATTCTCTAAATTACATGAATACCTTGTGTAACGCCCTAGTAATTAACCAGATACACCTAGGTTGAATCTGATTAATGACTAGACTTTACTCCTTGCTTTGGTTCTTTCTTCATAATTTGAAAATACTTAGTGAAATTACGAGCCATTTTTTTCTTTTAAACACATAATTGAAAACGTGAGCTGAGTACAACATGAACGAGTAAGCGGAGTATAATAAGACGTTTAAGAATATATCACATCATATCACTTAGGCTCCATCATATAACATCCATAAGCACATTATAGCATATATTTACATACAATAACCTCACTCAAAGGGTGGGTTATGTTCATACATCATTATCTTATGCAAACCCATAAAAGAAAATATACTTAAGGAAATTCATGCCCCTAAACTAGATAACTCCATAAGCCGGGAAGGTTATCCTAAAACTAGGGTGCATGATCATACATAAATCTACTAAGAACTCTCTATGGCCCTTTGTCACGAAATGGGGGAATAAATCCGATCCACTGATGAGCTCCCTCGGGAGGGGACACACGAGATGCACCAGGCTGGGGTCGTATGGACGGCCTTCTTGCTAACCTCGGCTGAACAACTATTTCCTCACTACCCTCTCTTACACGTGTGGGAGTAGGAGCAGAGCTCTCAGAATATACATGAGTAGGAGTGTCCTCTGAAGGCTCGGCCAGAATATCTCGTCTCGGAACATACTGAAATCCTTGGATAGCAGATGAAGCGGGATAAGAACGTAACATCCTTTCATCAAGTGGTCGTGCATGTTCGAAAACCATTTCATCGCCATAGGGAGAAGTAGGAGAAAATCGATAACTAGGGACAGGATGTGCAAATGGACGACCTATGTAAATAAAAACACGAATCAGCACCTCCCTTCAAAATGATACGAGCGATGCCTTTGGATCATAGTGAAATTCCCAAGTAGGGGTATCAACGAACAGGACGAATGTCGCCATCTGAATCTGGAGACAATGACGGAAATAAAGAAAACGGAGTGAGAATCTTGCTAAAGAATTCTCAGTAAGGTACCTCCTTCTCTGATGTCATCATCAAAGTCCCGGGAACCTCGAGATTATTCTAAAATAGTGAGCATGCAAAGATTCATTTTAAGTTCGGACAAATACTTAACCGAGGTTCGTCAATTTTTAATCATGCGTCTTATAATGCATCATAATCTTAACATGTCATATTTACAATGAACTTTTCCTTTATCATTACATCATTTTCCTCATCATCATTATCAAATAACATGCATAAAAGAACGTCATATAATATTAGCTACATGTGGACATAGTGCACATATTTCATTTCTTTAGTACCTTAGGTGACTTAAAATCTTATCATCATCATTATTTTCCTTAGGCCACCCTATACTCCACCCTTTTGGGAGTAATTTAGGTTATGAGCTCATACTTTACTAGTCGTCACTAGCATATACTTATCCCTTTTGATAAGTTAAAGTCCCGACTCTACCCTTTTGAGAGAACGGGTTAGGGGGATAAAATCTCCTTTTCACCACCTATAGTCTGATGGTTCCAAAGGATCATTTTCTTATAAGTTTAAGTCACCATTAAATCGTTGCATGTTATATCATAATACAATTCATAAACATCATAACATTTTCTCATTTATAGTCTTAAGCTAGAATAATATATATCAACTGTAATCATGCATATGGGAGATTCCCAGGAAAGAGAGGTGGGCCACAATGGACACGCTTAAATACCAAGTCTTTCCTTAGCCAGAACTTTTCCAAATTACACTTTTACAATGATACACTTTCTTCTAGCAACAAAGGTAAATTTTACATAATAAAGAACATTTCATGTATAAGCATTCTCATTATTTGCAACAAAGAACTATAACATGCAAGCCAGGAAATCATTCAATAAGCATCCAATCCTTACATAGAATTATCAATTATAGAACTAATTAGTTACTAAACCAATTATGAATCATTCTCTTAACAATAAACCATAATTATCACAACTTCGATCATATCAAATCATTATCACACACTGATACTAAACTCAGATCAGTGGCCGAATCATGAACCGCATGCAATTACATAGAATCATATTTTAAGTGCATATAAAATACTAGTTCCCCGTAAAATCCTTGCAAAGCCTTAAAACTCATTTAGAAACTAGTTCTTTTGTCAAATTTGGGAGGATCTTCACAATTAAAATTCCCACTTAAGATAAAAGGAGTAAGTCTTGAGCTTTAGAGATTTAGGTGACATCTTAGAATTATAAACATGCTATGCAACCTTATTTTAATCTTATCTTTATAAGGTGATAGCTTGGAATTATAAACATGATATGCAATTCCATTTCTTTATCTTTAAGATTTAAGGTGATGACTTGAAAATTAAACATGATGCAAGAACTTGAAATATAAACATGATACAAGAAACTGCAGCGGCTGTAATCCGCACAGACCAAAGAGAGGGAGAAGAGAATATTAAGAAACCGGAGCGGCGGTAGTCCGCACAGGACCAGTAAAGGGAGAAGAGAATTATTATTACATCTTTTTAAGCTCCAATCTCAAGACTTTTTAAAGAATAAATTCTTTAACTCCAATAATCATATTTCTTTGCTTGTGATACATGGGCAAGTCTTTGAGCTCTAGGATCTTTAGGTGATGGCATAAAATAAACATGTCATGCGTTGATTCTTTTAGCCATTATAAAATATAGTGAGAGCATAAATTAAATATGAGATGCAACCTCTTTATTATCTTGAAAGATTAAGTGATGACTTGAAACATAAACATGAAATACAAGCTTGGAATTTAAACATGAGAAATGCAAGTTCATTTATTCATTCTTGAAAATTTAGTGATGACATAGAAGGTAAACATGGTTATGCAAAGCATAAACTTAATCATGGATGCAAACTCATTTTGTTTCTTTACTAGAGCTCCTTCAAGACATTAAAAGAATTATAAATTCAACCCAATACATATCTTAACAAGAAATAAAACATAAAAGGAAAATACATCTTTCAAGTTCTAAACTAAAAATCTTTGTTTTAGCATTATAAAGCATTATTCTTTAAAGTTTTGCATCAAGTGGAATTTTCAAGCTTTAGAGGCCTAACTTGTGATGGATTTACAATCCACCCTCAAGGTCCTCATCATCAAGCCATCATCTTAGTTCCACCTAGGCCATATGGTTGAATTGGTTAAAGAAAAATTGAAGAGGAAAACCAAAATGAAAAGCTAAGGTAAGTTCATAATTTCATCATTTTGAGCTAAAAACACAACTCCTCAAAGCATAAAAATAAATTTAGAAACTACTCCCTACCTAATCTGAGTTGAAGAAGAGGAAGGGAACTTGGTTTCTTGAAGTGAAATGAAACAAAATCTCTTTGAAAAAATTGAAGAAAGAATTCAGCCAAAGAGGAGGAAGAAAGAAAGTTTTTGGTGCTCTTAAAAACTAGTTATGAACCAAGCTTTCCAAGACCACTCAAGCAAGCCTATTTATAGAAGATTTTGAGGCTTCTAATTGGCCAAAATGATGAGGTAGTGGACGGAATTTTGCAGGAGAAATAAGGGAGGAAAAATCATTTTAGACAAAGTTGTATGAAATTAAGGAATTATGTCTCTTATGGTGACATTTTGGCATTTTGTTTTAGTGCAACTTTTGGCAATAATTCAGCTGCATAATGGCATCAATAATTTCATCCATTACAGCCCAAAGAAGTGAAATTTGTGTGTTCCATGCATTATTTAGGTGTAGGCAAGGTATTCATGTAATTTAGAGAATTTACGCTAAGGGTTTAAGTGAATTAGTAAGCAATTTGGGTGTTTTTGAGCAATTTTGGGTTCTAATCAATCTAAATACATAATTTTGACTCTAGATTAATATTTAGAATTTAATAAGCTTTAATTTGAGCCTAATATTGCTTAGGTTTTGTATACTGAATCAAAAATCCCGAATTCGCAAAGCGCCCAAAACAGGGGGCAAAATCGTACTTTCACTTAAACTGCCGAGGCCACCCGAGCTTAACCAATGGTTAATCATGGCTTAAAAACACATTTTAAAACATTTTAGTGAGGTTCGGGCTCACTCGCACGCACATCGGAGTTAAAAACCTTGAGGGCGTTTGGTCATTTCTCGCGTCGGAACTCAAAATTGAGATCCTTCTGCTCTATTAACACACATAACACAAACAATCCCTTATTATCCTCAAAATATCCCCTTGAGAATAAGTGGGGCCCACGATCCTCATTTTCTGAGTAAAATAACTTCAGGGGCATTTTGGTCATTTTATACGTACAGAAATTCGGGATTTGCGACTCTCGCATGAATCGTTCCTAACCTCTCTTCTAATGTTATATTCCTTTATTGAGGATTGTTCGGCCTCAAATCTTATGTAATAATTACCTACGGTAATTCGGTAATTGAGTAATTTCTAATGACAGTAAAAATTACAGTAAAAATTGGGGCGTTACACCTTGCCTACACCTAAATAATGCATGGAACACACAAATTTCACTTCTTTGGGCTGTAATGGACGAAATTATTGATGCCATTATGCAACTGATTTATTGGCAAAATTTGCACTAAAACAAAATGCCAAAATGTCACCATAAGAGACATAATTCCTTAATTTCATACAACTTTGTGTAAAATGATTTTTCCTCCCTTATTTCTCCTGCAAAATTCCGTCCACTACCTCATCATTTTGGCCAATTAGAAGCCTCAAAATCTTCTATAAATAGGCTTGCTTGAGTAGTCTTGGAATGCTTGGTTCATAACTAGTTTTTAAGAGCACCAAAAACTTTCTTTCTTCCTCCTCTTTGGCTGAATTCTTTCTTCAATTTTTTCAAAGAGATTTTGTTTCATTTCACTTCAAGAAACCAAGTTCTCTTCCTCTTCTTCAACTCAGATTAGGTAGGGAGTAGTTTCTAAATTTATTTCTATGCTTTGAGGAGTTGTGTTTTTAGCTCAAAATGATGAAATTATGAACTTACCTTAGCTTTTCATTTTGGTTTTCCTCTTCAATTTTTCTTTAACCAATTCAACCATATGGCCTAGGTGGAACTAAGATGATGGCTTGATGATGAGGACCTTGAGGGTGGATTGTAAATCCATCACAAGTTAGGCCTCTAAAGCTTGAAAATTCCACTTGATGCAAAACTTTAAAGAATAATGCTTTATGATGCTAAAACAAAGATTTTTAGTTTAGAACTTGAAAGATGTATTTTCCTTTTATGTTTTATTTCTTGTTAAGATATGTATTGGGTTGAATTTATAATTCTTTTAAAGTCTTGAAGGAGCTCTAGTAAAGAAACAAAATGAGTTTGCATCCATGATTAAGTTTATGCTTTGCATAACCATGTTTACCTTCTATGTCATCACTAAATTTTCAAGAATGAATAAATGAACTTGCATTTCTCATGTTTAAATTCCAAGCTTGTATTTCATGTTTATGTTTCAAGTCATCACTTAATCTTTCAAGATAATAAAGAGGTTGCATCTCATATTTAATTTATGCTCTCACTATATTTTATAATGGCTAAAAGAATCAACGCATGACATGTTTATTTTATGCCATCACCTAAAGATCCTAGAGCTCAAAGACTTCCCCATGTATCACAAGCAAAGAAATATGATTATTGGAGTTAAAGAGTTTATTCTTTAAAAAGTCTTGAGATTGGAGCTTCAAAAGATGTAATAATAATTCTCTTCTCCCTCTACTGGTCCTGTGTGGACTACTGCCGCTCCGGTTTCTTAATATTCTCTTCTCCCTCTACTGGTCCTGTGCGGACTACCGCCGCTCCAGTTTCTTGTATCATGTTTATATTTCAAATTCTTGCTTCATGTTTAATTTTCAAGTCATCACCTTAAATCTTAAAGATAAAGAAATGGAATTGCATATCATGTTTATAATTCCAAGCTATCACCTTATAAAGATAAGATTAAAATAAGGTTGCATAGCATGTTTATAATTCTAAGATGTCACCTAAATCTCTAAAGCTCAAGACTTACTCCTTTTATCTTAAGTGAGAATTTTAATTGTGAAGATCCTCCCAAATTTGACAAAAGAACTAGTTTCTAAATGAGTTTTAAGGCTTTGCAAGGATTTTACGGGAACTAGTATTTTATATGCACTTAAAATATGATTCTATGTAATTGCATAAGGTTCATGATTCGGCCACTGATCTGAGTTTAGTATCAGTGTGTGATAATGATTTGATATGATTGAAGTTGTGATAATTATGGTTTATTGTTAAGAGAATGATTCATAATTGGTTTAGTAACTAATTAGTTCTATAATTGATAATTCTATGTAAGGATTGGATGCTTATTGAATGATTTCCTGGCTTGCATGTTATAGTTCCTGTTGCAAATAATGAGAATGCTTATACATGAAATGTTCTTTATTATGTAAAATTTACCTTTGTTGCTAGAAGAAAGTGTATCATTGTAAAAGTGTAATTTGGAAAGGTTACGCTAAGGAAAGACTTGGTATTTAAGCGTGTCCATTGTGACCCACCTCTCTTTCCTGGGAATCTCTCATATGCATGATTACAGTTGATATATATTATTCTAGCTTAAGACTATAAATGAGAAAATGTTATGATGTTTATGAATTGTATTATGATATAACATGCAAAGATTTAATGGTGACTTAAACTTATAAGAAAATGATCCTTTGGAACCATCAGACTATAGGTGGTGAAAAGGTGATTTTAGCCCCCTAACCCGTTCTCTCAAAAGGGTAGAGTCGGGACTCTAGCTTATCAAAAGGGATAAGTGTATGCTAGTGACGACTAGTAAAGTATGAGCTCATAACCTAAATTACTCCCAAAAGGGTGGAGTATAGGGTGGCCTAAGGAAAATAATGATGATGATAAGATTTTAAGTCACCTAAGGCACTAAAGAAATGAAATATGTGCACTATGTCCACATGTAGCTAATATTATATGACGTTCTTTTATGCATGTTATTTGATAATGATGATGAGGAAAATGATGTAATGATAAAGGAAAAGTTCATTGTAAATATGACATGTTAAGATTATGATGCATTATAAGACGCATGATTAAAAATTGACGAACCTCGGTTAAGTATTTGTCCGAACTTAAAATGAATCTTTGCATGCTCACTATTTTAGAATAATCCCGAGGTTCCTGGGACTTTGATGATGACACTGTAGAAGGAGGTACCTTACTGAGAATTCTTTAGCAAGATTCTCACTCCCTTTTCTTTATTTTCGTCATTGTCTCCAGATTCAGATGGCGACATTCGTCCTGTTCGTTGATACCCCTACTTGGGAATTTCACTATGATCCGGTGCATCGCTCGTATCATTTTGAAGGGAGGTGCGCAGTTCGTGTTTTTATTTACATAGGTCGTCCATTTGCACATCCTGTCCCTAGTTATCGATTTTCTCCTACTTCTCCCTATGGCGATGAAATGGTTTTCGAACATGCACGCCCACTTGATGAAAGGATGTTACGTTCTTATCCCGCTTCATCTGCTGTCCATGGATTTCAGTATGTTCCCGAGACGAGATATTCAAACTGATCCTTCGTGAGGACACTCCTACTCATGTATATTCTGAGAGCTTTGCTCCTACTCCCACGTGTAAGAGAGGGTAGTGAGGAAACAGGTTGTTCAGCCGAGGTTAGCAAGAAGGCCGTCCATGCGACTCTCAAATTAGTGCATCTCGTGTGTCCCCTCCCGAGGGAGCTCATCAGTGGATCAGATTTATTCCCCCATTTCCAGGACAGTGGCCATAGAGACTTCTTAGTAGATTTATGTGTGATCATGCACCCTAGTTTTAGGATAACCTTCCCGGCTTATGGAGTTATCTAGTTTAGGGGCATGAATTTCCTTAAGTATATTTTCTTTTATGGGTTTGCATAAGATAATGATGTATGAACATAACCCACCCTTTGAGTGAGGTTATTGTATGTAAATATATGCTATAATGTGCTTATGGATGTTATATGATGGAGCCTAAGTGATATGATGTGATATGTTCTTAAACGTCTTATTATACTCCTCTTACTCGTTCACGTTGTACTCGGCTCACGTTTTCAATTATGTGTTTAAAAAAAAAATGGCTCGTAATTTCACTAAGTATTTTCAAATTATGAAGAAAGAACCAAAGCAAGGAGTAAAGTCTAGTCATTAATCAGATTCAACCTAGGTGTATCTGGTTAATTACTAGGGTGTTACACCTCTCCCTTTTCTTCATCATTTTCGGTGATGTCCATCACTTGAACAATCTCTAAAGCTTGATCTTTGTTCTTAAGTTAAAGATGTTTTAGTTTTTCTTCTTGAACCTTGAAACCTTTCACTTTGATGATGTTTTAAAATGGTTACATGAACTCAATGATGAGGACTCATGATGTTGGTGTTAATGCATCATCAAAATCATGGTCTCTAGAGTTTCAAATGTTTCCTTTTCTTCTTAAAAGTTTCGGTTCCTTTTCCTTTTCTTTCTCCACATTTTTGGCCATGTTGGCCAATAAGGATCACAATGGCTTGATGATGAGAGCTTCTAGATGATGACTATGTGTTCATCACAATGAGGCCTCTAGAGCTTGAGTTTTAATGAAAATGTTATTTATGACCTCATTTCAAGGAAAGAAACTTTGTGTTTTAAAGAACCCTTGAGGTTCACTCTTGTCTTTACTTTACCTTGTCATGATAAGTTTAGGTTGAGGTTTAAGTTCCTTTAAAGTCTTGTATGAGCTCTAATAAAGAATAAAATGGACTAGCATTCATATCTAAATTCAAGCTTATGCATTACATATTTACTTTGAGCTTTGCATTCATATTTATTTTCCAAGCCATCACTTAAAGTTAAAGGATAAAGAATGGATTGCACCTCATATTTACATTCTTGTCTAGCATATTTACTCTTCATCACTAAAGAACATAAAGATTTAAAATGAGAGCTTGCATTATCACCTAACTAAATCTCAAAGCCTTTCTATTTCGGCCTTAAAGTCGATTATTGCTGCGCCTAGAGCACTAAAATAAAGAAATGAACTTGCATATTTATATTTCAAGTCTTGCATATTTACTTTAAGCTCTGACTTTACTTTGTAATGAAGAATAAAAATGAAGTACATAGCATGTTTAAACTATCTCATCACTAAAAGACCTTAGAGCTCAAAGACTTGCCCACTTTATCTCAAGTTAAAGTTTAATGTGGGAGCATTCTTTGGATGCATAATTTTGGCCATGTAGTGATGATGAACTTGGAAAGAGATTCATCTAGCTACAAGGGCCAACAATCTGAGTTTTAAGATTTCTCTTTATGCCTCATGAATTTTATGAAGTTAAGACCAACAAGATTTATGAATTTAATCCTCTTTTAAGGAGGGATCAAGTCGGTTACTGACCTAAGGGTATTTTTAGCCTCTTGACAAAATAAAATGGTTTGCAAAAGAGTTTTAGAAGTCCTAAAAATGGTTCCAAGAGAAACTAGCAACTTATATGCTTTAGAAAATATCAAGTTATGCATCTTTTTAGGACTTAATGTTTCGGTTCTTCCATGTCAAGTTTGCTGCTGTATGATGATGTTTTGATGTGTTAGAATGTGCAAAATTTATGTATGATGAGGTAGGAATATTTCCATGCATGATAGGAGAGAAACTAGCTTTCTAGAAAAACCGTAAAGTCAAGATTTAGCATAGTTTTAACCCATTTATTTTTGGATACTTCCCAAACTGTTTCAATGGGAATATAATCAGATTAGGATTTTTTAATCATAAAAAATTTGGTTACATTTGAAGTAGGATTGAATTTTAGCATCTATAGAGAAACTAGTAACTAGAAAGCCGTAAAATCGCAATTCTAGAACTCTTAGAACATTTAATCTTTAGAATCTGTCCAGCAACCCCATAATATGGTAAGCATGGTTTATAATTAGTTCTTAGACATAGGAATGCCTCATAATTGGTTTAGATTTAATTTATAGCATCTTAGGCGAAGACGGAATCAAGAAAGGGTCTAAAACGTAAGTCCTAGAACCCCGTAATTGTAAGTTTATAATTCTGCCCTTAAAGAATGGTATTGCCCAGATTTATTAAAGAGCATAAATAATAGTAAGATTTGTTAGAAGAGAATCCTTAGGTGCATAAGAGGTTGCTAGAAAAATGATAGAATAATTATACCGCAAGTCAAAGACCCGTAAGGGTCAAAGCATAAGACACCATAGGTCCCAAGACATAATGAATCTTATGACTTCTGGTAGATATATGATTGATTATGAGAATGATTTGATGTCTTATAATGGTTATGCATTTCCTACAAGTTTCGTGGCATAAAGCAAATTTGAAGGAAATCCGGTGAACGCCGTTATGCTGCCGAATTTCCCATCAAACTTGAGAATTTGAGAAAAGTTTGTGAAAACTCCTGGGTGACACCAATTTGGCCGAGCACCCCTAGGAATGGTTCTAGGTGACACCGATTCGGCCGAGCACCCCCAGAACAGATGTGACGTAACACTGAGACGTATTCCTCCCGCTATGGTGGGGTGGAAACAAATCTGTGAGGGTATTGACATTGAGCTTGCCAAAGCGGGCAATTCACTGTGTACTAGATACCAGTAAAGCGTTTCAAAGAAGGAAATGATCCTAAGATAGGTGATCCAAGAAAAGTTATGTATACCCCCTCTATTAGCCCATATTAAATCTAGTGATGACTAGTTAGGATTGAGCTCATTCCTAGGCGATAGGTGAGATGTAGTTTGGTGACCAGATTATTACTGGGCCGGTGAGTCGGTTGGATTTTTGGTGGATATGTTAAGAGGGTGGTCTCTAAGAAAAAGAACTTAAGAGTTCGACTTATGAGAAAGATGTCACATGAAAAATACTATGCCTTTTATGCCACGTATATGATTTATGTTTCTTTACGTTGAGCCCAAGAGCAATGATTTTCATGTTAATGTGCATATGGTATTGTCATGCATTCATCAAATATCTGTTGCATTCATGCCATTAAGACTCATACTAAAAGACACCCACTTTGAATCAATAGAGTTGGAAAGCTTAAAACCGAACCTTATACATGTATACCTTTTTCATAATTAAAATCGAGGTGGCTGGGGACGACGACGATGACACTCGTGTTAGAGTCGGGAATCCCTACTGAGAATCTTGAATAAGTTTCTCATCCCCCTCTCTTCTTCCGTGTCGTCTCTAGACGAGGATTACAACGAGGTTTGTGACTTCTTCTAAGTGCTTAAGGGTCATGCTAGCAAACAGAGTAGAGGGTCGCCGTGGAAGCATGTTAGTTTAGCTTTTGGATTGATACTCATCCAACCTCATAAGTGGATAAGGATCACTTTATATATATAGGCATGTTTTGATGTAAATAATGGTACAATGATGCTAGTAATTTATGTACTTATGAAGGAGTGATGATATTATGATTGTTATGTATGATACTATATTTCACGATTATGAATGGTGTGATTTCTTTTCTTTCACGATGTGGTTACGATGAATGTTAGGTTAGTGCACGGCTCGCGTTTTGTTTTTCAAGTTTTGAAAAAGAAAATTTTATTTGTATCTTCCGCTAAGTATTTTAACAAAAGGTTTTAAAGAATGAGACTAAAAGAGTAATAGACTAATGATTAACCTAAATATGTTCTAGAGTATTGGGTTAAAAATTAGGATTTTACACATATTTAGGTTAATCATTAGTCTGTTACCTCATAGTTTCCTTATTACTTTAAAATACTTAGCGGAAATAATGGTAAATTTTTTTTGAATTATAAAAGCAAAGTGAGAGCTGCGTGACTTGATGGACAATGAAGCATGAAAGGAAATAAAGCAAGTAAAGGCACATCAGAATAAAACTAAACTGCATATTTATATAATATGATATGCCCACTCAAGGAGAGTGAGACTTAGTTTAGTACAACATGAGCAAATACATCTAAAAAGAAAATACAAAGGAAAGTACGATGGAAAGCATTAAAGCAAACTCCCCTACCCAAGTGCAACTAAAGGGATAACCTCTACACAAAAGAAGGTTTATCCTCATCTAAGTAGTGTGTCCACTACCTGGGTACTCCATCGGTCATCCGCCACCACCTACTGACGTCCATCCCGTGAGTGAGGTACATATCCGACAAACTGGGCGAGCTCCTTCGGCGTGTAAAGGCGAAGCGGGGATCGAGAGTGATCCCCACGATGTGGCCGCATCTCTGGTCGTCATGCTAGCCGAGGCTGAGTCACAGTATCCTCACTGCCCTCTCTTATCAGTGGTGGCATGGGGGCAGAGCTCTCGCTGTGCGGATGGGTAGGCAGGTCCTCCGACGAGTCGGTTTCCGAGAAGTATGTCCAGGGCAAGTAGTCGGGATAGTCACGCATGGTTGAGGCGGCGGTGTACATGCAGAGCACTCTCTCATTGTGCGTACGCACGCGCTCAAAAACCCGTTCATCGTCGCAGTAGGATGTTGTTGGGGAGAAGCAATGGGTATGTACGGGGTGAGCGAAGGGACGTCCAATGAACATGAAGACTCACACCGTGCACTGTCCCTCAAAATGGTATGATTCGTGCTCCGGATCATAGTGCACCTCCCATGTTGGGGTGTCCACAAAAACTACGAACGTCGCCATCTGAAGACGTGACGAGAAGAAAAGATAGAGGGAGTGAGAATCTTGCTAAAGAATCTCAGTAGGGCCTCCTACTACCTAGGTGTCATCATCTACATCCTCAGGAACCTTGGGTTAAGTGTACAAAATAAGTGAGCATGCATTAAGTCCATCTTTAAGCTTTTGAAACATAGTTATCCAAGGTCCATTCATTTTAGTATGATTCTTAATGTCATGGATGCAACATATTAAAGAATGTATGCATGGCTCTACTTAATGCAAGAATAGTAATCATAACATTAAGAACATCATAATAGTGGCATAAAGTGGCAATTGAAATCTCAAATGGGAAAACTTTGTGACATAATCATCATACTTTACTTCCTCATAGGCCACCCTAAAAGACATTCATTCTGGGGGTGCTCGGCCAAACCGGTGTCACCCAGAACGTGTCACATCTCTAGGTTATGAGCTCATACCTTAACTAGTCATCACTAGTTCTTACTTATCAATCCCGATAAGCGTATCATAATCATAATCATAATCCCAACTTATCCAGTATGGGCTAGGGGGCATTTCTTGGGGGTGCTCGGCCGAACCGATGTCACACAAGAATACATCTTGGTACCAATGTCACATGAGTTCTCTGCAGGTGCTCGGCCGAACCGGTGTCATTCGAGAACCCATCTTAGTACCTCATATCTCATAAAATGAACCGCATAGGTTTTTCAAAAACTTTCTAAGTCCCCAAATTTGTCAGAAATTCGGCAGCGCAACAGCAGCATGATGAATTTCTTCCAAATTTACTTTATGCAACATAAGTCAATCAAACATGCATCCTCCATCATAATTCCATGCGTTCACATAATCATTCTCAAATAAAACATACGTTCACATGTAACATTGAAACTTATTAAGCTTTTGATCCTACGGTATCTTATGTTTTGGCCCTTACGAGCCTTAAACTTGAGATGTAATTATTCTATCATTCTCTATCAACCTCTTATGCACATAAGGATTCGCTTCTATCAAATATTACTATCATTTATACTCTTTAATAAATCTGGGCAGAGTTATACCTCTATGATTACAAGGTTCTAGAATTTACGCTTTAGACCCTTTCTCGGTTCCGTCTTCACCTAAGGCGCTATAAATTAAGTCTAAACCAATTATAAAGCATTCCTATGCCTAAGAACTAATTATAAACCATGTTTGTCATATTATGAGGTTGCTGGACAGATTCTAAAAATTAAATGTTCTAAGAGTTCTAGAATTGCATTTTTTTACGATTTTCTGGTTACTAGTTTCTCTGTAAGTGCTAAAATTCAATCTTACTTCAAATGTAACCAAATTTTTCATGATTATTCAATCCTAAACTGATTATTATCATACTAGAACAGTTTTGGCATTGATTAAGATTAAAGGGGTTAAACACGCATTAAATTCCAACTTTACGGTTTTCCTATGAAGCTAGTTTCTCCCCTAACATGCATAGAAGTATTCCTACCTCATCATATATCATTTTCACACATTCTAACACATCAAAACATCATCATTCAGTATAAAACATATCAAGATAGAACCGAATTGTTCAATTCCAAAAGACACATAATTTGACGTTTCTAAAACATATAAGTTGCTAGTTTCCCTTGGAATCATTTTAGGACTTCTAAAACTCTTTGGAAATCATTTTATTTTATCAAGAGGCTAAAAATAACCTTAGTTCAGTAACCAATTTAATACTCCTTTAGAAGAGGAACAAAATCATAATTCTTGTTGGTCATAACTTTATAAAACTCTTCAAACTTAAAGAAAACACTAGAATATAGGTTGTTGGCCCTTGTAACTAGATGGAACTCTTTCCAAGCTCATCATCATTACTTGGCCGAAATTATGCATTCAAAGAATGCTTCCATACTAAACTTTAACTTGAGATAAAATAGGCAAGTCTATGAGCTCTAAGGTCTTTAAGTGATGACATAATCTAAACATGCTATGCACTTCATTTTTATTCTTCATTACAAAGTAAAGTGAGAACTTTAAAGTAAATATGCAAGACTTAGAATTTAAATATCCAAGACTTAAAATAAATATGTCATGCAAGTTCATTTCTTTATTTTAGTGGTCTAGGCCCAGCAACAATCGACTTTGAGACCAAAATAGAAAAGCTTTGAGAATTAATTAGGTGATAATGCAAGCTCTCATTTTAAATCTTTATATTCTTTAGTGATGAAAAGTAAATATGGCTTGGAAAATAAATATGAATGCAAAGCTCAAAGTAAATATGCAATGCATAAGCTTGAATATAGATATGAATGCGAGTTTATTTTATTTCTTATTAGAGCTCCTACAAGACTTTTAGAGGAACTTTAACCTTAACCCAAACTCATCATGACAAGGTAAAGTGAGGTCTAGAGTTCTTAGAACTCAAGATAACATTCCTTGAAAATATAATCATAAATGAACTTTATAACACCTTTATGAAAACTCAAGCTTTAGAGATTTCTTTGTGGTGAACACAAAGTCACCAACTAGAACTCGCATCATCAAGCTATCATGTTGGACCACCCAATGTTGGTTGGCCGAAATTTTAGAGAAAAAGGAAAGGAAAGAAACCGAAACTTAAGAGCAAGAAAGAACCATTTTGAAGCTCTAGAGACCATTTTGAAGTTCAAGAAAGAAAAAACTATAAACAGTTTTAACTTAAGAACAAAGATCAAGCTTTAGAGGTTGGTTCAAGTGATGAACACCATCATGAAACCCTCATCATCAAGCTCTTATTCCTTTGCTCTTCAAAACTCATAGCCGAAATAAAGAAGGAGGAGAAGAAGAAAAGAAGTTCCAAAAAGATTCAAGAGAAACCATGAACACATAACTAGAGTAAGAACTTGAATGAAAGAAACTCTTGAAAGAAAATCCCTACCAAGTGATTGGAGGTTGAGATGAGTGAAGAGAATGAAGGACTTGAAGAACTTGGACACTTGAACTTTGAGAGAAAAAGAAAACTTTGAAGTGCTCTTTAAAAACTTACACTTAGTAAATGAACCCAAAATGGTGCAAGTTCACCCAAGCATGCTATTTATAGAGAAATGAAACAAAATGAGAAGTATAAATGGGAGAGAGGGCTTCGGCCATTACAGCACAAGGAGGAGGAAATATCTTCTCCAAGGCATGGTTCAAGGCATGGTAGAAAGCATGGCTAGGTATGGGTTCAAGTATGGGTGCAAGTATGGGTCAAGCATAGTTCTTTGAGTGAGAAACAAATCAACTTGTGATGTAAATGGGAGAGAGGTGGCCGAAAATGCATCAGCCATGGGGGAGGGTTTCTTGCATTTTAATTGTGGTTTAGAGTTGTGTTTAGGTGTTTCTTTGATTAAGATTAAGATTAGGAATTTGTAAGAAAATGTTTAGGTGAGAAAATGGGTAATCAAGGTTGTCAAGACATGTTTAAAGAGTGGTCTTGCATCATTAGTGAGTTATAAACTCATTTTAGTGCATAAACAATTCTAGACACAATTCCATGATTTAAGGAATTGGAGAGAGAAAATACTATTCAAGATTTCAAGATTGGAATCTTGAGTTTTAAAAAGAGATTTAAATCGAATCTAAGCAATTTTAGGTTCTAATTAATTTTAATAGCTTATTTTGACTCTAGATTAATTATGGAAATTAATTAATCTTCGATTAGAGCTTAATATTGCCTAGGTTTGCTTAATTACGTCATTAAGCTCAAAAACACTATTCTAGGGGCAAAATCGTAATTTTGCACTAAAACTGCCCGGGATCACCGGGACTTAAACAGACACTTTTAAACATGTAAAAACATTGTTTTAAACCTTCGGGGAAAGTTTTGGGCTCAAACGGCACCTTTACCCGCGTAAATATGCTATAGGAGTATTTTGGTCATTTTGACCCGAAACTGCAGAAAATGAGACTTTTGCCTCCGAAACCATTCAAGGGCCATCCAATCCCCTTTAAACATTGAGTTGGCCCTTCGAGGACTACCGAGCTGGCCATCCTCAAATTTCGGGTAGAAAATGACCTTAGGGGCATTTTGTTCATTTTCCTCTCAGACAGAAAAATCGGGGCATTACATGCTGGAACAAAATGCATAATTCTTTTCCTTAGGAGTTCTAAAAATCGCATTTTCAATTCCTTTTAGTTACTATGCTTGCCTAAAGTGCCAAGAATAATTATTGTAACATCCCCTGTTGCTTTATGGATTGACGACTGTCCCTACAAACCAACACGAGTCTTTTTAGCGTGCTTTGTCCTCACTCACACACTTCCTAGGAAAACTTTCCAGGAGGTCACCCATCCCAAAATTGCTCCAAGTCAAGCACGCTTAACTGTGGAGTTCTTTAGTGATGGGCCACCAAAAAGAAGATGTATCTTGTTGGTATAGGTAGTACAAATCAATTCATATAAGCCCTTTTTAACAGTATAGTCCCATACCTACACAGTCTCAGGATTCCTCTCATTCGGGTGTGTAATCAGTTCATTCATGTACCCCTCCGCTTTTGAAGTCTGCCAGGAGCCACTCATTGTCTGTGCCTCTTTGCATTTGCGATCACTCCCCGACTTCACAATCCCTAGGTATTACATGCCCACCAACTCCCACTTGGTTCGTCCTCGAACCATACCATACTAGGAGAAGTGTAGGCTCTGATACTATTTGTAATATCCCCGGCTGTTTTATGAATTAACGACTGTCCTCACAAACCAACACGGGTCTTTTCAGCGTGCTTTGTCCTCACTCACACGCTTCCTAGGAAAACTTCCTAGGAGGTCACTCATCCCAAAATTGCTTCAAGTCAAGCACACTTAACTGTAGAGTTCTTTAGTGATGGGCTACGGAAAAGAAGATGCATCTTGTTGGTATAGGTAGTACAAATCAATTCATATAATCCCTCCTTAACAGTATAGTCCCATATCTATACAGTCTCAGGATTCCTCTCATTCAGGTATGTAATCGGTTCATTCATGTACCCCTCTGCTTTTGAAGTCTGCCAGGAGCAGCTCCTTGTCCGTGCTTCCTTGCACCGACGATCACTCCTCGACTTCGCAATCCCCGAGCGTTACATGCTAATGTTATCCTTAAGTCATGATGTCAAACTCGAGAGTTGTTACTTATAAATTAGTGGACCTTTCTTAAGTATCTATAGCCAGTTTGATTGATTTGTGAGATAACTAGGTCATAATTCTACTAAAATATATAGCAATGAAACCAAAGTATTTATTTAATACAAAGTTAAGTACACAAGGGAAACTCTTCTATGAGCTTTAACACACCTTTGTTCTCTAACATATTTACACATATATCTATTCCACTAAATACAACATAATAAAAGCATTAACTACTACACTATTGCACTTCCGAGTTCCTTTGCATAGCAATCCCTCGATTCTCTGCATCACCCTGGAGACGACATGGGAACACAAAAACATAGGGGTGAGAATTATACAATTCTCAGTAAGGTGACTCCACAAATACATAATCATAATGTCATCGTCATCGCCCCAGCCACTTCAGTTTATTAAGAAAAAAATGGTCATGCATTACATAATAACGGTTTGTTTTTAAAGTTCCAAATCATACTTCTGAAATGGATTGCTTTTAACATTCAGTCACTTAAACATATTAGTCTCAATATCAATACTAAACTTTTTCACTTGGCATAGAAGACAAAGGATTACTTAGAAAGTTTACTGCTTCAACTTGCGTTGACCCTCGACTAATCCTGTCACATCTGGGCATTACGTACCGCCGTCCCCAATTTGGCAATAATGGGTAATAGACTACTTTTCAGGACTGAGCTCATTCCTATACATGATCATTGGATTTACTTTCTCCAATTCTCACACAGACCTATTCCTAGCCAGGTTTACTTTCCCTAACTCATTTCAAGGGTAGTCAGGTTTACTTCCCCCAATAGACCGGATTTACTTTCTCCAGCCCAAAGATTATAAATCTTATGCTTTTCTTGGTAGTCAGGTTTACTTTCCCTGACAAACTGGATTTACTTTCTCCAACTCAAGAAACATAATCTCATGCTTTTCTTTTACATATGAGCAATTGTAATAAGCATTCATATATATGTATGCCTAACCTTATCAATAAGCTCACATGCTCAATTATTCATGTACTCATGTCATACTAGTACAAGATGCTATTATTTTATCAATTCAAAACATCAATTCATTTTCAGCACAATGGCAGATTTCACATATTCATAGCACAATTTATTTTGTATTTTGAACCATCAAATTCAATGCTATAAAAATTCTCAAAGACAATTCAATATGTCCCCAAGGTTCTTTGAAAATTTTGGAGTAAAAAGGGTTCCATAAGTATAATAACAGAATGCCACAAATTTAGTAGTCAGAGACCACTTATACTCAGCTTAGAACTAGAATCTCATAATTTTTAACCCTAGCAAATGATTGAATCAATTAAAAATAAAAAACATGGTTATACTTCGTGATTTTATAAGTATCCTGTAAAAATTTCTAAGGAGAATTCAATCATTTACTATGATAACAAAATTATACAAAATCACAGCTTTAGTTCCCATAATCCAGGCAGCATAGTTACAATCTCAGTTCATGAATTTTTAAACATAGAAAAAGTATCCAGAATGGTTCCAAATTTTTACTAGAGACTCCCTAACATGTTAGGTACATTCCATAAAATTTTCAACTGAACCCAAGATCCTTAAATATGTCAGAAAATTTGACAAAATTCCCTACTTGCTTCAAATCAGGGTTTTCCAGCATCAATATTCAGGAATCATGAATTTTTTTCAGGTAGTTAGAGTCTTTGTCATGCTCCACGAAAATTCTCAGAGTTGCCTTAGGATGTTAGCTTCAACATATAATTTTTATAGCTCATGACTATACCCACAATTCACCCAGAAAATTCGTGACTGGTTGCTGCCTGGAACAGAACTGAAAATCCAGCATGCATGTTTTAATTTCTCTTTAGCAAAAAAGATTTTTAGCATCTTCCAAACTCTCCACCAAATTAAACACATCAATATCTATCTATCATCAACCAAAATATCTAGAAAATTCCAGCCAATTCAATCAGATACTTTCAGAACAAAAATTGGAAAGCAAAAGAACAAATAAAGCCCTACTTTTGGTGTCTTTTGGATCCTTGACTTCAAGGTGCTCCAAGGTTGATTCCTTCCAATTCAAAGCTCCTAAACCCACACCAAACTCTTCCTTAGGCAGAGGAGTATGAGATATCAAAGTGAGGAATTGCAATTTCAATCGGTTAGAATGGTAGATATTGATGTGTAGAACAAGTTTTATGAAGGAAACTCATGGATTCAACAAGTCTAGGCTTAGGAATTTGAGGTTGGAAACAAGGTTTCAAGGTTTTTGTGAAGAGAAAAATGGAGTTCTTTGCCTTCTCCTTGCTGGCCGAGACTAGAGCTAAGGAATTAATGAAATTAGGTGAGTTAAGTTTATCTTATAAGGTGATAAAATCATTATTCTAATATAAAACCTAAGCTTTTAATAAAAAGAAAGTAAAATGGATGGCTAAGATTGGATCTTGTTATTCAAGATTAAATCTTAGCCATTCCTTTAATTGAAATGGATAAGCATTCTCTTTTTGTAAAGGTTAAACTAGCTTTTGGTGTTAGAAATCGCACACCGAAATTTTACCGAACAGGTAAAACAATGTACTCAGGAAATCAAACATTACTCAATATTTAATTCTAAGTATAAAATTTTCATTTCTAACTATTTCTAACCTTATTCCCATGTTTTCCCAATTTTGGGCACCTCCAGGTGTAACATCCTCCCAAGTACAACGTCATCCTTAAGTCATGACATCAGACTTAAGAGTTATTACTTACAAATTGTAACACCCCGATTTTTCTGTCCGAGGGAAATGACCAAAATGCCCCTGAGGTCATTTCCTGACCCGAACTCGAGGGTAACCAACTCGGTCATCCTCGAAGGGTCAACTCAATGTTTGAAGGGGATTGAATGGCCTTTGAATGCTTTCGGAAGAGAAAATTTCGTTTTCCGCAGTTTCGGGTCAAAATGACCAAAATACCCCTATAGCGTTTTTACGTGGGTAAAGGTGCCGTTTGAGCCCGGAACTTTCCCCAGAGGTTTAAAACATGATTTCATGTGTCTAGAGGTCTCTGTTCAAGTCCCGGTGGTCCCGGGCAGTTTTAGTGCAAAATTACGATTTTGCCCCTAGAATAGTGTTTTTGAGCTTAATGACGTAATTAAGCAAACCTAAGCAATATTAGGCTCTAAACGAAGATTAATTTATTTCCCTAATTAATCTAGAGTCAAAATAATTTATTAAAGTTAATTAGAACCTAAAATTGCTTAGATTAAACTTAAATCCCTTTTTAGAACTCAAGATTCCTAGTCTTGGAATCTTGAATAGTGTTTTCTCTCTCCAATTCCTTAAATCAAGGAAATGTGTCTAGAGTTGTTTAGACTCTAAATTGAGGATTTAACTCTCTAATGGTGCAAGACCACTCCTTAATTATGTCTAGACCACCTTAATTACCCATTTCCCTTACCTAAACACTTTCTTACAAATTCCTAATCTTAAGCATAATCAAAGATACACCTAAACACAACTCTAAACCACAATTAAAATGCAAACTAATCCTCCCCATGCATGATGAAGTTTTGGAAAGACCTCATCCCCATTGGCCACATGTTTAATTGTTTCCTCACTCAAAGAACCATGCTTGAGGCCATACCTTGAACCATACCTCACCATACCTTAAGCCATACCTCACCATGCCTCAAGAACACATTATCTCACCTCATGGAACACATGGAACCCTCCAATTCTGCACCCTCATGGCTGAAACCTCCTCCTCCATGAGCTCCCTCCATTTGCTTCATTTCTCTATAAATAGAATGCCTTGAGGAGCTTGCACCACTTTTAGATCATTTGCTAAGCTTAGGAGCACTCAAAGCTTTTCCTTTTCTCTCAAAAGTTCTTGTGTTCTTCAAGTTCTTCAAGCTCTTCAAAGTTCTTCATCACCTTCATCTTCTTCTTCCATCTTCAAGTTCATCACACCAAGTAGGGATTTTCTTTCATGAATTCTTTCTTTAGAGTTCTTGCTTCAAGCTTTATATTCATAGTTTCTCTTGATTCTTTTTAGAACTTCTTTTCCTTTTCTTGTTCTTGCTCATTTTCGGCCATGGGCCTTGGAGTTCAAAGAAATGAGAGCTTGATGATGAGAGTTTCATGATGATGTTCATCACTTGAAACAAACTCTAGAGCTTGATCTTTGTTCTTGAGCAAAAGTGTTTCTAGTTTTTCCTTTCTTGAACCTTTGAGAACTTTAACTTTGATGTTGTTTCAAAATGGTTCTAATGACTCAATGATGAGGTCTCATGATGTTGGTGTTAGTATATCACCAAGATCATGGATTCTAGAGTTTCAAACATTTCTTTTCTTTCCTTGAAGTTTCGGCCATTACCTTTCCTTTTCATGCTAGATGTTTGATTTTCTAAATATGTTATGTTGAGTTCTAAGAACTCTAGACTTTTACTTTGTCTTGGTTTGATGAGTTTGGGTTGAGGTTTAAGTTCCTTTAAAGTCTTGTTAAGAGCTCTAGAAAGATAAAATGAACTTGCATAATTTATTTTATGCTTGCATTCATGTTTACATTCTTGCTATGTATCTTTACTTTCAAGCTATCACCTAAGAACATAAAGATTAAAATGGAACTTGCATCTTCACTTAATTTAATTCTCGAAGCCTTTCTATTTCGGCCTTAAAGTCGATTGTTGTTGGGCCTAGAGCACTAAAATAAAGAATTGAACTTGCATTATCACCTAATTAATCTCTCGAATGCCTATCTATTTCGGCCTTAAAGTCGATTGTTGTTGGGCCAAGAGCACTAAAATAAAGAATTGAATCTTGCACATTTACTTTCAAGCTTGCATGTTTAAGTTATGCCTTGCATATTTAATTTTAAGTCATCACTTTACTTTGTAAGTAAGATTAAAAATGAAAAGCATGAGCACGTTTAGTTTATGTCATAACTTAAGAACCTAGAGCTCAAAGACTTGCCCATTTCATTCCAAGTTAAAGTTGAATGTAAACCATACTTTGAATGTATGTTTTTCGGCCAAGTAGTGAGGATGGATTTCCAATGAGTTTTCATCTAGCTACTAGGACCAATAGCCTATGTTTTAAGTTTTCCTTAAAGCCTTACAAATCTTTATAAGGTTATGTCATCATAAGTTGTGATTTTATTCTCTTTTAGGAGATGAAATATATTTTGGTCTTTAACCTAAGGCTTCACTTAGCCTCTTGATGAATTAAAATGTTTTAGAGTTTTAGAAGTTCTAGATTGATTCCGAGAGAAACTAGTTAACTTATGTACCTAGAAATGTCAATTTAACTTTCTTATTGAAGTTAGATGTTTTCGGTTCTGACATGATGAGTATGATGCTGTATGATGATGTTTTGATGTGTTGGAATGTGTGAAGATATCGTATGATGATGTAGAAGCGATCCTATGCATGATAGGTAAGGAACTAGCTAACTAGAAACACCGTAAAGCTAGAATTTAACATAGTTTTGACCCATTTGTTTATGGAACTTTTCCAAACTGTTTTAATGGGGACATAATCAGATTTAGATTGTTTAGACATGAAAAACTTGGTATCATTTGAGTTAGAATTGAATTCTAGCACCTACGGGGAAACTAGTAACTAGAAAACCGTAAAAATGCAAATGTAGAACTCTTAGAACATTTAATTTTTCTGGATTCTGTCCAGCACCCTTGCAACATGGTAAATATGATTAATAATTAGTCCTTAAGCATAGGAATGCCTCATAATTAATTTAGATTTAATCCATAGCGCCTTCGACGAAAACGGAACCAAGAAAGGGTCTAAAACGTAAGTTCTAGAACCCGTATTCACATGTTAGGATTTCCACCCTATGCTATTCAGATTTAAAAGTAAAATGAGAGGATTATGAATGATGTTTAATTATGAGCCTTAGGTGCTTAAAATATGAACGACGGATGTAGAGAACTATATCTCAAGATTAAGACCCGTAAGGGTCAAAGCATAAGCCACCGTAAGGGTAAGCGTTTGGATGATTTATGATGATGCATGAAGTATGCTAATGATGATGATGTTATTCATATGAGGAATTTATGAGATTATATGTTAATGTGGCATAAAGCAAATTTGGAAGGAAATTCGGTGTAATGACCGCTTGGCCGAATTCCGACAAATTTGGGGACTTAAAGAGATTTTGAAAATTAAGGTACTAAGATGGGTTCTAGGATGACACCGGTTCGGCCGAGCACCTCCATAGAACTCATGTGACATCGGTACCATTTTATACTCTTAGGTGACACCGGTTCGGCCGAGCACCCCTAAGAGATTTGCCCCCTAACCCGTACTCAGATAGTCGGGATTTATGATTTATGATACGCTTATCGTTAAGTGGTAAGTAAGAACTAGTGACGACTAGTTAAGGTATGAGCTCATAACCTAGATGTATGACACGGTCTGGGTGACACCGGTTCGGCCGAGCACCCCAGCTCAATGTCTTTAGGGTGGCCCATGAGGAAGAGAAGTTCATGATTATGATTATGTCACTAAGTTTTGTCCCATATGAATGTTACTATTGCCACTTTATGCCACTAAGAATGATGATGCTTGATGTTATGTTATTATGTATGTGCATTAGGTAGTGTCATGCATACATCTTCTATTATGTTGCATTCATGACATTAAGATCATCTTAAAATGAATGGACCTTGGCTAACGTATATTTTGAAGTTTAAAATGAACTAAATGCATGTTCAGACTTTTTGAATAATTAAACCCAAGGTTCCTGAGGACGTAGATGATGGCACCTAGGTAGTAGGAGGCCCTACTGAGATTCTTTAGCAAGATTCTCACTCCCTCTATCTCTTTCTTTCCGTCACGCCTTCAGATGGCGACGTCAGTAGTGTTCGTGGGACGCGCTGACATGGGAGGTGCACCATGACCGGACCACGGGTCATTCCATTTTGTGGGTCGATGCACGCTTAGAGTATTCATGTTCATGGGTCGACCCTTCACTCCCCATACATTCCCATCGTTTCTCCCCCGACTCACCTTTTGGCGATCACCTAGTGTTCGAGGGCGCACGTCCCCGAGAGGAGAGGCTACGCGGTACTCCTCCTACCGCATCCGCCGCTCGAGACTACCCCGAGTATGTGCCTGCTGCCCATCGTCCTTCTCGAGATGGATCCTTCCGAGGATTCGCCACCCAGTACCCTCCGAGGGATCTTCCCCACCATACCTATGGACTTCGGAGAGGATAGCGAGCCCGTGACCCGGCCGGCGTGCGCACGACGACCGGAGATGCGGCCATACCCTGGGAGTCATATTCGATCCCCACTCCACCTTTTCACACCCGAGGAGCTCGCTCAGTTTCCCGGATATCTGCCTCGATCACGAGATGGTCGCCAGTAGGAGGTCGAGGATGGCCCGAGTTAGAGCACACACCACATAGATAGGGATAAACCTTCTTTTGTTTAGAGGTTATCCTATTAGATGCACTCGGGTAGGGGAGTAGATTATGTTTATGTTTGATGTTGTATTTCCTTTCTTGTATTTTCCTTGTACTAAATTAAGTCCCACACTTATAAGTGGGCAAGTTATATATATATGGGATGATATTCAGTGATGTTCATGATGTGCCTTATGTTATGATGATTGTGAGACGATTGTTTTACTTTGCATGGTTTACCGCTTATCGTATCACGCGGCTCTCACTTTGTATTTCAAAAAAAATTTACCCGTATTTTCCGCTAAGTATTTCTAAGTAAAATTGAGAACTATGAGGTAACAGACTAATGTTTAACCTAAGTATGTTCTAGAGTATTGGGTTAAAAATTAGGATGTTACACAAATTACCGGACCTTTCTTAAATAACTATAGCAAATGCAATAAGATCGTGTAATAACTAGCGTGATTCATTTTTAAAGTTCCAAATCATATTTCCAAAGTGGGTTATTTTTAAATGATCAATCACTTAATACACATATATCATAAAGCTCAAATATATAGTTAATAATCCTAATCAAGCAATTAAATATGATGTTAGTATGCATATGCTGAATGTATTGAACTTATCTCAAAATGACCTGGTTTCACTTGTGGCCATAGAACTCAACTCGATGCATTTTTCTCTTTTCATTGACATAGGAAAGACTTAGTGTATACCCGACGGGTATTTACTATGGATAACTCCACAATGAATAGTTTATACCACATGGTATTTATAGTGGTTCAGGGAAATAGACTGCTTATCAGGACTGAGCTCATTCCTATACATGATCATTGGATTTATTTTCTCCAATTCTCACACAGATCTATTCCTAACCGATACGTCTATCGACTCATATTATCTCTAGAGAAGTTCATCTTTTTGCCTTCCCGTTTATCTCTAGGGAAGTTCCTCTTTTTGCCTCCCTTTTATCTCTAGGGAAGTTCCTCTTTTTGCCTTCCCCTCATTCCACATAAGTCTTGTTTCTGTTTTCTCCATATGTCAGAACATGCACTAGTGAAATTTATACATTCTCTTTTCTCATAGAACTGCATCATGTACTTTCTTTTCTCAAATGCATGCATAAGCCACATGTAGGCTTTCAATCACAAGAAATTCTCATTTTTGCCTCATAAATCAATCTTTAAATTGTCTAGCATGCATTCATACTCATCACACTTAAATCAAGAGTTATTATATCATCAACTCAATACTCAAGTTCATTTCGGCACAAATACAGCATGTTGGCAGAATTCATGCCTAAGGAGTATGATTTATTCTATCTATCAAACATAAATTGCAAGGGCTATAAAAATTTTCCAAGATACCTCAATGTGTTGACAAGGCCCTGTAAAAATTTCAAAAGGAAAATCCTTCTCTAACTTGTTTAACAAAATTAGACAATCTTGGTGGTCAGAAACCACTTAGCCTCAGCTCAGAACCAAAATCTCATAATTTTTAACCCTAGCAAATGATTGAATAAAGTCAGAATAAAAATAATCTTATATTTCGAGATGTTATCAACACCCTGTAAAAATTTCAAAGGATAATTCAATCATTTTCTATGGTAACAAAATTGGACAAATTCATAGCTTTAATTCTAAGGGTTCAGGCAGCATAGGTAATAGTTCAATCCTAGATTTTTTTAAGGCAGTATAAATCGAAATCAGAGCTCAAGAAAATTTATGGAACTATCTTAAGATGTTAGCTTCAACATATAATTTTTATAGCTAATAAAAATACCAACAATTCACCCAGATAATTCGTGATTATCTGCTGCCTAGAATAGAACCAAAAATCCAGCATGCATATTTCAACTTCTCTTTAGCAAAAATGATTTTTAACATCATCCAAACTCTCCATCAAAATTAAAAACATTAATATCTATCTATGATCAACCAATATATCCAAAAAATTCCAGCCAATTCAATCAGAAACAATCAGAGCAAAATTGGAAAGAAAAGTGAATAAATAAAACCCTACTTTGGTGGCTTTAGGGATCTTGGCTTCAAGGATGCTCCAAGAGTGATCTTGCTCACTTCAAAGCCACCAAATCAACATGAAACCCTTCCCTAAACAGCAGATAGTGAGCTCTCAAAGTACAAAAAGTTGATAAATTCAAATTCTAATCGGTTAGTTTGGTAGATATTGAAGAGTGGAACAAGTTTAGTGAAGGAAGTTTGTGGTTTTATCAATTCTAGGCTAGTGATTTTAGCATTTGAAATAAGCTTAGAGCTCATGGACATGAAGCTTTTCTCCTTGCTGCTGGTGCTATCCATGAATGAGAAATGGAGTAATGAAGAAGATTTGTGTTGCATGTATTTTGTAGAATAAGCTTGAATATTATATAATATAAAGGTACGAATTCTTAAAGAAAGAATGTATGATGGATGGCTAGGATTTAATCATGCTTTACAAGATTAAATCTTAGCCTTACACCTGGCATATAAAGGATAGACATTATCCTTTTTATAAGAATAAACTATCTTTTGGTATTAAAAATCACACACCGAAATTTTACCAAACGGGTAAAATACCGTACCCGGGTAATCAAACATTATCCGAAATTATTTTCCAGGTATAAAATCCTTATTCTTTACTATTTCTAATCTCAATCCTATAATTTCTCAGTTTTGGGTACCTCCGGGTTCCAATTCTAGGGTTTCGGCTGTCTCGATAAATCGGTAGGGCCTGTAGGTTACTATTCACATTTTTTTTTTACACAAATCCCTTGGACCATCCTCATCATTACTAAAACTATCAGATTTTTGAAATTATGACTAGTAAAGCTCAAATTAATTTTTAAATAATTTTTAGGGTGTTACACTAGGTCCCGAATCTGGGGTTTCGGCTGTCCCGAGAGCCTACGGGGCTTGCAAAATACTATTCACTTTTTTTTTTTACAAATACGTTGGACCGTCCTCATCATTATTGAAATTGTTGGATTTTTGAAATTATGACTAATAAAGCTCGAATTAATTTTTTGAATAATTTTTAGGGTGTTACAATTATCACATCAAGTAGCGAGGTATCTAAAACATTTAAATCATCCAAAATAGAATTTAAAGGTGCTGGAAAATTAAAGGCAAAGCTGAAAAGTAACAAGTCTGATGAGCACAAAATAAGGCATTTCTAGTAACTAAACTTCATACTTAAAATAACTTCTAAATTAAGAGATATAATAAATATGCTAGACAAGGAAATGTAAACATGAATGCAAGTCCAATTCTTTATTTTAGTGCTCTAGGCCCCTTAGAGTTTTCACTCTAAATCAACAATCAACTTTAAGGTTGAAATAGGTAGGCTTCGAGTTAATTATTTAGGTGATATGAAAATGCAAGCTCTTGTTTTAATCTTTAAGTTTTAGGTGGTGGCTTGAAAAGTAAATATGCTATGCAAGAAATGTAAATATGAAATGCAAGTTCATTTCTTATCTTTAAGCTTTAGGTGATAACTTGGAAATAAATATGATATGCAAGTCCAATTCTTTATTTTAGTGCTCTAGGCCCTTTAGAGTTTTCACTCTAAATCAACAATTAACTTTAAGGTTGAAATAGGTAGGTTTCGAGTTAATTATTTAGGTGATAACATGCATGCAATATGACCTAGCATTTTCATCAAACTTTGTAAAAAGTAAAACTCAAGCTCTAGAGGTCTCATTGTGATGAACTCATAGTCATCATTTAGAAACTTTCATCATCAAGCTATCATGAGAAACCAACAAAGCCTTGAAGGCTGAAATGCATAAGGAAAGGAAAAGTAGAAACCGAAATGATAAAGCATCAAAACATCATTTAAACCAAGAACAAAGCTTAATAAAGCAAGGAAATAATTTTCGAAACAACTCCCTACCAAAGGCATGCTTTCTTGGAGGTGGAAAAGACTTGATCTTGAGGGAAGGATGATAGAAAATCTTCCTTGGAGCTTGAAGATGTTTTCAGCCAAAGAGGGAAAGAAAGAAAGAAAGTTGTGTTTCTTGAGTTTGATCTTTGGAAAGGTAAGGCTAAGTGTTTAAGAGGTAGTGTATAGTTGAGAGGTGGTGGTTCTTTTTAAGTAAGAAGAAGATAAAAAGAACTCTTGAACTTTGAGAGGAAAAGAAAGAACTTAGAACTACTCTTTGAAGCTAAACTTAGCAAATGAATCAAAGTGTAACCAAGTCTATCTAGGCATGGTATTTATAGAGAAATGAAGCAAATGAAGATACATTGAAGGGGAGGAGTGGCCACGGCATTAAGAGGAAGAAAGGAAGGAAAATATCTCATTCAAAGGCATGGTTCAAGGCATGGTGGAGTATGGTTCAAAGCATGGTGAGGTATGGCTCAAAGTATTGCATTAAGCATGGTCCTAAGCATGGCTCTTTGAGTTTTTGAATTCCAACATGTGATGGATTGATGGAGGAGGGTGTGGCCGGTTCCTATGGGGGGTTTAGGGAGAAAATTTTGTCATTTCATTTGTGTTATGACTTGGTTTAGAGAATGGGTTTGATTAGGTAATTGATTAGTGATTGCTGACTAAGTGTTTAGGTAAGTAAGTAGGTGATTAGGGCTATGTAAGACTAGATGAGGGGGTGGTCTTTCTAAGTTAATGAAGTCACTTCATTAACTTGGAATTCAATGTCAACAAAATTCCTTGATTTAGGGAGATAGGTGAGAGAAAACACTATTCATAGATACTTTTCTTAAGGAATTAAAACTAGAAAAGAGTTTTGAGTTTCCATAAGCAATCTTAGGTCCTAATTAACCTCAAATAATTATTTTGACTCTAAATTAGTAATTAGAATTTGCTAATCTTTAATTAGAGCCTAATATTGTTTAGGTTTTGCTAATCGTATCATTAGGCCCAAAATGCACTATGTAGGGGTAAAATCATAATTTTTTTCAAAAACTGCCCGGGACCTTCGAGACTTAGTCAAACCTTAAATATGCCTTGAAAGCATAGTTTTAGACTTCCGGGCAAGGTTTGGGTCATATCAAAATTCAAAACCGTACTTAATCATAGCAAGGGTATTTTGGCTATTTTTGCATAGAAACCCAAAAAATGAGATTTTTCTGCTATATTAATATCATCCACATACAATCCCTTTCTAACATTTCAATAGTCCTTTGAGGATAGCCAAGGCCGGCTATCTTCATTTTTTCCTGGAAAAAATAACCTCAGGGGCATTTTGGTCATTTGTACATTTAGAAAAATCAGGGCGTTACACAGATTATTTTCCTAAAATCCGTCAATAAAACTTTCCAACGATGTTATTTCTATTTGACAAAATCCATCGATAACCCAAAAAATCTACCTATACAACTGGTTTTTGGGTAATGATCTAACGCCACCCAATTGCAAAGTTTGAAACTTTTTGTTTATTGTTCAGCTCCCAATGGCTTGAATTTTTGTTCCTCAGCTTCCAATTATTCCTATTTCTCTATTTTTTATACAAACTCTCAGAAAGTAATGGCAAGTCTTCTTAACGCTTTGGTGTTTGATGCCTCTTTGCCTCTATTTTTGTCTTTATTTCTTTCTGTAACACCCCGATTTTTCTGTCTGAGGGAAATGACCAAAATGCCCCTGAGGTCATTTCCTGACCCGAACTCGAGGGTAACCAACTCGGTCATCCTCAAAGGGTCAACTCAATATTTGAAGGGGATTGAATGGCCTTTGAATGCTTTCGGAAGCGAAAATTTCGTTTTCCGCAGTTTCGGGTCAAAATGACCAAAATACCCCTATAGCGTTTTTACGCGGGTAAAGGTGCCGTTTGAGCCCGGAACTTTCCCCAGAGGTTTAAAAACATGATTTCATGTGTCTAGAGGTCTCTGTTCAAGTCCCGGTGGTCCCGGGCAGTTTTAGTGCAAAATTACGATTTTGCCCCTAGAATAGTGTTTTGAGCTTAATGACGTAATTAAGCAAACCTAAGCAATATTAGGCTCTAAACGAAGATTAATTTATTTCCCTAATTAATCTAGAGTCAAAATAATTTATTAAAGTTAATTAGAACCTAAAATTGCTTAGATTAAACTTAAATCCCTTTTTAGAACTCAAGATTCCTAGTCTTGGAATCTTGAATAGTGTTTTCTCTCTCCAATTCCTTAAATCAAGGAAATGTGTCTAGAGTTGTTTAGACTCTAAATTGAGGATTTAACTCTCTAATGGTGCAAGACCACTCCTTAATTATGTCTAGACCACCTTAATTACCCATTTCCCTTACCTAAACACTTTCTTACAAATTCCTAATCTTAAGCATAATCAAAGATACACCTAAACACAACTCTAAACCACAATTAAAATGGAAACTAATCCTCCCCATGGGCTGATGCATTTCGGCCAGCACCTTTCCCCTTTGACCACATATTAAATTGTTTCTCACTCAAAGAACCATGCTTGAGGCCATACCTTGAACCATACCTCATCATACCTTAAGCCATACCTCACCATACCTCAAGAACACCTTATCTCACCTCATGGAACACATGGAACCCTCCAATTCTGCACCTCATGGCCGAAACCTCCTCCTCCATGAGCTCCCTCCATTTGTTTCATTTCTCTATAAATAGAATGCCTTGAGGAGCTTGTACCACTTTTAGATCATTTGCCAAGTTTAGGAAACACTCAAAGCTTTTCTTTTTCTCTCAAAGTCTTTGTGTTCTTCAAGTTCTTGGAGTTCTTCAAGTTCTTCATCTTCTTCATCTTCTTCTTCCATCTTCAAGTTCATCACACCAAGTAGGGATTTTCTTTCATGAATTCTTTCTTTAGAGTTCTTGCTTCAAGCTTTATGTTCATAGTTTCTCTTGATTCTTTTTAGAGCTTCTTTTCCTTTTCTTGTTCTTGCTCATTTTCGGCCATGGGCCTTGGAGTTCAAAGAAATGAGAGCTTGATGATGAGAGTTTCATGATGATGTTCATCACTTGAAACAAACTCTAGAGCTTGATCTTTGTTCTTGAGCAAAAGTGTTTCTAGTTTTTCCTTTCTTGAACCTTTGAGAACTCTAACTTTGATGTTGTTTCAAAATGGTTCTAATGACTCAATGATGAGGTCTCATGATGTTGGTGTTAGTATATCACCAAGATCATGGATTCTAGAGTTTCAAACATTTCTTTTCTTTCCTTGAAGTTTCGGCCATTACCTTTCCTTTTCATGCTAGATGTTTGATTTTCTAAATATGTTATGTTGAGTTCTAAGAACTCTAGACTTTTACTTTGCCTTGGTTTGATGAGTTTGGGTTGAGGTTTAAGTTCCTTTAAAGTCTTGTTAAGAGCTCTAGAAAGATAAAATGAACTTGCATAATTTATTTTATGCTTGCATTCATGTTTACATTCTTGCTATGCATCTTTACTTTCAAACTATCACCTAAGAACATAAAGATTAAAATGGAACTTGCATCTTCACTTAATTTAATTCTCGAAGCCTTTCTATTTCGGCCTTAAAGTCGATTGTTGTTGGGCCTAGAGCACTAAAATAAAGAATTGAACTTGCATTATCACCTAATTAATTTCTCGAATGCCTATCTATTTCGGCCTTAAAGCCGATTGTTGTTAGGCCAAGAGCACTAAAATAAAGAATTGAATCTTGCATATTTACTTTCAAGCTTGCACGTTTAAGATTATGCTTCGCATATTTACTTTCAAGCTTGCACGTTTAAATTATGCCTTGCATATTTATTTTCAAGTCATCACTTTGCCTTGAAAGCAAGATTAAAAATGAAAAGCATGAGCACGTTTAGTTTATGTCGTAACTTAAGAACCTAGGGCTCAAAGACTTGCCCATTTCATTCCAAGTTAAAGTTTAATGTAAACCATACTTTGAATGTATGTTTTTCGGCCAAGTAGTGATGATGGACTTGCAATGAGTTTTCATCTAGCTACTAGGACCAATAGCCCATGTTTTAAGTGTTCCTTAAAGTTTTACAATTCTTTATAAGGTTACGTCATTATAAGTTGTGATTCCAATCTCTTTTAGGGGATGGAATATGTTTTGGTCAGTGACCTAAGGCTTCACTTAGCCTCTTGAGAAATTAAAATGTTTTGCAAAGAGTTTTGGAAGTTCTAGAATGATTCCAAGAGAAACTAGTTAACTTATGTACCTAGAAATGTCAATTTAATTCTTTTATTGAGCCAAGATGTTTTCGGTCCTGATGTGATGAATGTGATGCTGTATGATGATGTTTTAATGTGTTGGAATGTGTGAAAATATCATATGATGATGTAGAAGCGATCCTATGCATGATAGGTAAGGAACTAGCTAACTAGAAATACCGTAAAGCTAGAATTTAACATAGTTTTGACCCATTTGTTTATGGAAATTTTCCAAACTGTTTTAATGGGGACATAATCAGATTTAGATTGTTTAGACATGAAAAACTTGGTATCATTTGAGTTAGAATTGAATTCTAGCACCTATGAGGAAACTAGTAACTAGAAAACCGTAAAAATGCAAATGTAGAACTCTTAGAACATTTAATTTTCTGGATTCGGTCCAGCACCCTTACAACATGGTAAACATGGTTAATAATTAGTCCTTAAGCATAGGAATGCCTCATAATTGAGTTAGATTTAATACACAGCCTTAGTAAAAACGGAATCGAGAAAGGGTCTAAAACGTAAGTTCTAGAACCCCGTAAATACAAGTTAGAGAACTTGTCCTATGCTATTCAGATTTTAAAAGTAAAATGAGAGGATTATGAATGATGTTTAATTATGAGCCTTAGATGCTTAAAATATGAACGACGGATGTAGAGAACTATATCTCAAGATTAAGACCCGTATGAGGTCAAAGCATAAGCTACCGTAAGGGTAAGCGTTTGGATGATTTATGATGATGCATGAAGTATTATAATGATGATGATGTTATTCATATGAGAGGATTTATGAGATTATATGTTTATGTGGCATAAAGCAAATTTGGAGGAAATTGATTGTAATGACCGTTTTGGCCGCCGAATATCCGACAAATTTGGGGACTTAAAGAGATTTTGAAAATTAAGGTACTAAGATGGGTTCTAGGATGACACCGGTTCGGCCGAGCACCTCCATAGAACTCATGTGACATCGGTACCATTTTACACTCTTAGGTGACACCGGTTCGGCCGAGCACCCTAAGAGTTTTGCCCCTAACCCGTACTCGGATAGTCGGGATTTATGATACGCTTATCGTTAAGTGGTAAGTAAGAACTAGTGACGACTAGTTAAGGTATGAGCTCATAACCTAGATGTATGACACGTTATGGGTGACACCGGTTCGCCGAGCACCTGATTCGATTGTCTTTTAGGGTGGCCCATGAGGAAGAGAAGTTCATGATTATGATTATGTCACTCAGCTTTGTCCCATATGAATGTTACTATTGCCACTTTATGCCACCAATGATGATGATGCTTGATGTTATGTTTTATGTATGTGCATTAGGTAGTGCCATGCATACATTTTCTATTATGTTGCATTCATGACATTAAGATCATCTTAAAATGAATGGACCTTGGCTAACGTATATTTTGAAGTTTAAAATGAACTAAATGCATGTTCAGACTTTTCGCATAAATAAACCCAAGGTTCTGAGGGCGTAGATGATGACACCTAGGTAGTAGGAGACCTCTTGAGATTCTTTAGCAAGATTCTCACTCCTCTATCTCTTTCTTTCCGTCACGTCTTGAGATGGCGACGTTCGTAGTGTTCGTGGACACCCCGACATGGGAGGTGCACTATGACCCGGCTCACGGGTCATACCATTTTGAGGGGCAGTGCACGGTGCGAGTTTTCATGTTCGTAGGACGCCCCTTCGCTCATCCCGTGCACACCCATCGCTTCTCCCGATCGCACCTATGGCGGCGACGGCGGGTTTTTGAGCGTGCGGCAGACGCATGACGAGAGAGTGCTCGCATGCACACGCCGCGCCTTAGCCATGCGAGACTATCCCGATTACGTGCCGGACCTACTTCTCGGAGACCGACCCGTCTGGGGACCCGCCTACCCATCCGTATAGCCAGAGCTCTGCCCCTCTCCACCATTGATGAGGAGGCGGTGAGGATACCGTGACTCGACCCGACTTGCACGACGATCGGAGATGCGGCCACACCGCGGGGTCACTCGATCCCCGTTCCGCCTCTTTACGCCCGAGGAGCTCGCACAGTTTCCCGGATACTTGCCTCGTTCACGAGACGGACGTCAGTAGGAGGTGACGATCGACCGATGGAGTACCCGGTTAGAGCACACACCACTTAGATGGGGATAAACCTTCTTTTGTTTAGAGGTTATCCTATTAGATGCACTCGGGTAGGGGAGTAGATTATGTTTATGTTTGATGTTGTATTTCCTTTCTTGTATTTTCCATGTACCAAATCAAGTCCCACGCTTATAAGTGGGCAAATTATAATTATATATGAAATGTTATTCAGTGTCTCTCATGATGTGCCCTTCTATGCTTTATGCTATGATGTTATGAGATGTATGTTTTGTTCGTTGCAAGTTATGACGCATCACGCGGCTCTCACTTTGTATTTAAAAAAAAAAAATTACCCGTATTTTCCGCTAAGTAATTCAAAGTTAAATGAGATCTATGAAGTAACAGACTAATGTTTAACCTAAGTATGTTCTAGAGTATTGGGTTAAAAATTAGGATGTTACACTTTCAATTGTGACGCCTATTTCCTATAGGTAGAAAAGCATATGAGAAAGGGGTTTTAACCATGCTTTGCTTTTTCTTTCCCTTTTTAGCTTTTGAAAAACTTAACCAAATTACTATCAAGCTATGAGCTCGAAGTATAGTGGAAACAGCGTTAGTTACTCTAGAAAGCTACTTTCTGAATTACTATGAGTAAGATAAAACGGGCAAAACATCATTATTTAGAATAACACAGTTAAATATGTTCAGATGCAGCAAATGTAAAAGAGTTAAAGGAGAGAGAGATACTGCACAAAGATTTTTATACTGTTTTGGCCAACCTACCTACATCTAGCTCTCAATAACAGTTGAGTTTTACTAAACCCTTTATCAAACTGAGAAAGTTACAGGATAATCTTAGCAATAACCTTCCCAAGCTCTTACCTATGACTAGTAGTAACCTTTACTATCACAAACTAAGTAGTTATTCACTCGCCTCTTCAAGCTATACCTAAGTAGTCTTGTACTAGCCTCTCTAAGCTAATCTGAGTAGTATTATACTAGTCTCTCTCTAAGCTAACCCCAGACTAGTAGCTTTGTAACATCCTCCCAAAAATAGCATCATTCTTAAGTCATGACATCATATTCGAGAGTTGTTACTTATAAATTAGCGGACCTTTCTTAAATATCTATAGCCATTTGGATTGATTCACGAGATAACTTGGTCATAATTCTACTGACATATATAGCGATGAAACCAAAATATTCATTTAATACAAAGTTCAGTACATTAATAAAGCTCTTTGATGAGCTTTAATGCACCTTTGTCCTCTAACCTATTTACATACATATCCATTCCACTAAATACAACATAACAAAAGTATTAACTTACTACCCTATTGTACTCCTGAGTTCTGTTGCATAGCAGTTTCTCGATTTTCTACATCAACCTGGAGACGACACGGGAATGCACAAAAACATAGGGGTGAGAATTATACAATTCTCAGTAGGATAACTCCCCCAAACACACAATTATAATGTCATTGTCATCGCCCCAGCCACTTCGGTTTATTAAGAAAAAGTGGTCATGCATTATATAATAACGGTTTATTTTTAAAGTTCCAAATTATATTTCCGAAGTGGGTTACTTTTAACATTCAATCACTTAATGTACATATACCATACTATTCAACATCATACACTACTAACTTTCCACTTAAATATATTGGTCTCAATATCAATACTAAACTTCTTCACTCGGCATATAAGACAAAAGATTCCTTAGAAAATTTACTTCTTAAACTTGCCTTGGCCCTTGACTAATCTTGTCACATCTGGGCATTACGTACCACCGTCCCTAGTGTGGCAATAATGGGTAATAGACTATTTTTCAGGACTGAGCTCATTCCTATACATGATCACTGGATTTACTTTCTCCAATTCTCACACAAACCTATTCCTAGCCAGATTTACTTTCCCCGACTCAATTCAAGGGTAGTCAAGTTTACTTTCCCTGACAAACTGGATTTACTTTCTCTAGCCCAAGGATTATGAATCTTATGTTTTTCTTGGTAGTTAGGTTTACTTTCCCTAACAAACTGGATTTACTCTCTCCAGTCCAAGAAACATAATCTTATGCTTTTCTTTCGCATATAAACAATTGTAATAATAATTCGTATCTATGTGTACCTAACCTCATCAATAAGTTCATATGCTCAATTACTCATACTCATATTCAGGTACTCATGTCATACTAGTACAAAATGCTACATTTTCATCCATTCAAAGCATCAATTTATTTTCAGCACAATGGCAGATTTCACACTATTGTGGCACAAATTTATTTTCACATAAAACAATCATTTCAGAGACTACAAAAATGATCAAGGACACCTCAATGTGTCATCAAGGTCCTGTAAATTTTCAGGGTAATTAGAGTTCTCTAACTATATTAACAAAATTCTAAAAAGTTAGTGGTCAGAAACCATCCAACCTCAGCTCAAGAACCAAAATTCATAATTTTTTACCCTAGCAATTGAACCCAAAAAATTATAAATAAAAATCATAGTAAAACCTCAGCATGTTTCTAATATCCTATAAAAATTTCAGCTCATAATTCGATCATTTACTAGGTTGATAAAATTTCACAATTTCACAGCTTCAGATTCAACATTTCAGGCAGCATATGCTTAATTTCAGTTCTTGATTTTTCTAAGGCAGTTTGAATCAAAATAAAAACCCAAGAAAATTCGTGGGACTAGCTAAAGATGTTAAATCCAACATATATATTTTTCAGTTGAAGAAAATGCCCACAACAAGCCCAGAAAATTCGTGATCACACACTGCCTGTCAGAAAATCGAAAATCCAGCAAGTATCACTCAACATCCTTTGACAAAATGATCTCTCTAACCTCATCCAAACACTTCAGTAAAATTCATACATCAATAACAACATAATATCAACCAAATTAACAAGAAATTTCGGATTGAAACCAGTAAGAAGTGCTCAGAAAAATTTTGAAAGAAAAAGGCCAAAGAAAACCCTACTTTGAAAACTTTTGAGCTTGATACTTCAAGGGATGTTTGAAGTGATCTCCCTTCACTTCAAGACACCAATTTCAGTCCTAAACCCTCCTTAGGCAGTGGGGAAGTGAGGTATTAAGGTGAGGATTTGAGATTTCAATCGGTTAGATTTATAGGGTTTGAGGTGTAGAACAAGTATTGTGAAGGAAATTTGGGGTTTTATCAAGTTTAAGCTTGAGATTTTGAGGTTGGAATTCAAATTTTCACGGAAGCAAACATGGAGGTTGCTGCATCCCTTGCTGTCCGAGAAAGCATGATGATGAGATAAGGTTAGATGGCTTGTATTTATCTTGTAGTTAAAGCATAGGTATTATGTAATATAAATGTGTAATTCTTTAAAGGAAAGAAAAACAAATGGATGGCTAGGATTTAATCTTGCTTTAAAAGATTAAATCTTAGCCATTCACTAAGTCAATATGGATATACATTACCCTTTTGTAGAGATTTAACTATCTTTCGGTGTTAAAAATCGCACACTGAAATTTCACCGAACGGGTGAAACATCGTACCCGGGTAATCAAATATTGCTCGAAAAATATTTTCAGGTATAAAATCTTTAATTCTACCTATTTCTAACCATAATCATATAATTTCTCAATTTCGAGCATTTCCAGGTCCCAATTCTAGAGTTTCAGCTGTCCCGGCAGCTTGTGGGGCCCGCAAAACACTATTCACATTTTTTTTTTTTTACAAATCCATTGGATCATCCTCATCATTGTTCAAACTATCAAATTTTTGAAATTACGACTGATAAAGCTCAAATTAATATTTTGATAATTTTTAGGGTGTTACAAGCTTACTGTATTGCCGCATTGTAAGTAGTTTTTGCTTAGCCTCTCCAAGCTATCTAACACTGATCACTACTAGATCAAGGTTACAAAAGGTTTATTTTTGGGTTACCACTCAAACTAATCTACAATCAAGTTTTTCTTACGATGTACAAAACAGACTTGAAAAACTAGAATGACTTCTTTCTAAGATTCTTCCTTGGAAGAATGTATGATCAACTAAGAATGTAGAAAGAAGATTATTACATGCAAGGAATTTATCACAAGATGTAATGAACTATACAGGGGATGAGGAGAAATTTTTTGCAGCGTTTCAGCTCCTGTGCAGCATCAGACTCTAGTTTTTTTTTTTAATAGCCATAGCATCTCTATTTATAAAAGGTCTTCGTTTATGACCATTGCCCTTGATTAGTTGTCTAAGTGACACGTGTTGATCATCTGTTTGTGTCTTAGAAAAGCAATCTAGAGGAGTAGCTCATTGTCTGTCAGAGCTGTTCCAGAAGTCATGGTAAGATAGAAGTTTCTGAGGTCACTTCAGAAACTACTCTTTAATTTTTGAACGAGGTTTCTGAACTCTTCCTTCTAGAAGCTGGAGTGGTTGAACAAGTTGGTAGAAGAGATGACATGCCAGTCAGTGACTAGGATTGACTTTAATAATTTCCCTTCTTTTTCCGTAGAGTGCACCGTTTTATTGTGATATGAAGTTTCTGAAATGTGATATCAATTCCGTGATATATATTTGATTTTCTAGTTTTTAATCAAAGCTTGTAGATAATGAGATGATAGCAATCATGAAGATTGAAGGTTGTAGAACACATTCTCTCCAGAGCTTGTTTGATTTCTTCAATTGAAGTGTACTTTCTGAAGATCCATGCCTTGGTTTCTTGTATATGATAATTATCTTTAGACCATTTAGCCTGTGTACATTCAATCCATGATATAATGTTCACTTTCATTGAGTTCTTATCTCTTTACATGAGATAAATCATGTTTGCACATATGAAGTGAAATTATTTACGCTTTATGAACCTTAACATGCAAATAGAAGAACCTATTTGCTATTCATGGAAACTCAATGAACACATTAGTCATTCTTCAAAATATTTTCTCAAAATTGGTTTTGTTATCACTCAAAACATTTTGCAATAAAGCTTTCTGAAGGATTCTAGAGCTAACAATCTCACCATTTTTTATAGTGACAAACCAATGGAAGAAAATATTTTGATGAGATTTTGAAAGAAATAACATGATATGGATTAATATAGAACCAATTTCTTTTAACACATCATGAGATGTGACTTTTAGAGAGCCCATTTCTTAAGGTGTGATAGAAACATTTGATTACCTTAAGTTATTTAGGTCAAAGTGTCTTGTTTCTCTTGAGATTTCTGAAGTTACTCAAAGTACTTTTTGAGAGGTATTAGAGAAAAAGAGAAAAAAAGATATGATCGTTTTAACTTTTTTGAAAGAATACAACTTGATTTTTAGTCATTATGACTTTTCTCAAAAAGTAAAGGTGTTTGAATAAAGTGAGTAATACTTGTGACATTTCTTCTTGATTTGTTTTCTTATCCACCACATCCTTATCCAAACATTTTTGAAACTTGATTCAATTTTTGAATGAAGACTTGCAACATACAAACTTTGCACACAAGTGAAGTTTCTTATGCTCATGGAAATCTTATTTTAGATATGATCAATGAATATAAAATGAGATTTCTAAAGCTCAAACAGGAACTGTTCCTAATTATGTCAGAGCATCATTTTTTTGAGCTCATGAATGAAAAGAAACTTCATTGAAATGTGCTCTAGGGCATATGTTTCTTCGAAAACAGGGAAAGACCTTTAAAACCATATAACATAGCTTATATATGGGCATGCACATGGATTTCCATATCTATCAAGGCATATGACTCGATATATTTCGGAGCTAACCATACAGATAGAAACTGATGTACATAGGCATTAAGAATCAAAAGAAAGCTAATGTAGCTACATATTGGATTAATCTAATGAGCACGCCTACATCAACATCAGTATACCTGATTAGCTAAACCGAATCCATCAGAGTGTGCAGATTATATATATATGCCATGAAAGATCTTATCATAGCAAAACACTAATCATGACAAAAATTCAGAAATCAGATATATTAAAACAATGGTAAGAAAAAGAACTAGAGTGTAACACCCTAAAAATTAGTTAAAAATTAATTTAAGTTTTATTAGTCATAATTTGAAAAATTTGACAGTTTTAACAATGATGAGGACGGTCCAACCGATTTGTAAAAAAAAAAAAATATGAATAGTAACTTGCAGGCCCCATAGAACCCCCGGGACAGCCAAAATCCTAGAATTAGGCCCTGGAGATGCCCAAAATTGAGAAATTATATGGTTATGGTTAGAAATAGGTAGAATTAAATATTTTATACCTGCAATTAATTTTCGGGCAATATTTGATTACCCGGGTACGGTGTTTTACCTGTTTGGTAAAATTTCGGTGTGCGATTTATAACGCTGTAAGTTAGTTTAATCTTTACAAAAAATAGATGTATATCCATTTAAATCAAATGAATGGCTAAGATTCAATCTTTAATAACAAGATCAAATCCTAGCCATTCATATTAGTTTTTTTTCATAAAGAAATTAAACTTCATATTAAAGAAATAATTTATGCTTGTTATAAGATAAACTCAAGCCACCAAACTTTGACATTTCTTCTTATCATTCTCGGCCATGAACCAGCTGAATACAGCCTCCATTTCTTTCCTTCCAAACCTCCATTGATATGTTTCAAGCTTAAAAAATCATAGCCTAAAGTTGCTAAACACTCAAACTTCCTTCACAAACCTTATTCTACTCACCACCACCTACAAAACTAACCGATTGGAATTTTAATTTCTCACCAATTCTCACTTTGATATTTCATTCTTCACTATTTAAGGGAGGATTAGGTGCTTTTTGGAAGGTTTGGAGTGAGGAGAATCATTCTTGGAATATCAATTGGAGCCAAGATCTCTAAAGCTCCAAAGAGTAGGGATTTTAAACCTCTTTTGTTTGAGACTCATTTTTCTATTTTAACCACTGATATGATTTAATATTTTTGGTTATATTGGTTGATAATATATGAATATTGATGTTTCTAATTTGGTGATGTGTTTGGATGATGTTAGAAATCACTTTTGTCAAAAGGAATTTTGGACTATGCTGCTAGAATTCTCGGATTTGTACTGGCAGCTTGTGAATCATGAATTTTCTGATGCACTTGTAAACGTTTGTATTAGCTGGAAAAATTATATGTTGAAGCTAACATCTTAAGCTAGTTCCATGAATTTTCTTGAGCTTTAATTTCGACTTATACTGCCTTGAAAAAATCTGGGACTGAACTAGTACCTATGCTGCCTGAACTGTTGGAACTGAAGCTGTGATTTTGTATAATTTTGTTATCATAGCAAATGATTGAATTATCCTTTGAAATTTTTACAGGATTCTTAGAACATCTCTAAGTATAACCATGATTTTTATTCTGAATTGATTCAATCACTTTCTAGGATTAGAAATTATGAATTTTGGTTCTTGAGCTAAGGTTGGATGGTTTCTGGCCACCAAATTTGTCTAATTTTGTTAATATAGTTAGAGAACTCTAATTACCCTGAAATTTTCACAGGACCTTGGTGACACGTTGAGATGTCCTTGATACTTTTTATAGCTTCTGAAACGATTTTTTTATGTGCAAATAAATTCATGCCACAATAGTGTGAAATCTGTCATTATGCTGAAAATAAATTGATGTTTTGAATTGATGAAATGATGGCATTTTGTACTAGTATGACATGAGTACGTAAATATGAGGATGAATAATTGAGCATGTGAACTTATTGATGAGGTTAGGTACACATAGATATGAATGATTATTACAATTGCTTATATGCAAAAGAAACGCATAAGATTATGTTTCTTGGACTGGAGAAAGTAAATCCAGTTTGTTAGGGAAAGTAAACCTAACTACCAAGAAGAGCATAAGATTTATAATCCTTGGGCTAGAGAAAGTAAATCCGATCTGTCCGGAAAAGTAAACCTGACTACCTTTGAATTGAGTCGGGGAAAGTAAACCTGGCTAGGAATATGTCCGTGTGAGAATTGGAGAAAGTAAATCCAATGATCATATATAGGAGTGAGCTCTGTAGTAAATGTCATGCATTATAACTCTATATATGTGTATGACTGTTGGTTGGGAATGTTGTGGGTTATTGCCATACTTAGCTTGGTATTGAGCCTGATCAACTCAATAATTCTTGTTTGGTGTGACAGGAATCGATGACTTCAAATCAGCGTACTAGGAACAGTGCTAGAAACGAAGCGAGTATGATGGACACTTTCCATGAGATGGTGGCTGCCATGAGAGAACAAGCTGTAGTAGCCAATAGGATGATGGAAAGGTTAGACTAACATGCCGAAGGAAATCCGATTGGGAATCCTGGAGGAGCAGAAGTGGACATAGAATACCAGAAATTTGCTGAGTTCAGGAAGGCAAACCCTCCATCTTTCTGATGAGCTTTTGATCCAAATAAATCAGAAGAATGGATCAAGGCTATGGAGAAGGTTTTCTCCGTTCTTCCTTGCACTTAAACCGAGAAAATGGCTTTTGCCACTTACATGCTAGAAGCAGATGCTGAATTTTGGTGGGTCGGCACCAAGGGATTATTCGAAGCTTCTCAAACTAAAGTCACCTGGGATGTCTTCAAGGAAACTTTCTACCACAAGTATTTCCCTATTTCGGTGAGGAATGCAAAAGAGCTGGAGTTTATGGCACTCAAGTAAGGGTCTATGAGTATAGCGGAGTACATAGCCAAGTTCGAGGAGCTTTGCAAGTTCTCTACTATTTATCAGCGTAATGCAGATGAAGCTTGGAAGTGCGTGAAATATGAAGGAGGGTTACGTGAGGACATCGAAGCTGCCATGGGTCTCTTAGAGATTCGGGATTATGCAACCTTGGTAAACAAATGCCGCCGTGCCGAGGACTCCAACAAGAGATTAGCAATCGTTCAATCTGCTAAGAACACTTCAAACAAAAGATTGCCACTCAAAGACCAAGACTATGAGGATATCCCGCCCTTGAAGAAGCAGTTTCAACCAAGTCCATATAAGGATAAACGACAACAGCAATCAAGTTCATGCCCAAAATATGGAAGGGATCATGGGAATAGGGCTTGCTTAGCTGGACAAAATGTGTGCTATGGCTATGAAAAACCAAGACACAAGATTTGGGAGTGCTCGGATAGGCATTCAAAAACAACTACAAAGCCACAACACCAAAGTAGGGTCTTTGCAACGCCTCATTTTTCTCTAAACTTTTAAATGACCAAAATGCCCTGAGGTCATTTTTACCTGAAACACGAGGACAACTGGCCTCGGCCATCCTCACAGGACTTTTATGATATATGAAGGGGATTATATGTATATGAATATTTAACAAAGCAGAAAAATCTCATTTCTGAGGTTTCTGTACGTAAATGACCAAAATACCCTTAACCCGATTTAAGGCAGTTTAAGTTGACTTTGATCCGAACTTGTCCCGAAGATCAAAAATGATGTTTTAAGGCATGAACTATGTTGGTTTAAGTCCCGGAGGCCCCGGCAAACTTTTGACAAAAATTACGATTTTACCCCCGCTTAGTGCATTTTAAACCTAACGAGTTACTTAACTTAAACCTGAGCAATATTAGGCTCTAATGAAAGGTTAATTAATTTCCTTCTAGAGCTAAAATAATTATTTGAGGTTGCTTAGAGCCTAAAATTGCTTAAGGAAATTAATAACTCATTTCTAATTCTTTTCTTTCTTTAAAGAAAAAGCAACTATGAATAGTATTTTCACTATTCACATTTCCATTCCTAAGAACACTTCCATTCCCAAGGAAAAGTTGTCACACTTCAATCAATAGTCATAGGAGTTTAACCCCATTAATCCTACAAGATCACTCTTAATCCAAGGTATTCACGGCCCTAATCACCTAATTAGCTCACTTAAACACTCGGTTACACAACCTTAATTAGTGACCTAACCTTGTTTGGTCCTAAACACCTCACTAGTACATGATTAAATTGAATGAAATGTCTTCCCTCACTTGGCCTTATGATTTTCGGCCACTCCCCCTGAAATTCAAAAGAAATGTATTTTTATATAGTCAATCAAGTTGTCTTTCAAGCCACCCTATGAACCATACCTACCATGCTTTCAATCACACCATGAATGACAACTCAAGAAGATTTTTCTTCCTTCCCCTTTCCCCAAAATTTTGGCCATACCCCTTCCCCTCTACTCCTTCATGATTCATTTGTCCTATAAATACACCACACTACATATTCCCATTCTTTTGCTCACTTCTTGCAACTCTCTAAAAGCCTCAAGCTTTCTTACTTCTTTCTTCTTCCAAGCTCTCAAGTGTTCTTCAAGCTCAAGTCTTCCTCTCATTTTCAAGAAACACAAGGTAAGGAACCTTTCTAAACATGTCTTTGATCTCTATGTTGAATCTTGTTGGGAAATGATGAATGGTTGAACCTCCATGTTGTTTTCTTTTTTGGTTTCTTCCTTTCCTTTTCCTTTAGTTTTCGGCCTCAAGGCCTTGAATATGATGGCTTGATGATGAGTGTCCTCTAGATGTGACCATGAGTCCATCTCTCATGAGACCCCTAAAGCTTGAGTTTTTCTTAAAGAAAAGCTTCATCTTTTACAAGTTTAGTTAAGGATGAGTTTATGTTTTTCTTGAACATTTTGGATCTTCTTTCTTTCCCTCCTCATTTTTTTCGGCCATGAAGGCCTTTGAAATTTAGAAAAATGAAAGCTTGATGATGAGGGTTTCATGTCGATGCTTGTCACATGAACAAACTCTAAAGCTTGAAACTTTGACCTTAAACCAAGCATGGTTTCGGTTTTGCTTTCTTCTTTAGAATGAACTTTGTTTAAATATTAGTTTTGAGGGAAGCCTTGTACTCAATGATGAGGACTTAGGATGTTGATGCCATAAATCATCAAGATCCTGGTCCCTAGAGTTTAAAAATAGTTCATTCTTCTTGATGAAAATTCGGCCACTTTCAAGACCTTTGAGATTATGATTTATGTTGAGTATCTTAGTACTAATAGTTTTCTTTTCTTGTGAGGATGAGGTTTGGGTTGGAACTATGTTCTTTTTAAAGTCTTGCAAGAGCTCTAGACAAGATATAAAAGTAACTTGCATTCACGTTTATTTTATGCTTTGCATAGCACGTTTACTTTCTATGCTATCACTAAACCCCAAGATAAAGAATGAACTTGCATAATGCACATTTAAATTCCAAGCTTTGCATTACATGTTATATTTCAAGTCATCACTAAATTCAAAGGCTAAAAATGAATGTACATTTCATATCTACTTTATGCTATCACTTTACTTTCTAATGAACTATCAAAACGGAATGCATGACACGTTTACTTTTATGCCATCACTTAAAATTACTAGAGCTCAAAGACTTGCCTATTTCATCTTGAGAAAAGATAAACTTTGCCTCCATGAAGGTTTGAAGCCCCAAAAAGGTTCCAAGAGAAACTAGCTACCTATGTGCATTGAAAAAGAAGTTTTATACATGATTTGATGACTACTATTGTTTTTGGATCTGCCTTAACAGTGCCAGCCCCTTAAGTTCTGTTTTAGGTTACTGGTAATCGATTACAGGGCTTATGTAATCGATTACCAGAATGCCTTGGGCACCCAGATATGAGTTTTGGGCCTGTGTAATCAATTACAAGAATATGTAATCGATTACACAATGTTCTGGAAGTCCCAAAACATGTTTCTGGACCTTAGTAATCGATTACCACTCCATGTAATCGATTACCCAGGTGTTCTTGAGGCTCAGAATGCATTTTGCAACCGAGGTAATCGATTACAAGGCTCATGTAATTGATTACCAGAACCTCAAACTTCCCTGTTTTAGAAAGTTGAGCCAAGTAATCGATTACAAGACCCATGTAATCAATTACCAGTATCTAAAATGTGTAAATGAGTGTTCCTTCCTCTATGTGAATATGACTTAATGATCTCGCATGCCTATTCTCGGATTATGAATATGATGATTTAGTGTTTACCTCATGATTTGTATGATGCTATGTGAACTATTATGCTTAAATGATAGTTTTATTTATTGCATGCGATTGTTCTTCAAGAACTTAGAGATGCCTATGTTGTAATAATAGATATGTGACAAGTATAAACTAAGTGGCATCTCAATAACCATGCTAAGACTTAAGGTGACTTAAACTATGAGAAAATGACCCTTGAACCACCAAACTAAGGGTGGGGATAAGGTGATTCTAGCCCCCTAGACCCGTACTTTATGTCGGGACCTTTAACTTATCAAAAGGGATAAGTCCATGTGCTAGTGACGACTAGCGTGGTATGAGTTCATAACCTAGAAGTTTCTCCAAACAGAGATCAGTTAGGGTGACCCCAGGAAGAAAATGATGTGGTTTTAATGTCACTTAAAGTAACCAAGATAAAGTACCATGTACCATGTTCCAAGAACTATGTTTCTATGCACCATGATCTATGATTTTATGCACCATGAACTATGAATTTATGTTCCATGATCCATGATACTAGGAACCATGATTTATGATTTTACGTACCATGACTTGTGATTCAAGTTCTATAAGGTATAGACTACGTAACCAAGAAGTTTTAGAATTAAAAAGAATGGACCTCGGAGGTTAACATTTGCGAACTTCATAATTGAACCATTATATGCCCACGATTTTACTAAGAAACCGAGGTTTCTAGAGACGTAGATGATGATACTTAGATATGAGGAAAAACCCTACTGAGTTTCTTTAGTAAGAAATCTAACTCCCTCTATTTCTTTCTTTCCGTCACGTCTCTAGATTCAGATGGCGATGTTCGTGCTCTACGTTGAGACACCCACATGGGAGTTCTACCATGATCCGGAGCACAGATCATACCATTTTGAGGGCCGCTGCACAGTTCGTGTATTCATGTTCCCCGGACGATCGTTCACTCACCATGTAGATAGCTTTCTTTTCTCACCCATGTCCCCTTACGATGATGACATGGTTTTTGAACATGCTCACACACGCAACGAGAGGATTTTCCAGACCTACACTGTAGGCTCGGGCGCCGTACCTGAGTACATACCCCGCTCGCAGCATTAAGAGGAAGACCCTTCGGAGGAGCCACCCACCCACATGTATAGAGAGGACTCTGCCCCTACTCCCCCATGTATGCCAGCAAGTAGTGAGGAGACGGTTACCCAGCCCCGGAGGGCTTGCATGCTCGAGTCGCGACCCCGACGCGGAGGACTTGTTCAAGTTCCCACTCCTACTGAGCTTCGTTTGTGGATCGGCTATGTCCCACCTTACCCGTGACCTTAGCTGTATGGGTTAGAAGGTAATCCTGAGCGCACACACGACATGTAACATCCTAATTTTTAACCCAATACTGTAACATCCCCTGCTGCTTTATGGATTGACAACTGTCCCCACAAACCAACACGGGTCTTTTCAGCGTGCTTTGTCCTCACTCGCACGCTTCCTAGGAAAACTTCCCAGGAGGTCACCCATCCCAAAATTGCTCCAAGTCAAGCACGCTTAACTGTGGAGTTCTTTCAGTTTGGGCTACCGAAAAGAAGATGCATCTTATTGGTATAGGTAGTACAAATCAATTCATATAAGCCCTCCTCAACTGTATAGTCCCATACCTATACAGTCTTAGGATCCCTCTCATTCGGGTGTGTAATCGGTTCATTCATGTACCCCTCCGCTTTCGAAGCCTGCCAGGAGCCGCTCCTTGTCCGTGCCTCCGTGCACCGGCGATCACTCCCCGACTTCGCAATCCCCGGGCGTTACAAATACTCTAGAACATATTTAGGTTAATCGTTAGTCTGTTACTTCATAGTTCTCATTTATCTTTGAATTACTTAGCAGAAAATACGGGTAATTTTTTTTTTGAAAAACAAAGTGAGAGCCGCGTGATGCGATAAGCAATAAACCATGTATGGTAAACAAATGTCTCACAACATCATAACATAAGGCACACCATGAGTAACACTGAAGATCATCTCATATATATATAATTTGCCCACTTATAAGTGTGGGACTTAGTTTAGTACAGGGGAAATGCATAAAAGAAAATACAACATAAAACATGAACATAATCTACTCCCCTACCCGAGTGCAGCTAATAGGATAACCTCTAAACAAAAGAAGGTTTATCCCCATCTAAGTGGTGTGTGCTCTAACCGGGTACTCCATCAGACGATCGTCACCTCCTATTGGCGCCCATCTCTTGGACGAGGCAAATATCCGGGAAACTGGGCGAGCTCCTCGGACGTGAAAAGGCGGAACGGGGATCGAGAGTAACCCCCGCGGTGTGGCCGCATCTCCGGTCGTCGTGCAAGTCGGGGCTGAGTCACGATATCCTCACTGCCCTCCCTCATCAATGGTGGAGAGGGGGCAGAGCTCTCGCTATACGGATGGGTAGGCGGGTCCTCGGACGGGTCGGTCTCTAAGAAGTAGGTCCGGGGCACGTAATCGGGATAGTCTTGCATGGCTAAGGCGGCGGTGTGCATGCGGAGCACTCTCTCGTCATGCATGCGCGCACGCTCAAAAACCCGCTCGTCGTCGCAATAGGGTGCAGTCGGGGAGAAGCGATGGGTGTGCACGGGATGAGCGAAGGGGCGTCCTACGAACATGAAAACCCGCACTGCACCGCCTCAAAATGGTATGACCCGTGAGCCGGGTCATAGTGCACCTCCCATGTCGGGGTGTCCACGAACACTATGAACGTCGCCATCTGAAGACGTGACGGAAAGAAAGAGATAGAGGGAGTGAGAATCTTGCTAAAGAATCTCAGTAGGGCCTCCTACTACCTAGGTGTCATCATTTACGTCCTCAGGAACCTTGGGTTTATTTATACAAAACGACTGAGCATGTATTAAGTTCATTTTAAACTTAAAAATATATTTTAGCCAAGGTCCATTCATTTTAGGATGATCTTAATGTCATGAATGCAACATAATAGAAAATGTATGCATGGCACTACCTAATGCACATACATAAAACATAACATCAAGCATCATCATTCTTGGTGGCATAAAGTGGCAATAGTAACATTCATATGGGACAAAACTTAGTGACATAATCATAATCATGAAACTTCTCTTCCTCATGGGCCACCCTAAAAGACAATCGCTCTGGGGGTGCTCGGCCGAACCGGTGTCCCCCAGAACGTGTCATACATCTAGGTTATGAGCTCATACCTTAACTAGTCGTCACTAGTTCTTACTTACCACTTAACGATAAGCGTATCATAAATCATAAATCCCGACTATCTGAGTACGGGTTAGGGGGCAAAACTCTTAGGGGTGCTCGACCGAACCGGTGTCACCTAAGAGTGTAAAATGGTACCGATGTCACATGAGTTCTATGGAGGTGCTCGGCCGAACCGGTGTCATCCTAGAACCCATCTTAGTACCTTAATTTTCAAAATCTCTTTAAGTCCCCAAATTTGTCGGAAATTCGGCGGCACAACGGTCATTACACCGAATTTCCTTCCAAATTTGCTTTATGCCACATAACATATAACCTCATAAATTCCTCATATGAATAACATCATCATCATTAGCATACTTCATGCATCATCATAAAATATTCAAACGCTTACCCTTACGGTAGCTTATGCTTTAACCCTTACGGGTCTTAATCTTGAGATATAGTTCTCTACATCCGTCGTTCATATTTTAAGCACCTAAGGCTCATAATTAAACATCATTCATAATCCTCTCATTTTACTTTTAAAATCTGAATAGCATAGGGTGGAAATCCTAACATGTGAATACGGGGTTCTAGAACTTACGTTTTAGACCCTTTCTTGGTTCCGTTTTACTAAGGCGCTATGGATTAAATCTAAATCAATTATGAGGCATTCCTATGCTTAAGGACTAATTATTAATCATGTTTATCATGTTGTAAGGGTGCTGGACAGAATCCAGAAAATTAAATGTTCTAAGAGTTCTACATTTGCATTTTTACGGTTTTCTAGTTACTAGTTTCCCCATAGGTGCTAGAATTCAATTCTAACTCAAATGATACCAAGTTTTCATGTCTAAACAATCTAAATCTGATTATGTCCCCATTAAAACAGTTTGGATTAGTTCCATAAACAAATGGGTCAAAACTATGTTAAATTCTAGCTTTACGGTATTTCTAGTTAGCTAGTTTCTTACCTATCATGCATAGGATCGCTTCTACATCATCATATGATATTTTCACACATTCCAACACGTCAAAACATCATCATACAGCATCACACTCATCACATCAGAACCAAAAACATTTAACTTAAATGAGAGAGTTAAATTGACATTTCTAGGTACATAAGTTAACTAGTTTCTCTTGGAATCATTCTAGAACTTCTAAAACTCTTTGCAAAACATTTTAATTCATCAAGAGGCTAAGTGAAGCCTTAGGTCACTGACCAAAACATATTCCATCCCCTAAAAGATAATAAAATCACAACTTGTGATGACATAACCTTATAAAGATTGTAAAGCTTTAGGGAAAACTTAAAACATAGACTATTGGTCCTAGTAGCTAGATGAAAACTCATTGCAAGCCCATCATCACTACTTGGCCGAAATTATGCATTCAAGGAATACATTCACATATAACTTTAACTTGGAATGAAATGGGCAAGTCTTTGAGCTCTAGGTTCTTAAGTTATGACATAAACTAAACGTGCTCATGCTTTTCGTTTTTAATCTTGCTTACAAAGTAAAGTGATGACTTAAAATTAAATATGCAAGGCATAACTTAAACGTGCGAGCTTGAAAGTAAATATGCATGGTTCAATTCTTCATTTTAGTGCTCTTGGCCCAACAACAATCGACTTTAAGGCCGAAATAGATAGGCATTCGAGAAATTAATTAGGTGATAATGCAAGTTCAATTCTTTATTTTAGTGCTCTAGGCCCAACAACAATCGACTTTAAGGCCGAAATAGAAAGGCTTCGAGAATTAAATTAAGTGATGATACAAATTCTATTTTAATCTTTATGTTCTTAGGTGATAGCTAGAAAGCAAAGATGCATAGCAAGAATGTAAATATGGATGTAAGCATAAAATAAATTATGCAAGTTCATTTTATCTTTCTAGACCTCTTAACAAGACTTTAAAGGAATTTAAACCATAACCCAAACTCATCCAAACAAGGTAAAGTCAAGCTTAGAGTTCTTTAAAACTTAACATAATATTTTTAGGAAATCAAACCATGAAGCTTAGAAAAATTAAGGAAATGGCCGAAATCTTCAAGAAGAAAAAGGAACATTTTAGAACTCTAGAGTTCATGATCTTGATGATATATTAACACCAACATCATGAGTCCTCATCATTGAGTTCATAGAGCCATTTTAAAAACATCATCAAAGCTAAAGTTCTTAAGAGTTCAAGAAAAGAAAACTAAAAACATTTTTGCTCAAGAACAAAGATCAAGCTCTAGAGTTTGTTTCAAGTGATGAACATCATCATGAAACTCTCATCATCAAGCTCTCATTCCTTTGTTCTCCAAGGCCTATGGCCGAAAATGAAAAGGAAAAAGGAGTGGAAATGAAGTTCTAAAGAGAAACAAGAGAAACTATGAACATCAAGCTTGAAACAAGAACTTTAAAGAAAAGAATACATGAAAGAAAATCCCTACTTGGTGTGATGAACTTGAAGATGGAAGAAGAAGATGAAGATGATGAAGAACTTTGAAGAGCTTGAAGAACTTGAAGAACACTAGAACTTTGAGAGAAAAGAAAAGCTTTGAGTGTTTCCTAAACTTAGCAAATGATCTAAAAGTGGTGCAAGCTCCTCAAGGCATTCTATTTATAGAGAAATGAAACAAATGGAGGGAGCTCATGGGGGAGAGTGGCTTCGGCCATGAGATGCAGAATGGAGGCTTCCATGAGTTCCATGAGGTGAGATAATGTGTTCTTGAGGTATGGTGAGGTATGGTTCAAAGCATGGTGAGGTATGGCTCAAGGTATGGCTCAAGCATGGCTCTTTGAGTGAGAAAACAATTTAATATGTGTGGTAATTGGAGAGTGATGGCCGAATATGCATCAGCCCATGGGGGAGGGTTCTTTTCATTTTAATTGTGGTTTAGAGTTGTGTTTAGGTGTATCTTTGATTATGCTTAAGATTAGGAATTTGTAAGAAAGTGTTTAGGTAAGGAAAATGGGTAATTAAGGTGGTCTAGACATAATTAAGGAGTGGTCTTGCACCATTAGTGAGTTAAATCCTCAATTTAGAGTCTAAACAACTCTAGACACATTTCCTTGATTTAAGGAATTGGAGAGAGAAAACACTATTCAAGATTCCAAGACTAGGAGTCTTGAGTTCTAAAAAGGGATTTAAGTTTAATCTAAGCAATTTTAGGTTCTAATTAACTTTAATAAATTATTTTGACTCTAGATTAATTAGGGAAATAAATTAATCTTCGTTTAGAGCCTAATATTGCTTAGGTTTGCTTAATTACGTCATTAAGCTCAAAAGCACTATTCTAGGGGCAAAATCATAATTTTGCACTAAAACTGCCCGGGACCACCGGGACTTGAATAGAGACCTCTAGACACATGAAAACATGTTTTTAAACCTCTGGGGAAAGTTCCGGGCTCAAACGGCACCTTTACCCGCGTAAAAACGCTATAGGGGTATTTTGGTCATTTTGACCCGAAACTGCGGAAAATGAAATTTTCGCTTCCGAAAGCATTCAAAGGCCATTCAATCCCCTTCAAACATTGAGTTGACCCTTCGAGGACGACCGAGTTGGTTACCCTCGAGTTCGGGTCAGGAAATGACCTCAGGGGCATTTTGGTCTTTTCCCTCGGACAGAGAAATCGGGGTGTTACACGACACGTAGTTAGGATAAACCTTCTTTTGTGTTAAGGTTATCCATTTCAGATGCACTTGGGTATGGGTGTCCTCTTGCATGTATCTTTTATGGGTCCATGTATTTCCGCTTTTCAGTTGTATTAGGTGCTATGTATTGAACAGTCCCGCTATTATTGGTGGGCATTTTATATATTAATGTATGAGGTATTTCAGTATATGTGTTCATGATGCTATGTATGGAGCCTTTTATGTGTTTACCTTTCTGCACTTTATGATATCATTCGATTACATTATACCCGGCTCATATTTTACCAAGTGTTTTAAAAGAAAAAAAAATTGGCTCGTATTTTCAGTAAGTAATTTTCAAAGTAATAGAGCTGAGACAAGAAGTAATGACTAATATTTAGCCTCGATACAGACTAGTAGTATTAGGTTGAATATTAGGGTGTTACAGTCTTCACCATAAGTGCTAAAGGGACGTCACTACCCAAGAACCCGACCTAAGGTAGGAACGTTTAGGATTTGAGTGAATTATTTGAATTATGTGTGAATTCCTTATTTTATTCATGAATTTGTCTTTTGAAATTGTTTTCAAATGAATTTTGAGGACAAAATTCTTTTTAAGGTGGGTGGTAATGTAACACCCTAAAAATTAGTTAAAAATTAATTTGAGCTTTATTAGTCATAATTTCAAAAATTTGACTGTTTTAACAATGATGAGGACGGTCCAATGGATTTGTAAAAAAAAAATGTGAATAGTAACTTGCGAGCCCCATAGGACTGCCAGGACTACCGAAATCCTATAATTGGGCATGCCCAAAATTGAGAAATTATATGATTATGGTTAGAAATAGGTAGAATTAAATATTTTATACCTGCAATTAATTTTCGGGCAATATTTGATTACCCGGGTACGATGTTTTACCTGTTCGGTAAAATTTCGGTGTGCGATTTGTAACACTGTAAGTTAGTTTAATCTTTACAAAAAATAGATGTATATCCATTTAAATCAAATGAATGGCCAAGATTCAATCTTTAATAACAAGATCAAATCCTAGCCATTCATATTAGTTTCTTTTCATAAAGAAATTAAACTTCATATTAAAGAAATAATTTATGCTTGTTATAAGATAAACTCAAGCCACCAAACTTTGACATTTCTTCTTGTCATTCTCGGCCATGAACTAGCTGAATACAGCCTCCATTTCTTTCCTTCCAAACCTCCATTGATATGTTTCAAGCTTCAAAAATCATAGCCTAAAGTTGCTAAACACTCAAACTTCCTTCACAAACCTTATTCTACTCACCACCACCTACAAAACTAACCGATTGGAATTTTAATTTCTCACCAATTCTCACTTTGATATTTCATTCTTCACTATTTAAGGGAGGATTAGGTGCTTTTTGGAAGGTTTGGAGTGAGGAGAATCATTCTTGGAATATCAATTGGAGCCAAAATCTCTAAAGCTCCAAAGAGTAAGGATTTTGAACCTCTTTTGTTTGAGACTCATTTTTCTGTTTCAACCACTGAGATGATTTAATATTTTTGGTTATATTCGTTGATAATATATGGATATTGATGTTTCTAATTTGGTGACGTGTTTGGATGATGTTAGAAATCACTTTGTCAAAAGGAATTTTGAACTATGCTGCTGGAATTCTCGGATTTGTACTGGCAGCTTGTGAATCATGAATTTTCTGATGCACTTGTAAACGTTTGTATTAGCTGGAAAAATTATATGTTGAAGCTAACATCTTAAGCTAGTTCCACGAATTTTCTCGAGCTTTAATTTCGACTTATACTTCCTTGAAAAAATCTGGGACTGAACTGGTACCTATGCTGCCTGAACTGTTGGAACTGAAGCTGTGATTTTGTATAATTTTGTTATCATAGTAAATGATTGAATTATCCTTTGAAATTTTTACAGGATTCTTAGAACATCTCTAAGTATAACCATGATTTTTATTCTGAATTGATTCAATCACTTGCTAGGGTTAAAAATTATGAATTTTGGTTCTTGAGCTGAGGTTGGATGGTTTCTGCCCACCAAATTTGTCTAATTTTGTTAATATAGTTAGAGAACTCTAATTACCATGAAAATTTTACAGGACCTTGATGACACATTTAGGTGTCCTTGATAATTTTTATAGCCTCTGAAATGATTTTTTTATGTGCAAATAAATTCATGCCACAATAGTGTGAAATCTACCATTGTGCTGAAAATAAATTGATGTTTTGAATTGATGAAATGATGGCATTTTGTACTAGTATGACATGAGTACCTGAATATGAGGATGAATAATTGAGCATGTGAACTTATTGATGAGGTTAGGTACACATAGATATGAATGATTATTACAATTGCTTATATGCAAAGAAAAAGCATAAGACTGTTTCTTGGACTGGAGAAAGTAAATCCAGTTTGTTAGGAAAAGTAAACCTAACTACCAAGAAGAGCATAAGATTTATAATTCTTGGGCTGGAGAAAGTAAATTCGGTCTGTCAGGGAAAGTAAATCTGACTACCCTTGAATTGAGTCGGGGAAAGTAAACCTAGCTAGGAATAGGTCTGTGTGAGAATTGGAGAAAGTAAATCCAATGATCATGTATAGGAATGAGCTCAATCCTGAAAAATAATCTATTACCCATTATTGCCACACTAGGGACAGCAGTACGTAACACCCAGATATGACAAGCCAAGGAAAGTTTAAGAAGTAAATTTTATAAGAAATCCTTTGTCTTATATGCCGAGTGAAGAAGTTTAGTATTGATTTTGAGACCAATATATTTAAGTGGAAAGTTAGTAGTATATGATGTTGAGTAGTATGGTATATGTACATTAAGTGATTGAATGTTAAAAGTAACCCACTTCGGAAGTATGATTTGGAACTTTAAAAATAAACCGTTATTATATAATACATGACCACTTTTTCTTAAGAAACCGAAGTGGCTAGGGCGATAACAATGACACTATAATTTTGTATTTGAGGGAGTTGCCCTACTGAGAATTGTATAATTCTCACCCCTATGTGTTTTGTGTTCCCCTGTCGTCTCCAGGTTAATCCAGAGAATGATGCGGCTACTGCGTGAAAGAACTCAGGATTACAGTAGTTGATGCTTTTCTTATGCGGTATATGGTTATAGGTATATGTGTAGGTGAATGTAATAGAGGTAGTATATGTATTCAAGCCCACAGTAGAGTTTCTTTATGTAATTGACTTTATAGTAAATAAATTTTAATCGAACTCATTGAATTTGCTATAGTTATTTAATAAAGGTCTATTAATTTATAAGTAACAACTCTCAAGTCTAATGTCATGACTTAAGGATGATGTTGTACTTGGGAGGATGTTACACAGAGCATAAAATAAATTAAAAAGATCAAAGCTATTAAAGAAAATAAGGACGTCTTGCTGAATGTTAGTGGCTTCAACCCAATCCAATCTGGAGGTAATGTTCCTCTGATTTCTCTAAGCATTTGGATCTGTTAAGAGCTTATTGAAGTCTCAGTTAAAGACTGATGTGGTAGGTGAATGGTTGTTGGAGCAGCCCTAGGTGTTAGCTCTGGTATGTGAATGGTTGTTGGAGTAGCCCTAGGTGTTTTCTCTGGTATGTATAGGGGTATAGTTTCCCTAGAATTTGGCGTTTCAGCCTCAGTAGTAACATTCAAAGTAGTGGGTAGTGGAGAGCATGGAAGATGAGTAGAAACAGGATCAGGAACATAATTGGAGGCAGGAACATTAGCTTCTTCAGTATGAGGAACACTGTTCTCTGAAGTCCTATTCTTTTCCTCTTCCATAGGAGAGATATATGAATAGAAGGAAAAGGTTGGGGCACCATTAGAATGATATTAGTCTCTAGTTCAACTCCTTCCTTAGTTGGTTCCTCAATGATAGGCTCGATAAGTGGTTCTTTAGCAATTGGTTCCAGATTGGAGAAAAGCTGATTCACAAAGAAATTAAGTTCATCCAATCCTTCTTTCTCTAGCTATGATTATGATTCCATGGACTTCATCACTGATTCCATCATTTGATTGATAGTCATGAAGTCATCACCATTGCCTTGGGAAGCCGCTTCAGCCTCAATTGTTGTTGTCTTTCTTGGAATGGTAGCTGAATTCGAATTGGAGTAGGTTTCTAAAACCATCTATTCTCTGGGAGATACAACAGATATTGGGAAGGAGGTGAACCTGAACTACTGGGTAATAGGCTTGTAGATTATTCTTCAATTACTACAAAGAGTTCAAAATTGGTAGGTTGTCTTCTTTTTCTGTTAAGACCCTAAATTCCCTTGGCCTTTTCTAGTCTCCTTTTCTCTTGAAGAATTCTTTGCTCCTTAGGGATACGTTCTAATTTTTCCTCATCCTCTAAGGAATTAGTTCCCTTGTAACAACTCCAACTTGTTCAACATCACACATGTTCTTTAAGATAAGTGCTACTCTAGGTACTCCCTTGGGCATATTTTATATTTATGCTTCAGGTTTGTGATACCTGGTGTATATGTTGTAGTAGATAAGTTCCGTATTGCCCTAGGGTCCTGTAGGATCCACCTATGCCGTTGGGAAAACCCTAGATAGGCAGAGAGTCATGGAACATAGGTTGCATACTGTTGCTGCAGAATTTTGTAGAACAGACTTGCCACAACGAATTATACTTGCATTAGTGAGTTATACTCGCTACAGTGAGATTGGTTCATTGTAGTAAGTAGCAGCTTCTTCGGGCTCACTGTAGCAAGCTTTGCTCACTACAGTGAGCGGGCCCAATAATAGCATAGTGTAAAATGATGTAGTTTCATTTAGTGAGCCCCTCACCCTTATAGAACACCAAGGTTGGGATTTCTATCACAAAACTGAAAACCCTTCACTCCCTACACATTTCCTTTCCCCCAACTCAAACCAACCCTAATTCTTCTTCCTCCCAAGTGTTCAAAGGTAAGATTTCATAGGTTTTGTTGACCTTTTCCTTCCCATTTCATATCTTGGTGAATGAGTTATTGTTTGTCTCCATATTTGTCAAGTAAGGGTACTCCCCTAATATTATTAGAGTTATGTTTGAGTAATCTAAAGGTGTTGTAGTCTAATCTTGAGTTTTGAGGCTTCAATGGTAGACGTTGGTTCCATTCTTCCTCCTTGGAGCTCTATTGGTGTTGACGCCATCACTTTCTCCCTTCCAAGTGTATGCATTTAGAGCTTACGACCCTTATATTAGTCATTAGAGCTAATTTTCTTAAATTACAATATGATTGCATGATTTTAGAAAATGTTTCAAAGAGATTAGAAACTCCGATTAGTTTGTTATATTTATCGAAATGATGATTTTCAACTAAAGCATGGAATTTATGTTTTAATGTAAACTCATCGGACCATTATTGGCAAAATGATTTTGTTAAACAGCTAGAGCATGAGTATGGATTAGAGAGTTTTATTCCTAGAGAAATGGCATAACAGACTATTAGAGAAAATAATGTGCTTTATGAATTAGAGACTATACGATAGCTATAGAGAAACAGACAGTGAGTTAATAGCTGAGCCCCAATCGTTAATCTTGGAACCAAGTTATCCCAAGAAGAAAATCTCATAGAGTAGAGAATAGAACCTAGTTAGGTGTCCAATTTAGATCCTAAAGGGATCATAGAGCAGAGATTTTGTTATGCCATGGTTGACATGCATAACTAGAGAAAATACATTTATGCATGTTTAAATGAATAAGAATTTCATGATCAAAGATCCCTATTTCTCTAGTAGAGTACTATTTATGTTTTCCTACAGGATTTCTGTTTAGAGTTATTTCATATCTATGTATGAACTTGATTTAAAGTTATTACATTAACCTATTTTAATGACTATTATATAATTATTTATTCTCTTGGTTGTCCCATGAAGAGGGTTATGGGTGAGAGCCTACTCACTGAGTTTTAGACGAAACTCACCGCTCTCCCTTCCTCCATTACAAGTACGGTAAATGCTGTAAGGCCTTCTCTTCTGCCTCTTCCCCCTCAGTAAAGATATTTTAGTTAGTGAACTTCACTTTGGAGTGAAGTATTCTTTTGCATTTTGTATAGCGATAGAGTGTTCTAGTGCATATGGCAGGAAGGGTCTCGGACCACAGAGATAGATCGGTATTGATTTATTATGATTATTTTGTATCTACATGATTCTAGTTTTCATCTATATTTTGTATAGGGAGACTTAGAGGTCATGAGGCTTACATAGGAATGAGGATTCCTCAAATACCCAAATTGGGTCATGACAAAGTGGTATCAAAGAGCTAGGTTTCTCCTGGATGTCACTAGAGCAAGTGTCCACAAGTAGCATAGTGTTTAAGTAAATCGAAGCATGCCCATTTGCACTAACGAGGCATTACTTGAGGCTTTTAGAGTGTCAATCATGTCTAAGTTAAGAGATATAGTCTTATCTTCCTTTTAAGATTTGTGTCTTATCCCTTGCATTCATGTTCTTTCATATTTAGTATTCCTGAGGCTCTGACTGATGCCAAGCATGTCAATTGCGGAGTATGAGGAGAGGTTCACATATCTGGCCTAGACAGCTGCGGGTATGTTGACAACAAAGACAAAGAAGGTCAGGCGATTCATTCAGAAACTACCTCAGAAGATGTTTCTTAGTCTTCAGCAACATGCTGGCACCATGGATTGTGCATAGATAGTAGACAAGGCTATCGGGTTAGAGGCCGAGATGGCAGGTAAGAGGGCTGTAGCAGATTCTGACTAGAAATCCAGAACTCATGGGTATTTTTCTAGGAGAGTTAGTTCAAGCAAAGGACCTGGCCAGCAGGGTTCCCAGTTGAGTAAGACCACATTCTCAAAGTTTGCCCTAACTAGGCTTACTATTTCTCAGAGTCAGAGCAGAGGTGGTAGCCAGTACAATAGCCAGGGATTAGTTCAGAGTTTCCATCAGTGTCAAACCTATAGGAGGAGCATGATAGCCAGTGCATGGTTGGCATTTTTGCTTGTTATGGCTGTGGCTAGTGAGGTCATAAGCATGTAGAGTGCCATTTTAGACGGGTAGCATCTAGCCAGGGGTTAGCAAACCCCACTGCTTCAGTTCAATCTTACCGGTCAGGGACCCAGGGTGGCCCAGCTACTCCAGCTGGCAAAGGTTGTGGGGTCAAGGGCCTTAGATGCAGAGGTTTAGGTGGCAGAGGTAAAGGCCAGGATGGCTGGGGACAGCCTTGGCTGTTTGCTTTTGTACGCCAGGATACAACAACGTCAGCTAATGTTGTGACAAGTATCATCAGAGTTTTCTCCTTTGGGGCTTTTTCATTGATTGACTCTAGGTCTACATATTCATATGTGTCCCCATTCTTTGCCACACGATTCGAGAGACTTGTTTCTACCTTAGAAAAGTCATTTTTGGTAGGGACACCCTCGAAGGGACCCTTTCTAATTCAGTTTATCTATAAAGAGTGTGAGGTCAAGGTTGGTGGTATGGAGGTGCTAGCAAACCTTCATTTGTTGGATATGTCAAATTTCAATGTCATCTTGGGCATGGATTAGCTAGCTTCATGTCATGCCATAGTGGACTGCTATAGTAAGTCCATGAAGTTTGATGTTCCTAGAGGCGAGTTTCAAGAGTTTAAGGGTACTAGTTGTTTAGTCCCAACCAGTCTGATTTCGGTCATATGTGCCTTGAGGCTCATGGATAAAGGAAGTTATGGGTTTCTAGCTTCAGCTAGAGCCATAGATGCAGTGGTGCCAAGCTTGGAGTCTGTTCTTATGGATTGTGAGTTCCCGAATATTTTTCTAGAGGAACTACTAGGGATGCCACCGGAGAGAGGGAGATAGAGTTTGGGATAGAGCTTGAGCTTAGGGTTAGGCCTATCTCTATACTTATATATCGGATAGCTCCCACAGAGTTAAAAGGGTTGAAGGATCAGTTGTAAGAGATACTTGACAAAGGATTCATCTGACCAAGTACCTCACCTTAGGGTGCTCCAGTATTGTTTGTTAAGAGAAAGGATGGGACTATGAGGATGTGCATAGACTACTGGCAGTTGAGCAAAGTTACGATCAAGAATCAGTACCCTTTGCCATGTATTGATGACCTGTTTGATCAGCTCCAAGGGGCTAGGTGTTTCTCTAAGATTGACTTTAGGCTAGGCTATCACCAATTGAAGATCAAGGGTGAGGATGTACCCAAGACGGGCTTTAGGATACACTATGGACACTATGAGTTTTTAGTGCGGTCCTCTGGGTTAACTAATGCCCCTGTAGCCTTCATAGATCTGATGAACAGCGTTTGCAACCTGTTCCTAGACCACTTTGTGATTGTCTTCATTGATGACATCTTGGTGTACTCTAGGAGCAAAGAAGAGCATCAACACCACCTTAGGATCATCTTATAGATCCTAAGGGAGAATTAGTTGTATGCTAAATTTTCTACATGTGAGTTTTGGCTTGATCAAGTTGCGTTTCTTGGGCATTTGATGTCCAAGGATGGTATCCTAGTTGACCCAAAGAAGATTGAAATGGTTCACCAATGGTCGAGGCCATCTATAGTGTCAGAGATCCGTAGTTTCATAGGTTTGGCAAGATACTACCAAAGATTTGTTAAGGATTTCTCAAGAATAGTGACACTGTTAACCAAGTTAACTCAAAAAGGTGTTAAGTTTAAGTGGTCGGATGCTTGTGAAGAGAATTTCTAGATGCTTAAGATCTATTTGACCATGGCTCCTATTCTTATGTTGCGGGCACAGGAGGTTTCTCAATGTTTTGTGATGCCTCTCAAGTCGAACTTGATTGTGTCCTTATGCAGCATGGTCGAGTGCTAGCTTATGCATCTAGGCAACTCAAGAGACATGAATAGAACTATCCGACACATGATCTAGAGATGGCTGTGGTGGTCTTTGCCTTGAAGATTTAGAGGCACTACCTATATAGAGAGACATGTGAAATCTTCACCAATCACAAGAGTTTGAAGTATATTTTCTAGCAAAAAGGATTTGAATCTCAGGCAGCGTAGATGGTTATAATTGTTAAAGGACTAGGACTACACCATATCTTATCACTTGAGCAAGGCTAATGTGGTAGTCAATGCTTTGAGTAGAAAGTCCATGGGCAGTTTGACCCATATAGCGCCTTTAAGGTAGCTATTGATAGAAAAGATCCATAAGCTAGAGGTAGAGGAAGTTCAGTTTGGGCTTGATGATTCAAGAGCTTTCCTCGCTCATATTGGGGCCCAGTCAACCCTGGTGGAGCATATTAAGCACAGTATAGGGAAAACCCCAAGTTGGTAAAGCTTATGGAGGATGTACATAGAGCAGACAACCCTGAATTTTCAGTGGATGTGGAGGGTGTGTTGCACTTTGAGGATCATCTTTGTGTACTCGATATGGGTAAGTTCAATAAAATAGTAATGGAGGAGTCCCACAGTGCAACATACTCCATATATCTTGGTTCAACAAAGATGTACCAAGATCTTAGATAGCTATACTGATGGGAAGGCATGAAGAGAAACATTGGTGACTATGTCACATGGTGTTTGGTGTGTGAGTAAGTAAAGGCTGAGCACCAAAGGCCGGTGGGCCTGTTACAATGGATAGAGATCCCAAAATGGAAGTGGAAAAGGATAACCATGGACTTTGTAGTCAGGTTACTGTGAACCACTAGAGGCTTCGATTCCATATGGGTGATTATGGATAGAATGACCAAGTCTGCTCACTTCCTACTAGTGAAGATGACCTTTAGTGCGGCTGAATATGCCCAGCTTTACATAGATGAGGTTGTTTAACTCCATGGTGTGCCAGTGTTGATCATATCAGATAGAGAGTCCTAGTTCACTTCACAGTTCTGAAGAGCATTTCAAGAAGCTCTCAAGACTCGTATGGGTTTAACCACAGCTTTTCGTCCATAGATAGATGGCCAATCAGAGAGAATGATCCAGACATTAGAAGACATACTCAAAGCTTGTGTGCTAGACTTTGGTGGGAGTTGGTGTGACCACTTGCCATTGATAGAGTTCTCGTACAACATTAGTTACTAAGCTAGCATCTAGATGGCACCATTTGAAGTGTTGTATGTTAGATATTGCAAGTCTCCTATTCGATTGTTTGAGCTTAGGGAAGCTAAAGCCTTAAGCCTAGATCTAGTATAAGAGACCTTAGAGAAAGTACATGCCCGATTAGTCTCATGTGCTTACTCTACAAGCGGTTCATGTTGATAAAGACTTGTCATATGAAGAAGAATCGGTTGCCATCGTGGATTGGCAGATCAAGAAGCTTCGCTCAAAGGAAGTGGCCTCAATGAAAGTCATCTGGAGGAACTACTTCGGTGAGGAAACTACGTGGGAAGCTAAGGAAGCTTTGAGGATCAAGTATCCCCACTTTGTCCCTCCTCGAAGTATGTTTTAGATTTGGGGACCAAATCTCTTTTAGGGGGAGAATGTGATACCCAATGTATACATGGCAACGGTAAGTTCTGTACTGCCCTAGGGTCCCTTGGGACCCACCTGTGCTGTTAGGAAAGCCCCGGATAGGTAGAGAGTCATGGAACATAGGTTGGGTGTTGTTGCTACATAATTCTATAGAACAAACTCACTGTAGCGGGTAGGCAGGCCAAAAGGCTCATTGCAGCGAGTAGCAGCTTCTTCGGGCTCGTTATAGCGAGCTTTACTCACTGCAATAAGCAAGCCCAATGACAGCACAGTGCAAAACAATACAATTTCATTTAGTGAGCCCCCTAAACCTTATAAAACACCCAAGGTCGGGATTTTTATCCTAAAATCAAAAACCCGTCACTCCCTACACATTTCTTCTCCTCCTCGCTCAATCCAAACCCAATCCTTCTTCCTCCTATGTAATCAAAGGTAAGATTTTATGGGTTTTATTGTCCATTTCCTTCCCATTTCATATCTTGGTGAATGGGTTGTTATTTGTCTCTATTGTTGTCTAGTGGGGGTGCTCCCCTAATATTGTTAGAGTTATGTTTGATTAATGTATAAGTTGTTGGGGTCTAATCTTGAGTTTTGTGGCTTTAATGGCAGGCGTTGGTGCCATTCCTCCTCCCCAAAGCTTCATTGGTGTTGATGCCATCACTTCCTCCCCTCAAGTGAGTAGGTTCGGAGCCTATAACCCTTATGTTGGTTATTAAAGTTAATTTTCATAAATTATAATATGATTGAATGATTTTAGAAAATGTTTCAAAGAGATTAGAGACCCCAATTGGTTTGTTATCATTATCAAAATAATGATTTTCAACTAAAGCATGAAATTTATGTTTTAATGTAAACTTATAGGACCATTACTGTCAAAGAGATTTTATTAAAGAGTTAGACCATGAGTACAGCTTGATCAGAGATTTTATAAATTGCCTTGATAATTTCAAGAGTGAAATAATTATGGATTACAAAGTTTTATTCCTAGAGAAATGTCATAATAGAGTTTTAGAGTAAATAATATGTTTTATGAATTAGAGACTATTTGATAGCTATAGAGAAACAGATAATGAGTTAACGGCTGAACTCTGATCATTAACCTTGGTACCAAGTTGTCCTGAGAGGACAATCTTATACAGCAAAGAACGAAACCTAGTTAAGTGTCCACTTTAGGTCCTAAAGGGATCATAAAGCAGAGAACGCATTATGCCATGGTTGACATGCATAACCAGAGAAAAATACATTTATACATGTTTAAGTGAATAATAATTTCATGATCAAATATCCCTGTTTCTCTAGTAGAGTACTATTTTTGTTTTTCCAGAGAATTTTGGTTTAGAGTTATTTCATATATATATATGAACATGATTTTAGAGTTATTGCATTAACTTGTTTTGATAACTATTATATAATTATTTATTCTCTTGGTTGTTCTATGAAGAGGGTTATGGGTGAGAGCTTACTCACTAAGTTTTAGATGAAATTCACCCCTCTCCCTTCCTCTATTATAGGTGCAGTAGATATTGTGGGTTCTTCGCTTCCACTTCTTCCCCTACAGTAGAGATATTTCAATTGGTGAGCTTTACTTTGGAGTGAAGTATTCTTTGCCTTTTGTATAGTGATAGAGTGCTCTAGTATACATCGTGGGTAGGGTCCCAGACCATAGAGATATATTGGCATTGATTTATCATGATTATTTTGTATTTACATGATCATAGTTTTCATGTATATTTTGTATAGAGAGACTCAGCGGTCATAAGGCTTACGTAGGAATGAGGATTCCTTACGTGCCGGTCACATGTACAAATTGGGTCATGACAAGATCTTTCCTGCAAATGGAGTTTTGTCAGGTTTGCCCTTAGACTCACTTTTTGAGGTTTCTTTCTCTATTTTTGGTAGCTCAGAAGACTTAGGAATTTTTGTTTGCTTTTCTTTCTTAGTTGGCCTTCTTTCTGCCTCTTGAGAGCTTTCAGAGCTACTATCAGGGATAATAATTTGCCTTTTAGCCTCTTTTCTTATATGTCTGCTTCTTACTTTCAGAAGTTTTTCCTACTTTGGCTTCCTTGATATGGGAGGATTGTTTTCTAGAGCTTGTCTTTACAAGTGCATATCTTATTGTCTTCATTGTTTTGAAAAAGAGAAAGGTGTATTTTGTGTCAGTGAGATATTCAAACCACTATTCAATAAGAAGGTATTTCATGTGCTGAAAAATTGTTGTCAGTAGCATCCTATAAAGAACTCCAGCAGTTCTCCTTTTTTCCTTAGGGATACCACTAAGCATGTAATCCATAATCATTTTGGGCATATTTATTATCCTATTATCCATCAAGCAAAAAAGTAGCATACAATCCATGCCCATCAAAACATTAGTACTTCCTCACCTAAGAAGAACAGTAAACCGGACTATAGTGAAAACCTTCCTCATTCTTGCGCTTAGCATAGATATTATGATGTCGTTAGGTTTGTATCATGGTGAATTTGTGAGACACCATGAGACTTCCTCAGCATTCACCCCAAGTGACTTGAACCATTCACTCTCTACTAAGCAGTTGACTCTAACAGCTGGAGCCCTAACTACTGTAGATATATCAGACAACCTAATCTCTATGGAGGTGTCTCGAATGATGGTTTTGAGAATAGTATGATTCTTTGCCTCAAAGAAAGAGTAAAAGGCGGTTACCGTACCTGGAAGCACCCTATCTGAGATGTCTAGAAATTCCTGCCAACCCTGAAAGGTGAACACTTCCTTGACTATTGGAACTTGGTTAATCAGAGAGTTGTTCAGCCTTTTTCCTAGAGCAACACTTCTTTGAGAGAAGATTTCTTTATAGATCTCCTATAAAGAGATTTGTAACATCCTCCCAAGTACAACCTCATCCTTAAGTTATAGTGTCATACTCGAGAGTTGTTACTTCTAAGTTTGCGGACCTTTTTTTTCAATTTCTATAGCCAGTTTTGTTAGTTCGCGAGATAACTAGGTCATAATTATACTAAAATATATACCAATGAAACCAAACTATTTATTTAATACAAAGTTAAGTACATAAGGGAAGCTCTTCTATGAGCTTTAACACACCTTTGTTCTCTAACATATTTACACACATGTTCATTCCACTAAATACAACATAATAAAAGCATTAACTACTATACTATTGCACTTCTGAGTTCTTTTGCATAGCAGTCCCTCAGTCCTCTGCATCAACCCGGAGATGACACGGGAATACAAAAACATAGGGGTGAGAATTATACAATTCTCAGTAGGGTAACTCCCCAATTACACCTTCATAATGTCATCGTCATCGCCCCAGCCACTTCGGTTTATTAAGAAAGCGTGAGCATGCAATATGTACATATCAAATGTTCATTTTAAAATTATAAAATCACCTTTTTTTAAGTGGGTCTCTTTTATTATTCAATCACTTAAAACATGTATTTCATAATATTCAACATTATAGGAATTCCTTCAAGACCAATAATTTAACAAGATATACATATACATACGGCAATTACAATGATCTTTTCATGCCCTTGACATAATAAAGGGAACTTTTCCGTGCCCTAATGGGGACTTTTTCGTGCTCTATTGGGGACCTCTTCGTGCCCTACTGGGGACCTCTTCGTGCCTTTTTTATACTAAAGGGGACTTCATTGTTCACTTAGCATGTACATCATCCTCAAGCTCACATATACATGCATAATCATTTCTATATGTATGAACATAATTTTCGAATTTCATAATACTTCAAACCTATATATATTATTCATTCATTACTCATAACATAATCTTGGAAGTCCATGGTATGCATTCATACACATCAACTTGAACCAAATGCCATTAGGTCACTAATTCAATGTATCATCACAACTTCAACATATTGGCAGATTTTTCACTCAAGTAGCACAATTTATTTCTCATACCAAATAATCAATTAAAATACTATAAAAATTCTCAATGACACCTCAATGTGTCCACAAGGTTCCATAAAAATTTCATAACAAAAGAATTATCTAAATATGTTAACAAAATTAGACAACTTCGGAGGTTAGAAACCCCCTATTTACAGCCAACAGCCATAGTTTCCAATTTTATTACCTTACCAGAATGATCATATAAAATCATATAAAAATTCAAGGGGACTTCAATATGTCCTCAATATCCTGTAAAAATTTCAGCTCATAATTCGATCATTTACTAGGTTAATAAAATGTCACAATTTCACAACTTCAGATTCAACATTTCAGGCAGCAGAGTTACAACTTCGGTTCTTGAATTTTTCAAGGCATTAGGAATCAAAATCAGAGCTCAAGAAAATTCATAGAACTATCCTAGGATGTTAGCTTCAACATATAATTTTTATAGCTCATGAAAACACCCACAATTCCCTCAGAAAATTCGTGAACAATCACTACCAGCAGGAAAATCAAAAATCCAGCAAACCACTTCAAAATCTCTTTTGATAAAAATGATTTTTCTACAACCCCAAACACACCACCAAAATTAACACATAAATATCATCATCTTATCCACCAGTATATCCAGAAATTTTGGACCAAACGTAATCAGAAAAGTCCAGCATAAAATTGGAAAGAAAAGATCAAAGAAAACCCTACTTGTGAAGCTTTAAGGCTTCTAACTCCAAGGGATCTTTTTCAAAAATGATTTTTCTTCATTTCAAGCCTCCCAAACAGCACCTAACCCTTCCTTAGGCAGTGGGGAAATGAGGTATTAAGGTGAGGATTTGAGATTTCAATCGGTTAGATTTGTAGGTATTGATGTGTAGAATAAGTTTAGTGAAGGAAGTTTAGTGTTTTATCAACTCTAGGCTAGTGTTTTTGGCATTTGAAGTGAAGTTTGAGCTCTTGGACATGGAGGAACCTGGTTTCCTTCTCCTTATAACATGATGCACGAAATTTTGAGCTTCTTGAAGAAGCTTGGCTTGTGGTTATCTTGTTATATATAAAAGAATGAGTATTATATTATATAATTAAATGATCTTTGACCAAAGTAAGAAAAATGGATGGCTAAGATTTGGTTTATTGGTCAAAGAATGAATCTTGGTTAGCCACTTGGCTCAAGATAAGTGGCTCTCTTTAACTTGTAGAATAAATAGCTTTTACAGTGTCAAAATCGCACACCGAAATTTTACTAAATGGATAAAACAGTGTACCCGAGAAATCAAACATTGCCCAAAAAATAATTTCGGGTATAAAATCTTTATTTCTACCTATTTCTAACCATAATCATATAATTTCTCAATTTCGGGCACCTTCGAGTCCCAATTCTAGGGTTTCGGTTGTCCTGGTGGGTCTGCGGGGCCCACAAAATACTATTTATATTTTTTTTCCAACAAATCCGTTGGATCATCCTCATCATTGTTCAAAGTATCAAATTTTTAAAATTATGACTAATAAAGCTCAAATTAATTTTTTAGATAATTTTTAGGGTGTTACAAGATTCATTACACTTGAAAAAAGTTTCCTTTTTGTGGTTGAGCGATTAAGTTCCCTTTCTTTAGCCATTTTTAAAGTATGTGTATGAGAAAGAAATAAAGGAATGGGTAAAAAGGTTGAATCTTGAGAGGGTTTATGAGAAAGAAAGCGATTACAGAGAAGGTTTAAGTAGGAGAAGATGAAACGATTTTAGGTCTCGATTGTGGAAGATTGAAGATGATGGTAAAAGTGTGGCGTATGAGGAATGGGGGGTTATTTAAGTGATGAAACGTGATGAACAAAGGTGAAATGACGAGGAAGAGAGAAACTCGAAAGAGTGGGAATTATCTCGTCTTTTTCATTCTCTTCAGAAAGAATGGTTTCTAAAGCCTGGAATCACTTTCTGAACATGTTTGCCTTATAAGTTGTACTTCCACTTTTTGACCCATCGGCACATCATAGCTCTCTTATGATTCATCCAATTTTCTGATTTTGAACCTTGTTAGAGCAAATTTATTCCATTTTCTAATCTTCCACACTTCTTTCATATCGTCTTGATTCCTCTTTCACAGCTTGCAAACTGACTTTCTGATCTTCAGACTAATTTTCTGACCATTCCAACTAATGTGATGAACTTGCAAACTGATGTCTCCATATTGGTTTAGTTCAGAGTAGTGAGGGAAGATACCTAAAGATGTTTGTGCATGAATGCTTATGCAAATTTAAAAACTTTTAAGTTCAAAAGCTTTTTCAAAATATAAAAGCAATCTTCAGCTAATGTTTTTATGAATATATGAAACACTTGGTCTTTAGTATTCACAAACATTTACTCAACATCTCCTTTTGGAACAACAAGACCATGAATAAAATCATATTTAACATTGATATGCTTGGATTGAGAATGCTAGATAGGATTTTTAGCAAGATTAATAGCACTAGTATCATCACAAAAGATAGGGATTTTGGAATACTTCATGTGTAACACCCTAATAATTAACTCATCACGCTTAGGACGTATTCCAGTTGATTATTAGATATTACTCTTTGTTTTAGTTTTCCTTTCTTTGTAAATACTTAATGAAAATATGAGCCAATTTTTTTGAAAACATAAGCAAAACGTGAGCCGCACGTAACGTAAGTGATTGTTAACGTAAGGCGTAATCACAAAAGAAAAGCATAAAATAGAAACATCAAATAGGCTCCATCAGATAAACAACCGTCAATACACCATAGTTAAATAGATAATATCCCACCTTTGAAAAGCGAGTTAAGTTCAGTACAACATGGAAATACAAATACATCGGAAGAGGAAAATATAATGGGAAACATGCCTACCTAGTGCACCTAAGGTAGATAACCTCCAAAGCAAAAGAAGGTTATCCTAAATTAGTAGTGGTGTGTGCACTAAAAATCTTGCAAGAGATCTACTACTGCGGGCCCGAAAAGGGTAGAACATAACCAATCCATGGACGAAGCCCGTTGGGAGTGGGCTTACGAAGTGGCTGAACATGGGCTCCATGCCGGGGCACATGGCTGGCCTCCGTGCCAACCTTGGTTGGGTGATCGTCTCCTTGCTACCTTCCCTCATTTGTGGGGGAGTAGGGGCAGAACTCTCGAAATACACGTGGGTAGGTGAGTCTTCCAATGGGTCAGTCTTCGAATACCTCGAGCGGGGAACATAGTCCGAAAAATCATGAACGGCAGATGCGGTGGTTTATGTACGAAGGATCCTCTCGTTGTGCGTACGCACACGCTCAAAACCCATATCATCCCCGTACGGGGAAGTTGGAGAGAAGCAATAGCTAGGTACGGGGTGTGCAAATGGTCGTCCCACAAACATGAAGACTCAGATGGAGCAACATCCCTCAAAATGGTAAGACTGGTTGTCAAGGTCGAAGTGAACCTTCTAGGTGGGGGTGTCAATGAAGAGAACGAACATCGCCATCAAAATCTGAAGACGTGACGGAAAGAAAAAAAGAGAGAAGGAATGAGAATCTTACTAAAGAATCTCAGTAAGGTATCCTCCTATCTAAGTGACATCGTCAACGTCCCCAGGAACCTCGGGTTTTTTATAAAATAGTGAGCATGCAAAGATTCAATTATTAAGTTCTAAAACGTCAATTTCTATGGCCCGTTCATTTTATCATGAGTCTTGTAATGAATGTATCATACTTCTTTATGATATGCATGTCAATACTTTATGTAACAATTAACTTTATAGCATACATCTAACTTCATAGTAAACATGACGTTCATAGAACATGATTCATGAATGACATTCCTTGGTTCTTTAGGTGACTTAAGTTAATTCTTTTCACTCTTGGAGCCACCCTATTACTCTTCCCTTTTGAGAGTACTTCTAGATTATGAGCTCATACCTCACTAGTCATCACTAGCGTATACTTATCCCTTTTGACAAGTTAAAATCTCGTCTTAATAAGTACGGGTTAGGGGCCAAGAATCACCTTTTCATCACGTATAGTTTAATGAGTCCAAAGGATCATTTTCTCATGTTTTAAGTCACCTTAAGTCTTAGCATGTTACAACAAGATGCAATACATAATTCACAATGTCATAATCCTTCATATATGTCTAACATATGCATCTTTAACATTCCATACGAAACTACAACATGCAAAGGATGAATCCTATCTCTAGAGACCAATACCTCACATAGCATTAATGAATTCATGTTACTCAAAAGAGAGATGATGACACCAGTAAGGCATGTGACCGAGAAGAGGATGGAGGGATTCGTAACTAACTTTGCCTAGCTGGCACGGATAGTAGGGTAGGTTGGATGCATTCTGATTTTGTTAGGGGAAAAAGGGGGAAATATATGGGAAGAGGGAGTGCCGAGGGAAGCATTTCATGAAGTTGGAAAGGAGTGGAATTAGGAGAGTGTTAGGTCTCTCGAATACCTGGTTGTTTACCTATTGTTCTTTCTTTTCTGCTATATAATACACACTATAAAGAGGGAGCTAATACTTCCCTGGTATTGCTCTTCTCTGAGGAATTTATATTTAGTTTCTATTCTTTGTCATTTTATCTGATACCAATTCTTACATATCATTAGTCCCCACATGTTTGACACTAACATTAGTCCGCCTTATTTACTTATGTCAAATTACTAAATTAACCAATTTTAACTTCTATTTCCTCTCTTGCCACTCACCTTTTTCTTCTTTTATCCCATCTCCTTGCACCACACAATCAATCTCTTTCTTCTCCACTGTGCCAACCACACCTCCACTATAACACCCTGATTTTTCTATCTGAGGGAAAATGACCAAAATGCTCCTGAGGTCATTTTCCACCCGGAATTCGAGGATAGCCAACCCGGCAGTCCCCAAAGGGTCAACTCAATGTTCGAAGGGAATTGTATGTGAATGAATGTTAATAGAGCAGAAAAATCTCTTTTTCTGAGTTTTCGGATCAAAATGACCAAAATACCCCTATAGCATTTTTACGCGGGTATAAGTGCTATTTGAGCCCGAGAATTTCCTAAAAGGTTTAAAATAATATTTTTATGAGTCTAGACATGTCTGTTTAAGTCCCCGATGGTCCCGAGTAGTTTTTATATAAAATTATGATTTTGCCCATGGAATAGTGATTTTGAGCTTAATGATCTAATTAAGTAAACCTAAGCAATATTAGGCTCTAATCGAAGATTAATTAATTTCCATAATTAATTTAGAGTCAAAATAGGTTATTAAAATTAATTAGATCCTAGAATTGCTTAGATCAAACCTAAATCTCTTTTTAAAACTCAAGATTTCTAGTCTTGGAATCTCGAATAGTGTTTTCTCTCTCCAATTCCTTAAATTAAGGAATTATGTCTAGAATTGTTTATACACTAAAATGAGTTTTTATCTCACTAATGAAGCAAGAGCACTCCCTAACCTTGCCTTGGAATCCTTAATTACATCCTTAGTCACCTAAACACTTTCTTACAAACTCCTAATCTTAAGCCTAATCCAAGAAACACCTAAACATATTAACTCAGCCACAATTAATGAAAGATTTTCCTCCCCCTTGGATGCTCCAAGAATGGCGCTACCTCACCTCCCATATCCATCACATGTTTGAATTCTTACACTCAAAGAGCCATACCTCACCATGCTTGAGCCCATGCTTGAACCCATACTTGAACCCATACTTGGCCATACCTTTGAATGACCACAACCATACCTTGAAGGAGATATTTTCCTCCCTCTCCTCCTTAAAGTGGCAACACCTAGCCTCCTCCCCTCACTCCTTTTATGATGAAAACTCTCTATAAATAAGAGAAGCCTCCTCAAAGGAGCCCTTTGTTCATTTCTCTTACACTTCCAAAAGCTTTCTTTTTTTCAACTTCAAAGAGCTCTTCTCCTTCTTCTCCATTCTTCCAAGAGCAAGCTTCTTCTCTCAATCAAGAAAACACATCCAAAGTAGCAATTTTATGTTGAGTTTTCTTCTTCTCCTTGTTCTTCCTCTCATATTTTAAATCACCTTAAGCCTTAGCATGTTATAACAAGATGCAATACATAACTTATAAATGTTATAACTCTTCATATTTGCATCTCTAATGTTTCAAATGAAGTTAGAGTAATATTGCATAGAGTATTGACATGCATATCAAAAAAGAAGTATGATGCATTCATTACAAGACTCATGATAAAATGAACGGGCCTCAGTAATGGATGTTTTAGAACTTAATAAATGAATCTTTGCATGCTCACTATTTCATAATTAAACCCGAGGTTCCTGAGGACGACGATGATGACACATGTGTGAAAAGGGAAGCCCTATTGAGATTCTTGTATAAGTTTCTCACTCTCTCTATCTTTCTTTTCCATCTTCATTTTCAAACAAGGTTGACAATGACGTCCATGGATTTCCCTGAGGTGCCGACGTGGAAGTAGCTTGATGGTCGAGAACAGAGTGACACAGCGGAAGCGGGGACATAGTCTTAGCTTATTTACATTATAGTTATGTGTGGTTTTTTTGTTGTATGCTCAACCTTTACAGGTGAGCTCAATATATATATCTAACATGGAATATTCCTATATCGTTAATACTATTAATGTTGTTTAACTTAATATTTGAAGTTAATGTTACATGATGATGTGCTGATGTTTCTGTTTATGTCATCCTTTTTATGTTTATGCTCTACATTAATGACCTTTTACGTTACACGAGGCTCACGTTGTTTATGTTTTCAAAAAAAAATTCTACTTGTATTTTCTGCTAAGTATTTTAAAGAAAGTTTTAAAGAATGAGACTAAAAGAATAATAGACTAATGGCCAACCTAAATACGTTCTATGAGTATTGGATTAAAAATTAGGATGTTACATCCACTGTTAACCACCATATTTGCTGCCACTCACCATATCCTCCAGCCACCACCTAGTTGTTTCCTGCCTTTTGCGCCCTTCTCACCACCACCAAGCACCAACCTCTCTCTTCCCTACATCCCCTTCTACCCCTACATCCTTCAACAAATGCGCCCATATTACACCCTATCTAACAAAATAAAAAGCAGAGAGGGACGTGATGAATAGTTTAACAATGTTTCATATTTTTTTCCTTTAGTTTTTTGGATCGAATTAGATTCTCGTTAACTTAAAAGATTGGAGGATTAGATTAAGTTAAATGAGAAAATAAACACCATTAGAGTACCAGACAATTATTTTAAAGTAATTGTCTTAGGAAAAAAATTTTCCTTTCAGAAACCGTGACATTTTCGAAATCGAGAGAAATGCACAATATACATAACTAATTTATTATCAATCAAAGTTCAGTGACAAATAAATAAAATATGTATGCTTTAGATCATTAAAAAGTTCAGTGACAAATCGTGCGAGCAAAATGGAAACACTTGAATGATGAGAAGGATGTGGGAATAGAGAGAAGACAAATCTTCATTACTTGCAAGATACATGCAAGACAAATCTTCTTCATTACTCCATTTCTCATTCTCGGCCAGCATTCAGCAACAAGGAAAAACCATGGCCATGAGCTCCAAACTTCATTTCAAATGCCAAAAACACTAACCTAGACTTGTTAAAAATCTAAACTCCGTTCACAAAACTTGTTCTACTCATCAATACCTACAAATCTAACCGAATGGAATTTCAATTCCTCATCAATTCTCACCTTGGTATCTCATACATCACTGATTAAGGAAGGGGTTGGTGCTGATTTGGTGGCCTTGAAGTGAGCAAAATCAATCTTGGAGCATCCTTTGGAGCCAAGATCCCTAAAGTCATCAAAGTAGGGTTTTCTTTAGCCTTTTCTTTCAAAATTCATTCTGAATGTTTCTGATTGGTCTTGGTCCAAAATTTTTAGTTTTATTGGTTGATGATATATGGATATTGATGTATTAATTTTGGTGGAGTGCTTGGATAATGTTATAAAACCCATTTTGGCAAATCAAGTTTTGAATCATGTGCTGGAATTCTCGGATTTGCACTGGTAGGTTATGAGTCATGAATTTTCTGATGTATTTGTAGATGTTTTTATGAGCTATAAAAATTATATGTTGAAGCTAACATCCTAAGGCAACTCCATGGTTTTTCTTAGGTCCTAAAAATGAGTTTTACTATTTTATAAAAATAAAAAACCGAGACTATTATTGAGTTATCTAGACAGCCAATTCTGAAGCTCTGAGTTGTCTAATTTTGTTACCACATCAAATGAGTGATTTTTCCACTGAAATTTTTACAAGGTATTTAGGACATGTTAAAGTCAAACCATGAATTTTTGTATGATTTGATATGATCATTTGATAGGGTAATAAGATTGGAACTTTGGCTGTTGGCTGCAAATAGGGGTTTCCTAGCCTCCTAATTTGTTGAATTTTGTTATCATACTTAGAGAATTATTTTATTGCCGAAATTTTTAGAGGACCTTGGAGACACATTGAAGTGTCTTGGATAATTTTTATAGCCTTGATTTGATGGTTTAAGATGAACAATAATTTTTGTTATGGATATGTGAAATCTATCATTGTGCTGAAAATGAAGTGATATTTTGAATTGATGAAATAATGACATTAGGTTCAAGTATGATATATATATATATATGAATGCATGTGAGTGACTTTAACGAATAGTTTGAGGCATGATTGGAATCATATTGTGAATGAATATGTATATGTGCCTCATGCATGCATTTGGAAAAATAAAGTGAATGATATACAGATGTAGCAAAAGAGAATATACGAACTTTAATCGTGCATGTTTTGACATATGGAGAAAACAAAAATAAGACTTAGATTGAATAAGGGAAAGGTAAAAGTAGGAACTTTCCCGAAATACTATGAGTGTGTCTATTCTTACATATGGAGAAAACAGAAACAAGACTTAGATTGAACTAAGGGGAAAGCAAAAAGAGGAACTTCTCCCGAGATATTATGAGTTGGTAGACATATCAGCTAGGAATAGAATTGTGTATGATTTGGAAATGGAAAAAAATGAAGTCCGACGATCACGTATAGGAATGAGCTCAGTCTTGATAAGCACTCTATTTCCCTTATGTGGTGTGATCCACTATAAATATCATTTGGTATAAACTATCTATTGTGGAGTTGTCCACGGCAGATACTCGTTGGGTATAAACTAAGTCTTTCCTATGTCAATGGAGAGAGAATGTTGCACTGAATCGAGTTTTACAACATTATATAAGCTAAGTCTTTCCTATGTCAATGAAAAGAGAAAAATGCACTCAATTAAGTTCTATAGCCATAAGAGAAAACTAGAGAATTCCCTTTGATATATCCAGAACAAGTGAAAATAATTTCATTACAGATTTCGACATTTTATCATATGCATATGCATATTGATTTGAATTGTCTACCTAGGATGATTTACTAGATATTTGAACACTGGGCAATATATGTACTAAGTGACTGATTATTAAAAGCTACCCACTTTGAAAGTACGATTTGGAACTTCAAAAATGGACCATTGTTATAAGATGCATGATCACCTTTTTCTAATAAACCAAAGTGGCTAGGGTAATGACGATGACATTATGAGTGAGTTTTGGGGAGTTGCCTCACTGAGAATTGTATAATTCTCACTGCTATGTGTTTTGTATTCTGTGTTCCCATGTTGTCTCCAAGTTGATCCAGAAAATGATGCGGCTGCTACGAAAAAGAACTCGAGATTGCAGTAGTTGATATTTTAGTGGTATTTAGTTGGAGTCATATGTATGTAAATGTAATAGAGATTGTATATGTATTAAAATTCATAGCATAGAGCTTCCTTATGTAATTGACTTTATATTAACTAAATGTTTTGTATCTTTGTTATATATTTTAATCGAAATTATGCTAGTTATTACACAATCCCATCGAATTTGCTATAGTTATTTAAGAAAGGTCTGGTAATTTATAAGTAACAACTCTCAAGTTTGATGTCATGACTTAAGGATGACGTTTCACTTGGGAAGATGTTACATATCACATCTTCAGAGGACGATGGCATCCTTTGTGATATATGTTGATGCACCAACATGGGAGCTGCATTTTGATGCCACGCACCAGTCCTATCATTTCGTAGGCCGATATTCTGTCCACATGTTTGTATTTCTAGATCACCCCTTTGCTCAGCCAGTCATGAGCTTCCAATTCACACCGACCTCGCCCTTCACCGACGACCTACTCTTTGAGCGCACTCGCCCCCGAGGAGAGCGCGTCCGTCATACCCCCGACGCTGCTTCTGCCATCCACGCCTATCCGGAGTACATCCCCTATTCGTCCCTGGCCTTCTCTAAGACCGACCACTCCGAGACGGACATCTCGTCCATGGGTTCCTCCCCCACCATACCCATGAAGTTGGGTAGTGAAGATACCGTGACGCAGCCACTCCAAGGAGGTAGAGTGAGGATGGTACCCTGTCACGGAGCACATGCCCGACCCTCTCACCGCTTGGCTACCCCGGCTGAGTTGGCCCAGTGGGTTGGATATGTACCTCCCATTGGCGAGCAGGAGTAGGATCTGGTAGCTGACTTTAGTGCACACACACCTACATGACTAGGGTAGCCTTCTTTTGTTTGAGGTTATCTATTTTTAGATGCACTGTAGGAGATGGGAGTTCCAGATGTACTTTCTGTATATTTTTCTTATGATGTACGGATGACTGTATTAACTACTACTATTCTAGTGTATGGTGTGACTACTTATGTATTTAAATCGTGATGCAATTTCTTTTATGTTATTATGAGATGACGTTTCCCTCTTGATTTTCTTGCAAGGCGACAATGTAGTTTACTTTTCGCATGCGTATGGCTCACGTTTTGTCTTTCCTTTCAAAAAGAAAAAATTTTACCCATATTTTTGCTAAGTATTTTAAAGAAACGTTTTAAAGAATGAGACTAAAAGAGTAATAGACTAATGGTCAACCTAAATACGTTCTAGGAATATTGGGATGAAAATTAGAATGTTACATTTGTTACTCGGGAATCATGGAAAGCTGGTCCAGGAAAACCTCGAGTGGATGTTTAATGATATATGGGGATTATATGTATTATGTGTGCTAATAGAGCAGAAGAATATCATTTTTGTGTTTAATTATGCAAAATGACCAAAACGCCCCTATGTCTAATTAACACAAAATTAAGTGCCGATTAAGTCCAGACTTCACCCAAAATTCTGAAATGATGTTTTGAAGTGATGTTTGGCCTCTGGTCGAACCTGGATAGCCTTGAAAGGGTTTTGCAAAATGTAACGCCTAATTTTCTTGTAATTTTCTTGTCATTAGAAATTACCGCAATTCAGAGGTAATTATTACATAAGATTTGAGGCCGAACAATCCTCAATAAAGGAATATAACATTAGAAGAGAGGTTAAGAGCGATTCATGCGAGAGTCGCAAATCCCGAATTTCTGTACGTATAAAATGACCAAAATGCCCCTGAAGTTATTTTACTCAGAAAATGAGGATCGTGGGCCCCACCTATTCTCAAAGGGATGTTTTGATGATAATAAGGGATTGTTTGTGTTATGTGTGTTAATAAAGCAGAAGGATCTCAATTTTGAGTTTCGTGTGAAATGACCAAAACGCCCTGTGTGTTAACTCAGATGTGCGTGCCGTGAGCCCGAACCTCACTAAAATGTTTTAAAATTTTTTAAGCCATGATTAACCATTGGTTAAGCTCGGGTGGCCTCAGGCGATTTTTAAGTGAAAGTACAATTTTGCCCTGTTTTGGGCGAGTTTTGCGAATTCGGGATTTTTGATTCAGTATAATCGAAACCTAAGCAATATTAGACTCAAATTAAAGCTTATTAAATTCTAAATATTAATCTAGAGTCAAAATTATGTATTTAGATTGATTAGAACCCAAAATTGCTCAAAAACACCCAAATTGCTTACTAATTCACTTAAGCCCTTAACCGTAAATTCTCTAAATTACTTGAATACCTTGCCTACACCTAAATAATGCATGAAACACACAAATTTCACTTCTTTGGGCTGTAATGGACGAAATTATTGATGCCATTATGCAGCGAAATTATTGCCAAAAGTTGCACTAAAACAAAATCCCAAAATGTCACCATAAGAGACATAATTCCTTAATTTCATACAACTTTGTCTAAAATGATTTTTCCTCCCTTATTTCTCCTGCAAAATTCCGTCAACTACCTCCTCATTTTGGCCAATTAGAAGCCTCAAAATCTTCTATAAATAGGCTTGCTTGAGTGGTCTTGGAATGCTTTGTTCATAACTAGTTTTTAGGAGCACCAAAAACTTTCTTTCTTCCTCCTCTTTGGCTGAATTCTTTCTTCAATTTTTCAAAGAGATTTTGTTTCATTTCACTTCAAGAAATCAAGTTCTCTTCCTCTTCTTCAACTCAGATTAGGTAGGGAGTAGTTTCTAAATTTATTTCTATGCTTTGAGGAGTTGTGTTTTTAGCTCAAAATGATGAAATTATGAACTTACCTTAGCTTTTCATTTCGGTTTTCCTCTTCATTTTTCTTTAACCAATTCGGCCATATGGTCTAGGTAGAACTAAAATGATGGCTTGATGATGAGGACCTTGAGGGTAGGTTGTAAATCCATCACAAGTTAGGCCTCTAAAGCTTGAAAATTTCACTTGATGCAAAACTTTAAAGAATAATGCTTTATGATGCTAAAACAAAGATTTTTAGTTTAGAACTTGAAAGATGTATTTTCCAAGCGTGTATTTCATGTTTATGTTTCAAGTCATCACTTAATCTTTCAAGATAATAAAGAGGTTGCATCTCATATTTAATTTATGCTCTCACTTTATTTTATAATGGCTAAAAGAATCAACGCATGGCATGTTTATTTTATGCCATCACCTAAAGATCCTAGAGGTCAAAGACTTGGCCATATATCATAAGCAAAGAAATATGATTATTGGAGTTAAAGAATTTATTCTTTAAAAAGTCTTGAGATTGGAGCTTAAAAAGATGTAATAATAATTCTCTTCTCCCTTCACCGGTCCTGTGCGGACTACCACCGCTCCGGTTTCTTAATATTCTCTTCTCCTCTCTTTGGTCTGTGCGGATTACCGCCGCTCCAGTTTCTTGCAGCATGTTTATATTTCAAGTTCTTGCATCATGTTTAATTTTCAAGTCATCACCTTAAATCTTAAAGATAAAGAAATGGAATTGCATATCATGTTTATAATTCCAAGCTATCACCTTATAAAGATAAAATTAAAATAAGGTTGCATAGTATGTTTATAATTCTATGATGTCACCTAAATCTCTAAAGCTCAAGACTTACTCCTTTTATCTTAAGTGAGAATTTTAATTGTGAAGATCCTCCCAAGTTTGACAAAAGAATTAGTTTCTAAATGAGTTTTAAGACTTTGTAAGGATTTTACAGGGAACTAGTATTTTATATGCACTTAAAATATGATTCTATGTAATTGCATGAGGTTCATGATTCGGCCACTGATCTGAGTTTAGTATCAATGTATGATAATGATTTGATATGTTTGAAGTTGTGATAATTATGGTTTATTGTTAAGAGAATGATTCTTGCATGTTAGAGATAAAACTAGCTCCCTAGAACAACTGAAGAGCTAGAATTTACCTAGTTTTTGACCCCTTTAAATTTAGCCAATGCCAAATCTGTTTTAGTATGTTATAATTCTGTCTAGGATTAGTTAGCCACGAAAAATTTGGTATCAATTAGACTAGGATTGATCCCGAACACTAAAAATGAACTTAGCAACTAGAAAACCGTAAAAACAAGATTTCTAGAACTCTAGGGAATGAAATTTATGCATTTTATCCAGAATCTTTAGCAACGATAAGAACCAGGTTTTATTATGTTTAAATAAGGGAGAATGATTCATAATTGGTTTAGTAACTAATTTCAGCATCATAGGGAAAGCTGGTAACAAGAAAGGATTTAAAACATAACTTCTAGCATACCGTAAAACCTTAGGAACAACTTACTAACTATGCTACACCATTTGATTTAATAATGTTCTTAAGGCCTATAAATAATCATAAGGATGGTAATAAATCCCTTAGGTGCATAACTAATTAGTTCTATAATTGATAATTCTATGTAAGTATTGGATGCTTATTAAGTACTTGATATCATTGAATGATTTCCTGGCTTGCATGTTATAGTTGCGGTTGCAAATAATGAGAATGCTTATGCATGAAATATTCTTTATTATGTAAAATTTACCTTTGTTGCTAGAAGAAAGTGTATCATTGTAAAAGTGTAATTTGGAAAGGTTCTGGCTAAGGAAAGACTTGGTATTTAAGCGTGTCCATTGTGACCCACCTCTCTTTCCTGGGAATCTCCCAGATGCCTGATTATAGTTGATATATATTATTCTAGCTTAAGACTATAAATGAGAAAATGCTATGATGTTTATGAGTTGTATTGTGATATAAAATGCAAAGATTTAATGGTGACTTAAACTTATAAGAAAATGATCCTTTGGAACCATCAGACTATAGGTGGTGAAAAGGTGATTTTAGCCCCCTAACCCGTTCTCTCAAAAGGGTAGAGTCGGGACTTTAGCTTATCAAAAGGGATAAGTATATGCTAGTGACGACTAGTAAAGTATGAGCTCATAACCTAAATTACTCCCAAAAGGGTGGAGTATAGGGTGGCCCAAGGAAAATAATGATGATGATAAGATTTTAAGTCACCTAAGGCACTAAAGAAATGAAATATGTGCACTGTGTCCATGTGTAGCTAATATTATATGGCGTTCTTTTATGCATGTTATTTTGATAATGATGATGAGGAATATGATGTAATGATAAAGGAAAAGTTCATTGTAAATATGACATGTTAAGATTATGATGCATTATAAGACGCATGATTAAAAATTGACGAACCTCGGTTAAGTATTTGTCCGAACTTAAAATGAATCTTTGCATGCTCACTATTTTAGAATAATCCCGAGGTTCCTGGGGACTTTGATGATGACACTGTAGAAGGAGGTACCCTACTGAGAATTCTTTAGCAAGATTCCCACTCCCTTTTCTTTATTTGCATCATTGTCTCCAGATTCAAATGGCGACATTCGTCCTGTTCGTTGATACCCCTACTTGGGAATTCCACTATGATCCGGTGCATCGCTCGTATCATTTTGAAGGGAGGTGCACAGTTCGTGTTTTTATTTACATAGGTCATCCATTTGCACATCCTGTCCCTAGTTATCGATTTTCTCCTACTTCTCCCTATGGCGATGAAATGGTTTTCGAACATGCACGTCCACTTGATGAAAGGATGTTACGTTCTTATCCCGCTTCATCTGCTGTCCATGGATTTCCAGAGTATGTTCCCGAGACGAGATATTCTGAAACTGATCCTTCAGAGGACACTCCTACTCATGTATATTCTGAGAGCTCTGCTCCTACTCCCACACGTGTAAGAGAGGGTAGTGAGGAAACAGTTGTTCAGTCGAGGTTAGCAAGAAGGCCGTCCATCCGACCCCAGCCTGGTGCATCTCGTGTGTCCCCTCCCGAGGGAGCTCATCAGTAGATCGGATTTATTCCCCCATTTCCAGGACAGTGGCCATAGAAGGTTCTTAGTAGATTTATGTATGTTCATGCACCCTAGTTTTAGGATAACCTTCCCGGCTTATAGAGTTATCTAGTTTAGGGGCATGTATTTCCTTATGTATATTTTCTTTTATGGATTTGCATAAGACAATGATGTATGATCATAACCCACCCTTTGAGTGAGGTTATTGTATGTAAATATATGTTATAATGTGCTTATGGATGTTATATGATGGAGCCAAAGTGATATGATGTGATATATTCTTAAACGTCTTATTATACTCCGCTTACTCGTTCACGTTGTACTCGGCTCACGTTTTCAATTATGTTTTTTTTTTTAAAAAAATGGCTCGTAATTTCACTAAGTATTTTCGAATTATGAAGAAAGAACCAAAGCAAGGAGTAAAGTCTAGTCATTAATCAGATTCAATCTAGGTGTATTTGGTTAATTACTAGGGTGTTACACAAAAAATTATCGTTTTACCCCCGGCTAGTGCATTTTGGGCTAATGATATAATTAAAGAAATCTAAACAATATTAGGCTCTAATTAAAGATTAGTAAATTCTAATTACTAATCTAGAGTCAAAATAATTAATTGAGATCAATTAGAACCTAAGATTACTTAGAGAAACTCAAAATCCCTTTCTTAAAATCAAGACATTATGTCATGAATTATTGAATAGTGTTCTTCCTTTCAATTTCCTTAAATTAAGAAACCAATGCATGTGATTGGGAATCTTGGTTTGAATGGAGTTTGACTCCTCTAATGAGCAAGACCACTCTTTAAACCTTGCCTTAGATAACCTTAATTACTCACTTTCTCACATAAACACCTAAATTACAACTCCTAATCAATTACCTAATCAAACTTATTCCCTAAACCATGTCATAACACAAAAGAAATGAGATAATCTTCTCCCCCATGGCCTTTAAACCACACAGCTACCTCTCCTCCATTTCATTACATGTTGATTTATTTTAATAACAATTCACACTTGCCATAAACCATACTTTCAACCATACCTAGCCATACCTTGGAATTACACACATAAAGAGATATTTTTCCTTCTTTTCTCCCTCCATGGCTGGCCACTCCTCCTGCTCTCATGCCCCTCATGTTGATTTTCTATAAATACTAGAAGCCCTCCAAATGATCATTTTGCTCATTTCTCTTACACCTCCAAAGCTTTCTTTCTTTCATCTCAAAGAGTTCTTCTTCTCCTTCTTCTTCCTCTACTCCTTTTTCCCAAGATCAAACTCTCTTTCAATCAAGAAACACATCCTAGGTAGGGAATTGTTTTTGAATTGTTTTAAAGATTGTTATTCTTTGCTTTTATTTTACTCTTGGTTTGAAATGTTATAATGTTGATTCTTGCTTCTTCCTTATCTTTTTTTCTAGTTCTTTATTTTCCTTTTCTTTCCTCTTTGTTTTTGGCCTTGATGGCCTACATAATGAAGAAACCATGGCTTGATGATGAGGATCTTGGGTATTGGATGCAAAACCATTATTTATTTGATTTCTAAAGCTTGAAGATTTCACTTTTAAAAAGGTTTTTTGCAAATAAAGATATTATGTTATTTTAAAGAATGAAATGGTGGTCTTGAGCCTAGGACTCAAAGAGATAATAAATGGATTGCATTCATATTTATATTTCAAGTCCTTGCATTGAATACTTATATTTAAGCTTTGCATTCATATTTATATTTCTTGCCTAACATATTTACTTTTCAAGTCACCACCTAAACTTAAAGATTAAGAATAAGCTTGCATTCTCATATTTATGTTCAAGCTTTGTATTTCATATTTATATTCCCTTGCCATCGCCTTATAATAGTAAAGACTAAAAATGAAGTTTATATTTGCACCTTTGCATTCATATCCTCACCAAATAATTAATCTCGAAACCTACATATTTCAACCTTAAAGTTGATTGTTGATTTAGAGTGAATACTCTAAGGGGCCTAGAGCACTAAAATAAAAAAATTGAACTTCCATTCATATTTATATTTTTTGCCTAACATGTTTACTTTTCAAACCATCACTTAAAACTTAAAGATTAAAACTAGAATTCGTATTTTCATATTTATATTTAAGCCTTGCATATCATATTTATGTTTCCCTTGCCATCACCCTATAATGACAATATTAAAAATGAAGCCTGCATTGCATGTTTAAATTTATGCCACCACTTAATTAACCTAGTGCCCAAGACTTACGATTTCAACTTACATGAGAACTTTGGCTCATGGAATATATTTTATTTAATGCAAACCTCATTTTCATTAAGCTCTCTAATTTTGCTATTGATCTAAGTTTATTTATTGTGTCACCATAGGGATAAGAATTATTCCTTGATCTAGAATTGAATTCTAAGAAAGACTAGTTACTAGAAATGTTTGCTTCACAATTTTCAATGCTCTTAAGAATTTAAATTTTAGTTTTGAATCAAACTTTTCCAGAATTTATATATGCTGATTGGAGTGCTCTTACCATGTGAAAATTATTATTTATGAGTATGTTAATCATTTTTTATGTTAAGGAAAGACTAGTAACTAGCAAGAACCGAACAATGTATATTTTAGGACTCTTTAAAAAGAAATTATGCTTTCTGTTACAGCATGTGATGCTTAAGTAAAAATGACTTTTAACACTTAATAAACATATAGGAATCACCTATAATTGGCTTAGAAATTAATTCTAACGTTATAGAAAAAGTCAGTAATGAGAAAGGGTCAAAAATGTATTTTATAAGAACACCGAAGTGGTTCATTTCGTTTTATTTCAAATCTGTCCAGATTTGTTTAGCGATACTCTTAGGTTAATAATAACTGAGGATTCTTGGGTTTGATCCCTTAGGTACATAAATAAATAAGTACAAAATTTTGGTTTACCCGATTAGAAGTTTAATCGATTAAAGAATTATTATGAGTGCTTTCTTTATAAAGTGTTATGGATCGATGTACTTGAGGTGTATGTGATGATTATATTTGCATAAATATTGTTAAAGCATGTTATGTTTTCACTTGAAATGTTTAAGATGCATGAAAGTAATATGAAAGCATGTGACATTATATGATAAGTTGTGCTTTTGCATCTTAACATGGCATGCCAATATAAAGGTGACATAAAAATGTGGAAATGATCCTCTAGACTCTCCAAATTAAAGGTTATGATAGGTGATCCTATTACCGCCTATTCCGTACTCTAAGAGTTGGGTGTTAACTTATCATAGGATAAGATTATACTAGTGACGGCTAGTGAAGTATGAGCTCATACTCAAAAAGCGAGAGAAATAAGGTGGCCCTAAATGAGGACAAGAATTAATCTAAGTCACCAGAAAGGATAAATGAAAGAAAGTCATGTTATGGTTGTTATTTATCCTTGAGCATTGATATTAGCACCTTGTGTCTTACATTGCCATGCATTTCATGATAAGGCATGTTGCATTTATGACATCCAAGATACATATTAAAATGAATGGGCCTCGGTAAATGGTACCTTAGAACTTTAAAAATTGAATCTTATGCATGTTGACCCTTTTTATAAAGAAACCCGAGGTTCTTGAGGACATAGACGATAACACCAAGATAGGAGTATACCTTACTGAGATTCTTTACCAAGTTTCTCACGCTCTCTATCTTTTCTTTCCGTCCCGTCTTCAGAGGACGATGGCAGCCTTCATGATCTACATTGACGAGGGAGCTTCATTTTGACGTCACATACCAGTCATACCATTTCGTGGGCCATTGTTCCATGTGCATGTTCATATTTCTCGATCGCCCATTTGCCCAGCCAGTTACCAGCTTCCGATTTACGCCGACCGCACCCTTCGCCGATGACCTGGTCTTTGAGCGCACACACCCCGATGAGAGCGTGTCCGTCGTACCCCCGATGCTGCCTCTGCCATCCACGCATACGCTGGCACGTTCCGATCACCCCGCGATTACGAGACCGACCCCTCCGAGACAGACATCCCATCCATGGGTTCCTCCCCTATTGTGTCCATGAAGTCAGGCAGTAAGGCTACCGCGACGCAGCCACTTCGAGGAAGCAGGATGAGGATGGTGCCTCGCAGTGGAGCGCATGTCCGACCCGCCCACTACTTAGCCACCCCGGCCGAGTTGGCCTAGTGGGTTGGGTATGTCTCTCCCCGTGGTGAGTAGGAGTAGGAGCTGGCAGCTGACTCGTAGTGCACATGCACGTACATGTTTAGGATAGCCTTCTTTTGCTTTTAGAGGTTATCCATTTTAGATGCACTTATGTAGTTAGGGGATTCAGTTGTATTTTCTTTATATAATGCACGAATGACTGTATTAACACAACTACTATTCTTGTCTGGTGTATAGCATCTCTATTTGTGTATCTAACTGTGATGTTGTTTCGTTTATGGTTTTATGTTTGATATTTCATGAATTTCCTTTTGATTAATTGCAAGGTAACGATGTAGTTTACTTTATACATGCATAAGACTCACGTTTTGCTTTCATTCGAAAAAGAAAAATTTTACCCATATTTTCCTAAGTATATTAAAAAAAAACTAGAACTGGAACAAAAGAATAATAACTAATAATTAACTTGAATATATTCTAAGTGTATTGAGTTAAATATTAAGGTGTTACAGGTGCCATGGGTAGCTTCCTGTGGGGTGGGTTGAATGCAGCTAAGCGTTTTGTGTTTGTGGGAGGATAAATTTGTAATTTAGAAAATATTATAGTATTTAATGCATTATTATATAGAATATTATGAATTATCGGCATAAACCATTAATTTAAATCTAATGGCTACTTTTTGTTTGGTCAGAAATCTGACGGTTATTAATGAGTGACTAAGACTAAGTTAAGTGGGTTAAATGAGGAGGACTAGCAATTCTCCTTACCCAAATAACTGAATACGTCCTCTGACTAGAGATTTTGACTCATAAGGAAAACCCGAGTAAGGGCAAAGACGGAAAAAATGGAAAGGGACCAGTGCAACGTGAACTAGCTCAAGAATGCTAGGAGTTTTAGATTTGTTTAACAGGACAAGGTAATCTATGCCGCATTGCAAAGTGACAGATACGGCCTGGGGTAACAGTCACAGAAGGAATCAAGGGAGGAGAATAAAGAGTTTTTAATGTATTTTAGATAGTAAATGCATACAAATTAAACTTCATTATATGATGAGTGGCCCATACGGAAATGCCAGACAATCATCACTGCTTCAGGAACAACAGTATCTGACCCCCAAAAAAATTTAAAAAAAAAAAAAGGAACAATAGGATCAACAGTATCCCAATTTTTGAGCAATAAAATTGATAACGCGACAAGAAAACACGATTTTTTGACCATGTCTTTGGTACTACAACTCACTCCCATATTAAATCCCAAGAGTCATTAACGCCCAATAACGTGTTTTAAAAAATCAGTATGAACGTAACCGGGAATTAAGTTTCAAATTACACATCTAATAGCAGTTCCCTTAACCAAGATCAGATACTTGATAGAAAGCAGGCATGTTGTTCCTTGCACAAGAACCAAACCCCCACGGCTGACCTGACTGAGAGATTCCAGCAGTTGTATGATTGTAGTCAATGGTTAAACCATCGCCAAGAAGGTTGATATGTCATCAGTCATGACGCCATGTCCTGAACCCTGCTCAAGCCAGTCTGAAGCAAGCAAGAAGTCTGGCCGAGTAATCTTTAACATAGACATGGCTTGATTTTCAGTGTTAGGAGTCCAAATCTGGTGGTCAACTGACTCCAATTTCACAATGTTGCCTGCAGGAAATACAAATGAACTCTCAACTTCTCAATGAATAACAAAATATATTTTAGCAACAAGCAAACTTAATGCAGGAATTAAGGGGTAACTGGAACAAGCCTTTTCACCAAAACTGATAAAAGAGAATTTTTGTGATACTAAGGATGAGTTAGAATATTCAGTGCATGAAGACTTGCTATGCTTTGTGAACTACATTAACAGTTTCATCAAGTATTTTTCCATAGAAATATTCATCAATTATTTTGAAACTCAGATTTAAGTAATGTACTTGGCAGTTAATAAAACAATAAACTGCAAAATAAAACAGGAAAAATCTCAAATAATTAACAAGTTTCAGACCCTGCCAAAGATGTATGTGAACATGTATATAAACGTGTGAATGTGTTCTCAACAGCTATCCTTCATACTACACAGTGAAAGGTACCCACCATTAAAGGACTGAAGGGTCGTCAGTTCATCCAATGAATTTGCACTGGCACTAGCAGGAGGGCACTGGTTTAATATTGAAGTTGCACCAAATGGAGATAAAGGGCCAGCAAAGTCTTCCCAATCTGTCTCGTACATTTTCAAAGTAGAGCTGACTGGTCTGTCACCAGGAGTCGCAGTAGATGAATTTAAACTCTTGTCAGAATAATGGTTCTTCGAACTGCTCAGAATCTTCGCCTGATAAAGTAAAGCATCCAGCAAACCACTATTTTGTGGGGAAGAACAATCTGACTCCAGTGCGCTAATTGGGGTAGGAGATTGAATGAAATCATCAACTGACTCAAGCAATGGAGGTGGCGGAGATGTAATCCAGCTACCTAAATCAATTTCTGGATATTGGAGTGAAGGGAGCTCCAACTTCACAGCCTCACAAGTTGGCTTAGAAGTAGAGGAATTGCCATTCGAAAGTGAATGACCGTAACAAATTGAGCTGTGCAAGGAGGGACCAAGTTCAGTGGGAGATTGCATCCCAAATGATTGTGGAATCTTGTCAGATGTATTATTTCGAATGTGATCAAATGGGGAAAACACATTTCTGTCCATACCACAGGGTCCAATAAAAGGGGTTGTTGACCCTCGAAGACGCTTAAGGTTGGGTGATGTTGATGGTGCAAAATTACAATAAGGAGAAGAATCAAAACCTTTCAGTATATTGCTATACACAGAAATATCAGGAAGCTCAGGCACGTAAGGTAAGATTCCCTGATTATCCTTCAGACTATCAAATATTGCACCACGCATCTCATAACTGTCTTTTTGCAATAAATCATGATGCACTTTATTGCCACCATTAATTCCATCATTGCTTTGACCATGCTTACTCTCTTGCAATGCTTGCATGCACACTTCAGGAGGATAAAGTGGCAAGCCTGCCCGTTGACACCTCTTGATCCGGGTGTTCCAGTAATTTTTTATTTCATTATCTGTACGTCCAGGCAACTGCAAGGGAAGAAAAAATAAAATAATATAACAGATAAATAAAACAAGCACATAATACTGAAAATAAAAAATAAAACTGTAGAAGAGACTGTGCGACAATAACCCAAATTTTGAATTAAAAGTAGTAAGACATTAACTTATAAATCATGATAAGTTGCTTGAATAATTCAAACACCTCAAATTACAAAAATATATCAGATAAGAAAACAACCATGAGTTCTTTTTTAACAATTAATTCAATCTAAAAAGAATGATGTTAGTCAAAATTATATGTATATACATCACTATAATTCCCATAGATACTGAAATTCACATACTGGTCCATTATCAACAAAATATCTTCTATAGTAGATATAATTTTCATTTCCCTATTTTGGCATAGTCATTGTTTTGGCCGTAGTTAAGGCACACAAGTCCGCAACATCCAACACAATGTGACATATGCAACCTGCTAACTTACATGATCAGCTACTATGATGTTTCTACTTTCTGCTATATAAAATTATGACAAAGCTAATTTGAATTGAAGTTATTTGTCACAATGTCTAAGTCCAAGATCGAAGTACAACTCATTTGCAATCAAAGAAACAATCCACAACAGCACTGAAATGGATGTGACACTATTTCATGAAAGTTGAAACATAAATATATTGCAGAATTGAATGAAGCTTACACAGAATGAGTGGCATTATTCGTTAGTTATCCACCAAAAGAGAAATAACTATGTTCTGCCACATTGGTTAGTGAGGATCTATACAAGTATACATCAACTTATTAGCTATTAGAATATACCCATGTCCATATGCAGATCTAGCAGTTTTCTTTATTTATCCATATGCTGTTCTATGGCATGTTCGATACTTTTAGGGAGAAGTCAAAAAGAAAACAGAGATATCAGATGGTATTTCTTTGCTATAATATACAAGACATTGACATTGACATCACTGGTGGCAAATAGAGTTTGTAGATTTCACCAAAACTAAGACTATAAAATAAAAACTTTATAACTAAATATGTATGGCAAAGACAAATACATGATATGCTTACGTGTGCTGCCATGCGTGCCCATTTGTTTCCCATTTTTGCATGAAGTTCAGCAATCAACCGCTCCTCGTCTGCAGTAAATGCTCCTTTCTTTAAATTTGGCCTTAGGTGATTAGCCCACCGCAGTCGGCAACTTTTTCCGCAACGTAACAGGTCTGAGTGCTTCTGAACAGCATTCCAGTTCCCCTCTCCATACTTCTTCACATAATCCACCAAAATAGCATCTTCAGCAGATGTCCATGGCCCTTTCTTTAGAACACCTCCACTGGAATTTCTTCCAGTACCATCATCATTGAACTGTGACCCAGTCTGATCATTGGGAAGCACCTCATTTTCAGTCTCCTTATTCATTCTTCTCATTTTATATTATATAGTTTCTGCAGCCAATTCACAACAGGAGAGGACAATATTCAGAAGGAAAAAGGGATAAAGCCAAGAAAGGTCCTAAATTTGCTTTTGCAGCCATGTAATTAGTTAATTTCATTTCATTCTTTTATTTTCATACATCTCTTCTACATAGGGGACAGAGCTGAAAACCATACAAGATAATAGACACAAATGATATTAAATGATTCAGACGATAAAGAAGAAAATAAGAAATGACCTTTATGAACAAAACAGAATTACCACAACACTCAAAATGGAAATGAGAATAATTGGGAGGCACCACAATGGACGAGCACCTCTATCATCTCATAAAGATGACAAAGGGTAAGTAAGTGAAGCATTAAACATAATTCAATGGCAATGTTTCTACTTCAGCGAAATTTCTGACACTTGAGTAATTAATGATGCTCTCCTCTGAACCAGGAAAGCATGGACTTTCCAGACCCAAAAAAGAAAGAAAGCATAATATTGCATTACAGCATCAAATTAATCATACTTCCCCAATCAGGAATCAAATACGTAGATTAAGAGTTACCACATGATTATGAGCCACGAAAAATAAAAACAAAACTTCCACCCCCGAAAATTACGAAGGTCAAACATACCCGCCACACAATATTCATTTTTCCCAGCAACCCACAAAACCCACAACTGCCACTGTAATTTTATACTGATAATAATGCTAAAATTGTCTAAATTCTGTACCCAATAAAAACATAAAATAAAAGAAGTGTCTACATGCGATGCACAAAATATTTTTATTCACAATGAAATTAACACACACACACACACACACACACATATAATCAAATTAAATGTCATCATCAAAGTTGAACCAAAATTTCGAAAAAAATAAATTTAATAGCAGAATCGAAACAAGAAAGAAAAACGAATAAGACGAGACCTGAACAGGACGCAAAGATAAACTCCAAAAACGATTGGTTTGGGCGCCAGGAATGCGAGCGAACTCGAATCAGAAGCTCAATTGAGCTAGAAACTGAAGGCAACAGTGTAATATGTGTCCTGAGAATTGAAAAATTACGGGAAAAAAATAAGAAGAAAAAACACGAATAAGTTTGAAGCCGTGCGAATTCACAACAAAACCTCAAAAGCGAAGGGTCTTATCAACTTTTAACCCTAATTTGGAAACATTAGCCTCGGAACTGGAGAAACCCAGAAGGAATAACGATTTGGAAAAGGAAAATTCAGATTCAGTGATGAAAAATGAACATTAGAGTCCTTTCTTTTAGGGAATTGGAAAACGGGAATTACGAACCGTTTGGCCCCATAGGAGTGGAAGGACGATCAGGAAGCAAAGAGAGCGTAACACGGTGGAAGTTTCACACAAACAACACTCACATCTCTAGAGAGAAAGGGTGGGCGAACGATGAAGAGTATTCGAGAGAGTGTGTTTTCTGTGTTGACGGAGAAAATGAAAGCATGCGATGCGAATAGACGGAGTAGAAAAGAGAAATGCGGGAATGGACCACCTTTTCTTCACTATGATCAATTTATGTTTTTTTTTTTGATATGTTTTTTCAAATAACAAAAAGCACTGTCGGGTAGCGCTTGCTAATGGGAAAGGAGAGATAAATATAGAAATATAGGTAAAATGGAGACGGAGATATAAAAAATATTATTTCTATATTATGTTTGATTGAAAAGATGGGGACAGACGTTAACGGTCACCGGTTTGACCGATGTTAATTTTCTGTTGATTGACCATTGACCACTATTGGAGATCATTGACCAGTGTTGACTTCCATTGGCCGGTGGTTAACCGATGGTAGCTGGCGGATGACCGATGACTTGACTGGAAATTTCTATCTCTATGTCTTGTCTTCACTATTTCCACTTTTTGGATGAATAGAAATACAAAAAATTTATATCCTTGAGATGGAAAATTTTTTCATCACATACTCCATCCCTGTAATCAAAAATCATACAAGAACAACCTACCCTGTATTTGTGTCCAGCGCCCTTCCCTTCACTGTGAGAAAGTTTACCCACACTCAACCCAATTCTTATGAAAAATGAATACTCCACTCCTTTTACATTTTCCACCGTTAGTGACTAAACCTTCAAAAACCATGATTTATTTTATCACTCAGATTTTCTCACAAATCTAACTCTCTGGACCCAATTAGTCCCTAATCTTCACAGGTAAAAGAAACTACACTACTATTTTCACTTCTTATAGAGACCACAACACTTCATCTTCTCCATCTTCTTTAGCTTCAATATTTTTCTGCATCTTCTTTCTATTATTTTGGGCATTTTGAAGCATTTAAGAGGATAAGACATGGCTCACACACATCAAATAACATATCTTTTCCTCTTATTCATGGCAAAAGTAACACCCAACTCGAGAAAAATAAAAATTATCTTAGGAACACTTACAAATTATCACATAACAACTTTTGTTGTATTAATAAGTGGTGAAAATGCATAATTCTTTTTTCATCACCATTACATATGTGCAAACAAATATTCGGCAAATGACTTAATTAGGATATTGATCCTTGCAAACGGGGACATCTTGTTTTTGTTTTTATTACCATATTATAATTTTTTTTTCTTTCGTTTCTTACTTTTACAAGAGAGGAGAAAGTTAAGGAATTTGATTTGTCGATAAACATCTAAACTTTCTCTGACAATAAGAGGGTACAAAGAAAAAGAACACATAATTTTCACGCAAAAGTGGTCAACAGAGACAGGAACTATAACTCTAATTAGGAAGACTAAAAAAAGCATTTTCTGTTAAGTAAGGATATTCTGTTTCAGTGTTGTTAAGTTATGGGTTGGAGTATTCAATTTTCAAAAAAAAAATGGGTGGAATGTCATTTTGAAAAACCTCCAAGGACAATATTTATTATTTATCCTTTTACAACAAAAAAAGGTTTTTAATAAAATAATATTTTTATGTTTTTCGGTATGTTTAGGTGATTTCATAAGAGTAAAATCATTAGAAAAAAAAAAAAGAAATCATATTTTAGAAACTCGGATTTTCATCTTATAAAAAAGGTTTAATTACTTTGGAGGGTCCCTATGATTTCACTTACTTTCTAATTAGGTCCCTATAGTTTAAAATTTTTTAATTAGGTTCCTATATTTTATAAAATTTTCAATTGAATCCCTACGGATAATAACCGTTGCAAGAAAACTGAATATTTCTAATGTAATCAAAAATTTTGTGTAATGGTTATTACTCATAGGGACTAAATTGAAAATTTTATAAAATATAAGAAATTAATTAAAAACTTTTAAACTATAGGGATCTGATTGGAAATTAAGTGAAATTACAGGGATTTGCAGAGTAATTAAACCTCTAAAAAAAAATCTTTTGTATAACATTAAGATTAAAACTCCAAGTTAGCCCTTTAGATTTATAATGAAAGACAAATTAGTTCATCAAATTTAAAAAATCTCATATTGGTCCCTTAAATTTTATAAAAAGGGACAGGTTAGTCTCTCTATCAAATTATTGTCTGAACTGTTAACAGAAATGTTCACGTATTATGTTAACTTATTTATGTGTACTATTAATTTTCACAGTGAGTTCTAACTTACCTCACTCCTCAATTTTATGCAGATCTAATATTAACTTAAAGTCAAAATCTTTTTTCTGAGTAGAGAGCTATAATGAAATAACAGATAAAGAAAAAGGCATAAATGACTTCATTTAAAGGAGTGGGGCAAGTTAGAATCCACCATAAAAGTTAACAATATATATAAACAAGTTAACAATACTCATAAGTAAGTTAACAGCATATGGCATATATGATAATTTTACAAAGGACTAATTTGTTCCTTTTTGTAAAATTTAAGAGACTAATATAAGATTTTTCAAATCTGATGGACTAATTTGGGGTTTTAGTCTAATATTAAAATGATGTTCAACAATATATAAAGATCTTCTAACATTATATTCAAACATAAAATTGACGTTACATTCAATTATAAATCAATTTTTACTTTTTTAAAAGATCTCAATTAAAAAAATCAATTAAAATTTTTTTTCTGAGAGACACGTCCAAACAAGCTCTATGCACTCTTAATTCGTTGTTGACCTTCAACTCATCTTATATTATATATAATACAATCATGTTATTTGTTCACCACTTTCTTATACACCTATACTTCCACCATATTGGATAAGAGGAAAAGGACAAAATAGTGATGTGATACAAACACAACCACTATTCCTAAAAAAACATTTCTAGATAAAAAATCATAAGCACATTTCTCCATCCCCCGCATAACAACACAAACCCATTCTCCTTTTTCTTCTCTCTTGTGCGTATGAGATAGCCACCACCACCATCATGTCCACCGTCATCATCTTGCTGGCTACTTGCTCATCTCACAACAAAAACAATAACCCTTGAGGAACATAGCTCTGTTATCCACAAAAGAGCAATAAATCAAGTGCAAAAAATTGTAAAACTAAACATTGCCTAAAATTTGTAAACCAAGTGGAAAAAACTTATGAATTAGCGAAAAAAACTTATAAACTCATGCTTAAGACTTACAAATCAATTGCAATAACCTTGTAAACCAAGTTTTTTGTGCAAAATGGTGTTACAAAGTTCTGAACTGGTTGTCAATACTTGAAATCCAATTCCATATATTGTGAAATTGTGGTAAAAGAAAGTTGATACCTGGTATAAAAAAATTGTAAACTGGCAGTAAAAACTTGTAAATTGGTCCTAAAAAGTTGTAGAGTTGTTTAATAAATTTGTAAATTGGTGCTAAAACTCATAAAATACTGCCAAATACTTAGAAGATTGTCAAGTAATTTAATTAGTTTTTATCATTGTTATTTTATTATTCTATTTTCTTGAGAAAAAATGGTTGTTTATTCTTTTACAACTTGTTAGCAGCAGTTTAGAGCTTTTTAGCACAAGTTTACAAGTATATTTTTTACTGGTTTTAAGTTTTTAGCTCTGGCTTATAAGTTTTTTTACTTTTGATTTACAAGTTTTAAGCACAAGTTTTTAAGTTTTCTACTCTTGATTTACAAGCTTTCAACAAAAATTTAAAAGTTTTTTGTACTTGATTTACAAGTTATCAACAGGGTTTATATATTTTTTGCACTTGGTTTATAAGTTTTCAACGCAGGTTTATAGCTTTTATCCATTGGTTTACAATTTTTTGCATGGGCTTACTAATTATATTTTGATTTGGCACAAGTTTGATAGTAGATTACTTTGATATTAGTTACTTGAAATCAGTTACTGCATTAAATTATTGATATTATTTGATAAAGATGATACATGACCTCATTTGTGTCCTTTTTTGGTACTAGCTATATAACCAAATGATGTCTTCAAAACCAAAGAACAAAAAACAAATGGAAAAGAAGACAAAACCCCAAGAAGGCAAGAAGTGATGTGAATGTAACAGGATCAAGGTGGATAAAGGCATTAGCAGTGCCAAAGAATTATTCCAAAATTAGAGTACATTAGTTGGTGATAATGGTGAATCAATAGATAATAAAGTTATAATGATGATGGAAAGACTGGATTTTTCATTAATTGTAATCAACTTGAAATGTATGAACAAATTAGTTTAGTTTTTGATGCACAAATTCCCTCCTATGAGCATGCAAGTATCATATAATTGAATTGTCCATCCAACCTCTTCTTTGAATTTTTGATTTTAAACCGAAAACCATTGTTAATTAGTTGTGTAAGTTTTGTAGAATGATTTGACTTTTTCTTTTGAATTAAATACCATCCTAACAGTAAGCACCAACACCTAAGAATTCCCTTCAAGATCATCTATCTTAAGTTCAATATGAAAATTTGTAACACCCTGATTTTTCTGCCTGAACGAAAGTGACCAAAATGCCCTTGACATCATTTTTCACTCGAAATTCGAGGATAACCGACCCGGTAGTCCTCAAAGGGTCAACTCAATGTTCAAAGGGGATTGTATGAATGAATGTTAATAGAGCAGAAAAATCTTTTTTTTCTAAATTTTCGGGTTAAAATGACCAAAATACCCTTATAGCGTTTTTGTGCGGATATAAGTGCTGTTGAGCCTAGAACTTTCCCGAAAGGTTTGAAATAATGTTTTTATGAGTTTGGGCATGTTTGTTTAGGTCCCAGTGCTCCCAGGCAATTTTTGTACAAAATTACGATTTTACCCCTAAAATAGTGATTTTGAGCTTAATGACGTAATTAAGCAAACTTAAGCAATATTAACTCTAATCAAAGATTAATTAATTTTAATAATTAATTTAGAGTCAAAATAATTTATTAAAGTTAATTAGAACCTAAAATTGCTTAGATTAAACCTAAACCCCTTTTAAAACTCAAGATTCCAAGTCATAGAATCTTAAATAGTGTTTTCTCTTTCCGATTCCTTAAATCATGGAATTATGTCCACAATTGTTTACACCTCAAAATCAGTTTTAATCTTACTAATGAAGCAAGGACACTCCTTAATAATGTCTTGACATCCATAATTGGTCATTACCTCACCTAAACACCTACTTAGCAACTCCTAATCTTAAGCCTAATCTAAGATACACCTAAACACACTTCTAAACCACAATCAAATGAAAGATTTTCCTTCCCCTTGGTTACACATAACCGGTGCCACCTTCCCCCTCCATTGTCCATCACATGTTTGAATTCTTACACTTAAGAGAACATACTTTGAGCCATACTTCACCATACTTTGAGCTATACCTCATCGTTTCTTTGAATGACCACTTGAATGAGATATTTTCCTTCCTTCCCTCCCTCATGGCTGTGGCACTCTCACCCTCCATTTTTTTCATTTCCCTATAAATGCACATGTAAATGAGCTTGTAAGAACCTTTAGATCATTTGCTACCCTTGAGTTTTCAAGAGTTGTCTTAAATTCTCTCATTTCTTCAAGAGTTCTCTCCTTCTTCATCTTCTTCATCTCCACCAAAGAACCACCCCTCACAACCTCAAACCACCACACAACTACCATAGATCACTATTCAAACTCATAAGCTTACATACTCACACATCAAACTCACACAAAAACCTTTCCTTCCTTTTTCTTCCTCTTTGGCCGAAACCACAAGGTCACTTGGAAGCAAGTTTCCTTCTCTTTTTCTCCTTAAAGACCAAGCTTTCCTCTTCACTACTTGGTAGGGATTTTTCTTCTTTAAAGTTTTGTATTTTAAAGCTTTGTTAAAAATGAATTTTTGTTAGTTTCTCTTGGCTTTTAGAACTTCTTTTCTTCTCTTTGATTTTTGGCCTTGGAGCTTTTCCTTTAAAGGAAAATGTTGGCTTGATTATGAGGGTTTCAAGATGTTGATCATGGGATCTTTCACTTGTGTAACCTCTAGAGCTTGGGACTTAGTCCTTGGACCAACCAAGGTTTCGGTTTTCCTTTCTTTTTCCTTCCTTTTCTTGTTTTTAGTTTTGATTTTTCCTTCCCTTTTTCTTGCCTTGATTTCGGTTTTGAGGGTTTATTTTTGGGTAAAAATGACTCAAGGATGAAAGCACATGATGTTGCTATTTATGTGTCATCAAGATCATGGCCTCTAGAGACTTAAAATTTTGTTCTTTTCTTCCCTCATGGCTTCAACCTTATTTCCTTTTCTTTGATGTTCAAAGTTTTGTTTAAAGAAAGTGGTTAGTTGATTTGGCTCCTTTAAGTCCATTTCCTTGAGTTTGATGATGACGTTCAAACGATAAGGCTTCTTTGAAACCTTGGTATAAAGAACTCTAAAGCTCACTTTGTCTTGTTAAGATACGTGTTAGATTGAAGTTTATATTCCTTTAAAGCCTTGTATATGCCCTAGCAAAGAATAAAATGAACTTGCACTCATGTTTAAATTTATGCCTTACATATCATATTTACTTTACAATGCCAACACCTAAAACTTAAAGATTAAAACAAGATCTTGCATTATCATATCACCTAAATAATTCACTCAAAGCCTACCTATTTCAACCTTAAAGTTGATTGTTGATTTAGAGTGAATACTCTAAGGGGCTTAAAGCACTAAAATAAAGAATTGGATTTGCATATGATATTTATTTTTAAGTCATCACTTAAACTTTAAAGATAAAAAAAATGAAGTTGCATCTCATATTTATTTTGAGCCCTCACTTTACTTTTCTAATAAAGAATAAAATAAAGTGCATAGCATATTTATAGTATTGTTATCACTTAAAGATTCTATAGCTCAAAGACTTGTCCAATTATCTCAGGAGAAAGTTGGATGTGGGAGCATTCTCTTGAATGCAAAATTGAGCCATATGATGATTATGAGCTTGGTGTGAGTTTCATCTAGTCACAAGTGCCAATAACCTATGTCTTAGGATCTTCTTAAGCACAGGTGAACTTAAAGAAGGTTTCAAGCATGATTTTATGTTTTAAAAACCAACCATGAAAGATTTAAATCGGCTACTTATTTTATGATGATTTTAATGAAATGAGTTGGTTTCCAAAGAGTTTTAGAAGTTCTAAAATGATTCCATGAGAAACTAGTAACTTATGTGCATTAGAAATAAAATTCTATGCTTGATATGATGAATTATATTTTCGGTTTAGCCTTGATATGTTGTGTAACACCCGGGGATTGCGAAGTCAGGGAGTGATCGCCGGTGCAAGGAGGCACAGATAAGGAGCGGCTCCTAGCAGACTTCGAAAGCGAAGGGGTACATGAATGGACCGATTACACACCCGAATGAGAGGGATCCTAAGAATGTATAGGTATAGGACTATATAGTTGAGGAGGGCTCATATGAATTGATTTGTACTACCTATACCAACAAGATGCATCTTCTTTTCGGTAGCCCAAACTGAAAGAACTCCACAGTTAAGCATGCTTGACTTGGAGCAATTTTGGGATGGGTGACTTTCTGGGAAGTTTTCCTAGGAAGCGTGCGAGTGAGGACAAAGCATGCTGAAAAGACCTGTGTTGGTTTGTGGGGACAGTCGTCAATCTATAAAGCAGTAGGGGATGTTACAAATGGTATCAGAGCTTCCACTTCTCCCAGTACGGTGTGGTTCGAGGACGAACCAAGCGGAAACTGGTGGGCATGTAATACCCGGGGATTGCGAAGTCGGGGAGTGATCACCGGTGCAAGGAGGCACGAACAAGGAGCTGCTCCTAGCAGGCTTCGAAAGCGGAGGGGGTACATGAATGAACCGATTACACACCCAAATGAGAGGGATCCTAAGACTGTATAGGTATGGGACTATACAGTTGAAGAGGGCTTATATGAATTGATTTGTACTACCTATACCAACAAGATGCATCTTCTTTTCGGTAGCCCAAACTGAAAGAACTCCATAGTTAAGCGTGCTTGACTTGGAGCAATTTTGGGATGGGTGACCTCCTGGGAAGTTTTCCTAGGAAGCGTGCGAGTGAGGACAAAGCATGCTGAAAAGACCTGTGTTGGTTTGTGGGGACAGTCGTCAATCCATAAAGCAGCAAAGGATGTTACATGTTGCTTGCTGTTTGATGATGATTTTAACATGTTAGAATGTTTGAAATTATGGTTAAATGATGTTAGAGTTGAATTATGAAGGTTAGGAAGAATAAGTAACTAGAAAAGATTAGAAATGAGAATTTTAAAACGTTTAATAATTAAAATTCCAGATTTTGTTCCAGAAAAATTGATCATAGTTAGAATGATTTATAATCAGTGTATATGAGTAGGAATCCTTCATAATTGATTTAGAAATTAATTATAGCGCCTTAGGCGAAGGCGGAATTTAGAAAGGGTCTAAGACGTAGTTTCTAGAACCCCATAATGAAGTGATATAAAATTCTATCCACATTTTGTGATGCTATCTAGAATTGTTTAAGATCATAAAAACAAGAGAGAACTAGTAGTCATGAACCTATAGGTTCATAAAAGGTTAAAAATGAATAATAGGTTGGCTAGATTTCAAGTTTAATACATGTGCCTAAGGCATGAAGCTTTGTGAGTTAAGTATCATGAAGAAGTTCGTTAGTGTTGATGCATGTGCTATGAAGAATATGTTTATATGACTTTGATGGTTTATTCTGAATATGAAATTGTGATTGAATGTATATACACTATATGTTTTGTGGCATAAAGCAAGTTTAGGAAAATTCGGTGTACAACTGTTATGCTGTTGAACTTTTGCCAAATTTGAGGACTTAGAAAGTTTTTTTAAAAGATATGTGATATGTTTTGGGTGACACCGGTTTAGCCGAGCACCCCCATGAACAAATGTAACATAGTACTGAGACGCGTTCTGGGTGATACTAGTTTAGCCGAGCACCCCCAGGAACAAAACCGTGAGGGTATTGATATCGAGCTTGCCAAAGCGAACAAATAACTGTGTACTAGATACCAGTAATTGCATTTCAAAGAAGGAAATAATCCTATGGACTCCCTGAATTAAGGGTTATGATAGGTGATCCTTATGCCCCCTAGCCCGTACTCTAGAAGTCAGGATTATTATGTTACGCTTATCAAGAGGGATAAGTAAGAACTAGTGACGATTAGTTAGATATAAGCTCATAACCTAGAGATATTTTTAGGGTGGCCCCCATGATGTAGAGTATAATGTTTGATGTCACATAGTTGAGAAAAGAGACAGTTTCATAAGAAAAGTTACATGCCATTTTATGCCATTTATATGATGTTTCTTGATGTTGTGTCCTATTGCTTTCTCGCATAATGTATTATCATGCATTCATGCTTTGCTATGCTGCATACATGACATTAAGATTCATTCTAAAGTAAACGGACTTTAGATAATTATGTTTAAAACCTAAAACTGAACTATATGCATGCACACCTTTTTACAACAAACCCCAGGTTCCTGAGGATGTGGACGATATCACTTAGATAGGAGACTCCCTACTGAGATTCTTTAGTAAGATTCTTACTCCCTTTTCTTCCCGTCGCATCTTCAGATTCGGATGGCAACATTCGTGGTTTTCATCAACACCCCGATGTGGGAGGTCCATTTTAATCTAGAGCACTGGTCTGACCATTTTGAGGGGAGCTGCACTGTCAGAGTTTTTATGTTTTTGGGACAACCCTTCGCACACCCTGTTCATAGTTATCACTTTTCTCCGACTTCCCATTTTGGCAATGACATGGTCTTCGAGTGGGCACAAACACACAATGAGAGGATACTCCGCACGTATACCACTGTATCTGCCGTTCGTGACTTCCCTGATTATGTTTCCCGCTCTAGGCATTCGGAGACTGACCCATCGGAGGATCTGCCTACCCACCTATATTCCAAGAGTTTTGCCCCCACTCCCCCTCTGAAGGTGGAGGGTAGTGAGAAAACGGTTATATAGCCGAGGTTGGCACGGAGGCCAGCTATGTGACCTCGATATGGTGCCCATGCTCAGGCATTTCATGTGCCCACTCCCGGAGAGCGTCGTTCATGGATCGGCTATGTTCCACCCTATCTGGACTACCAACAGTAGATCTCTTGGAAGATCATTAGCGTACACACCACCACTAGTTTAAGATAACCTTCTTTTGTTCTAGAGGTTATCCATTTTTAGGGCACGAGGGTAGGGGTGACTTCCTTTATGCTTTCCTTTGTATTTCCTTTGAATTTTCATTTAGGTTGTATTCGCACTCGTGATGTACCAAACTTATCCTGCCTCCCATAGGTGGGCAGTTATTATATTAATATAATATTATTATGGTGTGCACATGATTGTCCAATGTTATGAAGTTATTTGATGCTCTTTTCTTGCGCCTTATTTTGTATGGGTTACGTTGTATGACAACACTTGCTTACGATATGCGCGGTTCTTACTTTGTATTCACTTTTCAAAAAAAAATTTATCTATATTTTCCGCTAAGTATTTTAAAGAAAGGTCTAAAGAATGAGACTAGAAGAGTAATAGACTAATGGTTAACCTAAATATATCCTAGGAGTATCGGGTTAAAAATTAGGATGTTACAAAAATCTACATCAACATTCACTAAATCCTCCATACTTTACCTATGGAGTATAATACAAAACCTGCAACAAAAACAAAACCCAAAAATATTGAAAAATATAGCTATGATACAAAATGTGCCTTAACAAAGAATCTTGACTACATATACAATTTTCAACTCCAAATCACAACTATTTAGCATGAGTTTTTAGGTGTTTACATCTAGCTTTCAAGTATTTAAAACTAGTTTACAAGTTTCTAACACCAGTTTACGTATAGAGTATGATACAAAACCTATAACACAAAGAACCCCAAAAATATTATAATATAGTTGTGATTGAAAACCTACAACAAAATTAATATCAACAAGGAAACATCTACTACATATAAAACATTTAGCACTTGGTTTACAAGTTTTTAGAACTGGTTTCAAAGAATTTACAACTAGTTTACAAGTATTTAGCACTACATATCAACTTTTAACCACCAATTTTACAATATTTAGAATCAGATTCCAAGTATCTATAGCTAGTTTAGAACTTTGTAGCATCACTTTCCAGTTATTTAATGTAATACCTTGAATACACATGTCCCCAGATAGGTTTGGTACGGCCTTAGGGTGTACCCATGTCGCCAGGAAGGCCCCAAATGCATGAGCAACCCTTTAGCAGTTGAATTGGTGTATCTAATACCGCTATAGTTGTTAGTTAAGGGCATGGGCAGGGTAGATTTTAACACTCTTCCAACCGGTATGGCAATCCTGGACTGCAATAGTGGTCACAAGTTGGTCATAATGGGTTTTAACACCCCTTGATTGCTACAGCGGTTTATAGTAGTACCCCCGATATCAGTACAATGCTGAAATGATTTAGTTTCACTTAGTGATGCCCTATAAACACCTCCCCACTTGTGAAACACACCTCAAAACCTAAAATACTTATTCCCAAATCTCTTTTCCACCCTCCACTCTCAACCCCACTCAAATCTACTTCTCACAAGTTTCAAGGTATGTATTTGTTAATAGATTATGTCTTCTTTCTCTTTAATCTTCCGTATTCTTAGGTATGGGCTGTTTATATTCTTAGTTGTCAAGTTAGGGGAGATGTTGTTAGAATTGATTTAGAGCTATCTAGAGATACCTATATATCATTTATGAGTTTTTGGTTGTTATGATAGATATTGGTACCATCCTCTTTTCCTAGAGCTCTCTTAGAGTTAGTCCTTCACATTCTACCCCTCCAGGTGAGTGGGTTCAAACTCCTGGCTTTATTTCTAGCATTATGAAGCATTTAGAGATTTGAAGTTTAGTTTTTATATTATAAACACCCGATTTTGTTCGGTCTATAAAACAACAAAAAGAAAAATCTTTTGGCACACTTTCAGAGTTTAGCTTATATTGGTTGTCTTGTTTGGTCAAGTGATTCAAGTTTTGTCCATAGTTCTTCGTTGTTTAACCTAATTTCAATTTAGATCATTTTCATTTGATTTCTTTTTATTTTACGTTTTGGTCCATGTGTATAATTAAAACAAAAATTGTCTAGCCCATTTTTGTTGTAGCCTATTCCATTTTCTTTTTTTGTAGTCCATATGTCAACGGTCCATTTATTTCCTTTTAGCCCAATTTTATCCGTCAAGTCTTTATAAAAAAAAAGAATTAATTTTAAAAAAAGATGAACATTGGATTCCTTGCCGTTGTCAAAAAAAATTTAAAAAAAGAGAAAAGAAAAAGAAAAAGGCATTGGATTCCTTTTTTCATTTTGGCTGTTTCTCAAAAGGGGAGAGGAAATGGTGGACACCATGATGAGCTCATCTCGCTAATAGCATCTTCTTTCTCTTTTCATGATTATAGTAAGCTGTAAAATTGAATCAACAATAATTTCATTTAACCAACAATGTCATATAATGATCGATGATCAACCAAGAAAGGGATCGATCAGCTAGAAAATAAATTTCTAAACACAAAAAAATACACAGCTACACTATCAGCTAGAGATCATCAAATATCTCAAAAAATTCAAAGGAAACCTACAAACAAATCAACAATCCCAACAAGATAACTAAGTACAAGGTATATCTAGCAATCCATCAACAACAACAGATCATCATCAGAAATTTTTAATAAAAATTTAAAAGGGAAAGAAAAGAAGGGAGAGGTCGCGGCAGTTCTAGCCACCACCACCGCGGCCTTGCATCATCATGGGCCCTAACTCCCTCTTCCACCATCTTTTTCCCCTTTTTGGCCTTACCAAAACCATCGTCCCTCTCCTCCTCCATGAGCCTCCACCACTACAACCACAGCCCAATTTCATCATCCTCGTCACCAAAACCACCCCAAACCACTCTATACTTCATTGCCTCTCCCCCTCCAAAGTCATCTCCAACTTTCCCCTCAACTCCATAGCTCCACCCATTTTCTATTCACCATAACACTTTCACTTTCACCACCACACACCCAACCACAAACCACCTTCACAGTTGTCGTGACCCACTCAGTGAAACCTTAAGCTCTCTACCACCTTCTGCCATCTTACGTGTAACATCCTCCCAAGTACAATATCATCATTAAGTCATGACATCAGATTGAGAGTTGTTACTTATAAACTATCGGACCTTTCTTAAATAACTATAGTAAATGCGATAAGATCGTGTAATAACTAGCGTAATTTGGTTAAAATATATAACAAAGAAACACAACATTTATTGAATACATAGCTAAGTACAAAAGGAAGCTTTTCTAAGAGCTTTAATACATATACATTCTCTATTACATTTACAAACACATATGCCTACAACTATATACAACATAATAACAAACTATTAAATTATTTTAATCCTGAGTTCTTTCACGCAGCAGCCGCATCATTCTCTGGATTAACCTGGAGACAACACGGGAACACAAAACACATAGGGGTGAGAATCATACAATTCTCAGTAGGGTAACTGTAACATCCTAATTTTTAACCCAATACTCTAGAACATACTTAGGTTAATCATTAGTCTGTTACTTCATAGTTCTCATTTTTACTTAGAAATACTTAGCGGAAAATACGGGTAAATTTTTTTTGAAAAACAAAGTGAGAGCCGCGTGATGCGATATATCATGTAACGATCAAATCACACATCTCATAACATCATAGCATAAGGCACAACATGAATAATACTGAATATCATCTCATATATATATAACTTGCCCACTTATAAGTGTGGGACTTAATTTAGTACAAGGGAATACATGAAAGAAAATACAACATAAGCATAAACATAAACTACTCCCCTACCCGAGTGCACCTAAAGGGATAACCTCTAAACAAAAGAAGGTTTATCTCCATCTAAGTGGTGTGTGCTCTATCTCGGCCATCTACAGCCTCCTACTGGCGACTATCCCTCGAGCGTGGCAAGTAACCAGGAAACTGAGCAAGCTCCTCCGGCGTGAATAGGCGGGATGAGGCTTGGAAGTGACCTCCACGGCGTGGCCTCATCTCCGGTCGTCGCGCAAGCCTTGGCTGAGTCACGGAGGGCTCGCTACCTTCCCCAAGATCCATGGGTATGGTGGGGGAAGATCCCTCGGAGGGTACCTGGGTCGCCGAATCCTCGGAAGGATCCGTCTCCGAGAAAGACGATGGGCAACGAGGCACATACTGGGGGTAGTCTCGGGCGGCGGACATGGACGGTGGAGTACGGCGAAGCCTCTCCTCTCGGGGACGTGCGCGCTCGAACACCAGGTCATCGCCAAAAGGTGAGACGGGGGAAAAATGATGGGAATGTACAGGGGGAGTGAAGGGTCGACCCATGAACATGAATACTCTAACCGTGCATCGACCCACAAAATGGAACGACTCGTGGTCCGGGTCATGGTGCACCTCCCATGTCGGCGTGTCCACGAACACTACGAACGTCGCCATCTGAAGACGTGATGGAAAGAAGGAGATAGAGGGAGTGAGAATCTTGCTAAAGAATCTCAGTAGGGCCTCCTACTACCTAGGTGTCATCATCCACGTCCTCAGGAACCTTGGGTTTAATTATACAAAATGACTGAACATGCTTTAAGTTCATTTTAAGCTTTAAAATATACTTTAGCCAAGGTCCATTCATTTTAGGATGATCTTAATGTCATGAATGCAACATAATAGAAGGTGTATGCATGGCACTACCTAATGCACATACATAAAACATAACATCAAGCATCATCATACTTAGTGGCATAAAGTGGCAATAGAAACATTCATATGGGACAAACTTAGTGACATAATCATAATCATGAAATATCTCTTCCTCATGGGCCACCCTAAAAGACAATTGAATTGGGGGTGCTCGGCCGAACCGGTGTCATCCAGAACGTGTCACATATCTAGGTTATGAGCTCATACCTTAACTAGTCGTCACTAGTTCTTACTTACCACTTAACGATAAGCGTATCATAAATCATAAATCCCGACTATCTGAGTACGGGTTAGGGGGCAAACCTCTTAGGGGTGCTCGGCCGAACCGGTGTCACCTAAGAGTATAAATGGGTACCGATGTCACATGAGTTCTATGGAGGTGCTCGGCCGAACCAGTGTCATCCTAGAACCCATCTTAGTACCTTAATTTTCAAAATCTCTTTAAGTCCCCAAATTTGTCTGGAATTTGGCGGCACAAAGGCATTACGCCGAATTCCTTCCAAATTTGCTTTATGACACATAAACATATATCCTCATGAATTCCTCATATGAATAACATCATTATCATTTACATACCACATACATCATCATGGAACATTCAACCGTTTTATCCTTATGGTAGCTTATGCTTTGACCCTTACGGGTCTTAATCATGAGATATGGTTCTCTAACATCCGTCGCTCATATTTTATGCACCTAAGGGCTCCTAATTAAACATCATTCATAATCCTCATGTTCACACTTAAATCTGAATAGCATAGGGCAGAATTTCTAACTTGGGATTACGGGGTTCTAGAACTTACGTTTTAGACCCTTTCTTGATTCCGTCTTTGCCTAAGGCGCTATGAATTAAATCTAATTCAATTATGAGGCATTCCTATGCTTAAGGACTAATTATTAATCACGTTTATCATGTTGTAAGGGTGTTGGACAGAATCCAGAAAAATAAATGTTCTAAGAGTTCTAAACTTGCACTTTTACGGTTTTCTAGTTACTAGTTTCCCTATAGGTGCTAGAATTCGATTCTAATCCAAATGTTACCAAGTTTTTCATGTCTAAGCAATCCTAATCTGATTATGCTCCCATTAAAACAGTTTGGATAAGTTCTATAAACAAATGGGTCAAAACTATGTTAAATTCTAGCTTTACGGTATTTCTAGTTAGCTAGTTTCTTACCTATTATGCATAGAATCATTTCTACATCATCATATGATATTTTCACACATTCTAACACATCAAAACATCGTCATACAGCATCACACTCATCATATCAGGACCGAAAACATTTACCTTTAGTAAAGGATTTACATTGACATTTCTAGGTACATAAGTTAACTAGTTTCTCTTGGAATCAATTTAGAATTTCTAAAACTCTTTGCAAATCATTTTAATTCATCAAGAGGCTAAGAAAAGCCTTAGGTCAATGACCAAAATATATTTCATCTTCTAAAAGGGAATAAAGTCATATCTCATGACAACATAACCTTGACAAGATTTGTAAAGCTTTAAGGAAAACTTAGAACATAGACCATTGGCCCTTGTAGCTAGATGAAAACTCATTGCAAGTCCATCATCACTACTTGGCTGAAAATATGCATTCAAAGAATGGTTTTACATTAAACTTTAACTTGGAATGAAATGGGCAAGTCTTTGAGCTCTAGGTTTTTAAGTTATGACATAAAGTAAACGTGCTCATGCTTTCCATTTTTAATCTTTGCTTACAAAATAAAGTGATGACGTAAGATAAATATGCAAGGTATAAACTTAAACGTGCAAGCTTGAAGGTAAATATGCGAGGCATAAACTTTAAACGAGCAAGCTTGAAAGTAAATATGCAAGTTTCAATTCTTTATTTTAGTGCTCTTGGCCCAACAACAATCGACTTTAAGGCCGAAATAGAAAGGCTTTGAGAATTAAATTAAGTGATGATGCAAGTTCCATTTTAATCTTTATGTTCTTAGGTGATAGCTTGAAAGTAAAGATGCATAGCAAGAATGTAAATATAAATGCAAGCATAAAATAAATTATGTAAGTTCATTTTATCTTTCTAGAGCTCTTAACAAGACTCTAAAGGAACATAAACCTCAACCCAAACTCATCCAACCAAGGTAAAGTAAAGTCTAGAGTTCTTAGAACTCAACACAACATTTTTAGGAAATCAAAACATTTTGCATGTAAAAGAAAAAGGAAGTGGCCGAAAACTCAAGGAACAAAAGGAACATTTTGAAGTTCTAGAGTCCATGATCTTGATGATATATTAACACCAACATCATGAGACCTCATCATTGAGTCCTTAGAATCATTTTAAAACACCATCAAAACTAAAGTTCTCAAGAGTTCAAGAAAGGAAAAACTAGAAACATTTTTGCTCAAGAACAAAGATCAAGCTCTAGAGTTTGTTTCAAGTGATGAACATCATCATGAAACTCTCATCATCAAGCTCTCATTTCTTTGAACTTCAAGGCTCATGGCCGAAAATGAGAAAGAAAAAGGAGAAGAAAAGAAGTTCTAAAAAGAATCAAGAGAAACTATAAACATAAAGCTTAGAACAAGAACTTTAAAGAAAGGAATACTTGAAAGAAAATCCTTACTTGGTGTGATGAACTTGAAGATGGAAGAGGAAGATGAAGAAGATGAAGAACTTTGAAGAACTTGAAGAACACTAGAACTTTGAGAGAGAAAGAAAAGCTTTGAGTGCTCCTAAACTTAGCAAATGATCTAAAAGTGGTGCAAGCTCCTCAAGGCATTCTATTTATAGAGAAATGAAACAAATGAAGGGTGTGAATGGGCTGAAGGTGTTTCGGCCATGAGGGTGCAGATTGGAGGGCATCCCATGAGTTCCATGAGGTGAGATGTTGTGGTCTTGAAGCATGGTGAGGTATGGTTCAAAGCATGGTGAGGTATGGCTCAAGGTATGGCTCAAGCATGGCTCTTTGAGTGAGAAAACAATTTAATATGTGTGGTAATTGGGAGATGTGCTGGCCGAAATGCATCAGCCCATGTGGGGGGATTTCTTGCATTTTAATTGTGGTTTAGAGTTGTGTTTAGGTGTATCTTTGATTATGCTTAAGATTACGAATTTGTAAGAAAGTGTTTAGGTAAGGAAAATGGATAATTAGGGTGGTCTAGACATAATTAAGGAGTGGTCTTGCACCATTAGTGGGTTAGATCCTTAATTTAGAGTCTAAACAACTCTAGACACACTTCCTTGATTTAAGGAATTGGAGAGAGAAAACACTATTCAAGATTTCAAGACTAGGAATCTTGAGTTCTAAAAAGGGATTTAAGTTTAATCTAAGCAATTTTAAGTTCTAATTAATTTTAATAAATTTTTTTGACTCTAGATTAATTAGGGAAATTAATTAATCTTTGTTTAGAGCCTAATATTGCTTAGGTTTGCTTAATTACGTCATTAGACGTAAAAACACTATTCTAAGGGCAAAATCGTAATTTTGCACAAAACTGCCCGGGACCACCGGGACTTGAACAGAGACCTCTAGACACATGAAAACATGTTTTTAAACCTCTGGGAAAAGTTTCGGGCTCAAACGGCACCTTTCCCCACGTAAAAACGCTATAGGGGTATTTTGGTCATTTTGACCCGAAACTGCGGAAAATGAGATTTTCGCCTCCGGAAGCATTCAAAGGTCATTCAATCCCCTTCAAATATTGAGTTGACCCTTCGAGGATGACCGAGTTGGTTATCCTCGAATTCGGGTCAGGAAGTAACCTCAGGGGCATTTTGGTCATTTCCCTCAGACAGAAAAATCGGGGCGTTACAGTAACTCCCCAAAAACTCACTCATACTGTCATCGTCATCGCCCCAGCCACTTCGGTTTATTAGAAAAAGAGTGATCATGCCTTTCATACCAATGGTTCATTTTTAAAGTTTCATATCGTACTTCCGAAGTGGGTAGCTTTTAACAATCAATCACTTAATGCATATGTATTATAATGTCAAGCATCTGGTAAATCATCCTAAGCAGACATTCAAAAATAACAACCAAAACATAAGTAGAAATTTCATTCTTACAAGCATTATCAAGTAAACTTATATATAGAAATAATAATAAATTATGCATTTTTTTTCGTGGCCAAGGAACTTAATCTAGTGCATTTTTCTTTTTTCATTGACATAGGAAAGACTTAGTTTATACCCAATGGGTATCTGCCATGGACAATTCCACAATAGATAATTTATACCAAATGGTATTTATAGTGGATCACACTACATAAGGGAAATAGAGTGCTTATCAGGACTGAGTTCATTCCTATATGTGATCATCGGACTTCATTTTTTCCATTTCCGAATCACACACAGTTCTATTCCTAGCCGATACGTCTACCGACCCATAATATCTCGGGAGAAGTTCCTCCTTTTGCCTTCCCCTTAATTCAATCTAAGTCTTGTTTCCATTTTCTCCATATGTCAGAATAGGCACACTCAATGTTTTGGGAAAGTTCCTACTTTTTCCTTCCCCTCATTCAATCTAAGTCTTGTTTCTGTTTTCTCCATATGTCAGAACATGCACGATTAAAGTTCATATATTCTCTTTTGCCACATATACATATCATTCACTGTTCTTTTCCAAATGCATTCATGAGGCACATATACACATTCATTCATAATATGATTTCAATCATGCTCAAACCATTCCTTAAAGTCACTAGCATGCATTCATAAATGTCATACTTGAACCCAATGTCATTATTTCATCAACTCAAAGCATCAATTCATTTTCAGCACAATGGCAGATTTCACATATCTATAGCACAATTTATTTTGCATTTCAAACCATGAAATACAAGGCTATAAAAATTATCCAAGACACTTTAATGTGTCCCCAAGGGCCTCTAAAAATTTCGGAGTTAAAAGAGTTCTCTAAGTATGATAACAAAATTCAACAAAATAGGAGGCCAGAAACCCCCTATTTGCAGCCAACAGCCAAAGTTCCCATCTTATTACCCTATCAAATGATCATATAAAATCATACAAAAATTCATGGTTGGACTTCAACATGTCTTCAACATCCTGTAGAAATTTTAGTGGAAAAATCAATCATTTGTTATGGTAACAAAATTAGACAAACTCAGAACTTCAGAATTGGCTATCTAGACAACTCAAGCACAGTCTTGGTTTTTGATTTTTATAAAATAGTAAAACTCATTTTTAGGACCCAAGAAAAATCATGGAGTTGAGATGTTAAATTCAACATATAATTTTTATAGCTCATAAAAATTAATAAAAATACATCAAAAAATTCATGAGCCATAACCTGTCCAGAACAAATCCAAAGATCCAGCAGCATAGTCTAATATTCCTTTTGACCAAAATGATTTCTAGAATCATCCAAACACTCCACCAAAATTAATACATCAATATCCATATATCATCAACCAACATAACTAAAAATATCAATTTAAATCAGTGATTAACACAGAAAAATGGGTTTGAAGAAGAAGAGGTTTAAAAAACCTACTTTGATGGCTTTAGGGATCTTGGCTCCAAAGGATGCTCCAAGATCGATTTTGCTCACTTCAAGGCCACCAAATCAGCACCAAGCCCTTCCTTAATCAGTGATGAATGAGATACCAAGGTGAGGATTGATAAGGAATTGAAATTCCAATCGGTTAGTTTGATAGATTATGAGGAGTAGAACAAGTTTTGTGAAAGGATCTTGGTGTTTTAGTGACTCTAAGTTAGAGTTTTTGAAGCTTGAAGCTTGTTAATGGAGGTTTGGGAGGAAGAACAATGGAGAGGCTGTGTTTTCTGCCTCTTGGCCGAAAATGATGATGGTGGGGTGATAAGGTTGGTGGTTTTGTGTTAATCTTTAAAGGAAGCTTGGAAAGAAAGCTTGGTTATTATAATGTAAAAGGATAATTCTTAAAGAAAGCTAACAAAATGGATGGATAGGATTGTTTCCTTGGTCAAAGAATAGATCTTGGGCATCCACTTGGCTCAAGGCAATTGGATCACTTTAACTTGAGGAGCAAGTAGCCTTTTCGGTGTTAAAACCGCACACCGAAATTCCACCGAACGGATGAGTTATTGGCTCCCAAGTAAACTATAATAAATCAAAGGTCATGATTAAAATTTTTTTTTCAAGTTTTAATCCTTGCCATCCACTTGGCATAAAGTGGTTGGTAAAGGTTACTTAGCCACTAAGTAACTTGTACGGTGTTAAAAACTGCACATCGAAATTCTACCGAACGGGCAAAACACTGTACCCGAGTAATAAGACATTGCCTGAAAATTAATTCTAAGTATAAAATCCTCATTTCTAACTATTTCTAATCTCAGTCCTATAATTTCTCAGTTTTGGGCACCTTCGGGTCCCAATTCTAGAGTTTCGGCTGTCCCGATGGGCCCGTGGGACCCATAAGATTACTATTCATAATTTTTTTTTTACAAATCCATTGGATCGTCCTCATCATTTCTAAAATTGTCAGATTTTTGAAATTACAGCTAGTAAAGCCCAAATTAATTTTTAAATAATTTTCAGGGTGTTATATTACGCGCGACCATCATCATCATGAGCCACCATTCTTAGCCATAAACTGCCGGATCTGCCATCACCATACAGCCCTCTACCGATCCACCATTCTTCCTCTACCGTGAAACCAACCACCCCTCTTATCCTCGAGACCACAGTGAAACTCCATCACAGAATCGCGAAACTATCGCCGGTTTCCCCTCTCGCGTGGTGGCCTGGAGATTGGATAACTGCTCTTATCCACTTCCTTTAGGAGTCCATGCATGAACTTCAAACAAACCCGTCCATCGCGCACACCCAACCTCCCTTTCCTCCATCTTGGCTGCGGTCTATCACCTTTCTTTCTTTCTCTCATCCTCGCGTTCTATCTCACCCTTTTTCCCTGCCTCTCCGTGTCCGTGTGTGAGTATGGGTGTGAGAGAGATTCATTTTTTATGTGTGTGTGTGTGTGTGTGTGTTGAGTGAGAGAAAGAAGTCTGTGAATTAGTGTGAGAAAGAATTGTGGAGAGTGAGTGCTCCACATGTGACAGTGCGTGAGCGTGTTTTGTGTGCCCGTGTGTGTTAGTTTGTAAGTGTGCGTGTATGGTGGTAGTGATAGATTAATTAGGAAGTATTTATCTTTAGCATTATTATTATTACTATTATTTTGTTAGTGTTGTTTTATTTTATTAAATTAGAAATTGAGTTTGTGTGTTTGGATTTGTTTACATGATCATTGTTTATTTTAATTTAGTTTCTGGCTTGAATGGGATTTAAGTTATTTTGATTTAAAATGAACAAAAATAAAATATTTAATTTAATTTGGTTCAAATAAATACTCAGTTATTTTGAGTTACTAAAAATGGGAGTTTATGATTTTTTTAACCATCACTTTAGATCGTTTAAGTGGAACTAATTTATTTCAAAAGTTATTTAATTATTTAAAACAAAATGATTTTGTTTTGGGTGAATTTAGTGTTAGTATTTCATTAAATAAAAAAATTTAAAAATAGTAATTAGGATTTTTTTAGTTTAATTATTTTATATGTTTTGTTTAATTGTATGTTTATGTTTATATTTATGAATTATTTTTGTTTTTATTTAGTTTAATTACTTTGTGTTTATATGTTTTGATTAAATTATTTATGTAATTGTGTCTATTTTCTTTAGTTTAATTACTTCATATTTATGTGTTTTGTTTAATTGTGTAATTGTGTTTATAATAAAATCCATGAAACAATTTGTGATATTGATATATGACTTGCTATCCTCAAGTTTCACAAAACTATAAGGGTTTATTGTATAATTTATACTATCCTAAATCCTGTGCAAGAGTGGGTTTTAGTTTTTTAAAAATTAGTTTCTTTAATAAAATTAATTCAACAGAATCATTTTCTACAGAACTACGTGACTTTGAGTTCCCCATTACACCAGGGAATACATAGGAGCAGGTGACCCCTGTCAAGCCAAAATTAAATTTTCATGATTTGCTTTACTTGTAAATATTTCTTTTAGTGCATGTTTATTTATTATTTTCTTTTACTTGTAAATGATCTAATTTTTAAAGGGGTTATTAATTAATATGCACAATTTTCTAAGGTACCGTCTAAGGACGGGTGTATTAGGGGTGCGTAGGACTAAGTTCCTACCCTTCCCTATGCATAACCGACTCCCGAACTCAAATATGGTTTCAAGACCACCTTTTTCAAAATAAATGGGTTTTTCCATGTTTTCCCAAATTCTAATAAACTTGGTGGCAACTTCCATATTTTCAAAAATAAAATATAAATCTCTTTTTTTTTGCCATTCCCCGTCGCGATCCCGGTTGCGACATATATGATATGGATTTTATACAAAACGTAAAAGAACTAGGAAATACTTCTTTTTTCGAATTGTTCATGAAAATTTACGATTTTCAAAATGCATGAGACCATATTTGAAATATAATTTCTATTACAGGATTATTCCATGATTTTAGACTTGATTATGATGATATGAGTTAGTTAGGATTGATGAAAGAATATGTGAAATATCATGTTTATTCATGAGAACTAAGAGTTGATCAACTTAGAATTTATAGAACCCCTTTTTATGAATCTAGTATGATTTTTATAAAAGGGAATTACCAAGAGGAATAGAGCTGTGAGTTAACGATAGTTAAATCATTAACCTTGGTATATCAAGTGCTTATCAGGGGCAAGTTATCCTTATTAAGATTAGTCCACCAGGGATGTATGTCGTCGGGGACTGTTACAATCTCAGACAGGTGCTGTTGTTTGCCAGGGACTAAGCACCACCTTACAGTTTATGGATAATCAGTTTTCTTAAGTAATCCTTGAGAAATAAAGATGATTTTATGCTTCTAGTAAATTAGTGATTTTATAGCTATTATGTATTATAAATGAAAATAATTTATGGGCCTGTATTATTATTACTACTACAACTACTACTACTACTACTACTACTATTATGTATCTTCTTCTTGTCTCATGTATTGTTGTGGGTGGGAATCCACTCATTGAATTTTTAGATAAAACTCTCCCCTCTTCTCCTTCCTTTTCCTCACAAGTATAGTTGTAGGATTGGATCCTCTACCACTTCCTCCTTAGCAGCACTAGTATTTTAGCTTGGTGAGCTTCACGTTGCCGTAAAGTGTTTTAGGTATTTTGTAGAGTGCTCTAGTGGTAGTACAGGCAGGGTCCCAGACCATGCATGATTTAGCTTTTGATTAATCATAATATTCATTTTGTACTTGAAGGTTTATAGCTTCATGATTCTTTGTAATAAAATAACTCAGTTTGTCTTGTATCACGACTACAGTTTGATGGTTGGATTATAAAATGAGTTATTGATGATAGTTATGGATTCAGATATGTTAGTTAAATTATATTTAAAAATGGATTTTGATTAAAATATGCGACTCAGGAATCACGAGTCTTATGTGAAGATGAGATTCCTCACATACCGGTCACATTCTCAAATCGGGTTGTGACAAAATGGTATTAGAGCTATAGGTTTCCTTGCATGTCTCTAGAGCAAGTGTCCACATGTAGCATGGTGTTTATGTAAATGAAAGTGTAACCATTTACGTTAATGAAGTGTTGCTTGAGGCTTTTAAGATGGTTAGTCATGTCTAGGTTCAGAGGGAGAGTCTTGTCCTTTCTTTTATGATTAGTACTTTATCCTATATGTTTATGTTTCCTAGGGTTTAGCACCTCCCTTATGACACCCTTGTCCTTTCTTTTATGATTAGTACCTTATCCCATATGTTTATGTTTCCTAGGGTTTAGCACCTCCCTTATGACACCCTTCTTCATGTCATCATCATAGCAGTGGCTTCTTTAGCACCGATGCCCTCTTTAGAGTTTCGGTGCAGGTGTTGGCCACCTTCTCTAGAATTCTATCCAGATAGACTGAAGTAGGGACACAGCTAGCCTAGCTTGTAGTTCAGACACTATCCACAGATCCTGATGATTCATCCCTTGAGCGTTTTAGGAGAATGGTTCTACCTACTTTCCATGGGCATCTTACGATTGAGGATCCATAAAAGTACCTCCACGAGGTAGAGAAGATCACGTGGGTCATCCATTGTTCTTCTGAGAAAGCTGCGGAGCTGGCTGGCTTCCAGCTAGGAGGCCAGGCTAGTATTTGGTATGAGAAGTTCCTCCAAGGACATGGCGTCTCAAAGCCATCCACTTGGGAAGAGTTTTGAGTGACCTTTTTAAGGAGATTTCTTTTTGAGAGCCAGTGAGCCTAGATTTTGAAGGAGCTCTTGAGGCTTTAGATGACCTCCATTCTACCAAAAAAGTATTGCTTAGCGATGGTTTTTAAACTGCTGGTATATTAAGTGTTTTGCGGTGGTTTACAATGACAACCGCAAAATCAAATTATTTTGCGATGGTTAATTTTGGAATTGAGGTGGTTTTAATTTGCTAAAATTGCTGGCAAATAAAAAAAAAGTGAAAAATTAAAACAAAAAAAAGTAAGACCACACATCTAAATATCTAATTCCTTATCTCGCTCTTAGACACTAGTTTCCCTCTCTCTCGGTCTTCCTCGATGGCAGCGTTTCCTCAATGGTGATGCGGCCAACTTCGTCTGCGAGTTCTTCAACAATGCAACCAACAGTGAAGCAGCTTCTTCAATAGCTGCAGCGTTTCTTCATCTGCGACTTCAACAACGCGACTAACTGAACGCACGACTTCAATGAAGCCATCGAAGTCACTATCGCTTCCACTCCCACTTCTATTCCCACTGCTTGAAGCCATCGAAGCCGCTGCCGCTTTCCACTCCCTCATCGCTCTTCAGCTTGTCACCTTGTCAAGGTCTTATTTTATTTTATCTTATTTTTATTATCATTATAGATCCATTCCGCAACGGAGGAGGTGACTTCTACGGCAGCGGTGGTTCACGATGTAAGCATATTACTATAGCCTTCCTCCCCTTTCTATTTCTTCATTCTGATATTTTTTATTTTTCTCTTTTTTTGTTCTTTATTCCTCTGGTTTTGATGTTGAAAATGGGGTTTTTTTTTGTGATTTTGTGTATGGCTTTTGGCTTTGTTGTGTATACTGTGTTTTTATTCTGGAAGCGGTATGTTGGATTTTTGGTTTACAAGGTTATGTTGGTTGTTCTGTTATGGTTTGGGGTTTGGGGTTTGGGCGTGGCTGAAATTGTTTAGTTATCCTGTGTTTTTTTTGGGGTTTAAAAGGGTTGTTGCTGATGGGTTTATAAATGGTTGTGGCTGTGTTGATAGTAGGCGATGGATTAGTGGTTATGTAGATGCGGGGGAGGTAAGAGCCTTGCTATAGAGGTCTCTCCTTCCTCAATCTCTTTTTTTTTTCTGCTTCTGTTCTGCCTTTTTCTTTCTGAATGCCCTTCCCCTTCTTTTTTTTTTTGAGCCGAACTCTATTGAGCACAGTAGGTTGCTTAACTAACACAAGCCATAATAGGTGACTTATTGAAACTTAAGGAAATTGTGAGCTTAAGGTGGATTAAGCTTGTGCCAAGAAAGAAACAAGCATGATTTTTCATTGAGCCAAACCTGGCTCAGCTCTTTTCCAGCCCTGCATCATTATCGAGTTTATGAGATATTATGGTTATTTGTGTATTGATGTAGTTTAAGCTATTTGGGACTTATTAATATTTCTTTTCAATTTCTGAATGATGCTAAGGAAGATTTGTCTGTGCTTAATATATTGCAGGTATACTTCTTACTTCATGTAATTTGGTGTAACTCTGCTATCTGTTCTTTAATTTTTTTGCCTTCTGTAGTCTGCACTAGGAGGTTGTTTGCATTTAGAAATTTCATGAATTATTTTGCATTACGTTGGTTCAGCGAAGAACTCTCTGATCAATGAGTTTCTTCTGCTCACTCAGCAAAAGGTCAAATTTTCTCTTGGCATTTGGCTTTGGGTTGTGTAGTTAATTAACTATCGTAGCCATGGTTGACCTTTGCTTTTCTATAGGTTTCTACTAGGTTATCATGTGTAATTGTTATGATTTGTGGTCAATTCTTTTACTAGTTTCCCTGTCTTTCTCAGTTATTTTGTTACTTTATGATGTTAAGGTTCTGATTTTAGTTGCTTGTAACTCACAGACAAAAACAAGTGTTGCATCTTCTTTAGAGACTTATTTCCTACACCAAATCTCATTGATCTTCCTAGACATGTTGAATGTGTATAGGTAGGTTCTGTCAATATCAAGTTTCTGTATTCCAGAATGCTAATAACAAAAGTGACATTGTGCAATTAGTTTGATTTGATTCTTTACTATTGATAAATTTAAATTAGTTTTTTGTTTTTGTAACAAAATGTATAGTGAGCTTATTTCAAAAAGCATTTCAGAAGGAGGGACCATTTGCATCTAGAACATCCTACGTGAAACTTCTACGGTAAGATTATTCATGATTATATTAAATGCTAGGAATGTTCCTGATACAAGGGAATAAGAGGTTTTGTCACTCTTTGCAACAATATTAAACAAGTATGCTTCTGTCTTTTTTTAAATTTGTTTTTTCATTTAGTTGATTGATCTATAGTGCTTTGACATCCTTTGATGATCAACATCATGCCATTTACTTACTTTTGCTATCTTGCTTCTAAATATAAAGCTGCAATGATTGAAGATGTACCTTGCATATTTGAAGCCATTTTTGGGTGCATGCTAGAGGTAACTGTGTTTGCTATTCAGCTATGTTGTAAATGCTCTAGTTTACCATTATTCAGTGATTATGCCCCTCGTGTTTGATGTCCAACCTTCCATGCAGTATTCTCTTCCATTTAATTATTTTTCTTTATCAATATTGTGGTTTTTTATTACTTGAGATTTTAATATGCAGTAAGCATAATTTAGAGGTTCTGTTTATGGCATGTTGTTTAAGTTGTAATATTTAACAATTGCACTAGCATAAATGTTGGGTATTTACAATTTATATGCTTTAACAACAAATTTGTGTTAGGAACCTAAATGGAAGAAGCTACTATTCTACTTGTTCTTAAAAAATGAAAAACAAAGGATTTATTCTAGCCCAATATTTGTTAGTCTTGGTTACCTAATTATTGTTACTACTATGTGTCAGTAACTGAAGTATCAATTTCTGGTTTCTTTCTACTTGTGTAAAAACCTTGTGGTTTGAACTTTCATTGATATAGTGGAATGGATAGTTTTCTTTTTAATTTTTCTAAGAGAAAGCCAGATAGGTGCAGGGTGGTATTTTGTTATCTAAGTCATTTACCTTGATATGGGAAGGTTACAAAGTGAACCCAAATTTTTTGATCTATTTTGTCTTCATCTTTGTTACTACAAACAATATGGACCTTCAATGTTCTTTTAAGTCTTTATTTCAATATGTCACATGATATTAGTTAAGCTTCCTACATGACAAGTTCATATTCTTGAGTGATATAGCACTGTGGCCAATATGTAACACCCTAGTAATTAACCAGATACACCTAGGTTGAATCTGATTAATGACTAGACTTTACTCCTTGCTTTGGTTCTTTCTTCATAAGTTGAAAATACTTAGTGAAATTACGAGCCATTTTTTTTTAAACACATAATTGAAAACGTGAGCCGAGTACAACGTGAACGAGTAAGCGGAGTATAATAAGACGTTTAAGAATATATTACATCATATCACTTAGGCTCCATCATATAACATCCGTAAGCACATTATAGCATATATTTACATACAATAACCTCACTCAAAAGGTGGGTTATGTTCATACATTATTATCTTATGCAAACCCATAAAAGAAAATACACTTAAGGAAATACATGCCCCTAAACTAGATAACTCCATAAGCCGGGAAGGTTATCCTAAAACTAGGGTGCATGATCACACATAAATCTACTAAGAACCCTCTATGGCCCTTGTCCCGGAAATGGGGAATAAATCCGATCCACTGATGAGCTCCCTCGGGAGGGGACACACGAGATGCACCAGGCTGGGGTCGCATGGACGGCCTTCTTGCTAACCTCGATTGAACAACTGTTTCCTCACTACCCTCTCTTCCACGTGTGGGAGTAGGAGCAGAGCTCTCAGAATATACATGAGTAGGAGTGTCCTCTGAAGGATCAGTTTCAGAATATCTCGTCTCGGGAACATACTCTGGAAATCCATGGACAACAAATGAAGCGGGATAAGAACGTAACATCCTTTCATCAAGTGGACGTGCATGTTCGAAAACCATTTCATCGCCATAGGGAGAAGTAGGAGAAAATCGATAACTAGGGACAGGATGTGCAAATGGACGACCTATGTAAATAAAAACACGAACTGCGCACCTCCCTTCAAAATGATACGAGCGATGCACCGGATCATAGTGAAATTCCCAAGTAGGGGTATCAACGAGCAGACGAATGTCGCCATCTGAATCTGGAGACAATGACGGAAATAAAGAAAAGGGAGTGAGAATCTTGCTAAAGAATTCTCAGTAAAGTACCTCCTTCTACAGTGTCATCATCAAAGTCCCCAGGAACCTCGGGATTATTCTAAAATAGTGAGCATGCAAAGATTCATTTTAAGTTCGGACAAATACTTAACCGAGGTTCGACAATTTTTAATCATGCGTCTTATAATGCATCTTATTCTTAACATGTCATATTTACAATGAACTTTTCCTTTATTATTACATCACATTCCTCATCATCATTATCAAAATAACATGCATAAAAGAACGTCATATAATATTAGCTACACATGGACACAGTGCACATATTTCATTTCTTTAGTGCCTTAGGTGACTTAAAATCTTATCATCATCATTATTTTCCTTGGGCCACCCTATACTCCACCCTTTTGGGAGTAATTTAGGTTATGAGCTCATACTTTAGTAGTCGTCACTAGCATATACTTATCCCTTTTGATAAGCTAAAGTCCCGACTCTACCCTTTTGAGAGAACGGGTTAGGGGGCTAAAATCACCTTTTCACCACCTATAGTCTGATGGTCCCAAAGGATCATTTTCTTATAAGTTTAAGTCACCATTAAATCTTTGCATGTTATATCATAATACAATTCATAAACATCATAACATTTTCTCATTTATAGTCTTAAGCTAGAATAATATATATCAACTGTAATCATGCATATGGGAGATTCCCAGGAGTGAGAGGTGGATCACAATGGACACGCTTAAATACCAAGTCTTTCCTTAGCCAGAACCTTTCCAAATTACACTTTTACAATGATACACTTTCTTCTAGCAACAAAGGTAAATTTTACATAATAAAGAACATTTCATGTATAAGCATTCTCATTATTTGCAACAGCAACTATAACATGCAGGCCAGGAAATCATTCAATAAGTATCCAATCCGTACATAGAATTATCAATTATAGAACTAATTAGTTACTAAACCAATTATGAATCATTCTCTTAACAATAAACCATAATTATCATAACTTCAATCATATCAAATCATTATCACACATTGATACTAAACTCAGATCAGTGGCCGAATCATGAACCTCATGCAATTACATAGAATCATATTTTAAGTGCATATAAAATACTAGTTCCCCGTAAAATCCTTGCAAAGCCTTAAAACTCATTTAGAAACTAGTCCTTTTGTCAAATTTGGGAGGATCTTCACAATTAAAATTTTCACTTAAGATAAAAGGAGTAAGTCTTGAGCTTTAGAGATTTAGGTGACATCTTAGAATTATAAACATGCTATATAACCTTATTTTAATCTTATCTTTATAAGGTGATAGCTTGGAATTATAAACATGATATGCAATTTCATTTCTTTATCTTTAAGATTTAAGGTGATGACTTGAAAATTAAACATGATGCAAGAACTTGAAATATAAACATGATACAAGAAACTGGAGCGGCGGTAATCCGCACAGGACCAGTAGAGGGGGAAGAGAATATTAAGAAATCGGAGCGGCGGTAGTCCGCATAGGACCAGTAGAGGGAGAAGAGAATTATTATTACATCTTTTAAGCTTCAATCTCAAGACTTTTTAAAGAATAAATTCTTTAACTCCAATAATCATATTTCTTTGCTTGTGATACATGGGCAAGTCTTTGAGCTCTAGGATCTTTAGGTGATGGCATAAAATAAACATGTCATGCGTTGATTCTTTTAGCCATTATAAAATATAGTGAGAGCATAAATTAAATATGAGATGCAACCTCTTTATTATCTTGAAAGATTAAGTGATGACTTGAAACATAAACATGAAATACAAGCTTGGAATTTAAACATGAGAAATGCAAGTTCATTTATTCATTCTTGAAAATTTAGTGATGACATAGAAGGTAAACATGGTTATGCAAAGCATAAACTTAATCATGGATGCAAATTCATTTTGTTTCTTTACTAGAGCTCCTTCAAGACTTTAAAAGAATTATAAATTCAACCCAATACATATCTTAACAAGAAATAAAACATAAAAGGAAAATACATCTTTCAAGTTCTAAACTAAAAATCTTTGTTTTAGCATCATAAAGCATTATTCTTTAAAGTTTTGCATCAAGTGGAATTTTCAAGCTTTAGAGGCCTAACTTGTGATGGATTTACAACCCACCCTCAAGGTCCTCATTATCAAGCCATCATCTTAGTTCCACCTAGGCCATATGGTTGAATTGGTTAAAGAAAAATTGAAGAGGAAAACCAAAATGAAAAGCTAAGGTAAGTTCATAATTTCATCATTTTGAGCTAAAAACACAACTCCTCAAAGCATAGAAATAAATTTAGAAACTACTCCCTATCTAATCTGAGTTGAAGAAGAGGAAGAGAACTTGGTTTCTTGAAGTGAAATGAAACAAAATCTCTTTGAAAAAATTGAAGAAAGAATTCAGCCAAAGAGGAGGAAGAAAGAAAGTTTTTGGTGCTCTTAAAAACTAGTTATGAACCAAGCATTCCAAGACCACTTAAGCAAGCCTATTTACAGAAGATTTTGAGGCTTCTAATTGGCCAAAATGATGAGGTAGTGGATGGAATTTTGCAGGAGAAATAAGGGAGGAAAAATCATTTTAGACAAAGTTGTATGAAATTAAGGAATTATGTCTCTTATGGTAACATTTTGGCATTTTGTTTTAGTGCAACTTTTGGCAATAATTCAGCTGAATAATGGCATCAATAATTTCATCCATTACAGCCCAAAGAAGTGAAATTTGTGTGTTCCATGCATTATTTAGGTGTAGGCAAGGTATTCATGTAATTTAGAGAATTTACGGTTAAGGGTTTAAGTGAATTAGTAAGCAATTTAGGTGTTTTTGAGCAATTTTGGGTTCTAATCAATCTAAATACATAATTTTGACTCTACATTAATATTTAGAATTTAATAAGCTTTAATTTGAGCCTAATATTGCTTAGGTTTCGGTATACGAATCAAAAATCCCGAAATTTGCAAAACTGCCCAAAAACAGGGCAAAATCCTACTTTCACTTAAAAACTGCCCGAGGCCACCCGAGCTTAACCAATGGTTAATCATGGCTTAAAAACACATTTTAAAACATTTTAGTGAGGTTTGGGGTCAGTCGGCACGCACATCGGAGTTAAAACAGCCGCAGGGGCGTTTTGTTCATTTCGCGCGTCGGAACTCAAAATTGAGATCCTTCTACTCTATTAACACACATAACACAAACAATCCCTTATTATCCTCAAAATATCCCCTTGAGAATAGTTGGGGCCCACGATCCTCATTTTCTGAGTAAAATAACTTCAGGGGCATTTTGGTCATTTTATACGTACAGAAATTCGGGATTTGCGACCCTTACATGAATCGTTCCTAACCTCTCTTCTAATGATATATTCCTTTATTGAGGATTGTTCGGCCTCAAATCTTATGTAATAATTACCTACGGTAATTCGGTAATTGAGTAATTTCTAATGACAGTAAAAATTACAGTAAAAATTGGGGCGTTACACAATAGATTAAAAGGAATAAAGCTTATTGAACTATGAGATCATCAAATATACTGGGTAATTTAGGGAAAGGCTTTTATAGTGGATTATTATTTTTTGTTTCTTTTTGCTAGTTGATTCATGCAATCAATTCCTTTTGATTTACAAAGAATAGTAGTTTTTTATTCTCTGTTATTATGAAACTCAGATGATAGGGTTTATGCAATCACTTATGATGTGTCATTTAATTTCTTTAGAATTCAAGGATTATTATTCCTTCTAACTGCCCACCTGTTATGCGAGCTTCAATTGAGCAATGTTGGTCCTTGTATCCAAACAGGAGATCGGAGTTCTAGCAGATTGTTAAGGTGTTAGCGCACTTTGAATCTTCTAAGTGACTTGGCTTTTGTTGTACCCTAGGTCCATTGTAATTAAAAATGAAAGGTTTGAAATGCCAAAAAAAAAAACAAGATGATAGGTTTTGGTTTTAAGGTTGTGGTTGTAGTCTACCTTATGACATTTGTCAATGTAAATTGAATTGTAAGGAAAGTACATTGAGATGAAAACATATTTTATTAGTAGGAAATTATTTGATTTGTGTGAATATTATTATTGCTTTTGGGTTTGTTGGTAATTTTCTCTTTTCAAAAAAATGAAGATTAGTGGTGGTTTACAACCGCCCAAAAATTCCAAAGTAAAATATTGCGGCGGTTTGAAACTGCCAATAATTAGCCAGAAATGGGACTTATTGGACATTTTTGGCAACTGAAAACCGTCACTAGATGTACTCAAACTGCCACAAAATAAATAGCCACTAAATGTGCTAAAACCGCTGCGAATCCAATTTTGGCGGTGGTTATTCCAGCGGTTATCAAAAATTGGCGCAAAATAGTTTAAGGATGGCAGTATTAGTGGCGGTTCGGGAAACTGTTAGAAAACTCTTTTCAGGCGGTTTGAAACCGCCGCTAAACCAAGAAGAAACCGCCGCAAAACCCATTTTTTCTTGTAGTGCCAGTATGTCCGTAGTTGATTATAATGAGAGATTTACTTACCTAGCTTAGGTAGTGATAGGCTTGCTTCATACGGAGATTGAGAAGATGAGGCGGTTCATTCATGGACAGCCCAAGGACATATTCCTTAGTCTATAGCCACATGTGAGGACTATGGATTATACTCAAGTGGTAGACACCGTTATTGGACTTAAGGGTGGTTTGGCTGAGATGAGGGAATCAGTTGAGGCCAAAAGGGCCAAGACTCATGGTTCCTTTTTTGGAAGGATTAGCTCTAGTAGAGGATATGGCCAGTAGAGCCAGTAGCTAGCACAAATGGGCATGGCCATTTTCTTAGAGTCCATACTCGACCTACTATCTCCCACAATTAAAGCAAGGGAGGCAGTCAGCCTGGTTGGTAGAATTCTAGGCCTTTTTGCTTGGACTTTTAGACGTGTGGGAAGAGGCACTCAGGATGGTGTATGTGAGGATCTTCAATATGCTTTGGCTGTGGCCAGCAAGGCCATACTAAGAGAGATTGCCCATTGTTTGGAAGAGTTTCTAGTTAGGGGTCGACGAACCCCACTATTCTAGCAGCATTTTATCAATCAGCTACCCGTGAGGGCTTTATGGCTTCAGCAACTATAGGAGCTGGGGGTAGAGGCCTTGGGGGTAGAGGATTGGGTGGTAGGAGATCAAGTGGCAGAGGCAACAGTGGTGGGGGACAGCCTCGTTTATTTGCCGATGACACGTCAGGACGTGGTGTAACATCCTCCCAAGTACAACATCACCCTTAAGTCATGACATTATACTTTAGAGTTGTTACTTAAAAATCAGTGGACCTTTTTTAATTACCTATAGCAAGATGGATCAATTTGTGAAGTAACTAGCTCATGATTCTAGTAGGATACATAATGCTAAGAAAAAACATTTATTGATTACAAGCCAAGTACAAAAGGAAGCTCTTTATGAGCTTTACTACACATTTGTTCTCTACTATGTTTGTAGACGTATATGTATACATAAGTACAAGCTATGAGACTCCACTACTAAGCTACTAAAAATTCTATTTCTTTTATGTAGTAGCCTCCTTGTTCTCTAGATCAACCTAGAAATAACACGGGAATACAAACATGTAGGGGTGAGAATTATACAAATTCTCAGTAGGGTGTTTCCCCAAATACACCATCATAATGTCATCGTTATCGTCCCAGCCACTTTGGTTTACTAGGAAAAAGGTGATCATGCAGTTTATAATAATGGTTCATTTTTAAAATTCCAAACCATACTTCCAAAGTGGGTTGTTTTTAAAACTCAATGACTTTGTGCACATTTATCATAGACTCATAATCATAGCAAATAATGTCAATCAAAATGATTTGATATAATATAAATATGTATATGCCAAATATAGGGAAATCATCTTTAATTGCCCTTGATAAGTCGAAAGGATCTCATCTCTCTTTATTTGCCCTGGACAAGTTGAAAGGATATCATCTCTTTCTATTTGCCTTCGACAAGTCAAAAAGGATCTTATCTCTCTCTATTTGCTCTTGACAAGTCGAAAAAGATCTTATCTATATCTATTTGCTCCCGACAAGTAAGAAAGGATCTCATCTTTCTCTATTTGCCTTCGACAAGTCAGAAGGATCTTATGTTTCTTATTTGCCCTTGACAAGTCAAAGAGGATATTAGTTTTACTTGTGGCAATAGAACTTAATTCAATATATCATTCATTTTTCTTTTTCTAATGCATGAATAAAACACATATAGGCATTCATTCACACTATGATTTCAATCATGCCTCATAAACCAATCTTTACTTCTTCTAGCATGCATTTATATATCACAAGTCACATAGCCAAATATTTAACACCAAGTATTCATGTCATACTAGAACTAAAATACCATTATATTATCAATTGTTCAAGTCTTGGGTTCATTTCCAGCAATTGAGCATATTTCACACCATTGTAGCACAAATTTATTTGTACATCAAACAATCAATTTAGAGGCTATAAAAATTATTTGAGACACTTCAATGTGTTCACAAGGTTTCATAAAAATTTCAAAGCAAAAAGAGTTCCCTAACTATGTTAAAAAAATTCTACAAATTTGGTAGTCAGAAACCATTTAACCTCAACTCAGAACCTGAACTTCATCATTTTTAACCCTAGCAAAGGAGCCCAGAAAATTTGAAATAAAAATCCTGGTAAAACCTTAAGATGTCTCTAATGCCCTGTAAAAATGTCAAAGAAAAATCAATATTTGCTATGATAAAAAAATTAGACAAATTCGCAACTTCAGTTCTAATAGTTCAGGTAGCATAGATCACTTTCAGTTCTTGATTTTTTTAAGGCAGTTAGAGTCTTTAACATGTACCACAAAAATTCTCAAAGTTGCTTAGGATGTTAGCTTCAATATATAATTTTTATAGCTCATGAAAATATCCACAATTCACTCAGAAAATTTGTGATCACTGGCTATCCATACAAAAATTAACAATCCAACAGCATAGTTCAAAATCTCTTTCCACAAAAATGATTTTTCACAATATCAAACCATTCCACCAAATTAACACATCACTATCAATATATTATCAACCAAGTCAACTAAAAAAGTTCAGTGAAATTAGTAAGAAAATCACAAAATAGAGTTGAAGTAAAAAGAGGTTTAAAATACCCTACTTTGGTGGCTTTAAGGATCTTAGCTTCAAGGGTGATCCAAGAATGATTTCCTTTACTTCAGAGCCTTCAAACCCCTACCAAACCCTTTCTTAGGCAGCAAACTGTGACCTCTCAAAGTATAAAAAGGTGATAGATTCAAATTTTAATTGGTTAGTTTGGTGGATATTGAGGAACGGAACAAGTTTAGTGAAGGAAGATTGAGCTTTTGGTGACTTTTGGCTAGTCCTTTGGGGTTTTGAATCAAGATGGAAGCTCTTAAGAAAGGAAATAATGGAAGCTGGTTCTTCTTTCTATTATGGCCGAGAATGACGAGATGATTTGGTCAAATTTTGTGGCTTTTGTAGTTATCTTGTTATAAATGTAGACATTATCTAATATTAATGTATAACTCTTTAAAGAAAAGAAAAACAAATGGATGGCTAGGATTTAATCTTGTAAAGAAAGATTAAATCTCAGCCATTCAGTAAGTCAAAAAGGATATACATTACACTTTTGTAGAGATTAAACTATCTTTGGGTGTTAAAAATTGTAACATCCCCTGCTGCTTTATGGATTGACGACTGTCCCCCGAAAAGAAGATGCATCTTGTTGGTATAGGTAGTACAAATCAATTCATATAAGCCCTCCTCAATTGTATAGTCCCATACCTATACAGTCTTAGGATCCCTCTCATTCGGGTGTGTAATCGGTTCATTCATGTACCCCTCCGCTTTCGAAGCCTGCTAGGAGCCGCTCCTTCTCCGTGCCTCCTTGCACCAGTGATCACTGCCCGAGTTCGCAATCCCCGGGCATTACATGCCCACCAGTTTCCGCTTGGTTCGTCCCCGAACCACACCGTACTGGGAGAGGTGCAGGCTCTGATACCATTTGTAACATCCCCTGCTGCTTTATGGATTGATGACTATCCCTACAAACCAATACAGGTCTTTTCAGCGTGCTTTGTCCTCACTCACACGCTTCCCAGGAAAACTTCCCAGGAGGTCACCCATCCCAAAATTGCTCCAAGTCAAGCACACTTAATTGTGGAGTTCTTTCAGTTTAGGCTACCGAAAAGAAGATGCATCTTATTGGTATAGGTAGTACAAATCAATTCATATAAGCCCTCCTCAACTGTATAGTCCCATACCTATACAGTCTTAGGATCCCTCTCATTCAGGTGTGTAATCGGTTCATTCATGTACCCCTCCGCTTTCGAAGCCTGCCAGGAGCCGCTCCTTGTTCGTGCCTCCTTGCACCGGCGATCACTCCCCGACTTTGCAATCCCCGGGCGTTACATGAAAAAATTTTCCCATATTTTCACTAAAGTATTTTAAAGAAGTTGAGTTAAAATCTGGAGCAAAAGAGTAATAACTAATAATTAACTTAAACGTGTCCTAGGCGTGTTGAGTTAAATATTAGGGTGTTACATTTTGGTATCAGAGCAGTTCGATTCTCATGGAGCCTGAGGATTGGACTGACTATGCTTCTCAAGCATAATGCGATAAATATGTCATGTGTAGTTGTCTTGTTGTTAGAATAAGCTATAGGGTAGATATGCATGACAGCTGTATTGGGAGGTGCCATGGTAACTAGCTCACTAAATATTAAGTATTGAGCCTGATCACCTCAGTGTTTGCTGTTTTGTGTACTTAGGAACCAATGGCACGCCCAGGACAGAATAGGACTTCAAACAGTGATGAGCAAAACAATGCAACTGCTGAAGCTCTCAGGGACATGGCGAGGGCCATGCAAATGATGTTCGAGAGAATGGATTGCCAAGGAGAAAATGGACGCTGTCCTGTTACTGCCGAAGGCCTTGAGCATGCCCGATTTGGAGAATTTCGTAAAGAAAACCCGCCATCCAACGAACATGAATACACGAACGACATAGTGACCCAAAAATGGTATAACCCATGGTTCGGATCATGATGCACCTCTCATGTCAGGGTGTCCACAAAAATCATGAACATCGTCATCTAAAGACGTGACGGAAGGAAAAGATAGAGAGAGTGAGACCCTTGCTAAAGAATCTCAGTAGGGCCTCCTACTACCTAAGTGTCATCATCCATGTCCTCAGGAACCTTGGGTTTAGTATGTAAAATAAGTGAGCATGCATTGAGTTCATTTTAAGCTTTAAAGTATAGTTAGCCACGGTCCGTTCATTTTAGAATGATTCTTAATGTCATGGATGCAACATAGTAAAGAATGTATTCATGGGGATACTTAATGCGAGAATCATAATCGTAGCATCAAGAACATCGTAATAGTGGCATAAAATGGCAATTGAAATCACAAGTGGGGAAAACTTTGTGACATAATCATCATACTTTGCTTTCTCATAGGGCCACCCTAAAGAGACATTCGTTCTGGGGGTGCTCGGCCGAACTGGTGTCACCCAAGAATACATCTTGGTACCGATGCCACATGAGTTCTTTGGAGGTGCTCGGCCGAACCAGTGTCATCCAAGAACTCATCTTAGTACCTCATTTTTATAAAGAAAATCTCATAGGTTTTTCAAAAACTTTCTAAGTCCCTAAATTTGTCAAAAATTCAGCAGCATAACAGTGGCATGCCGGATTTCTTCCAAATTTACTTTATGCCACGTAAACAAATAGAACATGTATCCTCAATCATAATTCCATACGTTGACATGATCATTCTCAAATAAAACATACATCCTCGTGTAACATAAAAGCTCATTATATTCTTGAACTTACGGTATCTTATGCTCTGACCCTTACAGGCCTTAAACTTGAGATGTAATTATTCTATCGTTCTCTATTAACCTCTTATGTACCTAATGATTCACAACTAATAATTCTTACTAGCATGTAAGTTCATGAGTAAATCTAGGCAGCATCATACTCTAAGAGCATAATTACATGTTTAAGATTACGGGGTTTTAGAACTTACGTTTTAGACCCTTTCTCGATTCCATCTTCGCCTAAGGCGCTATAAATTAATTCTAAACCAATTATGAGATATTCCGAAGCCTTTGAACTATTTATAAATCATGTTTACTACATTATAAGGGTGCTATACAGAATCAGAATGTAGCACCCTAATATTCAACCCAATACTACTAGCATGTACTGAGGCTAAATATTAGTCGTTACTTCTTGATTTAGTTCTATTATCTTTGAAATTACTTACTGAAAATACGAGCCAATTTTTTTTTGGTAACAAAACCTCGATAAAGTATGAGCCGCGTATAATGTAATCAAACGATATCGTAAAGTGCGGAAATATAACCATATAAAAGGCTCTATACACAGCATCATGGACACATATACTGAAATACCTCATATATTAATATGTAAAATGCCCACCAATAATGGCGGGACTGTTCCATACATAGAATAAAATACAACTGAAAAGTAGGAAATACATAAAAATATAAACGATACATGCAAGAGAACACCCATACCCAAATGCATCTAAAATGGATAACCTCAACACAAAAGAAAGTTTATCCTAACTACGTGTCGTGTGTGCACTAAGGACTACCCTCTAAACCATACAACTACAGTTACAGGTAAGGTGGGACATAGCAAATCCACGAGCGAAGCACAGCAGGAGTGGGCACTCGGACACGTCCTCTGTGTTGGGGTCACATCTCCGGCATCTGAGCCCTATGTGGCTGGGTAACCGTCTCCTCGCTGCCTGCCGAGACACGTGGGGGAGTAGGGGCAGAGTCCTCTCCATACATGTGGGTGGGTGGCTCCTCCGAAGGGTCCTCCTCCGAATGCTATGAGCGGGGTACATATTCGGGTACGGTGCCCGAGCCTGCTGTGTAAGTCTGGAGGATGCTCTCATTGCGTGTGCGAGCACGCTCAAAAACCATGTCGTCGCCATAGGGTGACATTGGGGAGAAGAGGTAGCTATCTACAGGATAGGCGAATGGCTGTCTGAGAAACATAAAGACACGAACTGTGCAGTGGCCTTCAAAATGATACGATTCATGCTCCGGATCGTAGTAGAACTCCCATATGGGTGTCTCAACGTAGAGCACGAACATCGCCATTCAAATCTAGAGACGTAACAGAAAGAAAGAGATAGAGGGAGTGGGATTTCTTACTAAAGAAACTCAGTAGGTTTTTTCCTCATATCTAACTGTCATCATATAAGTCTCCAAGAACCTCAGTTTCTTAGTAAAAACGTGGGCATATAATGGTTCAATTATGATGTTCGAAAATGTTAACTTCCGAGGCCCGTTCCTTTTAATTATGAAAACCTCTTGGTTACATAGTCTATAAATCATGAAACTCAAATCATAAAACATGGTTCCTTATATCATGGATCATGGCACATAACTCATATTTCATGGTGCATAAAATCATAGTTCTTAGAACATGGTACATGGTAACATATCTTGGTTACTTTAGGTGACATTAAAACCTTATCATTTTCTTCCTGGGGCCACCCTAACTGATCTCCCTTTGGAGAAACTTCTAGGTTATGAGCTCATACCATGCTAGTCGTCACTAGCACATGGACTTATCCCTTTTGATAAGTTAAAGGTCCCGAATTAAAGTACGGGTCTAGGGGACTAGAATCACCTCATCCCCACCCTTGGTTTGGTGGTTCAAGGATCATTTTCACATAGTTTAAGTCACCTTAAGTCTTAGCATGTTTTATTGAGATGCCACATAGTTTCATGCATGTCATGTATCATTTCTTACAACATAGGCATCTCTAAGTTCTCAAAGAACAATCACATGCAATAATAAAACTATCATTTAAGAATAATAGTTCACATGGCATCATATAAGTCATGAGGTAAACACCAATTCATCATTTATAGAATAACATATAATTCTTTCCCTTAAGAGTGAGAACCCTCAATCGAGTAACCTCAAACTTCCAAATTATTTCCGTATACCTCTAAGGGATTGATTAACCTCATTACCATAATTTATTAAGTCCTAAAACCTGATTAATTATGGTTGGACAGCATTGGCAGTAAGCTAAGTTAGATGAATTACGGTGTTCTAGAAGATGCATTTTAAACCCTTTCTCACATTCGACTTTTTCTATGATGCAACAATTAATACCTAAGCCAATTATGAGTCATTTTCACTTATCTAGACATCATATAATGTGATTCTATGGATGTTAATAATGCTGGGACAGAATTCATATTTTCTGTACCTATGGGGTTCTAGAATTCACATTTCAAGCAATTCAAGTAACTAAGCATGCTCCAAAATGTCTAGAACAATTAGCATATACTTGGCAAGGTATTTAAGTATATTTAGACCACCCAAAACATGATTTAAGGTGCTGGAAATGAACAAGGCAGAATTGAAAATTTAAGATCATCAAATCATGTATAAACTTCCTTTTCAATGTACATAGGTAGCTAGTTTCTCTTGGAACAATTTTAGGACTTCAAAAACATCTTAGAAATCAATTTATCTTGTCAAGAACTCTTATAAAATACATGGGGCAGTAGCTCTTTAACTTTACTCATGGTTGAAATCCTAAATATAAGAACATACTCAAAATACTTTTAAATGTCACTTATGTTTAGGAAAAGCTTAAAACATAAACTATAGGCTCTTGTAACTAATGAAGACTCATCCTAGAGTTTTCATCATCACATGGCCGAATGCATTTCAAGAAGATACCTTCTTGATTTAACTTTTCTCAAGATGAAATGGGCAAGTCTTTGAGCTTTAGTAATTTTAGGTGAGAGCATAAAAGTAAACGTGCTATGCATTTTATTTTTATAGTCCATTAGGAAGTAAGGTGATAGCTCAAAATAAATATGAAATGCACCTTCATTTTTAGTCTTTGAGTTTAGTGATGGCTTGAAAAAGAACATGAAATGCAAAGCTTGGAATTTAAACGTGCATTATGCAAATTCATTCCTTATCTTAGAGTTTAGTGATAGCATAGAAAATAAACGTGCAATGCAAAGCATAAAGTAAACGTGAATGCAAGTTACTTTTATATCTTGTCTAGAGCTCTTGCAAGACTTTAGAAAAGAACATAGTTCCAACCCAAACCTCATCCTCACAAGAAAAGAGAACTACTAGTGCTAGAATACTCAAAATAAATCACAACCTTAAAAAAAAATCTTGAAGGTGGCCGAATCTTCATCAAGAAGAATGAACCATTTTCAAACTCTAGGGACCAACATCTTGATGATCTATGACATCAACATTCTAAGTCCTCATCATTGAGTACAAGGCTTTTTTTTTTAAAACCAACATTAAAACAAAGTCCATGCTAAAGAAGAAAGCAAAAATCGAAACCATGCTTGGTTCAAGGTTAAAGTTTCAAGCTTTAGAGTTTGTTCATGTGACAAGTATCAACATGAAACCCTCATCATCAAGCTTTGATTTTTCCAAGCCTTAGAAACCTTCATGGCCAAAAATATGAAAGAAAAAGGGAAGTCCAAGAAGTGTTCAAGAGAAACATAAACTCCTTCTTTACTCAACCTTGAAAAAGGATGAAACTTTCTTTGTGAAAAATTCAAGCTTTAGGGGTTGTTAAGTGACAAGCACCCTCATCATCAAGCTTTTATTTTTCCAAGGGCCAAAGGCCTTCATGGCCGAAACATAAGGAGAAATGGGAAGTTCTAAATGTTCAAGAGAAACATAACCTCATTCTTAACTAAACTTGTAAAAGATGAAACTTTTCTTAAGAAAAACTCAAGCTTTAAAGGTCTCATGTGAGATGAACTCATAGTCACCTTTAGAGGGCACTCATCATCAAGCTATCATGTTCAAGGCCTTGAGGCCGAAAACCAAAGGAAAAGAAATGAAGAAATCGAAAAGAAAAAGAGCAACATGGAGGTTCATCCATTCAACATTTCCCAACAAGATTCAAATATGAAAATCAAAGACATATTTAGAAAGGTTCCCTACCTTGTGTTTTCAAAAAAAGAGAGGAAGAACTTGAGCTTGAAGAACTCTTGGAAGCTTGAAAGAAAGAGAAGTAAGAAAGCTTGAGACTTTTAGAGATTTTGCAAGAAGTGAGCAAAGGAATGAAGTTGTGTAGTGTTGTGTATTTATAGGCAAATGAATCATGAAGGAGTGGAGGGGGAGGGGCTGGCCGAAACTTCTTCCAGAAGAAGGAGGGAAGAAAAATCTCTTGTGTTGTCATTCATGGTGTCATAGGTCATAGGTCTTAGGGTGGCTTTTGAAGGACAATTTGATTGACCACATAAAATATCATTCTTTTGAATTTTTTTGGGGGGGGGGGGTGGCCGAAAATTATAAGGCCAAGTGTAACGCCCCGATTTTCTGTCTGAGTGGAAAATGACCAAAATGCCCCTGAGGTCATTTTCGGCCCGGAATTCGAGGATAGCCGACCCGGCTGTCCTCGAAGGGCCAACTCAATGTTTGAAGGGGATTGAATAACCCTTGAGTGGTTCCGGAGGCGAAAGTCTCATTTTCTGCAGTTTCGGGTCAAAATAACCAAAATATCCCTATAGCGTTTTTACGCGGGTAAAGGTTCCGTTTGAGCCCTGTAATGCCCCAATTTTTACTGTAATTTTTACTGTCATTAGAAATTAATCAATTACCGAATTACCGTAGGTAATTATTACATAAGATTTGAGGCCGAACAATCCTCAATAAAGGAATATAACATTAGAAGAGAGGTTAGGAACGATTCATGCGAGAGTCGCAAATCCGAATTTCAGACGTATAAAATGACCAAAATGCCCTTGAAGTTATTTTACTCAGAAAATGAGGATCGTGGGCCCCACCTATTCTCAAGGGGATATTTTGAGGATAATAAGGGATTGTTTGTGTTATGTGTGTTAATAGAGCAGAAGGATCTCAATTTTGAGTTCCGACGCGCGAAATGACCAAAACGCCTAGGCTATTTGTTTTAACTCCGATGTACGTGCCGACTGAGCCCGAACCTCACTAAAATGTTTTAAAATGTGTTTTTAAGCCATGATTAACCATTGGTTAAGCTCGGGTGGCCTCGGACAGTTTTTAAGTGAAAGTATGATTTTGCCCCTGTTTTTGGGCAATTTTGCGAATTTCGGGATTTTTGATTCGTATACCGAAACCTAAGCAATATTAGGCTCAAATTAAAGCTTATTAAATTCTAAATATTAATCTAGAGTCAAAATTATGTATTTAGATTGATTAGAACCCAAAATTGCTCAAAAACACCCAAATTGCTTACTAATTCACTTAAACCCTTAACCGTAAATTCTCTAAATTACATGAATACCTTGCCTACACCTAAATAATGCATGGAACACACAAATTTCACTTCTTTGGGCTGTAATGGACGAAATTATTGATGCCATTATGCAGCTGAATTATTGCCAAAAGTTGCACTAAAACAAAATGCCAAAAAGTCACCATAAGAGACATAATTCCTTAATTTCATACAACTTTGTCTAAAATGATTTTTCCTCCCTTATTTCTCCTGAAAAATTCCATCCACTACCTCATCATTTTGGCCAATTAGAAGCCTCAAAATCTTCTATAAATAGGCTTGCTTGAGTGGTCTTGGAATGCTTGGTTCATAACTAGTTTTTAGAAGCACCAAAAACTTTCTTTCTTCCTCCTCTTTGGCTGAATTCTTTCTTCAATTTTTTCAAAGAGATTTTGTTTCATTTCACTTCAAGAAACCAAGTTCTCTTCCTCTTCTTCAACTCAGATTAGGTAGGGAGTAGTTTCTAAATTTATTTCTATGCTTTGAGGAGTTGCGTTTTTAGCTCAAAATGATGAAATTATGAACTTACCTTAGCTTTTCATTTTGGTTTTCCTCTTCAATTTTTCTTTAACCAATTCAACCATATGGCCTAGGTGGAACTAAGATGATGGCTTGATGATGAGGACCTTGAGGGTGGGTTGTAAATCCATCACAAGTTAGGCCTCTAAAGCTTGAAAATTCCACTTGATGCAAAACTTTAAAGAATAATGCTTTATGATGCTAAAACAAAGATTTTTAGTTTAGAACTTGAAAGATGTATTTTCCTTTTATGTTTTATTTCTTGTTAAGATATGTATTGGGTTGAATTTATAATTCTTTTAAAGTCTTGAAGGAGCTCTAGTAAAGAAACAAAATGAATTTGCATCCATGATTAAGTTTATGCTTTGCACAACCATGTTTACCTTCTATGTCATCACTAAATTTTCAAGAATGAATAAATGAACTTGCATTTCTCATGTTTAAATTCCAAGCTTGTATTTCATGTTTATGTTTCAAGTCATCACTTAATCTTTCAAGATAATAAAGAGGTTGCATCTCATATTTAATTTATGCTCTCACTATATTTTATAATGGCTAAAAGAATCAACGCATGGCATGTTTATTTTATGCCATCACCTAAAGATTCTAGAGCTCAAAGACTTGCCCATGTATCACAAGCAAAGAAATATGATTATTGGAGTTAAAGAATTTATTCTTTAAAAAGTCTTGAGATTGGAGCTTAAAAAGATGTAATAATAATTCTCTTCTCCCTCTCTGGTCTGTGCGGACTACACCGCTCTGGTTTCTTAATATTCTCTTCTCCGCTTACTGGTCCTGTGCGGACTACCGCCGGTTTCTTAATATTCTCTTCTCCCTCTAGTGGTCCTGCAGATTACCGCCGCTCCAGTTTCTTGTATCATGTTTATATTTCAAGTTCTTGCATCATGTTTAATTTTCAAGTCATCACCTTAAATCTTAAAGATAAAGAAATGGGATTGCATATCATGTTTATAATTCCAAGCTATAACCTTATAAAGATAAGATTAAAATAAGGTTGCATAGCAAGTTTATAATTCTAAGATGTCACCTAAATCTCTAGCTCAAGACTTACTCCTTTTATCTTAAGTGAGAATTTTAATTGTGAAGATCCTCCCAAATTTGACAAAAGAACTAGTTTCTAAATGAGTTTTAAGGCTTTGCAAGGATTTTACGGGGAACTAGTATTTTATATGCACTTAAAATATGATTCTATGTAATTGCATGAGGTTCATGATTCGGCCACTGATATGAGTTTAGTATCAATGTGTGATAATGATTTGATATGATTGAAGTTATGATAATTATGGTTTATTGTTAAGAGAATGATTCATAATTGGTTTAGTAACTAATTAGTTCTATAATTGATAATTCTATGTAAGGATTGGATGCTTATTAAGTACTTGATATCATTGAATGATTTCCTGGCTTGCATGTTATAGTTCTTTGCAAATAATGAGAATGCTTATACATGAAATGTTCTTTATTATGTAAAATTTACCTTTGTTGCTAGAAGAAAGTGTATCATTGTAAAAGTGTAATTTGGAAAGGTTCTGGCTAAGGAAAGACTTGGTATTTAAGCGTGTCCATTGTGACCCACCTCTCTTTCCTGGGAATCTCCCATATGCATGATTACAATAGACATATATTATTCTAGCTTAAGACTATAAATGAGAAAATGTTATGATGTTTATGAATTGTATTATGATATAACATGCAAAGATTTAATGGTGACTTAAACTTATAAGAAAATGATCCTTTGGAACCATCAGACTATAGGTAGTGAAAAGGTGATTTTAGCCCCCTAACCCGTTCTCTCAAAAGGGTAGAGTCGGGACTTTAGCTTATCAAAAGGGATAAGTATATGCTAGTGACGACTAGTAAAGTATGAGCTCATAACCTAAATTACTCCCAAAAGGGTGGAGTATAGGGTGGCCTAAGGAAAATAATGATGATGATAAGATTTTAAGTCACCTAAGGCACTAAAGAAATGAAATATGTGCACTATGTCCACGTGTAGCTAATATTATATGGCGTTCTTTTATGCATGTTATTTGATAATGATGATGAGGAAAATGATGTAATGATAAAGGAAAAGTTCATTGTAAATATGACATGTTAAGATTATGATGCATTATAAGACGCATGATTAAAAATTGACGAACCTCGGTTAAGTATTTGTCCGAACTTAAAATGAATCTTTGCATGCTCACTATTTTAGAATAATCCCGAGGTTCCTGGGGACTTTGATGATGACACTTTGTAGAAGGAGGTACCTTCTTGAGAATTCTTTAGCAAGATTCTCACTCCCTTTTCTTTATTTCCGTCATTGTCTCCAGATTCAGATGGCGACATTCGTCCTGTTCGTTGATTCCTCTACTTGGGAATTTCACTATGATCCGGTGCATCGCTCGTATCATTTTGAAGGGAGGTCTTGTGATTCGTGTTTTTATTTACATTGGACGTCCATTTGCACATCCTGTCCCTAGTTATCGATTTTCTCCTACTTCTCCCTATGGCGATGAAATGGTTTTCGAACATGCACGTTCACTTGATGAAAGGATGTTACGTTCTTATCCCGCTTCATCTGTTGTCCATGGATTTCCAGAGTATGTTCCTGAGACGAGATATTCTGAAACTGATCCTTCAGAGGACACTCCTACTCATGTATATTCTGAGAGCTCTGCTCCTACTCCCACACGTGTAAGAGAGGGTAGTGAGGAAACAGTTGTTCAGCCGAGGTTAGCAAGAAGGCCGTCCATGCGACCCCAGCCTGGTGCATCTCGTGTGTCCCCCCGCGAAGGAGCTCATCAGTGGATCGGATTTATTCCCCCATTTCCAGGACAGTGGCCATAGAGGGTTCTTAGTAGATTTATGTGTGATCATGCACCCTAGTTTTAAGATAACCTTCCCGGCTTATGGAGTTATCTAGTTTAGGGGCATGTATTTCCTTATGTATATTTTCTTTTATGGGTTTGCATAAGATAATGATGTATGAACATAACCCACCCTTTGAGTGAGGTTATTGTATGTAAATATATGCTATAATGTGCTTATGGATGTTATATGATGGAGCCTAAGTGATATGATGTGATATATTCTTAAACGTCTTATTATACTCCGCTTACTCGTTCACGTTGTACTCGGCTCACGTTTTCAATTATGTGTTTAAAAAAAAAATGGCTCGTAATTTCACTAAGTATTGTCAAATTATGAAGAAAGAACCAAAGCAAGGAGTAAAGTCTAGTCATTAATCAGATTCAACCTAGGTGTATCTGATTAATTACTAGGGTGTTACAAGCCCGAAACTTTCCCTAGAGGTTTAAAACCATGTTCTTACATGTTTCAAAGCATCTGTTTGAGTCCCGGTGGTCCCGGGCAGTTTTAGTGCAAAATTACGATTTTGCCCCTAGAATAGTATTTTTCAGCTTAACGATGTAATTAAGCAAACCTAAGCAATATTAGGCTCTAATAGAAAATTAATTAATTTCCATAATTAATCTAGAGTCAAAATAAATTATTAAAATTAATTAGAACCTAAAATTGCTTAGATTAGATTTAAATCTCTTTTCTAAAACTCAAGATTCTACTCTTGGTATCTTGAATAGTGTTTTCTCTCTCCAATTCCTTAAATCAAGGAATTGTGTCTAGAATTGTTCATACACTAAAATGAGTTTATAACTCACTAATGATGCAAGAACACTCCTTAATTATGTCTTGACAACCTTGATTACCCATTTTCTCACCTAAACACTTTCTTACAAATTCCTAATCTTAATCCTAATCAAAGATACACCTAAACACAACTCTAAACTACAATTAAAATGCAAGAAAACCCTCCCCATGGCTGATGCAATTTCGGCCCTCTCTCTCTCATTTAAAACACATGTTGAATTGTTTCTCACTCAAAGAACCATGCTTGAGCCATACCTTGAACCATACTTCACCATACTTTGAACCATACCTCACCATGCCTCAAGATCACAACATCTCACCTCATAGAACTCATGGGGGCTGCCCATGAGCTGTAATAGCCGAAGCCTCTCCCCTCATTTGCACCTTGCATTTATTTCATTTCTCTATAAATAGCATGCTTGGGTGAATTTGCATCATTTTGGGTTCATTTGCTAAGTGTAAGTTTTCAAAGAGCACTTCAAAGTTTCATTTTTCTCTCTAGTTCAAGTCTTCAAGTTCTTCAAGTTCTTTATCCTCTTCTCTCATCCTAATCCTCAAATCACTTGGTATGGATTTTCTTTCAAGAGTTACTATCATTTAAAGTTCTTAATCTCTTTATGTCTTCATAGTTTCTCTTGAATCTTTTGAGAACTTCTTTTCTTCTTCTTCTCCTCTTTGTTTTCGGCCATGAGGCTTGAGGATCAAAGGAATGAGAACTTGATGATGAGGTTTCATGATGATAATGTTCATCACTTGAACAACCTCTAAAGCTTGATCTTTGTTCTTAAGTTAAAGATGTTTTCTTTTATTCTTTCTTCTTGAACCTTGAAACCTTTTACCTTGATGATATTTTAAAATGGTTACATGAACTCAAAGATGAGGACTCATGATGTTGGTGTTAATGCATCACCAAGATCATGGTCTCTAGAGTTTCAAATGTTTCCTTTTCTTCTTAAAAGTTTCGGTTCCTTTTCCTTTCCTTTCTTCACATTTTCGGCCATGTTGGCCAACGAGGTTCTCAATGGCTTGATGATGAGAGCTTCTAGATGATGACTAGGTGTTCATCACAATGAGGTCTCTAGAGCTTGAGTTTTAATAAAGATATTATCTATGACCACATCTCAAGAAAAGAAACTTTGTGTTTTTAAAGAACTCTTGAGGTTCACTCTTGTCTTTACTTTATCTTGCATGATAAGTTTGGGTTGAGGTTTAAGTTCCTTTAAAAGTCTTGTATGAGCTCTAATAAGAAATAAAATGGACTAGCATTCATATTTAAATTCAAGCTTATGCATTCCATATTTACTTTGAGCTTTGCATTCATATTTAATTTCCAAGCCATCACTTAAAGTTAAAGGATGAAGAATGGATTGCATCTCATATTTACGTTCTTGTCTAGCATATTTACTTTCCATCACTAAAGAACATAGAGATTTAAAATGAAAGTTGCACTATCACCTAACTAAATCTCAAAGCCTTTCTATTTCGGCCTTAAAGTCGATTGTTACTGGGCCTAGAGCACTAAAATAAAGAAATGTAATTGCATATTTATATTTCAAGTCTCGCATATTTATTTCAAGCCTTGCATATTTATATTTCAAGTCTTGCATATTTACTTTAAGCCCTCACTTTACTTTGTAATGAAGAATAAAAATGAAGTGCATAGCATGTTTAAATTATGTCATCACTTAAAAACCTTAGAGCTCAAAGACTTGCCCATTCTATGTCAAGTTAAAGTTTAATGTGGGAGCATTCTTTGAATGCATAGCTTCGGTCAAGTAGTGATGATGAACTCGGAATGAGTTTTGTCTAGCTACAAGGGCCAACAATCTAAGTTTTAAGATTTCTCTTTAAAACCTCATAAAGGTCATGAGATTAAGACCAACAAGATTTATGAATTTAATTCTCTTTTAAGAGAGGTTAAGTGGTCACTGACCTAAGGATGTTTTTAGTCCCTTTTACAAAATAAAATGGTTTGTAAAGAGTTTTAGAAGTCCTAAAAACGGTTCCAAGGGAAACTAGTAACTTATATGTTTTAAAAATATCAAGTTATGCATCTTTTTGGAGACTTAATGTTTCGGTTCTTCCATGATGAGTTTGCTCCTGTATGATGATGTTTTGATGTGTTTGAATGAGTAAAAATTATGTATGTTGAAGTAGGAACATTTCTATGCATGATAGGAGAGAAATTAGCTTTCTAGAAAAACCGTAAAGTCAAGATTTAGCATAGTTTTAACCCATTTATTTTTGGACACTGCCCAAACTGTTTCAATGGGAATATAATCAGATTAGGATTGTTTAATCATGAAAAATTTGGTTACAATTGAAGTAGGATTGAATTTTAGCGCCTATAGAGAAACTAGTAACTAGAAAACTGTAAAACCGCAATTCTAGAACTCTTAGAACATTTAATTCTTAGAATCTGTCCAGCAACCTCATAATGAGGAGAACATGGCTTATAATTAGTTCTTATACATAGGAATGCCTCATAATTGGTTTAGGTCGAACTTATAGCGCCTTAGGCAAAGATAGAACTAAGAAAGGGTCTAAAACGTAAGTTCTAGAACCCCGCAATTTTAAGTTCATAATGCTGCTCCTAAGGAATAATGTTGTTCAGATTTAATAAAGAGAATAAATAATAATGAGATCTATTAGAAGAGAACCCTTAGGTGCATAAAAGGTCGATAGAAGATGATAGGTTAATTACATCACAAGTTTAAGGCCCGTAAGGGTCAAAGCATAAGATACCATAGGACCAAGAGCATAACGAATTTTAATGTTGCTTGTAAATGCATGAGAATGATTATGTGAATGCATGGAAATTATGATGGAGGATGCATGTTTGAATGATTTATGTGGCATAAAGAAGAATTTGGAAGAAATTTGGCATGCGACAGTTATGTTGCCAAATTTCTGACAAATTCGGGACTCAGAAAGTTTTTGAAAACCTATGAGATTTTTATGAGGTAATAAGATGAGTTCTCGGATGACACCGGTTCGGCCGAGCACCTCCAGAGAACTCATGTGACATCGGTACCAAGATGAATCCTTGGGTGACACCAGTTCGGCCGAGCACCCCCAAGAAATGCCCCCTACCCCATACTGGATAAGTCGGGATTATGTTTATGATTATGTTACGCTTATCGGGATTGATAAGTAAGAACTAGTGATGACTAGTTAAGGTATGAGCTCATAACCTAGAGATGTGACACGTTCTGGGTGACATCGGTTCGGTCGAGCACCCCCAGAGCGATTGTCTTTTAGGGTGACTTATGAGGAAGTTATGATGTTTATGTCACAAAGTTTCCCATATGAGAATTTAATTGCCACTTTATGCCACTATTATGATGTTCCTATTGATGTTAAGTAGAGCCATGCATATATTCTTTAATATGATTGCATCCATGTCATTAAGAATCATGCTAAAATGAACGGACCTTGGCTAAATATGTTTTAAAAATCTAAAAATAGACTTAGTGCATGCTCACTTATTTTGATCACTAAACCCAAAGTTCCTGAGGACGTAGATGATGACACCTAGGTAGTAGGAGGCCCTACTGAGATTCTTTAGCAAGATTCTCACTCCCTCTATCTCTTTCTTTCCGTCACGTCCTCAGATGGCTACGTTTGTGGTTTTTGTGGACATCCCGACGTGGGAGGTGCACTATGACCCGAATCACGGGTCATACCATTTTGAGGGACAGTGCACGGTGCGAGTCTTCATGTTCGTAGGACGTCCCTTCGCTCACCCCGTGCATACCCATCGCTTCTCCCCGACAGCACCCTACGGCGATGACGAGCGGGTTTTTTAGCGCGCGCGTACGCATAACGAGAGAGTGCGCCGCATGCACACCGCCGCCTCAGCCATTCGTGACTATCCCGACTATGTGCTCCGGACCTACTTCTCGGAGACCGACCCGTCCGAGGACCCGCCTACCCATCCATATAGCGAGAGCTCCGCCCCCACTCCACCAGTGATGAAAGAGGGCAGTGAGGATACCGTGACTCAGCCACGGCTTGCACGACGATCGAAGATGTGGCCACGTCACGGGGGTCACTCTCAATCCCCGTTCCGCCTCTTTACGCCAGAGAAGCTTGCCCAGTTTCCTGGTTATGTGCCTCGCTCGCGAGATGGACATCAGTAGGAGGTGACGTATGACTGATGGAGTACCCGGGTAGAGCACACACCACTTAGATGGGGATGGATCTCTTTTTGTTTAGAGGCTATCCCTTTAGTTGCACTTGGGTAAGGGAGTTGCTTTTACGTTTCCGTCATATTTTCCTTTGTATTTTCTTTTAGTTGTATTTGTTTATGATGTATCAAACTAAGCCCCACTCTACGCAAGTGGGCATATCATATATTATATAAATATGCAGTTCAATGTTATTGTGACGTGCCTTTACTTGCTATGTGTTATGATGAGATGTTTGCTTTACTTCCGTCTATGCTCTATTGATCATCGTGTCGCGCGGCTCTCACTTTGTTTTTATAAATTCAAAAAAAAAAAATTGCCAGTATTACCGCTAAGTATTTTAAAGTAATAAGGAAGCTATGACGTAACAGATTAATGATTAACCTAAATATGTTCTAGAGTTTTGGGTTAAAAATTAGGATGTTACACCAAGGGAGGGAAGATTTCATTCAATTTAATCATGTACTAATGAAGTGTTTAGGAGTAAACAAGGTTAGGTCACTAATTAAGGTTGTGTACCCAAGTGTTTAGGTGAACTAAGTAGGTGATTAGGACCATTAATACCTTGGATTGAGAGTAGTCTTGTAGGATTGATGAAGTCAAACTCCTATGACTATTGATTAAGTGTGGCAACTTTTTCTTAGGAATGAAAGTGTGAATAGTGAAAATACTATTCATAGTTGCTTTTTCTTTAAAGAAAGAAAAGAATTAGAATTGAGTTGTAAATTTCCTTAAGCAATTTTAAGTTCTAATCAACCTCAAATAATTATTTTAGCTCTAGATTAATTAAGGAAATTAATTAACCTTTCATTAGAGCCTAATATTGCTTAGGTTTGAGTTAAGTAACTCGTTAGGCTTAAAATGCACTAAGCGGGGGTAAAATCATAATTTTTACCAAAAGTTGCCCGGGACCTCCGGGACTTATACCAACATAGTTCATGCCTTAAAACTTCATTTTTGATCTCCGGGACTAGTCCAGGTCGGAGTCAAAACTTAAAACTGCCTTAAATCAGGTTAAGGGTATTTTGGTCATTTATACATAGAAACCTTAGAAATGAGATTTTTCTGCCTTGTTAACATTCATAAACATATAATCCCCTTCATATATCATAAAAGCCTTGTGAGGATGGCCGAGGCTAGTCATCCTCATGTTTCAGGTAAAAATGACCTCAGGAGCATTTTGGTCATTTAAAAGTTTAGAGAAAAACGGGGCGTTACACAGAAAATTAAGTGTTTTAAGAGTTCTAGAATTGTATTTTTATGATTTTCTAGTTGCTAGTTTCTCTATAGGCTCTAAAAATCAATGCTACATCAAATGTTACCAAGTTTTTCATAATTAGAAAATCCTAATCTGATTATTATCCTACTAAAACAGTTTGGATAGAAACTCAAAATAAACAGGTCATAACTATGCTAAAACTTGACTTTACGGCTTTTCTATTAGACTAGGTTCTTTCCTAACATGCATAGAAAGGTTCCTACCTCAACACATATAAATTTCACACATTCCAACATGTCAAAACATCATCATACAATAGCAAACATGTCATGGCAGAACCAAATTCATGCATATACATATCTTGCATAAAATCTCATTTTCAACAAGCATAGGTTGCTAGTTTCTCCATGAATCATTTTAGGACTTCTAAAAGTCTTTTGCAAAATATTTTATCTCGTAAAAGAGGCTAAGAACAATTATGGTGTAACACCCTAATATTCGACCCAATACTACTAGTACGTACTTAGGCCAAATACTAGTCGTTACTATCTGACATGGTTCTTTAAAAAGTAACTTAGAGAAAATATGAGCCAATTTTTTTTTCTTAAAACATTACTTAAATAAGAGCCGCGCGTATCCTATCGGGTCGGTATTATAAAGTGCCGAAACATAAACATAGAGGTGGCTCCAAAACATAGCATCATCATAACTGAACTATTTCATCTTTATAATATGCCTACCATAAGGGGCAGGGCTCTTCAAGTACATAATAACATGAATACAGCAGAAAAACAGAATACATGGAAAAGAACTGGAAAGAAGCATCCCTACCCTTGTGCAACCTAAGATGGATAATCTCAACACAAAAGAGGTTTCATCCATACTATGTGACGTGCGTGCACTAAGGACTACCCTCCAACCTATGCGCGGAGTCACGGCACGGAGGAACGTAGCCAATCCACGGCGGCGAGCTCGGCGGTGTGCATGCATGCCTGTGTTGCACATGTCGTCCACGTCGGGGTCGTGGCCCGGGCACCGAAGCCCTTCGGCCGAGTATTTGTCTCGCTGCCTATCCGCCGCAGGGCGGAGTGGGGCGAGCCCTCATGGTCCATGGGGATTCCTCACGAAGGTCCTCCTCTAAGTCTTTGCGATGATGGCACGTCTTGCGCGCGTCCGCCCGAACCGCAGTGGGTCCGGAGTTCCTCTCATGTCGTGGCGTGCATGCTCAAAGATCGCGGGGTCACCATAGGGAGATCTTTGGGAGAAGCGATAATCGTACAAGGGGTGTGCGAATGGCCGTCCTACAAACATGAAGATGCGCGACAAGATACCGCCCTCAAAATGGAATGACCTGCGTTCGGGTCATGGTGGATCTCCCACCGTGGCGTGTCAACGTCTGACATTTAACGTCCGCCATCTCGCTCAAGACGTAATGGAAAGGAAAAGATAGAGGAGTGAGATTCTTACTAAAGAAACTCAAGAGGTTTTCCTTCTATCCTAGGTGTCATCATATACGTCTCCAGGAATCTCGGGTTATTTATAAAATAATGGACATACATAGGTTCAATTATGAGTTTTCCAAAATCTCATTTTCCGAGAATCCGTTCTTTTTAACATGGCACTTGTGTTACATATGCTATATACTAAAATCATAGACATAAATCATGTAGCTTGGTACGTAGAACAGGAATCATATAACTGGTACATGGAACATAAATCATATAACTGGTACATGAAACATAAATCATATAACTGGTACTTGAAACATAAATCGTATAACTGGCACATGGAACATAAATCATATAACTGGTTTACTTAGGTGACATAAGAACCTTTACTTAACTGGGCCGCCCTAATATTTCTCCCTTTTGAGAAAACTCTAGGTTATGAGCTCATACCTTACTAGTTGTCACTAGTACATGGACCTATCCCTTTTGATAAGTTTAAAGATCCTGACCTAAGGTACGGGTCTAGGGGGCTAGAATCACCTTATCCCCACCCTTAATCCGGTGGTTCAAGGATCATCTTCTCATAGTCTATGTCACCTTAAGTCTTAGCATGTTAATGCAAGATGCCACATAATTCATGCATGTCAAACATAATTACATCATAGGCATCTTTGAAGTCTTTAAAGAACTATAACATGCAAACATAAAACTATCATCGAAGAATAATAGTTCACATGGTATCATCATACTTGACTCATGGAGTAAAATCATCATAAGGTAAGCAAGAGCAATAAGCCTCTTAACTTGATCATGTTTGAAATCGAACATATAAGATCATGTATTCATGTTAGGCTAAAGCATAGACTCATGGCATAACAATTCTCAGATTCAGGCAATGCAAGATCATAGCTTCAAGTCATTAAGTCAGAAGAGTATTCTGTTTGTAAACTTGCCTTCGCGTAATCGATTACATAAGTTTTGTAATCGATTACACACCCTCGAGATTTCAAAACATGGCAGATAGGGGTTCTGGTAATCGATTACATGGAACTTGTAATCGATTACTATGTTTAAAAACACTTTGCTGGGCCCCTGGAACATCTGGGTAATCGATTACATTACTAGGTAATCGATTACTAGAATCCAGAATGTGTAATCGATTACACTATATAGTAATCGATTACTTTGGGCAAAAGTTCATGTTTGGGCTCGTCTGAGCTTTACGTGTCGATTACATGGGTGGGTAATCGACACAAAGATCTTAAAAACCGAAATATGGGGTCTAAACATATCTGAGTCATTCCTTTGAAATGCTTATGGTGGCTAGTTTCTCTTGGAACAATTTTGAACTTCAAAAACATCTTGTCAAACATTTTAACTTGTCAAAACCCTTATAAATCTAAGAACATACCCAAAATGTTTTTGAGTACAACATATGTTTTAGAAAGACTTAAAACATGAGCTATAGGCTCTTGTGACTAATAAACTCCTCTTGGGGCTATCTTCATCACATGGCCAAAATGTACATTCCAAGAATGTTTTCCATGGTTAACCTCTTCTCAGGATGAAATGGGCAAGCCTTTGAGCTCTAGAATCTTAGGTGATGACATAAAATAGACGTGCTATGCATTTCATTTTAGAGTCCTTTAGAAAGTAAAGTGATAGCTCAAGGTAAATATGAGGTGCACATCCATTTTCATTCTTTGAGTTTAGTGAGGACTTGAAATATAAAATGAGATGCAAAGCTTGGAATTTTAAACGTGCATAATGCAAGTTCATTCTTAGTCTTGGGGTTTAGTGATTGCATAGAAATAACCGTGCCATGCAAAGCATAAACGTAAGCGTGAATGCAAGTTACTTTTATATCTTGTCTAGAGCTCTTGCAAGGCTTTAAGAAGGAACATAGTCCCAACCCAAAACTCATCTTCACAAGAAAAGAAAAACCATTGGTACCCAGGCATCAAGAGAAAACATGACTTCAAGAATCATGAAAGTGGTCAAATCTTAAAAAAGAAAGGAACCATTTTTAAATCTCTAGGGACCAAGATCTTGATGATCCAAGCATCAACATCCTAAGTCCTCATCATTGAGTACATAGCTTCCTTCAAAACAAATATTTAAAACAAAGTTCATGATAAAGAAGAAAGCAAAACCAAAACCATGCTTGGTTTAGGGCCAAAGTTTCAAGCTTTAGAGTTTGTTCATGTGACAAGCATCAACATGAAGCTCTCATCATCAAGCTTACATTTTTCCCATGTAAAAAGGCTTCATGGCCAAAAACATGAGAAGAAGAAGGAAGAAGATCCAAAATGTTCAAGAGAAACATAAACTCTTTTAACTAAACTTGTAAAGAATGAAACTTTCTTTAAGAAAAACTCAAGCTTTAGAGGTCTCATGAGAGATGGACTCATGGTCACATCTAGAGAACACTCATCATCAAGCTATCATATTCAAGGCCTTGAGGCCGAAAATCTAAGGGGAGAAAAGGAAGAAACCAAAAAAAAAAGAAAGCAACATAGAGGTTCAACCATTCATCAACTCCCAAACAAGATTCAAGCATAAGAATCAAAGACATATTTAGAAAGAGTTCCCTACCTTGTGTCTTGAAAATGAAGGAGAGAACTTGAGCTTGAGGAACTCTTTGAGAGTTTGAGAGAAAAGTGAGAAAGCTTGAGAGCGGCAAATGACAGAGTTTGAGACTTTGGAGAAGGATCCAAAAGTGATGGAGTTGTGGAGTGTGGTGTATTTATAGGCAAATGAAGGAGTGAAGGGGAGTTGGTTGAAGCTTCTTGAAGAAGGAAGAGAGAAATATCTTCTTGTGTGGTCATTCTTGGTGTGATTGAAACCATAGGTAGGCATAGGTCATAGGGTAGCTTGAAAGACAACTTGATTGACTACATAAAATAAAATTCTTTTGGATTCTTGGGGAAGTGGCTGAAAATTATAGGGCCAAGGAGAGAAAATTTCATGGCCACAAGATAAAATATCTATATGTGTTGTCATTCAAAGGTATGGAAGAAAGTATGGATGGTATGATTGATTATGAAGCTTGATTGAAAGCTTTGAGTGACAACATAAACAATTTATTCTTTTGAATTTTGAATGACATATATTTTTCAAATGTGATCATGATTATTTGAGAGTGACAACTTTCTTGGAAAAGAAAGTGTCATTGGGAAAGGGAGTGTGAATAGTGAAAACACTATTCATAGTTGCTTTTTCTTTTAAAAGAAAGAAAAGAATTTAGGAAAGAGTTCTAAATTTCCTTAAACAATTCTAGGTTCCAATTAGTTTTTAAATAATGATTTTGGCTCTAGATTAATTATGGAAATTAATTAACCTTCAATTAGAGCCTAAAATCGCCTAGGTTCTGAGTTAGAGAACTCATTAAGCCCAGCATGCACTAAGCAGGGGCAAAATCATAATTTTACTCAAAAACTGCCCGGGACCACCAGGACTTAACCAAACCTTAAACAATCATAGTTCATGCCTTAAAATCATGGTTTTAAACCTCGGGACAAAGTCCGGGTCAAAACGAAATTTTAAAGCGCTGAAATCATCCGCGAGGGGTATTTTGGTCACTTATGTGCTGAAATCTCAGAAATGAGATTTTTCTGCTTTGTTAGGCACTCGTGCTCATACAATCCCCTTTATATAACATATGAACCCTTTGAGGATGGCCAAAGTCGGCCGTCCTCGTGTTTCGGGTAAAAATGACCTCAGGGGCATTTTGGTCATTTAAAAGTTTAGAGAAAAACGGGGCGTTACACATGGGGTAGTAACTAATTTAAAACACTCTTGGAAGGGGTGTAATTTACAAATTTTGTTGGTCATGACCTTATAGAACTCTTAAAAACATAGGAAAACTTTTGAACATAGGTTGTTGGCCCTTGCAACTAGATGAAACTCATTTTGAGTCTATCAACATTACATGGCCGAATTTACATCCTTGGGAGTGTTTCTATAATCAAACTTTAACTTGAGATAATAAGGGCAAGTCTTTGAGCTCTAGGTTCCTTAAGTGATGACAAAATATAAACGTGCTATGCATTCCATTTTATTCTTCATTATAAAGTAAAGTGAGAGCTTCAAAGTAAATATGAAATGCAAGAACTTGAAATTAAATATGCAAGGCACAAAGTAAATATGCGAAACTTGAAAGTAAATATGCAAGTTCAATTCTTTATTTTAGTGCTCTAGACCTAGCAACAATCGACTTTAAGGCCGAAATAGAAAGGCTTCGAGATTAATTAGGTGATATGCAAGCTCTTGTTTCAAATCTTTAAGTTCTTTAAGTGATGACTTGAAATATAAACGTGCAATGCAAGGCTTGAACTTAAACATGATAATGCAAGTCCTTTTCTTTAATCTTTAGAGTTTAGTGATAACATAGGAAAGTAAATATGAGATGCAAGAGCTTGAAATTTAAATATGAGGTACTAGAAATATAAATATGCAAGTTCATTTTTATATCTTTACCTTACAAGACTTTGAAGGGACTTAAGCCTTAACCCGTATTTATCACAAGAAGCTAAAGTAGACAAAATATCATTCCTTGAACCAAAATCATAAATAGCATTTTTGTTAAAACTCAAGCTCTAGAGGTCTCATTGTGATGAACACATGGCCATCATCTAGAAACTCTCATCATCAAGCTTCCATGTTGAACCACCAATGATGGCCGAATTTTTAGAGAAAGAAAAAGGAAGATAGGGCCGAATCCATGAACAAGAAAAGAACCATTTTAAAACTCTAGAGACCATGATCTTGACAATATATTAACACCAAGATCATGTGTCCTCATCATTGAGTTCATACACTTATCAAAGTAAAGTTTTCAAGATAAAAAGAAAGAAACTAAAAGCATCTTTTCCCTCAAGAACTAAAATCAAGCTTTAGGGGTTGCTCAGGTGATGAACATCATCATGCAATTCCCATCATCAAGCTCTCATTTCCAATGTAACGCCCCGTTTTTCTCTAAACTTTTAAATGACCAAAATGCCCCTGAGGTCATTTTTACCCGAAACACGAGGACGGCCGACTTTGGCCATCCTCAAAGGGTTCATATGTTATATGAAGGGGATTGTATGAGCATGAGTGCCTAACAAAGCAGAAAAATCTCATTTCTGAGATTTCAGCACATAAGTGACCAAAATACCCGTGTGACAGATTTCAGGCAGTTTTAAAATTTCGTTTTGGCCCGGACTTTGTCCCGAGGTTTAAAACCATGATTTTAAGGCATGAACTATGATTGTTTAAGGTTTGGTTAAGTCCCGGTGGTCCCGGGTAGTTTTTGAGTAAAATTACGATTTTGCCCCTACTTAGTGCATGCTGGGCTTAATGAGTTATCTAACTCAGAACCTAGGCGATTTTAGGCTCTAATTGAAGGTTAATTAATTTCCATAATTAATCTAGAGCCAAAATCATTATTTAAAAACTAATTGGAACCTAGAATTGTTTAAGGAAATTTAGAACTCTTTCCTAAATTCTTTTCTTTCTTTTAAAAGAAAAAGCAACTATGAATAGTGTTTTCACTATTCACACTCCCTTTCCCAATGACACTCTCTTTTCCAAGAAAGTTGTCACTCTCAAATAATCATGATCACATTTGAAAAATATATGTCATTCAAAATTCAAAAGAATAAATTGTTTATGTTGTCACTCAAAGCTTTCAATCAAGCTTCATAATCAATCATACCATCCATACTTTCTTCCATACCTTTGAATGACAACACATATAGATATTTTATCTTGTGGCCATGAAATTTTCTCTCCCTTGGCCCTATAATTTTCAGCCACTTCCCCCAAGAATCCAAAAGAATTTTATTTTATGTAGTCAATCAAGTTGTCTTTCAAGCTACCCTATGACCTATGCCTACCTATGGTTTCAATCACACCAAGAATGACCACACAAGAAGATATTTCTCTCTTCCTTCTTCAAGAAGCTTCAACCAACTCCCCCTTCACTCCTTCATTTGCCTATAAATACACCACACTCCACAACTTCATCACTTTTGGATCCTTCCCCAAAGTCTCAAACTCTCTCATTTCCCCCTCTCAAGCTTTCTCACTTTTCTCTCAAACTCTCAAAGAGTTCCTCAAGCTCAAGTTCTCTCCTTCATTTTCAAGACACAAGGTAGGGAACTCTTTCTAAATATGTCTTTGATTCTTATGCTTGAATCTTGTTTGGGAGTTGATGAATGGTTGAACCTCTATGTTGCTTTCTTTTTTTGGTTTCTTCCTTTTCTCCCGTGAGATTTTCGGCCTCAAGGCCTTGAATATGATAGCTTGATGATGAGTGTTCTCTAGATGTGACCATGAGTCCATCTCTCATGAGACCTCTAAAGCTTGAGTTTTTCTTAAAGAAAGTTTCATTCTTTACAAGTTTAGTTAAAAGAGTTTATGTTTCTCTTGAACATTTTGGATCTTCTTCCTTCTTCTTCTCATGTTTTCGGCCATGAAGCCTTTTTACATGGGAAAAATGTAAGCTTGATGATGAGAGCTTCATGTTGATGCTTGTCACATGAACAAACTCTAAAGCTTGAAACTTTGGCCCTAAACCAAGCATGGTTTTGGTTTTGCTTTCTTCTTTATCATGAACTTTGTTTTAAATATTTGTTTTGAAGGAAGCTATGTACTCAATGATGAGGACTTAGGATGTTGATGCTTGGATCATCAAGATCTTGGTCCCTAGAGATTTAAAAATGGTTCCTTTCTTTTGTTAAGATTTGACCACTTTCATGATTCTTGAAGTCATGTTTTCTCTTGATGCCTGGGTACCAATGGTTTTTCTTTTCTTGTGAAGATGAGTTTTGGGTTGGGACTATGTTCCTTCTTAAAGCTTTGCAGGAGCTCTAGATAAGATATAAAAGTAACTTGCAATCACGTTTACGTTTATGCTTTGCATGGCACGTTTATTTCTATGCAATCACTAAACCCCAAGACTAAGAATGAACTTGCATTATGCACGTTTAAAATTCCAAGCTTTGCATCTCATTTTATATTTCAAGTCCTCACTAAACTCAAAGAATGAAAATGGATGTGCACCTCATATTTACCTTGAGCTATCACTTTACTTTCTAAAGGACTCTAAAATGAAATGCATAGCACGTCTATTTTATGTCATCACCTAAGATTCTAGAGCTCAAAGGCTTGCCCATTTCATCCTGAGAAGAGGTTAACCATGGAAAACATTCTTGGAATGTACATTTTGGCCATGTGATGAAGATAGCTCCAAGAGGAGTTTATTAGTCACAAGAGCCTATAGCTCATGTTTTAAGTCTTTCTAAAACATATGTTGTACTCAAAAACATTTTGGGTATGTTCTTAGATTTATAAGGGTTTTGACAAGTTAAAATGTTTGACAAGATGTTTTTGAAGTTCAAAAATTATTCCAAGAGAAACTAGCCACCATAAGTATTTCAAAGGAATGACTCAGATATGTTTAGACCCCATATTTCGGTTTTAAGATGTCGTAATCGATTACCCAGCCCATGTAATCGACACGTAAAGCTCTGACGAGCACAAACATGAACATTTGCCCAAAGTAATCGATTACTATATAGTGTAATCGATTACACATTCTGGATTCTAGTAATCGATTACCTAGTAATGTAATCGATTACCCAGATGTTCCAGGCCCAAAGAAAGTGTTTTTAAACATAGTAATCGATTACAAGTTCCATGTAATCGATTACTAACCCTATCTGCCATGTTTTGAAATTCGAGTTGTGTAATCGATTACAAAACTTATGTAATCGATTACCAGAACCCAAGTTTACAAACAGAATACTCTTCTGACTTAATGACTTGAAGCTATGATCTTGCATTGCCTGAATCTGAGAATTGTTATGCCATGAGTCTATGCTTTAGCCTAACATGAATACATGATCTTATATGTTCGATTTCAAACATGATCAAGTTAAGAGGCTTATTGCTCTTGCTTACCTTATGATGATTTTACTCCATGAGTCAAGTATGATGATACCATGTGAACTATTATTCTTCGATGATAGTTTTATGTTTGCATGTTATAGTTCTTTAAAGACTTCAAAGATGCCTATGATGTAATTATGTTTGACATGCATGAATTATGTGGCATCTTGCATTAACATGCTAAGACTTAAGGTGACATAGACTATGAGAAGATGATCCTTGAACCACCGGATTAAGGGTGGGGATAAGGTGATTCTAGCCCCCTAGACCCGTACCTTAGGTCGGGATCTTTAAACTTATCAAAAGGGATAGGTCCATGTACTAGTGACAACTAGTAATGTATGAGCTCATAACCTAGAGTTTTCTCAAAAGGGAGAAATATTAGGGCGGCCCAGTTAAGTAAAGGTTCTTATGTCACCTAAGTAAATCAGTTATATGATTTATGTTCCATGTGCCAGTTATACGATTTATGTTTCAAGTATCAGTTATATGATTTATGTTTCATGTACCAGTTATATGATTTATGTTCCATGTACCAGTTATATGATTCCCCGTTTCTACGTACCAAGCTACATGATTTATGTCTATGATTTTAGTATATAGCATATGTAACACAAGTGCCATGTTAAAAAGAACGGATTCTCAGAAAATGAGATTTTGGAAAACTCATAATTGAACCTATGTATGTCCATTATTTTATAAATAACCCGAGATTCCTGGAGACGTATATGATGACACCTAGGATAGAAGGAAAACCCTATCGAAGTTTCTTTAGTAAGAATCTCACTCTCTATCTTTTCCTTTCCATTACGCTTCAGAGCGAGATGGCGACGTCAGGTCAGACGCTGACACGCCACTGGAGATCCACCATGACCCGAGCACGGTCATTCCATTTTGAGGGCCTGCATCAGGCGCATCTTCATGTTTGTAGGACGGCCATTCGCACACCCCTTGTACAGTTATCGCTTCTCCCCAGCATCTCCCTATGGTGACCCCGCGATCTTTGAGCATGCGCGGCCACGACGTGAGAGGAACCTGCGGACCCACTCGGCCGGTTCGGGCGGACGCCGCAAGACGCGCCATCATCGCAGACTCGAGGAGGACCCTTCAGAGAATCCCCATGGACCATGCGAGGGCTCGCTTCCACTCGCCCCTACGACGGATAGGCGCGAGGAGACACCACTTTCGGCGTCGGAGGGCTTTGGTGCCCTGACCACGACCGACGTGGGCGACACGCTCACCACAGGGCATGCCTGCACTCGCCGAGCCCGCCCGTGGATTGGCTCACGTTCCTCCGCACGTGCCGTGAGTCCGCTTATGGAGATTGGAGGGTAGTCCTTAGTGCACGACGTCACATAGTATGGATGATACCCCTTTGGTGTTGAGGTTATCCATCTTAGGTTGCACATGGGTAGGGATGCTTCTTTCCAGTTCTTTTCCATGTATTCTATTTTTCTGCCATATTCATGTTACTATGTACTTGAAGAGTCCTGCCCTTTAGGGTAGGCATATTATATATATGAAGTAATTCAGTTGTGATGATGCTATGATATGGAGCCACTTCTATGTTTATAATTCTGCACTTTATGATACCGACCTCGTAAGATACGCGCGGCTTCTATTTTAAGTAATGTTTTTTTAAAAAAGAAAAATTGGCTCGTATTTTCGTTAAGCTATTTGCCCAAGTAAGAAGAACCATGATAGTAAGTAATGACTAATATTTGGCCTAAGTACGTACTAGTAGTATTAGGTCGAATATTAGGGTGTTACATCCAACCTCCCCAAAGGCCCTTGGCCGAAAATGAAATAGGAGGAAAAGAAGAAGTTCTAAAAGATTCAAGAGAAACCATCAAGTCAATGACTAAATAAGAACTTTAAATGAAAGAAACATTTAAAATAAAATCCCTACCAAGTGAAATGATGTTGAAGAGGATGAAGAAGATGAAGAAGTTTGAAGAAGAAGAACTATTGGTCTTTGAGAGAAAAGGAAAGCTTTGAGTGCTCTAAACTTAGCAAATGAACTAAAGGTGTTTCAAGTTCACTCAAGTGTGCTATTTATAGAGAAATGAAACAAATGAAAGGTGCAAAGGGAGGAGAAGGGTTTCGGCCAAGGCAAGGCAACCCATGAGGTCCATGAGGTGAGATGTTGTGATCTTGAGGCATGGTGAGGTATGGTTCAAGGTATGGCTCAAAGCATGGCTTAAGGAGTGTTTAAAATTTAAAACATGTGATGAAATTTAGATGATGTGGTTGAAATGCATCAGCCATGGGGGAGGGATTTCTTCCATTTAATTGTGGTTTAGAAGTGTGTTTAGGTGTGTTTTAGATTATGTTTAAGATTAGAAATTTGTAGAAAAGTGTTTAGGTGAGGTAATGGTTACTTAGAGGCTTGTAAAACTAGGTTTAGGAGGTGGTCTTGCTAAATTAATGGAATCAAACTCCATTAACAAGGAATCCAATGCCAACACAATTCCTTGATTAAGGGAAATTGGAGAGAGAAAACACTATTCAAGATTCCAAGACTATGAATCTTGAGTTTTAAAAAGAGATTTAGGTTTAATCTAAGAAATTTTAAGTCCCAATCAATTTTATTAGTTTATTTTGACTCTAGATTAATTATAGAAATTAATTAATCTTTGATTAGAGCCTAATATTGCATAGGTTTGCTTAATTACGTCATTAAGCTCAAATGGCACTATCCTAGAGGCAAAATTATAATTTTGCACAAAAACTGCTCAGGACTTAAACAGACACTTTTAAACACATGAAAACATTATTTTAAACCTTTGGGGAAAGTTTCGGGCTCAACGGCACCTTTACCCCCGTAAAAGCGTTGTAGGGGTATTTTGGTCATTTTGACTCGAAACTGTAGAAAATAGGTTTTTCGTTTCCGAAAACACAAGGATCATCCAATCCCCTTTAAACATTGAGTTGACCCTTCGAGGACTGCCGGGCCAACTATCCTCGAATTCCGGTTTGGAAATGACCTTAGGGGCATTTTGGTCATTTCCCTCAGATAGAAAAATCGGGGCATTACAGAGCGGCCCTCAAAATGATAAGATCCGTGCTCCGAATCATGGTGGAACTCCCACGTGGCATCTCAATGTAGAGCACGAACGTCGCCATCCAAATCTGAAGACGTAACACAGAGAGAGATAGAGGGAGTGAGATTTCTTACTAAAGAAACTCAGTAGGGTTTCTCCTCATATCTAGGTGTCATCATTTACGTCTCCAGGGACCTCGGTTTCTTATTAAAAACATGGATATATAATGGTTCAATTATGAAGTTCAAAGATGTTCACCTCGGAGGCCTATTCCTTTTAATTCTAAGACTTCTTGGTTACATAATCTATAAGTTATGAAACTTGAATCATAAATCATGATACCTAAAATCATAAATCATGGTTCCTAATATCATGGATCATGGCAAATAAACTCGTAATTCATGGTACATAAAATCATAGTTATCACTAGTCGTCAAACTTGGGGCCACCCCAACTGATCTCCCTTTGGTGACATTCAAACCTCATCGTTTTCTTCCTAGGGCCACCCTAACTGATCTCCCTTTGGAGAAACTTCTAGGTTATGAGCTCATACCATGCTAGTCGTCACTAGCACATGGACTTATTCCTTTTGATAAGTTAAAGGTCCCGACTTAAAGTATGGGTCTAGGGGGCTAGAATCACTTCATCCCCGCCCTTAGCTTTGTGGTTCAAAGGATCATTTTCTCATAGTTTAAGTCACCTTAAGTCTTAGCATGTTTATTGAGATGCCACTTAGTTCATACATGTCACATATCTATTATTACAACATGACATCTCTAAGTTCCTGAAGAACAATCATATACAATAATAAAACTATCATTCAAGAATAATAGTTCACACAGCATCATACAAGTCATAAGGTAAACACCAATTCATCAGTCATAGAGTGATGCATAAACCTTTCCCTTAAGAGTGAAAACCCTCAATTGGGCAACCTCAAACTTCCAAATTATTTCATTATACCTCTAAGGGATTGATTAACCTTATTACCACAATTTATTAAGTCCTAAAACCTAATTAATTATGGTTGGACAGCATTAGGCAGTAAGCTAAATTAGATGAATTATGGTGTTCTAGAAAATGCATTCTAAGTCCTTTCTCACTTTTCTTATAGGAAAAGAGAAATTCCAAAATGTTCAAGGGAAACATAAACTCATCCTTAACTAAACTTGTAAAAGATGAAACTTTTCTTTAAGAAAAACTCAAGCTTTAGAAGCCTCTTGTGAGATGGACTCATGGTCGCATCTAGAGAGCACTCACCATTAAGCTATCATCTTGTAAGCCTTGAGGCCAAAAATGAAAGAAAAGAAAATGATGAAAACCAAAAATGAAACTTCATGGAAACTCATCCAAACCACATTTTAAGCAAGATCAAGGCATCAAGATTAAAGAAATCATTTTTAGAAAAGCTCCTTACCAAGTGTTGATATCCTTGAAGATGGAGAAAGGTTGGTTCTTTGAAGTGAAAGAAGAAAAGCCTTCCTTGAAGCCTTGGTATTTTTTTAGCCAAGAAGAGAGATGAAGGAAAAAGATGTGTGTGTCTTGGTTTAGGCTTGGAGAAGTGTTTGAATGAGAAGAAAGTTGAAGATTGGAGGTGGAGGAGTGGCGGTTTCTTCTTTGGAATGTGGAGGAAGAAGAGAACTTGGAAAGACTTACTCTTGGAACGCTAAGCTTTGCAAAGGAACTAAAGGGACAAAGAGTTCATCAAGGTCATGTATTTGTAGGCAATGAACAACACTTTGGGCTGCTCAAAGGAAGAAGAAATCGTGTGGTTTCATGGCCATAAGGAAGATAAAATATCTTCATGTGTTGTCATTCAAAGGTATGGAAGAAAGTATGGAGGGCATGGTTGATTATAAAGCTTGATTGAAAGTTTTGAATGACTATATAAACAATTCATTCTTTTTGAATTTTGAATGACATATTTCTTCCAATTTGGTCATGGTGATTTGAGAGTGACAACCTTCCCAGGGAATGGGAATATGAATAGTAAAAACACTACTCATGGATGCTTTTCTTTAAAGAAAAAGACTAGAAATGAGTTTTGAGTTTCTTTAAGCAATTTTAGGTTCTTATTAACCTCAAATAATTATTTTAGCTCTAGATTAATTAGGGAATTTAATTAACCTTTCACTAGAGCCTAATATTGCTTAGGTTTCGAGTTAAATAATTCGTTAAGCTTGAAATGCACTTAGCTGGGGCAAAATCATAATTTTAACCAAAAGTTGCCTGGGATCTCTGAGACTTAAACAAACATAGTTCATGCTTTAAAATCATCGTTTTTGATTTCCGAGATAAGGCCGGGTCAACCAAAACTTAAAACTGCCTTAAAGCTTTGCAAGGGTATTTTGGTCATTTAAAAGTTTAGTGGAAAAAAAATGAGGTTTTACATTTAAAGTCTTGTAAGAGCTCTAGTAAAGATGTAAAAATGAACTTGCATGTTTATTTTTCCTTGCCTAGCGTAATTATTTTTGAGCTAATCACCTAAGACGTGAAGATTAAAATAAGAGTTGCATTCTCGTATCACATAATAATTAATTTCGAAGCTCACCTATTTCGGCCTTAAAGTCGATTATTGTGGAGTCTAGAGCACTAAAATAAAGAATTGGACTTGCATTCATATTTACTTTCCTTGTCTAGCATATTTCTATTTCAAGTCATCACTTAAATCCTAAAAGACAAAATGAACTTGCATCTTTACTTCAAGTCTTGCATATTTACTTTCAAGTCTTGCATATTTATTTTCAAGTCTTGCATATTTATATTCCTAGCACCTCATATTTATATTTCAAGTCCTTCCATCTCATATTTATTTTGAAGTTCTCACTTTACTTTATAATGAAGACTAAAATAGAATGCATAGCACGTTTACTTTTTGTCATCACTTAAAGACTCTAGAGCTCAAAGACTTGCCCTTTTATCTCAAGCTAAAGTTTGGTTATGGAAGCATTCCCTTGAATGCACAATTCAGCCATGTGATGATGATGAGCTTGGTGTGAGTTTCATCTAGTCACAAGTGCACATAATCTATGTCTTAGGATTTTCTTAAGCATAGGAAAACTCAAAGAATATTGAAAGTATGATTTTACATTTTAAAATTTCAATCCTGGGCCAAATCAAATGGTTGCTACCCTTGTTTAGTTTATGAGGATTTTAATGAAATAAATTGGTTTTCAAAGAGCTTTAGAAGTCCTAAAACGATTCCAAGAGAAACTAGTAATTTATATGTCTTGAAAATGTAAGATTATGTGTTTCTTGGGAACTAGGCTTTTCGATTCTCCCATGGTATGTTTACTGTTGTATGATGATGCTTTGACATTCTAGAATGTGTAAAAATTATATATGTTGAGGTAGGAGCCTTTCCATGTATGTTAAGAAATAAACTAGTCTTACAAGAAAACCGTAAAGTTGAGTTTTAGCATAGTTTTGACCCATTTATTTTTAGCCACTGCCAAAACTATTTTAATGGGATAACATTTAGTTTAGGATTGATTAATCATGAAAAACTGGTAACATTTGATATAGGATTAATTTTTAGTGCCTATAGAGAAACTAGTAGCTAGAAAACCGTAAAAGTGTAATTTTAGAACACTTAGATTATTTAATTTTCTATTTCTGTCCAGCAACCTTGTAATGTAGTAAACATGGCTTATAATTATTTCATAGGCATAGGACTGCTCCAATATTGGATTAGGTTTGATTTATAGCGCCTTAGGCGAAGACGGAACGTAGAAAAGGTCTAAAACGTAGTTTCTAGAACCCCCGTAATCACAGGATGTAATTTCTGCTCTTAAAGCATGATGCTATCCAGATTCGTTGACAAACATAAATATTAGAAAGAATCTTTAGTTGTGAATCCTTGGGTACATAAAAGGTTAATAGCAAATGTTAGAATAATTATATCTCGAGTTTAAGCCCCGTAAGGGTCAAAGCATAAGACACCATAGGTTTAAGCGCATAATGAACTTTAGTACTTCATGTGGGTGAATGTTTTTATTATGATAATTTATGATGACTGTGATGCTCATGATTATGTATATATATGAATGTGGCATAAAGCAAATTTGGAAGAAATTCGGTGTGCCGTGGTTATGCTATCGAATTTCTAACAAATTTGAGGAACTTAGAAAGTTTTCAAAAAGATATGAGTTTTGAATGTGACATAGTACTGTGAGAACGCGTTCTGGGGGATGGCGATATGTAACGCCCCAAAGAGGACAATATTCACCATGTACTTGATACCGGTGTGACGTGTTCAGTTATGATTATTATTATTGTGATTACGCTTATCAGATGATAAGTAAGAATTAGTGGCAACTAGTTAAGGTATAAGCTCATAACCTAGAGATATGACATGTTCTGGGTGATACCGGTTCGGCCGAGCACCCCCAGATCGATTGTCTTTTTAGGGTGATCTCTATGTTACAGTATGATGCCTTGACTGTCACACAGTTATAGAAAGAGAAATGCTTTTACATGAGAAGTATATGCCACCTGTATGATATTGATAGCTTTATAAATGTTTAATTGATTTTTCCTGCTGCATCTTCATGCATTCATGCTTTATTATGTTGCATCCATGACATTAAGACTCATCCTAAAAGGAACGGACCTTGGATAATTAAGTTTAAAACCTAATAAGTGAATTTTATACATGCTCATCTTTTTCAAAGAAACCCAAGGTTCCTGAGGATGTAGATGATGACACCTAGATAGGAGGCTACCTTACTAAGGTTATTTAGCAAGATTCTCACCCCCTCTATCTTTTCTTTCCGTCACATCTTCAGACGGTGACTTTCGTGTTGTTCGTTGATACCCCCACCTGGGAGGTGCACTACGACCCGGAGCACCGATCGTAACATTTTGAGGGGAGCTACACACTCCAAGTGTTTATATTTTTGGGATGCCCCTTTTCTCGCCCTGTACATAGCCATCATTTTTCTCGGGCTTACCTATTTGGGGACGACATGGTTTTTGAGCATGCGCAGACACTAAGGGTAAAGGGTAGTGAAGAGATGGTTACACAGCCGAGGCTAGCTCGGAGGCAGTCCATATGCCCCCGTCGAGGAGCTCATGTCCAGCCGCAACGAGTGCCCACTCTGGATGTGCTTCGTCCATGGATCGGCTATGTTCCACCTTATCTGAACTACCAATAGTAGAGGTGCTTGAGGAGTGATAGTGTACACACCACACGTAGATTAGGATAGCCCTCTTTTGTTTTGAAAGGTTATCTATTTTAGGTGCACTAGGGTGTGGATGTTCTCCTTTTATGTTTCCATGTATTTCTATTTCAATTGTATTTGTTCTGTGCTGTACTAAACTAAGTCCCGCTTTTCTTGAGTGGGCATATTATATCTATATATGTGGTTTGTTTTATCAGGTTGTGTAATTACATGTTTTATGATCGGATGTTCATGAGGTGTCTATTTGGATTTGTGTTTTATTTCTTTCATGCTTCATCGTTCATCATGTTGCGTGGCTCTCACTTTGCTTTTACATTTAAAAAAAAAAATTTACCTGTATTTTTCGCTAAGTATTTTAAAGTAAAGAGGAAACTATGACATAATAGACTAATGATTAACCTAAATATGTTCTAGAGTATTAGGTTAAAAATTAGGATGTTATTAGTGGAATGATGGTGATGACATTTATTGTTGTGTATTTAGGAGAAAGCCCTACTAAGAATTTTAAAATTCTCACCCCTATGTGTTTGTGTTTCCGTGTTGTCTCCAGGTTGATTCAGATAAACATGAGGATACTACACGAAAGAACTCGAACTTGCAATAGTTTAGTAGTTGATGTGTTTATTTTACTGTACTTAGTTGAAGTTATATATATGTAGATGTAACAGAGAACAAACATGTATTAAAGCTCATAAAAGAGCTTCCTTTTGTACTTGACTTTGTATTAAATCAATGCTTTATTTCTTTGTTATATATTTTACTAGAATCACAAATTAGTTATTTCACTATTTCAATTGATCCTGCCATAGATAATTAAGAAAGGTTTGCTAATTTATAAGTAACAACTCCTAAGTGTAATATCATGACTTAAGAATAATGTTGTACCTATGAGGATGTTACAGAATACAATACAAAATTCATACAAATATGAGGATGAGAATATTATAAAATTCTCAGCATGGTACTCCCTTAAACATAAACATAACATAATCAGTAATTTCATTTGTATAAGGATTCTTATGCAATATCATGTGCATGAATAATTAAATAGTCATGTGTTTTATCTTGTGACCATAGACCTTAATTCTGTGCATTTTTTCCTTTCATCAACATAGGGAAGACTTAGTGTTATACCAACTATTACAAGTGGATAATACCATACTTCAGTAATAAACTGCTTATTAGAACAAAGCTCATTCCTATACATGATCATTGGACTTCATGTTTTCCTTTTTCAAATCTTATACAGTTCTATTCCTAGCCGATACATCTATCGACTCATAATATCTCCAGGAAAAATCCTCTTTTTGCCTTCCCCTCAATTAACATGAGTCTTGTTATTTTTCCTATATATCAAAACATGCATAAATGAAGTTCATATATTCTCTTTTGTCACATATATGCATCGCTTACTTTTCTTTTCCTAAATATGTGCCTTAATCACATTAGACAGTCAATCACAAGTGATTCTCATTCATTTCTCGTAAACCATTTGTAACACCCTAGTAATTAACCAGATACACCTAGGTTGAATCTGATTAATGACTAGACTTTACTCCTTGCTTTGGTTATTTCTTCATAATTTGAAAATGCTTAGTGAAATTACGAGCCATTTTTTTTTTAAACACATAATTGAAAACGTGAGCCGAGTACAACGTGAACGAGTAAGCGGAGTATAATAAGACGTTTAAGAATATATCACATCATATCACTTAGGCTCCATCATATAACATCCATAAGCACATTATAGCATATATTTACATACAATAACCTCACTCAAAGGGTGGGTTATGTTCATACATCATTATCTTATGCAAACCCATAAAAGAAAATATACTTAAGGAAATTCATGCCCCTAAACTAGATAACTCCATAAGCCGGGAAGGTTATCCTAAAACTAGGGTGCATGATCACACATAAATCTACTAAGAACTCTCTAGGGCCACTGTCCTGGAAACGGGGGAATAAATCCGATCCACTGATGAGCTCCCTCGGGAGGGGACACACGAGATGCACCAAGCTGGGGTCGCATGGACGGCATTCTTGCTAACCTCGGCTGAACAACTATTTCCTCACTACCCTCTCTTACACGTGTGGGAGTAGGAGCAGAGTTCTCAGAATATACATGAGTAGGAGTGTCCTCCGAAGGATCAGTTTTAGAATATCTCGTCTCGGGAACATACTCTGGAAATCCATGGACAGCAGATGAAGTGGGATAAGAATGTAACATCCTTTCATCAAGTGGACGTGCATGTTCGAAAACCATTTCATCGCCATAGGGAGAAGTAGGAGAAAATCGATAACTAGGGACAGGATATGCAAATGGACGACCTATGTAAATAAAAACACGAACTGCGCACGTGGCTTCAAAATGATACGAGCGATGCAATCGGATCATAGTGAAATTCCCAAGTAGGGGTATCAACGAACAGACTAATGTCGCCATCTGAATCTGGAGACAATGACAGAAATAAAGAAAAGGGAGTGAGAATCTTGCTAAAGAATTCTCAGTAAGGTACCTCCTTCTACAGTGTCATCATCAAAGTCCCCAGGAACCTCGGGATTATTCTAAAATAGTGAGCATGCAAAGATTCATTTTAAGTTCAGACAAATACTTAACCGAGGTTCGTCAATTTTTAATCATGCATCTTATAATGCATCTTATTCTTAACATGTCATATTTACAATGAACTTTTCCTTTATCATTACATCATATTCCTCATCATCATTATCAAAATAACATGCATAAAAGAACGTCATATAATATTAGCTACACATGGACACAGTGCACATATTTCATTTCTTTAGTGCCTTAGGTGACTTAAAATCTTATCATCATCATTATTTTCCTTGGGCCACCCTATACTCCACCCTTTTGGGAGTAATTTAGGTTATGAGCTCATACTTTACTAGTCGTCACTAGCATATACTTATCCCTTTTGATAAGCTAAAGTCCCGACTCTACCCTTTTGAGAGAACGGGTTAGGGGTGACAAATGACCTTTCCACCACCTATAGTCTGATGGTGCCAAAGGATCATTTTCTTATAAGTTTAAGTCACCATTAAATCTTTGCATGTTATATCATAATACAATTCATAAACATCATAACATTTTCTCATTTATAGTCTTAAGCTAGAATAATATATATCAACTGTAATCATGCATATGGGAGATTCCCAGGAAAGAGAGGTGGGTCACAATGGACACGCTTAAATACCAAGTCTTTCCTTAGCCGGAACCTTTCCAAATTACACTTTTACAATGATACACTTTCTTCTAGCAACAAAGGTGAATTTTACATAATAAAGAACATTTCATGTATAAGCATTCTTATTATTTGCAACAAAGAACTATAACATGCAAGCCAGGAAATCATTCAATGATATCAAGTACTTAATAAGCATCCAATCCTTACATAGAATTATCCATTATAGAACTAATTAGTTACTAAACCAATTATGAATCATTCTCTTAACAATAAACCATAATTATCACAACTTCAATCATATCAAATCATTATTACACATTGATACTAAACTCAGATCAGTGGCCCAATCCTGAACCTCATGCAATTACATAGAATCATATTTTAAGTGCATATAAAATACTAGTTCCCCGTAAAATCCTTGCAAAGCCTTAAAACTCATTTAGAAGCTAGTTCTTTTGTCAAATTTGGGAGGATCTTCACAATTAAAATTCTCACTTAAGATAAAAGGAGTAAGTCTTGAGCTTTAGAGATTTAGGTGACATCTTAGAATTATAAACATGCTATGCAACCTTATTTTAATCTTATCTTTATAAGGTGATAGCTTGGAATTATAAACATGATATGCAATTCCATTTCTTTATCTTTAAGATTTAAGGTGATGACTTGAAAATTAAACATGATGCAAGAACTTGAAATATAAACATGATACAAGAAATCGGGGCGGCGGTAATCCGCACAGACCAAAGAGAGGGAGAAGAGAATATTAAGAAACCGGAGCGGTAGTCCGCACAGGACCAGTAGAGGGAGAAGAGAATATTAAGAAACCGGAGCGGCGGTAGTCCGCACAGGACCAGTAAAGGGAGAGGAGAATTATTATTACATCTTTTTAAGCTCCAATCTCAAGACTTTTTAAAGAATAAATTCTTTAACTCCAATAATCATATTTCTTTGCTTGTGATACATGGGCAAGTCTTTGAGCTCTAGGATCTTTAGGTGATGGCATAAAATAAACATGTCATGCGTTGATTCTTTTAGCCATTATAAAATATAGTGAGAGCATAAATTAAATATGAGATGCAACCTCTTAATTATCTTGAAAGATTAAGTGATGACTTGAAACATAAACATGAAATACAAGCTTGGAATTTAAACATGAGAAATGCAAGTTCATTTATTCATTCTTGAAAATTTAGTGATGACATAGAAGTTAATCATGGATGCAAATTCATTTTGTTCTTTACTAGAGCTCCTTCAAGACTTTAAAAGAATTATAAATTCAACCCAATACATATCTTAACAAGAAATAAAACATAAAAGGAAAATACATCTTTCAAGTTCTAAACTAAAAATCTTTGTTTTAGCATCATAAAGCATTATTCTTTAAAGTTTTGCATCAAGTGGAATTTTCAAGCTTTAGAGGCCTAACTTGTGATGGATTTACAACCCACCCTCAAGGTCCTCATCATCAAGCCATCATCTTAGTTCCACCTAGGCCATATGGTTGAATTGGTTAAAGAAAAAATTGAAGAGGAAAACCAAAATGAAAAGCTAAGGTAAGTTCATAATTTCATCATTTTGAGCTAAAAACACAACTCCTCAAAGCATAGAAATAAATTTAGAAACTACCGCCTACCTGATCTGAGTTGAAGAAGAGGAAGAGAACTTGGTTTCTTGAAGTGAAATGAAACAAAATCTCTTTGAAAAAATTGAAGAAAGAATTCAGCCAAAGAGGAGGAAGAAAGAAAGTATTTGGTGCTCCTAAAAACTAGTTATGAACTAAGCATTCCAAGACCACTCAAGCAAGCCTATTTATAGAAGATTTTGAGGCTTCTAATTGGCCAAAATGATGAGGTAGTGGACGGAATTTTGCAGGAGAAATAAGGAGGAAAAATCATTTTAGACAAAGTTGTATGAAATTAAGGAATTATGTCTCTTATGGTGACATTTTGGCATTTTGTTTTAGTGCAACTTTTGGCAATAATTCAGCTGCATAATGGCATCAATAATTTCGTCCATTACAGCCCAAAGAAGTGAAATTTGTGTGTTCCATGCATTATTTAGGTGTAGGCAAGATATTCATGTAATTTAGAGAATTTACGGTTAAGGGTTTAAGTGAATTAGTAAGCAATTTAGGTGTTTTTGAGCAATTTTGGGTTCTAATCAATCTAAATATATAATTTTGACTCTAGATTAATATTTAGAATTTAATAAGCTTTAATTTGAGCCTAATATTGCTTAGGTTTCGGTATACCAATCAAAAATCCCGAAATTAAGTAAATCGCCCAAAAGCAGGGGCAAAATCGTACTTTCACTTAAAAACTGCCTGAGGCCACCCGAGCTTAACCAATGGTTAATCATGGCTTAAAAACACATTTTAAAACATTTTAGTGAGGTTCGGGCTCAGTCGGCACGACATCTGAGTTAAAGCGTATGAGGCGTTTTGGTCATTTCGTGGCGTCGGAACTCAAAATTGAGATCCTTCTGCTCTATTAACACACATAACACAAACAATCCCTTATTATCCTCAAAATATCCCCTTGAGAATAGGTGGGGCCCACGATCCTCATTTTCTGAGTAAAATAACTTCAGGGGCATTTTGGTCATTTTATACGTACAGAAATTCGGGATTTGCGACTCTCGCATGAATCGTTCCTAACCTCTCTTCTAACGTTATATTCCTTTATTGAGGATTGTTCGGCCTCAAATCTTATGTAATAATTACCTACGGTAATTGAGTAATTTCTAATGACAGTAAAAATTACAGTAAAAATTGGGGCGTTACACCATTCTTTAAAGTCTATAGCATTCACTCATACACATCATACTTGAAGCAAAAGTCATTACATTATCAATTCAAGGCATAGGTTCAAATCCAACACATTAGCATATTTCACACTTACATACCAAAAATTAGTTTACATATCAAATAGCCAATTCCAAGGCTCCAAAAATTATCTATAACACTTCAATATGTCCACAAGATATTATAAAATGTTCAGAGCAAAAATAGTTCTCTAGCTATATTAACAAAATTCTATAAATTTTGTGCTCAGGGACTACCTAATCTTGGCTTAAAGCTAGAATATTTAATTTTTACGATAGTACATGAGTCCTAAAATTCAAAACAAAATTCATGGTTACACCTTAAAATGTTTCCAACATCTGAAGTTGATGTTTAGGGATACGTTCAGTAATGTGACAGAGGTCATTTTCGATAAGGGATTGTGATATGGGTACTTGATAACTGGTTATCAATGTCTGGTTCAATTGTATGGTCTTCAAAATAGGGGCTAGTTGAAGGGGTTCTATCATGGCAATGATGAATTTAGCATCATTGTTAAGGATTATGATGTTAAGGATAATGGGTATCCTCAATTTGCTATGGACCCACCCCTTCACTTGGATCCAGATAATGAATCTTTTTTTATGGAGGACTTTTTTGCGAGGCACCAACCTGGGTACAAGATGACTTCGTTGTTCATATTAGCAATCATGAAGTCGAAATGTGTATTGAATGCCGCCCTCTTGGGGATGATGAGATTGTTGTTAACCAGCCTTTCATTCCTGACCCGACACCTGCATTTGTTGATGGAGTTGATCCCCTTCTACTTGTTGACCCCTTGGGTGGTAATAACCTTACAATTCATTTTAGTAATGAAGATGATGGTGATGGGATGGCAATGGGTGCTGTTGGGCTTGGTCTTGCTACAGCTGGTGAAGTCAATGCCATCCCTACTGGTAATGACAATGCTAAAAAACCTCCAAAATGATGATCTTCGACCTCCAATAGGTCTGTATTGCCCGAATATGGTTTGATTTTGCAGGCACCAACCGTGTTTATGTTATTTATGTTGTCATGTTTCTGTAGTTTTATATATATATATATATATATATATATGGATTCTATTTGCACAATTGCCATATCTAATTATCATCTTTTTGCACTATTGGTTAATTAAAATCACATTTCAATTTTTTTTCCATTCAAATTTTTTCGTATATCTTACATGTATTGAATTGTATATATTTTAACTCAGTTAAAGTACAACAGAAAAAAAAACATTTCCACTATTTTTGCATTTAAATTATCAAAGAGTAGTTTACCGTAGTATTGACAAATGTCTTAAATCTAATCAAATTTAGTTTGATTTTATGGAAGTGGCTATTGCCACTCCAATTTGCCTATTGCCACCTCATATTAAATGCTTTCATATACACTATTCCTAAAATATATGAAGACATTTAATATGGAGTGTAATAGATAAATGAGTGTGTCAATAGCTTCTTGATTTTATTAGTGTTTTTACTAGCATTTAATAATTTCTAAAAAAAGAACAATTCAGTGGTTTGTAATTCACATAAATAACAAGTTAAAAAAACAACATGCTTCAAACTATTTGATTATCAAAATTCACTAATGACACATATTTGCGGTTAGAAGATCTCTGAAGGCTACTAGTATATAATTGAGTAACAGGTGTTTACCCAAAAAATATAATCAATTAATCATTACTACTCAGGGGGACAAGAAGGAAAGAAAAAGTCATTACTAATAGGTGGAAGCCAAAAACGTGTAAACATAAAGTGCAAAACTTGCAAGCCATGTATATTGATAAAACTTGTAAACCATTTTAAAGCATAATACAAAAACTTGTAAACTTGTGATACACAATACCTATACACCAGGTTGACAAAACCTGTGGAGAAGTTTCAAATAAGTTATAAAATAGCTCCTTGAAAACTTGTAAACCTAGAAGGACAAACTTGTAAACCATACTATAAAAAGTTGTAAACCATTTGTAAAAATTTGTAAACCATGTTATAAAAACTTGTAAACCTATGACATAGCACCTCCACGCCAGGTTGACAAAACATGTATAGAAGTTTCAAATAACTTGTAAAATAGCCCCTAAAAACTTGTAAACCTAGAACAAGAAACTTGTAAACCATATTGTAAAAACTTATAAACTATGTGTATAAACTTGTAAACAAGGATACAAAAACTTGTAAACCTGTGACATTACCTCCACGCCAAGTTGACAAAACTTGTAGAGAAGATTTAAATTAACTTGTAAAATAGCCCATGAAATCTTATAAACCTGAACCAAAAATAGTTGTAAACCATAGTGTATAAACTTGTTAACCATGTTTAAAAACTTGTAAAACATGATACAAAAGCTTGTAAACCTATTTCACCATACCAGGTTGAAATAACTTGTACAGAAGTTTCAAATAACTTGTAAAATAGCCCCTGAAATCTTGTACACATGGACCAATAACAGCCATAAACCATACCATCAGAACTTGTAAACCATGCTAAAAGCCTGAAACCATGATACAAAAACTTGTATACGTGTGACACATAATAACCACTGTTAATATATGGACATAGATAAATTTACTAACCACTCTCCATATTATAAATGCACAACGTGAGCTTAGTATTTTATAAACGTGTATGTGTACAATATGGCCAACAAAGCATGTGTTAAGATATATATATATATATAAGTATATAATTTTTCAAGTAGTAGGTGTGAGATTTAAACATGTATAATAAATAAGAAGTATGATACGGAATCCTATATAGATTACCTTATTCTATATAAATAAGTTATTTAAACTTAAAATCTATTTAAGTTTGTACTGCACTTTGATTCTTAAGTATGTTTATAAAATTTTTGGCACTATTAGAGGTACTTATGTTTGGGAATATAATGTAGAAAGATAAGCTTTTTTTCATCTAAATTGAAAATGACTTTAAATGTATGGATTAAAAAGACTAATTTTCATGCTAAAATTCACTTATTAGTGAAAACATATTTCTTCACTGTTTTATTATAAGAAAAATTAAATTTCTTTTGCATTTTAATGCTATTATTAAAATATTTGTAAATAGCAAATACTATAAAATATAGAAAATGAGTTGACACATTTTTAAACATTTATCACATAAAATCATTATTTTGATATAATCCAAACAAAAAAACACCACTAATGCATATGCTTTTGAGCTAGTACAACAAAATAGAAAATTGATTTTGAAATAATCATTTTAATTATTGAAATATGTTTAATGTCACAATTAATCTAAAGATACATAGGTATTTATCATGTTAGTTATTTGCTCTAAAATTCATATATACATGTGCATTTAATTTTAATTTGATTTTATTTTTGTTATTTAATTGGCATGTTTGGTCCCACAAAATTTTTCTTCAAGGTTCGCCACTGCTGCTTATGCTGCTGCAAGAAGACTTAACTCGAGGTGGAAAAGATTTTTTACAGTTTCTTTACAAAGGTAATTATCGTTTGCAATCAATTATGAAATAATTTTTTTTTTAAAAAAAAACCAATGGATCATTCGCATGAACCTTAACCGTTCGTACCATTTGGTCCTCCATTTAGCCATGGTTATGAATTTTGGGTAAGAATATTGTGCAATATTTCAAATACACTCCGCTCTGACATTAGCCAGTATTGTGAATATAAAAAATTTATTATCCGCATTTTTATGTATTACCATATGTTGACACCTAATTGGATGATAAACAAAAGGTTTTAAACCCCTTCACATTGATTGGGAATGGTAGCAAATTAGCAAAATATTTTACAATGTTCACACGAGTGTGTCATGAGCAAGCTGCACTTTAATTTCACGGTTGTATAACCATTAACTGAGTAGAGAACTAAACAAGTAGAGACTTTTATAGAAAATTGTAACTTGTAAAACACACCAACCATCCACCCACTACAGAACAACGACAGCACAACGCATTATGCCATAATTAACCCACTCCCAACAAAGCACGTCAGAATAAACATGCCCACAACTATATGTTAGCTGTTGACACATGTAACACCCTAAAAATTAGTTAAAAATTAATTTGAGCTTTGTCAGTCATAATTTCAAAAATTTGATGGTTTGAACAATGATGAGGACGATCCAACGAATTTGTAAAAAATAAAAAATGTGAATAGTAACTTGTGGGCCCTACAAGATCGCTGAGATAGCTGAAATCCTAGAATTGGGCCCCAGAGATGCCCAAAATTGAGAAATTATATGATTATGGTTAGAAATAGGTAGAATTAAATATTTTATACCCGAAAATATTTTTCGGGCAATATTTGATTACCCGAGTACGATGTTTTACCTATTCGGTAAAATTTCGGTGTGCGATTTTTAACACCGAAAGATAGTTTAATCTTTACAAAATAAATGAGCTTATCTATTTATATCAAATGAATGGCTAAGATTCAAGCTTGAATTACAACATTCAATTATAGCCATCCATTTTATTTCCTTTGATTAAGAATTATCCATTTATGTTATATTATATTCCAACTTATTTATAAGATAAACATCACACAAATCTTCTCTTTGAAGCCATTCATTTCTCAGCCAGCTTGCTGCCCCCCATAGCCTCCATTATCATCTTCTCTAAACCTTCAAGTCTTGATTTCAATTCTCCATTTCCATAGCCAAATCTTACTAAAACCACAAACTCTCTTTACAAAACTTGTTCTACTCATCAATACCTACAAAACCAACCGATTAGAATTTTAAATAATATCCAAGCTAAACCCTGAGCTATCATTCTATACTGTTTAAGGAAGGGTTAGGTGCTGTTTGGAAGACTTTAAGTGAAGAAAAATCATTTTTGAAAGATCCCTTGGAGTTAGAAGCCTTAAAGTTTGACAAGTAGGGTTTTCTTTGGTCTTTTCTTTCCAATTTTATGCTGGACTTTTCTGATTGTGTTTGGTCCAAAATTTCTGGATATATTGGTTGATAATATGATGATATTCATGTGTTAATTTTTATGGAGTGTTTGGGGTTGTGGAAAAATAATTTTTCTCAAAAGAGATTTTGAAGTGGTTTGCTGGATTTTCAGTTTTCCTGCTGGCAGTGATTGTTCACGAATTTTCTGAGGGAATTGTGGGTGTTTTGATGAGCTATAAAAATAATATATTGAAGGTAACATCCTAGGATAGTTCCCTGAATTTTTTGTGCTCTGGTTTTGATTCCTAATTCCTTGAGAAATTCAAGAACTGAAGTGGTAACTATGCTGCCTGAAATGTCGAATCTGAAGCTGTGAACTTGTGAAATTTTATTAACCTAGCAAATGATCAAATTATTAGCTAAAATTTTCACAAGATTTTGAGGAAATATTGAGGTCCAACTCTAATTTTTGGTATAAAGTTCTGGGTTCATTTGATAGGGTAGAAAAATTGAGACTTCTAGCTATTGGCTAAGAGTGCATAGTTTATGACCACTAAATTTGTAGAATTTTGATAATATAGTTAGAGAACTCTAATTACCCTGAGATTTTTACAGGACCTTGATGACACATTGAGGTGTCCTTGATAATTTTTATAACCTCTGAAATGATTGTTTTATGTGAAAATAAATCTGTGCCACAATAGTGTGAAATCTGCCATTGTGCTGAAAATAAATTGATGCTTTGAATTGATGAAATAATAGCATTTTGTACTAGTATGACATGAGTACCTGAATATGAGTATGAGTAATTGAGCATGTGAACTTATTGATGAGGTTAGGTACACATAGATATGAATGATTATTACAATTGTTTATATGCGAAAGAAAAGCATAAGATTATATTTCTTGGACTGGAGAAAGTAAATCCAGTTTGTTAGGGAAAGTAAACCTAACTACCAACAAAAGCATAAGATTTATTATCCTTGGGCTAGAGAAAGCAAATCCGGTCTATCAGGGAAAGTAAACCTGACTACCCTTGAATTGAGTCGGGGAAAGTAAACCTGGCTAGGAATAGGTCTGTGTGAGAATTGGAGAAAGTAAATCCAATGATCATGTATAGGAATGAGCTCAGTCCTGAAAAGTAGTCTATTACTCATTATTGCCATACTGGGGATGGCGGTATGTAACGCCCAGATGTGACAAGATTAGTTAAGGGCCAAGGCAAGTTTAAGAAGTAAGTTTTCTAAGAAATCTTTTGTCTTATATGCCGAGTGAAGAAGTTTAGTATTGATATTGAGACCAATATATTTAAGTGGAAAGTTAGTAGTATATGATGTTGAGTAGTATGGTATATATACATTAAGTGATTAAATGTTAAAAGTAACCCACTTCGAGAGTATGATTTGGAACTTTAAGAATAAACCGTTATTATATAATGCATGACCACTTTTTCTTAATAAATCGAAGTGGCTGGGGCAATGACGATGACATTATAATTGTGTTTGGGGGAGTTACCCTACTAAGAATTGTATAATTCTTACCCCTATTTTGTGTGTTCCCGTGTCGTCTCCAAGTTGATCCGAAGAACAGTGAAGACACTACAAGAAAAACTATACTGGAGTTGCAGTAGTTTAGTAGTTGATGTGTTTATTTTACCATAACTTTTTGTGGTTATATATATGTAAATTAATAGAGAACAGATGTGTTAAGCTCATAGAAGAGCTTCCCTAGTGTACTTAATCTTGTATTAAATAAATGTTTTGGTTTTCCTTGCTATATATATATTTCAATAGAACTACGACATAGTTATCTCGCAAATCAATCAAACTGACTATAGATATTTAAGAAAGACCCGCTAATTTATAAGTAACAACTCTCGAGTCTAATGTCATGACTTCAGGATGACGTTGTACTTGGGAGGATGTTACAACACATGCACAAATATTGAAATGGTTGTATGAAACCATGGTTATAGACTATTAACTAACCTATAGGTTGTTCCTTTAGGTGAGCATTTTCAGTTGCCAATGAAGACACTTGGGACTCCAAATAAGCAACCCAATCCCTCAGACCCACAACTTGATCATAGTTAAAATCATAAAATTTCAACCCGATTGTGCTTAGCAGTTCTTCTAACATAGCACGAGCAGCCTCTTCACGTGCCTCATTCTATTCTTAGGAGAATCTACCAAACGATGTCAGCTTTTGGCCTACACAACTCCTAGCAAGAGTAACTTTAAATCTATAAGAGGCACAATACAATTTGATACCGATTGCTCGCAATAATACAAAAGTCGTGGAATGTTGAGGTGGTAGCAAACTCTTCCAAGCCACTTCTCCATGCTCTTTACTAAAACAAACTCATGAGCCCCACGCTCGGGAACCAATGCATCCACATTTTAAAAATTGGATGTTATTTATAATTAAAATACATAATCAGTATTATTTGAGTCCAATCCAAGCAAGGTTTTGCTTCGTAATCAACATACGTGAATGGACTTATGAAAAAATGGGATACAACATGTAAAACATACCTTGCTTAGCAGCATTTACATCGGAGCTCTGAAGGACCCAAGGGTTTGAACTAATGTTCATTTGCTTAACTTCATTGCGCAAACGATCTGGCTTCGGTATATTGGTGGGAACCATGTACCCAACCCGATGCATGGAACCATAATGCGAATGCCCTGGTACGTATGCAGTTTGCAGATTTGTTGTTGAAGCGAACTCATTCCACTTTGCTACCACCTACGCGTATATTAGGTACTGCTTACACTTAGCTAAATGATACCCGCTTACCTGCGCCTCGACTTCATCCCACGTGAAATAAATACCAGGTTGTCTTCCATGGATCACGACATAAATTCAGTTTCCTTTGCTTGACATTTTCCCTCAATTGAGATAGGGATACATTCAAACACAAATTCAATAAAACTCTTTACAAACCATTTTATTTTATCAAGAGGCTAAAAACAACCTTAGGTCAGTAACCAATTTAATTCTTCTTTAGAAGAGGATTAAAATCATAAATCTTGTTGGTCATAACTTTATAAAACTCATCAAGCTTAAAGAAAATCCTAGAACATAGGTTGTTGGCCCTTGTAACTAGATGGAACTCATTCCAAGCTCATCATTATTACTTGGCCGAAATTATACATTCAAAGAATGCTTCCATATTAAACTTTAACTTGTGATAAAATGGACAAGTCTTTGAGCTTTAAGGTCTTTAAGTGATGACAAAATATAAATATGCTATGCACTTCATTTTTATTCTTGATTACAAAGTAAAGTGAGAACTTTAAAGTAAATATGCAAGACATGGAAATAAATATGCAAGGCTTGAAATTTAAATATGCAAGACTTGAAGTAAATATGCAAGGTTTGAAAGTAAATATGCAAGACTTGAAATAAATATGCAGGGCTTGAACGTAAATATGCAATGCAAGTTCATTTCTTTATTTTAGTGCTCTAGACCCAACAACAATCTACTTTAAGGCCGAAATAGAAAGGCTTTGAGAATTAATAAGGTGATAATGCAAGTCTTGTTTTAATCTTTGAGTCCTTAGGTGATGACTTGAAAATAAAGATGCAAAGCAAGAATATAACATGAGTGCAACCTCAAAATAAATATGCAAGTTCATTTATATCTTATTAGAGCTCATTCAAGACTTTAGAGGAACTTAAACCTTAACCTAAACTTATCATGACAAGATAAAGTGAGGTCTAGAGTTCTTAGAACTCAAGATAACATTTCTAAAGAATTAAACCACAAGTGAGCTATATAACATTTTTATGAAAACTCAAGCTTTAGAGGTTTCATTGTGGTGAACATAAAGTCTCCATCTAGAACTCTCATCATCAAGCTATCATGTTGGACCAACCAAGTTGGTTGGCCGAAATCATGAAGGAATGAAAAGGAAAGAAACCGAAATCTTGAGAAAAGAAAAAGGAAGGAACCGAAATCATAAGCAAGAAAAGATCCATTTAGAAACTCTAGAGACCATGATCTTGATGATGTATTAACACCGACATCATGAGTCCTCATCATTGAGTTCACTAACTCATTTTAAATCAACATCAAAGTTAAGAATCTCAAGGTTTAAGAAAGAAAGAAACAAAAAACAGCTTTTGCTTAAGAAAAAAGATCAAGCTTTAGAGGTTGTTTAAGTGATGAATATTATCATGAAACCTTCATCATCAACTCTCATTCCTTTGTTTTCAAAGGCTCATGGCCGAAAATGAAGAAGGAAGAGAAGAAGAAAAGAAGTTCCAAAAAGATTCAAGAGAAACCATAAAACACATAACTAGATTAAGAACTTAAATGAAAGAAACACTTGAAAGAAAATCCCTACCAAGAGATTGGAGGTTTGAGATGAGTAAAGAGGATGAAGAACTTGAAGAACTTGGACACTTGAACTTTGAGAGAAAAAGAAAACTTTGAAGTGCTCTTTGAAAACTTACACTTGGAAAATGAACCCAAAGTAATGCAAGTTCACCCAAGCATGCTATTTATAGAGAAATGGAACAAATAAGGGGTGTTTGGGGAGGGAATGGCTTCAGCCATTTATAGCCATAAGGAGGAGAAAAATATCTTCTCCAAGGCATGGTGGAAAGCATGGCTAGGTATGGGTTCAAGTATGGGTGCAAGTATGGGTCAAGCATGGTTCTATGAGTGAAAAACAAATCAACATGTGATGTAAATAGGGGTGATGTGGCCGAAAATACATCAGCCATGGGGGAGGATTCCTTGCATTTTAATTGTGGTTTAGAGTTGTGTTTAGGTATATCTTTGATTAGGATCAAGATTAGGAATTTGTAAGAAAGTGTTTAGGTGAGAAAATGGGTCATTAAGGTTGTCAAGACATATTTAAGTAGTGGTCTTGCATCATTAGTGAGTTATAAATTCATTTTAGTTCATAAACAACTCTAGACATAATTCCATGATTTAAGGAATTGGAAAAAGAAAATACTATTTAAGATTCCAAGATTGAAATCTTGAGTTTTAAAAAGAGATTTAAATTTAATCTAAGCAATTTTAGGTTCTAATTAATTTTAATAGCTTATTTTGACTCTAGATTAATTATGAAAATTAATTAATCTTCGATTAGAGCCTAATATTGCTTAGGTTTGCCTAGTTACGTCATTAAGCTCAAAAACACTATTCTAGGGGCAAAATCATAATTTTGCACTAAAACTGCCCGGGACCACCGGGACTTGAACACTTTTAAGCACATGAAAACATTGTTTTAAACCTTCGGGGAAAGTTTCGGGCTCAACGACACCTTTACCCGCGTAAAAATGCTATAGGGGTATTTTGGTCATTTTGACCCGAAACTACAGAAAATGAGATTTTCGGTTCCGAAACCATTCTAGGGCCATCTTATCCCCTTCAAACATTGAGTTGGCCCTTCGAGGACTACCAGGCCGGCCATCCTCGAATTCCGGGCAGAAAATGACCTCCGGGGCATTTTGGTCATTTTCCTCTCAGACAGAAAAATCGAGGCGTTACACAAAGAACCATGCTTAAGGCTTACCTAGCCATACCCAATGCCATGCCTTGAAAAAAGATATTTTTCTCTCCTTTTCTCTGCAAGAGGCCACCGGTCACCTCCCCCCTCCATTTCACCTATATGTTTTTCATTTTCTCTATAAATTGGTACCCAAGGAAACTTGCAAGAACACTTTCTTAAACTTGCAACCTCAAGCTTTCTTTCTTTAAGCTCGAGAGTTCTTTTTTTTCTTCTTCTTCTTCTTCCCCAATCTTCCAAGAGCCATCGACAACCACCATAGATATTCCTTAAACACATAACCCCTCCACTTCCAAGTTCAAACCAAAAACACATATTCCTTCCTTTTTCTTCTTCTTGGCCAAAACCACCATTAAAACGCCAAGGAATATTTGTTTTTCACATCTCATTTCCAAGACCAAGCCTTTATCTTTTCAAAGAAAAATACCTTTGGTCGAGAGTTGTTTTAAAGATTTCTACTTTTTTCTTTTGTTTTACTCTTGGTTTGAGATGTTATAATGTTGATTCTTCCTCCCTCCCCCTCATTTTCGGTTCTTCATTCTCCTTTTCCTTCCTCTTTATTTTTGACCTTGATGGCTTACATGATGGATAAACCATGGCTTGATGATAAGGATCTTAGGTGTTGGTTGTAAGACCATCATTTATTTGACCTCTAAAGCTTGAAGGTTTCACTTTTAAGAGTTTTTAGCAAATAAAGATATTATGTTGTTTTGAAGAGTTAAATGGTAGTCTTGAGCCTAGGACTCAAAGAGATAATAAATGGAGTGCATTCATATTTATATTTCAAGTCCCTGCATCTCATATTTATATTTATGTCATCACCTAAATAATTAATCTTGAAGCCTATCTATTTCAACCTTAAAGTAGATTGTTGATTTAGAGTGAATACTCTAAGGGGCCTAGAGCACTAAAATAAAGAATTGAACTTGCATTACATTTCTTGCCTAGCATGTTTACTTTCCAAGTCATTACCTAAACTTAAAGATTAAAAATAGAGCTTGCATTTTCATATTTATATTCAAGCTTTGCATTCATATTTATATTTCCTTACCATCACCTTATAATATTAAAGACTAAAATGAAGTTTACATTAGCATATTTATATTTATGTCATAGCCTAAATAACTAAAGTCGAAGCCTACCTATTTCAATCTTAAAGTTGATTGTTTATTTAGAGTTAATATTTTAAGGGGCCTAGAGCACTAAAACAAAGAATTGGACCTGCATTCATATTTATAATTCTTGCCTAGCATATTTACTTTTCAAGCCATCACCTAAACTTAAATATTAAAACTAGAGCTTGCATTTTCATATTTATATTCAACCTTTGCATATCATATTTATATTTCCTTGCCATCACCTTATAATGCCAAGATTAAAATGAAGCTTGTATTTGCACGTTTAAGTTTATGCCATTACCAAATTAATCTAGTGCTCAAGACTTACCCTTTTCAACTTATGTAGGGATTTTGATTCATGGAACACCTATCTTTATAAATGCAATTCAATTTTCCAAGAAATGAGGTCCTAATTAAATGATATGTTGTTAACTTGAGAAAATGAAGTTTGTGTCTTACAACTTTTCTTTGAAAAATGTTATTTCTTAAAATACTGACACATGGTTCATGTAACCAAAATCCTTTTATTAAGCTCTCTAATTTTGCTACTGATTTAAGGTTGTTATTTGTGTCTCTATAAGGATAAAATTAATTATAAGTGCATTTCTTGATCTAGATTTAATTCTATTAGAGACTAGTTACTAGGAATGCTTATATTGTACTTTTGCATGCTCTTAGGAAATTAAATTTTAGTTTCTGTTCAAACCTTTCTAGATTTGATGTATGCTACTTGGAATGTGTTAAACATGTAAAAATTGTTATTAATTAGTATAGTAATTATTCCTAGCAATTAAGGGAAGACTAGTAACTAGAAAGAATCAAAAGTATGAATTCTAGGACTCCCTAAAGTAAATAATATGGTTTCTGCCCAGCATGTGATATTTAGGTAAAAATGACATTTAACACTTAGTAAATATATAGGAATCACCCATAATTGGTTTACAAATTAATTTTAGCATCATAGGAAAAGTCAGTAAAGAGAAAAGGTAAAAAATATAACTTATAGAACACTGAGAAGCTATTTCAAATCTGTCCAGATTTGTTTAGTAATGTTTTAGGTTAATAATTAATGAGAATCATTAGGATTGATCCCTTAGATGCATAAATAAATAAATACAAAAGTTGGGTTTACTCGATTAGAAGTTTAATTGATTAAAGAATTATTATGAGTGCTTGCTTTATAAAGTGTTATGAATTGATATACTTGAGGTTTATGTGATGATCATGTTTGCATAAAGATTGTTATAGCATGTTATGATTTCACTTGAAATGTTTAAGATGCATGTGTAAAAGTAATATGAAAGCATGTGACATTATATGATAGGTTGTGTTTTTTTCATCTTAATTAGACATGCTAATGGTAAGGTAACATAAAAAATATGGAAATGATCCTCTAGACTCCCCAAATTAAAGGTTATGAGAGGTGATCCAATAAGAAATTGATGTGTTTCCCCTTCTATTACCCCATGATAAATCTAGCAAGGGCTAGTTAGGTCGAGCTCATCCTAGGTGGTAAGTGTGGTAAAGTTTTGGTGTTGTTTGTATAAAATTCACCGGTGGAGGTATGATGGCTAGTTTATGAAATTCACTGGTGGAAGTATATTGGTTGGACTATGAAGTTCTCGTAAGAGGGCGAGGGAGGTATGTTGGTTAGTTTATGAAGTTCCCATAAGAGGGTGGTTAGTAAGAAAGGAATTTGAATTATCATAGGTTCTCTTGCATGCATATTGAATATCTTCCTTATGCTTCTACTTTATGTCATTATATACATGTAATGTTGCATATGGTATTGCCATGCATTCATGACTTAGTATGCTGCATTTATAACATTAAGATACATGCTAAAAGACACAGGCCTCGGTTAATGGTATTTTCAACTTAATAAATAAACCTTATATATGTCAACTACTTTCATAATGAAACCCAAGGTTCATGAGGACGACAATGATGACACGTGTATGGAGACGAACTACCCTACTAAGATTCTTTTTTAAGTTTCTCACTCCCTCTCTTTCTTTCCATCTTTGTCTTCAGACAAGATCGATGACAATGACCATGGTCTACCCTGAAATACCAGTATAGGAGTTGCATAGTGGTCTAGATCAGAGTGGCGCAGCGAAAGCAGAGATAAAGGCCTTCTTGTTTTCAACACTTACAAGTTGTCTCGTTTTCGCATATGCTCGTAACTTATTTCTCATAGATATGCACCTACTAGGAATTAGCTACTTTTTATTTGTAACACCCTAAAAATTAGTTAAAAATTAATTTGAGCTTTATCAGTCGTAATTTTAAAAATTTGATAGTTTGAACAATGATGAGAACAATCCAACGGATTTGTTTAAAAAAAAAGTGAATAGCAACTTGTGGGCCTGCAAACAGCCGAAACCCTAGAATTGGGACCCGAAGATGCCTGAAATTGAGAAATTATATGATTATGGTTAGAAATAGGTAGAAATAAAGATTTTATATCCAAAATTATTTTTCAAGCAATGTTTGATTACCCGGGTACACTATTTTACCCGATCGGTAGAATTTCGGTGTGTGGTTTCTAACACCGTAAAAGCTACTTAGTGGCTAAGTAAGCTTTATCAACCACTTTATGCCAAGTGGATGACAAGGATTGAAAATTGAAAAATAAGTTTTAATCATGGCCTTTCATTTATTAATATTTTACTTGGGTGCTCATATCTCACCTGTTCGGTGGGATTTTGGTGTGCGATTTTGACTCTGTAAAAGCTATTTATTCTACAAGTTAAAGAGAGCCACTTATCTTGAGCCAAGTGGCTGACCAAGATTCATTCTTTGACCAACAAACCAAATCTTAGCCATCCATTTTTCTTACTTTGGTCAAAGATCATTTAATTATACAATATAATAGTCATTCTTTTATATATAACAAGATAACCACAAGCCAAGCTTCTTCAAGAAGCTCAAAATTTCGTACATCATGCTGTAAGGAGAAGGAAATCAGGTTCCTCCATGTCCAATAGCTCAAACATCACTTCAAATGCCAAAAACACTGGTCTAGAGTTGATAAAACACTAAACTTCCTTCACTAAACTTATTCTACACATCAATACCTACAAATCTAACCGATTGGAATTTCAATTCCTCATCAATCCTAACCTTGGTATCTCATACATCACTGATTAAGGAAGGGCTTGGTTCTGATTTGGTGGCCTTGAGTTGAGCAAAATCAATCTTGGAGCATCCTTTGGAGCCAAGATCCCTAAAGCCATCAAAGTAGGGTTTTCTTTGACCTTTTCTTTCCAATTTTATGCTGGACTTTTCTGATTGTGTTTAGTCTGAAATTTCTGGATATATTGGTTAATAATAGGATGATATTAATGTGTTAATTTTGGTGGAGTGTTTGGGGTTGTGAAAAAATCATTTTTATCAAAAGAGATTCTGAAGTGGTTTGCTGGATTTTCGATTTTCCTGCTGGCAGTGATTATTCACAAATTTTCTGAGGGAATTGTGGGTGTTTTCATGAGCTATAAAAATTATATGTTGAAGGTAACATCCTAGGATAGTTCCATGAATTTTCTTGAGCTTGGTTTTGATTCCTAATGCCTTGAAAAATTCAAGAACCGAAGTTGTAACTATGATGCCTAAAATGTTGAATCTGAAGCTGTGAACTTGTGACATTTTATTACCCTAGTAAATGATCAAATTATAAGTTGAAATGATCCAACCCTGAATTCTTATATGATTTTATATAATCATTTGGTAGGGTAATAAAATTGGAAACTATGGCTGTTGTTTGTAAATAGGGGGTTTCTAACCTCCAAAGTTGTCAAATTTTGTTGACATATTTAGAGAATTCATTTTGTTATGAAATTTTTAGTGAACCTTGTGGACATATTGAGGTGTCTAGGAAAATTTTTATATCCCTTCCAATTTATGTTTGATAGACATAATAAATTGTACTCCTTTGGCATGAATTCTGCCAACCTACTGTATTTGTGCTAAAATGAATTTAAGTATTGAGTCGATGATATAATGACTCTTGATTTAAGTATGATGAGTATGAATGCACGCTAGACAATTTAAAGATTGATTTAGCAGGCAAAAATGAGAATTACTTGTGATTGAAAGCCTACATGTGGCTTATGCATGCATTTGATAAAAGAAAATACATGATGCAGTTATATGAGAAAAGAGAATGTATAAATTTCACTAGTGCATGTTCTGACATATGGAGAAAACAGAAATAAGACTTAGGTGGAATGGGGGGAAGGAAAAAAGAGGAACTTCCTTAGAGATAAAGGGGGAAGCAAAAAGAGGAACTTCCCTAGAGATAAAAGGGAAGGCATAAAGATGAACTTCCCTAGAGATAATATGAGTCGGTAGACATATCGGCTTGGAATAGATCTGTGTGAGAATTGGAGAAAGTAAACCCAATGATCACGTATAGGAATGAGCTCAGTCCTGATAAGCAGTTTATTTCCCTTATCCACTATAAATACCATTTGGTATAAACTATCCATTGTGGAGTTGTCTATGGCAGATACCCGTTGGGTATACACTAAGTCTTTCCTATGTCGATGAAAAGAGAAAAATGCACCGAGTTGAGTTCTATGACCGCAAGTAAAACCAGGTCACTTTGAGATAAGTTCACTATATTTAGCATATGCATACTCATATCATATTTAATTTCTTGATTAGGATTATTGACTATATGTTTGAGCTTTATGATATGTGTGCATTAAGTGATTGATCATTAAAAGCTACCCACTTCGAAAGTACGATTTGGAACTCTAAAAATGAACCATTGTTATAAAGTGCATGATCACTCTTTTCTAATAAATCGAAGTGGTTGGGGCGATGACGATGACATTATGAATGTGTAATTGGGGAGTTAGCCTACTGAGAATTTTAGAATTCTCACCCCTATGTTTTTGTGTTCCCGTGTCGTCTCCAGGTTGATGCAGAGAACCAAGGGACTGCTATCCAAAAGAACTCATAGTATAGTAGCTAATGCTTTTATTATGTTGTATTTAGTGGAATGGATATGTGTGTAAATATGTTAGAGAACAAAGGTGTAGTAAAGCTCATAGAAGAGCTTCCCTTATGTACTTAACTCTGTATTAAATAAATAATTTGGTTTCATTACTATATATTTTAGTATAATTATGACCTAGTTATCTCGCGAACCAACCAAACTGACTATAGATATTTAAGAAAGGTCTGCAAACTTAGAAGTAACAACTCTCGAGTACGACACCATAACTTAAGGATGAGGTTATACTTGGGAGGATGTTACATTATTCATATAGGGCTTTATATATTTTGATGTGGTACTATGACTATGGGATATTTCCACATTGTTACTATTACTATTTGATATGATATTCGAAGTAAATATTATGATGTGATAATGTTCATAGTCTATGTTGTAGCTTGTTGTGGTTTACATAAATGCTTTATGATGAATAGCTATACACTATGTGCGAAAGGCTCATAGTTTGGTTTTTCAAAAAAAAAATGGGTCGTATTTTCCATAAACTTATTTTAAAATTTAAAAATCAAAGTAAAAGTTCTGAGATGAAAAAGTAACAACTAATGATTAACCATTATGCATCCTAGGCATATTGCGTTAAAAGTTAGGGTGTTACATAAACAGCAAAAGACACTAGATTGGGGCCGGAGATGAACAAGTGAATACCCTAAGCAAGTGTCCAATGTATACACTTGTACACCATGCTTTATTTATGGTACATGCTTTTTGAAGGACTCCACTGTAGTTCCTATACAGAGAAATACAAATGTGTGTGTAAAATAGGATATACTTATAAGTATTTGGTCAACAAATACACAATTTCATCACAGAGTATAAAGAAAGCAAGCCCTGATTGTAACACCCCGATTTTTTTTTCTGTTTGAGTATAAATGACCAAATGCCCCTGAGGTCATTTCTCACCTGAAATTGGTGGATAGCCGGCCTGGCAGTCCTCGAAGGGTCAAAATGACCAAAATACCCCTATAGTGTTTTATGCGGATATAAGTGTCGTTTGAAAAAGGCTTAATATGATGATTTCATGTGTCTGATGACGTCTGTTTAAGTCCTGACGATCCCGGGCAGTTTTTGTGCAAAATTATGATTTTGCCCCTGGAATAGTGTCGTTGAGCCTAATGATGTAATTAAAGCAAACCTAAGCAATATTAGGCTCTATTTCATAATTAATCTAGAGTCAAAATAATTTATTAAAGTTAATTAGAACCTAAGATTGCTTAAAGAAACTCAAAACTCTTTTCTAGTTTTAATTCTTTGAGAAAGGAATCTAGAAATAGTGTTTTCTCTCTCCAATTCCCTAAATCAAGGAAACATGTTGGCATTGGATTCCAAGTTAATGAAGTTTGACTTCATTAATTTAGAGAAACCGCCTTCTAATCTAGTCTTATATGGCCCTAATTACCTACTTACTTACCTAAACACTTAGTCACAAAACTATAATCTTTGGCCTAATCAAATACTACCCCTAAGCTTACTCCGAATACACATTAAATTGTGATTTTCCTCCCCTAATTAAGAAGAAAAACCGCCACTCCTCCTCCTCCTCCATTTAAAAGAATTAATTTATTTTAATTCCAAATCAAAGGTCATACTTGGCCATACTTGAAGCCATGCTTGAGGCTATACCTCACCATACCTAGCCATGCCTACACCATACCTTACAAAGAGATATTTTCTTCCTTTTCCCTTCATGAGATTTTGGCCACTCCCTCCATTCTTAAACCCTTGATGTTGTTTTTCTATAAATACCATGTCTAGATGGACTTGGTTCCACTTTGATTCATTTGCTAAGTTTAGCTTCAAAAGTAGTTCTAAGTTCTTTCTTTTTCTCTCAAGAGTTCAAGAGTTCTTTCATCTTCATCTTCTTCTTCTTCTTACTCACCAAGAACCACCACTTCTCAACCATACACAACCTTCTAAACACTTAGCCTTGCCTTTCTAAAGGATCAAGTTCAAGAAGCACAACTTTCTTCCTTTCTTTTTCCTCCTTGGCCGAAAACATCATCAAGTTCCAAGGAAGATTTTCCTTTCATCCTCCTCTCAAGATCAAGTCCTTTTCATTTCCAAGAAAACATACCTTGGTAGGGTGTTATTTTGAAAATTATTTCCTTACTTTGTTAAGCTTTGTTCTTGGTTTAAAATGAGGTTTTGAGGTTTTACCATTTCGGTTTCTTCTTTTTCCCTCATGTATTTCAACCATCAAGGTTTTGATGATTTCTCATGATAGCTTGATGATGAGAGTTTCTAGATGATGACTATGAGTTCATCATAATGAGACCTCTAGAGCTTGAGTTTTACCTTTTTGCAAGTTTAATGAGCTCTAGTAAGAAATAAAATGAACTTGCATTCATATTTATATTTCAAGTTCTTGCATGACATATTTATATTCAAGCTTTGCATTCATGTTCATATTTCCTTGTTATCACCTAATAACTAATCTTGAAGCCCGCCTATTTCAGCCTTAAAGTTGATTGTTGTGGGGTCTAGAGCACTAAAATAAAGAATTGAACTTGCACTCATATTTATATTTCAAGTTCTTACATGACATGTTTATATTAAAGTTTTGCATTCATGTTTATATTTCCTTTTCATCACTTAATAATTAATCTCGAAGCCCACCTATTTCAACCTTAAAGTTGATTGTTGATTTAGAGTAAATACTCTAAGGGGCCTAGATCACTAAAATAAAGAATTGGACTTGCATATCATGGTTATTTCCAAGTTATCACGTAAAGCCTAAAGATAAGAAATGAACATGCATTTCATATTTATATTATTGTCTAGCATGTTTATATTTCAAGCCATCACCTAAACTCAAAGATAAGAAATAAACTTGCATCTCATAATTACTTTGAAGTTCTCACTTTATTTTATTTTATAATGAAGAATAAAATGAGGTGCATAGCATGTTTAAAATTTTGTCATCACTAAAAGATCCTAGAACTGAAGGACATGCCTTCTTTTTATCTCAAGAATGTTTTAATTTAGTTATTGCCCTATGATTATTTTTAGCACCTTTGACAAAGTAAATTAGCTTTCAAAGTGTTTTAGAAGTTATCTTAAGTATAAAGCTTAGTTACTTGAAATGCCTTATTTTGTGCTCATAAGACATGTTACTTTTCAGCTTTGCCTTTAGATTTCCAGCACCATTGGATTCTATTTTGGATAATTTAAATGTGTTAGACACCTTGCTACTTGATGTGATAATTATTCTTGACACTTTTGGCAAGCCTAGTAACTAAAAAGAATTAAAAATGTGAATTCTAGTACTCCTAAGGAAATGAATTATACATTCTATCCAGGACCTTTGAATGACTTCAAAACCATGTTATACCATGTTTACTTAAGTGAAATTGACTCATAAATAGTTTAGGAATTTATTTTAGCATCATAAGAAACTCCGGTAACGAGAAAGGGAGTAAAACACAACTTCTAGAACACCTTAAATGATAGAAATTCATTTACTGCCTATGCTGTCCAACTTTGATTGATGATGTTCTTGAGGTTAATAATTAGTGGTAATGATGATGATTAGTCCCTTAGATGCATAAGAAAATAATTTGACAATTTGAGTTACCCAATTTAAGTGTTTGGCCATTTAAGGGAATATTTATGTGATGATGATTTGAGATGATGAATTCTTGTGATATTTGATGCTATGTGAAATACTAATCTCTAGAGATAGGATTCATCATTTGCATGTTATAGTTCATTTGGAACATTAGAGATGCATATATGAAGAGTTATGACATTTATGAGTTATGTATTGCATCTTGTTATAACATGCTAAGGCTTAAGATGATTTAAAATATGAGAAAATGATCCTTTGGACTCATGAAATGATAGGTGATGAAAAGGTGATTCTTGCCCCTGACCCATACTTATCAAGTTGGGACTTCAACTTATCAAAAGGGAATAAGTTTATGCTAGTGACGACTAATGAGGTATGAGCTCATAACCTAGAAGTGCTCTCAAAAAGGAAGAGTAATAGGTTGGCCCCAAGAATGAAAAGAGACTTAAGTCACCTAAAGAAACAAGGAATGTTGTTCATGAACCATGTTCTATGCACATCATGTTTGCTATGACGTTAGATGTATGTTTTAGAGTAATGTTGCATGAAGTATTGACATGCATATCATAAAGAAATATGATGCATTCATTACAAGACTCATGATAAAATGAACGGGCCTCGGTAATGGATGTTTTACAACTTAATAAATGAATCTTTGCATGCTCACTATTTCATAATTAAACCCGAGGTTCCTGAGGACGATGATGATGACATGTGTGTGAAAAGGGGAAGCCCTGCTGAGATTCTTGTATAAGTTTCTCATTCCCCCTATCTTTCTTTTCCATCTTCGTCTTCAGACAAGGTTGACAACGACGTCCATGGATTGCCCTAAGGTGCCGACATGGAAGTAGCTTGATGGTCGATAACAGAGTGGCACAGCGGAAGCAGAGACATAGTCTTAGCTTATTTACATCATAGTTATGTGTGGTTTTTGAATTATTGTATGCTCAACCTTTACAGGTGGGCTCAATATATTTAATGTGGTATTATTGCGGAATATTCTTGTATTATTAACACTATTAATGTTGTTTGACTTGACCATATCTGATGTTTCTGATTATGTTATTCTTGTTATGTTTACACTTTACATTAACAACCATTTACGTTATGCGCAGCTCAAGTTTTGTTTATGTTTTCAAACAATTTTCTACCCGTATTTTCAGTTAAGTATTTTAAGGAAAGGTTTTAAAGAATAAGACTAAAAGAATAATAGACTAATGGCTAATCTAAATATGTTCTAGGGGTATTGGGTTAGATGTTACACTGACCATGAGTGGAAAAGGAAATATTCTTTCTTCCTCCAAGAATAAACCCATTTTTTCCTCCATGATATAACTTTTACCTTTGATTTGTTTCCTCTCTCATTTACTTTCTTTTTTTCCAACAACAATCAGTAGTCACTATAGCAAGTGGAGGAAGAGACTTCTTCCTGCCAGAGGATGCAAGTCTAACTCGTGGAAAAGATTGCTGGACACTTACCATGCCTATCCAATTGCCCACGTGATCATACTATTTGCTCACCACATCGCCTCAGATCGACCTATCATCCTTCCATCAAACCATATTATCAATGGAGGTGTGTACAACACCAAGCCTATTGAAGCACATGGTTTGCTTCACATGTTTGTTGAAATTCGAGCAGCTGCTGCACCAAGACTTGTCTTTATTAGGAATCTTCAAATTCATCCCTCAAAGAGCATCTGGGATGGCAACATTGCAGTATCCGCATGCCATTGCATGCAGTCCGCTGTCACAAACTCCTATTTTATTGACAACACTTCACATTGCTTTTCTGTTCACTCGTGAATATGGTCATGCATAGATACAGGCGTGTCTCATATCGCCACTCGCACTACTTTATCAATAAATTTGCAAATATCGTAGGGCTTTTGCATTCCATGCATGAAACACTGTCATGTAATGAATAATGCTTTTCGCATTAACCTAATCTTTTACTCTTATAGGGATCATTGTGTTAGGCGACTCTAAATTAGAGAAACCATAGCTGGTACTGGGATTCGAACCTCGAAGGCTAATATCTTGTTCATCAACCTCATTTGTGATTACAATAGATGCAAGGTGGTAAGTGTACTGAATTTGCTCGTGATTATTCTTTTATTTGAATCAGAAAAGGAAATGAGAAGAAAAAAATGAAAAATAAAGGAAATGAAGATAATGAAGAATGAAGAGAAAATACGTTGTTATGTTATTATTTACATATAAAAACAATATGAGAGAAAATATCTCTTTGGCTAATACCACCTCCTATTTAATGACAATTTATTTCAACTATCAACAACATCCTTCATTTGCATTCATACTTAAACTAATGTTTAGTATTATTACTTCAACATACTATTTAAACTCATTGTTATTAATATATATTGCAGTGTGTGTCTTTGAATTTTTTTTGTTTTGTGAAAAAAATTGATTTAATTTGTTATTTTATTAAATATAATATGTTATATACGGTTGAAATACCTTAAAATGCTATGAAAATATATCATCAAATGTTTGTATATTATTTAATAGTGTATATAATTATGAGGTAAATAGCTAACTTAAATATATCATGTTACTTTGCTTTATATAAAAAATAATAAACGTAAAATTATAATAAAATTTCAAAGATTAACATGACAAATAATGTTAATATGATATCTTTATTTAATGCCAGATTTAATGATATAAGAATAATATGAAATTATTTTGAATATAATAAATTATTCTTAAAATTCATCCTTCAAGTACCATTTCTTAATGTTTAAGATTATTGTTTAAAATTAATTAATATTGGTATTCTTAAATCAAGAATTTGAAAATTTAAAAACTAAAATAGTTATTATTAACTAAATTTAATAAACTTATTACATAATTCTTTTTTGCAAAACAAACTATTCAAAGACACAAATTCGCAATATTTTCTTAATAACAATGGGTTTAAATAGTATATTACTGAAGTAATAGTAGATTGTTAGTTTAAAGTTCGAATGAAAATGAAAGGTTTTTTTTCAAACCCCAAATAAATTGTCAGTAAAGAAGGAGTGACATTAGTCAAAAGGGGGTACTGACACTAGCCACTCCCATGTATATATGATGGATAAATTGATATATTTTCACATGCAAAGACCAAAACTTGCAGACCAAAAAGCATCATCTCTCTTTCAATAATTGTTGCTACTATTATACATGGTTTTCGATTATTTAACTCGTTTGTGCAATCATCATTAAAAGAAACCCTTTTGGCATAAATTGGTTAATCGATTGGTTTATGTTTGGATTCTCCTCCGATAGATAAAGGGCATGTAATTTCATTTTTTTCATATTATTTTATGTAGCAAATCTTTTAAAACTTAAAGTGCAGGATATGTGATATATGATTGATCAGGGAAGGTTAGTAAGAAGGAAATTATTAGATGCAAACATTAGGTACATTATATCTATATAATTAATAAGAAAATATTATTTTCCGAATGTCTATTACTTATTTTTTATACATAATATAAGGATAGTCTATTTTTATACATAATAGAAAGATAGTGACAAGAATTTATTGACATTGAAAAATGTCACAGGCAATGTTGCATTATTTATGAATGCATTATATTGCTTTGTGATTTTCATGTTCATATATAGATTATAAGTAATATATATTCCTAACATTTAACACTATATTGAATTTAAAATGTACCAAAATTAAAAGTACATTGTTGATTTGTTGAAACAAATCATATAAACACATTACCTTGAATTCACATAGTTTTCATTTGATATTAGCTGATATTTTGTAAACCTAGTCATTTAACTTGTCCGATGCATGGAGTTATAACAACAAATAGTCCATTGACTGTTAGTGGAGATCATTCTTTTAAACATAACTTATAGAAACCAAGCATACATGTTTATTTACAAAATAAGTTAATAGCTAAACAATCAAATAAATATATATATATATATATAAGTGTCATTCTATTTAATTTTTTATTTTCAATATCATGTTTATAAGGTTCAAACAATCGCAATTGATGACCTATAACTAATAATAAATAATCTATATTTTCGAAAATTCGGCACAGCATTACAAGTCTACATGTCATGGTTTACAAGTGCATGTCACAAGTTTATAAGTTTTTACATTGTCGTTCAAAAGCTATCCCTTCTAGGCTTACAAGTTTGCAGGGCTATTTTAGAAGTTTCTAGAAAATTCTCTACAGGCATTGTCAACCTAGTGTAGAGGTAATATGTCACAGGTCTACAAGTTTTTCAATCATAGTTTACAAGTTTATGACAGCTTGGTTTAAAATTTTTACAAGTTCTTCATATATGGTTTACAAGTTTTTATAGTATAGTTGATGAGTTTTTGTATGTAGCATTACAAGTTTTCTATAACCATTTTAGAAGGCTTTTCTGTAACACCCTAATATTGAACCTAACACACCTAGGACGTGTTCAAGTTAATTATTAGCAGTTACTCTTTTGTTCTAGTTCTTAACTCTAACTTTTTAGAAAATACTTAGCGAAAATATGGGTAAAATTTTTTTTTTGAAATAAAAGATGAAAATGTGAGCCGCACATACGATAACACAATGTTGCGTGGATTGTAAACAAATAATAATAAACCATGCATGCAAAGAATAAGGGCACAAGATCATAACATAACAACCATCTTATCATATACATAATAAAAGTTCAACCATACATCAATTTAAATAGTAGCAATAGGTACAGTCATCCAAAATACATAAAAACATAAAGTACATAAACCATAAACCCTCACCTACCCTAGTACATCTAAAGTAGATAACCCCTAAAAACAAAAAGGGGCTATCCTATTCCAGTTATATGCTCGAGCACTAAAATGATAGCTGTCAGCTCCTACTACTACCCACCCCAAAGAGGAGGGACATATCCAGCCCACTGTGCCAGCTCGACCAAAGTGGCCAAACAGTGCGCAGGTCGAGCATGGGCTCCTCAATGGGGAGTCATCTTTACTCGTCCTCCACATATTGGCTGTATAACTATGGCTTCATTATCCTCGCCAAAATCCATAGGCACGGTAGGACAAGAACCCTCAGAGGGTACCTGGGTGGCAAAGTTCTTAGATGGATCCGTCTCCAAAAAAGCCAAGGGAGAGTGGGCACGTACTCCAGAAAGTTGCGGATGGCAGAGTACGGCGAGTCCGCTCCTCGTGAGGACGCGTATGCTCAAAGATGAGGTCGTTGCCAAAGGGGGAAGTAGGAGAGAATTGGAAGCTGGAAACTGGGTGTGCAAGAGGTAGTCCATGTACACAAAAAGGTGGATGGCACAACGACCTATGAAGTGATATGACCGATGGGTGGTGTCGTAGTGCATCTCCTAAGTAGGCGCGTCAATGTCGATCATGAACGTCACCATTAACCTCTGAAGATGTGATGCAAAGAAAAGATAGAGGGAGTGAGAAACTTTCTAAAGAATCTCAGCAGGGTGTCCTCCTATCCTGGTGTTATCATCTACGTCCTTAGGAACCTCGGGTTTCATTATAAAATAGTGAGCATGCATAAGGTTCAATTGTTAAGTTTCCAAAATATCATTTATTGAGACCCGTTCATTTTAATATGCATCTTGGATGTCATGAATGCATCATGCCTCATCATGAAATACATGTCAATGCAAGGTGTAACACACTAAGTGCAAACATAAGTAATGCTCATGGATCATAGTAATTATAACATGAATTTCCTTAATTTATCTTTTAGGTGACTTAGACCATTTCTTTCTCTCATTCGGGGCCACCCTATTACTCTCGCCTTTTGAGAGTTCTAGGTTATGAGCTCATACCTCACTAGTCGTCACTAGCATACTCTTATTTTTAAGATAAGTTAACACCCCACCTTTAAGTATGGATGGGGGCTAGGATCATCTTTCATAGCCTTTAATTCAGGGAGTCCAAAGGATCACTTCTTTATTGGATCACCTCTTATAACCTTTAATTCGGGGAATCTAGAGGATCATTTCCACATGTTTTATGTCACCTTAATATTAGCATGTTATATTAGAATGCAGTAATACAAATACACCACATAATTGTCACATGCTTCCATATTATTTCAACATATGCATCTTAAACATTTCTCGAGTAATCATAACATGTCATAACAATCTTTGCATCATGCATACATAGCCAATACATCAATCTTAACATCTCATAAGACAAGCATTCTTTTAAACTTCTTAATTGGTAAAACTTCTAAATCGGGTAGACTTATCTTTTGCATTTATTCCTTTATACATCTAGGGGATCAATTCCAATGATTCTCACTAATTATTAACCTCATGGACATATCTAAACAATTTTGGGAAGATTTGAAATGGAAAAGAAAATGAACCATTTCAGTATTTTATAAGTTATGTTTTTTACCCTTTCTCATTACTGACTTTTTTCATGATGCTAGAATTAATTCCTAAACCAATTATGAGTGTTTCCTATCTATTTACCAAGGGTTAAACATAATTTTTACTTTAAATATCACATGCTGGACAAAAACATATTATTTGTCTTAAGGAGTTCTAGAATCCACATTTTGGGTTCTTTCTAGTTACTAGTCCTTTCTTAATTACTAAAATTACTTACCACGCCTATTAATAACAATTTTCTCATGTTAAACACATCCCATACAGCATGCATCAAATCTGGAAAGTTTTGATTAGAAACTAAAATTTAATTTCCTAAAAGCATGCAAGAATACAAAATAGGCATTTCTAATGACTAGACCTTCTTTAAATTAATTCTACATCAAGAGATACACTTATAATCAACTTTACCCTTATAAAAACACAAATATTGCCTTTCATTTAGTAGCAAGGGCCATGAGCCCAAATAGTTTTTGGTTATGTGAACTAAGCGTTAACACTTTTAAGATCAACTTATATTTCAAGAAAAAGTTGTAAGGCACAAACTTCATTTTCTCAAGATAATAATATATCATTCCTTATTTTCTTGAAGAACTAAATCTTATTTATAAAGATAGATATTTCATAGGCCATGTAACATCCTAATTTTTAACCCAATACTCCTAGAATATATTTAGGTTAAGCATTAGTCTATTACCCTTTTAGTCCCATTCTTTAAAACCTTTCATTAAAATACTTAGCGGAAAATACGAAAAATTTTTTTTTTTTGAAACTTGAAAGCAAAATGCGAGCCGCTCGCTAACCTAACATTCGTCATAACCATAACGTGCAAGAACATCATTCATAATCATGAAAATAGTATTATACATAACAATCATAATATCATCACATCTTCATAGATACATAGATCACTAGCATCGTTGTACCATTATTTACATCAAAACATGCCCATATATATGGAGTGCTCCTTATCCGACTACAAGGATAGATAAGTATCAACCCAAAAGCTGAACTATCTATGCTTCCGCAACGACCCTCTACTCCGTTTGCTAGTGTGACCCTTAAGCATGAACCTTAAAAGAAGTCACGAACCTCGTTGTTATCCTCATCTAGAGACGAAACAGAAGAAAAGAGAAGGATGAGAAACTCATTCAAAATTCTTAGTAGGGATTCCCGACTCTAATACAAGTGTCATCGTCGTCGTCCCCTGTGTAACACCCTAATTCTCTTTAGAAATTAAATGAGGTTTTATTAATGAGAATTTTAAGATTTTGATAGATGTGGAAATTATGAAAATGATTCAAGGAAGCAAAAAAAAAATGTGAATAGTGTTTTGTGAGCCCCGCAAGTCCGCCGGGATAGCCGAAACCCTAGACTTGGGCCCTAGAGATGCCTAAAATTGAGAAATTATAAGATTATGTTTAGAAATAGGAAGAAATAATGATTTTATACCCGAAATTATTTTTCAGGCAATGTTTGATTTCTCGGGTACATTGTTTCGCCCATTTGATGAAATTTTGGTGTGCGATTTTAAACACCGAAAACTAGTTAATATCTACAAATAATGAAGTATATCCACTTGAATACCAAGTGAATGGCTAGGATTTCATCTTGGATGAAAGATCAAATCCTAGCCATTGATTTTCAAGCTTTTTAATGGAAAGAACAATATTTTATTTTTCAACCAATCAAGACACTCCTTAATAGATATATTTAACTCACCTAACCTCATCTTTTTCATCTTCACCTTCGGCCGTATGAGAATGCAGCAAAGAACCCATTTCTTCTCATCTAAAAACCTTTGCTAACTTTGAATTTCAACCTCCAAAATCCTAGACCAAATCTTGTTAGAATCAAAAACTTCCTTAAGCAAACTTGTTCTACACTTCAACCTTCACAAATATAACCGATTAGATTTTTCAAAACCTCACTTTAATACCTCACCCATCACTGATTAGGGGAGGATCTAAGGGTGTTTCAAGAGTTTTGGGGTGGAGAACATCTATCTTGAAGTATACAAAAGCTAAAGAAATATTAGCTTCCAAGGGTAGGGTTTATTTGTCTTCTTTTGTTTCAAGATTTACTCTGAAAATTCTGATTGGTTTTATCCTAAGATTTCTGATTTTATTGGCTGAGCATATGTTGATATTGATGTATTAATTTTGGTGGAGTATTTGGTGTTGTGGAAAAATCATTTTTATCGAGAGACTTTGAATTAGTTTGCTGGATTTTCAGATTTCAACCAGGCAGGACTTGTTGACAAATTTTCTAGTGCAATTGTGTTCAGTTTGATGAGCTATAAAAATTATGTGTTCAAGGTAACATCCTATGACAACCCACATGATTTTCCTTGGGTCATTTTAAGGATTTTCTCTGCTTGAAAAAAATTCATGATTCTTGAACATTGTTGCTGGAAAATCCCGGTTAGAAGCAAGTAGCAAATTTTGTCAAATTGTTTGATATATTTAGCGATCTTAGATTTAGTTCAAAATTTTATGGAATGTAAATAAAATGTTAGGGAGTCTCTAGTAAAAATTTGGGGTCATTCTGGGCACTTTTCTATGTTTAAAAAATTCAAGAACCGAAGTTGTGGCTATGCTACCTGAAATGTTGAAGCTGAGGCAGTAAAATTGTGTGATTTTATTATTATAGTAAACGATGGAGTTATTCTTTGAAATTTTTATGGGAAGCTAATAACACATTGAATTGCAACTGTGAATTTTATTTTGAGTTGATTTAATCAATTAGTGGGGTCGAAAATTATGAGAGTCCTGATCTAAGCTGTGAACAAGTGGTCTCTGACCACCAAATTTGCAAAATTTATTTGATAAGGTTAGAGAACACCATTTGTTTGGAAATTTGTATAGGGCCTTTTAAACACATTGACATGTCATAGAAAATTTTTATGGCTCTTGAATTAGTCATTTGATGTGGAAATTAAATATTGTTCCTGGAGTAGTAGATCTATCAGGGTGCTGAAACGGTGAGAATGTCTTAATTTAATGATGGTATGGCATTTAATTCAAGTACATGGTATATGTATACAGGATAGCTATTTTAAAGGAATGCTTATGAGACTCTGATGGAATTAAATACTTATTTGTGATGTAAGAATGCCCTTGAATAAAAAAAATATATGATATGAGTATTATGGTGATAGAGGAGAAAATATGACTGGTAATTGTGCAAATTTTTGACATATGGGGAAAATAGAGAAAGGCTTATGTGGTTGAAGGGGGAAGGCAAAAGCAAGGGCTTCCCTAGGAATTTGATGAGTCGGTAGACGTATCGACATATAGGAATGAGCTTATGTCCTAGTAGTCAATAGTTCTTGTGGAGTGATTCCACTACAGGCATAACTTGATGTGCTATTAAGCCTTCTCTATGTTAATGAGAAAAAGAACAATGCACAAATCATTATTATACTTGTACTTGATCTTACATGATGTATATACCTTGATATTGATACACATAGTTTTGCATGAGTATTCCCACATGAATGAGCTTATCAATTATGTTTCACATTATACCTGAGGGAATACCCTACTGAGGATTTTATAATATTTTCATCCCTACGGTTGCATTTACTTTGTGTTAATCAGATCCAGCAGATGTCGTCACTAGTATTTTACCTTGACTCGCCACAGTGGGTGTGGCATTATGATCCTGCTCTCGACTCTCTGTATGTAGTGGGTTACTCGCAAGTTCATGTCTATGTGTTTTATTGGCCGTTCCTTTAGTACATCAGTATTTACAACTGACTTTGACCCTGCTTTCCCTTATGATGGTGTGCCTTTCCACTTAGCACATCCAGTGATATTTGATGTCCCACCTACACCACCAGCACCCCCTCTAGCAGATGATCCCTCTTCATCCCCGTCTTCAGACTCAGACCCACCGGAGGGTCCTGATGGCCCGGGCGGAGGTGAGGCTATCATACTGATAGCCAATGGTTTCATCTAGTAGGATGTGAGATCTTCAGAGACTCTTGATATGTATATAATGGTAGTTAGTACTAGTGACCCGCTAACCTGCAGATTGATCGTATTAAATGTTGTGAGGTTTATTTCTGTTGTATAAAATTTTGCTAGACCTCAACTTTGAGCAGGTTAGATTAGACACTGGAGTTGTTCCTTTCTTTTGTGAATTGAGTCCCTGATGAGCTTAGAAGTTAACCAGTGTAGTATCAATACAATGTACATATTGCAAACTTAAAAATGATGTTCATATATGTATATATGAGTTTGGCGATATATGTGTCTAAATCATTTGATTTCCTTTCTTTCGACTAGCATAGATCATGAATGTAAGTAATACTTTTCTAATTACTGTATTGACACTCAAGTAAAGTATGGTAATTAAGAGGGTGTTACACCCAACGACCTTGGTTTTAATTATGAAAAAGGTGTACATGCATAAGGATTAGTTTTAGACTTTTCAAATCTATTTATCCGAAGTGGGTGTCTTTTAGTATGTGTCTTAATGACATGAATGCAATAGATGTTTGATGAATGCATGACAATACCATATGCACATTAATATGAAAATCATAGCTCTTGGGCCAACATAAAGAAACATAAATCATATGTGTGGCATAAAAGGCACAGTACTTTTCATGTGACATCTTTCTCATAAGTCAAACTCTTAAGTTCTTTTCCTCAAAGACCACCCTCTTAACATATCCACCAAAAATCCAATCGACTCACCGGCCCCGGTGATAATCTGGTCACCAAACTACATCTCACCTATCGCCTAGGAATGAGCTCAATCCTAACTAGTCGTCACTAGATTTAATATGGGGTAATAGAGGGGGTATACATAATGAGCAGCGTCATGCAGGTATCAAGTACACGGTGAATATTGTCCTCTTCAGGGCGTTACGTATCGCCGTCCCCCTCAAGGATTTTTTTCTGGGGCGTTACGCATCGCCGTCCCCCAGAACACGTTATCTTTTTGAAACTCATATCTTTTTGAAAACTTTCTAAGTTCCTCAAATTTGTCAGAAATTCGACAGCATAACCACGACACACCAAATTTCTTCCAAATTTGCTATATGCCACATTCATATATATACATAATCATGAGCATCACAGTCATCATAAATTTTCATAATAAAAACATGCACCCACATGAAGTACTAAAGTTCATTATGCTCTTAAACCTAGAGTGTCTTATGCTTTGACCCTTACGGGGCTTAAACTCGAGATATAATTATTCTAATATTCACTATTGACCTTTTATGCACCCAAGGATTCACAACTAAAGATTCCTACTAATATTTATGTTTGTCAACGAATTTGGACAGTGTCATGCTTTAAGGGCGGAGTTACATCTTTTGATTACAGGTGTTCCAGAAACTACGTTTTAGACCCTTTCTATGTTCCGTCTTCTCCTAAGGCACTATAAATTAAACCTAAACAAATTATGGGGTATTCCTATGCCTATGAATGCATTATAAACCATGTTTACTATATTACAAGATTTCTGGATAGAAGCAGAAAATTAAATAATCTAAGTGCTTTAGAATTGCACTTTTACGGTTTTCTAGTTACTAGTTTCTCTATAGGTACTAAAAATCAATCCTATATCAAATGTTACCAAATTTTTCATGATTAATCAATCCTAAACTGAATTTTATCTCATTAAAATAGTTTTGGCAGTGGCTAAAAATAAATGGGTCAAAACTATGTTAAAACTCGACTTTACGATTTTTCTATAAGACTAGTTTCTTTTCTAACATTCATAGAAAGGCTCCTACCTAAACATATATAATTTTTACACATTCTAACATGTCAAAACATCATCATGCAGCAACCATACCATGGCAGAATCGAAAAGCATAGTTCCCAAGAAACATATAATCTTACATTTTCAAGACATATAAGTTACTAGTTTCTCTTGAAATCGTTTTAGGACTTCTAAAACCCTTTGAAAACCAACTTATTTCATTAAAATCCTCATAAACTAAACAAGGGAGCAACTATTTGAGTTGGCCCAAGATTGGAATTTAAAACGTAAAATCACATTTGAAATATTCTTTGAGTTCTCCTATGCTTAAGAAAATCCTAAGACACAGATTATGGGCACTTGTGACTAAATGAAACTCACACCAAGCTCATCATCATCACATGGCCGAATTGTGTATTCAAGTGAATGCTTCCATAACCAAACTTTAGCTTGAGATAAAAGGGCAAGTCTTTGAGCTCTAGGGTCTTTAAGTGATGACAAAAAGTAAATGTGCTATGCATTCCTTTTAATTCTTCATTATAAAGTAAAGTGAGAGCTTCAAAGTAAATATGAGATGCAAGCACTTGAAATATAAATATGAGGTGCTAGGAATATAAATATGCAAGATCTGAAAATAAATATGCAAGGCTTGAAAATAAATATTTTTATCTTTTAGGATTTAAGTGATGACTTGAAGTATAAATATGAATGCAAGTCCAGTTCTTTATTTTAGTGCTCTAGACTCCACAACAATCGACTTTAAGGCCGAAATAGGTGAGCTTCGAGATTAATTATTAGGTGATATGAGAATGCAACTCTTGTTTTAATCTTTACGTTTTAGGTGATTAGCTCAAAAATAAATATGCTAGGCAAGGAAAATAAATATGCAAGTTCATTTTTCATCTTTACTAGAGCTCTTACAAGACTTTGAAGGAACTTAAACTTTAACCCAAACTTATCATAGCAAGGTAGATCAAGCTTTAGAGTCCTTGTACCAAGGTTTACAAAGAAACCTTATGGTGTGAACTTCATCGTCAAGCTTAAGGAATGGATTAAAAGAAAGGCAAGTCGTACACTAACTTTATTCTTAAGAATCCAAATGGATCAAGTTAAAGAACCAATCTTTGAGTTTTAGAAATCATCTCACCATGTCTTTGGTGACAAAACCAAAATATCAAAGAAAAGGAGACCATGGCCGAAACCATGAAGGAGAAAAGATAAAACTTTGAAACTCTAGAGGCCATGATCTTGATGATACATCAACACCAACATCATGTGCTCTCATCCTTGAGTCATTTCCCAACTAACATAAGCCTTTAAAATCAAAACTAAGACCAAGGAAAAAGAAATGGAAATCAAAACTAGAGCATGAAAAGAAAAGGAAAAACCGAAACATGCTTGGTCCAAGGACCAAGTTTCAAGCTCTAGAGGTTTTACAAGTGAAGATTCTCGTGATCTATATCTTGAACCCTCATCATCAAGCATCATTTTCTTTAAAAAGAAAGGCTCCAAGGCCAAAATCAAAGAAAAGGAAAAGAAGTTCTAAAAGCCAAGAGAAACCAACAAAACTCATCTTAAACAAAACTTTTAAAAGATAAATTTTTAACAAAACAAAATCCTTACCAAGTGGTGAAGAGGAAAGCTTGGTTCTTGAAGTGAAATGAGAAGAAAAACTTCCTTCCAGGTTAGCTAGAAGATTCGGCCAAAGGAGAAAGAAAAGGAAGGTAAGGTGTTTATTTTGAGCTTTTGTATTTAAAGGATGGGGTATGGTTGAAAGGTGGTGGTATGAGGTTGAGGTGTGGTGGCTCTATGTGAGCTTGAAAAAGATGAGGAAGAAAAAGAGTTCTTGAGCTTGAGAGAATAAGAAAAGCTTTAAGGTGCTCTTGAAAACTCAAACATGGCAAATGAACTAAAAGTAGTTCAAGTTCATCCAAGCATGCAATTTATAAAGAAATGAAACATGAGAGGTGAGGATGGGAGGGAAAAGTGGCGCCATTTTAGGGGGGAAGGAGAGAGAAAATATCTCTTGGTTATGTCATTTCAAGGTAAGGTGTAAGGCATGGTATATGCATGGGTTTAGGCATGGTGTGGCATGCTTCTTTGAGTGTGTGAGTGAACAAACATGTGATAGACAATGGAGGGTGAGGTGGCGCCATTTCCACCTTATAATGGGGAAGGAAGATCTTTCATTTAATTGTGGTTTAGAGGTGTGTTTAGGTGAAGCTTTGATTAGGCTTAGGATTAGGAACTTGCAAGTAAGTGTGTAAGTGAAAGGATAGGTAATCAAGGCTATTTAAGGCAAGATTAGTGAGCATCCTTACCCATTAGTGGGGTCAAAATCCTACTCTACTTAGGCTTCTTAGAGTATGGAGAGTGAATAGTGAAAATACTATTCAAGATTCTATGTCTTGGAAACTTGAGTTTTTTAAAAAGAAAAAGGGGTTTGAGTTTAATCTAAATAATCTTAGGTTCTAATTAATTTTAATAACTTATTTTTACTCTAGATTAATTATGAAAATTAATTAATCTTCGATTAGAGCCTAATATTGCTTAGGTTTACTTAATTACATCATCAAGCTCAAATGGCACTAACCAGGGACAAAATCGTAATTTTGCACAAAACTGCCCGGGACCACCGGGACTTAAACAAATACTTTTAAACACATGAAAACATCATTTTAAACCTTAGGGGAAAGTTTCGGGCTTGAACGGCACCTTTACCCCCGTAGAAACGCTATTGGGGTATTTTGGTCATTTGGACCCGAAACTGTAGAAAACCAGTTTTTCGTTTCTGAAATCACTCAAGGATCATCTAATCCCCTTCAAACATTGAGTTGACCCTTCGAGGACTGCCGGGCCTGCTATCCTCGAATTCTGGGTAGAAAATGACCTCAGGGGAATTTTGGTCATTTTCTCTCAAACAAAAAATCAGGGCGTTACAGGCCAAAATCCTCATGTAAGTTAAAAGGGGTAAGTCTTGAGCACTAAATTATGTAGGTGATGGCATAAACTTAAATATACAAATGCAAGTCTCATTTTAATCTTGGCATAATAAGGTGACGGCAATGGAAATATAAACATGATATGCAAGGCTTGGAATTAAAAATGATCATGCAAGTTCATTTTTAATCTTTGAGTTTAGGTGATGGCTTGAAATATAAATATGTTAGACAAGAAATATAAATATCGAATGCAAGTTCATTTCTTATCTTCAAGAATTAAGTCACAACTTGGAAATAAATATGAGATGCAAGAGTAGAATGCAAATATGAAATGGAAAGACTTGAAATATAAACATGAATTCGTTTCCTTTTATTATTTCTTTGGGTTCTACGGTCAAGACTCCTATTTAGAGCGATAACCCTAAAACACCGAAAAACTCCAAGGTTTGCAAAGTGAAAGTGTAACACCCTAGTAATTAACCAAATACACCTAGGTTGAATCTGATTAATGACTAGACTTTACTCCTTGCTTTGGTTCTTTCTTCATAATTTGAAAATACTTAGTGAAATTACGAGCCATTTTTTTTTAAAAAAAAAACATAATTGAAAACGTGAGCCGAGTACAATGTGAACGAGTAAGCGGAGTATAATAAGATGTTTAAGAATATATCACATCATATCACTTTGGCTCCATCATATAACATCCATAAGCACATTATAACATATATTTACATACAATAACCTCACTCAAAGGGTGGGTTATGATCATACATCATTGTCTTATGCAAACCCATAAAAGAAAATATACATAAGGAAATACATGCCCCTAAACTAGATAACTCCATAAGCCAGGAAGGTTATCCTAAAACTAGGGTGCATGAACACACATAAATCTACTAAGAACCTTCTATGGCCACTGTCCTGGAAATGGGGGAATAAATCCGATCCATCGATGAGCTCCTCGGAGAGGACACACGAGATGCACCCAGTCAGGTCGCATGGACGACCTTCTTGCTAACCTCGGCTGAACAACTGTTTCCTCACTACCCTCTCTTACACGTGTGGGAGTAGGAGCAGAGCTCTCAGAATATATATGAGTAGGAGTGTCCTCTGAAGGATCAGTTTCAAAATATCTCCTCTCGAGAACATACTCTGGAAATCCATGGACAGCAGGTGAAGCGGGATAAGAACGTAACATCCTTTCATCAAGTGGACGTGCATGTTCGAAAACCATTTCATCGCCATAGGGAGAAGTAGGAGAAAATCGATAACTAGGGACAGGATGTGCAAATGGACGACCTATGTAAATAAAAACACTAATCAAGCAAGACCTCCCTTCAAAATGATACGAGCGATGCACCGGATCATAGTGGAATTCCCAAGTAGGGGTATCAATGAACAGGACGAATGTCGCCATTTGAATCTGGAGACAATGACGGAAATAAAGAAAAGGGAGTGAGAATCTTGCTAAAGAATTCTCAGTAGGGTACCTCCTTCTACAGTGTCATCATCAAAGTCCCCAGGAACCTCGAGATTATTCTAAAATAGTTAGCATGCAAAGATTCATTTTAAGTTCGGACAAATACTTAACCGAGGTTCGTCAATTTTTAATCATGCGTCTTATAATGCATCATAATCTTAACATGTCATATTTACAATGAACATTTCCTTTATCATTACATCATAATCTTCATCATCATTATCAAAATAACATGCATAAAAGAACGTCATATAATATTAGCTACACATGGACACAGTGCACATATTTCATTTCTTTAGTGCCTTAGGTGACTTAAAATCTTATCATCATCATTATTTTCCTTGGGCCACCCTATACTCCACCCTTTTGGGAGTAATTTAGGTTATGAGCTCATACTTTACTAGTCGTCACTAGCATATACTTATCCCTTTTGATAAGCTAAAGTCCCGACTCTACCCTTTTGAGAGAACGGGTTAGGGGGCTAAAATCACCTTTTCACCACCTATAGTTTGATGGTTCCAAAGGATCATTTTCTTATAAGTTTAAGTCACCATTAAATCTTTGCATGTTATATCACAATACAATTCATAAACATCATAGCATTTTCTCATTTATAGTCTTAAGCTAGAATAATATATATCAACTATAATCATGCATCTGGGAGATTCCCAGGGAAGAGAGGTGGGTCACAATGGACACGCTTAAATACCAAGTCTTTCCTTAGCTAGAACCGTTCCAAATTACACTTTTACAATGATACACTTTCTTCTAGCAACAAAGGTAAATTTTACATAATAAAGAATATTTCATGCATAAGCATTCTCATTATTTGCAACAGGAACTATAACATGCAAGCCAGGAAATCATTCAATGATATCAAGTACTTAATAAGCATCCAATACTTACATAGAATTATCAATTATAGAACTAATTAGTTATGCACCTAAGGGATTTATTACCATCCTTACGATTATTTATAGGCCTTAAGAACACTATTAAATCAAATGGGGTAGCATAGGTAGTAAGTTGTTCCTAAGGTTTTACGGTATGCTAGAAGTTATGTTTTAAATCCTTTCTTGTTACTGACTTTCCCTATGATGCTGAAATTAGTTACTAAACCAATTATGAATCATTCTCCCTTATTTAAACATAATAAAACCTGGTTCTTATTGTTGCTAAAGATTCTGGATAGAATGCATAAATTTCATTCCCTAGAGTTCTAGAAATCTTGTTTTTACGGTTTTCTAGTTGCTAAGTTCATTTTTAGTGTTCGAGATCAATCCTAGTCTAATTGATATCAAATTTTTCGTGGCTAACTAATCCTAGACAGAATTATAACATACTAAAACAGATTTGGCATTGGCTAAACTTAAAGGGGTCAAAAACTAGGTAAATTCTAGCTCTTCAGTTATTCTAGGGAGCTAGTTTTATCTCTAACATGCAGTGAATCATTCTCTTAACAATAAACCATAATTTTCACAACTTCAAACATATCAAATCATTATCATACATTGATACTAAACTCAGATCAGTGGCCAAATCATGAACCTCATGTAATTACATAGAATCATATTTTAAGTGCATATAAAATACTAGTTCCCCGTAAAATCCTTGCAAAGTCTTAAAACTCATTTAGAAACTAGTTCTTTTGTCAAACTTGGGAGGATCTTCACAATTAAAATTCTCACTTAAGATAAAAGGAGTAAGTCTTGAGCTTTAGAGATTTAGGTGACATCTTAGAATTATAAACATGCTATACAACCTTATTTTAATCTTATCTTTATAAGGTGATAGCTTGGAATTATAAACATGATATGCAATTCCATTTCTTTATCTTTAAGATTTAAGGTGATGACTTGAAAATTAAACATGATGCAAGAACTTGAAATATAAACATGATACAAGAAACTGGAGGGCCGGTAATCCGCACAGGACCAGTAGAGGGAGAAGAGAATATTAAGAAACCGGAGCGACGGTAGTCATACAGGACCGTGAAGGAGAAGAGAATTATTATTACATCTTTTTAAGCTCCAATCTCAAGACTTTTTAAAGAATAAATTCTTTAACTCCAATAATCATATTTCTTTGCTTGTGATACATGGCCAAGTCTTTGACCTCTAGGATCTTTAGGTGATGACATAAAATAAACATGCCATGCGTTGATTCTTGTAGCCATTATAAAATAAAGTGAGAGCATAAATTAAATATGAGATGCAACCTCTTTATTATCTTGAAAAATTAAGTGATGACTTGAAACATAAACATGAAATACAAGCTTGGAAAAATACATCTTTCAAGTTCTAAACTAAAACTCTTTGTTTTAGCATTATAAAGCATTATTCTTTAAAGTTTTGCATCAAGTGGAATTTTCAAGCTTTAGAGGCCTAACTTGTAATGGATTTACAACCCACCCTCAAGGTCCTCATCATCAAGCCATCATCTTAGTTCCACCTAGGCCATATGGCCGAATTGGTTAAAGAAAAATGAAGAGGAAAACCAAAATGAAAAACTAAGGTAAGTTCATAATTTCATCATTTTGAGCTAAAAACACAACTCCTCAAAGCATAGAAATAAATTTAGAAACTACTCCCTACCTAATCTGAGTTGAAGAAGAGGAAGAGAACTTGATTTCTTGAAGTGAAATGAAACAAAATCTCTTTGAAAAATTGAAGAAAGAATTCAGCCAAAGAGGAGGAAGAAAGAAAGTTTTTGGTGCTCCTAAAAACTAGTTATGAACAAAGCATTCCAAGACCACTCAAGCAAGCCTATTTATAGAAGATTTTGAGGCTTCTAATTGGCCAAAATAAGGAGGTAGTTGGCGGAATTTTTCAGGAGAAATAAGGGAGGAAAAATCATTTTAGACAAAGTTGTATGAAATTAAGGAATTATGTTTCTTATGGTGACATTTTGGCATTTTGTTTTAGTGCAACTTTTGGCGATAATTCAGCTGCATAATGACATCAATAATTTCATCCATTACAGCCCAAAGAAGTGAAATTTGTGTGTTCCATGCATTATTTAGGTGTAGGCAAGGTATTCATGTAATTTAGAGAATTTACGGTTAAGGGTTTAAGTGAATTAGTAAGCAATTTGGGTGTTTTTGAGCAATTTTGGGTTCTAATCAATCTAAATACATAATTTTGACTCTAGATTAATATTTAGAATTTAATAAGCTTTAATTTGAGCCTAATATTGCTTTGGTTTCGATTATCTGAATCAAAAATCCCGAATCGCAAGCGCCCAAAACCAGGGGCAAAATCGTACTTTCACTTAAAAACTGCCCGAGGCCACCCGAGCTTAACCAATGGTTAATCATGGCTTAAAAATAAATTTTAAAACATTTTAGTGAGGTTCGGGCTCAGTCGGCACGCACATCGGAGTTAAAACAGCCGCATGGGCGTTTTGGTCATTTCGCTTGAACTCAAAATTGAGATCCTTCTGCTCTATTAATACACATAACACAAACAATTCCTTATTATCATCAAAACATCCCCATGAGAATAGGTGGGGCCCACGATCCTCATTTTCTGAGTAAAATAACTTCAGGGGCATTTTGGTCATTTTATACGTCTGAAATTCGAGATTTGCGACTCTCGCATGAATCGCTCCTAACCTCTCTTCTAATGTTATATTCCTTTATTGAGGATTGTTCAGCCTCAAATCTTATGTAATAATTACCTCTGATGGTCGGTAATTTCCAATGACAGTAAAAATTACAGTAAAAATTGAGGCGTTACATTACTCCCCTTCTTAAAAAGAATTTCGCCTCGGAAATTCGTTACCTGAGAACAACTCGGGGTATTGTGCTTTCATGTTCGATTCCAGCTCCCATGTAATTTCTTCGGTTTCACCCTATCCCCATGCTACTTTGACCAGGGGTATAACCTTGTTCCTTAACTGCTTAACTCCTCGGTCGACGATTCTCGTGGGTAATAAGTTAAATGTCAGGTTATCTCTTAATTGTACATGTTCTGGCTCTAGTACATGACTCGGGTCAGATTGATACTTTCTTGGCGAGAGACATGGAAAACATCATGAAGGTTGGATAGACTCGGGGTAGGGCTATACGGTGAGCTACAGTCCTACTTTGGTAAGGATTTCAAACGGACCAAGAAATCTGGGGCTCAATTTCTTTACTTTTATTGCTCGGCCTATGCCTATGGTGGGGGTGATCCTTAGGAACACGTGGTCCCCTTCTTGAAAATCTAGCGGTTTTCTCCGCTTGTCCGCATAGTTTTTCTGTCGACTTTGAGCAGTAAGAATCTTATCCCTAATCTTCTTGATTTGTTCCGTTGTTTCCCTCACAATATCAGGTCCGAGTAAACTTTGCTCTCTGGGTTCATACCAACATAAAGGAGATTGACATTTCCGTCCATAGAAGGCCTCATACGGTGCCATACCGATACTTGCATGATAACTGTTGTTATATGCAAATTCAATCAGTGGCAGGTACTTATCCCAACTTCCCCTTTGATCTAAAACACATGCCCTTAACATATCCTCCAAGGTTCGGATAGTTCTTTCAGATTGACCATTTGTTTGGGGGTGATAGGTCGTGCTTAGACACAGCTTTGAACCAAACGCCTTTTGAAAGGCTCCCCAAAATCGTGACGTAAACCGCGGATCCCGGTCCGAGATTATCGTCGACGGCACCCCATGTAACCTCACTATCTCCTGAATATATAATTGTGCTAACCTATCCAAGGAATAAGTCACCTTAATAGGTAAAAGTGGGGTGACCGTCAATCGATCCACGATTACCCATATGGTATCATGATTCATTTGGGTCTTGATAATCCAGTCACAAAATCCATGGAGATACTATCCCACTTCCACTCGAGGATCGGCGGAGGTTGCGGCATTCGAGGGTTTTGGTGTTCAATCTTCACCTTTTGACACACCAAGCACTTACTCACCCATGTGCACACATCTTTCTTCATTCCAGGCCACGAACATCATCTTCAAATCTTGATACATCTTGGTAGCACCAGGATCTGAGGTAAAATGGCTCTTATGGGCTTCCTCCAAAATATCTTTTCGAAGGTCACCACTAGCACGTACACATATTCGACCTTTAAACCTCCATAAATCATCCATTCCTTGGGTAAAACCTATCAACTTTCCTCCCTTCATCGCCTCTAAAGTCTCTTGAAACTCAAAGATCGTCCCCTTGAGCTTGAACAATCCTTTCTTTGAACTCACTTGTCACTCTAAGATGACAAGCTCGATGCCCTTAGTGGTCAAAGTCATTCCTAGGTTTAAGTCCCTAAATTGCTCAATCAATTCAACCTCCTTCACCATCAAACGGGACACTTGTAAGGACTTTCTACTCAAAGTATCAGCTACAACATTAGCTTTACCAGGATGGTAGTTCAATCCAAAATCATAATCTTTCAAGAACTCCATCCATCGCCTTTGCCTCATGTTTAGCTCTTTTTGATCAAAGAGATATTTCAAACTCTTGTGATCGGAAAACACCTCAAACTTAACTCCATATAAATGGTGTCTCCAAATCTTTAGAGCAAACACGACGGCAGCTAACTCAAGGTCATGGGTAGGGTAGTTTGCCTCATGTGGCTTGAGTTGTCTTGATGCATAGGCCACCACTTGCCTATCTTGCATCAATACACAACCTAAACCCTTTTTCGAAGCATCACAATACACCTCGAAAGGCGCATTGGGGTCGGGTAACACTAAAACAGGGGTCGAGGTTAGCTTGTGTTTTAACTCTTGAAAGCTCTTTTCACACTCCGGGGTCCATGAAAAAGGGGTGTCCTTCTTAGTCAGCTTGGTCAAAGGTAGGGAAATCTGGGAAAATCCCTTAATAAATCGACGGTAATATCCAGCTAAACCCAAAAAGCTCCTTACTTCAGTTACCGTGGTTGGTCTTTCCCAGTTTACTACCGCTTCTACCTTACTAGGATCTCTGACAATTCCTTTCTTAGATACTACATGTCCTAAAAATTTCACCTTATCCAACCAAAACTCACACTTGGAAAACTTGGCATATAGTTTCTTTTCCTTTAAGATCTCCAGTACTATGGTTAGGTGGCATTCATGCTCCTCATGGGTCTTAGAATATATGAGAATGTCATCTATAAAGACAACCACAAACTGATCTAAATAGGGTCGAAAGATCCTATTCATGTAATCCATAAAAACAGCTGGGGCATTGGTTAACCCAAAGGACATTACTGCAAACTCAAAATGGCCGTATCGAGTGCGAAAGGCCGATTTAGGTATGTCTTCATCTCTCACTCTAATTTGATGGTAGCCTGACCTCAAATCTATCTTAGAAAACACTATCGCACCTTTCAGTTGGTCCATCCAATCATCGATCCTAGGTAGAGGATACTTGTTTTTCATCGTTACTTTATTCAACTGCCTATAATCTACACACATCCTCATACTCCCATCCTTTTTCTTTACAAATAATACAGGGGCTCCCCAAGGTGATGCACTAGGCCTAACAAACTTTTTCTCCAATGAATCTTCCAATTGAGTTTTTAACTCGGTCAATTCTAATGGGGACATCCTGTATGGGGGTATGGATATAGGTCCTGCACCCGGAAGCAACTCTATGGAAAACTCTATCTCTCTCTTGGGGGGAAACTCTGGTATCTCATCTAGAAATACTTCGGGATAATTTCTCACTATTGGTATCTCATCGATACTTTGCTTAAAGTCTACATCACTAGCGGCTAAGAAAATGTAACCTTTACTCTCACCCTTACCACAGTCTATTTCCACAGCAGTTATGTAAAGACTTATGGGTTTCTTAGGTTCAATAGGAACAGGAAGAAAAGTGATGGTTTTCTCATAACAGTTTAACGATGACACGGTTGGCCTCAAGCCAATCCATGCCAAGAATCACATCTAAACCTCGCATGGGTAAGCAAATAAGATCTAAAACAAAGGATCTATTATCTATAATAAAACTACAATCTAAACAACATTTACAAGTCCTAACGGGTTTTCTAGTCGGGGTAGAAACAATAAGGTCAAAAGGAAGCTCAGTCATAGGTAAATTAAGGCTTTTAACACATGAATGGGAGATAAAAGAATGAGAAGCGCCAGAATCATATTGTATAATTAAGTCTTTACCATGCATATTACCCTTACCTTCCACGAGATTTCGTGACTTCATTGCTTCTTCAGCATTAATAGTAAATACCCTTCCCTGGTATTGCGGCTTGGGATTGGGGGTTAGTGGGTTCCTTTCCGTGCATTCTCAGGAGTAATGACCTGGTTTTCCACACCGATAGCACACGTTTGTTCCGGCTCGACATGGCATGCTCCCATGATTCTTGCCGCACTTGGGACATTCCATGGATGGCGCAGGCCGCGGAGGTACTGCTAGACCTCTTTGTGGTGCTTTCCCTTTATTGTTGTTATTGTTGTTGTTGCGATTGTTACTGGGGTTATTGTTGTAGCGGTTGTTATTATAGCGGTTGTTGTTGTTTGGCCTTCCTTGTTGAAAATTTCTTTGTGGCCCTTGTGGTCTTGATTGAGGGGGAAATAGAGGTCGATTCTGCCTCTTGAACTGCTGACTTTGAGGTGTCAATTTTTTGGTAATATTATCTGACTTTGGGGTGCTTAGTTTTCTCTGACCTTCTTCAATAATTCGACATTTGTTAACTAGGGTAGAGAAATCCCTAATCTCCAAATGTGCAACTGCCACATTAAGTTCCGCCTTCAAACCTGACTCATATTTAATGCATTTCCAGTACTCATCAGGATTTCCTTGGTACATTCTTGAGAACTTAATGAGTTCTTCAAATGCAGCGATGTCTTTGGGCCACATTCATATTCCCCTGGACAAGTTGCATGAATTCAATGTCCTTGGCATTTCTAACTGACTCTGGAAAGTACTTTTTGTAAAAATGGACCTTGAATAGTTCCCAATCAATGTCCACGTCGGTCGTCTCCAGGAGTCTTCGAACACTGGCCCACCGTAAACCGCATCACCCTCAAGCATATGAGTAGCGAAGGTGACCTTTTGCTCCTCCGAGCATGGGACTACAGCAAAGACCTTCTCAATATTCCGAATCCATTCATCTGCAATATTTGGATTGATGTCCCTTGAAAACTGGTGGGTTTGCCTTACGAAACTCCCCGAAACAGGCATGTTCAGGAATCTCATGTCCTTGATTCATATTGGCTTGACGATCCTGAACCATTCGTTCCATCATCATTCTCATGGTCCTTGCTACATCGCGGAGTGCTTCGGCTATCTGATTGTCTTGATTATTTTGTGCTGCGCTCCTAGTCTGTTGTTAACGTGCCATTGGTCCCAAAACACACAAAACAGCAACACTAAGGTGATCAGGCCCAATATTCCATGCAAAGTGAGCAAGTTACCATGGCACTTTCAACATACAGTAGTCATGTATTTCTAATCCTCAAACTCATCCTAATGATAAGCATCTACACATGACATCACTAACGTATTATGCTTTAGAAGCATAGCCAGTCCAATCCTCAGGCTCCATGAGAATCGAACTACTCTAATACCAAAATGTAACACCCTAGTAATTAACCAAATACACCTAGGTTGAATCTGATTAATGACTAGACTTTACTCCTTACTTTGGTTCTTTCTTCATAATTTGAAAATACTTAGTGAAATTACAAGCCATTTTTTTTTAAAAAAAAAACATAATTGAAAACGTGAGCCGAGTACAACGTGAACGAGTAAGCGGAGTATAAAAAGACGTTTAAGAATATATTACATCATATCACTTTGGCTCCATCATATAACATCCATAAGCACATTATAACATATATTTACATACAATAACCTCACTCAAAGGGTGGGTTACGATTATATATCATTGTCTTATGCAAACCCATAAAAGAAAATATACATAAGGAAATACATGCCCCTAAACTAGATAACTCCATAAGCCGGGAAGGTTATCCTAAAACTAGGGTGCATGAACACACATAAATCTACTAAGAACCTTCTATGACCACTGTCCTGGAAATGGGGGAATAAATCCGATCCACTGATGAGCTCCCTCGGGATGGGACACACGAGATGCACCAGGCTGGGGTCGCATGGACGGCCTTCTTGCTAACCTCGGCTGAACAACTGTTTCCTCACTACCCTCTCTTACACGTGTGGGAGTAGGAGCAGAGCTCTCAGAATATATATGAGTAGAAGTGTCCTCTGAAGGATCAGTTTCAGAATATCTCGTCTCGAGAACATACTCTGGAAATCCACGGACAGCAGATGAAGCGGGATAAGAACGTAACATCCTTTCATCAAGTGGACGTGCATGTTCGAAAACCATTTCATCGCCATAGGGAGAAGTAGGAGAAAATCGATAACTAGGGACAGGATGTGCAAATGGACGACCTATGTAAATAAAAACACGAATCACAAGACTCCTTTCAAAATGATACGAGCGATGCACCGGATCATAGTGGAATTCCCAAGTAGGGGTATCAATGAACAGGACGAATGTCGCCATTTGAATCTGAAGACAATGACGGAAATAAAGAAAAGGGAGTGAGAATCTTGCTAAAGAATTCTCAGTAGGGTACCTCCTTCTACAGTGTCATCATCAAAGTCCCCAGGAACCTCGAAATTATTCTAAAATAGTGAGCATGCAAAGATTCATTTTAAGTTCGGACAAATACTTAACCGAGGTTCGTCAATTTTTAATCATGCGTCTTATAATGCATCATAATCTTAACATGTCATATTTACAATGAACATTTCCTTTATCATTACATCATAATCCTCATCATCATTATCAAAATAACATGCATAAAAGAACGTCATATAATATTAGCTACACATGGACACAGTGCACATATTTCATTTCTTTAGTGCCTTAGGTGACTTAAAATCTTATCATCATCATTATTTTCCTTGGGCCACCCTATACTCCATCCTTTTGGGAGTAATTTAGGTTATGAGCTCATACTTTACTAGTCGTCACTAGCATATACTTATCTCTTTTGATAAGCTAAAGTCTCGACTCTACCCTTTTGAGAGAACGGGTTAGGGGGCTAAAGTCACCTTTTCACCACCTATAGTCTGATGGTTCCAAAGGATCATTTTCTTATAAGTTTAAGTCACCATTAAATCTTTGCATGTTATATAACAATACAATTCATAAACATCATAGCATTTTCTCATTTATAGTCTTAAGCTAGAATAATATATATCAACTATAATCATGCATCTGGGAGATTCCCAGGAAAGAGAGGTGGGTCACAATGGACACGCTTAAATACCAAGTCTTTCCTTAGCCAGAACCTTTCCAAATTACACTTTTACAATGATACACTTTCTTCTAGCAACCAAGGTAAATTTTACATAATAAAGAATATTTCATGCATAAGCATTCTCATTATTTGCAACAGCAACTATAACATGCAAGCCAAGAAATCATTCAATGATATCAAGTACTTAATAAGCATCCAATACTTACATAGAATTATCAATTATAGAACTAATTAGTTATGCACCTAAGGGATTTATTACCATCCTTACGATTATTTATAGGCCTTAAGAACACTATTAAATCAAATGGGGTAGCATAGGTAGTAAGTTGTTCCTAAGGTTTTACGGTATGCTAGAAGTTATGTTTTAAATCCTTTCTTGTTACCAGCTTTCCCTATGATGCTGAAATTAGTTACTAAACCAATTATGAATCATTCTCCCTTATTTAAACATAATAAAACCTAGTTCTTATCGTTGCTAAAGATTCTGGATAGAATGCATAAATTTCATTCCCTAGAGTTCTAGAAATCTTATTTTTACAGTTTTCTAGTTGCTAAGTTCATTTTTAGTGCTCGGGATCAATCCTAGTCTAATTGATATCAAATTTTTCGTGGCTAACTAATCCTAGACAGAATTATAACATACTGAAACAGATTTGGCATTGGCTAAACTTAAAGGGGTCAAAAACTAGGTAAATTCTAGCTCTTCGGTTGTTCTAGGGAGCTAGTTTTATCTCTAATATGCAGTGAATCATTCTCTTAACAATAAACCATAATTTTCACAACTTCAAACATATCAAATCATTATCATACATTGATACTAAACTTAGATCAGTGACCGAATCATGAACCTCATGCAATTACATAGAATCATATTTTAAGTGCATATAAAATACTAGTTCCCCGTAAAATCCTTGCAAAGTCTTAAAACTCATTTAGAAACTAGTTCTTTTGTCAAACTTGGGAGGATCTTCACAATTAAAATTCTCACTTAAGATAAAAGGAGTAAGTCTTGAGCTTTAGAGATTTAGGTAACATCTTAGAATTATAAACATGCTATGCAACCTTATTTTAATCTTATCTTTATAAGGTGATAGCTTGGAATTATAAACATGATATGCAATTCCATTTCTTTATCTTTAAGATTTAAGGTGATGACTTGAAAATTAAACATGATGCAAGAACTTGAAATATAAACTTGATACAAGAAACTGGAGCGGCGATAATCCGCACAGGACCAGCAGAGGGAGAAGAGAATATTAAGAAACTGGAGCGGCGGTAGTCCGCACAGGACCGGTGAAGGGAGAAGAGAATATTAAGAAACCGGAGCGGCAGTAGTCCGCACAGGATCGGTGAAGGGAGAAGAGAATTATTATTACATCTTTTTAAGCTCCAATCTCAAGACTTTTTAAAGAATAAATTCTTTAACTCCAATAATCATTTTTCTTTGCTTGTGATACATGGCCAAGTCTTTGACCTCTAGGATCTTTAGGTGATGACATAAAATAAACATGCCATGCGTTGATTCTTTTAGCCATTATAAAATAAAGTGAGAGCATAAATTAAATATGAGATGCAACCTCTTTATTATCTTGAAAAATTAAGTGATGACTTGAAACATAAACATGAAATGCAAGCTTGGAAAAATACATCTTTCAAGTTCTAAACTAAAAATCTTTGTTTTAGCATTATAAAGCATTATTCTTTAAAGTTTTGCATCAAGTGGAATTTTCAAGCTTTAGAGGCCTAACTTGTGATGGATTTACAACCCACCCTCAAGGTCCTCATCATCAAGCCATCATCTTAGTTCCACCTAGGCCATATGGCCGAATTGGTTAAAGAAAAATGAAGAGGAAAACCGAAATGAAAAGCTATGGTAAGTTCATAATTTCATCATTTTGAGCTAAAAACACAACTCCTCAAAGCATAGAAATAAATTTAGAAACTACTCCCTACCTAATCTGAGTTGAAGAAGAGGAAGAGAACTTGATTTCTTGAAGTGAAATGAAACAAAATCTCTTTGAAAAATTGAAGAAAGAATTTAGCCAAAGAGGAGGAAGAAAGAAAGTTTTTGGTGCTCCTAAAAACTAGTTATGAACAAAGCATTCCAAGACCACTCAAGCAAGCCTATTTATAGAAGATTTTGAGGCTTCTAATTGGCCAAAATGAGGAGGTAGTTGGCGGAATTTTGCAGGAGAAATAAGGGGGGAAAAATAATTTTAGACAAAGTTGTATGAAATTAAGGAATTATGTCTCTTATGGTGACATTTTGGCATTTTGTTTTAGTGCAACTTTTGGCGATAATTCAGCTGCATTATGGCATCAATAATTTCGTCCATTACAGCCCAAAGAAGTGAAATTTGTGTGTTCCATGCATTATTTAGGTGTAGGCAAGGTATTCATGTAATTTAGAGAATTTACGGTTAAGGGCTTAAGTGAATTAGTAAGCAATTTGGGTGTTTTTGAGCAATTTTGGGTTCTAATCAATCTAAATACATAATTTTGACTCTACATTAATATTTAGAATTTAATAAGCTTTAATTTGAGCCTAATATTGCTTAGGTTTCGGTATACGAATCAAAAATCCCGAAATTCGCAAAACTGCCCAAAAACAGGGCCAAAATCGTACTTTCACTTAAAAACTACCTGAGGCCACCCGAGCTTAACCAATGGTTAATCATGGCTTAAAAACAAATTTTAAAACATTTTAGTGAGGTTTGGGCTCAGTCAAGACAAGACATCGGAGTTAAAGCAAACGCAGGCGTTTTGGTCATTTCGCGCGTCGGAACTCAAAATTGAGATCCTTCTGCTCTATTAACACACATAACACAAACAATCCCTTATTATCATCAAAACATCCCCTTGAGAATGGGTGGGGCCCACGATCCTCATTTTCTGAGTAAAATAACTTCAGGGGCATTTTGGTCATTTTATACATACAGAAATTCGAGATTTGCGACTCTCGCATGAATCGCTCCTAACCTCACTTCTAATGTTATATTCCTTTATTGAGGATTGTTCGGCCTCAAATCTTATGTAATAATTACCTACAGTAATTCGGTAATTTCCAATGACAGTAAAAATTACAGTAAATATTGGGGCGTTACAGAAAGAATGTCCAATTATTCCTTTTTAGTTTTTTATGCTTAAGACTCCTATCTAGAGTAATCACTCTAGAACACCGATCAACTTTAAGGTTGAACTTAAGTTAATTAGATGATAACATAACCATATCATTTTATCTTTTGCTCAAGTAAAACTTATCAAAGAAAACCAAGTGACATCTTCGTTTGCAAAAACTCTTAAAAGTGGAACCTTCAAGCTTTAGAGGTCAAGTAAATGATAGTTTTACAACCAACAACCAAGATCTTCATCATCAAGCCATGGTTTTTCCAATAACAAGGCCATCAAGGCCGAAAAGGAAAAGGAAGAAAAGGAAAGTAAGGAACCGAAAAAAAAGAAGGAGAATGAGAGAACTATTATTTCAACTTTTCAATCCAAGAAAGATACCAAGAAAAGAATGAAAACTTCAAAATAACTCCCTACCAAAGGTATTTTTCTTTGAAAAGAGAAGAGCTTGGTCTTGGAAAGGGAATGTAAAGAAAATTCCAAAAAGGAAGGGGGAGGTGTTCTTAAGCTTTGATATTGGAAATGGAAAGGTTAGGTGTCTAGAGGAAGATCTATGGTGGTTACATCGTGGTTTGGGGTTGAGAGGTGGTGGAGGGTGGTGGCTCTTGGAAGAAGAAGAAGAAGAAGAAGACAAGGATTCTTAGAGATCAAAGGAAGAAAGCTTGAGGTTACAAGAATGCTCAAAGGTTCTTGCAAGCATTCCTTTAGTACCTATTTATAAAAAAATGAGACACATGGGGGCATGAGGGGGAGAAGTGGCCGATAGCCTTTGGGAGGGAAAAAGAAGAGAAAATATCTCTTTTCATGGTATTGTGTAGGCATGGTTTAAGGTATGGCTAAGTATGGCTCAAGGTATGGTTCTTTGAATGTATATTTTAATTGAATTTCAACATATGATGGATGCAAATGGAGGGAGAGTGGCTGGCCATATTAAGAGGAAAATAGGGGAGGAATATCTCTTTTAAATGTTGGTTTATAAGTGTTTTTAGAAGTTGATTTGATTAGGTCATGGATTACGAGTTGTAATTAAGTGTTTAGGTGAGAAAGTGAGTAATTAAGGCTATTCAAGACAAGATTAAAGAATGTTCTTGCTCATTAGTGTAGTCAAACCTCTTCTAATCAAGATTCTCAATCACATCTTGATTTCCTTAAATCATGAAATTAGAAAAGGGAAAATACTATTCATGAAAATATGACATAAAATCTTAATTCAAGAAAAGGATTTTGAGTTTCATTAAGCAATCTTAGGCTCTAATTAGCCTCAATTAATTATTTTGACTCTAGATTAATTATTAAAATTAATTACTCTTTAATTAAAGCCTAATATTGCTTAGGTTTCGTTAATTATGTAATTAATCTCATTATGCCCTTAATTAAGAGGCAAGACGATAATTTTTCACAAAAACTTCCTGGGACCATGTAACATCCCCTACTGCTTTATGGATTGACGACTGTCCCCACAAACCAACACAGGTCTTTTCAGCGTGCTTTGTCCTCACTCACACACTTCATAGGAGAACTTCCCAGGAGGTCACCCATCCCAAAATTGCTCCAAGTCAAGCACGCTTAACTGTGGAGTTCTTTCAGTTTGGGCTACCAAAACGAAGATGCATCTTGTTAGTATAGGTAGTACAAATCAATTCATATAAGCCCTCCTTAACTATATAGTCCCATACCTATACAGTCTCAAGATCCCTCTCATTCGGGTGTGTAATCGGTTCATTCATGTACCCCTACGCTTTCGAAGTCGGCCAGGAGCCGCTCTTTGTCCATGCCTCTTTGCACCGGCGATCACTCCCCGACTTCGCAATCTCCGGGCGTTACATGATGGCGATGACCTGGTGTTCGAGCGCGCACGTCCCCGAGAGGAGAGGCTACGCCATACTCCACCATCCGCATCCGCCGTTCGAGACTACCCCCAGTATGTGCCCCGTTGCCCGTCGTCTTTTTCGGAGACAGATCCTTCCGAGGATTCGGCAACCTAGGTACCCTCCGAGGGATCTTCCCCCACCATAACCATGGACCTTGGGGAGGGTAGCGAGCCCACCGTGACTCAGCCGAGGCTTGCACGACGACCGGAGATGAGGCCGTGCCGTGGAGGTCACTCCCGAGCCCCGTTCCGCCTATTCTCGTCGGAGGAGCTTGCTCAGTTTCCTAGTTATGTGCCACGCTCGAGGGATAGTCGCCAGTAGGAGGCCGTGGATGGCCCGGGTTAGAGCACACACCACTTAGATGGAGATAAACCTTCGTTTGTTTAGAGGTTATCCCATTAGATGCACTCGGGTAGGGGAGTAGATTATGTTTATGTTTATGTTGTATTTCCTTTCATGTATTTCCCTTGTACTAAATTAAGTCTCACACTTATAAGTGGGCAAGTTATATATATATGAGATGATGTTCAGTGTTATTCATGGTGTGCCTTATGCTATGACGTTATGAGATGTATGTTTTGTTCGTTACATGATATATCGCATCACGCGGCTCTCATTTTGTATTTCAAAAAAAATTTACCCGTATTTTCCGCTAAGTATTTCTAAGTAAATATGAGAACTATGAAGTAACAGACTAATGATTAACCTAAGTATGTGCTAGAGTATTGGGTTAAAAATTAGGATGTTACATTATGGTATCAGAGCAGTTCGATTCTCATGGAGCCTGAGGATTGGACTGACTATGCTTTCTAAAGCGTAGTATGATAGCTATGTCATGCGTAGTGCTTAGTTAGAGACAAACTATAGGGTAGAAGTGCATGACCCTTGTCTACTTGCGTGTGCCATGGTAACTAGCTTATCTTACATGGAATATTGAGCTTGATCACCTCAGTGTTTATTGTCTCATGTGTTTAGGAACCAATGGCACCAAGGAGACAACCTAGGACCCCAACAGAGGGGGACCAAAACGATGCAACTGCCACTGCTGTCCGTGACATGGCAAGAGCCATGGAGCGGATGTTCGAAAGGATGAACCAACAAGGGGACACCGGACGTGCTCCCCCTACTGCTGAAATGGTTGAGCAAGCGAGGTTTGGTGAGTTTCGCAAGGCGAACCCACCGGCCTTTAGAGGAGCCATGGATCCCGACAAAGTTGATGAGTAGATCAAGAATTTGGAGAAGATCTACTCCGTGGTCGCTTGCTCGGAGGAGCAAAAGGTCACATTCGCTGCCTATATGATGGAATCGGACGCCGAGTTTTGGTGGACCGGGCACCCGAAGACTGCTAGAAGCTTCTGGTATTGCTGTCAACTGGGAGTTGTTCAAGACTTACTTCTATGAGAAGTACTTCCCGGAGTCAGTAAGGAATGCGAAGGACATTGAATTCATGCAGTTAACTCAAGGAGGAAGGACTGTTGCCCAGTACACGGCGAGATTTGAAAAACTGATCAAGTTCTCACGGGTGTTCCAACGGAACCCCGATAAGATATGGAAATGTGTGAAGTAGGAAGCCGAATTGAAGCCGGAGCTGAATTATGCTGTAGCACATATGGAGATCAGGGATTTCCCCACCCTGGTCAACAAGTGCCGCATTTTGGAGGAAGGACAAGGTAAGCTCCAGGCTGCAAGGGCGGAAAGAGCTAAGGGGCTAGGACCTCAAGCCCCGAAATTCAAACCCCAACACCAAAACCAACCACAAAACCATTACAACCCCTACCACACCAACCAATTCAAGCCACATCAACAACAACAACAAAGAACCCCCTTCCATCAACAACCCAAGCAACCCTACAGACCACCGTTCCAGAACAACAACCACCGAAACAACAACAACAACAACAATAACCGGCAAGGAGTATCGGGAGGCCCCCGGAACAATGCGCAACAAGGAGGGTCCAGTGGGACCAAGAACAAGACGCCCCAAGGAGCCCCTGCCACCTTTGCTAGGCCTATACCGGCAATAATATGCCCCCAGTGTGGGAAAGATCATGGCAACCGTCCCTGCCTAGCTGGACAAAACGTGTGCTTCAAGTGCGGGAAGCCCGGCCACTACGCCAACAGATGCAACAACGGAGGGCCAGCGAATCAGAACCCTAGGCCGCAACACCAAGGGAGGGTCTTCACCCTCAATGTAGACGAAGCAGACACATCCAACGGTCTCATAGAAGGTAAGTGCGAAATAAATGGTAGGAACTTAACTGTACTTTATGACTCTGGTGCAACACATTCTTTTATTTCATATGCTAGTGTCGAGGCTCTAAATTTGAAAACTTCCAAACTTCCTTTTGATCTTATTGTCTCTACCCCCACAAATCATCCTGTGAATACTTGTTATTGTTGTCTAAACTGTCACCTCACCACAGAAAATAGATCATATGTTATGGATTTAATTTGTTTACCCATGAAAGGTATAGGAGTAGTTCTTGGCATGGATTGGCTTCACGCCAACCGTGTATTGTTAGACTGTGACACCAAAACAGTTGTCTTTCCTTCTTCCCCTAGTGAAATAAGCCAACCTTTGAGACTCTATCTCAATGCCGTAGAGGTCCACTATAGTGGGAAAAAGACTAAGGGATATGTTCTCCTAGTCGCTAGCGATGTACACTTTGAGCAGAATTTAGAAAATATACCAGTAGTGAGAGACTATCTCGAGGTGTTTCCGGAAGATATACCCGAGTTCCCTCCCGAGAGAGAAGTAGAGTTCTCCATTGAATTGGTTCCTGGAGCGGGACCAATCTCCATTGCCCCCTATAGAATGTCACCCCTAGAACTAGGCGAGCTTAAAACCCAACTTGAGGAACTTTTAGAGAAGAGCTTTATAAGACCTAGTGCTTCACCGTGGAGAGCCCCGGTCTTGTTTGTGAAGAAGAAGGACGGGAGCATGAGGTTGTGCATAGATTATAGGCAATTGAATCGTGTGACAGTGAAAAACAAGTACCCTTTGCCTAGGATAGATGATCTTATGGACCAATTGAGAGGAGCGGTAGTATTTTCCAAGATCGACCTAAGGTCAGGATACCACCAGATTAGAGTGAGAGATCAAGATATACCAAAGACCGCCTTTAGAACTCGGTATGGACACTTTGAGTTCACGGTGATGTCTTTTGGATTGACAAATGCTCCTGCAGTATTTATGGATTACATGAATAGGATCTTTAGACCCTATTTAGATCAGTTCGTGGTCATTTTCATAGACGATATACTCATCTATTCGAAGACCCACGAGGAGCATGAGCGTCATTTAAGGATAGTTTTAGAGATTTTGAAGGAGAAAAAGCTGTATGCAAAACTCTCTAAGTGTGAATTTTGGTTGGAGGAGGTCAAGTTTTTAGGGAACGTTGTGTCAAAAGGAGGTATAGCCGTTGATCCTAGTAAGGTAGAAGCCGTAATGAATTGGGATAGACCGACCACCGTAACGGAAATACGGAGCTTTTTGGGTTTAGCAGGCTACTACCATAGGTTTATCAAAGGATTTTCCCAAATTGCCCTACCCCTAACCAAGCTAACTAGAAAGAATACCCCCTTCGTTTGGAACCCCGAGTGTGAGAAAAGTTTCCAAGAGCTTACGGAAAGGTTAACCACGACCCCAGTCTTAGTCTTACCTAGCCCCAATGTACCTTTCTAGGTATATTGTGATGCTTCGGGCAAAGGACTAGGGTGTGTGTTGATGCAAAATAGGCAAGTGGTAGCCTATGCATCTCGACAACTCAAGCCTCACGAGGCTAACTACCCCACCCATGACCTAGAGTTAGCCGCCGTAGTGTTTGCCTTGAAGATGTGGAGACACCATTTATATGGTGTAAGGTTTGAAGTTTTCTCCGATCACAAAAGTCTCAAGTACCTCTTTGATCAAAAGGAGCTCAACATGAGGCAGAGGAGGTGGATGGAGTTCCTTAAGGACTATGACTTTGGTTTAAGTTACCACCCCAGCAAGGCTAATGTAGTCACCGACGCCTTGAGCCGAAAGTCATTACACCTATCTCACATTATGGTCAAGGAAGTTGAGCTAATAGAGAAGTTTAGAGATATGAATTTGGGGATGTCTGTGACCAAGAAGGGTATGAAAATGTGCTATCTTACCGTAACAAGTGGGTTTAACCAAAGAGTTATGCTAGTACAAAGGGAGAGTGGGGAATTTAGGGAGCTTATAGAGGCGGTTAAGGCAGGAAAACTCAAGGGATTCGAACAAGGTTCTGATTGGGTATGGAGGTTTGAAGGAAGGATCTGTGTGCCACAAGATGGTGACCTCCGAGAGAAGATCTTGGAGGAGGCCCATAAAAGCCATTTCACCATCCATCCTGGTGTAACCAAGATGTACCAAGATTTGAAAAGGATGTTCTGATGGCCCGGATTGAAAAAGGATGTGGTTGCCTAGGCTAGTAAGTGCTTGGTGTGTCAAAAGGTGAAGATCGAGCACCAAAAGCCATCAGGTTTACTGCAACCCCTGTCAATCCCCGAATGGAAATGGGAGTGCATATTAATGGATTTCGTGACAGGATTGCCTAAGACCCAAGCTGGCCATGACGCCATATGGGTGATAGTGGATCGACTAACCAAGTCAGCTCACTTTATGCCTATTAGAGTGACATACTCTTTGGACAAATTGGCTCAGCTATACATCCAAGAGATCATGAGATTACATGGAGTACCGTCGACGATAATCTCGGATAGGGATCCGCGATTTACGTCACATTTTTGGGGAGCCTTCCAAAAGGCGTTTGGTTCGAAGTTGTGTTTGAGCACATCTTACCACCCACAAACAGATGGACAATCAGAAAGAACAATCCAGACCTTGGAGGACATGTTGAGAGCCTGTGTTCTGGATCAAAAGGGAAGTTGGGACAAGTACCTGCCACTGATCGAGTTTGCATATAACAACAGTTATCATGCGAGTATCGGCATGGCACCCTATGAAGCCCTATATGGACGGAAATGCCAGTCCCCTCTATGCTGGTATGAGCCCAGAGAACAAACCATGATAGGACCCGATGTAGTGAGGGAAACCACAGAACAAATCAAGAGAATCCGGGATAGGATGCTCACTGCTCAAAGTAGACAAAAGAGCTATGCGGACAAGCGGCGCAAGCCCTTGGAATTCGAAGAGGGAGAACATGTGTTCCTTAGGATTACCCCCACTACAGGCATAGGGAGAGCCATGAAAGTCAAAAAGTTGAGCCCCCGATTTCTTGGTCCCTTCCAAATTCTTCAAAAAGTAGGAACAATTGCCTACAAAATAGCCTTACCCCCTAATCTTTCTAATCTTCATGACGTCTTTCACGTCTCTCAGTTAAGGAAGTATGAGTCCGACCCTAGCCACGTTTTAGAGCCAGAGCATGTGCAGTTAAGGGACGACCTAACTTTCAATCTTCCCCCTATGAGAATCGTGGACCGCGGAGTCAAGCAGCTGAGGAACAAGTCTGTTCCTTTGGTAAAAGTAGCATGGGGACGCGACAAATCCGAAGAATTTACATGGGAGCTGGAGTCAGAGATGCAAGACAAGTATCCCGAGCTTTTCTAAGGTAATGAATTTTGAGGGTGATATTCTTTTTAAGGAGGGGAGTAACGTAACACCCCGATTTTTCTGTCTGAGGGAAATGACCAAAATGCCCCTGAGGTCATTTCCTGACCTGAATTCGAGGGTAACCGACTCGGTCATCCTCGAAGGGTCAACTCAATGCTTGAAGGGGATTGAATGGCCTTTGAATGCTTCCGGAAGCAAAAATCTCATTTTCCGCAGTTTCGAGTCAAAATGACCAAAATACCCCTATAGCGTTTTTACGCGGGTAAAGGTACCGTTTGAGCCCGAAACTTTTCCCAGAGGTTTAAAAACACGTTTTCATGTGTCTAGAGGTCTCTGTTCAAGTCCCGGTGGTCCCGGGCAGCTTTAGTGCAAAATTATGATTTTGCCCCTAGAATAGTGTTTTTGAACTTAATGACGTAATTAAGCAAACCTAAGCAATATTAGGCTCTACACAGAGATTAATTAATTTCCTTAATTAATCTAGAGTCAAAATAATTTATTAAAGATTAATTAGAACCTAAAATTGCTTAAATTAAACTTAAATCCCTTTTTAGAACTCAAGATTCCTAGTCTTGGAATCTTGAATAGTGTTTTCTTTCTCCACTTCCTTAAATCAAGGAAGTGTGTCTAGAGTTGTTTAGACTCTAAATTGAGGATCTAACTCACTAATGGTGCAAGACCACTCCTTAATTATGTCTAGACCACCCTAATTATCCGTTTTCCTTACCTAAACACTTTCTTACAACTTCCTAACCTTAAGCATAATCAAAGATACACCTAAACACAACTCTAAATCATAATTAAATTGCAAAACAAACCTCCCCTTGGCTGTAACATGGCCGAACAGCCATGCTCTCTTTGGCCACATGATTGAATTGTTTTCTCACTCCTTGAAGCCATGCTTGAGCCATACCTTGAACCATATCTCACCATGCTTTGAACCATATCTCACCATGCTTTGAACCATACCTCACCATACTTCAAGACCACAACATCTCACCTCATGGAACTCATGGATGCCTCCATTTTTGCACCCTCATGGCCGAAACCCCTTCAGCCACACACACACTCCATTTGCTTCATTCTTCTATAAATAGATGGCCTTGGGAAACTTGCACCACTTTTAGATCATTTGCTAAGTTTAGGAACACTCAAAGCTTTTCTTTTTCTCTCAAAGCTCTTGTGTTCTTCAAGTTCTTGGAGTTCTTCGTCATCTTCATCTTCTTCTTCCATCTTCAAGTTCATCACACCAAGTAGGGATTTTCTTTCAAGTAATTCTTTCTTTAAAGTTCTTGTTCTAAGCTTTATGTTTATAGTTTCTCTTGATTCTCTTTAGAACTTCTCTTCCATTCCTTTTTCCTTTTCATTTTCGGCCATAGGCCTTGAGGTTCAAAGAAATGAGAGCTTGATGATGAGAGTTTCATGATGATGCTCATCACTTGAAACAAACTCTAGAGCTTGATCTTTGTTCTTGACCAAAACTGTTTCTAGTTCTTCCTTTCTTGAACTCTTGAGAACTTTAGTTTTGATGGTGTTTTAAAATGATTCTAAGGACTCAATGATGAGGTCTCATGATGTTCGTGTTAATATATCATCAAGATCATGGACTCTAGAGTTTCAAAATGTTCTTTTTGTGTTCCTTGAAATTTCGGCCATTTCCTTTTCTTTTATATGCAAAATGTTTTGATTTTCTAAAAATGTTATGTTGAGCTCTAAGAACTCTAGACTTTACTTTATCTTAGTTGGATGAGTTTGGGTTGAGGTTTAAGTTCCTTTAAAGTCTTGTTAAGAGCTCTAGAAAGATAAAATGAACTTGCATAATTTATTTTATGCCTGCATTTATATTTACATTCTTGCTATGCACCTTTACTTACAAGCTATCACCTAAGAACATAAAGATTACAATGGAACTTGCATCATCACTTAATTTAATTCTCAAAGCCTTTCTATTTCGGCCTTAAAGTCGATTGTTGTTGGGCCTAGAGCACTAAAATAAAGAATTGAACTTGCATCATCACCTAATTAATTTCTCGAATGCCTATCTATTTCGGCCTTAAAGTCGATTGTTGTTGGGCCAAGAGCACTAAAATAAAGAATTGAACCTTGCATCTTTACTTTCAAGCTTGCACATTTAAGTTTATGCCTCGCATATTTACTTTCAAGCTAGCACGTTTAAGTTTATGCCTTGCATATTTAATTTAAGTCATCACTTTATTTTGTAAGCAAGATTAAAAATGAAAAGCATGAGCACATTTATTTTATGTCGTAACTTAAGAACCTAGAGCTCAAAGACTTGCCCATTTCATTCCAAGTTAAAGTTTAATGTGAAACCATTCTTTGAATGCATGTTTTCGGCCAAGTAGTGATGATGGACTTGCAATGAGTTTTCATCTAACTACGAGGACCAATAGTCTATGTTCTAAGTTTTCCTTAAAGCTTTACAAATTTTTTCAAGGTTATGTTACCATGAGATACTACTTCATTCCCTTTTAGAAGGTGAAATATATTTTGTTCATTGACCTAAGGCTTCTCTTAGCCTCTTGATGAATTAAAATGATTTGCAAAGAGTTTTAGAAATTCTAATTTAATTCCAAGAGAAACTAGTTAACTTATGTACCTAGAAAAGTCAATTTAAATCCTTTATTGAAGCTAAATGTTTTCGGTTCTGATATAATGAGTGTGATGCTGTATGATGATGTTTTGGTGTGTTAGAATGTGTGAAAATATCATATGATTATGTAGAAATGATTCTATGCATAATAGGTAAGAAACTAGCTAACTAGAAATACCGTAAACCTAGAATTTAACATAGTTTTGACCCATTTGTTTATGGAACTTATCCAAACTATTTTAAGGAGAGCATAATCAGATTAGGATTGTTTAGACATGAAAAACTTGGTAACATTTGGATTAGAATCGAATTCTAGCACCTATAGGGAAACTAGTAACTAGAAAACCGTAAAAGTGCAAGTTTAGAACTCTTAGAACATTTATTTTTCTGGATTCTGTCCAGCACCCTTACAACATGATAAACATGATTAATAATTAGTCCTTAAGCATAGGAATGCCTCATAATTGATTTAGATTTAATTCATAGCGCCTTAGGCGAAGACGGAACCAAGAAAGGGTCTAAAACGTAAGTTCTAGAACCCCGTAATCACAAGTTAGGAATTCTGCCCTATGCTTTTCAGATTTAAGTGTGAACATGAGGATTATGAATGATGTTTAATTATGAGCCCTTAGGTGCATAAAATATGAGCAACGGATGTTAGAGAACCATATCTCATGATTAAGACCCGTAAGGGTCAAAGTATAAGCTACCGTAAGGATAAACGGTCGAATGTTCCATGATGATGTATGAGTTATGTGAAGGATGTTAATGTTATTCATATGAGGAATTCATGAGGATATATGTTTGTGTGGCATAAAGCAAATTTGGAAGAAATCCGGCGTGATGCCATCGTGCCGCCGAATTTCTGACAAATTTGGGGACTTAAAGAGATTTTGAAAATTAAGGTACTAAGATGGATTCTAGGATGACACCGGTTCGGCCGAGCACCTCCATAGAACCCATGTGACATCGGTACCCATTTTATACTCTTAGGTGACACCGGTTCGGCCGAGCACCCCTAAGAGGATTGCCCCCTAACCCGTACTCAGATAGTCGGGATTTATGATTTATGATACGCTTATCGTTAAGTGGTAAGTAAGAACTAGTGACGACTAGTTAAGGTATGAGCTCATAACCTAGATGTATGACACGTTCTGGGTGACACCGGTTCGGCCGAGCACCCCCAGTTCGATTGTCTTTTAGGGTGGCCCATGAGGAAGAGAAGTTTCATGATTATGATTATGTCACTAAGTTTGTCCCATATGAATGTTTCTAATTGCCACTTTATGCCACTAAGTATGATGATGCTTGATGTTATGTTTTATGTATGTGCATTAGGTAGTGCCATGCATACATTCTCTATTATGTTGCATTCATGACATTAAGATCATCCTAAAATGAATGGACCTTGGCTAAAGTATATTCTAAAAGTTTAAAATGAACTCGATGCATGTCCACTTGCTTTTACAAAAATAAACCCAAGGTTCCTGAGGACATAAATGATGACACCTAGGTAGTAGGAGGCCCTACTGAGATTCTTTAGCAAGATTCTCACTCCCTCTATCTCTTTTTTTCCGTCACGTCTTCAGATGGTGACATTCGTAGTGTTCGTGGACACGCCAACGTGGGAGGTGCACCATGACCCGGACCACGGGTCGTTCCATTTTGTGGGTCGATGCACGGTTAGAGTATTCATGTTCATGGGTCGACCCTTCACTCCCCCTGTACATTCCCATCGTTTCTCCCCCGTCTCACCTTTTGGCGATGACCTGGGGTTCGAGCGCGCACGTCCCCGAGAGGAGAGGCTACGCCATACTCCACCGTCTGCGTCCGCCGTTCGAGACTACCCTCAATATGTGCCCCATTGCCTGTCGTCTTTTTCGGAGACGGATCCTTCCGAGGATTCGGCGACCCAGGTACCCTCCGAGGGATCTTCCCCCACCATACTCATGGACCTTGGGGAGGGTAGCGAGCCCACCATGACTCAGCCGAGGCTTGCACGACGACCGGAGATGAGGCCGCGCCGTGGAGGTCACTCCCGAGCCCCGTTCCGCCTATTCTCATCGGAGGAGCTTGCTCAGTTTCCTGGTTATGTGCCACGCTCGAGGGATAGTCGCCAGTAGGAGGCCGTGGATGGCCCGGGTTAGAGCACACACCACTTAGATGGAAATAAACCTTCTTTTGTTTAGAGGTTATCCCATTAGATGCACTCGGGTAGGGGAGTAGATTATGTTTATGTTTATGTTGTATTTCCTTTCATGTATTTCCCTTGTACTAAATTAAGTCCCATACTTATAAGTGGGCAAGTTATATATATATGAGATGATTTTCAGTGTTATTCATGATGTGCCTTATGCTATGACGTTATGAGATGTATGTTTTGTTCGTTACATGATATATCGCATCACGCGGCTCTCACTTTGTATTTCAAAAAAAATTTACCCGTATTTTCCGCTAAGTATTTCTAAGTAAATATGAGAACTATGAAGTAACAGACTAATGATTAACCTAAGTATGTTCTAGAGTATTAGGTTAAAAATTAGGACGTTACAGACCACCCGAGCTTGACTAGACATTAAACAATCCTTAAAAATAATATTTCAAACTCTCGATCCAAGTCCAGTCGGGAATTAATTCTGTGTTAGTTAGACACTGGGGCATTTTAGTAATTTTGAGCTCAGGAACTCAAAAACTGAGATTCTTCTACTCTATTAACACATACATAATCTCCGTTAAACATTAAAATAGCCCTTTCAAGATGGCCGAGGCTGGCTATCCTTATTCTCCCGGTAAAAATAGCCTCAGGGGCATTTTGGTCATTTGTATCCAAGAAAAATCGGGGCGTTACATTACTCCCCTCCTTAAAAAGAATTTCGCCCTCGAAATTCGTTACCTGAGAAAAGCTCGGGATAGTGCATCCTCATATCTATCTCTAGCTCCTATGTAAACTCTGTTCTTCCTCATCCCCATGCTACTTTAACCAAAGCTACAATCTTATTCCTCATTTGTTTGACCCCTTTGTCTATGATTCTCGTAGGTGGTAAGTTAAATATCAGGTCTTCCCTAAATTGTACATGCTTTGGCTCTAACACATGACTCGGGTCAGACTCATATTTTCTTAACTAAGAAACATGGAAAACATCATGGAGGATGGATAGATTAGGAGGTAGGGCTATATGGTATGCTATAGTCCTGACTCGGTTAAGGATTTGAAACGGACCAAGGAATCTAGTGCTCAATTTTTTGACTTTCATGACTCGACCTATGCCTGTGATAGGGGTGATTCTAAGGAATACATGTTCTCCCTCTTGAAATTCTAGCGGCTTACATTGTCCGTCCATATAGCTTTTCTGTCGACTTTGAGCGGTGAGAATTCTATCCTTAATTCTCTTGATCTGTTCGGTTGTTTCCCTCATGATATTAGGTCCAACAAACTCTGCTCTCCAGGTTTATACCAGCATAGGGGTGATTAGCATTTTTGTCCATACAAGGCCTCATACAGTGCCATGCCGATAGTCACATGATAACTATTGTTATACTCGAATTCGATCAATAGCAAGTACTTGTCCCAACTCCCTCTTTGGTCCAACACACACGCCCTTAGCATATCTTCCAGCGTCTAGATGGTCTTCTCGGACTGTCCATCCATTTGAGGTTGGAAAGCCGTGCTTAGACACAGCTTTGAACCAAACACCTTCTGAAAGGCTCCCCAAAACCGTGATGTAAACCGAGGGTCTCGGTCTGAGATTATCGATGACGGAACCCCATGCAATCTTACGATCTCTTGAATATATAACTGAGCTAGCCTATCCATGGAGTAAGTTACCTTGATAGGTAAAAAGTGAGCTGACTTGGTTATTCGGTCCACCATTACCCATATGGCATCATGACCCGCTTGGGTCCTTGGTAGTCCAGTCACAAAATCCATTGAGATACTGTCCCATTTCCACTCAAGTATTGATAGGGGTTGCAGCATTCCAAAGAGTTTTTGGTGCTCAATCTTCACCTTCTGACAGACTAAACATTTACTCACCTATGTATTCACATCCTTTTTCAACCCAGGCCACCAAAACATCTTCTTCAGATCCTGATACATCTTGGTGGTACCAGGGGTGAATGGTAAAATGGCTTTTGTGGGCTTCCTTCAGAATTTCCTTTCAAAGGTCACCACTTGCCGATATACAAATTCGTCCTTCAAATCTCTACACACTATTGGCATCTTGTGTAAAACCCTTTAATTTTTCATCCCGTACTGCCTCTAGAGTTTCCTAAAACTCTCCATCCTCCTGTTAGGCTTGAGCGATTCTCCTACTAAAGTTACTCGTCACACTAAGATGGCAAGATTTTATGCTTAGTGGTCAAGGTCACTCCTAGGTTTAGGTCTCTAAACTCTTTGATCAACTCCACCTCCTAAACCATCATATGGGATAAATGCAATGATTTCCTACTTAAGGCATTGGCCACTACATTAGCCTTGCCAGGGTGGTAGTTTAGTCCAAAGTCATAGTCTTTTAGAAACTCCATCCATCTTCTTTGCTTCATGTTTAGCTCTTTCTAATCAAAGAAGTATTTCAAACTCTTGTGATTGGAGAACACTTTGAACCTTACTCTGTACAAATGGTGTTTCCACACCTTTAGAGCAAACACTACAATAGCTAACTCTAGATCATAGGTGGGGTAGTTTGCCTCATAGGGTTTGAGTTGTCTAGACACATAGGCTACCATTTGCCTATTTTGCATCAATACACAACCTAATCCTTCACTGGGAGCATCGCAATACACCTCAAAAGGTATATTGGGGTCAGGCAACACTAAACTGGGGTTGAGTTTAACTTTTCCTTTAACTCTTAGAAGCTCTTTTCACACTCTGGAGTCCATGAATACAACTGAAGCATTTGTCAGTCCGAAGGACATAATTGTGAACTCAAAGAGCCCATACCGAGTTCTCAAAGCAATCTTGGGTATGTCCTCATCTCTTACTCTAATCTGGTGGTATCCTGACCTCAAATCAATCTCAGAAAACATTGTTGCTCCTCTCAACTGATCCATTAAATCATCAATCCTAGGCAAAGGGTACTTATTTTTCACTGTCACTCGATTTAACTGCCTACAATCGATGCACAGCCTCATACTCTCGTCCTTTTTTTTGACAAACAAAATTGAGGCTTCCCATGGTGATGCACTAAATCTCACAAACTTTTTCTCTAAAAGCTCTTCCAAATGGGTTTTTAACTCAGTTAATTCTAAGGGTGACATCCTATATGGTGCTATGGATATAGGTCCGGTTCCACCAGAATCTGGCATCGCCTTCCAACATGTACGTGGCAAAAGACACCTTTTGCATTTCTATGCACAGGATCATAGTGAAGATCTTCTCCATGCTCTTGATCCATTCGTCAACGTGATTCGGGTTCAAGGTTCCCTTGAATGAAGGTGGGTTAGCTTTGCAAAATTCCCCGAAATGGGCGTGCTCAGGGATCTCAGTAGCATTGTGACTGCAGTCTACGTCTGCCTGGCAGTCTTAGTCCATCTTCTCAAACATTGCCTTCATGATCCTGGCCACATCGCGGAGCGCTTCAACAGTTTCATTGTCCTGTTCGCAAGGAGTCGTGGTCCTATTCTGTTGTTAAGGTGCTATTGGTGCCTATGCACACAAAACAACAAACACTAAGGTGATCAGGCTCGATACTCTATGTAAAGTGAGTGAGTTACCATGGCACGTTCAACATATAGCAGTCATGCATCCCTATCCTATAGCTTATTCTATCAATAAAATGCTATACATGACATAGCTACCGCATTATGCTCAAGAAGCATAGTCAGTCTAATCCTCAAGCTCCGTGAGAATCGAACTGCTTTGATACCAAAATATAACACCCTAACATTCAACCTAACATGCCTAGGATGTGTTTAAGTTAATTATTAGCTGTTACTCTTTTGTTCCAGTTCTTAAATCTAACATTTCATAAAATACTTAGCGAAAATATAGGTAAATTTTTTTTTTTTGAAAAAAGAAATGAAAATGTGAGCTGCGCATGCGATAACACAACGTCGTGTGGATCATAAACAAATAATAATAAACCATGCATGCGAAGAATAAGGGCATAAGATCATAACATAAGAACCATCTTATCATATATATAATAAAAGTTCAACTATACATCAAGTCAAATAGTAGCAATAGGTACAGTCATCCGAAATACATAAAAACATAAAATACATAAACCATAAACCCTCGCCTACCCTAGTGCATCTAAAGTAGATAACCCCTAAAAACAAAAGGGGGCTATCCTATGCCAGTCATATGCTCGAGCACCAAAACAATAGCTACAGGCTCCTACTGCTGCCCACCCCAAGAAGGAAGGACATATCCAACCCACTGTGTCAGCTTAGCCGGAGTGGCCAAATGATGCACAGGTTGGGCATAGGCTCCTCAATAGGGAGTCATTCTTACTCATCCTCTACGTATCGACTGTGTAACTATGGCCTTACCGCCCTAGCCAAAATCCATAGGCACGGTAGTAGAAAAACCCTCGGATGAATCTGTCTCTGAAAAAGCCGAGGGCGAGCGGGGCACGTACTTCGGAAAGTCATCGACGACAGAGTGCGACGAGTCCGCTCCTCGTGAGGATGTACACGCTCAAAGACAAGGTTGTCGCCAAAAGGGGACACAGGAGAAAATCGAAAACTGGAAACTGGGTGTGCAAATGGGCAGTCCATGTATACAAAAAAGCGAATAGCACAATGACCCATGAAGTGATATGATCGATGGGTGGCGTCGTAGTGCATTTCCCAAGTGGGCGCGACAGTGTAGATCATGAACATTGCGATTAACCTCTGAAGACACGACTGAAAAAAAAAAAGATAAAGCAAGTGAGAAACTTTCTAAAGAATCTCAAAAAAGTGTCCTCCAATCCTGGTGTCATCATCTAAGTCCTCAGGAACCTTGGGTTTCATTATAGAATAGTGAGCATGCATAAGGTTCAATTATTAAGTTTCCAAAATATCATTTACCAAAGCCCATTCATTTTAATATGCGTCTTGGATGTCATGAATGCATCATGCCTCATCATGAAATGCATGTCAATGCAAGGTGCAACACACGAAGTGCAAAAGTAAGTAATGCTTATGGATCATAGTAATTATAGCATGAATTTCCTTAATTTATCTTTTAGGTGACTTAAACCATTTCTTTCTCTCATTTAGGGCCACCCTATTACTCTCGCCTTCTGAGAGTTTTAGGTTATGAGCTCATAGCTCACTAGTTGTCATTAGCATACTCTTATCTTTAAGATAAGTTAACACCTGACCTTTAAGTACGGGATAAGGAGCTAGGATTACCTTTCATAACCTTTAATTCAGGAAGTCCAAAAGATCACTTCCTTATTGGATCACCTCTCATAACCTTCAATTCGGGGAGTATAGAGAATCATTTCCACATGTTTTATGTCACCTTAACATTAGCATGTTACATTAGAATGCAATAATACAAATACACCACATAATTGTCACATGCTTCCATATTATTTCAACATATGCATCTTAAACATTTATCGTGTAATCATAACATGCCATAACAATCTTTGCATCATGCACACATAACCAATACATCAATCTTAACAACTCATAAGACAAGCATTCTTTTTAACTTCTTAATTGGTAAAACCTCTAAATTGGGTAGACCTATCTTTCGCATTTATTCCTTTATACATCTAAGGGATTAATTCCAATGATTTTCACTAATTATTAACCTCAAGGACATCTCTAAACAATTCTGAGCAGATTTGAAACGGAAAAGAAAATGAACCATTTTGGCATTTTATAAGTTATGCTTTTGACGTTTTCCCTTTCTCATTACCGACTTTTTTCATGACGCTAGAATTAATTCCTAAACCAATTATGAGTGTTTCCTATCTATTTACCAAGTGTTAAACATAATTTTTACTTTAAATATCACATGCTGGACAAAAAACATATTATTTATCTTAAGGAGTTCTAAAATCCACATTTTGGGTTCTTTTGGTTACTAGTCCTTCCTTAATTACCAAAATTATTTACCACACCCATTAATAACAATTTTCTCATGTTAAACACATACCAAAGTTTTGATTAGAAACTAAAATTTAATTTCCTACAAGCATGCAAGAATATAAAATAGACATTTCTAATGACTAGTCTTTCTTTAAATTAATTCTAGATCAAAAGATACACTTATAATCAACTTTACCCTTATAAAAACACAAATATTGCCTTTCATTTAGTAGCAAGGGCTAAGAGTTTTTGGTTATGTGAACTAAGCTTTAACACTTTTAAGATCAAGCTTATATTTCAAGGAAAAGTTGTAAGACACAAACTTCATTTTCTCAAGATAATAATATATCATTCCTTATTTTCTTGAAGAACTAAATCTTATTTATAAAGATAGATATTTCATGGGCCAAAATCATCATGTAAGTTGAAAAGGGTAAGTCTTGAGCACTAGATTTTGTAGGTGATGACATAAACTTAAATATGCAAATGCAAGTCTCATTTTAATCTTGGCATAATAAGGTGACGGCAATGGAAATATAAACATGATATGCAAGGCTCGGAATTAAAAATGATAATGCAAGTTCATTTTTAATCTTTGAGTTTAGGTGATGGCTTGAAATATAAACATGCTAGACAAAGAATATAAATATGGAATGCAAGTTCATTTCTTATCTTCAAGCTTTAGGTCACAACTTGGAAATAAATATGAGGTGCAAGACTTGAATGTAAATATAAAATGCAAAGACTTGAAATATAAACATGAATGCAGTTTCTTTTATTATTTTTTTAAGTTCTAGGCTCAAGACTCCTATTTAGAGTGATAACTCTAAAACACCGATCAAATCCAAGGTTTGCAAAGTGAAAGAATGTCCAATTATTCCTTTTTAGTTTTATGCTCAAGACTCGTATCTAGAGTAATCACTCTAGAACACCGATCAACTTTAAGGTTGAAAAGGGTAAGTCTTGAACTTAAGTTAATTAGATAATAACATAACCATATCATTTTATTTTTTTCTCAAGTAAAACTTATCAAAGAAAACCAAGTGATATCTTTGTTTGTAAAAACTCTTAAAAGTGGAACCTTCAAGCTTTAGAGGTCAAGTAAATGATGGTTTTACAACCAACATCCTAGATCCTTATCATCAAGCCATGGTTTTTCCAATAACAAGGCTGAAAAGGAAAAGAAAGAAAAGCAAAGCAAAGAACCGAAAAAAAAGAAGGAGAAGGAGAGAACTATCATTTCAACAATTCAATCCAAGAAAGATACAAAGAAAATAATGAAAACTTTGAAATAACTCCCTACCAAAGATATTTTTCTTTGAAAAAAGAAGAGCTTGGTCTTGGAAAGGGAATGAAAAGAAAAGTCTTCCTTGGGGCCATGATGAATTCGACCAAGTGTGAAAGGAAAAGAAGGAGGAGGTGTTCTTGAGTGTTGATCTTGGAAATGGAAAGGTTAGGTATTTAGAAGAAGATCTATGGTGGTTATGTGGTGGTTTGGGGTTGAGAGGTGGTAGAGGGTGGTGGCCCTTGGAATAATGAAAAAGAAGAAGAAGAAGAAGAAGAGAATGATTTTTGCAGATCAAAGAAAGAAAGCTTGAAGTTACGAGAATGCTCAAAGGTTCTTGCAAGCATTCCTTTGGTACCTATTTATAGAAAAATGAAACACATGGGAGCATGAGGGGGAGGAGTGGTTAATAGCCTTTGGGAGGGAAAAGGAAGAGAAAATATCTCTTTTCATGGTATGGTGTAGGCATGGTTTAAGGTATGGCTAAGTATGGCTCAAGGTATGGTTCTTTGAATGTATATGTTAATTGAATTTCAACATGTGCTGGATACAAATGAAAGGGGAGTGTCCGGCCATATTAAGAGGAAAATGGGGGAGGAATATCTCATTTAAATGTTGGTTTATGAGTGTTTCTAGAAGTCGATTTGATTAGGTCATGGATTACGAGTTGTAATTAAGTGTTTTGGTGAGAAAAGTGAGTAATTAAGGTTAATCAAGACAAGATTAAAGAGTGTTCTTTCTCATTAGTTGAGTCAAACATCTTCTAATCAAGATTCTTAATCACATCTTGATTTCCTTAAATCATGGAATTGGAATAGGAAAAATACTATTCATGAAAATATAACATAAAGTCTTAATTCAAGAAAAGGATTTTGAGTTTCATTAAGTAATCTTAGGCCCTAATTAACCTCAATTAATTATTTCGACTATAGATTAATTATTAAAATTAATTACTCTTTAATTAGAGCCTAATATTGCTTATGTTTCATTAATTATATAATTAAGCTCATTATGCCCTTAATTAGGGGCAAAACGGTAATTTTTCATAAAAAATCTCCAGGACCACCCGGGCTTGACCAGACATTAAACAATCGTTAAAAACAACATTTCAAACTCCCGGGCAAGATCCTGGTCTAGTCAAGAATTAATTCTATGCCAATTAGACACAAGGGCGTTTTGGTAATTTTGCGTGCAGAAACTCAAAAAATGAGATCCTTCTGCTCTATTAACACATATAACACACATAATCCCCATTAAACATTTAAACAACCCTTTGAGGATGGCCGGGGCCAGCGATCCTTATTCTCCCAAGAAAATAAATAAAAAGATTTTCTTTGGTCATTTGTACCTAGGAAAAATGGAGGCATTACATTTTCTAACTTGTGTACAGGCTTTATGAACCCAGTGTCTTCATACTGTCACATCTTTGCAAGTCTTTATAGTATGGTTTACTAGTTTTCGTTGAAGGTTTACAAGTTTTGACGGCCTATTTTACAAGTTATTTCATACTTGTCTATAGATTTTGGCAACCTAGTGTAACGGTATTGTGTATTTATAGCTTTGTTTACAAGTTTTTGTTCAAGGATTACAAGTTTTTAGGGCCTATTTTACATGGTATTTTAAACTTCACTATAAGTTTTCGCAACTTACTGTAAAGGTCATGAGTGCCACAGGTTTACAAGCTTTTTGGTCATGGTTTACAAGTCTTTTAAGCTATGTTTACAAGTGTTTATAGCATTGTTTACAAGGTTTCGATATAGGTTTACAAGTTTTCACTGCCAATTTGAAAAGTTGTTTCAAACGTAGCTACACGTTTTGTTAACATCACGTGCATTGGATTTGTCACTAAATTATTTGTGAACATTCAAATGACTAGTATTAATATCTGATTCAGTATCTATATACCGTCATTAACACCGAAAATGCATAGAAATTTTTTTTTAAAAAAGCAATGTGAACTACAGAGGCTAGGCCAATATGATCTGGATGATGACATTGGTAGGAATTTTAGAGAAATAACAAATGTAAACAATCCAGAAAAAAACAACAACTCACGAACACTACAGGATTAGGGAATATAGAAGTCTTAATCCTGTGAACCGTTGTACAAGTCGCCTAGTCAAGTAATCTTTCTTGAGGCATCTGATGTGATGTTGTGCAGTTTGTCGGTTCCAGTTTTCATACATTGGGAATGCTTGTTTTAGACATTACCACTGTGTCCCATCCGTAGGCCTTTTCCAAGTGACAAGTGAGTGACTCGTCACACACGCACGAAATTTTCTTGTCTCCTCCTGGAGGAAGAGTGATTCTTCCTCCTCCTCCTCGTGGATTTATAGGGTTCACATCATGGATTAAAAAAAGTTTGCAGTCATTTATTTTTTGATTTCCAAAGCAACAAGTGCAAAGGCTGAAAACAGGAGAAATATTTAAAATCATGCAATTTACAAAAAAATTTAAATACCGATAACAAATAAAAAAAATTATAAAAACTAAATCATCTTTAGTAACAGTAGATGTCGCTAAGTTAGACCATTTTTTTTCAGAAATTAAAAATGCAAAGTGAAAAAATATCAGAGTATATTTGGTTTACATATATTCATTATCATTTTCAATAAAAATGAAAATAATACATTCTTTATCAATCTCTATCAGTTTAGAGATTAATTACTTACATACATCAGGTTTTGAATTATAAAAATAATACAAATAATAAAAATGATCATAAAAAAGAGTTAATTTAATTTACATACTGTTATTGTATAAAATAAAATATTTGTAGATAACTTTTTATGAAATTTGACACTTTTAAAATTTTTATTAATGCATAGTTAACAGTATTTTATATTGTCAGTTTATAAAACTAAATTCATAAATAAAATTAAGAATTATATCTATCGATTAAGAATAATTGTTTTTACTATGATATTAAAATTTATTATGATATTAAAATATATAAATAAACATTCTTTATTTTTAAAAAATAAATAATATGTGGCAAATAATTATTTATTAATAAATAAATTTAGTATAAAATATAATTATTTAGGGTTACGTTGGAGTTAGATGTAATTAGTGTTATTTATTTTGAAAATAATAATTATTTACCATGTATTATTTATTTTTTAAAAAGTAATTAATGTTTATTTATATAATTAAATATAGTTGTAAATGTTTATGGTTAGAAATAGGTAGAAATAAAGATTTTATACCCGAAATTATTTTTTGGGCAATGTTTGATTTCCCGGGTACACTATTTCACCCGTTTGGTGAAATTTCGATATACGGTTTCTAATACCAAAAAATAGTTTAATCTTTGTAAAAGGATAATGTTTATCCTTTAAAGTCAAGTGTAAGGCTAGAATTTTATCTTGAATTACAACCAAATCCTAGCCATTCATCTTGTTTTCTTGGTCAAAGAATACAGACTTTATATTAAACAATTCTTGCAACCTAATTTAAATTTATTAAAAGCTACCAAAACTTACCTTTGAAGACACACTTCTCGGCCAAGGAGACCAGAAACAGCCACCATTGTTTCATCCCCAAAGAGCTTCAAACTTGATTTCAATCTCCTAAAATCATATGCTAGATTTGCCAAAACATCAAGCATCCTTCACAAAACTTACTCCACTCATCAATACCTACAAAACTAACCGATTAAATTCTCCAAAACCTCACTTTAATACCTCACTCATCACTGATTAGAGGAGGATTTGAGTGTGTTTCAAGAGCTTTGGAGTGAAAAACTTCCATCTTGGAGCAAACTAGAGACAAGGATACATTAGCCTTCAAGAGTAGGATTTTCTTTGTTCTCTTTTCTTCCAAAATTTGTTTCTAATTTCTCTAATTTGCTTGGCTGGAAATTCTGGTTATATAGGTTAATGAAATATATATATATATATATATATATATATATATTGATGTGTTTAAATTGGTGGAATATTTGGATGGGGTTAGAAAATCATTTTTGCCAAAAGAAGTTTTGACTAGGTTGCTAGATTTTTGGATTTCTCTTAGGCAGGGATTGTTCATGATTTTTTTGGGGTAATTGTGGGTATTTTTATGATCTGGAAAAATTATATGTTGAAGTTAACATCCTAAGGCAACTTTATGATTTTTATTGGGTCATGTTAAGGACTTGAAAAAAAATCATGTTGCTAGAACATTATTACTAGAAAATCCCAATTTGAAGCAAGCAGGAAATTTGTTCAAATTTTTTGACATATTTAGAGATCTTGGAGTCAAGTGAAAATTTTATGGGATGTAGATAACATGTTAAGGTGTCTCTAGAAAATTTTTGGAGTCTTTCTAGGCATTTTTTCTATGTTTAAAAATTCATGAACTGAAATTGTACCAATGCTGCTTGAACTAGTAGAATTAAAGCTGTCAATTTGTCTATTTTTGTTACTGTAATGCATGATTGATTTTTCCTTTAAATTTTTTACAGGGGATTATAGACATCTCAAGGTTTTACCTAGATTTTTATTCCCAATTTTCTGGTTTCATTTTCTAGGATTTAAAATTAGGGAATTCAGGAATTTAGCTGAGAATCAGTGGTCTCTAACCACCAAATTTTTCTAATTTTGTTAACATAGTTAAAGAACTCTATTTACACTAAAATTTTTATGGAACCTTGTGGACACATTGATGTATCGTTGATAATTTTTATAGCCTCCAATTTAATGGTTTGAATTGCATATTAAATTGTGCTACAAATATATGAAATCTGCCATTATGCTAAAAATAAATTGATGCTTTGAATTGATAAAATAATAGCATCTTGTACTAGTGTAACATGAGTACATGAATATGAATAAATGAGCATGTGAGCTTATTGATGAGGTTAGATACATATAGATATGAATGCTTATTACAATTGCTCATATGCGAAGGAAAAACATAAGATTATGTTTTTTGGGCTAGAGAAAGTAAATCCAGTTTGTTAGGGAAAGTAAACATGACTACCAAGAAAAGCATAAGATTATAATCCTTAGGCTGGAGAAAGTAAATTCGGCCTATTGGGCAAAGTAAACCTGTCTACCCTTGAATTGAGTCAAGGAAAGTAAACTTGGCTAGGAATATGTCTATGTAAGAATTGGAGAAAATAAATCCAATGATCATGTATACGAATAAGCTCATTCCTGAAAAGCAGTCTATTACCCATTATTACCACGCTGGGGATGGTAGGACATAACGTCCAGATGTGACAAGATTAGTCTAGGGCCAAAGCAAGTGGAAGAAGTTTAGTATTGATATTGATACCAATACGTTTAAGTGGAAAGTTAGCAGTATATGATATTGTGTAGTATGGCATATGTATATTAAGTAATTGAATGTTAAAAGTAATCCACTTCGAAAGTATGATTTGGAACTTTAAAAACAAACCATTATTAGTAATGCATGACCACTTTTTTTTGAATAAACCGAAATAGTTGTGGCAATGACGATGACATTATGATTATGTATTTGGGGACTTACTCTACTGAGTATTGTATAATTCTCACCCCAATGTTCTTGTGTTCGTGTAAATCGTCTTGCAGGGTTGATGCGAGGAGCAGGAGGTCGCTTATGAAAAAGAACTTGGAAATGCAAAATTTAGTAGTTAATGTTTTTATTGTGTTGTATTTATTGGAATGGATATGTATGTAAATATGTTATAGAACAAAGGTGTGTTGAAGCTCATAGAAAAGCTTCTCTTATGTACTTAACTTTGTTTTAAACAAATGTTTTGGTTTCCTTGTTATATGTATTTTAAGAGAATTACGACATAATTATCTCAAGAATCAATCGAGCTTGTTATAGATATTTTAAGAAAGATTCACTAATTAATAAATAATAACTTTTGGGTCCAATGTCATGGCTTAAGACTGATATTGTACTTGGGACGATGTTACATTTATTTATTTTATATATGTTATTTATTTAAAATTCTTATTATTAATTTTGTAGTAAAAAAAATTATTATTAGGTTTTGATATAATTCTTATTTTTATATATGAAATTAGTTTCTATCAATGGACAGTGTAAAATAATATTAACCCTGAATCGATGAAAATTGTAAAAAGTGTCAAATTTGATTAAAAAAAAGTTATCAAGTTATCTACAAATATTTTATTTTATACAATAAGAATATAGAAATCAAATTCAGTATTTATGTTTTGATTGTTTTCTATTATGTATTATATATTTATAAAAAATAAATTGTAAAAGGAAAACACCAAACACATCATTAGTAAAATAGGGTGGAGTGTCAGTTTTTAATATCTCAATGATGTAAGTGTATTTTACTATTTCTTTCAAAAAGCAATATTCAGTTGTGTCCTTGAGTTACAAATTTTCTTATTCATTGGAATTTACTACTTAGACATAGTGCTGTGGGTTGAAACTTAGTGGGGATGAAATCATTTTGGATTTTGGATGTGCAAGACAAGAGTTCCTTATCCTTTCCAATGGGGACCACCTTCATTTGATGAGGCGAATCCTTTGCCATTACAATGGCATCTGTCATTTGTTGCCCGATTGAGTAATTTGTTTGGCTAAAAAATGAAAGCCACAATTCGGCTGTGTTGGCCGAATTTCTGCCGTACAGCCTGCAAAGCTGCACAACCTGCAAGAGTAAGTTGACCATGCTGCCATGCTTAAATTGGCCAACATGCTAGCTGTATTATTGTGTTGAATCAGCAGAACATTGGCCGTTTGTTCTAGCTTTTTTGGTCTATAGTTAAATGAATTATGTCTAATAGATGCATTAATTCGTTTAGGTGGCAATCGTTTTAGCATCCTACTTCGGTTCGCTGTTAAACGTATTACTATAATTCAAAAACTGATGTATATAGGTATTTAATCTATGAAACGATGGATATTGGGCAAAAAGTTTTTTTTTTGTAAAAATGCCCATGAAAATATGTTTGGAGCATTTTCATTATTTTACAAAAAATAAAATAGAAGAATAGTACATTACATGGATTCCCTAACTTGCTTCCATTTACATAAATGTCTTGATTTTAATATAATAGAAGTCAACCTAAATACTTCCGTACAAATTTTAAATTTTGAAATCAAATCTCTAAGAAGTCGTTTAAAATCAACTTTAGTTCACAATATGCATTAGTGTAACATCCTCCCAAGTACAACGCCATCCTTAAGTCATGACATTGAACTCAAGAGTTGTTACTTATAAATTAGCGGACCTTTCTTAAATAACTATAGTAAATTCGATAGATTTATGTAATAACTAGCATAATTTGATTAAAATATATGACAAGGATACAAGTCAATTACATAGTGAAGCTTTAATAGATATACAATCCCTATTACATTTACATACTCATATGCCTACAACTATATACAATATTATAACAATATTAACTATTAAACAACTGTAACTCCAAGTTCTTTCACGTAGTAGCCGCATCGTTCTCTGGGTCAACCTGGAGGCGACACGGGAACACAAAATACATAGGGGTGAGAATTATACAATTTTCAGTAGGGTAACTCCCCAAAAACTCAATTATAATGTCATCGTCATCGTCCCAGTCACTTTGATTTATTAAGAAAAAGAGTGATCATGCATTTCATAACCATGGTTCATTTTTTTAAAATTCCAAATCGTACTTCCGAAGTGGGTAGCTTTTAATGATCAATCACTTAATGCATATACACCATAATGTTCAAACACCTAGTAAATCATCCTAAGCAGACAATTCAAAAATAACAACCAAAACATAAGCAGAAATTTCATTCTTACCAACATATAAACTTATATACAGAAATAATAATAAATTATGCATTTCTTTTCGTAGCTGAGAAACTTAATCTAGTGCATTTTTCTCTTTTCATTGACCTAGGAAAGACTTAGTTTACATCATACTGCAAAACTCAATTCAGTGCATCTTTCTCTTTTCATTGACACAAGAAAGACTTAGTTTATATCCAATGAATATCTACATTGGACAATTCCACAATAGATAGTTTAAATCAAATAGTATTTATAGTGGATAACACCACATATGGGAAATAGACCGCTTATCAGGACTAAGCTCATTCCTATACGTGATCATCGGACTTCATTTTTTCCGTTTCTGAATCACACACAGCTCTATTCCTAGCCAATACGTCTACTAACTCATAATATCTCGAGGGAAATTCCTCTTTTTTCCTTCCCCTTAATTCAATCTAAGTCTTGTTTCTGTTTTCTCCATATGTCAGAATAGGCACACTAATAGTATTTTGGGAAAGTTCCTACTTTTGTCTTCCCCTCATTCAATTTAAGTCTTGTTTCTATTTTCTCCATATGTCTGAATATGCATGATTAAAGTTCATAAATTCTCTTTTGCCACATGTGTATATCATTCACTTTACTTTTCCAAATGCGTGCATGAGGCACATATACATATTCATTCACAATATGATTCCAACCATGCCTCAAACCATTCCTTAAAGTCACTCACATGCATTCATATACATCATACTTGGACGCAATGTCATTATTTCATTAATTCCAAGCATCCATTCATTTTCAGCACAATGATAGATTTCACATCTATAACAAAAATTATTGTGCATTTCAAACCATCAAATCCAAAGCTATAAAAATTATCCAAGACACTTCAATATGTCCCCAAGATCCTCTAAAAATTTCGGAGTTGAAAGAGTTTTCTAAGTATGATAACAAAATTCAACAAATTTAGTGGTCAGAGACCACTTCTACTCAGCTCAGAACCAGATTCTCATCATTTTTAACCCCAGAAAATGATTGAATAAAGTCAGAATAAAAATCATGTTATAGTTAGAGATGTTATCAATACCCTGTAAAAATTTCAAAGGATAATTCAATAATTTGCTATAGTAACAAAATTAGACAAATTCACAGCTTTAGTTCTAAGAGTTCAGGCAGCATAGGTACCAGTTCAGTCCTAGATTTTTTTAAGGCAGTATAAATCAAATCAGAGCTTAAGAAAATTCATAGAACTAGCCTAAGATGTTAGTTTCAACATATAATTTTTATAGCTCATAAAAAACCCACAATTCACCCAGAAAATTCATGATTATCTGCTGCCTAGAATAGAACCGAAAATCCAGCACACATATTTCAACTTCTCTTTAGCAAAAATGATTTTTCACATCATCCAAACTCTCCACCAAAATTAATACATCAACATCCATATATCATCAACCAATAAAACCAGAAATTCCAATTTAAATTAGTGACTGAAATAGAAAAATAGATTAGAAGAAAAAGAGATTTAAAAACCCTACTTTTGGTATCAAATGAACCCTTGGCTCTAAGGTGCTCCAAGATTAATCCCTTACACTCCAAAGCTCCCAAATCAACCACAAATCCTGCCTAAATTAGTAAGGTATAAGATAGCAAGGTAAGGATTGGTGAGGAATTGAGATTTTAATCAGTTAAATTTGTAGGGTTTGAAGTGTAGAACAAGTTTTGTGAAGGGAGTTTAGGGTTTTATCAAGTTCAACCTTAGGATTTTGAGGTTGGAATTCCAATTTTCATGAAAACAAACATGGAGGTGTTGTACCTCTTCTTGCTGGCCGAGAATGGTTGATAAAGAGATAAGGTTAGTTGTGTTATATTTATCTTATATTTAAAGCATAGATGTTACATAACATAAATGTATAATTCTTTAAAGGAAAGAAAAATAAATGGATGGCTATGATTTAATCTTGTAAAGCAAGATTAAATCTTTGCCATTCACTAAGTCAAAAGGGATATACATTACCCTTTTGTAGAGATTAAACTATCTTTCGGTATTAAAAATCTCACACCGAAATCTTACTGAACGGGTAAAATACTATTCCTGGGAAATCAAATATTGCTCGAAAATTAATTTCATGTATAAAATCTTTATTTCTACTTATTTCTAAACATAATCTTATAATTTCTTAGTTTCGGGAATCTCCGGGTCCCAATTCTATGGTTTCGATTGTCCCGACGAGTCTGTGGGGCCCATATATTACTATTCACATTTTTTTTTAACAAATCCCTTGGACCGTCCTCATTATTGCTAAAATTGTCAGATTTTTGAAATTATGACTAGTGAAGCCCAAAATAATTTTGAGGGTGTTACAATTGACATGTCAGAATGTCTCAAAATAAGATTGTATGCGCTTTGTATCACACAGTTGAAGTCGATTCTAATAAACTTTAAGCCCTCATTGAAGTCAATTAAAGCCGTTTTTCTTGTGCTGCAAGTCAATTAAAATCAACTTCAATAACACTGTCAAAGGCAGTCACAATGCGCACTAAATTTGATTGCAGAGTGTACACTGCAGGCAGACAAAAAGAAACGTAATTCTCTGGGCTTTAGCTAGCTGGGTGCTTGCTAGCTACAACACCATTAAAGGTAATTTCTATTTTTTTTATTTCTATAATAATTGCTTTGAATACGTGTATGCTTACCTTTTAACATCCTCACTTCATTATTTTTTAACAGGTTCAAACAGTATGTATAATGAATAGGCATTTTATAATAAATAGATTTTTTATTCCTTTAGAAATCCAAATGGATTAGAAAATACATTTTTTAATCCTCCAATTACTGTTAAAAATTGATTTTTTGTCTTTTAATTGCCTTTAAAATAGTATTTAAAAATAGGTCTTTTTAATAATTACTTTTTTTATGTTTTTCTTGAATGTAGAAAGCTTTTAAATAAAGATGGCATTAATTTTGATAAAATGACTAATTAGGCTATGCGTGGCATATTTTCTTTTGGATTTTTTTAATATATAGAAAAAGGATTTTTAATTTTCAAATAAAAAATATTTTTTTATAGAATTTTTTCATATAAGTTAATACTTAAAAGGTAAACATAGATTATTTTAAGCCGTTTTACTTTTTCAATTTAACTTATATACATGAAAATTAATCTCTTAATTAAAAATAATTAGAAAAAATATAATTTTTAATTAAACGTAATTTATATTTTGAAATTACTATTCTAAAGGTAATCAAAGGATTAAAAGAAGCAATTATTAAAAAGATCTATTTTTAATTACTATTATAAAGGTAATTAAAGGATAAAAAAATCAATTTTTAACGGTACTTAGAGGAATAAAAAGCAACTTTTCTATTTTAAAGGTAATTAAAGGAATAAAAAAAATCTATTTAATATCAAATGTCCATATATTATACATACTGTTTGAACCTGTTAAAAAATAATGAAGTGATAAGGTTAAAAGGTAAACGTCTTCAAAGCAATTATTATAGAAAAAAAAAATAGAAATTACCTTTAATAATTATCTTTAATGAACTTGAAATAGTGTTGTAGCTAGCAAGCACCTAGCTAGCTAAAGCCTAGGGAATTACGTTTCTTTTTGTCTGCCTGCAATGTATACTCTGCAATCAAATTTAGTGTGCATTGTGACTGCTTTTTATAATGTGATTGAAGTCGATTTTAATTGACTTACAGCATTTCTAAAAATGGCTTTAATCGACTTCAACGAGGGCTTAAAGTTGGTTAGAATCGACTTCAATCGTGTGACACAAAGTGTTTACAATCTTGTTTTGAGACATTCTGACACACCATTACATACTATGTACTAAACTTGATTTTAAACGACTTCTTAGAGATTTGATTTCAAAATTTAGATTTTGTATGGAGGTCGATTTAGGTCAACTTCTATTATATTAAAATCAGGACATATTGAAAACAACTTAGGGAATCCATGCAATGTGTTATATTTTTTTATTTTATTTATGTGAAAAATCCGGAGCATTTTCACTGAAAATATTCCCCATACCTTGTCCAAGTTTTCAAATTTTTCACAGTGCGGAAACTTATATGCGCACGTATCTTGGTAAGAACTTGGCACAGGTTGGAAACAACTTTGTGCATTCATATCGGCACAAAATACAAAACTAAATTAACAAAACCTCTAAACCATAAAGTGGAGATGCGCATTCTATACTGTTGTGGCAATGGGATTGTCCCTAATGACCTTTTGATGCCTTGAAACCAAGACATTATGAAGTTCCTGAGTAACTTTTCACACAAAAAAGGTACCTTCCACCTTGTCTTGACTCTTGAAATTTACATACAACCTTTGAGAGTGAATGCATTTACATGGAGGCGGATAGTTATACTCGGACTAGACCATCAAGACATGGTTACGCTGTTTATTAACGGCGTATCCTTGAAAATACGGTGGGACTATGATGAAGAAATCCTTGAAATTTGAATACCACGTCCTTCAGCCACACTCTACGTCAATAATAAAGGTGTTGCCCTTGAAAGTCTTTGTATCTTACCAGCTCCTACCACAACCATCCATACGCCCATGTTGATATCTAAAGGACTGAACAACCTCCATGGACAAACATCCTCGCCCAAACGAATCCATTGTCGCATTCCGTCCAGACCTTTCTGGGTATGGTCTCAGCCACAACCCGCCTCCGTCTAAAACTCTTGATTTTAACTTGTAACCCATGTCAAGATGTAGGGTTTATTTTGGTTTTGCTGTAATTCCTTTTATTTTTTGGTTAGATCATGATTTATTTTGATTTTTTTTTTGTATACTGCCCAGTGAAGGATTTATTACACAGATCATTGAAATGACACAATAGCAGCCTACTCATACAGAAATAGTAATGACCACACCCACGTCCGAGTATTCTTTTGCATCCATATTAAAAATTATTTTACGCACCATGTTTGTAACTTGTTCTTGTACATTTATGACAAAAGGGAAAGCCAATGTCGTATGATTCGAATAGGCAGGACACAATTTTAACATCTCTGGAATCAAGCCATCCGGAGAACTTCCAAATGGCGACCCTTTTACAGGAGATGCTTAAGTCACACTAGGTAACTTGTTTTATGGTTACATTCCTTAACTCCTCATTGTTTACATCTGTAGCAACCAAAGTCCTACTGTATTTATTACTTTTTGTTTAAACAACTCCATACTTGGAATGAAAACTAGGTTGTGCGCTATGCTTGACATGACATCTTTGTTTTTATTTTTCAACTCCGTTTTTGCATGTTTGTGTACTGGGTTATGTTGGGTCAGTCATAGTATAGGTGTGGCGTGGTGTTTTGCAGGCCATGCAACCCAGCCAAGCACAGATACATCGCATTGGGGAGATCTGCAAAGACACCAATCAGAAGATTTCGGATTTGGCTTAGGCACTGTACAAGCCACATCATGGTCCCATAAACCTATTGGAACAGTGTGCCATAACCGAGAAACACTCAAGTGCAGCTCCTGATGACACAAATATATGTACATCCCTACACACCCTACTTGAAAAGAGGAAAGACATTGTTGAAGCATTCTTCCTTAATGCTGATGTCGACACTAACATAATACTTAGTGGAATTGACCTTGACGAAGCAAAGCAAGCAACGGATTCAGAGTTTCCTAGTCCATTACCTGGATACCCAAATGAATGGGATCCTCGCACCATCAACATTATTGATTTGGATCAAGAAATGGTCTTGCAGTTAGGCAAGATCCATTACAAGAAGTTAGCTTTAGATTCAAAAGTAATATTGTCACTTTCGGTTGTTCTCATATAGAGAATGCTTATTAATTTGTGTGTAGTGCTTAACATTATAAACTAATATGCATTATTGTTTTCATTAATGTGTATGTAACTAAAGGGAAAATGAAAGGCTCCTGCTTCTGCATCTAAGAATCTTGGGAAAAAAACTCGTTACTTCACAGCCTTGGTTACCCAAGCCACCCAAAATTGCAAAATCAGACCCTGACTCTATGTCTGATGTCAAAATCCTGAATTCTTCTTATGTTGAAAAAGGGAAATCTATTCACATAAGATGCCCTAGACTTCTTACCCAAGCCTAAGGTGAAGTTATTCCAATGGTTAGTCCATAACCATTTATGCATTTTATAGACTTGTTCTTTAATCCTAACATTTGCATAGAGAAGTAACATGTGTTTATTTCTTTTACATGAAATTTCAGGGGTTGAAGTGCAAATTCAAGCCTACTCCTGACATGCAGTTGTCAAAAATGGACTGTCAACTGTGTTTGTATGTGTTTGGATATGATTTAGCATGTGGGTAATGTTGGAACAATATGTGACTATATTAATTGTGCAAAATCTATACGCATTCACATTAACTGATGCTTTGACTGCAGTGAGATATTTTGTTTAAGATGCGGGAGACAAACATTGTCAGAAAAGACCTTCAGTGTTTGTGCCCTGGTAAGGAGATTGATAGCAAGGTATGGTAAACTAGAACAAACCCAATACGCAGTTTGAAAATGGTTAAAAAATGGTTGTCACTGATAATGGCATTCTCTTCATCTCACAGATTTCTGCCCTGAAAACTACTTGGACACAAATGCAAGCACCTGGGATCACCAATTTGGGGTAATTATCTTCTCTTTATGATTTTGTACGTATGTACAAGTTAGACAGCTCTATATAATTTTTGTGGCAATACAGGCGGATGTTCTTAGGGGGATCCTAGATGATGATGCATTCACTAAGTATGGTGGAGTATGGATGCCGCAAAGCAAAAGCCTGAAATATGTAGGCACACTTGAGCCATTTATTACACCTTAAACAAATTATGTCCCAATGGATATGCACATTATGACTTATGTGTCTAAAAATGCAAATATATGTCCCCTTGATTGACCAAGTTTATCATTGGTATCTGATGGTTGTATCCATTGAGGAATAGAAGGTACCCTAACTAGACTTGTTCACTGACCCTAGTAGAAGCATGGCAAAGACGATCGCCATCAATACTGTGGTCACCATGTTCTAATCCCGCACTCTCATATCTCTGAAATTTATTTCACCCGTTATGTTTGGATGAACCTTGTAACATCCTAATTTTTAAGACAATACTCTAGAACATATTTAGGTTAATCATTAGTCTGTTACGTCATAGCCTCCTTATTACTTTAAAATACTTAGCGGAAATACTGGTAAATTTTTTTTTGGGTTATAAAAGCAAAGTGAAAGCCGTGCGATGTAACACCCTAATTTTAACCCAACTTTCTAGAACACATTAGGTTAAACATTAGGCTATTACCTCATAGTCTCATCTTTTTCTTGAAAATATTTAGCGGAAATTATGGTAAAATTTTTTTTTTGAAAGTATAAAACAAAGTAAGAGCCGCGAACTTAACTATTCGAATAACAGAAACGTGAGACATGATTAACACTCATAGAGAGAACTTAAAAAGGAAAACATATAATGGTGGAGCAGAAATCATGATAACAAGAGAAACATTTCATTAATAATATATTTAGAGTACATAGGTAGTCATATCCGCATAGGTACAGGCAGAGCTTGTGATAAAGAAGAAATAAAATACAACAAGAAACACAAGTGTAGGGTGCGACTACAATAAAAATCCAAAATGCTACCCTTCTAGTAAGCTACGAGTATAAATCCACCACCCCTCCCAAAAGATACAGCCGAACGGAATATCCTTGCAACGCTTGTGTACTCGAAAGCTCCACCGGGGTATAGTGCACCTCCCAGACTGGCGTGTCAATGAAGTGAATGAACATCGCCATCGCTCTCTGAAGATGTGACGGGAGAAGAGAGAGAGGAGTGAGAATTCTTAGTAAAGAATCTCAGTAGGAGTCTCCTATCCTAGGGTTACATCATTCACATCCCCAGGAACCTTGGATTTATTTCATAAAGACAAGTGAGCATACATCAAGTTCATTTTAAGTTCTAAAGTGTATTTTAGCCAAGGTCCATTCATTTTAGGATGATCTTAATGTCATGAATGCAACATAATAAAGAATGTATGCGTGGCGCTACTTAATGCACATACATCAATCATCATCATACTTAGTGGTATTAAGTGGCAATTAGAACACATTCATATGGGACAAACTTAGTGACATAATCATAACCATAAAACTTCTCTTCCTTATGGGCCACCCTAAAAGACAATCGAACTGGGGGTGCTTGGCCGAACCAGTGTCACCCAGAATGTATCCATCTCTAGGTTATGAGCTCATACCTTAACTAGTCGTCACTAGTTCTTACTTACCATTTAATGATAAGCGTATCATAAATCATAAATCCCAACTATCTGAGTACGGGTTAGGGGGCAAATCTCTTAGGGGTGCTCGGCCGAACCGGTGTCACCTAAGAGCAAAAAAAATAGGTACCGATGTCACATGAGTTCTATGGAGGTGCTCGGCCAAACCGGTGTCATCCTAGAACCCATCTTAGTACCTTAATTTTCAAAATCTTTAAGTCTCCAAATTTGTCGGAAATTCGGCGGCACAATGGCATCACGCCGAATTTCTTCCAAATTTGTTTTATGCCACATAAACATATATCTTCATGAATTCCTCATATGAATAACATCATCATCCTTCACATAACATATGCATCATCGTAAAACATCTTAACATACCTTAGTATCATATAAATATCATTCTCATATTCTTAATGTCTTATGCATTGACCGCTATGGTCTTTAACTCACAGTCTAAGTTATGAATCATTCAAAACTAACCTCTCAGGTACTTAGGAGGTTATGACTAAGTATATCTCTCTTCAAACTATGGTCAAGAATATCTCTCAATCTCAAAGGTGCAGAATTCATAATTTCAACTTTACGGGTACCTAGGAGTCACGACAATGACCCTTTCTAAGTTCGGTTTGCTCCTAAGGCACCAAGATCAAGTCCTAAACCAATTATGAGTCATTTCTACACATTTAAACTAATTTAGAACCATGATTATCATTACTAAACCTTGCTGGACAGAATCCAGAAAATTCTAACATTAAGGGATCTAGAACTCTCAAATTAATTCTTTTCTAGTTTCTAACCTTTCTTATCTTTTACTTATGAGTTTTTCCATTGATCATACTTAAACATAAGCATGTTATCATCATTAAAACAGCTCATACAGTGGCCAAACATAGCAAGGCGGAACCGAAACAACACTCTCCATACAAAGGCATAAAACATACTTTTTAAAGCACATAGGATACTAGTTTCTCTTGGAACCCTTTTAAAACCTTCAAAACTCTTTTGTAAACATTTTTAACATCTAAAATCATCAAGATATTTATAAGGGCAGTAGCTAACTTGAATTTATTTCAAGAGGTCCTAAATTCATAAAACTTAGTTCTATATGTTCCTTGAATCCACATAGACTTAGAAAAATTATAAAGCATAGCTTATAGGCATTTGTGATCAAATGAAACTTATCCTAAGTTCATTCATCTCACATAGCCGAAGTGGGCATTCTAAGAGAATGCTTTCCATGTCTAACTCTCATTTGAGACCTTGGGACAAATCTTTGAGCTCTAGAGCTTTAGGTGATGACAAAACATAAACATGCCATGCACTTCATTTTTATTGTTCATTAGGGAAATAAAGTGAGAACTTGAAAAGTAAATAGCTCAAAATAAATATAAGATGTAATTTGTTATTATCTTGGATTTTAAGTGATGACTTGAATAATAAACGTGAAATGCAATGCTTGGAAATTAAATATGAATATGCAAGTTCATTTTTAGTCTTAGAGCATTAGTGATGACATAAAAATAAATCATGCTATGCAAGGCATAATCTAAATATCAATGCAAGTTCATTTTGGTTTAATAACTAGAGCTCGACCAAGACTTTAAAGAACCAATATTCACAACCCCAACATAGTCTCATCAAGTCAAGAGAATGGAACTAAAAGAAATCTCCATATTTTCAAGAAAAGGAATTATGGCCGAAATCATGAGGCTAAGAGAAAGTAATCCATATTCCTTTTTGAAATCATTCTTATTTTCTTAAGTTGAAAACTTTAGTGAACTTCATAGCATAATAATAAAAACTAAAGAAAACTCAAGCTTTAGGGGTCTCATTATGATGAACACATAGTCATCATCTAGAGGTCCCCATCATCAAGCCATCATGTATGAGTTTAAAGGTCATGAAGGCCAAAAACTCAAGAAGGAAACCAAGAGAGTTTTAAAAAGAAATTCCAAGAGGTAGCTAGAGAAAAACTCATTTTTCATGGAAATGAGATGCAAAGAAACACTCCTACCTAGAGTGAAGACAAAGAGCTTGAACTTTGAGAGAAGAAAACAAGATGATGAGCTCCTCCAAAAGGCTTGATGTTTTCGGCCAAGGGGAGATAAGGAGGTTAGAGTTGTGTTTGAGGTGAGGTTGTGTTTGAGATGAAATATTTGAGAGGTTTCATGGTGATTCAAGGTTATGGGGTGATGATGATGAAGTAAAGAGATGAAAAAGATGAAGATGAAAAAGAAAGGAACTCTTTGGGACTAGAGAGAAAGAAAGAAACTAGCAAGACTACTCTAAGCTTTAGCAAATGTTCAATGTGCATCCAATGCTAACACAAGCTCCCTATTTATAGAAAAACAAAGTGATAGGTGAGAGAATGGAAAGCATGGCTGATGGTAAGAAAGAGAAAATATCTCTTTGATGGTGTCATACAAGCATGGTTTGAAGCATGGAGCTCATGACACAAGGTATGGCTTCAAACATGGGTTTTTGAGTGATCTTTTCTTTAAATTGTGGATGAAATTAGGCTTCTAGAAGACCAACATGGCTGGAAGTTTTTCAGCCACAAATAATTGAAGGGAATGATTTATTTTACTTGGTTATTCATTTGGAAAAGCAAGCTTGATTGAAATTATGACAAGGCATGACAAGTGAGGTGATTTGAGGTGATTTTCCTTTAAGTTTGAAATGAAATAATTCATGAAAATCGGGGAGGGGGCTGGCTGATTTTGAGCCACAAAAATGAGAGAAAAAGTCTTCTAGAAGATGTCCTATGAAGCATGGATGAAAGCATGGAGGTTATGACACAAAGCATGGTTCTTTGTGAGATGGAAGCATGGTCTTTGGAGTGTCATAAATTTGCACATGTGATGGATAATGGGGGATGATTTGGTCAGATTTGGGCAGCAAGGAGAGAGGAAAATCTTCCATGTAATTGGGTGCTAATGATAGGATTAAGTGTAGGTTAGTTTAGGTACAAGGTTAGGAGTAATTAAGCTTAAGTTTAGGTAACTAAGCATGTGTATTAGGAATTTTATGACAAGGTTAGGAGTGCTCTTACATCATTAGAGAATTTAAAACTCATTTGTGAATAAACAATGTGTATCACAATCTCATGATTTAAGGAAAGAGAGAGAAAACACTATTTGTGCACTATTTGCACACTATTCATTGATTCCTACACTCAAAGTCCTTGAATTTAAAGATAGGGTTTTAAGTTTATCTAAGAAATTTTAGGTTCTAATCATCCTTATTAAATTATTTTGACCTTAGATTAATTATGGAAATTAATTAACCTTCGATTAGAGCCTAATATTGCTTAGGTTTCGCTTAACTGTGTGATTAGGTGTAAACATACGAAACTACGGGCAAAATCGTAATTTTGCACTTATTTTACCCGGGACCTCCGGGACCAAAACTGAGACCACAGAATACATAAAAACGTCTTTTAAACCCATCTGGAGAGGTTTCGGGTTCATCCGGCACTTGCAAAAGGGTAAAACGCCACAAGGGCGTGTTGGTCATTTTGACTCGAAACTTCAAAACGAGATTTTTGATCCCGGAAAGAAACACAAGTCATCCAATCCCCTTCCAACATTGAGTTCGCCTTTCGAGCACGCTGCACTGCTTTCCTCGAATTCCGGGCTGATAATGACCTCAGGGGCATTTTGGTCATTTTCACTTTAGCAGAAAATCGGGGCGTTACACGCGACAAGATAAATAATAAAGCACGAAGGGAAATAAAGCAAGCATCGCATAGCAGCATGACATAAGCAAGTAAAGGCACATCACAATAGAACTGAACTGCATATTTATATATAATAGAATATGCCCACTCATAAAGAGTGAGACTTAGTTTAATACAACTGGAATGAAGATACATGGAAAACGAAAGTACAGCAAAGGCATAAAAAGAAACTCTCCTAACTCTAGTGCGCCTACAAATGGATAGCCCCAAAGACAAAAGAAGGCTATCCTAGCCTAGTCAAAGCTCGAGCACCAGAACTGCGACGGTCGTCTCCTACTGTGGGCCTCTCTAGAAAGGAGGGATGTATCCGATCCACTGGGCTATCTCGGCCGGGGTGGCGATGCGCTGCATCGATCGGGCATGAGCTCCACGGCGGGGAACCATTCTCACCCGTCCTCCACGTATCGGCTGAGCGACAGAAGCCTCACTACCTTCCCCAACGTCCATCGGCACAGTGGGGGAGGATCCCTCGGAGGGTACCTGAGTAGTAGAGTCCTCCGAAGGGTCCGTCTTGGAGAACGATGAAGGCGAGCAGGGCACATATTGTGGGTAGTCCCGGATGGCAGAGGCTGTCGGTGGGGTGTGGCGGATCCGCTCTTCTCGAGGGCATGCATGCTCAAACACGAAGTCGTCACCGAAGGGTGAGACGGGAGAGAATCAGTGGCTATGTATGGGGTGACTAAAGGGCCGTCCAACGAACATAAATACTCGAACGACGCAGCGACCCACAAAATGGTGTGACCTGTGGTCCGGATCATGACGTACCTCTCAGGTTGGGGTGTCCACAAAAACCACGAACGTCGCCATCTAAAGACGTGACGGAAAGAAAGAGATAGAGGGAGTGAGAATCTTGCTAAAGAATCTCAATAGGGCCTCCTACTACCTAGGTGTCATCATCTACGTCCTCAGGAATCTTGGGTTTAGTATACAAAATAAGTGAGCATGCTTCAAGTCCATTTTTAAGCTTTAAAACATAATTAGCCAAGGTCCATTCATTTTAGCATGATTCTTAATGACATGGATGCAATCATATTAAAGAATGTATGCATGGCTCTACTTAATGCAAGAAAATAATCACAACATTAAGGATATCATAATGGTGGCATAAAGTGGCAATTAAATTCTCATATGGGAAACTTTGTGACATAAACATCATACTTTACTTTCTCATAGGCCACCCTAAAAGACAATCGCTCTGGGGGTGCTCGACCGAACTGGTGTCACCCAGAACGTGTCATATCTCTAGGTTATGAGCTCATACCTTAACTAGTCGTCACTAGTTCTTACTTATCAATCCCGATAAGCGTAACATAATCGTAAACATAATCCCGACTTATCTAGTACGGGCTAGGGGGCATTTCTTGGGGGTGCTCGGCCGAACCGGTGTCACCCAAGAATTTATCTTGGTACCGATGTCACATGAGTTCTCTGGAGGTGCTCGGCCGAACCGGTGTCATCCGAGAACTCATCTTAGTACCTCATAAAAAAATCTCATAGATTTTCAAAAACTTTTTGAGTCCCCGAATTTGTCAGAAATTTGGCAAAGATAATCATGAAGATGCCGAATTTCTTCCAAATTCTTCTTTATGCCACATAAGTCATTCAAACATCCATCCTCCATCATAATTTTCATGCATTCACATAATCATTCTCATGCGTTCTCAAGCAACATTAAAAATTCATTATGCTCTTGGTCCTATGGTATCTTATGCTTTGACCCTTACGGGCCTTAAACTTGTGATGTAATTAACCTATCATCTTCTATCAACCTTTTATGCACCTAAGGGTTCTCTTCTAACAGATCTCATTATTATTTATGCTCTCTATTAAATCTGAACAACATCATTCCTCGGGGGCAGCATTATAAACTTATAATTGCGGGGTTCTAGAACTTACGTTTTAGACCCTTTCTTAGTTCTGTCTTCGCCTAAGGCGCTATAAGGTCGACCTAAACCAATTATGAGGCATTTCTATGCCTAGAAACTAATTATAAGCCATGTTCTCTACATTATAAGGTTGCTGGACAGATTCTAAAAATAAAATGGTCTAAGAGTTCTAGAATTGCAGTTTTACGGTTTTCTAGTTACTAGTTTCTCTATAGGTGCTAAAATTCAATCCTACTTCAATTGTAACCAAATTTTTCATGAATAAACAATCCTAATCTGATTATATTCCCATTGAAACAGTTTGGGCAGAGTCCAAAAATAAATGGGTTAAAACTATGCTAAATCTTGACTTTACGATTTTTCTAGAAAGCTAGTTTCTCTCCTACCTTGCATAGAAATGTTCCTACTTCAACATACATAATTTTTACTCATTCAAACACATCAAAACATCCTCATACAACAACAAACTTATCATGGAAGAACCGAAGCATTAAGTCTCCAAAAAGATGCATAGCTTGATATTTTTAAAACATATAAGTTGCTAGTTTCTCTTGGAATCATTTTTAGGATTTCTAAGACTCTTTTGCAAACCATTTATTTCGTAAAAGAGACTAAAAAATCCTTAGGTCAATGACCTCTTAATCCCTTCTTAAAAGAGAATTAAATTCATAAATCTTATTGGTCTTAATCTCATAAACTTCATGAGGTTTTAAAGAGAATCTTAAAACTTAGATTGTTGGCCCTTGTAGCTAGATGAATCTCCTTCCAAGTTCATCATCACTACATGGCCGAAATTATGCATTCAAAGAATGCTTCCACATTAGACTTTAACTTGAGATAAAATGGGCAAGTCTTTGAGCTCTAAGGTCTTTAAGTGATGACATAATTTAAACATGCTATGCACTTCATTTTATTCTTCATTACAAAGTAAAGTGGGAGCTTAAAGTAAATATGCAAGAATTGAATATAAATATGCAAGGCTTGAAATAAATATGCGAGACTTGAAATATAAATATGCAAGGCTTGAAATAAATGTGCGAGACTTGAAATATAAATATGCAAGTTCATTTCTTTATTTTAGTGCTCTAGGCCCAGCAACAATCGACTTTAAGGCCGAAATAGAAAGGCTTTGAGATTTAGTTAGGTGATAGTACAACTCTCATTTTAAATCTTTATGTTCTTTACTGATGAAAAGTAAATATGCTAGACAAGAATGTAAATATGAGATGCAAGCCATTCTTTATCCTTTAACTTTAAGTGATGGCTCGGAAATTAAATATGAATGCAACGCTCAAAATAGATATGTAATGCATAAGCTTGAATTTAAATATGAATGCTAGTCCATTTTATTTCTTATTAGAGCTCATACAAGACTTTTAAAGAAACTTAAACCTTAACCCAAACTTATCATGACAAGATAAAGTAAAGACAAGAGTGAACCTCAAGGGTTTTTTAAAACACAAAGTTTCTTTTCTCGAAATGTGGTCATAAATAACATTTTTATTAAAACCCAAGCTCTAAAGACCTCATTATGATGAACACATAGTCATTATCTAGAAGCTCTCATTATCAAGCCATTGAGAACCTCATTGGCCAACATGGCCGAAAATGTGAAGAAAGGAAGGAAAAAGGAACCGAAACTTTTAAGAAGAAAAGGAAACATTTGAAACTCTAGAGACCATGATCTTAATGATACATTAACACCAACATCATGAGTCCTCATCATTGAGTTCATGCAACCATTTTAAAATATCATCAAGGTGAAAGGTTTCAAGGTTCAAGAAGAAAGAACAAAAGCAAACATCTTTAACTTAAGAACAAAGATCAAGCTTTAGAGATTATTCAAGTGATGGACATCACCACCATGAAACCTCATCATCAAGCTCTCATTCCCTTGTCCTCAAGGCCTACGGCCGAAAATGCTGAAGAAAAAGGAGAGGGAAAGAAGTTCTAAAAAGACTTCAAGAGAAACCATAAACACATAACTAGAGATCGAACTTAAATAAAGAAAATACTTGAAAGAAAATCCCTACCAAGTGATTTGGAGATTGGGATGAGAGAAGAGGATGAACAATTTGAAGAACTTGAAGACTTGAACTTGAGAGAAAAAGGAAACTTTGAAGTGCTCTTTGAGAACTTACACTTAGCAAATGAACCCAAAATTATGCAAGTTCACCCAAGCATGCTATTTATAGAGAAATGAAACAAATGCAAGGTGCAAATGGGGGAAGAGGCTTCGGCCATTACAGCTCATGGGCAGCCCCATGAGTTCCATGAGGTGAGATGCTGTGATCTTGAGACATGGTGAGGTATGGTTCAAAGTATGGTGAGGTATGGTTCAAGGTATGACTCAAGCATGGTTCTTTGAGTGAGAAACAATCAACATGTGATGTAATTGAGGGAGAGAGGGCCGAATGTGCATCAGCCATGGGGGGAGGATTTCTTGCATTTTAATTGTGGTTTAGAGCTGTGTTTAGGTGTATCTTTGATTAGGATTAAGATTAGGAATTTGTAAGAAAGTGTTTAGGTGAGAAAATGGGTAATCAAGGTTGTCAAGACACATTTAAGGAGTGTTCTTGCATCATTAGTGAGTTATAAACTCATTTTAGTGTATAAACAATTCTAGACATAATTCCTTGATTTAAGGAATTGGAGAGAGAAAACACTATTCAAGATTCCAAGAGTGAAATCTTGAGTTTTAGAAAGGAGATTTAAATCTAATCTAAGCAATCTTAGGTCCTAATTAATTTTAATAATTTATTTTGACTTTAGATTAATTATAGAAATTAATTAATCTTCGATTAGAGCCTAATATTGCTTAGGTTTGCTTAATTACATCATTAAACTCAAAAACACTATTCTAGGGGCAAAATCATAATTTTGCACTAAAACTGCCCGGGACCACTAGGACTCAAACAGATGCTTTGAAACATGTAATAACATTGTTTTAAACCTCTGGGAAAAGTTTCGGGCTCAAACGGCACCTTTACCCACGTAAAAATGCTATAGGGGTATTTTGGTCATTTTGACCCGAAACTGCAGAAAATGAGACTTTCGCCTCCGGAACCACCCAAGGGTCATTCAATCCCCTTCAAACATTGAGTTGGCCCTTCGAGGACTGCCGGATCGGCCATCCTCGAATTTCGGGCTGAAAATGACCTCAGGGGCATTTTGGTCATTTTCCACAGACAGAAAATCGGGGCGTTACATGTAACATCCTCCTAAGTACAACGTCACCTTTAAGTCATGACATCAGACTCGAGAGTTGTTACTTATAAATTAGCGGACCTTTCATAATTATATATAGCCAGTTTGATTGATTTGCGAGATAACTATGTCGTAGTTCTATCGAAATATATATATAGCAAGGAAAACCAACACATTTATTTAATACAAGGTTAAGTACACCAGAGAAGCTCTTCTATGAGCTTAACACATCCATTCTCTATTACATTTACATATATATAACCACAATACAATTATGGTAAAATAAACACATCCACTACTAAACTACTGCAACTCCAGTATAGTTTTTCTTGTAGTGTCTTCACCGTTCTTTGGATCAACCTAGAAACGACACGAGAACACACAAAATAGGGGTGAGAATTTTATAATTCTCAGTAGGGCAACTCCCCCTAATACACAATCATAATGTCATCGCCATTGTCCCAGCCACTTCGGTTTATAAAAAAAAAGTGATTCAAGCATTACATAATAACGGTTCATTTTTAAAGTTCCAAATCATATTTCCGAAGTGGGTTGTTTTTAAGAATCAATCACTGTGTACACATTTATCACAAGCTCATAATCATAGTAAATAATGTCAATCAAAATGATTCGATATGATACAAATATGTATATACTAAATATAGCGAAATTATCTTTAATTGCCCTTGATAAATCAAAGAGGATCTCATCTATCTTTATTTTTCCTCAATAAGTTGAAAAGATCTCATTTTTCTCTCTATTTGCCCTCGACAAGTCGAAAGGATCTCATCCCTCTCTATTTGCCCTCGACAAGTCGAAAGGATCTCATATCTCTTTATTTGCCCTTGACAAGTCGAAAGGATCTTATGTTTCTCTATTTGCCCTTGACAAGTCATAGAGGATCTCATGTTTCTTATTTGCCCTTGACAAGTCACAGAGGATCTCATGTTTATTTATGGTTACAGAACTTAATTCAATATATCATTCACTTTCTTTCCAATGCATGTATAAAACACATATAGACATTCATTCACCTTGTGATTTCAATCATGCTTCATAAACCAATCTTTACTTCCTCTAATATGCATTTATACATCACAAGTCACATGGCCAAATATTTAACATCAAGTATTCATGTCATACTAGAACCAAAATACCATTACATTATCACTTCAAGTCTTTGGTTCATTTCCAGCAAGTGGGCAGATTTTACACCATGGTAACACAAATTTATTTGCACATCAAACAATTAATTCAGAGGCTATAAAAATTCTCAATGACACCTCAATGTATCCAAAAGGTTCCACAAAAATTTCAGAGTAAAAATAGTTCTCTAACTATGTTAGCAAAATTAGACAAATTTGATGGTCAGAAACCACTCAACCTCAGCTCAAGAACCAAAATTCATAATTTTTAACCCTAGCAATTAAACCTAGAAAATTCCAAATAAAAATCCTGGTAAAACCTTATAAAAATTTCAAGTGCTAATTCCATCATTTGGTGTGGTAACAAAATTAGCAAAATTTACAGCTTTTGTTCCAACACTTCAGGCAGCATATGCTTAATTTCCGTTCTTGATTTTTCTAAGGCAGTTTGACTCAAAATCAAAACCCAAGAAAATTCATGGGACTAGATCAAGATGTTAGCTCCAACATATATTTTTTTCAACTCACGAAAATGTCCACAACAAGCCCAGAAAATTCGTGAACAAATACTGCCTGTACAAAAACCGAAATTCCAGCAACATGGCTCAAAATCTCTTTTAATAAAAATGATTTCTAACATCATCCAAACACTCCACCAAATTAAACACATCAATATCTATCTATCATCAATCAATACATCCAGAATTTCTAGCCAAACCAATTAGAGAGATTAAAAACAAATTTTGAAAGAAAAGAGAACAAGTAAAGCCCTACTCTTGGGAGCTATTGTATCCTTGTCTCTAGCTTGTTCCAAGATGGAAATTCTTCACTCCAAAGCTCTTAAAATACACTCAAACCCTCCTCAAATCAGTGAAGGATGAGGTAGTAAGATAAGGTTTAGAGATTCTAATCGGTTATTTTTGTAAAGGTTGAAGTGTAGAACAATTTTGGTGAAGGAAGATTTTGATTTTATCAAGGTTTGGCTTAGGATTTTTGAGGTTGAAATCAAGATTTTGATAAAGAAGGAAATGGAGGTTTTTGCTAGGTGGTTTCTGCCGAGGATGAAATGGCTTCTTGGAGAAGAATTTGGTCATATATATCTTGTAAGAAATAATATGATTGGTTAATCATAAAGCATAGTTACTTTTCATTAAAGGAGCTTAATATCAATGGCTAAGATTTGATCTTTCATCCAAGATAAAATCTTAGCCATTCATTTGGCATTCAAAGTGATAGACTTCATAATTTTGCAGAGATTAACTAGCTTTCGGTGTTAAAAATCACACATTGAAATTTTACCGAACGGGTAAAACAGTGTACCCGAGACATTAAACATTGCCTGAAAAATAATTTCAGGTATAAAATCTTTATTTCTACCTATTTCTAACCATAATCATATAATTTCTCAATTTCGAGCATCTCCGGGTCCCAATTCTAGGGTTTCTGTTGTCCCATGACATCATGGGGCCCGCAAGTTACTATTTACATTTTTTTTTTTTACAAATCCGTTGGATCGTCTTCATCATTGTTCAAACTATCAAATTTTGGAAATTATGACTAATAAACCTCAAATTAATTTTTAGACAATTTTTAGGGTGTTACATTACAAACCTCAAAAAGACTACTAGTCTAATTCATCCTATTCATTTTTTTTTATTTGTTATGGTTCCATCAAATTAGATAACTAAATTATTCATATATAAAATTATATACTAGAAGAGAACCATTATTTGTACACGGCAAAAAGAGTGATTGCATATGGATGAACCTCATGAGTTCAATTGTTTAAACATACCTATTCAACACTATACTATTATGCACCAGGGAATCCCACGCATGGTAACATTACCACTGATTGCCTTTCTTCACCGGTTTCTTTAACATTGTCTTTTTGAATTCAGTACATTGTGCTACAGCGCATATTGGGTTCTGTATATACTGACACGGCTGTATTGCACAACAAGGCTCCAATAGACACTTGGCCAATAAGCCTTGCCAATGGCGTTATTAACTATTCAACGAGGTATAATTAGCTCTATTAAACTGATCAACCATATCAATCACTTTGTTAGGTACAATGTATCATTTGTTTCCATGCTATTTGGTAGTGTCGGTTCACAAGTGTGGTTGCTTGATTGGTTAGCAATGGAGGATGCATTTCAGCCAAATCTAACTAGCAGGGTCAGTTCTTCATTCCCTTAGTTGTTTGTTACTAATTCCATAGAGCCGCAGGCCACAACTCTTCGTAAGGAAAAGTCTAATAAATTGTTATTTATTCGCATACCCACCAAGCTCCAGACAATAATGTTAGAATGGCAACTGTGATGAGAGTCCTGCTTGGTCCTCACAATGAAATGAGAAGCATGATAATGAGGCGAGTAGCATCTAGGCGGACTCGCCTGATCCAAGGCATGTAGGCACTCCTTATGTACTGCCACTGATCCATGACTTTGCTTTCTTATAAGGCTTAGAGGCAGATTTTTTGTTGCATTTATTTCCAATTGTGCACGTACATCGTACCTTTGAAGCATTTTTTTTAGTTTGTTATGGCAACAACCACAATCTTTATAACTCCGGTTGATTTGGATGTTTGTTGCTATAACAGACTTTGTTTATATTCTATTGATCACACCTTATGCTTGACTGCTTTAATATGTATTTTTGTTAGACTATAACAGTATGCATGCATATATACATGCATACCTCAGCTAATACAGGACCACCTGCTCCTGTTAAATGTACATAGTTTGTTGCTACATTGCACAACAGCATGCTATTTTTTTTTTTTTTTACCTTCGCAGCTTCCTTTTAAAAAAACACTTCCCTTTAGTTTTCCCTAATGATTCTTAATTTATATTTTTTTGGAACAAGTCAAAAAAAAGAAGCGATTGTTAATTGAATGGAAAGCTCTAGCCTTTTAAAATAAAATTATAAATTTATAATGTTTTTATGAGAATGACAATAGCTAAAGACACACTTTGAACCTCGACGTGCGAGACATAAAACCTCTGAACCAGGTGCACAAAACCCGTTAACAGGTTTCATATAACTTGTATTGCAACCCCTGAAAACTTGTAAACTATGACTAAAACCCTGTAAACCGTATTGTAAGAACTTGCAGACCATGATGTAACACTTGCATATCATGGTAGGAAAACTTGTAAATCTGACCCACAATACCACCAGGTCCTCGAAGCCTCTGAAGTCTCAGATAACCTATAACATAGACCCTGAAAACTTACACACCTACAAAGAAAAACATGCAAACCAAGGCGAAAAGACGTATATGCATTTGACACAATCTATCTACACCTGGTTAAGGAAACCTATACCCAAGTTTCAAATAGGATTTGTGGAATAGAACCTGAAAACTTGAAAACCCGGACAAATAGCTTGTCAACCTTATTTTCAACTTGTAAACCCTGCTATAAAAACTGGTACAATATGCCTTAAACAGTCAAGTTATATACATAACATCACCAATTGCAAAATACCATATTTTGTCTAGTGTGAATATTTTTGCTATTGAATAAACATCTACTTTGTAATCATTTAAATTTTTCATTTCAAACAAAAAAATACATTCCTTCAGTTTTGCACTGTTCATTCCCATAGATATAATTTCAAGAAAAGTTGGAAAAAGGAAGGAATTGTCAATCAAATGGAAAGCTCTAACCTTTTAAAATAAAATTTTATATTTATAATGTTTTTACGATAATGAGAATAGGTAAAGACACACTTTGAACCTCAACCTGCAAAACATAATACCTCTGAACCAGGTGCACAAAACCCATAGATAGGTTCCATATAACTTGAACCGCAGCCCCTGAAAACTTGTAAATCACGACTAAAAAACATGTAAACCATAATGTAAGAACTTGCAGACCATGTTCAAAAACTTGCAAACCATGGCAAAAAGACAAGTTATATACTTAACATCCCCAATTCGACAATACTATATTTCGATTACCGCAAATATTTTTGTTATTAAGTCAACATCAACTTTGTAATCAATTAAATTTTTCATTTAAAATAAAAAATACCTTCCTTTGGCTTTGCACTAATCATTCACACAAATATAATTTCTGGTAAAAGTCAAAGAAAAGAAGCAATTGTTAATCGAATGAAAAGCTCTGACCTTTTAAAATAAAACAATAAATTTAAAATGTTTTTATGAGAATGAGAATAGGTAAAGACGCACTTTGAACCTCTACGTGCAAGACATAATAACTTTGATCCAAGTGCACAAAACTCGTAGACAGGTTTCATATGACTTGTAAAGCAGCCGCTGACAACTCGTAAACTGAGACTAAAAAACTTGTAAACCACATTGTAAAAACTTGGAGACCATGGTGTATGACTTGCAAATCATGGTAGGAAAACTTGTAAACCTGACCCATAATACCAGCACATCCTCAAATCATCTGAAGTCTCAAATAGCCTGTAACATAGACCCTAAAAACTTGTACACCTACAAAGAAAATCTTGCATACCGTGTTCAAAAACTTGCAAACCATGGCAGAAAGACAAGTTATATATCTAACATCCCCAATTTGAAAATACTATATTTTGATTACCGCAAATATTTTTGCTATTGAGTAAACATCTACTTTGTAATCAATTAAAATTTTCATTTAAAACAAAAAATACCTTCCTTTGGCTTTGCACTAATCATTCACACAAATATAATTTCTAGAAAAAGTCAAAGAAAAGAAGCAATTGTTAATCGAATGAAAAGCTCTGACCTTTTAAAATAAAACAATAAATTTAAAATGTTTTTATGAGAATGAGAATAGGTAAAGACGCACTTTGAACCTCCATGTGCAAGACATAATAACTTTGATCCAAGTGCACAAAACTCGTAGACAGGTTTCATATGACCTGTAAAGCAGCCGCTGACAACTTGTAAACTGAGACTAAAAAAATTGTAAACTGCATTGTAAAAACTTGGAGACCATGGTGTATGACTTGCAAATCATGGTAGGAAAACTTGTAAACCTGACCCATAATACCAGCACATCCTCAAATCATCTGAAGTCTCAAATAACTCAGAACATAGACCCTGAAAACTTGTACACCTACAAAGAAAATCTTGCATACCGTGTTCAAAAACTTGCAAACCATGGCAGAAAGACAAGTTATATATCTAACATCCCCAATTTGAAAATACTATATTTTGATTACCGCAAATATTTTTGCTATTGAGTAAACATCTACTTTGTAATCAATTAAATTTTTCATTTAAAACAAAATATACCTTCCTTTGGCTTTGCACTAATCATTCACACAAATATAATTTCTCGAAAAAGTCAAAGAAAAGAAGCAATTGTTAATCGAATGAAAAGCTCTGACCTTTTAAAATAAAACAATAAATTTAAAATGTTTTTATGAGAATGAGAATAGGTAAAGACGCACTTTGAACCTCTACGTGCAAGACATAATAACTTTGATCCAAGTGCACAAAACTCGTAGACAGGTTTCATATGACTTGTAAAGCAGCCGCTGACAACTCGTAAACTGAGACTAAAAAACTTGTAAACCGCATTGTAAAAACTTAGAGACCATAGTGTATGACTTGCAAATCATGGTAGGAAAACTTGTAAAACTGACCCATAATACCAGCACATCCTCAAATCATCTGAAGTCTCAAATAACCTGTAACATAGACCCTGAAAACTTGTACACCTACAAAGAAAATCTTGCATACCGTGTTCAAAAACTTGCAAACTATGGCAGAAAGACAAGTTATATATCTAACATCCCCAATTTGAAAATACTATATTTTGATTACCGCAAATATTTTTTCTATTGAGTAAACATCTACTTTGTAATCAATTAAATTTTTCATTTAAAATAAAATATACCTTCCTTTGGCTTTGCACTAATCATTCACACAAATATAATTTCTGGTAAAAGTCAAAGAAAAAAGCAATTGTTAATCGAATGAAAAGCTCTGACCTTTTAAAATAAAACAATAAATTTAAAATGTTTTTATGAGAATGAGAATAGGTAAAGACGCACTTTGAACCTCCATGTGCAAGACATAATAACTTTGATCCAAGTGCACAAAACTCGTAGACAGGTTTCATATGACCTGTAAAGCAGCCGCTGACAACTTGTAAACTGAGACTAAAAAAATTGTAAACTGCATTGTAAAAACTTGGAGACCATGGCGTATGACTTGCAAATCATGGTAGGAAAACTTGTAAACCTGACCCATAATACCAGCACATCCTCAAATCATCTGAAGTCTCAAATAACCTGTAACATAGACCCTGAAAACTTGTACACCTACAAAGAAAATCTTGCATACCGTGTTCAAAAACTTGCAAACCATGGCAGAAAGACAAGTTATATATCTAACATCCCCAATTTGAAAATACTATATTTTGATTACCGCAAATATTTTTGCTATTGAGTAAACATCTACTTTGTAATCAATTAAATTTTTCATTTAAAACAAAAAATACCTTCCTTTGGCTTTGCACTAATCATTCACACAAATATAATTTCTGGAAAGAGTAAAAAAAAAAAAAAGAAGCAATTGTTAATCCAATGGAAAGCTCTGACTTTTTAAAATAAAACAATAAATTTATAATGTTTTTATGAGAATGTTAATAGGTAAAGACTCACTTTGAACCTTTATGTGCGAGACATAATACCTCTGAACTAGGTGAACAAAACCTGTAGATAGGTTTCATATAACGTGTAAAGCAGCTGCTGACAACTTGTAAACTAAGACTAAAACCCTTGTAAACCGTATTGTAAAAACTTGGAGACCATGGTGTAGGACTTGCAAATCATGGTTGGAAAATTGGTAAACCTGACCCACAATACCAGCACGTCCTTAAACCTTTTGATGTCTCAATTAACCTTTAACAGAGACCCTGAAAACTTGTACACCTACAAAGAAAAACTTGCAGACCATGTTCAAAAACTTGCAAACCATGGAGGAAAGATAAGTTATATACTTAACATCCCCAATTTGACAATACTATATTTTGATTAGCGCGAATATTTTTGCTATTGAATAAACATCTACTTTGTAATCAATTAAATTTTTCATTTAAAACAAAAAATACCTTCCTTTGGCTTTGCACTAATCATTCGCACAAATAAAATTTCTGGAAAAAGTCAAAAAAAAGAAGCGATTGTTAATCGAATGGAAAGCTCTAACCTTTTAAAATAAAATTATAAAATTATAATGTTTTTATGAGAATGACAATAGGTAAAGATGCACTTTCAACCTCTATGTGCAAGACATAATAACACTAAACCAAGTGCACAAAACCCATAGATAAGTTTTATATAACTTGTAAAGTAGCCGTTGACAACTTGTAAAACCAAGACTAATAAACTTGAAAAACGTAATGTAAAAACTACGGGACCATGGTCTAAGACTTGCAAATCATGGTAGGAAAACTTGTAAACCTCGACTCCACAATACCAAAGACGTCCCAAACCTTCTAAAGTCTCAAATAACCTGTAACATAGCACACCTACAAAGAAAAACTTGCAAACCATATTCAAAAACTTGCAAACCATGGCAAAAAAAAGTTATATACTTAATATCCCCAATTTGAAAATACTATATTTTGATTACCGTGAATATTTTTGCCATTGAATAAACATTTGCTTTGTAATCAATAAAATTTTCGTTTAAAATAAAAAATACTTTCCTTTGGCTTTGCACTAATCATTTGCACAAATATAATTTTCGAAAAAAATTCAAAAAAGAGAAGTGATTGTTAATCGAATGGAAAGCTCTGACCTTTTAAAATAAAACTATAAATTTATAATGTTTTTATGAGTATGACAATAGGTAAAGACGCACTTTGAACCTCTACGTTCAAGACATAATACCTTTGAACTAGGTGCACAAAACCCATAGACAGGTTTCATATAACTTGTAAAGCAGCTACTAATAACTTGTAAACTAAGACTAAAAAACTTGTAAATCGTATTGTAAAAACTTGGAAACCATAGTGTAAGACTTGCAGATCATGGTAGGAAAACTTGTAAACCTGACCCACAATACCAACACGTCCTCAAACCTTCTGAATTCTCAAATAACATGTAACATAGACCCTAAAAACTTGTACACCGATAAAGAAAAACTTGCAGACCATGTTCAAAAACTTGCAAACCATGGCAGAAAGACAAGTTATATACTTCACATCCCCAATTTGAGAATACTATATTTTGATTATTGCAAATATTTTTGCTATTGAATAAACATCTACTTTGTAATCAATTAAATTTTTCATTTAAAATAAAAAATACCTTCCTTTAGCTTTGTTGTAATGCCAGGGGATTGCGAAGTCAGGGAGTGATCGTCAATGCAAGGAAGCACAAACAAGGAGCAGTTCCTAGCAGACTTTGAAAGCGGAGGGGTACATGAATGAACTGATTACATACCCGAATGCGAGGAATCCTAAGACTGTATAGGTATTGGACTATACAGTGAGGATAGCTTATATGAATTGATTTGTACTACCTATACCAACAAGATGCATCTTATTTCAGTAGCCCATCACTAACGAACTCCACAGTTAAGCATTCTTGACTTGGAGCAATTTCGGGATGGGTGACCTCCTGGGAAAGTTTCCTAAGAAGCGTGTGAGTAAGGACAAAGCACGCTGAAAAGACCCGTGTTAGTTTGTAGGGATAGTCGTCAATCCATAAAGCAACAGGAGATGTTACATTTGCACTAATCATTTGCACAAATATAATTTCTGGAAAAAGTCAAAAAAAAGAAGCGATTGTTAATCGAATGGAAAGCTTTGACCTTTTAAAATAAAACTATAAATTTATAATGTTTTTATGAGAATGATAATAGGTAAAGACGCACTTTAAACCTCTACTTGCGAGACATAATACCTCTGAACTAGGTGCACAAAACCCGTAGACAAGTTTCATATAACTTGTGAAGCAGTCGCTAACAATTTGTAAACCAAGACTAACAAACTTATAAACCGTATTGTAAAAACTTGGAGACCATGGTGTAAGACCTGCAAATCATGGTTGGAAAACTTGTAAACCTGACCCACAATACCAACACATCATCAAACCTTTTGAAGTCTCAAATAACCTGTAACATAGACCCTAAAAACTTGTACACCTACAAAGAAAAACTTGCAGACCATGTTCAAAAACTTGTAAACCATGGTGGAAAGACCTATATGCATTTGACATAATCCCTCTACACTTGGTTGATGTAACCTATACAGAAGTTTCAAATGGGATTTGTGGAATAGCACTTATAAACTTGAAAACCCAGACTAAAAACTTGTAAACCTTATTTAGAACTTGTAAACCATACCGTAAAAACTTGTAAACAGTGATAGAAAAATTGGTACAATATGCTTTGAAAATTAATCATCACAAATTGTGTTCATACTTCCCACAAACACACAACAAAGTCCTCGTTGCTCTTACAATTTACCTAACACAAATTCAAAAGCTACTAAACAATGCCACATGGACACATTGAAATACAGTTAACTCACTACTAAAGCCACACATCACAACATCACATATGCATCAGTCAGATATCCATAACCCCATCACCAATGGCCATGTAAGTGTCCTATGCCAAAAAGACATCAAGTTAGATAAAATATCATGGAACCAGACCCAACTAAACATTTATGTGAGCAATTTGGCTACATCAACCTAATCCACAATAAATAATTACTCGGTAATCAGACTAACCCTTCAAAACTAGTCACTAACCATGTCATCATCTTCGCTTTCATACATTTCATCACTAATGTGCTCATCATCGTCCATATTCTCAACACCATCCTCATCATCACAGCCCCCATCCTTCTCCTCCTCATCATCATCATATAAATCACCTTCACCAAGTAGGCTCTCATTTGTTTCTTGATTTTTTGGACAATTCCCATAGTTATGCCTAACTCCTCTACAATAGCTACACCGCACGAGTCGCTTTGGCTTTGCATTGACTGAACCAGGTGTTCCTCCACACACCTTAGTTCTAACACACCTTGGGTCTCTGATGATGCAGCTGGAAGACTGCCCACAACCTTGTGATAACTGTATCTCATTCCCTCACCTCTCGCGTAATGTAGCTTTTATTGTAACATCCTAATTTTTAACCCAATACTCTAGAACATATTTAGGTTAATCATTAGTCTGTTACTTCATAGTTCTCATTTTTACTTTGAAATACTTAGCGGAAAATACGGGTAAGTTTTTTTTTTGAAAAACAAAGTGAGAGCCGCGTGATGCGATACATCTTGTAACGATCAAATCATACATCTCATAACTCCATAGCATAAGGCACAACATGAATAACACTGAATATCATCTCATATATATATAACTTGCCCACTTATAAGTGTGGGACTTAATTTAGTACAAGGAAAATACATGAAAGGAAATACAACATAAACATAAACATGATCTACTCCCCTACCCGAGTGCATCTAATGGGATAACCTCTAAACAAAAGAAGGTTTATCCCCATCTAAGTGGTGTGTGCTCTATCTCGGCCATCTACCTCTCCCATCGCTACTATCCCTCGAGCGTGGCAAGTAACCAGGAAACTGAGCAAGCTCCTCCGGCGTGAATAGGCGGGATAGGGCCTGGCGACCTCCACGGCGTGGCCTCACCTCCGGCCATCGCGCAAGCCTCGGCTGAGTCACAGAGGGCTCGCTACCTTCCCCAAGATCCATGGGTATGGTGGGGGAAGATCCTCTGAGGGTACTGGTCACCAATCCTCGGAAGGATCCGCTCCGAGAAATACGATGGGCAACGAGGCACATATCGGGTAGTCTCGAGCGCGACGGGACGTGATCGTGGAGTACGGTGAAGCCTCTCTCTCGGGACGGCGCGTCAACACCAGGTCATCGCCAAAAGGTGAGACGGGGAGAAACGATGGGAATGTATAGGGGGAGTGAAGGGTCGACCCATGAACATGAATACTCTAACCGTGCATCGACCCACAAAATGGAATGACCCGTGGTCCGGGTCATGGTGCACCTCCCATGTCGGCGTGTCCGCGAACACTACGAATGTCACCATCTGAAGACGTGACAGAAAGAAAGAGATAGAGGGAGTGAGAATCTTGCTAAAGAATCTCAGTAGGGCCTCCTACTACCTAGGTGTCATCATCTACGTCCTCAGGAACCTTGGGTTTAATTATACAAAATGACTGAACATGCATTAAGTTCATTTTAAACTTTAAAAATATACTTTAGCCAAGGTCCATTCATTTTAGGATGATCTTAATGTCATGAGTGCAACATAATAAAAAATGTATGCATGGCACTACCTAATGCACATACATAAAACATAACATCAAGCATCATCATACTTAGTGGCATAAAGTGGCAATAGTAACATTCATATGGGACAAAACTTAGTGACATAATCATAATCATGAAACATCTCTTCCTCATGGGCCACCCTAAAAGACAATCGAACTGGGGGTGCTCTACTAACCGGTGTCACCCAGAACGTGTCACATATCTAGGTTATGAGCTCATACCTTAACTAGTCGTCACTAGTTCTTACTTACCACTTAATGATAAGCGTATCATAAATCATAATTCCCGACTATCTGAGTACGGGTTAGGGGGCAAACCTCTTAGGGTGCTCGGCCGAACCGATGTCACCTAAGAGTATAAATTGGTACCAATGTCACATGAGTTCTATGGAGGTGCTCGACCGAACCGGTGTCATCCTAGAACCCATCTTAGTACCTTAATTTTCAAAATCTCTTTAAGTCCCCAAATTTGTCGGAAATTCGGCGGCACAACGGTCATTACACCGAATTTCCTTCCAAATTTGCTTTATGCCACATAAATGTAACGCCCCGATTTTCGCTAAACTTTCATAATGACCAAAATGCCCCTGAGGTCATTTTTACCCGAAACACGAGGACGGTCGGCTTTGGCCATCCTCATAGGGTTCATATGTTATATGAAGGGGATTGTATGAGCATGAGTGCCTAACAAAGCAGGAAAACCTCATTTTGGAGATTTCTGCACGTAAATGACCAAAATACCGCATGCACTAAGGCGCTTTTAAGTTCCGCTTTCAATTCTAACTTTGTTCTAGGTTCAAAACAATGATTTTAAGGCATGAACTATGTTTGTTTAAGTCCCTGAGGTTCCGGCAACTTTGGTGAAAATTACGATTTTGCCCTCAGATATCGCATTTTCAGCTTAATGAGCCGTTTAACTCCAAACCTAAGCAATATTAGGCTCTAATTAAAGGTTAATTAATTTCCATAATTAATCTAGAGCCAAAACCATCATTTAGAATTAATTGGAACCTAAAATTGCTTAGGGAAATTCAAATCTCATCCTAGTCTTATTCTTTAAATAAAAAAAAAAGAAGAATAAGAATCAGGAATAAGGTTTAATAGTGTTTCCACTATTCACATTAACTTTTCTTTTCAAGACAAGTTGTCACACCCACATCACTAGTCTTAGAGGTCTTGACTCTTCTAATCCTTCTAGACCACCTCTAACCTAGGGATTTGTGGTTTTAAATAACCTATTAGTGCACCTAAGTACCTACTTAGCAACTTTTAATCCTAAGCCTAATCTATGTCACACCAAAGCACACTTCTAGAACATGGTTTAAGGAGATATTTCTCCTCCCCAAGGCTGCCAAGAATGGCGCCATTTCTCCCTAGAAAATCATCAAAAAGTTAGTCTATGTGTTCAAGCTATCTTGTGACATATGTCTTGAACACTTTCAATCAATGATCAACTTTCAAGAAAAATTGTCACTCAAGACTCAAAGAATATTTTATATGGTCAATCAAGGCTTTCAATTCATTTCTAAAATGAAAATAATTATGTCTTTCAAACTCAAAAAGAATGATTTGTTTTTGTGGTCATTCAAGCTTTCCATCAAACTTTTTCAAGACAATATATCTTACAACACATTACCTATGCTTTGGAAATTTAAGTCTAGAAAATTTTCTCCTCTTTTTGGGCATGAGAAGCACGGTTTCTCTTCAGATTTTGCAGCCCAAAATTTTAAGTTTTTATGCATTTTTAAAGGTTTGAAAATAAGGTACATGCTAGCCATACTTTAGGACATGCATAGCTAGACTTTTCACCATGCTTTTAATGACTTTACACCATGCTTTGAACAAGATTTTTCCTCCCTCATGTGGCTGTAAAAGTGGCCGAATTCTTGCCCCGAAAGGCCTCCAACATTCAATTCATTCCACTTCTCTATAAATAGGTAGCTTAGGGAACTTGAAGCACCTTTGTTCATTTCACTAAAGCTTTGAGTTAGAGCACTTTGAGTTTCTTTCTCTCAAGTTCAAGAGCTCATCCTCTCCAACCTCTTCATCTTCTTCACTTCCTCTCAAATCCCAAACTCTAGGTAGGGAGCTCTTCAAGAATGCTTTCTTTTATTTTCATGCTCAATGTTTATCTTGCTTGAAAGTTGTGTTGTTAGTAAGTTTTTCTCCTAAGCATTATTTCGGTTTCTTCTTTTCTCTTCCTTTTCATTTTCGGCCTTAAGGCCATGGTAGTGAGAAGCTTGATAATGAGTGCTCCCAAAGATGAAACCATGAGTTCATCTTAAAATGAGGCCTCTAAAGCTTGAACCTTTCTTAAGAAAAAGTTCCATCATTTCTCCTTTTTCTTTCATTTTCGGCCTCAAGACCAAAATGAGGAGAACTTGATGATGAGTGCTCTCTTGGGATAACCATGTGTTCATCCTAAGATGAGACCTCTAAAGCTTGTGTTTTGTTTGAGAAAAGTTTTATCTTTTTCATGTTTTGGTTAAGACAAGGCTACATTTTTCATGAAAACTCTTTTTGAGCTTTTTGTTCCTAGATGTTTCGGCCATGGAGGCTTAAGGTGCTTGGAAAAATGGTAGCTTTGTAATGAGTGCTTCATGTTGGCCTTTGTCACACGAACAAACTCTAAAGCTTGAGTTTTTCCAAAGAAAGGTTTCTCTTTTTCAAGTCTTGGTCAAGAATGAGTTATGTTTCTTTGATGTCTTGAAACTTTCCTTTTCTTTTGTTTAGGTTTCGGCCATGAAGGCCTCTTGGACTTGAAATATGAGAAGCTTGATGATGAGAGTTGTGTGATGATGTTTGTCACATGAACAACCTCTAAAGCTTGAGTTCTTTAAAAAAAAATAAGTTTACTATTTTCAAGTTTTGCTCAAGACATAGTTATGTTTCTCTTGAACCTTGAAAACCTCATTTCTTTTCCCTTGAGTTTCGGCCTTGAAGGCTTTTAGGACTTAGAAAAATGGTAGCTTGATGATGAGGGCTTCATGTTAATGTATGTCACATGAACAAAACTCTAGAGCATAAATTTGGTTTCTAGGCCAAGTATGTTTCGGTTTCTTTCCTTTATGTTGGTCATGAGTTTTGTGTTGTTAATAAATGTAGAGCATTGTAAAATACTCAATGATGAGGACTTGAGATGTTGGTGTTTGAATCACCAAGATCTTGGTCCCTAGAGTTCAAAAATAAGGTTGTTTCCTCATGATGAGGATTCGGCCACCTCATGGACTTTGAGGATATGATTTTCTTTTATACAACTTAGCAACACTAGTGTTTTCTCTTCTTGTGAGGATGAGTTATGGGTTGAAACTTTGTTTCCTTTAAAGTCTTGCAAGAGCTCTAAACAAGATATAAAAGAAGTTGCATCCACGCTACGCTTATGCTTTGCATTACCACGATAATTTCTTAGCCCTTCACTAACACCCAAGATAATGAATGAACTTGCACAATGCACGTTATGTTTCAAGCTTTGCATCTCATTTTATATTTCAAGTCATCACTAAACTCTAAGAATAAGGATGGAGATGCATTTCATCTTTTACTTTGTGCTATCACTTTGTTTTCTAAAGGACTATAAAATGAAATGCATAGCACATTTATTCTATGTCATCACTTGAAACTTTAGAGCTCAAAGACTTGCCCATTTCATCTTAAGAAAAGAATTAAATCAAGGAGGTATCTCCTTGAACATCATTCGCCATGTGGTGTAAATGGCTCTAGGATGAGTTTCATTAAACTACAAGGGCCTATAATGCACGCCTTAGAATTTTTCTAAGCTTTGATGCACTTAACCAAGGTTTTAAACATGTTTTCAAGTTTTGAATCATTGTCAAGAGCAAGCTTCTAAATGGCTGCTCCCCTTGATCTTCCATGCTCAGGTTTGTCAATATAGACTTTGATTTTTCATGGTCTTGAAGTCCCAAATAGGTCCCAAGAGAAACTAGCAAGTTATATGGTTGAAAGAAAGGTTTTTCTCATGATTTTATGCCTTAAAGGTTTTCGGTTCTGCCTTAGTAATTTCAGCACCTTAAATTCTGTCTTGGGTGGTCTAAATATGTTGTAATACCTTGCCAAGTATGTGATAATTGTTCTAGACTCTTTAAAGCATTATTAGTGACTTTGTTTGCTTAATATGTGAATTCTAGAACTATAAAGAATGGCAAAATGAGTTTCTGCCCAGCCTTGATAAAATATTTAGAATCACATTAGATTATGTCTAGATGTGTGGGAGTGACTCATAATTGGCCTAGGTATTAATTATTGCACCATAGAAAAGCTCTGATGCGAGAAAGGGCTTAAAACGCATTTTCTAGAACACGTAATTCATCAAATATGAACAACTACATAAAGCTGTCCAACCATAATTAATTAGGATTTAGAACTTAATGGATTATGGTAATGAGGTTAATCAATCCCATAAACATACTAGAAAGTAATGGGAAAGTTGAGGTTACCCGATTTAGGGATTTTTACCTTAAGGGATGATTATGCTACTTCTAAGTTTGATGATGAATTGATGTGTTAGCTCATGACGTGTATGGTGCCATGTGAACTATTATCCCTATGTGATAGCTTGTATTAACATGTTATTATTTCTTTAAAAGAACTTTGGAGATGCCAAGGTAGTAATTATGTGCTATGCATTAATTATGTGGCATTTTAAAGAAACATGTTAAACTTAGGATGACTCAGAACATAAGAATGTAATCCTTTGAAACCACCGAATTAAGGGTGGGGACAATGTGATTCTAGCTCCCTAAACCCGTGACTTAAAGTCGGAAGTTGACTTATCCAAATGGATAAAGTCTAGATGCTAGTGACGACTAGTGTGGTATGAGCTCATAACCTAGAGTTTTCTCAAGAGGGAGAAATATTAGGGCGGCCCAGTTAAGTAAAGGTTCTTATGTCACCTAAGTAACCCAGTTATGTGATTTATGTTCCATGTGCCAGTTATATGATTTAGGTTCCATGTACCAGTTGTATGATTTATGTTCTACGTACCAAGCTACATGATTTATGTCTATGATTTTAGTATATAGCCTATGTAACACAAGTGCCATGTTAAAAAGAACGGATTCTCGGAAAATGAGATTTTGGAAAACTCATAATTGAACCTCACGATGTCCATTATTTTGTAAATAACCCGAGATTCCTCGGAGACGATATGATGACACCTAGGATAGAAGGAAAACCCTATCGAGTTTCTTTAGTAAGAATCTCACTCCTCTATCTTTCCTTTCCATTACGTCTTCAGAGCGAGATGGCGACCTTCTTCCTATTCATTGACACTCCACGGTGGGAGATCCACCACGACCCGGAGTATGGGTCCTATCATTTTGAGGGCCGATGTACCTTACGTGTATTCATGTTCGTTGGACGACCATTTTCGCACCGTGTCTATAGCTACCACTTCACCCCGGCATTCCCCTACGACGATCCCGCGATTTTCGAGCATGCACGACCACAATGGGAGCAGAACCTGCGGGCCCCTCTCGACCGCTCAGCCGATATGCCGTGTATGCACGTGTCACGACACAACACTCTCGGAGGAGGACCCTATAGGGATGTCCCTATGGGTCATGAGGACTCGCCCACTCTACCGCAAATGACCGACGGGCAGCGAGGAGACGGTTACTCAAATGGCCGGAGGGCTCCAAAGACCGTGACCACGACCTCGACGCTGGTGGCCCATCCAAATACAGTGGCATGCCTGGCACCGCCGAAGTTCCGCCCATGGATTGGCTACGCCCTCCATACCCGTGATCTCATTGCATAGACGGAGGGTAGACCTTAGTGCACGACACCACTAGTATGGATGAAACCTCTTTGTGTTGAGGTTATCCATCATAGATTGCACGGGGTCTAGATGTTTTCTTCGCCTGTTCGATGTATTTCTGTATTCTGTTGTATTTATATTTACATTACGTACTTGAAGAGTCCTGCCCAGTGGATAGGCATTTTATCTATGAGGTATTTCAGTTATGATTGATGTTATGTTTTGGAGCCATTCCTATGTTATCGTTCTGTATACTATGATACCGACTCGTGAAGTTACGCGCGGCTTCTATTTTAAGTAATGATTTCAAAAAAAAAAGTTGGCTCATATTTTCGTTAAGTCTATTTTCCAAGGAGATGAACCATGTCAGTAAGTAACGACTAATATTTGGCCTAAGTACGTACTAGTAGTATTGGGTCGAATATTAGGGTGTTACAATAAACATATAACCTCATGAATTCCTCATATGAATAACATTATCATCATTTGCATACTACATGCATCATCATAAAACATTCAAATGCTTACCCTTACGATAGCTTATGCTTTGACCCTTACGGGTCTTAATCTTGAGATATAGTTCTCTAACATCCGTCGCTCATATCTTTATGCACCTAAGGGCTCATAATTAATCATCATTCCTAATCCTCATGTTCATACTTAAATCTGAAAAGCATAGGGCAGAATCTCTAACTTGTATTTACGGGGTTCTAGAACTTACGTTTTAGACCCTTTCTCGGTTCCGTCTTCGCCGAAGGCGCTATAAATTAAATCTAAATCAATTATGAGACATTCCTATGCTTAAGGACTAATTATTAATCATGTTTATCATGTTGTAAGGGTGCTGGACAGAATCCAGAAAATTAAATGTTCTAAGAGTTCTACATTTGCATTTTTACGATTTTCTAGTTACTAGTTTTCCCATAGGTGCTAGAATTCAATTCTAATCCAAATGTTACCAAGTTTTTTATGTCTAAACAATCTAAATCTGATTATGTTCCCATTAAAACAGTTTGGAGAAGTTCCAAAAGCAAATGGGTTAAAACTATGTCAAATTCCAATTTTACGGTATTTCTAGTTAGCTAGTTTCTTACCTATCATGCATAGGATCACTTCTACATCATCATATGATATTTTCACACATTCCAACACATCAAAACATCATCATACAGCATCACACTCATCATATCAGAACCGAAAACATTTAACTTTAATAAGAGAGTTAAATTGACGTTTCTAGGTACATAAGTTAACTAGTTTCTCTTGGAATCAATCTAGAACTTCTAAAACTCTTTTCAAAACATTTTGATTCATCAAGAGGCTAAGAGAAGCCTTAGGTCACTGACCAATACATATTCCATCCCCTAAAAGATAATAAAATCACAACTTGTGATGACATAACCTTATAAAGTTTTGTAAAGCTTTAAGGAAAACTTAAAACATAGACTATTGGTCCTAGTAGCTAGATGAAAACTCATTGCAGGTCCATCATCACTACTTGGCCGAAAATATGCGTTCAAAGAATGGTTTCACATTAAACTTTAACTTGGAATGAAATGGGCAAGTCTTTGAGCTCTAGGTTCTTAAGTTACGACATAACATAAACATGCTCATGCTTTTCATTTTTAATCTTGCTTACAAAATAAAGTGATGACATAAATTAAATATACAAGGCATAAACTTAAACGTGCAAGCTTGAAAGTAAATATGCGAGGCATAAACTTTAAACGTGCAAGCTTGAAAGTAAAGATGTAAGGTTCAATTCTTCATTTTAGTGCTCTTGGCCCAACAACAATCGACTTTAAGGCCGAAATAGAAAGGCATTCAAGAAATTAATTAGATGATAATGCAAGTTCAATTCTTTATTTTAGTGCTCTAGGCCCAACAACAATCGACTTTAAGGCCGAAATAGAAAGGCTTCGAGAATTGAATTAAGTGATGATACAAGTTCCATTTTAATCTTCATGTTCTTAGATGATAGCTAGAAAGTAAAGATGCATAGCAAGAATGTAAATATGAATGCAAGCATAAAATAAATTATGCAAGTTCATTTTATCTTTCTAGAGCTCTTAACAAGACTTTAAAGGAATTTAAACCATAACCCAAACTCATCCAAACAAGGTAAAGTCAAGCTTAGAGTTCTTAAAACTCAACATAATATTCTTAGGAAATCAAACCATGTAGCTTAGAAAAATTAAGGAAATGGCCGAAATCTTCAAGAAGAGAAAGGAACATTTTAAAACTCTAGAGTTCATGATCTTGATGATATATTAACACCAACATCATGAGTCCTCATCATTGAGTTCATAGACCCATTTTAAAACATCATCAAAGCTAAAGTTCTCAAGAGTTCAAGAAAGGAAGAACTAGAAATATTTTCGTTCAAGAACAAAGATCAAGCTCTAGAGTTTGTTTCAAGTGATGAACATCATCATGAAACTCTCATCATCAAGCTCTCATTTCTTCATTCCCAAAGGCCCATGGCCGAAAATGGAAAGGAAAAAGGAATGGAAGAGAAGTTCTAAAAAGAATCAAGAGAAACTATAAACATAAAGCTTAGAACAAGAACTTTAAAGAAAGGAATACTTGAAAGAAAATCCCTACTTGGTGTAATGAACTTGAAGATGGAAGAAGAAGATGAAGAACTTTGAAGAACTTGAAGAACACTAGAACTTTGAGAGAAAAGAAAAGCTTTGAGTGTTCCTAAACTTAGCAAATGATCTAAAAGTGGTGCAAGCTCCTCAAGGCATTCTATTTATAGAGAAATGAAACAAATGGAGGGAGCTCATGGTGGAGGATGGCTTCGGCCATGTGTGCAGATTGGAGGGCATCCCATGAGTTCCATGAGGTGAGATAATGTGGTCTTGAGGCATGGTGAGGTATGGTTCAAAGCATGGTGAGGTATGGCTCAAGGTATGGCTCAAGCATGGCTCTTTGAGTGAGAAAACAATTTAATATGTGTGGTAATTGGAGAGAGATGGCCGAATATGCATCAGCCCATGTGTGGTTGTGTTTGCATTTTAATTGTGGTTTAGAGTTGTGTTTAGGTGTGTATCTTTGATTATGCTTAAGATTAGGAATTTGTAAGAAAGTGTTTAGGTAAGGGAAATGGATAATTAGGGTGGTCTAGACATAATTAAGGAGTGGTCTTGCACCATTAATGAGTTAAATTCTCAATTTTAGAGTCTAAACAACTCTGGACACATTTCCTTGATTTAAGGAATTGGAGAGAGAAAACACTATTCAAGATTCCAAGACTAGGAGTCTTGAGTTCTAAAAAGGGATTTAAGTTTAATCTAAGCAATTTTAGGTTCTAATTAACTTTAATAAATTATTTTGACTCTAGGTTAATTAGGGAAATAAATTAATCTTCGTTTAGAGCCTAATATTGCTTAGGTTTGCTTAATTACGTCATTAAGCTCAAAAACACTATTCTAGGGGCAAAATCGTAATTTTGCACTAAAACTGCCCGGGACCACCGGGACTTGAACAGAGACCTCTAGACATATGAAAACGTGTTTTTAAACCTCTAGGGAAAGTTCCGGGCTCAAACGGCACCTTTACCCGCGTAAAAACGCTATAGGGGTATTTTGGTCATTTTGACTAAATCGCTGAAACGAAATTTTCGCTCCAAAGCATTCAAAGGCCATTCAATCCCCTTCAAACATTGAGTTGACCCTTCGAGGATGAGCGAGTTGGTTACCTCGACTGGTCGAAAATGACCTCAGGGGCATTTTGGTCGTTTCCCTCAGACAGAAAAATAGGGGTGTTACATTTATCTTTGCCAACTAATCCATAACTTCATTGAAATCTTCTAGGGTTTGACATGCCACATGAGTCAATTCTCGACAACTATCATTCATTGCCATAACACGGCTGTTGTAGCAACTATCTCCAAGTGAACCGCTGGGGCCATCTACTAGTGACATTCTTTCCTTAGCTCTCATGGTCCATCTTTTTAAAATCAGGGATTCAGGAATTCTGTGCACATCAAGACAAATCATGACATTAATTATGTGCACGCATGGAATACCAAATGACTCCATCATTTGACATGAACATTTCAACTTCTTATTAGATGGCCAGTATGATACATGCCACCTTTTAGTAGAATCGCAATATTTGCTCAAAACAAATATTACACTAGCTGCAGTTTCCTTCCATTCAATAACTTTCACACAGTCGATGCCTTCAACAATAGAGAATGAAAAGGACGAAAAACTGCTCTTGTGTATAGTGAAGTGGCCGACCACTCCAACGCTTGCAACTGAGTTCGCATCATTGGGAACCTATAAGTAGACTTGAAATCTGCCTCCACCTTATTATTGTGCAAAAATTCCAAATAGTGATGGAAATTGAGTAGTAATTCTGTTAAATTGTAACCACGTTGGACGTACTTATCAACTTGTGAATGTAATGCCTCGCATCTCGAAGTAGTCCTTAAGCCAACAAAAAAATTCCCTCTCATGTGAGTTGTTGCCCACATGCCTTTCTTTTCATACATGTCTAAAACCCAGTTGTTATTCTGCACCCCAAACTTTTCCACCATCTGAACCCACTTCTCCTCAAATTCATTAATTTCAATATCACCAATCATGCATCTTTTCAACTCTTGTGTAAACATTGCCTTTGAAACATTGCTTGTCACATTTCTTAGCAGATGCCATGCACAAAGACAGTGATGTGCATTCAGAAAAACTCTTCTAACAGCATTTCTCATAGCCAAGTCTCCATCTGTAATCACCCGCTCTGGACATTTTCCTTTCATAACCTCTAAAAATTTCTCTGAAAGCCATACACAGGTCTCTTTAGTCTCATTAGAAACAATAGCAGTCCCAAAGACAATTGTTTGTAAATGATGATTTACTCCTGAAAACACAACCAATGGGCACCTATACTTATTGTTTCCATACATTGCATCAAAAGCTAACACATCTCCAAAAACTGCATAGTCAACCTGGCTTTTACCATTTACCTAAATTAGGTGATGCAATAATCCATCATCATCAACTTCGTGCCTCCAATGTAACACCCTAAATATTAGTTAAAAATTAATTTGAGCTTTATTAGTCGCAATTTCAAAAATTTGACAGTTTTAACAATGATCAGGACAATCCAACGGTTTTGTAAAAAAAAAATATGAATAGTAACTTGCGGGCCCTGCAAGCTCTCCAGGAAGTGGAAACCCTAAAATTGGGCCACAGAGATGTCCAAAATTGGGAAATTATAAGATTAAGGTTAGAAATGAAGTTTTATACTTAGAATTAAATTTTGGGTAATATCTAATTACCCAGGTACGGTATTTAACCTGTTCGGTAAAATTTCGATGTACGATTTCTGACACCGAAAGATAGTTTAATCTTTGTAAAAGGATAATGTTTATCCTTTGGAGCCAAGCGTAAGGTTAGGATTTAATCTTGAATTACAAGATCAAATCCTAGCCATTAATCTTATTTTCTTGGTCAAAGAATATAGATTTTATATTAAGATAATGATTTAAACATAGTATAAGATAAATATAAACCACCTAACTTCATTATTTCTTCTCCCAAGGTCGGCTAGCTTTAGAAACTGTAGAAACTCCATTTCTTCTTCACATAAACCTTGCAAACTTGTTTCCAAACTCCAAACTCATAGCCTAGATTTGTTAAAACCCCAAACTTCCTTCACTAAACTTGTTCTACACATCAATATCTACCATTATAACCGATTGAAATTTTAATTCCTCACTTTGATATCTCATACTCCTTTACCTAAGGAAGGGTTTGGTGTGGATTTAGGAGCTTTGAAGTGGATCAATCTTGGAGCACCTTGGAGCCAAGGATCCAAAAGACACCAAAAGTAGGGTTTTCTTTGGTCTTTTCTTTCCAATTTTATGCTGGACTTTTCTGATTGTGTATAGTCCGAAATTTCTAGATATATTGGTTGATAATATGTTGATATTGATGTTTTAATTTTGGTGGAGTGTTTGGTGCTGTGGAAAAATCATTTTTATCAAAAGAGATTTTGAAGTGGTTTGCTGGATTTTCAGTTTTCTTGCTAGCAGTGATTGTTCACGAATTTTCTGAGGACATTGTGGGTGTTTTCATGAGCTATAAAAATTATATGTTGAAGATAACATCCTAGGATAGTTTCATGAATTTTCTTGAGCTCTGGTTTTGATTCCTAATGCCTTGAGAAATTCAAGAACTGAAGTGGTAATTATGCTGCCTGAAACATTGAATCTAAAGTTGTGAACTTGTGAAATTTTATTAACAAAGCAAATGATCGAATTATTAGCTGAAATGTTCACAAGATGTTGAGGACATATTGAGGTCCAACATGAAATTTTTGTACAAAGTTCTGGGTTCATTTGATGGGGTAGAAAAATTGAGACTTCTGGCTATTGGCTAAGAGTGTGTAGTTTCTGACCTCTGAAATTGTGAGATTTTATCAATATAGTTAGAGACCTTTTATATCCAAAATTTTTATGGAACTTTATGGACACATTAAAGTGTCTTAGATAATTTTTATAGCCTTCAATTTGATGGTTTGAATTCCATATTAAATTGTCTTACTTGAGTGAAAAATCTGCCAATGTGCTGAAATTGTGATAATGCCCTGAATTAGTGACCTAATGGCAATTGGTTCAAGTTTGATGTGTATGAATGCATGCCCTAGACTTCTAAGATTATTTTATGAGGAATGAATGAATGATATACATAGGTTTGAAGTATTATGAGATCCGAGAATTATGTTCATGCATATAGAAATGTTATGCATGTATATGTGAGCTTGAGGATGATGTATGTGCCAAGTGAAAAATGAAGTCCCCTTTAGTATAAAAAGGGCACGAAGAGGTCCCCGATAGGGCACGAAAAGGTCCCTATTAGGGCACGGAAAAGTCCCTATTAGAGCATAGAAAAGTCCCCTTTATTATGTCAAGGGCATGAAAAGATCATCGAAATTGCCATTTACACACATATGTTTTGTTAAATTATTGGTCTTGAAGGAATTTCTACAATCCTGAATGTCATGAAATGCATGTTTTAAGTGATTGAATAATAAAAGAAACCCACTTCAGAAAGGTGATTTTAGAACTTTAAAATGAACATTTTATATATATATATATATATATATATATATATGTATATAGCATGCTCACACTTTCTTAATAAACCAAAGTGGCTAGGGTGATGACGATGACATTATGATTGTGTAATTGGGGAGTTACCCTACTGAGAATTTTAGAATTCTCACCCCTATGTGTTTGTGTTCCCGTGTCATCTCCAGGTTGATCCCGAGAACAAGGAGGCTACTTTATGAAAGGAAATCAGATTTGTTGTAGTTTACAGTTGAAGTTTGTACAAACTGTACTTAGTCATATGTTTATGTCTGTATTTATAATAGAGACCGGATGTGTATTAAAGCTCATAGAAGAGCTTCCTTTTGTACTCAACCTTATAATCAATAAATGTTTATTTCTTAGTCATATATGTTAATAGAACTACGATTTAGTTACTTCACAATTCAATCGAACTTGCTATAGATATTTAAGAAAGGTCCATTAATTTATAAGTAACAACTTCTCAAGTATGATGTTATAACTTAAAAATCATGTCATACATGGGAAGATGTTACATCCAATACATCAACAGGTCTAATCTTGAAAGCTTACGCAGGTACACAAGTGCCTCATTTGCATTTCCATGCCACATTCATCATTGCTTGTCTATTTGAGTGTACATTTCCTTTATTCGAAAACTCAAGTGTTCATAACCTCCGGCTTCACATGCAAGAAACCCATATATTTTAGAAGTGCTGACACCAACATCTTTCATCGTATTCAGTTTATCTATGTCAACTTCTGTCATCCTTCTTTGTGATCGAACCATTCCACAAAACTTCGGACCCAATAGATTGTGATTATGCTCATCATCAAACATGAAAACACACTAACGACTACTCATCTTATCAACATGAACACACAGTTGGGCAAAACATCCACACCTTGTCAATGGCTTAGCCTCCTTTTGATGATTTGGAAGTTCCAAATATTTTCTAGCTTAAGCTCCCTCTTCACAACAAACAAATGTTTGCCACAATATGCTGCCGTCATTCTGACTTCGTCCAACCTTGTGCTTCCTTGTACCAAAACCATTGGTCTTTGCATAAAGATTGTAAAATGCATACGCCACATCCAGGTTAGCAAATTCGTATTTCTTTACATCCTTAACACTGAGACTTTGGAAGTCAATTGACCGCAGCCTGTCTATGCTTTCAATGAACAAGTCTTCATTGTAACGCCCCAATTTTTACTGTAATTTTTACTGTCATTAGAAATTACCGAATTACCGTAGGTAATTATTACATAAGATTTGAGGCCAAACAATCCTCAATAAAGGAATATAACATTAGAAGAGAGCTTAGGAATGATTCATGCGAGAGTCGCAACTCCCGAATTTCTGTACATATAAAATGACCAAAATGCCCCTGAAGTTATTTTACTCAGAAAATGAGGATCGTGGGCCCCACTATTCTCAAGGGGATGTTTTGAGGATAATAAGGGATTGTTTGTGTTATATGTGTTAATAGAGCAGAAGGATCTCAATTTTGAGTTCCGACGCGCGAAATGACCAAAACGCCTCAATTTGTTTTAACTCCGATGAAATTCGTGCTGACCGAGCCGAACCTCACTAAAATGTTTTAAAATGTGTTTTTAAGCCATGATTAACCATTGGTTAAGCTCGGGTGGTCTCGGGCAATTTTTAAGTGAAAGTACGATTTTGCCTGCTTTTGGCGATTTTGCGAATTTCTGGATTTTTGATTCGTATACCGAAACCTAAGCAATATTAGGCTCAAATTAAAGCTTATTAAATTCTAAATATTAATCTAGAGTCAAAATTATGTATTTAGATTGATTAGAACCCAAAATTGCTCAAAAACACCCAAATTGCTTACTAATTCACTTAAGCCATTAACCGTAAATTCTCTAAATTACATGAATACCTTGCCTACATCTAAATAATGCATGGAACACACAAATTTCACTTCTTTGGGCTGTAATGGACGAAATTATTGATGCCATTATGCAGCTGAATTATTGCCAAAAGTTGCACTAAAACAAAATGCCAAAATGTCACCATAAGAGACATAATTCCTTAATTTCATACAACTTTGTCTAAAATGATTTTTCCTCCCTTATTTCTCCTGAAAAATTCCGTCCACTACCTCATCATTTTGGCCAATTAGAAGCCTCAAAATCTTCTATAAATAGGCTTGCTTGAGTGGTCTTGGAATGCTTGGTTCATAACTAGTTTTTAGGAGCACCAAAAGCTTTCTTTCTTCCTCCTCTTTGGCTGAATTCTTTCTTTAATTTTTCAAGGAGATTTTGTTTCATTTCACTTCAAGAAATCAAGTTCTCTTCCTCTTCTTCAACTCATATTAGGTAGGGAGTAGTTTCTAAATTTATTTCTATGCTTTGAGGAGTTGTGTTTTTAGCTCAAAATGATAAAATTATGAACTTACCTTAGCTTTTCATTTCGGTTTTCCTCTTCAATTTTTCTTTAACCAATTAAGCCATATGGCCTAAGTGGAACTAAGATGATGGCTTGATGATGAGGACCTTGAGGGTGGGTTGTAAATCCATCACAAGTTAGGCCTCTAAAGCTTGAAAATTCCACTTGATGCAAAACTTTAAAGAATAATGCTTTATGATGCTAAAACAAAGATTTTTAGTTTAGAACTTGAAAGATGTATTTTCCTCTTATGTTTTAATTCTTGTTAAGATATGTGTTGGGTTGAATTTATAATTCTTTTAAAGTCTTGAAGGAGCTCTAGTAAAGAAACAAAATGAATTTGCATCCATGATTAAGTATAACCATGTTTACCTTCTATGTCATCACTAAATTTTCAAGAATGAATAAATGAACTTGCATTTCTCATGTTTAAATTCCAAGCTTGTATTTCATGTTTATGTTTCAAGTCATCACTTAATCTTTCAAGATAATAAAGAGGTTGCATCTCATATTTAATTTATGCTCTCACTATATTTTATAATGGCTAAAAGAATCAACGCATGGCATGTTTATTTTATGCCATCACCTAAAGATCCTAGAGCTCAAAGACTTGCCCATGTATCACAAGCAAAGAAATATGATTATTGAAGTTAAAGAATTTATTCTTTAAAAAGTCTTGAGATTGGAGCTTAAAAAGATGTAATAATAATTCTCTTCTCTCTCTACTGGTCTTGTGCGGACTACCGCCGCTCCGATTTCTTAATATTCTCTTCTCCTTCTACTGGTCTCTTCTCCCTCTATCGGTCTGTCATGGACTACCGCCGCTCCGGTTTCTTAATATTCTCTTCTCCCTCTACTGGTCCTGTGCGGATTACCGCCGCTCCAATTTCTTGCGTCATGTTTATATTTCAAGTTCTTGCATCATGTTTAATTTTCAAGTCATCACCTTAAATCTTAAAGATAAAGAAATGGAATTGCATATCATGTTTATAATTCCAAGCTATCACCTTATAAAGATAAGATTAAAATAAGGTTGCATAGCATGTTTATAATTCTAAGATGTCACCTAAATCTCTAAAGCTCAAGACTTACTCCTTTTATCTTAAGTGAGAATTTTAATTGTGAAGATCCTCCCAAATTTGACAAAAGAACTAGTTTCTAAATGAGTTTTAAGGCTTTGCAAGGATTTTACGGGGAACTAGTATTTTATATGCACTTAAAATATGATTCTATGTAATTGCATGAGGTTCATGATTCGGCCACTGATCTGAGTTTAGTATCAATGTGTGATAATGATTTGATATGATTGAAGTTGTGATAATTATGGTTTATTGTTAAGAGAATGATTCATAATTGGTTTAGTAACTAATTAGTTCTATAATTGATAATTCTATGTAAGGATTGGATGCTTATTGAATGATTTCCTGGCTTGCATGTTATAGTTGTTGTTGCAAATAATGAGAATGCTTATACACGAAATGTTCTTTATTATGTAAAATTTACCTTTGTTGCTAGAAGAAAGTGTATCATTGTACAAGTGTAATTTGGAAAGGTTCTGGCTAAGGAAAGACTTGGTATTTAAGCGTGTCCATTGTGACCCACCTCTCTTTCCTGGGAATCTCCCATATGCATGATTACAGTTGATATATATTATTCTAGCTTAAGACTATAAATAAGCAAATGTTATGATGTTTATGAATTGTATTATGATATAACATGCAAAGATTTAACGGTGACTTAAACTTATAAGAAAATGATCCTTTGGAACCATCAGACTATAGGTGGTGAAAAGGTGATTTTAGCCCCCTAACCCGTTCTCTCAAAAGGGTAGAGTCGGGACCTTAGCTTATCAAAAGGGATAAGTATATGCTAGTGACGACTAGTAAAGTATGAGCTCATAACCTAAATTACTCCCAAAAGGGTGGAGTATAGGGTGGCCTAAGGAAAATAATGATGATGATAAGATTTTAAGTCACCTAAGGCACTAAAGAAATGAAATATGTGCACTATGTCCACGTGTAGCTAATATTATATGACGTTCTTTTATGCATGTTATTTGATAATGATGATGAGGAAAATGATGTAATGATAAAGGAAAAGTTCATTGTAAATATGACATGTTAAGATTATGATGCATTATAAGATGCATGATTAAAAATTGACGAACCTCGGTTAAGTATTTGTCCGAACTTAAAATGAATCTTTCCATGCTCACTATTTTAGAATAATCCCGAGGTTCCTGGGGACTTTGATGATGACACTGTAGAAGGAGGTACCTTACTGAGAATTCTTTAGCAAGATTCTCACTCTCTTTTCTTTATTTCCGTCATTGTCTCCAGATTCAGATGGCGACATTCGTCCTGTTCGTTGATACCCCTACTTGGGAATTTCACTATGATCCGGTGCATCGCTCGTATCATTTTGAATGGAGGTCTTGTGATTCGTGTTTTTATTTACATAGGTCGTCCATTTGCACATTCTGTCCCTAGTTATCGATTTTCTCCTACTTCTCCCTATGGTGATGAAATGGTTTTCGAACATGCACGTCCACTTGATGAAAGGATGTTACGTTCTTATCCCGCTTCATCTGTTGTCCATGGATTTCCAGAGTATGTTCCCGAGATGAGATATTACGGCTGATCCTTCGTGAGGACACTCCTACTCATGTATATTCTCGAGCTCTGCTCCTACTCCCACACGTGTAAGAGAGGGTAGTGAGGAAACAGTTGTTCAGCCGAGGTTAGCAAGAAGGCCGTCCATACGACCCCAGCCTGGTGCATATCGTGTGTCCCCTCCCGAGGGAGCTCATCAGTGGATCGGATTTATTCCCCAATTTCCAGGACAGTGGCCATAGAGGGTTCTTAGTAGATTTATGTGTGATCATGCACCCTAGTTTTAGGATAACCTTCCCGGCTTATGGAGTTATCTAGTTTAGGGGCATGTATTTCCTTAAGTATATTTTCTTTTATGGGTTTGCATAAGATAATGATATATGAACATAACCCACCCTTTGAGTGAGGTTATTGTATGTAAATATATGCTATAATGTGCTTATGGATGTTATATGATGGAGCCTAAGTGATATATTCTTAAACGTCTTATTATACTCCGCTTACTCATTCACGTTGTACTCGGCTTACGTTTTCAATTATGTGTTAAAAAAAAAAATGGCTCGTAATTTCACTAAGTATTTTCAAATTATGAAGAAAGAACCAAAGCAAGGAGTAAAGTCTAGTCATTAATCAGATTCAACCTAGGTGTATCTGGTTAATTACTAGGGTGTTAAATTCATAAATCCCCCCTCTATCTTCATTGCTTAATGACTTCCTTCAACTTCCTTCAAAACCAAAAAAAAATCATAGCTGGTTCCAAACCACAATTTGAGGGACACATCAACTGCGCACATAATACTTGGCCTACCATATTACTTGCCAGGTTTGAAGCCAGGTTTGAAGATGATGCCTCTACATAATGAGCCATTGAAATGGTCTAGCACAAACTCGTTGCATCCACATCAAATAAAATCATCTTTTTCCCAAATGTGAACAAAACTACTGGCACACAGATCGCCATACATTGTAAATATTACAAGCACAACAATAATTAAAGTTTCATCTAATCACTATTGTCAACTATTTTATAATCCTTTCAAACTAAGACTAACAAAGAAATTTGAATAATAATCAACTTCTTCACCACAGTTATTCCTTAACCACCTTTCATGGACTCTACCTGACGACCACAATTACCGGCACTAGTGATTTCTATAACACCCCGATTTTTCTGTCCGAGGGAAATGACCAAAATGCCCCTGAGGTCATTTCCTGACCCGAATTCGAGGGTAACCAACTCGGTCGTCCTCGAAGGGTCAACTCAATGTTTGAAGGGGATTGAATGGCCTTTGAATGCTTCCGCAAGCGAAAATCTCGTTTTCAGCTTTGGTCAAAATGACCAAAATACCCCTATAGCGTTTTTACGCGGGTAGAAGTGCCATTTGAGCCCGAAACTTTCCCCAGAGGTTTAAAAACATGTTTTCATGTGTCTAGAGGTCTATGTTCAAGTCCCGGTGGTCCCGGGCAGTTTTAGTGCAAAATTACGATTTCGCCCCTAGAATAGTGTTTTTGAGTTTAATGACGTAATTAAGCAAACCTAAGCAATATTAGGCTCTAAACAAAGATTAATTAATTTTCCTAATTAATCTAGAGTCAAAATAATTTATCAAAGTTAATTAGAACCTAAAATTGCTTAGATTAAACTTAAATCCCTTTTTAGAACTCAAGATTCCTAGTCTTGGAATCTTGAATAGTGTTTTCTCTCTCCAATTCCTTACATCAAGGAAGTGTGTCTAGAGTTGTTTAGACTCTAAATTGAGGATCTAACTTACTAATGGTGCAAGACCACTCCTTAATTATGTCTAGACCACCCTAATTATCCATTTTCCTTACCTAAACACTTTCTTACAACTTCCTAACCTTAAGCATAATCAAAGATACACCTAAACACAACTCTAAATCACAATTAAATTGCAAAACAAACCTCCCCTTGGCTGTAACATGGCCGAACAGCCATGCCCCCTTTGGCCACATGTTTAATTATTTTCTCACTCAAAGAACCATGCTTGAGGCCATACCATGAACCATACCTCACCATACTTTGAGCCATACCTCACCATGCCTCAAGACCACATTATCTCACCTCATGGAACTCATGAATGCCCTCCATTTCTGTACCCTCATGGCCAAAACCCCTTCAGCCACACACACACTTCATTTGTTTCATTTCTCTATAAATAGAATGCCTTGAGGAACTTGCACCACTTTTAGATCATTTGCTAAGTTTAGGAACACTCAAAGCTTTTCTTTTTCTCTCAAAGCTCTTGTGTTCTTCAAGTTCTTGGAGTTCTTCATCATCTTCATCTTCTTCTTCCATCTTCAAGTTTATCACACCAAGTAGGGATTTCCTTTCATGTATTCTTTTCTTTAAAGTTCTTGTTTCAAGCTTGATGTTCATAGTTTCTCTTGTTTCTTTTTAGAACTTCTCTTCTACTCCTTTTTCTTTTCATTTTCGGCCATAGGCCTTGGAGAACAAAGGAATGAGAGCTTGATGATGAGGGTTTCATGATGATGTTCATCACTTAAAATAAACTTTAGAGCTTGATCTTTGTTCTTGAGTAAAATACTTCTAGTTCTTCCTTTCTCCAACTTTTGGAATCTTTAACTTTGATGATGTTTAAAAATGGTTCTAAGGACTCAATGATGAGGTCTCATGATGTTGGTGTTAATATATCATCAAGATCATGGACTCTAGAGTTTCAAAAATGTTCTTTTGTTTTCCTTGAAGTTTCGGCCATCTCCTTTTCTTTTACATGCAAAATGTTTTGATTTTTCTAAAAATGTTATGTTAAGTTCTAAAAACTCTAGACTTTACTTTATCTTGGTTTGATGAGTTTGGGTTGAGGTTTAAGTTCCTTTAAAGTCTTGTTAAGAGCTCTAGAAAGATAAAATGAACTTGCATAATTTATTTTATGCTTGCATTTATATTTACATTCTTGTTATGCACCTTTACTTTCAAGCTATCACCTAAGAACATAAAGATTAAAATGGAACTTGCATCATCACTTAATTTAATTCTCAAAGCCTTTCTATTTCGGCCTTAAAGTCGATTGTTGTTGGGCCTAGAGCACTAAAATAAAGAATTGAACTTGCATCATCACCTAATTAATTTCTTGAATGCCTATCTATTTCAGCCTTAAAGTCGATTGTTGTTGGGCCAAGAGCACTAAAATAAAGAATTGAACCTTGCATATTTACTTTCAAGCTTGCACGTTTAAGTTTATGCCTCGCATATTTACTTTCAAGCTTGCACGTTTAAGTTTATGCCTTGCATATTTAATTTAAGTCATCACTTTATTTTGTAAGCAAGATTAAAAATGAAAAGCATGAGCACTTTTATTTTATGTCATAACTTAAGAACCTAGAGCTCAAAGACTTGCCCATTTCATTTCAAGTTAAAGTTTAAGTGAATGCTTTCCTTGAATGCATGTTTTCGGCCAAGTAGTGATGATGGACTTGCAATGAGTTTTCATCTAGCTACAAGGACCAATAGTCTATGTCCTAAGTTTTTCTTAAAAGCTTTACAATCTTTACAAGGTTATGTTATCATGAGATATGACTTTATTCCCTCTTAGAAGATGAAGTATATTTTGGTCATTGACCTAAGGCTTCTCTTAGCCTCTTGATGAATTAAAATGATTTGCAAAGAGTTTTAGAAATTCTAAATTGATTCCAAGAGAAACTAGTTAACTTATGTACCTAGAAATGTCAATTTAAATCCTTTACTGAAGCTAAATATTTTCGGTTCTGATATGATGAGTGTGATGCTGTATGATGATGTTTTGATGTGTTAGAATGTGTGAAAATATCATATGATGATGTAGAAATGATTCTATGCATAATAGGTAAGAAACTAGCTAACTAGAAATACCGTAAAGCTAGAATTTAACATAGATTTGACCCATTTGTTTTTGGAACTTATCCAAACTGTTTTAATGGGAGCATAATCAGATTAGGATTGTTTAGACATGAAAAACTTGGTAACATTTGGATTAGAATCGAATTCTAGCACCTATAGGGAAACTAGTAACTAGAAAATCGTAAAAGTGCAAGTTTAGAACTCTTAGAACATTTATTTTTCTGGATTCTGTCCAGCACCCTTACAACATGATAAACATGATTAATAATTAGTCCTTAAGCATAGGAATGCCTCATAATTGATTTAGATTTAATTCATAGTGCCTTAGGCGAAGACAGAACCGAGAAAGGGTCTAAAACGTAAGTTCTAGAACCCCATAATCACAAGTTAGGAATTCTGCCCTATGCTATTCAGATTTAAGTGTGAACATGAGGATTATGAATGATGATTAAGTATGAGCCCTTAGGTGCATAACATATGAACGACGGATGTTAGAGAACTATATCTCATGATTAAGACCCGTAAGGGTCAAAGCATAAGCTACCGTAAGGATAAACGATTGAATGTTCCATGATGATGCATGTGGTATATAAATGATGATGATGTTATTCATATGAGGAATTCATGAGGATATATGTTTATGTGGCATAAAGCAAATTTGAAAGGAATTCGGCGTAATGCCTTTGTGCCGTCGAATTTCCGACGAATTTGGGGACTTAAAGAGATTTTGAAAATTAAGGTACTAAGATGGGTTCTAGGATGACACCAGTTCGGCCGAGCACCTCCATAGAACTCATGTGACATCGGTACCCATTTATACTCTTAGGTGACACCGGTTCGGCCGAGCACCCCTAAGAGAATTGCCCCCTAACCCATACTCAAATAGTCAGGATTTATGATTTATGATACGCTTATCGTTAAGTGGTAAGTAAGAACTAGTGACGACTAGTTAAGGTATGAGCTCATAACCTAGATATGTGACACGTTCTGGGTGACACCGGTTCGGCCGAGCACCCCCAGTTCGATTGTCTTTTAGGGTGGCCCATGAGGAAGAGAAGTTTCATGATTATGATTATGTCACTAAGTTTGTCCCGTATGAATGTTTCTATTGCCACTTTATGGCACTAAGTATGATGATACTTGATGTTATGTTTTATGTATGTGCATTAGGTAGTGTCATGCATACATCTTCTATTATGTTGCATTCATGACATTAAGATCATCCTAAAATGAATGGACCTTGGCTAAAGTATATTTTAAAGTTTAAAATGAACCTAATGCATGTTCAGTAATTTTGTATAATTAAACCCAAGGTTCCTGAGGACGTAGATGATGACACCTAGGTAGTAGGAGGCCCTACTGAGATTCTTTAGCAAGATTTTCACTCCCTCTATCTCTTTCTTTTCGTCATGTCTTCAGATGGAGACGTTCGTAGTGTTCATGGACACGCCGATATGGGAGGTGCACCATGACCCGGACCACGGGTCATTCCATTTCGTGGGTCGATGCACGGTTAGAGTATTTATGTTCATGGGTCGACCTTTCACTCCCCCTGTACATTCCCATCGTTTCTCCCCCGTCTCACCTTTTGGCGATGACCTGGTGTTCAAGCGCGCACGTCCCCGAGAGGAGAGGCTTCGCCGTACCCCACCGTCCACGTCCGCCGCCCGAGACTATCCCCAGTATGTGCCCCGTTGCCCATCGTCTTTTTCGGAGACGGATCCTTCCAAGGACTCGGCAACCCAGGTACCCTCCGAGGGATCTTTCCCCACCATACCCATGGACCTTGGGGAGGGTAGCGAGCCTTCCGTGACTCAGCTGAGGCTTGCACGACGACCGGAGATGAGGCCACACCGTGGAGGTCACTTCCGAGCCCCGTCCCGCCTATTCACACCGGAGGAGCTTGCTCAGTTTCCTAGTTACGTACCACGCTCGAGGGATAGTTGCCAGTAGGAGGCTGTGGATGGCCCGGGTTAGAGCACACACCACTTAGATGGGGATAAACCTTCTTTTGATTTGAGGTTATCCCATTAGATGCACTCGGGTAGGGGAGTAGATCATGTTTATGTTTATGTTGTATTTCCTTTCATGTATTTTCCTTGTACTAAATTAAGTCCCACACGTATAAGTGGGCAAGTTATATATATATGAGATGGTATTCAGTGTTATTCATGGTGTGCCTTATGCTATGACGTTATGAAATGTATGTTTTGTTCGTTACATGATATATCGCATCACGCGGCTCTCACTTTGTCTTTCAAAAAAACATTTACTCGTATTTTCCGCTAAGTATTTCTAAGTAAAATTGAGAACTATGAAGTGACAAACTAATGATTAACCTAAGTATGTTTTAAAGTATTGGGTTAAAAATTAGGATGTTACAATTTCAACATATTAATCAACAAAAAAAGTATGAGAAAAAGAAAACCATAGATACATCATGCTTACTAGCATAAACAAAACAAGAAGCAGGATAAATACCAGATGGTATCGTTTAACAACAGCCAAAAAAAATACCCCAATCAGCACCCTGATTCTTGCCTCTAACAGCAACCCCTGCAACAAGTTCGGTAGCTATCCTAAACTTCTTACAACCCCTGGACAACACAATATACCTATGGATGGACTCTCTGTAATGATTCCTTGCGCTTACCGACTCCACTTGCAAATAGGTTCTTCAGCATACAAAAGTCGACGGACAGCACCTTTGGCCTGTCGTCGATGGGGAGAAAGAAATGGGTTGTAGAACTGACATAGAACGGAGGAATCTCACTCGAATATCACTCCACTTTGGTGGGTGAGTTCACTATCAATCTGGATACAAATGTGGAGCTTGAAAATCTTGATAGTTTTGAGAGTGACGGCCCATTCCTCAACCACCAGTGGGCAACACTCAAAATAGGAGCAACTCTTTGTCCCAAAATCAATCAAACTCTAAACAGAGGAAAGCTAAAATTGATGAAGCTCTAATAGGCTCTATATATAGTCGAGTCAATGAAAAACATTGTTCTTTCTGCGAAAGTACATTAATCTAGGTTTCAGTGGCTCATAGATGATTGATGTACCATAGAAAATTGCTTCATCTCTCTCTAGTGCAAAATTCTTTTCATCATTGCCTGTGGATGCAAGGGAGACTTTTGTGTTGAAGAAGCTTGGTATGATAAGATTTTTTTGGTTACATCTTGGTATGATAAGATGAGTCCATACTCAAATATTTTCTTGAGACAGCCATCTTTGCGAAATGAATTGAGATAGTTGGTTGATGGTTTACTTTAGACTAATTAAATGTTCCTTTATTTTGAATATTCTAGATTAATTAACTTATGCATGGTTATTTGTTATTTTCCCTATAATGTTATGACCATAAACTTTGATATATCTTTTTTAGGAATTTGCTAATTATTACACTTTTTTCTTATTATGTATCCTGGCTTTATCTTTTACTTCTTATGTGTCCTCTAATATTGGTGGATTGCAGATTATGATCTAGCTTGTACATATAATTTCTATGTAAATTCACATCATCATCATTACTAGTATTACTATTATTATCGTAATTATTGTTATTATTATTATTATTCACATCAAAATTAAATTTATATTTATTATTATAATTATTACTAGTATTCACAGTTGTAATTACTATACTAATCACATCAAAATAAAAATATTATAATAATAATAATAAAGTTTTATTTATTTGATTTTATTTATATGCAAAGCTATGAAAGAAAAAAAAACCAACTGCAAAGAAATGAAATGAGGCATGCAATATCCAAAAGCAAAACTGAAGGACGAAAAATATATGAAGCAAATACATGTAAGTTTATTAATGTTGTTATTATTATTTTTTCCTTTCTTGTTTGGAAGGTATTTTAGTAAAAGAAAAACATTACCAGATAATTCATTTGCTACACCAAACAAGGTAAAAAAATATTGCCAGCTAAATCACCCATACATATCAAATACTGCAATGTAACTTATGGTATTAGAACTATAACATCCTCTTAAGTACAATTTCACCCTTAAATCATGACATCAAACTCAAGAGTTGTTACTTGTAAATTACCAGACTTTTCTATTTATAGCAAACTCGATTATCACGTGTAATAATTAAGCGCAATTCTATTAAAATATATAATAAAGAAACACAACATTTATTGAATATATAGCTAAGTACAAAAGGAAGCTCTTATAAGAGTTTTAATACATATATGTTCTCTATTACATTTACATACACATATGCCTACCACTATATACAACATAATAACAGTATCAACTACTAAACAACTACAATTCCAAGTTCTTTCGTGTAATAGTCCCATAGTCCACTGGATCAACTTGGAAACGATACGGGAACACAAAACACATAGGAGTGAGAATTATACAATTCTTCTCAGTAGGGTAACTTCTCAAAAACTCAATTATAATGTAATCATCATCACCCCAGCCACTTTGGCTTAAAAGAAAAAAAAGTGATCTTGTATTTCATAATAATGGTTCATTTTTAGAGTTCCAAATCGTACTTTCGAAGTGGGTAACTTTTAATGATCAATCACTTAATGCATATACAGCTCAATGTTCAAACACCTAATAAATCATCCTAGACAGACAATTCAAATTAATATGCATGCGTATGCATATGATAAATGCCAAAATCTTTATTGAAATCATCTTCACTTGTTCTGGATATATCAAAGGGAATTCTCTAATTTCCTCTTGTGGCTACTTAATTTAGTGCATTTTTCTCTTTTCATCAACATGGAAAAGTCTTAGTTTATACCCAACGGTTATTTATAGTGGATCACACCATACAAGAAAAATAGATTGCTTATCAAGACTAAACTCATTTCTATATGTGATCATCGATTGGACTTCATTTTTTCCTCTTTCGAATCACACAAATCTGTTCCTAGCCGATACATTTACCGGCTCATAATATCTTGGGAGAAGTTCTTCATTTTTCCTTCCCCTCAATTAAACTTAAGTCTTGTTTTTGTTTTCTCCATATGTCAAAACATGCACCTAGGGAAGTTCCTTTTTTTGTCTTCCCCTCATTCAACTTAAGTCTTATTTCTATTTTCTCCATATGTTGGAACATGCTCGATAGAAGTTCACATATTATTTTTTGCCACATATATGTATCATTCACTTTTCTTTTTCCAAATGCATGCACAAGGCATATATACACATTCATTCATAATACAATTCCAATCATACCTCAAACCAATCCTTAAAGTCACTAGCATGCATTCATATAGGTCATACTTGAACCAAATGTCATTATGTCACCAATATAATGCCTTAGCATAAATATAGCACATAGGCAGATTTGACACCCTTGTAGCACCAATTAGCTTGCACATCAAACAATCAATTTAGAGGCTATAAAAATACATATGACACTTCAATGTGTTCACAAGGTCAATAAAAATTTCAAAGCAAAAAGAATTCTCTAGCTATGCTAACAAAATTAACAAATTTGGAAGTTAGAAACTCCCTATTTACAGCCAACAGCCATAGTTCCCAATTTTATTATCCTATCAAATGAGCATATCACATTATAAAAAAAATTCCCATTTGGACTTCAATATGTCCTCAACACCTTGTAAAAAGTTTAAGTGATGATTCAATCATTTGATGTAGTAAAAAAATTAGACAAACTCAGAGCTTCAGAATTGGCTGTCTAAACAACTCAACAACAGTCTTGGTTTCTGATTTTTATAAAATAGTAAAGTCATTTCTAAGAACCAAGAAAAATCATGAAGTTGCCTTAGAATATTAGCTTCAATATATTATTTTTCTAGCTCATAAAAACATCTACAAATACATCATCAAATTCGTGATTCATAACCTATCAGTACAAATTCGAGAATTCCAACACCTGATTCAAAATTTGTTTTGCGAAAATGGGTTCTCTAAGATCATCAAAACACTCCACAAAAATTAATATATCAATATCTATATATCATCATCTAATACGATCAAAAGTATTAATTTAAATCAGTGATTAGAACAAAAAAGTGGATTTGAAGGAAAAGAGGTTCAAAAACCCTACTTTGGTGGTTTTAGGGATCTTGGCTCCAAAGGATGCTCCAAAAAGGATTTTGCTCACTTTAAAGCCCTCAAATCAACGCTAATCCATTTCTTAATCAGTAAAGGATGATCTCTCAAGGTGGAAAAAGGTGATGGATTCAAATTCTAATTAGTTAGTTTTGTGGGTATTGATGAGTAGAACAAGTTTTGTAAAAGGAGTTTTTGGTTTTAGGAACTTTGAGCAAGTGTTTTGGTGATTTGAAATTAAAACTTGATCTTATGAAGAAGACAACAATGGTGGCTGTTTGCTCTTGGTCTTGGCCGGGAATGTGTTTCTTCAAAGGTAAGTTTTGGTAGCTTTTAATGATATTAAATTAGGTTCTAAGAATTATTTAATATAAAGTCTATATTTCTTCTAAAGGAAAATACGATAAATGGCTAAGATTTAATCTTGTAATTTAAGATTAAATCCTAGCCTTACACTTAGCTCTAAAGGATAGACATTATCCTTTTATAAAGATTAAACTATCTTTCGATTGTTAGAAATCATAATCGAAAGTTTACCAAACAGATAAGATATTGGCACTGGGGTAAAAATAATAATAAATGAAAGGTCATGATTAAAACTTGATTAATCCTTGCCATCCACTTGGCATAAACTGGTTGGTAAAGGTTACTTGGTCATCAAGTAACTTTTACAATGTTAAAAACCGCACATCAAAACTCCATCGAATGGGTAAAACACCGTACCCAGGTAATCGGATATTACCAAAATTTAATTTCAGGAATAAACTTCATTTCTAACTTTAACCCTATATTTTCTCAATTTCGGGTATTTCTGAGTCCCGATTCTAGGGTTTCGGTTGTTTTGATAGGCCTGTGGGGCCCGCGGGTTACTATTTATGCCCGGCCCAGATTTTTTTTCACATCCATTGGGCCGTCCTCATCATTACTAAATTTGTCAGATATTTGAAATTATGACTAATAAACCTCAAATTAATTTTTAAATAATTTTTTTAAGGTGTTACAAGAACACTTAAGAAAGAGGATTGAATTAAGTGTTCCTTTAAAAAAATTTCTACACACTTAACATACAAATCAGAACGTTCAGTCAAGTGTCTCATGTTAACTCAGGATATTTTCTCACAATTGCAATAATATGACTTACTGATTAAAGGAAACTAAAACTGATATGAATGATGATATATAAGACTTGAATCAGAAGTTGTTTTCTTACTGAGTTAAGATGAGAATGTCCACAAAACACTTTTTAAAAAAGCCTTTTAAAACCTTAGTGAAACTTATGTTTCTTACCTAGATGTGGTTGAAAATAGAAACTATGTTGCAAATCTTTTTATATGAACTTGTTCAGTTAAAACATTATATTTAAAGTTCTTTAAAACAATGTTCAATTATATTCCAGAAGTATAAGATGCAAAAGAAAAGGTAGAAAAGCTGAAGACAAGTAATTTTATACTGGTTTGGTTCTCAAAGAATTCATATCTGGTTCTTATCCTCCAGGTGATTGTATCTACTATAAACTTGTACAACTAGTATAAATACTGAGTGTTCTTTTACTAAATCTCTCCAAGTTCAACCCAAGTAATCTCTTCAATAAGCCTCTCCAAACTAAACTCAAGTAGTATTTTCAATGAGTCTCTCCAAACTCAACCAACCAATTTTTCTTTCACAAGACAAAACCTTACAATAAGAGTGTTCGTTGTTTTTCTCTCAAAAGAAAAATATAACACTTAATACAAGAGTTTTGAACATTCTCAAAACAATAGGATTAAACGTTTTTGCAAACTGAAAGAAGAGGAAAATTGCTTCAGCAGGGATTTTGGATTTGATAGGAGTATAGCTTTTGTTTCTCTTTTTTCCTCTTGGTTTTGAATGTTGTTCCAAGGCTTGCTTTTATAGGAGAGGGGGAGTTTTAATTTGAATGTTGCAGCCTGGAGAGTCGAGGACAATTGTCTGATAGAGAAAGTTGACTTAGCTCTCTCAAGTCTCGTTGACAAGCTGTCCAGTGGGTCAAAGGGATAGAAGTTTCTGCTGGGAGACAAGAGATGGTCCTTGTCCATCTGTTCCTTCACTTTTTGAACTAGGATATGACTTGCAGTGTGCATAGCTTGTTTACAACAACAAGCAAAGTTTTGTGGGATCCAATATTTGCCGCTTTTTGGTGAGAACTTTTTGCTCTTGGCTTCCGTGTTCTGCTTCTAACATAAATCTGCTAATGTGCTAGTTCAACGTGTTGGTGTGGTCAAAAGTAAAATCATTTACATGATTCAATCTTTTTAATAATAAAACTGAAACACTTAATACATTAATTAGAAACTTCAGCAAAAAATAATTAATTTTAAAGCTTATTAGGGGTAATATCGTTACACAATATTTTGTCACCACATTAAAATGCATAAATCAATAGTAACATTATCGGTAATTTAAAAGATGGTAATCTTTTCGAGTGGCAATCTGAATTATCGGTAATCTTATAGGTAATGTACCATCTGTCATCTCCCTCCTGGGTAATATGATGTTGAGCACCCACTACGAATGTCGGTAGATATAATAGGTATCATTTAGCCTTGGGAAAAAAGGTAGGGGAGATTAGTGTAATCTATGCTTCTTGTTTTAGCTTCTCAGTTCTCACACTAGCAACGCTGCACTCTGCTGTCTGAACGTACTTTGGCCAGAGCCAAAGAGAGAACCCATGACAAAGAAGACGGCAATGGAATAGAAAACGCGTGAAGTCGAAGACATTAATGGGACTGAAAGAGAGAATCAACGTAAACAAAGAAGAAAAATTCACATGGATATAAGAGTACGCGAGACTTCTTTCCCAGCTCTTTTGCACAAAAAGAGACTAATTTGCTTGCATTTGAAGCATATGATTTGCTTTATTTCATTCATACCCCTCCCGTTAAAGAGAGAGCATCTATACAGGCACCTGGATTCTCGCTTTTCCTTTCTTTGTCCCCAGAATTCAAATATGATACATTTGGCTTTACCATGTTAAACTGATTCACTGGAATGCACCACTCTACAATGAATATCAGTCGCTCATCAAATAAAAGTTCAGATTCCAAAGAGCACTTTGTTTTGTTAGTGCCTGAGTGGCACAGCAAAAATTAAGTATTCAGAATAACTAAATAGCAATAAACTGTCTAAAATCGAAATATTCTGATTTTCTTCCTTTTGTGATGACATTTCTTTCCCTCAGTAAAGGAAATATATTAAAGGGACAAGTATTCGCGTCCAACTCAAATTTTATATCCATGGGTGGGGTCACAGCAAATTTTGCTTGCCAATGGTCCTCCATTCACACTGTTATACCTAATTATATCCACACTAATTATACAATAGCTCATTTCAAAGGGGGCAAAAGATACTATTTCCTGCAATATTTTTATCGACTTAGACAAGAAATACGTGGTGGTAAACTTACTCTAGAAGTAGTAGCGGTTAGAGGAACTTGTTAAAGGCAGAGAAAGTGAAAGATGATGATGATAATAATAATAATAATGATAATAATAACAATAAATAATAGTAGTAACAGTAGTAAGTAGTAATACATAAAATATAAGTGGAGCAAAAGAATTACTAAAGATGCTCTCACGTCACATGCTTCATGTTTAAACTTCCTCATATCAAGCAAATACCCTTACTTAGCCTATAAATGGATGATTGCATGAGCCACCTCTTCATTAGTAGCACTCTATGTCATCTTCTTCAATGGAGTGGCTTCCGAAATTATTTTCTCTCTGTATAGCTTCTCTTCTTATCTGCCATGGAGCAATTGCAGATCAAATACCCAAGGTATATCTTTCCCTCTAATTGTTGATTTCATTTTTGCTGTGGAAGAATCACCATTCACCCAATCCTCTCTCCTCTCTGGCTCTCTCTCTCTGTTTTTTTTCTTTTTCTTTTTTCCTTTTCCGCAGCCTTATGTTGTTTATATGGGAAGTTCAGCACCAAACAGCATTGGGGCAGATGAGCAAATACCGGAATCAGCTCATTTGGAGCTTTTATCCTCAGTTATTCCAAGGTTACTCAATTCCAACCACCACCACCATCATATTATCTTTTTGTATCATGGTCCATGGATTTTTTTACCCATAAATATAATCATATTTGAAATCAATTCAACCTATGGAATAAGCATTTTCAATTTCCTGTTTTCCATTTCTCAGAAGAGAGAACAAGAGGGTAGCTCTAATCCACCATTTCAGTCATGCCTTTCGTGGGTTCTCCGCCATGCTTACAGAGAGTGAGGCTGCTGCACTGTCTGGTATTTGATCTTGTCTCTGGGAGCTCAGTTTTCTTTTTTTCTGTTCCAAATTCCGAACTTTCCTGATTCCCTGACATTTTTACTGTTTTGTTGTGAAGGCATTGTCAATTTACTTTATTCATTTTGGGCATTAGTAGTTCTAATCGGAATGACAAAAAGAGCCTTGTATTTTTATAAAATCGGTTTTTCACTTAAAGCGAAGTCTTTCTGCAATCAGTAATATTCATATGATTGGAAGTGGAGTATGGTGTCTAATATACCAATTATTGCTCTGCATAAATAACCTTAATTACACTCAAAATGATGTAAAAGACAAACTAGCAAGAATAACTTTAGGGGAAAAATGGATTATGAAAATAAAAGAATGTTGTTTACAAATGGAAATTAACAAAAATCAATGAATGTTAAAAGAAGTATATTTGTGAACCAATATTAAGGATCGGAATGTATATGCTCTTGCCTACTGCACTACAGGGAAGTGGATCGTTAGAGAAGAAAACATCGATTTAATTAATATGTTGATTCTTATAATTCTACCAATTTTCTAATTAGGTCCATATTATTTAAAAATTTATAAGTAAGTTTTATAGTGAACAAAAATTGTAATCAAGTTCTCATAGTTCCTAAACCAAACTACCGTACAAACATATAAGATTATATACAATATTTCTTTATTTCTTTATATGTAAGTGCTCACATAAGAAATGAGCTCACAATAGTTTATATTGAAACTTTTCTAAAACATAATTAAACTCATTTTTTTTCCAATAATAAAAGGATAAATATCTACTATGATGAGTTTTAGAAATAATTTGACAACATTATTCAACTCTTAATCTCTTGGGAGTTCAAGCCAATCAAGAATATATTCTAGTTAATCTCATGTTTTTGTAATATAATGAATGTCAAATTCAGGAATTTAATTATGAAATTATATTCACTATAAAAAGCTAGTTACAAATTTTTAAATTATAAAAATCTAATTGAAAAATTGATTAAACTATAAGGATTAACACATTATTTAAACCAAAAACAGAGCATGTATGTTTATGAATGAAAATTGAAAACCAAAACCAAGGTGTAACAAAACAGTGTATTCATGATCCTAAATTAGATATTGGATGAATCTATTCTTCCCTGTTGAACTCTCGATATGAAGGACTAAACCTTAGAAAGTAGTTATTTTCATTAAAAAATATGCTATAATATTTATCTTACATTAATGATATTCAATATAAATTATAATTATAATTACACATATCTATTGAAAAATAAAAATATTTAAAATGATTATAATTAATAAATAAATTCCTTCATGATTATATTTATTTTTAAATTTTAATTTTAATTTTAATTTTCAATAAAAAATATTTTATTCTATTGTTTAACTCTCTCTATATATTATTATAAAAATTACAAGTGAAATATATTAAAATATATAAAAGAACGATATTATATATATTTGTAATTTATTATATTTATTAAAAAAATATTAAAATACAGAATTATATTGTAAATAATATTTGATAAAAATTAGAATTTATATAATAATTTTTTTATTGATAATCATTATAAGTAAATTGTAATAAACATTTTTACATAACATTTACTTTTTAGTAGATAATTTTATAATTTACAAGAATTTTTCAATAATATGATAAAATTATATTATATTTAATACCATATTATATCAATTGATAGCATTAAATTTTTAACATGACTCAACTATCAACCAGATCCAAAACGCGTAAAGTGATAAATACTATTTTATTATAAAAATAAAGGTTTAACTATGTTGCTAATTTCTATAAATGTGAATCATTTTGATTTTAGTCCTCTCTAACTTTTCAAGACTTTTGATTAATCTTTTATTTCAATATTATGTTTTTGGTTCCTTACTGCTATTCAGCACCATTAAGCAGACATATTTATAAAGATCAAAAGAAAATTACTAAAATATTTGTAAGAATCAAAAACAATTTTTTTGTTATATTCTCAAACCCAAATACATATTTTAAAATATTTATAGCGACTTAAAATCGAAGAGTAAAAACATAATATTAGAAAAAAAATGAAGTAAGACCGGAAGAAATTTTTGAGAAAAACTAAATAAAAAATATATTTAAATCTTTTCTTGAATAAGAAGGAATACACTTTCACAAAGATAGTCAGCTCCGCCACACCATCAATATATCAATGAGAGATACGTATATATTTTTTTCCTCTCTGGTTATTCCCTCATTCAGTAAGTGAGAGATTAATCTCTCATGATATGATCAGATATCTAGATAGGAATCCCTTCGAATAATAGTTTCTTCTATATATATGAGAGATACATATATATTTTTTTCCTCTCTGGTTATTCCCTCATTCAGTAAGTGAGAGATTAATCTCTCATGATATGATCAGATATCTAGATGGGAATCCCTTCGAATAATAGTTTCTTCTATATATATGAATCTCAGGATTAAATTCAAAACTTTGTACTTAAGGGGTCAAATCCCTTTCACTCGGATCAACACCTCATTAATTACATATACCTTTTTTATATGTATGGAAATGAGATATTTAATTAAAAAAGTTTTGGTAATGAGGGAGACAACTAATACTATGAATGCATTTGTTTCAACTTTTTTATGAAAAGAAAAATACTGATTTAAACGCATGTTATATCTTGAGGTACAAAAGAATCCATTTTTTTTAGGTTAAATTACATAAAACCATGTCAAGTAATTAAAACTTTTAAAGAGACACTGAGGCTTGGGAGTCATGGCCCTTGCCAACTCCTTTGACGCCATCCTAATTTACGTCCCGATAAAAATATTAGCGTCCACTTCATATTATTCTTGATAAATATTTCTTTTATGTTTTTCAATAATAATTCAGTAGTGAGTTTTAAAATAATATTTTAAATTTAACAAATATATAATCGAGTTAAAAATACTTTCTTTTTGTAAAATTTTTTTTGCAGTTTCAGATTTACTTCCAAAATTTGTACATTCTAAGAATAATTAATTACATATTAAAGCAACTGATCAATGCACTCTTTTTGAAAGAATATGCACAACCTTGTATTGAGATGTATAATTGCAATAATAATATCAAAATCTTGATTTTACGTCAAGGGTGTCAAATAATTTTATGAAAATATTGGTGTTGTCCCCTTTGAGGTAACTATTGCTACGTGATTTGCAAACAGGCCACGACGGTGTTGTGTCGGTGTTCCCAGATCCTACTCTGCACTTACATACAACGCGATCTTGGGATTTCTTAGATTCAGAATTGGGAATGAAGCCTCGTGGCGGCCCTACATTTCAACACTTATCAAGTGATATTATTGTTGGTATGATTGACACTGGTACGTAACATCAATAAAGTTCACACCTCTTCTTTAATTTGGTTTTGTCATAAAGCAATAATTCTAAATTGACACTTGCTTTTAATTTCTCAAGTGTGTGCATTATAATTCAATATTAAATATTAGTCACTGTACCATGCACTTTAATGCTATTTTTTTATGGATCGGATAAGATAAGACTTGATAGTATTAAATATGATAATATAAGGTCAGATAATATGATATAAAGAATTTATTGTATAAGTTATTATATTATTCATTATTTGGTGCACCACATAATTGGTGGTAGATTAGCTGGCGGGCAGCGACCAGCGGGGGTAAAGGGCATCTGTGGATGGTACATGGCAATCAAGGGATGACTAGCGGCTGCAGTGGGTGGTGAGTGGTGACTGACAAGTGGTGGCAGTGATCAATAGTGGCTGGTGGATGGCAGCGGTGACTGGAGATTGATGGAAGGCAAGCAACAACCTGTGGGTGGGTGGTAACCAGCGGTGGAGGGGTGGCAAGGGGGCGGCGATTAGCAGTGACGGATGGTGAGCTAGTGCCAAGCAAGTGGAGATCAGTGGGTGACGTGCCACTACTGGCAGTGGATAGGGGTAGGGCATTGACATAGAAGAGTAATTCAAGATTAATTTGGGATTGGCTAATAAAAATAATACTATCTAGTGTTATAAGACTTCTTGGAATCAGATAACTTAATTCTATAGTTATAGGATAAAAATGATTTGACCATATAATATTATACTATCATATGTAACACTAAATACGGGATAAAAAATTATTTTATTGCATTAACTAATACTATTAGATCTTATATTATATATCAAAACAGGTCTAAATGGAAAAAAGATCAAAACATGATTAAAGTACCGGATGAGAAAAAAAAGGTATAAATAACAGATTTTATAAGTCTATAATATTGGTCAATTTGATGATATGATGTGTCTATTGAATATTTTTGCCAATCCCTAAGCCCTTATCTTACTTTATAAAATTATATTTGAATTTTTATAGGAAAGGCTCAAAGGATTACTCGTGCAGATAAAGTTTATGCCATAAGCAACATTATTAGGCTCTTTTTCATTACAACTTTGTTAAATGCACTCCAAGTTGTACTTTGTCCAATCTATATGTTTTAGGTATAAACCCACCTAATTAAATGTCACAACATAACTAAAACGGGTTAACAAAATTTCAAAATAAGATATAATGATCTAATTGCTTCTGTTCGTTTTATTATAATTTTTTGGAAATTACATTATATGATAAATTTTTTTATATTTTTATCAAAAAATTTGAGTAAATAATATTTTCATCTTATATTTTTTATTTGACATCACTTTAGTCCTAAAAACTTTTTTGATATCAAAATTTTGCTTAAATATTTTTAATTTTGATATCAATTTGATCCTAGCTAAATTTTTGACATCAGTTAGTTCTAACATTTTTTATTTTGATGTTAATTTAGCCACCATTATATTTCCATAAGCTACTCCTGATTATCCCTTCACTTACAAGGTGAGAGACTAATTTTCTGGGGCTATGATCAAATGACTAAGTGAGGACCCCTTCCAATAGAAATTGGTCTATGCCCATAAATTTTGGGTTCGAGCCATGGATCTTATGTTTAAGGAACCCAAGTCCTTCCAATTGGACCAACATCTCATTGGTTCGCTTAAGTAAATATTCAAACTCTATAATATCTATCTCCTTTTTTCATATATATAGAAATATTGTTTTACCCAAGTTTTAATATATGCAATAACAGCTTATAAATTTACTTTTCTTATGAGTAAATTTGACGGATGTCATAAGGTAATGAATAATAATAGGATGTTAACATTTTTTAGTAAATTCACACGCAAGATAATTGAAATCTATAATTATTAATACAAAAATCTCCATGATTTTCCATAATCAATGTCACCAACATTGTAGCTGAAATTCTCAATTATTAATACAAAATCTCCTAGATCTCCAAATAATGTCTTAAACACTTGTGTACAAATAACAGTATTGTCATTTTTAACTTAAAGAAGAAGAATATTTAAACATCCAAAAATAATATTTTAATGTCGTATTAAAGCATCTTTATTACCATTGAATATAGTGGAATAATGCGATGAAAAATTGGATGTTGTGACATCCATTTTTTGATGTTCAAAATAGCACTACTCTAACTCAAGTGAACTTTACAAAACTTACCCAATTCGTAAAAGTATCTAAACCAAGTGATAAAGGAACACACAGTAGAAGGTATATAATCAATACAGCAAAGCATTCATAATTTAGAATAAAGTCATACTTAATATTCCTTGTTCAAAAACGTAATTAGTACTTAGATTTCATGTGCACTCACAAATTGTCAATAACTTGCCTTACTTTAAAACCCTTAAACTTTTCATTGACTTCATTCATTGCTAGTCATTAAGGATCAATAAATTATAAAGACCTTGCGCTGGAGTCAACATGTTGCATACTATGAACATATTGTTTGAATGTTGTTCAATTATGTTATGCTTATGTATGTTTATTTCATATGAAGGGATATGGCCAGAAGCTCCAAGTTTCAGAGACGAGGGTATAGGGAGGATTCCTTCAAGATGGAGAGGAGTTTGCATGGAGGGTCATGATTTCAAGAAATCCAATTGCAATAGGTGATCATCAGCATTCTATAAGAAAATTTTCATTTTGTGAATCTTTCGAGAATCATATTTTGACACAGACAAATTTGCAAATCCATTATATGCTACAATTTTTAATTTTTTAATTCTCTTACTACAACTGCAGAAAATTGATAGGTGCAAGATACTATAACAATATCCAAGTTACATCAGGTGGCAACCAGACTCATAGTGAAGGACCCAAAGGTTCCCCAAGAGATTCTATTGGACATGGAACTCACACTGCTTCAATAGCGGTTGGTGCCCATGTCAACAATGCTAGTTACTACGGTTTAGCACAAGGAATAGCAAGAGGTGGCTCACCTTCTACCAGGATTGCTGCCTACAAAACATGCTCAGAAGAAGGGTGCTCTGGTGCTAGCTTACTAAAGGCTATTGACGATGCTATAAGGGATGGAGTAGATATCATCTCAATCTCTATTGGACTTAGTTCACTTTTCCAATCGGACTTTCTAAACGATCCAATAGCAATTGGAGCATTTCATGCTGAACAAATGGGGGTGTTGGTGGTATGCTCAGCTGGAAATGATGGTCCTGATCCTTACACAGTTGTTAATACAGCGCCATGGATATTTACAGTTGCAGCTTCGAATATTGATAGAAACTTCCAATCAACTATTGTCCTTGGCAATGGGAAAACTTTTCAAGTAGGTTGCGTGATCTCTGCTTCTTAGCCAAAACAAGTACTATTCATTTTCTTCATGTACCATAAACACTTATTTTTCCCCTTTTATTTATGATACAAGGGTACAGGCATTAACTTCTCAAACCTTACACGATCAAAGATGTATCCTCTTGTCTTCGGGGAAGAAGTCACTGCCAAATTCGCCCCTGCATCAGAAGCTAGGTACCTCATTGGAATTATTCTTATCATATTATGCTTATAATCCTAAAAAAGCCCAGAGTTCCAAATATCATTTATTGTCTCATAATCTTTTTGGTCTTTTTCTTTTTCCAAAGAGTTGATACAGTGGAGTTCATTTAATCAACTCAAAATCTATTAAATAATCTAGCATTGCTGTTATTAATTTACAATTGAAACTGGCATCTCTCACTGATACATTATGTTTGTCAGGAACAACATCAATGCAGAAAACATAGAAGTGATTATACATCGTATATTAGGAATACTATTTATGGTTATCAACAACTATACAGCGTTTAAGATTTTAACAAAATAAATAATTTTAATTTTTCAATGAAATGCAGTAATTGTTATCCTGGATCACTAGATTACAACAAAATTGCAGGAAACATTGTTGTTTGCATTAATGATGATCCAACTATTTCAAGACGAATCAAGAAGCTCGTTTTACAAGATGCTAGAGCTATGGGGATGGTACTCATTGACGAGGAGAACAAAGATGTTTCCTTTGATGCAGGTGCATTTCCTTTCTCAGAAGTTGGCAACATTGAAGGGCATCAAATCCTTGAGTACATAAATTCCACAAAGTAAGCACCATCAATCTTATGTTGTTAAGTGATTCTAGGTAGCTTTTCCCATGTTCTATGTGGAAACAAGATGAAAGGTCGCAGTATACAGTTATTCAAACAGAGGTTAGCTTAGATAGAATGCATACTAAAATGGTTGTCGTGTAAACAGCTTGTCTGAATGAAAAATAATAATGAAACAAATAAATGCATAAATATCTTCTTTGTTGGTATGTAAATGATGAGGAAAATGTTGAAAAATAATATACTAGCTATATGCTCAGTTTATAATGTTTCCATGACAGGACCCCAACTGCGACAATTCTTCCAACTACAGAAGTTACTAGATATAAGCCTTCGCCTATTGTTGCATCCTTCTCATCTAGAGGTCCTTCCGGCCTTACAGAAAACATTCTCAAGGTATTTTTCTGTTCGTATGAAGTTCATTTCTTCCATGAACAAAGAATTACATAAGCATCTTGAGAATAATGTACTAAATATTTCACATAATGGGTAAATAAATCTGTCCGCCAGCCGGATATCATGGCTCCAGGCATTGGCATCTTGGCTGCCATGATTCCCCAAAGTAATGAGCCAGGAAGTGTTCCAATCAGGAAAAAGCCTTCCTTATTTGGCATTAAATCTGGCACATCCATGGCTTGCCCACACGTGACAGGTGCTGCAGCATTCATCAAATCTGTATATGGAAGATGGAGTCCTTCAATGATCAAATCAGCACTGATGACAACAGGTTCTTCTAGACCAACATTCTTCCTTTTTTTTTTTTCCCGCCAATAAGAGAGAAAAAGAATAAGCTATACTTATGCTGTTGTGTTTTGACATTATTCAGCTACAACCTACAATAACTTAAGGAAGCCTCTGACCAACAGCTCCAACTTATTTTCCAACCCACATGAAATGGGAGTTGGGGAAATTAATCCACTCAAAGCTCTCAACCCTGGTTTAGTCTTTGAAACAGACCTGGAAGACTATATCAGATTCCTTTGTTATTATGGCTATTCAAAGAAAAACATAAGGTCAATGTCTAAGACCAATTTCAATTGCCCAAGCAACTCCTCCGAAGATCTTATCTCCAATATCAATTACCCATCAATATCAATAAAAACACTTAGTAGGCATCACAATGCAAAATTAGTCACAAGAACAGTTACCAATGTGGGAGGCCTTAATGCCACATACACTGCAAAGGTGCGTTCCCCTAATGGATTGGTTGTCAAGGTGATCCCCAACAAACTAGTTTTTTCTGAGGGTGTACAAAGGATCTCCTATAAAGTCTCATTCTCCAGCAAGGATGCACGTGGCGGATACAACTTTGGGTCTCTAACGTGGCTTGATGGTCGACATTACGTTCATACAGTATTTGCAGTAAATGTAAAATAAATATGCTCATGTGCGCGCACGCACACACACAAACACAAACACACAGGTTACATAAATATGCACACATGATTTTTATCTTTTTCTGGTTTAACTTATGTATTTAGAGGGGAATGAGCATTTTCTATTCACTGGACATAACTGAAATTATAAATTTCACAATGAGAAACATTCTTAAATGGCAATTCTCTTACACTAATGCACTTTATCGAACCTTCTGGTGGGGTGTACCTATTATTTGTTTAACGTCACTCCCTATTAATTGGTTAGATTTAAACTATTCTTGAAATATTCTCAAAATATTTTTATTGATTGTCTTTTGTTAGTTTATTTTCAAAAGTAAATTAAGAATGGTATAGGAGAATCTCAATTATCTATTGCCACTTTCTATTTTTTTTATTTGTGGCATTTTTGAAGGACTTTAATTTAAAACTTATTTTATATTTGTAATATATATTATTGCTATTGCATTTTAAATTTATACTTACTAATTGTACTAATTAATATTAAACATAAAATTAACTATAATTAAACTTCTAGTATAATACAAAAAATTCCTGACTTAAATATAATGTTTAATATGAATTAAAAAATGCAGTGAAATAAAATTAAAATAATTTGCAAATTTAATTAGATATAAGATATAACACTTTTTTCCAAATCATATTTATACCAAAATGCCTCAAAACAAATATTACAAGATTGCAATTTCATTGATATTGATTTTCTTCGGCTACAATATCCTTTAGAGCACTTGCCAATCTACCATCAATACGTGGTGGAAGAAAAAATGATTTTGCAAAGTTTAGAATACACTGTCTAGCTAGTTTTCAAACTTGCGTGGTTTATTAATACAAATGGGCACAAGTATTATAAAAGTCCCTCAATTTATTTTGCATATGATTCCAAAAGATTATCTACATCATATTATGACGTATTTGGTAACCGAAATTATATTTATTATGATTTAGTGATTCCAATGTAAGTATTTAACTACCAAATTTAATATCATGTATCAAATTTTAAATTATATAAACCTGGTGGAGAGCCAATATCAAAATCAAGTTTAAGACTAAAAAATATTTTCAAACTGAGCTATATTAGAGCACTAATATAGTGGTGTCCAACACAGATTGTCTCACAATGAAGTAGAGGTAATTAATTGGAGTTCTTTTGGGGGAAGGGGGATTTTGTGCATATGAAATTTAAATTGCAAATGAGTAAGGATAGTAGTGATTAAAGAGCTAGCCTAGGGACTAGGAAATATTTATCACTAACATATGCAAAAAGACAAACACTTGGTGGGAAGCTATGTTGTTAATCATGCAATCACCCAAATAACAAGTAATTCTCCTCAAAGCCAATCAACTAAAAGGGAAAGAACTAACACATACACTTAGTTAATTGCTATCACAATACCTAATTGCATGAGCTAGCTTAAGCACTAATTACCATAGCCTAATCCTAACCAAGGATAAACTCTACCCTCTTTGTCAATTAAATACCCTCCAATCAATCAATTAGATTGCATTCGATTAGCTAGCTTAATCATGCATGGTTACAAATCATGAACCACATGCATAACAAAAGCACTTCACTCAACATAAATATCAAATCAATAGGCATGAAGAGAGAAGGAGAGAACAAGAGATGAAAGAGAATCACACCATGCATTCCATTGAAAATCCAAAATGTTTCAAAACATAAATCCTAGCTTTTAAATCCCTTGAGCTCACAAGAAAACTACTCCTCCATGAAGGAGGTTGCAAGCTAAAGAATAATGAAAGCTAAAGAAATTCAAAAGAAATATAGAAAATTTAACAAAGGAAAGATGTGAGCAATTGTTCAAGAATAAGAAGAAAAAGAGAAGAGAGAGCATCCTTCCTTCAAAACCTAGTTTCTATCCTAAAATGGCAAAAAGTGTCTTAGAATTCGAGCCTCCATATCTTACATCATCCTTAAATTTGCTAAAAAAAGGCCCAAGTAGGTAAAAATTACAATAGTTAAATTTTTGTCTTGGGCCGCAAAGTTTGCTGCAATGAGTAAAACTCACTACAGCAACCGGACTTCAATTCTAGCTTTGGCTCTTCTTCCCAGGCTCACTGTAGCGACTGGATCTCACTGCAGTGAAACGATGTTGGTTTTTGATGATGTTCTAATCACCAAGCTTGTTGTAGCGAGTTTCAGTCACTGCAGCGATGCTGTTTAGTGGTGAATTTTTTTCCATTTGCTTCAAGGCTTCTTCCTGACGCTTCTTCTTCATAGCATGCCTCCGAGTTTCAACTCTACATTACACTCTTGTAAACGGTCCCCTAAAATCCACAAATTTCTTTGCAAAAGTAAGAGGACTTGTTAGTGACAAAACCAAATATGCATAAAACTAACTAATTAGAGTCATATTCAAAAATTGAGTGCAGGGAGATTCAGTTGTAAATTTCTAATAAACTTATGAAAGTTATACCCGAATTGCATGCAAAATTTCCTATTGTAAGTGGAAAATTATTTAAAAAGTATGTGTTTATCAAAACCAATACATTTATATTATATTTGGTACTACATTTTTTTAGAAGAAAATTGCCAAACAAGATTCGTGTTTTATTACTTATAAAACTTGTATTTTAAAACAACTATCTAAACAATATATTTGTTTTTTATCATTTGAAAATGGTGTTTTAGTATTGTTGCCAAACTATTTTCATTTTGTTCTTTATTTTTGAAAATTAACTATAAACTTACTTTTTAAAACTTTTTTTTTGAACAAACTAAAAAATAAAAAGCAATTTCAATTAAACCCCTAATTATTAAAAATACCTTGAGGATATTTCAAGAATAGTTTATATATATACAAGTAATTGATAGGGAGTGTTATTAGACAAATGTAGCCATTCCCAATCTCAATCTTCAGTTATGGGTGCTTCATTTTCTATAAAGTAGTTTCTCCAATCAAAGTAACATTTAGAATTTCTTGGTTTTAAAGTAATAACTCAGAAAACAATATTCACCATCGTTGGATAAAAAATAAATCAGTTAAGGATGACTATAATCTGATTCAAGACTCCAAAATTTACCATTGACTTAGATGATTTGCATTAGAAAGGAATTTTGCTTTCTAGCCATCAGATTCCTCAATTCACTCTAGCAAGTGTTTGAGCAAGATCAACTCAACACAAAAGAGCACAAACTAATGAAAATAAGGCTTTTCATTAGTTAAACAGCTCAAGTACAATGATGGAAATTTGATAAAGATAATTAAATTAAGCTAAGGATATGAATTGCTTAAAGAAACACTTAAAATGTAGTAAATTTGGTGAGATTGCCTGGGTTATGTTTGCAACTAAAGCTTAAACTATATGTAGCCATCCTATTAACTAGGCATCTCTTTTGACGCTTCTTCTTTGCGCTCTCACATGCCTTAGCTTGTGCTACATGGGCTTGCATGCATTTTAGCCAAATTTCTATTCCTTTCATTGGGCTTTTTTCCTCTTTCACCTTCAGATATCATCCATGGCCTAACACTCTGTAGGTGAAGATGTGCACAAGAAGAAGGGTTGAATCATGCATTGATCTTTTTCATATTTTCTAAAACTCACGAAAAGAAATACTATTAAGTGTAAAACTTGTAGTGCAGTGAAAATAACTTAGTACTTCAGAAAGTAGTTTTCTGAACCCTAATAAGTAAAACACTCACTATTAAAAGAGATAACATAAAATAAGAAGGATATATATAAGACTGCTAGTAGGTTAACGATGCAACAAAGGTAAATAAAGGAGATCAGTGTAACACCCCGATTTTTCTGTTTGAGCAAAAATGACCAAAATGCCCTTGAGGTTATTTTCCACCCGAAATTTGAGGATAGCTGATCTGGCAGTCCTTGAAGGGTGAAATCAATATTCAAAGGGGATTATGTATGGAATGTATGCTAATAGAGTAGAAGGATCTCACTTTTGAGTTCCGACACGTTAATGACCAAAACGCCCTTATGGTACATCTAGCAGTTTAATAAGCCGACTAAGCCCGGACCCTATTCCAAGGGTTTGAGATGATGCTTTTATGAGTCTGGGCATGTCTGTTTAAGTTCCGGTGGTCCCGGGCAGTTTTTGTGCAAAATTATGATTTGCCCTTAGAATAGTGATTTTTAGCTTAATGCCGTAATTAAGCAAACCCAAGCAATATTAGGCTCTAATCGAAGATTAATTAATTTTTATAATTAATCTAAAGTCAAAATGATTTATTAAAGTTAATTAGAACCTAAAATTATTTAGATTAAACTCAAACCTCTTTTTAACTCAAGACTTCAAGGCATGGGATCTTGAATAGTATTTTTACTATTCACTTCCCATACTTCAAGGAACCTAGGATGTGATTGATAACCTTAATTGAGTAGGGTTTGACTCCACTAATGGGCAAGAATGCTTATTAATCATGCCTTAGATAGCCTTAAATACTCATCCTTTCACTCCAAATCTTGCACTACAAACTCCCAATTTTAAGCCTAATCAAAGATACACCTAAATACATCACTAACCCACAATTAAATAAGACATTTTCCTCCCCTTGGATGCCCCAAGAATGGTGCCACCCCATTCCCCATGCATCATAAGTTTGTTCACTCAAACACTCAAAGAAGCATGATATACCATACCTAGCCTATACCTACAACCTTATCTTGAAATGACACAACCAAGAGATATTTTTCTCTCCCTCCTTTCCCCAAAAGTGGCGCCACTTTCCCTTCTATTCTCACCCTCTCATGTTTTATTTTCTTTATAAATAGGCACCAAGAGAGCTTGTAAGAACCTTTGCTCATTTCTCTTGCACCTCCCAAAAACTCTCTTTTTCTCAACTTCAAGGAATCCTCCTTCTTCTTCTTCTTCTCCAACTTTCCAAGAGCAAGCTCTCCCTCAATCAAGAAGCACATTCAAGGTAGGGAGTTATGTAGAGAATGTTATTCTTTTCCTTGTCTAGCTTTTGGTTTGAAATGATAAAGTGTTGGTTTTCTTTCCTTCTCTTTTCTTTTTCTTTTTGGTTCTTGGACTTCTTTCTTCTTCTTTTGATTTTTGGCCATAATGGCCTACATTGAAAGGAATCATCATTTGATGATGAGAATCTTCAGTGTTGGTTGAAAAGCCACCACTTTGTTGACCTCTAGAGCCTGAAGGTTTCACTCTTCTAAATAGTTTTATCAACAAAAGGAAGTACGTTGTTTTCAAAAGAGTTTAAGTGGTGAACTTGAGACTAAGACTCAAAAAGATAATAAATGGATTGCATTCATGTTTACTTTTCAAGTCCTTGCATTTTATGCTTATGTTAAGCTTTGCATTCATGTCTATATTTCCTTGCCATCACCAATTAATTAACTCGAAGCCTACCTATTTCAACCTTAAAGTTGATTGTTGATTTAGAGTGAAATACTCTAAAGGGCCTAGAACATTAAAATAAAGAAATGAACTTGCATCCCATGTTTATACTCGGGCCTTGCACCTCATATTTAAGTTTCCGTTGTCATCACCATATAATATCAAGATTAAAACAAAGCTTGCATTGTCACGTTTACAATCATGCTATTACCTAAATGTCTAAGGCTCAAGATTTACTCATTCTAACTTCACAAAGTGATCTCAAATCCATGGGCATGTGCCTTTGCAAAGAGGTTTTGATTTCAAAGGAAATGATGAAAACAGGTTTAAAATGGTTTGAGAAGGAAGGAATGACTTAAAATGTGTTTTAAACTTTGATTTTCGTGTTTTGAAGGTGCTGGTAATTGATTACACGGCCCATGTAATCGATTACCAGAGAGCTTTTGTGCACTCAGAAATGAACTTTCGGCCTTAGTATCGATTACAACATTATGTGATCGATTACACGTTCTGGACATGTAATTGATTACTCGGATGTGCTTGAGGCCTAAGAATACAACAGTGGCAAATCGACTACAAGGCTCATGTAATCGATTACCAGAGCCCTCATTTCATCTGTTTTGAAAACCCAAAGCTATGTAATCGATTACAAGGCTCATGTAATCGATTACCAGAAACCCAAAGTTTTGCAAATAAGATATTTCTCGACTTGAATGACATGAAACCATGATCCTATATTACTTGAATCTATGATTTGGTATGGTATGAGTTTATGCTTTTATACAACATGAATATATGACCCTGTATGACCTGAATATATGATCTTATGTTTTAAATCTTAACCATGAATGAGTTATATAGGTGCTGCCCTTATTTACTTTATAATGATCTTAAGGAATTCATTAATTCAACTATGATGTATTGATGCATGTGTCATGACGAACATGTTTATATGACTGTGATGGTTTATGCTCTATGAGCTCTTGTGGCATAAAGCAAGTTTGAAGGAAATCCGGTGTGCTGCCGTTACGCTGCCGAATTTCTGTCAAACTTGAGGATTTTAAGAAAAGTTTTTGAAAACTCCCGGGTGACATCGGTTCAGCCGAGCACCCCCAGGATGGATGTGATACGTTTTGGGTGACACCGGTTTGACTGAGCACCCCCAGAACAGATGTGACATGTACTGAGATGCGTTTTGGGTGACATCGGTTCAGCCGAGCACCCCCAGAAACAAAACCGTGAGGTTATTGACATTGAGTTTGCCAGAGCGGACAAATAACTGAGTACTAGTTACCAGTAATTGTGTTTCAAAGAAGGAAATATTCCTATGGACTTCCCAAATTAAAGGTTATGATAGGTGATCCTTATGCCTCCTAGCCCGTACTCTAGAAGTCGGGATTATTATGATATGCTTATCAAGAGGGATAAGTAAAAACTAGTGACGATTAGTTAGGTATGAGCTCATAACCTAGAGATGTTTTTTTAGGGTGGCCCCCATGATGTAAAGTATGAAGTTTAATGTCACAAAGTTGAGAAGAGAGAAAGTTTCATGAGAAAAGTTACGTGCCACTTTATGCCACCTGTATGATATTGCTTGATGATGCACTCTATTATCTTCTTGCATAAGGTATTGCCATGCATTCATGATTTGATATGTTGCATACATGACATTAAGACTCATTCTAAAATGAACGGACCTTGGATAATTATGTTTAAAACCTAACAATGAACTATATGTATGCACACTTCTTCATAATAAACCTAAGGTTCCTGAGGATGTGGACGATGACACTTAGATAGGAGATTCCCTACTGAGATTCTTTAGTAAGATTCTCACTCCCTTTCTTTTCTACCGAATCTTCAGACTTCGATGGTGACATTCGTGCTTTTCATTGACACCATCACCAGGGAGGTTCATTTCGACCAGGAGCATCGGTGGTATCATTTTGAGGGGAGTCGCACAATTCGTGTTTTTATATGTTTTTGGGACGCCCTTTCGCGTACCCTGTACATAGCTATCATTTTTCTCCAACCTCTCCTTTTAGCGATGACATGGTCTTTTGAGCATGCGCTTGACAACGAGAGGATACTCCGTACATATACTTCCATGTCTACTGTTCGTGACTTCCTAGATTATGTTCCCCGCCCCAAGCACTCGGAGACTGACTCGTCGGAAGATTCGCCCACCCACGTCTATTCTGAGAGTTCTGCTCCCACTCCCCCTCCGAAGGTGGATGGTAGCGAGGAGATGGTCATGCAGTCGAGGTTGGCACAGAGGCCAGCCATGCAGCCCCAATATGGTGCTCATGTGCAGGCACCCCGTGTGCCCACACCCGACGAGCTTCGTCCGTGGATCGGCTGTATCCCACCTTATCTGGACCACCAGCAGTAGGACTCTTGGGGACCGTTAGTGCACACACACTACCACTAGTTTAGGGTAGTCTTCTTTTGTTCTAGAGGTTATCTATTTTAGGTGCACGAGGGTAGGAGGTGACTTTCTTTATATTTCCTTGTATTTCTATTTCAGTTGTATTTCGCACTATGATGTACTGAACTTATATTAATATGATATTATTGTGGTATGCCTATGATTGCCCTATGTTATGAAGTTATTTAATGTTCTTACCTTGTGCTTTCCTTTGTGAGTTATGTTTTATGATAATGTTGGCTTAGGATATGCACGGCTCTCACCTAGCATTTATATTTCAAAAAAAAATAAAATTTATCTGTATTTTTCACTAAGTATTTTAAAGAAAGTTTTAAAGAATGAGACTAAAAGAGTAATAGACTAATAGTTAACCTAAATACGTTCTAGGGGTATTGGGTTAAAAATTAGGATGTTACAGTCAGAGTAAGAGAGAAAGGACACAAAGGATTTTATACTAGTTCGGCAAACCTATCTACATCCAGTACTCAATAACTGTTGAGATTTCATTATAACAACAACTTTCTCAACCTGAGAAAGCAACGATGGATAGTCTTTACATAAGCATTCCCAAGCTATCATCCATGGATTTTAGAAATCACCTATAGCCAAGGATTTTGAGTAGTACTGTACTAGTTTCTCCAAGCTAACATGAGTAGTCTTGTACTAGCCTCTTCAAGCTAACCCATGATTAGTAGCTACCCCCACTGTCACGTTGTAAGTAGTCTTGAAATTGGTCTCTTTAAGACAAACCGTGAACAGTAGCCACCTTTACTGACACGTTGAAAGTAGTCTTGCTCCAGCCTATCTAAGCTGCAAGTAGTCTTTGACTAACCTCTCCAAGCTAAACTGTGATAAGCAAGAACATCTTACTATTGCATTGCAAGTAGTTTTGCAGTAGCCTCTCCAAGCTATTTCACAAAGATCACTACCAGATCTAGGATATAAAGATTAAGTGTTTGAGTTGCCATTCAAACTAACCTACACTCAAGTTTCCTTAAAATATACATAAAATGTTCCTGGGAAAATTTGAATCTCTGCTGCTCTATGGATTGATAACTGTGCCCACAAACCAACATGGGTCTTTTCAGTGTGCTTTGTCCTCACTCACACACTTCTTGGGAAAACTTTCCAGTAGGTCACCTATCCCAAAATTGCTCCAAGTCAAGCACGCTTAACTGTGGAGTTCTTTACTGATGGGCTACCGAAAAGAAGATGCATCTTATTGGTATAGGTAGTACAAATCAATTCATATAAGCCCTCCTTAACTGTATAGTCCCATACCTATATAGTCTCAGGATCCCTCTCATTTAGGTGTGCAATTGGTTCATTCATGTACCCCTCCACTTAGAAGTTTACCAGGAGCCGCTCCTTGTCCATACCTTCTTGCACCGGCAATCACTCCTCGACTTCATCACCGGGCATTACATGCCCACCAGCTTCTACTTGGTTCGTCCCCGAACCACATCGTACTGGGAGAGGTGCAGGCTCTGATATCATAATGTAACATCCTTCGAAGTACAACGTCATCCTTAAGTCATGACATCAGACTTTAGAGTTGTTACTTATAAATTATCGGACCTTTCTTAAATAACTATAACAATTGCGATAAGATCGTGTAATAACTAGCGTAATTTAGTTAAAATATATAACAGAGAAACACAACATTTATTGAATACATAGCTAAGTACAAACGGAAGCTCTTCTAAGAGCTTTGATACATACACGTTCTCTATTACATTTACATACATATAACTCCAACTAAGTAAAGTAAATTAAAAACATCAACTATTAAACTACTGTAATCCTGAGTTCTTTCACGTAGCAACCACTTCATCTTCTGGATTAACTTGGAGATGACATGGAAACACAAAACACATAGGGGTGAGAATTATACAATTCTCAGTAGAGCAACTTCCCAAAAACTCTCATACTGTCATCGTCATCGCCCCAACTACTTCGGTTTATTAGAAAAAGAGTGATCATGTTTTTCATACCAATGGTTCATTTTTAAAGTTCCAAATCATACTTCCGAAGTGGGTAGCTCTTAATAATCAATCACTTAATACATATGTATTATAATGCCAAGCATCTAGTAAATCATCCTAAGCAAACAATTCAAATCAATATGCATATGCATATGATAAATGTCGAAATCTTTAATGAAATCATCTTCACTTGTTCTGGATATATCAAAGGGAATTCTCTAGTTTTCTCTTGTGGCTATAGAACTTAATTGAGTGCATTTTTCTCTTTTTATTGACATAGGAAAAACTTAGTTTATACTCAACGGGTATCTGCCGTGGACAACTCCACAAGAGATAGTTCATACCAAATGGTATTTTATATGGATCACACCACATAAAGGAAATAGACTGCTTATCAGGACTGAGCTCATTCCTATACGTGATCATTGGACTTCATTTTTTACCATTTCTGAATCACACATGGTTCTATTCCTAGCCGATACGTCTACCGACTCATAATATCTTGGGGGAAGCTCCTCTTTTTGCCTTCCCCTTAATTCAATCTAAATCTTATTTCTTTTTTTCTCCATATGTCAAAACATGCACACTAGGGAAGTTCTATTCTTGCCTTCCCCTCATTTAACTTAAGTCTTGTTTCTGTTTTCTCTAGATGTCAGAACATGCACTATTAAACTTCATATATTCTCTTTTGCCACATACACATATCATTCACTTTTCTTTTCCAAATGCATGCATGAGGCACATATACGCATTCATTCATAATATGATTTCAATCACGCTTCAAACCATTCCTTAAAGTCACTAGCATGCATTCATATATGTCATACTTGAACCCAATGTCATTATTTCATCAATTCCAAGCATCAATTCATTTTCAGCACAATGACAGATTTCACATATCCATAACACAAATTATTGTGCATTCCAAACTATCAAATCTAAGGCAATAAAATTATCCAAGATAACTCAAAATGTCCCCAAGGTCCTCTAAAAATTTCGGGCTTAAAAGAGTCCTTTTAGTATGATAACAAAATTCAACAATTTTAGTGGCCAGAGACCACTTATACTCAACTCAGAATTAGAAATGAATAATTTTTAACCATAACAAATGAGCCAAGAAAATTTGAAATAAAAATCCTGGTAAAACTCCAAGGTGTCTCCAATATCTATAAAAATTTCAAAGGATAATTTCATCATTTGCTATAGTAACAAAATTAGACAAATTTACAACTTCAGTTTTAATAATTCAGCACTTTCAGTTCATGATTTTTCTCAGGCAGTTAGAGTCTTTATCATGCTCCACGAAAATTCTCATAGTTGTGTTAGGATGTTAGCTTTAATATATAATTTTTATAGCTCATTAAAATGTCTACAATTGCACTAGAAAATTCATGAACAAATACTACCCTATTGAAATCCGAAAATCCAGCAGCATGTGTCAAATTCTCTTTTGATAAAAACCATTTTTTAAAACATCAAGCTACTCCACCAAAATTAAGACATCATTATCAATATGTAATCAAGCAATTCAAATAACAATAGTCAGCCAAATCAATAGGCAAATCATAAGAATGGAGTTGAATGTAAAAGAGGTTTAAAATGCCCTACTTTAGTGGCTTTAAGGATCTTGGCTTCAAGGATGCTCCAAGAGTGATCTTGCTCACTTCAAGGCTACCAAATCAACATGAAACCCTTCCCTAAACAGTAGATGATGAGCTCTTAGAGCAGAAAAGGTTGGTGGATTCAAATTACGATAGGTTAGTTTGGTAGATATTGAGGAGTGAAACAAGTTTTGTGAAGAGAGTTTGAGGTTTTTTCAACTATAGGCTAAGGTTTTTGGGATTGGAAGGCAAGTTGGAGCTCTTGAGAAATGGAAAATGGAGGTTCTTCAGCTCTCCTTTCTTTGGCTGAGAAAGTGTGTTTTTAAAGTTATGTTTTGATAGCTTTTAATGATATTAAATTAGGTTGTAACAATTGCTTAATATAAAGTCTATATTCTTTGACCAAGAAAATAAGATTAATGGCTAGGATTTGATCTTGTAATTCAAGATCAAATCCTAGCCTTACACTTGGCTCCAAAGGATAAACATTATCCTTTTACAAAGATTAAACTATCTTTCGATGTTAGAAATCTCGCACACCGAAATTTTACTGAACAGGTTAAATACCGTATCCGGGTAATTAGATATTACCCAAAATTTAATTCTAAGTATAAAACTTCATTTATAACCTTAATCCTCTATTTTCTCAGTTTCGGCCATCTCCTGGTCCCGAATCTAGGGCTTCGGCTGTCCCGACGGGCCCTATAGGCCCTAGATTCCGGACCAGAAGATGCCCAAAACTGAGAAAAGAGAGATTTAGATTAGAAATAGTTAGAAATAGAGATTTTATACCTAGGATTAATTTTCGGGCAATATCTTATTACTCGGGTAGAATGTTTCGCCCCTTCGGTGGAGTTTTGATGTGCAATTTTTAACACTGTATAAGTTACTTATTGGCTAAGTAACCTTTATCAACCACTTTATGCCAAGTGCATGGCAATGATTAAAACTTGAAAAGCAAGTTTTAATCATGACCTTTGATTTATTATATTTTACTCGAGAGCCAATAACTCATATGTTTCGTGGAATTTTGGTGTGCGGTTTTAACACCGGAAAGGCTACTTGCTCCCCAAGTTGAAGTGATCCAATTATCTTGAGCCAAGAGGAAGACCAAGATCCATTTTTTGCCTAAGAAAACAATCTTGGCCATCCATTTTTCTTTCTTTGGTCAAAGATTACTTAATTACACATTATAATATTCATTCTTTATATATAAGATCAACACCAAACCAAGCTTCTCCAAGAAGCCAAATTTTCTTCTTCTTAAAGCCCAATTTCGGCCAACCTAAGAAGAGAACACCAGCCACCATTTTCATTTCTTCAAGAGCTTACAACTTGCTTCAAATCACCAAAACTCTTGCCCAAAGCTCCTAAAACCACAAACTCTCTTCACAAAACTTGTTCTACACATCAAAACCTATAATTCTAACCGGTTGGAATTTCATTTTCTCACCATTTCTCACCTTGATGCCTCATATACAACGACCTAATGGAGGGTTTGATGCTAGTTTGAAGGCTTTGAAGTGAAGGGAATCATCCTTGGAGCATTCTTTGGAGTCAAGATCCTAAAACCACCAAAGTAGGATTTTTAAATCTCTTTTCCTTCAAATCTATTTTTCTATTTTAATCACTGATTTAAATTGAAATTTCTAGTTTTATTGGTTGATGATATATGGATGTTGATGCATTAATTTTGGTGGAGTGGTTTGATGTTGCGAAAAATCATTTTTGTCAAAAGAAGATTTGATACATGCTGCTGGATTTTCGGATTTCAACAGGGCAGCATTTTGTTCATGAATTTTCTGACCTAGATAGAGGCTTTAGATTGAGCTAAAAATTTTATATGATGTGTTTAACATGTTAAGGAATCTTCATTAAAAATTTTTAGGTATTCTGGTCACTTTTGCTATGTTTAAAAAATCATGAACCGAAGTTGTAACTGTGCTGCCTGAGATGTTGACTCTGAAGCTGTCAATTTCGCTAATTTTGTTTCCATAGAAAATGATTGATTCTTCCTTTGAAATTTTTATAGGGAGTTGATACCATATTTAAGTGTAACCTTAATTTTTATTTTGAATTGATTCAATCATTTGTTAGGGTTAAAAATTATGAGATTTTGGTTCTGAGATGAGGCTGAGTGGTTTCTGACCATCAAGTTTGTCTAATTTTTTTAAACAAGTTAGAGAAGGATTTTCCTTCTGAAATTTTTATAGGGCCTTTTGGACACATTGAAGTACATTGGAGAATTTTTATAGCCCTTGCAATAGATTTTTGATAGACAAAATAAATTGTACTCCTTAGACATAAACTCTGCCAACATGCTGTATTTGTGCCAAAATGAACTCAAGTACTGATTTGATGATGTAATGACTCTTGCTTTAAGTATGATGAGTATAAATGCATGCTAGCCAATTTAAAGATTGAATTATGAGGTAAAAATGAGAATTACTTGTGATTGAATGCTTACATGTGGCTTATGCATGCATTTGGGAAAAGAAAGTACATGATGCAACTATATGAGAAAAGAGAATGTATAAATTTCACTTGTGCATGTTCTGACATATGGAGAAAATAGAAACAAGACTTAGATTGAATGAGAGGAAGGAAAAAGTAGGAACTTTCCCAAAATATTGAGTATGCCTATTCTAACATATGGAGAAAACAGAAACAAGACTTAGATTAAATTAAGGGGAAGGCAAAAAGAGGAACTTCTCCCGAGAAATTATGAGTTGGTAGACATATCGGCTAGGAATAGAACTATGTATGATTCGGAAGTGGAAAAAAATGAAGTCCGATGATCACGTATAGGATTGAGCTCATTCCTGAAAAGCAGTCTATTTCCCTTGTATGGTGTGATCTACTATACATACCATCTGGTATAAACTATCTATTGTGGTGTTGTCCACGGCAGATACCCGTTGGGTATAAACTAAGTCTTTCCTATATCAATAAAGAGAAAAAGTTACACTAAATTGAGTTTATAGTATGATACAAGCTAAGTCTTTCCTATATCGATGAAAAGAGAAAAATGCATCGAGTTGAGTTCTATGGGCACAAGTAAAACCAGGTCACTTTGAGATAAATTCACTATATTTAGCATATGCATACTCATATCATATTTAATTTCTTGATTAAGATTATTAACTATATGTTTAAGCTTTATGATATGTGTGCATTAAGTGATTGATCATTAAAAATAGCCCACTTCGGAAATATGATTTGGAACTTTAAAAAGAAATCATTATTATGTAATGTTTGATCACCTTTTCTTAATAAACCGAAGTGGCTGAGGCGATGACAATGATATTATGGTTGAACTTTTGGGGAGTTATCCTACTACGAATTGTATAATTTTCACCCTTATGTGTTTTGTGTTCCCGTGTCGTCTCCAAGTTGATTCAGAGAACAACGCGGCCGCTACGTGAAAGAAACTGGGGATTGTAGTAGTTTAATAGTTGATGTTTTTCTTATGTGGTTTATATATATGTGTAGGTAAATGTAATAAGGATTATATATATACTCAAGCTCACAGTAGAGCTTCCTTATGTAATTGACTTGTATCTTTGTTATATATTTTAATCTAATTACGTTAGTTATTACACGATCTTATCGCATTTGCTATAGTTATTTAAGAAAGGTCTGATAATTTATAAGTAACAACTCTCAAGTTTGATGTCATGACTTAAGAATGACGTTGTACTTGGGAGGATGTTACATTTTACCATTGAAGAGGTATAAGGGTACGTCTGAGAAGATGAGGTTGAAAGAAACATCACAAAAAAGGTTAAAGAAAGAAAAGGTTCAAGGTGAATAATTACAGGAGCAGGAAAGAGGGTTGTAAAGATATGAGCGTATATATGAAAAGGTCAAGAAACAGGGTTTACAGATAGAAGAAAGAACTTAAGAGGATGATGGTTATGAACAAGAAGAAACGTGGGGGTTCAAAGAGATATGACATGACTGAAAGTGAAGTGGCATGGGAGAAAGAAAATCTCACAAGTGTGGATAAAAACTCTCGCCTTTTCATCATACTTTTAAAAGGAGTTACTTTTTCAGGCTTCTACTTTCTGATCTGTTGAAAAACCTTTGAATCTCATCCCAGATACTTCTTTTAGCTCAGTTTAATGCTATAATATAACCACCATACACTGACCTTCTTTTTAACCAAACAATCTTCTTCTGAACACATAGTATTCTTTCTGATCGATCTGTCTTCAAATGAAGTAACTTGATTACTTTCTAAACTAGCAAACTGATACACCTTTCTTTATAGAGATCTGTGGCCTTGCAAACTTTCTTTTGAAACACATGTCAGTAGACTTGATCTTGTATACTAATCTTTTGACGTTCTTTCAAACTGATAACAAGAGTCTTCAAGAGGATCTATACCCTAAAGATTGCTTTGCTGGATCTTCAGAAGGGAGTAGTAAAAAGAGACCACCCAGAGAGCTTTATGCAGAGATGCTAATGCATAAGTGAAAGCTTAAAAACTTTTCAAAATTAGAAAACAACCGACAGATCTATAACTATAGATTTTGTGAATACATCTTGATACAAAATCTTCAGTAGACACATCTATTTACCAAGCATCTCTATTTTAAAAGGATAACATAAAGATGAAATTTTATAGAAAATAAAATTAGGATAAGAAAATTTGAATGGACCCTTGTAATGATAAGTAGCACAATATTATCTTCAGAGGATAGGAAGGCAACTTACCTCAAGAGATGGTCTTGCAGCTAATTCCTTATCTGCAATATCTGGGTTCAAGGATCTTTAGCATACTTGGACTATTTTCTTTTAGGCTTTTTCTTCTTGTATGAGTATGCTTGTGCTGATGATATTTAATTCATTCAAATGATCCTAGAGCTTTTTCTTCTTAGCATGAATGATGATGTCTTGAACATGATGAGTAGAATTTGCTTTTCTCTTGAGCTTGGTAAGCATACCCAGCATAGTTTTCACCCAACTTTGACAACACAAAGCTTTCTCAACACATATAGATACCATGGTGGCAATGAAAGCATGGTTGATAGATTAACCAAGAAATGACTTAGTTCTCACGTCCTTGGGAATTCTCCAAGAACTTTGACGACCGAAGATTATTTTTAAAGAATGAACTTTCATGAAGTTACAACACATTCAGTTCATCCAGCTTCTGTGTCATCCTCAAACCGCTTATGTTGTTTGTCAGAAAGATTACTTTCTGATGATCTTAAAAGGTTTAAGCATACTTTCTGAAAGACTGAGATTCTGGAGCTCGCTTTCTAAAGCTTTAGACTTTCATTTGCTAGCTTTTTGGGGTTGCCCTGAAAAAAAATTCTCAGGACTTTCTTTAGGATAAAAAAGATTATTAACAAAGTCTTCCTTAGGCATTTCATCATCATTATCATACATGAGAGATCCTTGAAAGAATTGTTCCATAGGAAATTGTGAAAACCCTTTTTAAAGTCAAGGCATGATATCTAGAGGAATCATCATCAGATGTTTCTTGTGGATTTAGCTAGAGACAATCCAGATATACCTACAAGAAAGAGCATGACTTTTGGTACCCAAACTTTTTATGGGTCTTTTTTAGTTAGATTTAGATAAAGAGATTTTTCAACCTTTTTAAAGGAAATCCTTTTCAAGATTCATTTGTCATAAAGATATCTCTTTAAACATTCTTGAAAAACAGACCTAGAAGATATCATACAAATGAAGTTGCATAGATTTTTCTTCTGCTATTTCATCTGTATATCTCAATCTAGTTTCTCTAAAGCAAAAGATGCTGACCATTTGTTACAAAAACATGGTTTTTGAATATGTCTAATAAAATAGGTCAGATCTTAAGATGCCATGAAGTCCTCTTAAGAATTCAAAAGAAATTTCTGACATGTTCATGTAGCTTCTTAGAGGCTTCAAAAACATATAACTTGAGAAGAGTAAACTCTCTTGGAGTATTTCTCTCTTTCAGCTTTCCATCTTTAGACTAGACTTTCTTAAGTGTTCATGGCAGATCTATGAGTTCTTAGATAGATTGAGATACATAGATGAGTAGGCTTGATGACTTTCTAGTAACTCATCTCAAGAAGTATAAGGAAAATAAAGAATAATAATAGAGGTGAGATGCCGAAACATTTACCTTATATGTCTTTGATGATATTCTTCAATTATGAAGCACTGAATGGCAACAGGTTTTAGTACAGCAAGACTTTTTGACAAAGACTTTTGGATGTCTGACACGTTCTTCCTTTTTGCATATGGGTATGTTGATAAAGAGTTGAATAGATACATGATGTATGTCATTGCTACTAGAGGCACCTATTCTTTCTCAAGATGATATTTGTCCTGATTTGTCATTCATGAGATTGATGTCCTTAAGATAGTCATTATAGATTTCAAACATGAATCACAAATAGAGAATTTATCTCTAAAACTAATCTCAGATAACAATATCAGATCTTTCTACTTCTTAGAGAAGTTTTAGCAATTTTCATTGCTTCAACATTGTAAAACATCTGATAGGTTACAAATAGGATCAATGATGTCTTGATACAAATTGAGATCCTTCAACATCATGTACTGATTGTCTCATATAGCCTTTCTTATGTAAACACCCATATATAGGTAAAATATACGAATTAAGCTTAAGGAATATATGAATAGAGATGTGACTTGATGGAACTATTAAATTTTCTTCTTTAGAAAGTTCATGTCAACAGGTCTTTTTTGAATCCCTTTCAACATATGAATGAACTGTGCCATGACTTAGAGTCTTATCAGCAAAGGATCATCAGATAAAAGATTGATCTTGAAAAGATTATGTATGTCATTTTGTCCTTTGGATCTTTGTCCTCTGTAATCGTTGGATTGTTCAACCCCTTAGAGGCCTGGCTTTGATACCATTTGTAGGTGAAGATGTGTATGAGAAGAGGGTTGAATCGTACATTGATCCTTTTCATGTTTTTTGAAACTACTGAAAATAAATACTATCAAATATAAAACTTCTAGTGCAGCGAGAATAAGTTAGTAGCTTCAAAAAGTAGTTTTCTAAACCTTAAAAAGTAAAATGCTCGCTATTAAAAGATCGATAGTAGGTTAACGATGCAACAAAGGTAAATAAAGCAGATCGGAGTAAGAGAAAAAGGACACGGGATTTTATACTGGTTCAACCAACCTTCCTACATACAGTACTCAATAACTATTGAGATTTCATTATAACAACAACTTTGTCAACCTGAGAAAGCAACGATAGAAATCACCTCTAGTCAAGGATTTTGAGTTGTTCTGTACTAGCGTCTCCAAGCTAATATGAAAAGTCTAGTACTAGCCTCTCCAAGCTAACTCGTGATCAGTAGCCACCCTACTGTCACGTTGTAAGTAGTCTTAACACTGGCCTCTCCAAGCCAAATCATGAACAGTAGCAACCTCTATTGACACATTGAAAGTAGTCTTGCTCTAGCCTCTCCAAGCTACAAGTAGTCTTTCCCCAGCCTCTCCAAGTTACAAGTAGTCTTTCCCTAGCCTCTCTAAGCTACAAGTAGTTCTCCAAGCTAAACCGTGATAAGCAAGAACGTCTTACTATTGCATTACAAGTAAGTTTACAGTAGCCTCTCCAAGCTATCTTACAAAGATCATTACCAGATCTAGGATACAAAGGTTAGGTGTTTGGGTTGATACTCAAACTAACCTACACTCAATTTCCTTAACATATACATGAAAAGTTTCTGGGAAAACTTGAATGACTTCCTTCTTCTACTTTTTCCATAAGAAGAGCATAAATCTAACTAAAAATATAGAAGGAAAATTTTCTTTACACTTCAATGATAAAATTGATTACATGATTAGGATAGAATATTCCAGGAAGTGGGAAGAGGTTTTTGTAAAGTTTCCTCTGTTGAATCTTCAAATCTCTTAATGTTCTTCAAGCTTAGCATCTCCTTATATAATTGTCTTTCTTTATGACTATTGCTATAGATTAGTTCTTCAAATGACACGTGTTGATCATTAGTTGTGTCTTGAAAGAAACTGCTAGAAGAGAGGTTGACAAAACTGTTACATCAGTTGTAGAAGCCATTGTAAATATGAGCTTTATGATCTTTCATTAGAAATCACTTTTCTATTTTCTGAGCAAGCTTTATGAACTCCTTCTTTGTAACACCCCGATTTTTCTGTCTGAGGGAAATGACCAAAATGCCCCTAAGGTCATTTCCTGACCCGAATTCGAGGGTAACCAACTCGGTCATCCTCGAAGGGTCAACTCAATGCTTGAAGGGGATTGAATGGCCTTTGAATGCTTCCGGAAGCGAAAATCTCGTTTTCCGCAGTTTCGGGTCAAAATGACCAAAATACCCCTATAGCGTTTTACGCGGGTAGAAGTGCCGTTTGAGCCCGAAACTTTTCCCAGAGGTTTAAAAACATGTTTTCATGTGTCTAGAGGTCTCTGTTCAAGTCCCGGTGGTCCCGGGCAGTTTTAGTGCAAAATTACGGTTTTGCCCCTAGAATAGTGTTTTTGAGCTTAATGATGTAATTAAGCAAACCTAAGCAATATTAGGTTCTAAACGGAGATTAATTAATTTCCCTAATTAATCTAGAGTCAAAATAATTTATTAAAGTTAATTAGAACCTAAAATTGCTTAGATTAAACTTAAATTCCTTTTTAGAACTCAAGATTCCTAGTCTTGGAATCTTGAATAGTATTTTCTCTCTCCAATTCCTTAAATCAAGGAAATGTGTCTAGAGTTGTTTAGACTCTAAATTGAGGATCTAACTCACTAATGGTGCAAGACCACTCCTTAATTATGTCTAGACCACCCTAATTATCCATTTTCCTTACCTAAACACTTTCTTACAAATTCCTAATCCTAAGCATAATCAAAGATACACCTAAATACAACTCTAAACCACAATCAAAATGCAAACTAATCCTCCCCCAAATCTGATGCACATGGCCGAAACTCTCACCCCCTTTGGCCACATGTTTAATTGTTTTCTTACTCAAAGAAACATGCTTGAGGCCATACCTTGAACCATACCTCACCATACTTTGAACCATACCTCACTATACCTCAAGACCACATTATCTCACCTCATGGAACTCATGGGTGCCCTCCAATTCTGCACACATGGCCGAAGCTCTCCTCCTCCATGTGCACCCTTCATTTGTTTCATTTCTCTATAAATAGAATGCCTTGAGGAGCTTGCACCACTTTTAGATCATTTGCTAAGTTTAGGAACACTCAAAGCTTTTCTTTTTCTCTCAAAGCTCTTGTGTTCTTCAAGTTCTTGCAGCTCTTCATCTTCTTCATCTTCTTCTTCCATTTTCAAGATCATCACACCAAGTAGGGATTTCCTTTCATGTATTCTCTTCTTTAAAGTTCTTGTTCTAGCTTTATGTTCATAGTTTCTCTTGATTCTTTTTAGAACTTCTTTTCTTTCCTTGTTCTTTCTCATTTTCGGCCATGGGCCTTGAAGTTCAAAGAAATGAGAGCTTGATGATGAGAGTTTCATGATGATGTTCATCACTTGAAACAAACTCTAGAGCTTGATCTTTGTTCTTGAGCAAAAATGTTTCTAGTTCTTCCTTTCTTGCACTCTTGAGAACTTTAGTTTTGATGGTGTTTTAAAATAGTTCTAAGGACTCAATGATGAGGTCTCATGATGTTGGTGTTAATATATTATCAAAATCATGGACTCTAGAGTTTCAAAATGTTCTTTTTTTTCCTTGAAATTTCGACCATTTCCTTTTCTTTTACATGCAAAATGTTTTGATTTCTAAAAATGTTATGTTGAGTTCTAAGAACTCTAGACTTTACTTTATCTTGGCTTGATGAGTTTGGGTTGAGGTTTAAGTTCCTTTAAAGTCTTGTTAAGGGCTCTAGAAAGATAAAATGAACTTGCATAATTTAATTTATACTTGCACTCATATTTACGTTCTTGCTATGCATCTTTACTTTCAAGCTATCACCTAAGAACATAAAGATTAAAATGGAACTTGCATCATCACTTAATTCAATTCTCAAAGCCTTTCTATTTCGGCCTTAAAGTCGATTGTTGTTGGGCCGAGAGCACTAAAATAAAGAATTGAACTTGCATCATCACCTAACTAATTTCTCGAATGCCTATCTATTTCGGCCTTAAAGTCGATTGTTGTTGGGCCAAGAGCACTAAAATAAAGAATTGAACCTTGCACATTTACTTTCAAGCTTGCACGTTTAAGATTATACTTTGCATATTTATTTTAAGTCATCACTCTACTTTGTAAGCAAGATTAAAAATGAAAAGCATGAGCACGTTTATTTTATGTCATAACCTAAGAACCTAGAGCTCAAAGACGTGCCCATTTCATTTCAAGTTAAAGTTTAATGTGAATGCATTCTTTGAATGCATGTTTTCGGCCAAGTAGTGATGATGGACTTGCAATGAGTTTCATCTAGCTACAGGGTCTAATAGTCTATGTTCTAAGTTTTTATTAAAGCTTTACAAATTTTTACAAGGTTATGTTATCATGAGATGTGATTTTATTCCCTTTTAGAAGATGAAATATATTTTGGTCACTGACCAAAGGCTTCTCTTAGCCTCTTGATGAATTAAAATGATTTGCAAAGAGTTTTAGAAATTCTAAATTGATTCCAAGAGAAACTAGTTAACTTATGTACCTCGAAATGTCAATTTAATTCTTTGACTGAAGCTCCATGATTTCGGTTCTGCCATGATGAGTGTGATGCTGTATGGTGATGTTTTGATGTGTGAAAATATCATATGATGATGTGGAAATGATTCTATGCATAATAGGTAAGAAACTAGCTAACTAGAAATACCGTAAAGCTAGAATTTAACATAGTTTTGACCCATTTGTTTTTGGAACTTATCCAAACTGTTTTAATGGGAGCACAATCAGATTAGGATTGTTAAGACATGAAAAACTTGGTAACATTTGGATTAGAATTGAATTTTAGCACCTATAGGGAAACTAGTAACTAGAAAACCGTAAAAACGCAAATGTAGAACTCTTAGAACATTTAGCTTTCTGGATTCTGTCCAGCAACATTACAACATGGTAAATGTGATTTATAATTATTTCTTAAGCATAGGAATGTCTTATAATTGATTTAGATTTAATTTATAGCGCCTTAGGCGAAGACGGAACCGAGAAAGGGTCTAAAACGTAAGTTCTAGAACCCCGTAACCACAAGTTAGAAATTCTGCCCTATGCTTTTCAGATTTGGGAATGAATATGAGAATTAGGAATGATGATTAAGTATGAGCCCTTAGGTGCATAAAATATGAATGACAGATGTTAGAGAACTATATCTCAAGATTAAGACCCGTAAGGGTCAAAGCATAAGCTACCGTAAGGGTAAGCGTTTGAATGATCTATGAGGATACATGTGGTATGTAAATGATGATGATGTTATTCATATGAGGAATTCATGAGGATATATGTTTATGTGGCATAAAGCAAATTTGGAAGGAATTCGGCGTAATGCCATCGTGCCGCCGAATTCCCGACGAATTTGGGGACTTAAAAGAGATTTTGAAAATTAAAGTACTAAGATGGGTTCTAGGATGACACCGGTTCGGCCAAGCACCTCCATAGAACTCATGTGACATCGGTACCCATTTACACTCTTAGGTGACACCGGTTCAGCTGAGCACCCCTAAGAGAATTGCCCCCTAACCCGTACTCAGATAGTCGGGATTTATGATTTATGATACGCTTATCGTTAAGTGGTAAGTAAGAACTAGTGACGACTAGTTAAGGTATGAGCTCATAACCTAGAAATGTGACACGTTCTGGGTGACACCGGTTCGGCCGAGCACCCCCAGAGCACTTGTCTTTTAGGGTGGCCCATGAGGAAGAGAAGTTTCATGATTATGATTATGTCACTAAGTTTGTCTCATATGAATGTTTCTATTGCCACTTTATGCCACTAAGTATGATGATGCTTGATGTTATGTTTTATGTATGTGCATTAGGTAGTGCCATGCATACATTCTCTATTATGTTGCATTCACGACATTAAGATCATTCTAAAATGAATGGACCTTGGCTAAACTATGTTTTAGAACTTAAAAATGGACTTAATTCATGCTCACTCATTTTGCATAACTAAACTCAAGGTTCCTAAGGACGTAGATGATGACACCTAGGTAGTAGGAGGCCCTACTGAGATTCTTTAGCAAGATTCTCACTCCCTCTATCTCTTCTTTCCGTTACGTCTTCAGATGGCGACGTTCGTGGCATTCGTGGACACCCCGACATGGGAGGTGCACTATGACCCGGCTCACGGGTCATACCATTTTGAGGGACAGTGCACGGTGTGGGTTTTCATGTTCATAGGACGCCCCTTCGCTCATCCCGTGCACACCCATCGCTTCTCCCCGACTGCACCCTATGGTGACGACAAGCAGGTTTTTGAGCGCGCACGTACGCATGATGAGAGAGTGCTCCGCATGCACACCGCCGCCCTAGCCATGCGAGACTATCCCGATTACGTGCCCCGGACCTACTTCTCGGAGACCAACCCGTCCGAAGACCCGCCTACCCATCCGTATAGCGAGAGCTCCGCCCCCTCTCCTCCACCGATGAGGGAGGGCAGTGAGGATACCGTGACCCAGCCACGGCTTGCATGACGACCGGAGATGCGGCCAAACTGCGGGGGACACTCTCGATCCCCGTTTCGTCTCTTTACACCCGAGGAGCTCGCCCAGTTTCCCGGATATGTGCCTCGCTCGCGAGATGGACGTCAGTAGGAGGTGACGATCAACCGATGGAGTACCCGGGTAGAGCACACACCACTTAGATGGAGATGAACCTCCTTTTGTTTCAAAGGTCATCCCGTTAGTTGCACTTGGGTAGGGGAGTAGTTTATGTTTATGTTTATGTTTATGTTTATGTTGTGTTATCTTTCATGTATTCCCTTGTACCAAATTAAGTCCCACGCTTATAAGTGGGCAAGTTATATATATTTATATGAAATGATATTCAGTGTTTCTCATGATGTGCCTTTATGTGCCTTATGCTATGACGTTATGAAATATATGTTTTGTTCGATTACATGTTATATCGCATCACGCGGCTCTCACTTTGTATTTCAAAAAAAAATTTTACCGTATTTTCCGCTAAGTATTTCAAGGTAAAAATGAGAACTATGAAGTAATAGACTAATGATTAACCTAATTATGTTCTAGAGTATTGGGTTAAAAATTAGGATGTTACATTCTTCATGAAGCTAGGATAATTGATCAAAGAGGTAGAAGAGATGACGTACTAGTTTGAAACTAGGTTTGACTTGTTAATTTGAAATTCAAATTTCAATTTTCCATCCCTTTCCTATAGCATTCTTTGCTCTACTCACAGGTGAGCTTTCTGATGTGTGCAATTAGTTTCTTGAAGAGATTTTCACTTTCTGATCTTCAATCAAATCTTCTTTGCTGGTTATTTTTTTGTGGTTATGATGATTGAAGATTAAGTAACACATTGCAAATGAACATATTCTGATATCTTCATCTTGAGAGTACTTTCTGATGTCCAATGCCACTTTTTGACTTCCCTTGGTTTCTTATAGCATTGCAGCCTACCTCTAATCATTAGCTATGAAAACCTTGGATAAGGATATCATTCACTTTTGTAACGCCCTGATTTTTCCGTGTACAAATAACCAAATTGCCTCTGAGGCCATTTTTACTGGGAAAATGAGCATAACCGTCCTCGACCATCCTCAAAGGGCTATTTTAGAATTGAAAGGGGATTATGTGCGATTACATGTGTAACGCCCCGGTTTTTCTGTCTGAGAGGAAAATGACCAAAATGCCCTTGAGGTCATTTTCTGTCCGGAATTCGAGGATGGCCGGCCCGGTAGTCCTCGAAGGGTTAACTCAATATTTGAAGGGGATTAGATGACCCTTGAGTGGTTTCAGAGGTGAAAATCTTATTTTCTGCAGTTTTGGGTCAAAATGACCAAAATACCCTTATAGCTTTTTACGCAGATAAAGGTGCCGTTGAGCCCGAAACTTTCCCCGAAGGTTTAAAACAATGTTTTCATGTGTTTAAAAGTGTTTGTTCAAGTCTAGGTGGTCCCAGGCAGTTTTTGTGCAAAATTACGATTTTGCCCCCGAGATAGTGCCGTTTGAGCTTAACGATGTAATTAAGCAAACCTAAACAATATTAGGCTCTAATCGAAGATTAATTAATTTCCATAATTAATCTAGAGTCAAAATAAGTTAATGAAATTAATTAGGACCTAAAATTGCTTAGATTAAACCTAAATCTCTTTTTAAAACTCAAGATTCCTAGTCTTGGAATCTTAAATAGTATTTTCTCTCTCCAATTTCCCTAAATCAAGGAATTGTGTTGGCCTTGGATTCCTTGTTAATGGAGTTTGACTCCATTAATTTAGCAAGACCACCTCCTAAACCTAGTCTTACAAGCCTCTAATTAACCATTACCTCACCTAAACACTTTCCTACAAATTCCTAATCTTAAACATAATCTAAAACACACCTAAACACACTTCTAAACCACAATTAAATGGAAGAAATCCCTTCTCCATCGCTGATGCATTTCTACCACATCATCTAAGATTCATCACATGTTTTAAATTTTAAACACTCCTTGAGCCATACTTTGCGCCATACCTTGAACCATACCTCACCATGCCTCAAGATCACAACATCTCACCTCATGGACCTCATGGGTTGATTTGCCTTGGCTGAAACCCCTCCTCCCCCTTTGCACCTTTCATTTGTTTCATTTCTCTATAAATAACACACTTGAGTGAACTTGAAATACCTTTAGTTCATTTGCGAAGTTTAGAGCACTCAAAGCTTTTCCTTTTCTCTCAAAGATCAAGAGTTCTTCTTCTTCATCTTTTTCATCCTCTTCAACATCATTTCACTTGGTAGGGATTTTGTTTTAAATGTTTTAGCCATTAAAGTTCTTGTTCAAGTAATGTGCTTTATAGTTTCTCTTGAATCTTTTAGAACTTCTTTCTTCCTTTTTGTTTCTTCTTCCATTTTCGGCCATGGTCCTTTAGTGAGCTTGGAAATGGGAGCTTGATGATGGGGATTGCATGATGATGTTCATCACTTGAGCAACCCCTAAAGCTTGATCTTAGTTCTTGAGGGAAAGGATGCTTTTAGTTTCTTTCTTTTTATCTTGAAAGCTTTACTTTGATGTAGTTCTAAAATAAATGTATGAACTCAATGATGAGGACACATGATCTTGGTGTTAATACATTATTAAGATCATGGTCTCTAGAGTTTTAAAATGGTTCTTTTCTTGTTCATGGCTTCAGCCCCATTTTCCTTTTTTTTCTCTAAAAATTCAACCATCATTGGTGGTTCAACATGGAAGCTTGATGATGAGAGTTTCTAGATGATGACCATGTGTTTATCATAATGAGACCTCTAGAGCTTGAGTTTTAATAAGAATGTTATTTATGATTTTGTTCAAGGAATGATATTTTGTTTACTTTAACTTATTGTGATAAACTTGGGTTAGGGTTTAAGTTCCTTCAAAGTCTTGTAAGAACTCTAGTAAAGATATAAAAATAAACTTGCATATTTATATTTCTAGCACCTCATATTTATATTTCAAGCCCTTGCATCTCATATTTACTTCCCTATGTCATCACTAAACTCTAAAGATTAAAGAAAAGGACTTGCATTATCACGTTTAAGTTTCAAGCCTTGCATTGCACGTTTATGTTTCAAGTCATCACTTAAAGAACTTAAAGATTTAAAATGAGAGCTTGCATATCACCTAATTAATCTCGAAATCTTTCTATTTTGGCCTTAAAGTCGATTGTTGCTGGGCCTAGAACACTAAAATAAAGAATTGAACTTGCATATTTACTTTGTGCCTTGCATATTTAACTTCAAGTTCTTGCACTCTATATTTACTTTAAAGCTTTCACTTTACTTTATAATGAAGAATAAAATGGAATGCGTAGCACGTTTATATTTTGTCATCATTTAAAGAACCTAGAGCTCAAAGATTTGCCCTCATTATCTCAAGTTAAAGTTTGATTATGGAAACATTCCCAAGGATGTAAATTCGGCCAAGTGATGTTGATAAACTCAAAATGAGTTTCATCTAGTTGCAAGGGCCAACAATCTTTGTTCAAAAGTTTTCCTGTATTTTTAAGAGTTCTATAAGGTCATGATCAACAAGATTTATGAATTAAACCTCTTCCAAGAGTGTTTTAAAATAGTTGCTGCCCTACGATTATTCTTAGCCTCTTTTACAAGATAAAATGTTTTGCAAAAAGGGTTTTCAAAGTCCTAAGACGATTCAAGGAGAAACTAGTAACTCATGCTTGTTAGAAAGGAAATTTTATGCAACATATGTATATGCATGAATTCGATTCTGCCATGACATGTTTGCTGTTGTATGATGATGTTTTGACATGTTAGAATGTGTGAAATTTATATGTGTTGAGGTAGGAACCTTTCTATGCATGTTAGGAAAGAAACTAGTTTAACAGAAAACCCGTAAAGTCAAGTTTTAGCATAGTTTTGACCCATCTATTTTTGGTTTCTGCCCAAACTGTTTTAGTGTGATAATAATCAGATTAGGATTGTTTAATTATGAAAAACTTGGTAACATTTGATGTAGGATTGAATTTTAGCACTTATAGAGAAACTAGTAACTAGAAAACCGTAAAAATGCAATTCTAGAACTCTTAGAACATTTAATTTTTTGATTCTGTACAGCACCCTTATAACATAGTAAACATGATTTATAAATATTTCAAAGGCTTAGGAATACCTCATAATTGGTTTAGATTTAATTTATAGCGCCTTAGGCGAAGACGGAACCGAGAAAGGGTCTAGAACGTAAGTTCTAGAACCCCGTAATCATAAAGATGTGATTCTGCCCTTAGAGTATGATGCTGGCCAGATTTATTAATAAACATAAATGCTAGTAAGAATTATTAGTTGTGAATCATTAGGTGCATAAGAGGTTAATAGAGAACGATAGAATAACTATATCTCAAGTTTAAGGCTCGTAAGAGTCAAAACATGAGATACCATAAGTTCAAGGATATAATGAGTTTTCATGCTACACAAGGATGTATGTTTTATTTGAGAATGATCATGTCAACGTATGAAATTATGGTTGAGGATACATGTTCTATTTGTTTACGTGGCATAAAGCAAATTTGGAGGAAATTCGGCGTGCTGCTGTTATGCTGCCGAATTTCCGACAAATTTAGGGACTTAGAAACGTTTTTGAAAAACCTATAAGATTTTCTTTAAAAGAGATGAGGTACTAAGATGTGTTCTTGGATAACACCAGTTCGGCCGAGCACCTCCAAAAACTCATGTGACATCGGTACCAAGATGTATTCTTGGGTGACACTGGTTTGGCCAAGCACCCCCAAGAAAATGCCCCCTAAGCTCGTACTAGAGAGTCGAGATTTATTTATGATACGCTTATCATTAAGGGATAAGTAAAAACTAGTGACGACTAGTTAGATATGAGCATATAACCTAGAGATGTGACACGTTCTGGGTGATACCGGTTCGGCCGAGCACCCTGCATCGATTGTCTTTTAGGGTGGCCCCATGAGAAAGTAATGTATGATGAATATGTCACAAAGTTTTCCCCACCTGTGATTTCAATTGCCACTTTATGCCACTATTATGATGTACTTGATGTTATGATGAATATTCTTGCCCTAAGTATTGCCATGCATACATTCTTTAATATGTTGCATCCATGACATTAAGAATCATTCTAGAATGAACGTTGGCTAACTATGTTTTAAAGCTTAAAATGAACTTGTTGCATGCTCATTTATTTTATACACTAAACCTAAGGTTCCTGAGGACGTAGATGATGACACTTAGGTAGTAGGAGGCCCTACTGAGACTCTTTAGCAAGATTCTCACTCCCTCTCTCTTTTCCTTTCATCACGTCTTCAGATAGCGACATTCATGATTTTTGTGGACACCCCGGCATGGGAGGTGCATCATGATCCGGACCATAGGTCATACCATTTTGTGGGTCACTGTGTCATTCGTGTATTCATGTTTGTTGGGCGACCCTTCAATCACCCTGTACATTCTCACCGATTCTCTCCTGCCTCACCATTCGACAATGATTTCGTGTTCGAGCGCGCACGCTCTCGAGAGGAGCGGATCCACCGTACCCCACCGACAACTTCTGCCATCCGGCACTACCTACGGTATGTGCCCCGCTCCCCGTCATCATTCTCCGAGATGGACCCTTCAGAGAACTCTGCCACTCAAGTACCTTTCGAGGGATTCTCCCCCACTATACCGATGGACTTTGGGGAGGGTAGCAAGGCTTCTGTCACTCAGATGATACGTGGAGGACGGGTGAGGATGGTTCCCCGCCGTGGAGCTCATGCCCGGCCGATGCAGCGCATAGCTACCCCAGCAGAGATAGCCCAGTGGATCGGATACGTCCCTCCTTTCCAGAGAGGCCCGCAGTAGGAGACGACAGCCGTGCCCTGGTGCCCGAGCTCTTACTAGACCAAGATAGCCTCCTTTTGCCTTAAGGTTATCTAATTGTAGGCGCACTAGAGTAGGAGAGTTTCTTTTTATGCCTTTTGTTGTACTTTCATTTTCCATGTATTTCCATTTCAGTTGTATTCGCTTTATATTGTACTAAGCTAAGTCCCGCCTTTCTTGGGTGGGCATAACATATATATCCACTTATGCAGTTTGTTTTATTATGCTGTGCAATTACGTGTTTTATGACCGAATGTTCATGACGTGTTTATTTGGATTTGTGTTTTATTCCTTTCATGCTTCATCGTTTGTCATGTCGTGCGGCTCTCACTTAGCCTTTACATTTCAAAAAAAAATTACCTATATTTTCTACTAAGTATTTTAAAATAAACAGGAAACTATGACGTAATAGACTAATGATTAACCTGAATATGTTTTAGAGTATGAGTTAAAAATTAGGATGGTACAACATGTGTTATATATGTTAATAGAACAGAAGAATCTCATTTTTGAGTTCGATACGTAAAATTACCAAAACACCCTTGTGTCTAACTAACACAGAATTAATTCCCGACTGTGCCCGGACCTTACCCAAGAGTTTGAAACATTGTTTTTAAGGGTTCTTTAATATTTGGTTAAGTCCGGGGGGTCCCGAGGAGATTTTGTGAAAAATTACCATTTTGCCCCTTATTAAGGGCATAATGAGCTTAATTACATAATTAACAAAACCTAAATAATATTAGGCTCTAATTAAAGAGTAATTAATTTTAATAATTAATCTAAAGTCAAAATAATTAATTGAGGTTAATTAGGGTCTAAGATTGCTTAGAGAAACTCAAAACCCTTTTCTTAATCCAAGAATTAGCGTAATGTCAATTTGAAATAGTATTTTCTCTATTCAATTCCTTAAATCATGGGAATGGTCATGTGATGAGATTCCTTGCTAATAAAGGTGGATTTTCACAAATTGTGTAAGAACACTCTTTAATCTTGTCTTGAGCCACCTTAATTGCTCATTTTCTCACCTAAATACCTAGTTACAACTCATAATCCATGGCCTAACCAAATCTACTCCTAAGCAAACTTTTAATCTACATTAGAATAAAAGAAATCCTCCTCCATTGTTCTCTTAATATGGCTGGCCATCCTCCCCCATTTTTCATCCATCACATATTGAAATTCAATTAAAAATGTGCACTCAGAACCATACCTTGAACCATACTTGGCCATACCTTGAACCATGCCTAAACCATGCCATGAAATGAGATATTTTGCTCTTCTTCCTTCCCTCCAAGACTGCTGGCCATACCTCCCCCCTCATGCCCCCATATGTTTCATTTTCTATAAATAGGTGCCAAAGGAAGTTCCAAGAACCTTTGCACATCTTTACAACTTCAAGCTTTCTTCCTGTGGTCTCAAAGAATTCTTCTTCTTCATTCTTCCTAGAGCCACCACCCTCCAACACTTCTTAACCCCAAAGCCACCACACAACCACCTAACCTCTCTACTTCTAAGATCAAATCCAAGACACACATTCCTTCCTCTTTCTTTTCTCTCTTGGCCGAAAACCCCTTTGAAGCTCCAAGGAAGATTTGTTCTTCTCATCTTACTTCCAAGAACAAGCTCTTTTCTTTTCAAAGAAAATACCTTTGGTAGGGGAGTTATTTCCAAGTTTTCATTCTTTTCTTTGTTTCTTTCTTAGGTTGAAATGTTGAAATGATAATTCTCTCCTTCTCTTTCTCCATTTCGGTTCTTTATTTTCCTTTTTTTTTTCTTTTTCGGCCATAATGTTGGTTGCAAAACCTTCATTTAATGGACCTCTAAAGCTTGAAGGTTTCACTTCTAAGAGTTTTTGGCAAACAAAGATATTATGTTAAATGGTAGGCTTAAGCCTAGGACTCAAAGAAATAATAAATGGATTGCATTCATATTTATATTTCAAGTCCTTGTATTGCATATTTATATTTAAGCCTTACATTAGCATATTTACATTTATGTCATCAACTAAATAATTAAACTTGAAGCCTACCTATTTCAACCTTAAAGTCGATTGTTGATTTAGAGTGAATACTCTAAAGGGCTTAGAGCACTAAAATAAAGAATTGGACTTGCATTCATGTTTACTTTTCTTGCTTAGCATATTTATTCTTCACGCCATCACTTAAAGATTAAAAATAGAGCTTGTGTAACATCCTCCCAAGTACAACATAATCTTTAAGTCACAACATCATACTTGAGAAGTTGTTACTTATAAATTAACGGACCTTTCTTAAATATCTATAGCAAGTTTGATTGAATCGTGAAGTAACTAAATCATAATTCTATTAACATATATGACTAAGAAACAAACATTTATTGATTATAAGGTTGAGTACAAAAGGAAGCTCTTCTATGAGCTTCAATACACATCCGGTTTCTATTATAAATACAAACATAAACATATGACTAAGTACAAATCTGTACAAACTTTAGTCAGTAAACCATCGCAAATCTGATTTCTTTTCATAAAGTAGCCTCCTTGTTCTCGGGATCAACCTGGAGACGACACGGGAACACAGACACATATGGATGAGAATTCTAAAATTCTCAGTAAGGTAACTCCCCAATTGCACAATCATAATGTTATCGTCATTGCCCCAGCCATTTCGGTTTATTAAGAAAGTGTGAGCATGCAATATATATATATATATATATATATATATATATATATATATCAAATGTTCATTTTAAAGTTATAAAATCTCCTTTTCGAAGTGGGTTTCTTTTATTATTCAATCACTTAAAACATGTATTTCATAACATTCAAAATTATAAGAATTCCTTCAAGACTAATAATTTAACAAGATATATGTATACAAATGGCAATTGCAATGATCTTTTCTTGCCCTTGACATAATAAAGAGGACTTTTTCGTGCCTTATTGGGGACCTTGCCATGCCCTTTACCTAATAAAGGGGGTTTTTTCGTGTCCTAATGGGGACCTTTCCGTGCTCTTTACCTAATAAAAGGGGCTTTTCCGTGCCCTTCACATAATAAAGGGGACTTAATTTTTTTCACTCAAGTAACACAATTTATTTTTCATACCAAATAACCAATTCAAAGGCTATAAAAATTATCTAAGATACTTTAATGTGTTCATAAAGTTCCATAAAAATTTCAGAGCATAAAAAGGTCTCTAACTGTATTAATAAAATCTCACAATTTCAGAGGTCATAAGCTACACACTCTTAGCCAATAGCCAGAAGTCTCAATTTTTTTACCCTATCAAATGAACCCAGAACTTTGTACAAAAAATTAAAGTTGGACCTCAATATGTCCTCAACATCTTGTGAAAATTTTAGCTAATAATTTGATCATTTGCTAGGTTAATAAAATTTCACAAATTCACAGCTTTAGATTCAACATTTCAGGCAGCATAGTTACCACTTCGGTTCTTGAATTTATCAACGCATTAGGAGTCAAAACCAGAGCTCAAGAAAATTCTTGGAACAATCCTAGGATGTTACCTTAACATATAATTTTTATAGCTCATGAAAACACTCACAATTGCCTCAGAAAATTCATGAACAATCATTGTTAGCAGGAAAACCGAAAATCCAGCAAACCTCTTCAGAATCTCTTTTGATAAAAATGATTTTTCCACAATCCCAAACACTCCACCAAAATTAACACATCAATATCATCATATTATTAACCAATATAACTAGAAATTTTGGACCAAACACAATAAAAAAAGTCCAGTATAAAATTGGAAAGAAAAGGTCAAAGAAAACCCTACTTTGAAAGCTTTTGAGCTTGATACTTCAAAGGATGTTCTAAGTGATCCCCCTTCACTTCAAGACACCAATTTCAGTCCTAAACCTTCCTTAGGCAGTGGGGAAGTGAGGTATTAAGGTGAGGATTTAAGATTTCAATCGGTTAGATTTGTAGGGTTTGAGATGTAAAACAAGTTTTGTGAAGGAACTTTGTGGTTTTATGAACTCTAGGCTAGTGTTTTTGCCATTTGAAATCAAGAGGAAGCTCTTGAAAATGGAGGATGGAGCTGCTGCAAGGAGATGACCGAGAAAATGGCTTCTTAAAGAAGCTAAATATCAAGTTTATCTTATATTAAATGAATGAATAGAAAATGTTATGTTTAGATAAGTACAAAGTTAATAAAGTAAAATGAATGGTTGTGATTCAATCTTGTAATTCATGATTGAATCTTAGCCATTCATTTGATTTAGAGGGATAAGTTCATTTTTTTTGTAGAGTTCCAATTAGTTTTCGATGTTAAAAATCAAACACCGAAATTTCACCGAACGGGTGAAACAGTGTACCCGGGTAATCAAACATTGCCTGAAAAATATTTACGGGTATAAAATCTTTAATTCTACCTATTTCTAACCATAATCATATAATTTCTCAATTTTGGGCATTTTCGGGGCCTAATTCTAGGATTTCGGCTATCCCGGCGGGCCTGCGGAGCTCGCAAAACACTATTCATATTTTTTTTTTTCACAAATCCGTTGGATCGTCCTCATCATTATTCAAACTATCAAATTTTTGAAATTATGACTAATAAAACTCAAATTAATTTTTAAACAATTTTTAGGGTGTTACAACTGGCATTTTCATATTTATATTCAAGCTTTGCATTCATAATTTTCTTGCTATCACCTTATAATAGTAAAGACTAAAATGAAGTTTACATTAGCATATTTACATTTATGTCATCACCTAAATAATTAAACTCGAAGCCTACCTATTTCAACCTTAAAGTTGATTGTTGATTTAAAGTGAATACTCTAAGGGGTCTAGAGCACTAAAATAAAGAATTAAACTTGCATTCATATTTACATTTCTTGCCTAGCATGTTTACTTTTCAAGCCATCACCTAAACTTAAAGATTTAAAACTAGAGCTTGTATTTTCATATTTATATTCAAGCTTTGCATATCATATTTATGTTTCTCTCGACATCACCCTATAATTCCAAGATTAAAAATGAAGCTTGCATTGCACGTTTAAATTTATGCCATCACTTAATTAACCTAGTGCTCAAGACTCACCCTTTCAACTCACGTGGGAACTTTGACTTAGGAAAAATATTTTTTTATAAATATAAATATCCTTTTGTTAAGCTCTCTAATCATGCTACTGATTTAAGGTTATTATTTGTGTACTATAAAAAAAAAAGAATTGATTATAAGAGCATTCCTTGATCTAGAATTAATCTAAGAAAGACTAGTTACTAGAAATGCCTAAATTTTGGTCTTGGACCAAACCTTTCCAGAATTGATGTATGTTGTTTGAAGTGCTCTTAACATGAAAAAATTGTTATTAACGCGTATGACAATCATTTTTTATAGTTAAAGAAAGTCTAGTAACTAGAAAGAACCGAAAAATGTGAATTCTAGGACTCTTTAAAATGAAAATATGCTTTTTGACCAACTTGTGATATTTGAGTAAAAATGATATTTAACAATCAGTAAAATTATAGGAATCACCCATAATTGGCTTAAAAATTAATTCTAGCATCATAGGAAAAGTCAGTAATGAGAAAGGGTCAAAAATGTATTTTATAAGAACACCAAAATGGTTCATTTCGTTTTTGTTTCAAATCTGTCCAGATTTTTTTAGTGATGCTCCTAGGTTAATAACAAATGAGAATTCTTCTATTTGATCCCTTAGATGCATAAGATGATAAATATGAAAGTTGGGTTTACTCGATTTAGAGGTTAAATCGATTACGAGGCAATGAAAATACTTATCCTGCAAAATGTTATGATTTTTTCGTATGCTTGAAGAATTATGTGAAATTGATGCTTACATGTTTAGTTATTTGATTGTGAGAATTGATATGGCATGCTATGATTTCACTTGAAACATTTTTAAAGTTGCATATGTTCAAGTAATGTGAAGAGCATGAGAAAAGTATATGATATGGTTATGACTTTGCATCTTAACATAACATGCTAATATAAAGGTGACATAAAAATATGTGGAAATGATCCTTTAGGCTCTCTGAATTAAAGGTTATGAGAGGTGATCCAATAAGAAAATGATCTTTTGGACTCCCCAAATTAAAGGTTAGGAAAGGTGATCCTATTGGCCCCTATCCTGTACTCTAAGAGTTGGGTGTTAACTTATCATAGGATAAGATTATGCTAGTGACGACTAGTGAGGTATGAGCTCATAACCTAAAACTCTCAAAAGGCAAGAGAAATAGGGTGGCCCTAAATGAGAGAAAGAATTAATCTAAGTCACCTAAAAGATAAATGGAAGAAAGTCATGTTATGATTGTTATAATCCATGAGCATTTCTTATGATTGGAATTAGTATATCATGCCTTGCATTGCCATGCATTTCATGATAAGGTATGTTGCATTCATGACATCCAAGATGCATACTAAAATGAATGGGCCTTCGTAAATGGTACTTTAGAACTTTAAAATTGAACCTTATGCATGTTTACCTTTTTATAAAGAAACCCCATGTTCCTGAGAATGTAGAACATATCACCAAGATAGGAGAATACCTTACTGAGATTCTTTATCAAGTTTCCCACTCCCTCTATCTTTCTTTCCGTCACGTCTTCAGAGGATAATGACAGCCTTCCTGATTTACGTTGATGCACCGACTTGGGAGCTGTATTTTGATGCCATGCACCAATCCTATCACTTCGTTAGTCATTTTTGAGTCCGTCTATTTGTATTCCTGGATCGCCCTTTTGCTCAGCTGGTTACTAGCTCCCGATTCTCGCCAACCTCGCCCTTTGCCGATGATCTACTTTTCGAGCGTACACGCCCCAAGGAGAGCGTACTTGTCATACCCTCGCTGCTGCCTCCGCCATCCAAGACTACCCAGAGTACGTTCCTTGCTCACCCTCGGCTCATTCTAAGACTAACCCCTCCGGGACAGACATCCCATCCATGGGTTCCTCTCCCACCATACCCATGGAGCTAGGTAGCGAGGCTACTGTGACACAGCTGTAACATCCTAATTTTTAACCCAATACTCTAGAACATATTTAGGTTAATCATTAGTCTATTACTTTTTTAGTCTCATTCCTTACATCCTTTCATTAAAATACTTAGCGAAAAATACGAATAAATTTTTCTTTTTGAAACTTGAAAGCAAAATGCGAGCCCCGCACTAACCTAACGTTCGTCATAACCATAACGTGCAAGAAAAGTAACCTCACCATTGATAATCATGAGACATAGTATTATACATAACAATCATAATATCATCACATCTTCATAGATACATAGACTACTAATATCATTTTTCCAATCATTTACATCAAAATATGCCCATATATGTGAAGGCATCCTTATCCATCTATGAGGTTGGATAAGTGTCAACCCAAAAGCTAAGCTATCTATGCTCCCGTAGCGACCCTCTGCCCCGTCTGCTAGTGTGAACCTTAAGCACGAGCCTCAGAGGAACTCACGAACCTCGTTGTAATCCTCGTCTAGAGACGACACGGAAGAAGAGGAAGGGATGAGAAACTCATTCAAGATTCTCAGTAGGGATTCCCGACTCTAACACAAGTGTCATTGTCGTCGTCCCCAGCCACTTCGGTTTTAATTATGAAAGAGGTGTACATGCATAAGGATTGGTTTTAGGCTTCTCAAATCTATTTATCCGAAGTGGGTGTCTTGTAGTATGTGTCTTAATGACATGAGTGCAACAGATATTTGATAAATGCATAACAATACCATATGCACATTAACACGAAAGTTGTAATACTTGGGCACATCATAAAGAAACATAAATCATATACACGACATAAAAAGGCATAGTACTTTTCATGTGACATCTTTCTCATAAGTAAAACTCTTAAGTTCTTTTTCTTAAAGACCACCCTCTTAACATATCCACCAAAAGTCCAACCGATTCACCGGCCCGGCGATAATCTGGTCACCAAACTACATCTCACCTATCGCCTAGGAATAAACTCAATCCTAACTAGTTGTCACTAGATTTAATATGGGCTAATAGAGGGGGTATACATAACTTTCTTAGATCACCTATCTTATGATCATTTCCTTCTTTGAAATGCTCTACTGGTATCTACTACACAGCGAATTGTCTGCTTTGGCAAGCTCAATGTCAATACCCTCACGGATTTGTTTCCTCCCCACCGTAGCAGGAGAAATTGCCTTAGTGTTATGTCACATCTGCTCGGGGTGCTCGGCCGAACCGTGTCACCTGTAACCTCTCCTGGGGGTTCTTGGCCGAACCGGTGTCACCCAGGAGTTTTCGCAAACTTTTCTCAAATCCTCAAGTTTGATAGGAAATTCGGCAACAGAATTCAAGATACACCGGATTTCCTTCAAACTTGCTTTATGCCACGAAACATATAGTGTAACACCCTCCGAATTACCATATTTTACTTGAGTATCAACACAGTAATTAGAAAAGTATTACTTACATTCACAATCTATACTAGTCGAAAATAATTGAAATCAAATAATTCAGACACATATATGGCCAAACTCGTATATACATATATAAACATCATTTTTAAGTTTGCAATGTGTACACCGTGCATCGATACTACAATCGTTAACTTCTAAGCTCATCAGAACTCAGTTCACAAAAGGAAGGAACACCTCCAAAGATCTAATCTAACCTCGCCAAAGTTAAGGTCTAGCAAAGTTTGTACAAACAAAAATAAACCCCACAACATTTAACACGATTAACTGCAGTTAGAGGGTCACTAGTACTAAACTACCACTATATACATATCATGAGTCCTCAAGATCTCACGCCCTACTAGATGAAACCGCTGGCTATCGGCATGATAGCCTCACCTCCGCCTGGGGCATCGTGACCTCCAATGGGTCCGAGTCAAGTCGAGGATGAAGAGGATCATCTCGGCCGGAAGGGGTGCTGTGCCGTGTGGGACATCAAATATCACTGGGTGTGCCAAGTGGAGAGGCACACCATCATAAGGGAAAGCAGGTCAAAGTCAGTGTAAATACCGATGTACTAAAAGAGCGGCGAAAAACACATAGACACAAACTTGCGAGTAACCCACTACATACAGAGAGTCAAGAGCAGATCATAATGCCACACCCACTGTGGGCAGTCAAGGTAAAATACTAGTGACGGCATCTCGCCGGATCTGATTAACACAAAGTAAATGCAACCGTAGGGATGAGAATATTATAAAATCCTCAGAGGGTATTCCTCGTATAATGTGAAACACAATTGATAAGCTCATTCATGTGGGAATACTCATGCAAAACTATGTATAGCAATATCAAGGTATATACATCATGTAAAATCAAGTACAAGTATAATAATAATTCGTGCATTGTTCTTTTTCTCATTAACATAAGGAAGGCTTAATCTCACATCAAGTGATGTCTGTAGTGGAATCACTCCACAAGAACTATTGACCATTAGGACATGAGCTCATTCCTATATGTCGATACGTCTACCGACTTATCAAATTCCCAGAAAGCTGTTACTTTTGTCTTTCCCGTTCAACCACATAAGCCTTGTCTCTATTTTCCCCATATGTTAAAAATTGCACAACTAAAAGTCATGTTATTTTTCTTTTCTTTTCCTTTATCCTCACAATAATCACATAGTGTACTTCTCCTTTCAAAGGCCTGCTTAGATCACAGGTAGGCATACAATTATGTTGGAGTCTCATCCATATCTCATCAACATTTCTTTCAAACAATTAGCATGCATTAACATGATATATACTTGTATCTAAAGCCATGCTTACCATTTTCAGCAATCACAGATTTATCACTCTACAATTCAAAATTAATTTCCCTATCAAACAGTGAATTTAGGAGCCATAAAAATTCTCTATGACATCTCAATGTGTCTAAAAGGCCCTGTACAAATTTCCAAACAAACGGTGTTCTCTAACCTTATCAACTAAATTTTTCAAATCTGGTGGTTAGAGACCACTTGGTCACAGTTTAGATCAGGACTCTCATAATTTTCGACCCTACCAATTGATTAAATCAACTCAAAATAAAATTCACAGTTGCAATTCAATGTGTTATCAGCTTCCCATAAAATTTTCAAAGAATAAACCCATCATTTACTATGATAATAAAATCACACAATTTTACTGCCTCAGCTTCAATATTTCAGCCAACATAGTCACAACTTCGGTTCTTGAATTTTTAAACACAGAAAAAGTACCCAGAATAACTCCAAATTTTTACTAGAGACTCCCTAACATGTTAAATACATCCCATAAAATTTTCAACTGAATCTAAGATCTCTAGATATATTAGAAAATTCGACAAAATTTGCTGCTTACTTCAAACCGGGATTTTCCAGCAACAATGTTCAAGAATCATGAATTTTTTTCAAGTAGAGAAAATCATTCAAATGACCCAAGGAAAAATCATGGGGTTTTCTTAGGATGTTACCTTCAACATATAATTTTTATAGCCCATAAAACTGAACACAATTGTACCAGAAAATTTGTCAACAAGTTCTGCCTTGTTGAAATCCGAAAATCCAGCAAACTAATTCCAAGTCTCTCTTGATGAAAATGATTTTTCCACCACACCAAACACTCCACCAAAATTCATACATCAATATCAACATATGATTAACCAATAAAATCAGAAATTTTAGGACAAAACCAATCAGAATTTTCAGAGGAAATTTTTGAAACAAAAGAGGACAAATAAACCCTACCCTTGGAAGCTAATGCTTCTTTAGCTTTTGTATACTTCAAGGTAGATGTTCTCCACCCCAAAACTCTTGAAACACACCTAGATCCTCCACTAATCAGTGCTGAGTGAGGTACTAAAGTGAGGTTTTGAAAAATCTAATCGGTTATATTTGTGGAGGTTGAAGTGTAGAACAAGTTTGCTTAAGGAAGTTTTTGATTCTAGCAAGATTTGGTGTAGGATTTTTGTAATACCCTATTCTTTTTAGAAATTAAATGAAGCTTTATTAATGAGAATTTTAGGATGTTGATAGATGTGGAAATGATGAGACAAACTCAAGGAAGCAAAAAAAAAAAAACATGAATAGTGTCTTACAGGCCTCACAGGTCCGCACTTAATGTACCGAATTAGAATTCAGCTCCTGAGATGCCCAAAATTGAGAAATTATAAGATCATGTTTAGAAATAGGTAGGAATAATGATTTTATACCCGAAATTATTTTTCGGGCAATGTTTGATTTCTTGGGTACATTGTTTCGCCCGTTTGCTGAAATTTCGGTGTTCGATTTCTAACACCGAAAACTAATTAATATCTACAAATAATGAAGTATATCTACTTGAATACCAAGGGAATGGCTAGGATTTCATCTTGGATGAAAGATCAAATCCTAGCCATTGATTTTAAACCCTTTTAATGGAAAGAAATTATATTTTATTTTTCAACCAATCAAAACACTCCTTAATAGATATACTTAACCCACCTAATCTCATCTTTTTCATCATCATCCTCGGCCAAGTGAAGAGCAGCAGCAAACTCATTCCTTCTTCATCCAAAAACCTTTGCTAACTTTGAATTTCAACCTCCAAAATCCTAGACCAAATCTTGCTAGAATCAAAAACTTCCTTAAGCAAACTTGTTCTACACTTCAACCTCCACAAATATAACCGATTAGATTTTTCAAAACCTCTATTTAGTACCTCACTCAGCACTAATTAGTGGAGGATCTAGGTGTGTTTTAAGAGTTTTGGGGTGGAGAACATCTACCTTGAAGTATACAAAAGCTAAAGAAGCATTAGCTTCCAAGGGTAGGGTTTATTTGTCCTCTTTTGTTTCAAAAATTTCCTCTGAAAATTCTGATTGGTTTTGTCCTAAAATTGCTGATTTTATTGGTTAATCATATGTTGATATTGATGTATGAATTTTGGTGGAGTGTTTGGTGTGGTGGAAAAATCATTTTCATCAAGAGAGACTTGGAATTAGTTTGCTGGATTTTCGGATTTCAACAAGGCAGAACTTGTTGACAAATTTTCTGGTGCAATTGTGTTCAGTTTTATGGGCTATAAAAATTATATGTTGAAGGTAACATCCTAAGACAACCCCATGATTTTTCCTTGGGTCATGTGAACGATTTTCTTTGCTTGAAAAAAATTCATGATTCTTGAACATTGTTGCTGGAAAATCCCAGTTTGAAGCAAGCAGCAAATTTTGTCGAATTTTATAATATATCTAGAGATCTTAGATTCAGTTGAAAATTTTATGGGATGTATTTAACATGTTAGGGAGTCTCTAGTAAAAATTTGGGGTTATTCTGGGCACTTTTTCTGTGTTTAAAAATTCAAGAACCGAAGTTGTGACTATGCTGGCTGAAATATTGAAGCTGAGGCAGTAAAATTGTGTGATTTTATTATCATAGTAAACGATGGGTTTATTCTTTGAAAATTTTATGGGAAGCTGATAACACATTGAATTGCAACTGTGAATTTTATTTTGAGTTGATTTAATCAATTGGTGGGGTAGAAAATTATGAGAGTTCTGATATAAACTGTGAACAAGTGGTCTCTAACCACCAGATTTGAAAACTTTAGTTGATAAGGTTAGAGAACACCGTTTGTTTGGAAATTTGTACAGGGCCTTTTAGACACATTGACATGTCATAGAGAATTTTTATGGCTCCTAAATTTTCTGTTTGATAGGGAAATTAATTTTGAATTCTAGAGTGATAAATCTGCTGATTGCTGAAAATGGTAAGAATGGCTTTAGATACAAGTATATATCATGTTAATGCATGCTAATTGTTTGAAAGAAATGTTGATGAGATATGGATGAGACTCCAACATAATTGTATGCCTACTTGTTGAAAGGAGAAGTACACTATGTGATTATTGTGAGGATAAAGGAAAAGAAAAGAAAAATAACATGACTTTTAGTTGTGCAATTTTTAACATATGGGGAAAATAGAGACAAGGCTTATGTGGTTGAATGGGAAAGACAAAAGTAAGAGCTTTCTTGGGAATTTGATAAGTTGGTAGACGTATCGACATATAGGAATGAGCTCATGTCCTAATGGTCAATAGTTCTTGTGGAGTGATTCCACTACAGACATCACTTGATGTGAGATTAAGTCTTCCCTATGTTAATGAGAAACAGAACAATGCACGAATTATTATTATACTTGTACTTGATTTACATGATGTATATACCTTGATATTGCTATACATAGTTTTGCATGAGTATTCCCACATGAATGAGCTTATCAATTGTGTTTCACATTATACCTGAGGGAATACCCTACTGAGGATTTTATAATATTCTCATCCCTACGGTTGCATTTACTTTGTGTTAATCAGATCCAGCAGATGCCGTCACTAGTATTTTATCTTGACTCGCCACAGTGGGTGTGGCATTATGATTCTGCTCTTGACTCTCTGTATGTAGTGGGTTACTCGTAAGTTCGTGTCTATGTGTTTTTCGACCGCTCTTTTAGTACATCAGTATTTACAGCTGACTTTGACCCTGCTTTCCCTTATGATGGTGTGCTTCTCCACTTGGCACACCCAGCGATATTTGATGTCCCACCTGCACCCCATCCACCAGATGATCCCTCTTCATCCTCGTCTTCAAACTCAGACCCATCGGAGGGTCCTGATGCCCCAAGCGGAGGTGAGGCTATCATGCCGATAGCCAACGGTTTCATCTAGTAGGACGTGAGATCTTCAGGGACTCATGATATGTATATAGTGGTAGTTTAGTACTAGTGACCCTCTAACCTGTAGATTAATCGTGTTAAATGTTGTGGGGTTTATTTCTGTTTGTACAAACTTTTGCTAGACCTCAACTTTGAGCAGGTTAGATTAGATACTGGAGGTGTTCCTTCCTTTTGTGAACTGAGTTCCTGATGAGCTTAGAAGTTAACCAGTGTAGTATCAATACGGTGTACACATTGCAAACTTAAAAATGATGTTTATATATGTATATATGAGTTTGGCCATATATGTGTCTGAATTATTTGATTTCAATTATTTTCGACTAGTATAGATTGTGAATGTACGTAATACTTTTCTAATTACTGCGTTGATACTCGAGTAAAATATGGTAATTCGGAGGGTGTTACATATAGAGCATGCATAGCCATTCAACATCACCATAAGACATCAAATCATTCTCATGCGTTCACAAGCAACATTAAAAATCCATTATGCTCTTGATCCTACTAAGTATCTTATGCTTTGACTTTACGGGCCTTAAACTTGTGATGTAATTAACCTATCATCTTCTATCGACCTTTTATGCACCTAAGGGTTCTCTTCTAATAGATCTCATTATTATTTATGCTCTTTCTTAAATTTGAACAACATCATTCCTTAGGGGTAGCATTATGAACTTAAAATTATGGGGTTCTAGAACTTACGTTTTAGACCCTTTCTTGGTTCTGTCTTCGCCTAAGGCGCTATAAGTTAAACCTAACCCAATTATGAGACATTCCTATGTCTAAGAACTAATTATAAACCATGTCTACCATATTATGAGGTTTCTGGACAGATTCTAAAAATTAAATGTTCTAAGAGTTCTAGAATTGCGGTTTTACGATTTTCTAGTTACTAGTTTCTCTATAGGTGCTAAAATTCAATCCTACTTCAATTGTAACCAAATTTTTCATGATTAAACAATCCTAATCTGATCATATTCCCATTGAAACAGTTTGGGCAGTGTCCAAAAATAAATGAGTTAAAACTGCTAAATCTTGACTTCATGATTTTTCTAGAAAGCTAGTTTCTCTCCTATCTTGCATAGAAATGTTCCTACCTCATCATACATAATTTTTACTCACTCAAACACATCAAAACATCATCACATAGCAGCAAACTCATCATGGAAGAACCGAAACATTTAGTCCCCAAGAAGGTGCATAACTTGATGTTTCTAAGACATATAAGGTGCAAGTTTCTCTTGGAACCAAATTAGAACCTTTAAAACTCTTTTGCAAACCAATTTATTTTATAAAAGAGGTTAAAACATCCTTAGGTTGGTGACCACTTGATCCCTCCTTAAAGAGAGTTAAATTCATAGAAGCTTGTTGGTCTTAAACTCAAACAAATTCATGAGATTTAAAAGGATTCTTAAAACTTGAATTATTGGTCCTTGGAGCTAGATGAAACTCATTCCAAGTTCATCAACACTACAAGGCCGAACTCATGCATTCATAGAATGCTCTCACATTAAACCTTAACTTGAGATAAAATGGGCAAGTCCTTGAGCTCTAAGATCTTTTAAGTGATGACATAATTTAAACATGCTATGCACTTCATTTTTATTCTTCATTACAAAATAAAGTGAGAGCTTAAAGTAAACATGCAAGACTTGAAATATAAATATGCAAGGCTTGAAATAAATATGCAAAACTTGGAATATAAATATGCAAGTTCATTTCTTTATTTTAGTGCTCTAGGCCCAACAACAATCGACTTTAAGGCCGAAATAGAAAGGCTTTGAGATTTAGTTAGGTGATAGTGCAAGTTCTCCTTTTAAATCTTTACGTTCTTTAGTGATAAAAGCAAATATGCTAGGCAAGAATGTAAATATGAGATGCACTCCATTCTTTATCCTTTAACTTTAAGTGATGGCTTGGAAATTAAATATGAATGCTAGTCCATTTATTTGTTATTAGAGCTCATACAAGACTTTTGAAGGAACTTAAACCTCAACCCAAACTTATCATGACAAGATAAGGTAAAAACAAGAGTGAACCTCAAGGGTTCTTTAAAACACAAAGTTTCTTTTCTTGGAATGTAAACATAAATAACATTTTTATTAAAACTCAAGCTCTAGAGGCCTCTTTGTGATGAACACATAGTCATCATCTAGAAGCTCTCATTATCAAGCCATTGTGAACCTCCTTGGCCAATATGGCCGAAACCTTGGAGAAAGAAAAGGAAAAGGAATCGAAAATTTTGAGAAGGAAAGAAACATTTGGAACTCTAGAGACCATGATCTTGATGATGCATTAACACCAACATCATGAGTTCTCATCATTGAGTTCATGTTAACCATTTTAAAACATCACCAAAGTGAAAGGTTTTCAAGGATTCAAGAAGAAAACTAAAACATTTTTAACTCAAGAACAAAGATCAAGCTTTAGAGACTGTTCAAGTGATGAACATCATCATGAAACTCTCATCATCAAGCTCTCATTCCTTTGATCCTCAAGCCTCATGGCCGAAAACATAGAGGAGAAGAAGAAGAAAAGAAGTTCTAAAAAGATTCAAGAGAAACTATGAACACATAAAGAGATTAAGAACTTTAAATGAAAGAACTCTTGAAAGAAAATCCCTACCAAATGATTTGAAGGTTGGAATGAGAGAAGAGGATGAAGAACTTGAAGAACTTGAAGACTTGAACTTGAGAGAAAAAGGAAACTTTGAAGTGCTCTTTGAAAACTTACACTTAGCAAATGAACCCAAAATGATGCAAATTCACCCAAGCAAGCTATTTATAGAGAAATGAAACAAATGCAAGGTGCAAATGAAGAAGGAGGTTTCGGCCATCAGCCTCATGGGCAGCCCATGAGTTCCATGAGGTGAGATAATGTGGTCTTGAGGCATGGTGAGGTATGGTTCAAAGTATGGTGAGGTATGGGTCAAGGTATGGGTTCAAGCATGGTTCTTTGAGTGAGAAACAATTCAACATGTGATGTAAAAGGGAGAGAGATGGCCGAAACTTGCATCAGCCATGGGGAAGGTTTTCTTGCATTTTAATTGTGGTTCAGAGTTGTGTTTAGGTGTATCTTTGATTAGGATTAAGATTAGGAATTTGTAAGAAAGTGCTTAGGTGAGAAACTGGGTAATTAAGGCAGTCAAGACATAATTAAGGAGTGTTCTTGCATCATTAGTGAGTTATAAACTCATTTTAGTATATAAAAAATTATAGACACAATTCCTTGATTTAAGGAATTGGAGAGAGAAAACACTATTCATGATTCCAAGAGTGAAATCTTGAATTTTTAGAAAAGAGATTTAAATCTAATCTAAGCAATCTTAGGTTCTAATTAATTTTAATAATTTATTTTGACTCTAGATTAATTATGGAAATTAATTAATCTTCGATTAGAGCCTAATATTGCTTAGGTTTGCTTAATTACATCATTAAGCTCAAAAACACTATTCTAGAGGCAAAATCGTAATTTTTCACTAAAATTGCCCGGACTGCCGACTCAAACAAATGTTTTGAAACATGTAAAAACATGGTTTTAAGCCTCTGGGGAAAGTTCCGGGCTCAAACGGCACCTTTACTCGCGTAAAAAAGCTATAGGGGTATTTTGGTTATTTTGACCCGAAATTGCAGAAAATGAGACTTTCGCCTCCAAAACCACTCAAGGGTCATTCAATCCCCTTCAAACATTGAGTTGGCCCTTCGAGGACTACCGGGTCGGCCATCCTCGAATTCCGAGCCGAAAATGACCTCAGGGGCATTTTGGTCATTTTCCACTCGCATTTAAAATCGGGCGTTACAACAACCACTCCAATGAGGCAAAGTGAGGCGTCGTGGAGCGCATGTTCGATCCTCTCACCGTTTGGCCACCTCGGCCGAGCCGTAAACGCCTGATTCTCTATCTGAAAGAAAAATGACCAAAATGTCCCTGAGGTCCTTTTCTGCCCGGAATTCGAGGATAGCCAGCTCGGCTGTCCTCAAAGTGTCAACTCAATGTTTGAAGGGGATTATATGATCCATGAGTGATTTCGGAAATGAAAATCTTGTTTTCTGCAGTTTTGGGTCAAAATAACCAAAATACCCCTATAGTGTTTTTATAGTAAAGGTGCCGTCGACTCGAAACTTTCACCAAAGGTATAAAATGATGATTTCATGTGTTTAAAAGTATCTGTTTAAGTCCCAGTGATCCCGGCAGCTTTTGTGCTAAATTACGATTTTATCCCTGAAATAGTGTTGTTTGAGCTTAATGATGTAATTAAGCAAACTTAAGCAATATTAGGCTCTAATCGAAGATTAATTAATTTTCATAATTAATCTAGAGTCAAAATAAGTTATTAAAATTAATTAGAACCTAAAATTGCTTAGATTAAACCTAAATCTCTTTTTAAAACTCAAGATTCCTAGTCTTGGAATCTGGAATAGTATTTTCTCTCTCCAATTCCTTAAATTAAGGAATTGTGTCTAGAATTGTTTATACACTAAAATGAGTTTTTATCTCACTAATGAAGCAAGAGCACTCCCTAACCTTGTCTTGAAATCCTTAATTACATCCTTAGTCACCTAAACACTTTCTCACAAGTTCCTAAACTTAAGCCTAATCAAAGACACACCTAAACACAACTCTAAACCACAATTAAAAAGAGAGATTTTCCTCCCCCTTGGCTGATGCACATTCGGCCACCTCTCCCACCATTTCCATCACATGTTCGAAATTTCAAACACTCAAAGAACCATGTCTTGAACCATGCTTTGAGTCATACTTCACCTTACCTTGAGCCATACCTCACCATGCTTCAAGAACACAATCTCTCACCTCATGGCCCATGAGGTACACGGCCAAGCACCCTCCATTCACCCCTCCATGTTTTGTTTCTCTATAAATAGCATGCTTGAATGAACATGAATCACTTTTAGTTCATTTACACAGTTTATGTTTTCAAGAAAACTTTGAGCTTTTCTTTTTCTCTCAAGTTCAAGAATTCCTCTTCTTCATTTTCTTCACTCATCTCAACCTCAAATCAATTGGTAGGGATTTTGTTCTAAGTGTTTCATTCATTAAAATTCTTATTTAGTAATGTGCTTTATGCTTTCTCTTGAATCTTTTTAGAACTTCTTTTCTTCCTCTTTATTTTCACTCAAGAGCCTTTGAGAACTTGGAAATGAGAGCTTAATGATAAGGATTCCATGATGATATTTATCACTTGTGTAACCTCTAAAGCTTGACACTTTGTCCTTGGACCATGAGAGATTTCGGTTTCTTCTTCTTTCTTTTCTTTCGCTTAGATTTTCGATTTTCAAAGGTTGTATGGTTGAAAAAGTAACTCAAGGATGAGTATATATATATATATATATATATATATATATATATATATATATATATATATATATATATATATATATATATGTAATTACATCATCAAGGTCATGGCCTCTAGAGTTTTCAAGTCTCATTCTTTTCTTCCCATGGTTTCGGCCATCTTTCCTTTTCCTTAAGTTTTTGAGCTTTCATTTTTAAGGGTATAAGGGAATGATAACTTGATTTGTTCTTTTAATCCATTTCTTTAGAGCTTGATGATGAAGTTCACCCCATACGGTTTCTTTGTTAACCTTGGTACAAGAACTCTAAAGCTTACTTTATGTTGCTATGATAAGTTTGAGTTGAGATTTAAGTTCCTTTAAAGTCTTGCAAGAGCTCTAGTGAAATATATAAAATGAACTTGCATTCATATTTACATTCCTTGCCTAGCACATTTATTTTTAGGCCATCACCTAAAACGTAAAGAGTAAAACAAAAGTTGCATTTTCATATCACCTAAGAATTAATCTCAAAACTCACCTATTTCGGTCGTAAAGTCAATTGTTGTGGAGCCTAGAGCACAAAAATAAAGAATTGGACTTGCATTCATGTTTATGCGTTTTCTTGTCTAGCATATTTATATTTCAAGTGATCACTTAAATCCTAAAAGATAAAATGTACTTGCATATTTACTTTCAAGCCTTGCATATTTACTTTCAAGTCTTGCATATTTATTTTCAAGTTCTTGCATCTCATATTTACTTTGAAGTTCTCACTTTACTTTATAATAAAGAATAAAATGGGATGCATAGCATGTTTATATTTTGTCATCACTTAAAGACCCTAGAAGCTCAAAGAGTTGCCCTTACTATCTCAAGTTAAAGTTTGGTTGTGGAAACATCCCCAAGGATGCATATTTCGGCCACATGATGATGATGAGCTTGATTTGAGTTTCATCTAGTCACAAGGGTCAACAATCCATGTTCTAAGATTTTCATTAGGCCTTAAGAGTTTTAAAAGTTTATTACCACCAAGATTTACGAGTTAAACCTCTTCTAAGAATGCTTTAAATTAGCTACTGCCCTATGGTTATTTTTAGTCTCCTTTTATAAAATAAAGTGGATTTTAATGAGATTTAGAAGTCCTAAAACAATTTCAAGAGAAACTAGTAACTTGTATGCATTAAGGGCATGATTTTTGAATGATGCTTGAGTGTTAATGTTTCGATTCTGCCCTCATGTGCTCACTACTATATGATGTTGTTTTAGTATGTTAGAATGTGTAAAAATTATATATGTTGAGGTAGGAGCCTTTCTATGCATGTTAGGAAAGAAACTAGTCTTACAGAAAAACCGTAAAGTTGAGTTTTAGCATGTTTTTGACTCGTTTAATTTTATCCACTGCCAAAAATATTTTAATGGGATAACATTCAGTTTAGGATTGTTTAATTATGAAAAACTCAGTAACATTTGAGGTAGGATTGACTTTTACCACCTATAGAGAAAACTAGTAACTAGAAAACCGTAAAAGTGCAATTCTAGAACACTTAGATTAGTTAATTTTCTTTTTCTATCCAGAAACCTTATAATGCAGTAAATATGGTTTATAATTAGCTCATAGGGGTAGGAATACCTCATAATTGGTTTAGATTTGATTTATAGCGCCTTAGGTGAAGATGGGATGTAGAAAGGGTCTAAAGCGTAATTTCTAGAGCCTCGTAATTACAAGATTTAGAAATCGACAATCTGTATGGAGTTGTTTGGTTTTGCTCCTAAGCATAAAAATTAGTGAGGATAATTAGTTGTGAACCCATAGGTGCATAAAAAGTTAATAGTGAATATTAAAATAATTATATCTCGAGTTTAAGCTCTGTAAGGGTCAAAGCATAAAACACCATAGGTTTAGGAGCATGACGAACTTTAGTGTTTCATGTGAATGCATGTTTTACTATGAGAATAACTTGAGCATGTGATCTCCTATTATAGTATATAATGTTGACGTGCTGATACTCGTGTTATGATGCCTTATGAAAAATTACAATGTTATGATACATATGATGTTTATAATGCTTATGGTGCATATGATGATTATGATGCTTATAACACATATGATTATAAATGACTATGTATATATTTGAATGTCATAAGGAAAATTTGGAAGAAATTCAGTGCGCTACTATTATGCTGCTGAATTTTTGACAAATTTGAGGACTTAGAAAGTTTTCAAAAGTATATAAGTTTTTGAATGTGACATAGTACTGTAAGAACACGTTCTGGGGGATGGCGATAAGTAACGCCCAGAAACAAATCCTTGAGGGGGACGATGATACGTAATGCCCCAAAGGGGACAATATTCACTGAGTACTTGATACCGATGTGATGCGTTTTGTTATGATTATTATTATTGTGATTATGCTTATTAGGGGATAAGTAAGAACTAGTAATGACTAGTTAAGGTATGAGCTCATAACCTAGAGGAGATTTTAGGGTGATCCTTATGTTACAGTACGATGCTTTGAATGTCACACAAGTTACAGAAAGAGAAATATTTTTACATGAGAAGAATATGCCATTTTATGCCACCTGCACGATGTTGATTTCTCTATGAATGATTAATTGATTTCTGCCTGATGCATCTTCATGCATTCATGCTTTATTTTACTGCATCCATAACATTAAAATTCATCCTAAAAGAAACGGACCTTGGATAATTAAGTTTAAAACCTAATAAATGAAGTATATGCATGCTCACCTTTTACAAAGAAACCCAAGGCTCCTGAGGACGTAGATGATGTCACCTAAATAAGAGGTTGTCCTACTGAGATTCTTTAGCAAGATTCTCACTCCTTCTATCTCTTCTTTCCGTCACGTCTTCAGATGGTGACATTCGTGGTCTTTGTGGATACCCCGACGTGGGAGGTGCATTATGATCCAGAGCATGGATCATATCATTTTGAGGGTTGATGTGCTATTCACGTTTTTATTTTTGTTGGACAACCCTTCGCTCATCCTGTGCATACCCATCGTTTCTCCCTTGCCTCATCGTTTGGTGAGGACCTTATGTTCGAGCACGCACGCCCTCGTGAGGAGCAGATTCGTCGTACCCCACCGACCGCACCGCTATCCAGATTTCCGCAAAGACGTGCCTCGATCCCCATCATCACTCTCGAAGACAGACCCTTCTGAGGACTCCGCCACCCAGGTGCCTTCTGAGGGGTCTTCCCCCACCATGCCGATGGGCCTTGGAGAGGGCAGTGAGGCCACCGTCACACAGCCGATGCGCGAGAGACAAATGAGGATGACTCCCTGCCGAGGAGCCCATGCCGGTCGATGCAAAGACATAGCCACCCCAGCGGAGATAGCTCAGTGGATTGGGTACGTTCCTCTTTTCCAAAGAGGTCAGCAGTAGGAGACTGCAGATATGTTATGGTGCCCGAGCTTCTGACTAGATCAGGATAGCTTACTTTTGTTTTGGGGGTTATCTAGTATAGGTGCACCTTTTTGTGATAGGGGAGTTTTCTTTTTCGCTTTATGTTGTATTTTCATTTCAGATGTATTTGTTTCTGTAACGTCCCAATTTTCTATCTGAGAAGACAATGACCAAAATGCCCCTGAGGTCATTTTCAGCTCGGAATTCGAGGATGGCTGGCCTGGCAGTCCTCAAGGGCCAACTCAATGTTTGAAGGATTGGATGGCCCTTGAATGGTCCCGGAGGCGAAAGTCTCATTTTCTGCAATTTCCGGTCAAAACGACCAAAATACCTCTTCTTTATAGCGCTTTTTTACGCGTAAAGGTGCTGCTTGAGTCCAAAACTTTCCACGAGAGTTAAAAACAATATTTTTACATGTCGAGAAGTGTTCTGCTTAAGTCCCGTGGTCCTGGTAGTTTTAGAGCAAAATTACGATTTTGCCCCTAGAATAGTATTTTTGAGCTTAATGACGTAATTAAGCAAACCTAAGCAATATTAGGCTCTAATTGAAGGTTAATTAATTTCCATAATTAATCTAGAATCAAAATAAACTATTAAAATTAATTAGAAACCTAAAATTGCTTAGATTAGATTTAAATCTCTTTTTAAAACTCAAGATTCCAATCTTGGAATCTTGAATAGTATTTTCTCTCTCCAATTCCTTAAATCAAGGAATTGTGTCTAGAATTGTTTATACACTAAAATGAGTTTATAACTCACTAATGATGTAAGACCACTCCTTAAACATGTCTTGACAACCTTGATTACCCATTTTCTCACCTAAACACTTTCTTACAAATTCCTAACCTTAATCCTAATCAAAGATACACCTAAACACAACTCTAAACCACAATTAAAATGCAAGAAAACCCTCCCCATGGCTGATGCAAGTTCGGCCATCTCCTCCCCCATTTTTATCACATGTTGATTTGTTTCTCACTCAAAGAACCATGCTTGACCCATACTTGCACCCATGCTTGAACCCATACCTAGCCATGCTTTCTACCATGCCTTGAACCATACCTTGGAGAAGATATTTCCTCCTCCCTTGTGCTGTAAAATGGCCGAAGCCTTCCTCCCCATTTGCACCTTTCATGTGTTTCATTTCTCTATAAATAGCACACTTGAGTGAACTTGAAACACCTTTAGTTCATTTGCTAAGTGTAAGTTTTCAAAGAGCACTTCAAAGTTTCCTTTTTCTCTCAAGTTCAAGTGTTCAAGTTCTTCAAGTTCTTCATCCTCTTCTCTCATCCCAATCTTCAATCACTTGGTCGGGATTTTCTTTCAAGAGTTTCTTTCATTTAAAGTTCTTATTCTCTTTATGTGTTCATAGTTTCTCTTGAATCTTTTTGGAACTTTTTTTCTTCTCCTCCTCCTTCTTTGTTTTGGCCATGACGCTTGGAGAGCAAAGGAATGAGAGCTTGATGATGAGGGTTTCATGATGATGTTCATCACTTGAGCAAACCTCTAGAGCTTGATCTTTGTTCTTGAGTTAAAAATGTTTTTAGTTCTTTCTTTCTTGAACCTTGATAACCTTTAACTTTGATGATATTTTAAAATAGTTACATGAACTCAATGATGAGGACTCATGATGTTGGTGTTAATACATCAACAAGATCATGGTCTCTAGAGTTTCAAATATTTCCTTTTCTTCTTAAAAGTTTCGATTCCTTTCCTTTTCTCCTCTTCATGATTTTGACCAACACTTGTTGGATAGTCCAACATGATAGCTTGATGATGAGAGTTCTAAATGGTGACTTTATGTTCACCACAAAGAAATCTCTAAAGCTTGAGTTTTCATGAAAATGGTATATAGATCACTTATGGCTTTGTTTTTAAGGAATATTATCTTGAGTTCCAAGAACGCTTATCTTTACTTTATCTTGTCATGATGAGTTTGGGTTGAGGTTTAAGTTCCTTTAAAGTCTTGAATGAGCTCTAATAAGATATAAATGAACTTGCATATTTATTTTGAGCTTTACATTCATATTTATTTTCCAAGCCATCACTTAAAGTTAAAGGATAAGAAATGGAGTGCATCTCATATTTACATTCTTGTCTAGCATATTTACCTTTCTTCACTAAAGAACATAAAGATTTAAAATGAGAGCTTGCATTATCACTTAACTAATTCTCAAAGCCTTTCTATTTCGGCCTTAAAGTCGATTGTTGCTAGGCCTAGAGCACTAAAATAAAAAAAATGAACTTGCATGGCATATTTGTTTTAAGTCTTGTATGTTTAAATTCCAAGCCTTGCATATTTATTTCAAGTCTTGCATATTTACTTTAAAGTTCTCACTTTACTTTGTAACGAAGAATAAAAATGGAGAGCATAGCATGTTTAAATTATGTCATCACTTAAAGACCTTAGAGCTCAAAGACTTACCTATTTTATCTCAAGTTAAATTTTAATGTGGGAGCATTCTTTGAATGCATAATTTCGGTCTTGTAGTGATGATGAACTTGGAATGAGTTTCATCTAGTTACAAGGGCTAACAACCTTAGTTTTAAGATTTTCTTTAAGCCTTATGAACTTTATGAAGTTAAGACCAACAAGATTCATGAATTTAATTCTCTTTTAAGGAGGGATCAAGTGGTTACTTACCTAAGGGTGTTTTTAGCCTCTCTGACAAAATAAAATGGTTTGCAAAAGAGTTTTAGAAGTCCTAAAATGATTCCAAGGGAAACTAATAACTTATATGCTTTAGAAATGTCAAATTATGTTTCTTTTTGGGACTTGATGTTTCGGTTTTGCCATGATGATTTTGCTGTTGTATGATGATGTTTTGATGTGTTAGAATGTGTGAAAATTATGTATGATGAGGTAGGAACATTTCTATGCATGATAGGAGAGAAACTAGCTTTCTAGAAAAACCATAAAGTCAAGATTTAGCATAGTTTTAGCCCATTTATTTTTGGATACTACCCAAACTGTTTCAATGGGAATATAATTAGATTAGGATTGTTTAACCATGAAAAATTTGGTTACATTTGAGGTAGGATTGAATTTTAGCACCTATAGAGAAACTAGTAACTAGAAAATCATAAAAACGCAATTCTAGAACCCTTAGAACATTTAATTTTTTTTAATCTGTCCAGCGACCTTATAATGTAGTGAACATGGTTTATAATTAGTTCTTAGGCATAGAAATTCCTCATAATTGGTTTAGGTTTAATTTATAGTGCCTTAGGCGAAGACGGAACCAAGAAAGGGTCTAAAACGTAAGTTCTAGAACCCCGTAATTGTAAGTTTATAACTCTGCCCTTAAAGAATGGTGCTGCCTAGATTTAATAAAAGAGTATAAATGATAGTAAGATTTGTTAGAAGTAAATCCTTAGGTGCATAAGAGATCGAACGGAAATGATAGATAATTACATCTCAAGTTTAAGGCCCGCAAGGGTCAAAGCATAAGATACCGTAGGATCAAGAGCATGATGAATTTTCAATGTTGCTTGTGAACGTATGAGAATGATTGTGTCAACGTATGAATTTATGGTTGAGGATGCATGATCTATTTATTTATGTGGCATAAAGTAAATTTGGAAGAAATCTGGCAAGCTGCTGTCACGCTGCCGAATTTCTGACAAATTTGGGGACTTAGAAAGTTTTTGAAAAACCTATTAGATTTTATTTATGAGGTACTAAGATGAGTTCTCGGATGACACCGAGTTTGGCCAAGCACCTCCAGAGAACTCATGTGACATCGGTACCAAGATGAATTCTTGGGTGACACCGGTTCGGCCGAGCACCCCCAAGAAATGCCCCCTAGCCCGTGTTGGATAAATCGGGATTATGTTTATGATTATTATACGCTTATCGTGATTGATAAGTAAGAACTAGTGACGACTAGTTAAGGTATGAGATCATAACCTAGAGATATGACACGTTCTGGGTGACACCGATTCGGTCGAGCACCCCCATAACGATTGTCTTTTAGGGTGGCCTATGAGGAAGTAAAGCATGATGATTATGTCACAAAAGTTTTCCCATATGAGATTCAATTGCCACTTTATACCACTATTATGATGTTCTTAATGTTATGATTATTATTCTTGTATTAAGTAGAGCCATGCATACATTCTTTAATATGTTGCATCCATGACATTGAGAATCATACTAAAATGAATGGACCTTGGCTAACTATGTTTCAAAGCTTAAAAATGGACTTAATGCATGCTCACTTAATTTGTATACTAAACCCAAGGTTCTTGAGGACGTAGATGATGACACCTAGGTAGTAGGAGGCCCTATCGAGATTCTTTAGCAAGATTCTTACTCCCTCTATCTCTTCTTTCCATCACGTTTTCAGATGGTGACGTTCGTGATTTTTGTGGACACCCCAACATGGGAGGTACATCATGATCCGGACCACGGGTCATACCATTTTGTGGGTCGCTGCGTCGTTTGTGTATTTATGTTCGCTGGACGGCCCTTTAATCACCCTGTACACAGTCATCGATTCTCTCCTGCCTCACCTTTCGGCGATGACTTCGTGTTCGAGAACACACGCCCCCAAGAGGAGCGGATCTGTTACACCCCACCGACAGCTTCTGCCATCCGAGACTACCTACAGTATGTGCCCCGCTAGCCCTCATCATTCTCCGAGACGGACCCGTCGGAGGACTCTGCCACTCAAGTACCTTCCGAGGGATCCTCCCCACTGTGCCGATGGACGTTAGGGAGGGTAGTGAGGCCTCTGTCACCCAGCCGGTACGTGGAGGACGAGTGAGGATGATTCCCTGTCGTGGAGCTCATGCCCGACCGATGCAGCGCATAGCCACCTCGGTCGAGATAACCCAGTGGATCGGATACATCCCTCCTTTCCAGAAGGGCCCGCAGTAGGAGATGACCGTCGCGCTCTGGTGCTCGAGCTTTGACTAGGATAGGATAGCCTTCTTTTGTCTTTAAGCTATCTAATTGTAGGCGCACTAGATTTAGGAGAGTTTCTTTTTATGCCATTGTCGTACGTTCGTTTTCCATGTATTTCTATTTCAGTTGTACTAAACTAAGTTCCACTCTTCATAAGTGGGCATATCATATTATATAAATATGCAGTTCAGTATTAATGTGATGTGCCCTGACTTGCTTTATGTTATGATGTTATGAGATGCTTGCTTTATTTCCTTTCATACTTTATTGTTCATTGTGTCGCGCAGCTCTCACTTTGCTTTTATAATTCAAAAAAAAATTTACCAGTATTTCCGCTAAGTATTTTAAAGTAATAAGGAAACTATGACGCAACAGACTAATGATTAACCTAAATATGTTCTAGAGTATTGGGTTAAAAATTAGGATGTTACAGTTCCTATATTGTAACAACTAAGTCTCACTTCTCGTAAGTGGGCATACTATGTTTATATATGCAGTTAGTTTTATCATGATATGCAACTACATGCTTTATGTTCTGATGTTTGTGAGATGTTTATTTAATCTTATGTTTTATTTCTCTATGTGCTTCATCATTCATAGTGTTGTGCGACTCTCACTTTGCTTTTACCTTTCAAAAAAAAAAAAAATTTACTCGTATTTTCCACCAAGTATTTTAAAGTAAAAAGGAGACTATGATATAATAGACTAATGGTTAACCTAAATATGTTCTAGGAATATTGGATTAAAAATTTGGTTGTTGCATTATGGTATCAAAGCAGTTCGGTTCTCATGGAGTCTGATAATTGGACTGACTATGCTTTCTAAGTGTGGTACGATAGTTATGTCATACGTAGTGCTTGGATAGTAGAGATAAGTTGTAGGATAGAGATGCATGACCCCTATCTACTTGCATGTGCCATGGTAACTAGCTTATCTTACATGGAATATGGAGCTTGATCACCTCAGTATTTGTTGTTTTGTGTGTTTAGCAACCAATGGCACCCAGAGACGACTAGGACCCCGACCGAGGATAACCAAGACAACGCAACTGCTGCCGCCGTCCATGACATGGCAAGGGCCCTGGAACGTATGTTCGAAAGGATGAACCAGCAGGGAGATGCTGGACGTGCTCCTCCTATCGCTGAGATGATCGAGCAAGCTAGGTTCGGTGAGTTCCGAAAAGTGAACCCACCAACCTTTAGAGGAGCCATGGACCCCAACAAGGCTGATGAATGGATCAAGAACATGGAGAAGATATATTCGGTGGTCGCCTATTCTGAGGAGGGAAAGGTCACATTTGCTGCCTATATGATGGGATCTGACGCCAAGTTTTGGTGGAACGGCATGCAAAGGCTATTGGAAGCTTCAGAACACCCTAAAAATTATCTAAAATTAATTTGAGCTTTATTAGTCATAATTTCAAAAATTTGATAGTTTGAACAATGATGAGGATGATCCAACGGATTTGTAAAAAAAAAAAAAAAATCGTGAATAGTAACTTACGGACCCCGCAGGCCCGCTAGGATAGTCGAAACCCTAGAATTATGACCCGAAAATGCCCGAAATTGAGAAATTATATGATTATGGTTAGAAATAGGTAGAAATAAAGATTTTATACCGAAATTATTTTTCGAGCAATGTTTGATTTCCTGCAGACTGTTTCACCCGTTTGGTGAAATTTCGGTGTGCGATTTTTAACACCGAAAGTTAGTTAATCTCTGTAAAATAATGAAGTCTATCCCTTTGAATGCCAAATGAATGGCTAAGATTTTATCTTGGATGAAAGATCAAATCTTAGCCATTGATATTAAGTTCCTTTAATGAAAAGCAATTATGCTTTATGTTAACCAATCACAATTTTTCTTATAAGATATATATGAGCAAAATTCTTCTCCAAGAAGCCATTGTCATTGTCATCCTCGGCCAGCATCTAGAGCAGCAGAAAACTCCATTTTTGCTTCTTCAAACACAAGAAAACTTGATTTCAAATGCCAAAAACACTAGCCTAGAGTTCATAAAACCACAAAGTTCCTTCACAAAACTTGTTCTACACCTCAAACCCTACAAATCTAACCGATTGAAATCTCAAATCCTCACCTTAATACCTCACTTCCCCACTGCCTAAGGAGGGTTTAGGACTGAAATTGGTGTCTTGAAGTAAAGGGAGATCACTTAGAACATCCTTTGAAGTATCAAGCTCAAAAGCTTTCAAAGTAGGGTTTTCTTTGGCCTTTTCCTCTCAAAATTTTTCTGAGCAATTCTTACTGGTTTGAATCCGAAATTTCTAGTTAATATGGTTGATATTATGTTTTTATTGATGTATGAATTTTTCTGAAGTGTTTGGATGAGGTTAGAGAGATCATTTTGTCAAAAGATGTTGAGTGACACTTGCTGGATTTTTGGTTTTCTGACAGGCAGTGTGTGATCACGAATTTTCTGGGCTTGTTGTGGGCATTTTCTTGAACTGGAAAAAATATATGTTGGAGCTAACATCTTGAGCTAGTCCCACGAATTTTCTTGGCTTTTTATTTTGAGTCAAACTGCCTTAGAAAAATCAAGAACTGAAATTAAGCATATGCTGCCTGAAATGCTAGTACAGAAGCTATAAATTTTGCTAATTTTGTTACCATACCAAATGATGGAATTATCACTTGAAAATTTTACATAGTATTAGAGACATATTGAGGTTTTACATAATTTTTATTTATAATTTTCTGGGTTCAATTGCTAGGGTCAAAAATTATGAATTTTGGTTCTTGAGCTGAGGTTGGATGGTTTCTGGCCACCAAATTTGTGTAATTTTGTTAATATAGTTAGAGAACTCTAATTACCCTGAAATGTTTACAGGATCTTGGTGACACATTGAGGTGTCACTAAGAATTTTTATAGCATTTTAATTGATCATTTGGTATGAGAAATAAATTGTGCTACTTGAGTGAAAAATCTGTCAATGTGCTGAAGTTGTGATGATGCCTTGAATTAATGACCTGATGGCATTTGGTTCAAGTTGATGTGTATGAATGCATGCCATGAACTTCCAAGATTATGTTATGAGGAATGGATGAATAATATATATAGGTTTGAAGTATTATGAGATCAGAGAATTGTTTTCATGCATATAGAAATGCGATGCATGTATATGTGAGCTTGAGGATAATGTATGTGCTAAGTGAACAATGAAGTCCCCTTTAGTATAAAAAGGGCACGAAGAGGTCCCCAGTAGGGCACGAAGAGGTCCCCAATAGGGCACGAAGAGGTCCCCAATGGGGCATGAAAAAGTCCCCATTAAGGCACGGAAAAGTCCCCTTTATTATGTCAAGGGCACGAAAAGATCATTGTAATTGCCATATGTATATGTATATCTTGTTAAATTATTAGTCTTGAAGGAATTCCTATGATGTTGAATGTTATGAAATACATGTTTTAAGTGATTGAATAATAAAAGAGACCCACTTTGGAAAGGTGATTTTATAATTTTAAAATGAACATTTGATATGTCCATATTGCATGCTCACACTTTCTTAATAAACCGAAGTGGCTAGGGCGATGACGATGACAGTATGAATGTGTAATTGGGGAGTTACCCTACTGAGAATTGTATAATTCTCACCCCTATGTTTTTGTGTTCCCGTGTCGTCTCCAAGTTGACACAGAGGACCGAGGGACTGCTATGCAAAAGAGCTCAGAAGTGCAATAGTGTAGTAGTTAATACTTTTATTATGTTGTATTTAGTGCAATGAACATGTATGTAAATATGTCAGAGAATAAAGGTGTGTTAAAGCTCATAGAAGAGCTTCCCTTATGTACTTAACTTTGTATTAAATAAATAGTTTGGTTTCATTACTATATATTTTAGTATAATTATGACCTAGTTATCTCGTGAACTAACTAAACTAGCTATAGATATTTAAAAAGGAAAGGTCCGCAAACTTAGAAGGAACAACTCTCGAGTATGACACCATAACTTAAGGATGAGGTTGTACTTGGGAGGATGTTACAACTTCCAGTACTGCTATTGACTGGAGCTGTTCAAGACCTATTTCTATGATAAGTACTTCCCCGAATCTGTCAGAAATGCAAGAGACATCGAATTCATGCAACCGACCCAAGGGGATGACTGTCGCCAAGACATGGCCAAATTTGAAGAGCTGATCAAGTTTTCACGGGTGTTCCATGGGAACCCCGATGAGATATGGAAGTATGTGAAGTACGAGGCCGGGTTAAAGCCGAAACTGAACTATGCCGTGGCACACATGGAGATCAGGGATTTCCCTACCCTGGTCAACAAGTGCCACATACTGGAAGAAGGACAAGGAAAGCTCCATGCCGTGAGGGCGAAACATGCCATAGGGCTAGGGCCACAAGCCCCGAGGTTCAAGCCGCAACAACAGAATCAATCACGAAATCACTATAACCCCTACCACACCAACTAGTTCAAGCCACAACAACAATAACAAAGAGCACCCTTCCACCAACAATCCAAACAACACCAGAAGCCATCTTTCAAGCACAACAACCCCAAAAACAACAACAACAACAATCGACAGGGAGGGTCGGCGGCCCCTGGAACAACTATCAACAAGGACGGTCTAGCGAGACCAAGAACAAGGCACCTCAGGGAGCCCCTACTGCTTTCCCTAACCCCACACCGACCACGGAATGTCCTCGATGTGGGAGGATTCATGGTGATCGCCTCTGCATGGTTGGGCAGGGAGTCTGCTTCAAGTGTGGAAAACTCGACCACTGCACCAACAAATGCACCAATGGGAGGCCAACAAATCAGAACCCCAGGCCACAACACCTAAGGAGGGTCTTCACCCTCAGTGCAGACGACATGGAAAAGTCCAATGACCTCATAGAAGGTAAATGCGAAATAAGTGGTAGAACTTTAACTGTACTATATGACTTTGGTGCAACACATTCTTTCATTTCATATGCTAGTGTTGAGTCTCTAAACTTAAAAGTTTCCAAACTTCCTTTTGATCTTATTGTTACTACCCCTACAAATCATCCTGTAAATACCTATTTCTGTTGTGTAAACTGCCATCTTATCGCAAAAAATAGATCCTTTATCATAGATTTGATTTGCTTGCCCATGAAAGGTATAGATTTGATTTGCTTCATGCCAACCATGTAATGTTAGATTGTGATACCAAAACTATTGTTTTTCCTTCTCCCCCTAGCGAAGCTAGTCAAATCCTGAAACTTTACCTCAATGCCGTTGAGGTCAACTATAGTGGGCAAAAGACTAAGGGATACGTTCTCCTAACCACTAGTGACATAGAATTTGAGCAGAGCTTGGATAGCATACTAGTAGTAAGATACTATCCTGAGGTGTTCTCGGATGAGATACTCGAGTTCCCTCCCGAGAGAGAAGTGGAGATCTCTATTGAGTTGGTTCCTGGAGCAGGACCAATCTCTATAGCCCCTTATCGGATGTCGCCCTTGGAGTTAGCCGAATTGAAAACCCAACTTGAGGAGCTCTTGGAGAAGAGTTTCATAAGACCTAGTGCCTCACCTTGGGGAGCCCCGATTCTGTTTGTTAAAAAGAAGGACCAGAATATGAAGTTATGCATAGACTATAGGCAACTGAGTCGTGTAACGGTGGAAAACAAGTACCATTTGCCTAGGATTGATGATCTTATGGACCAGTTAAGAGGAGCGGTGGTATTTTCCAAGATTGATTTAAGGTCGAGATATCACCAGATTAGGGTGAAAGATTAGGATATACCAAAGACTGCCTTTAGAACTCGGTATAGACACTTTGAGTTCATGGTGATGTCTTTTGGGTTAACGAATGCTCCTGCAGTATTTATGGATTACATGAATAGGATCTTTAGACCCTATTTAGACCAATTCGTGGTTGTTTTCATAGATAATATACTTCTCTATTCGAAGACCCACGAGGAGCATGAATGTCACTTAAGGATGGTTTTAGAGATCTTGAAGCAGAAAAAGCTGTATGTCAAGCTCTCTAAGTGTGAATTCTGGTTGGAGGAGGTAAAGTTTCTAGGGCATGTTGTATCGAAAGGAGGTATAGCTGTTGATCCCAATAAGGTAGAAGCGATGATGAATTGGGATAGGCCAACCACCGTAACGAAAATATGGAGTTTCTTGGGCTTAGCAGTTACTACCGTAGGTTTATCAAACGTTTCTCCCAGATCGCTCTACCCCTGACCAAGCTAACTAGGAAGAACACCCTTTGTATGGAATCCCGAGTGTGAGAAGAGCTTCCGAGAGATAAAGGAAAAGCTAACCACAACCCCAGTCTTGGTTTCACCTAGCCCCAATGTACCCTTCGAGGTATATTGTGATGCTTCAGGCAAAGGTTTAGGCTGTGTGTTGATGCAAAATAGGCAAGTGGTAGCCTATGCATCTAGGCAACTTAAGCCTCACGAGGCAAACTACCCTACCCATGACTTGGAGTTAGCAGCTATAGTGTTCTCCTTGAAGATGTGGAGGCACCATTTATATGGTGTAAGGTTTGAAGTTTTCTCCGATCAAAAGGAGCTAAACATGAGGCAGAGAAGGTGGATGGACTTTCAAAAGGACTACGATTTCGGCTTAAGTTACCACCCCGGCAAGGCTAATGTAGTCGCTGATGCCTTGAGCCAAAAGTTATTACACCTATCTCACATGATGGTCAAGGAAGTTGAGCTGATAAAGAAGTTTAGAGAGATGAATCTAGGGATGTCTGTGACCAATGAAGGCATGAAGATGTGTTATCTTAGTATGATGAATGGGTTTAAGCAGAGAGTCATGCTAGCACAATGGGAAAATGAGGAGTTTAGGGAAACCATAGAGGCAGTTAGGGCAGGAAAGTTAAAAAGTTTTGAACGAGGTTCTGATGAGATATGGAGATTTGAAGGTAGAATCTGCGTGCCATAAAATAGTGACCTTCGAGAGAAGATCTTGGAGGAGCCCCACAAAACCATTTTACCATTCATCTTAGTGTTACCAAGATGTATCAGGATTTAAAGAAGATGTTTTGGTGGCCCAAATTGAAAAAGGATGTGGTCGCCTAGGTTAGTTAGTGCTTGGTGTGTCAGAAGGTGAAGATCGAGCACCAAAAGCCTTCAAGTTTGTTGCAACCCTTGTCAATCCCCGAGTGGAAGTGGGAGTGCATATCTATGGATTTTGTGACAGGATTGCCTAAGACCCAAGCTGGCCATGATGTTATATGGGTGATAGTGGATCAACTAACCAAGTCGGCTCGCTTCCTGCCAATAAGAGTGGCGTACTCTTTGGATAGATTGGCACAGCTGTACATCCAAGAGATCGTAAGGTTACATGGTGTACCATCGACAATACGTTTTTGGGGAGCCTTTCAAAAGGCATTTGGTTCAAAGTTATGCTTAAGCATAGCTTACCACCCACAAACAGATGGGCAATCAAAAAGAACGATCCAAACCTTGGAAGATATGTTGAGAGCCTATGTTTTAGACCAAAGGGGAAGCTGGGATAAGTATCTACCGTTGATTGAATTGCATATAACAACAGTTATCATGCAAGCATCGGCATGGCACCCTACGAAGCCTTATATGGATGGAAGTGTCAATTCCCTCTACATTGGTATGAATCCGAAGAATAAAGCATGCTAGGACCCAATGTAGTGAGGGAAAACACAGAACAGATCAAGAGGATTCGGGATAGAATGCTTACGGCTCAAAGTAGACAAAAAAGCTATGCGGATAAGCGGCGTAAGCCGTTAGAGTTTATGAGGGAGAACATGTATTCCTTAGGATCACCCCCATTATAGACATAGGAAGAGCTATAAAAGTCAAAAAGTTGAGCCCCCGATTCCTTGGTCCCTTTGAGATTCTTCAAAAAGTAGGGTCAGTAGCTTACAAAATAGCCTTACCACCTAACCTTTCCAATCTTCATGATGTCTTTCACGTCTCTCAGTTGAGGAAGCACGAGTACGACCCTAGCCATGTCTTAGAATCATAGCATGTACAATTAAGGGAGGACCTGAATTTCAATCTGCAGCCTATGAGGATCGTGGATCGCGGAGTCAAGCAGTTGAGAAACAAGTTTGTTCCTGTAGTGAAAGTAGCATGGGGACAGAACAAGTCCGGAGAATTCACATGGGAGCTAGTGTAACACCCTTTTAACTACATGTGTTACTTGAGTGTTAACATAGTAATTAGGAAAGTATTATGTATCTTCATAATCTATACTAGTCGAAAGAAATGAAATCAAATAATTCAGACACATATATGGCTAAACTCGCTATGCATATATATACATCATTTTTAAGTTTGCAATATGTACATCATACCGGGAAACACACTAATTAATGTCTAAGCTAGTCAGGAACTCAGTTCACAAAAAAAAAAAAGAAACACCTCCCATATCTAGTCTAACCTGCTCAAAGTCAAGGTCCAGCAAAATTTTATACAACCAAAATTGGACCTCACAACATGTAATAAGATCAAATCTGCAGGCTAGCAGGACTCTAGTACTAAACTACCACTATATACATATCAGGAGTCCCTGAAGATCTCACGTCCTATTAGATAAAACCATTGGCCATCGGTATGATAGCCTCACCTCTGCCAGGGGCATCAGGACCCTCAGGTGAGTCATAATCTAAAGACGAGGATGAAGAAGGATTATCTATTGGAGGGGGTGCTGGTGGTGCCAGCGGGATATCAAATATCACTCGGTGTGCCAAGTGGGGAAGCATACTATCATAAGGGAAAGCAGGGTCACAGTCAGTTGTAAATACAAAAGTGCTAAAGGAACGGCCGAAAAACATATAAACACGGACTTGCGAGTAACTCACTACATAAAGAGAGGCAAGAGCAGGATCATAATGCCACACCCACTATGGTGAGTCAAGGTAAAATACTAGTGATGGCATCTGCTAGATCTGAATAATACAAAGTAAATAAAACCATAGGGATGAGAATATTATAAAATTCTCAGTAGGGTACTCTCTCAAATGTGAACATAATATAACCAGTAAATTCATTCATATTGAATTCATCATGCTAAATTATATGCATAAATACTATTGTGCATAATTCATATAAAGTCGAATGCAAAATGGTAGTAATCAAGTGTTTTTCTCTTGCAACTCGTGGAATTCAACTTAGTGTAATTATCTCTTTTCATTAACATAGGAAAGGCTTAATCTCATATCAAGTGGTATCTGTAGTGGAATCACTCCACACGAACTATTGATTACTAGGACATGAGCTTATTCCTATATGTCGATACGTCTACCGACTCATCAAATTCCCAGGGAAGCTCTTACTTTTGACTTCCTCCCTTTAACCATGCAAGCCTTATCTCTATTTTCCCCATATGTTAAAAATTTGCACAATTATAAGTCACATATTCTCTTTTACCACCATAATACTCACATCATGTGCTTCTCTTATTCAGTGGCATTCTTACATCACAAGTAAGTATTTAATTTCATTGGAGTCTCCTCCATATCTCATAAGCATTTCTTTGAATTATCTAGCATGTATACATATACCATATACTTGGATCAAATGCCATGTTATCATTAATTTAAGACATTCTCACCGTTTCAATACCCTGGCAGATTTACTACTCCAGAGACAATATTTAATTTCCACATCAAAAGGCCAATTCAAAAGCCACAAAAATTCCCCATGGCACTTCAATGTGTCTAAAAGACCCTGTAAAATTCTCACAATAATCAAAGTTCTATAACCATGTCACTAAATTTTGCAAATTTAGTGGTCACAGCACACTTTTTCATAACCTAGGGAAGGGTTCTCATAATTTTTAAATTTATCATATGATGGAATAAACTCAAAATAAAAATTTAAGTTACACTTCAAGATGTTATTAACTTCCTATAAAAATTCAAAAGAGAACTCGCTCATTTACTATGATAATAAAATCATACAATTTTCCTGCTTTGGATTCAGAAATCTAGACAGCATGAGTACTAATTCGGTTCTTGATTTTTCTTAGATAGTAAAAGTATTTATCATGCACCACAAAATTTTTCAGAGTTTCCTTAGGATGTTAGCTTCAACATATAATTTTTATAGCTCATAAAAATGAACACAGTTGCACTAGAAAATTCATGAACAAACCCTACCCTGCTGAAATTTGAAAATCCAGCAAACCAATTCAAAGCCTCTCTTCATAAAAATGATTTTTTTCACAACTCCAAACAATCCACCAAAATTAATACTTCAATATCAACATATTATCAACCAATAAAATCAGTAATTTCAGACACAACCCAATCAAAATTTTCAGAATAAATTTTGAAACAAAAGAGAACAAATAAACCCTACTTTGAGAGCTTTTGAATTCTTTGCTCCAAAGGTGTTCTACTTGACCTCCCTTCACCTTGAGAGCTCCTAATCATACACCAAACCTCCTCTAGTAGTGAGGAAGTAAGGAACCAAGGTGAAAATTGATAGAGAATTAGAATTCTGATCGGTTAGAATTGTAGAGTTTGAGGTGTAGAACAACTTTGATGAAGGAAAGTTTTGATTTCAAAGACTCTAGGCTAGTATATATGGAAGTTAAAACCAAGATGAAGCTCTTGGCTATGGAGGAAGGCAGCTGGTTTCTCTCCCCTCTGCTGGCCGAGAATTGGCTTCTTAAAGAAGCTAATTTAGTTATGTTTATCTTGTAGTAAAGATATGAATATTATATACATATTTAGATAATTATCATCCAATAAAGTAAAATGAATGGTTGTGATTCAATCTTGTAATTCAAGATTGAATCTTGGCCATTCATTTGTTTTAAAGAGATAGGTTCATTTGTTTTGTAGAGATTTAACTAGTTTTCGGTGTTAGAAATTACACACCGAAATTTCACCGAACGGATAAAACAGTGTACCCGGCTAATCAAACATTGCCCGAAAATACTTTCGGGTATAAAATCTTTATTTCTACCTACTTCTAAACATAATCTTATAATTTCTCAATTTTTGGCATCTCCGGGGCCCAATTCTAAGGTTTCAGCTGTCCTCGCAAAACACTATTCATTTTTTTTTTTTGCTTTCTTGAATCATTCTCATCATTTCTACATCTGTTAAAATCTTAAAATTATCATTGATAAAACCTCATTTAATTTCTAAAGAGAATTATGGTGTTACAACTAGAGTCGGAGATGAAGACCAAGTATCCAGAACTTTTCTAAAGTAACAAATTTCGAGGGCGAAATTCTTTTTAAGGAGGGGAGTAATGTAACACCCCGATTCTCTGTCTAAGAGAAAAAATAACCAACATGCCCCTGAGGTCATTTTCTATCCGGAATTCAAGGATAGCCAGCTCAGTAGTCCTCAAAGGGTCAACTCAATGTTTGAAGGGGATTATATGATTCTTGAGTGATTTCGGAAACGAAAATCTTATTTTCTGCAGTTTCAGATCAAAATGACCAAAATACCCCTATAGCGTTTTTATGCGGGTAAAAATGCTGTTCAGGCTCGAAACTTTCCCCAAAGGTTTAAAATGATGTTTTCATGTGTTTAAAAGTATCTGTTTAAGTCCTAATGGTCCCAGGCAGTTTTTGTGGTAAATAACAATTTTGCCCCTGAAATAGTGCCGTTTAAGCTTAATGATGTAATTAAGCAAACCTAAGCAATATTATACTCTAATCGAAGATTAATTAATTTTCATAATTAATCTAGAGTCAAAATATGTTATTAAAGTTAATTAGACCTAAAATTGCTTAGATTAAACCTAAATCTCTTTTTAAAACTCAAGATTCCTAGTCTTAGAATCTTAAATAGTATTTTCTCTCTTCAATTCCTTAAATTAAGAAATTGTGTCTAGAATTGTTTATACACTAAAATGAGTTTTTATCTCACTAATGAAGCAAGAGCACTCCCTAACCTTGTCTTAAAATCCTTAATTACATCCTTAGTTACCTAAACACTTTCTCACAAGTTCCTAAACTTAAGCCTAATCAAAGACACACCTAAACACAACTCTAAACCACAATTAAAAAGAGAGATTTTCCTCCCCCTTGGCTGATGCACATTCGGCCACCTCTCCCACCATTTCCATCACATGTTTGAAATTTCGAACACTCAAAGAACCATGTCTTAAACCATGCTTTGAGTCATACTTCACCTTAGCTTGAGCCATACCTCACCATGCTTCAAGAACACAATCTCTTACCTCATGGCCCATGAGGTACACGGCCAAGCACCCTCTATTCACCCCTCCATGTTTTGTTTCTCTATAAATAGCATGTTTGAATGAACTTGAATCACTTTTAGTTCATTTGCTAAGTTTAACTTTTCAAGAGCACTTTGAGCTATTCTTTTTCTCTCAAGTTCAAGAGTTCCTCTTCTTCAACTTCTTCATCTTCTTCACTCATCTCAACCTCAAATCACTTGGTAGGGATTTTGTTCTAAGTGTTTCATTCATTAAAATTCTTATTTAGTAATGTGCTTTATGGTTTCTCTTGAATCTTTTTAGAACTTCTTTTCTTTCTCTTTATTTTCGACCAAGAGCCTTTGAGAACTTGGAAATGAGAGCTTAATGATGAGGATTCCATGATGATATTTATCACTTGTGTAATCTCTAAAGCTTAACACTTGGTCCTTGGACCATGAGAGATTTTGATTTCTTCTTCTTCTTTTCTTTCGCTTAGATTTTCGGTTTTCAAAGGTTGTATGGTTGAAAAAGTAACTCAAGGATGAGTATATATATATGTAATTACATCATCAAGGTCATGGCCTCTAGAGTTTTGAAGTCTCATTCTTTTTTTCCCATGGTTTCGGCCATCTTTCCTTTTCCTTAAGTCTTTGAGTTTTTATTTTTAAGGGTATAACGGAATGATAACTTGATTTGTTCTTTTAATCCATTTCTTTAGAGCTTGATGATGAAGTTCACACTATACAGTTTCTTTGTAAACCTTGGTACAAGAACTCTAAAGCTTGCTTTATCTTGCTATGATAAGTTTGGGTTGAGGTTTAAGTTCCTTTAAAGTCTTGCAAGAGCTCTAGTGAAATATATAAAATGAACTTGCATTCATATTTACATTCCTTGCCTAGCACGTTTATTTTTAGGCCATCACCTAAAACATAAAGAGTAAAACAAGAGTTGCATATTCATATGACCTAAGAATTAATCTCGAAGTTCGCCTATTTCGGCCTTAAAGTCGATTGCTGTGGAGCCTAGAGTACTAAAATAAAGAATTAGACTTGCATTCATGTTTACGTTTCCTTGTCTAGCATATTTATATTTCAAGTCATCACTTAAATCCTAAAAGATAAAATGTACTTGAATATCTACTTTCAAGCCTTGCATATTTACTTTCAAGTTTTGCATATTTATTTTCAAGTTATTGCATCTCATATTTACTTTGAAGTTCTCACTTTACTTTATAATGAAGAATAAAATGGGATACATAGCATGTTTACATTTTGTCATCACTTAAATACCTTAAAAGCTCAAAGACTTGCCCTTATTATCTCAAGTTAAAGTTTGGTTATGGAAACATCCCCCAAGGATGCATATTTCGGCCATGTGATGATGATGAGCTTGATTTGAGTTTCATCTAGTCACAAGGGCCAACAATCCATGTTCTAAGATTTTCATTAGGCCTTAAGAGTTTTAAAAGTTTATTACCACCAAGATTTATGAGTTAAACCTCTTCTAAGAATGCTTTAAATTAGCTACTGCCCTATGATTATTTTTAGTCTCCTTTTATAAAATAAAGTGGGTTTTAATGAGTTTTAGAAGTCCTAAAACAATTTCAAGAGAAACTAGTAACTTGTATGCATTAAGGGCATTTTGAATGATGTTTGAGTGTTAATGTTTCAGTTCTGCAATCATGTGCTCGCTGCTGTATGATGTTGTTTTGGAATGTTAGAATGTGTAAAAATTATATATGTTGAGGTAGGAGCCTTTCTATGCATGTTAGGAAAGAAATTAGTCTTACAGAAAAATCGTAAAGTTGAGTTTTAGCATTTTTTGGCTCGTTTATTTTATCCACTACCAAAACTATTTTAATGGGATAACATTCAGTTTAGGATTGTTTAATTATGAAAAAATCGGTGACATTTGAGGTAGGATTGATTTTTAGCACCTATAGAGAAAACTAGTAACTAGAAAACTGTAAAAGTGCAATTCTAGAACACTTAGATTAATTAATTTTCTGTTTCTGTCCAGCAACCTTATAATATAGTAAACATAGTTTATAATTAGCTCATAGGGGTAGGAATACCTCATAATTGGTTTAGATTTGACTTATAGCGCCATAGCGAAGACGGGATGTAGAAAGGATCTAAAACGTAGTTTCTAGAACCCCGTAGTTACAAGATTTAGAAATCGACAATCTGAATGGAGTTGTTTGGTTTTGCTCCTAAGCATAAAAATTAGTGAGGATAATTAGTTGTGAACCCATAGGTGCATGAAAGGTTAATAGCGAATGTTAGAATAATTATATCTCGAGTTTAAGCTCCGTAAAGATCAAAGCATAAGACACTATAAGTTTAGGAGCATGACAAACTTTAGTGTTCATGTGAATGCATGTTTTACTATGAGAATAACTTGAGCATGTGATCTCCTATTAGAGTATATTATGTTGACGTGTTGATACTCATGCTATGATGCCTTATGAAAAATTATGATGTTATGATACATATGATGTTTATGATGCTTATGGTGCATATGATGATTATAATGCTTATAATACATATGATTATGAATGACTATGTATATATATGAATGTGGCATAAAGCAAATTTGGAAGAAATTCGGTGTGCTGCCATTAATACTACCGAATTTCTGACAAATTTGAGGACTTAAAAAGTTTTCAAAAATATATGATTTTTTGAATGTGACATAGTATTGTAAGAACGTGTTTTGGGGGACAGCGATATGTAACGCCCTAAAGAGGACAATATTTGTTGAGTACTTGATACCAGTGCGACGCGTTTTGTTATGATTATTATTATTGTGATTATGGTTATCAGAGGATAAGTAAGAACTAGTAACGACTAGTTAAGATATGAGCTCATGACCTAGACGAGATTTTAGAGTAATTCCTATGTTGCAGTACGATGCTTTGAATGTCACACAAGTTACAGAAAGAGAAATGTTTTTACTTGAGAAGAATATGCCACTTTATGCCACCTGCACGATGTTGATTTCTCTATGAATGATTAATTGATTTTTTCCTAATGCATCTTCATGCATTCATGTTTTATTATGCTGTATCCATAACATTAAGATTCGTCCTAAAAGAAATGGACCTTGGATAATTAAGTTTAAAACCTAATAAATGAAGTATATGCATGCTCACCTTTTACAAAGAAACCCAAGGCTCCTAAGGACGTAGATGAGGTTACCTAGATAGGAGGTTGTCCTACTGAGATTCTCTAGCAAGATTCTTACTACCTCTATCTCTTTTTTCCGTCACGTCTTCATATGGCGACATTCGTGGTCTTTGTGGATACCCTGACGTGGGAGGTGCATTATGATCCAGAGCATGGATCATATCATTTTGAGGGTCGATGTGTTGTTCGTGTTTTCATGTTTGTCGGACGATTCTTTGCTCATCCTGTACATGCCCACCGTTTCTCCCCTACCTCACCGTTTGGTGACGACCTTGTGTTCAAGTGCGCATGCCCTCATGAGAAGCGGATTCGTCGCACCCCACCGACCGCATCTGCTATCCAGGATTTCCCGCAGTACGTGTCTTGCTCCCCATCATCATTCTTGAAAACATACCCTTCCGAGGACTTCGTCACGAGGTGCCTTCTTAGGGGTCCTCTCCCACTATGTCGATGGACCTTGGTGAGGAGAGTGAGGCCACCGCCACATAGCCGATGCGCGGGAGTCAAATGAGGATGACTCCCTGCTGAGGAGCCCATGCCCGGCTGATGCGGCGCATAGCCACCCCGACGGAGATAGGTCAGTAGATTGGGTACATTCTTCATTTCCAGAGAGGTCAGTAGTAGGAGACTGCAGATATGTTCTGGTGCCCGAGCTTCTGACTAGATCAGGATAGCCTACTTTTGTTTTGGGGGTTATCTAGTATAGGTGCACCTTTTTGTGATGGGGAAGTTTTCTTTTTCGCTTTCTGTTGTATTTTCATTTCGGATGTATTTGTTCCTATGTTGTACCAACTAAGTCTCGCTTTTCGTAAGTAGGCATATTATGTTTATATATGCAGTTAGTTTTATCATGATGTGCAATTACATGCTTTATGTTCTAATGTTCGTGAGATGTTTATTTAATCTTGTGTTTTATTTCTCTATGAGCCTCATCATTCGTAGTGTTGCGCAGCTCTCACTTTGCTTTTACCTTTCAAAAAAAATTACCTATATTTTTTGCTAAGTATTTTAAAGTAAAGATAAGACTATGACGTAATAGACTAATGGTTAACCTAAATATGTTCTAGGAATATTGGGTTAAAAATTAGGTTGTTACAAGCTGGCTTAGTGGGTTGGTTATGTTCCTCCTTTTGATAGGCAGAAGTTGGAGCTGGCAGCTGACTCATAGTGCATGCACACGTACATGCTTAGGATAGCCTTCTTTTGCTTTTAGAGGTTATCTATTTTAGATGCACTTTTATGGGTAAGGGATTCAGATGTATTCTCTTTGTGTTTCTTCATGTTATGCACAGATGACTATATCAAACTATGATGTTGCTTCATTTACGTTTCATCTGTTATGTTATGATTCTCCTTTGCAAGTCGATGATACGGTTTACTTTATGCACCCGCGTGGCTCACGTTTTAGCTTTCATTTCCTAAAAGAAAAATTTTACCCATATTTTTCACTAAGTATTTTCTAAAAGGTTGGAGTTAAGAACTGAAACAAAAGAGTAACGGTTAATAATTGACCTGAATATATCCTAGGCATGTTAGGTTAAACATTAGGGTGTTACAACTTTTATATTATGACAAATCTTGTAACATGTTTACACATGCATAGTGACACATATATACTCATTTGAGTAAGCCTTGTTCATGTTAAATGACAGATACTTGTTATAATCTTACAAGAAACTCAAGAGAAACATCACACGTTCTTCAAAGTATTTTCTTTGAATTAGTTTTGTTGTCATTCAGAACACATGAGCACATAGGGTTCTGGAGCTAACACATTCTTCCTACCTTCATTTATCCATCTTGGGCTTTGGTCAGTAACGTCGAAAAATCCTTTGCCCCTAAAACATGCCCTACACATTTCTTAGCTTAGTAACGTTTAATGAGTAAAGAAATGAATTAATTCTAAAGGCTAAATGATTTCAGTCGTTACTGTTTCTCCAAATTCCACCTACTTTCTTTTCTCAAATGGATGCATAAGCCACATGTAGGCTTTCAATTACACGTAATTCTCATTTTGGCCTCATAAATCAATCTTTAATTTGTCTAGCATGAATTCATTCATACTCATCATACTTAAATCAAGAGTCATTATATCATCAACTCAATACTTAAGTTCATTTTTGCACAAATATAGCAGGTTGGTAGAATTCATGCCTAAGGAGTACAATTTATTCTGTCCATAAAAAATCCATTGCAAGGGCTATAAAAATTCTTCAAGATACCTCAATGTGTCCACAAGTCCCCATAAAAATTTCAGAACAAAGATCATTGTCTAACTTGTTTAACAAAATTAGACAAACTTTGTAGTCAGAAACCACTCAGCCTCAGCTCAGAACCAGAATTTCATAATTTTTAACTTTAGCAAATGATTGAATCAATTCAAACTAAAATTCAGGGTTGAACTGAAATATGTTTGAAAGGCCTTGTACAACTTTGAAGTGATAATTCAATCATTTTCTATGGCAACAAAATTAGACAAAATCACAGCTTCAAGACCAGAAAATCAGGCAGCACATACATAGTCTCCATTCATGATTTTTTTTAGGTAGTTAGAATCTTTATCATGCTCCACGAAAATTCTTAGGGTTGCCTTAGGATGTTAGCTTCAACATATAATTTTTATATCTCATGAAAATAGCCACAATTTACACAGAAAATTTGTGACTAGTTGCTGCCCGGAACAGAACCGAAAATCCAACATGCATGTTTCAATTCTCTTTAGCAAAAATGAGTTTTAACATCATCCAAACTCTCCAAAAAATTAAAACACATCAATATCTATCTATCATCAACCAATATATCCAGAAAATTCCAACCAATTCAATCAGAAACAATCAGAGCAAAATTAGAAAGAAAAGTGAACAAATAAAACCCAACTTTGGTGGCTTTAGGGATCTTGACTCCAAAGGATGCTCCAAGGATGATTCCCTTCACTTCAAAGCCTTCAAACCAGCATCAAACCCTCCATTAGGCAGTAGTATATCAGGTATCAACGTGAGAAATGGTGAGAAAATGAAATTCCAATCGGTTAGTTTGATAGATTATGAGGAGTAGAACAAGTTTTGTGAAAAGATCTTGGTGTTTTAGTGACTTTGAGCTAGGATTTTGCAAGCTTTGAAGCTTGTCAATGGTGGCTTGAAAAGAAGAAGATGAAAGTTGTAACTTAGGGTGGTTTGGCCGAAATTTATGAGGTAGTGTGATAAGATTTGATGATTTATCATTATCTAGGTGTAAAAGTAGTCAAAATGAGTATTTATTCCTTTTTCAAGATAAAATAATGAAATGGATAGCCAAGATTTGGTTTCTTGGTCAAAGAATGAAGCTTGGCCATCCACTTGGCTCAAGATAAGTGGCTCACATTAACTTGGTGAGCAAGTAGCTTTTTCGGTGTTAAAATCGCACAGCAAAATTCCACCGAATTGACGAGTTATTGGCTCCCAGATAAAATATAATAAATGAAAGGTCAAGATTAAAACTTGCTTTTCAAGTTTTAATCTTTGCCATCCACTTGGCATAAAGTGGTTGGTTAAGGTTACTTAGTCACCAAGTAAATTGTACAGTGTTAAAAACTACACATCGAAATTCCACCGAACGGGCAAAACACTGTACCCGGGTAATAAGACATTGCCCGAAAATTAATTCTAGGTATAAAATCTTTATTTCTAACTATTTCTAATCTCAATCCTATAATTTCTCAGTTTTGGGCACCTTCGGGGTCCCAATTCTAGGGTTTCGATATGGCTCGTGGCTCATCATTGTTGTAGTTTATCCTCAGACAGATTAGGTTGAGTTAATTAAAATCAATATTAATAGATTTGATTGGATTTAATTAATTTATTTTCGTTTGGTCACCCACATGCCCAGACTCATACTCATACTCGAGCCACCATCATTAGGGATCAAACGACCTCTTTCATGCACTTCTTGCGAGGCTAACATCTTAGCTACTAGGGGTGTACACAACTCGACTCGACACGCTAACCCGGCCCTGCCTGAAGCTCACTCAGATGGGTTAGGTTCTTGAAATTTGACTAGATACACTTTTTAGGCTATGTTCGGTCATATGTCGAATTGGCTTGACTCGGCCTGAAGTCAAATAATTTTTTAAGAGATATGTATTTTGATTATAACTTGTGAAAAATTATAAAATTTTAAAGTTCAATTAATATATTTTGCATAACTTGATGTTATTTTTATATTAATATGGTTTATTTTGAAACCTATATCGTAAAATATCTCTTAAATGTTATTTTTTACTTGTAAAATTTTATATATTCACTATGTATAATTTCTAAATTCTCATATATTGTTTGAATATCGGGGTGACCCAGTATGACTTGGTACGTAGTCGAGTCATTATTGGGTCGGGTTCGGGTTTCAAAAATTGACCCGATCTTAAAATTAGGTCAAATTCGGGTTTTGTCCAACCAGACTCCACCTATCCATTGTACACCCCTATTAGCAATTGCGCCTATGCTTTACGAGCTAATTTTAATTATTTGACCAAAACTCCAAGTTAGTCCCCTTAGATTTATTGTGGGGGACAAATTAGTCCCTCAGATTTAGAAAATCCAATATTAGCCCCTCAAATTTTATAAAAGGAAACAATTTAGTTCCTTTGTCAAATTATTGTCTAAATTATTAATAGAAATGTCTATATATTTTGTTAATTTTTTTTACATATATTGTTAATTTTCATAGTGAGTCATAACTTGTCTCACTCATATGTTTTGCACAGAGCAAATGTTAATTTAAAGTAAAAATCTTTTTTTCTTAGCAAAGAGCTATGGTAAGATAGCAAATGAAGAAAAATATCTAAATGACATTGTTTAGAGGAGTAATGTAAGTTAGGATCCACTATAAAAGTTAACAATACATACAAATAAGTTAATATAACTTAACTTAGATAACAATTTTACAGAGGGACTAATTTTTCCCCATTTGTGATTTGAGAGACTAACATGAGATTTTTCAAATCTGATGGATTAATTTATCCCTTACTATAAATCTGAAAGATTAATTTGAGGTTTTAGTCTAATTATTTTAATACAATCAAATTGTATTGCTGAAGTAATATTTTTGTTTTGAGTGAATAACAATTTTAATTCTTAAATATTTAATTTGATATTAATTTAATATTAATAAAATTATTGACATCAATTTAAATTTAATTTTAATTCTAATATATTTTATTTTCAGATTTAAAATAAAAAATATTAAAACTAGATTGATATTACATGTAAATGTTGTTGGACTAGATTGTTTATTTATTATTTTTGTACGGAACGGCAGCAACCAAAGCACCAATACCCTTTATCAAAATTTACACCGGAAGGCGTTTATTAAGAATTGGCTTAATAATATGTAATTGTGAATTTCATACATTTTATCTATTATATTATATTTATCGGTTATTAAGTGAATGTATTAATAAATACATACTTGATATTCGAATAGCAAATTATGTTATTTGCTCTTATGCTGTATCTACAAATAATAGTATTTTTGAGTAGCACTACTCACCTTTTACAGCCTTACTCTTCATCTGTGTGCCCTTCTTCTTCTCACTGAATTCTAAGAATCCGAAAGGAGTGCAAGTCTTACACAGAAAAACAGACTGCAAATTGACCCCGCTCTTGTTTTTAGTTGGAAAGCTTCAGAAGTCAAGACAATCTAGGAAGATAAAGGTTTTTTTTTTTCAATTATGTTGGTAAAAAGTTTTCTCTTAATTTAGATTCAGATTCTTACATATCGTGGATCGATACATTCTCCAACAACATATTCACCTCCTTTTGTCGTTTTGAGTTTTACATTTCGTGACCGTTTTGTGTTTCTGTGCAGCAAAAACGACGAGTTTTCTCCAATTTGGGGGTTGCTATGAAGTCGTGGCTTTGAAGGGAAAAAAATACATTAAAAAAAGCTGAAAATTTTCCAGCATATGAAGCTTGATTTTACGGTTGCTTGATCGAAAAGGGCTATTATGGAAGGAGGGTTATACCAAAACCCAGTTTCTCCGTCAGTTTCCATTGATAAGTCAAGGATTCTAGACGTTAAACCTCTGCGTAGTTTGGCCCCTGTGTTTCCAGAATCTTCTAGAGCTTCTCCCTCTGGCCAGTACCCGTCTGGATTTTCTCCATTTTTGCCTTTTGGTGAGCCTCATGAATCTCAAGCATCTCCTGCACCTGCACCTGCACCTGCACCAGCTCCAGCTCCAGCTCCAACTCCAGTAAGGTCCTTTAGGAGCCCACTAGTTGAAGAACCAGCCCCTTATGGAGCCAATGGAGACACTTCTTCATCAATTGACGGGCTCAATGGTGTTTCTAACGAGCACAAGCGTGCAGCACCAAATATGCGCAGCTGCAAATCATCCCAGAAGAGGAACAAGTCAAGTCAGGAACCCGGAGTCGGTTCGAGTTCATTCGTTGGTATTAGCCCATACAAGAAGGATGATGGTGACCGCGACGCCGTTCATGTCGTACTCATGACATTTGATGCGCTTCGAAGAAGGCTCTGCCAACTAGAAGATGCCAAGGAATTGAACACAAATGGTTTCATCAAGCGTGCAGATTTGAGAGCTAGCAATGCTTTGACGCTCAGAGGGATCCGAACAAACATGAGGAAGAGAGTAGGAGCAGTGCCTGGGGTTGAGATTGGGGACATTTTCTTCTTGCGGATAGAATTGGTTCTTGTGGGTTTACATGGCCAGTCTATGGGTGGAATCGACTACATGACTGTCAAGGGTGAATTTCCGGAGGAACCATTGGCTCTAAGCATTGTTTCATCTGGAGAATATGATGATGATGCAGAGGATGATGATATTTTGGTGTATAGTGGGCAGGGTGAGCATTTTAACAAGAAAGATAAGCACGTGACTGATCAGAAGCTTCAAAGAGGTAATCTTGCTTTGGATAGAAGTTCACAACGACACAATGAAGTAAGAGTCATCCGGGGGTTGAGAGATGCTGTGAATAAAAATGTGAAAATATATGTCTACGATGGTTTGTATAGAATCCAAGATTCCTGGACCGAAAGGGGGAAATCTGGTGGTGGCGTGTTTAAGTATAAGTTTGTGAGACTGCCTGGGCAGCCCAGTGCTTTTGCCGTTTGGAAATTGGCTCAAAAGTGGAAGGCAGGGTCCCCTACAAGGAATGGCCTTATTATTGCAGACATCTCCTCAGGAGCTGAGAGTATTCCTGTATCGCTTGTCAATGATGTTGATGATGAGATGGGTCCTGCTTTTTTCACTTATTTCCAGTCTCTCAGGCATACAAAGCCTTATGGTTCAACGGTGCCTTCGTATGGGTGCAACTGTAACAAAGCATGTGTCCCGGGTGATCTGACTTGCTCTTGCATTCAGAGAAATGGAGGTGAATTTCCATATACTACAAATGGCATTATTGTGAGTCGAAGGCCATTGGTTCATGAATGTGGCCCGATGTGTCGCTGTCTTCCTAACTGCAAAAATCGAGTATCCCAGGCTGGTTTGAGGCACTACATGGAAGTGTTCAAAACAAAGGATAGAGGGTGGGGTCTTCGGTCACTGGATCCCATTCGTGCTGGTACTTTTATTTGCGAGTATGCAGGAGAAGTTGTTGACAGTGCCAATTTAAGTCTGAATGGAAAGGATGGAGATGATGATGAGTACATTTTTTATACAAGCCGTATTTATGAACCATTCAAGTGGAATTATGAACCTAGCTTACTGGAAGAAGGGAGTTCAAGTGACTGTAGCGAGGATTATGCTATACACTCTCCTCTAATTATCAATGCCAAAAATGTTGGAAATGTGGCTAGGTTCATGAATCATAGTTGCTCCCCAAATGTTTTCTGGCAGCCTGTCTTATATCAAGAAAACAACCAGTCCTTCCTTCATATTGCATTTTTTGCTCTCAGGCACGTTCCTCCACTGACAGAGTTAACATATGATTATGGTATTGTCCGCTCCGGTCATGCGGATGGTAGCAGTGCAGCCAAAGGGAGAATGAAATGCTTGTGTGGATCATCAACATGCCGTGGTTCTTTCGGTTGACATTTGTTTCAGTTTCCCTCAGACACAAGTTGCTGGCAAATACATTCATGTCTGAAGAGGTTTGTGGACCTCTTTCATGTTTCCAAATTCCTTGGTTATTCAGATCTGATCTTTTTCAATAATCATACACTTTAATTTGTGTTGATTTCCTTTTTCCTTTTTGTCCAAGAGAAATGCTTCCTATTTCTATGTTATGTTTTGTCAAAGTTGGTAACAAATGAGAAATCTTATAGTTTCTCCCAGCAAAGCCATGGAATCTAAGCCAGATTGACTAGTATTAACATTTTTCCAGCACTTTCATGCTGTAGGTGTGTGGGCACTAGTTGTTCAGGAAACTACTGTTTTGGAGTGCTTATTGATATTTGACAGACTTTGTTTGTGATTTATAAGGTATATGGAACAAATTTGTAATGCATGAGAATGTGTGCTTCCTTGTTAGTATTTTAATTTCTACTATTTTCTTTAAAAATATTTTTGTGCTTGTGCTCTTGTGCAACTCTGCCTATGTCTTTGTTGCCAATTGTTATATAGCCAATCACGCTAAGAAAAAATAGGAAAGTTGTGTTAAGCAGTCAAAACCTGATGTAAAATTTGGTTGTCTTAATGCTATGCTGTCACTGATTAGTAATGTTAACAAATAAAACTAAAGCAAGGGTGAGGAAGCTAAAATTTCTTAAAGAAAACTTGAAACAGTGGAATAAATATGTTTTTGGAGACATTTAGGTTGGAAAAGAAAATACCTTAGAAGAGATTGATTCTCTTGATATGTTGGAGCTAGAGGGTATCTTTCAAAGGATCTTTTTAATAAAAGCCAAAAGTTGAGGCTAGATCTAAATGGTATATTGTTGGGGGAAGTACCTAGTTGGAGACGAGATGAAATTTCAATGGGCAGAGCAAGGTAATACCAATACGAGGTTATTTCATAGGGAACCATTTGGGAGGTGCAGGAAAAAGCCTTATAGAAGAGTTGGAGCCTGAGGATAGTGGTGTCTCTAGAGATATTGAGGTATTGCGTTGAGATTTCAAGGCTTTTTGCTAAATTGTTTGCTGACAGTGCCTGATAGCCCTGTAATTGAGGATTTGGATTGGTGTCCTATTTCTTCGAAATCGGCATGTTGGTTAGAGAGTTCTATATTTATAACATCAGCTTATTGCCAAAGTAGGTGAGGTCCTTTCTAATTCCACTTCTGAAAACCAAAGTGCTTTTATATCAGGTAGGTAAATCTTAGATGTGGCGCTTATTACTAGTGAGTTGATAAAAGGTGATAGATCTAGAGAAAACTGTCTTGTTCTTGTTTTTAAATTAGACTATGAGAAAGGTTATGATTGTGTTAGTTTTTTTTTTTTTTTTTTTGGATAAGGTCTTGGAGAGGAAAGGATTCAGGAAAAAAGATGGAGAAAATTGGATCAGGGGGAGCCTATCCTCTTCTACCTTTGCATTTTAAGTGGTGAACTTAAATCCTTGTTTAAAGTTCAAAGGAGTCTCAGACAAGGAGATTATCTGTGTTCATTTTATGTTAGGAACCCGGTTAGTCAGGAATTAATTAGGATAGTTAGTTGACTATAAATAAGGGAAATGAGGATTAGTTAGGAGTCTTTAGTCTTTGATCATTGGTTAGTCACTTGGGAGATATGAAGGGACTATGGAATTTCCTCTCTATCCTGTAATTCTCCAAGAAACATCAATACACACTAGTGCTTTGTTACCATCTTATTACTAGTTTCAACATTGGTATTAGAGCTCTAATCAATCCAGTGAAGAGCTTTCGATGGGAGCAACCAAAGCAATGGATGTGCTGCCAATGTTTGACAGGGTTAATGCACAAGCTTGAAGGGGATGTGTTGGGTATTATTTTTGAGCGTGAGAGACTTGGGTGAGAGGCACCAGAAGCACATACTTTAGAAGAGATAGGAGGTGCACTGAGAGGGTACATGACTGGTAGTACATGTTTTGGAAGACAAATAACCCGACTAGGAAATGGTGGCAACTTTTGAGGGCATTCATTGAAAAAGGAGATGAAGAAATAGAATTGGAGAGCCAAAGAAGTCTTAAAAGCAAGGACAAGGTCTAAGCACAATATGATATTGAGTTTTTGGTACAAGATCATGATAAAACCCCCAACACTGGTAAAAGAGGTGGAGGAGACAGTGATAGAAAATGGAGAAAGAGAGCATAAGATCGAAAATGACTCAAAGCAGGGGGAAAGACTCAAGGTATGACCAAGGCATTATGAGATCAAATGGAGGGTTTTCAAAATCTGAACATTCATCAAAATCAATACCTCATTAATGTTGTCCAATGTTTGGAAGGAATGATGAGATAATTTGCTAGTAGGATGTACTTGGGGCCATATGAACTGGGTTGAATCTGGATACTAGATGATGATCATATGAGGCTTGTTAGCTTTGATGCTAAAGGGTAAGCTCCAAAAGAGGAAGAGGATGAAGATTGATGAGGGCTGGTAGACCTCGACAACATAGAAAAGGGAGTTGGGTAATATTCTTATAGTTATCTATATTTTGTGTTGGTTGGTGGTTCTTAGTTATGGTTTTTGTTCATTTCGTGAAAGTTTAGGTGTCTTCTATGCGTTAGTTTTCATTGTGTCAGTGGAGTCATGTCAAAAGGTTGAGTCTTTCTTGTACTTATGTGAAAGTCTTCTAAGAATTGTGTTGAATGCTCAATGGTTGTATGAAGTTTTCATCAACTTGGAGTATCTTGAGCACAGTGCTTTTAATGGATCCTGTTTTCATTTATAATTCCTGTTTGTATTCCTATTTGAGATTGTGGATTTTCCTAGAGATGAACCGGGTTTATTCTTTAGAGAAATCTTATGAGCTATACTTGGATTGCCTGTTGTCTTAGGATATGTTTGATTTTGTATTGAGGCAAAATCCTAGGGTGTGCGTCTTGGTGAAATGATTAGGGTCTTCTTTGGACTGTTTGAACGTTTTCAGTCTACCTAATGTGAATCCTAGGTACTTTCTGAATCTGAAAAAAAAAAAAACGATAAAAGGTCTTTTCTTTTGTTTTGACCCTCACCTGTTCTACCATTTTTAAACAAACAAAATAAAGGAATAAAGAGAAGAGCAATATTTCCTATCTGTAATAAATTTTGTTGGGATTTTAGAATGGTCAATTACAAGTTCATATTATTAGTTAATGTCATATTCTCATGGATTAAATTGTTTTTGTTTTGAGCCTTTGTTAAAAGAAGAGAAAAAAGGGCAAAGCACAATACAAAAGAGGAAAAAAAAAGGAAGGAAAAAAAGAAAAACAGAGCAAATGTTTTCTTGAAGGCAAGATATGCAAATTAAATGAGAAATGACATTACTTTGTTTTTATTTTGGATTATAATGCATATTCAATCACCAAAAAGTTTAGTTACAGATTTTTTTTAAGTGCTTAATTAGAAATATAATCAGTAACTATATTCACATGCGGTCTTGGAGCGCGGATCAACCCACATTGATTTGTCATGCTTGCTTAAACACCTCCCCTGTGTAGGTGGTCTCTTAAGCGTCTTTTCTTGTAAGTCCACAAATAATTAGTAAACAATTGAAAATGAGATTTTTGATAAACTAATCAAATTCAAATAATAAATTATATAACAAAAAGATTAAAATCATAAATTGATCATGGCCAATGTAGTGGAGCCAGCAATATGTAATGAGCCACCTTTGGCAAATGCTTTATTCACCTTATTCTTCAAGGAGAGGTTTTGAAACTTTGGCGTACACATGTATTCCTAAAAGGTGCGTCGGAAGGAGGGTACTATCCAATTTGCAGCTCACAGATCAGGAAGGATCTCTTTGTACATACACATCTCTTTGTACATCTGGTGCAATCGCTTTGAAGTGTGTCTGTTCCAAATCTTGAATATCATCTTCTCAAAGTAAAGAATTACTGTGGTCACTGAAATTGTAAGCGTGCCTTACTTTAATCCCTGAAATTTCGAAATTACCTCTTTAGTCCCTAAAATTGCACCTCTTTAGTCCCTAAAATTGCATTGTGTAGATCACTTTAGTCCTTGGTTAAACAATCGTCAGTCAACTGCTATGTTTTGCTAACAAGGCATGTTAAATGACACATGGCAAAATATAATGGTTGATTGACGGTTGTTTGACCAGGGACTAAAGTGATCAACAGAATGCAATTTCAGGGACTAAAGAGGTAATTTCGAAATTTCAGGGATTAAAGTTAAACACGCTTACAATTTCAAGGACCAAAGTGACACGTTACTTCATCTTCTCATCTGCGTAGGAAATGATGGAGTGGCTGAATAGAAATTAGTTAATACATGATGAAGTCGCTTCTATCTTTGTCTTTACCTTCCCGCCTATCATCACAAGCTTTGAAATCCCACTTGATCACCTTGGTACATTGCTTCTACCTTGGTGGAGATTCGGATGAAAAGTATGGTACACGTTTGGGATAATTTTCGAGTGTCTTCTTCATAACTTGATCCAGATTGCTATTGGACCGATCATGATAATATGCATTTTGGATTAGACCATATAGGTTATATGTGGGTGATTGCATGATCTTATGTGGTGTTAAGGAGTTTCCGAGAGTATATATGATATGAAATTCTTGTTTGAGAACTTTTGTTGGGTGCAATGTTTTCTCTTTTGAACTTTTTTTTCTTCATGGGGACAAACAACATCTTAGGCTTGGACAAGTATATTCCTCTCCATCATCTGCAGCTTCCTCTTTAGCATCAAAGCTAACAAGCCTAATAAGATCATTATTTGGTATTGAGATTCCACCCAATCCATCTAGTTTCATGCCTGTCCTGTTAGTAAGTTGTCTCATTATTTTGTTGAAACCTTGTACAACATTGATGAGGCATTGATATTGACAAATTTCAGCCTTTGGAAATCCTCCAATTGATCAAACTTTTGTGCAAAAGTAAGGGAACACCTTGGCTACTAGGACTAGGTTGAGCATACGGTGGTGATTGCTCTTGTGCTCTTTCCTCCTGTGCATCTTGTTCCTTTTTCTCTTTATTGTATTCTTGAATGACTCTAGTGATCATCCCCGCATCAATCAACTTTTCAATTGGAATGTGAATATCTTCATTCATAGAGACTCTTGCCGCTTCACATAATTGATTAATCATTGATGGGCAACTTACTTTTAGCTGACAGGTTTTATTACCAGGAATGAAAAGTTTCCAAATTTTAATCTCACATCCCCTATGGGAATCTGACATTCCTGTTGGAAGGGAATTTGTTTTGGACAAGAAATGTCAGAATTACCCACACATCACAAAATCAAATTAAACCTTAACATTTGATGCCTTCCATCTCCATATCCCTCTGTTCGTAATTAACCTCTTTTCCGTGCCACTATCTACATCACGAGGAGCCTGCCATCGCTGCCGCTGTTGCTGTGAAGGGCCTGATGCCATTGTTGCTGCAGGGAGTTGTGTCGACCCAAGGTATGCTTCAATAGTGTTCTCTCTGTTCCTCTCTGATAGGTGATCTAGTTAGCCACATACCTCCTTACTATTATTATTATTTTTTTGCCTTTTTAGTGATTGTAATGATTTTGTGCTGGCAATAAAAAATTTTCTGCCAATTTTAGTTCTCGTCCTTTGTCTCACTTTAGAAAAATTATCAGTTGAAGGTGTTGGGTACAATCTGATATGTTTTTATTATATCAGTTGGAAGATCTTATGGGTGGTACAGTTCAAGTATTGTACGCAATCCAAAATTAGTTTATTTTATGTTTCAAATTTCAGAGATGGTAGATTCCATGAATCTGACTGAAATTCAAATTTTCCACTAACAGTCCAAGACGAGTGGAATTGAAATTTGGGGTAACTGTTGTTGTACTGATATCTGTGTGTGTAGTTGAGCTCAATTACAGTGGGTGAGTGGCATATTTCTGATATGCCGCTACCCCATTTCAGCTTTTGCTTTCAGGTTGAGCAATGAGCACTCAAAACTAGCATTTGTTGATATTCATCAGCAAGGAAGTAGCAATCTCGCGTATAAAGCCTATATGGGAATTCAGATGATGCTTGTTGATAAGGATTTATTAGCTATCAGGATGTTCAGTTGTTCTCTTTCAAGAGAAGGGTCTGCTTATGACTGACCTTTGTATAATCAAAGTTGTTTGGAAAGATCTTTATTGGTATAGATATTTCAGAACCTGTGGCTGTTTTCCTGTGTTGTGCATTATTTGGATTCTAAGGATATGTGTATCCTTTTGTTATGTTTATAATGCAATTAATTCTTGGATTGGACTGGAAGGTGATCACATTTCTCATGTACCCTTGTGTGTGCCAATCTCTCTATCAAATTTTTATGTACAATGGAATGATTCTATCGGATACAGTATGGATATTTAGTTATCGTAGTGTTTGTATTGATATAGAAATTGTAAAAATTGAAGTAAAAATTTATATAGCATAAACATGAGGATTACAAATGTTTGAACTAGAGTCGAGCTAGTCCATTTTACAAGGGGGACTAAAGAGAGAGTATCTGAATGCCATTATAAATTTTCTATGGCTTTCGTTTCAGTCCTTATCTTTTATTTATATTTGATTCATGGTAATATTTCAAGACTCTGGCCCAGTGATTTTTTTTTGGCCAGATCCCCGTGGATTTGCTCTGTTTGTTGATGATGATTGCGGTGCTAGTAAGGTTGATCACCCAGTCACCAAGTTTCAATGTCTTTCTTTTTTTTTTTTTTTTTGTCCGAAACTTCTAGTGTGATTTGGTTCATTTTTATGTTCTTTCCCCTCAGAAATAATTACTGTTTATGTGGACTTCGTCTTGGATAGGTGCTGTTCAGAATTGGTAAAATTTAGTCAGTTCACAGTAAATACACATTTATCAGCAATCATCTAGCAATATACTTCAACTTTGTTTCTTATTGCTTCAAGTATGAGGAGAGAGTGAACGAATAATGAACGTTGCTACCCTTTTGAAAGAAATTCTTGGCTTGTCAATTCAACAAAAGGAATAGAGTTGGGAGGATCATTATAGAGGACAAATATTGTACTGACTACATTTCCACATTTACACTAGAAGATATGCTAAAATTAGTCTTAGATATCTTTGGCAATCTTCTTTAATTTCTTATTTTAGGACAATGATGTGAATTGAACTAAAGTTTTTTGTATGAATTAGCAGCCTTTATAGCACGTTTGAATATGTAGTACCGTGGTACATTCTACATATGATAGTTATGAATTATTGTTATATGCATGAACTTAATTTGAGCACAATTTTCATATTATTGAGGTTATATGCATTGTATTTGTATGTAAATTGAGTTAGATAAGATTTTAATGTGTTTGGTGGTTAATTTTTAAGTTGAAATTGCTAGGGGTATTTTTGAAAATTTCCATAATATTCTCAGGAATACCAATGTCAGTTAAACATAGAAATGTTCATTTCTAGACATATTTTGTAAGATTATTGGGATTTTAATCTATCTACCATACATTCTGAAAACATCATTTATGAGAAAGCTATTACTGTATATAACAATGGTATGCAGGCTAGCTAGCCCTATTTATCTCGGTCATCAACATATTACACTTAAGCGGGTATCAACCCACTAACTTTCAGACACGGCTTGTTTAACGCGCGGATTAAGTAGAACAGACCAAAAAACCTTAGAAAATTATCTGGTTTTAACTCATGCGGAGATCATAACTCGTTTACCCAGCTCTAAATTACATAATCAGTCAACCAAACCCCTTGTAAGTCACCTTCCTAAAATTCCATGTTTCCCCTTCCTACATGACAATTCATCCCAAGTAGCACATTATAACCCATCAATCCATGAAACTGAGCACCAATATGAACAAGTGACAACATTCGCATTAGTCTTTTATAAGCTTCACAGGTAATACATCAACAGGGTATGTTCTTGATTCGGAGACAAAACACCAACAATCCTTAAAAATCATAAGCATAACTTGAACATTATAACCCTGAGACGCACACAAACATGATTAACGCATTCTAAATCATCAAAATTCATAGATTATCCTGTGAAAAAACAAACAAAAAATCAGCACGTTATCAGTAACACTTGAATTCTACATATTTAACTCAACTACCAAAATCCCCAATTTCAACAAATTTCAAACACTAACATTCCAAAGGAACCGCATAGTCAGCCGAACCACCTAGAAACACGGGATTGAGAGGGTTTGGGAAACAAAAAACTTACGTCCTAGTGAAGCTAAAAAGATAAACCGTGAAATCCAATAGCTCTACCCCTAAATCCTCCAACCAAGATGGTCAATGGTGCGCGAGAGGGGTGTCGGCAGAAGGTCACTATTGAAGTGACGTTGCGTTCTGTTTGGCGATCATGGCCATTATTGCTGGGAATAGAAGGAGAAGCCAAAACCTCATTTTGACGCCCTTTATTACTGTTGGGCACAATATTGAAGGGGGTTTAAAAGTCATTTTGTGTCTCCTATCCCATTATTTTCAAGTTGAAGTCTAAAACCCTTTCTTTTCACCCTTTGTCAACTATTTTTCTCACCCCATACTCTCTTGCTTTCACTATCTCGTCCTACTTTTTGGATGACCCACCCAGCTTCTAGCGATTATCGTGACTACTCAGCTTCTGATGGAAGCTTTAACAACATGGAATGCTCCTTACTGGAAATATAATCCCAATACAACTTCTCCTTTGTTTTAAGGCACCTTAGCAAATGTGAGATAAGGGGCATTACACATTTTTTAACGATATCAGTGGCCTAGTGGATACTCTTTTAGGGTGGATACCAATTGCACACATGAAGATATAAAAGATAATTTCAAGCATAAAATAAGAAAATCATAAGTTAACATTCACATAAAATAAATTCAAACCACTTATTTTGTAAATCTCTTACCAAGTGGATCCATCCGATCTTAGAGTAGGGAGCTCTCTCGTGGTGCCTGTGTTTATGACTATTGCCCGGTGGATGAAGCTGAAGCAGCACTATCCCCTATGTGTTGTTTAGGGGATGTCGTGGCAGATGTATTTGTCAGCATAGGTTGTGAAGCATGCTATTCTAGAGGGAAGGAGACACATACCCATTGGTTGGGCACTATGATGCACTGCTCCTATCCCCTAGGCTAGGATGTCTGTGCTCCAACAGGTGTGGAGGTGGAAGCCGGAGCCGTGGATGAGGAGTGTAACATCCCTTGTTGCTTTATGGATTGACGACTGTCCCCACAAACCAACACGGGTCTTTTCAGCATGCTTTGTCCTCACTCGCACGCTTCTTAGGAAAACTTCCCAAGAGGTCACCTATCCCAAAATTGCTCCAAGTCAAGCACGCTTAACTGTGGAGTTCTTTCAGTTTGGGCTACCGAAAAGAAGATGCATCTTGTTGGTATAGGTAGTATAAATCAATTCATATAAGTCCTCCTTAACTATATAGTCCCATACCTATACAGTCTTAGGATCCCTCTCATTCGGGTGTATAATCGGTTCATTCATGTACCCTTCCGCTTTCGAAGTCTGCCAGGAGCCACTCCTTGTCCGTGCCTCCTTGCACCGGCGATCACTCCCCGACTTCGCAATCCTCGGGTGTTACGTGCCCACTAGCTTCCACCTGGTTCGTCCCCGAACCACACCGTACTGGGAGAGGTGCAAGCTCTAATACCATTTGTAACATCCCCTATTGCTTTATGGATTGATCGTCCACAAACCAACACGGTCTTTTAGTGCTTTGTCTCCATCAAGACGCTTCCTAGGAAAACTTCCCAGGAGGTCACCAATCCCAAAATTGCTCCAAGTCAAGCACGCTTAACTGTGGAGTTCTTTCAGATGCATCTTCTTTTCGGTAGCCCAAACTGAAAGAACTCCACAGTTAAGCGTGCTTGACTTGGAGCAATTTTGGGATGACTCCTGAAGTTTTCCTAAGGCGAAATGAGACAAAGACGCTGAAGACTCTGTGGCTGTGTGACATTGTCAATCCATAAAGCAGCAGTGGATGTTACAAGGAGGGCTGCTGCTACCACGACCAGTACACTAGCCAACACCTTTCTTCCCCTTGCCTCAACCTATAACATCCCCATTTTCACCTTACATAAAGGTTCACTCAGTAATGACTCGAGTAAACAATTCCGTTTGAAAATGTTGAACTTTCACCCGATTTAGGGCAAGTCAACATAAACTGTTGAGTGTTGACCAAGAGTCAACAAGAGTCAAGGTCAAAGGTCAAAGTCAAAAAGTCAAACTCTCAGGTCAAAGGTCGACCATGAAGTCAAAGTCAACCATAAAAGTCAAAGGTTTGTGAAAGTTAACTAAAACATGAAATAGTCAACATAATAATTAAACAATAATCAAAGACCAATTAAATCATGATTAAGTGATCTAATAAAAGCTAATCAAGGGTTAATACACTAATTATGGTTTAGGCATAGGATTCCCAAGATAATAATAAAATAAGCTTAATTAGTAATTTACTATAAACGACAACAACCTTAAAAATGGTTATACCATAAATAGCCAAGTTACAGATAATTAATCACTAATTAGGTTGATTACCAACCTGATGGGAGGATAATCTAATTAATCTATGATAGATTCCTCTTTAAAAATAAAATATGCTTAAAAGTTGGTTTAAACCATTTTTGGTAAAAGGAATATTACCAAAAGAGGTAAAGACACCTATTTACCCATAAGATAAATGTGCAGCTTTACAGAATAATTTCAAAAATCCCATGGACCTTTTCTAAACCCCTCTTTTCAGCCATCATGTAAAAGAAAATACTCACATAAGTTTCATCAAAACAGCTTACACTAGAACTAATTTAACTACAAGACAACACCAAGTTACACATCAAAATAAAAACACAAGTTTTTCTTCCTTTTTTCCTTGTTATGGCTGAAAATACATCAGCCTGATTTGGGGGAAAGAAATTTGATTTGAAGCTTGCTTGAACTATTGGTTAAAGGTTGATGGATGACAAGTTGTATAACATCATAATTTTTAATCTAATATTCTAGAACATACTTAGGTTAATCATTAGTCTGTTATTTCATAGTTCTCATTTTTACTTTGAAATACTTAGCGGAAAATACGGGTAAAGTTTTTTGAAATACAAAGGGAGAGCAGCGTGATGCGATATAACAAGTAAAGGACAAAACATACATCTCATAACGTTATAGCATAAGGCACATAAAGGCACATCATGAGAAACACTGAATATCATCTCATATATATATATAACTTGCCCACTTATAAGTGTGGGACTTAATTTAGTACAAAGGAATATATGAAAGAAAATACAACATAAACATAAACATAAACATAAACTACTCCCCTACCCGAGTGCATCTAATGGGGTAACTTCTAAACAAAAGAAGGTTTATCCTCGTCTATGCGGTGTGTGCACTAACCCGGGCCATCCACAGCCTCTTACTGGTGACTATCCCTCGAGCGTGGCACGTAACCAGGAAACTGAGCAAGCTCCTCCGGCGGGAATAGGCGGAACGGGGCTCGGGAGTGACCTCCATGGCGCGGCCTCATCTTCGATCGTCGTGCAAGTCTCGGCTGAGTCACGGTGGGCTCGCTACCCTCCCCAAGGTCCATGGGTATGGAGGGGGAAGATCCCTTGGAGGGTACCTGGGTTGCCGAATCCTCGGAAGGATCCGTCTCCGAAAAAGACGACGGGCAACGGGGCACATATTGGGGGTAGTCTCGAGTGGCGGACGCGGACGGTGGAGTACGGTGAAGCCTCTTCTCTCGGGGACGTGCGCGCTCGAACACCAGGTCATCACCAAAAGGTGAGACGGGGGAGAAACGATGAGAATGTACAGGGGGAGTAAAGGGTCGACCTATGAACATGAATACTCTAACCGTGCATCGACCCTCAAAATGGAATGACCCGTGGTCCGGGTCATGGTGCACCTCCCATGTCTGCGTGTCCACGAACACCACGAACGTCGCCATCTGAAGACGTGACGGAACGAAGAGATAGAGGGAGTGAGAATCTTACTAAAGAATCTCAGTAGGGCCTCCTACTACCTAGGTGTCATCATCTACGTCCTCAGGAACCTTGGGTTTATTTTCGTAAAAGCAAGTGAGCATGCATCGAGTTCATTTTAAACTTTAAAATATACTTTAGCCAAGGTTCATTCGTTTTAGGATGATCTTAATGTCATGAATGCAACATAATAGAGAATGTATACATGGCGCTACCTAATGCACATACATAAGTCATATCATCAAGCATCATCATACTTAGTGGCATAAAGTGGCAATAGAAACATTCATATGGGACAAACTTAGTGACATAATCATAATCATGAAACTTCTCTTCCTCATGGGCCGCCCTAAAAGACAAGCGCTCTGGGGGTGCTCGACCGAACCGGTGTCACCCAGAATGTGTCACATCTCTAGGTTATGAGTTCATACCTTAACTAACTAGTCGTCACTAGTTCTTACTTACCACTTAACGATAAGCGTATCATAAATCATAAATCCCGACTATTTGAGTACGGGTTAGGGGGCAATTCTCTTAGGGGTGCTCGGTCGAACCGGTGTCACCTAAGAGTATAAATTGGTACCGATGTCACATGAGTTCTATGGAGGTGCTCGGCCGAACCGGTGTCATCCCAGAACCCATCTTAGTACCTTAATTTTCAAAATCTCTTTAAGTCCCCAAATTTGTCGGAAATTCGGCGGCACGATGGCGTTACGCCGAATTCCTTCCAAATTTGCTTTATGCCACATAAACATATATCCTCATGAATTCCTCATATGAATAACATCATCATCATTTACATGCCACATGCATCATCATAGAACATTCAAACGCTTACCCTTACGGTAGCTTATGCTTTGACCCTTACGGGTCTTAATCTTGAGATATAGTTCTCTAACATCCCCCGCTCATATTTTATGCACCTAAGGGCTCATAATTAATCATCATTCCTAATTCTCATATTCATACTCAAATCTAAAAAGCATAGGGCAGAATTTCTAACTTGTGGTTACGGGGTTCTAGTACTTACGTTTTAGACCATTTCTCGGTTCCGTCTTCGCCTAAGGCGCCATAAATTGAATCTAAATCAATTATGAGACATTCCTATGCTTAAGGACCAATTATTAATCATGTTTATCATGTTGTAAGGGTGCTGGACAGAATCCAAAAAATTAAATGTTCTAAGAGTTCTAAACTTGCACTTTTACGGTTTTCTAGTGACTAGTTTCCCTCTAGGTGCTAGAATTAAATTCTAATCCAAATGTTACCAAGTTTTTCATGTCTAAACAATCCTAATCTGATTGTGCTCCCATTAAAACAGTTTGGATGAGTTCCAAAAATAAATGGGTCAAAACTATGTTAAATTCTAGCTTTATGGTATTTCTAGTTAGCTAGTTTCTTACCTATTATGCATAGAATCATTTCTACATCATCATATGATATTTTCACACATTCTAACACATCAAAACATCACCATACAGCATCACACTCATCATGACAGAATCGAAATCATGGAGCTTCAGTAAGAGAATTAAATTGACATTTCGAGGTACATAAGTTAACTAGTTTCTCTTGGAATCAAATTAGAATTTCTAAAACTCTTTGCAAATCATTTTAATTCATCAAGAGGCTGAGAGAAGTCTTAGGTCAGTGACCAAAATATATTTTATCTTCTAAAAGGGAATAAAGTCATATCGCATGATAACATAACCTTGTAAAGATTTGTAAAGCTTTAAGAAAAACTTAAAACATAGACTATTGGTCCTTGTAGCTAGATGAAAACTCATTGCAAGTCCATCATCACTACTTGGCTAAAAACATGCATTCAAAGAGTGCATTCACATTAAACTTTAACTTGAAATGAAATGGGCAAGTCTTTGAGCTCTAGGTTCTTAAGTTATGACATAAAATAAACGTGCTCATGCTTTTCATTTTTAATCTCGCTTACAAAATAGAGTGATGACGTAAAACAAATATGCAAGGCATAAACTTAAACGTGCAAGCTTGAAAGTAAATATGCAAGGTTCAATTCTTTATTTTAGTGCTCTTGGCCCAACAACAATCGACTTTAAGGCCGAAATAGAAAGGCATTCAAGAAATTAATTAGGTGATAATGCAAGTTCAATTCTTTATTTTAGTGCTCTTGGTCCAACAACAATCGACTTTAAGGCCGAAATAGAAAGGCTTTGAGAATTAAATTAAGTGATGATGCAAGTTCCATTTTAATCTTTATGTTCTTAGGTGATAGCTTGAAAGTAAAGGTGCATAGCAAGAATGTAAATATAAATGCAAGCATAAAATAAATTATGCAAGTTCATTTTATCTTTCTAGAGCTTTTAACAAGACTTTAAAGGAACTTAAACCTCAACCCAAACTCATCAAACCAAGATCAAGTAAAGTCTAGAGTCCTTAGAACTCAACATAACATTTTTAGAAAATCAAAACATTTAGCATGTAGAAGAAAAGGAAGTGGCCGAAACTTCAAGAAGGAAAAGGAACATTTTAAAACTCTAGGGTCCATGATCTTGATGATATATTAACACCAACATCATGAGATCTCATCATTGAGTCCTTAGAACCATTTTGAAGCATCATCAAAGTTGGAGTTCTTAAGAGTTCAAGAAAGGAAAAACTAAAAACATTCTTGCTCAAGGACAAAGATCAAGCTCTAAAGTTTGTTTCAAGTGATAAACATCATCATGAAACTCTCATCATCAAGCTCTTATTTCTTTGAACTCCAAGGCCTATGGCCGAAGATGAAAAGGAAAAAGGAGTAGAAGAGAAGTTCTAAAAAGAAACAAGAGAAACTATGAACATCAAACTTGAAACAAGAACTTTAAAGAGGAGAATACATGAAAGGAAATCCCTACTTGGTGTGATGAACTTGAAGATGGAAGAAGAAGATGAAGAAGATGGAGAGCTCCAAGAACTTGAAGAACACAAGAGCTTTGAGAGAAAAAGAAAAGCTTTGAGTGTTCCTAAACTTAGCAAATGATCTAAAAGTGGTGCAAGCTTCCCAAGGCCATCTATTTATAGAGAAATGAAGCAAATGGAGGGGTGTGTGTGGTGATGAAGCTTCGGCCATGAGGAGTGCAGAATGGGAGAGAAAATATCTCTTACAAGGCATGGTTCAAAGCATGGTTGGAAGCATGGCCAAGCCTGGGCTCAAGTATGGTGCAAGCATGGGTTAAGCATGGTTCTTTGAGTGAGAAAACAATTTAACATGTGGTCAAAGGGGGATGAGGCCTGGCCGAAATGCATCAGCCCATGTGGGGTTGTGTTTGCATTTTAATTGTGGTTTAGAGTTGTGTTTAGGTGTATCTTTGATTATGCTTAAGGTTAGGAAGTTGTAAGAAAGTGTTTAGGTATAATTAGGGTGGTCTAGACATAATTAAGGAGTGGTCTTGCACCATTAGTGAGTTAGATCCTCAAATTAGAGTCTAAACAACTCTAGACACACTTCCTTGATTTAGGGAATTGGTGAGAGAAAATACTATTCAAGATTCTAAGACTAGGAATCTTGAGTTCTAAAAAGGGGATTTAAGTTTAATCTAAGCAATTTTAGGTTCTAATTAACTTTAATAAATTATTTTGACTCTAGATTAATTAGGGAAATTAATTAATCTTCGATTAGAGCCTAATATTGCTTAGGTTAGCTTAGTTACGTCATTAGGCGTAAAAACACTATTCTAGGGATAAAATCATAATTTTGCACAAAAACTGCCCGGGACCACCGGGACTTGAACAGAGACCTATAGACACATGAAAACATGTTTTTAAACCTCTAGGGAAAGTTTCGGGTTCAAACGGCACTTCTACCCACGTAAAAACGCTATAGGGGTATTTTAGTCATTTTGACCCGAAATTGCGGAAAACGAGATTTTCGCTTCCGGAAACATTCGAAGGCCATTTAATCCCCTTCAAACATTGAGTTGACCCTTCGAGGGCTACCGAGTTGGTTACCCTCGAATTTGGATCAGGAAATGACCTTAGGGGCATTTTGGTCATTTCCCTCAGACAGAAAAATCGGGGTGTTACAAGTTGTCATTAGACTCCTAGGCCAAGCCATAGATGGTGCTTATTTAGCATGAAAACTAACTATCTAGCCTAATCAAGTTCTAATTTCCCATTACCCCAACTAGATAGCTAACTAAATGAACTAAATGAGGATTTAGAACTCACCTAAACAGCCTTCATGCATTTTCGGTCAAGAGGCCTATATAAGGAGGGAAGGTTGTTGCATTGATGTTCTTTACAATCTCCTTATACTCCTAAGTCTCAAGCTTCCTATATTCTCCCATTTCTCTCTCAAATCTCTTCCTCATACACTCTAATCCTCAAACTCTAAGACCACTCTCTGATTAGCCAAGGAAATATTTCTTTCCACACCTTGCAAGCACATCCAAGACAACACATAGCTTCCTTTACTCACACAAGGCATAAAAGCTTGAAGTTAGGAAACAAGATTTTTCTCTTCTACTCTTTTTTTTTGGTTTGTTCGAGAGCTCCCTCAAGGAGTGAAGGAGTCATAAACCTCTACACTTATTGGTAGGTGATCATTATCTTGGAGATGTGAGAGTTTTATGTCTCAGCTCATCTTAGGCTTAAAATGTAACATCCTAATTTTTAACCCAATACTCTAGAATATATTTAGGTTAATCATTAGTCTATTACCCTTTAGTCTCATTCTTTCAAACCTTTCATTAAAATACTTAGCGAAAAATACGAATAAATTTTTCTTTTTCGAAACTTGAAAACAAAATACGAGCCGCACGCTAACCTAACGTTCATCATAACCACATCATGCAAGAAAAAGTAATCACACCATACATACCCAAGGAAAGGTACCATTATACATAACAACATAATATCATCACAGCTTCATAAATACGTAAATTACTAGCATCGTTGTACCATTATTTACATCAAAACATGCACATATATATGAAGGGATCCTTATCCACCTATGAGGTTGGATAAGTGTCAACCCAAAATCTAAACTATCTATGTTCCCGCAGGGACCCTCTGCTCCGTTTGCTAGTGAGACCCTTAAGCACGAGCCTTAGAAGAAGTCACGAACCTCGTTGTAATCCTCATCTAGAGACGACACGGAAGAAAAGAGAGGGATGAGAAACTCAGTCAAGTTTATAAGTAGGGATTCCCGACTCTAACACAAGTGTCATCGTCGTCGTCCCCAGCCACTTCAGTTTTAATTATGAAAAGGGTGTATATGCATAAGAATTGGTTTTAGGCTTTTCAAATCTATTTATCCGAAGTGGGTGTCTTTTAGTATGTGTCTTGATGACATGAATGCAACAGATATTTGATGAATGCATGACAATACCATATGTACATTAACATGAAAGTCATAACACTTGGACCCAACATATAGAAACATAAATCATATACGTGGCATAAAAAGGCATAGTACTTTCCATGTAACATTTTTCTCATAAGTCAAACTCTTGGACTCTTTCTTAAAGACCACTCTCTTAACATATCCACCAAAAATCCAACCGACTCACCGGCCCAGCGATAATCTGGTCACCAAACTACATCTCACCTATCGCCTAGGAATGAGCTCAATCCTAACTAGTCGTCACTAGATTTGATATGGGCTAATAAAGGGGGAATACATAACTTTCTTGGATCACCTATCTTAGGATCATTTCCTTCTTTGAAACGCTCTACTAGTATCTAGTACACAGTGAATTGTCCGCTTTGGCAAGCCCAATGTCAATACCCTCACGGATTTATTTCCTCCCCACCGTAGCGGGAGGAATGCATCTCAGTGTTATATCACATCTGTTCTGGGGGTGCTCGGCTGAACCGGTGTCACCCAGGAGTTTTCGTAAACTTTTCTCAAATCCTCAAGTTTGATGGGAAATTCAGCAGCGTCATAGCATACACCGGATTTCCTTCAAACTTGCTTTATGCCACAAAACATATGGAACATGCATAGCCATTCAATATCACCATAAGACATTAAGTCATATAGTCAAACTCATCATAGCATATATGTCATTACATCATTGCTTTAACATTCTTAAAAGATAGCATGCTCCTAACCAGTTTGCTGGAATCAAGGACCGGGCTCAGCCAATACATATGCCATGCTCAAGTCATTCTCATAATTAATCATACATCTACTTGAAGTCATAAAGCTCATTGTGTCTTGGGACCTACAATGTCTTATGCTTTGACCCTTACAGGTCTTAAACTTGAGATACAATTATTCTATCATTTGTTATTACCCTTTTATGCACCTATGAGTTCACAACAAATTATCCTCATTAATGTTTATGCTTAGGAGCAAATCCAAACAGCTCCATATAGATTTGACAAATCATAAATCTTGCAATTACGGGGGTTCTAAAAACTACATTTTAGACCCTTTCTACGTTCCGTCTTCGCCTGAGGCACTATAAATTAAACCTAAGCCAATTATGGGGCATTCCTATGCCTATGAAATAATTATAAACCATGTTTCCTACATTATAAGGTTGCTGGATAGAAATAGAAAATTAAATAATCTAAGTGTTCTAGAATTGCACTTTTATGGTTTTCTAGTTAGTAGTTTCTCTATAGGCGCTAAAAATCAATCATACATCAAATGTTACCAAGTTTTTCATGATTAATCAATCCTAAACTGAATATTATCCCATTAAAACAGTTTTGGCAGTGGCTAAAAATAAATGGGTCAAAACTATGTTAAAACTCAACTTTATGGTTAATCGGTAAGACTAATTTCTTTCCTAACATGCATAGAAAGGCTCCTACCTCAACGTATATAATTTTTACACATACTAACATGTCAAAACATCATCATACAGCAGCAACCATACCATGGCAGAATCGAAATGCATAGCTCCTAAGAAATACATAATCTTACATTCTCAAGACATATAGGTTACTAGTTTCTCTTGAAATCATTTTAGGACTTTCTAAAACTCTTTGAAAACCAACTTATTTCCTTAAAATCCTTACAAACCAAACAAGGGTAGCAACCATTTGATTGGCCCAAGATTGGAGTTTTAAAACGTAAAATCATACTTGAAATATTCTTTGAGTTCTCCTATGCTTAAGAAAATCCTAAGACATAGATTATGGGCACTTGTGACTAGATGAAACTCACACCAAGCTCATCATCATCACATGGCCGAATTGTGCATTCAAGGGAATGCTTCCATAACCAAACTTTAGTTTGAGATAGAAGGGCAAGTCTTTGAGCTCTAGGATCTTTAAGTGATGACAAAAAGTAAACATGCTATGCATTCCATTTTATTTTCATTAGAAAGTAAAGTGAGAGCTTCAAAGTAAATATGAAATGCAAGAACTTGAAATTAAATATGCAAGGCTTGAAAGTAAATATGCAAGGCTCAAAGTAAATATGCAAAACTTGAAAGTAAATATGCAAATTTAATTCTTTATTTTAGTGCTCTAGGCTCAGCAACAATTGTAACACCCTAAAAATTATCTAAAAATTAATTTGATCTTTATCAATCATAATTTCAAAGATTTGATAGTTTGAACAATGATGAGGACGATCCAATGGATTTGTAAAAAAAAAAGAATATGAATAGTGTTTTGTGGGCCCCGCAGGCCCACCGGGACAGCCGAAACCTTAGAATTGGGACCCGGAGATGCCTGAAATTGAGAAATTATATGATTATGGTTAGAAATAGATAGAAATAAAGATTTTATACCCGAAATTATTTTTCGGGCAATGTTTGATTAGTCGGGTACACTATTTTACCCATTCGGTAAAATTTCGGTTTGCGATTTCTAACACCGAAAGATAGTTTTATCTTTGTAAAAGGATAATGTTTATCCTTTGGAGCCAAGTGTAAGGCTAGGATTTAATCTTGAATTACAAGATCATATCCTAGCCATTAATCTTATTTTCTTGGTCAAAGAATGTAGACTTTATATTAAACAATTGTTATAACCTAATTTAATATCATTAAAAGCTATGAAAGCTTACCTTTGAAGACACACTTCCTCGGCCATCAAAGGGAGAGCATCAGAAACCTCCATTTTCCATTTCTCATGAGCTCCAAATTGCCTTCCAATCCCAAAAACCTTAGCCTAAAGTTGCTAAACACTCAAACTTCCTTCACAAAACTTGTTCCACACCTCAAACCCTACAAATCTAACCGATTGAAATCTCAAATCCTCACCTTAATACCTCACTTCCCCACTGCCTAAGGAGGGTTTAGGACTGAAATTGGTGTCTTGAAGTGAAGGGAGATCACTTAGAACATCCTTTGAAGTATCAAGCTCAAAAGCATTCAAAGTAGGGTTTTCTTTGGCCTTTTTCTTTCAAACTTTTTCTGAACAATTCTTATTGGTTTCAACTCGAAATTTCTGCTTAATTTGGTTGATATTATGCTGATATTGATGTGTTAATTTTGGTGGAGTGTTTGGGGTTGTGGAAAAATCATTTTTATCAAAAGAGATTTTGAGTTGGTTTGCTGGATTTTCGGTTTTCTTATAGGCAGTGTGTGACCACGAATTTTCTGGGCTTGTTGTGTGCATTTTCGTGATCTGGAAAAAATATATGTTGGAGCTAACATCTTGATCTAGTCCCAAAAATTTTCTTGGGTTTTTATTTTGAGTCAAACTGCCTTAGAAAAATCAAGAACTGAAATTAAGCATATGCTGCCTGAAATGTTGAATTTGAAGCTGTGAACTTGTGAAATTTTATTAACCTAGTAAATGATCGAATTATGAGCTGAAAGTTTTACAGGATATTAGAGACATATTGAGGTTTTACTAGGATTTTTATTTAGAATTTTCTGGGTTCAATTGCTAGGGTCAAAAATTATGAATTTTGGTTCTTGAGCTGAGGTTGGATGGTTTCTGACCACTAAAATTTTAGAATTTTGTTAATATAGTTAGAGAACTCTAATTACCCTGAAATTTTTACAGGACCTTGGTGACACATTGAGGTGTCATTGATAATTTTTATAGTCTCTGAAATGATTTTTTTGTGTGCAAATAAATTCGTGCCACAATAGTGTGAAATCTGCCATTGTGCTAAAAATAACTTGATGCTTTGAATTGATGAAATGATGACATTTTGTACTAGTATGACATGAGTACCTGAATATGAGTCTGAGTAATTGAGCATGTGAACTTATTGATGAGGTTAGGTACACATAGATATGAATGATTATTACAATTGTGTATATGCGAAAGAAAAGCATAAGATTATGTTTCTTGGACTGGAGAAAGTAAATCCAGTTTGTTAGGGAAAGTAAACCTAACTACCAAGAAGAGCATAAGATTTATAATCCTTGGGCTGGAGAAAGTAAATTCGATCTGTCAGGGAAAGTAAACCTGACTACCCTTGAATTGAGTCGGGGAAAGTAAACCTGGCTAGGAATAGGTCTGTGTGAGAATTGGAGAAAGTAAATCCAATGATCATGTATAGGAATGAGCTCAATCCTGAAAAACAGTCTATTACCCATTATTGCCACACTAGGGATGGCGGTACGTAATGCCTAGATGTGATAAGATTAGTCAAGGGCGAAGGCAAGTTTAAGAAGTAAATTTTCTAAGAAATCTTTTGTCTTATATGTCGAGTGAAGAAGTTTAGTATTGATATTGAGACCAATATATTTAAATGGAAAGTTTGTAGTGTACGATGTTGAGTAGTATGGTATATGTACATTAAGTGATTGAATGTTAAAAGAAACCCACTTCGGAAAGGTGATTTTATAACTTTAAAATGAACATTTGATATATATATTGCATGCCCACTTTTTCTTAATAAACCGAAGTGGCTGGGGCGATGACGATGACATTATGATTGTGTATTTGGGGGAGTTACCCTACTGAGAATTGTATAATTCTCACCCCTATGTTTTTGTGTTCCCGTGTCGTCTCCAGGTTGATACAGAAAATCAAGAAACTGCTATGCAACAGAACTCGAAAGTACAATAGGGTAGTAGTTAATACTTTTGTTATGTTGTATTTAGTGGAATGGATATGTACGTAAATAGCTTAGAGGACAAGGTGTGTTAAGGCTCATCAAAGAGGTTTCTTAATGTACTGAACTTTGTATTAAATGAATATTTTGGTTTCATTGCTATATATTTCAGTAGAATTATGACCAAGTTATCTCGTGAATCAATCCAAATGGCTATAGATATTTAAGAAAGGTACGCTAATTTATAAGTAACAACTCTCGAGTATGATGTCATGACTTAAGAATGATGCTATACTTGGGAGGATGTTACATTTTGTAACATCCCCTGCTGCTTTATGGATTGACGACTGTCCCCACAAACCAACACGGGTCTTTTCAGCATGCTTTGTCCTCATTCGCACACTTCCTAGGAAAACTTCCCAGGAGGTCACCCATCCCAAAATTGCTCCAAGTCAAGCATGCTTAACTGTGGAGTTCTTCCATGTGTTTTATGTCACCTTAAATCTTGGCATGATATATATAGATGCAAACATGAATAACTCATCATTAATATTTCACACTCATAAACTTCATGAACTTACACATCTCAATGAATCAGACATAACTGTAACATGCCATAAATCAAATTACATAAACATGGATCATATTTCATTGCATATATCCATAAGCCATATAAATCTCAATATATGAACATAGCCATCACAAGATATCAATCACATTCATCTCATCAAATTATCAATATTTACGTTTAAGTCCCAAAGGGTCAAATCATAATTTCTCAAAGGTTACGGGTCAAAACGTAATTACCCCTTTTTAATATCTACTCATAAATTAAAGATCCTTAACTTCAACCAATACATTTCAAGAGACATATAACTATTAGAAACCATTCAAACTCATCATAAAAACCTTTTAGGGCCATAAACTAAATTTAACATATTTTAGGGGTCAAAGCACAAAGTTACTTATTTTTGACACTTATCAAAAGCCAATACTTCTAAAACTTTCTCTAAACATCATAAATGGAATTCTAAACACATACACATCAGATATCATTATTTACTCTAATTAAAATCCTTTGAATCAAAAAGTTACATAATTGATAGTTTAGGACACAACTTTTCCCATTTTATGAATTAGTCAAAACTAATACTTGTAATTATTCTTTTCAACCTCTAAGATACCAAAAATAATTTATACATCAAATACTAATAATTCTAATATATATAAACCATAAGATCAGTATCAAATTAGTGAGGAATTAATCCAGAAAATTCATTGTCTAAAGTTTTATAAAATTATGATTTTGATCCTTTCTAATTATTAGTTTATCTCAAAAATGCTAAAAACAATTCTTACATCAATTATAAGTAATTTATACACATTAAAACCTTATAAAATAGTATTCTAACCATTTTATTTAAGTCAGGTCAGTAACATAATTTTTAAATCAAAAAGCTTGAGAAAAGCACAATCTTTAACATCTTTGGATTTCTAACTCGAACAAGAATTATTTAAGTTATTTAAAGACAAGATCAAAGCCTTAAAAATAAAATAAATGAATCTTAATACCAAGAACATCAAGAGGCTAAAATTAACTTAATTTAAGTATAAGAATTCTTATTTAAGATTAAAGAGGTAAGTTTTGAGCTTTTAGAGATTTAGGTGATAGCAAGAATCATAGATATGCTATGCAATCCATTTTTAATCTTTATCATTATAAGGTGATAACTTGGAAATATAAACATGATATGTAATACTTCAAATATAAATATGAAGATGCAAGTTTATTTTTAGATCTTCAAAGTTTAGTGATAACTTGAAACATAAAATGCATTACTTGAAATTTAAACATGAGAATGCAAATTCATATTATTATCTTCAAGATTTAAGATGATGAACTTGAATTAAATATGATTATGCAAGGCTTGAAATTTAAATATGATGTGCAAGAACTTGAAACATAAATATGGATGCTAGTTCATTTTTATATCTTGTTAAGTTTAAAACTCAAAACTTAGTAATTCCTTTTTTAATCTTTTAACATCAAGAATTAAACCTTGGGCTTTAGAGTTTATTTAAATGATGGATTCACAACCACCACCATGATTCCTCATCATCAAGCCATGGTCATTATCAAATCATAAAAATAAAAAATATAAAGAAAGAACAAGAGAAAGAACATGAAATAAAATCCCTACCAAGTTATTTCTTGTTATCAAAAGATAATGCTTGATCTTTAGGGAAGTTAGGAGAAGAAAATATGTCCTTAATATGTCCTTGAAATTCAGCCAAGATTAGAGCAAATGGAGGAAGGTTTTTTCTTGTGTTTTTGTGTTTGATAATGGGAAGGTTATGTGTTTAGGAGTTGATTTATGGTTGGAATGTGTATGCTTGAGGTTTAGAACTTGATTAGAGGTTGGGAATGGAGTCTCTTGAGTGTGAATGAGGAAGAAGAAGAAAGCTTGAAGTATTGAGAGAATTAGAGAACTTTGAGCAAACTTTGAGTAAGAAAACTATCAAGTAAGAAAATGCTAAGGCTAGGAATATTTGTGTGTGCATTTAGGCAATGGAAAAGCTCATATTTATAGGCCAAGGAGGGCTGTATGGCAGCTGCCTTGTGGCTGGAAAAATGGAGTTTTTAGTTCATTTTCAATTAATGAAAACATGGAAATAGAATGCTTTTATTCTTGTAATAATTTAGTTCATGCATAATGGATGAAACACTAAAATATGATGAAATGGAAGCTCCATTCTCACGGTTTCTTTGGCTGATTGCAAGGCTAGAATTTTTAACTAAAAACAATGTAAAAGTAAGGAAAAGAAAGCAAGTGGTCTAATAATGTAGCATGTGTATTTTTGTTAAAAGAAAGAATTAAAATATCATGAGATGAAGGGCATGCTAACTGTGGGCTTCCATTGCTGATAGGTGAGGAATTCTTTTGCTTAAACATAACTAAAAATAATGGAAAAGAAAGCTAAAGAAATGGTGATAAGGTTGGACATGTTTCTTTGTTGGAAAAACCTATTAAAATATGATGAAATGGAGCATTATGGCTGCTGCACAAAGGCTACATCACCATCAGAATTTTTGCTCAAAAATAATGCAAAATAACTCAAAGATCACATGGTATGGTCATGGCATTGTTTGAGTGCTTATTTCTTTTGAAATAAAATAAAAATGGAGGCATATGGGAGTATGGAGACTGATACATATAGGCTGTAATACAATCAGAATTTTTGCTCAAAAAGGTTGCAAGACAAGTCAAAGAGCACATGCTATAGTTATGATCTATTTTAGGGTGTTTTAGGCTTTACAAAAATTAAAATTTGATGGTGGAAAGGTGCTGAAAACCGTAGCCATCATGGTTGTAATATGGCAGAATTTTTTGACTAAATAACTAGCAAGACAACTCAACAAAGCACAAGGTAAAGCAATGATGTATTCTTGTGTATCATTGTTGACAAAAAAAAATTAAAATATAAAGCAATAGGAGCATGGAACCTGACGGCTGATCCAAGGAATAATGGGGGACAAAGTTTCATTTATCATTCATGGTAGGACATGTATTTGAGGTGTATCTTGAAGAAAAGAAATAAAATATTGGTATCAAGGTGATATCTAATGATGTAGTGCATTAAAAAGAAATGAAATATGACCACCATGGAGGTGTGATGTCCGCTGGTTTCTGGTTCATTTAGGATCAGATTTGTTGTTGTTTTGTAAGTAGTAAAACATGCATTAGATGTGTATTTACTTAGGTAAAAGATTTGAAATTGATAGGTTAGTGAAAATGGTAAAAGGTTAAGTGTTTAGGACAAATCAAGACAAGGTAAAAAGAGAAATTATACACTAGTAAATGAGGTTAATTTCAAATGAGTAAAAATCATTTTGTAACATAGGTTCTAAACTTAGGATAAGAAAATGTAAATGTACAATATTTTACCTAAATCGAAATCTTAACTTTGATCTCAATTATCACTAATTTTATGAGCTTTCATAATTAAGGAAAGATAATTTAATTTTACCTTAGGTGATTTTAGACTCTAATTACCTCAGTAATTATTTTTAACCTTGGGTAATTAATTTTAAACTCAAGGTTAATGAATAAAATCAATGAGTTCAAATAGAGTTTCAATGCTATCTTAATTACACAAGTAAACCTATTTACCACAACTAGGGGTAAAAAGGTAATTTCACATAAAAACTCCCTGTAAATATTGGACAATCTCAAATCATACTTAAAATAGTCATTTTGAACCTTTGGGTGAAAACCGAATTCAAAGATTATATAATTTCATGAAAAATTACTGTAGGGGTAAAACAGTAATTTTACTTACTGTAAAAATTGAGAATTGAGATTTTACCTCTAAGGAACCTATAATCCCCATCAATCATAAAACTAACCCCTCAAAGATAATTTAGATTGGTTATCCTTGATTTCTAGATAAAAATGACCTTAGGGGCATTTTGGGCATTTTACACGTATAGAAAAATCGGGGTTTGCGACTTTCGCACGAATCGCTAATCAAGTCTCCTATGATGTTTCTCTAATGTCATATTCCTTTATTGAGGATTATTTGACCTCGAATTACGTGTAAAAATTACCTAGGGGCATTTTGGTAATTTTCACATAGCAGTAAAAATTGGGGCGTTACACAAGAACTTGGAATATAAATACGAGGGGCTAGAAATATAAATATGCAAGTTCATTTTTATATCTTTATTGGAGCTCCTCCAAGGCTTTAAAGGAACTTAAACCTCAACCCAAACTTATCATAGCAAGATAAAGTGAACTTTAGAGTTCTTTATACCAAGGTGTCAAAGAAACCTTATGGTTTGAACATCATCATCAAGTTCAAGGAAATGGATCAAGAGATCAAAACAACCAACAACCTTTCTTTGAGAAACAAAAGCAAAGCAATGGAAAAAGGAATCGAAATCCTTGCAAAGGAAAGGAAAAGAAACCGAAAATCAAAGGGGAAGAAAGAAAAGGAACCGAAACTTGTTCCAAGAAAAGGAAAAGGAATAACCAAAATGTGTTAAGATCAAAATCAAGTTTTAAGCTTTAGAGGTTTCTCAAGGGTAATCATGAGTCCATTATCTTGAAACCTCATCATCAAGCCAACATTTCCTTTAGAGAAAAAGGCTCCAAGGCTAAGAATCAAAGAGAGGAAAAGAAGTTCTAAAATCCAAGAGAAACTAACAAAACTTATTTTTAGCAAAGCTTTAAAAGACAAAACTTTAAAGAAGAAAATCCCTACCAAGTGGTGAAGAGGAAAGCTTGGTTCTTGAAGTGAAGTGAGAAGAAAAACTTCTTTCCAAGTGAGCTAGGAGATTCGGCCAAAGGAGGAAGAAAAGGAAGGTGAGGTGGTTGCTTTGAGCTTTTGTGTTTAAAGGATGTTGTATGGTTGAGAGGTGGTGGTATGAGGTTGAGGTGTGGTGGCTCTATGTGGGCTTGAAGAAGATGAAGAAGAAAAAGAGTTCTTGAGCTTGAGAGAATAAGAAAAGCTTTAAGGTGCTCTAAACTTAGCAAATGAACTAAAGGTGTTTCAAGTTCACTCAAGTGTACTATTTATAGAAAAACAAATCAAGGGTGATGGAATGGAGGGAGTGGCCGAAATGTTGAGGGGGAAAATGAGGGAAAATGTCTCTTGGTTATGTCATTTCAACGTGAGGTTGTAGGCATGGGTTTAGGCATAGGTTTAAGCATAGGTTTAGGCATAGTTCTTTGAGTGTATGAGTGAACAAACTTGTGAGGTATAGGGTATGAGGTGGCGCCACTTATAGGGGAATCCAAGGGGAGGAAATTGTTTTATTAATTGTGGGTTAGTGATGTGTTTAAGTGTATTTTTTGGATTAGGCCTAAGATTAGGAGTTTATAGTAAAATATGTAAGTGAAAGGATAGGTAATTAAGGCTATATAGGTTATGATTAGTGGGCATTCTAGCCTTTTAGGGGAGTCTATTTCTATTTATCCTAGGCTTCCTTTTGAGGTGTAGAGGGTGAATAGTGAAAATACTATTTAAGATTCTATGTTCTAGAAGCTTTGAGTTCTTTAAAAGGAAAAGGGTTTTGAGTTTAATCTAAGCAATTTTAGGTTCTAATTAATTTTAATGACTTATTTTGACCCTAGATTAATTATGAAAATTAATTAACCTTTGATTAGAGCCTAATATTGCTTAGGTTTGCTCAAAAACATTATTCTAGGGGCAAAATCATAATTTTGCACTAAAACTGTCCGGGATCACAGAAACTTAAATAGACACTTTTAAACACATGAAAACATTGTTTTGAACCTTCGGGGAAAGTTTTGAGCTCAACGACACCTTTACCCACATAAAACACTGTAGGGGTATTTTGGTCATTTTGACTCAAAACTGCAGAAAACACGATTTTTGGTTCCGAAACCATTCAAGGATCATCTAATCCCCTTCAAACATTGAGTTGACCCTTCGAGGATTGCCAGTTCGACTGTCCTTGAATTCCGGACAGAAATGACCTCAGGGGCATTTTGGTCATTTTCTCTCGGACAGAAAAATCGGGGTGTTACATAAAAGGCTTAAAGCTTGCACATCCACTCCTCTATAAGTTGTGTTTCCTTTCTCTATGATGAATATGCTCCAAAAAGTGTGTTAGTATGTTTTAAAACCTTTGTATGGTGATGTGTATTTGCTGGCCATAACTGGAAATGATAGGAATCCATGATTTATTTGAAAGGAAACAAGAATATACACACACACTAGTGTTGGAAAATGTTTCTGCCTCAGAGAGGTACAATAAAACATGACACATTTAAAAACCATGCCTCTGAAATCTCTGGAAAAATTATATGTAAAATTTAACCTTTTAAGGAACACTTTCCAAAAAGAATCACTCAGAAAGAAGTTTTCCAGCTCAAGATATAATTTTCTAAAGTTTAGTCTTTCTGCTGGAATTGCTGTTTGCCCTCTGAACACTAATCTCAGCTTTTCTTTTACTATAAAAATTCAAAACGTGTGAAATAGGTCCTGTTGGAAAGCTAAGATCCTAAGGAACATAGAGATGTAAAATACATTCACTGAAAGTAAGCATGTTATTCCAGAAAAATAAAACAAGTCACGGTTTAAGTTTTGGGACCCTGCTGGAATAGGGAAACTTTGTAAGGGTATAAAAGTCATTTCATTTATCATAATTTTACAAAAAAGCACGTCCAGAGAGAGGTGAGTGAGTCAGGACTCTGAATCTATCTTTATTTTCTGAAATGAGTAAGTATAATGAAAGATATTGAATTTTAAGTCAGACATGCCAAAAATGGTAATATGTTGTAAGAATCTTGAAACCAAAAATGGTACTTTGAGTAAAATCCAAAAATTTACATTTAAAATGGCTAAGTACCAATTAAATCAACTTATTAGAATCTTATGAATGTAATAAAATATATAATCTATAGTTACACATAATTAAGAATTCTTACTCATAAATGATTAAGAAGACTTAACTCATGACTTAAAAACTCATGTTTCAACTAAATAAGACTAATGACCATGAGGCATACATAATGAATGACTTTGACCTTTAATCTTGATTATATATGAAATGTCATGAATGGCTCATTATTTGCATAGATGATTCAAGGTACTCTAATTTCTATGATATAAATGAAATGCCTTGAGTAGTGTTCGTATGTGTTTCAAAGTGCTATATTGCTATGATGTGAACCCTTGAGCATTGATCGTGTATTATGTAACTACACATTACCATGATGAAGCATATGAAAAATGTTATATGTCAAGAAGTTTGCATATGAATATGAATAAAGAACATGGGAGAAGCTCACTGCTTAACCCCTCACCTTTTCCGTTGAGATTTTCTCTCGGAACATATTTGTGGTGACGGCCACTGTTTGAGCTCATTACCCACAGAGGTGGATTAAGACATTGGTGTTGGTGCACTCAGTGATTGAAGGACCGATCAAGTTAAAGAATGTATGCATTGTTATATTTCTGCAATGTTTTCACTATTATCCCTATTAATGAAAGACTTTTAAAAGACACGTCACTTCAGATTACGAACGATTTTTAAAACAAAGCATAATGAAACTTTAACTGCCCATGTTTTCTGACAATAAAACCGAAGTGGCCTGGAGATGTACATGATGACAGTTATGAGATAATAGCTTCCTACTGGGAAATCTATGATTTCTCACACCTATAACCATGACATCTCTAGATCCGATCGTACCTAACGATGGTCCACCCCTGTAGTAGCCCGACTCAGACTCCGATTGGGTCCCGGGAAATAGGGCCCCCTTCCCAAGGAGCTCGTTTCATCTTGGAGGCCCCAGCAGCCAAACGAGGAACCACCAGACCTCATGCAGTAGGCCCATTATCATATCCGACTCTTCTGACTCAGATGTACAGATCTCTGTAACCCCTCTACGCCATGTGCCCGTGGTAGAGCTATCCTCTGACTCCAAGGAAGAGATCTTGGAGGAGCCCCTGGATGTTGAACCCTTACAGATGGTTCTTCCCAAGCCTGACCCGTATGATGCTGGCGAGGAGGAGGATCCGATGGAGATCGAGGAGGACTTGATAGGAGAGGATTTTGATAATTGGCATGATGACTTCAAGGAAGATGGTTGGCAGAATTGGCAGATGCCGTCCAATGGGTCAGGTCCCGTCCCCGACGTTATATCTGTTTCAGACTATGACATACTCAGTGACGCTTCGAGTCACCCAGTCGTCAGAGTACCACTTGCCCATACGAGCCGAGCACTCCCTCGTACCATGTGCCCAGTTATTAGGAGTCATTTCTGCGCATACCATACTGTCAAAGTGTTGATGCCATTCATCGCGCTTGCTACTGTTGCTGATATTTATTTTACTGCTTTCTACCTAGGCTTAGTGTAACATCCTAATTTTTAACCTAATACTCCTAGAACGTATTTGGGTTAAACATTAGTCTATTACCCTTTTAGTCCCATTCTTTAAAACCTTTCATTAAAATACTTAGCGGAAAATACAAATAAATTTTTCTTTTTGAAACTTGAAAGCAAAACGCGAGCCGTGCACTAACCTAACGTTCGTCATAACCATAACGTGCAAGATAAGTAATCACACCATTCATAATCATGAAACCTAGTATTATACATAACAATCATAATATCATCACATCTTCATAGATACATAGATTACTAGCATCATAGTACCATCATTTACACCAAAATAGGCATATATATATGGAGTGTTCCTTATCCGCCTATGAGGATGGATAAGTATCAACCCAAAAGCTAAACTATCTATGCTTCTGCAGTAACCCTCTGCTCCGTTTGCTAGTGTGATCCTTAAGCACAAGCCTTAGAAGAAGTCACGAACCTCGTTGTAATCCAGGTCTAGAGACAACACGGAAGAAAAGAGAGGGATGAGAAACTCATTCAAGATTCTCAGTAAGGATTTCCGACTCTAACACAAGTGTCATCGTCATCGTCCCCAACCACTTCAGTTTTAACTATGAAAAATGTGTACATGCATAAGGTTCGGTTTTAAGCTTTCCAAATCTATTTATCCAAAGTAGGTGTCTTTTAGTATGAGTCTTAATGGCATGAATGCAACATATATTTGATGAATGCATGGCAATACCATAGGCACCTTAACATGAAAATCATAATACTTGGGCACATAATAAGGAAACATAAATCATATACTTGACATAAAAAGGCATAGTACTTTTCATGTGACATCTTTCTCATAAATCAAACTTTTAAGTTCCTCTTTTCTTAAAGACCACCCTCTTAACATATTCACGAAAAATCCAACCGACTCATCAGCCCTAGCGATAATCTGGTCACCAAACTACATCTCACCTATCGCCTATGAATGAGCTCAATCCTAACTAGTCATCACTAGATTTAATATGGGGTAATAGAGGGAGTATACATAACTTTCTTGGATCACCTATCTTAGGATCATTTCCTTCTTTGAAACACTCTACTGGTATCTAGTACACAACGAATTGTCCGCTTTGGCAAGCTCAATGTCATACCCTCACGGATTTGTTTCCTCCCCACTGTAGCGGGAGGAATGCATCTCAGTATTATGTCACATCTGTTCTGGGGGTGCTCGGCCAAACCTGTGTCACCCAAAACCTTTCCTGGGGGTGCTCGGCCGAACCGGTGTCACCTAGGAGTTTTTGTAAACTCTTCTCAAATCCTCAAGTTTGATGGGAAATTCGGTAGCATAACAGCGTACACCGGATTTCGTTCAAACTTGCTTTATGCCACGAAACATATAGAACATGCATAGTCATTCAACATCACCATAAGACATCAAGTCATATAGTCAAACTCAGCATAGCATATATGTCATCACATCATTGCTTTAATGTTCTTAAAAGATAGCATGCTCCTAACCAGTTTGTCGGAATCAAGGACTGGACTCAGCTAATGCATATGCCATGCTCAAATCATTCTCATAATTAAACATACATCTACTTAAAGTCATAAAGTTCATTATGTCTTGGGAACTATGGTGTCTTATGCTTTGACCCTTACGGGTTTTAATCTTGAAAACCAATTATGTTATCATCCCTTTTTATCCTTTTATACACCTATAGGTTCACCATTAAAAATTCTTACTTATTTTTATGATCATAAACAAATCTGGACAGTATCATTAGGATGTGGGCTGAATTAATATCATATACTTACGGGGTTCTAGAATCTACGTCTTAGACCCTTTCTAAGTTCCGTCTTCACCTAAGGTGCTATAAATTAAATCTAAACCAATTATAGGGCATTCTTATGCCTATGAACTAATTATAAACCATGCTTACTACATTAAAAGGTTGCTGGAAAGAAACAGAATAATCTAAGTGTTCTAGAATTGCACTTTTACGGTTTTCTAGATACTAGTTTCTCTATAGGTGCTAAAAATGAATCCTACATCAAATGTTACCAAGTTTTTCATGATTAATCAATACTAAACTGAATTTTATCCCATGAAAATAATTTTGGCAGTGGCTAAAAATAAATGGGTCAAAACTATGCTAAAACTCAACTTTACGATTTTTCTGTAAAACTAGTTTATTTCCTAACATGCATAGAAAGGCTCCTACCTCAACATATATAATTTTTTTACACATTCTAACATATTAAAATCATCATCAAATAGTAACCAAATCATCAAGGCAGAACCGAATTCATTCATCATCATACCAAGCATGAAATTTCATTTTCAATACACATAAGTCACTAATTTCTCAGGGATTCACTTTAGAACTTCTAAAACTCTTTGGAAACCAACTTATTTCATTAAAATCATCATAAAATAAACAAGGGCAGCAACCATTTAAGTTGGTCCAAGATTGGAATTTAAAACGTAAAATCATACTTGAAATATTCTTTGAGTTCTCCTATGCTTAAGAAAATCCTAAGGCATAGATTATGGACACTTGTGACTAGATGAAACTCACACCAAGCTTATCATCATCACATGGCCGAATTGTGCATTCAAGTGAATGCTTCCATAACTAAACTTTAGCTTGAGATAAAAGGGCAAGTCTTTGAGCTCTAGGGTCTTTAAGTGATGACAAAAAGTAAACGTGTTATGCATTCCATTTTATTCTTCATTATAAAGTAAAATGAGTGCTCCAAAGTAAATATGAGATGCAAGAACTTGAAATATAAATATGAAATGCTAGAAATATAAATATGCAAGGCTTGAAAGTAAATATGCAAGTTCATTTTATATCTTGCTAGAGCTCTTTCAAGACTTTACAGGAACATAAACCTTAACCCCAAACTTATCTTAACAAAGTAAAGCAAGCTTTAGAGTTCTTGTACCAAGGTTACAAGGAAACCTTATGGTTTGAGCATCATCATCAAGCTTAAGGAAATGGGATTAAAGAAGCTAAACCATCTACCAACCTTCTTCAAAACAAAACCTTGAATACCAAAGGAAAGGAAAACAAGGCCGAAGCCAGGAGGAGGAAAAGAGCAAAACTTTAAAACTTTAGAGGCCATGATCTTAGTGACACGTAAACTCCAACATCATGTGCTCTCATCATTGAGTCATTTTTATCCAAAAGCAAACCTTCAAAACTGAAACCATAGCAAGGAAAAGAGAAGGAAAAATCAAAACCAAAACAATACAAGGAAAAGGAAAAGAAACTGAAACAATTGAAAGAAAAGAAAGGGATAACCAAAATGTTTTGAGATTAAGACTAAGTTTCAAGCTTTAGAGGTTTCTCAAATGATAATCATGAGTCCATTATCTTGAAATCTCATCTTCAAGCCAACATTGTTTTTAAAGAAAAAGGCTCCAAGGCCGAAAATTAAAGAGGAGAAAAGGAGTTCTAAAGGCCAAGAGAAACTAGCAAAAACTCATTTTTGACAAAGCTTTAAAAGACAAAAATTTAAAGAATAAAATCCCTACCAAGGGATGAAGAGGAAATCTTGGTTCTTGAAGTGAAATGAGAAGAAAAACTTCCTTCCAAGTGAGCTAGAAGATTCGGCCAAAGGAGGAAGAAACGGAAGGTGAGGTGTTTGTTTTGAGCTTTTGTGTTTAAAGGATGTTGTATGATTGAGAGGTGGTGGTATGAGGTTGAGGTGTGGTGGCTCTATGTGAGCTTGAAGAAGATGAGGAAGAAAAAGAGTTCTTGAGCTTGAGAGAATTTGAAAGAAACTTGAGACAACTCCTAAAGCTTACACTTTTGTAAAAGATCTAAAAGTGACCAAGTTCTCTCAAAGCATGTATTTATAGAAAACAACCCAAGGGTGAAGGAATGGAGGGGCTGGCCGAAATTTTGAGGAGGGAAAGGAAGGAAAATATCTTCTTTAAAGTATGGTTGTGGTCATTCAAAAGTATGGCCAAGTATGGGTTCAAGCATGGTCTTAAGCATGGTGTAGGCATGATGTGGTATGGGTGGCCATGAGGGAGGTATGGGTGGCCATGCCTTTCTAGAAGAACTTGGAAAACAAGTTGTTCCTTAATTGTGGGTTAGGATGTGTGTTTAGGTGTAGCTTTGATTAGGCTTAGGATTAGGAATTTGTGAGAAAGTGTTTAGGTGACTAAGGATGTAATTAGAGACTTGTAAGACTAGATTTAGGAGGTGGGTTTTACTAAATTAATGAAGTCAAACCCCATTAACTTGGAATTCAATGCCAACACAATTCCTTGATTTAGGGAGACTGGAGAGAGAAAACACTATTCAAACACTATTCAAGATTCCAAAACTAGGAATCTTGAGTTTTAAAAAGAGATTTAGGTTTAATCAAAGCAATTTTAGGTTTTAATTAATTTTAATAAATTATTTTGACTCTAAATTAATTATGAAAGTTAATTAATCTTTGATTAGAGCCCAATATTGCTTAGATTTGCTTAATTACATCATTAAGCTCAAACAGCACTATTTCAGGGGAAAAATCATAATTTTATACAAAAACTGCCTGGTACCATTGGGACTTAAACAAATACTTTTAAACACATGAAAACATAATTTTAAACCTTCAGGGAAAGTTTTGGGCTCGAATGGCACCTTTACCCGCGTAAAAACGCTATAGGGGTATTTTGGTCATTTTGATTCGAAATTGCAGAAAACAAGATTTTCATTTTCGAAATTACTCAACGACCATCTAATCCACTTCAAACATTGTGTTGACCCTTCGAGGACTGCTGGGTCGGCTATCCTCAAATTTCGGGCAGAAAATGATCTCAAGGGCATTTTGGTCATTTTTCTCTCAGACAGAAAACCGGGGCGTTACACTTAGGAGGTTTATTTCTTATGTTCCTATAGTAGTAATGTTCCCCTAGGATCTGAGGTATCGGATGTTTTATCTTATTGTGTTGTCCCTTATGTATTGTTGTACTGTTCCTTTATGTATTATATTCAAGGGTGGGAATGCCCACCCTCTTGAGAACAATTATGTAATATGTACTATGTTTTATGTTCTAATATTATCTCTAGTATTGTTTGATCACTAATTATGAAGCTCGACTACTAAGTTATTTATGATTGACGAATGTTACTTCCTCTTCATGCTACAGGCTTTACTTTTGAATATGTAGTTTCAAAAAAAAAATTATATTTTCCGCTAATTCCGTATAATAGTAACTTCTAAAAAGAACGCAAGATAGGAAGTAATAAACTAATAAGGATGAAATATGACTTAAGCATAGTTCGTTCTTATTACGGTGTTACACAACCTGTCATATCTGAATAAAACATAATAGATGTATCAATAAGTATAATAATTAAAATAAAACAAGATAAATAGCACACAACTCATTAATGTAATAACATAGATGTGCTATTCACCGTATTAATTTACCTCATCATTATTCTCATATGAAATGTCATCGACGAATTCCTATTTCTCATCTTTAGCTGTGTCATCACTTTCATTTGTTCTTAAAGCTTGGATAGGAGGGTTAATTATTTCAACTTCATTTAAAAGGGAAGCAAAAGTTAGGGGGAATCATGGTGTCTATTACTACCCGTGAAGGGACTGAGTCATCAATTTGATAAGCCCCCTTATCAACTACTTCTGCGGTTTCAATCTAACTCTTTAGTTTAGTTTTTATTATAACCCTCCAACTCTTATTACATTTTCTAGGGTAAGATAGAAAATAAACTTGCATTTTGGCAATCATGAATGGATCAAATCCTCTATATCTTTTGATATGGTTAATGTCAATGATCTTGTACTGATTATGTTTCCTATCAGGCATGTTGGATCAAACCATTCACAGTTGAACAAGAAAACCCTTTTAGTAGGTTCACTGGCATACTATAACTTAGGTATTTCCTTAAGTTTCCCATACCAATCACATTCACCATCACTTGAATCCCCATCTAACATTGACCCACCTAATGCCCGAGAGTGAGAAAATGTGTGATTAAGTTTAGGAAAGGTTAGACATGAGAATTTAGACCTGGAATTAAATTTTGAGTAATATCTATTTTATGGCTATGGTGTTTTACTCGTTCGGTTAAATTATGGTATGTAGTTTATCACACCATATGGAATTTACAATATGATAAGGACAACTAGTAGGACAATTGTGTGGCTTAGAAGAAGGCACACCATTGCCCTTTTCTAGGAGCCAATGAGATGCTTCCAAAATTTCACGCATTTATCTTGAAGAAAAACCATTTTATCAATTTCATTTATTACACAATTATTACAACATTACAAGACAAGCATCTTAACATCTCTGTCCCCTCAAATTTTAGCCAAGCACCCCATTTTGTAGCCAATTTCATCTTTTTCCTCTAGCAACAACAAGAACCTTAGCTAGAAATCATAAACTTCACCCAAAAACTCCATAATCATAAGCTTAACCTACATACTATCCTTGCAACCTCAAACCAACTCCTATTAATAACTCCTTACCTCATAATATCAAACATCTTAGCTGTTGTTCCTACATTGTTAGAAGAGAATTTGAGAGGGTTAGATCAAGAATTGGATGGAGAACTCCTGAAGGGAAGCCAAGAATAAGAGACAGAGTTCTAAGAGCTAAGTAGAGCTTTCTTTAACCTCTTTCCTTTCAAAATTTATTTTGAAACTTTCTGAGTGAATTGGTTTGAAATTTTCAGTTTTATTGATTGATGATACACGAATATTGATGTGTTTAATTTGGTGGAGTATTTGGATCTTATTAGAAAATTTTTTTCTCAAAAGAAGTTGTGAGTCATGTTGTTGGAAATCCTGTTTTTAAGTAAGCAAGTGAAAATATTTGATTTTTATCACTGATTTAGAGATATGATCTTGAGCTAAAATTTTTATATGATGAAGCCATATGGAAGTGTTTTTAGAAATTTTCTTGGCTCATCTTAAGCACTTTTTCTACGATTAAAAAAATGGAAAATCGGACAGGTCAGGGTTTCTGCCTGCAGAGTCCAGTTTGTATTATTGAATTTGTTTCATTTGGTTACCACATCAAATAACTGAATTTTAGAATTTAGGTTATCATTTGGCAGGGTAGAAAAATTGAGACTTCTGGCTGTTAACTGAAACAGGGCAATTTTGACCTCTGAAAATGTGAGATTTTTTAAATATAGGTAGAGACCCTTTTATGCTTTGAAATTTTAATAGAACCTTGTTAATACACTGAATCATCTCTGAAAAATAGTTTTGCTATGTTCCAATGATGTTTGATAATTTAATCGGAATTTCTCTTAGAACTGAAATTCTAGTAGTAAGCAAGGTTGGCTGAGGAAATAAAAAAATATTTATGATTTGATCTCATTAATACTATGTGAATCTATTGATGATGTTATGCATATGCCATGGTGAATATCTAAGACTAGAAGTATTGATGGATACTCTATGAGCTCAAGCTAAGATAATGAACAATATGTGTGCATATATAATTAAGATGCATACATAAGTAAGATGCACATATGACTATGATGCTTGAATAAGTGACTCTATTAATAATGTTATGTGTACAAGATTGTGAATACTTATTGCAATTGCTTATATGTGCGAAAAAAGCATGAGATTTTATTTCTTAGGTCAGAGAAAGTAAGTTTGGTCAGTTAGGGAAAGTAAACCTGACTAGAAATAAGTTTGTGTAAGAATTGGGGAAAGTAAATCCAATGATCATGTATAGGATAAGCTCAGAAGATTCGTGTGTTAATTGGAGAGAAAATTCAAAGATCATGTATAGAAATGGGCTTAGTCTTGAAAAATAGTTTATTACCCATAGAATGGTCACGGCTACAATAGTGAAGGGCCAAGACAAGTTGAAGTAGCAATTGTAGCAGTTGTCCTAGGTAGTTCTTTATCTCTTATGTGTTAAGTAAATGACTTTAGCATTGATATTGAGACCAATATGTTTAAGTTAAGAATTGAATAGTCCATGCTTTATATGATGATATATACATATTATGAGATTGAATAATAAAAGGAAATCCACTTCAGAAGGGTGATTTTAGAAATTTAAAATGAATCTTGATATATGATGTATGATCATATTTTCTTAATAAACCAAAATGGCTGGGCCGATGATGATGACATGGATTTTAGCATACATTTTGGGTAAACCCTACTGAGAATTTTAGAATTCTCACCCTTATGTTTTGTGTTCCCGTCTCGTCTCCAGATTGCTTAAGAAAGATATGAAGCTACCGCCATAAAAGAACCTAAAGTGTAGTAGCTTGATAGTTGAAGTCTCTTATCAATTTTATTATGTTATGTATATATATTTGTAATTATATAAATAGACCAATGTCTAACAAAGCTCATAGAAGAGTTTTTCTTGTATTTGAATTTGTACTTAATAAATATTATGTTATCTTTCTACATATTTTAGTAGAATTAAAACTCAGTTATTACATGAATCAAACAAATATGTTATAGATATTTAAGGAAGGTCTGCTAATGTATAATTGACAATTCTGGAGTCTATTGTCATGACTTAAGGATGATATTATACTTAGAAGGGTGTTACATGTAGCATATGATTTATCTCTTAAGATCCATCATTCTTTGCTTTTGCTAGCAGCACAGCCAGATTGGATGAATATAAATAGAGTTGGGTCAACTGAGCTTTGCCTCCCATCATCATTCTAACTAACTCGTGTTCTTATTAATTGAACATGAAGTTCGAAATAGTAAGAGTAAAAATTTGATGTGTAAGAGTAAAAATTTGATGTTGTAGTTGAAAAGTACACGAGAAAGGGGATTGAATAATGTATTTACTTTTCTTTCCTTTTCTTTTCTGAAAAACTAAAACAAATATTAACAAGTGTGAACTTAAAGTGCAATGGAAATATTGTTTGTGAGTATTAGAAAGTAACTTTTTGAACTTAAAATAAAGATATGAAAACTGATATAAAACTATTTTTCAGAGAAGCAATGATAATAAACACAGAATAGAATATAAAGGAGATTCAAGGAAAAAAAAGATAATACACAAGGTATTTTATATTGGTTCGGCCAACCTACCTACATCTAGTTCTCAATAATCTATTGAATTCAACTAATCAACCTTTTCTTAGCCCATGAGAAAGTTAAATAGTCTTTCAATAGTCTTCTCAAGCTATCTTATGTGACCAATAGCATACTTTACTATCACTCCTAAGTAGTCTTTGACTAGCCTCTTCAAGCTACCTTACAGTGATCACTACTAGATCAAAGTAAAAGGATATTTGTAGGTTGGTTCATTCCAACTATCAAACACTCAAGTTTTCTTAGGATTAAATAGCGTATGATTTGAAAATCTTGAATGACTTTTATTTAACAATTCTTCCTAGGAAGAAAATGTTATCTAATAAGAACTTAGAAAGAAAATTTTTACAGAAGCAGAAATTGATTACAAGCTGTAATAGCTTTATAGAAGATGAATAAGAGTGAGATTCAAATTTTTACAAAAGCAGAAATTGATCTTTTTGTGTCTTATAAATGCAGTCTAAAAGAGTAGCTTGGTTGTGTTATAGCCACTTTTGTAGTTGCAGAGACCACTGTCAAATAGAGGTTTCTTAGTCCATCTTTAAAAACTATTTTTTGCTTTCAAAACAAGGTTTCTAAACTTTTCTTTTAAAAGCAGGGACAGTTGACTAAGTCAAAAAGTGAGATATCACTATCATCCCCTGTCTGGGTTTGACTTTTAATTTGAAATTTGAATTCCCCCTCCATTCTGTAAAGTGCACCATTTAATAGTAAATGTACTTTTTGAAGTGCTGATTCAGTTCCTGGACTTCCTTTGATCTTCATTGCTTCAATAAGTGCTTATTGGTGAATATATCATTATGATTGAAGATAGTAACCATAACTTGCTTCAAAGGTGGATTGAATTCTTCATTGTGACTTACTTTCTAAAGATAAAGGTACTCTTTGAAGATATGAAGCCTGACTTCTTATTCTTAAAATCATTCCTTCATGTATTAAACATAATAACGTCCATTTAAAGAATTATTTTTCACCTCCTTTAAGTTCTGAATCACTGTGAATAAGATTAAATATGTTTACACATGATATTGTGAAAATAAAATGTTTTCATGAAGTTATAGGCTAACGAGAATGGTCTTATTTGTGTACTTAAGAAACTCAAGCAAACTGTTAGTTCTTCTTCAAAGTATTTTAGTAAAATTGGTTTGTTGTCACTTAAAACATTAAGCACTAATGCTTTTTGAAGGGTTCTAGAGCTAACAATCTCCCTCTTTTTGATGATGACAAACCCAATTTTGAGAAAATCTTTTGAAGAATATTTGACAGAAATATTTAAATAGATATTGGATCAGAGTAACTTGATATTCTTTCAAAACATAATTGATAGAGTTTTAGAAGGTCTCTTTCTTAAGGTATGTTATAGATATGAACAAGTCATTTAGCAACCTTAAGTGACTAGAATTAGAGCTGTTTTACTTCAAAGAGGGTTTCTAAAGTATATCAAAGGATTTTTTGAAATATATAAGAGCAATTTTTGAAATATGTTGGAGCATTTAAGCTTTTTGTTGTAAGTCATTTGACTTTTTGAACATAATCATTGTTGAATAAAATCAATAATACAATTGACATTCATTCTTGATATGGAATCCACACACAGCACAACTTTATCCAAATCATTTTCAAAACCAAATCCAGTGACAAAGTGCATAAAACATGCAACTAATAAGCTGGTAAACCACATAAGAGTTTCTAAAGCTTATTTTTTAGATATGCTATGTATCAGTACATATAAGGTGACCAGATATATGTATCAGAGCATAAATGGAAGAAAGATACCAATACTAGATAATAGCCTTAGAGCTTACGAGACATATATCAGATCATTTGAGAAAACTTTTAAGCATATGTAGTATATCTGAGCATGATGGAATATATGCTCTAACACACACACAGATATATATATATATATGTGTGTGTGTGTGTGTGTGTGTGTGTATCAGTGCTCAAAGGCCAAAAAATAGTTAAGTAAGATAAAGCATTAATATCACAGTATATGATAAGAAACTAAGCAAAAACGAATAAGAGTAATAACGTAGAGAAAAAAAGATTGTTCAGAACATAACAAAACAAAGAACAAAATGCTGATCATGGATGAATGAATTCTCTGAAGCACCCCCACTCAACTTGATTCTTGATTTTCTTAGCATGCAAAGGATTTTCTTTATTTCTTTTCTTCTCCCCCTTTTGTCATCAACAAAAAGGGATGTATTGGATACCATCCTATCATTAGCCCCTCCTTCTTGTTAGCTCCAGAACCTTGTGCACTCATTTCTTTTGAATGACAACAAAGCCAATTTAAAGAAAATATTTTGAAGAATGTCTAATATTTTCCTTAAGTTTCTTGATAAAGCATAATAGGCTTTTTCAGATTGCATAATATGTACTTGAAACAAAAATAATTTCATTTTGCATGTGCAAACATGTTTAATGTAACATCCTAATTTTTAACCCAATACTCTAGAACATATTTAGGTTAATCATTAGTCTATTACGTCATAGTTTCCTTTTTACTTTAAAATACTTACCGGAAAATACTGGTAAATTTTTTTTTTGAATTATAAAAGCAAAGTGAGAGCCGCTCAACTTGACGAATAATGAAGCATGAAAGGAATGAAACGCAATCCAAATAAACACATCATAAACATCTGATCATAAAACATGTAAATACACAGAATAATATGGCAAACTGCATAAGTGGATATATATATTATGCCCACCCAAAAGGCGGGACTTAGTTTGGTACAACATAAAGCGAATACAACCAAAATAGAAATACATGGAAAATGAAAGTACAACAGAAGGCGTGAAAGAAACTCTCCTACTCGGGTGCACCTACAACTAGATAGCCTTAAGACAAAAGGAGGCTATCCTGGTCTAGTCAGAGCTCGGGCACCAGAACACGACCGTCGTCTCCTACTGGGGGCCTTTCTAGAAAGGAAGAACGTATCTGATCCACTGGGCTATCTCTGCCGGGGTAGCTATACGTTGCATCAGCCGGGCATGAGTTCCACAGCGGGGAATCATCCTCATCCGTCCTCCATGTATCGGCTGAGTGACAGAAGCCTCGCTACCCTCCCCAAGGTCCATCGGTACAGTGGGGGAGGATCCCTTGGAAGGTACCTGAGTGGCAGAGTCCTCTGAAGGGTCCGTCTCGGAGAATGATGAGGGAGAGCGGGGCACATACTGTGGGTAGTCCGGAATGGCAGAAGCTATTGATGGGGTGCGACGAATCCACTCCTCTCGAGGGTGTGCACTCTCGAACACGAAGTCATCCCCGAATGGTGAGGTAGACGAGAATCGATGAGTATGTACAGGGTGACTAAAGGGTCGTCCAACGAACATGAATACACGAACGACACAGCGACCCACAAAATGGTATGACCCGTGGTTCGGATCATGATGCACCTCCCATGTCGGGGTGTCCACAAAAATCACGAACGTCGCCATCTAAAGACGTGACGGAAGGAACAGATAGAGGGAGTGAGAATCTTACTAAAGAATCTTAGTAGGGCCTCCTACTACTTAAGTGTTATCATCTACGTCCTCAGGAACCTTGGGTTTAGTGTATAAAATAAGTGAGCATGCATCAAGTTCATTTTAAGCTTCAAACATAGTTAGCCAAGGTCCGTTCATTTTAGAATGATTCTTGATGTCATGGGTGCAACATATTAAAGAATGTATGCATGGCACTACTTAAGGCAAGAATACTCATCATAATATCAAGTAACATCATAAAGGTGGCATAAAGTGGCAATTGAAATCTCAGGTAGGAAAACTTTGTGACATAATCATCATGCTTACTTTCTCATGGGGCCACCCTAAAAAGACATTCGTTCTGGGGGTGCTCGGCCGAACCGGTGTCACTCAGAACGTGTCACATCTCTAGGTTATGAGCTCATACCTAACTAGTCATCACTAGTTCTTACTTATCCCTTACCGATAAGCGTATCATAAATAAATCCCAACTCTCTAGTACGGGCTAGGGGGCATTTTCTTGGGGGTGCTCGGTCGAACCGGTGTCACCCAAGAATACATCTTGGTACCGATGTCACATGAGTTCTTTGGAGGTGCTCCGCCGAACTGGTGTCATCCAAGAACTCATCTTAGTACCTCTTTTAAAGAAAATCTCATAGGCTTTTCAAAAACTTTTTAAGTCCCTAAATTTGTCAGAAATTCGGCAGCATAACAGCGGCACGCCGGATTTCTTCCAAATTTACTTTATGCCACATAAACAATTAGAACATGTATCCTCAATCATAATTTCACATGTATACATAATCATTCTTGGATAAACACATATGTTCTCATGTAACATAAAAACTCATTATATTCTTGAGCTTATGGTATCTTATGCTTTGACCCTTAAGGGCCTTAAACTTGAGAAGTAGTTATTCTATCGTTCTCTGTTAACCTCTTATGCACCTAAGGTTCACAAATAACAATTTTTACTAGTATTTATGTTCATTAATAAATCTAGGCAGCATTATACTTCTAAGGGCAGAATTACATCTTTATGATTACGGGGTTCTAGAATTTACATTTTAGACCCTTTCTCGGTTCCGTCTTCGCCTAAGGCGCTATAAATTAAATCTAAACCAATTATGAGGTATTCCTAAGCCTTTGAACTATTTATAAATCATGTTTACTACTTTATAAGGGTGCTGTACAGAATCAGAAAATTAAATGTTCTAAGAGTTCTAGAATTGCATTTTTACGGTTTTCTAGTTACTAGTTTCTCTATAGGGACTAAAATTCATTCCTACACCAAATGTTACCAAGTTTTTCATAACTAAACAATCCTAATCTGATTATTATCCCACTAAAACAGTTTGGGTAGAAACCAAAAATAGATGGGTCAAAACTATGCTAAAACTTGACTTTACGGTTTTCTGTTAAACTAGTTCCTTTCCTAACATGCATAGAAAGGTTCCTACCTCAACACATATAAGTTTCACACGTTCTAATATGTCAAAACATCATCATATAGCAACAAACATGTCATGGTGGAACCGAATTCATTCATATACATATCTTGCATAAAATCTCATTTTTCACAAGCATAGGTTGCTAGCTTCCCCTCGAATCGTTTTAGAACTTTTAAAACTCTTTTGCAAAACATTTTATCTTGTAAAAGAGGCTAAGAACAAGCATAGGGAAATAACAAATTTAGATCACTCTTAGAAGAGGTTTAATTTGCAAATTTTGTTGATCATGACCTTATAGAACTCTTAAAAACATAGAAAACTTTTGAACAAAGATTGTTGGCCCTTGTAACTTGTAACACCCTAATATTCGACCCAATACTACTAGTATGTACTTAGGCCAAATATTAGTCGTTACTTACTGACATGGTTCATTTCCTTGGAAAATAGACTTAACGAAAATATGAGCCAACTTTTTTTTGAAATCATTACTTAAAATAGAAGTCACACAGGTAATTTCAATGAGTTGGTATCATAGTATGCGGAACGATAACATAGGAATGGCTCCAAAACATAACATCGAACATAACATCAATCATAACTGGAATACCTCATAGATAAAATGCCTACCCACTGGGCAGGACTCTTCAAGTACATAATGTAAATATAAATACAACAGAATACATAAATACATCGAACAGAACTGAAAGAAAACATCTCGACCCCCGTGCAATCTATGATGGATAACCTCAACACAAAAGAGGTTTCATCTATACTAGTGGTGTGCATGCACTAAGGTCTACCCTCCGTCTATGCAATGAGATCACGGGTATGGAGGGACGTAGCCAATCCATGGGCGGAACTCGGCCGGTGCAGGCATGCCCTGGGACTGGATGGGCCGCCCACGTCGAGGTCGTGGTCCTGGTGCCGGAGCCCTCCGACGCTGGGTAACCGTCTCCTCGCTGCCCGTCGGTTGCTGCGGTGGAGTGGGGGCAGAGTCCTCATGACCCATAGGGACATCCCCTATAGGGTCCTCCTCCGAGTGTTGTGTCAGCGGCACGTACACCGGCATATCGGCCGAACGGTCAGAGGGGGGCCGCAGGTTCTGCTCCCATTGTGGTCGTGCATGCTCGAAAATCGCGGGATCGTCGTAGGGGGATGCCGGGGTGAAGTGGTAGCTATAGACACGGTGCGAAAATGGCCGCCCAACGAACATGAATACACGTAAGGTACATCGACCCTCAAAATGATAGGACCCATACTCCGGGTCGTGGTGGATCTCCCACCGTTGAGTGTCAATGAATAGGACGAAGGTCGCCATCTCGCTCTGAAGACGTAATGGAAAGGAAAAGATAGAGGGAGTGAGATTCTTACTAAAGAAACTCAGTAGGGTTTTCCTTCTATCCTAGGTGTCATCATATACGTCTCCAGGAATCTCGGGTTATTTACAAAATAATGGACATACGTAGGTTCAATTATGAGTTTTCCAAAATCTCATTTTCCGAGAATCCGTTCTTTTTAACATGGCACTTGTGTTACATAGGCTATATACTAAAATCATAGACATAAATCATGTAGCTTGGTACGTAGAACATAAATCATATAACTGGTACATGGAACCTAAATCATATAACTGGCACATGGAACATAAATCACATAACTGGGTTACTTAGGTGACATAAGAACCTTTACTTAACTGGGCCGCCCTAATATTTCTCCCTTTTGAGAAAACTCTAGGTTATGAGCTCATACCACACTAGTCGTCACTAGCATCTAGACTTTATCCATTTGGATAAGTCAACTTCCCGACTTTAAGTACGGGTTTAGGGGGCTAGAATCACATTGTCCCCACCCTTAATTCGGTGGTTTCAAAGGATTACATTCTTATGTTCTGAGTCATCCTAAGTTTAACATGTTTCTTTAAGATGCCACATAATTAATGCATAGCACATAATTACTACCTCGGCATCTCCAAAGTTCTTTTAAAGAAATAATAACATGTTAATACAAGCTATCACATAGGGATAATAGTTCACATGGCACCATACACGTCATGAGCTAACACATCAATTCATCATCAAACTTAGAGGCGCATAATCATCCCTTAAGGTAAAAATCCCTAAATCGGGTAACCTCAACTTTCCTATTACTTTCTAGTATGTTTATGGGATTGATTAACCTCATTACCATAATCCATTAAGTTCTAAATCCTAATTAATTATGGTTGGACGACTTTATGTAGTTGTTCATATTTGATGAATTACGTGTTCTAGAAAATGCGTTAAAGAGTCTAGAACAATTATCATATACTTGGCAAGGTATTACAACATATTTAGACCACCCAAGACAGAATTTAAGGTGCTGAAATTACTAAGGCAGAACCGAAAACCTTTAAGGCATAAAATCATGAGAAAAACCTTTCTTTCAACCATATTACTTGCTAGTTTCTCTTGGGACCTTTTTGGGACTTCAAGACCATGAAAAATCAAAGTTTATTTTGCCAAAACTCATCAGGGAACATCAAGGGCAGCAGCCATTTTGGCTTGCTCTTGACAATGATTCAAAACTTGAAAACATGTTTAAAACCTTGGTTAAGTGCATCAAAGCTTAGAAAAATTCTAAGACGTGCATTATAGGCCCTTGTAGTTTAATGAAACTCATCCTAGAGCCATTTACACCACATGGCCGAATGATATTCAAGGAGATACCTCCTTGATTTAATTCTTTTCTTAAGATGAAATGGGCAAGTCTTTGAGCTCTAAAGTTTCAAGTGATGACATAGAATAAACGTGTTATGCATTTCATTTTATAGTCCTTTAGAAAACAAAGTGATAGCACAAAGTAAAAGATGAAATGCATCTCCATTCTTATTCTTAGAGTTTAGTGATGACTTGAAATATAAAATGAGATGCAAAGCTTGAAACATAACGTGCATTGTGCAAGTTCATTCATTATCTTGGGTCTTAGTGATGGCATAAGAAATAAACGTGCTAATGCAAAGCATAAACGTAAACGTGGATGCAACTTCTTTTATATCTTGTTTAGAGCTCTTGCAAGACTTTAAAGGAAACAAAGTTTCAACCCATAACTCATCCTCACAAGAAGAGAAAACACTAGTGTTGCTACATTGTATAAAAGAAAATCATATCCTCAAAGTCCATGAGGTGGCCGAATCCTCATCATGAGGATTCACTAAAGTTTGTTTTCAATAGGTAAAACTTCGTCACAATTGAGCGCCCAAGGAAAACCGATACTGATCAAACTCGAATTCACAATACCAGAGCTCAGACCAAGATGGCTGGAGGAAATGGTGACACAGAAAGGGATATCCTAATCACAACTGCTTCTGAAGTAGGAAGAAATCTGAGCAATGAAGTTGATACGGTGAGAGGAAAACTGAATGAACTGTCAAACAACCAAGGAAGACTGGAGGATATGATGCGGGCCATACAAGAATCACTTAGCCTATTGGGAGCTCATTCAGCAAGTGTGCAACCAAATACCATGACACTAGGTATGCCTGTAGTATCAGGTGCAGCTCTAAATGTCACTTTAGGGATGAATGATATGGGTGAAATCCCGAATAACCTCCATGGGCAACCACCGCCCACGATACCATTAATGATCCCTATCAGAGAAGGCTATCGTTCCTTAGAAAATGTTCAAACTCATGAGCATGGGCATATCACCCCTGTCTGGGAGCAACCTCATGTGGTCATCCAGAAGCAGCCATCCTCCTCAGAAAATAGTCGTGCAGAGGCAGAAAAAGGAAAGTTCAAAGAAGAATGGATGAAGAAGATTCAAGAGCATATTAGGGCTATTCAGGGACCTAGTCCCTATGGTTATGTGGAAGTTGAACAGCTCTACCCTTCTTTTGACGTAGTAATCCCTAAGGATTTTAAGGTTCCTGATTTCTCAAAGTATGATGGGACGGGTAATCCTCTTTTCCACTTGAAGAGTTATTGTACCAAAATGATGATATGGTCAAAGGACGAAAAATTTCTCATCAGTTTCTTCCATGAAAGCTTGATCGACTCGCTTGGAGTGGTACATTCAACTAGACCACTCAAAGATTTCTAGCTGGAGAGAATTGGCGGACCTGTTCATGAGCCAATACAAGTTCAATCTTGATGTGGAACCTACCCGGGAGCAATTAAGCTCCATGCAGAAGAAGAAGGATGAATCATTCAAGTAGTACGCTCAAAGGTGGAGAGCCTTGGCTGCCCAAGTTCAACCACCACTCATCCTAACTGAAATGTGTTCCTACTTCTTGGGAACCTTGGGATCGCCTTACATCGGGACAATGGCAGGGGTAGCATACAAAGATTTCTCTGAGTTGATAACTCTGGAGAAAGAATTGAGAGCTTAGCAAAGGCCGGCAAGCTTCCCATGAGCAGTGAAGACACAAGAAAAAGCTTCCCACCCAAAAAAAAGGAAACAGATGTTAATTATGTGCATAGAGAGCAATCCTTCGTCCCAAGGTATACACCAACACGTCCACAACTCCAACTATCATCATACCACACACCTATCGTTCCTTACCCATCCTACCAAACCACACCAACCACAAACATTGTCTTATATCCCCAGCCACAAGTTAACAATATCCACATAAAGCCATACCAACCAACTCGCCTAACATACACCCCAGCACCTCGACCAAATTTCCAAAACCAGAACCGTAATCGATTTCCTAACCTTCCACCTTTTCCAAAGCTATCCATTTCGAATGCTGACCTCTTTCAAAAACTAATTGATGCTCACCTGATCTCTGCATATCCAGTGCACCCATTAGAACCGTCATTTCCAGCATGGTACAACCCAAACCTTACTTGCAAATATCATATGGATATTGCGGGACATTCTATAGAGGATTGTGAAGGATTCAAAATGGCGGTAAGAAGATTAATTGCTTGTGGGAGGTTGGACCTTCAAGAAGATTCGAAGCCAGACATTGTTGATAACCCAATCCCGAAACATAAAGGAGGAAGTCGGGTGAATGCCTTGGAGGTAGAAGAACCTTTGATCAAGAAAGTTTTGAATCTTCGAACACCGATGAAAGAAGTGTTCAACGGCTTGAAAAAGGCTAGGTACAACATCACAACAGCTGTATCCATGATGAAAGAAGATGAGAAATATGACATGGAATCAAGCTGTTTATATCATTGTGGAGGTCTTGGCCATGATATAGAAAATTGTTGGGATTTCAAGGCTCGTGTATAGGGATTGCTTAATTTGGGGGTGGTTCAAGCAAAAAAGAGGCTAAGTTTCCAAGAAGAAGTGAATGTAATTGATCGCTTTGTGCTTCGGATACCATTACTTAATCCGGCTCCAAAACCGGAAAAAGTGGTGATCACTGTGAAAAAGCCGATACCCTTTGGTTATGAGGATACGCATGTTGTACCTTGGAACTATGAAACCAATGTGGAAACAAATGGAGACATAGGGAAAGCTTCGGGAGTCCAAACAAGTGAAGTAATAGCGGAGGTAAAAGGAATAACAAGAAGCGGAAGGGTTTATGGACCCGGAGAACTGGAAAAAGGAAAACTTGTTGAGGAAAAGAATATCGGAAAAGGTTCTGGTATGGAAAGAAAAGGAAAAGAAGAAAATGAAGAAGAAGAGTTCCTAAAGATCATGAAGCAAAGTGAGTATGACATACTGGAGCAATTGAAGAAAACTCCCGCCAGAATCTCCTTGTTGTCATTAATCTTGTCATCCGAATCTCACCAAAAAGAATTGCTAAAAGTCTTGAAAGATGCTTATGTGAAACCGGATGTCTCATTGGTGAGTATGGTGAATATGGTGGATCCGGTAAAACGTGTCAACATGATCACTTTCTCAGATAAAGAAATCGTATCACAGGCCAACCCACGAGCACTGTATATAACTCTCAAATGTAGAGGTTATCTAGTGCCCAAAGTTCTCATTGATGGAGGGTCTGGACTAAACGTCTTACCAGTGTCAACCTTGAGCTACTTGTCAATAAGCAAGGATGACATTTCACCACAAACAATGATTGTGAAAGCTTTTGATGGAGCAAAGAAAAGCATCCTTGGGGAAATGGTGCTACCATTGGAAATCGGTCCAAGCCGATTTGAGGTGTTATTCCAAGTAATGGAGATTGAGTCTGATTACAATATGCTACTGGGAAGACCATGGATTAACAATGTTGGTGCTATTCCTTCAATCTTGCATCAAAAAGTTAAATATATCGAGAATGACTCGGTTATTACCATCCACGGAGAGAAGGAGATCATAGTATCCAAACCAGTTACACTTCCATATGTTGAAAATGTGGAGTTAGTGGAAAACAGTTTATGGCACAGTCTGGAGGTTGTAGGGCTAAAACAAGAACAGAATGAGTCTCTAAGGCAAGATGTCAATCAGGTAGTGGCTCATAGCATGACTAAAAATGGTTATCTGCATGGCAAAGGGCTAGGATCACAGTTGCAAGGTATCAGGATGCCACTGCCTATCTTAGAGAAGCGAAACCGATTCGGTTTAGGATATGAGGCATCATTGGAGAATCAGGTCAAGACAATGACTTTTGAACAAAAGAAATCAAAAGAAAAAATGGAGCAGATCCTTTATCTGAAAGAGACATTTCCTCACCCGGCTAAAGTGATTGTGGCTGAAGAAGGTTGCACCTCCAGTTATTTTTCCACCATCAACACTCTAGATGTTGAGAAGCCTGAAGAATACGACAATGCTGATGCTACCAACCACAATGAGATGCTGATGAATTGGACAGCTGAGCCAATAGTTGATGTTATTGCTTCAAAGTAATCATTTGGGATTGTATTAATTGTCGTTGCTTTCTTGTATGCTTCTTTGAGACATCATTTGAATGAACTTGCATGTTTATCCCGTAATTTTCCTTTATTATTACACCTTGTACTTCTTCATCCCTTCCATTCATTTTATTTTCATTCGCTATTCTTTTACTTTCTTTTTATCTTTAGCATTGTTTCCTCGGCTCGTTAATTTGTGCCTTCTTTGTATTATTCATGTTTTACCCATTATGTGTCTTGGCATTCCAACCACCCCCCAACAAATGCTTTCTAGGGACCTAAATGCTAAGAATATTTTACCGCATGAAAAGGGACTTTGGAGGCCAATCAATTGATTCTCTTACTGCACTTGATTGTGATGGCTATGAATCCGAAGAGGATGAAGAAACTATTGGGGAATTTTCAGGCTTACTGGAACATATAGAAAAGGGATTTGATTTAGACAATGAGGTGATCGAGGTAATAAATATGGGCACCGAAGAAGAGAGGAGAGAGCTGAAAATAGTGGAGAATCCAGAACGAACAGAAATGATTGCTTTATTTGGAGAATATCTGGATGTCTTCGCGTGGTCTTATCATGATATGCCAGGATTGGATCCAGAGATTGCTTCACATAAGATCCCTTTGAATCCAGAAGCTGAGCCGAAGAAGCAAAAGTTGAGAAGGATGCGAGTTGACATGTCACTAAAGATAAAAGAAGAAGTGACTAAACAGCTAGAGGCTGGATTTTTAGAGGTATCAAGACACACTGATTGGGTGGCCAACATTGTGTCTGTGCCTAAAAAGGATGGGAAGGTCAGGATGTGTGTAGATTATCGGGACTTGAATAAAGCTAGCCTGAAGGATGATTTTCCACTCCCTCACATTGATGTCCTTATTGATAATACAACCAAAAATCACCGATTTTCATTCATGGATGGATACTCTGGGTATAATCAGATTCTCATGGATGTTCATGACAAAGGAAAAACTGCCTTCATAACTCTGTGGGGAACGTTTTGTTACACAGTCATGCCATTCGGGTTGAAGAATGCCGGTGCCACTTACCAACGTGCAATGGTTGCACTATTCCATGACATGATGCACAAGGAAATTGAAGTATATGTAGATGACATAGTCGCTAAGTCTAAAGAAAGAGACAGCCACGTGGCAGTCCTGCGAAAACTGTTTGAAAGACTCAGAAAATACAAGTTGCGGCTGAACCCGAATAAATGCATTTTCGGAGCTTCTACAGGGAAATTGCTCGGGTTCATTGTCAATAGAGAAGGGATAAAGGTAGATTCGGACAAGGTAAAGGCGATACAAGAAATGCCAGCTCCCCGAACTGAAAAGGAAGTGAGAAGTTTTCTTGGGAAGCTTAACTACATTGCTAGATTCATCGCCAATTTGACCAGTACTTGTAAGCCTATATTCAAGTTGCTGCGAAAAACATCAACCTGGAGAATGGAATGAAGAATGCCAAGAAGCCTTTGACAAAATAAAGACTTATCCAATGAAACCTCTAGTTTTGATTTCCCTTACACCAGGCCGTCATTTAATACTGTACCTTACAGTATTACCCACTTCACTTAGGGCAATGTTAGGGCAATATGATGAATCTGGAAAAAAGGAGCAGGCCATTTATTATTTGAGCAAGAAGTTTAATGAATATGAATCCCGTTATCTGGCGATTGAAAAGACCTGTTGTGCATTAGTATGGACTTCCAAGAGACTGAAGCAGTACATGTTATACCACACCACTTGGTTGATTTCTCAAATAGACCCACTGAAATACATATTCGATTGTCCTAATGTTTCATCGAGAATGTCAAAGTGGCAAGTGATACTTTCATAATTCGATATCAAGTATATGACCCAAAAGTCCGTTAAGGGAGGCGCAATTGCTGATCATCTAGCTGAAAATCCTCTGGAGGATGGACAACCTGCCATGCCTAAATTCCCTGATAGCGAGGTATTGACAGTAGAAAAAGAAGAAATAGAAGAAGAGAATGTGTGGAAGATGTATTTTGATGGAGCTGCCAATATGAACGGATGTGGAATAGGAGCTGTAATAGTCTCACCAGCTGGGAAACAGTACCCAGTTTCTATCAAACTAGACTTTGAATATACCAACAACATGGCAGAATATGAAGCATGTGAAAATGGTTTGCAAGTTGCGATTGACTTGGGAATCAAAGAACTAAAAGTTTTTGGAGACTCCGCGCTCATAATCTATCAAGTTAATGGAGAATGGCACACAAAAGACCCAAAGTTGGTACCTTATTAGAAGCATTTGTCTCAATTAATGGAGTGCTTTAATGATATATCATTCTCTCATTTAACTCGAGACAAGAACCAGTTTGCGGATGCTTTGGCGACTTTGGCCGTGATGACTAATTTGGAGGTGTATGCTAATGTCCAACCTATCCATGTAGAAGTGCAAGATGAACCGGTATATTGTGACAATGTAGAGATTGAACCAGACGGACAACCATGGTATCATGATATCAAGCAGTATATTAAAAAAGGAGAATACCCAGCAGGTACAAATGAGGTGGATAAAAGGACAATTCGAAGACTGGCCATGGCTTTCTTCCTGAATGGTGAAATCCTTTACAAGAGGAATTATGATACCACTCTCCTTAGATGTGTAGATGCTAACGAAGCTCGAATAATCATGACCGAAGTCCATGAAGGGATCTGTGGAACTCATACTAATGGGCATATGATGGCACGCAAGATCCTAAGGAGTGGTTATTACTGGTCCACCATGGAGAGTGACTGTATCAATTATGCTCGAAAGTGCCACAAATGCCAAATATATGCAGATCGAATCAAAGCTCCTCCAGTTCAGTTGCATAGCATGGTATCTCCTTGGCCTTTCTCGACGTGGGGTATGGATGTTATTGGTCAAATTAATCCTAAAGCATCCAATGGTCATCGTTTCATCTTGGTGGCAATAGATTATTTCACTAAATGGGTGGAAGCTGCTTCATACGCTAATATCACACAGAAGGTTTTTCTCAGATTCATCAAAAGAAACATCATCTGCAGATATGGAATTCCAGAGAGGATTGTCCCAGACAATGCTCCTAATCTCAATGGTGCCGAGGTCCAGAAATTCTTTGAGACATTCAAGATCAAACATCACAATTCAGCTCCTTATAGACCTCAAATGAATGGTGCGATTGAAGCTGCAAATAAGAATATCAAGAAAATCGTCGCCAAAATGGTGGTGAATTACAAAGATTGGCATGAAATGCTACCATATGCTTTGCACGCATATCGTACCAACATACGATCAAGCACAGGGGCAACTCCTTTCTCATTGGTATATGGAATGGAAGCCGTATCTCCCATAGAAGTGGAAATTCCATCACTCAGAGTTTTAATAGAGGATAAATTGGAAGAATCTGAATGGATAAGAGCTCGACATGAGCAATTGAACATGATCGAAGAAAAGAGACTTACAGCTATTTGCCATGGCCAGTTGTACCAAAGCAGAATGGCTAGGGCTTTTAACAGGAAAGTCCACCCTAGAGATTTTCATCCAGGAGATTTGGTTCTGAAGAAAATTCTCCCTAATCAAGAGGATGCGCGAAGTAAGTGGGCTCCGAGTTATGAAGGGCCTTACATTGTCAAGCAAGCATTCTCAGGTGGGGCGTTGATTTTACAAGACATGGATGGCTAGGAATTGCCTAAAATTACCAACAGTGATGCAGTGAAAAGATTTTATACATGAAAAGATGCTCAAAAGCCCATTAGGTTGAAAACTCGAAAGGTGGATCTAAGCAAAAGTTAGGGCAAAACAAAAGGAGAAAGAAAAAGATAAAAGAAAAAAGAAGAAGAGGGCTCGCTAGGTTGAAAATTCGAAAGAGTGGCCTAGGCAAAAATTAGAGCAGAGAAAAATATGCATCATTTCAGTAGCTACACTGGGGCAAGTTTTGGTGTTGAATTGGTCCAATAAATCAAGCAAATCAAAGACTGAAACTGGGGCAATTTTTGAATTTATCCAGCAAATTCAGTAAATCAAAGTCTGAAATTAGGGCAATTTTGAAGAAAGGATTTGAAGATCTGTCTTCGGATATCATGGCTATGTTGTTCAACTTGCGGCAAGAAGTCATTTGATTGAAACATAAAGGACCTAAACTAGGGCAAAATTTCGTGTCCTTCACAATTCTTGTATTTTGTTCTTGTGTTGTTACCTTTTTCCAAACATTTTGTCATCAAATGTACCAAGCAATAAAGATGTTCAGTCAGTTGATCCTTTCACCTTCTCTTTGAGTACATGTTCATTTATGATGTCTCAAATAGGATAAATTTAAGCTTCAATTATGCGATCTAACAATGTTTACAGCAATACATCAGTGACTAGTATCACGATCCAGAAACTGCAATTAAGTTCAGCAAAGGAGTATCCACCATTCGAAAAATGAAAAAGGAAAAGAAGAACAAAAGAAGTGAACAAATCTTTGTTGTGCCAGAAGGTCCAATGCAAGAATTATGAGTTTGATCGGTTAAAATTTCCTGAAATAAGTTGAAGTTCATAATTTTTGCATATAATTTTGAAAAAAAAAAGAGAAAGAAACTGCGAAAGTGGTTATCCGCCAAGTTAGCTTTTAATTTCCAATTAGCCTCAAATTGCCACTAATTTACTTTTTCAGACGGTATCCTTGTCGATTTACTTTTTCAGACTGTATCCTTGCCGATTTACCTTTTCAGACGGTATCCTTGCCAATTTACCTTTGCAGACGGTATCCTTTCCGATTTCCCTTTTCAGACGGTATCCTTGCTGATTTAATTTTCAGACGGTATCCTTGCCGATTTACATTTTCAGATGGTATCCTTGCCGATTTACTTTTTCAGACGGTATCCTTGCCGATTTAATTCTCAGTCAGACGGTATCCTTGCCGGTTTAATTTTCAGTTGGCCTCCTTGCCAGTTTACATTTCAGATGGTATCCTTGCCACCAATTTACATTTCCAGCTGGTATCCTTGCTGCCAATTTACATTTTCAGTCGATGTCCTTGTCGTCAATTTACATTGTCGGTATCTGTGCTGCCGATTTACATTTCAGTCGGCCTCAGTTGCCAATTTAATTTCTAGTCGGCCTCAGATGCCATTTTACTTTTTAGTCACTCCCTATCGCCTTTTACTTTTTATGTTTGTCCCCCCAAAAGACTTTTAATTTTCTAGTTATTTGTGAACCCATATTGGATTGTTCGCAAGTTTTACCGTCTCATGTCATTCGTGAATTCATGTTAAATTAGTTAGTTCTTTTCTCCTTATTTTCTTTGATTCATGTACTGTTGTTTTGCTGAGTTGCATCATTGCATATGACTTTCTTGAATGTTTAGATTGTTTGCATTTCATGCATTGCCGAACAAAATCTATGTTCATATCTTTACTCATTCCTTATGAAAATAATGTGTAAAAGACTTATGTTTTTCACATTGTTTTATAAGAAACAAGTAAAGAGGGGCAACTGTGAACACCTGATTTTATCCGGCTCATAAACAAATTTTTTTTCAAATTTTGCATAATCTATGATTTAAGGTTGCTTCATTCATTTCTTATAGAAAATCAGATAAAAAGAGTTTTTGGTTGTTTTATGTCCCAAAATTAAAATTAAAACAAAAACAAAAAATCCTTTTTAGTTCATTTACTTTTTTTTTATATAGCCTAATTTTATTAGCCTAATATACCAAAATTTGTTTTTAACCCATTTGTGTTTCGTCCAATTTGTAACGCCCCAATTTTTACTGTAATTTTTACTGTCATTAGAAATTACTCAATTACCGAATTACCGTAGATAATTATTACATAAGATTTGAGGCCGAACAATCCTCAATAAAGGAATATAACATTAGAAGAGGGGTTAGGAACGATTCATGCGAGAGTCGCAAATCCCGAATTTCTGTACGTATAAAATGACCAAAATGCCCCTGAAGTTATTTTACTCAGAAAATGAGGATCGTGGGCCCCACCTATTCTCAAGGGGATATTTTGAGGATAATAAGGGATTGTTTGTGTTATGTGTGTTAATAGAGCAGAAGGATCTCAATTTTGAGTTCAGGTGAAAATGACCAAAACGCCCATATGTCGCTTTAACTCGATGTCGTGTCTGAGGCCGAACCTCACTAAAATGTTTTAAAATGTGTTTTTAAGCCATGATTAACCATTGGTTAAGCTCGGGTGGCCTCGGGCAATTTTTAAGTGAAAATGCGATTTTGCCCTGTTTTTGGCGATTTGAATTTCGGGATTTTTGATTCAGATATCAAAACCTAAGCAATATTAGGCTCAAATTAAATCTTATTAAATTCTAAATATTAATCTAGAGTCAAAATTATGTATTTAGATTGATTAGAACCCAAAATTGCTCAAAAACACCCAAATTGCTTACTAATTCACTTAAACCTTTAACCGTAAATTCTCTAAATTACATGAATACCTTGCCTACACCTAAATATTGCATGGAACACACAAATTTCACTTCTTTGGGCTGTAATGGACGAAATTATTGATGCCATTATGCAGCTGAATTATTGCCAAAAGTTGCACTAAAACAAAATGCCAAAATGTCACTATAAGAGACATAATTCCTTAATTTCATACAACTTTGTCTAAAATGATTTTTCCTCCCTTATTTCTCCTGCAAAATTCCGTCCACTACCTCATCATTTTGGCCAATTAGAAGCCTCAAAATCTTCTATAAATAGGCTTGCTTGAGTGGTCTTGGAATGCTTGGTTCATAACTAGTTTTTAGGAGCACCAAAAACTTTCTTTCTTCCTCCTCTTTGGCTGAATTCTTTCTTCAATTTTTCAAAGAGATTTTGTTTCATTTCACTTCAAGAAACCAAGTTCTCTTCCTCTTCTTCAACTCAGATTAGGTAGGGAGTAGTTTCTAAATTTATTTCTATGCTTTGAGGAGTTGTGTTTTTAGCTCAAAATGATGAAATTATGAACTTCCCTTAGCTTTTCATTTTGGTTTTCCTCTTCAATTTTTCTTTAACCAATTCAACCATATGGCCTAGGTGGAACTAAGATGATGGCTTGATGATGAGGACCTTGAGGGTGGGTTGTAAATTCATCACAAGTTAGGCCTCTAAAGCTTGAAAATTCCACTTGATGCAAAAGTTTAAAGAATAATGCTTTATGATGCTAAAACAAAGATTTTTAGTTTAGAACTTGAAAGATGTATTTTCCTTTTATATTTTATTTCTTGTTAAGATATGTATTGGGTTGAATTTATAATTCTTTTAAAGTCTTGAAGGAGCTCTAGTAAAGAAACAAAATGAATTTGCATCCATGATTAAGTTTATGCTTTGCATAACCATGTTTACCTTCTATGTCATCACTAAATTTTCAAGAATGAATAAATGAACTTGCATTTCTCATGTTTAAATTCCAAGCTTGTATCTCATGTTTATGTTTCAAGTCATCACTTAATCTTTCAAGATAATAAAGAGGTTGCATCTCATATTTAATTTATGCTCTCACTATATTTTATAATGGCTAAAAGAATCAACGCATGGCATGTTTATTTTATGCCATCACCTAAAGATCCTAGAGCTCAAAGACTTGCCCATGTATCACAAGCAAAGAAATATGATTATTGGAGTTAAAGAATTTATTCTTTAAAAAGTCTTGAGATTGGAGCTTAAAAAGATGTAATAATAATATTCTCTTCTCCTCTCTGGTCCTGTGCGGACTACCGCCACTCCGGTTTCTTAATATTCTCTTCTCCTCTCTCGTCTGTGCGGACTACCGTCGCTCGGTTTCTTAATATTCTCTTCTCCTCTATCTGGTCTGTGCGGACTACCGCTCGGTTTCTTAATAATCTCTTCTCCCTCTCTGGTCTGTCTGCGGACTACCGCTCCGGTTTCTTAATATTCTCTTCTCCCTCTCTGGTTGCATGCGGATTACCGCGCTCCGATTTCTTGTATCATGTTTATATTTCAAGTTCTTGCATCATGTTTAATTTTCAAGTCATCACCATAAATCTTAAAGATAAAGAAATGGAATTGCATATCATGTTTATAATTCCAAGCTATCACCTTATAAAGATAAGATTAAAATAAGGTTGCATAGCATGTTTATAATTCTAAGATGTCACCTAAATCTCTAAAGCTCAAGACTTACTCCTTTTATCTTAAGTGAGAATTTTAATTGTGAAGATCCTCCCAAATTTGACAAAAGAACTAGTTTCTAAATGAGTTTTAAGGCTTTGCAAGGATTTTACTGGGGAACTAGTATTTTATATGCACTTAAAATATGATTCTATGTAATTGCATGAGGTTCATGATTGACCCTTGATCTGAGTTTAGTATCAATGTGTGATAATGATTTGATATGATTGAAGTTGTGATAATTATGGTTTATTGTTAAGAGAATGATTCATAATTGGTTTAGTAACTAATTAGTTCTATAATTGATAATTCTATGTAAGGATTGGATGCTTATTAAGTACTTGATATCATTGAATGATTTCTGGCTTGCATGTTATAGTTCTTTGTTGCAAATAATGAGAATGCTTGTACATGAAATGTTCTTTATTATGTAAAATTTACCTTTGTTTCTAGAAGAAAGTGTATCATTGTAAAAGTGTAATTTGGAAAGGTTCTGGCTAAGGAAAGACTTGGTATTTAAGCGTGTCCATTGTGACCCACCTCTCTTTCCTGGGAATCTCTCATATGCATGATTACAGTTGATATATATTATTCTAGCTTAAGACTATAAATGAGAAAATGCTATGATGTTTATGAATTGTATTATGATATAACATGCAAAGATTTAATGGTGACTTAAACTTATAAGAAAATGATCCTTTGGAACCATCAGACTATAGGTGGTGAAAAGGTGATTTTAGCCCTAACCCGTTCTCTCAAAAGGGTAGAGTCGGGACTTTAGCTTATCAAAGGGATAAGTATATGCTAGTGACGACTAGTAAAGTATGAGCTCATAACCTAAATTACTCCCAAAAGGGTGGAGTATAGGGTGGCCCAAGGAAAATAATGATGATGATAAGATTTTAAGTCACCAAAGGCACTAAAGAAATGAAATATGTGCCTTTGTGTCCATGTGTAGCTAATATTATATGACGTTCTTTTATGCATGTTATTTTGATAATGATGATGAGGAATATGATGTAATGATAAAGGAAATGTTCATTGTAAATATGACATGTTAAGAATAAGATGCATTATAAGACGCATAATTAAAAATTGACGAACCTCGGTTAAGTATTTGTCCGAACTTAAAATGAATCTTTGCATGCTCACTATTTTAGAATAATCCCGAGGTTCCTGGGGACTTTGATGATGACACTATAGAAGGAGGTACCTTACTGAGAATTCTTTAGCAAGATTCTCACTCCCTTTTCTTTATTTCCGTCATTGTCTCCAGATTCAAATGGCGACATTCGTCCTGTTCGTTGATACCCCTACTTGGGAATTCCACTATGATCCGGTGCATCGCTCGTATCATTTTGAAGGAGAGTCTTGTGATTCGTGTTTTTATTTACATAGGTCGTCCATTTGCACATCCTGTCCCTAGTTATCGATTTTCTCCTACTTCTCCCTATGGCGATGAAATGGTGTTCGAACATGCACGTCCACTTGATGAAAGGATGTTACGTTCTTATCCCGCTTCATCTGCTGTCCATGGATTTCCAGAGTATGTTCCCGAGACGAGATATTCTGAAACTGATCCTTCACAGGACACTCCTACTCATGTATATTCTGAGAGCTCTGCTCCTACTCCCACACATGTAAGAGAGGGTAGTGAGGAAACAGTTGTTCAGCCGAGGTTAGCTAGAAGGCCGTCCATGCGACCCCAGCCTGGTGCATCTCGTGTGTCCCCTCCCGAGGGAGCTCATCAGTGGATTGGATTTATTCCCCCATTTCCAGGACAGTGGCCATAGAAGGTTCTTAGTAGATTTATATGTGATCATGCACCCTAGTTTTAGGATAACCTTCCCGGCTTATGGAGTTATCTAGTTTAGGGGCATGTATTTCCTTAAGTATATTTTCTTTTATGGGTTTGCATAAGATAATGATGTATGAACATAACCCACCCTTTGAGTGAGGTTATTGTATGTAAATATATGCTATAATGTGCTTATGGATGTTATATGATGGAGCCTAAGTGATATGATGTGATATATTCCTAAACGTCTAATTATACCCCGCTTACTCGTTCACGTTGTACTCGGCTCACGTTTTCAATTATGTGTTTAAAAAAAAAATGGCTCGTAATTTCACTAAGTATTTTCAAATTATGAAGAAAGAACCAAAGCAAGGAGTAAAGTCTAGTCATTAATCAGATTCAACCTAGGTGTATCTGGTTAATTACTAGGGTGTTACACAATTCGTCCCATTCCATTTTATTTCTTTGTTTGTTGTAACCCTTATGGTGGCCTCCATTAATTCAGTTTTCAATATATATAAATATCCCTTGTTTTTTTTTTCCTTTCTTTGGGCCTGTTCTATTTGTTCAAAAAAAATAAAAAAATAAAAAAGGGGCCCAAATTGTTTCAGCCCATTCCTTTCTCGTCCAAAATTGGAGAGGAAACTGCCATTCTGTTTGTTTTACAAAATAAATAAATAAAAATAAAAAGGGGACAGAGGAGTCACAGGTTCTCTCCTTTCCCTACTGCTATGTGCTATTCTTTGCCCGAGACAGGCTCGCGAAACGTGGGGATGAAGGGTTTTTTTTATTTTCAAAAGAAGTGGAGAACATCATGATGATGTCTCTCTCCACTACGTGCAAAATGCTGAAGCTCCTTTCGGTGATGAATTGGAGCAACCTGCAATGGTCAAGGAAAAGCTCAAAATATAAATTCATCATCATCACAATTGAGGGGGGATAGGATCATTGGTCAGAAAATTTCAAAAAAAAATTTCCAACTCAGAGAGTAATATCAGGGAGCAGAAACTGTCAAAGAAAAAAATTAAAACACATTCACAGAGATTTTTAGAATATCAATCGGAGAGAGCCTACAAAGAAAACATCCATATCCAGTCCAATAATACACCCAGTAAGAACGAAAATCAGAAGCAGTAGCAGTAGCCTAGGTACACACCAGTATCAATTTTAAAATTTGATATAAAAACTAAAAATAATATAGTGAGGCCGCGGCCTCCCTTGCTTCACTGCGGCCTCCCCTCCCTTCTCCTCATCGTCTTCCTTTTAGTTCCCCATTCCCTTTCTCCCTTTCCCGCCATCATTTTTTTTATCCTTCCAATCACACCACAACTAAGATCCCGTCCTTACCACTGCGAGGCACTAGCCATTGTCACCATCATTTTAGCTCATCTACCTGAAACTTCAATTCCAAAACACAATCAACACAGATTCATTTTTTTTTCTTAAAAAAAATGAGAAAAGGAAACTGAAGTGAAGGAAAAAACACAGGGGAATCTTCATAACCATAAATCACCATTGTAACATCCTAATTTTTAACCCAATACTCTAGAACATATTTAGGTTAATCATTAGTCTGTTACTTCATAGTTCTCATTTAACTTTGAATTACTTAGCGGAAAATACGGGTAATTTTTTTTTGAAATAAAAGTGAGAGCCGCGTGATGCGATAAGCGGTAAACAAACGTCTCACAACATCATATCATGAGGCACACCATGAGTAACACTGAAGATCATCTCATATATATATAATTTGCCCACTTATAAGTGTGGGACTTAGTTTAGTACAAGGAAAGTACAGGAAAGGAAATACAACATAAATGTAAACATGATCTACTCCCCTACCCGAGTGCACCTAATGGGATAACCTCTAAACAAAAGAAGGTTTATCCCCATCTTAGTGGTGTGTGCTCTAACCGGGTACTCCATCGGTCGATCGTCACCTCCTACTGACGTCCGTCTCGTGAATGAGGCAAGTATCCGGGAAACTGTGCGAGCTCCTCGGGCGTAAAGAGGCGGAACGGGGATCGAGAGTGACCCCCGCGGTGTGGCCGCATCTCCGGTCGTCGTGCAAGTCGGGGCTGAGTCACGGTATCCTCACCGCCTCCCTCATCAATGGTGGAGAGAGGCGAGCTCTCGCTATCTGGATGGGTAGGCGGGTCCTCGGACGGAGTCGGTCTCAGAAGTAGGTCCGGCACGTGTCGGGATAGTCTCACATGGCTAAGGCGGCGGTGTGCATGCGGAGCACTCTCGTCATGCGTCTGCGCCGACGCTCAAAAACCCGCTAAATCGTCGCCATAGGGTGCGATCGGGGAGAAGCGATGGGTGTGCAGGGGATGAGCGAAGGGGCGTCCTACGAACATGAAAACCCGCACCGTGCACTGCCCCTCAAAATGGTATGACCCGTGAGCCGAGTCATAGTGCACCTCCCATGTCGGGGTGTCCACAAACACTCTGAACGCCGCCATCTGAAGACGTGACCGAAAGAAAGAGATAGAGAGTGAGAATCTTGCTAAAGAATCTCAGTAGGGCCTCCTACTACCTAGGTGTCATCATCTACGTCCTCAGGAACCTTGGGTTTATTTATACAAAATGACTGAGCATGTATTAGGTTCATTTTAAACTTTAAAATATATTTTAGCCAAGGTCCATTCATTTTAGGATGATCTTAATGTCATGGATGCAACATGATAGAAAATGTATGCATGGCACTACCTAATGCACATACATAAAACATAACATCAAGCATCATCATTCTTGGTGGCATAAAGTGGCGATAGTAACATTCATATGGGACAAAACTTAGTGACATAATCATAATCATGAAACTTCTCTTCCTCATGGGCCACCCTAAAAGACAATCGAACTGGGGTGCTCGGCCGAACCGGTGTCACCCAGAACGTGTCATACATCTAGGTTATGAGCTCATACCTTAACTAGTCGTCACTAGTTCTTACTTACCACTTGACGATAAGCGTATCATAAATCATAAATCCCGACTATCTGAGTATGGGTTAGGGGGCAACACTCTTAGGGGTGCTCGGCCGAACCGGTGTCACCTAAGAGTATAAAATGGTACCGATGTCACATGAGTTCTATGGAGGTGCTCGGCCGAACCGGTGTCATCCTAGAACCCATCTTAGTACCTTAATTTTCAAAATCTCTTTAAGTCCCCAAATTTGTTGGGAATTGCAAGACAACGGTCATTACAATCGAATTTCCTTCCAAATTTGCTTTATGCCACATAAACATATAACCTCATAAATTCCTCATATGAATAACATCATCATCATTAGCATACTTCATGTATCATCATAAAATATTCAAACGCTTACCCTTACGGTAGCTTATGCTTTGACCCTTACGGGTCTTAATCTTGAGATTTAGTTCTCTACATCCGTCGTTCATATTTTAAGCACCTAAGGCTCATAATTAAACATCATTCATAATCCTCTCATTTTACTTTTAAATCTGAATGGCATAGGGTGAAAATCCTAACATGTGAATACGGGGTTCTAGAACTTACGTTTTAGACCCTTTCTTGGTTCCGTTTTTAGCGAAAGCTATATATTAAATCTAAATCAATTATGAGGCATTCCTATGCTTAAGGACTAATTATTAATCATGTTTACCATGTTGTAATGGTGCTGGACAGAATCCAGAAAATTAAATGTTCTAAGAGTTCTACATTTGCATTTTTACGGTTTTCTAGTTACTAGTTTCCCTATAGGTGCTAGAATTCAATTCTTACTCAAATGATACCAAGTTTTTCATGTCTAAACAATCTAAATCTGATTATGTCCCCATTAAAACAGTTTGGAAAAGTTCCATAAACAAATGGGTCAAAACTATGTTAAATTCTAGCTTTACGGTATTTCTAGTTAGCTAGTTTCTTACCTATCATGCATAGGATCGCTTCTACATCATCATATGATATTTTCACACATTCCAAAACATCAAAACATCATCATACAGCATCACACTCATCACATCAGAACCGAATACATTTAACATAAATGGGAGAGTTAAATTGACATTTCTAGGTACATAAGTTAACTAGTTTCTCTTGGAATCATTCTAGAACTTCTAAAACTCTTTGCAAAACATTTTAATTCATCAAGAGGCTAAGTGAAGCCTTAGGTCACTGACCAAAACATATTCCATCCCCTAAAAGATAATAAAATCACAACTTGTGATGACATAACCTTATAAAGATTTGTAAAGCTTTAAGGAAAACTTAAAACATAGACTATTGGTCCTAGTAGCTAGATGAAAACTCATTGCAAGTCCATCATCACTACTTGGCCGAAATTATGCATTCAAGGAATACATTCACATTTAACTTTATCTTGGAATGAAATGGGCAAGTCTTTGAGCTCTAGGTTCTTAAGTTTCGACATAAACTAAACGTGCTCATGCTTTTCATTTTTAATCTTGCTTATAAAGTAATGTGATGACTCAAATTTAAATATGCAAGGCATAAACTTAAACGTGCAAGCTTGAAAGTAAATATGCGAGGCATAAACTTAGACGTGCAAGCTTGAAGGTAAATATGCATGGTTTAATTCTTTATTTTAGTGCTCTTGGCCCAACAACAATCGACTTTAAGACCGAAATAGAAAGGCTTTGAGAATTAAATTAAGTGATGAGACAAGTTCCATTTTAATCTTTAGGTTCTTAGGTGATAGCTAGAAAGTAAAGATACATAGCAAGAACGTAAATATGAATGCAAGCATAAAATAAATTATGCAAGTTCATTTTATTTTTCTCTAGAGCTCTTAACAAGACTTTAAAGGAATTTAAACCATAACCCAAACTCATCCAAACAAGGTAAAGTCAAGCTTAGAGTTCTTTAAAACTTAACATAATATTTTTAGGAAATCAAACCATGAAGCTTAGAAAGATTTAAGGAAGTGGCCGAAATCTTCAAGGAGAAAAGGAACATTTTAAAACTCTAGAGTTCATGATCTTGATGATATATTAACACCAACATTATGAGTCCTCATCATTGAGTTCATAGAGCCATTTTAAAAACATCATTAAAGCTAAAGTTCTCAAGAGTTCAAGAAAGGAAAAACTAAAAACATTTTTGCTCAAGAACAAAGATCAAGCCCTAGAGTTTGTTTCAAGTGATGAACATCATCATGAAACCCTCATCATCAAGCTCTCATTCCTTTGTTCTCTAAGGCCTATGGCCGAAAATGGGAAGGAACAAGGAGAAGAAAAGAAGTTCTAAAAAGAATCAAGAGAAACTATAAACATAAAGCTTAGAACAAGAACTTTAAAGAAAGGAATACTTGAAAGAAAATCCCTACTTGGTGTGATGAACTTGAAGATGGAAGAAGAAGATGAAGATGATGAAGAACTTTGAAGAGCTTGAAGAACTTGAAGAACACTAGAACTTTGAGAGAAAAGAAAAGCTTTGAGTGTTTCCTAAACTTAGCAAATGATCCAAAAGTGGTGCAAGCTCCTCAAGGCATTCTATTTATAGAGAAATAAAACAAATGGAGGGTGTGAATGGGCTGATGTATTTTCGGCCAAGAGGTGCAGAATTGGAGGGTTCCATGTGTTCCATGAGGTGAGATATTGTGTTCTTGAGGCATGGTGAGGTATGGCTTAAGGTATGGTGAGGTATGGTTCAAGGTATGGCCTCAAGCATGGTTCTTTGAGTGAGAAATAATTTAATAGATGGTCAAAGGAGGAGTGTGCTGGCCGAAACTTCATCATCCATGGGGGAGGTTTCTTTGCATTTTAATTGTGGTTTAGAGTTGTGTTTAGGTGTATCTTTGATTATGCTTAAGATTAGGAATTTGTAAGAAAGTGTTTAGGTAAGGTAAATGGGTAATTAAGGTGGTCTAGACATAATTAAGGAGTGGTCTTGCACCATTAGAGAGTTAAATCCTCAATTTAGAGTCTAAACAACTCTAGACACATTTCCTTGATTTAAGGAATTGGAGAGAGAAAACACTATTCAAGATTCCAAGACTAGGAGTCTTGAGTTCTAAAAAGGGATTTAAGTTTAATCTAAGCAATTTTAGGTTCTAATTAAATTCAATAAATTATTTTGGCTCTAGATTAATTAGGGAAATAAATTAATCTTCGTTTAGAGCCTAATATTGCTTAGGTTTGCTTAATTACGTCATTAAGCTCAAAAGCACTATCCTAGGGGCAAAATCGTAATTTTGTACTAAAACTGCTCGGGACCACCGGGACTTGAACAGAGACCTCTAGACACATGAAAACATGTTTTTAAACCTCTGGGGAAAGTTCCGGGCTCAAACGGCACCTTTACCCGTGTAAAAACGCTATAGGGGTATTTTGGTCATTTTGACCCGAAACTGCGGAAAACGAAATTTTCGCTTCCGAAAGCATTCAAGGGCCATTCAATCCCCTTCAAGCATTGAGTTGACCCTTCGAGGATGACCGAGTTGGTTACCCTCGAGTTCGGGTCAGGAAATGACCTCAGGGGCATTTTGGTCATTTCCCTCGGACAGAGAAATCGGGGTGTTACATTACTCCCTCCTTAAAAAGAATTTCGCCCTCGAAATTCGTTACCTTGGAAAAGCTCGGGATACTTGTCTCGCATTTCTGTCTCTAGCTCCCATGTGAATTCTTCAGACTTGTCGCGTCCCCATGCTACCTTTACCAATGGAACAGACTTGTTCCTCACCGCTTGACTCATGGTCCACGATTCTCGTAGGGGAAGATTGAAAGTTAGGTCATCCCTTAACTGAACATGCTCTGGCTCTAAAACGTGGCTAGGGTCGGACTCATACTTCCTTAACTGAGAGACGTGAAAGACGTCATGAAGATTTGAAAGCTTAGGGGGTAAGGCTATTTTGTAGGCAACTGTTCCTATCCTTTGAAGAATTTGGAAAGGACCAAGGAATCGGGGGCTCAACTTTTTGACTTTCATGGCTCTCCCTATGCCTGTAGTGGGGGTAATCCTAAGGAACACATGTTCTCCCTCTTCGAACTCCAAGGGCTTGCGCCGCTTGTCCGCATAGCTCTTTTGTCTACTTTGAGCAGTGAGCATCCTATCCCGGATCCTTTTGATTTGTTCCGTCGTCTCCCTCACTACATCAGGTCCTATTATGGTTTGTTCTCCGGACTCATACCAACATAAAGGTGATTGGCACTTCCTCCCATACAATGCCTCGTGCGATTGCCATACCGATGCTCGCGTGATAACTGTTGTTATACGCAAACTCGATCAAAGGCAAGTACTTATCCCAACTTCCCCTTTGGTCTAACACGCAGGCTCTTAGCATATCCTCTAGGGTTTGGATCGTCCTTTCGGATTGTCCGTCTGTTTGTGGGTGGTAAGCAGTGCTTAAGCATAGCTTTGAACCAAACGCCTTTTGAAAGGCTCCCCAAAAACGCGACGTAAACCGCGGATCCCTATCCGAGATTATCGTCGACAGTACTCCATACAACCTTACGATCTCTTGGATGTATAACTGAGCTAATCTATCTAAGGAGTATGTCACTCTAATAGGTAGAAAGTGTGCCGACTTGGTTAGTCGATCCACTATCACCCATATAGCATCATGGCCAGCTTGGGTCTTAGGCAATCCCGTCACGAAATCCATAGATATGCATTCCCACTTCCACTCGGGGATTGACAGGGGTTGCAACAAGCTTGAAGGTTTTTGGTGCTCGATTTTCACTTTCTGACATACCAAGAACTTACTAACCCAGGCAACTACATCCTTCTTCATTCCGGGCCACCAAAACATTTTCTTCAAGTCTTGGTACATCTTGGTAACACCGGGATGAATGGTGAAATAGCTTTTGTGAGCCTCCTCCAAGATCTTTTCTCGGAGGTCACCATCTTGGGGTACGCAGATCCTTCCCTCAAATCTCCATATCCAATCCTCGCCTCTTTCGAAACCTTTCAACTTTCCCGCCTTAACAGCATCTATGATCTCTTGAAACTCCTCATTCTCTCGTTGTGCTAACATGATTCTTTGCTTAAATCCACTTGTTACACTAAGATAGCACATCTTTATTCCTCTATCGGTTGCTGACATCCCTAGATTCATATCCCTAAACTTCTCTATCAACTCAACTTCTTTGATCATCATGTGGGACAGGTGTAACGACTTTCGGCTCAAGGCGTCGGTGACTACATTAGCCTTGCCGGGGTGGTAACTTAAACCGAAATCATAGTCTTTGAGGAATTCCATCCACCTTCTTTGCCTCATGTTTAACTCCTTTTGATCAAAGAGGTACTTGAGACTCTTATGATCGGAGAAAACTTCAAACCTTACACCATACAGATGGTGTCTCCACATCTTTAAGGCAAACACTACAGCGGCTAATTCTAGGTCATGGGTGGGGTAGTTAGCCTCGTGAGGCTTGAGTTGTCGTGATGCATAGGCTACCACTTGCCTATTTTGCATCAACACACACCCTAGTCCTTTGCCCGAAGCATCACAATATACCTCGAAGGGTACATTGGGGCTAGGTAAGACTAAGACTGGGGTCGTGGTTAACCTTTCCTTAAGCTCTTGAAAACTCTTCTCACATTCGGGGCTCCACTCAAACGGGGCATTCTTCCTAGTGAGCTTGGTCAAGGGTAGGGCTAACTGGGAAAATCCTTTGATAAACCTACGGTAGTAGCCTGTTAAGCCCAAAAAGCTCCGTATTTCCGTTACGGTGGTCGGTCTATCCCAATTCATTACGACTTCTACCTTACTAGGATCAACGGCTATGCCTCCTTTTGACACAACGTGCCCTAAAAACTTGACCTCCTCCAACCAAAATTCACACTTAGAGAGTTTTGCATACAACTTTTTCTCCTTCAAAATTTCCAAAACTATCCTCAAATGTCGCTCATGCTCCTCGTGGGTCTTCGAATAGATGAGTATATCATCTATGAAAACGACCACGAACTGATCTAAATAGGGTCTAAAGATCCTATTCATGTAATCCATAAATACTGCAGGAGCATTTGTCAACCTAAAAGACATCACCGCGAACTCAAAGTGTCCATACCGAGTTCTAAAGGCGGTCTTTGGTATATCTTGATCTCTCACTCTAATTTGGTGGTATCCTGACCTTAGGTCGATCTTGGAAAACACTACCGCTCCTCTCAATTGGTCTATGAGATCATCAATCCTAGGCAAAGGGTATTTGTTTTTCAACATTACACGATTTAATTGCCTATAATCTATGCACGACCTTATACTCCCGTCCTTCTTTTCAAACAAGACCGGGCTCCCATGGTGAAGCACTAGGTCTTATAAAGCTTTTCTCTAAAAGTTCCTCAAGTTGGGTTTTAAGCTCGGCTAGTTCTAGGGGTGACATTCTATAGGGGGCAATGGAGATTGGTCCCGCTCGAGGAACCAACTCAATGGAGAACTCCACTTGTCGCTCAGGGAGGGAACTTCGGGTATATCTTAGGAAACACCTCGGGATAGTCTCTCATTATTGGTATATTCTCTAAATTCTGCTCAAAGTGTATCTCGCTAGCGGCTAGGAGAACATATCCCTTAGTCTTTTTCCCACTACAGTGGACCTCTACGGCATTGAGATAGAGTTTCAAACGTTGACTTATTTCACTAGGGGGAGAAGGAAAGATAACTGTTTTGGTGTCACAGTCTAACAATACACGGTTGGCGTGAAGCCAATCCATGCCAAGAACTACTCTTATACCTTTCATGGGTAAACAAATTAAATCCACAACATATGATCTATTTTCTGTGGTGAGGTGACAATTTAGGCAACAATAACAAGTATTCACAGGATGATTTGTGGGGGTAGAGACAATAAGATCAAAAGGAAGTTTGGAAGTTTTCAAATTTAGAGCCTCGACACTAGCATAAGAAATAAAGGAATGTGTTACACCAGAGTCACAAAGTACAGTTAAGGTCCTACCATCTATTTCGCACTTACCTTCTATGAGACCGTTGGATGTGTCCGCTTCGTCTACATTGAGGGTGAAGACCCTCCCTTGGTGTTGCGGCCTAGGGTTCTGATTTGCTGGCTTTCCGTTGTTGCATCTGTTGGCGTAGTGGCCGGGCTTCCCACACTTGAAGCACACGTTTTGTCCAGCTAGGCAGGGACGATTGCCATGATCTTTCCCGCACTGGGGGCATAGTATTGCCGGTGTAGGCCTAGCAAAGGTGGCGGGGGCTCCTTGGGGCGTCTTGTTCTTAGTCCCACTTGACCCTCCTTGGTTGTTTCGGGGGCCGCCCGACCCTCCTTGTCGGTTGTTGTTGTTGTTGTTGTTGCGGTTGTTGTTGTTGTTCTGGAATTGTGGTCGGTATGGTTGCTTGGGTTGTTGGTGGAAGGGGGTTCTTTGTTGTTGTTGTGGTCTGAACTGGTTGGTTTGGTAGGGATTATAGTGATTTCGGGATTGGTTTGGATATTGGGGCTTGAATTTTGGGGCTTGAGGTGCTAGCCCCTTGTTCCGTGCTGCCCTTGCAGCATTGATTTTCTTCTGTCCCTCTTCCATGATCCGGCACTTGTTGACTAGGGTTGGGAAGTCCCTAATCTCCATGTGCGCCACAACATAGTTGAGCTCTGCCGTTAGTCCGGCCTCATATTTGACGCACTTCCATACCTCATCGGGGTTTCCTTGAAACACCCTAGAGAACTTGATCAGCTCCTCGAATTTCGCCGTGTACTGGGCGACAGTAGACCCTCCTTGGGTCAGTTGCATGAACTCAATGTTCTTTGCATTCCTCACCGATTCCGGAAAGTACTTCTCATAGAAGTAAGTCTTGAAACGACTCGATTGGCTGATGCGAAGCTTCTAGCAGTCTGCGGGTGCCGGTCCACCAAAACCCGGCATCCAATTCCATCATATAGGCCGCAAAGGTGACCTTCTGCTCCTCCGAGCAAGCCACCACAGAGTAGATCTTTTCCATGTTTTTGATTCACTCATAAGCTTGGTCGGGGTCCATGGCTCCTCGGAAGGTTGGCAGGTTCACCTTGCGAAACTCGCCAAACCTCGCTTGCTCGACCATCTCAGCAGTAGGGGGAGCACGTCCGGTGTCCCCTTGTTGGTTCATCCTCTCGAACATTCGTTCTATGGCTCTTGCCATGTCACGAACAGCAGCAGCTGTGGCATCGCTTTGGTCCCCCTCGGTCGGGGTCCTAGGTTGTCTCCTTGGTGCCATTGGTTCCTAAACACACGAGACAATAAACACTGAGGTGATCAGGCTCAATATTCCATGTAAAATGAGCTAGTTACCATGGCACACGCAAGTAGACAAGGGTCATGCACTTCTATCATATAGCTTATCTCTAACTAAGCACTACGCATGACATAGCTATCGTACTACGCTTTAGAAAGCATAGTCAGTCCAATCCTCAGGCTCCATGAGAATCGAATCGCTCACGATACCATAATGTAACATCCTAATTTTTAACCCAATCCTCTAGAACATATTTAGGTTAATCATTAGTCTGTTACTTCATAGTTCTCATTTAACTTTGAATTACTTAGCGGAAAATACGGGTAATTTTTTTTTGAAATAAAAGTGAGAGCCGCGTGATGCGATAAGCGGTAAACAAACGTCTCACAACATCATATCATGAGGCACACCATGAGTAACACTGAAGATCATCTCATATATATATAATTTGCCCACTTATAAGTGTGGGACTTAGTTTAGTACAAGGAAAGTACAGGAAAGGAAATACAACATAAATGTAAACATGATCTACTCCCCTACCCGAGTGCACCTAATGGGATAACCTCTAAACAAAAGAAGGTTTATCCCCATCTTAGTGGTGTGTGCTCTAACCGGGTACTCCATCGGTCGATCGTCACCTCCTACTGACGTCCGTCTCGTGAACGAGGCAAGTATCCGGGAAACTGTGCGAGCTCCTCGGGCGTAAAGAGGCGAACGAGGGATCGAGTGACCCCCGCGGTGTGGCCGCATCTCCGGTCGTCGTGCAAGTCGGGGCTGAGTCACGGTATCCTCACTGCCCTCCCTCATCAATGGTAGAGAGGGGGCAGAGCTCTCGCTATACGGATGGGTAGGCGGGTCCTCGGACGGGTCGGTCTCCGAGAAGTAGGTCCGGGCACGCATGTCGGGATAGTCTCGCATGGCTAAGGCGGCGGTGTGCATGCGAGCACTCTCTCGTCATGCGTCGCGCACGCTCAAAACCCGCTCTCGCCGCCATAGGGTGCGATCGGGAGAAGCGATGGGTGTGCAGGGATGAGCGAAGGCGTCCTACGAACATGAAAACCCGCACGTGCATCGCCTCAAAATGGTATGACCCGTGAGCCGAGTCATAGTGCACCTCCTATGTCGGGGTGTCCACGAACACTACGAACGTCGCCATCTGAAGACGTGACGGAAAGAAAGAGATAGAGGGAGTGAGAATCTTGCTAAAGAATCTCAGTAGGGCCTCCTACTACCTAGGTGTCATCATCTACGTCCTCAGGAACCTTGGGTTTATTTATACAAAATGACTGAGCATGTATTAGGTTCATTTTAAACTTTAAAATATATTTTAGCCAAGGTCCATTCATTTTAGGATGATCTTAATGTCATGGATGCAACATGATAGAAAATGTATGCATGGCACTACCTAATGCACATACATAAAACATAACATCAAGCATCATCATTCTTGGTGGCATAAAGTGGCGATAGTAACATTCATATGGGACAAAACTTAGTGACATAATCATAATCATGAAACTTCTCTTCCTCATGGGCCACCCTAAAAGACAATCGAGCTGGGGGTGCTCGGCCGAACCGGTGTCACCCAGAACGTGTCATACATCTAGGTTATGAGCTCATACCTTAACTAGTCGTCACTAGTTCTTACTTACCACTTAACGATAAGCGTATCATAAATCATAAATCCCGACTATCTGAGTACGGGTTAGGGGGCAAAACTCTTAGGGGTGCTCGGCCGAACCGGTGTCACCTAAGAGTATAAAATGGTACCGATGTCACATGAGTTCTATGGAGGTGCTCGGCCGAACCGGTGTCATCCTAGAACCCATCTTAGTACCTTAATTTTCAAAATCTCTTTAAGTCCCCAAATTTGTCGGAAATTCGGCGGCACAACGGTCATTACACCAAATTTCCTTCCAAATTTGCTTTATGCCACATAAACATATAACCTCATAAATTCCTCATATGAATAACATCATCATCATTAGCATACTTCATGCATCATCATAAAATATTCAAACGCTTACCCTTACGGTAGCTTATGCTTTGACCATACGGGTCTTAATCTTGAGATATAGTTCTCTACATCCGTCATTCATATTTTAAGCACCTAAGGCTCATAATTAAACATCATTCATAATCCTCTCATTTTACTTTTAAATCTGAATGGCATAGGGTGGAAATCCTAACATGTGAATATGGGGTTCTAGAACTTACGTTTTAGACCCTTTCTTGGTTCCGTTTTCGCCGAAGGCGCTATATATTAAATCTAAATCAATTATGAGGCATTCCTATGCTTAAGGACTAATTATCAATCATGTTTACCATGTTGTAAGGGTGCTGGACAGAATCCAGAAAATTAAATGTTCTAAGAGTTCTACATTTGCATTTTTACGGTTTTCTAGTTACTAGTTTCCCCATAGGTGCTAGAATTCAATTCTAACTCAAATGATACCAAGTTTTTCATGTCTAAACAATCTAAATCTGATTATGTCCCCATTAAAACAGTTTGGAAAAGTTCCATAAACAAGTGGGTCAAAACTATGTTAAATTCTAGCTTTACGGTATTTCTAGTTAGCTAGTTTCTTACCTATCATGCATAGGATCGCTTCTACATCATCATATGATATTTTCACACATTCCAACACATCAAAACATCATCATACAGCATCACACTCATCACATCAGAACCGAAAACATTTAACTTAAATGGGAGAGTTAAATTGACATTTCTAGGTACATAGACTATTGGTCCTAGTAGCTAGATGAAAACTCATTGCAAGTCCATCATCACTACTTGGCTGAAATTATGCATTCAAGGAATACATTCACATTTAACTTTATCTTGGAATGAAATGGGCAAGTCTTTGAGCTCTAGGTTCTTAAGTTTCGACATAAACTAAACGTGCTCATGCTTTTCATTTTTAATCTTGCTTACAAAGTAATGTGATGACTCAAATTTAAATATGCAAGGCATAAACTTAAACGTGCAAGCTTGAAAGTAAATATGCGAGGCATAAACTTAGACGTGCAAGCTTGAAGGTAAATATGCATGGTTCAATTCTTTATTTTAGTGCTCTTGGCCCAACAACAATCGACTTTAAGGCCGAAATAGATAGGCATTCGAGAAATTAATTAGGTGATAATCCAAGTTCAATTCTTTATTTTAGTGCTCTAGGCCCAACAACAATCGACTTTAAGGCCGAAATAGAAAAGCTTCGAGAATTAAATTAAGTGATGAGACAAGTTCCATTTTAATCTTTAGGTTCTTAGGTGATAGCTAGAAAGTAAAGATGCATAGCAAGAACGTAAATATGAATGCAAGCATAAAATAAATTATGCAAGTTCATTTTATTTTTCTCTAGAGCTCTTAACAAGACTTTAAAGGAATTTAAACCATAACCCAAACTCATCCAAACAAGGTAAAGTCAAGCTTAGAGTTCTTTAAAACTTAACATAATATTTTTAGGAAATCAAACCATGAAGCTTAGAAAGATTTAAGGAAGTGGCCGAAATCTTCAAGGAGAAAAGGAACATTTTAAAACTCTAGAGTTCATGATCTTGATGATATATTAACACCAACATCATGAGTCCTCATCATTGAGTTCATAGAGCCATTTTAAAAACATCATTAAAGCTAAAGTTCTCAAGAGTTCAAGAAAGGAAAAACTAAAAACATTTTTGCTCAAGAACAAAGATCAAGCCCTAGAGTTTGTTTCAAGTGATGAACATCATCATGAAACTCTCATCATCAAGCTCTCATTCTTTTGTTCTCTAAGGCCTATGGCCGAAAATGGGAAGGAACAAGGAGAAGAAAAGAAGTTCTAAAAAGAATCAAGAGAAACTATAAACATAAAGCTTAGAACAAGAACTTTAAAGAAAGGAATACTTGAAAGAAAATCCCTACTTGGTGTGATGAACTTGAAGATGGAAGAAGAAGATGAAGATGATGAAGAACTTTGAAGAGCTTGAAGAACTTGAAGAACACTAGAACTTTGAGAGAAAAGAAAAGCTTTGAGTGTTTCCTAAACTTAGCAAATGATCCAAAAGTGGTGCAAGCTCCTCAAGGCATTCTATTTATAGAGAAATAAAACAAATGGAGGGTGTGAATGGGCTGATGTATTTTCGGCCAAGAGGTGCAGAGTGGAGGGTTCCATGTGTTCCATGAGGTGAGATATTGTGTTCTTGAGGCATGGTGAGGTATGGCTTAAGGTATGGTGAAGTATGGTTCAAGGTATGGCCTCAAGCATGGTTCTTTGAGTGAGAAACAATTTAATAGATGGTCAAAGGAGGAGTGTGCTGGCCGAAACTTCATCATCCATGGGGGAGGTTTCTTTGCATTTTAATTGTGGTTTAGAGTTGTGTTTAGGTGTATCTTTGATTATGCTTAAGATTAGGAATTTGTAAGAAAGTGTTTAGGTAAGGTAAATGGGTAATTAAGGTGGTCTAGACATAATTAAGGAGTGGTCTTGCACCATTAGAGAGTTAAATCCTCAATTTAGAGTCTAAACAACTCTAGACACATTTCCTTGATTTAAGGAATTGGAGAGAGAAAACACTATTCAAGATTCCAAGACTAGGAGTCTTGAGTTCTAAAAAGGGATTTAAGTTTAATCTAAGCAATTTTAGGTTCTAATTAAATTCAATAAATTATTTTGGCTCTAGATTAATTAGGGAAATAAATTAATCTTCGTTTAGAGCCTAATATTGCTTAGGTTTGCTTAATTACGTCATTAAGCTCAAAAGCACTATCCTAGGGGCAAAATCGTAATTTTGCACTAAAACTGCCCGGGACCACCGGGACTTGAACAGAGACCTCTAGACACATGAAAACATGTTTTTAAACCTCTGGGGAAAGTTCCGGGCTCAAACGGCACCTTTACCCGCATAAAAACGCTATAGGGGTATTTTGGTCATTTTGACTCGAAACTGCGGAAAACGAAATTTTCGCTTCCGAAAGCATTCAAGGGCCATTCAATCCCCTTCAAGCATTGAGTTGACCCTTCGAGGATGACCGAGTTGGTTACCCTCGAGTTCGGGTCAGGAAATGACCTCAGGGGCATTTTGGTCATTTCCCTCGGACAGAGAAATCGGGGTGTTACAACCATCCTCGCTTGAGGTCACTGTCATAGCCGGAGTTCCGACCGGAGCCACCGTCATGGTTTGAAATGAGTACATCCGCCGTCGATCGTGAGCCTCCATGTCACGAGCTGAAGCTTTGCCAAGACAGCACCGCCACGAATCCGCTTCCTCTTTCTTCTATCTCCTCTTTGTCGTGCCAGATCCGAGGAACACCACCACAGTTCTAGATCAGCCACTACCAAGGCGCGACTTCATCCCGCCTCCATCTTCTCCCGATTTGCTCCGCCTTTGCCATCGCGGACTTCTTCCTCATTCGCGAGTTCAGTCGCCAAACGTGACCTCTGCCACTCCGGTCTCCTGTCACCGCGCCACCGTCACCTTGGTCGCGACTTCCTTCTCTGTGCCGGTGCGGCTAATCCTTTCCCCTTTTTCTTTGCTCTGCCTCTCAATCTCTCATTCTCTTGGCCGCTCCCTCTCTTAGTTCCCTTCTCTCTTTTTGCTTCTCTCTACCTCTCTATGCCTCTCAGACCCCCTGTTTTCTTCTTTCTTTTTAGTGTGTGTAGGTTACAGTGTGCATGTGTGAGAGTGTCGGTGAGAGGAGTGTGTGCGTGTGAGGGTGCTGTGTGACTGGGGTGGGTGAGTACGCGTGTGTGGGTTTTGTTTGGTTTTGTGGGTGTAAAGGTGAGTATGTGTCTAGAGATAAGTTAAGAAAAGAAGTTTTTATTTATTTATTTATATATTTTGGTTAAGTTTTTATTGGATTTTATTTTGGTTTTGTTCATTTGAATTTATCTTTTTTGAATTTGGGTTAAATTATTTAACCAGTATTCATTTTATTTCTTTATTTGGCCTCCTAGCTTTTCTTATTGAGTTTGGATTTATTTTGGTGAAATAAATAAAAAGTTTCCTTATTTAATTTGGTTCGAAAACATTTAATTTACTAAGAAAAAATTCATCATTTAATTATAAAAAGATAAAAAGATTTTTTTTTTGAATTAATGTAGAGTTAGTTTAGGTAAAAAAAAAAGAGGAAAAGGTTAAGTTTTTTTTATATCAAAATTAGGAATAAGGTAATCAAAGAATTTTAGTTTTTTTTATATTTATTTTAAGTTATTGTTATTGTAATTTTTGTTAGAATAAACTTATGAAGTTAGTACTTGGATTTGAATTTACTTGTTTGGTTAAGTATTTATTTCCCTTTTTTTAGTTTTTAGGATGGTTTGCTTAGTTTAGGTTTGGCTTATGTCTTATAAAAAAAAGAGGAGTTTTATCTATTTTGGATTTGAAATAAATACTTGAGTATTTTATTCTATTAAAATTTATTTACTTAATTAATTGATGAATTGTATTGTAAAAAACAAAAGGGGGGTTAACTAAGCCGGGACGGCTTGTTAATCACATGTTATAGAATATTTTAGCTGTGACAGCTTGATATTCAAAATTTTCTTTTCAAAAAATCAAATTTATGAATTCATAAGTGTTTTTTCTATAGAACTACGTGACTTTGAATTTCCTATTGCACCAGGGGATACGTAGAAGCAGGCGATTTCGATCCCTATCAAGTCAAAATTAACTTTTCATAATTCATTTTATTTGTAGATTTTTAATACTTTTTACTTGTAGTTTTTTTTATGCAATTCTTTTTGTACTTTGTTACATTTACAAATAATTTCTCTTCTTTTTTTTAAAAAAATATTTTATTTAATATTCATTTATGTGAGGAATTTTAGAAAAAGATGTTAATTTAGCCGTGACGGCTTATTAACTCCATATTTAGGGCATTTGGGTTGTGACAGCTTAATGACCAAAAAATTTCTCTAAAAATGTTTGTTTTTTTTATACAAATATAAAAAATAAATTTCTTTTATCGTATTTATAGTTTATAATTTCTTTTTTGATTTAAATTTATTCATTTATTTTAAATAATGAGGTTAATTTTGCCGTGACGGCTTGTTAACTTGATATTGGGATATCTAAGTTGTGACAACTTGATGTTCCAAATATCTCTCGTAAAGTTTTTTATATCTTCTCTTACAAAAATACCAAAAATAAATCTTCGTTTCTTTTTAGATTCTTTTTGCAAATATTCATTATTCGTTTATTTTAGTGTAAAAATTATATGCTTATTGTCAAATGCTTCGTTTCAAATAAAAAAGGTTAACTTAGTCGTGACGGTTTGTTAACCCATCATTTAGGATACTTGAACTGTGAAAGTTTGGTGCTCTAAAAGTTCTTTTCTTTTAAAAAAGGAAACAAATTCCTTTTAATTGTCTGGTAATAAAAAATAAATATTTAAAAGGGTTATTATTTAGTTTGCACAGTTAATTAGAGGTACCGTCTAAGGACGGGTGTATTAGGGGTGCGTAGGATTAAACTCCTACCCTTCCCTACGCATAACCGACTCCTGAACTCAAATCTGGTTTCAAAGACCATTTTTTTAAAAATAAATGGGTTTTTCCAACGTTTTCCCAGTTTTAATAAACTTGGTGGCGACTCCATAATTTTCAAAAAATGAAATTCTTTTTTCGTCATCCCCGTCGCGATCCCGGTTGCGACAAAAGTGCATATCATGTTTAGGTTCTTGTTATCACTCAAAGACTCTAGAGCTCAAAGACTTGTCCATTTATCTCAAGCAAAGGTTGAATATGGAAGCATTCTCTTGAATGCACAATTCAGCCACGTCATAATGATGAGCTTGGTGAGAGTTTCATCTAGTCACAAGCGCCAATAACTATGTCTTAGGATTTTCCCAAGCATAAGTAAACTCAAAGAATGTTTCAAGCATGATTTTGTGTCTTAGATTTGAATTTTCGCATTTTGAAGGTACTGATAATCGATTACAAGGCCCATGTAATCGATTACCAGAGAGCTTTTCCCATACTGAAAAATGAACTTTTGACCTAAGTAATCGATTACAGCATCATGTAATCGATTACACATTTTGGACTCAAGTAATCGATTACCATTCCGTGTAATCGGTTACTCAGATGTTCTTGGGGCCCAAGAATGCAACAGTGGTAATCGATGACAAGGCTTATGTAATCGATTAGTAGAGCCCTCAACTCTTCTGTTTTAAAACTTGAAGCTGTGTAATCGATTACAGGGTTCATGTAATCGATTACCCGAACATAAAGTAATGCATTTGACATTTTTTCTTACTTGAATGACATAAAACCATGACCTTATGTTACTTTAATGTATGATTTTTGTATGATACAAACCCGTGATCTTGTTTACCATGAATCTATGAATCTTGCATGATATAAATTATTAAGATATGAGTGACCTCTCTTGGATCATGAGCATATTTATTTTATGAGCAACATGAATTCATTAACTCAAGTTACGATGTGATGATGTATGTACCATGAGTAGATATATTATATGGCATTGGTGATTTGTTATGACCTTGTAATTTGAGTGTGAAAGTACATGCACTGTGGGTTCTTGTGGCATAAAGCAAATTTGAAAGAAATTCAGTGTACTGCCATTATGCTGCTGAATTTCCATCAAATTTGAGGACTTAAGAAAAGTTTTTAAACTCCATGAGATACGTCCTGGGTGACACCGGTTTAGCCGAGCACACCTAAGGATAAATGTACCGAGACACGTTTTGGGTGACACTGATTTAGCCGAGCACGCCCAAGAACAATTGTGACATAGCACTGAGACATATTATGGGTGACACTGGTTTAGCCGAGCATCCCCAGGAACAAAACCGTGAAGGTATTGATATCGAGCTTACTAGAGCAGATAAATAACTGTGTACTAGTTATTGGTAATTACGTTTCTAAGAAGGAAATGTTCCTATGGACTCCCCGAACTAAAGGTTATGATAGGTGATCCTTATGCCCCCTAGCCCGTACTCTAGAAGTCTGGATTATTATGTTATGCTTATCAAAAAGGATAAGTAAGAACTAGTTACGACTAGTTAGGTATGAGCTTATAACCTAGACATGTTTTTAGAGTGGCCCCTATGATCCAAAGCATAATGTTTAATGTCATATAGCTGAGAAAAGAGAAAGTTTTTCATGAAAGAGTTACATGCCACTTTATGCCACTTATATGATGTTGCTTGATATTGTGTTCTATTGTCCTCTTGCATAATGTATTACCATGCATTCATGCTTGATATGTTGCATACATAACATCAAGATTCATTCTAAAATGAACGGACCTTGGATAATTATGTTTGAAATCTAATAATAAACTATATGCATGTGCACCCATTTAATAATAAACCCAAGGTTCCTAAGGATGTGGACGATGACACTTAGATAGGAGATTCCCTCCTAAGATTCTTTAGTAAGATTCTCACTCCCTTTCTTTTTCGTCACATCTTCAGACTCTGATGGTGACATTCATGGTTTTCATTGACACCCCCATCTAGGAGGTTCATTTCGACCCGGAGCACCAATCATACCATTTTGAGGGGAGCTGTAGTGTCCGAGTTTTTATGTTTTTGGGACGCCCCTTCGCACATCCTGTACATAGTTATCGCTTTTCTCCGACTTCTCCTTTTGGCGATGACATGGTCTTCGAGCATGCGCGGACGCACAATGAAAGGATACTCTGTACGTATACAACTGCATCTGCCATCCGCGACTTCCCAAATTATGTTCCTCGCTCCAGGTATTCGGAGACTAACCCATCGGAGGATTTGCCTACCCACCTGCACTCCGAGAGCTTTGCCCCCACTCCCCCATTGAGGATGGAAGGTAGCAAGGAGATGGTTACACAGTTGAGATTGGCATGGAGGCTAGCTATGCAACCCTGACGTGGCGCTCATGCTCAGATATCCCGCGTGCCCACTTCCGACGAGCTTCGTCCATGGATCAGCTATGTTCTACCTTATCCAAACTACCAACAATAGGACTCTTGGGGGGATCATTAGTTCACACACTACCACTAGTTTAGGACAACCTTCTTTTGCGCTAGAGGTTGTCCATTTTAGGTGCATGAAGGTAGGGGTGACTTCCTTTATGTTCTTCTTTGTATCTCCATGTATTTCTATTTCAATTGTATTTTGCACTTGTGATGTACTAAACTTATCCCACCTCCTATAGGTGGGCGGTTATTATATTAATATATTATTATTGTGGTGTGCATATGATTGTCCAATGTTATGAAGTTCTTTGACGCTTTCATCTTACGCCTTCTTTTGTATGAGTTACGTTTTATGACAACGCTCGCTTACGATATGCGCGGCTCTCACTTTGCATTTATATTTCAAAAAAAAAAATTCATCCGTATTTTCTGCTAACTATTTTAAAGAAAGGTCTAAAGAATAAGACTAAAAGAGTAATAGACTAATGGTTAACCTAAATACGTTCTAGGAGTATTGGGTTAAAAATTAGGATGTTTCAACTTCATATGGGAGTTTTGAAGAGGAAATTCCAGAAATTTTTATGTACGAATGCTTATGCTAATGTGAAAACATTTTGAAAAGAGAAAGGTCTTTTTGAAACACAAACAAAACACATTCAAGAGATCTTTAGCAATAGATATTATGAATACATCTTGATATAAGATTTTCAGTAGACACAACTATTTACAAAGTATCTCCATTTTGAACAAAATAACATAAAGAAAAATTTTCCAAAAACAAGCTAGGACATAAAGTGCTGAATGGATTCTTGAAAAGATAAATAGCACAGCATCATCTCAAAAGATAGGAAAGCAAATTACCTCAAGAGATAATTTTTCAGCCGATACCTTATCTGCTGCATTTGGGTGCAAAAGATCTCAACATTGCTTATGTAACCAACATTGCATAGGTGGTGATGAAAGCACAATTGATGTGTAACCAAGGGATGACTTGGTTCTCATACCCTTGTGAAACACTCCAAGAACTTAGACAATAGATGCTTTCTTTGAAACAGAAACTTTTGTGAAGTTGCTGTACATTCAGATCCTTTTGCTTCTATGACATCTTCATATTGCTCATACTATATTTTAGAAGGACTACTTTCTGATCATCTTGAATGACCCGAGCATACTTTCTGAATTGTTGAGGTTCTAGAGCTCATTTTTCTGAAGCCCTGGCTTTCATCTGCTAACTTTCTGGAGTTTCCTTGAAATAAATATTCTCAAGGCTTTCTTCAAGATTATCAAGATTTTCAGCAAAGTCTTCCTTAAGCTATTCATCATCATCATACTTGAGACATACTCGAGAAGATTATCTTTCAGGAACTGTGATAACTCTCAGATTCAAAACATGATATCTGGAATGATCATCATCAGTATGTTTCTTGACATTTCATCTAGAGAGATTTTTAGCTATACCTACAAGAAAGAAATATTGATTTTGGTACCCAAACTTTCATGGGTCCATTTCATTTAGCTTCAAAGAAAGAGATTTTTCCAACCTTTCTAAAGGAATTCCTTTTTAGAATTCATCTGTTGTAAAGATATCTCTTTAAACATCTTGAAGAGTAGGAACAAAAGATATATATATGAAGTTGCATTAGATCTTTCTCCTTTTGTTTCATCTGTATATCTCAGTCCAGTTTTCTAAACTAATAGATTCTAACCATTTTCCCAAAAACATAGTTTTTTGAAATATGTCAAATAAAATTGGTCAGATCTTAGAATGCCATGAAGTTCTCTCAAGGATTTAGAAGAAACTTCTGACCTGTTCATATAGCTTCTTGGAGGCTGCAGAAACATGTAACTTGAGAAGAGTAAACTCTCTTTGGAGTATGTCTCTCTTTTAGCTTTCTAGCTTCAGACTTGACCTTCTCAAGTTTTTATGGCAACTTTATGAGTTCTTTGACTGGTTGAGATATATAGATGAATAGACTTGTTAACTTTCTAGCAATTCATCACATGAAGAAATAAATTTAACAGAGGTAAGATGCAGAAATGTTTACCTTACGTGCCTTAGATGATGTTCTTCAGCCATGAAGCACAGAATGGCAACAAGTTTTAGCACATCCGGACCTCCTAACAAAGGCTTTCTAGATGTCTGGCACATTCTTTTTCTTTACACAGAGATATGTCGATAAAGCACTAGATAGATACATGATGTGTAACACCCTAATTTTTATTTAGAAAATAATTGAGGCTTTGTTAATGAGAATATTAAAATTCTAACAGACATAGAAATGATGAGAATAATGCAAAAAAAAAAATTGTAAATAGTGTTTTACGGGCCTTGTAGGCCCATCGGGACAATCGAAACCCCTGATTCAGGACCTGAAAGTGTCCAAAATTGGGAAAACATGGAAATAAGGTTAGAAATAGTTAGAAATGAAAATTTTTACTTAGAATTAAGTGTTGAGTAATATTTAATTTCTTTGGTGCGGTGTTTCACCCGTTCGGTAAAAATTTAGTGTGTGAGTTCTAATACTAAAAACTAATTTGATCTCTACAAAATAAATTAGTTTATCTCTTTAAATTAAGTGAATGGCTAAGATTCAATCTTGGATTACAAGATTGAATCATAGCCATCCATTTCACCTTTTTAGATTAGGATTTATCTAAGTATATTATATAATATTAAGTCATTATTACAAGATATATATGAATTCAAATCTTCTCCAATAAGGCAAGAAACCTTCGGCCATTAAGGGGAGACAGTAGCAAGCTCATTTTCTATATCCAAGAGCTTCATCTTGGTTTCAAATCCTATATACACTAAGCTAAAGTCATTCAAATCAAAACTTTCCTTCATCAAAGTTATTCTGCACCTCAAATCCTATAATTCTAACCGATTAAAATTTTAATTCTCCATTCATTTGAACCTTGGTTCCTCACTCCTTCACTACCTAGGGGAGGTCTGGTGTGTGATTAGGAATTCTCAAGGTGAAGAGAAGTCAAGTAGAGCATCCTTTGAAGCAAAGAGCTGAAAAGCTCTCAAAGTAGGGTTTTCTTTGGTCTTTTCTTTCCAATTTTATGCTAAACAATTCTATTGCCTTAGGTCTGAAATTTTTTATTGTCTTGGTTAATGATATATGGTTGTTGATGTATGAATTTTGGTGGAGGGTTTGGATGAGGTTAGAGACCTAATTTCATTAAAAGAAGTTTTAGTTGGGCTGCTGGATTTTCAGTTTGGCCATAGACAAGGAACTTTCATGAATTTTTATACATATTTGTGGTCATGGTCGTGATTTGGAAAAATTACATGTTGAACCTAATATGTCAAAATAACTACATAAATTTTCTTGAGCCTGGGTTTTAAAGAGCCTTAAAAAAAAATCAAAGACTGGAATGGTACTCATGCTGTCTAGGTTTTGAAACAGAAGCAGTAAAATTTTTTAATTTTATTATCACAGTAAATGATAGATTTCTCCTTTAAAATTTTTATAGTGTGTTAATAACATCTTGAAATATAACCATGAATTTTCTCTTGAATTTATTCTATCAATTGGTTAAGTTAAAAATTACGGGAATTCTGCCATGAGTTGTGAATAAGTGGTCTCTGACCACCATGCTTGTACAATTTAATTAACATGGTTAAAGGATTCCGTTTATCATGAAAATTTTACAGGATCTCATAGACACCTTGATGTGTCATGGGGAATTTTTTTGGCCTTTTAATTGGTCATGTGATAGACAAATTAAATATTGCCATTGGAATGGTAAATCTGCCAAGGTGCTGAAATGGTGAGAATGTCTTGGACTAATGATAAAATAACATTTAGTCCAAGTATATGTTATATGAATGCATGCTAGCTATTTCAAAGATGTGTTTGTAAGTCATGAATGAGATTCCAATGTAATTGAATGCCTACATGTGAAGTAAGCATGGAAAAATAAAAATGTAAAAGAGAATGTTTGGAGTTCAATTGTGCGTATTCTAACATATGGGGAAAATAGAGACAAGGCTTATGTGGTTAGAGGGGGAAGACTAAAATAAGAACTCCCTTGGAGATTTGATGGGTTGGTAGACGTATCAAAATATATGAATGAGCTCGTGTCCTAGTAGTCTATAGTTCTTGTGGAGTGGTCTACTACAGATACTACTTGATGTGAAATTAAGCCTTCCCTATGTTGATGGAAAAGAGAATTTGGCACTTAATTGAATTCGTTGTTTTGAAAGAAAATGTATGATTATCATTGTTAACTCTATAACTATTTTTTTTATATGATGTTGCATGATATTATTTATATGAATGGAATTGTTAATTATGTTTGTTTAAGTTTGAGGGAGTACTCTACTAAGAATTATATAATATTCTCATCCCTATGTGTATATATGTTGTATTGTGCTCAGACTCCACAGATGCCATCTATAACGACTCATCTATCTATATTTTCTCTAATAAAATAATTGTGAGTAACTAATAGGGATTTTAAAAATTTTGGTCGACACAGTTAGGATCGGAACAACACAAGGATTCTGTAAAAAAAATGAAAATTAATTAAATATTAATAAAAATTTAGGATAATAATATTTTAATCAGTAATATAGGATGAGATCTTATAAATGATATTAGGACAAAATAAAAATTAGGATGAGGTTAAAATGATAATTTTACTTGATAAAGTTTTTTATGTCAATTAGGTATTTATATAAGAAGAAACGGTACACCGAAATAGTAATAACTAGTATATCGAAACATTGAGTTTGGCTCAATTAATGGACATTATCATATCTGAAATAAATTGTTACTTAGAATAGTAGGTATAGATATTTTATATACGCTTACTATTACGTTGAAAGGATTACAAAACGGAAAAACTAGTATAGCTTTTAGTGCAAGGCTCTTATTTGTTACAACATATATGTATATAATTCATATAGTTAAGAAATTAAAAACCCATAAGATAAGTTATGAGTAACGACTACTTACTATAATGTTATGAATCGAGCATAGCACTATAGTAGTATAGGTGTTACATTATGGTATCAGAGCAATTCATCCTATTAGAGCTTAGCGATGGTTTGACTTGCTTCTAAAGCACACTCTAAGATTTTAGAGTCATCCAATAGAGTCTTATCTGTTGAGATAAAGAGTAGATTTTCATAAGCATGACTATCTGCTTTTAAAGTATTTATGTTTTGTCACACTTAGCTTTGTGTTGAGACTGATCACCTCGATGTATTTGTTATATATGGCAGGAACTAATGGCTTCAGGTAGGCATAGGACTAACAATAACCCCAATGGTATGCCTGATAAGAACACAGCAGTCTTTATGCAAGATTTTTGAAATATGGCCTAGGCTGTTAGAGAACAAGCAGTGGCTGCTAATCGGAGATGGAAATATTTGGAAGACAAATGGGATAAGGGAATGATAATGGCAATGGCCATGATTGGTTAATGTTCTCAGAATTCCAAAAGGCATGTCTGTAACACAATTAAATGAGGTTTTGTTAATGAGAATATTAAGATTTTGATAAACATAGAAATGATGAGAATAATTCAACGGAACCTAAACAAAATGTGAATAGTATTTGCGAGCCCCACAGGCCCGTCGAGACAGCTGAAACCCTAGAATTGGACCCCAGAGATGCCAAAAATTGAGAAATTATAAGATTATATTTAGAAATAGGTATAAATAAAGATTTTATACCCGAAATTATTTTCGGACAACGTTTAATTACTTGGTTACATTGTTTCACTCGTTTAGTGAAATTTCAGTGTGCGATTTCTAACACCAAAAACTTGTTGATATCTACAAATAGTGAAGTATATCCACTTGAATACCAAGTGAATGGCTAGGATTTCATTTTGGATGAAAGATCAAATCCTAGCCATTGATATTAAATCCTTTTAATGAAAAGAAGTCATACTTTATATTCTAACCAATCAAAACACTCCTTAATAGATATATTTAACTCATATAATCTCATCTTTTTCACCTTCAATTCTCAGCAATGTGAGAATGCATCAAAGACTCCATTCTTTCTTCATCAAAAACCTTTGCTAACTTTGAGTTTCAACCTCCAAAATCTTAGACCAAATCTTATTAGAATCAAAAACTTCCTTAAGTAAACTTGTTCTACACTTCAACCTCCACAAATATAACCGATTAGATTCTCCAAAACCTCACTTTAATACCTCACTCATTACTGATTAGAGGAGGAATTAAGTGTGTTTCAAGAGCTTTGGGGTGGAGAACATCTATCTTGAAGTATACAAAAGCTAAAGAAACATTAGCTTCCAAGGGTAGGGTTTATTTGTTGTTCTCTTGTATTTCAAAATTTATTCTGAAAATTTTGATTGGTTTTGTCCAAAATTTCTAGTTTTATTGGTTGATAATATGTTGATATTGATGTATTCATTTTGGTGGAGTGTTTGGTGTTGTGGAAAAATCATTTTTATCAAGAGAGGTTTTGAATTGGTTTGCTGGATTTTCGGATTTCAACAGGGCAAGGTTTGTTCATGAACTTTCAGGTGCAATTGTGTTCATTTTTATGAGCTATAAAAATTATATGTTAAATTTAACATCCTACGACAACCCCATGATTTTTCTTGGGTGATGTTAAGGACTTTCTCTGCTTGAAAAAAAATCATGATTCTTGAATATTGTTGCTGGAAAACCCTAGTTTGAAGCAAGCAGTAAATTTTGTCAAATTTTCTGATATATTTAGAGATCTTTGATTCAGCTGGAAATTTTATGGGATGTAATTACATGTTATGGAGTCTCTATTAAAAATTTGGGGCCATTCTAGGCATTTTTCTATGTTTAAAAATTCAAGAATTGAGGTTGTGGCTACGCTGCCTGAAATGTTAAAGCTGAGGCAGTAAAATTGTGTGATTTTATTATCATAGTAAATGATAGATTTTTTTCTTTAAAATTTTTATGGGAAGCTGATAACACATTGAATTGCAACTTTTAATTTTATTTTGAGTTGATTCAATTAATTGGTAGGGTTGAAAAGTATGAGAATCTTGATCTAAGCTGTGAACAAGTGGTCTCTGACCACCAGATTTGCACAATTTATTTGATATGGTTAGAGAATGCCGTTTGTTGTGGAATTTTTATAAGGCCTTTTAGACACATTACAGTGTCACAGAGAATTTTTATGGCTCTTGAGTTGGTCATTTGATGTGGAAATTAAATATTATTCCTGGAGTAGTAAATATGCTAAGGTGTTGAAACGGTGAAAATGTCTTAATTTAATGATAGCATGGCATTTAATTCAAGTATATGGTATATGTATACATAATAGATATTTTAAAGAAATCCTTATGAGACTCCAATGAAATTAGATACTTACTTGTGATGTAAGAATGCCCTTGAATAAAAGAAGTATATGATGTGAGTATTATGGTGATAAAAGAGAAAATATGACTTGTAATTGTGCAAATTTTTAACATATGGGGAAAATAGAGACAATGCTTGTGTGGTTAAAGGGGGAAGGCAAAAGTAAGAACTTTCCTATGAGCTCATGTAGACGTATCGACATATAAGAATGAGCTCATGTCTTAGTAGTCAATAGTTCTTGTGGAGTGATTTCACTATAGATACCACTTGATGTGAGATTAAGCTTTTCCTATGTTAATGAAAAGAGACAATTGTACTAAATTAAATTCCATGAGTTGCAAGAGAAAAACACCTGATTACTACCATTTTGCATTTGACTTTACATGAATTAACCACGTTAGTATTTATACATATAATTTAGCATGATGAATTCGATATGAATGAATTTACTGCTAATATTATGTTCACATTTGAGGGAGTACCCTATTGAGAATTTTATAATATTCTCATCCCTATAGCTGTATTTATTTCGTACTATTCAGATCTAGTGTAACACTCTCCTAATTACCATATTTTACTCAAGTGTCAACACAGTAATTAGAAAAGTATTACTTACATTCACAATCTATACTAGTCAAAAATAATTGAAATAAAATAATGTAGACGTATATGTTACAAAGCCAATATACACATATATGGACATTGTTGTTAAGTTTACAATAGGCAATACTGTAAAACAAACTAGTCATTTCCTAAACAACAGGGACTCGGTCCACAAAAGAACATCCCTATCAGCTAGTCTAACCTACTGAAAGTTGAGATCCAGCAAAATTTTTATACAAACAGAAAATGAATCTCATCAATATTCAATAAGGTCAAACTATGGTCTGGGGGATCCTATTCCTAAACTGCCACTATACATACATCAAAAGTCCCTGAGTTGTCCCATGGTCTCCTAAATAAAACCATTTGCCATTGGTGCAATGGCATTGCCCCCAGTTGGGGCATCAGGATCAACTGGTGGATTGGAGTTGGAGGAAGAGGACGAAGGATCATCTCCAGGAGGGGACATAGGTGGTGCAAGTGGAGCTACAAATACAACGGGGTGTGCCATTTCTAGAGGCACCTCAGCATAAGGAAAACCTGGGTCAAACTGAGCAGAGAAAATAAAAGTACTAAATGAACGGCTAAAGAACACGTACACTCTGATCCGAGAGTATGCTACAACATATAAGGAGTCTAAGGCTGGGTCATAATGCCATTGCCACTGGGGCGAGTCAAGGAAGATTATCACTGACAGCATCCTTAGAATCTGAATACAACATAAATACATGCAGCGTAGGGATAAGAATATTATAAAATTCTCAGTAGGGTATTCCCTCAAATGTGAACATAATATAACCAATAAATTCATTCATATTGAATTCATCATACTAAATTATGTGCATAAATACCAATGTGCATAAATCATATAAAGTCGGATGCAAAAGGGATAGTAAACAAGTGTCTTTCTCTTGCAACTCGTGGAATTCAATTTAGTGCAATTATCTCTTTTCATTAACATAGGGAAGGCTTAATCTCATATCAAGTGGTATCTGTAGAGGAGTCACTCCACAAGAACTATTGATTACTAGGACATGAGCTCATTCCTATATGTCGACACGTCTATCGACTCATCAATTTCCGAGGGAAGCTCTTACTTTTGCCTTCCCTTATTAACCACATAAGCCTTGTTTCTAGTTTCCCCATATGTTAAAAATTGCACAACTAAAAGTCATGTTATTTTTCTTTTCTTTTTCTTTATCCTCACAATAATCACATAGTGTACTTCTCTTTTCAAAGGCCTGCTTAGATCATAGGTAGGCATACAATTATGTTGGAGTCTCATCCATATCTCATCAACATTTCTTTTAAAAAATTAACATGCATTAACATGATATATACTTGCATCTAAAGCCATTCTATCATTAGTCCAAGGCATTCTTACCATTTTCAGCAATCAGCAGATTTATCACTCTAGAATTCAAAATTAGTTTCCACATCAAACTTCCAATTCAAGAGTCACAAAAATTCTCTATGACACCTCCATATGTCTAAAAGATCCTGTAAAATTTTCATAACAATAGGAGTTCTATAACCATGTCACTAAATTTTAAAAATTTAGTGGTCACAGTACACCTTTTCACAGCCTAGGACAGCGTTCTCCTAATTTTTAAATTTATCATATGATGGAATCAACCCAAGATAAAATTTACAGGTACAATTCAAGATGTTGTTAATTCCCTATAAAAATTTCAAAATAGAAATCGGTCATTTACTATGATAATAAAATCATCCAATTTTCCTGCTTCAGATTCAGAAATCTAGACAGCATGAGTACTAATTCGGTTCTTGATATTTCTCAGGGAGTAAAAGTCTTTATCATGCACCACAAAATTTTTCAAAGTTAGAATGTTAGCTTCAACATATAATTTTTACAGATCATAAAAATGAACACAAATGTACCAGAAAATTCATGCACAAACCCCGCCCTATTGAAATCCGAAAATCTAGCAAATCAATTCAAAATCTCTTGTGATAAAAATGATTTTTCCACAACATCAAACACCCCACCAAAATTAGTACATCAATATCAACATATTATCAACCAACAAAATCAAAAATTTTGAGCAGAACTAGCAAGAACTTCTCAGAATAAATTTTGATACAAAAGAAAGCAATTAAACCTTACTTTGAGAGCTTTTGAGTTCTTTGCTCCAAAAGTGGTCTACTTGACCTCCCTTCACCTTGAGAGCTCCTAATCACACACCAAACCTCCCCTAGGCAGTGAGGGAGTGAGGGACCAAGGTGAAAATTGATGGAGAGTTAAAATTCTAATCGGTTAGAATTGTAGAGTTTGAGGTGTAGAACAACTTTGATGAAGGAAAGTTTTGATTTTAAGGACTCTAGGCTAGTATATATGGAAATCAAAACCAAGATGAAGCTCTTGGCTATGGAGGAAGGCAGCTGAGTTCTCTTCCCTTAGGCTGGTCGAAAATGAGCTTCTTAAAGAAGCTAATCAAGTCATGTTTATCTTATAGTAAAAGTTATGAATATTATATATATATTTAGATAATTATCATCCAATAAAGTAAAATGAATGGTTGTGATTCAATCTTGTAATTCAAGATTGAATCTTGACCATTTAGTTGATTTTAAGAGATAGGTTCATTTGTTTTGTAGAGATGTAACTAGTTTCCGGGGTTAGAAGTCACACACTGAAATTTCACCAAACGGGTGAAACAGTGTACTCGGGCAATCAAGCATTGCCGAAAAATATTTTCAGGTATAAAATCTTTAATTCTACCTATTTCTAATCATAATCATATAATTTTTCAATTTTGGGCATCTCCGGGGCCTAATTCTAGGATTTCGGCTGTCCCAGACAGACCTACTGGGCCATAAAATACTATTCACAATTTTTTTTTTTGCTTCCTTGAATCCTTCTCATCATTTCTACATCTATCAAAATCTTAAAATATTCATTAATAAACCTCATTTAATTTCTAAAGAGAATTAGGGTGTTACATCAAGTAGATGCCATCACTAGTGTTTTACCTTGACTTGCCACAGTGGGTGTGGCATTATGATCCTACTCTCAACTCTCTTTATGTAATGGGTTACTCGCAAGTCCGTGTTTATGTGTTTTTCGGCAGTTCCTTTAGTACTTATGTATTTATAGCTGACTTTGACCCTGCTTTCCCTTATGATCGTGTGCCTCTCTACTTGGCACACCCAGTGATATTCGATATCCTGCATGCACCTCTAACACCTCCTCTAGCAGATGATCCCTCTTCATCCTCGTCTTCAGATTTAGACCCACCTGAGGGTCCTGATGCCCCTAGCGGAGGTGAGGCTATCATACCGATGGCCAATGGTTTCATCTAGTAGGACATGAGATCTTCAGGGACTCTTAATATGTATATGGTGGTAGTTTAGTACTAGAGACCCACTAGCCTGCAGGTTGATCCTATTAAATGTTGTGAGGTCCAATTCTGTTTGTATGAAATTTTGCTGGACCTCGACTTTGACTAAGTTAGACTAGATACCGGAGGTGTTTTTTTTTTTTTTAACTGAGTTCCTGACTAGATTAGATGTAACTAGTGTGTTTCCCAGTACGATGTACATATTGCAAACTTAAAAATGATGTTCATATATGTATATACGAGTTTAGCAATATATGTGTCTAAATTATTTGTTTTTCATTTCTTTCGACTAGTATAGATTATGAAGGTAAGTAATACTTTTCTAATTACTATGTTAACACTCGAGTAAAACATGGTAGTTAGGAGGGTGTTACAATGTCCACCTCGTCTTAAGGGAACTATGAACCTTGATAAGGCAGAAGAATGGATGCAGACAATTGAGAAAATCTTTTCAGTGCTGGATTGCTCAAATCAACAGAAGGTAATCTTTGCTGATTTAGTACTAGATGTTGATGCAAATTCCTAGTAGGTTGGAACATAGAGGCTCTTGGAGGAAGTTGGTATTGAAATTACTTGGGAGGTGTTCAAGGAGGCCTTTTACAAGAAATATCTTCCTATTTCTATAAGGAATGCAAAAGAGTTAGAATTCCTGAGACTTCAACAAGGAAATATGACTGTGCCTGAATACGCAGCTAAATTTGAAGAATTATGTAAATTTTCTACCATCTATCAACAGAACCCCAATGAAGAGTGGAAATGTGTGAAATATGAAGGGGGTCTACAGGAGAATATCTTGATGACTGTAGGACCAATGGAGATTAGAGATTTTCCTACATTGGTGAATAAGAGCACTCTAGTGGAAAAATACGGTAAGAAATTGACTATGTTCCAAGCAAAGCAATATGATAATAGGAGAAGGTTTGCACCGCAAAGCCCAAGATTTAAACCTGCCCTACCACCATGAAGGAATTTTCCTCATGGGGATGGATAAGGGAAGTAGCTGCAGAGGTCGACTACTAACAAGGAATGCCTGAAATGTGGGAAACATCATGGTGATCATGCTTAAGAAGCATGACATGACATATCTATCGTATCATGCTTAAGAAGCATAGTCAGTCCAATCCTCAGGCTCCATGAAGACCAAACTGCTCTGATACCAAAATGTAACACCTTAATATTTAACTCAACACACTTAGGATGTATTCAAGTTAATTATTAGTTATTACTCTTTTATTTCAGTTTTGAATTTTGGTTTTAGAAAATACTTAGGAAACTATGGGTAAATTTTTTTTTTCTTTTTGGAATGAAAAACAAAAACATGAGTCATGCATACAGATAGAGTAAACTACATCGTCACCTTGCAAATAATCAAAAGGGGAAACACAACATATCAAAAGGAACATAAAACCATAAGGGAAACAACATCATAGTTAGATATATAAATAGTTATACCATATACCAGACAAGTAGTAGTGGTGTTAATACAGTCATCCGTGCATAACATGAAGAAACATAAATGAAATACATCTGAATCCCCTAACTGCAATAGTGCATCTAAAATAGATAACTTCTAAAAGCCAAAGAAGGCTATCCTAAACATGTACCGGTGTGTGCACTAGAGTCAGCTGCCAGCTCCTACTCCTGCCCATCAAAAGGAGGTACATAACCAACCTACTGAGCCAACTCAGTCGGGGTGGCCAAGCAGTGAGAGGGTCTAGCATGTGCTCCATGACGGGGTACCATCCTCACCCTGCCTCCTCGAAGTGGCTGCGTCACAGTAGCCTCGCTACCTAACTCCATGGGTATGATGGGGGAGGAACCCATGGATAGGATATCTGTCTCAGAGGGGTTAGTCTCAGAAAAAGCTATGGGTGAATGGGGAACGTACTCCAGGTAGTCTCGGACGGTGGAGGTAGCAGTGGGGCTATGACGGATATGCTCTCCTTGGGGGCATGTGCGCTCAAAGAGTAGGTCATCGGCGAAGGGCGAGGTCGACAAGAATCGGAAGCTAGTAACCAGCTAAGCAAAGGGGTGATCCAGAAATACAAACAGACGGATTGAGCAACAAACAACGAAGTGGTACGACTAAAGCATGCCATCAAAATACAGCTCCTAAGTCAGTGCATCAACATAGATCATGAAGGCTGCCATCGTCCTCTGAAGATGAGATGGAAAGAAAAGATAGAGAAAGTGAGAAACTTGGTAAATAATCTTAGTAAGGTATTCTCCTATCTTGGTGTCATCATCTATATCCTCAGGAACCTCGGGTTTCTTTAATAAAAGATGAACATGCATAAGGTTCAATTTTAAGGTTCTAAAGTATTGTTTACCAAGGCCCATTCATTTTAGTATGCATCTTGAATGTTATGAATGCAACATACCTTATCATGAAATGCATGGCATTGCAAGGTACAATATACTAATTCCAATCATAAGAAATGTTCATGGATCATAACAATTATAACTTGACTTTCTTCCATTGATCTTTTAGGTGACTTAGATTAATTCTTTCTCTCATTTAAGGCCACCTTATTTCTCTCGCCTTTTGAGAGTTATAGGTTATGAGCTCTGTAACATCCTCCTAAGTACAACATCATCCTTAAGTCATGACATTAGACTCGAGAGTTGTTATGTCTAAATTATTGGACCTTTCTTAAATAACTATAGCAAATGCAATAAGATCGTGTAATAACTAGTGTAATTCGATTAACATGTGTAACAAAGATACAAGTCAATTACATAAGGAAGCTCTACTGTGAGCTTGAATACATATATAATCTCTATTACATTCACCTACACATATATCTACAACTATATACCACATAAGAAAAACATCAACTATTAAACTACTGCAATCCCGAGTTCTTCCACCTAACAGCTCCATAGTCCACTGGATCAACCTGGAGACGACACGGGAACACGAACACATAGGGGTGAGAATTCTAAAATTCTCAGTAGGGTATCCCCAAAACATATACTAAAATATCTATCATCATCATCGTCCCAGCCACTTTGGTTTATTAGAAAAGAGTGGTCATGCACTTTATAACAATGGTTCATTTTTAGAGTTCCAAATCGTACTTCCAAAGTGGATAGCTTTTAATGATCAATCACTTAATGCACACATATCATAAAGCTCAAACATATAGTTAATAATCCTACTCAAGAAATTAAATATGATATGAGTATGCATATGTTAAATATAGTGAACTTATCTCAAAGTGACATGGTTTTACTTGTGGTCATAGAACTCAACTCGGTGCATTTTTCTCTTTTCATCGACATAGGAAAGACTTAGTGTATACCTAATGGGTATATGCTATGGACAACTCCATAATAGATAGTTTATACCAAATGGTATTTATAGTGGATCACACCACATAAGGGAAATAGACTGCTTATCAGGACTGAGCTCATTCATATATATGATCATTGCATTTACTTTCTCCAATTCTCACACAAGTCTATTCCTAGCCGATACGTCTACCGACTCATTATCTCTAGGGAAGTTTATCTTTTTGCCTTCCCTTTTATCTCTAGGGAAGTGCCTCTTTTTGCCTTCCTTTTTATCTCTAGGAAAGTTCCTCTTTTTGCCTTCCCCTCATTCCACATAAGTCTTGTTTCTGTTTTCTCCGTATGTCAGAACATGCACGAGTGAAATTTATACATTCTCTTTTCTCATATAACTGCATCATATACTTTCTTTTCTCAAATGCATGCATAAGCCACATGTAGGCTTTCAATCACAAGTAATTCTCATTTTTTGCCTCATAAATCAATCTTTAAATTGTCTAGCATGCATTCATACTCATCATACTTAAATCAAGAGTCATTATATCATCAGCTCAATACTTAAATTCATTTCAGCACAAATACTGCATGTTGGCAGAATTCATGCCTAAGGAGTATGATTTATTATATCTATCAAACATCCATTGCAAGGGCTATAAAAATTCTCCAAGACACCTCAATGTGTCCACAAGACCCTGTAAAAATTTCAGAAGGAAAATCCGTCTCTAACTTGTTTAACAAAAGTAGACAAACATGGTGGTTAGAAACCACTCAACTTCAGCTTAAGAACCCAAATTCATAATTTTTAACCCTAGCAAATGATTGAATCAATTCAAGATAAAAATCACGGTTATACTTCAATATGTTATCAACACCCTGTAAAAATTTTAAAGGAAGAATCAACCATTTGCTATGTAACAAAATTAGAAAAATTCACAGCTTTAGAGTCAACATCTCAGGCAGCATAGTTATAACTTCAGTTCATGATTTTTTAAACATAGAAAAAGTGACCAGAATACCTCAAAATTTTTAATGAAGATGCCTTAACATGTTAAATACATCATATAAAATTTTCAGCTCAATCTAAAGCCTCTAACTAGGTCAGAAAATTCGTGAACAAAAGCTGCCCCGTTGAAATCCGAAAATCCAGCAGCATGTGTCAAATTCTCTTTTGACAAAAATGATTTTTCAAAACATCAAACCACTCCACCAAAATTCATACATCAATATCTAGCTATCATCAACCAATATATCCAGAAAATTCCAGCCAATTCAATCAGAAACAATTAGAACAAAATTGGAAAGAAAAGTGAACAAATAAAACCCTACTTTGGTGGCTTTAGGGATCTTGACTCCAAAGGATGCTCCAAGGATGATTCCCTTCACTTCAAAGCCTTAAAACCAGCATCAAACCCTCCATTAGGCAGTAGTATATGAGGTATCAAGGTGAGAAATGGCGAGGAAATGAAATTCCAATCGGTTAGAATTGAAGGTTTTGATGTGTAGAACAAGTTTGGTGAAGGAAGTTTGTGGTTTTATCAATTTTAGGCTAGTGATTTTGGCATTTGAAATAAGCTTAGAGCTCAAGGACATGAAGCTTTCTCCTTGCTGCTGGTGCTGTCCGTGAATGAAAAATGGAGTAATGAAGAAGATTTGTCTTGCATGTATCTTGTAGAATAAGCTTGAATATTATATAATATGTTTAGATAAATCCTAATCTAAAAAGGTGAATTGGATGGCTATGATTCAATCTTGTAATTCAAGATTGAATCTTAGCCATTCATTTAGTTTAAAGAGATAAGGCCATTCTTTTTGTAGAGATCTAATTAGTTTTCGGTGTTAAAAATTACACACCGAAATTTTACCAAACAGGTAAAACAGTGTACCTAGGAAATCAAACATTGCCCGAAAAATATTTTCGGGTATAAAATCTTTAATTCTACCTATTTCTAACCATAATCATAAAATTTCTCAATTTTGGGCATCTCCGGGGCTCAATTCTAGGATTTCGGCTGTCCCGGCGGGCCTGTGGGGCCTGCAAAGCACTATTCACATTTTTTTTTTTTTACAAAACCGTTGAACCGTCCTCATCATTGTTAAAACTGTCAAATTTTTGAAATTATGACTAATAAAGCTCAAATTAATTTTTAAATAATTTTTCAGGGTGTTATAAGCTCATACCTCATTAGTCATCACTAGCATAATCTTATCCTATGATAAGTTACCACTCGATTCTTAGAGTACGAGATAGGGGGCAATAGGATCACCTTTCATAACGTTTAATTCGAGGAGTCCAAAGGATCATTTCCTTATTGGATCACCTTTCATAACCTTTAATTCGGAAAGTCTACATGATCATTTCCACATATTTTTATGTCACCTTTATATTAGCTTGTTATGTTAAGATGCCAATTCACAACCATATCATATACTTTTCTTATGTTCTTCACATTACTTGAATATATGCAACTTTAAAATATTTCAAGTGAAATCATAGCATGCCATATCAATTCTCACAAACATGTAAAACATCAATTTCACATAATTCTTCAAGCATATGGAAAATCACAACATTTTATAGGATAAGTACTTTCATTGCCTCATAATCGATTTAACCTTTAAATCGGGTAAACCCAATTTTTATATTTATCATCTTATGCATCTAAGGGATCAAATACATGAATCCTCATTTATTAATAAACTAAGAGCATCACTAAACAAATCTGGACAGATTTGAAATAAAATGAAATGAACCACTTCGATGTTCTTATAAAATACGTTTTTGACCCTTTCTCATTACTGACTTTTCCTATAATGCTAGAATTAATTTCTAAGCCAATTGTAACATCCTAATTTTTAACCCAATACTCTAGAACATATTTAGGTTAATCATTAGTCTATTACTCTTTTAGTCTTATTTTTCAAAACCTTTCATTAAAATACTTAGCAGAAGATACGAATAAATTTTTCTTTTTCGAAACTTGAAAAACAAAACGCGAGCCGTGTAACACCCCGATTTTTCTGTCCGAGGGAAATGACCAAAATGCCCCTGAGGTCATTTCCTGACCCGAACTCGAGGGTAACCAACTTGGTCATCCTCGAAGGGTCAACTCAATGCTTTCGGAGCCTGAGGATTGGACTGACTATGCTTTCTAAAGCGTAGTACGATAGCTATGTCATGCGTAGTGCTTAGTTAGAGATAAGCTATAGGATAGAAGTGCATGACCCTTTGTCTACTTGCGTGTGCCATGGTAACTAGCTCATCTTACATGGAATATTGAGCCTGATCACCTCAGTGTTTTATTGTCTCATGTGTTTAGGGACCAATGGCACCAAGGAGACAACCTAGGACCCCGACCGATGGGACCAAAGCGATGCCATCTGCTGCTTTGTTCGTGACATGGCTAGGGCCATGGAACGAATGTTCGAGAGGATGAACCAACAAGGGAACACCGGACGTGCTCCCCCTACTGCCGAAATGATCGAGCAAGCTAGGTTTGGTGAGTTTCGCAAGCGAACCCACCAACCTCCCGAGGAGCCATGGATCCCGACAAAGCTGATGAGTGGATCAAGAATCTGGAGAAGATCTACTCCGTGGTAGCTTGCTTTTAGGAGCAAAAGGTCACCTTCGCTGCCTATATGATGGAATCGGACGCCGAGTTCTGGTGGACCAAAGACCAGAAGATCGCTAGAAGCTTCTTTGTCAGCCCAATCGGTGTTCAAGACCTACTTCTATGAGAAGTACTTCCCGGAGTCCGTGAGGAACGCGAAAGATATTGAGTTCATGCAACTGACTCAAGGAGGGTCTCATCGTCGCCCGATGCAGCGAGTTCGAGGAGCTGATCAAGTTCTCTAGGGTGTTTCAAGGGAACCCCGATGAGGTGTGGAAGTGCGTCAAGTATGAGGCCGGACTAACGGCAGAGCTCAACTATGTTGTAGCGCACATGGAGATTAGGGACTTTCCAACCCTAGTCAACAAGTGCCGAATCATGGAAGAGGGACAGAAGAAAATCAATCTTTGCAAAGGCAAACGGAACAAGGGGCTAGCACCTCAAGCCCCAAAATTCAAGCCCCAATATCCAAACCAATCCCAAAATCACTATAATCCCTACCAAACCAACCAGTTCAGACCACAACAACAACAAAGAACCCCCTTCCACCAACAACCCAAGCAACCATACCGACCACAATTCCAGAACAACAACAACAACCGCAACAACAACAACAACAACCGACAAGGAGGGTCGGGCGGCCCCCGAAACAACCAAGGAGGACCAAGTGGGCCTAAGAACAAGGCACCTCAAGGAACCCCCGCCCAAGCTATCCCAGCCGTGCTATGTCCCAAGTGCGGGAAGGATCATGGCAACCGTCACACTGCTGGCGGGCGTAATATCTGCCAGATGCGGAAAGCACCGCCACTACGCCAACAATCGCACTAATGGGAGGCGACAAGCGAGAATTCCCGGCCAAGCAACACCATGGGAGGGTCTTCACCCTCAATGTAGGCGAAGCGGACACATCCAACGGTCTCATAGAAGGTAAGTGCGAAATAGATGGTAGAACCTTAACTGTGCTATATGACTCTGGTGCAACACATTCTTTCATTTCGTATGCTAGTGTCGAGACTCTAAATTTGAGAACTTCCAAACTTCCTTTTGATCTTATTGTTTCCACCGCTACAAATCATCCTGTGAATACTTGTTATTGTTGTCTAAATTGTCACCTCACCATGAAAATAGGCCATGTGTTATGGATTTAATTTGTTTACCCATGAAAGGCATAGGAGTAGTTCTTGGCATGGATTGGCTTCACGCCACCCGTGTATTGTTAGATCATGACACCAAAGCTGTTGTCTTTCCTTCTCCCCTAGTAAAATAAGTCGACCTTTGAGACTTTACCTCAATCTTTGTAGAAGTCCACTGTAGTGCGAAAAAGGCTAACGGATATGTGCTCCTAGCCGCTAGTGAAGTACACTTTGAGCAGATTTTAGAAAATAAACCAATAGTGAGAGACTATCCCGAGGTGTTTAGGAAGATATACAGAGTTCCCTCCCGAGCGAGAAGTGGAGTTCTCCATTGAGTTGGTTCCTGGAGCGGGACCAATCTCCATTGCCCCCTATAGAATGTCACCCCTAGAACTAGCCGAGCTTAAAACCCAACTTGAGGAACTTTTAGAGAAAAACTTCATAAGACCTAGTGCTTCACAGTAGAGCCCGGTCTTGTTTATGAAAAAGAAGGACGGGAGTATGAGGTTGTGCATAGATTATAGGCAATTAAATCGTGTGACAGTGAAAAACAAATACCCTTTGCTTGGGATTGATGATCTCATGGACCAATTGAGAGGAGCGGTAGTGTTTTCCAAGATCGACCTAAGGTCAGGATACCACCAAATTAGAGTGAGAGATCAAGATATACCAAAGACCGCCTTTAGAACTCGGCATGGACACTTTGAGTTAGCGGTGATGTCTTTCGGGTTGACAAATGCTCCTGCAGTATTTATGGATTACATGAATAGGATCTTTAGACCCTATTTAGATCAGTTCGTGGTCGTTTTCATAGATGATATACTCATCTATTCGAAGACCCACGAGGAGCATGAGCGACATTTGAGGATAGTTTTGGAAATTTTGAAGGAGAAAAAGCTGTATGCAAAACTCTCTAAGTGTGAATTTTGGTTAGAGGAGGTCAAGTTTTTAGGGCACGTTGTGTCAAAAGGAGGCATAGCCGTTGATCCTAGTAAGGTAGAAGCCGTAATGAATTGGGATAGACCGACCACCGTAACGGAAATACGGAGCTTTTTGGGCTTAGCAGGCTACTACCGTAGGTTTATCAAAGGATTTTCCCAGTTAGCCCTACCCTTGACCAAGCTCACTAGGAAGAATGCCCCGTTTGAGTGGAGCCCCGAATGTGAGAAGAGTTTTCAAGAGCTTAAGGAAAGGTTAACCACGACCCCAGTCTTAGTCTTATTCTTTAAAGAAAGCATCCTAGAATAGTGTTTTCACTATTCACTCCCTAAATTGAGGAATTTGTCACCCTTTTTTTTTACTCTAGTCAAATGGAGTTTGACTCCATTAAACCTACAAGACCACTTCTAACCTTGAGGATCTTAGCTTTATCTAACTAATTAGTTTACTCAAATTACCTGGTTAACGGCCATTAATCCTGAGCCTAATCTATGTCACACCAAAGCACACTTCTAGAACATGGTTTGAGGATATATCCTTCCTCCCCAAGGTTGCCCAATTGGCACCACCCTCTCTCTAGAAGTCAATAAAGGTTAGTCTAGGTTGTCAAGCTACCCTATGACACATGTCTTGTACTCTTTTCAATCAATGTCCATCTTTCAAGAAAAAATGTCATTCAAAGATTTAAAGAATAAAGTGTATAGTCAATCAAGGTTTTCAATTCATTTCTAAATTTAAATATTTATGTCTTTCAAGATTCAAAAAGAACTATATTTTATCTATGCTTCCTTTACATCTAAACCATGCTTTGAGTTGACAAGTCAAGAAGATATTTTCTTCTTCTTGGGCCATGAAACCACACGGTTTCCTCCTCCTTTTTGCAACCCCAATTTTAGTGATTTTTTTCACTCAAGATTTTAAAAAAATAGGTCACATTTTCAAGACATGTCATAGGCTACACCTAGCTACACTCATGACCATACTTTGGAATGACAACTCAAAGAGATTTTCCTTCTCCTTGTGACCACAAATTCGGCCAGCCTTCCCATCCACACATCCATGGTTTAGTTGTCTATAAATAGCTTGCCTTGGTGAGCCTTTGATCACTTTGGTCTCTTGCAAAGATTTGAGCCAAGAGTAGGTGCTAGTTTTCTCTTAAAGTCTCAAGCTTTCTCATTTCTTTTCCCCTCAAGTTCCCAAGAGTTCCTCAAGCTCAAGTTCTCTCCTCCTTTTCCAAGACACAAGGTAGGGAACTCTTTCTAAATATGTCTTTGGTTCTTATGCTTGAATCTTGTTTAGGAGTTGATGAATGGTTGAACCTCTATGTTGCTTTCTTTTTGGTTTCTTCCTTTCCTCCCCTTAGTTTTCGGCCTCAAGGCCTTGAATATGATAGCTTGATGATGAGTGTTCTCTAGATGTGACCATGAGTCCATCTCTCATGAGATCTCTAAAGCTTGAGTTTTTCTTAAAGAAAGTTTCATTCTTTACAAGTTTAGTTAAAAGAGTTTATGTTTCTCTTGAACATTTTGGATCTTCTTTCTTCTTCTTCTCATGTTTTCGGCCATGGAGCCTTTTTACATGGGAAAAATGTAAGCTTGATGATGAGAGCTTCATGTTGATGCTTGTCACATGAACAAACTCTAAAGCTTGAAACTTTGGCCCTAAACCAAGCATGGTTTTGGTTTTGCTTTCTTCTTTATCATGAACCTTGTTTTAAATATTTGTTTTGAAGGAAGCTATGTACTCAATGATGAGGACTTAGGATGTTGATGCTTGGATCATCAAGATCTTGGTCCCTAGAGATTTAGAAATGGTTCCTTTCTTTTGTTAAGATTCGACCACTTTCATGATTCTTGAAGTTATGTTTTCTTTTGATGCCTTAGTACCAATGGGTTTTCCTTTTCTTGTGAAGATGAGATTTGGGTTGGGACTATGTTCCTTCTTAAAAGCCTTGTAAGAGCTCTAGACAAGATATAAAAGTAACTTGCATTCACGTTTATGTTTATGCTTTGCATGGCACGTTTATTTTCTATGCCATCACTAAATCCCAAGATAAAGAATGAACTTGCATTATGCACGTTTAAATTCCAAGCTTTGCATCTCATTTTATATTTCAAGTCCTCACTAAACTCAAAGAATGAAAATGGATATGCAACTCATATTTACTTTGAGCTATCACTTTACTTTCTAAAGGACTCTAAAATGAAATGCATAGCACGTTTATTTTATGTCATCACCTAAGATACTAGAGCTCAAAGACTTGCCCATTTCATCTTGGGAAGAGGTTAACCATGGAAACATTCTTGGAATGTACATTTTGGCCATGTGATGAAGATAGCTCCAAGAAGAGTTTATTAGTCACAAGAGCCTATAGCTCATGTTTTAAGTCTTTCTAGAACATATGTTGTACTCACAAATATGTTGGGTATGTTCTTAGATTTGTAAGGGTTTTGACAAGTTAAAATGGTTGACAAGATGTTTTTGAAGTTCAAAATTGTTCCAAGAGAAACTAGCCACCATAAGCATTTCAAAGGAATGACTCAGATATGTTTAGACCTCATATTTCGGTTTTTAAGATGCTGGTACTCGATTACATAGCCTATGTAATCGATTACCAGAGAGCTCGGACGAGCTCAAATATGAACTTTTGCCCAAAGTAATCGATTACTATATAGTGTAATCGATTACACATTCTGGATTCTAATGTCGATTACCTAATCATGTAATCGATTACCCAGATGTTCTAGGGGCCCAGCAAAGTGATTTAAACAAAATAATCGATTACAATTCCATGTAATCGATTACCAGAACCCCTATCTGCCTTGATTCGAAATCTTGAAGCGGTGTAATCGATTACAAGTCCCATGTAATCGATTATGTAACCCGACCTCCATGTTTTGAAATCTCGAGAAGCTGTAATCGATTACAACATTTATGTAATCGATTACCAGAACCCAAGTTTACAAACAGAATGCTTTTCTGATTTAATGACTTGAAGCTATGATCTGGCATTGCTTGAATCTGAGAATTGTTATGACATGAGTCTATGCTTTAGCCTAACATGAATACATGATCTTATATGTTCGATTTCAAACATGATCAAGTTAAGAGGCTTATTGCTCTTGCTTACCTTATGATGATTTTACTCCATGAGTCAAGTATGATGATACCATGTGAACTATTATTCTTCGATGATAGTTTTATGTTTGCATGTTATTATTCTTTAAAGACTTCAAAGATGCCTATGATGTAATTATGTTTGACATGCATGAATTATGTGGCATCTTGCATTAACATGCTAAGACTTAAGGTGACATAGACTATGAGAAGATGATCCTTGAACCACCGGATTAAGGGTGGGGATAAGGTGATTCTAGCCCCCTAGACCCGTACCTTAGGTCGGGATCTTTAAACTTATCAAAAGGAATAAGTCCATGTACTAGTGACGACTAGTAAGGTATGAGCTCATAACCTAGAATTTTCTCCACAAGGAGATCAGTTAGGGTGGCCCCAGGAAAATAATGATGATGATGTTCTAATGTCACCTCAAGTAACCAAGATATGTACCATGTTCCATGAGCTATGTTTTTATGCACCATAATTATATGAATTTGCGTGCTATGCCCCATGATATGAGAATCATAAAGTTATGAGTTTATGTGCTATGACCCATGATATAGGAAACCATGTTCCATGATCTAAGGTATATGATTTATGTTCTATGATCCAAGTTATGTGATTTATGTCTATGATACAAGTGATATGTTAAAAGGAACGGATCTCAGAAATTGAGACTTTAGAAAACTCATAATTGAACCAATAGATGTCCATGGTTTTCATAGATAAACCGAGATTCCTGGAAACGTAAATAATGACACCTAGGATAGGAGGAAAACCCTACTGAGTTTCTTTAGTAAGAATCTCACTCCCTCTATCTCTTTCTTTCCATTACGTCTTCAGAGCGAGATGGGGACGTTTGTGCTGTACGTTGACACGCCACGGTGGGAGATCCACCATGACCCGGAGCATGGGTCATTTCATTTTGAGGGCCAGTGTACTGTGCGCATCTTTATGTTTGTGGGACGGCCATTCGCACACCCCTTGTACAGTTATTGCTTCTCCCCAGCATCCCCCTATGGTGACCCCGCGATCTTTGAGCATGCGCGACCGTGACATGAGAGGAACCTGCGGACCCACTCTGCCGGTTGGTGGCGTGCGCAAAGACGTGCCATTGTCGCAGCACTCAGAGGAGGACCCTTCAGAGGAATCCCCCATGGACCACGAGCACTCTGCCCTCACTCCGTCTCCGCGACCGAGGGGCAGCGAGGAGACAGTCACTCAGCGTCGGAGGGCCTCGGTGCCCGGACCACGACCCCGACGGGAACGACACATCCAGTCACAGGGCATGCCTGCACCCGCCGAGCTCCGCCCGTGGATTGGCTACGTCCCTCCGTACCCGTGATCCCGCTGCATAGGTTGGAGGGTAGTCCTTAGTGTACGCACGTCACATAGTATGGATGGAACCCCTTTTGTGTTGGGGTTATCCATCTTAGGTTGCACATGGGTAGGGATGCTTCTTTCCAGTTCTTTTCCATGTATTCTGTTTTTCTGCCGTATTCATGTTATTATGTACTTGAAGAGCCCTGCCCCTTAGGGTAGGCATGTGATCTCTGATGAGAGTGTATAGTATTGATGTGTTGATGCTCCCGCCACGATGCGTTATGTAAAATTATGATATTATGATGCTTACGATGCATACGATGAATATGATGCCCTATGTTGATGTTGAATGGCTATGCATGCTCTATATGTTTCGTGGCATAAAGCAAGTTTGAAGGAAATCCGGTGTATGCCGTTACGCTGCTGAATTTCCCATCAAACTTGAGAATTTGAGAAACGTTTTTGAAAACTCCTGGGTGACACCGGTTCGGCCGAGCACCCCCAGGATAGGTTCTGGGTGACACCGGTTCGGCCGAGCACCCCCAGGATAGGTTCTGGGTGACACCGGTTCGGCCGAGCACCCTGCAACAGATGTGACATAATCTTGAGACGCATTTCTCCCGCTACGGTGGGGAGGAAACAAATCCGTGAGGGTATTGACATTGAGCTTGCCAAAGCGGACAATTTGCTGTGTACTAGATACCAGTAGAGCGTTTCAAAGAAGGAAATGATCCTAAGATAGGTGATCCAAGAAAGTTATGTATACCCCCTCTATTAGCCCATGTTAAATCTAGTGACGACTAGTTAGGATTGAGCTCATTCCTAGGCGATAGGTGAGACGTAGTTTGGTGACCAGATTATCGCCGGGCTAGTGAATCGATTGGACTTTTGGTGGATATGTTAAGAGGATGGTGTTTAAGAAAAAGAACTTAAGAGTTTTAGTTATGAGAAAGATGTCACATGAAAAGTACTATGCCTTTTATGCCACATATATGATCTATGTTTCTTTATGATGTGCCCAAGTATTACGATTTGCGTGTTAATGTGCATATGGTATTGTCATGCATTCATCAAATATCTGTCGCATTCATGTCATTAAGACACATACTAAAAGACACCCACTTCGGATAAATAGATTTGTAAAGCCTAAAACCAATCCTTATGCATGTACACCTTTTTCATAATTAAAACCGAGGTGGGCGGGGCCGACGACGATGAGACTAGTGTTAGAGTCGGGAATCCCTACTGAGAATCTCGAATGAGTTTCTCATCCCTTCCTTTTTTACGTGGTCGTCTCTAGGCAGCGATTACAACGAGGCTCGTGACTTCTTTTGAGGCGCACGCTTAAGGGACACACTAGCAGATGGAGCAGAGGGTCGCTGCGGAGGCATAGATAGCTTAGCTTTTGGGTTGACACTTATCTAACCTCATAGGTGGATAAGGATGACTTCACTTATGTGGGCATGTTTTGATGTAAACGATGGTACAATGATGTTAGTAGTCTATGTATCTACGACGATGTGATGATATTATGATTGTTATGTATAATACTATGTTTCATGATTATCAATGGTGTGGTTACTTTTTCTTGCACGTGATGGTTATGACCGAGCGTTAGGTTAGTCTTGTGACTCACGTTTTGCTTTCAAGTTTCAAAAAGAAAAATTTATTCGTATTTTCCGCTAAGTATTTTAATGAAAGGTTGTAAGAAATGAGACTAAAAGAGTAATAGACTAATGATTAACCTAAATATATTCTAGAGTATTGGGTTAAAAATTAGGATGTTACATTTTGGTATCAAAGCAGTTCGATTCTCATGGAGCCTGAGGATTGGACTGACTATGCTTCTTAAGCATGATGCGGTAGTTATGTCATGTATAGTGCTTTATTAGAATAAGCTATAGGATAGGAACGCATGACTCCTGTACGTGTGAACATGCCATGGTAACTAGCTCACTTTGCATAGAGTATTGAGCCTGATCACCTTAGTGTTTGTTGCTCTGTGTTCTTAGGGACCAATGGCAAGACCACGACAGACTAGGACGTTGGGAGGAAGCGAGCAAAATAATGAAACTGCTGAAGCCCTCAGGGATATGGCAAGGGCCATGCAGAGGATGTTCGAGAGGATGGATGTCAGCACAATGCCGGCCGTGGCCCCAACACTATTGAAAATCTTGAGCACGCTCGATTTGGGGAGTTCCGCAAAGTGAACCCGCCATCATTCAGAGGGGCTTTGGACCCGGACCAAGCCGATGAATGGATTAAGAGCATGGAGAAGATTTTCTCGGTGATCGCTTGCACTGAGGAACAGAAGGTGACCTTTCCTGCCTACATCTTTGCCGAGGCGGATGCACGAGTTTTGGTGGACTAGCACGAAGGCGCTAGAAGCGTGAAACCTTGATCAATTGGGAATTGTTCAAGGCCTACTTCTACGAGAAGTACTTCCCAGAATCGGTGAGGAATGCTAAAGACATAGAGTTCATGAAGCTAACCCAAGGAGAGATGAGTGTTGCACAATACACTGCGAAGTTTGAGGAGCTAATCAAATTTTCAAGGGTTTTCCAAGGGAATCCCGATGAAGTATGGAAATGTGTCAAATATGAAGCCAGGCTGAAGGCAGAACTTAATGTCGCTGTTGCACACATGGAGATTAGGGACTTCCCTACCCTAGTCAACAAGTGTCGCATTCTTGAGGAAGGCGACAAGAAGCTGAGGGTATCGAGAGCCGAGAATTTCACCAAGAAGCTGGCACCACAAGCCCCAAGGTTCAAGCCGCAGCACAAACATCAATCCGGGACATACTTCAATCCGCAGTACAATCAGCGGGTCAAGCTGCAGTTCGAGCCACCCTCTAGACCACCGATCAAACCACAAGGCCCCGAGGATAACTTTCAACATGAAAGATCATATGGCCCAAAGGAGGAGGCATCTCAAGATAACCCCGTCATCATTTGCCCAAAGTGTGGGAAGAACCATGGCGATCGCCCCTGTTTAGCTGGACAAAGAGTGTGCTTTAGGTGCGGCAAGCCGGGGCACATGATTAAGGATTGCAATGTGAAGCACCCACAACTGAATGCCACGTTCAGACCCCAACGCCAAGGACGAGTATTCACAATCAATGTTGGAGATACCTCCCATTCTGACGCTCAAAGTGAGGATGCGATATATGGTAAGAATTTTTGGTTGTAGAAGCCTCGTAAGCCCTTTATACATGTACGAATTTCGAGGGCGAAATTCTTTTTAAGGAGGGGAGTAATGTAACACCCCGATTTTTCTGTCCGAGGGAAATGACCAAAATGCCCCTGAGGTCATTTCCTGACCCGAGTTCGAGGGTAACCAACTCGGTCGTCCTCGAAGGGTCAACTCAATGTTTGAAGGGGATTGAATGGCCTTTGAATGCTTCCGGAAGCGAAAATCTCGTTTTCAAGTAGCAGGGTCAAAATGACCAAAATACCCTATAGCGTTTTACGCGGGTAAAGGTGCCGTTTGAGCGGAACTTTCCCCAGAGGTTTAAAAACATGTTTTCATGTGTCTAGAAGTCTCTGTTCAAGTCCCGGTGGCCCCGGGCAGTTTTAGTGCAAAATTACGATTTTGCCCCTAGAATAGTGTTTTTGAGCTTAATCACGTAATTAAGCAAACCTAAGCAATATTAGGCACTAAACGAACATTAACATATTTCCCTAATTAATCTAGTGTCAAAATAATTTATTAAAGTTAATTAAAATCTAAAATTACTTAGATTAAACTTAAATCCCTTTTTAGAACTCAAGACTCCTAGTCTTGGAATCTTGAATAGTATTTTCTCTCTCCAATTCCTTAAATCAAGGAAATGTGTCTAGAGTTGTTTAGACTCTAAATTGAGGATTTAACTCACTAATGGTGCAAGACCACTCCTTAATTATGTCTAGACCACCTTAATTATCCATTTCCCTTACCTAAACACTTTCTTACAAATTCCTAATCTTAAGCATAATCAAAGATACACCTAAACACAACTCTAAACCACAATTAAAATGCAACTAAACCTCTCCCAAATCTGATGCACATGGCCGAAATTCTCTTCCCCATTGACCACATGTTTAATTATTTTCTCACTCAAAGAACCATGCTTGAGGCCATACCTTGAACCATACCTTACCATACTTTGAGCCATACCTCACCATGCCTCAAGAACACATTATCTCACCTCATGGAACTCATGGGATGCCCTCCAATCTGCACCCTCATGGCCAAAACCTCTTCACTCATTCACACCCTCCATTTGTTTCATTTCTCTATAAATAGAATGCCTTGAGGACCTTGCACCACTTTTAGATCATTTGCTAAGTTTAGGAGCACTCAAAGCTTTTCTTTTTCTCTCAAAGTTCTTGTGTTCTTCAAGTTCTTCAAGTTCTTCATCTTCTTCATCTTCTTCTTCCATCTTCAAGTTCATCACACCAAGTAGGGATTTTCTTTCATGTATTCTTTTCTTCAAAGTTCTTGTTTCAAGCTTGATGTTCATAGTTTCTCTTGTCTCTTTCTAGAACTTCATTTCCACTCCTTTTTCCTTTTCATCTTCGGCCATAGACCTTGGAGAACAAAGGAATGAGAGCTTGATGATGAGAGTTTCATGATGATGTTCATCACTTGAAACAAACTCTAGAGCTTGATCTTTGTTCTTGAACAAAAATGTTTCTAGTTCTTCCTTTCTTGAACTCTTGAGAACTTTAGCTTTGATGATGTTTTAAAATGGCTCTATGAACTCAATGATGAGGACTCATGATGTTGGTGTTAATATATCATCAAGATCATGAACTTTAGAGTTTTGAAATGTTCCTTTTTTCTTCTTGATGATTTCGGCCATTTCCATTAATTTTCTAGGCTTCATGGTTTGATTTCCTAAAAATATTATGTTAAGTTTTAAAGGACTCTAAGCTTGACTTTACCTTGTTTGGGTGAGTTTGGGTTATGGTTTAAATTCCTTTAAAGTCTTGTTAAGAGCTCTAGAAAAATAAAATGAACTTGCATAATTTATTTTATGCTTGCATTCATATTTACATTCTTGCTATGCATCTTTACTTTCTAGCTATCACCTAAGAACATAAAGATTAAAATGGAACTTGTATCATCACTTAATTTAATTCTCGAAGCCTTTCTATTTCGGCCTTAAAGTCGATTGTTGTTGGGCCAAGAACACTAAAATAAAGAATTGAACCTTGCATATTTACTTTCAAGCTTGCACGTTTAAGTTTATGTCTCGCATATTTACTTTCAAGCTTGCACGTTTAAGTTTATGCCGTGCATATTTAAATTTAAGTCATCACTTTACTTTGTAAGCAAGATTAAAAATGAAAAGCATGAGCACGTTTAGTTTATGTCGTAACTTAAGAACCTAGAGCTCAAAGACTTGCCCATTTCATTCCAAGATAAAGTTAAATGTGAATGCATTCCTTGAATGCATAATTTCGGCCAAGTAGTGATGATGGACTTGCAATGAGTCTTCATCTAGCTACTAGGACCAATAGTCTATGTTTCAAGTTTTCCCTAAAGCCTTACAAATTTTTATAAGGTTATATCGTCACAAGTTGTGATTTCATTCTCGTTTAGGGGATGGGATATGTTTTGGTCACTGACCTAAGGCTTCACTTAGCCTTTTGATGAATTAAAATGATTTGCAAAGAGTTTTTAGAAGTTCTAGATCGTTTCCAAGAGAAACTAGTTAACTTATGTACCTAGAAACGTCAATTTAACTCTCTTATTAAAGTTAAATGTTTTCGGTTCTGATATGATGAGTGTGATGCTGTATGATGATGTTTTGATGTGTTAGAATGTGTGAAAATATCATATGATAATGTGGAAATGATTCTAGGCATAATAGGTAAGAAACTAGCTAACTAGAAATACCGTAAAGCTAGAATTTAACATAGTTTTGACCCATTTATTTTTGGAACCTATCCAAACTGTTTTAGTGGGAGAACAATCAGATTAGGATTGTTTAGACATGAAAAACTTGGTAACATTTGGATTAGAATTGAATTTTAGCACCTATAGGGAAACTAGTAACTAGAAAACCGTAAAAATGTAAATGTAGAACTCTTAGAACATTTAGTTTTCTGGATTCTGTCCAGCAATGTTACAACATGATAAATGTGATCTATAATTAGTTCTTAAGCATAGGAATGTTTCATAATTGATTTAGATTTAATTTATAGTGCCTTAGGCGAAGATGGAACCGAGAAAGGGTCTAAAACGTAAGTTCTAGGACCCCGTAACCACAAGTTAGAAATTCTGCCCTATGCTTTTCAGATTTGAGTATGAATATGAGAATAAGGAGTGATGATTAATTATGAGCCCTTAGGTGCATAAAATATGAACGACAGATGTTAGAGAACTATATCTCAAGATTAAGACCCGTAAGGGTCAAGGCATAAGCTACCGTAAGGGTAAGCGTTTGAATGTTCTATGATGATGCACGTGGTATGTAAATGATGATGATGATATTCATATGAGGAATTCATGCGGATATATGTTTTATTACGAGAACAACTTAAGCATGTGATCTCTGATGAGAGTGTATAGTATTGATGTGTTGATGCTCCCGCCACGATGCGTTATGTAAAATTATGATATTATGATGCTTACGATGCATATGATGAATATGATGCCCTATGTTGATGTTGAATGGCTATGCATGCTCTATATGTTTCGTGGCATAAAGCAAGTTTGAAGGAAATCCGGTGTATGCCGTTACTGTTGCCAATTTCCCATCAAACTTGAGAATTTGAGAAAAGTTTGTGAAAACTCCTGGGTGACACCGGTTCGGCCGAGCACCCCCAGGATAGGTTCTAGGTGACACCGGTTCGGCCGAGCACCCCCAGAACAGATGTGACATAGTACTGAGACGCATTTCTCCCGCTACGGTGGGGAGGAAACAAATCCATGAGGGTATTGACATTGAGCTTGCCAAAGCGGACAATTCGCTGTGTACTAGATACCAGTAAAGCGTTTCAAAGAAGGAAATGATCCTAAGATAGGTGATCCAAGAAAGTTATGTATACCCCCTCTATTAGCCCATGTTAAATCTAGTGACGACTAGTTAGGATTGAGCTCATTCCTAGGCGATAGGTGAGACGTAGTTTGGTGACCAGATTATCGCTGGGCTGGTGAATCGATTGGACTTTTGGTGGATATGTTAAGAGGATGGTGTTTAAGAAAAAGAACTTAAGAGTTTTAGTTATGAGAAAGATGTCACATGAAAAGTACTATGCCTTTTATGCCACATATATGATCTATGTTTCTTTATGATGTGCCCAAGTATTACGATTTACGTGTTAATGTGCATATGGTATTGTCATGCATTCATCAAATATCTGTCGCATTCATGTCATTAAGACACATACTAAAAGACACCCACTTCGGATAAATAGATTTGTAAAGCCTAAAACCAATCCTTATGCATGTACACCTTTTTCATAATTAAAACCGAGGTGGCTGGGGACGACGACGATGACACTAGTGTTAGAGTCGGGAATCCCTACTGAGAATCTCGAATGAGTTTCTCATCCCTTCCTTTTCTTCTGTGTCGTCTCTAGACGACGATTACAACGAGGCTCGTGACTTCTTTTGAGGCGCGCGCTTAAGGGACACACTAGTAGATGGAGCAGAGGGTCGCTGCGGAGGCATAGATAGCTTAGCTTTTAGGTTGACACTTATCTAACCTCATAGATGGATAAGGATGACTTCACTTATATGGGCATGTTTTGATGTAAACGATGGTACAATGATGTTAGTAGTGTACAATGATGTTAGTAGTCTATGTATCTACGACGATGTGATGATATTATGATTGTTATGTATAATACTATGTTTCATGATTATCAATGGTGTGGTTACTTTTTCTTGCACGTGATGGTTATGATGAACATTAGGTTAGTGTGCGGCTCGCGTTTTGCTTTCAAGTTTCAAAAAGAAAAATTTATTCGTATTTTCCGCTAAGTATTTTAATGAAAGGTTGTAAGAAATGAGACTAAAAGAGTAATAGACTAATGATTAACCTAAATATGTTCTAGAGTATTGGGTTAAAAATTAGGATGTTACAGACGACATGGAAGAAGAGGAAGGGATGAGAAACTCATTAAGATTCTCAGTAGGGATTCCTGACTCTAACGTAAATGTCATCATCGTCGTCCCCAGCCACTTCGGTTTTAATTATGAAAAAGGTGTACATGCATAAGGATTGGTTTTAGGCTTTTCAAATCTATTTATCCGAAGTGGGTGTCTTTTAGTATGTGTCTTAATGACATGAATGCAACAGATATTTGATGAATGCATGACAATACCATATGCACATTAACACGAAAGTCGTAATACTTGGGCACATCATAAGGAAACATAAATCATATACGCGGCATAAAAAGGCATAGTACTTTTCATGTGACATCTTTCTAAAAACTCTTAAGTTCTTTTTCTTGAAGATCACCCTCTTAACATATCCACCAAAAGTCCAACCGATTCACCAGCCCGGCGATAATCTGGTCACCAAACTACATCTCACCTATCGCCTAAGAATGAGCTCAATCCTAACTAGTCATCACTAGATTTAATATGGGCTAATAGAGGGGGCATACTTAATTTTCTTGGATCACCTATCTTAGGATCATTTCCTTCTTTGAAATGCTCTACCGGTATCTAGTACACAGCGAATTGTCCGCTTTGGCAAGCTCAATGTCAATACCCTCACGGATTTGTTTCCTCCCCACCATAGCGGGAGGAATGCGTCTCAGTGTTACGTCACATCTATTCTGGGGGTGCTTGGTCGAACCGGTGTCATCCAGAACCTTTCCTGGGGGTGCTCGGCCAAACCGGTGTCACCCAGGAGTTTTTACAAACTTTTCTCAAATTCTCAAGTTTGATGGGAAATTTGTCAGCATAATGGCGTTCATCGGATTTCCTTCAAACTTGCTTTATGCCACGAAACTTGTAGGACATGCACAACCATTCATCATCATCATAAGACATCAAATCATTCTCATACTTTCACTAGCAACATTAAAAGTTCGTTATGCACTTGGTCCTACGGTATCTTATGCTCCGACCCTTACGGGCCCTAAACTCGTGATGTAGTTAACCTATCATCTCCTATCAAAATTTTATGCACCTAAGGGTTCTCTCTTATCAAAACTTATCATTTATTTATGCTCTCAATTAAATCTGAACATTACCATTCCTTAGGGGCAGCGTTATAAACTTATGATTATGGGGTTCTAGAACTTGCGTTTTAGACCCTTTCTTGGTTCTGTCTTCGCCTAAGGTGCTATAAGTTAAACCTAAACCAATTATGAGTCATTCCTACATCAAGGAACTAATTATAAACCATGTTCTCTACTTTATAAGGTTTGAAACACCCTATTAATTAACCAGATACACCTAGGTTGAATCTGATTAATGACTAGACTTTACTCCTTGCTTTGGTTCTTTCTTCATAATTTGAAAATACTTAGTGAAATTACGAGCCATTTTTTTTTTTAAACACATAATTGAAAACATGAGCCGAGTACAATGTGAACGAGTAAGCGGGGTATAATAAGACGTTTAAGAATATATCACATCATATCACTTAGGCTCCATCATATAACATCCATAAGCACATTATAGCATATATTTACATACAATAACCTCACTCAAAGGGGTGGGTTATGTTCATACATCATTATCTTATGCAAACCCATAAAAGAAAATATACTTAAGGAAATACATGCCCCTAAACTAGATAACTCCATAAGCCGGGAAGGTTATCCTAAAACTAGGGTGCATGATCACACATAAATCTACTAAGAACCTTCTATGGCCAGTGTCCTGAAATGGGGAATAAATCGATCCATCGATGAGCTCCCTGACGGACACACGAGATGCACCAGTCGGGTCGCATGGACGGCCTTCTCGCTAAGCTCGGCTGAACAACTGTTCCCTCACTCCTCTCTCTTACACCTGTGGGAGTAGGACCAGAGCCGTCAGAATATACATGAGTAGGAGTGTCCTCACGAAGGATCGGTTTGAGAATATCTCGCCTCGGGAACATACTGAAATCCATGGACAGCAGATGAAGCGGGATAAGAACGTAACATCCTTTCATCAAGTGGACGTGCATGTTCGAAAACCATTTCATCGCCATAGGGAGAAGTAGGAGAAAATCGATAACTAGGGACAGGATGTGCAAATGGACGACCTATGTAAATAAAAACACGAATCAAGCAGACCTCCTTCAAAATGATACGAGCGATGCAATCGGATCATAGTGGAATTCCCAAGTAGGGGTATCAACGAACAGACGAATGTCGCCATTTGAATCTGGAGACAATGACGGAAATAAAGAAAAGGGAGTGAGAATCTTGCTAAAGAATTCTCAGAGGGTACCTCCTTCTACAAAGGTCATCATCAAAGTCCCAGGAACCTCGGGATTATTCTAAAATAGTGAGCATGCAAAGATTCATTTTAAGTTCTGACAAATACTTAACCGAGGTTCGTCAATTTTTAATCATGCCTTATAATGCATCTTATTCTTAACATGTCATATTTACAATGAACATTTCCTTTATCATTACATCATATTCCTCATCATCATTATCAAAATAACATGCATAAAAGAACGTCATATAATATTAGCTACACATGGACACAGTGCACATATTTCATTTCTTTAGTGCCTTTGATGACTTAAAATCTTATCATCATCATTATTTTCCTTGGGCCACCCTATACTCCACCCTTTTGGGAGTAATTTAGGTTATGAGCTCATATTTTACTAGTCGTCACTAGCATATACTTATCCCTTTTGATAAGCTAAAGTCCCGACTCTACCCTTTTGAGAGAACAGGTTAGGGGGCTAAAATCACCTTTTTCACCACCTATAGTCCGATGGTTCCAAAGGATCATTTTCTTATAAGTTTAAGTCATCATTAAATCTTTGCATGTTATATCATAATACAATTCATAAACATCATAACATTTTCTCATTTATAGTCTTAAGCTAGAATAATATATATCAACTGTAATCATGCATATGGGAGATTCCCGGAAAGAGAGGTGGGTCACAATGGACACGCTTAAATACCAAGTCTTTCCTTAGCCGTAACCTTTCCAAATTACGCTTACAATGATACACTTTCTTCTAGCAACAAAGGTAAATTTTACATAATAAAGAACATTTCATGTACAAGCATTCTCATTATTTGCAACAACAACTATAACATGCAAGCCGGAAATCATTCAATGATATCAAGTACTTAATAAGCATCCAATCCTTACATAGAATTATCAATTATAGAACTAATTAGTTACTAAACCAATTATGAATCATTCTCTTAACAATAAACTATAATTATCACAACTTCAATCATATCAAATCATTATCACACATTGATACTAAACTCAGATCAGTGGCCGAATCATGAACCTCATGCAATTACATAGAATCATATTTTAAGTGCATATAAAATACTAGTTCCTGTAAAATCCTTGCAAAGCCTTAAAACTCATTTAGAAACTAGTTCTTTTGTCAAATTTGGGAGGATCTTCACAATTAAAATTCTCACTTAAGATAAAAGGAGTAAGTCTTGAGCTTTAGAGATTTAGGTGACATCTTAGGATTATAAACATGCTATACAACCTTATTTTAATCTTATCTTTATAAGGTGATAGCTTGGAATTATAAACATGATATGCAATTCCATTTCTTTATCTTTAAGATTTAAGGTGATGACTTGAAAATTAAACATGATGCAAGAACTTGAAATATAAACATGATACAAGAACTGGAGCGCGTAATCCCATACAGACCAAAGAGAGAGGGAGAAGAGAATATTAAGAAACCTGAGCGTGTAGTCCGCACAGACCAAGAGAGGAGAAGAGAATATTAAGAAACCTGAGCGGCGGTAGTCCACACAGACCAGTAGTAGGAGAAGAGAATATTATTATTACATCTTTTTAAGCTCCAATCTCAAGACTTTTTAAAGAATAAATTCTTTAACTCCAATAATCATATTTCTTTGCTTGTGATACATGGGCAAGTCTTTGAGCTCTAGGATCTTTAGGTGATGGCATAAAATAAACATGCCATGCTGATTCTTTTTAGCCATTATAAAATATAGTGAGAGCATAAATTAAATATGAGATGCAACCTCTTTATTATCTTGAAAGATTAAGTGATGACTTGAAACATAAACATGAGATACAAGCTTGGAATTTAAACATGAGAAATGCAAGTTCATTTATTCATTCTTGAAAATTTAGTGATGACATAGAAGGTAAACATGGTTATGCAAAGCATAAACTTAATCATGGATGCAAATTCATTTTGTTTCTTTACTAGAGCTCCTTCAAGACTTTAAAAGAATTATAAATTCAACCCAATAAATATCTTAACAAGAAATAAAACATAAAAGGAAAATACATCTTTCAAGTTCTAAACTAAAAATCTTTGTTTTAGCATCATAAAGCATTATTCTTTAAAGTTTTGCATCAAGTGGAATTTTCAAGCTTTAGAGGCCTAACTTGTGATGGATTTACAACCCACCCTCAAGGTCCTCATCATCAAGACATCATCTTAGTTCCACCTAGGCCATATGGTTGAATTGGTTAAAGAAAAATTGAAGAGGAAAACCAAAATGAAAAGCTAAGGCAAGTTCATAATTTCATCATTTTGAGCTAAAAACACAACTCCTCAAAGCATAGAAATAAATTTAGAAACTACTCCCTACCTAATCTGAGTTGAAGAAGAGGAAGAGAAATTGGTTTCTTGAAGTGAAATGAAACAAAATCTCTTTGAAAAATTGAAGAAATTCAGCCAAAGAGGAGGAAGAAAGAAAGTTTTTGGTGCTCCTAAAAACTAGTTATGAACCAAGCATTCCAAGACCACTCAAGCAAGCCTATTTATAGAAGATTTTGAGGCTTCTAATTGGCCAAAATGATGAGGTAGTGGACGGAATTTTGCAGGAGAAATAAGGGAGGAAAAATCATTTTAGACAAAGTTGTATGAAATTAAGGAATTATGTCTCTTATGGTGACATTTTGGCATTTTGTTTTAGTGCAACTTTTGGCAATAATTCAGCTGCATAATGGCATCAATAATTTCGTCCATTACAGCCCAAAGAAGTGAAATTTGTGTGTTCCATGCATTATTTAGGTGTAGGCAAGGTATTCATGTAATTTAGAGAATTTACGGTTAAGGGTTTAAGTGAATTAGTAAGCAATTTGGGTGTTTTTGAGCAATTTTGGGTTCTAATCAATCTAAATACATAATTTTGACTCTAGATTAATATTTAGAATTTAATAAGCTTTAATTTGAGCCTAATATTGCTTAGGTTTTGATATCTGAATCAAAAATCCCGAAATTCGCAAAACTGCCCAAAAACAGGGGCAAAATCGTATTTTCACTTAAAAATTGCCCGAGGCCACCCGAGCTTAACCAATGGTTAATCATGGCTTAAAAACATATTTTAAAACATTTTAGTGAGGTTCGCCTATCGGCACGCACATCTGAGTTAAAACAACAACAGGGCGTTTTGGTCATTTCGCGCGTCGGAACTCAAAATTGAGATCCTTCTGCTCTATTAACACACATAACACAATCAATCCCTTATTATCCTCAAAATATCCCCTTGAGAATAGGTGGGGCCCACGATCCTCATTTTCTGAGTAAAATAACTTCAGGGGCATTTTGGTCATTTTATACTGTCATGAAATTGGGATTTGCGACTCTCGCATGAATCGTTCCTAACCTCTCTTCTAATGTTATATTCCTTTATTGAGGATTGTTCGGCCTCAAATCTTATGTAATAATTACCTACGGTAATTCGGTAATTGAGTAATTTCTAATGACAGTAAAAATTACAGTAAAAATTGGGGCGTTACAAGGTTGCTGGACAGATTCTAAGAATTAAATGTTCTAAGAGTTCTAGAATTGCGATTTTACGGTTTTCTAGTTACTAGTTTCTCTATAGGTGCCAAAATTCATTCCTACTTCAAATGTAACCAAATTTTTCATGATTAATCAATCCTAATCTGATTATATTCCCATTAAAACAGTTTGGGTAGTGTCCATAAATAAATAGGTTAAAACTATGCTAAATCTTGACTTTACAGTTTTCCTAGAAAGCTAGTTTCTCTTTTAACATGCCTAAATGTGTTCCTACCTCATCATACATAATTTTCACACATCATAACATCATCATACAGCAGCAACCCATCATGGAAGAACCGAAACATTAAATCCCAAAAAGATACATAACTAGATATCTTTAAAACATATAAGTGCTAGTTTCTCTTGGAATCATCTTCAAGGCTTCTAAAACTCTTTTGCAAATCATTTATTTTGTAAAAGAGACTAAAAACATCCTTAGGTTAATGACCACTTAATCCCTCCTTCAAAATAGTTGAGTTCTTAGAACCTTGTTGGTCTTGAACTCAAACAAATTCATGAGACTTATAAGGATTCTTAAAACTTGGCTTGTTGGTCCTTGAAGCTAGATGAAACTCATTCCAAGTTCATCTTCACTTCATGGCCGAAATCATGCATTCAAAGAATGCTCCCTCATTAAAATTTAACTTGAGATAAAATGGGCAAGTCTTTGAGCTCTAAGATCTTTTAAGTGATGACATAATTTAAACATGCTATGCACTTCATTTTTATTCTTCATTACAAAATAAAGTGAGAGCTTAAAGTAAACGTGCAAGACTTGAATATAAAAATGAAAGGCTTAAAATAAATATACAAGACTTGGAATATAAATATGCAAGGCTTGAAATATAAATATGCAAGTTCATTTCTTTATTTTAGTGTTCTAGGCCCAAAGAACAATCGACTTTAAGGCTGAAATAGAAAGGCTTTGAGATTTAGTTAGGTGATAGTGCAAGTTCTCATTTTAAATCTTTACGTTCCTTAGTTATTAAAGTAAATATGCTAAGCAAGAATGTAAATATGAGATGCACTCCATTCTTTATCCTTTAACTTTAAGTGATGGCTTGGAAATCAAATATGAATGCAAAGCTCAAAATAAACATGCAATGCATAAACTTGAATTTAAATATGAATGCTAGTTCATTTTATTTCTTATTAGAGCTCATACAAGACTTTAAAGGAACTTAAACCTCAACCCAAACTCATCATGACAAGATAAAGTAAAACAAGAGTGAACCTCTAGGGTTCTTTAAACACAAAGTTTCTTTTCTTGGAATGTAAACATAAATAACATTTTTATTAAGACTCAAGCTCTAGAGGCCTCATTATGATGAACACATAGTCATCATCTAGAAGCTCTCATCATCAAGCCATTGTGAGTTCCCTTGACCAACATGGCCGAAATCATAAAGAAAGAAAAAGAAGAAGAACCAAAATTGTTGGAGAAGAAAAGAAACATTTGGAACTCTAGAGACCATGATCTTGATGATGCATTAACACCAACATCATGAGCTCTCATCATTGAGTTCATATTAACCATTTTAAAATATCATCAAAGTGAAAGGTTTCAAAGATTCAAGAAGAAAACTAAAAACATCTTTAACTCAAGATCAAAGATCAAGCTTTAGAGATTGTTCAAGTGATGAACATCATCATGAAACTCTCATCATCAAGCTCTCATTTCTTTGATTCACAAGCCTCATGGCCGAAAAACAGAGGGGAGTGGAAGAAGAAAAGAAGTTCTAAAAAGGATTCAAGAGAAACTATGAACACCTAAAGAAATTAAGAACTTTAAATGAAAGAACTTTTGAAAGAAAATCCCTACCTAGTGATTAGGAGGTTGGAATGAGAGAAGAGGATGAAGAACTTGAAGACTTGAACTTGAGAGAAAAAGGAAGCTTTGAAGTGTTTCTTTTAAAACTTACACTTAGCAAATGAACCCAAAATGATACAAGTTCACCCAAGCAAGCTATTTATAGAGAAATGAAACAAATGAAGGGTGCAAATGGAGGGGGAGGCTTCGGCCATGCAGAATGGAGGGAACCCATGAGTTCCATGAGGTGAGATAATGTGGTCTTGAGGCATGGTGAGGTATGGTTCAAAGTATGGTGAAGTATGGTTCAAGGTATGGCCTCAAGCATGGTTCTTTGAGTGAGAAACAATTCAACATGTGAGGTAATAGGGAGAGAGGTGGCCGAATGTGCATCAGCCATGGGGGGAGGGTTTCTTGCATTTTAATTGTGATTTAGAGTTGTGTTTAGGTGTATCTTTGATTAGGATTAAGATTAGGAGTTTGTCAGAAAGTGTTTAGGTGAGAAAATGGGTAATTAAGGTTGTCAAGACATAATTAAAGAGTGTTCTTGCATCATTAGTGAGTTATAAATTCATTTTAGTGTATAAACAATTCTAGACACAATTCCTTGATTTAAGGAATTGGAGAGAGAAAACACTATTTAAGATTCCAAGAGTGAAATCTTGAGTTTTAGAAAAGGGATTTAAATCTAATCTAAGCAATCTTAGGTTCTAATTAATTTTAATGATTTAATTTGACTCTAGATTAATTATGGAAATTAATTAATCTTCGTTTAGAGCCTAATATTGCTTAGGTTTGCTTAATCACATCGTTAAGCTCAAAAACACTATTCTAGGGACAAAATCGTAATTTTGCTCTAAAACTGCCCGGGACTGTCGGGACTCAAACAGATGTTTTGAAACATGTAAAAACATGGTTTTGAACCTCTGGGGAAAGTTTCGGGCTCAAACGGCACATTTACCCACGTAAAACGCTATAGGGGTATTTTGGTCATTTTGACCAAATCATGAAAAATGAGACTTTCGCCTCCAGAACCACTCAAGGGTCATTCAATCCCCTTCAAACATTGAGTTGGCCCTTCGAGGACTGCCGGGTCGGCCATCCTCGAATTCCAGGCCGAAAATGACCTCAAGGGCATTTTGGTCATTTTCTACTCAGACAGAAAATCGGGGCGTTACACCAATTATGGGTGATTCCTATATGTTTACCAAGTGTTAAAATTCATTTTTACTTAAGCATCACATGCTGTAATAGAAAGTATATTTTCGTTTTAAAGAGTCCTAGAATTCACATTTCCGGGTTCTTTCTAGTTACTAGACTTTCCTTTAATAGTCATAAATAATTAACATACCCATTAATAACAATTTCTGCATGTTAAGAGCACTCCAAACAACATACATCAATTTTGGAAATTTTTGAACCAAAACCAAAATCTAATTCCCTAAGAGCATACAAAATTGTGAAGCAAGCATTTCTAGTGACTAGTCTTTTTTAGAATTAATTCTTGATCGAGGAATGCCCTCATAATCAATTCTTATCCTTATGGTAACATAATTAATATTCTTAGATCAGTAGCATAATTAGAGAGCTTAATAAAAGGATGTTTACATTTAATAAGATATATATTCCATTAGTCAAAGTTCTCATGTGAGTTGAAAGAGTGAGTCTTGAGCACTAGGTTAATTAAGTGATGGCATAAATTTAAACTTGCAATGCGAACTTCATTTTTAATCTTGGCATTATAGGGTGTTGGCAAGAAAAACATAAATATGCTATGCAAGGCTTGAATATAAATATGATAATGCAAGCTCTAGTTTTAATCTTTAAGTATAGGTGATGATTTGAAAAGTAAATATGCTAGGCAAGGAAATGTAAATATGAATGCAAATCCAATTCTTTATTTTAGTGCTCTAGGCCCCTTAGAGTATTTACTCTAAAAAAACAATCAACTTTAAGGTTGAAATAGGAAGGCTTTGAGTTAATTATTTAGGCGATATGAAAATGCAAGCTCTCATTTTAATCTTTAAGTTTAGGTGATGGCTTGAAAAGTAAATACTAGGCAAGAAATGTAAATATGAATGCAAGTCCAATTCTTTATTTCAGTGCTCTAGACCCCATTGAGTATTCATTCTAAATCAACAATTAACTTTAAGGTTGAAATAGGTAGGCTTCGAGTTAATTATTTAGGTGATGACATAAATGTAAATATGAGATGTAATCCATTTATTATTTTTTTGAGTCCTAGGCTCAAGACTACCATTTAACTCCTTAAAACAACATAATATCTTTGTTTACCGAAAACTCTTAAAAGTGAAACCTTCAAGCTTTAGAGGTCAAATAAATGATGGTCTTACAACCAACATCCAAGATCCTCATCGTCAAGCCATGGTTTTTCAATAACAAGGCCATTATGGCCCAAAAAAAAAGAGGAAAGAGAAAGGAAAATAAAGAGCCAAAAAAGAAGATGAGGAAGGAAGAATCAACATTATAACATCTCAATCTAAGAGTAAAACAAAAGAAAAGAATAGAAATCTTTAAAACATACTCCCTACCAAAGGTATTTTTCTTTTGAAAAGAGAAAAGCTTAGTCTTGAAAATGAGATGAGAAGAATAAATCTTCCTTGGAGCTTCAAAGGGGTTTTCAGCCAAGAAAGAAAAGAAAGAGGAAGGAATGTGTGTCTTGGATTTGATCTTGGAAGTGGAGGGGTTATGTGTTTAAAGGAATATCTATGGTAGTTGTGTGGTGGTTTGGGGGTTGTGAAGTGGTGGAGTGTGGTGGCTCTTGGAAGGTTAGAGAAGAAGAAGAAGAAGAACTCTTTAAGCTTAAAGAAAGAAAACTTGAAGTTGCAAATATGAGCAAGTGTTCTTGCAAGCTTCCCTTGATGCCTATTTGTAGAAAAATGAAACACAAGGGGGGTGCAATGGGGGGAGTGGCTAGCGGCCTTTTGAAGGGCAAGGAAGAGAAAAAAAAATCTCTTTGCATGGCATGGCTTTGGGCATGGCTAGGTATGGCCTTAAGCATGGTTCTTTGAATATGTACAATTTCAACATATGATGGAATAAATAGAGGAGGGTGTGGCCGGTTTCATTAAGGGGTTTTAGGGAGGAGATTTTATTATGTCATTTGTGTTATAACATGGTTTAGGGAATAGGTTTGATTAGGTAATTGATTAGGAATTGTAATTAGGTGTTTTAGTGAGAAAGTAAATGATCAAGGCTACTCAAGACAAGGTTAAGGAGTGTTCTTGCTTGATTAATGCAAATCCACCTTTATTAGGGAGGAATCTCATCATGTCACCATTTCCATAATTTAAGAAAATTAAAATAGAGATTTTACTATTCATGAAAATGTGACATAAAGTCTTAAAGCAAGAAAAGGATTTTGAGTTTCTCTAAGCAATCTTAGGTTCTAATTATCCGTAATTAATTATTTTGTCTCTAGATTAGTAATTAGAATTTATTAATCTTTAATTAGAGCCTAATATTGCTTAGGTTTCGTTAATCATATCATTAAGCCCAAAATGCACTAGTCGGGGGCAGAACGGTAATTTTTCACAAAAACCTCTCGGGACTACCCAGGCTCAACTAGATGTTAAATATCACTTCAAACTTTTGGGTGAAGTTTGTAACACCCCGATTTTTCTGTCCGAGGGAAATGACCAAAATGCCCCTGAGGTCATTTCCTGACCCGAACTCGAGGGTAACCAACTCGGTCATCATCGAAGGGTCAACTCAATGTTTGAAGGGGATTGAATGGCCTTTGAATGCTCCCGGAAGCAAAAATCTCGTTTTCCGCAGATTCGGGTCAAAATGACCAAAATACCCTCAGTAGCGCTTACGCGGGTAAAGGTGCCGCTTGAGCCCAAACTTTCCCAGAGGTTTAAAAACACGCTTTCATGTGTCTAGAGGTCTCTGTTCAAGTCCGGTGGTCTGGCAGTTTTAGTGCAAAATTACGATTTTGCCCCTAGAATAGTGTTTTTGAGCTTAATGACGTAATTAAGCAAACCTAAGCAATATTAGGCTCTAAACGAAGATTAATTTATTTCCCTAATTAATCTAGAGCCAAAATAATTTATTGAAGTTAATTAGAACCTAAAATTGCTTAGATTAAACTTAAATCCCTTTTTAGAACTCAAGACTCCTAGTCTTGGAATCTTGAATAGTATTTTCTCTCCAATTCCTTAAATCAAGGAAATGTGTCTAGAGTTGTTTAGACTCTAAATTGAGGATTTAACTCACTAATGGTGCAATACCACTCCTTAATTATGTCTAGACCACCTTAATTATCCATTTTCCTTACCTAAACACTTTCTTACAAATTCCTAATCTTAAGCATAATCAAAGATACACCTAAACACAACTCTAAACCACAATTAAAATGCAAGAAATCCTCCCCCATGGGCTGATGCATTTCGGCCACCTCATGCCCCTTTGACCACATGTTAAATTATTTTCTCACTCAAAGAACCATGCTTGAGGCCATACCTTGAACCATACCTCACCATACTTTGAACCATACCTCACCATGCCTCAAGACCACATTATCTCACCTTATGGAACTCATGGTCTCCCTCCCCATCTGATGGCCGAAACCTCCTCCTCACTTTGCACCCTCCATTTGCTTCATTTCTCTATAAATAGATGGCCTTGGGAAGCTTGCACCACTTTTTAGATCATTTGCTAAGTTTAGGAACACTCAAAGCTTTTCTTTTTCTCTCAAAGTTCTAGTGTTCTTCAAGTTCTTCAAGCTCTTCAAAGTTCTTCATCATCTTCATCTTCTTCTTCTTCCATCTTCAAGTTCATCACACCAAGTAGGGATTTTCTTTCATGTATTCTTTTCTTTAAAGTTCTTGTTTCAAGCTTGATGTTCATAGTTTCTCTTGTTTCTCTTTAGAACTTCATTTCCACTCCTTTTCCCTTTTCATTTTCGGCCATAGGCCTTGGAGAACAAAGGAATGAGAGCTTGATGATGAGAGTTTCATGATGATAATCATCACTTGAAACAAACTCTAGAGCTTGATCTTTGTTCTTGAGCAAAAATGTTTCCAGTTTTTCCTTTCTTGAACTCTTGAGAACTTTAGCTTTGATGATGTTTTTAAATGGCTCTATGAACTCAATGATGAGGACTCATGATGTTGGTGTTAATATATCACCAAGATCATGAATTCTAGAGTTTTAAAATGTTCCTTTTTCTTCTTGAAGATTTCGGCCATTTCCTTAAATTTTTCTAAGCTTCATGGTTTGATTTCCTAAAAATATTATGTTAAGTTTTAAAGAACTCTAAGCTTGACTTTACCTTGTTTGGATGAGTTTGGGTTATGGTTTAAATTCCTTTAAAGTCTTGTTAAGAGCTCTAGAAAGATAAAATGAACTTGCATAATTTATTTTATGCTTACATCCATATTTACATTCTTGCTATGCATCTTTGCTTTCTAGCTATCACCTAAGAACATAAAGATTAAAATGGAACTTGTATCATCACTTAATTTAATTCTCGAAGCCTTTCTATTTCGGCCTTAAAGTCGATTGTTGTTGGGCCTAAAGCACTAAAATAAAGAAATGAACTTGCATTACCATCTAATTAATTTCTCGAATGCCTATCTATTTCTACTTAAAGTCGATTGTTGTTGGGCCAAGAGCACTAAAATAAAGAATTGAACCATGCATATTTACCTTCAAGCTTGCACGTTTAAGTTATGCCTCGCATATTTACTTTCAAGCTTGCACGTTTAAGTTATGCCTTGCATATTTAATTTTAAGTCATCACTTTACCTTGTAAGCAAGATTAAAAACGAAAAGCATGAGCACGTTTAGTTTATGTCACAACTTAAGAACCTAGAGCTCAAAGACTTGCCCATTTCATTCCAAGTTAAAGTTAAATGTGAATGTATTCCTTGAATGTATAATTTCGGCCAAGTAGTGATGATGGACTTGCAATGAGTTTTCATCTAGCTACTAGGACCAATAGTCTATGTTTTAAGTTTTCCCTAAAGCTTTACAATCTTTATGAGGTTATGTCATCACAAGTTGTGATTTTATTATCTTTTAAGGGATGGAATATGTTTTGGTCAGTGACCTAAGGCCTCTCTTAGCCTTTTGATGAATTAAAGTGTTTTGCAAAGAGTTTTAGAAGTTCTAGATTGATTCCAAGAGAAACTAGTTAACTTATGTACCTAGAAATGTCAATTTAATTCTCTTATTGAGGCAAGATGTTTTCGGTTCTAATATGATGAGTGTGATGCTATGTGATGATGTTTTGATGTGTTGGAATGTGTGAAAATATCATGTGATGATGTAGAAGCGAACCTATACATGATAGGTAAGAAACTAGCTAACTAGAAATACCGTAAAACTAGAATTTAACATAGTTTTGACCCATTTGTTTATGGAACTAATCCAAACTATTTTAATGGGGACATAATCAGATTTAGATTGTTTAGATATGAAAAACTGGGTATCATTTGGATTAGAATCGAATTCTAGCACCTACGGGGAAACTAGTAACAAGAAAAACCGTAAAAATGCAAATGTAGAACTCTTAGAACATTTAATTTTTCTGGATTCTGTCCAGCACCCTTACAACATGATAAACATGATTAATAATTAATCCTTAAGCATAGGAATGCCTCATAATTGATTTAGATTTAATATATAGCGCCTTCGGCGAAAACGGAACCGAGAAAGGGTCTAAAACGTAAGTTCTAGAACCCCGTAAATACAAGTTAGAGATTCTGCCCTATGCTTTTCAGATTTAAGTATGAACATGAGGATTTGGAATGATGATTAATTATGAGCCCTTAGGTGCATAAAAATATGAGCGTCGGATGTTAGAGAATTATATCTCAAGATTAAGACCCGTAAGGGTCAAAGCATAAGCTACCGTAAGGATAAACGGTTGAATGTTCCATGATGATGTATGTTATGTAAATGATGATGATGATATTCATATGAGGAATTCATGAGGATATATGTTTTATTACAAGAACAACTTGAGCATGTGATCTCTGATGAGAGCGTATAGTATTGATGTGTTGATGCTCCCGCCACGATGCGTTATGTAAAATTTGATATTATGATGCTTACGATGCATACGATGAATATGATGCCTTATGTTGATGTTGAATGACTATGCATGCTCTATATGTTTCGTGGCATAAAGCAAGTTTGAAGGAAATCCGGTGTATGCCGTTACGCTGCCGAATTTCCCATCAAACTTGAGAATTTGAGAAAAGTTTGTGAAAACTCCTGGGTGACACCGGTTCGGCCGAGCACCCCCAGGATAGGTTCTGGGTGACACCGGTTCGGCCGAGCACCCACGTAACGGATGTGACAAAGTACTGAGACGCATTTCTCCCGCTACGGTGGGGAGGAAACAATTCCGTGAGGGTATTGACATTGAGCTTGCCAAAGCGGACAATTCGCTGTGTACTAGATACCAGTAGAGCGTTTCAAAGAAGGAAATGATCCTAAGATAGATGATCCGAGAAAGTTATGTATACCCCCTCTATTAGCCCATATTAAATCTAGTGACGACTAGTTAGGAATGAGTTCATTCCTAGGCGATAGGTGAGAGGTAGTTTGGTGACCAGATTATCGCCGGGCAGGTGAATCAGTTGGACTTTTGGTGGATATGTTAAGAGGGTGGTCTTTAAGAAAAAGGAACTTAAGAGTTTTATTTATAAGAAAGATATCACATGAAAGTTACTATGCCTCTTTATGCCACATATATGATTTATGTTTCCTTATGATGTGCCCAAGTATTACGATTTTCGTGTTAATGTGCATATGGTATTGTCATGCATTCATCAAATATCTGTTGCATTCATGTCATTAAGACACATACTAAAAGACACCCACTTCGGATAAATAGATTTGTAAAGCCTAAAACCAATCCTTATGCATGTACACCTTTTTCATAATTAAAACCGAGGTGGCTGGGGACGACGACGATGACACTAGTGTTAGAGTCTGAATCCCTCTTGAGAATCTCAAATGAGTTTCTCATCCCTTCCTTTTCTTCCGTGTCGTCTCTAGACGAGGATTACAATGAGGCTCGTGACTTCTTTTGAGGCACGCGCTTAAGGGACACACTAGCAGATGGAGCAGAGGGTCGCTGCGGAGGCATAGATAGCTTAGCTTTTGGGTTGACACTTATCTAACCTCATAGGTGGATAAGGATGACTTCACCTATATGGGCATGTTTTGATGTAAATGATGGTACTATGATGTTAGTAGTCTATGTATCTATGAAGATGTGATGATATTGTGATCGTAATGTATAATACTATGTTTCATGATTATCAATGGTGTGGTTACTTTTTCGTACACGTTATGGTTATGACGAACGTTAGGTTAGTGCGCGGCTCGCGTTTTGCTTTCAAGTTTCAAAAAGAAAAATTTATTCGTATTTTCCGCTAAGTATTTTAATGAAAGATTCTAAAGAATGAGACTAAAAAAGTAATAGACTAATGATTAACCTAAATATGTTCTAGAGTATTGGGTTAAAAATTAGGATGTTACAAAGTTCAGGCTCAATCGGCACTTAATTCTATGTTAATTAGCCACAGGGGTGTAACATCCTAATTTTTAACCCAATACTCTAGAACATATTTAGGTTAATCATTAATCTATTACATCATAGTTTCCGTTTTACTTTAAAATACTTAACGGAAAATACTGGTAAATTTTTTTTTGAATTATAAAAGTAAAGTGAGAGCCGCGCGACTTGACGAATAATGAAGCATGAAAAGAATGAAACGCAATCCAAATAAACACATCATAAACACCAGATCATAAAACATGTAAATGCACATAATAATATAGTAAATTACATAAGTAGATATATATATATATATCGTGCCCACCCAAGAAAGGTGGGATACAACATGAAGCGAATACAACCGAAATAGAAATACATGGAAAATGAAAGTACAATAGAAGGCATAAAAAGAAACTCTCCTACTCTAGTGCGCCTACAAATAGATAGCCTTAAGGAAAAAGGAGGCTATCCTGGTTTAGTCAGAGCTCAGGCACCAGAACGCGACTGTCGTCTCCTACTGCGGGCTTCTCTGCAAAGGAAGGACATATCCGATCCACTGGGTCATCTCTGCCGAGGTAACTATACACTGCATTGGCCGGGCATGAGCTCCATGGTGGGGAATCATCCTCACTCGTCCTCCACGTACCGGCTGAGTGACGGAAGCCTCGTTACCCTCCCCAAGGTCCATCGGGACGGTGGGGGAGGATCCCTTGAAAGGTACCTGAGTGGCAGAGTCCTCTGAAGGGTCCGTCTCGGAGAATGATGAGGGGGAGCGAGGCAATACTGCGAGTAGTCCCGAATAGCAGAAGCTGTCGGTGGGGTACGGCAGATCCGCTCCTCTCGAGGGTGTGCGCGCTCTAACACGAAGTCGTCACCGAATGGTGAGGCAGGAGAGAATCGATGAGTATGTACAGGGTGACTGAAGAGCCGCCCAACAAACATGAATACACGAACAACACAGCGACCCACAAAATGGTATGCCCTATGGTCCGGATCATGATGCACCTCCCATGTCAAGGTGTCCACAAAAATCACAAATGTCGCCATCTGAAGACGTAACAGAAAGAAGAGATAGAGGAAGTGAGAATCTTGCTAAAGAATCTCAGTAGGGCCTCCTACTACCTAAGTGTCATCATCTACGTCCTCAGGAACCGTGGGTTTAGTGTATAAAATAAGTGAGCATGTATCAAGTTTATTTTAAGCTTCAAAACATAGTTAACCAAGGTCTGTTCATTTTAGAATGATTCGTAATGTCATGGATGCAACATATTAAAGAATGTATGCATGGCACTACTTAATGTAAGAATATTCATCATAACATCAAGTAACACCATAATAGTGGCATACAGTGGCAATTGAAATCTCAGGTGGGGAAAACTTTGTGACATAATCATCATACTTTACTTTCTCATGGGGCCACCTTAAAAGACATTCGTTCTGGGGGTGCTTAGCCGAACCAGTGTCACCTAGAATGTGTCACATCTCTAGGTTATGAGCTCATACCTAACTAGTCGTCACTAGTTCTTACTTATCCCTTACCGATAGGCATATCATAAATATCCCAACTCTCTAGTACGGGTTAGGGGGCACTTTCTTGGGGGTGCTCGGCCGAACTAGTGTCACCGAAGAATACGTCTTGGTACCGATGTCACATGAGTTCTTGGAGGTGCTCGGCCGAACCGGTGTTATCCAAGAACACATCTTAGTACCTCATCTCTTTTAAAGAAAATCTCATGGCTTTTTCAAAAACTTTCTAAGTCCCCAAATTTGTCAGAAATTTGGCAACATAACGGCGGCATACCGAATTTCTTCCAAATTTACTTTATGCCACATAAACAAGTAGAACATGTATCCTTAATCATAATTCCATACGTTTACATAATCATTCTCAACTAAAACATACATTCACATGTAACATTTAAACTCGTTATGCTCTTGATCCTACGGTATCTTATGCTTTGACCCTAATGAGCCTTAAACTTGAGATGTAATTATTCCATCATTCTCTATCAACCTCTTATGCACCTAAGGATTCTCTTCTAACAAATCTTACTATCATTTATGTTCTTTAATAAATCTGGGCAGCACCATACTCCAAGGGCAGAGTTATATATCTATGATTACGAGGTTCTAGAACTTACGTTTTAGACCCTTTCTCGGTTCCGTCTTTGCCTAAGGTGCTATAAATTAAATCTAAACCAATTATGAGGCATTCCTATATCTAAGAACTAATTATAAACCATGTTTTCCATATTATGAGGTTTCTGGACAGAATTCAGAAATTAAATGTTCTAAGAGTTCTAGGATTGTACTTTTATGGTTTTTTAGTTACTAGTTTCTCTATAGGTGCTAAAATTCAATCCTACTTCAAATGTAACCAAATTTTTCATGACTAATCAATCCTAAACTGATTGTTATCATACTAAAACAATTTTGGCATTGATTAGGATTGAAGGGATTAAACACATGTTAAATTCCAACTTTATGATTTTTCTATGAAGCTAGTTTCTCTCCTAACATGCATAGAAGTGTTCCTACCTCATCATATATCATTTTCACATATTCTAACACATCCAAACATCATCATATAGTAACAAACACATTAAGGCAGAATCGAACTGTTCAAGTCCAAAAAGACACATAATTTGACATTTCTAAAGCATATAAGTTGCTAGTTTCCCTTGGAATCATTTTAGAACTTCTAAAACTCTTTGCAAACCATTTTATTTTATCAAGAGGCTAAAAACAACCTTAGGTCAGTAACCAATTTAATTCTTCTTTAGAAGAGGGTTAAAATCATAAATCTTGTTGGTCATAACTTTATAAAACTCATCAAGCTTAAAGAAAATCCTAGAACATAGGTTGTTGGCCCTTGTAACTAGATGGAACTCATTCCAAGCTCATCATTATTACTTGGCCGAAATTATACATTCAAAGAATGCTTCCATATTAAACTTTAACTTGAGATAAAATGGTCAAGTCTTTGAGCTCTAAGGTTTTTAAGTGATGACAAAATATAAACATGCTATGCACTTCATTTTTATTCTTCATTACAAAGTAAAGTGAGAAAATTTAAATATGCAAGACTTGAAGTAAATATGCAAGACTTGAAATAAATATGCAAGGTTTGAACGTAAATATGCAAATATGCAAGACTTGAAATAAATATGCAATGCAAGTTCATTTTTTTATTTTAGTGCTCTAGGTCCAGCAACAATCGACTTTAAGGCCGAAATAGAAAGACTTTGAGAATTAATTAGGTGATAATGCAAGTCTTGTTTTAATCTTTGAGTCCTTAGGTGATGACTTGAAAATAAAGATACAGAGCAAGAATATAAACATAAGTGCAACTTCAAAATAAATATGCAAATTCATTTATATCTTATTAGAGCTCATTCAAGACTTTAGAGGAACTTAAACCTTAACCCAAACTCGTCATGACAAGATAAAGTGAAGTCTAGAGTTCTTAGAACTCAAGATAACATTTCTAAAGAGTTAAACCACAAGTGAGCTATATAACATTTTTATGAAAACTCAAGCTTTAGAGGTTTCATTGTGGTGAACATAAAGTCTCCATCTAGAACTCTCATCATCAAGCTATCAAGTTGGACCACCCAAGTTGGTTAGCCGAAATCATGAAGGAAAGAAAAGGAAAGAAACCGTAATCTTGAGAAAAGAAAAAGGAAGGAACCGAAATCATAAGCAAGAAAAGATCCATTTTGAAACTCTAGAGACCATGATCTTGATGATGTATTAACACTAACATCATGAGTCCTCATCACTGAGTTCACGAACTCATTTTAAATCAACATCAAAGTTAAGAATCTCAAGGTTCAAGAAAGAAAGAAACTAAAAACATCTTTTGCTTAAGAACAAAGATCAAGCTTTAGAGGTTGTTCAAGTTATGAATATCATCATGAAACCCTCATCATCAAGCTCTCATTCCTTTGTTTTCAAAGGCTCATGGCCGAAAATGAAGAAGGAAGAGAAGAAGAAAAGAAGTTCCAAAAAGATTCAAGAGAAACCATAAAACATATAACTAGATTAAGAACTTAAATGAAAGAAACACTTGAAAGAAAATCCCTACCAAGTGATTGGAGGTTGAGATGAGTGAAGAGGATGAAGAAGTTGAAGAACTTGGACACTTGAACTTTGAGAGAAAAAGAAAACTTTAGAGTGCTCTTTGAAGACTTACACTTAGCAAATGAACCCAAAGTGATGCAAGTTCACCCAGGCATGCTATTTATAGAGAAATGAAACAAAATGAGAGGTGTAAATGGGGAGGAAAGCTTTGGCCATTTACAGCCATGGGGAAGAGAAAATATCTTCTCCAAGGTATGGTTCAAGGCATGGTGGAAAGCATGGCTAGGTATAGGTTCAAGTATGGGTTAAGCATGGTTCTTTGAGTGAGAAACAAATCAACATGTGATGCAAATGGGGGTGGAGGTGGCCGAAATGCATCAGCCATGGGGGAGGATTTCTTACATTTTAATTGTGGTTTAGAGTTGTGTTTAGGTGTATCTTTGATTAAGATTAAGATTAGGAATTTGTAAGAAAGTGTTTAGGTGAAAAAATGGGTAATCAAGGTTGTCAAGACATGTTTAAGGAGTGGTCTTGCATCATTAGTGAGTTATAGATTCATTTTAGTTCATAAACAACTCTAGACACAATTCCATGATTTAAGGAATTGGAAAGAGAAAATACTATTCAAGATTCTAAGATTGGAATCTTGAGTTTTAAAAAGAGATTTAAGTTTAATCTAAGCAATTTTAGGTTCTAATTAATTTTAATACCTTATTTTGACCCTAGATTTGTAACATCCTAATTTTTAACCCAATACTCTAGAACATACTTAGGTTAATCATTAGTCTATTACGTCATAGTTTCCTTTTTACTTTAAAATACTTAGCGAAAAATACTAGTAAATTTTTTTTTGAATTATAAAAGCAAAGTGAGAGTCGCGCGACTTGTCGAACAATGAGGCATGAAAGAAAATAAAGCAATCATCTCATAACATCATAACATAAAGCGAGTAAAGGCACATCACGATAAAACTGAACTGCATATTTATATAATATGATATGCCCACTCATGGAGAGTGGGACTTAGTTTAGTATAACATGAACAATGTAACACCCTCCGAATTACCATATTTTACTCGAGTATCAACACAGTAATTAGAAAAGTATTACTTACATTCACAATCTACACTAGTCGAAAATAATTGAAATCAAATAATTCAGACACCTATATGGCCAAACTCGTATATACATATATAAACATCATTTTTAAGTTTGCAATGTGTACACCGTACTGATACTACACTGGTTAACTTCTAAGCTCACCAGGAACACACTTCACAAAAGAAAGGTACACTTCCAGTATGTAATCTAACCTCGCTCAAAGTTGAGGTCTAGCAAAAGTTTGTACAAGCAGTAAATAAACCTCACAACATTTAACACGATTAATCTGCAGGTTAGAGGGTCACTAGTACTAAACTACCACTATATACATATCATGAGTCCCTGAAGATCTCACGTCCTACTAGATGAAACTGCTGGCTATCGGCATGATAGCCTCACCTCACTTTGGGGCATCGGGACCTCAGATGGGTGCGATGTAACGCCTAATTTTTACTTGTAATTTTTACTTGTCATTAGAAATTACTCAATTACTGAATTACCGTAGGTAATTATTACATAAGATTTGAGGCCGAACAATCCTCAATAAAGGAATATAACATTAGAAGAGAGGTTAGGAACGATTCATGCGAGAGTCGCAAATCCCGAATTTCAGACGTATAAAATGACCAAAATGTCCTGAAGTTATTTTACTCAGAAAATGAGGATTGTGGGCCCACATATTCTCAAGGGGATGTTTTGAGAATAATAAGGGATTGTTTGTGTTATGTGTGTTAATAGAGCGTAAGAATCTCAATTTTGAGTTCGACGCACGAAAAGACCAAACGCCTCAAGGTCGCTTTAACTCCGATGTAAGTGCCGACTGGGCCCCAGCCTCACTAAAATCTTTTAAAATGTGTTTTTAAGCCATGATTAACCATTGGTTATGCTCGCGTGGCCTTGGGCGCTTTTAAGTGAAAGTACGATTTTGCCCCTGCTTTTGGGCGCTTTAATTTCGGGATTTTCGATTCATATACCGAAACCTAAGCAATATTAGGCTCAAATTAAAGCTTATTAAATTCTAAATATTAATCTAGATTCAAAATTATGTATTTAGATTGATTAGAACCCAAAATTGCTCAAAAACACCCAAATTGCTTACTAATTCACTTAAGCCCTTAACCGTAAATTCTCTAAATTACATGAATACCTTGCCTACACCTAAATAATGCATGGAACACACAAATTTCACTTCTTTGGGTTGTAATGCACGAAATTATTGATGCCATTATGCAGCTGAATTATTTCCAAAAGTTGCACTAAAACAAAATGCCAAAATGTCACCATAAGAGACATAATTCCTTAATTTCATACAACTTTGTCTAAAATGATTTTTCCTCCATTATTACTCCTGAAAAATTCTGACAACTACCTCCTCATTTTGGCCAATTAGAAGCCTCAAAATCTTCTATAAATAGGCTTGCTTGAGTGGTCTTGGAATGCTTGGTTCATAACTAGTTTTTAGGAGCACCAAAAACTTTCTTTCTTCCTCCTCTTTGGCTGAATTCTTTCTTCAATTTTTCAAAGAGATTTTGTGTCATTTCACTTCAAGAAATCAAGTTCTCTTCCTCTTCTTCAACTCAGATTAGGTAGGGAGTAGTTTCTAAATTTATTTCTATGCTTTGAGGAGTTGTGTTTTTAGCTCAAAATGATGAAATTATGAACTTGCCTTAGCTTTTCATTTTGGTTTTCCTCTTCAATTTTTCTTTAACCAATTCAACCATATGGCCTAGGTGGAACTAAGATGATGGCTTGATGATGAGGACCTTGAGGGTGGGTTGTAAATCCATCACAAGTTAGGCCTCTAAAGCTTGAAAATTCCACTTGATGCAAAACCTTAAAGAATAATGCTTTATGATGCTAAAACAAAGATTTTTAGTTTAGAACTTGAAAGATGTATTTTTTTTCCTTTTATGTTTTATTTCTTGTTAAGATATGTATTGGGTTGAATTTATAATTCTTTTAAAGTCTTGAAGGAGCTCTAGTAAAGAAACAAAATGAATTTGCATCCATGATTAAGTTTATGCTTTGCATAACCATGTTTACCTTCTATGTCATCACTAAATTTTCAAGAATGAATAAATGAACTTGCATTTCTCATGTTTAAATTCCAAGCTTGTATTTCATGTTTATGTTTCAAGTCATCACTTAATCTTTCAAGATAATTAAGAGGTTGCATCTCATATTTAATTTATGCTCTCACTATATTTTATAATGGCTAAAAGAATCAACGCATGACATGTTTATTTTATGCCATCACCTAAAGATCCTAGAGCTTAAAGACTTGCCCATGTATCACAAGCAAAGAAATATGATTATTGGAGTTAAAGAATTTATTCTTTAAAAGTCTTGAGATTGGAGCTTAAAAAGATGTAATAATAATTCTCTTCTCCCTCTATCGGTCTGTATGGACTACCGCGCTCCGGTTTCTTAATATTCTCTTCTCCCTCTTTGGTCTGTGCGGACTACCGGCGCTCCAGCTTCTTGTATCATGTTTATATTTCAAGTTCTTGCATCATGTTTAATTTTCAAGTCATCACCTTAAATCTTAAAGATAAAGAAATGGAATTGCATATCATGTTTATAATTCCAAGCTATCACCTTATAAAGATAAGATTAAAATAAGGTTGCATAGCATGTTTATAATTCTAAGATGTCACCTAAATCTCTAAAGCTCAAGACTTACTCCTTTTATCTTAAGTGAGAATTTTAATTGTGAAGATCCTCCCAAATTTGACAAAAGAACTAGTTTCTAAATGAGTTTTAAGGCTTTGCAAGGATTTTACGGGGAACTAGTATTTTATATGCACTTAAAATATGATTCTATGTAATTGCATGAGGTTCGTGATTCGGCCACTGATCTGAGTTTAGTATCAATGTGTGATAATGATTTGATATGATTGAAGTTGTGATAATTATGGTTTATTGTTAAAGAGAATGATTCATAATTGGTTTAGTAACTAATTAGTTCTATAATTGATAATTCTATGTAAGGATTGGATGCTTATTAAGTACTTGATATCATTGAATGATTTCTGACTTGCATGTTATAGTTGCTGTTGCAAATAATAAGAATGCTTATACATGAAATGTTCTTATGTAAAATTCACCTTTGTTGCTAGAAGAAAGTGTATCATTGTAAAAGTGTAATTTGGAAAGGTTCTGGCTAAGGTAAGACTTGGTATTTAAGCGTGTCCATTGTGACCCACCTCTCTTACCTGGGAATCTCCCATATGCATGATTACAGGTTGATATATATTATTCTAGCTTAAGACTATAAATGAGAAAATGTTATGATGTTTATGAATTGTATTATGATATAACATGCAAAGATTTAATGGTGACTTAAACTTATAAGAAAATGATCCTTTGGAACCATCAGACTATAGGTGGTGAAAAGGTGATTTTAGCCCCCTAACCCGTTCTCTCAAAAGGGTAGAGTCGGGACTTTAGCTTATCAAAAGGGATAAGTATATGCTAGTGACGACTAGTAAAGTATGAGCTCATAACCTAAATTACTCCCAAAAGGGTGGAGTATAGGGTGGCCCAAGGAAAATAATGATGATGATAAGATTTTAAGTCACCTAAGGCACTAAAGAAATGAAATATGTGCACTTTGTGTCCATGTGTAGCTAATATTATATGACGTTCTTTTATGCATGTTATTTTGATAATGATGATGAGGAATATGATGTAATGATAAAGGAAAAGTTCATTGTAAATATGACATGTTAAGAATAAGATGCATTATAAGACGCATGATTAAAAATTGACGAACCTCGGTTAAGTATTTGTCCGAACTTAAAATGAATCTTTGCATGCTCACTATTTTAGAATAATCCCGAGGTTCCTGGGGACTTTGATGATGACACTGTAGAAGGAGGTACCTTACTGAGAATTCTTTAGCAAGATTCTCACTCCCTTTTCTTTATTTCCGTCATTGTCTCCAGATTCAAATGGCGACATTCGTCTGCTCGTTGATACCCTACTTGGGAATTCCACTATGATCCTGCATCGCTCGTATCATTTTGAAGGGAGGTCTTGTGATTCGTGTTTTTATTTACATAGGTCGTCCATTTGCACATCCTGTCCCTAGTTATCGATTTTCTCCTACTTCTCCCTATGTCGATGAAATGGTTTTCGAACATGCTCGCCCACTTGATGAAAGGATGTTACGTTCTTATCCCGCTTCATCTGCTGTCCATGGATTTCCAGAGTATGTTCCCGAGACGAGATATTGTGAAACTGATCCTTCAGAGGACACTCCTACTCATGTATATTCTGAGAGCTCTGCTCCTACTCCCACACGTGTAAGAGAGGGTAGTGAGGAAACAGTTTGTTCAGCCGAGGTTAGCGAGTTGGCCGTCCATGCGACCCCACTGGTGCATCTCGTGTGTCCTCCCGAGGGAGCTCATCGATGGATCGGATTTATTCCCCCATTTTCGTGACGGTGGCCATAGAAGGTTCTTAGTAGACTTATGTGTGATCATGCACCCTAGTTTTAGGATAACCTTCCGGCTTATGGAGTTATCTAGTTTAGGGGCATGAATTTCCTTAAGTATATTTTCTTTTATGGGTTTGCATAAGATAATGATGTATGAACATAACCCACCCTTTGAGTGAGGTTATTGTATGTAAATATATGCTATAATGTGCTTATGGATGTTATATGATGGAGCCTAAGTGATATGATGTGATATATTCTTAAACGTCTTATTATACTCCGCTTACTCGTTCACGTTGTACTCGGCTCACGTTTTCAATTATGTGTTTAAAAAAAAAAAGGCTCGTAATTTCACTAAGTATTTTCAAATTATGAAGAAAGAACCAAAGCAAGGAGTAAAGTCTAGTCATTAATCAGATTCAACCTAGGTGTATCAGGTTAAATTCTAGGGTGTTACAATTTGGTATCGTGAGCGATTCGATTCTCATGGACCCAGAGGATTGGACTAGCTATGCTTCTAAAGCATAATACGTTAGTGACGTCATGTGTAGATGTTTATCATTAGGATGAGCTTGGGGAGTAGAAATACATGACTACTGTATGTTGAAAGTGCCATGGTAACTTGCTCACTTTACATGGAATATTGGGCCTGATCACCTCGTTGTTCTTTGTTTTGTGTGTATAGGGACCAATGGCACGTCGACAATGACTAGGAGCGCAAAGACAAAATATTCACGACAACGAGACACCAAGCACTCCGCGACGTAGCAAGGACCATGAGAATGATGATGGAACGAATGGATCAGGATCGTCAAGCCAATATGAATCAGCGACATGAGATTCCTGAACATGCCTGTTTCGGGGAGTTTCGTAAGGCAAACCCACCGGTTTTCAAGGGGACAATCAATCCAAATATTGCGGATGAATGGATTCGGAATATTGAGAAGGTCTTTGTCAGTAGTCCCATGCTCTGAGGAGCAAAAGGTCACCTTCGCTACTCATATGCTTGAGGGTGATGCCGGTTTACGGTGGACAAGTGTTCAAGACTCCTGGAGACGGCCGATGTGGACATTGATTGGGAACTATTCAAGGTCCATTTTTACGAAAAGTACTTTCAGTCGATTAGAAATGCCAAGGACATTGAATTCATGCAACTTGTCCAGGGAATATGAATGTGGCCCAAGACAATCGCCAGATTTGAAGAACTCATTAAGTTCTCAAGAATGTACCAAGGAAATCCTGATGAGTACCGGAAATGCATTAAATACGAGTCGTGGTTGAAGGCGGAACTTAATGTGGCGATTGCACATTTGGAGATTAGGGATTTCTACCCTAGTTAACAAATGTCGGATTATTGAAGAAGGTCGAGAAAACTAAACACCCCAAAGTCGATAATATTACCAAAAAGTTGACACCTCAAGGTCGGCTAGTTCAAGAGGCGAATCGACCTCCATTTCCTCAATCAAGACCACAAGGCACACAAAGTAATTTTCATCAAGGATGGCCAAACAACAACAATCGCTATAATAACAACCGCTACAACAAAAACCCCTATAACATTCACAACAACAACAATAACAACAATAAAGGGAAAGCACCACAAAGAGGTCCAAAGAAGCCTCCACGACTGCGCCATCCATGGAATGTCCCAAGTGCGGCAAGAATCATGGGAGCATGCCATGTCGAGCCGAACAAACGTGTGCTATCGGTGTGGAAAACCAGGTCATTACTCCCGAGAATGCACTTTGAAAGGAACCCGCCAACCCCAATCCCAAGCCACAATACCAGGGAAGGGTATTTATCATTAACGTCAAGAAACAACGAAGTCACGAAATCTCGTGGAAGGTAAGGGTAATATGCATGGTAAAGACTTAATTGTACTATATGATTCTGGCGCTTCTCATTCTTTTATCTCCCATTCATGTGTTAAAAGCCTTAATTTACCTATGACTGAGCTTCCTTTTGACCTTATTGTTTCTACCTGACCGAAAACCCGTTAGGACTTGTAAATGTTGTTTAGATTGTAGTTTTATTATAGATAATAGATCCTTTGTTTTAGATCTTATTTGCTTACCCATGCGAGGTTTAGATGTGATTCTTGGCATGGATTGGCTTGAGGCCAACCGTGTACTGTTAAACTGTTATGAGAAAACCATCACTTTTCTTCCTATTCCTATTGAACCTAAGAAACCCATAAGTCTTTACATAAGCTATTTGTGGAAATGGACTGTGGTAAGGGTGAGAGTAAAGGTTACATTTTCTTAGCCGCTAGTGATGTAGACTTTGAGCAAAGTATCGATGAGATACCAATAGTAAGAAATTATCCCGAAGTATTTCCAGATGAGATACCAGAGTTAACCCGCAAGAGAGAGATAGAATTTTCCATACAGTTGCTTCAAAAGTGCGGGACCTATATCCATAGCCCCATACAGGGATGTCCCCATTAGAATTGACCGAGTTAAAAACTCAATTGGAAGATTTATTGGAGAAAAAGTTTGTTAGGCCTAGTGCATCACCTTGGGGAGCCCTGTGTTGTTTGTAAAGAAAAAGGATGGGAGTATGAGGATGTGTGTAGATTATAGGCGGTTGAATAAAGTAACGGTGAGAAACAAGTATCCTCTGCCTAGGATCGATGATTTGATGGACCAACTGAAAGGTGCGGTAGTGTTTTCTAAGATAGATTTGAGGTCAGGCTACCATCAAATTAGAGTGAGAGATGAAGACATACCTAAAGCGGCCTTTCACTCGACACGACCATTTTGAGTTTGCGATAATGTCCTTTGGGTTAACTAATGCTCCAGCTATTTTTATGGATTACATGAATAGGATCTTTCGACCCTATTTAGATCAGTTTGTAGTTGTCTTTATAGATGACATTCTCATATATTCTAAGACCCATGAAGAGCATGAATGCCACCTAACCATAGTACTAGAGATCTTGAAGGAAAAGAAACTATATGCCAAGATTTCCAAGTGTGAGTTTTGGTTGGATAAGGTGCAATTTTTAGGGCATGTAGTATCTAAGAAAGGAATGCTGTAGATCCTAGTAAGGTAGAAGCGGTAGTAAAGCTGGGAAAGACCAACCACGAATCAAGTAAAGAGCTTTTTGGGTTTAGCCGGTTAGTACCGTCGATTAATCATGGGATTTACCCAGATTTCCCTACCTCTGACCAAGTGACTAGGAAGAACACCCTTTTTCATGGACCGGAGTGTGAAAAGAGCTTTCAAGAGTTAAAACACAAGCTAACCTCGACCCTGTTTTAGTGTTACCCGACCCCAATGTGCCTTTCGAGGTGTATTGTGATGCTTCAAAAAGGGTTTAGGTTGTGTATTGATGCAGGATAGGCAAGTGGTGGCCTATGCATCAAGACAACTCAAGCCACATGAGGCAAACTACCCTACCCATGACCTTGAGTTAGATGCCGTCGTGTTTGCTCTAAAGATTTGGAGACACCATTTATATGGAGTTAAGTTTGAGGTGTTTTCCGATCACAAGAGTTTGAAATATCTCTTTGATCAAAAAGAGCTAAACATGAGGCAAAGGCGATGGATGGAGTTCTTGAAAGATTATGATTTTGGATTGAACTACCATCCTGGTAAAGCTAATGTAGTAGTGATGCTTTGAGTAGGAAGTCCTTACAAGTGTCCCGCTTGATGGTGAAGGAGGTTGAATTGATTGAGCAATTTAGGGACTTAAACCTAGGAATGACTTTGACCACTAAGGGCATCAGAGCTTGTCATCTTAGAGTGACAAGTGAGTTCAAAGAAAGGATTGTTCAAGCTCAAGGGGACGATGCTGAGTTTCAAGAGACTTTACGGGCGATGAAAGCGGGAAAGTTGATAGGTTTTACCCAAGGAATGGACGATTTGTGGAGGTTTAAAGGTCGAATATGTGTACTGCTGCTAGTGGTGGCCTCGAAAGGATATTTTGGAGGAAGCCCATAAGAGCCATTTTACCCTTCATCCTGGTGCCCCCAAGATGTTTAAAGATTTGAAGAAGATGTTACGCTGGCCTGGAATGAAGAAAGATGTGTGCACATGGGTGAGTAAGTGCTTGGTGTGTCAAAGGTGAAGATTGAACACCAAAACCCCTCGAATGCTGCAATCTCTGCCGATCCCTGAGTGGAAGTGGGATAGTATCTCCATGGATTTTGTGACTGGATTACCAAGGACCCAAATGAATCATGATACCATATGGGTAATCGTGGATCGATTGACAAAGTCGACCCACTTTTTACCTATTAAAGTGACTTATTCCTTGGATAGGTTAGCACAATTATATATTCAGGAGATAGTGAGGTTACATGGGGTGCCGTCGACGATAATCTCGGGGCGAGATCCGCGATTTACGTCGCGATTTTGGGAGCCTTTCAAAAGGCATTTGGTTCAAAGTTGTGTCTAAGCACGACCTATCACCCCCAAACAGACGGTCAATCTGAAAGAACTATCCAAACCTTGGAGGATATGTTAAGGGCATGTGTTTTAGATCAAAGGGGAAGTTGGGATAAGTACCTGCCACTGATTGAATTTGCATATAACAACGGTTATCATGCAAGTATCGGTATGGCACCGTATGAGGCCCTCTATGGACGGAAATGTCAATCTCCCTTATGTTGGTATGAACCCGAGAGCAAAGTTTACTTGGACTGATATTGTGAGGGAAACAACGGAACAAATCAAAAGATTAGGGATAAGATTCTTCTTGCTCAAAGTCGACAGAAAAACTATGCGGACAAGCGGCGAAAACCGCTAGATTTTCAAGAAGGGGACCACGTGTTCCTAAGGATCACCCCCACCAGAGGCATAGGCCGAGCAATAAAAGTAAAGAAATTGAGCCCTGCATTTCTTGGTCCATTTGAAATCCTTACCAAAGTAGGACCTGTAGCCTATCGTATAGCCCTACCCCCGAGTCTATCCAACCTTCATGATGTTTTCCATGTCTCTCAGTTAAGAAAGTATCAAGCTGACCGAGTCATGTACTAGAGCAGAACATGTACAATTAAGAGATAACGACATTTAACTTACTACCCACGAGAATCGTCGATCGAGGAGTTAGCGGTTAAGGAACAAGGCTGTACCCCTGCTCAAAGTAGCATGGGGACAGGTTGAAACCGAACAACTTACATGGGAGCTGGAATCAAACATAAAAGCACAATACCCTGAGTTGTTCTCAGGTAACGAATTTTCGGGGCGAAATTCTTTTAAGGAGGGCAGTAATGTAACCCCCCAATTTTTACTGTAATTTTTACTGTCATTAGAAATTACCCAATTCTTGAATTACCGTAGGTAATTATTACATAAGATTTGAGGCCGAACAATCCTCAATAAAGGAATATAACATTAGAAGAGAGGTTAGGAACGATTCATGCGAGAGTCGCAAATCCCGAATTTCTGTACGTATAAAATGACCAAAATGTCCCTGAAGTTATTTTACTCAAAAAATGAGGATTGTGGGCCCCACATATTCTCAAGGGCATGGATTGAGAATAATAAGGGATTGTTTGTGTTATGTGTGTTAATAGAGCGTAAGAATCTCAATTTTGAGTTCCGACTGCACGAAAGACCAAAACGCCCTCAAGGTGCTTTAACTCCGATGTGCGTGACCGAGCGCGAACCTCACTAAAATGTTTTAAAATGTGTTTTTAAGCCATCATTAACCATTGGTTAAGCTCGTGTGGCCTTGGGCTGATTTTAAGTGAAAGTCCGATTTTGCCCTGCTTTGGGCGCTTTGAATTTCGATTTTCGATTCATATACGAAACCTAAGCAATATTAGGCTCAAATTAAAGCTTATTAAATTCTAAATATTAATCTAGATTCAAAATTATGTATTTAGATTGATTAGAACCCAAAATTGCTCAAAAACACCCAAATTGCTTACTAATTCACTTAAGCCCTTAACCGTAAATTCTCTAAATTACATGAATACCTTGCCTACACCTAAATAATGCATGGAACACACAAATTTCACTTCTTTGGGTTGTAATGCACGAAATTATTGATGCCATTATGCAGCTGAATTATTTCCAAAAGTTGCACTAAAACAAAATGCCAAAATGTCACCATAAGAGACATAATTCCTTAATTTCATACAACTTTGTCTAAAATGATTTTTCCTCCATTATTACTCCTGAAAAATTCTGACAACTACCTCCTCATTTTGGCCAATTAGAAGCCTCAAAATCTTCTATAAATAGGCTTGCTTGAGTGGTCTTGGAATGCTTGGTTCATAACTAGTTTTTAGGAGCACCAAAACTTTCTTTCTTCCTCCTCTTTGGCTGAATTCTTTCTTCAATTTTTCAAAGAGATTTTGTGTCATTTCACTTCAAGAAATCAAGTTCTCTTCCTCTTCTTCAACTCAGATTAGGTAGGGAGTAGTTTCTAAATTTATTTCTATGCTTTGAGGAGTTGTGTTTTTAGCTCAAAATGATGAAATTATGAACTTGCCTTAGCTTTTCATTTTGGTTTTCCTCTTCAATTTTTCTTTAACCAATTCAACCATATGGCCTAGGTGGAACTAAGATGATGGCTTGATGATGAGGACCTTGAGGGTGGGTTGTAAATCCATCACAAGTTAGGCCTCTAAAGCTTGAAAATTCCACTTGATGCAAAACCTTAAAGAATAATGCTTTATGATGCTAAAACAAAGATTTTTAGTTTAGAACTTGAAAGATGTATTTTTTTCCTTTTATGTTTTATTTCTTGTTAAGATATGTATTGGGTTGAATTTATAATTCTTTTAAAGTCTTGAAGGAGCTCTAGTAAAGAAACAAAATGAATTTGCATCCATGATTAAGTTTATGCTTTGCATAACCATGTTTACCTTCTATGTCATCACTAAATTTTCAAGAATGAATAAATGAACTTGCATTTCTCATGTTTAAATTCCAAGCTTGTATTTCATGTTTATGTTTCAAGTCATCACTTAATCTTTCAAGATAATTAAGAGGTTGCATCTCATATTTAATTTATGCTCTCACTATATTTTATAATGGCTAAAAGAATCAACGCATGACATGTTTATTTTATGCCATCACCTAAAGATCCTAGAGCTTAAAGACTTGCCCATGTATCACAAGCAAAGAAATATGATTATTGGAGTTAAAGAATTTATTCTTTAAAAAGTCTTGAGATTGGAGCTTAAAAAGATGTAATAATAATTCTCTTCTCCCTCTATCGGTCTGTGCGGACTACCGCCGCTCCGGTTTCTTAATATTCTCTTCTCCTCTCTTTGGTCTGTGCGGATTACATGCTCCAGTTTCTTGTATCATGTTTATATTTCAAGTTCTTGCATCATGTTTAATTTTCAAGTCATCACCTTAAATCTTAAAGATAAAGAAATGGAATTGCATATCATGTTTATAATTCCAAGCTATCACCTTATAAAGATAAGATTAAAATAAGGTTGCATAGCATGTTTATAATTCTAAGATGTCACCTAAATCTCTAAAGCTCAAGACTTACTCCTTTTATCTTAAGTGAGAATTTTAATTGTGAAGATCCTCCCAAATTTGACAAAAGAACTAGTTTCTAAATGAGTTTTAAGGCTTTGCAAGGATTTTACTGGGAACTAGTATTTTATATGCACTTAAAATATGATTCTATGTAATTGCATGAGGTTCGTGATTCGCCACGATCTGAGTTTAGTATCAATGTGTGATAATGATTTGATATGATTGAAGTTGTGATAATTATGGTTTATTGTTAAGAGAATGATTCATAATTGGTTTAGTAACTAATTAGTTCTATAATTGATAATTCTATGTAAGGATTGGATGCTTATTAAGTACATTATATCAATCAATGATTTCACGACTTGCATGTTATAGTTCTTTGTTGCAAATAATAAGAATGCTTATACATGAAATGTTCTTATGTAAAATTCACCTTTGTTGCTAGAAGAAAGTGTATCATTGTAAAAGTGTAATTTGGAAAGGTTACGCTAAGGAAAGACTTGGTATTTAAGCGTGTCCATTGTGACCCACCTCTCTTTCCCTGGGAATCTCCCATATGCATGATTACAGTTGATATATATTATTCTAGCTTAAGACTATAAATGAGAAAATGTTATGATGTTTATGAATTGTATTATGATATAACATGCAAAGATTTAATGGTGACTTAAACTTATAAGAAAATGATCCTTTGGAACCATCAGGCTATAGGTGGTGAAAAGGTGATTTTAGCCCCCTAACCCGTTCTCTCAAAAGGGTAGAGTCGGGACTTTAGCTTATCAAAAGGGATAAGTATATGCTAGTGACGACTAGTAAAGTATGAGCTCATAACCTAAATTACTCCCAAAAGGGTGGAGTATAGGGTGGCCCAAGGAAAATAATGATGATGATAAGATTTTAAGTCACCTAAGGCACTAAAGAAATGAAATATGTGCACTGTGTCCATGTGTAGCTAATATTATATGACGTTCTTTTATGCATGTTATTTTGATAATGATGATGAGGAATATGATGTAATGATAAAGGAAAAGTTCATTGTAAATATGACATGTTAAGAATAAGATGCATTATAAGACGCATGATTAAAAAATTGTCGAACCTCGGTTAAGTATTTGTCCGAACTTAAAATGAATCTTTGCATGCTCACTATTTTAGAATAATCCCGAGGTTCCTGGGGACTTTGATGATGACCTTTGTAGAAGGAGGTACCTTCGAGAATTCTTTAGCAAGATTCTCACTCCCTTTTCTTTATTTCCGTCATTGTCTCCAGATTCAAATGGCGACATTCGTCCTGTTCGTTGATACCCCTACTTGGGAATTCCACTATGATCCGGTGCATCGCTCGTATCATTTTGAAGGAGTCTTGTGATTCGTGTTTTTATTTACATAGGTCGTCCATTTGCACATCCTGTCCCTAGTTATCGATTTTCTCCTACTTCTCCCTATGGCGATGAAATGGTTTTCGAACATGCACGTCCACTTGATGAAAGGATGTTACGTTCTTATCCCGCTTCATCTGCTGTCCATGGATTTCCAGAGTATGTTCGAGACGAGATATTCTCAAACTGATCCTTCAGAGGACACTCCTACTCATGTATATTCGAGAGCTCTGCTCCTACTCCCACGTGTAAGAGAGGGTAGTGAGGAAATGAGTTGTTCAGCCGAGGTTAGCGAGAAGGCCGTCCATGCGACCCGACTGGTGCATCTCGTGTGTCCCTCCCGAGGAGCTCATCGATGGATCGGATTTATTCCCCCATTTTCAGACAAGTGGCCATAGAAGGTTCTTAGTAGACTTATGTGTGATCATGCACCCTAGTTTTAGGATAACCTTCCCGGCTTATGGAGTTATCTAGTTTAGGGGCATGAATTTCCTTAAGTATATTTTCTTTTATGGGTTTGCATAAGATAATGATGTATGAACATAACCCACCCTTTGAGTGAGGTTATTGTATGTAAATATATGCTATAATGTGCTTATGGATGTTATATGATGGAGCCTAAGTGATATGATGTGATATATTCTTAAACGTCTTATTATACTCCGCTTACTCGTTCACGTTGTACTCGGCTCACGTTTTCAATTATGTGTTTAAAAAAAAAAAGGCTCGTAATTTCACTAAGTATTTTCAAATTATGAAGAAAGAACCAAAGCAAGGAGTAAAGTCTAGTCATTAATCAGATTCAACCTAGGTGTATCTGGTTAATTACTAGGGTGTTACATCTGAGTCTGAAGACGAGGATGAAGAGGGATCATCTGCTGGAGGGGGAGCTGGTGGTGCAAGTGGGATATCAAATATCACTGGGTGTGCCAAGTGGAGAGGCACACCATCATAAGGGAAAGCGAGGTCAAAGTCATTTGTAAATCTTGATGTACTAAAAGAGCGGCCGAAAAACACATAGACACGAACTTGCGAGTAACCCACTACATACAGAGAGTCAAGAGCAGGATCATAATGCCACACCCACTATGGCGAGTCAAGGTAAAATACTAGTGACGGCATCTGCTGGATCTGATTAACACAAAGTAAATGCAACCGTAGGGATGAGAATATTATAAAATCCTCAGTAGGGTATTCCCTCAGGTATAATGTGAAACACAATTGATAAGCTCATTCATGTGGGAATACTCATGCAAAACTATGTACAGCAATATCAAGGTATATACATCATGTAAAATCAAGTACAAGTATAATAATAATTAGTGCATTGTTCTTTTCTCATTAACATAGGGAAGGCTTAATCTCACATCAAGTGATGTCCAGTAGTGGAATCACTCCACAAGAACTATTGACTATTAGGACATGAGCTCATTCCTATATGACGATACGTCTACCGACTTATCAAATTCCCAGGGAAGCTCTTACTTTTGTCTTTCCCGTTCAACCACATAAGCCTTGTCTCTATTTTCCCCATATGTTAAAAATTTCACAACTAAAAGTCATGTTACTTTTCTTTTCTTTTCCTTTATCCTCACAATAATCACATAGTGTACTTCTCCTTTCAAAGGCCTGCTTAGATCACAGGTAGGCATACAATTATATTGAGTCTCATCCATATCTCATCAACATTTCTTTCAAACAATTAGCATGCATTAACATGATATATACTTGTATCCAAAGCCATTCTTACCATTTTCAGCAATCAGCAGATTTATCACTCTAGAATTCAAAATTAATTTCCCTATCAAACAGCGAATTTAAGAGCCATAAAAATTCTCTATGACATTTCAATGTGTCTAAAAGGCCCCGTACAAATTTCCAAACAAACGGTGTTCTCTAACCTTATCAACTAAATTTTTCAAATCTGGTGGTTAGAGGCCACTTGTTCTGATTTAGATCAGGACTCTCATAATTTTCGACCCCACCAATTGATTAAATCAACTCAAAATAAAATTCACAGTTATAATTCAATGTGTTATCAGCTTCCCATAAAATTTTCAAAGAGTAAACCCATCGTTTACTATGATGATAAAATCACACAATTTTACTGCCTCAGCTTCAATATTTCAGGCAGCATAGTCACAACTTCGGTTCTTGAATTTTTAAACACAGAAAAAGTACCCAGAATAACCCCAAATTTTTAATAGAGACTCCCTAACATGGTAACTACATCCCATAAAATTTTCAACTGAATCTAAGATCTCTAGATATATTAGAAAATTCGACAAAATTTGCTGCTTGCTTCAAACCGGGATTTTCCAGCAACAATGTTCAAGAATCATGAATTTTTTTTCAAGCAGAGAAAATCGTTCACATGACCCAAGGAAAATCATGGGGTTGTCTCAGGATGTTACCTTCAACATATAATTTTCATAGCCCATAAAATGGAACACAATTGCACCAGAAAATTCGTCAACAAGTTCTGCCTTGTGGAAATCGAAAATCCAGCAAACTAATTCCAAGTCTCTCTTGATGTAAATGATTTTTCCACCACACCAAACACTCCACCAAAATTCATACATCAATATCAACATATGATTAACCAATAAAATCAGAAATTTTAGGACAAAACCAATCAGAATTTTCAGAGGAAATTTTGAAACAAAAGAGAACAAATAAAACCCTACCCTTAGAAGCTAATGCTTCTTTAGCTTTTGTATACTTCAAGGTAGATGTTCTCCACCCCAAAACTCTTGAAACACACCTAGATCCTCCACTAATCAGTGCTGAGTGAGGTACTAAAGTGAGGTTTTGAAAAATCTAATCGGTTATATTTGTAGAGGTTGAAGTGTAGAACAAGTTTGCTTAAGGAAGTTTTTGATTCTAGCAAGATTTGGTCTAGGATTTTGGAGGTTGAAATTCAAGGTTTAGCAAAGGTTTTTGGATGAAGAAGGAATGAATTTTGCTGCTGTCCTTCACTTGGCCGAGGATGATGATGAAAAAGATGAGATTAGGTGGGTTAAGTATATCTATTAAGGAGTGTTTTGATTGGTTGAAAAATAAAATATAATTTCTTTCCATTAAAAGGGTTTAAAATCAATGGCCAGGATTTGATCTTTTATCCAAGATGAAATCCTAGCCATTCACTTGGTATTCAAGTGGATATACTTCATTATTTGCAGATATTAACTAGTTTTCGGTGTTAGAAATCGAACACTGAAATTTCTACAAACGGCCGAAACAAAGTGTACCCGAGAAATCAAATATTGACCGAAAAATAATTTCGGGTATGAAATCATTACTCCTACCTATTTCTAAACATAATCTTATAATTTCTCAATTTTGGGCATCTCCGGGGCCCAATTCTAGGATTTCATTTGTCTGGCGGACTGTGGGACTGTAAGACACTATTCACGTTTTTTTTTTTGTTTTTTTTTTTTTGCTTCCTTGAGTTAGTCTCATCATTTCCACATCTATCAACATCCTAAAATTCTCATTAATAAAGCTTCATTTAATTTCTAAAAAGAATAGGGTATTACATTACCACCCACCTTAATAAAAATTTTGTCCTCAAAATTTCGTACCTGTAAACAACTCCGGATAATCTTTCTTCATGCTTGATTCTAGTTCCCATGTATATTCTTCATTTCCAGGTCCACCCCAAGCCACTTTTACAAGTTGCACAGATTTATTTCTAAGTTGCATGACTTCTCTATCAACGATCTGAATAGGAGGGCTTGAAATGTCAAGTCATCCTTTAAGCATGTATCGATTCGGGCTCAATAATGTGGTGTGGATCTGGATGATACATTCGAAGTTGAGACACATGGAAAACATTATGAAGGTTAGATAAATGTGGAGGTAAGGCTATTTGGTAGCGGTGACCCAATTCGTCGGAGAATTTGAAAAGGACCTATGAACCTGGGTGACAACTTTTTAACTCTAAGGGCTCTACCTACTCCAGAAGTGGGCGTGACCTTCAAGAATACATGTTCTTCCTCTTGAAACTCTAAAGGTTTCCTTGAGTGTCTGCGTAGCTCTTTTTGACGATTTTGCGCAGCGAATTTTACTCTGATCTTTTGGATGCGCTCAGTCGTTTGGTTAACAAGGTCGGGCCCGGCAATCCCGCCTCCCCTGAGTCATACCAACATAATGGAGATTGGCATTTTCTTCCATATAGTGCTTCATACGGGGCCATGCCAATGCTAGCGTGATGGCTGTTATTATAAGCAAATTCAACCAATGGAAGTAACTTATCCCAACTTCCTTTTTGCTCAATCACGCACGCCCTTAACATGTCTTCCAGGGTTTGTATGGTTCGACTTGTTTGTCCGTCAGTCTGGGGATGGTAGGCAGTACTTAAACAAAGTTTGGTTCCAAAGGCCTTTTGAAAAGCTCCCCAAAATCTTGAAGTAAATCGGGGATCTCTGTCGAAACTATAGAAGAAGGAACACCGTAGCCTCGACTATCTCTTGGATGTACAAAGAAGCTAACTTATCCAAAGGAAAATTAGCCTTAATGGGTAAGAAATGAGCAGACTTAGTCAATCTATCTACTATAACCCATATAGCATCATGACTTGACGATGTCCTTGGCAAACCCATTACAAAGTCCATAGAGATACTTTCCCACTTCCATTCTGGGATTTCCAAAGGTTGCGGTGGTTCCAAATGGTTTTTGGTGTTCTATTTTAACTTTTTGACAAGTTAAGCACTTCCGACAAAATCTTCTATGTCTTTCTTTATCCTTGGCCACCAAAACATTTTCTTGAGATCCGCATACATCTTACTAGTCCCTGGGTGTATAGTGAATTCACCTCTCGAGCTTCCTTTAAGATCTCATTTCTCAGTTTGCCACTTGCAGCTACACATACCCTATCCATGTATCTCCATATACCTTGTTGATCTTGAGTAAATCCCGCAATCGCTTTGTATGAAGTGATCTTAATATCTCTTGGAACTCTGGATTTTCACGTTGTGCGCCAAAATCCATCCTTTGAACTCACTTGTTACTTTTATCGGCCTAATACAACACCTTGAGGGGTTACAGACATATCTAGACTAAGCTTCCGAAAACTTTCCACTAACTCTGCCTCTTTAATCCTCAAGCATGCTACACTTAAGGATTTTTACGCTAGGGCATCGGCAACAACATTTGCCTTGCCTGGATGGTAATTCAAACTAAAATCATAATCCTTGAGGAATTCCATCCATCTTCGTTGTCTCATGTTCAATTCTTTCTGGTCAAAGAGATATTTCAAGCTTTTGTGGTCCGAGAAAACATTGAATCGCACACCATAAAGGAGATGTCGCCAAATCTTTAGAGCAAAAACCACAATTGCAAGTTCAAGGTCATGGGTGGGATAGTTGACTTCGTGGGGTTTCAAGCTGAGAAGCGTGGCGACCACTTTTCGATTTTGCATCAATACACATCCTAAACCCTTATTAGAAGCATCACAATAAACCTCAAAGGGTTCATGGGGTCTGCAATACTAATCTGGAGCCGTGGTCAACTTTTGTTTCAATTCTGAAAACTATTTTCACACTCGGTGTCCACTTGAATAGAGCATTCTTTCGGGTTAACTTAGTCAAAGGTAGGGCTATCTGAGAAAAACTCATAATAAAACGCCTATAGTATCCAGCTAACCCTAGGAAACTCGAACCTCTGTCAGTTGTAGGTCGTTCCCAATAGATCTTGATTCCACTTTCTTTGGGATCAGAGATTCCCCCTCGTGATACCACATGACCTAAAAATCTAACCTCTTCCATCCAAAATTCACATTTTGACAACTTAGCATACAACTTCTGTTCCCTCAGGATTCGTAACACAACCCGAAGATGCTCAGCATGTTCTTCCTCCGTCCTTGAATAAATGAGTATATCATCTATGAAGACAACTACAAATTTATCCAAGTATGGTCGAAAAATTCGGTTCATATAATCCATAAATACTGCTGGAGCATTCGTTAGTCCAAAAGACATCACCCTATACTCGTAATGCCCATACCGAGTTCTAAAAGCAGTTTTGGAGATATCCTCCTCGCGAACTCAATTTGGTGGTAGCACGATCTAAGATCAATCTTTGAGAATATAGTTGCCGTTCTCAATTGATCCATAAGGTCATCAATCCTTGGCAAAGGATATTTGTTCTTCACCGTTACCTTGTTCAACTCGCCTATAGTCCACACAAAGCCTCATACCCCTATCCTTTTTCTTTACGGAAGAACAGGGGGCTCTACCTGAGAGGCACTTGGTCTAATGAAGTGCTTCCCTAATAATTCTTCAATTTGTGACTTTAATTCCTTCAACTCTAAAGGGACATTCTATAAGGAGCAATTGAAATAGGACCCTTACTGGAACCAACTCAATGGAGAATTCAATCTCTCGTTCAGAGGAAATTAGGAATATCCTCTGGAAAGACATCTGGATATTCTCTAACCCTTTGGAATCTTACTTAATTCGTGGTCACCTTCAGTTTCACTGCCTGAGAGAAGAACATATTCCTGATGATCTGTTTTGTTTGGGTTGGGTGTTAATAAGTCTAAATAAAAAGAAAAAGCAACCACAGGAATAGAAGGTAATGTAGAAAGAAATATAGGAGTTTTGTCTGGACAGTGCAAAAGAACATAATTAGATACTAACCAATCCATGCCTAAAATTACCTCTAAACCAGATAAAGGAAGACAAACTAAATTGGCAGTAAATTCCCTAGCACCTATTTGAAGAGGAAGGTTCATACATGCATAACAAGTTCTAATAGGACTAGCAGTAGGAGTGGACACAAGGACATCATAAGGTAATTGCATACGAGATAATTGTAATTTTTGTACACAGTCATGGGATATAAAAGAATGACTGGCGCCCGTATCATACAGTACATCCAGGATATTACCATTTATTTCACACTTACCTCGGATCAGATCAGTAGATTGAGAAGCTTCTTTGGCACTTATAGTAAAAACGCATCCATGTTGTTGTGGTCTAGAGGCGGGTCAGCCTCTCTTGTCGGGACATTCAAATATTTTGTGTCTGGCTTCCCACATCCAAAGCAAACAATTTGTGTTGCCCAAAGAAGGCCGATTCCCATGATTCTTCCCACATTTAGGGCAATCTTTCCTGCCTCAGGTCTTGAAAATTGATCTTGTTTCTCTTTGTTGCTGTTGTTGTTATTCTTGGGTGGAAATCTTCTGGAGGGTTGGTTGATAGGCTTGAATGGAGGGCCTTGAGGTGCTAATCCCTTCTAGCATTGTTTTGGGCATGCTTGAAATTTATCGACTTCTTGTTAGACTCCTCTGCGTCGACATTTATTTACCAAAGTGGGATAGTCTCGATCTCTAGGAGACTTACAAATGCTTCTATATCTTCTCGTAGACCTCCTTCATATTTCATGCATTTCCAAGCTTCATCAGGATCACTGGTAAATTGTAGAAAACTTGCAGAGCTCCTCAAATTTAGCGGTGTACTCTGCTACACTCATAGGTCCTTGTTTAAGGGCCATGAACTCCAACTCTTTGCATTTCTCACGAGTAGGAAAATACTTGCGATGAGAAGGCTTCCTTGAAAATGTCCCAAGTAACCAGTTTGGGAAGCTTCAAATAACCTCCTGGTGCCAACCACCAGTGCATCTGCTTCCAACATGTAGGTGGCAAAAGCCACTTTTTGGGTCTCGTGGCATGGGAGAACTGAGAAGATCTTCTCCATGGCCTTAACCCATTCCTCTGCCTTACTTGGGTTGAAGGCTCCTCGAAATGGCGGGGGAGTTGCCTTCCTGAACTCAGCAAACCGATACTCTACATCAACCTCATTCACTGAAGGGTTATTGTCTGGATTTTGCCTTTCGTTGCGATTCAGTTGCTCCATCATTCGGGTAGCAGCTGTAGCTTGTTCCCTCATGGCAGCCGCCATCTCACGGAAAGTATTCATCATGTCGGCATCATTTCCTGCTCCACGCCTAGTTTGCCGATTCGAAGTCATTGATTCCTATCACACCAAACAAAATATTGAGTTGATCAGGCTCAATACCAAGCTAAGTGTAGCAGTAACCCACAACATTCTAAATCAGCAGTCATACATGTATATAAAATCATAATGTATGACAATTTCTAAGAAAGCATAGCCGGTCCAATCCTCAGGCTTATAGGATAGTCCGGCTCTGATACCATAAAATGTAATACCCTATTCTTTTTAGAAATTAAATGAAGCTTTATTAATGAGAATTTTAGGATGTTGATAGATGTGGAAATGATGAGACTAACTCAAGGAAGCAAAAAAAAAACAAAAAAAAAAAAACGTGAATAGTGTCTTACAGGCCCCACAGGTCCGCCGGAACAGCCGAAATCCTAGAATTGGGCCCCGGAGATGCCCAAAATTGAGAAATTATAAGATTATGTTTAGAAATAGGTAGGAGTAATGATTTCATACCCGAAATTATTTTTCGGGCAATATTTGATTTCTCGGTACACTTTGTTTACTCGTTTGTAGAAATTTCACTGTTCGATTTCTAACACCGAAAACTAGTTAATATCTGCAAATAATGAAGTATATCCACTTGAATACCAAGTGAATGGCTAGGATTTCATCTTGGATAAAAGATCAAATCCTGGCCATTGATTTTAAACCCTTTTAATGGAAAGAAATTATATTTTATTTTTCAACCAATCAAAACACTCCTTAATAGATATACTTAACCCACCTAATCTCATCTTTTTCATCATCATCCTCGGCCAAGTGAAGGACAGCAACAAAATTCATTCCTTCTTCATCCAAAAACCTTTGCTAAACCTTGAATTTCAACCTCCAAAATCCTAGACCAAATCTTGCTAGAATCAAAACTTCCTTAAGCAAACTTGTTCTACACTTCAACCTCTACAAATATAACCGATTAGATTTTTCAAAACCTCACTTTAGTACCTCACTCAGCACTGATTAGTGGAGGATCTAGGTGTGTTTCAAGAGTTTTGGGGTGGAGAACATCTACCTTGAAGTATACAAAAGCTAAAGAAGCATTAGCTTCCAAGGGTAGGGTTTTATTTGTTCTCTTTTGTTTCAAAATTTCCTCTGAAAATTCTGATTGGTTTTGTCCTAAAATTTCTGATTTTATTGGTTAATCATATGTTGATATTGATGTATGAATTTTGGTGGAGTGTTTGGTGTGGTGGAAAAATCATTTACATCAAGAGAGACTTGGAATTAGTTTGCTGGATTTTCGGATTTCCACAAGGCAGAACTTGTTGACGAATTTTCTGGTGCAATTGTGTTCCATTTTATGGGCTATAAAAATTATATGTTGAAGGTAACATCCTGAGACAACCCCATGATTTTCCTTGGGTCATGTGAACGATTTTCTCTGCTTGAAAAAAATTCATGATTCTTGAACATTGTTGCTGGAAAATCCCGGTTTGAAGCAAGCAGCAAATTTTGTCGAATTTTCTAATATATCTAGAGATCTTAGATTCAGTTGAAAATTTTATGGGATGTAGTTACCATGTTAGGGAGTCTCTATTAAAAATTTGGGGTTATTCTGGGTACTTTTTCTGTGTTTAAAAATTCAAGAACCAAAGTTGTGACTATGCTGCCTGAAATATTGAAGCTGAGGCAGTAAAATTGTGTGATTTTATCATCATAGTAAACGATGGGTTTACTCTTTGAAAATTTTATGGGAAGCTGATAACACATTGAATTATAACTGTGAATTTTATTTTGAGTTGATTTAATCAATTGGTGGGGTCGAAAATTATGAGAGTCCTGATCTAAACTGTGAACAAGTGGCCTCTAACCACCAGATTTGAAAAATTTAGTTCAAAAGGTTAGAGAACGCCGTTTGTTTGGAAATTTGTACCGGGCCTTTTAGACACATTGAAATGTCATAGAGAATTTTTATGGCTCTTAAATTCGCTGTTTGATAGGGAAATTAATTTTGAATTCTAGAGTGATAAATCTGCTGATTGCTGAAAATGGTAAGAATGGCTTTGGATACAAGTATATATCATGTTAATGCATGCTAATTGTTTGAAAGAAATGTTGATGAGATATGGATGAGACTCCAATATAATTGTATGTCTACCTGTGATCTAAGCAGGCCTTTGAAAGGAGAAGTACACTATGTGATTATTGTGAGGATAAAGGAAAAGAAAAGAAAAGTAACATGACTTTTAGTTGTGAAATTTTTAACATATGGGGAAATAGAGACAAGGCTTATGTGGTTGAGCAGGAAAGACAAAAGTAGGAGCTTCCCTGGGAATTTGATAAGTCGGTAGACGTATCGACATATAGGAATGAGCTCATGTCCTAATAGTCAATAGTTCTTGTGGAGTGATTCCACTACAGACATCACTTGATGTGAGATTAAGCCTTCCCTATGTTAATGAGAAAAAGAACAATGCACGAATCATTATTATACTTGTACTTGATTTTACATGATGTATATACCTTGATATTCTTGTACATAGTTTTGCATGAGTATTCCCACATGAATGAGCTTATCAATTGTGTTTCACATTATACGAGGAATACCCTATCGAGGATTTTATAATATTCTCATCCCTACGGTTGCATTTACTTTGTGTTAATCAGATCCAGCAGATGCCGTCACTAGTATTTTACCTTGACTCGCCACACTGGGTGTGGCATTATGATCTGCTCTTGACTCTCTGTATGTAGTGGGTTACTCGCAAGTTCGTGTCTATGTGTTTTTCGCCGCTTTTAGTACATCAGTATTTACTGGTGACTTTGACCTGCTTTCCCTTATGATGGTGTGCCTCTCCACTTGGCACACCCAAGGATATTTGATATCCCACTTGCACCACCTGCTCCCCTCCGGCCAGATGATCCCTCTTCATCCTCGTCTTCGCACTGCACCCATCGGAGGGTCCCGATGCCCAGGCGGAGGTGAGGCTATCATGCCGATAGCCAACGGTTTCATCTAGTAGGACGTGAGATCTTCAGGGACTCATGATATGTATATAGTGGTAGTTTAGTACTAGTGACCCTCTAACCTGCAGATTAATCGTGTTAAATGTTGTGGGGTTTATTTGCTTTGTACAAACTTTTGCTAGACCTCAACTTTGAGCGGAGTTAGATTAGATACTGGAAGTGTTCCTTTCTTTTGTGAACTGAGTTCCTGATGAGCTTAGAAGTTAACCAGTGTAGTATCAGTACGGTGTACACATTGCAAACTTAAAAGTAAATGTTTATATATGTATATACGAGTTTGGCCATATAGGTGTCTGAATTATTTGATTTCAATTATTTTCGACTAGTGTAGATTGTGAATGTAAGTAATACTTTTCTAATTACTGTGTTGATACTCGAGTAAAATATGGTAATTCGGAGGGTGTTACATTATGGTATCAGAGCCTGCACCTCTCCCAGTACGGTGTGGTTCGGGGACGAACCAGGCGGAAGCTGGTGGGCATGTAACGCCCGGGGATCGCGAAGTCGGGGAGTGATCGCCGGTGCAAAGAGGCACGGACAAGGAGCGGCTCCTGGCAGACTTCGAAAGCGGAGAGGTACATGAATGAACCGATTACACACCCGAATGAGAGGGATCCTAAGACTGTATAGGTATGGGACTATACAGTTGAGGAGGGCTTATATGAATTGATTTGTACTACCTATACCAACAAGATGCATCTTCTTTTCGGTAGCCCAAACTGAAAAGAACTCCACAGTTAAGCGTGCTTGACTTGGAGCAATTTTGGGATGGGTGACCTCCTGGGAAGTTTTCCCAGGAAGTGTGCGAGTGAGGACAAAGCACGCTGAAAAGACCCGTGTTGGTTTGTGGGGACAGTCGTCAATCCATGAAGCAGCAGGGGTGTTACAAACAAGTACATCTGAGAGAAAATACAAAGGAAAGTGCGACGGAAAGCATAAAAGCAAACTTCCCTACCCAAGTGCAACTAAAGGGATAACCTCTAAACAAAAGAAGGTTTATTCTCATCTAAGTGGTGTGTGCACTACCCCGAGTACTCCATCAGTCATCCACTACCTCCTATTGACGTTCATCCCGCGAGCGAGGCACATACCCGGCAAACTGGGCGAGCTCCTCCTGCATGTAAAAGCGAAGCGGGGATCGGGAGTGACCCCTATGACGTGACCGCATCTCTGGTCATCGTGCTAGCCGAGGTTGAGTCACGGTGTCCTGACTGCCCTCTCTCAATAGTGGTGGAGTGAGGGCAGAGCTCTTACTGTACAGATGGGTAGGTGGGTCCTCCGACGGGTCGGTCTCCAAGAAGTATGTCCGGGGTACGTAGTTGGGGTAATCGCGCATGGCCGAAGGGCGGTATGCATGCGGAGCACTCTCTCATTGTGCGTACGTGCCCGCTCGAAAACTCGCTCGTCGTCGCCATAGGGTGCTGTCGGGGAGAAGCGGTGGGTATGTACGGGGTGAGCAAAGGGTCATCCCACGAACATGAAGACTCGAACTGTGCACTGACCCTCAAAATGGTATGATCTGTGCTCCGGATCATAGTGCACCTCCCACGTCGGGGTGTCCACAAAAACTACGAACGTCGCCATCTGAAGACGTGACGGGAAGAAAAGATAGAGGGAGTGAGAATCTTGCTAAAGAATCTTAGTAGGGCCTCCTACTACCTAAGTGTCATCATCTACGTCCTCAGAAACCTTGGGTTTAGTGTACAAAGTAAGTGAGCATGCATTGAGTTCATTTTTAAGCTTTTGAAACATAGTTAGCCAAGGTCCATTCATTTTAGGATGATTCTTAATGTCATGGATGCAACATAGTAAAGAATGTATTAATGGCTCTACTTAATGTGAGAATCATAATCATAATATTAAGAACATCATAATAGTGGCATAACGTGGCAATTGAAATCTCATATGGGAAAACTTTGTGACATAATCATCATACTTTACTTCCTCATGGGCCACCCTAAAAGACATTCATTCTGGAGGTGCTCGGCCGAACCGGTGTCACCAAGAACGTGTCACATCTCTAGGTTATGAGCTCATACCTAACTAGTTGTCACTAGTTCTTACTTATCAATCCCGATAAGCGTATCATAATCATAATCATAATCCCAACTATCTAGTACGGGCTAGGGGGCATTTCTTGGGGGTGCTCGGCCAAACCGGTGTCACCCAAGAATACATCTTGGTACCGATGTCACATGAGTTCTTTGGAGGTGCTCGGCCGAACCGGTGTCATCCAAGAACTCATCTTAGTACCTCATATCTCATAAAATGAATCTCATGGAATTTTTTTTTTCAAAAACTTTCTAAGTCCCCAAATTTGTCAGAAATTCGGCAGCGCAACAACAGCATGCCGAACTTTTTCCAAATTTACTTTATGCCACATAAACAAATAGAACATGCATCTTCAATCATAATTCCATACGTTTACATAATCATTCTCAAGTAAAACATACGTTCACATGTAACATTGAAACTCATTGAACTCTTGATCCTACGGTATCTTATACTTTGACCCTTATGGGCCTTAAACTTGAGATGTAATTATTCTATCATTCTCTATCAACCTTTTATGCACCTAAGGATTCTATTCTAACAAATCTTACTATCATTTATGCTCTTTACTAAATCTGGGCAGCACCATTCTTCAAGGGCAGAGTTATACGTTTATGATTAGGGGGTTCTAGAACTTATATTTTAGACCCTTTCTCGGTTCCGTCTTCGCCTAAGGCACTATAAATTAAATCTAAACCAATTATAAGGCATTCCTATGCCTAAGAACTAATTATAAACCATGTTTTCCATATTAGGAGGTTTATGGACAGAATCCAGAAATTAAATGTTCTAAGAGTTCTAGGATTGCACTTTTACGGTTTTCTAGTTACTAGTTTCTCTATAGGTGCTAAAATTCAATCCTACTCCAAAAGTAACCAAATTTTTCATGATTAATCCATCCTAAACTGATTGTTATCATACTAAAATAGTTTTGGTATTGATTAAGATTGAGGGGGTTAAACAGGCGTTAAATTCCAACTTTATGGTTTTTCTAGGAAGCTAGTTTCTCCACTAACATGCATAGAAGTATTCCTACCTTATCATATATCATTTTCACACATTCTAACACATCAAAACATCATCATACAGCATCAAGCATATCAAGACAAAACCTAATAGTTCAAGTCCAAAAAGGCATATAATTTGATGTTTCTAAAACATATAAGTTCTAGTTTCCCTTGGGATTATTTTAGAACTTCTAAAACTCTTTGCAAACCATTTTATTTTATCAAGAGGCTAAAAAACAACCTTAGGTAAGTAACCAATTTAATTCTTCTTTAGAAGAGGAATAAAATCATAATTCTTGTTGGTCATAACTTTATAAAACTTATCAAACTTAAAGAAAATCCTAGAACATAGGTTGTTGGCCCTTGTAACTAGATGGAACTCATTCCAAGCTCATCATTATTACTTGGCCGAAATTATACATTCCAAGAATGCTTCCATATTAACCTTTAACTTGAGATAAAATGGACAAGTCTTTGAGCTCTAAGGTCTTTAAGTGATGACATAATATAAACATGTAATAATTGTAACAACTTGTGGGGCTTTGTAGATTATCTTCAATCTCCTAGAGTGTGCTTCAATACTTGTACACAATGATGCTGGAATATAAAAAGAAAATATGAAAACTATTAAGGAAAACAGAGCTTCAAGTTAAGTCACTTGAGGAACTTACAGAAGACTACCACTGAATGATCTGTAACATCAGTAATTTGTACGTGCAATGTACCAATTATTTGATTCATAATGATAAAGAACCTACATATCCTAAACACAAAACAAAAAAGCAATACGGGCATTATAGGCAATAGCACTTGACACGCTAATATATCAAATAAAAATAAAAACAAAAAGAGAAAACAAAAACACCCTAAAGATTCAAATAGGACATACTTATTGCGTAATCTTATGCAAAGGAATATCCGAATAACAATAAGCTACCTTTTGTTCCGCATACAACCAACAAAGCTCCTAAAAAAATAAAAACTTCAAATCTTGGAAAACAAAAAGAATAATGCAAGTCTTAGCCACGGCCTTCTCTCTTGCCATATGAACCTTCACACACATCCTTTGAAAAAAAAAAATAGGGGATTCTCAAGTACCCCATTACTTTCGATTTGATCCTCAGCGGAGGTGGCATCAAACGCAACTTGTAGCACATAGTGGAAGCAGAAAGCAGCGGTGGTGGTTGGGAGCTTGGAGATGGCAATGGTGGTGGTAGAGGCATCGTTGACGAACTCTCCCCCTGATAGTTTAGTGAGCATGGATGATTTGAGAATTATGTGCGGCATGAGGATTGCAAAAGGGAAATTAGGTGTGATAGAGGTGTAACGCCCCAATTTTCGCTAAACTTTCAAAATGACCAAAATGCCCCTGAGATCATTTTCACCCGAAACACGAGGACGGCCGACTTAAGCCATCCTCATAGGGTTCATATGTTATATGAAGGGGGTTGTATGATTGTGAATGTTTAACGGAGCAGAAAAACCTCATTTCTGAGATTTCTGCCCATAAGAGACCAAAATACCCATGTGACAGATTTCAGGCAGTTTTAAAGTTATGTTTTGACCCAGACCTTGTCCCGAGGTTTAAAACCATGATTTTAAGGCATGAACTATGTTTGTTTAAGGTTTGGGTAAGTCCCGGTGGTCCCAGGCAATTTTTGAGTAAATTTACGATTTTGCCCCTGCTTAGTGCATTTTGAGCTTAATGAGTTATCTAACTCAGAACCTAGGCGATTTTAGGCTCTAAATAAAGGTTAATTAATTTCCATAATTAATCTAAAGCCAAAGTCATTATTCAGAACTAATTGGAACCTAGGGTTGTTCAAGGAAATTTAAAACCCTTTTCCAAATTCTTTTCTTTCTTTAAAGAAAAAGCAACTATGAATAGTATTTTCACTATTCACATTCCCTTTCCCAATGACACTCTCTTTCCAAGAAAGTTGTCACTCTCAAATCATCATGATCACATTTGAAATTTATGTCATTCAAAAATTCAAAAGAATGAATTGTTTATGTTGTCACTCAAAACTTTCAATCAAGCTTCATAATCAATCATATCTTCCATACTTTCTTCCATACATTTGAATGACAACACATATAGATATTTTACCTTGTGGCCATAAAATTTTCTCTCCCTTGACCCTATAATTTTCTTATCACTCCCCCCAAGAAGTCAAAAGAATTTTATTTTATGTAGTCAATTAAGTTGTCTTTCAAAGCTACCCTATGACCTATGCCTACCCATGTTTTCAATCACACCAAGAATGACCACTCAAGAAGATATTTTTTTCTCTTCCTTCTTCAAGAAGCTTCAACCAACTCCCTCTTTACTCCTTCATTTGTTTATAAATACATCACACTCCACAACTCCACCACTTTTGCATCATTCTCCAAAGTCTCAAACTCTCTCATTTCTTTCTCTCAAGCTTTCTCACTTTTCTCTCAAGTTCTCAAGAGTTCCTCAAGCTCAAGTTCTCTCCTCCTTTTCCAAGACACAAGGTAGGGAACTCTTTCTAAACATGTCTTTGATTCTTATGCTTGAATCTTGTTTGGGAGCTGATGAATGGTTGAACCTCTATGTTGCTTTCTTTTTGGTTTCTTCCTTTTCTTCCCCTTAGTTTTTTGGCCTTAAGGCCTTGAATATGATGGCTTGATGATGAGTGTTCTCTAGATGTGACCATGAGTCTATGAGACCTCTAAAGCTTGAGTTTTTCTTAAAGAAAGTTTCATTCTTTACAAGTTTAGTTAAAGGAGTTTATGTTTCTCTTGAACATTTTGGATCTTCTCCCTTTTCCTTCTTATGTTTTTGGCCATGGAGCCTTTTTACATGGGAAAAATGTAAGCTTGATGATGAGAGCTTCATGTTGATGCTTGTCACTTGAACAAACTCTAAAGCTTGAAGCTTTGGCCCTAAACCAAGCATGGTTTTGGTTTTGCTTTCTCCTTTATCATGAACTTTGTTTAAATATTTGTTTTGAAGGGAGCCATGTACTCAATGATGAAGACTTAGGATGTTGATGCTTGGATCATCAAGATCTTGGTCCCTAGAGATTTAAAAATGGTTCCTTCCTTTGTTAAGATTTGACCACTCCCATGACTCTTGAAGTCATGTTTTCTCTTGATGCCTTGGTACCAATGGTTTTTCTTTTCTTGTGAAGATGAGTTTTGGGTTGGGACTATGTTCCTCCTTAAAATCTTGTAAGAGCTCTAGACAAGATACAAAAGAAACTTGCATTCACGTTTACTTTACGCTTTGCATAGCATGTTTATTTCTATGCAACCACTAAACCCCAAGACTAAGAATGAATTTGCATTATGCACGTTTAAATTCCAAGCTTTGCATCTCATTTTATATTTCAAGTCCTCACTAAACTCAAAGAATGAAAATGGATATGCATTTCATATTTACTTTGAGCTATCACTTTACTTTCTAAAGGACTCTAAAATGAAGTGCATAGCACGTTTATTTTATGTCATCATCTAAGATACTAGAGCTCAAAGATTTGCCCATTTCATCTTGAGAAAAGGTTAACCATGGAAAACATTCTTGGTATGTACATCTTGGCCATGTGATAAAGATAGCTCCAAGAGGAGTTTATTAGTCACAAGAGCCTATAGCTCATGTTTTAAGTCTTTCCAAAACATATGTTGTACTCAAAAACATTTTGGGTATGTTCTTAGAATTATAAGGGTTTTGACAAGTTAAAATGGTTGACAAGATGTTTTTGAAGTTCAAAATTGTTCCAAGAGAAACTAGCCACCATAAGCATTTCAAAGGAATGACTCAGATATGTTTAGACCTCATATTTCGGTTTTTAAGATGCTGGTAATCGATTACCCATTACCCATGTAATCGATTACCGAAAGCTCCTGACGAGCTCAAACATGAACTTTGCCCAAAGTAATCGATTACTATATAGTGTAATCGACACACATTCTGGATTCTAGTAATCGATTACCTAATCATGTAATTGATTACCCAGATGTTCTAGGGGCCCAGCAAAGTGTTTTAAACAAAATAATCGATTATAATTCCATGTAATCGATTACGTAACCCTATCTCGCCTTGATTCGAATCTGAAGTGTAATCGATTACAAGTCCCATGTAATCGATTACGTAACCCCTGACCTCCATGTTTTGAAATCTCGAGAAATTTGTGCAATCGATTACAAGACTTATGTAATCGATTACGTAACCCAAGTTTACAAGCGAATGCTTTTCTGATTTAATGACTTGAAGCTATGATCTTGCATTGCCTGAATTTGAGAATTGTCATGACATGAGTCTATGCTTTAGCCTAACATGAATACATGATCTTATATGTTCGATTTCAAACATGATCAAGTTAAGAGGCTTATTGCTCTTGCTTACCTTATGATGATTTTACTCCATGAGTCAAGTATGATGATACCATGTGAACTATTATTCTTCGATGATAGTTTTATGTTTGCATGTTATTGTTCTTTAAAGACTTCAAAGATGCCTATGATGTAATTATGTTTGACATGCATGAATTATGTGGCATCTTGCATTAACATGCTAAGACTTAAGGTGACATAGACTATGAGAAGATGATCCTTGAACCACCGGATTAAGGGTGGGGATAAGGTGATTCTAGCCCCCTAGACCCGTACCTTAGGTCGGGATCTTTAAACTTATCAAAAGGGATAAGTCCATGTACTAGTGACGACTAGTAAGGTATGAGCTCATAACCTAGAATTTTCTCCACAAGGAGATCAATTAGGGTGGCCCCAGGAAAATAATGATGATGATGTTCCAATGTCACCTCAAGTAACCAAGATATGTACCATGTTCCATGAGCTATGTTTTTATGCACCATAATTATATGAATTTGTGTGTTATGCCCCATGATATGAGAATCATAAAGTTATGAGTTTATGTGCTATGACCCATGATATAGGAAACCATGTTCCATGATCTAAGGTATATGATTTATGTTCTATGATCCAAGTTATGTGATTTATGTCTATGATACAAGTGATATGTTAAAAGGAACGGATCTCAGAAATTGAGACTTTAGAAAACTCATAATTGAACCAATAGATGTCCATGGTTTTCATAAATAAACCGAGATTCCTGGAGACGTAAATGATGACACCTAGGATAGGAGGAAAACCCTACTGAGTTTCTTTAGTAAGAATCTCACTCCCTCTATCTCTTTCTTTCCATTACGTCTTCAGAGCGAGATGGCGACGTTTCGTCTTGTACGTTGACACGCCACGGTGGGAGATCCACCATGACCCGGAGCATGGGTCATTTCATTTTGAGGGCCGGTGTACTGTGCGCATCTTTATGTTTGTGGGATGGCCATTCGCACACTCCTTGTACAGTTATCGCTTCTCCCCAGCATCCCCCTATGGTGACCCCGCGATCTTTGAGCATGCGCGACCGCGACATGAGAGGAACCTGCGGACCCACTCTGCCGATTCAGCTGACGTGCCGCAGTACGTGCCATTGTCGCAGCACTCAGAGAAGGACCCTTCAGAGGAATCCCCCATGGACCACGAGGACTCTGCCCCACTGCTCTCCGTGGATCGAGGCGGCGAGAGACGATCACTCGCTGTCGGAGGGCCTCGGTGCGGACCACGACCCCGACAGAACGACACATCCAGTCCACAGGGCATGCTCGCACCGCCGAAGCTCGCCTCGTGGATTGGCTACGTCCCTCCGTACCCGTGATCCCGCTGCATAGGTTGGAGGGTAGTCCTTAGTGCATGCACGTCACATAGTATGGATGAAACCTCTTTTGTGTTGAGGTTATCCATCTTAGGTTGCACATGGGTAGGGATGCTTCTTTCCAGTTCTTTTCCGTGTATTCTGTTTTTCTACTGTATTCATGTTATTATGTACTTGAAGAGCCCTGCCTCTTAGGGTAGGCATATTATAAAGATGAAATATTTCAGTTATGATGATGCTACGTTTTGGAGCCACCTCTATGTTTATGTTTCTGCACTTTATGATACTGACCCGATAGGATACGCGCGGCTCCTATTTTAAGTAATGTTTTAAGAAAAAAAAATTGGCTCATATTTTCTTTAAAGTTACTTTTTAAAGAACCATGTCAGTTAGTAACGACTAATATTTGGCCTGAGTACGTACTAGTAGTATTGGGTCGAATATTAGGGTGTTACAAGAGGTATGTGTGGGATGGTTTTGAGATAGCAAAAAAAGTAACCGAAAAAAAAAAAGAAAGAAGAACAACAACAACAGATGGGAAAAGAACAAAAACAAAATCTTAGTTTTAGGCATAGTACAACAATAATAACAAAGGGAAAATTAATATATATATATATATATATGGGTTTTAGGCAAAGACTGAAAGACCTTTGATGTAACACCCTAGTAATTAACCAGATACACCTAGGTTGAATCTGATTAATGACTAGACTTTACTCCTTGCTTTGGTTCTTTCTTCATAATTTGAAAATACTTAGTGAAATTACGAGCCATTTTTTTTTTAAACACATAATTGAAAACGTGAGCCAAGTACAACGTGAATGAGTAAGCGGAGTATAATAAGACGTTTAAGAATATATCACATCATATCACTTAGGCTCCATCATATACATCCATAAGCACATTATAGCATATATTTACATATAATAACCTCACTGAAAGGGTGGGTTATGTTCATACATCATTATCTTATGCAAACCCATAAAAGAAAATATACTTAAGGAAATACATGCCCCTAAACTAGATAACTCCATAAGGCGGGAAGGTTATCCTAAAACTAGGGTGCATGATCACACATAAATCTACTAAGAAACCTCTATGGCCACTGTCCTGGAAATGGGGGAATAAATCCGATCCACTGATGAGCTCCCTCGGGAGGGGACACACGAGATGCACCAGTGAGAGTCGCATGGACGGCCTTCTTGCTAACCTCGGCTGAACAACTGTTTCCTCACTACCTTCTCTTACACGTGTGGGAGTAGGAGCAGAGCTCTCAGAATATACATGAGTAGGAGTGTCCTCTGAAGGATCAGTTTCAGAATATCTCGTCTCGGAACATACTGAAATCCATGGACAGCAGATGAAGCGGGATAAGAACGTAACATCCTTTCATCAAGTGGACGTGCATGTTCGAAAACCATTTCATCGCCATACGCAGAAGTAGGACAAAATCGATAACTAGGGACAGGATGTGGAAATGGACGACCTATGTAAATAAAAACACGAAGTGTGGACCTGCCTTCAAAATGATACGAGCGATGCACCTGATCATAGTGAAATTCCCAAGTAGGGGTATCAACGAACAGACGAATGTCGCCATCGAATCTGGAGACAATGACGGAAATAAAGAAAAGGGAGTGAGAATCTTGCTAAAGAATTCTCGAAGGTACCTCCTTCTACGGTGTCATCATCAAAGTCCCCAGGAACCTCGGGATTATTCTAAAATAGTGAGCATGCAAAGATTCATTTTAAGTTCGGACAAATACTTAACCGAGGTTCGTCAATTTTTAATCATGCGTCTTATAATGCATCATAATCTTAACATGTCATATTTACAATGAACTTTTCCTTTATCATTACATCATTTTCCTCATCATCATTATCAAATAACATGCATAAAAGAACGTCATATAATATTAGCTACATGTGGACATAGTGCACATATTTCATTTCTTTAGTGCCTTAGGTGACTTAAAATCTTATCATCATCATTATTTTCCTTAGGCCACCCTATACTCCACCCTTTTGGGAGTAATTTAGGTTATGAGCTCATACTTTACTAGTCGTCACTAGCATATACTTATCCCTTTTGATAAGCTAAAGTCACGACTCTACCCTTTTGAGAGAACGGGTTAGGGGGCTAAAATCACCTTTTCACCACCTATAGTCTGATGGTTCCAAAGGATCATTTTCTTATAAGTTTAAGTCACCATTAAATCTTTGCATGTTATATCATAATCTAATTCATAAACATCATAACATTTTCTCATTTATAGTCTTAAGCTAGAATAATATATATCAACTGTAATCATGCATATGGGAGATTCGCAGGAAAGAGAGGTTGGTCACAATGGACACGCTTAAATACCAAGTCTTTCCTTAGCCAGAACCTTTCCAAATTACACTTTTACAATGATATACTTTCTTCTAGCAACAAAGTAAATTTTACATAATAAAGAACATTTCATGTATAAGCATTCTCATTATTTGCAACAGCAACTATAACATGCAAGCCAGGAAATCATTCAATAAGCATTCAATCCTTACATAGAATTATCAATTATAGAACTAATTAGTTACTAAACCAATTATGAATCATTCTCTTAACAATAGACCATAATTATCACAACTTCAATCATATCAAATCATTATCACACATTGATACTAAACTCATATCAGTGGCCGAATCATGAACCTCATGCAATTACATAGAATCATATTTTAAGTGCATATAAATTACTAGTTCCCCGTAAAATCCTTGCAAAGCCTTAAAACTCATTTAGAAACTAGTTCTTTTGTCAAATTTGGGAGGATCTTCACAATTAAAATTCTCACTTAAGATAAAAGGAGTAAGTCTTGAGCTTTAGAGATTTAGGTGACATCTTAGAATTATAAACATGCTATGCAACCTTATTTTAATCTTATCTTTATAAGGTGATAGCTTGGAATTATAAACATGATATGCAATTCCATTTCTTTATCTTTAAGATTTAAGGTGATGACTTGAAAATTAAACATGATGCAAGAACTTGAAATATAAACATGATACAAGAAACTGGAGCGGCGGTAATCCGCACAAGACCAGTAGAGGGAGAAGAGAATATTAAGAAACCGGAGCGGGGGTAGTCCGCACAGGACCGGAAGAGGGAGAAGAGAATAGTAAGAAACCGGAGCGGCATGGTAGTCACTTACAGGACGATAGAGAAGGAGAAGAGAATTATTATTACATCTTTTTAAGCTCCAATCTCAAGACTTTTTAAAGAATAAATTCTTTAACTCCAATAATCATTTCTTTGCTTGTGATACATAGGCAAGTCTTTGAGCTCTAGGATCTTTACGTGATGGCATAAAATAAACATGTCATGCGTTGATTCTTTTAGCCATTATAAAATATAGTGAGAGCATAAATTAAATATGAGATGCAACCTCTTTATTATCTTGAAAGATTAAGTGATGACTTGAAACATAAACATGAAATACAAGCTTGGAATTTAAACATGAGAAATGCAAGTTCATTTATTCATTCTTGAAAATTTAGTGATGACATAGAAGGTAAACATGGTTATGCAAAGCATAAACTTAATCATGGATGCAAATTTATTTTGTTTCTTTACTAGAGCTCCTTCAAGACTTTAAAAGAATTATAAATTCAACCCAATACATATCTTAACAAGAAATAAAACATAAAAGGAAAATACATCTTTCAAGTTCTAAACTAAAAAATCTTTGTTTTAGCATCATAAAGCATTATTCTTTAAAGTTTTGCATCAAGTGGAATTTTCAAGCTTTAGAGGCCTAACTTGTGATGGATTTACAATCCACCCTCAAGGTCCTCATCATCAAGCCATCATCTTAGTTCCACCTAGGCCATATGGTTGAATTGGTTAAAGAAAAATTGAAGAAGAAAACCAAAATGAAAAGCTAAGGTAAGTTCATAATTTCATCATTTTGAGCTAAAACTCAACTCCTCAAAGCATAGAAATAAATTTAGAAACTACTCCCTACCTAATCTGAGTTGAAGAAGAGGAAGAGAACTTGGTTTCTTGAAGTGAAATGAAACAAAATCTCTTTGAAAAAATTGAAGAAAGAATTCAGCCAAAGAGGAGGAAGAAAGAAAGGTTTTGGTGCTCTTAAAAACTAGTTATGAACCAAGCATTCCAAGACCACTCAAGCAAGCCTATTTATAGAAGATTTTGAGGCTTCTAATTGGCCAAAGTGATGAGGTAGTGGACGGAATTTTGCAGGAGAAATAAGGGAGGATAAATCATTTTAGACAAAGTTGTATGAAATTAAGGAATTATGTCTCTTATGGTGACATTTTGGCATTTTGTTTTAGTGCAACTTTTGGCAATAATTCAGCTGCATAATGGCATCAATAATTTCGTCCATTACAGCCCAAAGAAGTGAAATTTCTGTGTTCCATGCATTATTTAGGTGTAGGCAAGGTATTCATGTAATTTAGAGAATTTACGGTTAAGGGTTTAAGTGAATTAGTAAGCAATTTGGGTGTTTTTGAGCAATTTTGGGTTCTAATCAATCTAAATACATAATTTTGACTCTAGATTAATATTTAGAATTTAATAAGCTTTAATTTGAGCCTAATATTGCTTAGGTTTCGTGATACTTAATCAAAAATCCCGAATTCGCACAACCGCCCAAAAAAGGGCAAAATCGTACTTTCACTTAAAAATCGCCTGAGGCCACCCGAGCTTAACCAATGGTTAATCATGGCTTAAAAACACATTTTAAAACATTTTAGTGAGGTTCGGCTCAGTCGGCATGCACATCTGAGTTAAAATGTACCGCATAGGGGCGTTTTGGTCATTCAAGGCTTTAACTCAAAATTGAGATCCTTCTGCTCTATTAACACACATAACACAAACAATCCCTTATTATCCTCAAAATATCCCCTTGAGAATAGGTGGGGCCCATGATCCTCATTTTGAGTAAAATAACTTCAGGGGCATTTTGGTCATTTTATACGTCTGAAATTCGGGATTTGCGACTCGCATGAATCGCTCCTAACCTCTCTTCTAATGTTATATTCCTTTATTGAGGATTGTTCGGCCTCAAATCTTATGTAATAATTACCTACTGAATCGGTAATTGAGTAATTTCTAATGACAGTAAAAATTACAGTAAAAATTGGGGCGTTACATTACTCCCCTCCTTAAAAGAATTTCGCCCCGGAAATTCCTTACACGAGAACTTCGGGGTATTGTGCTTTCATGTTTGATTCCAGCTCCCATGTAAGTTCTTCGGTTTCACCTCGTCCCCATGCTACTTTGACCAGGGTACCTTGTTCCTTAACCGCTTAACTCCTGGTCGACGATTCTTGTGGCTAGTAAGTTAAATGTGACGTTATCTCTTAATTGTACATGTTCTGGCTCTAGTACATGACTCGGGTCAGATTGATACTTTCTTAATTGAGAGACATGGAAAACATCATGAAGGTTGGATAGGCTCGGGGGTAGGGCTATACGGTAGGCTACTGTGTCCTACTTTGGTAAGGATTTCAAGCGGACCAAGAAATCTGGGCTCAATTTCTTTACTTTTATTGCTCGGCCTATGCCTGTGGTGGGGGTGATCCTTAGGAACACGTGGTCCCCTTCTTGAAAATCTAGCGGTTTTCGCCGCTTGTCCGCATAGTTTTTCTGTCGACTTTGAGCAGTAAGAATCTTATCCCTAATCTTCTTGATTTGTTCCGTTGTTTCCCTCACAATATCAGGTCCGAGTAAACTTTGCTCTCCGGGTTCATACCAACATAAGGGAGATTGACATTTCCGTCCATAGAGGGCCTCATATGGTGCCATACCGATACTTGCATGATAAGCTTGTTATATGCAAATTCAATCACAAGGGGTGTGTACTTATCCCAACTTCCCCTTTGATCTAAAACACATGCCCTTAACATATCCTCCAAGGTTTGGATAGTTCTTTCAGATTGACCGTCTGTTTGGGGGTGATAGGCCGTGCTTAGACACAGCTTTGAACCAAACGCCTTTTGAAAGGCTCCTCAAAATCGTGACGTAACCCGCGGATCCCGGTCCGAGATTATCGTCGACGGCACCCCATGTAACCTTACTATCTCCTGAATATATAATTGTGCTAACCTATCCAAGGAATAAGTCACCTTAATAGGTAAAAGTGGGTCGACTTCGTCAATCGATCCACGATTACCCATATGGTATCATGATTCATTTGGGTCCTTGGTAATCCAGTCACAAAATCCATGGAGATACTATCCCACTTCCACTCAGGGATCGACAGAGGTTGCAGCATTCGAGAGGGTTTTTGGTGTTCAATCTTCACCTTTTGACACACCAAGCACTTACTCACCCATGTGCACACATCTTTCTTCATTCCAGGCCACTTAACATCTTCAAATCTTGATACATCTTGGTGGCACCAGGATGAAGGGTAAAATGGCTCTTATGGGCTTCCTCCAAAATATCTTTTCGGAGGCCACCACTAGCAGGTACACATATTCGACCTTTAAACCTCCACAAATCATCCATTCCTTGGGTAAAACCTATCAACTTTCCTGCCTTCACGCCCTAAAGTCTCTTGAAACTCAGCATCGTCCCCTTGAGCTTGAATAATCCTTTCTTTGAACTCACTTGTCACTCTAAGATGACAAGCTCTGATGCCCTTAGTGGTCAAAGTCATTCCTAGGTTTAAGTCCCTAAATTGCTCAATTAATTCAACCTCCTTCACCATCAAACGGGACACTTGTAAGGACTTCCTACTCAAAGCATCAGCTACTACATTAGCTTTACCAGGATGGTAGTTCAATCCAAAATCATAATCTTTCAAGAACTCCATCCATCGCCTTTGCCTCATGTTTAGCTCTTTTTGATCAAAGAGATATTTCAAACTCTTATGATCGGAAAACACCTCAAACTTAACTCCATATAAATGGTGTCTCCAAATCTTTAGAGCAAACACGACTACAGCCTAACTCAAGGTCATGGGTAGGGTAGTTTGCCTCATGTGGCTTGAGTTGTCTTGATGCATAGGCCACCACTTGCCTATCTTGCATCAATACACAACATAAACCCCTTTTTGAAGCATCACAATACACCTCGAAAGGCATATTGGGGTCGGGTAACACTAAAACAGGCGTCGAGGTTAGCTTGTGTTTTAACTCTTGAAAGCTCTTTTCACACTCAGGGTCCATGAAAAAGGGTGTTCTTCCTAGTCACCTTAGTCAAAGGTAGGGAAATGCTGGAAAATCCCTTGATAAATCGGGACGGTAATAACAAGCTAAACCCAAAAAGCTCCTTACTTGATTCATCAGTGGTTGGTCTTTCCCGCTTTACTACCGCTTCTATCTTACTAGGATCTACAGCAATTCCTTTCTTAGATACTACATGCCCTAAAAATTGCACCTTATCCAACCAAAACTCACACTTGGAAATCTTGGCATATAGTTTCTTTTCCTTGAAGATCTCCAAGATACTATGGTCGTGTGGCATTCATGCTCTTCATGGATCTTAGAATATATGAGAATGTCATCTATAAAGACAACTACAAACTGATCTAAATAGTGGTCGAAAGATCCTATTCATGTAATCCATAAAAATAGCTGGAGCATTGGTTAACCCAAAGGACATTATCGCAAACTCAAAATGGCCGTATCGAGTCACGAAAGGCCGCTTTAGGTATGTCTTCATCTCTCACTCTAATTTGATGGTAGCCTGACCTCAAATCTATCTTAGAAAACACTACCGCACCTTTCAGTTGGTCCATCAAATCATCGATCCTAGGCGAGAGGATACTTGTTTTTCACCATTACTTTATTCAATCGCCTATAATCTACACACATCCTCATACTCCCATCCTTTTTCTTTACAAACAACACAGGGCTTCCCAAGGTGATGCACTAGGCCTAACAAACTTTTTCTCCAATAAATCTTCCAATTGAGTTTTTAACTCGGTCAATTCTAATGGGGACATCCTGTATGGGGCTATGGATATAGGTCCTGCACCCTAAGCAATTCTATGGAAAACTCTATCTCACTCTTGGGAAACTCGTATCTCATCCGGAAATACTTCAGGATAATTTCTTACTATTGGTATCTCATCGATACTTTGCTCAAAGTCTACATCACTAGCGGCTAAGAAAATGTAACCTTTACTCTCACCCTTACCACAGTCCATTTCCACAGCAGATTATGTAAAGACTTATGGGTTTCTTAGGTTCAATAGGAGCAGGAAGAAAAGTGATGGTTTTCTCATAGCAGTTTAACGATTACACGGTTGGCCTCAAGCCAATCCATGCCAAGAATCACATCTAAACCTCGCATGGGTAAGCAAATAAGATCTAAAATAAAGGATCTATTATCTATAATAAAACTACAATCTAAACAACATTTACAAGTCCTAACGGGTTTTCCAATGCAGGTAGAAACAATAAGGTCAAAAGGAAGCTCACCATAGGTAAATTAAGGCTTTTAACACATGAATAGGAGATAAAAGAATGAGAAGCGCCAGAATCATATAGTACAATTAAGTCTTTACCATGCATATTACCCTTACCTTCCACGAGATTTCGTGACCGTTGTTTCTTCAAGATTAACGATAAATACCCTTCCCTGGTATTGCGGCTTGGGATTTGGGGTTGGCGGGTTCCTTTCCGTGCATTCTCGGGAGTAATGACCTGGTTTTCCACATCGATAGCACACGTTTGTTCTGGCTCGACATGGCATGCTCCCATGATTCTTGCCGCACTTGGGACATTCCATGGATGGCGCAGCCGTGGAGATCTTCTTTGGACCTCTTTGTGGTGCTTCCGCTTTATTGTTGTAATTGATGTTGTTGCAATTGTTACTGGGGTTATTGTTGTAGCGGTTGTTATTATAGTGGTTGTTGTTGTTAGGCCTTCCTTGTTGAAAATTTCTTTGTGTCCCTTGTGGTCTTGATTGAGGGGGAAATGGAGGTCGATTCTGCCTCTTGAACTGCTGACCTTGAGGTGTCAACTTTTTGGTAATATTATCTGACTTTGGGGTGTTTAGTTTTCTCTGACCTTCTTCAATAATCCGACATTTGTTAACTAGGGTAGAGAAATCCCTAATCTCCAAATGTGCAACTACCACATTAAGTTCCGCCTTCAACCCCGACTCGTATTTGATGCATTTCCAGTACTCATCAGGATTTCCTTGGTACATTCTTGAGAACTTAATGAGTTCTTCAACCGCGATGTCTTGGGCCACATTCATATTCCCTGGACAAGTTGCATGAATTCAATGTCCTTGGCATTTCTAATCGACTCTGGAAAGTACTTTTCATAAAAATGGACCTTGAATAGTTCCCAATCAATGTCCACGTCGGTCGTCTCCAGGAGTCTTCGAACACCTGTCCACCAGAAACTGGCATCACCCTCAAGCATATGAGTAGCAAAGGTGACCTTTTGCTCCTCCGAGCATGGGACTACAGCAAAGACCTTCTCAATATTCCGAATCCATTCATCTGCAATATTTGGATTCAGTGTCCCCTTGAAAACTGGTGGGTTTGCCTTACGAACCTCCCCGAAACTGGCATGTTCAGGAATCTCATGTCCCTGATTCATATTGGCTTGACGATCCTGATCCATTCGTTCCATCATCATTCTCATGGTCCTTGCTAGGCCGCGGAGTGGTTGAGGTGTGTCGTTGTCTTGATTATTACGTCTGCGCTCCTAGTCTATTGTCGACGTGCCATTGGTCCCTATACACACAAAACAGCAACATTGAGGTGATCAGGCCCAATATTCCATGCAAAGTGAGCAAGTTACCATGGCACTTTCAACATACAGTAGTCATGTATTTCTAATCCTCAAGCTCATCCTAATGATAAACATCTACACATGACGTCACTAACGTATTATAATTTAGAAGCATAGCTAGTCCAATCCTCAGGCTCCATGAGAATCGAATCGCCTGATGCAAAATGTAACACCTAGTAATTAACCCGGATACACCTAGGTTGAATCTGATTAATGACTAGACTTTACTCCTTGCTTTGGTTCTTTCTTCATAATTTGAAAATACTTAGTGAAATTACGAGCCATTTTTTTTTTTAAACACATAATTGAAAACGTGAGCCAAGTACAACGTGAACGAGTAAGCGGAGTATAATAAGACGTTTAAGAATATATCACATCATATCACTTAGGCTCCATCATATACATCCATGAGCACATTATAGCATATATTTACATACAATAACCTCACTGAAAGGGTGGGTTATGTTCATACATCATTATCTTATGCAAACCCATAAAAGAAAATATACTTAAGGAAATACATGCCCCTAAACTAGATAACTCCATAAGCCGGAAAGGTTATCCTAAAACTAGGGTGCATGATCACACATAAATCTACTAAGAACCCTCTATGGCCTTGTCTGGAAATGGGGGAATAAATCCGATCCACTGATGAGCTCCCTCGGGAGGGGACACACGAGATGCACCAAGCTGGGGTCGCATGGCCGGCCTTCTTGCTAACCTCGGCTGAACAACTGTTTCCTCACTACCTTCTCTTACACGTGTGGGAGTAGGAGCAGAGCTCTCAGAATATACATGAGTAGGAGTGTCCTCTGAAGGATCAGTTTCAGAATATCTCGTCTCGGGAACATACTCTGGAAATCCATGGACAGCAGATGAAGCGGGATAAGAACGTAAAATCCTTTCATCAAGTGGACGTGTGTAACACCCTATGAATTACCATATTTTACTCGAGTATCAACACAGTAATTAGAAAAGTATTACTTACATTCACAATCTACACTAGTCGAAAATAATTGAAATCAAATAATTCAGACACCTATATGGCCAAACTCGTATATACATATATAAACATCATTTTTAAGTTTGCAATGTGTACACCGTACTGATACTACACTGGTTAACTTCTAAGCTCATCAGGAACTCAGTTCACAAAAGAAAGGAACACTTCCAGTATCTAATCTAACCTGCTCAAAGTTGAGGTCTAGCAAAAGTTTGTACAAATAGAAATAAACCCCACAACATTTAACACGATTAATCTGCAGGTTAGAGGGTCACTAGTACTAAACTACCACTATATACATATCATGAGTCCCTGAAGATCTCACGTCTTACTAGATGAAACCGTTGGCTATCGGCATGATAGCCTCACCTCCGCTTGGGGCATCAGGACCCTCCGATGGGTCTGAGTCTGAAGACGAGGATGAAGAGGGATCATCTATTTGGAGGAGTGCTTGGTGGTGCGGTGGGACATCAAATATCACTGGGTGTGCCAAGTGGAGAGGCACACCATCATAAGGAAAAGTAGGGTCAAAGTCAGCTGTAAATACTGATGTACTAAAAGAGCGGCCGAAAAACACATAGACACGAACTTGCAAGTAACCCACTACATACAGAGAGTCAAGAGCAGGATCATAATGCCACACCCACTGTGGCGAGTCAAGGTAAAATATTAGTGATGGCATCTGCTGGATCTGATTAACACAAAGTAAATGCAACCATAGGGATGAAAATATTATAAAATCCTCAGTAGGGTATTCCCTCAGGTATAATGTAAAACACAATTGATGAGCTCATTCATGTAGGAATACTCATGCAAAACTATGTATAGCAATATCAAGGTATATACATCATGTAAAATCAAGTATAAGTATAATAATAATTCGTGCATTGTTCTTTTTCTCATTAACATAGGGAAGGCTTAATCTCACATCAAGTGATGTCTGTAGTGGAATCACTCCACAAGAACTATTGACCATTAGGACATGAGCTCATTCCTATATATCGATACGTCTACCGACTTATCAAATTCCCAAGAAAGCTCTTACTTTTGTCTTTCCCGTTCAACCACATAAGCCTTGTCTCTATTTTCCCCATATGTTAAAAATTTCACAACTAAAAGTCATGTTATTTTTCTTTTCTTTTCCTTTATCCTCACAATAATCACATAGTGTACTTCTCCTTTCAAAGGCCTGCTTAGATCACAGGTAGGCATACAATTATATTGGAGTCTCATCCATATCTCATCAACATTTCTTTCAAACAATTAGCATGCATTAACATGATATATACTTGTATCCAAAGCCATTCTTACCATTTTCAGCAATCAGCAGATTTATCACTCTAGAATTCAAAATTAATTTCCCTATCAAACAGCGAATTTAAGAGCCATAAAAATTCTCTATGACATTTCAATGTGTCTAAAAGGCCCTGTACAAATTTCCAAACAAACGGTGTTCTCTAACCTTATCAACTAAATTTTTCAAATCTGGTGGTTAGAGACCACTTGTTCATGATTTAGATCAGGACTCTCATAATTTTCGACCCCACCAATTGATTAAATCAACTCAAAATAAAATTCACAGTTGCAATTCAATGTGTTATCAGCTTCCCATAAAATTTTCAAAGAATAAACCCATCGTTTACTATGATAATAAAATCACACAATTTTACTGCCTCAGCTTCAATATTTCATGCAGCATAGTCACAACTTCGGTTCTTGAATTTTTAAACACAGCAAAAGTGCCCAGAATAACCCCAAATTTTTACTAGAGACTCCCTAACATGTTAAATACATCCAATAAAATTTTCAACTGAATCTAAGATCTCTAGATATATTAGAAAATTCGACAAAATTTGTGGCTTGCTCCAAACCGGGATTTTCCAGCAACAATGTTCAAGAATCATGAATTTTTTTCAAGCAGAGAAAATCGTTCACATGACCCAAAGAAAAATCATGGGGTTGTCTTAGGATGTTACCTTCAACATATAATTTTTATAGCCCATAAAATGGAACACAATTGCACCAGAAAATTTATCAACAAGTTCTGCCTTGTTGAAATCCGAAAATCCAGCAAACTAATTCCAAGTCTCTCTTGATGAAAATGATTTTTCCACCACACCAAACACTCCACCAAAATTCATACATCAATATCAACATATGATTAACCAATAAAATCAGAAATTTTAGGACAAAACCAATCAAAATTTTCAGAGGAAATTTTGAAACAAAAGAGAACAAATAAAACCCTACCCTTGGAAGCTAATGCTTCTTTAGCTTTTGTATACTTCAAGGTAGATGTTCTCCACCCCAAAACTCTTGAAACACACCTAGATCCTCCACTAATCAGTGCTGAGTGAGGTACTAAAGTGAGGTTTTGAAAGATCTAATCGGTTATATTTGTGGAGGTTGAAGTGTAGAACAAGTTTGCTTAAGGAAGTTTTTGATTCTAGCAAGATTTGGTCTAGGATTTTGGAGGTTGAAATTCAAGGTTTAGCAAAGGTTTTTGGATGAAGAAGGAATGAATTTTGCTGCTGTCCTTCACTTGGCCGAGGATGATGATGAAAAAGATGAGATTAGGTGGGTTAAGTATATCTATTAAGGAGTGTTTTGATTGGTTGAAAAATAAAATATAATTTCTTTTCATTAAAAGGGTTTAAAATCAATGGCTAGGATTTGATCTTTCATCCAAGATGAAATCCTAGCCATTCACTTGGTATTCAAGTGGATATACTTCATTATTTGTAGATATTAACTAGTTTTCGGTGTTAGAAATCGAACACTGAAATTTCTACAAACGGGCGAAACAATGTACCCCAGAAATCAAACATTACCCGAAAAATAATTTCAGGTATAAAATCATTATTCCTACCTATTTCTAAATATAATCTTACAATTTCTCAATTTTGGGCATCTCCGGGGCCCAATTCTAGGATTTCGGCTGTTAAGTGGACCTGTGGGGCCTGTAAGACACTATTCATTTTTTTTTTTTTTTTGCTTCCTTGAGTTAGTCTCATCATTTCCACATCTATCAACATCCTAAAATTCTCATTAATAAAGCTTCATTTAATTTCTAAAAAGAATAAGGTATTACATTACCACCCACCTTAATAAAAATTTTGTCCTCAAAATTTCGTTCCTGTAAACAACTCCGGATAATCTTTCTTCATGCTTGATTCTAGTTCCCATGTATATTCTTCATTTCCAGGTCCACCCCAAGCCACTTTTACAAGTTGCACAGATTTATTTCTAAGTTGCCTGACTTCTCTATCGATGATCTGAATAGGAGGGGCTTGAAATGTCAAGTCATCCTTTAACTGTATCGATTCGGGCTCAATAATGTGGTGTGGATCTGGATGATACATTCGAAGTTGAGACACATGGAAAACATTATGAAGGTTAGATAAATGTGGAGGTAAGGCTATTTGGTAGCGGTGACCCAATTCGTCGGAGAATTTGAAAAGGACCTATGAACCTGGGTGACAACTTTTTAACTCTAAGGGCTCTACCTACTCCAGTAGTGGGCGTGACCTTCAAGAATACATGTTCTTCCTCTTGAAACTCTAAAGGTTTCCTTCAAGTGTCTGCGTAGCTCTTTTGACGATTTTGCGCAGTGCGAATTTTACTCCTGATCTTTTGGATCTGCTCCATCGTTTGGTTAACAAGGTCGGGCCCCAGCAATCCTGCCTCCCCTGAGTCATACCAACATAATGGAGATTGGCATTTTCTTCCATATAGTGCTTCATACGGGGCCATGCCAATGCTAGCGTGATGGCTGTTATTATAAGCAAATTCAACCAATGGAAGTAACTTATCCCAACTTCCTTTTTGCTCAATCACGCACGCCCTTAACATGTCTTCCAGGGTTTGTATGGTTCGTTCTGTTTGTCCGTCAGTCTGGGGATGGTAGGCAGTACTTAAACAAAGTTTGGTTCCAAAGGCCTTTTGAAAAGCTTCCCAAAATCTCAAGTAAATCGGGATCTCTGTCAGAAACTATAGAAGAAGGAACACCGTGTAGCCTGACTATCTCTTGGATGTACAAAGAAGCTAACTTATCCAAAGGAAAATTAGCCTTAATGGGTAAGAAATGAGCAGATTTAGTCAATCTATCTACTATAACCCATATAGCATCATGACTTGACGATGTCCTTGGCAAACCCATTACAAAGTCCATAGAGATACTTTCCCACTTCCATTCTGGGATTTCCAAAGGTTGCAGGGTTCCAGCTGGGTTTTGGTGTTCTATTTTAACTTTTTGACAAGTTAAGCACTTCTTGACAAAATCTTCTATGTCTTTCTTCATCCTTGGCCACCAAAACATTTTCTTGAGATCCGCATACATCTTACTAGTCCCTGGGTGTATAGTGAATTCACCCCTGTGAGCTTCCTCTAAGATCTCATTTCTCAGATTGCCACTTGCAGGTACACATACCCTATCCATGTATCTCCATATACCTTGTTGATCTTGAGTAAATCCTGGCAACTGCTTTGTATGAAGTGATCTTAATATCTCTTGGAACTCTGGATTTTCACGTTGTGCGGCCAAAATCCATCCTTTGAACTCACTTGTTACTTTTATCTGGCCTAATACAACACCTTGAGGGGTTACAGACATATCTAGACTAAGCTTCCGAAAACTTTCCACTAACTCTGCCTCTTTAATCCTCAAGCATGCTACACTTAAGGATTTTCTGCTTAGGGCATCGGCAACAACATTTGCCTTGCCTGGATGGTAATTCAAACTAAAATCATAATCCTTGAGGAATTCCATCCATCTTCGTTGTCTCATGTTCAATTTCTTCTGGTCAAAGAGATATTTCAAGCTTTTGTGGTCCGAGAAAACATTGAACTGCACACCATAAAGGAGATGTCGCCAAATCTTTAGGGCAAAAACCACAGCTGCAAGTTCAAGGTCATGGGTGGGATAGTTGACTTCGTGGGGTTTCAACTGCCGAGAAGCGTAGGCGACCACTTTTCGATTTTGCATCAATACACATCCTAAACCCTTATTAGAAGCATCACAATAAACCTCAAAAGGTTCATGGGGGTCGGGTAATACTAATACTGGAGCCGTGGTCAACTTTTGTTTCAATTCCTGAAAACTATTTTCACACTCTGGTGTCCACTTGAATAGAGCATTCTTTCGGGTTAACTTAGTCAAAGGTAGGGCTATTTGAGAAAAACTCATAATAAAACGCCTATATTACCCAAATTAACCCTAGGAAACTCAGAATCTCATCACCGTTGTAGGTCGTTCCCAATGGAGTCTTGATTCCACTTTCTTTGGGATCTACGGAGATTCCCCCTCGTGATACCACATGACCTAAAAATCTAACCTCTTCCATCCAAAATTCACATTTTGACAACTTAGCATACAACTTATGTTCCCTCAGGATCTGTAACACAACCCGAAGATGCTCAGCATGTTCTTCCTCCGTCCTTGAATAAATGAGTATATCATCTATGAAGACAACTACAAATTTATCCAAGTATGGTCGAAAGATTCGGTTCATATAATCCATAAATACTGCTGGAGCATTCGTTAGTCCAAAAGACATCACCCTATACTCGTAATGCCCATACCGAGTTCTAAAAGCAGTTTTGGAGATATCCTCCTCCCGAACTCGAATCTGATGGTACCCTGACCTAAGATCAATTTTTGAAAACACAACTGCCCCTCTCAACTGATCCATAAGATCGTCAATCCTTGGCAAAGGGTATTTGTTCTTAATCGTCACCTTATTCAACTGCCTATAGTCCACACAAAGCCTCATACCCCCATCCTTTTTCTTTACCAGAAGAACAGGGGCTCCCCACAGAGAGGCACTTGGTCTAATGAAGTGCTTCCCTAATAATTCTTCAATTTGTGACTTTAATTCCTTCAACTCTAAAGGGGACATTCTATAAGGAGCAATTGAAATAGGACCAGCCCCTGGAACCAACTCAATGGAGAATTCAATCTCTCGTTCAGGAGGAAATTCGGGAATATCCTCTGGAAAGACATGCAGGTATTCTCTAACCACTTTGGAATCTTACTTAATTAGTGGTCACCTTCAGTTTCACTGGCTGAGAGAAGAACATATTCCTGATGATCTGTTTTGTTTGGGTTGGGTGTTAATAAGTCTAAATAAAAAGAAAAAGCAACCACAGGAATAGAAGGTAATGTAGAAAGAAATATAGGAGTTTTGTGCAGACAGTGCAAAGAACATAATTAGATACTAACCAATCCATGCCTAAAATTACCTCTAAACCAGGATAAAGGAAGACAAACTAAATTGGCGATAAATTCCTAGCACCTATTTGAAGAAAAAGGTTCATACATGCATAACAAGTTCTAATAGGACTAACAGTAGGAGTGGACACAAGGAGATCATAAGGTAATTCAGACACAGATAATTGTAATTTTTGTACACAGTCATGGGATATAAAAGAATAGTGGCGCCAGTATCATCACTGATACATCCAGGATATTACCATTTATTTCACACTTACCTCGGATCAGATCGGCAGATTGAGAAGTTTCTTTGGAACTTATAGTAAAAACGCGTCCATGTTGTTGTGGTCTAGAGGCGGGCTGCCGGCCTCTCTTGTCGGGACATTCAAATATTTTGTGTCCTGGCTTCCCACATCCAAAGCAAACAATTTGTGTTGCCCAGCAAGGCCGATTCCCATGATTCTTCCCACATTTAGGGCAATCTTTCCCTGCCTCAGGTCTTGAAAATTGAAGTTGTTTCCCTTTGTTGTTGTTGTTGTTATTGTTGGGTGGAAATCTTCTCCAGGGTTGGTTGATAGGCTTGAATCGAGGGCCTTGAGGTGCTAATCCCCTTCTAGCATTGTTTTGGGCATGCTTGAAATTTATCAGCTTCTTGTTAGACTCCTCTGCACGTCGACATTTATTTACCAAAGTGGGATAGTCTTTGATCTCTAGGAGACTTACAGCTGCTTCTATATCTTCTCGTAGACCTCCTTCATATTTCATGCATTTCCAAGCTTCATCCGGATCACGCTGGTAAATTGTAGAAAACTTGCAGAGCTCCTCAAATTTAGCGGTGTACTCTGCTACACTCATAGGTCCTTGTTTAAGGGCCATGAACTCCAACTCTTTTGCATTTCTCACAGAAGTAGGAAAATACTTGCATTAGAAGGCTTCCTTGAAAATGTCCCAAGTAACTTCAGTTTGGGAAGCTTCAAATAACCTCCTGGTGCCAACCCACCAGAATTCTGCATCTGCTTCCAGGGGCGTTTTGGTCATTTCGCGCGTCGAAACTCAAAATTGAGATCCTTCTGCTCTATTAACACACATAACACAAACAATCCCTTATTATCCTCAAAATATCCCCTTGAGAATAGGTGGGGCCCACGATCCTCATTTTCTGAGTAAAATAACTTCAGGGGCATTTTGGTCATTTTATACGTCTGAAATTAGGATTTGCGACTCTCGCATGAATCGTTCCTAACCTCTCTTCTAATGTTATATTCCTTTATTGAGGATTGTTCGGCCTCAAATCTTATGTAATAATTACCTACGGTAATTCGGTAATTGAGTAATTTCTAATGACAGTAAAAATTACAGTAAAAATTGGGGCGTTACATTTGAAACAGTTATAGATGAAGATGTAGGAGTAGCCATGAAGAATGGTTGCACTTCAGAGTCACCAAAATTCATTTAGGAATCAATCAATAGGAAAATAATTAGCACAATTTTCACTGGAAGGGAAGAAATCCAATTAAGTAATAAGCAAATCTCAGTAATGTAGAGAATTTAAAAAGGTCTTCATAGCTTACCTTCCCACATTTGATGTTCTCATAACTGGATAAGGGAATGGTTTCATGGGTTGAAAACTTCCAATTCCTTTTGAATTGTGTGGCTGAGTGGTGAAATTATGATCTCTTTGTTGGTGTTCTCTGCTGGTGTTGGCAATGGAGCCAGGTGGTGGGTGAAAATGAAAGGATGATGCCTAGTGGTGAGGGATTGAAAATTTGGGATGATGTTGGGAGTGATTTTGAGAACGTGGATGAAGTTAAGATGATAATTGTACTGGGTAGATAGAAGTGCATTTTTTTTAATAAAGAAAAGAATTAATCAAAAAAAAAGGAAAGCAGTGAGCATATTTAGTTTTTCATTTATTATGGATGTGAAAAAATAGTTAAATTGAGTGAGGAGACACTAAAAGCAGTTATCACACCTAATCCACTTTTTATCATAAAGCTTAAATACTCCAACATATTTCAAAAACTGCTCTAATGAATTTCAGAAAATACTTTGATATACTTCAAAAACCTTCTTTAAAATAAAACAGCTCTAATTCTAGTCATTTAAGGTTACTAAATGACTTGTTCATATCTATAACGAACCTTAAGAAAGGAGTAAAGTGTCACTTTGGGCCCTAAAATTATAAGCATATTTCACTTTAGTTCTTGAAATTTCGAAATTAACTCTTTAGTCCCTAAAATTGCATTCCATAGGTCATTTTAGCCCTGGTCAAACAATCATCAGTCAACCGTTACATTTTTGCTGACATGGCATGTTAAGTGACATGGTGCATGTCACGTGTCAAGGACATGTTACGTTGATCCCGTGGTATCTTGACATGGCATCAAATCAAAATAGGTTCAGATTAGTTCCTAAAATTTCAAATGTGACAAAATAGTCCTTGAAATTTTAAATGTGTCAAAAAAGTCCTGAATCCCAATTTCTCCTATTTGATTTCATAAAATTTAAATTCTTAATATTTGTTGAATCCACTTATTTCTATCTTATTTTGACACCCTACTTAAACAAAAATCTCTTTAACATAGAATAACAATGAGAAGATAATATATCATCAACAAGTTATTCTTATTGGACGAGTGGTAAGCAATTTAATCCCTCATAAAGATGAGAACATGTTGAGGAAAAAGTAATTTTAAATGCTATATTCTAAATCGGTGTTATTGTGTTTGCCCTATTCATATCAATATCTCCAATAGATGGTCATTCCCTATGACCCACTATCATTGAGGTGGAATAAGAGACACAATTTCTACTTGAGCTTGATTAAAGCTCTCTTATTTGAGATGGTTTGCGAGTACATTTGACATGAAAGTAGAGTTTCTTTTCATTATCATGCTAGATTCTTTTGATATCAAATTCCTTCGCAAATTGCAACTAAAATATTTCAAAGAGGCCCTTGATAAACTCTATCCACATTTGATAATATAATGTTTCCCTTTAATCCTATTTTTAACATTTTAAAACCCATTTTATTCCAAGCAATGTAATGTAATAGCTAATAAATTAATTATCTTAGCTAAACATGGACGGTTTCAAATTTTCACTAATCAAGCTCTTAATTATGTTTAGAATATTTGAAAATTTGGATTACTTAAATAGGGTGTGAAAGCGAGAGAGAAATAAGTGAATTCAAGAATTATCAAGGATTTAAATTTTATGAAATAAAAGAGGAGAAATTTGGGATTTAGGACTTTTTCAACACATTTTAAAAAATTTCAGGGACTATTTTTACACATTTAAAATTTCAGAGACAAATTTGAACTTATTTTCATTTGATGCCATGTCAGCGTGACATATGGCATGCCAGGTGTCACTTAACGTGCCATGTCAGTAAAATGTAATGATTGATGGACAATTGTTTGATCAAGGACTAAAGTGACCTATGGAATGCAATTTCAAGGAATAAAGAGTTGATTTCAAAATTTCAGGGATTAAAGTGAAACACGTTTACAATTTCAATGACCAAAGTGACACTTTACTCCTTAAGAAAGAGACCTTCTGAAACTCTATCAATGTTTTGAAAGAATATCAAGTTGCTTTGATCCAATAGCTATTCAAATATTTCTATCAAACTCTCTCCAAAATATTTTCTCAAAACTTGGTTTGTCATTATTGGAAAGGGGGAGATTGTTAGCTCCATAACTCTTAAAAAAGCATTAATGCTTAATGTTTCGAGTAACAACAAACCAATTTTGTTGAAATACTTTGAAGAAGGACTAATCATTTGCTTGAGTTTCTTAAGTACATAAACATGATCATTCTCGTTAGCATGACTTCATGAACAAGTTTTATTTTCACAATATCACGAGTAAACATGTTTAATCTGATTCAAAGAGATTCAGAACTTAAAAGAAGTGAAAAATAATCCTTGAAATAAATGTTATTATGTTTAATACACGAAGGAATGGCTTCAAAAACTAAAAGCCAAGCTTCAAATCTTCATAAAGTAGCCTTTTTCTTTAGAAATTGATATACAATGAAGAATTCCATCATCTTCTAAAGCAAGTAGTGGTCATTATCTTTAATCATAATAATATATTCACCAACGAGCTCTGATTGAAGAAATGAAGATCAAAGGAAAGTCCATCAACTGAATCAACACTTTAGAAAGCACATTTACTGTTAAATAGTGCACTTTACAAAAATAGAAGGGAAAATTCAAAATTCAAATCAAGTCAAACTCAAATAGGGACTAATAGTGACATCTCACTTTTAACTTGGTCAACCATCCTAGCTTCTAAAAGAAAAAGCTCAGAAACTTCGTTCAGAAAGCAAAAAGTATTTTCTGAAAATGGTCATAGAAACCCCTATTTGACAATGGTCTCTATAATTGCAAAAGTGGTTTTGACACAATTGAGCTACTCTTCTAAACTATATTTCCAAGACACAAAAAGAAGATCAACACGTATCATTAGGAAAATAGATCAAGGGCAATGGTCATAAATGAGAGATTAGGTATAAAAGGAGATTGTGTCTACAACTTAAGACTTTTAGGTTAAGACTTTATGCTGAATATTTGAAAAATGCAAGAACTCTCCTTCATCTTTTGTAAAGCTATTACTGCTCATAATTAGTTTTAGTTCTTGTAAAAATTCATCTTTTCAAGTTCTTAGTAAATAATACTTTCTTCCTAGGAGCAATAATTAGAAAGAAGTCACCTAAGTTTTCAGCTGATACACTATTTCATCTTAAGAAAACTTGAGTGTTTGATTGTTGGAGTGACCTAACCTTATAAAATTTTTGTACCCTAATCTAGTAGTCATCATTGTGAGGTAGCTTGGAAAGGTTAGTCAAAGACTACTTGGGAGTGACCGTAAAGTGTGCTACCGGTCATGTGAGATAGCTTGAGAAGACCATAGAAAGACCATCTAACTTTGTCAAGATTGAGAAAGAGTTATTTAGTGGAACTCAACTGGTTGTTGAGAACTAGATATAAGTAGGTTGGCCAAGCTATTATAAACTCCTTGTGCAGTATCTCTCTTTTCCTTGAATCTACTTTATATTTTGTTCTATGTTTATTATCAAATCTCTTCTAAAAAAATAGATTTATATAAGTTTTCATTTTGTTTTAAGTTTAGAAAGTTACTTTCTAATAATACACACTAACAACATTTTCACTGTACTTCAAGTTCTCACTTGATAGCATCTGTTTTAGTTTTTCAGAAAAGAAAAGTGAAGGCATGATTTAACCCCCTTTTTCATGCAATTTTCAACATACAGTAGCCACCCCTAGCTTATAGCTATGTTCCAAACAAGATTTGTCTTCTTTGCAAGGCTTTGTATAGTCTTAAGCAAGCTCCCAAAGCATGGTTTGACAAATTCAGCTCCACTATTGGTCAACTTGGTTTCTCATCCAATCTACATGACTTTGCTTTATTCATTTGAAAAACTACACATCACACTTGTAACACCCTAATAAAAATGAACCATGCTTAAGTCATGTTTCGTTCTTATTAGTTTATTACTTCTTACTCTGTGTTCTTTTAGAAATTATTATTATATGAAATTAGCAAAAATATTTTTTTTTTGAAACCACATATTCGAAAGTAAAGCCCGTAGCATGAAGCGGAAGTAATATTCGTCAATCATGAATAAAGTATTAGTCAAATCTCATATTTGGTGATCAAGAATGAACAATACTAGCGATAATACTTCTCATATTAAAACATAAAACATAGTACATTAAACAAATTCATAAGATGGGTATTCCCATCTTTGGTACATCACACGAAATAATAGTAAAGTAAAGCACAAAGATTAATACTACCAGTCTTTCCTAACAAATCCTCAGTACAACAACATAAATAAACTACAACAGCAAAAGGGTAAAAACAGTAGCAGCGGGGCAGGTGGCTCCATCACTCAGATGGTATGATGGGTACAGAATGGGCTCCAGATGTACAGTGTGAGGGAGGGCCCAAGTCCTCTGAATAGGTGGTCCATCAACAGCAGGATGACTAGAGGTGTCACTCTGCAAATTCCTAATCTTAATCCTAATCAAAGATACACCTAAACACAACTCTAAACCACAATTAAAATGCAAGAAATCCTCCCCCCATGGCTGATGCACATTCGGCCTCTCTCTCTCAATTACCACACATGTTGAATTGTTTCTCACTCAAAGAACCATGCTTGAAGCCATACCTTGAACCATACCTCACCATACTTTGAACCATACCTCACCATGCCTCAAGACCACATTATCTCACCTCATGGAACTCATGGGCTCCTTCCCAATCTGATGGCCGAAGCTCCTCCCCCTCCATGCACCATCCATTTGTTTTATTTCTCTATAAATAGAATGCCTTGAGGAGCTTGCACCACTTTTAGATCATTTGCTAAGTTTAGGAACACTCAAAACTTTCTTTTTCTCTCAAAGTTCTAGTGTTCTTCAAGATCTTCAAAGTTCTTCAAGTTCTTCATCTTCTTCATCTTCTTCTTCCATCTTCAAGTTCATCACACCAAGTAGGGATTTCCTTTCATGTATTCTTTTCTTTAAAGTTCTTGTTCTAGCTTTATGTTCATAGTTTCTCTTGGTTCTTTTTAGAACTTCTTTTCTTCTCCTTTTCCTTTCTCATTTTCGGCCATGGGCCTTGAAGATCAAAGAAATGAGAGCTTGATGATGAGATTTTCATGATGATGTTCATCACTTGAAACAAACTCTAGAGCTTGATCTTTGTTCTTGAGCAAAAATGTTTCTAGTTCTTCCTTTCTTGAACTATTGAGAACTTTAGCTATGATGGTGTTTTAAAATGGTTCTATGAACTCAATGATGAGGACTCATGGTGTTGGTGTTAATCTATCACCAAGATCATGGACTCTAGAGTTTTCAAATATTCCTTTTCATGCCTAGAATGTTTCGGCCATTTCCTTTCTTCTACTTGATTCAATGTTTTGATTTTCTAAAATGTTGTCTTGAGTTCTAAGAACTCTAAGCTTTACTTAACCTTGGTTGGATGAGTTTGGGTTGAGGATTGGTTCCTTTAAAGTCTTGTTAAGGGCTCTAGAAAGATAAAATGAACTTGCATATTTTAATTTATGCTTGCACTCATATTTACATTCTTGCTATGCATCTTTACTTTCAAGCTATCACCCAAGAACATAAAGATTAAAATAGAACTTGCATCATCACTTAATTTAATTCTCAAAGCCTTTCTATTTCGGCCTTAAAGTCGATTATTGTTAGGCTAAGAGCACTAAAATAAAGAATTGAACTTGCATTATCATCTAATTAATTTCTCGAATGCCTTTCTATTTCGGCCTTAAAGTTGATTATTGTTGGGCCAAGAGCACTAAAATAAAGAATTGAACCTTGCATACTTATTTTCAAGCTTGCACGTTTAAGTTTATGCCCCGCATAATTTACTTTCAAGCTTGCACGTTTAAGTTTATGCCTTGCATATTTATGTTAAGTCATCACTTTATTTTGTAAGCAAGATTAAAAATGAAAAGCATGAGCACGTTTATTTTATGTCATAGCTTAAGAACCTAGAGCTCAAAGACTTGCCCATTTCATTTCGAGTTAAAGCTTAATGTGAATGCATTCCTTGAATGCATGTTTTCGGCCAAGTAGTGAGGATGGACTTGCAATGAGTTTTCATCTAGCTACAAGGGCTAATAGTCTATGTTCTAAGTTTTTCTTAAAGCTTTACAAATCTTTACAAGGTTATGTTATCATGAGATATGACTTTATTCCCTTTTAGAAGATGAAATATATTTTGGTCACCAACCTAAGGCTTCTCTTAGCCTCTTGATGAATTAAAATGATTTGCAAAGAGTTTTAGAAATTCTAATTTGATTCCAAGAGAAACTAGTTAACTTATGTACCTCGAAATGTCAATTTAATTCTCTTAATGAAGCTCCATGATTTCGGTTCTGTCATGATGAGTGTGATGCTGTATGGTGATGTTTTGATGTGTGAAAATATCATATGATGATGTAGAAATGATTCCATGCATAATAGGTAAGAAACTAGCTAACTAGAAATACCGTAAAGCTAGAATTTAACATAGTTTTGACCCATTTGTTTTTGGAACTTATCCAAACTGTTTTAATGGGAGCACAATCAGATTAGGATTGTTTAGACATGAAAAACTTGGTAACATTTGGATTAGAATTGAACTCTAGCACCTATAGGGAAACTAGTAACTAGAAAACTGTAAAAACGCAAATGTAGAACTCTTAGAAAATTTAGTTTTCTGGATTCTGTCCAGCAACATTACAACATGATAAATGTGATTTATAATTAGTCCTTAAGCATAGGAATGTATCATAATTGATTTAGATTTGATTTATAGCGCCTTAGGCGAAGACGGAACCGAGAAAGGGTCTAAAACGTAAGTTCCAGAACCCCGTAACCACAAGACAGAAATTCTGCCCTATGCTTTTCAGATTTGACTATGAACATGAGGATTAGGAATGATGATTTATTATGAGCCCTTAGGTGCATAACATATGAACGACGGATGTTAGAGAACTATATCTCAAGATTAAGACCCGTAAGGGTCAAAGCATAAACTACCGTAAGGGTAAGCGTTTGAATGTTCTATGATGATGCATGTGCTATGTAAATGATGATGATGTTATTCATATGAGGAATTCATGAGGATATATGTTTATGTGGCATAAAGCAAATTTGGAAGGAATTCGGCGTAATGCCATCGTGCCGTCGAATTTCCGACAAATTTGGGGACTTAAAGAGATTTTGAAAATTAAGGTACTAAGATGGATTCTAGGATGACACCAGTTCGGCCGAGCACCTCCATAGAACTCATGTGACATCGGTACCAATTTATACTCTTAGGTGACACCGGTTCGGCCGAGCACCCCTAAGAGGATTGCCCCCTAACCCGTACTCAGATAGTCGGGATTTATGATTTATGATACGCTTATCGTTAAGTGGTAAGTAAGAACTAGTGACGACTAGTTAAGGTAAGAGCTCATAACCTAGATATGTGACACGTTCTGGGTGACACCGGTTCGGCCGAGCACCCCCAGTTCGATTGTCTTTTAGGGTGGCCTATGAGGAAGAGAAGTTTCATGATTATGACTATGTCACTAAGTTTGTCCCATGTGAATGTTTCTATTGCCACTTTATGCCACTAAGTATGATGATGCTTGAGGATATGATTTATGTATGTGCATTAGGTAGCGCCATATATACAGTCTCTATTATGTTGCATTCATGACATTAAGACTATCTTAAAATGAATGGACCTTGGCTAAACTATGTTTTAGAACTCAAAAATGGACTTAATGTATGCTCACTCATTTGTATAATTAAACCCAAGGTTCCTGAAGACGTAGATGATGACACCTAGGTAGTAGGAGGCCCTACTGAGATTCTTTAGCAAGATTCTCACTCCCTCTATCTCTTTCTTTCCGTCACATCTTCAGATGGCGACGTTCGTAGTGTTCGTGGACACGCCGACATGGGAGGTGCACCATGACCCGGACCACGGGTCGTTCCATTTTGTGGGTCGATGCACGGTTAGAGTATTCATGTTCATGGGTCGACCCTTCACTCCCCCTGTACATTCCCATCGTTTCTCCCCCGTCTCACCTTTTGGCGATGACCTGGTGTTTGAGTGCGCACGTCCCCGAGAGGAGAGGCTTCGCCGTACTCTACCGTCCACGTCCGCCGCTCGAGACTACCCCCAGTACGTGCCCTGTTGCCCGTTGTCTTTTTTGGAGACGGATCCTTGCGAGGATTCGGCAACCTAGGTACCCTCTGAGGGATCTTCCCCCACCATACCCATGGACCTTGGGGAGGGTAGCGAGCCCTCCGTGACTCAGCCGAGGCTTGCACGACGACCGGAGATGAGGCCACGCCGTAGAGGTCACTTCCGAGCCCCATCCCGCCTATTCACGCCGGAGGAGCTTGCTCAATTTCCTGGTTATGTGCCATGCTCGAGAGATAGTCGCTAGTAGGAGGCTGTGGATGGCCCGGGTTAGATCACACACCACTTAGATGGGGATAAACCTTCTTTTGATTTGAGGTTATCCCATTAGATGCACTCGGGTAGGGGAGTAGTTTATGTTCATATTTATGTTGCATTTTCTTTCATGTATTCCCTTGTACCAAATTAAGTCCCACACTTATAAGTGGGCAAGTTATATATATATATATATGAGATGATATTCAGTGTTTCCCATGATGTGCCTTTATGTGCCTTATGCTATGATGTTATGAGATGTATGTTTTGTCCGTTACTTGTTATATCGCATCACGCGACTCTCACTTTGTATTTCAAAAAAAAATTTACCCATATTTTCCGCTAAGTATTTCTAAGTAAAATTGAGAACTATGAAGTAACAGACTAATGATTAACCTAAGTATGTTCTAGAGTATTGGGTTAAAAAATTAGGATGTTACAGTGGTGGCTTCGCATCCTGCTACTTAGGGCGCCTTATTGGTATGAACTCCTGAGGAAGGGGGCCCTATTCCCCAAGTTCCAATCGGAGTCTGAGTTGGAATCACTATGAGGGCATACCATTGTTGGGCGCGATTGAACCTAGAGATGTCACGGTTATAGGTGTGAGAAATCATAGATTTTCTAGTAGACAGTTATTATCTCATAAGTATCATCATGTACATCTCTAGGCCACTTTGGTTTTATTGGCAGAAAACATGGGCTGTTAAAGTCTCATTATGCTTTATTTTGAAAAACGTTCATAATCCGAAGTGACGTGTCTTTTAGAAGTCTTTTATTAATAGGGATAATAGTGTAAACATAAATCATAATCATAGCATTTATTCAACTAGATGCAGAAATGTAATAATGCATGCATTCTTTAACTTGATCGGTTCTTCACTCACTGAGTGCACTAACACCAATGTCTTAATCCACCTCCGTGGGTAATGAGCTCATGCTATGGTCGTCGCCACAACTTGTTCTGAGAGAAAATCTCAACGGAAGGGGTGAGGGGTTAAGTAGTGAGCTTCTTCCATGTTCTTTATTCATATTCATATACAAGCTTCTTGACATTTAACATTTCTCATATGCTTCATCATGATAATTGACATTTAATACAATGCAAACTACAAGATCAATATCTCAAGAATTTACATCACAGCAAGAATAGTACTTTAAAACATAAATAACCACTACTCAAGGCATCACTTTCATATCATAGCAAATCTAATACCTTGAAACATTCATGCCTTAATAAGCCATTCATAATATTTCATACATAATCAAGATCATGGGTCAAAGTCATGTATTATGTATATCTCATGGTCATTAGTCCTATTTAATTAAAATATAAGTTTTAAGTCATGAGTTAAGTCCTCTTAGTCATTTATGAGTAAGAATTCTTAATTATGTGTAACTATAGATTATATATTTTTTTTACATTTATAAGATTCTAATAAGTTGATTTAATTGGCATTTATCCATTTTAAATTCAAATTTTTGAATCTTACTCAAAAGCACCATTTTTGGTTTACAAGATTCTTACAGCATATTGTCATTTCTGGCATGTCTGATCTAAAATTCAATATCTTTCATTATACTCACTCTTTTCAGAAAATAAAGGTAGAGTCAGAATCCTGACTCACTCACTTTCTCTGGGTGTGCCATTGGCAAAATTATGTTAAGTGAAATGACTTTTATACCCTTACAAAGGTTCTTTATTCTAGCAGTGTCCTAAAACTCAAATCGCGAATTGTTTTATTTTTTTGGAATCACGTGCTTACTTTAGTGAATATATTTTACATCTCTGTGTTTCTTGAGATCTTTTATTTCCAACAACATCTATTTTACATGTTTTGCTTTTGTATAGTAAAGATAAGTTCAGTTTAGTGTTTAGAGGTCAAACAACAATTCCAGTAAAAAGGCTAAATTTTAGAAAATTATATCTTTGCCTAGAAAATGTATTTTTTGGTACTTTCTTTTGGAGAGTGTTCATTTAGGAAGTCGGGATTCACATATAATTTTTCGAAAGGTTCCATGGGCTCGGTTTTCCAATGTGACACATTTTAGTGTTATTAATTCAGTCAAAACCACTTTCTAGCACTAGTGTACATATGCATACTATTTCTTTTAACTTAAGATATGGATTTTTCAACAATTCCAGCATGACCAATAAGTATATACATATCAAATATAGAGGCATGGAGCATCCTAACACATATTTTAAAACATACTTTTCATGGAAAGAAACAACAAAACATTTAGAGAAGGAAGATGTAAAAGCTCTAAGCTCATAGGTCTAGAATGAGCTAGAACTTAGAACTTCCACTTCTTCAAGATAATGACCACCTACCAAGATGTGAAGAGGTGTAAATGAGTCCTTTAACCCTTAAAGGGTCACAAACAAACAGGAAAAAAAGAGAGTAGAAGAGAAAATCTTGTTTCCTAGCTCTAAGCTTTGATGTCTTGTGTGAATAAAGGAAGCTAGTGTGTTGTCTTGGATACACTTACAAGTTTTGGAAGAAATATTTCTTTAGCTAATTAGAGAGTGGGCTTAGAGCTGAATGTGGAAGTGTATGAGTAAGGGATTTGAGAGGAAAATGGAAGAAAATAGGTAGCTCAAGACTTAGGAATGATGAGAGGTTTGTAAAAGAACACATATGCAACTACTGCTCCTCCTTTTATAAGCTCCTTGGCCGAAAATGCATAAGGGTTGTTTGGGTGAGTTCTAAATTCTCATTTAGTTCATTTAGTTCATCATTTAGTTAGAGTAATGAAAAATTAAAACTAAATTTGGTTAGTTAGTTTATATGCCAAAGAAGCACCATCTATGGCTTGGCCTAGGAGTCTAATGACAACTTGTCATCCATCAACCTTTCACCAAGAGTTCAAGCAAGCCTCAAATCAGCTCACTTCAATCTTGAAAGGTGGCTGATGTAATTTGGCCAAGACAAGGAAAAGGTCTATGGGGATTTAGGAGTCATTCTGTAGAGCTACACATTTGTTTAATAGGTAAATAGATGTTTTTACCTATTTTGGTAATATTCCTTTTACCAAAAATGGTTTAAACCAACTTTTAAGCATATTTTATTTTTAATGAAGAATCTATCATAGATTAATTAGATTAGTCTCCCATTAGGTTGGTAATCAACCTAATTAGTGATTAATTATCTCTAACTTGGCTATTTATGATATAACTCATTTTTAAGATTGTTGCCATTTATAGTAAATTACCAATTAAGGTTATTTTATAATTATTTAGGGAATCCTATGTCAATTACTTATGTCTAAACCATAATTAGTATATTAATCCTTGATTAGCTTTCATTAGATTACTTAATCATGATTTAATTGGTCTTTGATTATTGTTTGATTATTATGTTGACTATTATGTTTTAGTTGACTTTCTCAAACCTTTGATTTTTATGGTTGACTTTAACTTGTGGTTGACTATTGACCTAAGAGTTTGAATTTTTGACTTTGACCTTTGACCTTGACTTTTATTGACTTTTGGCCAACACTTAATATTTTATGTTGACTTGCCCTTGATTGGGCGAAAGTTCAACAATTTTCAAGTGAAATCATTTACTCAGGTCATCACTGAATGAACCTTCATTTAGGATGAAAAATGGGGATGTTACAACATCATTCTTCTATTACTTTATGTTGACAACATGATTATCACTAGCGATGATGCCTCTAGTGTTGTTGATTTTAAAGTGCCTCTTAGTCATTGCTTTGAGATGAAGGATCTTGGGCCTTTTAGCTATTTCCTGGGGCTCGAGGTTGTCTCCTCCGATGATGATCTATATCTATCCCAAGCCAAGTATGCTTCTAATCTCATCTCTCGAGCCAACCTTACAAATTGTCACATAGAATACACTCCTCTTGAGACCAATACTCGTTTCACCCCCATGATGATTATACATCCTGATATGTCTTATATTGTGGCTTGGTCAGTCATTTTATGTTTGCCCTATGCTTTACACATTTTACTGTAGTTCCATGGATTCTCCGTTATGCCATGGCACATTGTTTCATCGGCTTCACATTTACTCTTATTCTTTTTTGCTACTTTAAGCCTATTCAGATGCTAACTGGGGAAGGGATCCTATTGATTGCGGCTCCACTACTGGATACTATATCTTCCTTGGCAACTCTCTCATCTCATGGCATAGCAAGAAACAAACTTTGATTGCTCGATCCAGTAGTGAAGTTGAGTACTAAGCCTTTGCTGACATTACCTTTGAGCTTCTATCGATATGGTGCCTTCTCAATGATTTGTGCTTTGCTCAGTCTAGACCCACTTATCTTTACTATGATAATCAAAGTGCTATTCAGATTGCTCATAATGATGTGTTTCATGAACACACTACACATTGAGATTGATTGTCACTTTATTCATCAGCACATTCTTTGTGGTGCCCTTCAACTCCTTTCTATTTGAACCCTTGATCAACTTGCTGACCTATTTACCAAGGCACATCATCTTGGATGCTTCAGTACTCTGGTTTCCAAACTGGTATTGATCTCACTCTCACCTACTTGAGTCTTAATTAGGGGGGATGCTAGCTAATATCATATATACTTGATGGATTTGTACAGATTTAGTTTGATTGTGTAGATAACTATTTGATTATATTATGATTATTGTTGATTGTATTTTAACACGGATTGATTCTTTTTTATCTTAGGCTCACTTCCCAACTCTATAAATAGAAACCTCTTTGTAACAATCTTGTCCATAGAATACAAACATATTCCTTATATTTTCTCCGTGTTTTCCTTCCCTGCTCTTGGTTTGTAACATAACTGTGAAGATTTTCTACTATGAAATGCAGTAGAAATTGCCAAATTACCTCCTTTGGTTATATCAAAAGGTCGTCGATCATTGTGTAGCAGAGTATAACATTTATGAGCTCTAGAATCATGGGTTTAAATACTGCTTTGTGCGGCTTATAAAATAATAAGTAAATTATACTAACATTCTCTGATTTATAAAATCATTGTATTACACTACCTCTACTCTATCGCACAATAATGAAAAATGCATCAAGGGAGATTAGTGCCGTCGCTCGAACAAATAAAAGGGAGCTGGGTAAATTTTAGTAAACTTTATGATAGAACAATCGCTAACTGAGAGTCAAGTTATAGTCCTTCATAAAATAAACATGCACTAGTATGCAGTCCTACAACATCAATAGTCAAGATTTGTTATCCCAGGACTTCTGCCTAGCCTGGCTTATATATTCTTCGAAAATAAAAACCATTTATTAAACAGACTTGAAAAAAAAAAAAACTGACAAATCATATTAGAGATGTCATGTTGGTTGCGGAGTATACACGAAACTACATAGAACCGTGAGAATTCATGCAGCTTCTTTTTTTGTTTTTTGTTTTCACAATGTAGAAACCAAACAGTTATAAATCCAATGGTATCAAAAGTCTTGAAATTTTCATGGCTGTTATTTCTCCTTTACATTCAGTAGCAGCTGTATTCCCTATAATCTAAAATATCTAAAAAACAGAAAAGCAGTTAAGTGCAATCTAAAATCAAGTACTATACCGCTCTCTCTAATTAACAAACCTAATAAAATTTGGAAGCTAGAATACAGTGAAAAAACAACAAACAAAACAAGAGCGACAGAGTTCATGCTGCAGCTTATAGCTTAATCTTCAAAGCTCTATGTTATTTCCTCGGCCTAGACCCTTATCTTAGGCTTCAACCTGGTACAAATACACACCTTTTGTTGTCAGCTTCTAGATTTAATGGAAAACAATGAACAGACACTGAATGAAGAAACTGGTAATGTTACTTGTTCTGGGTAGGATTTGGTCTGCTGGGTGGAATCCTTCTAAGGCTAGCAGCTACTTCTGGCTCAGGAGTTGATTCTGGCCCTTCTCTGTTCGAGAGTGAATGTAATGGAGTCATTTTTGGAACCAAGGAAGATGGTGGGTGAGTCCTAGTAGCTTGGGATATACTAAACTTGAGTGAAAGCATCAATGTCATGGCAAAGATAACAACAATCATTAAGTTGGACAAGGATTTCATGGTCTTTGCTGACTTAGAGGATTTCTTTTACTTGCGCTATGCTTCTTGTAACGATGAGTGTGGACATCTATATATATATATATATATATAACACTTGGAGTATGTGTATGATTATTAATGTCAAAAAATATCTCGTTGATTATAATTTATTTTGCCTGATGACTTGGACTAAGTTTGAAAATTCTGCAGTGTATGCAGGTGCGTCACGTGACAAATCATTGACTAATTCCACTTACAATTTCCAAAGCTAAATCAGCACAGCTTAAGTTTACATCTAGGATGTCACGTGATCTGGACGTGATTTAAATAAAGATAGTTAGTTGGAACAACTTTGGATTCTACTATGTATGAAATTTATAATTGTAATTCACTGATCACTGTTGCTCAAAACAAGGTAAGGCAAATGACATCGGTACAAAACAATTGTTTAAAATTTTAATATTTTACATCGTTAAATGGATTGGCAAGAAAATGCAGACTTTAAAATCATTTCTTACTTTGATTGCTATATCTTCTTAAGAATCATCCAAAAAATCTCCTTTGATTTAAAATTTTATTTTCAAATTATAATTTATATATAATGTTTATGAATTATTTAATATATGTTAATGAAATTTTCGCATTGATTCTGCGGGTAAAGCTTGACAGCAGAAGCACCAAACTCTCTAATAGATAGAACAATAAGGAAGCAATCTAATCACAATATAACAGCAACAAACAACAGCAAAAATGCAAGATAAGGCAGAAAAATAACACCAAATTTAACTTGGGACAAACCTCTCGATACAAGAGATCAAAAAACTCACAGGAGGGTAAAAGCTCCACTATCCCCCAAATCAAAGGTACAAAGGAGCCTCACAGGTTATAAACACTGGAGCAAAGTTGCATAAACTTCTACAACAACAAATGGTCACCCACAAGAATCCAAAGACATCAACAAGATGAAAAACAACAAAGAAGAGTTCAAAACATCACTAGAAAAACAGCCTTTGTTCATGAAATTTTTCTTGAATTTTGTAGAGGACAGGTCACTAATCACACCGTTCAGATTTACGAACCACGAGTCAGGAATCTCCGGTTAAAATTTCAGCACAATCGGACAAGATTTGACCACTGATCGTCCGTTTCGTGAAAATTGGTTGCTGTTGAACATGCCTGCAAAAATCATAATGCTCGCCTCTATTTCTTCTCACTTTTCAGCACAATAATGACCCCTTATCTTCTCACTTAGATAGAGGAAATGACACTAAAGGGTTGTTAATAGATACCCATAAAGTATTGGGCTTGGGCCTCACACATAGTAGAGAACCAACCCAACAAATCTGTCCCTTCATGAGTAGGTAGAGGCCTTCACCATCCTGGGGATGAAACAACATGCTTCAAGCTTCTCTCTTGGCAATGCTTTTGTCATCATGCTCACAATTATCATCACTATGAATTTTCTCAATTCCAACAACTTGGAAATTAACACATTTTGTACCCGATGGTACCAACATTAATATGCTTAGACCTTGCACGAAAGATAGAGAGAGTTCTTACCAAGATGAATGGCACTTTGGTTGTCACAAACTAACACATAGCGATTTTACTTGAAACCAAGCTCTAGAAGAAAATTCTTCATCCACAATAACTCTTTATCCACTTCAGTTGTTGTAATAAACTTTGAGATATCTCATGATACATTTGACAACATTTCAATGCTCTTTACCTAGATTAGAGAGAAAATGACTCATTGTACCAACTACATGAGCAATATCTAGCATTGTACATACCATGGCATCCACCAACCTTCCAATAGCTAAGGCATTAGGAATTCTCTCCATTTCTTGTTTTTCTTTATCAGTGGTAGGACACTACTTGGTACTCAACTTAAAATGACGAGCAGAAGGCTAGGCCCTGTCAAAGCCAAACACTTTTTTTATTTACTTTTCTTATCATGCCCAAAATCTATTTTAGATAACCCAAGTGTAACACCCTAAAAATTATTTAAAAATTAAATTGAGTTTTATTAGTCATAATTTCAAAAATCTAACAGTTTTAGCAATAATGAGGATGGCACAATGGAGATGTTAAAAAAAAAAAATTTTGGGCCAGCATGAATAGTTACCTTATTAGTCCCACGGACCCATCGGGATAGCTGAAACCTTAGAACCGAGGCCAGGAGATGCCTGTGACTGAGAAAAGGTAGGATTAAGGTTAGGAATAAAGATTTTATACCTATAAATTAATTTTGACCAATATTTATTTTCCGGATACGGTATTTTACTCGTTTTATAAAATATCGATGTGCAGTTTTTTTACACCACATGAAACTTGCAGTGCAAGTTAGACACATCATAAGACAAGTGTGTGGCTTAGAAAAAGCCACACCATTGCCTTTATCAAGGGCCAATAAGAACACTCCAAAATTACAAGATTTATCTTTAAGAAAATTTTTTATATACTAGATATTTATGTGTGCATTATATTCAAATAAGAAAAATAATCGAAAACTTACCATTTTCTCTTTTTCAAAGTTCGGCCAACCCCTTTTGCAGCCTTCTCCATTTCCATTTTCTTCACCTACACACCATAACATAGCTTGAACTCTCATATTAGAACACCAAACATCCAAGACTTAACCACAAACACTAGACTATCCTTTGTAACTCCCAGATCAACCCTTTTTGAGGAAACTTCATATCATCATAGCATCAATTATACATTTGTTATCTCTATTCTAAAGGAGGATTTGATGAGTTTAGATCAAGAAATTGGGTGTAGAGCCCTTGAAGAAAGCCAAGAACAAGAGAAAGAGCACATAAGTGTCATGCAGCGCTTTCTTTGACATCTTTTCTTTCAAAATTTATTCTGAAACTTTCTGATTTCATTATATTGATTGATTTCATATAAGTATTGATGTATTAATTTTGGTAGAGAGTTTTAATGAAGTTAGGAAACCTTTTTTGCTAAAGCATGTTATGAATCATGCTGCTGGAAATCCCAAATTTAGTAAGCAGGTGAAATGTTTTGATTTTTCTCACTGATTTTGAGACATCATCATGAGCTAATATTTTTATATGATAAAGCTAATATATGGAAAAGTTTCCAGTAATTTTCTTAGGTCTTCTTTATCACTTTTACTATTTTAAAAAAATGGAAAACTAAACAGGTCCATGGTGCTATCCAGCTAGTCAAGTTTGTAGTATTGAATTTGTCTAATTTTGTTACCCTAGCAAATGATCGAATTGTTAGCTAAAATTTGTACAAGATGTTGAGCACATATTGAGGTCCAACTTTAATTTTTTGGTACAAAGTTCTGGGTTCATTTGATAGGGTAGAAAAATTGAGACTTCTGGCGAGGGCTGAGAGTGTATAGTTTCTGACTTCCAAAATTGTGAGATTTTATTAATATAGTTAAAGACCTTTTTAATTTTTACAGGGTCTTCTTGATACATTAAGTCATCCCTGAAAAATATTTTTGCTCTATTCTAATGATGTTTGGTAATTTACCCATAATTTTTGTAATAACTAAAATTCTAGCAGCATTCTAAATTAGCAAAAAGGATGATGAGGTATTTATGATTTGATCTCATTTATGTTATGTGAAATCTGTCCAATTGTTGGAATGAGCCCAGGACTTGAATTGATAATGTAATGGTATTTTGGCTCTAGTATGACATGAATACTTGATGTTAAATATTTGGCCATGTGACTTATGATATATAAATGCATGCTAGAGGAAGTAAAGAGTGGTTTATGAGGCATGAATGAGAATTTCATTGTGAATGGATGCCTACATGTGGCTTATGCATGCATTTGAAAAAAGAATGTATATGATGTAGTTATATGAGAAAAGAGAATGTATAAATTCTCACTCATACATGTTCTAACATATGAAGAAAATAGAAACAACACATAGGCTGAATGAGGGAAAGGCAAAAAGAGGAACTTCCCTAGAAATATTATAAGGAAAGGCAAAAAGAGGAGCTTCCCAAGATATTATGGGTCGGTAGTGATAGATTTGTGTGTGATTCGTGTGTGATTCGAAAGAGGAAAAAAATGATGTCCGATAATCACGTATAGGAATGAGCTCAGTCCTGATAAGTAGTCTATTTCCCTTGTGTGATGTGATCCACTATAAATACCATGCGATATAAACTAAGAGTATAACCTAAGTCTTTCCTATGTCAATGAAAAAAGAAAAATGTACCGAGTTGAGTTCTATGGCTATAAATGAAACCAGGTTACTTTGAGATAATCTCACTGCATTTTAACATATGCATAATCCTGTCATATTTAATTGCTTGATCAGGACTAATTACTATAGGTTTGAGCTTTATGATATATGTGTACTAAGTGATTGATTACTAAAAGCTACCCACTTCGAAAGAATGGATTTTGAACTTTAAAAATGAACCTTTGATAAATATTGTATGATCATATTTTCTTAACAAACCGAAGTGGTTGGGACGATGACGATGACATTATGATTGAGTTTTGGGGATTCCGTACTGAGAATTCTAGAATTCTCACTGCTATGTGTTTATGTTCTTGTGTTGTCTCCAGGTTGATCTAGAAAACAATGGCGCTGCTATGTGAAAGAACTCGGGATTGCAGTAGTTTAGTAGTTGATGTTTTTAATTCACTGTACTTAGTTAGAGTTGTATGTATATAAATGTAATAGATGACATATATGTATTAAAGCTCATAGAAGAGCTTCCTTTTGTACTTGACTATGTATTCAATAAGTATTGTGTTTCTTTGTTATATATTTTAATAGAATTACGCTTAGTTATTTCACACATTAATCGAGCTTGCTATAGATATTTAAGAAAGGTCCATTAATTTATAAGTAATAGTTCTCGAGTCTAATGTCATGGCTTAAGACTAATGTTGTACTTGGGAGGATCCTTCATAACAAAGAACTTGCTCAATTTTTTCTTCAACTCATCAATCTTGGAAGCATTCTTACCCATAATTAAAATTTGGTCGATACAAAGTAAAAGAATGATAAAATCATCATCAAGAAAATTTTGCACAAACACGCAATGGTTTGAAGTTGTCTTGTTATAACCCTACTACCTATAACCAATTCAGATTTCTTATACTACTATTTTCGAGCTTGCTTTAACCAATATAGATGTTAGTGTAGCTAAGAAAGTACATGAGAAGGGAGGTTGAATCATGCTTCACTTTCTCTTTCCCTTTTTACTTCTGAAAAACTCAATCAAGATACTATCAAGCTACAAGCTTGAAGTGCAATGAAAACAGCGTTAGAAACATCAGAAAGTGAGCTTTACAAACTAAGAAAGTTAACTTAAATGCTTAAAAGAAAGTTTTCAGAAGAAACACAATGAACATGCTAAATGCACTAAATAAATAAAAAATGAAAGAGAAGAGAGATACTGCACAGGAGTTTTTATACTTGTTCGGCCAACCTACCTACATCCAATTCTCAACAAGAGTTGAGTTCTACTAAACCTTTCTCAAACTAGAGAAAGAATAAGGATAATCTTTACAATAGTCTTCCCAAGCTTTCACCAGTGACCAATGGACAACCCCTATTGTCACAAACTAAGTAGTTATTCGCTAGCCTCTTCAAGTTAAACCAAGTAGTCTTTGACTAGCCTCTCCAAGCTAAACCGAGTAGTCTTTAACCAGCTTCTCCAAACTAAACTGTGACTAGTAAAACACCTTTACTATCATGTTGCAAGTAGTCTTTGATTAGTATCTCCAAGCTAACTCACACCAATCACTACTAGATCGAGATTACAAAGGCTTGTGTTTGGGCTTTCAACTCAAACTAACCTATGTAACATCCTCCCAAGTACAACATCAATCATAAGCCATGATATAACACCTTAATATTTAAGCTAACACGCCTAAGACGTATTCAAGTTAATTATTAGCCGTTACTCTTTTGTTCTAGTTCTTAATTCTAACCTTTTTAGAAAATACTTAGCGAAAAATATGGGTAATATTTTTTTTTTTTGAAATAAGAGATTAAAACGTGAGCTGCACATGCGATAACACTACGTCGTGTGGATCATACACAAGTAATAATAAACCATGCATGTGAAGAATAAGGGCACAAGATCATAATAACCATTATATCATATATATATATATATTAAAGCTTCAACTATACATCTAGTTAGATAGTAGCAATAGGTACAGTCATCCAAAATACATAAAACCATAAAGTACATAAACCATAAACCCTCGCCTACCCTAGTGCATCTAAAGTAGATAACCCCTAAAGTAAAAAGGGGCTATTCTATGCTAGTCATATGCTCGAGCACCAAACGATAGCTACTAGCTCCTACTGCTGCCCACCCCAAGGAGGAGGGACATATCCAACCCACTATGCTAGCTCGGCCGGAGTGGCCAAACGGTCTTAGTCGGGCATGGGCTCCTCGACGGGGAGTCATCCCCACTCGTCCTCCACGTATCGGTTGTGTAATTGTGGCCTTGCTGCCCTCACCAAAGTTCATTGGCACGGTGGATGAAGAACCCTCGGAGGATACCTAAGTAGTAGAGTCCTTGGAAGGGTCTGCCTCTAAATGGTCCATGAAGGAATGAGGCACATACTTTGGAAAGTAATGGATGGCAGAGGCAGTCGACGGAGTACAGCGAGTCCACTCCTCGCGAGGACGTGCACGCTCGAAGACGAGGTCATCGTCGAAGGAGGAGGCAGGAGAGAACTGGAAGCTAGAAACCGGGTGTTCGAAGGGGTGGTCCATGTATACAAAAAGGTGAACGACACAACAACCCATGAAGTAATATGACCGATGGGTGGTGTCGTAGTGCATCTTCCAAGTGGGCGCGTCAATATAGATCACGAACGTCATCATTAACCTCTAAAGATACGATGGAAAGAAAAGGTGTAGGGAGTGAGAAACTTTCTAAAGAATCTCAGTAGCGTGTCCTCTTATCTTGGTATCATCATCTACGTTCTCAGGAACCTCGGGTTTTATTATGAAATAGTGGGCATGCATAAGGTGCAATTATTAAGTTCTAAAATAATACTTACCGAGGCCCGTTCATTTTATTATGCATCTTGAATGATATGAATGCAGCATACGTCATCATGAAATGGATGTCAATACAAGGTGCAATTTATAAGCAATATGCAACGAACGTGATAATCCTAGCATGAATTACTTTCTTTGGTACTTTAGGTGACTTTAGCTTAATCTTTTCTCTCTTGGGGCCACCCTATAAATCTCTCCTATGAAAGTTTCTAGGTTGTGAGATCACATCTCACTAGTCATCACTAGCATATACTTATCCTATGATAAGTTTAACACCCGACTCTTAAAGTGCGAGGTAGGGGGCATCGAGATCACCTTTCATAACCTTTAATTTGGGGAGTCCAAAGAATAACTTCCTATTTGGATCACCTCTCATAACCTTTAATTTGGGGAGTCTAGAGGATCATTCCATATGTCTTACGTCACCTTTAATCTTGACATATTATATAGAGATGCATGGTAGTTCATAACTTATTTCTTAACATGTCATTGCTCATAGTCATGCATCTCAATCAATCACGTAAGCATGTTCAACATTTGTTGCATATATCATTGAATGAACTATAATTCAAATAAACATGCTCCTATCCAGTATGCTGGAATTCAAGGACTTGACTTAGCTAATGCACATGCCATGCTTACAGGACATACATATTCATCAAATTATAAATCATCATGTTCATAATCCGGGAATAAGCATACAAGACCACTAATCCATATTGTACAAGTAGAGAAACACTTATTCACATATTTTAGGTTTTTGTAATTGATTATATAAGCCTTGTAATCGATTACATAGCTCAAATCTTTAAAACGGGAAGGTTAAGGGTTCTGGTAATCAATTACATGAGCCTTGTAATTGATTACTACTGTTGGAAATGCATTTTGGGCCTCAAGAACATCTAAGTAATTGATTACGTGGAATGGTAATCGATTACTAGAGTCCAGGAATATGTTCTAGGTTTCTCAAAACATTGTGTCATCGATTACATGATGTTGTAATCGATTACTCAGGCCAAAAGTTCATACTCGGGTATTGCAGACCACTCTGGTAATCGATTACTAGTAACTTCAAAGTTCAAAAATTCAAGTTTTAAATATTCCTTGTCCTACTCTTCCCTTCTAAAAATCATTTTGAACCTTTTTCCACTTTTACTTTGAAATCAAAACATTTTTACAAAGGTGAATGCCCATGGAACCAAAATTCCTAAGTAAATTGAAAGGGGTAAGTCTTGAGCTTTAGATTTTTAGGTGATGACACAAATTTAAACATGTCAATGCAAGCCCCATTTTAGTCTTGATGTTATAAGGTGATGGCAATGGAATTGTAAACATGCTATGCAAGGCCTTAAACATAAATATGAGAATGCAACTCTTTTTTGATGTTAAGATTTAGGTGATAGCTTGAAACATAAATATGTTAGACAAGAGATATAGACATGAGATGCAAGTTTACTTTCTTATCTTTATGATTTAAGTGGTGACTTGAAAATAAATATGATATGCAAGGCTCAAATATAAATATGAAGTGCAAAGACTTGGAAGATAAACATGAATGCATTTTTCATTAGTTAACTCTTTAGTTCCTAGGCTCAAGTCTCCTATTTAGAGTAATAACTCTAAAACACCGATCAATCTTACTCAATAGGCATGAGTTTTAGAGTCTCTCATTATTGTGATTCCATGAACCTTGTTCCCTTAGACTCATCATTAAGCTAAAAAAAAAAGGCATCAAAAGAAAAACCCAACATATTCTTATTTAGTTCCTTAAGGTTTAAGCTCAAGACTCCTATTTAGAGTATAAACTCTAAAACACCGATCAACCTTAAGTTGAAAGGGGTAAGCCTTGAACCCACAAAAATCAAGTGATGACAAAATCATAATATTTCATTTACTAGAAACTATTAAAACCAAATAATGAAACCTAGAGCTTTAGAAGTCAAACAAATTATGGCTTTTCAACCAACATCAAGGATCCTTATCATCAAGCCATGGATTCAAACCATTTAACAACAACAAAACAAGAACAAATAGAGAAGAAGAAGAAGCTCAAAAATTGAAAAGAAAGAACAAGGAAAAGAAGAAGAACTTAACATAAAATCCCTACCAAAAGATGTATTTCTTGTTTGAAAGAGAGCTTGATCTTAGGAGTGGGAGGTGTGTTATATGGTGGTGAGTAGTGTTTCTTTGAAGGATGAGAAGAAGGAGAAGAAGAAGAAGAACTCTTAAGGAAGCTAGAAATTGCAAGGTTGAGCAAAAGGCATTTGTGTTTCCTTTGAGAGTGTTTTTATAGAAGAATTTCATCATGAAGGGATGAGAGAGAGGAGGTGTGGCCGGCCATTTGGAGGGGGAGGGAAGAAAAAATATCTCTTTGTGTGTGTCATTCCAAGGGATGGCTAGGTATGGACGAGGGTAAGGCTAGGTATGGCTCTTTGGGTGTTTGAATTGATTGAATAAACAAAATGTGATGGATTAAATGGAGGGGGAGGAGTAGCTGGTTCTCTTAATAGGTTTAGGGAGGAAATTTTGTTATTTCAATGTGGATTAGAAATGTGTTTAGGAGTAGATTTGGTTAGACCTTTGATTAGGAGTTTATAGTTAAGTGTTTAGGTAAGTAAGTGAGTAATTAAGGTTGCTTAAGACAAGATTAAAGAGCATTTTTGCTCATTAGTAGAGTTAAACCTCTTCAAATCAAGATTCTCAATCACATCTTGATTTCCTTAAATCATGGAATTAGAATAGAGAAAATACTATTCATGAAAATGTGACATAAAGTCTTAAGTTAAGAAAGAGATATTGAGTTTCTTTAACCAATTTTAGGCCCTAATTACCCTCAATTAATAACTCTAGATTAATTATTGAAATGAATTAATCTTCGATTAGAGCCTAATATTGCTTAGGTTTCATTAATTATGCAGTTAAACTCGTTATGCCCATAATTAGGGGTAAAATGGTAATTTTTTACAAAAACTTCTCAAGATCACCTAGGCTTAAACAAACATTACACATCCCTCAAAAATGACATTTCAAACTCCCAGGTAAGGTCCGGGTCCAGTTGTAACATCCTAATTTTTAACCCATTACTCTAGAACATAATTAAGTTAATCATTAGTTTGTTACGTCATAGCTTCCCTATTACTTCAAAAATACTTAGCGGAAATACTGGTAAATTTTTTTTTTGAATTTATAAAAGCAAAGTGAGAGCCGCGCGACACGTTATTTAGTAATGCACGAGAGGTAATAAAGCAAGCATTGCATAGCAACATGACATAAGCAAGTAAAGGCACATCATAATAACATTGAACTGCATATTTATATAATATATGATATGCCCACTTGTGTAGAGTGGGGCTTAGTTTGATACATCATAAATACTTACAACTAAAAGAAAATACAAAGGACAATACTACGGAAACGTAAGAGCAACTCCCCTACCCAAGTGTGTAACATCCCGATTTTTCTATCTGAGGGAAATGACCAAAATGCCCCTGAGGTCATTTCCTGAGCCGAATTCGAGGATAACCAACTCGGTCATCCTCGAAGGGTCAACTCAATGTTTGAAGGGGATTGAATGGCCTTTGAATGCTTTCGGAAGCGAAAATCTCGTTTTCCGCGGCTTCGGGTCAAAATGACCAAAATACCCCTATAGCGTTTTTATGCAGGTAGAAGTGCCGTTTGAGCCCGAAACTTTCCTCAGAGGTTTAAAAACATGTTTTCATGTGTCTAGAGGTCTCTGTTCAAGTCCCGGTGGTCCCGGACAGTTTTGTGCAAAATTACAATTTTGCCCCTAGAATAGTGTTTTTACGCCTAATGACGTAATTAAGCTAACCTAAGCAATATTAGGCTCTAATCGAAGGTTAATTAATTTCCCTAATTAATCTAGAGCCAAAATAATTTATTAAGGTTAATTAGAACCTAAAATTGCTTAAATTAAACTTAAATCCCTTTTTAGAATTCAAGATTCCTAGTCTTGGAATCTTGAATAGTGTTTTCTCTCACCAATTCCCTAAATCAAGGAATTGTGTCTAGAGTTGATTAAACTCTAATTTGAGGATCTAACTCACTAATGGTGCAAGACCACTCCCTAATTATGTCTAGACAACCTTAATTACCCATTTTCCTCTCCTAAACACTCTCTTACAAATCCCTAATCTTAAACATAATCAAAGATACACCTAAACACAACTCTAAACCACAATTAAAATGCAAACACAACCCCACATGGGCTGATGCATTTCGGCCAGCACACCTTCCCATTGACCACATGTTGAATTGTTTTCCCACTCAAAGAACCATGCTTAACCCATGCTTGCACCATACTTGAGCCCGTGCTTGACCATGCTTCCAACCATGCCTTCAACCATGCTTTGTAAGAGATATTTTCCTCCCATTTCTGCACCCTCATGGCCGAAACCCCTTCAGCCACACACACACTCCATTTGCTTCATTGTTCTATAAATAGATGGCCTTGGGAAGCTTGCACCACTTTTAGATCATTTGCTAAGTTTAGGAACACTCAAAGCTTTTCTTTTTCTCTCTCAAAGTTCTAGTGTTCTTCAAGTTCTTCATCTTCTTCATCTTCTTCTTCCATCTTCAAGTTCATCACACCAAGTAGGGATTTCCTTTCATGTATTCTTTTCTTTAAAGTTCTTGTTCTAGCTTTGTGTTCATAGTTTCTCTTGATTCTTTTTAGAACTTCTTTTCTTCTCCTTTTTCTTTCTCATTTTCGGCCATGGGCCTTGAAGTTCAAAGAAATGAGAGCTTGATGATGAGAGTTTCATGATGATGTTCATCACTTGAAACAAACTCTAGAACTTGATCTTTGTTCTTGAGTAAAATACTTCTAGTTCTTCCTTTCTCTAACTTTTGGAATCTTTAACTTTGATGATGTTTTAAAATGATTCTAAGGACTCAATGATGAGGTCTCATGATGTTGGTGTTAATATATCATCAAGATCATGGACTCTAGAGTTTCAAAATGTTCTTTTGTTCCTTGAAATTTCGGCTATTTCCTTTTCTTTTACATGCAAAATGTTTTGATTTTCTAAAAATGTTATGTTGAGTTCCAAGAACTCTAGACTTTACTTTATCTTGGTTTGATGAGTTTGGGTTGAGGTTTAAGTTCCTTTAAAGTCTTGTTAAGAGCTCTAGAGAGATAAAATGAACTTGCATAATTTATCTTATGCTTGCACTCATATTTACATCCTTGCTATGCACCTTTACTTTCAAGCTATCACCTAAGAACATAAAGATTAAAATGGAACTTGCAACATCACTTAATCTAATTCTCAAAGCTTTTCTATTTCGGCCTTAAAGTCGATTGTTGTTGGGTCGAGAGCACTAAAATAAAGAATTGAACTTGCATTATCACCTAATTAATTTCTCGAATGCCTATCTATTTCGGCCTTAAAGTCGATTGTTGTTGGGCCAAGAGCACTAAAATAAAGAATTGAACCTTGCATATTTACTTTTAAGCTTGCACGTTTAAGTTTATGCCTTGCATATTTATTTTAAGCCATTACTTTACTTTGTAAGCAAGAATTAAAATGAAAAGCATGAGTACGTTTATTTTATGTCATAACTTAAGAACCTAGAGCTCAAGGACTTGCCCATTTCATTTCAAGTTAAAGCTTAATGTGAATGCATTCTTTGAATGCATGTTTTCGGCCAAGTAGTGATGATGGACTTGCAATGAGTTTTCATCTAGCTACAAGGACCAATAGTCTATGTTCTAAGTTTTTCCTTAAAGTTTTACAAATCTTTTCAAGGTTATGTTATCATGAGATATGGCTTTATTCCCTTTTAGAAGATGAAATATATTTTGGTCATTGACCTAAGGCTTCTCTTAGCCTTTTGATAAATTAAAATGATTTGCAAAGAGTTTTAGAAATTCTAAATTGATTCCAAGAGAAACTAGTTAACTTATGTACCTAGAAATGTCAATTTAAATCCTTTACTGAAGCTAAATGTTTTCGGTTCTGATAAGATGAGTGTGATGCTGTATGATGATGTTTTGATGTGTTAGAATGTGTGAAAATATCATATGATGATGTAGAAATGATTCTATGCATAATAGGTAAGAAACTAGCTAACTAGAAATACCGTAAAGCTAGAATTTAACATAGTTTTGACCCATTTGTTTTTGGAACTTATCCAAACTGTTTTAATGGGAGCATAATCAGATTAGGATTGTTTAGACATGAAAAACTTGGTAACATTTGGATTAGAATCGAATTCTAGCACTTATAGGGAAACTAGTAACTAGAAAACTGTAAAAGTGCAAGTTTAGAACTCTTAGAACATTTATTTTTCTGGATTCTGTCCAGCACCCTTGCAACATGATAAACATGATTAATAATTAGTCCTTAAGCATAGGAATGCCTCATAATTGATTTAGATTTAATTCATAGCGCCTTAGGCGAAGACGGAACCGACAAAGGGTCTAAAACGTAAGTTCTAGAACCCCGTAATCACAAGTTAGGAATTCTGCCCTATGCTTTTCAGATTTAAGTGTGAACATAAGGATTATGAATGATGTTTAATTATGAGCCCTTAGGTGCATAAAATATGAGCAACGGATGTTAGAGAACCATATCTCATGATTAAGACCCGTAAGGGTCAAAGCATAAGCTACCGTAAGGATAAACGGTTGAATGTTCCATGATGATGTATGTGTTATGTGAATGATGTTAATGTTATTCATATGAGGAATTCATGAGGATATATGTTTGTGTGCCATAAAGCAAATTTGGAAGAAATTCGGCGTAATGCCATCGTGCCGCTGAATTTCCGACAAATTTGGGGACTTAAAGAGATTTTGAAAATTAAGGTACTAAGATGGGTTCTAGGATGACACCGGTTTGGCCGAGCACCTCCATAGAACTCATGTGACATCGGTACCAATTTATACTCTTAGGTGACACCGGTTCGGCCGAGCACCCCTAAGAGGTTTGCCCTCTAACCCGTACTCGGATAGTCGGGATTTATGATTTATGATACGCTTATCGTTAAGTGGTAAGTAAGAACTAGTGACGACTAGTTAAGGTATGAGCTCATAACCTAGATGTATGACACGTTCTGGGTGACACCGGTTCGGCCGAGCACCCCCAGTTCGATTGTCTTTTAGGGTGGCCCATGAGGAAGAGAAGTTTCATGATTATGATTATGTCACTAAGTTTGTCCCATATGAATGTTTCTATTGCCACTTTATGCCACTAGGCATGATGAGACTTGACGTTATGTTTTATGTATGTGCATTAGGTAGTGTCATGCATACATTCTCTATTATGTTGCATTCATGACATTAAGATCATCCTAAAATGAATGGACCTTGGCTAAGTTATATTTTAAAGTTTAAAATAAACTTGATGCATGCTCACTGGCTTTCACGAAAATAAACCCAAGGTTCCTGAGGACGTAGATGATGACACCTAGGTAGTAGGAGGCCCTATTGAGATTCTTTAGCAAGATTCTCACTCCCTCTATCTCTTTCTTTTCGTCACGTCTTCAGATGGCGACGTTCGTAGTGTTCGTGGACACGCCGACATGGGAGGTGCACCATGACCCGGACCACGGGTCGTTCCATTTTGTGGGTCGATGCACGGTTATAGTATTCATGTTCATGGGTCAGCCCTTCACTCCCCCTGTACATTCCTATCGTTTCTCCCTCGTCTCACCTTTTGGCGATGACCTGGTGTTCGAGCGCGCACGTCCCCGAGAAGAGAGGCTTCGCCGTACTCCACCGTCCACGTCCGCCGCTCGAAACTACCCCAAGACGCCGGTTCGCCGCGTCTTTTTCGGAGACGGATCCTTCCGAGGATTCGGCAACCCAGGTACCCTCCGAGGGATCTTCCCCCACCATACCCATGGACCTTGGGGAGGGTAGCGAGCCCTCCGTGACTCAGTCGAGGCTTGCACGACGACCGGAGATGAGGCCACGCCGTGGAGGTCACTTCCGAGCCCCGTCCCGCCTATTCACGCCGGAAGAGCTTGCTCAGTTTCCTGGTTACGTGCCACGCTCGAGGGATAGTTGCCAGTAGGAAGCTGTGGATGGCCCGGGTTAGAGCACACACCACTTAGATGGGGATAAACCTTCTTTTGATTTGAGGTTATCCCATTAGGTGTACTCGGGTAGGGGAGTAGTTCATGTTTATGTTTATGTTGTATTTCCTTTCATGTATTTCCCTTGTACTAAATGAAGTCCCACACTTATAAGTGGGTAAGTTATATATATATGAGATGATATTCAGTGTTATTCATGGTGTGCCTTATGCTATGACGTTATGAGATGTATGTTTTGTTCGTTACATGATATATCGCATCATGCGGCTCTCACTTTGTATTTCCAAAAAAAAATTACCCGTATTTTCCGCTAAGTATATCAAAGTAAAAATGAGAACTATGAAGTAACAGACTAATGATTAACCTAAATATGTTATAGAATATTGGGTTAAAAATTAGGATGTTACAAAGTACAACTAAAGGGATAACCTCTAAACAAAAGGAGGTCCATCCTCATCTAAGTGGTGTGTGCTCTACCCGGGTACTCCATCAGTCGTACGTCACCTCCTACTGACGTCCATCTCGCGAGTGAGGCACATATCCGGGAAACTGGGCAAGCTCCTCAGGCGTGAAGAGGCAGAACGGGGATCGAGAGTGACTCCCGTGATGTGGCTGCATCTCCGGTCATCGTGCAAGCCGTGGCTGAGTCACGGTATCCTCACTGCCCTCCCTCATCAGTGGTGGAGTGAGGGCGGAGCTCTCGCTATACGGATGGGTAGGCGGGTCCTCGGAAGGGTCGGTCTCCGAGAAGTAGGTCCGGGGCACGAAATCGGGATAGTCACGCATGGCTGAGACGGCAGTGTGCATACGGAGCACTCTCTCGTTATGCATACGCGCGCGCTCAAAAACCCGCTCGTCGTCACCGTAGGGTGCTGTCGGGGAGAAGCAATGGGTATGCACGGGGTAAGCGAAGGGACGTCCTACGAACATGAAGACTCGCACCGTACATTGTCCCTCAAAATGATATGATCCGTGATCCGGGTCATAGTGCACCTTCCATGTCGGGGTGTCCACGAAAACCACGAACGTCGCTATCTGAAGACGTGATGGAAAGAAAGAGATAGAGGGAGTGAGAATCTTGCTAAAGAATCTCAGTAGGGCCTCCTACTACCTAGGTGTCATCATCTACGTCCTCAGGAACCTTGGGTTTAGTTATACAAAATAAGTGAGCATGCATAAACATCCATTTTTAGGTTCTAAAACATAATTAGCCAAGGTCCATTCATTTTAGCATGAATCTTAATGACATGGATGCAATCACATTAAAGAATGTATGCATGGCTCTACTTAATGCAAGAATAATCATCATATCTTTAAGAACATCATAGTAGTGGCATAAAGTGGCAATTAAATTCTCTTTGTGACATAATCATCATAACTTTCTCATAGGCCACCCTAAAAGACAAGCGCTCTGGGGGTGCTCGGCCGAACCGATGTCACCCAGAACGTGTCACATCTCTAGGTTATGAGCTCATACCTTAACTAGTCGTCACTAGTTCTTACTTATCAATCCCGATAAGCGTAACATAATCATAAACATAATCCCGACTTATCCAGTACGGGCTAGGGGGCATTTCTTGGGGGTGCTCGGCCGAATCGGTGTCACCCAAGAATTCATCTTGGTACCGATGTCACATTAGTTCTCTGGAGGTTCTCGGTCGAACCGGTGTCATTCGAGAACTCATCTTAGTACCTCATAAAAATTTCATATGTTTTCAAAAACTTTCTGAGTCCCAAATTTGTCAGAAATTCGACAAGATAATCAGAGCATGCCGAATTTCTTCCAAATTCTTCTTTATGCCACATAAGTCAAACAAACATGCATCCTTCATCATAATTTCATGCATTCTCATAATCATCCTCATACTTTCACAAGCAACATTAAAAGTTCGTTATGCACTTGGTCCAACGGTATTTTATGCTCTGACCCTTACGGGCCTTAAACTTGTGATGTAGTTAACCTATCATCTCCTATCAAACTTTTATGCACCTAAGGGTTCTCTCTTAACAAAACTTATTATTATTCATGCTCTCTATTAAATCTGAACATCATCATTCCTTAGGGGCAGCGCTTTGATCTTAAAATTGTGGGGTTCTAGAACTTACGTTTTAGACCATTTCTTGGTTCTGTCTTCGCCTAAGGCGTTATAAGTTAAACCTAAACCAATTATGAGACATTCCTATGTATAAGGACTAATTATAAACCATGTCCACCATGTTAGGAGGTTGCTGGACAGATTCTAAAAATTAAATGTTCTAAGAGTTCTAGAATTGCGGTTTTACGGTTTTCTAGTTACTAGTTTCACCATGGGTGCTAAAATTCATTCCTACTTCAAATGTAACCAAATTTTTCATGATTAAACACTCCTAATCTGATTATATCCCCATTGAAACAGTTTGGGCAGTGTCCATAAATAAATGGGATTAAACTATGCTAAATTTTGACTTTACGGTTTTTCTAGAAAGCTAGTTTCTCTTTTAACATGCATAGAAGTGTTCCTACCTCATCATGCATAATTTCCACACATTATAACACATCAAAACATCATCACACAACAACAAACTCATCATGACAAGGCCGAAACACCAAGTCCCCAAGAAGGTGCATGACTTGATATTTCTAAGACATGTAAGGTGCTAGTTTCTCTTGGAACCAATTTAGAACCTTTAAAACTCTTTTGCAAACCCATTTATTTTTGTAAAAGAGGCTAAAACATCCTTAGGTTGATGACCACTTGATCCTTCCTTAAAGAGAGTTAAATTCATAAAACCTTGTTGGTCTTAAACTCAAACAAATTCATGAGATTTAAAAGGATTCTTAAAACTTGACTTATTAGTCCTTGAAGCTAGATGAATCTCATTCCAAGTTCATCATCACTACAAGGCCGAAATCATGCATTCAAGGAATGCACCCTCATTAAACTTTAACTTGAGATAAAATGGGTAAGTCTTTAAGCTCTAAGGTCTTTTAAGTGATGACATAATTTAAACATGCTATGCACTTCATTTTTATTCTTCATTACAAAATAAAGTGAGTGCTTAAAGTAAACATGCAAGACTTGAAATATAAATATGCAAAGCTTGAAATAAATGTGCAAGACTTGGAATATAAATATGCAAGTTCATTTCTTTATTTTAGTGCTCTAGGCTCAAAGAACAATCGACTTTAAGGCCGAAATAGAAAGGCTTTGAGATTTAGTTAGGTGATAGTGCAAGTTCTCATTTTAAATCTCTACGTTCTTTAGTGATAAAAGTAAATATGCTAGGCAAGAATGTAAATATGAGATGCACTCCATTCTTTATCCTTTAACTTTAAGTGATGGCTTGGAAATTAAATATGAATGCAAAGCTCAAAATAAATATGTAATGTATAAGCTTGAATATAAATATGAATGCTAGTCCATTTTTTTCTTATTAGAGCTCATACAAGACTTTTGAAGGAACTTAAACCTCAACCCAAACTTATCATGTCAAGGTAAAGTAAAAACAAGAGTGAACCTCAAGGGTTCTTTAAAACACAAAGTTTCTTTTCTTGAAATGTAAACATAAATGACATTTTTATTAAACCTCAAGCTCTAGAGACCTCATTGTGATGAACACATAGTCATTATCTAGAAGCTCTCATCATCAAGCCATTGCGAACCTTAATGGCCATCATGGCCGAAAATGTGAAGGGAGAAAAGGAAAAGGAACCGAAACTTTTAAGTGGAAAAGGAAACATTTGAAACTCTAGAGACCATGACCTTGATGATGCATTAACACCAACATCATGAGTCCTCATCATTGAGTTCATGTTAACCATTTTAAAACATTATCAAAGTGAAAGGTTTCAAGGATTCAAGAAGAAAACTAAAAACATCTTTAACTTCAAGAACAAAGATCAAGCTTTAGAGATTGTTCAAGTGATGAACATCATCATGAAACTCTCATCATCAAGCTCTCATTCCTTTGATCCTCAAGCCTCATGGCCGAAAACAAAGAGGAGAAGAAGAAGAAAAGAAGTTCTAAAAAAAGATTCAAGAGAAACTATGACCACATAAAGAAATTAAGAACTTTAAATGAAAGAACTCTTGAAAGAAAATCCCTACCTAGTGGTTTGAAGATTGGGATGAGAGAAGAGAATGAAGAACTTGAAGACTTGAACTTGAGAGAAAAAGGAAACTTTGAAGTGTTCTTTGAAAACTTACACTTAGCAAATGAACCCAAAATGATACAAGTTCACCCAAGCAAGCTATTTATAGAGAAATGAAGCAAATGAAAGGTGCAAGGAGGGAGGAGGGAGTTCGGCCATCAGCACAAGGGCAGCCCATGAGTTTCATGAGGTGAGATAATGTGGTCTTGAGGCATGGTGAGGTATGGTTCAAGGTATGGCTTCAAGCATGGTTCTTTGAGTGAGAAACAATTCAACATGTGTGGTAAATGAGAGAGAGATGGCCGAATGTGCATCAGCCATGGGGGGAGGATTTCTTGCATTTTAATTGTGGTTTAGAGTTGTGTTTAGGTGTATCTTTGATTAGGACTAAGATTAGGAATTTGTAAGAAAGTGTTTAGGTGAGAAAATGGGTAATCAAGGTTGTCAAGACATAATTAAGGAGTGTTCTTGCATCATTAGTGAGTTATAAACTCATTTTAGTGTATAAACAATTCTAGACACAATTCCTTGATTTAAGGAATTGGAGAGAAAACACTATTCAAGATTCCAAGAGTGAAATCTTGAGTTTTAGAAAAGAGATTTAAATCTAATCTAAGCAATCTTAGGTTCTAATTAATTCTAATAATTTATTTTGACTCTAGATTAATTATGAAAATTAATTAATCTTCGATTAGAGCCTAATATTGCTTAGGTTTGCTTAATTACGTCATTAAGCTCAAAAATACTATTCCAGGGGCAAAATCGTAATTTTGCACTAAAACTGCTCGGGACCATCGGGACTCAAATAGATGCTTTGAAACATGTAAAAACATTGTTTTAAACCTCTGGGGAAAGTTTTGGGCTCAAATGGCACTTTTACCCGCGTAAAACGCTATAGGGGTATTTTGGTCATTTTGACCCAAAACTGCAGAAAATGAGACTTTCGCCTCCGGAACCACTCAAGGGTCATTCAATCCCCTTCAAACATTGAGTTGGCCCTTCAAGGGCTGCCGGGTCGGCCATCCTCGAATTCTGGGCCGAAAATGACTTTAGGGGCATTTTGATTATTTTCTACTCAGACAGAAAATCGAGGCATTTCACTACATTTGGTCATTTTGCGCCTAGGAACTCAAAAATGAGATTCTTCTGCTCTATTAACACATATAACACATGCAATCACACATAATCCCCGTTCAGTACTGAAATAGCCCTTTGAGGATGGCTGGGGCTGGCTACACTTATTTTTCCAGTAAAATGACCCTAGGGGCATTTTGGTCATTTGTGTGTAGGAAAAATCGGGGCGTTACACATGACATCAGACTCGAGAGTTGTTACTTATAGATTATCTGATCTTTCTTAAATATCTATAGCAAGATTGATCGAATCAAGCAGTAATTAAATCGTGGCTTTATTAAAATATATAACAAAGAAATAAAATATTCATTTAATACAAAATCAAGTACAAAAGAAAGCTCTTCTATGAGCTTTAATACACATCTGTTATCTCTTATATGTACAGACAAATATATATATATATATATATATATATATATATATATATATATAATTGAGTACAATAGATACAAAGTTCCCACTACTAAACTACTGCAAATCCAATTCCTTTCATGTAGCAGCATCCTTATTCTCTGGATCAACTTGGAGATGACATGGGAACACAAACACATAGGGGTGAGAATTATACAAATTCTCAGTAAGGTATTTCCCTAAATACACCATCGTAATGTCATCATCATCATCCCTAGCCACTTCGGTTTATTAGGAAAAGGTTGATCATGCATTTCATTACAATGGTTCATTTTTAAATTTCCAAATCATACTTCTGAACTGGGTTGCTTTTAAAAATCAATCATTTAGTACAGATTTATCATAAGCTTATAATCATAGTAAATAATGTCAATCAAATTAATTCGATATGATACAAATATATATATGCCAAATGTAGTGAAATTATTTTTAATTGCCCTTGATAAATCGAAGAGGATCTCATCTATCTTTTTTGCCTTCAACAAGTCGAAAAGGATCTCATCTCTCTTTATTTGCCCTCGATAAGTCTCCAACTTATGGCCTTAGAAATCAATACAGTGCATTTTTCTCTTTTCATCGATATAGGGAAGACTTAGTTCATACCAAATAGTATTTGCCGTGGATAACTCCACAATGGATAATTCATACCAAATGGTATCTACTGTGGATAACTCCACAATGGGAAATAAATTGCTTACTAGGACTGAGCTCATTTCTATACGTGATCATTGGACTTTATTTTTTCCTCTTCTTAATCAAACACAAAACTATTCCTAGCCGATATGTCTACCGACTTATAATATTTCCAAGGAAGTTCATTTTTTTCCCTTCCTTTTTACTCAACCTAAGTTTTGTTTCTATTTTGTCCATATATCAAAATATGCACAATTGAAGTTCACACATTCTCTTTTGTCACATATATGCATCATTTACTTTTCTTTTCCCAAATGCATGCATAAACTACATGTAGACATTCATTCACAATGTAATTCTCATTCATTTCTCATAAACCAATCTTTAAAGTTCATAATATGCATTCATACACATCATACTTTATGGATTCAATTCTAGCACATTGGTAGATTTTTTACTCAAGTAGCAAATTTATTTTTCATATCAAATAACCAATTCAAAGGCTATAAAATTCTCCATGACACCTCAATGTGTCCACAAGTCCTATAAAAATTTCAGAGCAAGAATCATTCTCTAACTATATTAACAAAATTTTATAAATTTGGTGCTTAGAGGCCACCTAAGCTCAGCTCAAAACCAGAATTCCATAATTTTTAACCCTAGTAAATGAAACCAAAAAATTTGAAATAAAAATCCTTGTAAAACGTTAAGATGTCTCTAATACATGACAAACATTTCAAAGTAAAATTTAATCATTTGCTATGATAATAAAATTAGCAAAAATTATAGCTTTAGGTTTAGCAATTCAACAGCAACATATATAGCTTCAGTTCTTGATTTTTTTTCAAGCAGTAAAAGTCCTTAAAATGATCCAAGAAAAATTAGAGTTGTCTTAGAATGTTATCTTTAACATATAATTTTTCTAGCTCATAAAAATATCTATAAATGCATCAAAAAAATTGTGATGAGTTCCTACTTATAACAAAACCGAAATTCCAACAACCTAGTCAAAACATTTTTTGAGAAAAATTACTTTCTAACTTAAGCTTATATTTTCTCAATTTTGAGCATCTCTTGGTCTTGGATCTAGGGTTTCAACTGTCTCGACAGACCCATGAGGCCCATAAGATTATTATTCACATTTTTTTACACATCCATTAGATCGTCCTCATCATTGAATTTGTCAGATTTTTGAAATTATGGCTAATAAAGCTAAAATAAATTTTTAAATAATTTTTGAGTGTTATAACTTGCACTCAAGTTTCCTTAAGATTTACAATGAAAGAGCTGGGAAGAACTTGAAAGGCTTCTTTCTAGCTATTCTTCCTTGAAATAATGTATAAACAATGATGGAACGTAGAAAAAAGATTTTTACAAGGAAGAAAATTGATTACAAGATGTAATGAGCTTTGCAAGAAAATAAGGAGAAATTTTCACGGAGTTTATGCACTTTGTATCTCACCTGCCATCCTTTCTTTAAAAGCACAACATCTTTATTTATAGACATTCATCCTTGTGACTGTTTCTCTTGATTAGATCTCCAAGTGACATGTGTTGATCATCTATTTGTGTCTTGGAAAAGCAGCCTAGAAGAGTAGCTTGTCTGTTTGTCAGAGCTGTTGCAGAAACCGTTGCAAGGTTGAGGTTTCTGATATTTCTTCAGAAACTACTCTTACTTTTTGAGTGTAGTTTCTGACCTCTTTCTTCTAGAAGCTGGGACAGTTGGCCATGATAGCAAAAGAGATGTCATGCCAATTCTGACACTGGGTTTTGACTTTCAAATTCAAATTTGAATTTTGAATTTCCCTCCTTTTTTTGTAAAATGCACTGTGTAACCCCCTAATATTTAACTCGACACGCCTAGGACATCCCAAGTTAATTACCAGTTATTACTCTTTTGTTCTAGTTCTTAATTCTAATTTTAGAAAATACTTAGCGAAAATATGGGTAATTTTTTTTTTGAAATTAAAGATAAAAACGTGAGCCACGCATAAAATAAATACTATGTCGATTTGTCTACTAGATAACATAAATGAATCCATTGAACTATAAATGGTACACAGGATTATAAACATAACAAACCAACAGAGATATATATAATAAGAGTTTCACCATATACCAAGTCGCATAATAGTAACATTAGACCTACCGTCATAGGTTGAGCCGATACAATGATTCGTGCAATATATAAAGAAACTAAAGTACATACATCATAATCCTCACCTACTCGAGTGCACCTAAAATAGATAACCTCTAAAAGCAAAAGAAGGCTATCCTATGTAAGCTATGCGTGCATGCACTATAACATCTACAGCCAACTCCTACAGCTGCCTGTCCCAAAGGGGAAGAACATAACCAATCCACTGGCCCAGCTTGGTCGAACATGAGCTCCACGATGGGGTCGCATCGCCACTCTAGCTCCTCGAATTAGCTGAGTCACCATAGCCTCACTGCCTCCACCTATCTCCATAGGTATGGTAGGGGAAAAACTAACAGACGATATTTGGGTGGCTGAGTCCTTGGATGGGTCAATCTCAGAATGAGCAAGAGGAGAGCAGGGAACGTACTCCGGATAGTCTTAGACAGCTTAGGTAGCAGCAGGGGTGCGATGAATCTACTCTCCGCAAGGGCACCTGCGCTCAAAGAGAAGATCATCGACAAAAGGTGACATAGGAGAGAAACGGAACCTGGAGACTGGGTGGGCAAATGGGTTATCCAAGAACACAAACAGATGAACGGAATAGCAGCCCACAAAATTGTATGATTGGTGTGTGGCATCAAAATGGAGCTCCCTGTAACACCTTAAAAATTATTTAAAAATTAATTTGGGCTTTACTAGTCGTAATTTCAAAAAGCTGACTATTCTAGTAATGATGAGGACAGTCCAAGGGATTTGTAAAAAAAAAATGTGAATAGTAACTTGCGGGCCGTACTGGTCCGTCGGACAAATTGAAACCCTAGAATTGGGCCCCAGAGATGTCCCAAAATGGAGAAATTATAAGATTATGGTTAGAAATAGGTAGAAATAAAGGTTTTATACCCGAAATTAATTTTTGGGCAATGTCTTATTACCCGGGTACACTGTTTTACCGGTTTCGTAAAATTTCAGTGTGCAATTTTTAACACCGAAAGATAGTTAAATCTTTATAAAAGGATAATGTTTATCCTTTAGAGCCAAGTGTAAGGCTAGGATTTAATCTTGGATTACAAGATCAAATCCTAGCCATTCATCTTGTTTTCTTTTAAAAAGAATACACACTTCATATTAAACAATTCTTACAACCTAATTTAATATCATTAAAAGCCATAAAACTTACCTTTGAAGCTTGCAATTCTTGGCCATTTCAAAGAGCAAACAGCCATTGTTATCTTCTTCATAAGTTCAAGTTTTAATTTCAAATCACCAAAACACTTGCCCAAAGTTCCTAAAACCACAAACTCTCTTCACAAAACTTGTTGTACACATCAAAACCTACAATTCTAACCAATTAAAATCTCAATTCTCCATCAATCCTCACCTTGACATATCACTTCCTCATTTCCTAAGGAAGGTTTGGGGCTTGAACTGGTGGCCTTGAAGTGAAGAGAAATCAATTGGAACACCTTTGGAGTATAAAGCTTTAAAGTCTTCAAAGTAGAGTTTGTTGTCTTGTTTAATAAAATTCTGTTTCTTGTAGATTTTGATGGTTTAAAATTGATGTTTTCTAGTTCTATTCTTTGATTACACACACACACATAAAATTCTATTTCTTGCAAATTTTGATGGTTTAAAATTGATGTTTTCTGGTTCTATTTTTTGATTACACACACACACACACACACACACACACACACACATATATATGTAATTGCTTTGGTGGATTGGTATGTTGTTGTGGAAAAATCATTTTTTCTAAAGAGAAGCTGGAATATGCATGGTGGATTTTCGGTTCTGTTCTAGGCAGCAGATAATCACGAATTTTCTGGGTGAATTGTGGGTATTTTTATGAGCTATAAAAATTATATATTGAAGCTAACATGTTAATCTAGTTCCATGAATTTTCTTGAGCTTTAATTTCTACTTATACTGCCTCAAAAAATTCTGGGACTGAACTGGTACCTATGTTACCCGAACTCTTGGAACTGAAGCTATGAATGTTTCTAATTTTTTTATCACAGCAAACAATTGAATTATCCTTTGAAATTTTTACAGGATATTAGAGACACCTTGGAGTTTTACCAGGATTTTTATTTCAAATTTTATAGGTTCATTTGCTATGGTTAAAAATTCTGTATTTCTGGTTCTAAGCTGACAATAAGTGGTCTCTGACCACTAAAATTGTTGAATCTTGTTATCATACTTACAGAACTCTGTTTACTCCGAAATTTTCAGAGAACCTTGGGAACATATTGAAGTGTCCTTGAGAATTTTTATAGCCTTGGATTTGATGGTTTGAAATGCACAATAATTTGTGTTATAAATATGTGAAATCTGTCATTGTGCTGAAAATGAATTGATGTTTTGAATTGATGAAATAATGACATTGGGTTCAAGTATGATATATATGAATGCATGTGAGTGACTTTAAGGAATGGTTGGAACCATATTGTGAGTGAATGTGTATATGTGCCTCATGCATGCATTTGGAAAAGTAAAGTGAATGATGTACAAAGGTGGCAAAAGAGAATATATGAACTTTAATCGTGCATGTTCTGACATATGGAGAAAATAGAAGCAAGACTTAGATTGAATGAGGGGAAGGCAAAAGTAGAAACTTTCCCAAAATATTGAGTGTTCCTATTCTGACATATGGAGAAAATAGAAACAAGACTTAGATTGAATTAAGGGGAAGGCAAAAAGGGGAACTTCCCCTGAGATATTATGAGTCGGTAGACGTATCGGCTAGGAATAGAACTGTGTCTGATTCAGATATAGAAAAAAATGAAGTCTGATGATCACGTATAGGAATGAGCTCAGTCCTGATAAGCAGTCTATTTCATTTGTGTGGTGTGATCCACTATAAATGCCATTTAGTATAAACTATATATTGTGGAGTTGTTCACGACAGATACCCATTGGGTATAAACTAAGTCTTTCCTATATCAATGAAGAGCAAAAGTTGCACTGAAATGAGTTTTACAGCATGATATAAGCTAAGTTTTTCCTGTGTCAATGAAAAGAGAAAATGCACTAGATTAAGTTCCTTGGCCATGAAAAGGAATGCATAATTTATTATTATTTCTGCATATAAGTTTATTTGATAATGCTTGTAAAAATGAAATTTCTACTTATGTTTTGGTTGTTATTTTTGAATGTCTGATTAGAATGATTTACTAGATGCTTGACATTATAATACATATGCATCAAGTGATTGATTATTAAAAGCTACCCACTTTGGAAGTACGATTTGGAACTTTAAAAATGAACCATTAGTATGAAGTGCATGATCACTCTTTTTCTAATAAACCGAAGTGGCTGGGGCGATGACGATGACATTGTGAGTGAGTTTTTGGGGAGTTGCCCTACTGAGAATTGTATAATTCTCACCCCTATGTGTTTTGTGTTCTCATGTCGCCTTTTCGTTGATCTAGAGAACAATGTGGCTGCTACGTGCAAGAAACTCGGGATTTGTAATAGTTTAGTAGTTGATACTTTTCTTATATGGTATATAGTTGTAGGTATATGTGTAGGTGAATGTAATAATGATTGTATATGTATTCAACCTCACAGTAGAGCTTCCTTATGTAATTGACTTGTATCTTTGTTATACATGTTAACCAAATTATGCTAGTTATTACACGATCTTATCACATTTACTATAGTTATTTAAGAAAGGCCCGATAATTTAGAAGTAACAACTCTTGAGTCTAATGTCATGACTTAAGGATAACGTTGCACTTGGGAGGATGTTACACTCCTAGGTCGGCACATCAATGAATATCACGAATAACGCCATCGTCTTCTGAAGACACGATGGAAAGGAAGATAGAGGGAGTGAGAAACTTAATAAAGAATCTCAATAAGGCATCCTTCTATCCTAGTGCCATCATCTACGTCCTCAAGAACCTTGAGTTTCATTATAAAATAGTGAGCATGCATAAGGTTCATTTATTAAGTTCTAAAATACCAATTACCGAGGCCCGTTCATTTTAATATGAGTCTTGGATGTTATGAATGCATCATACCTCATCATGAAATGCATGTCAATACAAGGTGCAACATACTATATAAAGACATAAGTGATATACAAAGAACATGATAAACATGATAGGAATTTCTTCCATTTATATTTTAGGTGACTTAATTTATTCTTTTCTCTCATTAGGGCCACCCTTTTACTCTCTCCTTTTGAGAGTTCTAGGTTATGAGCTCATTTCTCACTAGTCATCACTAGCATACTCTTATTCTCATGATAAGTCAACACCCGACTCTTAAAGTACGGGATAGGGGGCAAAGATCACCTTTCATAACTTTTAATTCGGGGAGTTTAAAGGATCACTTCCTTATTGGATCACCTCTCATAACCTTTAATTTGGGGAGTCTAGAGGATCATTTTCACATGTTTTATGTCACTTTAACCTTAGCATGTTATATTGAGATGCAAGAATAAAAACATATCATATAATGTCACATGCTTTCATATTACTTTAACATATGCATCTTAAACATTCCAAGTGTAATCATAACATGCCACAATAAATCTTGTAACTAGTAGCCAAGTATGCAAACATAATCATCACATAAATTCTCAAATAGATTATAAACCTGTAACATCCTAATTTTTAACCCAATACTCTAGAACATATTTAGGTTAATCATTAGTCTATTATGTCATAGTTTCCTCTTTACTTTAACATAATTAGCGAAAAATATAGGTAAATTTTTTTTGAACTGTAAAAGCAAAGTGAGAGCCGCGCAACACGACGAATAATGAGGCACATATAGAAATAAAACACAAGATGAAATAAGCATCTCATGAACATTAGATCACAAAGCATGAAATCACACATCATAATAAGACTAACTGCAAATATATATATAATATGTCCACTCAAGAAAAGCGGGACTTAGTTGGGTACAACATGGAACAAATATAACTAAAATGGAAGTGTAGTGGAAAAGAAAATACAATAGAAAGTAAAAAAGAAAACTCCCCCATCACCAAAAGGTGCACCTACACTAGATAACCCCCAAAACAAAAGTAGGCTATCCTGATTTGGTCAAAAGCTCGGGCATCAAAAACACATATGTAGTCTCCTATTGTGGGCCTCTCTGGAAAGGAGGAACGTATCCAATCCACTGAGCTATCTCAGCCGGGGTGGCTATGCGCTGTATCGGCCGAGCATGGGCTCCTCAGTGGGGAATCATCCTCACTCGTCCCCCGTGCATCAGCTGTGTGATGGTGGCCTCACCGCCCTCTCCAAAGTCCATCGGCATGGTGGGGGAGGACCCCTCAAAAAGCACCTGGGTGGTGGAGTCCTTGGAAAAGTCTGTCTCCGAGAATGATGATGGGAAGCGAGGCACATACTGCGGGAAATCTTAGATAGCAGAAGCGGTCGGTGGGGTGTGACAAATCTGCTCCTCCTGAGGGCGGGCGCACTCGAACACAAGGTCGTTACCAAACGGTGAGGTAGGGGAGAAACAGTGGGTATGTACAGGATGAGCGAATGGTCATCCGACGAACATGAAGACGCGAACAGCATATCAACCCTCAAAATAGTATGATCCATGCTCTGGATCATAGTGCACCTCTCACGTTGGGGTATCCACGAAGACCACAAATGTCGCCATCTGAAGAAGTAATGGAAAGAAGAGATAGGGGGAGTGAGAATCTTGCTAAAGAATCTCAGTAGGGCAACCTCCTATCTAGGTGTCATCATCTACGTCTTCAGGAACCTTGGGTTTCTTTGAAAAAGGTGAGCATGCATGGAATTCACTTATTAGGTTTTAAACATAATTATCCAATGTCCATTTCTTTTAAGATGAACCTTAATGTTATGGATGCAGCATAATAAGCATGAATGCATGAAGATACAATAGGCAGAAATCAAGTGAACATTCATAGAGATATCAACATCATATAGGTGGCATAAAGTGGCATATTCTTCTCATGTAAAAACATTTCTCTTTCTGTAACTGTGTGACATTCAAAGTATCGTACTGCAACATAGGGATCACCCTAAAATCATCTCTAGGTTATGAGCTCATACCTTAATTAGTCATCACTAGTTTTTACTTATCCTCTGATAAGCATAATCACAATAATAATAATCATAACAGAACACGTCGCACCGGTATCAAGTACACAGCGAATATTGTCCTCTTCGGGGTGTTATGTATCACCGTCCCCTTCAAGGATTTGTTTCTGGGGCACTACGTATCGCTGTCCCCCAAAACGCGTTCTTACAGTACTATGTCACATTCGAAAACTCATATATTTTTTTTTGAAAACTTTCTAAGTTCCTCAAATTTGTCAAAAATTAGTGACATAAAACGGCCTGCTTGAATTTCTTCCAAATTTTCTTTATGCCACATTCATATATATACGTAATCATGAGCTCCACAATCATCATAAATTTTTCATGGTAAAACATGCACTCACATGAAACACTAAAGCTCGTTATGCTCTTAAACCTATAGCGTCTTATACTTTGACCCTTACGGGGCTTAAACTCGAGAGATAATTATTTTAACATTCGCTATTAACCTTTTATGCACCCAAGGATTCACAACTAATGATTCTTCCTAATATTTATGTTCATCAACGAATCTGGACAACATCATACTTTAAGGGCAGAAATTACATCTTGTGATTACGGGGGTTTCAGAAACTACATTTTAGACCCTTTCTACGTTCCGTCCTCGCCTAAGGCGCTATAAATCAAACCTAACCAATTATGGGGCATTCCTATGCCTATGAACTAATCATAAACCATGCTTACTGCTTTACAAAGTTGATGGACAGAAACAGAAAATTAATTAATCTAAGTGTTCTAGAATTGCACTTTTACAGTTTTCTAGTTACTAGTTTCTCTATAGGTGCTAAAATCAATCCTACATCAAATGTCACCAAGTTTTTCATGATTAATCAATCCTAAACTGAATGTTATCCCATTAAAATAGTTTTGGTAGTGGCTAAAAATAAATGGGTCAAAACTATGCTAACACTCAACTTTACAATTTTTCTATAAGACTAGTTTCTTTCCTAATATGCATAGAAAGGTTCTTACCTTAACATATATAATTTTTACACACTCTAACATGTCAAAACATCACCATACAACAGTAAATATATCATGGCAGAATCGAAAAGCATAGGTTCCAAAGAACACATAATCTCACATTTTCAAGACATATAAATTACTAGTTTCCATTGGAATTGTTCTAGGACTTCTAAAATTCTTTGAAAACCATTTCATTTCACAAGAAGGGACTAAAACTAACTATAGAGCAGTGGCTGATTTAAAACATTCTTAAAAGAAGTTTAATTCATAAATCTTATTGGTAATAACTTTATAAAACTCTTGGGGGCCTAAAGAAAATCTTAGAATATAGATTATTGGCCCTTGTGACTAGATGAAACTCACACCAAGTTCATCATTATCACATGGCTGAAATATGCATCCATGAGGATATTTCCATAACCAACTTTAACTTGAGATAAAAAGGGCAAGTCTTTGAGCTCTAGGGTCTTTAAGTGATGACGAAAAGTAAACGTGCTATGCATTCCATTTTAATCTTCATTATAAAGTAAAGTGAGAACTTCAAAATAAATATGAGATGCAAGAACTTGAAATATAAATATGAGGTACTAGAAATATAAATATACAAGACATGAAAATAAATATACAAGACTTAAAAGTAAATATGCAAGTTCATTTTATCCTTTAGGATTTAAGTGATGACTTAAAATATAAATATGCTAGGCAAGGAAAGTGTAATGTCTAGGGATTACTGTAACGCCCCGATTTTCGCTAAACTTACATAATGACCAAAATGCCCCTGAGGTCATTTTCACCCGAAACACGAGGACGGCCGGCCTTGGCCATCCTCATAGGGTTCATATGTTATATGAGGGGGATTGTATGAGCATGAGTGCCTAACAAAGCGGGAAAACCTCATTTCTGAGATTTCTGCGCGTAAATGACCAAAATACCCCTGTAACAGAATTAAGGCAGTATTAAGTTCCGTTTTGACCCGGACTTTGTTCTGAGGTTCAAAACAATGATTTTAAGGCATAAACTATGTTGGTTTAAGTCCCGGAGATCCCGGACAACTTTTGGTAAAAATTACGGTTTTGCCCCTGCATATTGCATTTTCGGCTTAATGAGCCGTTTAACTCCAAACCTAAGCAATATTAGGCTCTAATTAAAGGTTAATTAATTTCCATAATTAATCTAGAGCCAAAACCATCATTTAGAATTAATTGGAACCTAAAATTGCTTAGGGAAAATTCAAATCTCATCATAGTCTTATTCTTTAAAAAGGAAAAAGAATATGTGAATAGTGTCGAATAGTGTTTCCACTATTCACATCAACTTTTCTTTTTGAGACAAGTTGTCACACTCACATCACTAGTCCTAGAGGTGTTGACTCCCTAATCCTTCTAGACCACCTCTAAACCTAGGGATTTATGGTTTTAATTAACCTATTAGTGCACCTAAGTACCTACTTAGCAATTTTTAATCCTAAGCCTAATCTATGTCACACCAAAACACACTTCTAGAACATGGTTTAAGGAGATATTTCTCCTCCCCAAGGCTGCCAAGAATGGCGCCATTTTCTCTAGAAATCATCAAAAAAATTAGTCTATGTGTTCAATCTATCTTGTGACATGTGTCTTGAACACTTTCAATCAATGATCAACTTTCAAGAAAAATTGTCACTCAAGACTCAAAGAATATTTTATATGGTCAATCAAGGTTTTCAATTCATTTCTAAAATGAATTAAATTATGTCTTTCAAATTCAAAAAGAATGATTTGTTTTTGTGGTCATTCAAGCTTTCTATCAAACTTTTTCAAGACAACATGTCTTACAACACATTACCTATGCTTTGGGAATTTAAGTCTAGAAAATTTTCTCTTCTTTTTGGGCATGAGGAGCACGGTTTTCTTCACCCTTGTGCAGCCCAAAATTTTGTGTTTTCATGCATTTTTAAAGGTTGGAAAATAAGGTACATTCTAGCCATGCTTTAGGACATGCATAGCTAGACTTTTCACCATACTTTGAATGACCAACACCATGCTTTGAACAAAGATATTTCTTCCTTCTTGTGGCTGAAATGTGGCGAATTCTTCCCCAAAAGCCTCCAATATTTAATTCATTTCACTTCTCTATAAATAGGTAGCTTAGGGAACTTGAAGCACCTTTGTTCATTTTCACTAAAGCTTTGAGTTAGAGCACTTTGAGTTTCTTTCTCTTAAGTTCAAGAGCTCATCCTCTCCAACCTCTTCATCTTCTTCACTTCCTCTCAATCTCAAACTCTAGGTAGGGAGCTCTTCAAGAATGCTTTCTTTTACTTTCATGATCAATGTTTATCTTGTTTGAAAGTTGTGTTGTTAGCAAGTTTTTCTCTCAAACATTTTCGGTTTCTTCTTTTCTCTTCCTCTTCATTTTCGGCCTCAAGACCAAAATGAGGAAAGCTTGATGATGAGTGTTCTCTTGGGATGACCATGTGTTCATCCTAACATGAGACCTCTAAAGCTTGAGTTTTGTTTGAGAAAAGTTTCATCTTTTTCATGTCTTGGTTAAGACAAGGCTATGTTTTTCATGGAAACTCTTTTTGAGCTTTTGTTCCTTGATGTTTTCGGCCATGAAGGCTTAAAGAGCTTGGAAAAATGGTAGCTTTGTAATGAGCACTTCATGTTGGCCTTTGTCACATGATCAAACTCTAAAGTTTGAGTTTTTCCAAGAAAGGTTTCTCTTTTCAAGTCTTGGTCAAAGAATGAGTTATGTTTCTTTGATGCCTTGAAACTTTCCTTTTCTTTTTGTTAGTTTTCGGCCATGAAGGCCTCTTGGACTTGAAATATGAGGAGCTTGATGATGAGAGTTGTGTGATGATGTTTGTCACATGAACCACCTCTAAAGCTTGAGTTTTCTAAAAATAAGTTTATTATTTTCAAGTTTTGCTCAAGACATAGTTATGTTTCTCTTGGATCCTTGAAAACCCCATTTCTTTCCCTTGAGTATTCGGCCATGAAAGGCTTTGGGACTTAGAAAAATGGTAGCTTGATGATGAGGGCTTCATGTTGATGTATGTCACATGAACAAAGCTCTAGAGCATAGACTTGGTGTAACATCCTAATTTTTAACCCAATACTCTAGAACATATTTAGGTTAATCATTAGTCTGTTACTTCATAGTTCTCATTTAGCTTTGAATTACTTAGCGGAAAATACGGGAAATTTTTTTTGAAATAAAAGTGAGAGCCGCGTGATGCGATAAGCGGTAAACCATGCAAAGTAAAACAATCGTCTCACAATCATCATAACATAAGGCACATCATGAACATCACTGAATATAATCTCATATATATATAACTTGCCCACTTATAAGTGTGGGACTTAATTCGATACAAGGAAATACACCCTAAAACATTAACATAATCTACTCCCCTACCCGAGTGCATCTAATAGGATAACCTCTAAACAAAAGAAGGTTTATCCCCATCTAAGTGGTGTGTGTGCTCTAACCGGGTACTCCATCGGACGATCGTCACCTTCATCTTGGCGTCCATCTCGCGAACGCAGGCAGATATCCGGAAAGCGGCGAGCTCCTCGGACGTGAAGAGGCGGAATGGGGATCGAGGGTGACCCCACGGTATGGTCGCATCTCCTGGCCGTCGCGTAAGCCCGTCGGGTTTGAGTCCGCAGTATCCTCAACGCCCTCACCTTATCCGTGGTGGAGAGGGGCGAGTCCTCGCTATACGGATGGGTAGGCGGGTCCTCGGATGGGTCGGTCTTCGTGAAATAGGTCCGGGGCACATAGTCGGGATAATCTCGCATGGCTAAGGCGGCGGTGTGCCTACGGAGTACTCTCTCGTCATGCGAACGCGCACGCTCAAAAACCCGCTCGTCGTCGCCATAGGGTGCGGTCGGGGAGAAGTGATGGGTGTGCACGGGATGAGCGAAGGGGCGTCCTACAAACATGAAAATCCGCACCGTGCCTTTGCCCCTCAAAATGGTATGACCCGTGAGTCGGGTCATAGTGCACCTCCCATGTCGGGTGTCCATGAATGCTACTGACGTCGCCATCTGAAGACGTGACGGAAAGAAAGAGAGAGGAGTGAGAATCTTACTAAAGAATCTCAGTAGGGCCTCCTACTACCTAGGTGTCATCATCTACGTCCTCAGGAACCTTGGGTTTAATTATATGAAATGACTGAACATGCATTTAGTTCATTTTAAACTTCAAAAATATACTTTAGCCAAGGTCCGTTCATTTTAGGATGATCTTAATGTCATGAATGCAACATAATGGAAAATGTATGCATGGCACTACCTAATGCACATACATAAAGCATAACATCAAGTATCATCATCGTTGGTGGCATAAAGTGGCAATAGTAACATTCATATGGGACAAAACTTAGTGACATAATCATAATCATGAACTTTTCTTCCTCATGGGCCACCCTAAAAGACAATCGAAGTGGGGGTGCTCGGCCGAACCGGTGTCACCCAGAACGTGTCATACATCTAGGTTATGAGCTCATACCTTAACTAGTCGTCACTAGTTCTTACTTACCACTTAACGATAAGCGTATCATAAATCCCGACTATCTGAGTGCGGGCTAGGGGCAAATCTCTTAGGGTGCTCGGCCAACGGTGTCACCTAAGAGTATAAAATGGTACCGATGTCACATGAGTTCTATGGAGGTGCTCGGCCGAACGGTGTCATCCTAGAACCCATCTTAGTACCTTAATTTTCAAAATCTCTTTAAGTCCCCAAATTTGCGAATTCGGCCAAAGCGGTCATTACACCGAGTTTCCTTCCAAATTTGTCGGAAGTCGTGACCAAACGGTCATTACACGAATTTCCTTCCAAATTTGCTTTATGCCACATAAACATATAACCTCATAAATTCCTCATATGAATAACATCATCATCATTAGCATACTTCATGCATCATCATACATCATTCAAACGCTTACCCTCACGGTAGCTTATGCTTTGACCCTTACGGGTCTTAATCTTGAGATATAGCTCTCTAATATCCGTCGCTCATATTTTTATGCCCCTAAGGCTCATATTAAACATCATTCTTCATTCTCATGTTCATACTTAAATCTGAATAGCATAGGGCAGAATCTCTAACTTGTTTTTACGGGGTTCTAGAACTTACGTTTTAGACCCTTTCTCGGTTCCGTCTTCGCCTGAGGCGCTATACATTAAATCTAAATCAATTATGAGACATTCCTATGCTTAAGGACTAATTATTAATCATGTTTATCATGTTGTAAGGGTGCTGGACAGATTCCAGAAAATTAAATGTTCTAAGAGTTCTACATTTGCATTTTTACGGTTTTCTAGCTACTAGTTTCCCCATAGGTGCTAGAAATGGATTGTAACTCAAATGATACCAAGATTTTGATGTCTAAACAATCTAAATCTGATTATGTTCCCATTAAAACAGTTTGGATTGGTTCCATAAACAAATGGGTCAAAACTATGTTAAATTCTAGCTTTACGGTATTTCTAGTTAGCTAGTTTCTTACCTATCATGCATAGGTTTGCTTCTACATCATCACATGATATTTTCACACATTCCAACACATTAAAACATCATCATACAGCATCACATTCATCACATCAGAGCCGAAAACATCTTGCCTCAATAAGAGAATTAAATTGACATTTCTAGGTACATAAGTTAACTAGTTTCTCTTGGAATCAATCTAGAATTTCTAAAACTCTTTGCAAAACATTTTAATTCATCAAGAGGCTAAGTGAAGCCTTAGGTCACTGACCAAAACATATTCCATCCCCTAAAAGAGATTGGAATCACAACTTATAACGACATAACCTTATAAAGAATTGTCAAACTTTAAGGAAAACTCAAAACATAGGCTATTGGCCCTAGTAGCTAGATGAAAACTCATTGCAAGTCCATCTTCACTACTTGGCAGAAAAACGATACATTCAAAGTGTGGTTTGTATTGAACTTTAACTTGGAATGAAATGGGCAAGTCTTTGAGCTCTAGGTTCTTAAGATTACGACATAAACTAAGCGTGCTCATGCTCTTCATTTTTAATCTTGCTTTCAAGGTAAAGTGATGACTTGAAATTAAATATGCAAGGCATAATTTAAGCGTGTAAACTTGAAAGTAAATATCTGAAGCATAATCTTAAACGTGCAAGCTTGAAAGTAAAGATGCAAGATTCAATTCTTTATTTTAGTGCTCTTGGCCCAACAACAATCGACTTTAAGGCCGAAATAGATAGGCATTCGAGAAATTAATTAGGTGATAATGCAAGTTCAATTCTTTATTTTAGTGCTCTAGGCCCAACAACAATCGACTTTAAGGCCGAAATAGAAAGGCTTTGAGAATTAAGTTAAGTGATGATACAAGTTCCATTTTAATCTTTATGTTCTTAGGTGATGGCTTGAAAGTAAAGATGCATAGCAAGAGTGTAAATATGAATGCAAGCATAAAATAAATTATGCAAGTTCATTTTATCTTTCTAGAGCTCTTAACAAGACTTTAAAGGAACTTAAACCTCAACCCAAGCTCATCAAACCAAGACAAGGTAAAAGTCTAGAGTTCTTAGAACTCAACATAACATATTTAAAAATCAAACATCTAGCATGAAAAGGAAAAGGTAATGGCCGAAACTTCAAGGAAAGAAAAGAAATGTTTGAAACTCTAGAATCCATGATCTTGGTGATATACAAACTCCAACATCATGAGACCTCATCATTGAGTCATTAGAACCATTTTGAAACAACATCAAAGTTAAGGTTCTCAAAAGTTCAAGAAAGGAAAAATCTAGAAACACTTTTGCTCAAGAACAAAAATCAAGCTCTAGAGTTTGTCTCAAGTGATGAACATCATCATGAAACTCTCATCATCAAGCTCTCATTCCTTTGTTCTCCAAGGCCCATGGCCGAAAATGAAAAGGTAAAGGGAAGAAAAAGAAGTTCTAAAAAGAATCAAGAGAAACTATGAACTTTAAGCTTAGAACAAGAACTTTAAAGAAAGAACACATGAAAGAAAATCCCTACTTGGTGTGATGAACTTGAAGATGGAAGAAGAAGATGAAGATGATGAAGAACTTGAAGAACTCCAAGAACTTGAAGAACACAAAAACTTTGAGAGAAAAAGAAAGCTTTGAGTGTTTCCTAAACTTAGCAAATGATCTAAAAGTGGTGCAAGCTCCTCAAGGCATTCTATTTATAGAGAATTGAAACAAATGAAGTGTGTATGTGGGCTGATGTGTTTCGGCCATGAGGTGCAGAATTAGGGACATCCATGAGTTCCATGAGGTGAGATAATGTGTTCTTGAGGCATGGTGAGGTATGGCTTAAGGTATGGTGAGGTATGGTTCAAGGTATGGCCTCAAGCATGGTTCTTTAAGTGAGAAAATAATTAAACATGTGGTCAATGGGGAGTGGGCTGGCCGAAATGCATCAGCCAAGGGAGGAGAGTTTCTTGCATTTTAATTGTGGTTTAGAGTTGTGTTTAGGTGTATCTTTGGTTATGCTTAAGATTAGGAATTTGTAAGAAAGTGTTTAGGTAAGGTAAATGGGTAATTAAGGTAGTCTAGACATAATTAAGGAGTGGTCTTGCACCATTAGAGGGTTAAATCCTCAATTTAGAGTTTAAACAACTCTAGACTCATTTCCTTGATTTAAGGAATTGGAGAGAAAACACTATTCATGATTCCAAGACTAGGAATCTTGAGTTCTAAAAAGGGATTTAAGTTTAATCTAAGCAATTTTAGGTTCTAATTAACTTTAATAAATTATTTTGACTCTAGATTAATTAGGGAAATAAATTAATCTTCGTTTAGAGCCTAATATTGCTTAGGTTTGCTTAATTACGTCATTAAGCTTAAAAACACTATTCCAGGGGCAAAATCGTAATTTTGCACTAAAACTGCCCGGGACCACCGGGACTTGAACAGATACCTCTAGACACATGAAATCATGTTTTTAAACCTCTGGGGAAAGTTAGGGCTCAAGCGGCACCTTTACCGCGTAAAAGCGCTATAGGGGTATTTTGGTCATTTTGACCCGAGCTGCGAAGCGAAATTTTCGCTTCCGAAAGCATTCAAAGGCCATTCAATCCCCTTCAAACATTGAGTTGACCCTTCGAGGATGACCGAGTTGGTTACCCTCGAGTTCGGGTCAGGAAATGACCTCAGGGGCATTTTGGTCATTTCCCTCGGACAGAAAAATCGGGGTGTTACACTTGGTCCCTAGGCCAAGCATATTTCGGTTACTTTCCTCCATGTTGGTCATGAGTTTAGTTTTCTTTTCTTGTGAGGGTGAGTTATGGGTTGAAACCTTGTTTCCTTTAAAGTCTTGCAAGAGCTCCAAACAAGATATAAAAGAAGTTGCATCCACGTTTACGTTTATGCTTTGCATTAGCACGTTTATTTCCTATGCCATCACTAAGACCCAAGATAATGAATGAACTTGCACAATGCACGTTTATGTTTCAAGCTTTGCATCTCATTTTATATTTCAAGTCATCACTAAACTCTAAGAATAAGAATGAAGATGCATTTCATCTTTACTTTGTGCTATCACTTTATTTTCTAAAGGACTATAAAATGAAATGCATAGCACGTTTATTTTATGTCATCACTTGAAACTTTAGAGCTCAAAGACTTGCCCATTTCATCTTAAGAAAAGAATTTAATCAAGGAGATATCTCCTTGAACATCACTCGGCCATGTGGTGTAAATGGCTCTAGGGTGAGTTTCATTTAACTACAAGGGCCTATAATGCATGTCTTAGAATTTTTCTAAGCTTTGATGCACTTAACCAAGGTTTTAAACATGTTTTTAAGTTTTAAATCCTTGCCAAGAGCAAGCTGAAATGGCTGCTGCCCTTGGTGTTCCATGATGAGTTTTGGCAAAATAAACTTTGATCTTACATAGTCTTGAAGTCCCAAAAAGGTTCCAAGAGAAACTAGCAAGTTATATGGTTGAAAGAAAGGTTTTTCTCATGATTTTATGCCTTAAGGATTTCGGTTCTGCCTTAGTAATTCCAGCACCTTAAATTCTGTTTTGGGTGGTCTAAATATGTTGTAATACCTTGCCAAGTATGTGATAATTGTTCTAGACTCTTTAATGCATTATTAGTGACTTTGTTTGCTTAATATGCGAATTCTAGAACTGTAAAGAATGGCAAAATGAGTTTCTGCCCAGCCTTGATAAAATATTTAGAATCACATTAGATTATGTCTAGATGTGTGGGAGTGACTCATAATTGGCTTAGGTATTAATTATTGCACCATAGGAAAAGTCGGATCTGAGAAAGGGCTTAAAACGCATTTTCTAGAACACGTAATTCATCACATATGAACAACTACATAAAGCTGTCCAACCATAATTAATTAGGATTTAGAACTTAATGGATTATGGTAATGAGGTTAATCAATCCCATAAACATACTAGAAAGTAATGGGAAAGTTTGAGGTTACCCGATTTAGGGATTTTTACCTTAAGGGATGATTATTGTGCCTCTAAGTTTGATGATGAATTGATGTGTTAGCTCATGACGTGTATGGTGCCATGTTAACTATTATCCCTATGTGATAGCGTGTATTAACATGTTATTATTATTCTTTAAAAAGGACTTAAAGATGCCGAGGTAGTAATTATGTGTTATACATTAATTATGTGGCATCTTAAAGAAACATGTTAAACTTAGGATGACTTAGAACATCAGAATGCAATCCTTTGAAACCACCGAATTAAGGGTGGGGACAATGTGATTCTAGCCCCCTAAACCCGTACTTAAAGTCGGGAAGTTGACTTATCCAAATGGATAAAGTCTAGATGCTAGTGACGACTAGCGTGGTATGAGCTCATAACCTAGAGTTTTCTCAAAAGGGAGAAATATTAGGGCGGCCCAGTGAAGTAAAGGTTCTTATGTCACCTAAGTAAACCAGTTATATGATTTATGTTTCATATACCAGTTATATGATTTATGTTCCATGTACCAGTTATATGATTTATGTTCCATGTACCAGTTATATGATTTATGTTCCACCAGTTATATGATTTATGTTCCATGTACCAGTTATATGATTTACGTTCTACGTACCAAGCTACATGATTTATGTCTATGACGTTAGTATAAAAGCCTATGTAACACAAGTTCCATGATAAAAAGAACGGATTCTCGAAAAAGGAGATTTTGGAAAACTCATAACTGAACCTACGTATGTCCATTATTTTATAAATAAACCGAGATTCTGAGAGCGTATATGATGACACCTAGGATAGAAGGAAAACCCTACTTGAAGTTTCTTTAGTAAGAATCTCACTCCTCTATCTTTCCTTTCCATTACGTCTTGAGCGAGATGGCGACCTTCGTCCTATTCATTGACACGCCTACGGTGGGAGATCCACCATGACCCGGAGCATGGGTCATTTCATTTTGAGGCCGATTGTCTTGTGCGCACCTTCATGTTTTTAGGACAGCCATTCGCACACCCCTTGTACAGTTATCGCTTCTCCCTAGCATCCCCCTATGGTGACCCCGCGATCTTTGAGCATGCACGGCCACGACAAGAGAGGAACTGCGGACCCACTCTGCCGGTTCAGCGGACGCGCGCAAGATGCGTGCCATCATCGCAGCACTCAGAGGAGGACCGTTCAGAGGATTCCCCCATGGACCATGAGGGCTCTGCCCCACTCCGCCTCTGCGGCGGATAGGCGGCGAGAGAGACAGTCACTTTCGGCGTCGGAGGGCGGTGCGGACCACGACCGGCGTGGGCGACCGCGTTGATCTACGGCATGCACGCACCTGCCGAGCTCGCCCGTGGATTGGCTCGTTCCTGCACCCGTGAGTCTGCTATGGAGATTGGAGGGTAGTCCTTAGTGCATGCACGTCACATAGTATGGATGATACCTCTTTTGTGTTGAGGTTATCCATCTTAGGTTGCACATGGGTAGGGATGCTTCTTTCCAGTTCTTTTCCATGTATTCTATTTTTCTGCCGTATTCATGTTACTATGTACTTGAAGAGTCCTGCCCTGTAGGGTAGGCATATTTTATCTATGAGGTATTTTAGTTATGATTGATGTTATGGTTTGGAGCCATTCCTATGTTATCGTTCCGTATACTATGATCTGAGCTAGTAAAGATTCTGCGGCTTCTATTTTAAGTAACGATTTCAAAAAAAAAGTTGGCTCGTATTTTCGTTAAGTCTATTTTCTCAAGAAGATGAACCATGCCAGCAAGTAACGACTAATATTTGGCCTAAGTACATACTAGTAGTATTTGGTCGAATATTAGGGTGTTACATTTTGGTATCAGAGCAGTTCGGTTCTCACGGAGCCTGAGGATTGGACTGACTATGCTTCTTAAGCATATTCCGCTAGAAAGGTCATGAATAGGAAGTTTTAGGATTAAGTGATATATGACTTCTGTTTGTTGCACGTGCCATGGTAACTTGCTCACTTTACTAGGAGGATTGAGCCTGATCAACTCGATGTGTTGCTTTTGTGTGTATAGGGACCAATGGCACGCTGACGACTGACCTAGGACTATGCCAAATCTGACCAAGATAATCATTGCTTCTGCTGCCGTTCGTCAAATGGCTGCAGCCATGACACGACTGTTCGAGCGAATGGACCAACGTGAGAATGTTGTACCAGCTCCTCCTGCTGCTGAGATTCCGGAGCATGTTCGCTTTGGCGAATTTCGTAGGGCGAATCCACCCACCTTCAAGGGAACTGCTAACCCAAACCATGCCAAAGAATGGATCCGAAACATGGAGAAGATCTTTGGCGTGATACCGTGCTCTGAGGAGCAAAAAGTGAGGTTCGCCACATACATGCTCGAAGGTGATGCCGATTCTTTGGTGGACTGGAGCCCAGAGGCTGCTGGAAGCGGCTAATGAGGCCATCAACTGGGAAGTATTTAAAGTTCACTTCTATGAGAAGTACTTCCCAGTCCGTTATTACGCCAAGGAAGTGGAGTTCATGCAATTGTTCCAGGAAAATCGGACGGTTGCACAATATACCGCCAAATTCGAGGACCTCATCAAGTTCTCAAGGATGTACCAGGCCAACCCTGACGAATACTGGAAATGTCTGAAGTACGAAGCGGGGTTGAGAGCGGAGCTCAAGGTAGCGGTCGCCCATCTAGAAATCAGGGACTTCCCAACCCTGGTGAACAAATGCCGTATTATTGAGGAAGGGCAACGGGAGTTGAATGCGATAAGGTCCAGCAACTCCAGCAACAAGAAGCTGGCACCTCAAGGCCAGCAGTTCAAGAAAAAGGGGTCACAAAAGTTTCAACCCCAACAGAAGTCCCAATCCGGGTCCAAGCCTCAGGGACCTCGGAAGGACTTCCAACCGAAGAACAACAACAACAGCCACAACAACAACAAGAACAAGCCCGCGAATAATAAGGGGAAGGCACCTCAAGGGACATCTTCCACCCCACATGCGGAGTGTCCCAAGTGCGGCAGACCCCATGGAAGCTTGCCATGTCGGGCCGGGTTAGATGTGTGCTACCGATGTGGAGAATCGGGACACTACTCCAAAGATTGTCCCAAAAGGAACCAGCCAACCCCCAATCCGAAACCGCAACGTCAAGGGAGGGTCTACACCCTCAATGCGGAAGAGACGACAACGTCCCCAGATCTCGTGGAAGGTAAGTGTGAAATGAACGGTAAAAACCTAGTTATCTTTGTATGATTCTGGTGCAACCCATTCCTTTATATCATATTCTTGTGTAGAGACCCTAGGTTTAACTATGTCTGAACTCCCCTTTCACCTTGTTGTCTCTACCCCCACTGGGAAACCAGTTAGAACTAGCAAATGTTGTTTGGAATGCAGTTTCATTCTAGAAAATAGACCATTTGTTCTAGATTTCGTATGCTTACCCATGAAAGGACTAGAGGTAGTGCAGGCATGGATTGGCTTTGGGCCAACCGTGTGTTGTTAAGCGCTATGAAAACCATCACCTTTCTCCCCATTCCCGCTGAACCTAGGGAAACCATGAGAGTATACCTAAATGTTGTAGACCTAAGCTGTGGTAAGAATGAAAAAGGTTACATTCTTTTGGCCGCTAGTGATGTCGACTTTGAGGAGAGTATCGAGGAGATACCCGTAGTAAGGAACTATCCCGAAGTATTTCCAGATGAAATTCCAGAATTTCCCCCTAAGAAAGAGATTGAATTCTCAATAGAGTTACTCCAGTGCACGGACCCATATCCATAGCCCCATATAGAATGCCCCTTTGGAATTGGCCGAGTTGAAAACCCAGTTAGAGGACCTTTTGGAAAAGAATTTCATTAGGCCGAGTGCATCACCCTGGGGAGCCCCGGTGTTGTTTGTGAAAAAGAAGGACGGAAGCATGAGGATGTGTGTCGATTATAGGCAATTGAACAAAGTAGTGATGAAAAACAAGTACCCTTTGCCTAGAATTGGCGATTTGATGGACCGATTGAGAGGTGCGGTAGTGTTTTCTAAGATTGACTTGAGTGCGGTTATCATCAGATTAGAGTTAGGGATGAGGATATACCCAAGACGGCTTTTCGCACTCTATATGGACATTTCGAGTTTGCGGTTATGTCTTTTGGATTGACCAATGCTCCCGCTGTTTTCATGGATTACATGAATAGGATCTTTAGACCCTATTTGGATAAGTTCATGGTTGTCTTTATAGATGATATACTCATTTATTCAAGGACCCATGAAGAGCATGAGCAACATTTAGTCATAGTATTAGAGATTTTGAGGGAGAAGAAACTTTATGCCAAGTTGTCTAAATGTGAATTTTGGTTGGAAGAAGTGAAATTTCTAGGGCATGTAGTGTCTAGAGGAGGAATTGCAGTCGATCCTAGTAAGGTGGAAGCAGTGATGAACTGGGAACAACCTAGGACCGTGACGGAGATAAGGAGCTTTTTGGGATTAGCTGGCTATTATCGTAGGTTCATCAAGGGATTTTCCCAGATCGCACTACCTTTAACCAAGCTTCTTTGGGAAAGACACTCCTTTGTCTGGACCCCAGTTGTGAGAAGAGTTTCCAGGAACTAAAGCATAAGTTGACTTCCACCCAGTCCTAGTTCTCCCCAGGCCCTAAGGAGCCTTTTGAGGTATACTGTGACGCTTCTGGTAAAGGTTTAGGCTGTGTCTTGATGCAAAATAGGCAAGTGGTGGCCTATGCATCGAGGCAACTCAAGCCACATGAAACAAACTACCCCACCCATGACCTAGAATTGGCAGCCGTTGTGTTTGCTCTCAAAATCTGGAGACACCATCTGTACGGGATAAGGTTCGAGGTGTTCTCCGATCACAAGAGTTTGAAGTATCTTTTTGATCAGAAAGAGCTAAACATGAGGCAAAGGAGGTGGATGGAGTTCCTGAAGGATTATGATTTCGGATTAAACTACCATCCCGGAAAAGCTAATGTTGTAGCCGATGCCCTAAGTAGGAAGTCCTTACATTTGTCCCACTTGATGATTAAGGAGGATGAACTGATCGAGGCTCTTAGAAACCTGAACCTAGGAATAACCATAACCCCTACGGGTATGAGAGTTTGCCACCTTAGTGTGTCAAGTGAATTCCGTGGGAGAATCACTCAAGCCCAAAGGGTAGACGACGAGTTCCAAGAGACCCTAAGGGCAGTAAGGGCGGATAAACTGAAGGGTTTTGTCCAAGGGAAGGATGGTATGTGGAGGTTTGAAGGACGTATATGTGTACCTGCTAGTGGTAACCTCCGAAAAGAGATTCTTGAGGAGGCCCACAAGAGCAATTTTTCAATTCATCCTGGTGCCACCAAGATGTACCAAGACTTAAAGAAGATGTTTTGGTGGCCCGGTTTGAAAAAGGATGTGTGCAGATGGGTTAGTAAGTGCCTAGTATGCCAGAAGGTAAAGATAGAACACCAAAAACCCTCCGGAATGTTGCAACCCCTATCGATTCCCGAATGGAAATGGGATAGCATCTCAATGGATTTTGTGACTGGACTACCGAGGACCCAAGCGAATCATGATGCTATATGGGTAATAGTGGATAGATTGACAAAGTCAGCCCACTTTCTACCTATTAAAGTGACATATTCCTTGGATAGGTTAGCACAGTTGTATATCCAAGAGATTGTGAGACTACATGGAGTGCCGTCGATGATAATCTCGGATCGGGATCCGCGGTTTACATCACGGTTTTGGGGAGCCTTTCAGAAGGCGTTTGGTTCGAAGCTGTGCTTAAGCACGGCTTACCACCCACAAACAGATGGCCAATCTGAGAGAACAATCCAAACTTTGGAGGATATGCTTAGGGCGTGTGTTCTAGACCAGAAAGGGAGTTGGGACAAATACACGCCACTAATCAATTTGCGTATAACAACGATTACCACGCAAGTATCGGTATGGCACGTATGAAGCCCTTTATGGACGAAAATGTCAATCACCCTATGTTGAGTACGAACCTGGAGAGCAGAGTCTACTCGGACCCGGACTTAGTGAGAAGCGGCGAGCAGTTAAAAAGGATTAGGGATAGGATTCTTCTTGCTCAAAGTGAAGCGGAGAAAAGCTATGCGGACAAGCGGCGTAAGCCGATTGAGTTCAAGTAGGGAACACGTTTTCTCAAGATAACCCCACCACCAGGCATAGGTCGAGCTATGAAGGTGAAAAAGTTAAGCCCAGATTCCTTGGCCCATTCGAAATCCTCGGTAGAGTAAGTGCAGAGCATCTTGCATAGCCCTACCCCAAATCTATCCAATCTCCACGATGTTTTCCATGTCTCCCGATTCTGAAAGTACGGTCGACCCAAGTCATGTGCTAGAGCTAGAACATGAACAACTAAGGGATGACGACATTTAACACCTGCCTCCACGAGAATTGTGGACCGAGGAGTCAAGCGGTGAGAAATAAGTCAGTCTTAGATTGGTCAAGGTCGCGTGGGGACGCGGAAAGGCCGAAGGTTTCACATGGGAGTTGGAGGCCAACATGCGAGCACAATACCCCGAGATGTTCTCAGGTAATGAATTTCGAGGACGAAATTCTTTTTAAGGAGGGGAGTAATGTAACGCCCCGATTTTCGCTAAACTTACATAATGACCAAAATGCCCCTGAGGTCATTTTCACCCGAAACACGAGGACGGCCGGCCTTGGCCATCCTCATAGGGTTCATATGTTATATGAAGGGGATTGTATGAGCATGAGTGCCTAACAAAGCGGGAAAACCTCATTTCTGAGATTTCTGCGCGTAAATGACCAAAATACCCCTGTAACAGAATTAAGGCAGTATTAAGTTCCGTTTTGACCTGGACTTTGTTCTGAGGTTTAAAACAATGATTTTAAGGCATAAACTATGTTGGTTTAAGTCCCGGAGATCCCGGGCAACTTTTGGTAAAAATTACGGTTTGCCCTGCATATTGCATTTTCGAAGCTTAATGAGTAGTTTAACTCCAAACCTAAGCAATATTAGGCTCTAATTAAAGGTTAATTAATTTCCATAATTAATCTAGAGCCAAAACCATCATTTAGAATTAATTGGAACCTAAAATTGCTTAGGGAAAATTCAAATCTCATCATAGTCTTATTCTTTAAAAAGGAAAAAGAATATGTGAATAGTGTCGAATAGTGTTTCCACTATTCACATCAACTTTTCTTTTTGAGACAAGTTGTCACACTCACATCACTAGTCCTAGAGGTGTTGACTCCTTAATCCTTCTAGACCACCTCTAAACCTAGGGATTTATGGTTTTAATTAACCTATTAGTGCACCTAAGTACCTACTTAGCAATTTTTAATCCTAAGCCTAATCTATGTCACACCAAAACACACTTCTAGAACATGGTTTAAGGAGATATTTCTCCTCCCCAAGGCTGCCAAGAATGGCGCCATTTTCTCTAGAAATCATCAAAAAAATTAGTCTATGTGTTCAATCTATCTTGTGACATGTGTCTTGAACACTTTCAATCAATGATCAACTTTCAAGAAAAATTGTCACTCAAGACTCAAAGAATATTTTATATGGTCAATCAAGGTTTTCAATTCATTTCTAAAATGAATTAAATTATGTCTTTCAAATTCAAAAAGAATGATTTGTTTTTGTGGTCATTCAAGCTTTCTATCAAACTTTTTCAAGACAACATGTCTTACAACACATTACCTATGCTTTGGGAATTTAAGTCTAGAAAATTTTCTCTTCTTTTTGGGCATGAGGAGCACGGTTTTCTTCACCCTTGTGCAGCCCAAAATTTTGTGTTTTCATGCATTTTTAAAGGTTGGAAAATAAGGTACATTCTAGCCATGCTTTAGGACATGCATAGCTAGACTTTTCACCATACTTTGAATGACCAACACCATGCTTTGAACAAAGATATTTCTTCCTTCTTGTGGCTGAAATGTGGCGAATTCTTCCCCCAAAAGCCTCCAATATTTAATTCATTTCACTTCTCTATAAATAGGTAGCTTAGGGAACTTGAAGCACCTTTGTTCATTTTCACTAAAGCTTTGAGTTAGAGCACTTTGAGTTTCTTTCTCTCAAGTTCAAGAGCTCATCCTCTCCAACCTCTTCATCTTCTTCACTTCCTCTCAATCTCAAACTCTAGGTAGGGAGCTCTTCAAGAATGCTTTCTTTTACTTTCATGATCAATGTTTATCTTGTTTGAAAGTTGTGTTGTTAGCAAGTTTTTCTCTCAAACATTTTCGGTTTCTTCTTTTCTCTTCCTCTTCATTTTCGGCCTCAAGACCAAAATGAGGAAAGCTTGATGATGAGTGTTCTCTTGGGATGACCATGTGTTCATCCTAACATGAGACCTCTAAAGCTTGAGTTTTGTTTTAGAAAAGTTTCATCTTTTTCATGTCTTGGTTAAGACAAGGCTATGTTTTTCATGGAAACTCTTTTTGAGCTTTTGTTCCTTGATGTTTTCGGCCATGAAGGCTTAAAGAGCTTGGAAAAATGGTAGCTTTGTAATGAGCACTTCATGTTGGCCTTTGTCACATGATCAAACTCTAAAGTTTGAGTTTTTCCAAGAAAGGTTTCTCTTTTCAAGTCTTGGTCAAAGAATGAGTTATGTTTCTTTGATGCCTTGAAACTTTCCTTTTCTTTTGTTAGTTTTCGGCCATGAAGGCCTCTTGGACTTGAAATATGAGGAGCTTGATGATGAGAGTTGTGTGATGATGTTTGTCACATGAACCACCTCTAAAGCTTGAGTTTTCTAAAAATAAGTTTATTATTTTCAAGTGTTGCTCAAGACATAGTTATGTTTCTCTTGGATCCTTGAAAACCCCATTTCTTTCCCTTGAGTATTCGGCCATGAAAGGCTTTAGGACTTAGAAAAATGGTAGCTTGATGATGAGGGCTTCGTGTTGATGTATGTCACATGAACAAAGCTCTAGAGCATAGACTTGGTCCCTAGGCCAAGCATATTTCGGTTACTTTCCTCCATGTTGGTCATGAGTTTAGTTTTCTTTTCTTGTGAGGGTGAGTTATGGGTTGAAACCTTGTTTCCTTTAAAGTCTTGCAAGAGCTCTAAACAAGATATAAAAGAAGTTGCATCCACGTTTACGTTTATGCTTTGCATTAGCACGTTTATTTCCTATGCCATCACTAAGACCCAAGATAATGAATGAACTTGCACAATGCACGTTTATGTTTCAAGCTTTGCATCTCATTTTATATTTCAAGTCATCACTAAACTCTAAGAATAAGAATGAAGATGCATTTCATCTTTACTTTGTGCTATCACTTTATTTTCTAAAGGACTATAAAATGAAATGCATAGCACGTTTATTTTATGTCATCACTTGAAACTTTAGAGCTCAAAGACTTGCCCATTTCATCTTAAGAAAAGAATTTAATCAAGGAGATATCTCCTTGAACATCACTCGGCCATGTGGTGTAAATGGCTCTAGGGTGAGTTTCATTTAACTACAAGGGCCTATAATGCATGTCTTAGAATTTTTCTAAGCTTTGATGCACTTAACCAAGGTTTTAAACATGTTTTTAAGTTTTAAATCCTTGCCAAGAGCAAGCGAAATGGCTGCTGCCCTTGGTGTTCCATGATGAGTTTTGGCAAAATAAACTTTGATCTTACATAGTCTTGAAGTCCCAAAAAGGTTCCAAGAGAAACTAGCAAGTTATATGGTTGAAAGAAAGGTTTTCTCATGATTTTATGCCTTAAGGATTTCGGTTCTGCCTTAGTAATTCCAGCACCTTAAATTCTGTTTTGGGTGGTCTAAATATGTTGTAATACCTTGCCAAGTATGTGATAATTGTTCTAGACTCTTTAATGCATTATTAGTGACTTTGTTTGCTTAATATGCGAATTCTAGAACTGTAAAGAATGGCAAAATGAGTTTCTGCCCAGCCTTGATAAAATATTTAGAATCACATTAGATTATGTCTAGATGTGTGGGAGTGACTCATAATTGGCTTAGGTATTAATTATTGCACCATAGAAAAAGTCGGATCACGAGAAAGGGCTTAAAACGCATTTTCTAGAACACGTAATTCATCACATATGAACAACTACATAAAGCTGTCCAACCATAATTAATTAGGATTTAGAACTTAATGGATTATGGTAATGAGGTTAATCAATCCCATAAACATACTAGAAAGTAATGGGAAAGTTTGAGGTTACCCGATTTAGGGATTTTTACCTTAAGGGATGATTATTGTGCCTCTAAGTTTGATGATGAATTGATGTGTTAGCTCATGACGTGTATGGTGCCATGTTAACTATTATCCCTATGTGATAGCGTGTATTAACATGTTATTATTATTCTTTAAAAAGGACTTAAAGATGCCGAGGTAGTAATTATGTGTTATACATTAATTATGTGGCATCTTAAAGAAACATGTTAAACTTAGGATGACTTAGAACATCAGAATGCAATCCTTTGAAACCACCGAATTAAGGGTGGGGACAATGTGATTCTAGCCCCCTAAACCCGTACTTAAAGTCGGGAAGTTGACTTATCCAAATGGATAAAGTCTAGATGCTAGTGACGACTAGCGTGGTATGAGCTCATAACCTAGAGTTTTCTCAAAGGAGAAATATTAGGCGGCCCAGTGAAGTAAAGGTTCTTATGTCACCTAAGTAAACTTGATTATATGATTTATGTTTCATATACCAGTTATATGATTTATGTTCCATGTACCAGTTATATGATTTATGTTCCATGTACCAGTTATATGATTTATGTTTCATATACCAGTTATATGATTTATGTTCGATGTACCAGTTATATGATTTATGTTAGTGTACGATTATATGATTTATGTTCCATGTACCATTATATGATTTATGTTCCACAGTTATATGATTTATGTTCCATGTAACAGTTATATGATTTACGTTCTACGTACCAAGCTACATGATTTATGTCTATGACGTTAGTATAAAAGCCTATGTAACACAAGTTCCATGATAAAAAGAACGGATTCTCGGAAAAGGAGATTTTGGAAAACTCATAACTGAACCTACGTATGTCCATTATTTTATAAATAAACCCCAGATTCACGAGGCGTATATGATGACACCTAGGATAGAAGGAAAACCCTACTGAAGTTTCTTTAGTAAGAATCTCACTCCCTCTATCTTTTCCTTTCCATTACGTCTTGAGCGAGATGGCGACCTTCGTCCTATTCATTGACACGCCACGGTGGGAGATCCACCATGACCGGAGCATGGGTCATTTCATTTTGAGGGCGATTATCGTGCGCATCTTCATGTTTTTAGGGCGGCCATTTGCACACCCTTGTACGATTATCGCTTCTCCCCAAAGATCCCCTATGGTGACCCCGCGATCTTTGAGCATGCACGGCCACGACATGAGAGGAACTGCGGACCCACTCTGCCGGTTCGGCGGACGCGCGCGATACGTGCCATCATCGCAAAGACTCGCAGGAGGACCCTTCGGAGGATTCCCCCATGGACCATGAGGGCTCGCCCCACTCCGCCTCGCGGCGGATAGGCAGCGAGGAGACGATCACTCAGCGTCGGAGGGCCGGTGCGGGACCACGACCCCGACGTGGGCGACACGCTCGATCCGCGGGCATGCACTGCACGCGCTCGAAAGCCCGCGTGGATTGGCTACGTTCCCCCGTACCCGTGAGTCTGCTATGGAGATTGGAGGGTAGTCCTTAGTGCACGCACGTCACATAGTATGGATGATACCTCTTTTGTGTTGAGGTTATCCATCTTAGGTTGCACATGGGTAGGGATGCTTCTTTCCAGTTCTTTTCCATGTATTCTGTTTTTCTGCCGTATTCATGTTACTATGTACTTGAAGAGTCCTGCCCTGTAGGGTAGGCATATTTTATCTATGAGGTATTTTAGTTATGATTGATGTTATATTCGATGTTATGGTTTGGAGCCATTCCTATGTTATCATTCCGTATACTATGATACCGACTAGTAAAGTTATGCGCGGCTTCTATTTTAAGTAACGATTTCAAAAAAAAAAGTTGGCTCGTATTTTCGTTAAGTCTATTTTCTCAAGAAGATGAACCATGCCAGCAAGTAACGACTAATATTTGGCCTAAGTACGTACTAGTAGTATTTGGTCGAATATTAGGGTGTTACAATTACGAAGTCGGGGAGTGATCGCCAATGCAAGGAGGCACGGACAAGGAGCAGCTCCTAGCAGACTTCGAAAGTGGAGGGGTACATGAATGAATCGATTTCATACCTGAATGAGAGGGATCCTAAGACTGTATAGGTATGGGACTATACAGTTAAGGAGGCCTTATATGAATTGATTTGTACTACCTATACCAACAAGATGCATTTTCTTTTCGGTAGCCTATCACTAAAGAACTCCACAATTAAGCATGCTTGACTTGGAGCAATTTTGGGATGGGTGACCTCCTAAGAAGTTTTCTCAGGAAGCGTTTAGCACAAAGCACGCTAAAAAGACCTGTGTTGGTTTGTGGGGATAGTCGTCAATTCATAAAGCAGCAGGGGATGTTACAAATGGCATCAGAGCCTGCACCTCTTCTAGTACAGTGTGGTTTGTAACTCCCCGTTTTTCTCTAAACTTTTAAATGATCAAAATGCCCTTGAGGTCATTTTTACCTGAAACACGAGGACGACCGGCCTCGGCCATCCTCATAGGGCTTTTATGATATATGAAGGGGATTATATGTATATGAATGTTTAACAAACAGAAAAATCTCATTTCTGAGGTTTCTGTGCATAAATGACCAAAATACCCTTACACAGATTTAAGGCAGTTTTTAAGTTTTGATGGACCCGGCCTCATCTCGGAAATCAAAAATGATGATTTTAAGGCATGGACTATGTTTGTTTAAGTCCCGGAGGCCTCGGGTAATTTTTGATAAAAATTACGATTTTGCCCTTGCATAGTGCATTTCAAGCGTAACGAGTTACCTAACTCAAAACCTAAGCAATATTAGGCTCTAATTAAAGGTTAATTAATTTTCATAATTAATCTAGAGCTAAAATAATTATTTGAGGTTAGTTAGGACCTAAAATTGCTTAAGGAAACTCAAAACCCCTTTCTAGTCTTTTCTCTAAAGAAAAACATCTATGAATAGTGTTTTCACTATTCATACTCCCATTCCCAAGGAAGGTTGTCACTCTCAAATCACCATGACCAAATTGGAAGAAATATATCATTCAAAATTCAAAAAGAATGAATTGTTTATATAGTCACTCAAAGCTTTCAATCAAGCTTTACAATCAACCATGTCTTCCATGTTTTCTTCCATACCTTTGAATGACAACACATGAAGATATTTTATCTTCCTTGTGGCCATGAAATCTTCTCTCCCTTGGCCTCATGATTTCGCCCACCTCTTCCTCTTCTGAAGGAATTATTTCATTTCATGCTTTCTTTTACAAGCAAAAGCCACACTTGAAGTATGCTTGCCCATGCTTCCAACCATGCTTCCATCGCATCACCATACCACCAAGCCACATTCTCTCACTTCATGAAGGCCACACCTTTATTGTCCTCTAAATACACTACACTACACAACCCCATTCTTTTGCTCACTTCTTGCAAAATCTCTAAAAGTCTCAAGCTCCCTTACTTCCTTCTTCTTCCAAGCTCTCAAGAGTTCTTCAAGCTCAAAGTTCTTCCTCTCATTTTTGAAAAAAACAAGGTAGGGAAGCTTTCTAAAAATATATCTTTGATCTTTATGTTTGAATCTTGTTGGGAAATGATGAATGGTTGAACCTCCATGATGTTTTCTTTTTCGGTTTCTTCCTTTCCTTTTCCTCTAGATTTCGGCCTCAAGGCCTTGAATATGATAGCTTGATGATGAGTGCTCTCTAGAGGTGACTATGAGTTCATCTCACATGAGACCTCTAAAGCTTGAGTTTTTCCTAAAGAAAAGTTTCATCTTTTACAAGTTTAGTTAAGAATGAGGTTATGTTTCTCTTAAACATTTGGAACTTTCCTTTTCTTCTTTATGTTTTGGCCATGAAGACCTTTGACCCTTGGAAAAATGAAAGCTTGATGATGAGGGTGTCATGGGGGTGCTAGTCACTTAGACAACCTCTAAAGCTTAAATCTTTCTTAAAAAGAAAGTTCCATCTTTTCCAAAGTTGAGTAAAGAATGAGTTTATGTCTTTCTTGAACACTTTTTGGATTTCTCTTTTCCTTTAACATTTCGGCCATGAGGCTTAAAGGACTTGGAAAAATGGAAGCTTGATGATGGGGGTTTCATATTGACGCTTGTCACATGAACAAACTCTAAAGCTTGAAACTTTTGACTCCAAACCAAGTATGATTTCGGCCATCTCCATGATTCTTTGAGGTTATAATTTCTTTTATTATCCTAACACTAATAGTTTTCTTTTCGTGTGTGGATGAGTTTTGGGTAGGAACTTTGTTCTTTCTAAAGTCTTGTAAGAGCTCTAGACAAGATATAAAAGTAACTTGCATTCACGTTTATTTTATGCTTTACATAGCACGTTTACTTCCTACGCTATCACTAAACCCCAAGATAAAGAATGAACTTGCATAATGCATGTTTAAATTCCAAGCTTTGCATTTCATGTTATATTTCAAGTTATCACTAAACTCAAAGATTAAAAATGAATGTGCATTTCATATCTACTTTAAGCTATCACTTTACTTTCTAATGAACTATAAAAAAATGGAATGCATGGCACGTTTATTTTTATGCCGTCACCTAAAACTACTAGAGTTCAAAGAATTGCCCATTTCATCTTGAGAAAAGATAAATCAAGGAGGTATCCCCTTGAATATACATTTGGCCATGTGATAAAGGTGGCTCAAGGATGAGTTTCACTTTATTACAAGGCCCTATAAGTAATGTCTTAGGATTTTCCTAAGCATAGAAGTACTTAACAAGTGTTTTAAATGAGTTCCAAGTTTTAATCTTATTCAAAAGCAAAATCAAATAGCTACTGCCCTATGTGTTTTATGATGGTTTCTGATAAGATAAATTTTGCCTCCATGATGTTTTGAAGCCCCAAAAAGGTTCCAAGAGAAACTAGCAACCTATGTGCATCGAAAAAGAAGTTTTATACATGATTTGATGATTACTAATTTTCGATTCTTCCATGTTCATTTCCAGCACCTTAAATCATGTTTTAGATGGTCTAAATATTTTTGAAATACCTTGCCAAGTATATGATAATTGTTCTAGACATTTTGGAGCACGCTTAGTTACTTTAGTTGCTTGAAATGTGAATTCTAGAACCCCATAGGTACAAAAATTATAGATTCTGTTCCAGCCTAGTTAATGTCTATAGAATCACATTATATGATGTCTAGAAGAGTGAGAGTGACTCATAATTGGTTTAGGTATGAATTATTGCATCATAGAAAAAGATGGAAGTGAGAAAGGACGTAGAACGCATTTTCTAGAACACCCTAATTCATCTAATTTAGTTTACTGCCTAATGCTGTCCAGCCATAATTAATTAGGTTTTAGGACTTAATAAATTATGGTAATGAGGTTGATCAATTCCTTAGAGGTGTAATGAAATAATTTGGAAGTTTAAAGTTACCCGATTGAAGGTTTTCACTCTTAAGGGAAGGGTTTATGCACTACTCTATGAATGATGAATTGGTGTTTACTTCATGACTTGTATGATGCTATGTGAACTATTATTCTTAAATGATAGTTTTATTATTGCATGTGATTGTTCTTCAAGAACTTACAGATGCCTATGTTGTAATAATAGATATGCGACGTGTATGAACTATGTAGCATCTCAATAAAACATGCTAAGACTTAAGGTGACTTAAACTATGAGAAAATAATCCTTTGAACCACCAAACTAAAGGTGGGGATGAGGTGATTCTAGCCCCCTAGACCCATACTATAAGTCGGGACCTTTAACTTATCAAAAGGGATAAGTCCATGTGCTAGTGACACTAGCATGGTATGAGCTCATAACCTAGAAGTTTCTCCAAAGGGAGATCAGTTAGGGTGGCCCCAGGAAGAAAATGATGAGGTTTTAATGTCACATAAAGTAACCAAGATAAACTACCATGTACCATGTCCTAAGGACCATGCTTCTATGTACCATGAATTATGAATTTATGTGCCCTGATCTATGCTATTAGGAACCATGATTTATGATTGTATGTACCATGACTTATGATTCAAGTTTCATGACTTATAGACTACATAACCAAGAAGCTTTAGAATTAAAAGGAATGGGCCTCAGAGGTTAACAATTGCGAACTTCATAATTGAACCATTATATGCCCATGTTTTTACTAAGAAACCGAGGTTCCTGGAAACGTAGATGATGACATCTAGATAGGAGGAAAAACCCTACTGAGTTTCTTTAGTAAGAAATCTCACTCCCTCTATCTTTCCCTTTCTGTCATGTCTTCAGATTCGGATGGCAACGATCGTGCTCTACATTGAGACACCTACGTGGGAGTTCCACCATGATCCGGAGCACGGATCTTATCATTTTGAGGGCCGCTACACAGTTCGTGTTTTCATGTTTCCCGGATGGCCGTTTGCTCATCTTGTAGATAGCTATCTTTTCTCACTGATGCTGCCTTATGGTGACGATATGGTTTTTGAGCATGCTCACACACGAAATGAGAGGATTCTCTGGACCTACACTACGGGATCAAGCGCTGTACCTGAGTACGTACCTCATTCGCAGCATTCAGAAGAGGACCCCTCGGAGGATCCACTCGCCCATATGTATGGAAAGGACTCTCTGCCTCCACTCCCCCAAGCATGCCAGTGGACAACAAGGAGACGGTCACCCAGGCACAGAGGGCCCGGATGGCCAAGATGCGACCCCAACGCGGAGGACATGTTCGAGTTCCCACTCCTACTAAGCTTCGTCCGTGGATCGGTTATGTCCCACTTTACCCGTGACTTGGGTCGTGTTGCTGTAGGGTAGTCCTTAGTGCACACACGACATGTAATTAGGATAAACTTTCTTTTGTGTTGAGGTTATCTACCTTAGATGCACTTGGGTGTAGGTGTTCCCCTTCATGTTTTATTTATGATTTCATGTATTTCCTATTTTCTGATGTATTTGCTCCTTATATATTGAACAGTCCTGCTATTACTGGTGGGCATATCATATATTAATGTATGAGGTATTTCAGCATATGTGTTCATGATGTTGCTTACTGAGCCTTTCCTATGTTTACATTTCCGTACTCTACAATATCGATTAATTCGTTATGCGCGACTCATACTTTATTAAGGTTTTGTTAAAAGAAAAATTTGGCTCATATTTTTGTTACGTAATTTTCAAAGTAATAGCACTAAGGCAAGAAGTAATGACTAATATTTAGCCTCAGTACGTACTAGTAGTATTGGGTTGAATATTAGGGTGTTACATGATTCCGGGAGAAACCAAGCAGAAGCTAGTGGGCATGTAACGCTCGGGGATTGTGATGTCGGGGAGTGATCACCGGTGCAAGGAGGCACAGACAAGGAGCAGCTCCTGGCAGACTTCAAAAGCGGAGGGGTACATGAATGAACTGATTATGTAACATCCTCCCAATTACAACGTCATCCTTAAGTCATGACATCATACTCGAGAGTTGTTACTTATAAATTAGCAGACATTTCTTAAATATCTATAGCCATTTTGATTGATTTGTGAGATGACTAGGTCATAATTCTATTGAAATATAGCAATGAAACCAAAATATTTATTTAATACAAAGTTCAGTACATAAAGGAAGCTCTTTTATGAGCTTTAACACATCTTTGTCCTCTAACATATTTACATACATATCTGTTCCACTAAATACAACATAATAAAAGCATTGACTACTACACTATTGCACTTCTGAGTTTTTTGGAGGTTTGAATCAAGATGGAAGCTCTCAAGAATGGCAACAATGGAAGCTGGTTCTTCTCTCTATTTGTCCAAGAAATGGTTGGCTTCTTAAAGAAGATTAGTGATATTTATCTTCTTGTAAATATGAATGCAAGTCCAATTCTTTATTTTAGTGCTCTAGGCTCCACAACAATCGACTTTAAGGTCGAAATAGGTGAGCTTCGAGATTATTTATTAGGTGATATGAAAATGTAACTCTTGTTTTAATCTTTATGTTTTAGGTGATGGCCAAAAATAAATATGCTAGGCAAGGAAAGTAAATATGAATGCAAGTTCATTTTATATTCTTCACTAGAGCTCTTGCAAGACTTTAAAGGAATTTAAGCCTTAACCCAAACTTATCATAGCAAGATAAAGCAATCTTTAGAGTTCTTGTACCAAGGTTTTTAAAGAAACCATATGGAGTGAACTTCATCATCAAGCTCAAGGAAATAGACTTAAAGAAATCAAATCATCTAACAACTATATTTAAACAAAACCTTTGAACATCAAAGAAAAGGAAATAAGGCCGGAGCCAAGAGGAAAGAAAAGGAAAGGAAAACCGAAACCAATGTTAAAGAAAAGGAAAGGAAACACCAAAATATGTTAAGATCAAAAATAAGTTTCAAGATTTAGAGGTTACACAAGTGATGATCTCTTGGCCATCATCCAAACCCACACCATCAAGCCAATATTTCCAAGTCCTCAAAGGCTCTTGGTCGAAAATAAAGAGGAGGAAAAGAAGTTCTAAAAAGATTCAAGAGAAACCATAAAATACATTGCTAAATAAAACTTTAATGAATGAAACAATTAAAATAAAATCCCTACCAAGTGATTTGAAGTTGAGATGAGTGAAGAAGATGAAGAGGTTGAAGAAGAGGAACTCTTGAACTTGAGAAAAAAAGAAAAGCTTTAAGGTGCTCTAGAAGACTTAAACTTAGCAAATGAACTAAAAGTGATTCAAGTTCATCCAAGCATGCTATTTATAGAGGAATGAAGCAAATGAAATGTGTAAATGGAAGAGAAGGTTTCGGTGAACACCATGTGTTCCATGAGGTGAGATGTTGTGATCTTGAAGCATGGTGAGGTATGGTTCAAGGTATGACTCAAGGCATGGTTCTATGAGTGTTCAAATTTTCAAACATATGATGGGGTTGGGGAAGGGAGTGGTTGAATTGCATCAGCCAAGGGGAGGAGGATTTGCATATTTTAATTGTGGTTTAGAGTTATATTTAGGTGTAGCTTTGATTAGGCTTAGGATTAGGAATTTGTAAGTAAGTATTTAGGTGAGGTAATGGTTAATTAGAGACTTGTAAGACTAAATTTAGGAGGTGGTCTTGCTAAATTAATGGAGTCAAACTCCATTAACTAGGAATCCAATGCCAACACAATTCCTTGATTTAGGGAAATTGGAGAGAGAAAATACTATTTAAGATTCCAAAACTGGGAATCTTAGGTTTTAAAAAGAGATTTAGGTTTAATCTAAGCAATCTTAGGTTCTAATTAATTTTAATAACTTAATTTGACTCTAGATTAATTATGGAAATAAATTAATCTTCGATTAGAGCCTAATATTGCTTAGGTCTGCTTAATTATATCATTAAGCTCAAATGGCACCATCCTAGGGGCAAAATTGTAATTTTACACAAAAACTGCCCGGGATCACCAAGACTTAAACAGATGCTTTTAAACACATGAAAACATCATTTTAAACCTTTGGGGAAAGTTTCAGGCTTGAACAACACCTTTACCCGCGTAAAAACGCTATAGGGGTATTTTGGTCATTTTGACCCAAAACTGCAAAAAACAAGATTTTCGTTTCCAAAACTACTCAAGGACCATCTAATCCCTTTCAAACATTGAGTCGACCCTTCAAAGATTGCTGGGCTGGCTATCCTCAAATTCCGGGCAGAAAATGACCTCAGGGGCATTTTGGTTATTTTTTTCTCAGACAGAAAATCGGGGCGTTACAAAACCCATCATCACATAAAATAAGAACTTTCGTTATCCTTAAATGGTTGAACCTCTAAATCGGATAAACCTAACTTTCGTATTTATTCTTTTATGCATCTAAAGGATCAATTACAATGATTTCCTCAAGAACATCTTTAAACAATGCTGAACAGGTTTGGCTAGAAACGAAAATTGAGAAATTTCGGTGTTCTAGAAGTTGCATTTTTTATCTTTTCTTATTGCTGGCTTTTCCTAAGATGCTAAAATTAATTCCTATACCAATTATGAGTGATTCCTACACATTTACTAACTGTTAAACATCTTTTTACCAAATTATAACTTGCTGGACAGAATCCATAACTTTCATTCTTAAGGGTTCTAGAAATCACATTTTTGATCTTTTTTAGTTACTAGTCTTTCCTTAAGTGCTAAAAATAATTATAACACTAATTAATGACAAATTTTACATACTTAAACAACCCCAAACAACACCATCCAATATTGAATCAGTTTGGGTAGTAACCGAAAATGGAGTTGCCAAAGGCTTCCGAAGTTACAATTTTATGTGTTTCTAGTTACTAGTTTTTACCTATGGTGCCAAGGATGAATTTTACAATAATTATTTTTAGTTCTCACACATTTAATCCACTCCAAATAGCATACATTAAATCTGGAAATGTTAGAACAGAATCCAAAAAGTTAATATTTCCAAAAGCATGCAAAGTTGTAATAATAAGCATTTCTAGCAACTAGTCTTTCTTAGAATTAATTCTAGGTTAAGGAACATTCTTATAATTAATTCATCCCTTTAGAAACACTAGTAAATGTCCATAAGTCAGTAGCAAAATCAGAGGGCTCAATATTAAGGTTTTGGTTATTTAAATTATGTTTTAATACTTTATAAATTAACAAATTTCTCAAAGGAAAATTGCAAGACACAAACTTTGAAATCTCAAGGTAATAATACACCAAACCTTAAAACTTTATTCCTTTGAAAATAAAACATATTTGCAAAGACAAATGCCTATGGAACTGAAATTCCTATGTAAGTTGAAAGGGGTAAGTCTTGAGCTCTAGATATTTAGGTGATGTCATAAACTTAAACATGCTAATGCAAGCCTCATTTTAATCTTGATATTATACGGTGATGGGAATGGAAATATAAAGATGATATGCAAAGCTTGAATATAAACATGAGAATGCAAGCTTATTTTTAATATTTAAGGTTTAGGTGATAGCTTGAAACATAAATATGCTAGACAAGAAATATAAACATGAAATGCAAGTTTATTTTCTTATCTTCAAGATTTAGGTGATAACTTGGAAACAAACACAATATGCAAGGCTCAAATATGAATATGAAATACAAAGACTTCGAAGATAAATATTGTAACATCCTAATTTTTAACCAAATACTCTAGAACATAATTAGGTTAATCATTAGTCTGTAACGTCATAGCTTTCTCATTACTTTAAAATACTTAGCGGAAATACTGGTAAATTTTTTTTTTGAATTATAAAAGCAAAGTGAGAGCCGCGCGACACGTTAACTAGTAATGCACAAAAGGTAATAAAGCAAGCGTCACATAACAACATGACATAAGCACATAAAAGCACATCATAATAACATGGAACTACATATTTATATAATATGCCCACTTAGGTAGAGTGGGACTAAGTTCAGTACAACATGAACAATACAACTAAAAAGGAAATACAAGAGACAGTGCAACGGAAACTATAAAAGCAACTCCCCTACCCAAGTACAACTAACGGGATGACCTCTAAAACAAAAGAAGGTTCATCTCTATCTAAGTGCTGTGTGCTCTACCCGGGTACTCCATCGGTCGATCGTCATCCCCTACTGACATCTATCTCATGAGCGAGGCACATATCCGGGAAACTGGGCGAGCTCCTCGGGCCTAAAGAGGCGGAACGGGGATCAAGAGTGACCCCCGTGGTGTGACCGCATCTCCGGTCGTCGTGCAAGCCGTGGCTAAGTCACGTTATCCTCACTGCCCTCCCTCATCAATGGTGGAGAGGGGGCAGAGCTCTCGCTATACGGATGGGTAGGTGGGTCCTCGGACGGGTCGGTCTCTGAGAAGTAGGTCTGGGGCACATAATCGAGATAGTCTCGCATGGCTGAGGCGGCGGTGTGCATGCGGAGCACTCTTTCGTTATGCGTACACGCGCGCTCAAAAACCCGCTCGTCATCGCCGTAGGGTGCAGTCGGGGAGAAGCGATGGGTGTGCACGGGATGAGCGAAGGGACGTCCTACGAACATGAAGACTCGCACCGTGCACTATCCCTCAAAATGGTATGACCCGTGAGCCGGGTCATAATGCACCTCCTATGTCGGGGTGTCCACGAATACCACGAATGTCGCCATCTGAAGACGTGACAGAAAGAAAGAGATAGAGGGAGTGAGAATCTTGCTAAAGAATCTCAGTAGGGCCTCCTACTATCTAGGTGTCATCGTCTACGTCCTCAGGAACCTTGGGTTTAGTTATGCAAAATAAGTGAGCATGCATTAAGTCCATTTTTAGGTTCTAAAACATAGTTTAGCCAAGGTCCGTTCATTTTAGCATGATTCTTAATGTCATGGATGCAAGCATATTAAAGAATGTATGCATGGCTCTACTTAATGCAAGAATAATCATCATATACTTAAGAACATCATAATAGTAGTGGCATAAAGTGGCAAATAAATTCTCTTTGTGACATAATCATCATAACTTCCTCATAGGCCACCCTAAAAGACAAGCGCTGCAGGGTGCTCGGCCGAACCGGTGTCACCCAGAACGTGTCACATCTCTAGGTTATGAGCTCACACCTCAACTAGTCGTCACTAGTTCTTACTTATCAATCTCGATAAGCGTAACATAATCATAAACATAATCCCGACTTATCCAGTACGGGCTAGGGGGCATTTCTTGGGGGTGCTCGGCCGAACCGGTGTCATCCGAGAACCCATCTTAGTACCTCATAAAATTTCATAGTTTTTCAAAAACTTTCTGAGTCCCGAATTTGTCAGAAATTCGACGGCATAACTGTGGCATGCCGAATTTCTTCCAAATTCTTCTTTATGCCATATAGGTCAATCAAACATGCATCCTTCATCATACTTTCATGCAATCACATAATCATCCTCATATTTTCACAAGCAACATTAAAAGTTCGTTATGCACTCGATCCTACGGTATCTTATGCTCTGACCCTTACGGGCCTTAAACTTGTGATGTAGTTAACCTATCATCTTCTATCAAGCTGTTGTGCACCTAAGGGTTCTCTATTATCAAAACTTATCATTTATTTGTGCTATCTAATAAATCTGAACATCACCATTCCTTAGGGGCAGCGTTATAAACTTATGATTACGGGGTTCTAGAACTTGCGTTTTAGACCCTTTCTTGGTTCTGTCTTCGCCCAAGGCACTATTAGTTAAACCTAAACCAATTATGAGTCATTCCTATAACAAAGAGATAATTTTAAACCATGTTATCTACATTATAAGGTTGCTGGACAGATTTCTAAAAATTAAATGTTCTAAGAGTTCTAGAATTGCGATTTTACAGTTTTCTAGGCACTAGTTTCTCTATAGGTGCCAAAATTCATTCCTACTTCAAATGAAACCAAATTTTTCATAATTAATCAATCCTAATCTGATTATATCCCCATTAAAACAGTTTGGGCAGTGGCCATAGTTAAATGGGATAAAACTATGCTAAATCTTGACTTTACGGTTTTCTTAGAAAGTTAGTTTCTTTCCTAACTTGCATAGAATTGTTCCTACTTCGTCATACATAATTTTTCACTCATCCAAACACATCAAACATCATCACATGGCAGCAAACACATCATGGAAGAACCGAAACATTAAATCTCAAAAAGACACATAACTTGATATTTTTAAAACACATAAGTTACTAGTTTCTCTTGGAATCATTTTCAAGACTTCTAAAACTCTTTTGCAAACCATTCTATCATGTCAAAGAGACTAAAACATCCTTAGGTTGGTGACTACTTAATCCCTCCTTGAAAGAGTGTTAAATTCGTAGAACCTTGTTGGTCTTAAACTTAAACAAATTCATGAGCTTTAAAAGGATTCCTTAAAACTTGACTTATTGGTCCTTGAAGCTAGATGAAACTCATTCCAAGTTCATCATCACATCATGGCCGAAATCATGCATTCAAAGAATGCTCCCTCATTAAACTTTAACTTGAGATAAAATGGGCAAGTCTTTGAGCTCTAAGGTCTTTTAAGTGATGACATGATTTAAACATGCTATGCATTTCATTTTTATTCTTCATTTACAAAATAAAGTGAGAACTTTAAAGTAAACATGCTAGACTTGAATATAAAAATGCAAGGCTTAAAATAAATATGCAAGACTTGGAATATAAATATGCAAAGCTTGGAATATAAATATGCAAGTTCAATTCTTTATTTTAGTGCTCTAGGCCCAACAACAATCGACTTTAAGGCCGAAATAGAAAGGCGTTGAGATTTAGTTAGGTGATAGTGCAAACCTCATTTTAAATCTTTACGTTCTTTAGTGATGAAAGGTAAATATGCTAGACAAGAATATAAATATGAGATGCACTCCATTCTTTAGCCTTTAACTTTAGGTGATGGCTTGTAAATTAAATATGAATGCAAAGCTCAAAATAAATATGTAATGCATAAGCTCAAATTTAAATATGAATGCTAGTTCATTTTATTTCTTATTAGAGCTCATACAAGACTTTAAAGGAACTTAAATCTCAACCCAAACTCATCATGACAAGATAAAGAAAAACAAGAGTGAACCGCAAGGGTTCTTTAAACACAAAGTTTCTTTTCTTGGAATGTAAACATAAATAACATTTTTATTAAAACTCAAACTCTAGAGGCCTCATTGTGATGAACACATAGTCATCATCTAGAAGCTCTCATCATCAAGCCATTGTGAGTTCCCTTGGCCAACATGGCCGAAAATCATAAAGAAAGAAAAGGAAGAAGAACCGAAATTGTTGAAGAAGAAAAGAAGCATTTGGAACTCTAGAGACCATGATCTTGATGATGCATTAACACCAACATCATGAGTCCTCATCATTGAGTTCATGTGACCATTTTAAAATATCATCATGGTGAAAGGTTTCAAAGTTCAAGAAGAAAGAACAAAGAAAACATCTTTAACTTAAGAACAAAGATCAAGCTTTAGAGATTATCCAAGTGATGAACATTATCGTCATGGAACCTCATCATCAAGCTCTCATTCCTTTGCTCTCAAAGGGCTCATGGCCGAAACACAAGGAGGAGAAGAAAAAGAAAATAAGTTCTAGAAAGGATTCAAGAGAAACTAAGAACACATAAAGAAATTAAGAACTTTAAATGAAAGAACTCTTGAAAGAAAATCCCTACCTAGAGATTAGGAGGTTGGAATGAGAGAAGAGGATGAAGAACTTGAAGAACTTGAAGACTTGAACTTAAGAGAAAAAGGAAGCTTTGAAGTGTTTCTTTGAAAACTTACTCTTTGCAAATGAACCCAAAATGATACAAGTTCACCCAAACAAGCTATTTATAGAGAAATGAAGCAATGAAGGGTGCAAATGGAGGGGGAGGCTTCGGCCATGCAGAATGGAGGGAACCCATGAGTTCCATGAGGTGAGATAATGTGGTCTTGAGGCATGGTGAGGTATAGTTCAAAGTATGGTGAGGTATGGTTCAAGGTATGGCCTCAAGCATGGTTCTTTGAGTGAGAAACAATTCAACATGTGAGGTAAAAGGAGAGAGATGGCCGAATGTGCATCAGCCATGGGGGGAGGGTTTCTTGCATTTTAATTGTGGTTTAGAGTTGTGTTTAGGTGTATCTTTGATTAGGATTAAGGTTAGGAGTTTGTAAGAAAGTGTTTAGGTGAGAAAATGGGTAATTAAGGTTGTCAAGACATAATTAAAGAGTGTTCTTGCATCATTAGTGAGTTATAAATTCATTTTAGTGTATAAACAATTCTAGACACAATTCCTTGATTTAAGGAATTGGAGAGAGAAAACACTATTTAAGATTCCAAGAGTGAAATCTTGAGTTTTAGAAAAGAGATTTAAATCTAATCTAAGCAATCTTAGGTTTTAATTAATTTTAACAATTTATTTTGACTCTAGATTAATTATGGAAATTAATTAATCTTCGTTTAGAGCCTAATATTGCTTAGGTTTGCTTAATTGCATCATTAAGCTTAAAAACACTATTCTAGGGACAAAATCGTAATTTTGCACTAAAACTGCCCAGCACCACCGGGACTCAAACAGATGTTTTGAAACATGTAAAAACATGGTTTTAAACCTCTGGGGAAAGTTTCGGGCTCAAACGGCACCTTTACCGGCGTAAAACGCTATAGGGGTATTTTGGTCATTTTGACCCGAAACTGCAGAAAATGAGACTTTCGCCTTTGGAACCACTCAAGGGTCATTCAATCCCCTTCAAACATTGAGTTGGCCCTTCGAGAACTACCGGGTCGGCCATCCTCGAATTCCGGGCCGAAAATGACCTCAGGGGCATTTCGGTCATTTTCCACTCAGACAGAAAAAAAATTGGGGCGTTACAATTATGAATACATTTTCATTTATTATTTCTTTAGATTTTAAGCTCAAGACTCCTATTTAGAGTAATAACAACTCTAAAAACACCAATCAATCATTACAAGATGGACATGAGCTTTAGAGTCCATTAACACCATGGTTCCAAGAACATTTATTTTGTTTAGACTCACCATCAAGCTCACTAAAACAATTTTAAAAGAACAACAACATCATTCCATTTTGCTCAATCTTTGAAAATCGAAAAGGAACCAAAGCTTTAGGCTCTAAATGGTCTATCACATGATGGTTTTATATCCATCACCAAGATCCATTGTCATCAAGCCATAGTTCCAATATTTTATTGGCAACCAAAGCCAAAACTAGAAAGAAATAAAGAAGACCAAAGCCGAAACGAGTGAAGAAGAAAGAAAGAAAACAAATTCAACCAAATATTTACCATCAAGGCCAAAAAGGGAAGGTAGAACACAACATTCCAATACACCAAAAATTTCAAAAATAAAGAGAGAGATTAAGAAAGAAAACTAAACAAAAATCCCTACCAAAGATATTTTCCTTATTGAAAGAAAAAAGCTTGATCTTGAAAAGAGATGAGAAGAATAATTCTTCCTTAAGGTGGGGGAGTGTTTTGGCCAAGAGAGAAAGGAAGAGGGATGAAGATTTGTCTTGGGTTTTTTTATCTCGGAAGTGAAAGGTTAAGTGTTTTAGGAAAAGTCTATGGTGTGTGTGGTGGATTTGAGGTTGAGATATGGTGGTTGATGGTGGTTTCTTTGAAGAATGAAGAAGAAGAAGAAGGACTCCTAGGATGAGAGAAAAGAGAGAAATCTTGAATGAACTAAAATTACAAGGATGAGCAAAGGGTATTGTAAGTTTCCTTGAGTGTGTATTTATAGAGAAATTGAAATATGAGAGGTGAGAGGAGGAGGAATGGTCGTGGCATTCTTCAAGGGGAGGAGGAGGAAAATATCTCATTGTGTGCATCATTACATGGAATGGTATAGGAATGGCTAGGTATGGGTTTGGGTATGGTTTTCTTTGAGTATGTATGTAATTAAATCAAAATGTGATAGGATGAAGGGAGGGGGGAGTGGAGCCGGCTTCTTAAGGATCTAAGGGGGAGAAAATATCTCATTTTAATGTATATTAGAAGTGTGTTTAGGAGTAGATTTGATTAGGAGTTTGTAATCAAGTGTTTAGGTAAGAAAGTAAGTGATTAAAGCCACTCAAGATATGGTTAAGGAGTGCTCTTGCTCACTTAGTGGAGTCAAATCTCATTCAACAAGAATTTTAATCACATCTTTGATTCCTTAATTTAAGAAATTAGAGAGAGAAAACACTATTTCATGAAACATGACATAAAGTCTTGAATTAAGAAAGGGATTTTGAGTTTCTTTAAGCAATTCTTAGGTCCTAATTAATCTCAATTAATTATTTTGACTCTAGATTAATTGTTAGAATTAATAAATCTTTAATTAGAGTCTAATACTGCTTGAGTTTGATTAATCACACAATTAATCTCATTATGCCCTTAATTAAGGACAAAACAATAATTTTACACAAAAACTCCCCAAGACCATCCGAGCTTAAACAGACATTAAGCGTCCCTTAAAAATGACATTTCAAACTCCTAGGTAAAGTCCGGGTCCAATCGGCAATTAATTCTATGTTAATTAGCTGCAGGGGTATTTGGTAATTTTGCATGTAGGAACCCAAAAATAAGATTCTTCTCCTCTATTAATATGCATAACACACATAATCCCCATTCAATATTAAAACAGCCTTTTGAGGATGGCTGGGACCGGCTATCCTTATTTCCCAGGTAAAATGACCTCAGGGGCATTTTGTTCATTTGTATACAGGAAAAATCGGGGCGTTACACACTGTCTCATTGTACGTCAGCTTTCTAAAGTACGGTAACATTTTCTTGATGAATCTTTGGTTTTCTTGTCTTTAATCAAAGCTTGTTAATGATCAAAGCATTAGGAGAGTAATGATTGAATATAGAAGAACACTTTGGCTTTAGCGTTTGATTGATATCTTCATTTCAAGTATACTTTCTGAAGTCCCAAATGTTGGTTTCTTGTTCTGGTTGCTTTTCTTCAAATTATTAGACATTTTAAGCTAGTTTTGGACATAATTACCACTTTTGTTTAGTTCATATCTCTTTAAATGAGATAAAACATGTTTGCACATCTAAAGTTAAATTATTTTTCCTTAATGAGGCCTTGTTATGCTAAGGATAGAACCTGTTTAGCTACTCAAGAAACTCAAGATAAACATTAGTAATTTTTCAAGATATTTTTCTTCAATTGATTTTGTTGTCATTCAAAACTTGTTGCAATAAAGCTTTCAGAAAGGTTTTGGACCTAACAATTAGCTCCAGAACTCTTCAGAAAGCTCTATAGATTGAGTTTCAAGTGACAACAAAATAAGTTTTGTTAAAATATTTTGAAGAATGGACTAACAATTTACTTGAGTTTCTATACTAGTTCAAATAACAAGTTATTTTTTATAATGACATGTTTTAACATGATTATAATCTCATTCAAAGAGATTCAGGACCATAATGGTGTGAAAAATAATTCTAAAAATGAACTTGTGTATATTGGATACACGAGAAAGGAATTTTGAGATCAGAAATTGTCACAACTTGGTTTGAATCGTGATCAGCAAGTGAGGAATTTCATCCCTACGTAAGCTTCATGATCACTAAGTTGTATTATATGCATATTTTTCTAAGAGAAATCCATTTCTATATTTATATATACACTTGCAAATCTCCAAATTGTAACACCTCAATATTTAACTCAACACGCCTAGGATGCATTTAAGTAAATTATTAGTTATTTCTCTTTTGTTCTAGTTGTTAACTTAAACTTTTGGAAATACTTTAGTGAAAATACAGGTAAATTTTTTTTTTTGAAACATTAAAAGCAAAACATGAGCCACGCATACAGAATAAATCATGTCACTCGTCTTGTGTATAAGAAGAAAGGGGGAAAAGAACATGTCATAAGCATAAACGAAATACAAATACCACACTATCAAGAACATAAATGTAACACCCTAATATTTAACTCAATACGCCTAGGAACGGTTTTAAGTTAATTATTAGTTATTACTTTTTTTTCCAATCTTTAATTTAAATTTTTGAAAATACCTTATTGAAAATACAGGTAATTTTTTTTTAAAACTTAAATGCCAAAATGTGAACCCCGCATACTAAGTAACTAATGTCGTTCGCCTTACCTATAAATAAGAAAGGATAAAGACAAGTCACAGATACATATAACATCACAATATATATATATATATATATATATATATAGTATCATAACATAAACAATATTAACACATCAGAATTATATCATACTAGTGACGTGCTCTAAACATAGAGGGCATCAGTATACATCTATCAAGAGACTAAAGCACAAGCAAATAAAAAGTGTATGATCACCCTAAAGTGAATATCCAAGGGAAACTATCTCCATACTCCCATTGTGACCTTCTTGATCCATTTTGTAGCACAACTCCCTCATCCGTGTCTTAGAGAAATTCACAAGCTACACCATTATCCTTGTCTAGAGACAACACGGAAGAAAGAAAAAGGGATTAGAAACTTGTACAAGATTCTCAGTAGGGCTTCCCTATTCTAATGCAAGTGTCATTGTAATCGTCCACAGGAACCTCAGGTTTCATTATGCAAATGTGAGCATGTAAAAGGTTCACTTATTAAGTTCCAAATACCATTAGCCGAGGCCCGTATCTTTTAGCATGAGTCTTAATGTCATGAATGCAACAGATATCTCATGTATGCATGCAGTGCCTTTAGTCCATAAGTAACATAGGTAAATAACATAAGCATACTCGTAACATGAATTCGTAACATTCAAAACCAAATCACAAGATAAGGCTAATTACATAAGCATAAGTTAAACGGAGGAGTTAAAGTCATCAAGACATATCACATGAGTAAGCACACCAATATACATCTTTACTTTACCTTCTTAGATGACTTAGCATTCAACTTATATGATTAAATGACAAGTAAATGAATGCATGATATAACAAACCTGATGAGTCGTATAACATTTAGCTTGCATGGGAAAGGCAAGAGAACCCATGATAATTTACTTTCTCATAGTTGAACTCTCAAGTTCCTTTCTTAATAACCATCCTCTTATATCAACATCTCAAACCAACCATCTCACCTTCCCCGGCAATTTTATATTTAGCAACAAAACTCCACCTCACCGATTGCCTAGGATTGAGCTCAACTTAACTAGTCATCGCTAGATTTAATATGGGGTAATAGAGGAGGAAAATACATCACTTTCTTGCCTTTCTCATCATATGTATGCAACTTCCTTGCACCACCTCTCATAACTTTTAATTCGAGGAGTCTAGAGGATCACTTCCATGTGTTTTATGCTACATTAACCTTATTGGATCACCTTTCATCACCTTTAATTTGGGGAGTCTAGAGGATCATTTCCTTGTGTCTTGTGTCACCTTTAATCTTAGCATGAACACATAATCATAATTCATCATTCAATATTTCATGCTCATAAACTTAATAAATCATGTATCTCCATTATTCAAGCATAGATATATTCATGCCACAATTCATTAGGAAACTTGAACACATAAGTATGCATCATACTAATAACCGTCACTAACATCAATAAAGAATTGAACATATATATTAGTAACTATGCACAAGTATAAGTTTTCGATTAAAACACATGAATATAACTTCCATAGGATATCATCCACACTAATCTCATCAAGTTAACAATATTTATGCTTAAGCCCTAAAAAGGGTCAAAATTGTAATTTCTCAAAAATTACAGGTCAAAATATAATTTTTCTTTTTAACTTATCCTCAAAACTAATTTATATATTTTAGAGACTCATAACACTTTGAATTCATTTAAATTCATCATAAGAATCACTTTGGATCATAGGCCAAATTTTGCTATACTTTAGGGGTCAAAGTGCAAAATCACTCATTTTGAACATTTAATAGCAACCGAAACTTCTAAAAAGATTTTCTAAACATCATAAATGATATTTTGAACTCATGGACACATTCAACATCATTAGTTGCTCTAATTAAAAACATTTGGCTAAAATAACATAGTTGATAGTTCAAGACACAACTTTTTTCGCATTTTGCAAAATGACCCAAACTAACACTTGTAATTACCTTTTTGTGCATCTATGATACCAAAAATAATTTTTACATCAAATATAAGTAATTTTTAAGTATGTGAACAACATGAATAGCCTTGAACAACCCATGAACAGCCTTGAACAACCCTTGAACAGAATCAGAAAATTAATCTCTTAAAGCTTCATAAAATCACAATTTTGATCCTTTCTAGTTACTAGACTTTCCCAAAATACTAAAAATAATTTTGATAACAATTATTAGTGATTCTCAAGTGTGTGACCAGCAATGAATAGTAATCAGAAAAACTAGCCTTCTAAAAGCTTCATAAAAACACAATTTTGATCCTTTTTAGTTGCTAGTTTTTCCTAAAACACTAAAACAATTTTTACACCAATTATCAGTGATTTAGAATCATCTTAACATCATAAATTAGTAATCATTCCAGTTTTAAGAGATCAGATCAGAAACTAAAAATTTAGCATTTAAAACCATGAGAAAAACCATGTTCTTAATCCTTTACAATTTCTAAGTCTTTCAAAATTTCTTTATGCATCTTAAAGACAAGATTCATATCTAAAAATAAAGTATAACAAGCGCTAAATCAGAATTATATGAGGGCCAAAAGCATATAGATGAGAAGTGTCCATGATCAAAATTTCCATTTAAGATAAAAGAAGCAAGTCTTGAGCTTTAGAGATTTAAGTGATGACTAAAATCATAAACATGCTATGCAAGTCTCATTTTAATCTTCATCATTATAAGGTGAGGACTTGGAAATATAAATATGATGTGCAATACTTGAAATATAAATATGAGGATGCAAGTCCATTTTTAAGTCTATGAGATTTAGGTGATAACTTGGAATATAAACATGATGTGCAAAGCTTGGAATTTAAATATGAAATGCAAACCCATGTTATTGTCTTCAATTTAAAGTGATAACTTGAAATTTAAACATGATATGCAAAGCTTGAAATTTAAACATAATATGTAAGTCCATTTTCTTATCTTTAAGATTTAAGGTGATGACTTGAAATATAAACGTGATATGCAAGTCCATATTATTATCTTCAAGATTTAAAGTGATAACTTGAAATATAAATATGATTATACAAAGCTTGGAATATAAATATGATATGCAAGAACTTGAAACATAAACATGGATGCAAATTCATTTTTACGTCTTATTAAGTTCAAAACTCAAGACTTAGCAATTCTCTCATTAATCTTTTGACGTCAAGAATTAAATCTTAAGTTATAGAGGTCATTTAAATAATGGATTCACAACCACCACTATGATTCCACATCACCAAGCCATGGTCAATATTAAGTCATAGAAACCAAAAATAAAGGAAGAAGCATAGGAAAGAACATGAAATAAAATCTCTACCAAGTTGTTTCTTGTTCTCAAAATTTAAGGCTTGATATCTTAGGTGCTAAGGGGTTGGTTTATGGCAAGTATGTGTTTGTTTGAGCTTGGAAACTTGGATGAATATCAAGAATGAAGTCTCTTGGAGGTGGAGAAGGAAGAAGAAGAAAGCTTTGAGTTTAGAAAGAATATAGAGGATTTTTGGCCAAAATAGTGAACAAAACTACACCGAAGATTCAAGTAACAAGTATACTGTAACACCCTAAAAATTATTTAAAATTTTATTTAGGTTTTATTAATTGTAATTTAAAAAATCTAACAGTTTTAGTAATGATAAGGACGGTCCAAAGGATTTGTAAAAAAAAATGAATAGTAACCTTGCAGGCCCCATGGGCTTGTCGGGACAGTCGAAACCCTAGAATTGGGATCCAAAGGTTCGCAAAATTGAGAAATTATAGGATTGAGATTAGAAATAGTTAGAAATAGATATTTTATACCTAGAATTAATTTTCGAGCAATGTTTTATTACCCGGGTATGGTGTTTCGCCCGTTCAGTAGAGTTTTTGATGTGCAGTTTTTAACACCATACAAGTTACTTTGTGGCTAAGTAACCTTTATCAACCATTTTATGCCAAGTGGATGGCAAGGATTAAAACTTGATAAGCAAGTTTTAATCATGGCCGTTGATTTATTATATTTTACTCAGGAACCAATAACTCATCCGTTCGATGGAATTTCGGTATGCGGTTTTAACACCGAAAAGGCTACTTGCTCCCCCAAATTAAAGTGATCCAATTATCTTGAGCCAAGTGGATGACCAAGATCCATTCTTTGCGCAAGAAAACAATCCTAGCCATCCATTTTACTATCTTTAAGAATTCTCCTTTTATATTATAATAATCAAGCTTTCTTTACAAGCTTCCTTTAAAGATCAACATAAACCACCAACCTTATCACCTCATTACCTTCATTTTTGGCCAAGAGGCAAAAAACACAACCCCTCCATTGTTCTTCCTCTAAAACCTCCATTAACAATGTTTGAAGGGGATTGAATGACCCTTGAGTGGTTCCGGAGGCGAAAGTCTCATTTTCCGCAGTTTCGGATCAAAATGACCAAAATACCCCTATAGCGTTTTACGCGGGTAAAGGAGCCGTTTGAGCCCGAAACTTTCCCCAGAGGTTTAAAACCATGTTTTTACATGTTTCAAAACATCTGTTTGAGTCCCGGTGGTCCCGAGCAGTTTTAGTGTAAAATTACGATTTTGCCCCTAGAATAGTGTTTTTGAGCTTAATGATGTAATTAAGTGAACCTAAGTAATATTAGGCTCTAACGAAGATTAATTAATTTCCATAATTAATCTAGAGTCAAAATAAATTATTAAAATTAATTAGAACCTAAGATTGCTTAGATTAGATTTAAATCTCTTTTCTAAAACTCAAGATTTCACTCTTGGAATCTTGAATAGTGTTTTCTCTCTCCAATTCCTTAAATTAAGGAATTGTGTCTAGAATTGTTTATGCACTAAAATGAATTTATAACTCACTAATGATGCAAGAACACTCTTTAATTATGTCTTGACAACCTTAGTTACCCATTTTCTCACCTAAACACTTTCTTACAAAGTCCTAATCTTAATCCTAATCAAAGATACACCTAAACACAACTCTAAACCACAATTAAAATGCAAGAAACCCTCCTCCCTTGGCTGATGCATTTCGGCCACCTCTCCCCCATTTGACCACATGTTGAATTGTTTCTCACTCAAAGAACCATACTTGAGGCCATACCTTGAACCATACCTCACCATACTTTGAACCATACCTCACCATGCCTCAAGACCACATTATCACACCTCATGGAACGCATGGGTTCCCTCCAATCTAATGGCCGAACACCCTCCCCCTCCATGCATCTTCCATTTGCTTCATTTCTCTATAAATAGAATGCCTTGAGGAGCTCGCACCACTTTTAGATCATTTGCAAAGTTTAGTTCTCTCCAAAGCTTTTCTTTTTCTCTCAAAGTTCTAGTGTTCTTCAAGCTCTTCAAAGTTCTTCAAGTTCTTCATCTTCTTCATCTTCTTCTTCCATCTTCAAGATCATCACACCAAGTAGGGATTTCTTTTCATGAATGTTCTTCTTTAAAGCTTGATGTTTATGGTTTCTCTTGTTTTCTTTTTAGAACTTCTTCTCTATTCCTTTTTCTTTCTTGTTTCGGCCATGAGCCCTTGAGAATAGAGAAATGAGAGCTTGATGATGAGAGTTTCATGATGATGTTCATCACTTGAAACAAACTCTAGAGCTTGATCTTTGTTCTTGAGCAAAAATGTTTCTACTTCTTCCTTTCTTGAACTCTTGAGAACTCTATCTTTGGTGATGTTTCAAAATGGTTTTAAGGACTCAATGATGAGGTCTCATGATGTTGGTGTTAATATATCATCAAGATCATGGACCCTAGCATTTTAAAATGTTCCTTTTCCTTCTTGAAGTTTCGGCCACTTCCTTTTCTTTTACAAGCTAAATGTTTTGATTTTCTAAAAATGTTATGTTGAGTTCTAAGGACTCTAGACTTTACTTGATCTTGGTTTGATGAGTTTGGGTTAAGGTTTAAGTTCCTTTAAAGTCTTGTTAAGAGCTCTAGAAAGATAAAATGAACTTGCATAATATATTTTATGCTTGCATTTATATTTACATTCTTGCTATGCACCTTTACTTTCAAGCTATCACCTAAGAACATAAAGATTAAAATGGAACTTGCATCACCACTTAATTTAATTCTCAAAGCCTTTCTATTTCGGCCTTAAAGTCGATTATTGTTAGGCCAAGAGCACTAAAATAAAGAATTGAACTTGCATTATCACCTAATTAATTTCTCGAATGCCTTTCTATTTCGGCCTTAAAGTCGATTGTTGTTGGGCTAAGAGCACTAAAATAAAGAATTGAACCTTGCATATTTACTTTCAAGCTTGCACGTTTAAGTTTATGCCTTGCATATTTAATTTAAGTCATCACTTTATTTTGTAAGTAAGATTAAAAATGAAAAGCATGAGCACGTTTATTTTATGTCAAAACTTAAGAACCTAGAGCTCAAAAACTTGCCCATTTCATTTCAAGTTAAAGTTTAATGTGAATACATTCTTTGAATGCATGTTTCAGCCAAGTAGTAATGATGGACTTGCAATGAGTTTTCATCTAGCTACAAGGGCCGATAATCTATGTTCTAAGTTTTTCCTGAAGCTTTACAAATCTTTATAAGGTTATGTTATCATGAGTTAGAATTTTATTCCCTCTTTGAAGATGAAATATATTTTGGTCACTGACCTAAGGCTTCTCTTAGCCTCCTAATGAATTAAAAAGATTTGCAAAGAGTCTTAGAGATTCTAAATTGATTCCAAGAGAAACTAGTTAACTTATGTACCTAGAGATGTCAATTTAGTTCTCTCATTGAAGTTAGATGTTTTCAGTACTGTCATGATTAGCTTGTGGCTGTATGATGATGTTTTGATGTGTTAGAATGTGTGAAAATATCACATGATGATGTAGAAACGATTCTATGCATGATAGGTAAGAAACTAGCTAGAAATACCGTAAAGCTAGAATTTAACATAGTTTAGACCCATTTGTTTTTGGAACTTATCCAAACTGTTTTAATGGGAACATAATCAGATTAGGATTGTTTAGACATGAAAAACTTGGTAACATTTGGATTAGAATTGAATTTTAGCACCTATAGGGAAACCAGTAACTAGAAAACCGTAAAAATGCAAATGTAGAACTCTTAGAACATTTAGTTTTCTGGATTCTGTCCAGCAATGTTACAACATGATAAATGTGATTTATAATTATTTCTTAAGCGTAGGAATGTCTCATAATTGATTTAGATTTAATTTATAGCGCCTTAGGCGAAGACGGAACCGAGAAAGGGTCTAAAACGTAAGTTCTAGAACCCCGTAACCACATGAGGATTAGGAATGATGATTAATTATGAGCCCTTAGGTGCATAACATATGAACGACGGATGTTAGAGAACTATATCTCAAGATCAAGACCCGTAAGGGTCAAAGCATAAGCTACCGTAAGGGTAAACGTTTGAATGTTCTATGATGATGCATGTGTTATGTGAAGGATGATAATGTTATTCATATGAGAAATTCATGAGGATATGTGTTTATGTGGCATAAAGAAAATTTGGAAGGAATTCGGCGTAATGCCATTATGCCGCCGAATTTCCGATAAATTTGGGGACTTAAAGAGATTTTGAAAATTAAGGTACTAAGATGGGTTCTAGGATGACACCGGTTCGGCCGAGCACCTCCATAGAACTCATGTGACATCGATACCAATTTATACTCTTAGGTGACACCGGTTCGGCCGAGCACCCCTAAGAGAATTGCCCCCTAACCCGTACTCAGATAGTCGAGATTTATGATTTATGATACGCTTATCGTTAAGTGGTAAGTAAGAACTAGTGACGACTAGTTAAGGTATGAGCTCATAACCTAGAGATGTGACACGTTCTGGGTGATACCGGTTCTGCCGAGCACCCCCAGAGCGCTTGTCTTTTAGAGTGGCCTATGAGGAAGTTATGATGATTATGTTACAGAGAATTTATTTGCCACTTTATGCCACTACTATTATGATGTTCTATGTATATGATGATTATTCTTGCATTAAGCAGAGCCATGCCTACATTCTTTTATATGATTGCATCCATGACATTAAGAATCATGTTAAAACGAATGGGCCTTGGCTAAATTATGTTTTTGAACCTAAAACTAGGAGTTAATTCATGCTCACTTATTTTGTATAACTAAACCCAAGGTTCCTGAGGATGTAGATGATGACACCTAGGTAGTAGGAGGCCCTACTGAGATTCTTTAACAAGATTCTCACTCCCTCTATCTCTTTCTTTCCGTCACGTCTTCAGATGGCGACGTTCGTGGTTTTCGTGGACACCCTAACTTGGGAGATACATCATGATCCGGACCACGGGTCATATCATTTTGTGGGCCGCTGCGTCGTTCGAGTGTTCATGTTCGTTGGATGGCCCTTTAGTCACCCCGTACATAGCCACCGATTCTTTCCTGTTTCACCCTACGGCGATGACTTCGTGTTCGAGCGCCCACGTCTTCGAGAGGAGTGGATCCGCCGCACCCCACCGACGGCCTCTGCCATCCGGGACTACCCACAGTATGTACCCCGCTCGCCCTCATCATTCTCCGAGACGGACCCTTCGGAGGATTCTGCCACTCAGGTACCCTCCGAGGGATCCTCCCCCACTGTGCCGATGGACGTTGGGGAGGGTAGCAAGGCTTCCGTCGCTCAGCCAGTACGTGGAGGACGAGTGAGGATGACTCCCCGCCGTGGAGCTCACGTCCGACCGATGCAGCGTATTGCCACCCCGGCCGAGATCGCCCAGTGGATCGGGTACATCCCTCCTTTCCAGAGAGGTCCGTAGTAGGAGACGACCATCACTGTTCTGGCGCTTGAGCTCGACTAGGCTAGGATAGCCTTCTTTTGTCCTTGGGGTTATCCATTTGTAGGCGCACTAGAGTTAGGAGAGTTTCTTTTATCACCTTTGTTGTACTTCGTCTCCATGTATTTTCATTCTAGTTGTACTAAACTAAGTCTCGCTCTTTATGAGTGAGCATATCATACATTATATAAATATGCAGTTCAATGTTATTATGATGTGCCTTTTACTTTGCTTATGTGATGTTGCTATGAGATGTTTGCTGTATTACCTTTCACGCATTACTAGTTAACGTGTCGCGCGGCTCTCACTTTGCTTTTATAATTTTCAAAAAAAAATTTACCAGTATTTCTGCTAAGTATTTTAAAGTAATGAGAAAGCTATGACGTAACAGACTAATGATTAACCTAATTATGTTCTAGAGTATTGGGTTAAAAATTAGGATGTTACAGAAGGGATTGGTGCTAATTTAGTGGCCTTGAAGTAAGCAAAATCAATCTTGGAGCATCCTTTGGAGCTAAGATCCCTAAATCCACCAAAGTAGGGTTTTCCTTGGCCTTTTCTTTCAAAATTTATACTGAATGTTTCTGATTGGTCTTGGTCCAAAATTTTTCATTTTATTGGTTGATGATATATGGATATTGATGTATTAATTAATTTTGGTGGAGTGTTTGGATGATGTTAGAAAACTCATTTTGGCAAATCAAGTTTTGAATCATGTGCTGGAATTCTCGGATTGGTACTGCCAGGTTATGAATCATGATTTTTCTGATTTATTTATAGATGTTTTCATGAGCTAGAAAATTATATGTTGAAGCTAACATTCTAAGGCAACTCATGACTTTTCTTCGGTCTTAAAAATGAATTTTACTATTTTATAAAAATCACAAATCGAGACTGTTGTTGAGTTGTCTGGATAGCCGATTCTAAAGTTTTGAGCTTGTCTAATTTTTTTGCCGTAGAAAATAATTGATTTTTCCATTGAAATTTTTACAGGATATTTAGGACATGTTGAAGTCCAATCATGAATTTTGATATGATTTGATATGATCATTTGATAGGGTAATAAGATTGGGAATTTGGCTGTTAGCTGTAAATAGGCAGTTTCTGGCCTCCGAAATTTTCTAATTTTGTTAGCATAACTAGAGAACTCTTTTTGCTTTGAAAATTTTATAGGACCTTATGGACACATTGAAGTGTTATTGAGAATTTTTATAGCTTCTGAATTGGTTGTTTGACAGGCAAGTTAATTGGTGCTACAAGGGTGTGAAATCTGTTCTATGTGTGTATTTATGCTAAGGCATTATGTTTGCGACATAATGACATTTGGCTCAAATATGATGTATATGAACGCATGCTGGTAACTTTAAAGATTGGTTTATTAGGCACAAATGAGAATTACTTGTGATTGAATGCCTACATATGGCTTGTGCATGCATTTGAGAAAAGAAAACACATGATGTAGTTATATGAGAAAAGAGAATGTATAAATTTCACTCGTGCATGTTCTGACATATGGAGAAAATAGAAACAAGACTTGTGTTGAATGAGGGGAAAGCAAAAAAAGGAACTTCCCTAGAGAAAAGGGGAAGGCAAAAAGAGAAATTTCCTAAGAGATATCATGAGTCAGTAGACGTATTGGCTAAGAATAGATCTGTGTGAGATTCGGAAAAGGAAAAAAAATAAAGTCCAATGATCACGTATAGGAATTAGCTCAGTCTTGATAAGTAGTCTATTTCCCTTGTATGGTATGATCCACTAAAAATACCATTTGGTATAAACTATCTATTATGGAATTGTCCACGGCAGATACCCATTGGGTATAAACTAAGTCTTTCCTATGTCGATAAAAAAAGAAAAATGCATTGAGTTGAGTTTTATGGTCACAAGTGAAACCAAGTCCCTTTGAGATAAGTTCACTACATTTAACATATGCATACTCATATCTTGTTTAATTCCTTGGTTAGGATTATTAACTATATATTTGATCTTTATGATATATGTGTATCAAGTGATTAATTGTTAAAAGCTACCTACTTCGGAGGGATGATTTTAGAACTTTAAAAATGAATCTTGAATATGTATTGCATGATCATGTTTTCTTGGTAAACCGAAGTGGCTGGGGGTGATGGCGATGACATTATGATTGTGTAATTGGGGAGTTACCCAACTGAGAATTTTATGATTCTCACCCTTATGTATTTTGTGTTCACGTGTCACCTCCAGGTTGATCCAGAGAGTAATGCGGCTGCTACCAGAAAGAACTCGAGATTGCAGTAGTTGATATTTTAGTTCACCCTATTTAGTTGGAGTTATATGTATGTAAATGTAATAGAGATTGAATATGTATTAAAGTTCATAGCATAGATCTTCCTTATGTGATTGACTTTATGCTAAATAGATATTTTATATATTTGTTATCAAATTATGGTAGTTATTACATGATCCCATTGAATTTGCTATAGTTATTTAAGAAAGGTCCGCTAATTTATAAGTAACAACTCTCAAGTCTGATGTCATGACTTAAGGATGATGTTGTACTTGGGAAGATATTACATACAGGTGTTTGTGTGTATTTGGCTTGAAAGAAACACATATTTGTAGGAGTTTGGGGGGTGCTAAACCGTGGCATCATGGCTATGATGTGATCACAATTCTTGCTCAAAAAGAAATTGCAAGACAACTCAGAGAACACATGGTATGGTCTTGATGTTGTTTGAGTGCATAATTCTTTGAAATAAAACAAAATAGAGGCATTATTAAGACATGAAGTGCATGGATGATTCAAGGGAATAATGGGGGACAAGATTTCATTTATCATGTATGGTAGGACACAAGGATAGCTTATTTTATTAGGTAGTAGATTTAGGAATTGGTAATTTTGTGAAAATGGTAAAACTAGGTGTGTAAGATAACTCAAGACTAGGTAAAAGGATAATCTTATACTAGTGATGGAGTTAATTTCAATTAAGTTGAAAATCAATTAGTAACTTAAGTTTTAATCTCAAGGCAAAGAAAGTAAATACATTAGAATTTCTTTAATCTTAGCATTATTGGATTTATGAGCTCTTTGTAATTAAGAAAGGAAATCAAATGTCCCTAAACAATTCTTAGGCTCTAATTACCTCTAGAATTATTTTTTTAACCTTAGGTAATTATTTTTAACCCAAGGATAACGAATGAAAACAATTTAAATTGAAATAGAGCCTAATATTGTCTTAATTACTTAAGAGAACTAATTGAGCATTAACTAGGGGTAAAAAGATAATTTTACATAAAACTCCTTGTAATCACTGGACATTCTCAAATTATACTTGAAATAGACATTTTGAACCTTTGGATGAAAACCAAATTCAAAGATTACTGTAGGGGTAAAACGGTAATTTTATGTACAGTAAAAATTGAGAATTGAGATTTTTATTTCTAAGGTACATATAATCCCCCATCAAGCATTAAACTAACCCTTCAAAAACAATTTAGATTGGTTATCTTTGATTTCTAGGTAAAATTGACCTCTGGGGCATTTTGGTCATTTTAAACGTATAGAAAAATCGGGATTTGCGACTTTCGCATGAATATTATATTCCTTTGTTTCTCATAATGTTTCTCTAATATTATATTCCTTTGTTGAGGATTATTTGGCCTCGAATTACATGTAAAAATTACCTAGGGGCATTTTCATAATTTTTACACAGCAGTAAAAATTGGGGCCATTAAAATAAACATATCATCATATAATCATATACTACCAATATAATCTGTTCCTTTTTCCGCACCAAAATATACATATGTGTAATAGCATGCTACCCACCAATAAAGGTTGGGATAAGTACAGTTATGCAAAGTAACATAAACAGAATGCAAGGAAAGCTAAATACAAGCCCACAAAGACCTCTCATCCCCACTACTCCTAATGGGGCGTGCCTTAGGTAGATAACCTCTAATAAATAGAAAGCAAAAGAAGGCTATCCTCTCCATGATATGTGCACAAGCGCTCTATGAGGTCCTGTAACATCCTCCTAAGCACAACCTCATCCTTAAGTCACGGTATCGTACTTGAAAGTTGTTACTTATAAATTTACGGACCTTTTTTAATTATCTATAGCAAGAATGGGTTGAATTATATAGTAACTAACTTGTAGTTCTATCAAAATATATAGTAAGGAAACAAAGTATTTATTTAGTACAAGTTGATAAAGGGCATTTGTGCGACTTATCTTACTTCTAAACATTAGCTTTTTACATGAGTTTTAATGTGTTGTTGACACAATTAATAGGGATTTTGATTTATTCCTCATTGTGTGATTTTGATGGAATTGATGACTTTTGCATTGATTAGGAATAATTTGTAATTACTTCCTGTTGCGTTTGACTTGTCTTTTTGAGTATGGTCCTGAGTACAAGAGCTCTCGATCAAATGCAATTGTCAAGAATAAGGGATTGGATTAAGACAAATAAAAATGTTTTGGAAAGCTTAAGAAGTCTTCTACAATTTTCATGTTCATCTCAAAACCCAGTTCTAATAGTATCTTGGTGAAAATCGAGTTGCAAGATTAAAGATTGCTGATGTTCTGATGCTGTCCAACTTGACCTCCAGTTAGTATTTTCGTAATATCTAGAGCTACAAATATCTGATTAAGGTGATTTTGGTGGCGTTGGAAAGCTTATTTAGAGGGCTACAATTATTATTTCTAGTGTTGAGGCTAGATTCAATTCTGTCAAGCGCTGCAGTGCTCAACAGCAACTTGCAAAATGGTGTTCATTAGCAGAGCTCACTATTGAGTGGCGCAGCGCTCATTAGCACTACAGCACTCGTGCGATGATGCAGAACAGCTCGTTTAACTTGTTTTTGGGCCCAGTTTGGACTATTTTAGAGAACAGTATTTAAATGATTGTTATAGACTTCTACCCTAGCTTTTCACTCAGTTATAAGCCGCCACTTTCAATTGCTATTATTCTCTCTCTACATCTCTTTCCTCTCCTTCTCTATTCTTCTCTCTCCAAGGGTTCCATTGGTTAAAGTGCTTTTTCTTATAGATTGTGGCAAGGATGATTGCTATTTTTTTTCATGTTCTTTTATCTTCATTGTTGTAATTATCCAGAGATGGAGGAGTAGATTTCTTTACTAGTGTAAGGATTTCCAACTTGATTGGGATGACATTTGAAACCTTTTGTTTATATTAAATGCATTGGTTTTCTCAATGTTCTGCAGTTTCTATTCCTTTAATTATTGTGGTGATTGCTATAATCTTTATTGAAAAAACTAAATTGGCGATTGTCATTTAGGAAAACCCTTTGGGCATAAATTGATAGATCTATTGGTTTATGTTTGAGGGAGAACATTAGAATTAATTTTTCGATTGGCGGTTAAGCTATAGCAATTAGTTCATTAAATCAATGTGATTTCTAAATAAATTGACGATCATCATTTATTATTTATTTGCATTGGTCAAATTCTAGAGGTCAATTGATCACTAGTAGAATTGCCAGTAATTCATCACTAATAGCCATCAATGTGTTTAATATTTAGTCAATGATAATTGATTTTCAGTCCTAGGAATACCTTGCACTAGTACTTTCTTTACTATTGCTATTATCTTATTGTTATTAACTTTTAATCTTAATTGTTTTAATTTTCATTCTTCCAAATCCCCAATTTTCCAACTAAGTGTTGAAGCCTCCTTGAGAGACGACCTAGGTTGTGCTTTTATTTCATTTTTGGTGCAACTTAGCACTTTATAAATTTTAATTTGTTTGTGAGTTGCGACGCTCACATCACAAGTCAAGTACAAGAAGAAGCTCTTCTATGAGCTTTAGTACACATCTATTCTTTACTATATTTATAGACACATGTATATAACTAAGTACAACAGATACGAGTCTCCACTGCTAAACTACTAAAATTCCAATTCAGTCTTTCTTGTAGGGGCTCCATTGATCGTTGGAATCAACCTGGAGACAACACGAAAACAAACATACAGGGGTAAGAATTCTAAAATTCTCAATAGGGTATCCCCAAAGTTCAAAAACTATTCTTTCGAAGTGGGTTTATTTTAATTACTCAACCACTTAATGTACATATGTCATACTGCTCAACGTTTTCAATCACTTAACATGTGCATGTCATAGTACTTAACATCATGGAAGCTTATTCTCAACCTTTCATGCCCTCAGTACATCATAAGGCATGCCCTTTACAGATAAAAGGGGACCTTTTCGTGCTTTTTGCACACTACAAGGGACCTTCCCGTGCCCTTTATAAATAAAAGGGGACCTTCCCGTGCCTTTTATAAACAAAAGGGGACCTTTTTCTACTTAGCATATACATCATCATCAAGCTCATATAAACATCCATTCACAATATAATTTTTAATCACGTCTCATAAACCAATCTTTTATGTTGCTAGCTTGCACTCACATACATTATACTTGAATTAAAAGGATATTATCTCATCAATTCCATGCTTGAGTTTACTTTCCAGCACCTTGGCAGATTTTATGCCATTATAGCACAAACTTATTTGCACATCAAATATTCAATTCAGAGTCTATAAAAATTATCCAAGATACTCCAATGTGTCTACAAAGTTCCATAAAATGTTTAGAACAAAAAGAGTTCTCTAACTATGTTAACAAAATTCTACAAATTCAGAGGTTAGACACCCCCTATTCATAACCAATAGCCATAGTTTCCAATTTTATTACCCTATCAAATAATCATATCAAATCATACAAAAATTCAGGGTTGGAGTTCAATATGTCCTCAACACCCTATACAAATTCCAAGTGATAATTCAATCATTTGATATGGTAAATTAGCAAAATTTACATCTTCTATTCCAATATTTTAGGCAGCACATAGAACACTTCGGTTTTTGATTTTTCAAACATAGAAAAAGTGCCCAGAATGACTCCAAAATTTTACTAGAGATACCTTAACATGTTAGCTATCCCATAAAATTTTCAACTGAATCCAAGATCTCTAAGTAATTCAGAAAATTCGACCAAATTCACTGCTTGCTTCAAACTGGGATTTTCCAGCAACAATGTTGAAGCAACATGAATTTTTTTCAAGTAGAGAAAGTCCTTAACATGACCCAAGAAAAATCATGAAGTTGGCTTAGGATGTTAAATTCAACATATAATTTTTCTATATCACAAAAATATCCATAATTACCCCAGAAAATTTGTGAAAAATCCCTACCCAGGAGAAATTTGAAAATCGAGCAACATATCACAAAATTCCTTTTGACAAAAATGATTTCTAGCATCATCCAAACACTCCACCAAATTAAACACATCAATATCTATCTATCATCAATCAATACATCCAGAAAATTCCAACCAATTCAATTAGAAACATTCAAAGCAAAATTGAAAAGTAAGAGAACAAATAAAGCCTTACTTTTGGTGACTTAGTGGATCCTTGGCTCCAAGGTGCTCCAAGGTAGATTCCTTCCACTTCAAAGTACCCAAACCCACACAAAACCCTTCCTTAGGCAGAGAAGTATGAGGTATCAAAGTAAGGAATTGAAATTTCAATCAATTAGTTTGGTAGATCTTGATGAGAGGAAGAAGTTTAGTGAAGGAAGCTTGAGGATTTAGCAAGTCTAGGTTAGGATTTTTGAGGTTTGAATCTTGTTTTGATGTTATTGAAGAAAAAAAAATGGAGGCTGTTTGGTTATCTATGATAGTCGAACATGAAATGTTTGGAGTGATAAGGTTGGTATTAATTCTTGTCTTATGATAGGTTGAATAATTATATATGTAAAGTATAGATTTCTTTCTTTGAAAGAAAATAAAAAGACGGATGGCTAGGATTTAATCTTGTTAGTCAAGATTAAATCTTGGCCATCCAGTTGGCCTTAATGGATAGCCTTGACCCAATCTTAAAGATTAAATTATCTTTCGGTGTTAAAAATCGCACATTGAAATTCTACTGAATTGGTAAAACACCATACCTGTGTAATCAAATAATGCCTAAAAATTAATTCTAGGTATGAAATCTTTATTTCTACCCATTTCTAATCTTAATCCTACAATTTATCAGCTCCGGGAATCTCCGGGCCCCAATTATAGGGTTTCAGTTATCCCGACGAACCCATGGGGCCCGCAAGGTACTATTCATATTTTTTTTTTACAAATCTATTAGATAGTCCTCGTCATTGTTAAAACTATCAGATTTTTGAAATTACGACTAATAAAGCTCAAATTAATTTTTAAATAATTTTTAGGGTGTTACAGTTCCGCTACTGACTTCTACAACTGTCACTCCCGGGAGGGAGGAAGGTAACCAATCTAACGGGCCAGCTTGTCGAGTGTGGCAAGATGATGGGTAGGTCGGATGTGAGCACCTCGGCATGGTTGAGTGGCTCCCTTATGAACATGCTAAACTTCTCGCATGGGCTGTGTCACCGTAGCCTCTCCCTCGCTACTACCCCCTATCTCCATGGAAACAGTGGGAGCAGAACCATCAAAAGAAAGCCGAGTGGGTGAATCCTCGGAAGGGTCTGACAATGTTCCAATCTGACGAGGGGTTGACCCAGCTATGTAGATGAAAAATTCAAGGATGGGTAAAGCAACTAGTGAGTATAGGGAATTTGCTCCGCACGCGGTCGGGCTCGCTTGAAGATGACATCATCAACAAAAGGGGCAGTAGTGGAAAATCTAAAACTAGTAACCGGGTGCGTAAAAGGGCAATCCAAAAAGACAAACAGGCGGACGGCACAATGACCAACAAAGTGATAAGACTGGGGGACAAGATCGAAGTGCATCTCCCAGGTGGGAGTGTTAACGTGTATCACAAATGTCGCCATCTACCTTTGAAGACGAGACAGAAAAGAAAGAAAGATGGAATGAGAAACTCATACAAGAATCTCGGTAAGGCTTTTGCCTCCTATCATGTGTCATCATCTACGTCCTCAGGAACCTCGGGTTTCATTATGAAATAGTGGGCATCTATATATGAGATTCATTTATATACTATATTATTATTAATATGTCTATTATTCTACATATTTATATTTAATTCATATTTAATATATTTATTATTTTATATATTTATACACATTAAATGGGTTACTCGGGACTCGAACCCGAAACTAGTCGGATGGAGAAGAAATTTGATTTGTTAATGAATCTAAATAGTAAAAAAAATAATATTACAAAGTGTTATTAAAAATGTCGAAGTTATAGCATGTGTGTATACCATAGTAAAGAAGTCATATGTTTAGAAAATCTATTCTATTTTTTTTTCTTTTTTCTTTAGGTTAAAAAAAAAGTGAATTCAGATTAATCTAGATGGAAAATAGCATTATCAATATTCAATGTGTATGAGCTTGCCTTACAAATCTCAAATCCTATTGAGAGGTCTACTAGAGATCAGAAATTGCTAAAGGAAGAGCAAGATGTTTCTTTTGTTCTTTCTGGGAGATCAAAAAATAAAGAAATGGTTAATATGTTCAAGATAATTATGTATTTACAAAATACTGTCTCAATTCATCCTATTTCATCAGATCCGAGATAGGATCTAGTTCTGAAGGATGAACTGGACAGGTCTAATAAGATTTCATTCTTGAACAAAAATCCATTTTTTGGTTTATTTCATCTATTCTATGACCGAAACAAGGGGGATACATGTTACACCATGATTTTGAATTAGAAGAAAGATGTCAAGAAATGACAAATCTATTCACTCTATCAATAAGCAAGCCAGATCTGGTGTATTATAAGGGATTTGCCTTTTCTATTGATTCCTCCAGATTGGATCAAAAACAATTCTTGAATGAGGTATTCAACTCTAGGGATGAATCGAAAAATAAATCTTTATTGGTTCTACCTACTCTTTTTTATGAAGAGAATGAATCAAAATTCCATTCTTTGTTGTTAAATATTAAAACAGAAACTCAAAAAAAAATGACAATAAGAATTCGTATTGAAATTAAACCATTCTAATGAAAATAAAATAATATATATTTATAAATATTTATATAATATTTATATATAAATAATAAAATTTAGATATATCTATATTTAAATAGAATAATAATAGTAATAGAATAAGAATAATGATAATATTAGAAAAAAGATAATAATATAATAATCTAATCCATTTTATTATTTTTGTCTTATATTTATATAAATTTTATATTTATAAATAATAATCTTATATATATATATATATAATAATCTAATCCATTTTCTTATAAATTCATTTAATTCAAATAATTCTGATAGAATTCCTTTCATTCTTTACTATAATCTTCATACTTAAATACCGTTACTGTATAGCTAGATTTTGTTGTGAAAGACCTATTACTAGATATTTCATGGGTAGAGCCAAAGAGTGTGAACTGTAATTTTTAACAAAAATATTGATTAAACAGAGGAAAAGGCTCCGGTGTATAGAGAGGATCTCACCGTTTTAAAAGTAATCATAGAAAAAATGGAACCCACAATTTCTTTTTCCTTTCCTAGTCTATTAATAACAAAAATGGATTCTTCCAATCTATAAAGTAAGAATTTCAATGGCTTTTGCAACTATAACCTTCCCAACCATGATTTTTTTCTTTTGATTTTGAAGTATTTAACTTTGAAATAAGAGAGTGTATTGAGAAAAAACATAGTAAAGTAAATAAAAGAGGGAATGCTTAACGCATTAGCTACAGCATTGCACGGGTTGATACACACAGTGCCTAGTATCCATTGTTTATGGCTAGGACTATTGGGGTATCTAATCCCATTCCCTCCCCTAGCTTTCGTCTCTTAGTGTCAGTGTCGGCCCAGTAGAGTGCTTTTGTTGTTGGTGTTCTTTCCTATCTCTACGCATTTCGCTGTTCCACCAGAAATTCCCTCTGCCCCTGCCGTACTCCAGCTTAGTAGTTTCCACCACCTGTCCAGGGTTGAGCCTTGGAATTTGACGATGAAAGATTTCCTTATTCATTAAAAAAAAAGAGACTAAATATTCGAACTAGAATTAGTTTACTGTATTATCATTCATTAGAAATAGAATGGTAACAATTACTTATTAGAATTCAAAATTTCATTTTCTAATAAGAATTCTACGATTCCTTAGTTTTTTAATTTATAAAAAAAACTCTATTCTTCTTTCAAATACAAATATTAAAGCTGGAGTTTTATGAAAAAAAAACAATACAAAGCCCCTTATTGGATTTGAACCGATGACTTATGCCTTACCATGGCGTTACTTTACCACTAAGTTAAAAGGGTTCTACTTAATTCAATTCCTGAACCTGCCCTTAGTATCGAAATGGGTTCCTTACAAGAAAGAGTTACCTCTACCAAAAAGGGGTCCATAACTTCTATTCAAGCAGTTTATGTACCTGCAGGCGATTTGACTGACCTTGCCCCTACCATGACGTTTGCACATTTAGATGTTACTATCGTACTATCAAGAGGATTGGCTGCCAAAGGTATCTATCAAGCAGTGGATCCTTTAGATTCAATGTCAACTATTCTCCAACCTCGAATCGTTGGTGAAGAACAATATGAAATTGTGCAAAGAGTGAAACAAACTTTACAACGTTACAAAGAACTTCAAGACATTATAGCTATCCTTGGATTAGACGAATTATCAAAAGTGGATCGTTTAACTGTAGAAAGAGCACAGAAAATTGAGCGTTATATAGATTCTTCAATCTCTCGATAAAAAGAAATATGACCGACTCATTAAAATTGTTGTAATCTTTCGCATTCTGCTAGGGAAGAAAGTAGAAAAATGATGAAACCTATAGGTTGACGCCACAAATTCCATCCCCAAAAATCATATTTTGATTGTGCATCAACTATATCAACTGTACTTAAACTGTTAGATAATCCTAGTCAATGATAACATTACTGTCCCATCGCTATTACAAAATCGTACATGAGATTTTCACCTCGTACGGCTCCTCGAAAGTCTTAAATACATCTAAGGACCAGGCCGATTGTTTGTCTTTTGCTATATCCCTAAGATGGGCATAAAGAAGCTAAATGAAATAAGTTCCTTTTTTACATATATTTACGAAGCACTTCCTTAAGTTTCTATTTTTGAGAGAAAAAGAAATCGAATAGGAGAATAAGCAAAAATACCACTTGATAAATACTTTTGATTTATCAATTAATCATTATAGATGAACAAAAATATAGTGACATAGGTAAGAAATAAATTCATCACTTGTGACATCTACCCATCCGGTAATTCACAAAATAAACAAATTTTTGAACAATTGTGGATTGAGTAAACTAATCCAATAAAGATTTTTATTTTATTATTTATATTCTATTTATTTATTTTAAAGAATATTTCTATTTCTTGTTTATATTCTAAACTATTTATATTCAAAATAAGAAATATTTAAAATAATTAGAAATATAAAATTCAAATAATAATAATGTGAAATAATAATAATAAAATAATGAAAATAATAATGAATATTAACAAAAAATAAAAAACCATCTTCGAATAATAATCTAATCCATTTTATTATTTTTTTCCTAATATTATTATTATTTTTATTCTATTAATATTATTATTCTATTTAAATATAGATATATCAAAATTTTATTATTTATATATAAATATATAATTTAGAATAGAGATAGAAATATATAAATAATAATATATACATAAATATTCATAAATATATATTATTTTATTTTCATTAGAATAGTTCAATTTCAATACGAATTGTTCTTTTTTTTTATTTCGAGTTTATGCTTTGATTTTTAACAACGAGAAATGGTTTCTGTAGTTTATTCTCTAGTTATTCCTTACCTTAGGACTAAATTTGTTATCGGGCAGTTAAAATTGTAACAAGGGTACCTAAAGCTATTCCTATAATAGGATCTTCTTTCATGGAGTTATTACGGGGAAGTGCTAGTGTAGGACAATCGACCTTGACTCGTTTTTATAGTTTACATACTTTTGTATTACCTCTTCTTACTGTTGTATTTATATTAATGCACTTTCCAATTATATGTAAGCAAGGCATTTCCAGTCCTTTATAAAGAATATGGATCATAGATATTTGTAATTAATCATTTATTATTTTGGGGAGGAACAAAAGTATTTAATTGCTACAACTATGGATTATTAAAAATAATAAGACATGTATTTGGATATTTACCTTCAACTGAACACTTAACAAAATTATAGTCTTTTTTTATTTGACATACACGAATAATTGAAGGGGATTCTCCGAAGAAAAAATGGATTATGGGAGTGTGTGACTTTAACTATTGATTGGAATGTGCATATAGATGACTTTTTCTTATCTGCCACATTTGAATTTGCAATAAAATATGTCTTTGTTGCAACCATCATGCAAGCCCCCCACAGAGGATAGGCTGGTTCGCTTGAAGAGACTCTTTTCTATGATCAGACTCGATCATGTCTTGCATGAACTGGCTCCGTAAGATCTAGTAAAATAAGTGATGTGGTAGAATATGGATTTTGTCTTATCTATTTCACTTAACTTAATAGTATGGAGATGCATTCATTTCCTATGCATTGACTCGATTTATGTATCGGAGTGAAACAAGTAGATCTAAAGAAGAACAGGGGTTAGATTCTATTTGTAACAAGTAAATCCTTTGTATGTAAAAAGTCCCAATTTTTTTGAGGGGGGATAACAATCGTAAGGTTTGAGATGGTGACTCATTATTTCGATGAAAAATTTCTTCGGCCAGAAGAAGATTTTGTAAACACTTACTCGAAATCTCACTTATCAGATTCCATTATGGAAGACATAATTTTTTCTAAAGAATTCACCATGATATCTGATCCATGCATAATATCATAAAAAATGAATACAAATTTATGACTGCTACTTAGTATCGGTAATAGGTCTGAAAAAGTATCTAAAAATATTAAATTTAGATATTTGTACCCTGTCGAAACAAGGAACCATGGTACATATGTTTGGAATATAATCCATTTGGAGAGAGTTGAAAAAGTACAATCTCATTGAAAAGTTCTATACATCTGCCTTTTCTCAAGGCATTTTTTTAGACAAGGACTCCATTTTTCCTCCTTTCGGATTCGGATGGTAAATATTTCTCAGAACATGGAGTATGAATCAAACCCATATTTGAATTAAAATTGAGATAGTGATGTAAGTTCTTCCTTTTTGAATCAGGTAGATTCATATATGAAAGAGGTTGACAATAAGTTCTTTCAAAATTGACTATTTATCCCTCTGTTAGAGGTGTTCCAGAAATGTCTGCGAACTAGTAAATAGCTCTACGAATGAATGGATCGAATCGAATTGGAAAATGGAAAGATTTGTACACGTTATACCCTTTGTCACCACTTTGCGGAAAATCGTTAGGTATCAATATGTTAGATACCTGTGACTCGATTAGTGGAAAGGGCCTGTATCAATAATTATGATTTTACATATGGACAATTCCTCAATATCTTGTTCATTCGAAGAAAATATTTTATTTGTATGGTGGTAATTATTTTGAGGCCCACCTATTTTTAGCATGAATCTTAATGTATGAATACAACATGCTAAATCATGAATGCATGTCAATGCCACAAGCAAGATATCATACAAATCATATTAAATGAGCACAACATAAAGAATGTAAACTCTTCTAGTATGATCTTTTTCTCATTAATCTTTTAGGTGACTTAAACTTCTCATTCTCTTTTCCATGGGGGCCACCCTAATACTCACTCCTTTGCGAGTTCTAGGTTATGAGCTCATACCTAACTGGTCGTTACTAGTCTAAACTTATCCTCTCAATAAGCTAATTCCCAACTCCTAGAGTGCAAGATAGGGAGCATAGGATCACCTTTCATAACCTTTAATTCAGGGAGTCTAAAGGATCACCTTATTGGATCACCTCTCATAACCTTTAATTTGGGGAGTCTAGATGATCATTTCCATGTGTTTTATGTCAGCTTAACCTTAGCATGTTATCTAGAGATACAATATATGAACATATCATAACTTATCATTTAATATCTCATACTCATAAAACACTTAAGTCATGTACCTCAATTATTCAAGCATAATCATAACATGCCACAATATATCATGTAATTGATCACATAAGCATGCATCATATTCTTTGCATATATCCATATCAATCAATATCTCATACCAGTAAATATGTTGCTACCCAGTATGCCAGAATTCAAAGACCGGACTCAGCTAATGCATATGATATGCTCAATAGGATATATAAAACTTACTAGAGATCATCATTGACATAATTCAAAGATCAAGTATGCATAGTCATCAATTTATATTATTTCAAATGGAAACACACTTATTTGAACATTTCTGGTTCTGGTAATCGATTACATGAGCTGGTAATCAATTACACAGTTCAATTTTTCAAAACAGACATGGTCAAGCTACTAGTAATCGATTACATGGGCTGTGTAATTGATTACCAGTGTTAAATTTTTGAAATATACATGATCAACTAGCTAGTAATCGATTACATAGGCTGTGTAATCGATTACCAGTGTTAAAAACACATTTCTGGGCATAAAGAAACATCTTGGTAATTGATTACAGTATGTGGTAATCGATTACCTAATGATGAAATTTTCTTAGGATAGTCCTTAGCCTCCAAAGACTATAGGGTGTACAACAAGAGAACACTATGCGTAGAAGATATTATCCACATCAAGTTCAAGGAGCTCATGAAGAACTTTATTAATGATCTTGAAAAGTTGGAATAAAACCTCGAGAAGCTGAACCTCAAGGAACCTTTAGAAATCAAGCAGATGAAAGTGTAACCTTTAGAAAGTAAGCTCCAGAACATGGACTCTTCAGAAAACTTACTCAGAACTCCAAAGCCCTCAGAAAATGATATCTCTAAGCATGAATAAGAGCAATTTGAAGATGAAAGAGAAGCTAAAGGACTTCAGGGTTATAGAAACTACAAAGGAGTTTATTATCTAAAGCAGTTTCTGAAAATAAAGTTCTAAGAGACATTTTAAAGGGTGTGAGAACAAGATCCTCCCTTAGAAATGTATCCAACTATGCTTTCATTTCCACCATCAAGTCTGATTCTATATATACAAGAGGAAATAGACCAGTTTGAGAAAAGCAAAGTTTGGACACTCATTGAAAAGCCCAAATAGAAGACCATCATAAAAAAAATGGGTGTTCCGAAACAAGCTTGATAAAGCTGGAAAAGTTATTAGGTACAAAGCAAGGTTGGTTGCACTAGGTTATAATCAACAAGAAGAAATTGATTATAATGAAACCCTTACACCCATAGCTAGGCTTGAAGCCATAAGAATGCTACTTGCTTTTATTGCCTTCAGGGGATTTACTCTTTACCAGATGAATATTAAGTCTACGTTCCTAAATGGATTCCTCTTTGAGGAAGTATATGTGAAGCAGCCTCCTGGTTTCGAGAGTGAAAAATTTCCCAACCATGTCTTCAAGCTAGCAAAGGCACTTTACAGTTTGAAACAAGCTCCCCAAGCTTGGTATGAAAGGCTAAGTACATTTTTACTGAAGAAAGAATTCAAGAGAGGTAATGTTGACCTAACCCTATTTACTTTTGACAAAAATAATCACTTTCTGATAGTTCAAATATATGGTGATGACATTATATTTGGTACCAGTGATCATTCCCTCTGTGAAAAGTTTTCAAAATTAATACAAGTGAATTTGAAATGAGTGTGATGGATAAACTCAAGTTTTTCCTTGGTCTTCAAATAAAATAATAAAAGTAAGGAACCTTGCTCCATTAAGAGAAGTATACAAAAAGCTACTGAAAAAGTTTAATATAGATCAAGCCAAACCTATAAGTACCACCATGTATCCATCTCAAGTCATTGATGCTTATGAGAATGGTGAAATGGTATCAGAAAGCAATTATAGAGGAATGATTGTTTCACTTCTGTATCTTATAGCAAGTAGACTAGATATTCAATTAAATGTGAGAATTTGTGCTAGATTCCAATCTAACCTAAAACAATCACACTTAAATGTTGTCAAAAGAATTTTAGGATATTTATCCGATACTACTAATCTTGGCTTATGGTATGAGAAAAGTACATCTTGTGAGATTGTAAGGTACTCTGATGCTGAATTTGCTAGAGACAAAAAGAGAAAAAGCTCTAGTGGATGCTGCTATTTCTTTGGAAAGATCCTAATCACATGGTTGCGCATAAAGCAAAATGTAACATCCAAGATGTAACATCCCCTGTTGCTTTATGGATTGACTATTATCCCCACAAACTAACACGGGTCTTTCGGTGTGCTTTGTCCTCACTGACACACTTCCTAGGAAAACTTCCCAGGAGGTCATCCATCCCAAAATTGCTCTAAGTCAAGCATGCTTAACTGTGGAGTTCTTTAGTAATGGGCTACTAAAAAGAAGATACATCTTGTTGGTATAGGTAGTACAAATCAATTCTTATAAGTCTTCCTTAATTGTATAGTCTCATACCTACACAGTTTCAGGATCCCTCTCATTTAGGTGTGTAATTGATTCTACCAAGAGCTGCTCCTTGTCCGTGCATTCTTACACCGACAATCACTCCTCGACTTCAACACCAGGGGTTACATGAAAAATTATTTAAAAAATAATTTGAACTTTATTAGTGAGAATTTGAAAAATCTAACAGTTTTAGCAATGATAAGGACAGTCCAATGAATGTGTTGTAACACTCTAAAAATTAGTTAAAAATTAATTTGAGTTTTATTAGTCATAATTTCAAAAATCTGACAGTCATAATTTCAAATTTCGAACCAAGGTGAATAGTAACCTGCGGGCCCCACGAGCCTGTCGGGATAGCTGAAACCCTATAATTGGGGACCGGAAGTGCCCAAAACTAAGAAAATAGAGGATTAAGGTTAGAAATAGTTAGAGATGACGATTTTATACCTGGAAAATAATTTTGGGTAATGTTTGATTACTCGGGTACGATGTTATTCCCGTTCGGTAGAATTTCGGTGTACGATTCTAACACCGAAAAAACTACTTGCTCCCTAAGTTAAAGTGAACCACTTATCTTGTGCCAAGTGGATAGCCAAGATTCATTCTTTGACTAATAAATCAAATCCTAGCCATCCATTTTACTATCTTTAAGAATTCTCCTCTTACATTATAATAATTAAGCTTCCTTTACAAGCTTCTTACAAGAATTATAAAACCAACTTCTCCACCAAGCTATTGACCATTTCAGACAGCAAGAGAGAAGGAGAGATAGCCACCATTTCCATTCTCAAAAGCTTCATCTTGCATTCTAATCTCAAGAACACTAGCCTAAAGTTGTTAAAACTTCAAAGTTCCTTCACTAAACTTGTTCTACACCTCAATCCCTACAAATCTAACTGATGAAAATCTCAATTCCTCACCAATCTTTACCTTGCTATCTCATACCACTAATTTAGGAAGGATTTATGGTTGATTTGGGAGCTTTGAAGTGGAAGGGACTAATCTTGGAGCACCTTAGAGCCAAGGGTTTATTTGATACCAAAAGTAGGGTTTTATTTGTTCTCTTTTCTTTCCAATTTTTCTTTGATTATTTCTGATTGAATTGGCTAGAATTTTCTAGGTGTATTAGTTAATAATAGATAGATATTGATGTGTTTCATTTTTGCTAAAGAGAAGTTGAAACATGCATGCTGGATTTTCGATTTTGTTCCAGGAAGTAACTAATCACGACTTTTCTAGCACCACTGTAGGCATTTTTGTGAGCTAGAAAAAAAATATACGCTGAAGCTAACATCCTAGGCTAAGAAAAAATCATGAACCGAGACTATATAGGTAATACTATTTGGATTTTTGGTCTTGAAGCTGTGAATTTTGCTACCATGCCAAATGATTGAATTATCACTTGAAATTTTTACAGGATATTGAGGACATATTGAAGTACAATCTTGAATTTTTGCATGATTTTATATGATCATTTGATAGGGTAATAAAATTATGGACTATAGATGTTTGATGGGTTGTATTTATGTAGCCATTTTATATCTTAACTCCAAATATTTTGCATTTAAATTATTCTCAAGTGGTATTTAATTGGTGAATCTAGACTTTGTCATCATTTTATATTGTTGAGTAATTCCATGACTTTTGGCACCATTTGCAAGTAAATAATTGTTTCTGAGAATCACTTGTGCTTTTAACCTTTTTGCATGAGCAATGTTGAGCAATAGAACTCTCTGTTGGTGTGTCAAAGTAAGAAAAGGGACTCAGGAGCTTCAGTAAAGGGACTCAACACATGGAATAGCATGGCTAGGACTGCTATAGCGGTCCCCAACCGCTATAGTGGTCATAAGTGACATTAGCTTCACATTTTCACGTGATTTACTTCAGCTGTGTCATTTGAAAAACATAACATTTTCTCTTTAGGTATGATTGGAAAACAAAGAGGAAGAGTCGTAACGTAGTTTTTATTTTTAGGCTTTTGAAGTTTTATTTTCTCTGACTAGAATTCTCTCCCACTCTCGCTCTAGGTTTAGAGTTCTTAGTCAGTTTTCGATTTCAATTTCTGGATTGTAATTTACCCTTTTCTTCATACTACGATTGAGGCACTCCCCATATGGAGGAGTAAACCCCTTTACTATGCATAGGGATGACTGAAGATCAAATTTTTTCTTGAGGTTCCTAATTTCAATGCAGTTCATGGTTGGTTTTTCGTTCTTGTTGCTTTCACTTTTAAATATCAATTTTGATAATTTTTGTGATTATGTTCTTAGGAGTTGTTGATTGTGTATTCGTTTACATGCATAATCTGGATACCATTGGGGTGTTAGGTCAATTGATTTGATTATTTCCAACTTTTTTAGGAATTAGGCCACCGCAATTGATTATTAAACTGGCATAGGTTTGTAGGGTCATGATCATGATCAATAGTTCTTGTGTTAGTTGAACCCTTAGCGGAAGGACGTTCGTATGACTGTTAAGTAGAATTGCATTGTCTTTTGTGTGAAAGCGTAATTTACGTAGATTGTCACCACTATGAATTTTCATTTGAACTGATGATAGAACAATTCTTGATCTGAAGGAATCTTTGTGCAGGTAAACTTCGCATTATAATTTTTTTCTCAAATTAATTTGCTTTCAACAAATTCAAAAACCCCCAATTTTCTAGAATCAATTACAACGCTTCCATGTGAGATGACTTGGATCACACTTTTGCTGCATTTTTGGTGCAATTCAGTCACAAAAACTATTTTAAATTTGTTACGGGTAGCGACAATCTGCACCAAATTTTGGCACCATTGCCAGGGAAGTGGTGCTAATTGATTCTTTTTTTATTATTCTGTCAACTTCTTTTTTATTTATTTTCATTTTTCTTTTATTTATTTATTTTATTTTATTCTTTATTTATTAATTTCCTTTATTGTCTTTATTTTTTTAAAAAAATATACTTAGTTCTATTTAATTTAAATTTTATTTATTTTCTCTTTGTTCTCTAGTGTATTGGATTGTTGCCAATAATTTAATTGTATGACCCGCTCCTTTCCTAATTTTCCTATCTTACGATTAATCCAGATATTGAAAAAACTACCAAAAGGCTTAGGAAGGCTGCGAAGGAAAAAGTTAATTTATCAAGCAACCCCTCTTCTTCTGATACAACTAAGGAATTTAATAATTCTTCTTTTTATTCTCCTGAACTTTCTGATCCTGCTGCTAATGTTTCAGGTAACATGGGTGAAGTTAACAGGACCTTGAAAGAGCTCACTACCTAAGACTTAAATTACCAACCATTGGGGATCATCTACCCTGAATAGGGAGGTGACTTTGAGCTTAAATCGGGACTCTTACACCATATGCCTAAGTTCCATGGGTTGTCTGGGGAAGACCCACACAAACACCTCAAGCAATTCCATGTGATTTGTGTGATGATGAAGCCTCAAAAGGTGATGAAGGACCAAATCAAGCTGAGGGCCTTCCTGTTTTCCCTTGAAAGAGCTATCAAGGACTGGTTCTTTTACATCCCCCATGGGACAATTGATAGCTGGGCCAACATGTAGCATATATTCTTGGTGAAGTTTTTCCTAGCTTCCAGAGCAGCTACTATAAAAAAAAATACATTTACGGCATTTGGCAGCTGTAGGGTGAATCTCTCTATGAGTATTGGAAGAGGTTTAAGAGGTTGTGTGCTAGCTGCCCCTAGCACCATATTTTAGAGCAACTTCTAATCCAGTATTTTTATGAGGGACTGCTGGTTATAGAGAAAAGCATGATTGATGCTGCTAGTAGAGGTTCCTTAGTTGATAAGACCCTTGTTGCAGCTACACTTTTGGTTGAGAACATGGCAGAGAACTCTCAATAGTTTGGGTCAAGAGCTGGCAATAGTACATGTCAGGTAGGTGAAGTTTCTTCGGTCGAGAGCAGCAGGGTGGAGAAGAAATTGGATGAGCTTACAGAATTTCTAAAACAAATTGCACTAAACCAAGCTCCTCAAGTTAAGGCAGTACTGGTATATGGCATTTTCTCTTGCGAGTCACACACTTCAGACATGTGCCCTTAGTTGCAGGAAGATCGTACCTCAGTGGCAGCTGGTAATATATTTCCTGGTAAACCTCAAAATCAGGGTAGAGAGTAGGGGTACAATTCATATAGTAGCATTGACAACCTCGGTTGGAGAGATCACCCTAACTTTAGGTGGAACAGTGCTCCTCAGCATCTACAACAAGAATATGTTCCACCATATAGAGGCAGCAACACAGCCAGCCTGTATTCTACTCACCGCCTATCCCATAGCTTCCCAGCCCCCAGCCACCTCCAACACTACCTGCACTTCCTACCTCTTCAAAAGCCCCAAGGCAAGAGATAATGAAAATGATGATTGAGACACGGAGAAAATAGCAACAAGCAATGCAAGAGATGAGAAATGCAATTGCCCCCAAACCAATGCACATGCTAAAGTGCCTAACCGGGAAATTAAGAGGATCCTGGAGAAAATTGTGAAGCCTAACTAGAAGGACTGGAGTATAAGGTTGGATGATGCTCTGTAGACTTACTGCAAAGCCTACAGAATACCCATTGGGATGAGTCCCTTTTGACTTGTATTTGGAAAGGCATGTCATTCGCCCGTGGAGATGATGCATCAGGCTTACTGGGCTATTAAGTAGTGTAACATGGATTTGGGAAGGGCAAGTAAAGCCCAGAAGTTGCAGTTGCAAGAGTTGGAACAGTTAAGGTTTGAAGCCTATGAGAACTCTCATTTGTATAAGGAGAGAACTAAGGTGTTCTATGATCGAAATACTTTGAGGAAAGAGTTCCATGAGGGCCAACTAGTGTAACGCCCCAATTTTTACTGCTATGTAAAAATTACCAAAATGCTCCTAGGTAATTTTTACACGTAATTCGAGGTCAAATAATCCTCAATAAAGGAATATGACATTAGAGAAATATCATAGGAGACTTGATTAGCGATTCGTGCGAAAGTCGCAAACCTCGATTTTTCTATACGTGTAAAATGACCAAAATGTCCCTGAGGTCATTTTTACCTAGAAATCAAGGATAACAAATCTAAATTATCTTTGAGGGGTTAATTTTATGCCTGATAGGGATTATATGTGCCTTAGAGGTAAAAATCTCAATTCTCAATTTTTACCGTAAGTAAAATTACCATTTTATCCCTGCAATAATTTTTCATGAAATTATATAATCTTTAAACTCGATTTTCACCCAAAGGTTCAAAATGACTATTTTAAGTATGATTTGAGATTGTCCAATACTTACACGGAGTTTTTATATGAAATTACCTTTCTACCCCTAGTTGTGATAAATAGGTTTACTTGTGTAATTAAGATAGTATTAAAGCTCTATTTGAATTCAAATTGATTTTATTCATTAACCTTGAGTTTAAAATTAATTACCCAAGGTTAAAAATAATTACTAAGGTAATTAGAGTCTAAAATTACCTAAGGTAAAATTAAATTATCTTTTCTTAATTATGAAAGCTCATAAAATTAGTGATAATTGAGATCAAAGTTAAGATTTTGGTTTAGGTAAAATATTGTACATTTACATTTTCTTATTCTAAGTTTAGAACCTATATTACAAATTAATTTTTTACTCATTTGAAATTAACCTCATTTACTAGTATATGATTTCTCTTTTTACCTTGTCTTGTATTGACCTAAACACTTAACCTGTTACCATTTTCACTAATCTATCAATTCCTAATCTTTTACCTAAGTAAATACACATCTAATACATGATTTACCAATTATAAAACATTACCAATCTGATCCTAAAGGAATCAGAAACCAACGGCCAACTTGTCTCCTTTTCACCATATTTTAATTGTTTTTTCAACAAAGAAACATATCCAACCATAACACCATACCTTTAGCTTTCTTTTGCATTATTTTTGGCTGTTTATTCAAAAGAAAACCCGCTCATTTCAGCCATGATGTGATCAGTAACAATGTCTCCCATTAGCATCATATTTTAGTGTTTTCATCTATTATGCATGAACCAAATTATTACAAGAATAAAAACATTCTTTTTCCATGTTTTCTTTAATTGAAAATGAACTAAAAACTCCATTTTTTCCAGCCACAAGGCAGCTGCCATACAGCCCTCCTTGGCCTATAAATATGAGCTCTTCCATTGCCTAAATGCACACACAAACATTCCTAGCCTTAGCATTTTCTTACTTGATAGTTTTCTTACTCAAAGTTTGCTCAAAGTTCTCTAATTCTCTCAATACTTCAAGCTTTCTTCTTCTTCCTCATTCACACTCAAGAGACTCTATTCCCAACCTCTAATCAAGTTCTAAACCTCAAGCATACATATTCCAACCATAAATCAACTCCTAAACACATAACCTTCCTATTATCAAGCACAAAAACACAAGAAAAATCCTTCCTCCATTTGCTTTACTCTTGGCTGAATTTCAAGGACATATCAAGGACATATTTTCTTCTCCTAACTTCTCTAAAGATCAAGCATTATCTTTTGATAACAAGAAACAACTTGGTAGGGATTTTATTTCATGTTCTTTCTTTGTTCTTCCTTTATAATTTCGGTTTATATGGTTTGATAATGACCATGGCTTGATGATGAGGAATCATGGTGGTGGTTTTGAATCCATTATTTAAATGACCTCTAAAGCCCAAGGTTTAATTCTTGATGTTAAAATATTAACAAAGGAATTACTAAGTTTTGAATTTTAAGCTTAACAAGATATACAAATGAACTAGCATCCATATTTATGTTTCAAGTTCTTGCACATCATATTTATATTTCAAGCTTTACATAATCATATTTATATTTCAAGTTATCACTTTAATTCTTGAAGATAATAATATGAACTTGCATATTCATATTTACATTTCAAGTTATCACCTAAATCATAAAGATCTAAGAATGAATTTGCATATTTATATTTATATTTCAAGCTTTGCATAATCATATTTATATTCCAAGTTATCACTTTAATTCTTGAAGATAATAATATGAACTTGCATACTCATATTTACATTTCAAGTTATCACCTAAATCATAAAGATCTAAGAATGAATTTGCATCTTTATGTTTATATTTCAAGCCTTGCATTTCATATTTATATTTCCAAGTTATCACCTTATAATGATAATAATAAGGTTACAAGACAAGTTTATGATTCTAATCATCACTTAAATTCTAAAGTTCAAGATTTACTTCTTTTATCTTAAATGGTAATTTTGATCATGGACACTTCTCATCTATTTATTTTTGGCCCTTGTATGATTCTGATTTGAAGTTTGTTGTATTTTATTTTTAGGTAAAATCTTGTCTTTAAAGTTGTACAAAGAAATTTTGAAAGACCTAGAAATTGGAAAGAATTAAGAATATGATTTTTCTCATGATTTTAAATGCTAAAGTTTTAGAATTCTGATATAATCTTTTAGAAATTGGAATGGTTACTGATTTGGAATGTTAGATAAGTTTAAATCACTAATAGTTGTTGTAAAAATTGTTTTTAGTGTTTTAGGAAAAACTAGTAACTAAAAAGGATCAAGATTGTGTTCTTATGAAGCTTTTAGAATGCTAATTTTTCTAATCATTGTTTGGCCCTATTAATCACTGTTCACTACTGTTCATTTCTATTCACACACTTGAGGATCACTAATAATTGTCATAAAATTGTTCTTAGCATTTTAGGAAAGTCTAGTAACTAGAAAGGAATAAAATTGTGATTTTACGAAGCTTTAAGGAGACTAATTTTTTGATTCTGTTCAAGGGTTGTTTAAGGATGTTCACATTGTTCACACACTTAGGAATTACTTATATTTGATGTAAAAATTGTTTTTGGTATCATAGACGCATAAAAGGGTAATTACAAGTGTTAGTTTGGGCTGTATTACAAAATGCGGAAAGTTGTGTTTTAAACTATCAATTATGTCATTTCAGCCAAATGATTTTATTTAGAGCTACTAATGATGTTGAATATGTCCATGAGTCCAAAATACCATTTATAAAGTTTAGATAAAGTTTTAGAAATTTTGGTTATTGTTAAATATTAAAAACAAGCGATTCTGCACTTTGACCCCTAAAGTATGTTAAAATTTGGTCTATAGCCCTAAAAGGTTTTTATGATGAGTTTTATATGGTTCTAGTAGTTATATGTCTTTTGAAAGTATTGGTTAATGTTAAAGATCTTTAGTTTGTGAGAATGTGTTAAAAAGAGGTATTTACATTTTGACCCGGAATCTTTGAGAAATTACGATTTGACCCCTTGGGGCTTAAGCGTAAATATTGATAAATTTGATGAGATGAATGTGATTGATATCTCGTGAAGGCTATGTTCATGTGTTGAAATTTATATGGCTTATGGATATATGCAATGAAATATGATGCATGTTATGGTTATGTTTGATTCATTGAGATGTATAAGTTCATGAAGTTTATGAGCATGAAATATTGAAATGATGAAGTTATTTATGTTTGCATATCATATATCATGCCAAGATTAAAGGTGACATAAAACACATGGAAATGATCCTCTAGACTCCCCGAATTAAAGGTTATGAGAGGTGATCCAAATAGAAAGTGATCTTTTGGACTCCCCGAATTAAAGGTTATGAAAGGTGATCCTAATGCCCCTTATCCCGTACCTTAAGAGTCGGGAATTTAACTTATCAAGAGGGATAAGATTACACTAGTGACGACTAGTGAGGTATGAGCTCATAACCTAGAACTCTCGAGAAAAGAGAGAATTATAGGGCGACCCCCAAGGAAAAGAGAATAAAAAAGTTTAAGTCACCTGTAAGAATGATGATCATGATGCTCTTTATATCATATGCATCATTTTATGAATTTTATGATATTATGTATATGATATTGACATGAATCCATGACTAATATATTGCATTCATGATATTAAGATTCATGCTAAAAGATACGGGCCTCGGCTAATGGTATTTATAACTTATTAAATGAACCTTATATATATGTTCACCATTTTCATAATTAAACCCGTGGTTCTTGGGGATGATAACAATGACACTTGTGTTAGAGTCGGGAAGCCCTATTGAGATTCTTGTATAAATTTCTCATCCCTTTTTCCTTTCCGTGTCGTCTCCAGACATGAATGATGGTGTAGTTCGTGATTTACCTTGAGACTGAATGAAGAGCTATGGAGATAAATTTCCTTTGGATATTTGCCTTTAGAGTGATTGTATTTCATATATCAATTTGTATTCTATTGATGGATATATATTGATGTCCTTAAGTTTACAAGACATCACCATTATGATACAGTGATTGATATGTTATTATTATTTGAGTTATGTTATGCCATGGTTGTATTATGTATTTATCCGCTATTTGTTTCTAACATCTCTCTTACGCAGGTAAGATAAATGACGTTAGATATCTAGTATCTTGTGACTCATGTTTTGGTATTTAAAGTTCAAAAAAAAATTTACCCATATTTTCACTAAAGTATTTTTCAAGAAGTTTTGAATCAAAAACTGAAACAAAAAAGGAATAACTAATACTTAACTTAAATATGTCCTAGGCGTGTTGAGTTAAATATTAGGGTGTTACAACTAGTGCTTCTCTACAACTCCCAATTGAAACTGAAGCTCAGGAAGTTGAGGTCTCAGTGGATGGACTTTTCAAGGTCACAAAAGTACATCCCTTCGATGCTATGGAAATTGAGGACCCCAAGTTTAAGTCAATTTTTAAGGTCAATGGGCACCAACTAAAAGTGTACTATGAAATTGCTATGGATCTTGGGGTGAAAGGGAAGTTAAGCTGGTACAGGCCATTAATCGACTTAGGAGAAAGCCTGCACGTCCAACTTATGGACATTAAAGCGAAGGGCTGGGTGGGAGACAACCGATCATTTAATTTTGCTTTTCATTTGTTATTTTTCTTCTCTTTTTATTTATTTGTTACTTCTTTTATTCTCACTATTTGTGGAGTGTGCAGGTATGTAGGCTTCGACAAAAAGAACTGAAGGTGCTGCAGAGCTTTTCACTGTCTCTGGACACCGCTATAGTAGTTACATACCGCTGTAGTGGTCGATACTTTATTGCACAACTCCCAAGGACCGCTAGTGGTAAGGTAAGTAAAAAAAAATAGAGAAAATGCAGCCATGAATGAAATGGTGCATTCCATATAGGAGATGGGCACATAAGGGACCACTATAGCGATTCCTAACCACTATAGTGGTTAGTTGGCCATGGTTAAAATGCAAAAGGAGCGCAGAGAGTTTCTCTGCACAGCACTTTTCTAAACCGCACGCCCTTTTTCCTTATTTCATACTCTCATCCCTGGCCCCCTTCTAATCTTCATCTAATTTCATTTTCTTTTGCAATTTGTAATGGGTTTGTTCTCTTCACATCTTCTTCTACTCCTCTTCTGACTTGATTTTTAATTTTTAAGGTGTTCCTACGTGTTAGTTGGGGGTTTTGAGCACTAATTGTTTTATGCATACTAAGTGTTTGTGAAAATTCCCAAATGAACATTTGCTTCTGCCTTTGGGTTATTTGCTCAGTCTTTGGGCTCCATTTTGTTCACCATTCTTTTGTACTAATTAGTGCCCCTCTAATTGAAATTGCCAACCCCCACTAATTCCCTATGCTTTTCTTATAATTGTGTTGTCCATTCCTTTACTTGTGCATTGTTCCTAATTGTTCAACTCTCATTGGTATTGGATTCGTGCATGTTTCTGCCCTTTTTAGGTATGGCTCCAAAAGCTGACAGAGGTAAGCAGCCCCATGTTGAGGGCAGTGACACTGATGATAACAACCTCCCTGCCCTTAACACCTTCTGATTCATTAATTTCCAAGTGGAGTAGCAATATCTGAAGGTTATCTGACATTCCCCACTTCTGGTAGAGTCACCCTTTGATTTTAGTGGGATAGAGGCCCGTGCTAAGAGGGTCCTCCATGATATTAAGGAGCATGGGTGGAGATTTTTCCTAGAAGCTGTAACACCCCGATTTTTCTGTCCGAGGGAAATGACCAAAATGCCCCTGAGGTCATTTCCTGACCCGAGCTCGAGGGTAACCAACTCGGTCATCCTCGAAGGGTCAACTCAATGTTTGATGGGGATTGAATGACTTTTGAATGCTTCCGGAAACGAAAATCTCGCTTCATAGTTTAGTCAAAATGACCAAAATACCCCTATAGCGTTTTTACGCGGGTAAAGGTGCCGTTTGAGTCCGGAACTTTCCCCAGAGGTTCAAAAACATGTTTTCATGTGTCTAGAGGTCTCTGTTCAAGTCCCGGTGGTCCCGGGCAGTTTTAGTGCAAAATTACGATTTTGCCCCTAGAATAGTGCTTTTGAGCTTAATGACGTAATTAAGCAAACCTAAGCAATATTAGGCTCTAAACGAAGATTAATTTATTTCCCTAATTAATCTAGAGTCAAAATAATTTATTAGAGTTAATTAGAACCTAAAATTGCTTAGATTAAACCTAAATCCCTTTTTAGAACTCAAGACTCCTAGTCTTGGAATCTTGAATAATGTTTTCTCTCTCCAATTCCTTAAATCAAGGAAATGTGTTTAGAGTTGTTTAGACTCTAAATTGAGGATTTAACTCTCTAATGGTGCAAGACCACTCCTTAATTATGTCTAGACCACCTTAATTACCCATTTACCTTACCTAAACACTTTCTTACAAATTCCTAATCTTAAGCATAATCAAAGATACACCTAAACACAACTCTAAACCACAATTAAAATGCAAAGAAACCTCCCCCATGGATGATGAAGTTTCGGCCAGCACACTCCTCCTTTGACCATCTATTAAATTGTTTCTCACTCAAAGAACCATGCTTGAGGCCATACCTTGAACCATACCTCACCATACCTTAAGCCATACTTCACCATGCCTCAAGAACACAATATCTCACCTCATGGAACACATGGAACCCTCCAATTCTTCACCTCTTGGCCGAAAATACATCAGCCCATTCACACCCTCCATTTGTTTTATTTCTCTATAAATAGAATGCCTTGAGGAGCTTGCACCACTTTTAGATCATTTGCTAAGTTTAGGAAACACTCAAAGCTTTTCTTTTCTCTCAAAGTTCTAGTGTTCTTCAAGTTCTTCAAGCTCTTCAAAGTTCTTCATCATCTTCATCTTCTTCTTCCATCTTCAAGTTCATCACATCAAGTAGGGATTTTCTTTCATGTATTCTTTTCTTTAAAGTTCTTGTTTCAAGCTTGATGTTCATAGTTTCTCTTGTTTCTCTTTAGAACTTCATTTCCACTCCTTTTCCCTTTTTATTTTCGGCCATAGGCCTTGGAGAACAAAGGAATGAGAGCTTGAGGATGAGAGTTTCATGATGATGATCATCACTTGTTCTTGAGCAAAAATGTTTCTAGTTTTTCCTTTCTTGAACTCTTGAGAACTTTAGCTTTGATGATGTTTTTAAATGGCTCTATGAACTCAATGATGAGGACTCATGATGTTGGTGTTAATATATCACCAAGATCATGAACTCTAGAGTTTTAAAATGTTCCTTTTTCTCCTTGAAGATTTCGGCCATTCCTTAATTTTTCTAAGCTTCATGGTTTGATTTCCTAAAAATATTATGTTAAGTTTTAAAGAACTCTAAGCTTGACTTTACCTTGTTTGGATGAGTTTGGGTTATGGTTTAAATTCCTTTAAAGTCTTGTTAAGAGCTCTAGAAAGATAAAATGAACTTGCATAATTTATTTTATGCTTACATCCATATTTATATTCTTGCTATGCATCTTTGCTTTCTAGCTATCACCTAAGAACATAAAGATTAAAATGGAACTTGTCTCATCACTTAATTTAATTCTCGAATGCCTATCTATTTCGGCCTTAAAGTCGATTGTTGTTGGGCCAAGAGCACTAAAATAAAGAATTGAACCATGCATATTTACCTTCAAGCTTGCACGTCTAAGTTTATGCCTTGCATATTTACTTTCAAGCTTGCACGTTTAAGTTTATGCCTTGCATATTTAAATTTGAGTCATCACATTACTTTGTAAGCAAGATTAAAAATGAAAAGTATGAGCACGTTTAGTTTATGTCAAAACTTAAGAACCTAGAGCTCAAAGACTTGCCCATTTCATTCCAAGTTAAAGTTATATGTGAATGTATTCCTTGAATGAATAATTTCGGCCAAGTAGTGATGATGGACTTGCAATGAGTTTTCATCTAGCTACTAGGACCAATAGTCTATGTTTTAAGTTTTCCTTAAAGCTTTACAAATCTTTATAAGGTTTTGTCATCACAAGTTGTGATTTTATTATCTTTTAGGGGATGGAATATGTTTTGGTCAGTGACCTAAGGCTTCACTTAGCCTCTTGATGAATTAAAATGTTTTGCAAAGAGTTTTAGAAGTTCTAGATTGATTCCAAGAGAAACTAGTTAACTTATGTACCTAGAAATGTCAATTTAACTCTCTCATTTAAGTTAAATGTTTTCGGTTCTGATGTGATGAGTGTGATGCTGTATGATGATGTTTTGATGTGTTGGAATGTGTGAAAATATCATATGATGATGTAGAAGCGATCCTATGCATGATAGGTAAGAAACTAGCTAACTAGAAATACCGTAAAGCTAGAATTTAACATAGTTTTGACCCATTTGTTTATGGAACTTTTCCAAACTGTTTTAATGGGGACATAATCAGATTTAGATTGTTTAGACATGAAAAACTTGGTATCATTTGAGTTAGAATTGAATTCTAGCACCTATGGGGAAACTAGTAACTAGAAAACCGTAAAAATGCAAATGTAGAACTCTTAGAACATTTAATTTTCTGGATTCTGTCCAGCACCCTTACAACATGGTAAACATGATTAATAATTAGTCCTTAAGCATAGGAATGCCTCATAATTGATTTAGATTTAATATATAGCCTTAGTAGCGGAACCAAGAAAGGGTCTAAAGCGTAAGTTCTAGAACCCGTATTCACATGTTAGGATTTCCACCCTATGCTATTCAGATTTAAAAGTAAAATGAGAGGATTATGAATGATGTTTAATTATGAGCCTTAGGTGCTTAAACTATGCAGGCCGGATGTAGAGAACTATATTTCAAGATTAAGACCCGTAAGGGTCAAAGCATAAGCTACCGTAAGGGTAAGCGTTTGGATGTTTTATGATGATGCATGAAGTATGCTAATGATGATGATGTTATTCATATGAGGAATTTATGAGATTATATGTTAATGTGGCATAAAGCAAATTTGGAAGGAAATTGATTGTAATGACCGTTGTGCTTAATTTCCGACAAATTTGGGGACTTAAAGAGATTTTGAAAATTAAGGTACTAAGATGGGTTCTAGGATGACACCGGTTCGGCCGAGCACCTCCATAGAACTCATGTGACATCGGTACCATTTTATACTCTTAGGTGACACCGGGTCGCCGAGCACCCCTAAGAGTTTTGCCCCCTAACTCGTACTCAGATAGTCGGGATTTATGATTTATGATACGCTTATCGTTAAGTGGTAAGTAAGAACTAGTGACGACTAGTTAAGGTATGAGCTCATAACCTAGATGTATGACACGTTCGGGTGACACCGGTTCGGCCAGTACCCCAGTTCGATTGTCTTTAGGGTGGCCCATGAGGAAGAGAAGTTTCATGATTATGATTATGTCACTAAGTTTTGTCCCATATGAATGTTACTATTGCCACTTTATGCCACCAAGAATGATGATGCTTGATGTTATGTTTTATGTATGTGCATTAGGTAGTGCCATGCATACATTTTCTAATATGTTGCATCCATGACATTAAGATCATCCTAAAATGAATGGACCTTGGCTAAAATATATTTTAAAGTTTAAAATGAACCTAATACATGCTCAGTCACTTTGAATAAATAAACCCAAGGTTCCTGAGGACGTAGATGATGACACCTAGGTAGTAGGAGGCCCTACTGAGATTCTTTAGCAAGATTCTCACTCCCTCTATCTCTTTCCTTCCGTCACGTCTTCAGATGGCGACGTTCGTGGTGTTCGTGGACACGCCGATATGGGAGGTGCACCATGACCCGGATCACGGGTCATTCCATTTTGTGGGTCGATGCACGGTTAGAGTATTTATGTTCATGGGTCGACCCTTCACTCCCCCTGTACATTCCCATCGTTTCTCCCCCGTCTCACCTTTTGGCGATGACCTGGTGTTCGAGCGCGCACGTCCCCTAGAGGAGAGACTTCGTCGTACCCCATCATCCACGTCCGCCGCTCGAGACTACCCCCAGTATGTGCCCCGTTGCCCGTCGTCCTTCTCGGAGATGGATCCTTCTGAGGATTCGGCAACCCAGGCACCCTCAGAGGATCTTCCCTTCCATACCTATGGACTTTGGAGAGGATAGCGAGCCCACCGTGACTCGGCCGAGGCGTGCCACGACTGACAGGAGATGCGGCCATACCGGGGCTCACACTCGATCCCGCTCCGCCTCTTCACGCCCGAGGAGCTCGCTCGGTTTCGGATATACGCCTTGATCCGAGATAGTCGCGATGAGAGGCCGTGGATGGCCCGAGTTAGAGCACACACCACTTAGATGGGGATAAACCTTCTTTTGTTTAAAGGTTTCCCATTAGATGCACTCGGGTAGGGGAGTAGATTATGTTTATGCTTAAGTTGTACTTTCTTTTATGCATTTCCCTTGTACTAAATTAAGACCCACACTTATAAGTGGGCAAGCTATATATATATGAGATGATATTCAGTGATGTTCATGTTGTCCCTCATGTTATGTTGTTGTGAGATAATTGTTTCACTTTACATGGTGTACCGCTTATCGTATCACGCGGCTCTTACTTTTATTTCAAAAAAAATTACCCGTATTTTCCGCTAAGTAATTCAAAGTTAAATGAGAACTATGAAGTAACAGACTAATGATTAACCTAAATATGTTCTAGAGTATTGGGTTAAAAATTAGGATGTTACAGAAGCCCTAGGACCTATTAATGCATCTTTGGTCAAGTAGTTTTATGCCAAGAGGTAGCAGGCACCTCAGTCACAGGTCTATCTCAGTAGGCGCCAAATTCCAGTTAGCCCACATGCCCTCCGGAATGCCCTATAGCTCAATGTCACCCCTATGACCGCCAACTGGATGGCTACCAAAATCTCCTACAATATCTGGCACAGATGGATAAAGATGTGATCAAGGACAGAATCATATATCTCGATACGGAGTGGATCCGTAATGCTCAGTTCCTCCTGACTTATTTAAAGAGCTCTTTGTTGAACTTTGAGGCTCGTCTATGGACGAAGCTGGTGTTTTCTCATGTCTTTCCCTGTTTCCATGTTACCAACCTCACCCTGGATCAGGTTTGCCTAATTTATTGCCTAGTTGAGGGGAAGAAGGTTTACCTTCCTCGCCTGATTAAGTGACTGGTGGAGCAAGTTCACCATGATAAGGCTTGCAATGGCCTGCCATACGCCTACTTGATCACCAAGATGGCCATGGCCGTTGCTGTCCCTACTCTCCCTGAAGATATCCTGGCGGAGCCAGGCAAGGCTATTGTTGTTAAAAATTTTCTCCCCAAGGACTCCAAGGACAAGAAGAAGTCTTAGAGAAGAGAGGCAGGGACTAGCTCTTCCAACCCATTCAAGGCGGCCCTCGCCACTATGCAGTCGCAAATCATAGCTCATGTGACTACCTTAGAAGAGTGGATCATGAGGAGGATGGCTCGACTGGAGTTGCGGATTCAGGGCATTGAGCCTCCTGTAGAGGATGATATTACGGAGCAGGAACCACCCTTACTTTCCTAGCATATTAAGCCCCATGTGCATCCTGACTCAGATTCTAGGGAGGATGACCTTGACGTTGAGATTTCAGAGGATGGGGCCTTTGAGGATGAGGATTACTAAGCTTTCCTTCCCAATGCTTTGATCAATTGCACCCGCCTCGGCACTGAAGCAGTGCCTTTTTTTAATTATGGGGAAGGTCCTTCTGCTGACTTTTATTTTCCTCTGTACTTCTCTTTATATTTCTTTGTACTTTTTATCCTGTTTTCCTTTGTCACACATTTCAAAAAAAATATAGGAGTTCGTTAGTTTATGGTTGAACAATACTTGTACTTATAACTATTTTTTGTTTTGATTTCCATGGTGTACTGGTTAATCTGATGGTCACATGAGCAATGCAATGAAATTTAACTTGTTTGGCTGGTTAATTATTTTTACCTGTGAGCTTTTGGACCTAAATGTGATTTTACTGTACAATCACTGAACTTGTTGATGTGTGTACACTCTATTGGAATAAATTCTAGAACTTGCCCAATTCTTGGTTAAAACTTTTTTCTTCACACTTAGCCATAGAGACTACCTTGCATGCATTTACCCTTTGGCTACCCCCATTTGAGCTTATTCCCCCATTTTTGTTGATTAGCACAATACAAGCCCAAGTGAAAAGCAATGAGCAATACCCAACTTAGGACCGATAAAAGCTTGGTGCAAACTAATATGTACAACAATCTAAGTGTGGAGAAATCATTACCTGAGGTGAAAAGAAAAAGAGCCGCAAGCCCCTAAAAGAAAAGGTGTGGATTGGTGGAACCCCCTTCAAAAAAATAGAAAAAAGAAAAATGTAAATATATATTAAAAAAAATGAGTTCCACTAATCTCCCCTTGCAGGCATTCATTGGATTCAAATTAGGAAATATCATTAAAGCAACTGGACAAGAAAGGCAATGGGGGGTGTTGGTTTGTCTCATGTGAAGTTCTTATGTTGCACCTCACTCTTGTAGGAACTAAGTTTAGCCCATCTTTCATCTATCCCACTTGTACCTAAGCCCAGTTACCACCTTGAAAAAGACCTCTTGAAATATGTCCAGACATGTGTTTGACTCATGGTGATTGAGAAGAAAGGAAAGCTTATGGAAAAAGTTCCTTGTTATGTGCTAAAGTGTGTTACAAGACTTATAAGCCTGAGCGAAGAGTGAAACACATCTTCCCTGTGAGGTTGACTCGGTCATGCTTATTTTGCTCATTCTTGCCATGTGCAATCTTGATTGGCCAGATGAGTGCCATTGGATTCTAGCTTCTTTGTTGTGTATTGACTATTGTTTAACCATCTCTAGCTACCTCCCTTGCTTGGTTAGTTTCTGGCATGTCATGTGTGTATCATGTATCTAGCATCATTAGGCTTGGTAGCATCCTATATTTTCATCTTTGCTTTTGCATATGAGTTCCATGCATGAGGAGATGCAATTGTTTAAGTGTGGAGAGATTTGAAGGGTTGTATTTATGCACCCATTTTATATCCTAACTCTAAATATTTTAAATTTGAATTGTTCTTAAGTGGTATTTAATTGGTGAATCTAGACTTTGTCCTCATTTTATATTGTTGAGTAATTCCATGACTTTTGGCACCATTTGCAAGTAAATAATTATTTTTGAGAATCACTTGTGCTTCTAACCTTTTTGTGCGAGCATTGTTGAGCAACAGAACTCTCCATTGGTGTGTCAAAGGAAGAAAAGGGACTTAGGAAAGGGACTCAAGACACGGACTAGCATGGCCAGGACCACTATAGCAGTCCCCAACCATTATAGCGGTAACCAAAGAGGTGTTTTGGCTGCAGCCTGTGCAAGTGAAGAGGCTGGACTGCTATAGCGATTGTAGCGGTCTCCAACTGCTATAGCGGTCATAAGTGACATTGGCTTCACATCTTCATGCGATTTACTTCAACTGTGTCATTTGAAAAACATAACTTTTTCTCTTTATGTACGATTGGAAAACAAAAAGGAAGGGTCGTAATGTAGTTTTTATTTTTAGGCTTTTGAAGTTTTATTTTCTCTGACTAGAATTCGCTCCCACTCTCTTTCTAGGTTTAGGGTTCTTAGTTTTTGATTTCAAATTCTGGATTGTAATTTATCATTTTTCTTTAGACTACAATTGCAACACTTCCCATATGGAGGAGTAAACCCCTTTACCGTGCACAGGGATGACTGAAGATCAAATTTGTTCTTGAGGTTCCTAATTTCAATGTAGTTCATGGTTGGTTTTTCATTCTTATTGCTTTCTCTTTTAATATCAATTGCAATAATTTTTGTGATTATGTTCTTAAGAGTTATTGACTGTGTATTCGTTTGCATGCATAATCTGGATACTGCTGGAGCATTGGGTCAATTGATTTGATTATTTCTAATTGGTGAGGGATCAAAATTAACTCAACTGTTTTGATTATTTCCAACTAGTAAGGGATCAAAATTAACTCCATTAAGAATTAGGCCACCACAATTGATGATTAAACTGGCATAGGTTTATAGGGTCATGATTGTGATCATTAGTTCTTGTGTTAGTTGAACCCTTAGCGGAAGTACGTTCGTATGACTGTTATGCAGAATTGCATCTTATTTCGTACGAAAGCATAATTCACAGAGGTTGTCACCACCATGAATTTATTCATTTGAACCGATGATATTTCAATTCTTGATCTGAAGGAATCTCTTTGCAGGTAACCTTCGCATTATAATTTTTTCTCAAATTAATTTGCTTTCAACAAATTCAAAAACCCCCAATTTTCTAGAATCAATTACAATGCTTCCATGTGAGATGACCTGGACATACCTTTGCTTCATTTTTTGTGTAATTCAGTCACAAAAACTATTTTTAATTTGTTGTGGGTAGCGACAATCCGCACCACTGTTGGTTGTAAATAGGGGGTTTCTAACCTCCGAATTTATTTAATTTTGTTATCATAGTTAGAGAACTCCTTTTGCTCTAAAATTTTTATAGGACCTTATGGACACATTGAGGTGTCATGGAGAATTTTTATAGCCTTTGAATGGGTTATTTGGTATAAAAATAAATTATGTTACTTGAGGGAAAAATCTGCCAATATGCTGAAATTGTGACAATGCCTTGAATTAGTGAGCTAATGACAGTTGGTTCAAGTTTGATGTGTATGAATGCATGCCATGGACTTCAAAGATTATTTTGTGAAGGAGGAATGAATTATATATATATATATATATATATATATATATATATATGTTTGAAGCATTATGAAATCAGAGAATTATGTTAATGCATATAGAAATGCAATGTATGTATATGTGAGTTTGAGGATGATGTATGTGTTAAGTGAAAAATAAAGTCCCCTTTAACATAAAAAGAGCACAGCAAAGTCCCGTTTAATATAAAAAGGGCATGGCAAAGCCCCTTTAGTATAGAAAGGGAATGGAAAGGTCCCTTTTAATATAAAAAGGGCACAGAGAAGTCCTTTTTATTATATCAAGCGCACGAGAAGATCATTGTAATTGCCATGGGTATACGCATATTTTACTAAATTATTTCTCTTGAATGAATTACTATGATTATGAGCTTATGATAAATGGGTACAAAGTGATTGATCATTAAAAACAACCCACTTCAAAAATATGATTTGGAACTTTAAAAATGAACCGTTATTATAAACTGCATGATCACCTTTTTCCTTAATAAACCGAAGTGGCTAGGACGATGACAATGGCATTAATTTCTATTATATGTTTTGTGTAACATCCTCTCAAGTACAACATCATCCTTAAGTCATGACATCAGACTTGCGAGTTGTTACTTATAAATTATCGAACCTTTCTTAAATAACTATGCCAAATGTGATAAGATCGTGTAATAACTAACATAATTTGGTTAAAATATATAACAGAGAAACACAACATTTATTGAATACATGGCTAGGTACAAAAGCAAGCTCTTTTAAGAGCTTTAATACATATATGTTCTTTAATACATTTACATACATATAACTCCAACTAAGTACAGTGAATTAAAAACATTAACTATTAAACTACTGTAATCCTGAGTTCTTTCACGTAGCAGCCGCAACATTCTCTAGATTAACCTGGAGATGACATGGGAACACAAAACACATAGGGGTGAGAATTATATAATTCTCAGTAGGGTAACTCCCCAAAAACTCAACCATAATGTCATCGTCATCGCTCCAGCCACTTCGGTTTATTAAGAAAAGGTGATTAAGCATTACATAATAATGATTCATTTTTAAAGTTCCAAATCATATTTTCAAAGTGGGTTGTTTTTAAATGATCAATCACTTAATACATATATATCATAAAGCTCAAATATGTAGTTAATAATCCTAATCAAGCAATTAAATATATGTGAGTATGCATATGCTAAATGTATTGAACTTATCTCAAAATGATCTGGTTTCACTTGTGGCCATAGAACTCAACTCGATGCATTTTTCTCTTTTCATCGACATAGGAAAGACTTAGTGTATACTTGACGGGTATTTACTATGGATAACTCCATAATGAACAATTTATGCCACATGGTATTTATAGTGGTTCACACCACACAAGGGAAATAAACTGCTTATCAGGACTGAGCTTATTCCTATACATGATCATTGGATTTACTTTCTCCAATTCTCACACAGATCTATTCCTAGCCGATACATCTACCAACTCATATTATCTCAAGTAAAGTTCATCTTTTTGCCTTCCCCTTTATCTTTAAGGAATTTCCTCTTTTTGCCTTCCCCTCATTCCACATAAGTCTTGTTTCTATTTTCTCTATATGTTAGAACATGCACGAGTGAAATTTATACATTTTCTTTTCTCATATAACTACATCATGTACTTTCTTTTCTCAAATGCATGTATAAGCCACATGTAGGCTTTTAATCACAAGTAATTCTCATTTTTGCCTCATAAATCAATCTTCAAATTGTCTAGCATGCATTCATACTCATCATACTTAAATCAAGAGTCAGTATATCATCAACTCAATACCTAAGTTCATTTCAGCACAAATGTAGCAAGTTGGTAGAATTCATGCCTAAGGAGTACAATTTATTCTATCCATCAAACACCCATTGCAAGGGCTATAAAAATTCTCCAAGACACCTCAATGTGTCCACAAGACCCTGTAAAAATTTCAGAACAAAGATCCTTGTCTAACCCATTTAACAAAATTAGACAAACTTTGTGGCCAGAAACCACTCAACCTCAACTCAGAACCAGAATTTCATAATGTTTAACCCCAGCAAATGATTGAATCAATTCAAAATAAAAACCAGGGTTGAACCTCAATATGTTTGAAAGGTTTGTAAAAATTTCAAGTGATAATTCAATCATTTGCTATGGTAACAAAATTAGACAAAATCATAGCTTCAAGACTAGAAAATCAGGCAGCACATACATAGTCTCAGTTCATGATTTTTTTCAGGTAGTTAGAGTCTTTATCATGCTCCACAAAAATTCTCAAGGTTGCCTTAGGATGTTATCTTCAATATATAATTTTTATAGCTCATGAAAATACCCACAATTCACCCAGAAAATTTGTGACTAATTGCTGCCTGGAACAGAACCGAAAATCCAGCACATGATTCAAAACTTGTTTTGCCAAAATGGGTTTTCTAGCATCATCCAAACACTCCACCAAAATTAGTACATCCATATCAATACATCATCAGCCAATATAATCAAAAATTTCAAATTAAAACTAATCAGAAACTTTCAGAATAAATTTTGAAAGAAAAGGCCAAAGAAAACCCTACTTTTGTGGCTTTAGGGATCTTGGCTTCAAGGATGCTTCAAGAGTGATCTTGCTCACTTCAAGGCCACCAAATCAACATGAAACCCTTCCCTAAATAGCATATGGTGAGCTCTCAAAGTACAAAAGGTTGATGAATTCAAATTCTAATCTGTTAGTTTGGTAGGTACTGAGGAGTGGAACAAGTTTGGTGAAGGAAGTTTGTGGTTTTATCAATTGTAGGCTAGTGATTTTGGCATTTGAAATAAGTTTGGAGCTCATGGACATGAAGCTTTTCTCCTTGCTGTTGGTGCTATCCATGAATGAGGAATGGAGTAATGAAGAAGATTTGTCTTGCATGTATCTTGTAAAATAAGCTTGAATATTATATAATATAAAGGTATGAATTCTTAAAGAAAGAATGTACGATGGATGGCTAGGATTTAATCATGCTTTACAAGATTAAATCTTAGCCTTACACTTGGCATATAAAGGATAGACATTATCCTTTTTATAAGAATAAACTATCTTTCAGTATTAAAAATTGCACATCAAAATATTACCAAACGGGTAAAATACCGTACCCAGGTAATCAACCATTATCCGAAATTATTTTATAGGTATAAAATCCTCATTCCTTACTATTTCTAATCTCGATCCTATAATTTCTCAGTTTTGGGCACTTCTGGGTCCCAATTCTAAGGTTTCGGCCGTCCCGACTGGTCCATGGGGCCCGCAAGATTACTATTCACTTTTTTTTTTTAACAAATCCCTTGGATCATCCTCATCATTACTAAAACTATCAAATTTTTGAATTATGACTAGTAAAGCCTAAATTTTTAAACTGTCAGATATGTGAACTAAAGCTCGTAGAAGAGCTTTCTTTTGTACTTGTATTAAATAAATATGTTATTTCTTGCTATATACTTTGATAGAGCCATGAGTTAGTTAATACACTATTCAACCAATTCTTGCTATAGATAATTAAGAAAGGTTTTCAAATTTATAAGTAATAACTCTCTAGTATGATACCGTGACTTAAGGATGACGTTATACTTGGGAGGATGTTACATGTGTAAAAAAAGAAAAAACATGAATAGTACCTTACGGGCCCTGCGGGCCTATTGGAACCGCTAAAACCTAGATCCAGGACAAGGAGATGCCCGGAACTGAGAAAATATGGGGTTAAGGTTAGCAATAGTTAGAAATGAGGAGTTTTTACCTGGAATTAATTTTCAGACTATGTTTGATTACTCGAGTATGATGTTTTACCTGCTCGGTAAAATTTCAGTGCATGATTTTTGGCACCGAAAGATAGTTTAATCTTTACAGAAGGATAATGATTATCCTTTAAAGCCAAGTGTAAGGCTAAGATTTAATCTTGAATTACAAGATCAAATCCTAGCCATTCATCCTAGTTTCTTTATAGAAAGAATTAGCCTTTATAATTAAAAAATGTTTGCAACCTAATATAAGATATGTAAACCTACCAAACCTCATAATTCCCATTCTTCATTCTTGGCTAGCATAGAGAAACAACCACCCTCCATTGTTGCTTCTTCAAAAACATCAAAAGTTGATTCAGAACTCCAAAATCCTAATCTAGATTTGACAAAACCACAAACTCCTTTCACCAAACCTACTCCTATCATCAAGATCTACCAATCTAATCAATTTAAATTTCAAAACTCTCACCTTGATACCTCATACTAGTCTGCCTAGGGAAGGGTTTGGTGTTGGTTTGGAGGCCTTAAAGTGAGCAAGATCCTTCTTGGAACATCTTTTGGAGCAAAGATCCATTAGCCACCAATGTAGGGTTTTGTAATCTTGTTTCTTCCAATTCTATTTTCTTGTAGATTTTGATTGTTGATAATTTGGGTTCTAATGTGAGGTTATACATAGATATTGATGCATTTGCATAGGTGGAGTAGTTTGGTGTTATGGAAAAATCATTTTTGTCAAAACGAGGTTTGGACTACCTTGCTGGAATTTCAGTTTTGTTATAGGTAGGAATTGGTTTCTGATGTGTTTGTGGGTATTTTTATGAGCTAGAAAAGTTATATGTTGAAGCTAATATCCTAAGGCAACTCCATGATTTTTCTAGGGCCATGTTAATGAATTTTATTGCTTCAAAAATAAAGATTCGAAAGCTGTGAATTTTGCTAATTTTGCTAGACCTAAATTTTTGGACCTAAAATTGTGAATTTTGCTAATTTTTTTACTATAGAAAATGATCGAATTTTATTTTGAAATTTTCATACGGTGTTAGAGACATCTTAGGTTTCATCATGATTTTTATTTCAAATTTTTTGGGTCCATTTACTAGAGCAGAAAAATCAAGAATTCTAGTTTTGAGCTGAGATTAGATAGTCTCTGACCATCAAATTTATAGAATTTTGTTAATATAATTAGGGAATGAATTTTGCTTGAAATTTTTACAAGATGTTAAGGACACATTGTGGTGTCATGGAGAATTTTGGTAGCCATGGAGTTGGTCATTTGTTATGTGATTGAATGCTTACATATGGTTTATACATGTATTTGAGAAAAGAAAAGTACATGATGTATCTATGTGACAAAAGAGAATGTGTGAATTTCAATTGTACATGTTTTGACATATGGGCAAAAAAGAAGTAAGACTTATGTTGGGAAAAGGGGAAGGCAAAAAGAGAAACTTTTCTATAGATATTATCAGTCAGTAGATGTATTGGCTAGGAATAGATATGTGTAAGATTCAGAAAGGAAAAAATGAAGTCTGACAATCACGTATGTGAATGAGCTCAGTCTTGATAAGCAGTCTATTACCCATTGTTATCCACTGTAGATAGCGTTTGGTATGAATTACCCATTGTGGAATTATCCACTATAGATACCATGTGGTATGAACTAAGTATAACTAGAAAAGCACACGAGAAGCGGGATTGAATCATGTTTTGACTTTTTTTTCCTTAACGGACTTGTGAAAAACTTTATCAAAAACTACCAAGTTGTGAACTTGAAGTGCAGCGAAAAACAATGTTAGTAACTTCAAAAAGTGAACTCTCTAAACTAAGAAAATAACAAATGAAAGAAAGAAAATTTTCTAGAATAGATATTAATAATAAAATAGATATGGAAATAAAATAAGAAGAGAAGAAGTAAAAGACAGATACTGCATAAAAGATTTATACTGGTTCAGCAACCTATCTACATCTAGTTCTCAATAACTATTGAGCTCTACTAAATGTTTCTCAAACTAGAGAAAGAATAAGGATAGTCTTTACAATAGCCTTCCCAAGTGTTCACTAGTGACCAGTAGACAACTTCTACCATCACAAACCAAGTAGTTATTCACCAGCCTCTTCAAGCTAAACCGAGTAGTCTTTGACCAGCCTCTCCAAGCTAAACCGAGTAGTCTTTGACCAGTCTCTCCAAGCTAAACCGTGACCAGTAATTCAATTGTTGTTGTCTCATCGCAAGTAGTCTTTGACTAGCCTCTCCAAGCTAACCTCACTCTGATCACTACTGGATCAAGGATACAAAGGTTTGTGTTTAATTTTGCAACTCAAACTAACCTACACTCAAGCTTTCTGAAGATTTACAGTAAAGGACTTGAAAAACATGAATGACTTTTTTCCAGTTATTCTTCCTTAGAAGAACGTATGAACAATAAAGAATGTAGAAAGAAGATTTTGTGAACAAGAAAATGATTACAAGAAGTAATGATCTTTACAAGAAGATGAGGGAAAACATTTTATAGAGTTTCAGCTTTTTTATCAATGTTTTATCTTATATCTTTTGAAAGCATGGCATCTCTATATATAGAGGTCTTCCTTGTAACCGTTGCCTTGATCAGACTTCCTAGGGATACGTGTTGAACATTCATTTGTGTCTTGAAAAGGTAGTTTAAAAGAAAATCCTGTCTATTTGTCGAGTTGTTGCAGAAGCCATTGCAATATTGAGGTTTCTGATGTTCCTTCAGAAACTACTCTACTTTCTAAATTGTGGTTTCTGAACTTTTCTTCTAGGACCTTGGGTTATTGACTTCAAAGTTCAAAAAGATGATAAGTTAGTTTTGACACTGTGTTTTGACTTTTTCAAATTCAAATTCAAATTTAAAATTCAAATTTCCCTTCCTTTTCTTGTAAAGCGCACTATCTTACTATGTTGGAGCTTTCTGAAGTACAATAACATTCCCTTGTTGATTCTTGAGTCTTCTTGTCTTCAATCCGCATTTGTTAATGATCTAAACCTTACAAATATGAAGATTGAAGATAGTTGAACACTTTAGCTTCATGGATTGTTTTGATATCTGTAACACCCCGATTTTTCTGTCCGAGGGAAATGACCAAAATGCCCCTGAGGTCATTTCCTGACCCGAACTCGAGGGTAACCAACACGGTCATCCTCGAAGGGTCAACTCAATGTTTGAAGGGGATTGAATGGCCTTTGAATGCTTTCGGAAGCGAAAATTTCGTTTCATGATTTGGTCAAAATGACCAAAATACCCTATAAGCGTTTTTCTGGGTAATGGTGCCGTTTGAGCCCGGAACTTTCCCCAGAGGTTTAAAAACATGTTTTCATGTGTCTAGGGGTCTCTGTTCAAGTCCCGGAGGTCCTGGGCAGTTTTAGTGCAAAATTACGATTTTGCCCCTAGAATAGTGTTTTTGAGCTTAATGACGTAATTAAGCAAACCTAAGCAATATTAGGCTCTAAGCGAAGATTAATTTATTTCCCTAATTAATCTAGAGTCAAAATAATTTATTAAAGTTAATTAGAACCTAAAATTGCTTAGATTAAACTTAAATCCCTTTTTAGAACTCAAGATTCCTAGTCTTGGAATCTTGAATAGTGTTTTCTCTCTCCAATTCCTTAAATCAAGGAAATGTGTCTAGAGTTGTTTAGACTCTAAATTGAGGATTTAACTCTCTAATGGTGCAAGACCACTCCTTAATTATGTCTAGACCACCTTAATTACCCATTTCCCTTACCTAAACACTTTCTTACAAATTCCTAATCTTAAGCATAATCAAAGATACACCTAAACACACCTCTAAACCACAATTAAAATGCAAGAAACTCTCCTCCCTTGGCTAATGAAGTTTCGGCCAGCACACTCCACATTGGCCACATGTTTAATTATTTTCTCACTCAAAGAACCATGCTTGAGGCCATACCTTGAACCATACCTCACCATACCTTAAGCCATACCTCACCATACCTCAAGAACACATTATCTCACCTCATGGAACTCATGGAAAGCCTCCAATCTGCACCCTCATGGCCGAAACCTCCTCCTCCATGAGCTCCCTCCATTTGTTTCATTTCTCTATAAATAGAATGCCTTGAGGAGCTTGCACCACTTTTAGATCATTTGCTAAGTTTAGGAAACACTCAAAGCTTTTCTTTTTCTCTCAAAGTCTTTGTGTTCTTCAAGTTCTTCATCTTCTTCATCTTCTTCTTCCATCTTCAAGTTCATCACACCAAGTAGGGATTTTCTTTCATGTATTCTTTCTTTAAAGTTCTTGTTCTAAGCTTAATGTTCATAGTTTCTCTTGATTCTTTTTAGAACTTCTTTTCTTTCCTTTACCTTTTCATTTTCGGCCATGGGCCTTGGAGAACAAAGGAATGAGAGCTTGATGATGAGAGTTTCATGATGATGTTCATCACTTGAAACAAACTCTAGAGCTTGATTTTTGTTCTTGAGCAAAAGTGTTTCTAGATTTTCCTTTCTAGAACTTTTGAGAACTTTAACTTTGATGGTGTTTTAAAATGGCTCTATGAACTCAATGATGAGGACTCATGATGTTGGTGTTAATATATCATCAAGGTCATGAACTCTAGAGTTTTAAAATGCACTTTTCTCTTCTTGGAGATTTCGGCCATTTCCTTGAGATTTTCTAAGTTTCATAGTTTGATTCCCAAAGATATTATGTTGAGTTCTAAGAACTCCAAGCTTGACTTTACCTTGTTTGAGTGAGTTTGGGTTAAGGTTTAAATTCCTTTAAAGTCTTGTTAAGAGCTCTAGAAAGATAAAATGAACTTGCATAATTTATTTTATGCTTGCATTCATATTTACATTCTTGCTATGCATCTTTATTTTCAAGCTATCACCTAAGAACATAAAGATTAAAATGGAACTTGCATCTTCACTTAATTTAATTCTAGAAGCCTTTCTATTTCGGCCTTAAAGTCGATTGTTGTTGGGCCTAGAGCACTAAAATAAAGAATTGAACTTGCATTATCACCTAATTAATTTCTCGAATGCCTATCTATTTCGGCCTTAAAGTCGATTGTTGTTGGGCCAAGAGCACTAAAATAAAGAATTGAATCTTGCATATTTACTTTCAAGCTTGCACGTTTAAGATTATGCTTCGCATATTTACTTTCAAGCTTGCACGTTTAAATTATGCCTTGCATATTTAATTTCAAGTCATCACTTTACTTTGAAAGCAAGATTAAAAATGAAGAGCATGAGCACGTTTAGTTTATGTCGTAACTTAAGAACCTAGAGCTCAAAGACTTGCCCATTTCATTCCAAGATAAAGTTAAATGTGAATGTATTCCTTGAATGCATAATTTCGCTCAAGTAGTGATGATGGACTTGCAATGAGTTTTCATCTAGCTACTAGGACCAATAGCCTATGTTTTAAGTGCTCCTTAAAGTTTTACAATTCTTTATAAGGTTATGTCATTATAAGTTGTGATTCCAATCTCTTTTAGGGGATGGAATATGTTTTGGTCAGTGACCTAAGGCTTCACTTAGCCTCTTGATGAATTAAAATGTTTTGCAAAGAGTTTTAGAAATTCTAAATTGATTCCAAGAGAAACTAGTTAACTTATGTACCTAGAAATGTCAATTTAATTCTCTTATTGAGGCAAGATGTTTTCGGTTCTGATGTGATGAATGTGATGCTGTATGATGATGTTTTAATGTGTTGGAATGTGTGAAAATATCATATGATGATGTAGAAGCGATCCTATGCACGATAGGTAAGAAACTAGCTAACTAGAAATACCGTAAAGCTAGAATTTAACATAGTTTTGACCCATTTGTTTATGGAACTAATCCAAACTGTTTTAATGGGGACATAATCAGATTTAGATTGTTTAGACATGAAAAACTTGGTATCATTTGAGTTAGAATTGAATTCTAGCACCTATGGGGAAACTAGTAACTAGAAAAACCGTAAAAATGCAAATGTAGAACTCTTAGAACATTTAATTCTCTGAATTCTGTCCAGCACCCTTACAACATGATAAACATGATTAATAATTAGTCCTTAAACATAGGAATGCCTCATAATTGATTTAGATTTAATCCATAGCGCTTAGTAAAAACGGAACCAAGAAAGGGACTAAAACGTAAGTTCTAGAATCCCGTATTCACCTGTTAGAATTTCCACCCCATGCTATTCAGATTCAAAAGTAAAATGAGAGGATTATGAATGATGTTTAATTATGAGCCTTAGGTGCTTAAAATATGAACGACGGGTGTAGAGAACTATATCTCAAGATTAAGACCCGTAAGGGTCAAGCATAAGCTACCGTAAGGGTAAATGTTTGGATGATTTATGATGATGCATGAAGTATGCTAATGATGATGATGTTATTCATATGAGGAATTTATGAGATTATATGTTAATGTGGCATAAAGCAAACTTCCACGGAAATTGGGTGTAATGACCGTTTTGGCCGCCGAATTTCCGACAAATTTGGGGACTTAAAGAGATTTTGAAAATTAAGGTACTAAGATGGGTTCTAGGATGACACCGGTTCGGCCGAGCACCTCCATAGAACTCATGTGACATCGGTACCATTTTATACTCTTAGGTGACACCGGTTCGGCCGAGCACCCCTAAGAGTTTTGCCCCCTAACCCGTACTCAGATAGTCGGGATTTATGATTCGCTTATCGTTAAGTGGTAAGTAAGAACTAGTGACGACTAGTTAAGGTATGAGCTCATAACCTAGATGTATGACACGTTCTGGGTGACACCGGTTCGGCCGAGCACCCCCAGTTCGATTGTCTTTTAGGGTGGCCCATGAGGAAGAGAAGTTTCATGATTATGATTATGTCACTAAGTTTTGTCCCATATGAATGTTACTATTGCCACTTTATGCCACCAAGAATGATGATGCTTGATGTTATGTTTTTATGTATGTGCATTAGGTAGTGCCATGCATACATTTTCTATTATGTTGCATCCATGACATTAAGATCATCCTAAAATGAATGGACCTTGGCTAAAATATATTTTAAAGTTTAAAATGAACCTAATACATGCTCAGTCATTTCGTATAAATAAACCCAAGGTTCCTGAGGACGTAGATGATGACACCTAGGTAGTAGGAGGCCCTACTGAGATTCTTTTCACTCCCTCTATCTCTTTCTTTCCGTCACGTCTTCAGATGGCGACGTTCGTGATATTCGTGGACACGCCGACATAGGAGGTGCACCATGACCCGGACCACGGATCATACCATTTTGTGGGTCGATGCATAGTTAGAGTATTCATGTACATGGGTCGACCCTTCACTCCCCTTGTACATTCCCATCGTTTCTCCCCCGTCTCACCTTTTGGCGATGGCCTGGTGTTCGAGCGCGCATGTCCCCGAGTTAGAACACACACCACTTAGTTGGGGATGAACCTTCTTTTGTTTAAAGGTTATCCTATTAGTTGCACTCGGGTAGGGGAGTAGATTATGTTTATGTTTATGTTGTGTTTTTTCTTTCATGTATTTCCATGTACTAAATCAAGCCCCACGCTTATAAGTGGGCAAATTATAATTATATATGAGATGTTATTCAGTGTCTCTCATGATGTGCCCTTATATGCTTTATGCTATGACGTTATGAGATGTATGTTTTGTCCGTTGCAAGTTATATCGCATCACGCGGCTCTCACTTTGTATTTCAAAAAAAAATTACCCGTATTTTCCGCTAAGTAATTCAAAGTTAAATGAGAACTATGAAGTAACAGACTAAGGATTAACCTAAATATATTCTAGAGTATTGGGTTAAAAATTAGGATGTTACAATATCTTCCTTTCTTATATACTTTTGAAGTCCAGTGCTACTTTCTGAAGTCTCAAAAGGTTGGTTTCTTGTATTGTTGATTCTTCTTCAATCGTTAGCCATATTAAGCCTGAATAAGGATATAATTTTCACTTTCTTTTCAGTTCGTATCTCTTAACATGAGATAACATATTTATACATGTACAGTAAAATTTATCCTCATTTGAGTCAGTCTTGCTTTTACTAAACGATAGAACCTATTTTAATTCTTCAAGAAACTAAGACAACCATTAGTCATTCTTCAAAGAATTTTCTTTAAATTGGCTTTATTGTCATTCAAAACTTATTAATACATCTTGAAAGGGTTCTAGAGCTAACAATAAGTGTAGGTATAAATGTGCACAAGAAGAGGGGGTTGAATCGTGCTTTACTTCTTTTTCCATATCTGAAACCTTTACAAAGATACTATCAAGTATAAAACTTGTAGTGTAGTGGAAATGCAGTTAGTAGTTTCAGAAAGTAGATTTTTGAAGTTAACGATAAATAACATAACAGCTTAAAATGATGTACTAGCAAGTTCAACTGTAAAACATAACAAGGAAAAACAAAGGAGATTAAGGAGAAGAAGATGTGACACAAATATTTTTATACTGGTTTTGACCAAATTTTCTTACATCCAGTACTCAACACTTGTTGAGGTACCATTAAACTTCTTTCTCAACCTAAGAAAGAACAAATTGGATTGTCTTTACATTAGCATTCCCAAGCACTCATTTGTGACCAGCGGGCAACCCCTACTTTTACAAATTGAGTAGTTATTCACCAACCTCTCCAAGTTGAACTAAGTAGTCTTGTACTAGCCTCTCCAAGCTAACACCTGTGACCAATAGACAACCCTTACTATAACAAACCTGAGTAGTTAGTCACCAGCCTCTCCAAGCTGAACCCGTGATAAGTAAACCAATTGTTACTGTCCTGTTGTAAATAGTCTTTGACTAGCCTCTCCAAGCTAAACTGTAATCAGTAAGAACACCTTACTGTCATGTTCAAATAGTTTTACATTAGGCTCTCCAAGCTATCTCACACTGATCACTACTAGATTAAGGATACAAAGGTTATGTGTTTGGATTACCACTCAAACTAACCTACACTCAAGTCTCTTTAACATATACTTTAATAACCTGGGAAAGCTAGAATGACTTCTTTCTATCATTTCTTCCTAAGAAGAACATATATATATATATATATATATAGATATATATATATATATATTTAAGAACATAGAAAAAAGATTTTTACAAGTAAGAAATCTGATTACATAATGATTTGAACCTTACTAGAAGTGAGTAGAAATTTTTATAGAGTTTTATTTTCTTGAGCAGAGTCTCTCTCATTTCTATTTTAGCACAGCATCTCTTTATAAAGATGGTCTTCCTTGTGATCGTTGCCCTTGATTAGATCTCCAAGTGACATGTGTTGATCATCCATTTGTGTCTTGGAAAAGCAGTCTAGAATAGTTGGCTAACAGTTTGTCAGATCTGTTGCAGAAGCCATTGTGGCGTTGAGGTTTCTAATGTCCTTTCAGAAACTACTTTTATTTTCTGAACATGATTTCTGAACTCTTTCTTCTAGAAGCTGGGAAAGTTTATCCAGTTGGCAAAAAGAGATGACATGCCAGTTCTGACACTGGGTTTGACTTTAAATTTGAATTTCAAAAATTCAAATTTCTCTCCTTTTTCCAATAACGTTTAGCGCTTTATAGTGAAGTGAGCTTTCTAATGTGCGGTAACAGATCCTTGATGATTCTTTGATCTTCAGTTCTTCAATCCAAGCTTTATGATGATGAAAGAATTGCGATTATGCTGATTGAAGATAGTGTAACACCTAGTTCTCAGAGTTTGCTTGATATCTTCATTGTAAACGTACTTTTTGATGTCTAGTGCTACTTTCTGAAGTCTCAAACGTTGGATTCTTGCATCATTGATTTCTTCTTCCAATTGCTAGCTATCTTAAGCTTGAATAAGGGTATAATTTTACTATCTTTTCAATTCATATCTCTTAACATGAGAGAAAATATGTTTGCACATGCAACGTAAAATATATCCTCGTTGATTTAGCCCTGATATGCTAAACGATATAACCTATTTAATCTTTCAAGAAACTCAGGACAACCATTAGTCGTTCTTCAAAACATTTTCTTTAAATTGGGTTTGTTGTCATTCAAATCTTGTTAACACTTTTTGGAAGGATTTTGGAGCTAACAATCTCCCCTTTTTTAATGATGACAAACCAATTTGAAGTAAATCTTTTGAAGAGTTATTGAAAGAAATAATATTGAAAATACAACATGATAATTTTTTCTTTCAACTCATTACTGGAAGTGATTTTCAAGAAGATTCCTTTCTTAAGTTATGATATGAATGGTATAAAAACATTTTTGGCCTTAAGTGACTTGAATTGTAGCTATTATTATTTTTTCTTGAAGCTTTGGATAGGCTTAACGTACTTTCTAAAGAGTATCAGAGCAGTATGTTAAGGATAAAAATGTTTAAGCCTTGATTCTACAAGCAGCTTGATTTTTAATCATAAAAAGAAACTTTCTGAAGATCCATGTGCTTGAATAATTGACAAGAAATACTTGTGATATTTTGTCTTGATTAAATTTGTATTTAGCATTTCTTTATCCAAATGATTTTTGAAACAAATGCTCAAAGATATGTGATAAACATAATAGAGCATGCATGATTTTTGAGAGAAAAACATACTAATGCTTATGTAGTTTCTAAAGCTAAGAGAAACCTTAATATAAATTTATCAACATAATATTATGCAAGGTTTCTGAGACTTATCTGGGATCAATCCCAGAATTAGCAAAGCATAGATGAGCTTATTGTTATGAGTTGTGAAACTTTTCTCCTAAGTATGAGAGCATGAATGGTCATTTGTAAAACAAAGACATATGCTCTTTAAATAAGTTTTCCCACTGATACATATTTGAAACATAACATACTTTATGACATATAGGCATAGCATAATCCAAGAGAGTTTTGAAGCTCGTTATCTTAGTTGTATCAAAGCACGTAGGAAAAGGTTTCTGGAGACTTGTTGGAAATTATACATAACTGTATTTTGATCAGGTTACACAAAAAAAAATTATGTTAATTATGGTAGTTGAATTAGGGTGGTTCTTTGAAACCACCACAATTGCAGTGAATTATAGCAATTTTGTTGACCACCATAATTTTGGCAAAAAAAATGATGTTATTCCTACTCCCCCTAATAATGTATTTGAGTCATTATTATTTCATGGTGTCTTATTTGTGTCTTTGTTTTGATGCAGCCATGGAAGGGTTATTCTCCTTTCTGCTACCTCGATCGCGTTGTCCCCTCTTGTAACATGTAACGCCCCGATTTTCTGTCTGAGTGGAAAATGACCAAAATGCCCCTGAGGTCATTTTCAGCCCGGAATTCGCGGATGGCCGGCCCGGCAGTCCTCGAAGGGCCAAATCAATGTTTGAAGGGGGTTGAATGACCCTTGAGTGGTTCCGGAGGCAAAAGTCTCATTTTCTGCAGTTTCGAGTCAAAATGACCAAAATACCCCTATAGCGTTTTTACGCGGGTAAAGGTGCCGTTTGAGCCCGAAACTTTCCCCAGAGGTTTAAAACAATGTTTTTACATGTTTCAAAGCATCTGTTCATGTCCCGGTGGCCCCGGGCAGTTTTAGTAGAAAATTACGATTTTACCCCTAGAATAGTATTTTTGAGCTTAATGATGTAATTAAGCAAACCTAAGCAATATTAGGCTCTAATCGAAGATTAATTAATTTCCATAATTAATCTAGAATCAAAATAAATTATTAAAATTAATTAGAACCTAAGATTGCTTAGATTAGATTTAAATCTCCTTTCTAAACTCAAGATTTCACTCTTGGAATCTTGAATAGTGTTTTCTCTCTCCAATTCCTTAAATCAAGGAATTGTGTCTAGAGTTGTTTATACACTAAAATGAGTTTATAACTCACTAATGATGCAAGACCACTCCTTAATTATGTCTTGACAACCTTGATTACCCATTTTCTCACCTAAACACTTTCTTACAAATTCCTAATCTTAATCCTAATCAAAGATACACCTAATCTTAATCTCTCTCATTTACAACACATATTGAATTGTTTCTCACTCAAAGAACCATGCTTGAGCCATACCTTGAACCATACCTCACCATACTTTGAACCATACCTCACCATACCTCAAGATCACAACATCTCACCTCATGGAACTCATGGGGGCTGCCCATGAGCTATAATGGCCAAAGCCTCTCCCCTCGTTTACACCTTGCATTTGTTTCATTTCTCTATAAATAGCATGCTTGGGTGAACTTGTATCATTTTGGGTTCATTTGCTAAGTTTAAGTTTTCAAAGAGCACTTCAAAGTTTCTTTTTTCTCTCAAGTTCAAGTCTTCAAGTTCTTCATCCTTTTTTCTCATCCCAATCTCCAAACCACTTGGTAGGGATTTTCTTTCAAGAGTTTCTTTCATTTAAAGTTCTTAATCTCTTTATGTGTTCATAGTTTCTTTTGAATCTTTTTAGAGCTTCTTTTCTTCTTCTTCTCCTCCTTGTTTCGGCCATTACTTGAATCTTTCATCTTCTTCTTCTTCTCTTGAATCTTTCATCTAGAAGTTCTTGCAAAGGAATGAGAGCTTGATGATGAGGGTTTCATGATGATGTTCATCACTTAAACAAACCTCTAAAGCTTGATCTTTGTTCTTAAGTTAAAGATGTTTTCTTTTGTTCTTTCTTCTTGAACCTTGAAACCTTTTACCTTGATGATATTTTAGAATGGTTACATGAACTCAATGATGAGGACTCATGATGTTGGTGTTAATGCATCACCAAGATCATGGTCTCTAGAGTTTCAAATGTTTCCTTTTCTTCTTAAAAGTTTCGGTTCCTTTTCCTTTTCTTTCTTCACATTTTCGGCCATGTTGGCCAATGAAGTTCTCAATGGCTTGATGATAAGAGCTTCTAGATGATGACTATGTGTTCATCACAATGCGGTCTCTAGAGCTTGAGTTTTAATAAAAATGTTATCTATGACCACATCTCAAGAAAAGAAAATTTGTGTTTTTAAAGAACCCTTGAGGTTCACCCTTGTCTTACTTTATCTTGCCATGATAAGTTTGGGTTGAGGTTGAAAATCCTTTAAAGTCTTATGCGAGCTCTAATAAGAAATATATTGAACTAGCATTCATATTTAAATTCAAGCTTATGCATTACATATTTACTTTGAGCTTTGCATTCATATTTAATTTCCAAGCCATCACTTAAAGTTAAAGGATAAAGAATGGATTGCATCTCATATTTATATTCTTGTCTAGCATATTTACTTTTCATCACTAAAGAACATAAAGATTTAAAATGAAAGCTTGCACTATCACCTAACTAAATCTCAAAGCCTTTCTATTTCGGCCTTAAAGTCGATTGTTGCTGGGCCTAGAGCACTAAAATAAAGAAATGGACTTGCATATTTATATTTTAAGTCTTGCATATTTATATTTCAAGTCTTGCATATTTAATTCAAGCTTTGCATATTTATAATTCAAGTCTTGCATATTTACCTTAAGCCCTCACTTTACTTTATAATGAAGAATAAAAATGAAGTGCATAGCATGTTTAAATTATGTCATCACTTAAAGACCTTAGAGCTCAAAGACTTGTCCATTCTATGTCAAGTTAAAGTTTAATGTGGGAGTATTCTTTGAATGCATAATTTCAGCCATGTAGTGATGATGAACTTGGAAGGAGATTCAACTAGCTACAAGGGCCAACAATCTAAGTTTTAAGATTCTCTTTAAAACCTCATGAAGTTTATGGGATTAAGACCAACAAGATTAATGAATTTAATTCTCTTTTAAGGAGGGATCAAGTGGTCACTAACCTAAGGATGTTTTTAGCTCTTTTACAAAATAAAATGGTTTGCAAAAGAGTTTTAGAAGTCCTAAAAACGGTTCCAAGAGAAACTAGCAACTTATACGTTTTAGAAAAATCAAGTGATGCATCTTTTTGGAAAAAAGTTTTGGTTCTTCCATGATGAGTTTGCTGCTGTGTGATGATGTTTTGATGAGTTTGAATGAGTAAAAATTATGTATGTTGAAGTAGGAACATTTCTATGCAAGATAGGAGAGAAACTAGCTTTCTAGAAAAATCGTAAAGTCAAGATTTAGCATAGTTTTAACCCATTTATTTTTGGACACTGCCCAAACTGTTTCAATGGGAATATAATCAGATTGGGATTGTTTAATCATGAAAAATTTGGTTATAATTGAAGTAGGATTGAATTTTAGCACCTATAGAGAAACTAGTAACTAGAAAACCATAAAACCGCAATTCTAGAACTCTTAGAACATTTAATTCTTAGAATCTGTCCAGCAACCTTATAATGAAGAGAACATGGCCTATAATTAGTTCTTAGACATAGGAATGCCTCATAATTGGTTTAGGTCGAACTTATAGCACCTTAGGCGAAGACAGAACCAAGAAAGGGTCTAAAACGTAAGTTCTAGAACCCCGCAATTATAAGTTTATAATGCTGCCCCTAAGGAATGATGTTGTTCAGATTTAATAGAGAGCATAAATAATAATGAGATCTATTAGAAGAGAACCCTTAGGTGCATAAAAGATTGATAGAAGATGATAGGTTAATTACATCACAGGATTAAGGCCTGTAAGGGTCAAAGCATAAGATACCGTAGGATCAAGAGCATAATGGATTTTTAATGTTGCTTGTGAACGCATGAGAATGATTATGTGAATGCATGAAAATTATGATGGAGGATGCATGTTCAAATGACTTATGTGGCATAAAGAAGAATTTGGAAGAAATTCGGCATGCTGCAGTTATGCTGCCGAATTTGTCAGCCAAATTTCTGACAAATTCGGGACTCAGAAAGTTTTTGAAAACCTATGAGATTTTAATGAGGTACTAAGATGAGTGCTCGGATGACACCGGTTCGGCCGAGCATCTCCAAAGAACTCATGTGACATCGGTACCAAGATGAATTCTTGGGTGACACCGGTTCGGCCGAGCACCCCCAAGAAATGCCCCCTAGCCCGTACTAGATAAGTCGGGATTATGTTTATGATTATGTTACGCTTATCGGGATTGATAAGTAAGAACTAGTGACGACTAGTTAAGGTATAAGCTCATAACCTAGAGATGTGACACGTTCTGGGTGACACCGGTTCGGCCGAGCACCCCCAGAGCGATTGTCTTTTAGGGTGGCCTATCTGGAAGTAAAGTATGATGTTTATGTCACAAAGTTTCCCATTTGAGGATTTAATTGCCACTTTATGCCACTATTATGATGTTCTTAAAGATATGATGTTTATTCTTGCATTAAGTAGAGCCATGCATACATTCTTGAATATGATTGCATCCATGTCATTAAGATTCATCCTAAAATGAACGGATCTTGGCTAATTATGTTCTAGAACCTAAAAATAGATATTTATTCATGCTCACTTATTTTGTATAACTAAACCCAAGGTTCCTGAGGACGTAGATGATGACACCTAGGTAGTAGGAGGCCCTACTGAGATTCTTTAGCAAGATTCTCACTCCCTCTATCTCTTTCTTTCCGTCATGTCTTCAGATGGCGACATTCGTGGTTTTTGTGGACACCCAGACGTGGGAAGTGCACTATGACCCGGATCACGGATCATACCATTTTGAGGGATAGTGCACGGTGCGAGTCTTCATGTTCGTAGAACGTCCCTTCGCTCACCCCGTGCATACCCATCGCTTCTCCCCGACATACACACTGCCGCCTCAGCCATGCGTGACTATCCCGACTATGTACCCCGGACCTATTTCTCGGAGACCGACCCGTCCGAGGTCCCACCTACCCATCCATATAGCGAGAGCTCCTCCCCCACTCCACTACTGATGAGGTAGGGCAGTGAGGATACCGTGACTCAGTCACGGCTTGCACGACGACCGGAGATGCGGCCACGACGCAGGGGTCACTCTCGATCCCCGTTCCGCCTCTTTACACCAGAGGAGCTCGCCCAGTTTCCTAGTTATGTGCCTCGCTCGCTAGATAGACGTCAGTAGGAGCTGACGTACGACTGATGGAGTACCCGGGTAGAGCACACACCATTTAGATGGGGATGGATCTCCTTTTGTTTAGAGATTACCCCTTTAGTTGCACTGGGGTTGGGGAGTTGCTTTTACGTTTCCATCGTATTTTCCCTTGTATTTTCTTTTAGTTGTATCTGTTTATGATGTATCAAACTAAGCCCCACTCTACACCCATGGGCATATCATATTATATATAAATATGCAGTTCAGTTTTATTGTGATGTGCCTTTACTTGCCTTATGTTATGATAGGATGTTTGCTTTATTTTCATCCATGCTTTATTATTCATCGTATCGCGCAGCTCTCACTTTGCTTTTATAAATTCAAAAAAAAATTTACCAGTATTTTCGCTAAGTATTTTAAAGTAATAAGGAAGCTATGACGTAACAGACTAATGATTAACCTAAATATGTTCTAGAAGTTTTGGGTTAAAAATTAGGATGTTACATAACATCCTCCCAAGTACAACATCATCCTTAAGTCATGACATTAGACTCGAGAGTTGTTACTTCTTAATTATCGGACCTTTCTTAAATAACTATAGCAAATGCGATAAGATTGCGTAATAACTAGCGTAGTTTGATTAACATGTATAACAAAGATACCAGTCAATTACATAAGGAAGCTCTACTGTGAGCTTGAATACATATATAATCTCTATTACATTCACCTACACATATACCTACAACTATATACCACATAAGAAGAACATCAACTACTAAACTACTGCAAATCTCGAGTTTCTTGCACGTAGCAGCGGCATTGTTCTCTGAATCAACCTGGAGACAACACGGGAACATACAAAATAGGGGTGAGAATTATACAATTCTCAGTAAGGAAACTCCTCCAAACACAATTATAATGTCATCGTCATCGCCCCAGCCACTTCGGTTTATTAAGAAAAAGTGGTCATGCATTATATAATAACGATTTATTTTTAAAGTTCCAAATCGTACTTCCGAAGTGGGTTACTTTTAACATTCAATCACTTAATGTACATATACAATACAACTCAACATCATATACTACTAACTTTTCACTTAAATATATTGGTCTCAATATCAATACTAAACTTCTTCACTGGGCATATAAGACAACTGATTTCTCAAAAAATTTACTTCTTAAACTTGCCTTGGCCCCTGACTAAATCTTGTCACATCTGGGCGTTACGTACCGCCGTCCCCAGTGTGGCAATAATGGGTAATAGACTGCCAGATCGAGCTTATTCCTATACATGATCATTGGATTTACTTTCTCCAATTCTCACACAGACCTATTCCTAGCCAGGTTTACTTTCCCTGAATCAATTCAAGGGTAGTCAGGTTTACTTTCCCTGATAGACCGGGTTTACTTTCTCCAGCCCAAGGATTATAAATCTTATGGTCTTCTTGGTAGTTAGGTTTACTTTCCCTAACAAATTGGATTTACTTTCTCTAGTCCAAGAAACATAATCTTATGCTTTTCTTTCGCATATAAACAATTGTAATAATCATTCATATCTATGTGTACCTAACCTCATCAATAAGTTCACATGCTCAATTACTTAGACTCATATTCAGGTACTCATGTCATACTAGTACAAAATGCCATCATTTCATCTATTCAAAGCATCAAGTTATTTTCAGCACAATGGCAGATTTTTCACTCAAGCAGCACAATTTATTTCTCATACCAAATGATCAATTCAATGCTATAAAAATTCTCAATGTGTCACCAAGGTTCTATAAAAATTTCAGAGTAAAAATAGTTCTCTAACTATGTTAACAAAATTAGACAAATTTCGTGGCCAGAAACCACTCAACCTCAGCTCAAGAACCAAAATTCATAATTTTTAACCCTAGCAATTGAACCAGAAAATTCGAAATAAAAATCCTGGTAAAACTTCAATATGTCTCTAATATCCTATAAAAATTTCAAGTGACAATTCCATCATTTGATATGGTAACAAAATTAACAAAGTTTACAGCTTTTGTTCTAACACTTTAGGCAGCATATGCTTAATTTCGGTTCTTGATTTTTCTAAGGCAGTTTGACTCAAAGGACTAGTTCAAGATGTTAGCTCCAACATATAATTTTTTTCAGCTCACGAAAATATCCACAACAAGCCCTGAAAATTCATGAACAAATACTGCCTGTATAAAAACCGAAATTCCAGCAACATGGTTCAAAATCTCTTTTAACAAAAATGATTTCTAACATCATCTAAACACTCCACCAAATTAAACACATCAATATCTATCTATCATCAATCAATACATCCAGAATGCTAGTTTGTTTACAAAATCAATGATTTGTTTTTAAACTATGCTTTATGCTTAGGTTGATGCAGTTGTGTTTGCTATTTCCAAATTGGGTTTTAATAGGATAGAGGTTAGGGTCTCTGAGACAGGTTGGCCATCCAAAGGAGACCCTAATAAGGCTGGTGCCACAGTGCAAAATGCTGCAACTTGTAATAAGAACTTGTTTAGAAGGCAAATGGCAAATGAAAGGACACCTCTTAGGCCTAGAATAAGGTTGGCCTACTAGTTTGCATTGATCAATGAGGATAAGAAGCTTGGACCAACCTTAGAAAGGAACTATGGCCTCTTTCAACCTAATGAAAGTATGGCTTACAATGTAAGCCTGTCTACTTTTGTAACCACATTAACTCCATCAACTTTAATTTCATTCGCCTCCTCTGCCACTAAGACAAAGGTAAAACAAATCTTTTTCTTCTCTTTTCCATTTGTACAGAAATTATTTATTTTGTAGTAGAATTTATACGACTCAGAGAAAATGTATGTAGATAATAGGATGGTAGGATTGATATTTTGTATACGTGAAAGGCCAATGGTGTAAAGAAAATCAGGCTCAATGTTTTGATATGGTGCTAATTTCGCTTTTCGATTTTATAAGCAGAAAACTTTGGCTTTGTTGTGCTTTGTTGCAAATCTTTACATAGTTGGTCCCTAGTCCGAATCAATGAGGAGAGTTGTCTTAGGTAGTTAAATTTTGGATGTTTGGTTTTTGGATGTTTTTCTTTTCTTTTTCCTTTTTTCCATATCCTTTTTGGTAGATGAACAAAGCTTTGGTGAATATTCACTAGGACTTGATCATTGAACTCACTTGTTAGTGTTGCATGTATTATTTCATCCACCTTCTTGATTTTCATCGATATAGAAGTAAATGACTATTTGAAATTGTTTGTGTGTAAAACTTGAAACTCCAAATGAACAATTTAGTTGAATGTAGTCTTTATTTTTTCTTGCATGTGTACGCTTCAATATAAATGGGGACAAATTCATTTGACAAAAGGCTTATGGAATAGAGATTTCTTATGGTGAATTTTGGACCACCACTGAAATACCTTTTTATCTTATTCTTTATATTGAAGTTCTTTGTAAATCAGGATTTAATATCAAATGTATACACCTTAGTTCACATATTTGTTAGCTCCAAAACCCTATCAAGATGTGCCAATTAGTTTTGAGTGACACAAAGCCAATTTAAAGAAAATGATTTGAAGAACGATTAATGGTTGTCTTGAGTTTCTTGTAAGATTATAATGGGATTCTATTAGTTAGCAAGAGCAAGGCTTACTCAAATGAGAAAAAATTCACGCTGCATGTGCAAACATGTTTATCTCATGTTAAGAGATATGAACTAAAGAGGAAGTGAGATTATATCCATATTCAAGCATAAAATAGCTAACAATTTGAAGAAGATATCAACAATGCAAGAAACCAAGTTTCAAGATTTCAGAAATAGCACTGGACATCAGGAAGTAGATTCATAATGAAGATTATGAGTAATCTCTGAAGGCTAGATATTGCTCTTTCTTTAATCAGCATAATCGTAAATCTTTCTTCATCATAAAGCTTGGATTAAAGATTAGAAGATCAAAATTTCTTCAAGGATCTGATACTGCACGTCAGAAAGCTCACTTCACTGTGGAGCACTGAACATTACTTGAAAATGAGGGAAATCTAAATTTCAAATTTGAGTTTGAATTTGAATTTGAAAGAGTCAAATCCTGGTGTTAGAACCAGCTAATCATCTCTTTTGTCTTTGAAGTCAACTATCCCAAGTCCTAGAAGAAAAAGTTCAGAAACCATGGTTTAGAAAGTAAGATCAATTTTCTTAAGGACATCAGAAACCTCTATTCCACAATGACTTTTGTAAACTAATCTGACAGACAAACAAGCTACTCTTCTAGACTATCTTTCCAGGACATAAATAGAAGATCAGCATGTGTCCCTGAAAGATCTAATCAAAAGGCAATAGTCATAAGGAAGAAATCTTTAAATAGAGATGCTATGCTCAATTGAAAACGAGAGAGACTCCACACATAAAGAGAAAACTCTACAAAAATCTTTCCTCATCCCCAGTAAGGTTTATGTCATCAATGTAATCAGATTCCTTACTTGTGAAAATCTTGTTTCTATGTTCTTAAATAGATTTATGTTCTTCTTAGGAAAAAATGATAGAAATAAGTCATTCAAGCTTTACCAGGATCTTTTTCATGATATGTTAAGGAAACTTAATTTAGTTAATTTAAGTGGCAACTAAACACCAAACCTTGTATCGTTGATCCGGTAAAGATGGCTCTGAGATAGCTTGGAGAGGCTAATGTAAAACCACTTGCAATGCGATAATGAGGTGTTCTTACTAGCCATGGTTTAGCTTGGAGATGCTAGTTAAAGACTACTTTCAATGAGACAGTAACAGTTGGTTTACTTGTCTCGGTTTAGCTTGGAGAGACTAGTACAAGACTACTCGGTTTAGCTTGAAAAGACTGGTGAATAACTATTTAGTTTAGCTTGGAGAGGCTGGTGAATAACTACTCAGGATTGTGACAATACGAGTTCTTTGCTGATCACAGGTGTTAGCTTGGAGAGGCTAGTACAAGACTACTCAATTCAGCTTGAAGAAGCTGGTGAATAACTACTCAGTTCAGCTTGGAGAGGCTGGTGAATCACTACTCAATTTGTGGCAATAAGTGTTGTCTATTGGTCACAAATGAGAGCTTGGAAACGCTAATGTAAAGAATATCCAATTTTTCTTTCTTGGGTTAAGAAAGATATTTTAGTGGAACCTCAACATGTGTTGAGTACTGGATGCAGGCAGTTTTGGCCGAACCTGTAACGCCTCGATTTTTATTGCTATGCAAAATGACCAAAATACCCCTAGGTCATTTCTACACAAGATTTGAGGCCAAAATGGTCCAGGCCAAAATGGTCCAGGCCATCTTCAATAGGATATTTTGATATTAGAATAACATTATATGGTGATTAAATAGCAATATGTGCAAAAATCGCGATTTTCAATTTTTCAGTGTGCAAATGACCAAAATGCCCCTAAGGTCATTTTTGCCCCGAAATCAAGGACGACCAGTCCAGGCTATCCTCAAGGGGTTAGTTTTATGCTTGAAGGGGATTATGTGTGTTATGGATATTGTAGATGTGAAAATATCAACTTCAAATTTTTACCCCAAGTGAAATTACCAAAATCCCCCTGTGGTAATTTAACACGAGATTGATAATTTGAACCTAGTCATCGCCTAGGGAGTTCAAAATGTTTATTACATGTGTAATTTGATATTTGAAAATGTTCGGGTGGTTTCGGGGAATTTTTACGGGAAATTACCATTTTGCCCCTAATTAACAATAAATGAGCTTATTTACGTAATTAAATAAATATAGGCAATATTAGGCTCTAATTAAAGATAAATTAATTTTATTTATTTATCTTGAGTCAAAATAATTATTTGAGGTAATTTTAAAGCATAAGATTATTTTAGAAAAGATTGTTTTTCTTTCTTAATTAAAAAGGGGTTCTTAAGACACATAATAGGAAATTAGTGTATTAAATTTCTTTTTCTTAAAAATAAAATATATTTTATATTTATTTATTTTTATTACTTCAGATTATTTGCACTAAAAATTCCACTACATATGTTGGCCATTTAATTTTGTAGTGGAGCACCTTAAATATTTGATTATTAAGCACTTACTTTAGTTTATCAATTTCTTTTCCACTAACAATTTCTTTTTCTCAAAAATAAAATATATTTTAGATTTATTTTTATTTTATTACTTCAGATTATTAGCACTAAAATTTCCACTATAAGTGTTGGCCATTTAATTTTGTCTTGAGGAATTTTAAACTCTTGATGGTTAAGCCACTTACACTAATTTATCATTTCTAAACCATTACAAATTAAATACCCATCAAATATATGTCCTACCACTCACAAAAATTGAAAAAATACTCCCCATTATAGCCATTAATGCAGCTGCCTCACCCCCCAAAATCCCTATAAATATGTGTTTTCCAAGCCTAAATCACACACAAACATTCATTCTTACCATTTGTATTTTTGGTTGTAGTCTTGCTCACAAAAATTAGCCAAAAATCCTCTCTTCTCTCTCTAAATACAAAGCTCTCTTCTTCTTCCTTCTCCACCTCCAAGAGACTCCATTCTTGATATCCATCCAAGTTCCCAAGCTCAAACAAACACATACATACCGTAAACCAACCCCTAAGCACCTAAACTTTCCATATCCAAACACAAGAACACAACAAAAATCCTCCCACCATTTCATCTTCACTTGGCCAAATATATACCATCACTAAGATCAGATTTTTGTCATTGATATCTCATACAAGATCAAGCTCTTACTCTAATTAACAAAGAAACAACTTGGTAGGGATTTTATTTCATGTACTTTCTTTTGTTCTTCCTTTATATTTTTGATTTTTATGATTTGATAATGACCATGGCTTGATGATGAGGAATCATGGTGGTGGTTGTGAATCCATCATTTAAATGTCCTCTAAAGCCCAAGATTTAATTCTTGATGACAAAAGATTTCTAAAGGAGTTACTAAGTCTTGAGTTTTAAGTTTAATAAGACATAAAAATGAACTTGCATCCATATTTATGTTATAAGTTCTTGCATATCATATTTATATTTCAAGTTTTTCATAATCATATTTATATTCCAAGTTATCACTTTAATTCTTGAAGATAATAATATAAACTTGCATATTCATATTTACTTTCAAGTTGTCACCTAAATCATAAATACCTAAGAATGAATTTGTATCTTTATATTTATATCTCAAGCCTTGCATTTCATATTTATCTTTCCAAGTTATCACCTTATAATGATAATAATAAGGTTACAAGACAAGTTTATGATTCTAGTTATCATTTAAATCCTAAAGTTCAAGATTTTACTTGTTTTATTTTAAATGACAACTTTGATCATGGACACTTCTCATCTATTTATTTTTGGCACTTATATAATTCTGATTTAAATCTTGATATACTTTATTTTTAGGCATGATCTTGTCTTTAAATTTGTACAAAGAAATTTTGAAAGACCTAGAAATTATAAAGGATTAAGAATACGATTTTTCTCATGATTTTAAATGCTAAAATTGTAGTATTCTGATCTAATCCTTTAGAACTGAAAAGGTTACTGATTTAGGATGTTTAGATGAGTTTAAATCGCTAGTAGTTATTGTAAAAATTATTTTTGGTACCATAGATGCATAAAAGGGTAGTTACAAGTGTTAGTTTGGGCCGTTTTGCAAAATGCAGAAAGTTGTGTTTTGAACTATCAACTATGTTATTTCAGCTAAATGATTTTATTTTAAGCTACTAATGATGTTGAATGTGTCCATGAGTCCAAAATACCATTTATGAAGTTTATATAAAGTTTTAGAAATTTCGGTCGTCGTTAAATATTAAAAACAAGCGATTTTGCACTTTGACCCCTAAAATGTATTGAAATTTGGTTTATGGCCTTAAAAGGTTTTTACGATGAGTTTATAACGGTTTCTAATAGTTATATGTCTATTAAAAGTATTGGTTAATGTTAAAGATCTCTAGTTTGTGAGAAGGTGTTACAAAGGGGTATTTGCATTTTGACCCGTAACCTTTGAGAAATTGTGATTTGACCCTTTGGGGCTTAAGCGTAAATGTTGATAAATTTGATGACATGAATGCGGTTGATATCTTGTGAAGGCTATATTCATGTGTTGAAACTCATATGGCTTATGGATATATGCAATGAAGTATGATACATGTTTATGTGGTTTAAGTTATGGTATGTTATAATTATGCTTGATAAATTGAGATGCATGATTCCATGAAGTTTATGAGCATGAAATGTTGAAATGATGAGTTATTCATATTTGCATCTCTATATAACATGCCAAGTTTAAAGGTGACATAAGACACATGGAAATGATCCTCTAGACTCCCTGAATTAAAGGTTATGAGAGGTGATCCAAATAGGAAATGATCCTTTAGACTCCCTGAATTAAAGGTTATGAAAGGTGATCCTAATGCGCCCTATCCCGTACCTTAAGAGTCGGGAATTTATCTTATCAAAAGGGATAAGAATACGCTAGTGACGACTAGTGAGGTATGAGCTCATAACCTAGAACTCTCGAGAAAAGAGAGAATTATAGGGCGGCCCCCAAGGAAAAGAGAAAAAAGAAGTTTAAGTCACTTGTAAGAATGATGATCATGATGTTCTTTATATCATATGCATTGTTTTATGAATTTTATGATACTATGTATATGATATTGACATGCATCCATGATTAATATGTTGCATTCATGACATTAAGATTCATGCTAAAAGATACGGGTCTCGGCTAATGATATTTAGAACTTAATAAATGAACCTTATATATATGTTCACCATTTTCATAATTAAACCCGAGATTCCTGGGGACGATGACGATGACACTTGTGTTATAGTCGGGAAGCCCTACTGAGATTCTTGTATAAGTTTCTCATCCCTTTTCTTTTCCGTGTCGTCTCCAGACATGAATGAAGGTGTAGTTCGTGATTTGTCTTGAGAGTGGACGAGGAGCTACGGAGATAACTTCCTTTTGGATATTTTTCCTTAGAGTAATTGTATCTCAGTTATCAGTTTGTATATTATTGACGGATATATATTGATGTCCTTAAGATTACAAGACATCACTATTATGATACAGTTATTGATATGTCATCATTATTTGAGTTATGTTATGTTATGGTTGTATTATGTATTTACACGATATTCGTTTCTAACATCTCTCTTATGCAGGTAAGGTAATGACGTTAGGTATTTAGTATGCGCGGCTCACGATTTGTTATTTAAGTTCAAAAAAAAAATTTTACCCATATTTTTACTAAAGTATTTTAAAGAAGTTTGAGTTAAAAACTGAAACAAAAGAGTAATGACTAATAATTAACTTAAATGCGTCTTAGGCGTGTTGAGTTAAATATTAGGGTGTTACATTTTGGTATCAGAGCAGTTCGACCTTCACGGAGCCTGAGGATTGGACTGACTATGCTTTTCAAGCATAATACCATAGTGGTGTCATGTGTAGTTGCTTTGTTGATTGGTTGAGCTATAAGATAGAAATACATGACTGCTTGTGTAGATACCATGGTAGCTAGCTCACATAACATAAAGTATTGAGCTTGATCACCTCGGTGTTTTCTGTTTTGTGTGCTCAGGGACCAATGGCACCATCACGACAGAATAGGACTCCAAATGGAAACGGACAAGGTGACGGAACTGCTGAAGCTCTCAGGGGCATGGCAAGGGCCATGGAAAGGCTGTTTGAAAGGATGGACCGTCAAGGCGCAGGGAGTCGCTATCCTAATGATGCCGAGGTTATGGAGAATGCACGGTTCGGGAGTTTCAGAGGGGCGAATCCGCCATCTTTTAGAGGAGCTTTGAACCCAAATCATGCTGAAGAATGGATAAAGAATATAGAGAAGATCTTTACGGTGGTTATATGCTCGGAGGAACAAAAGGTGACCTTTGCTACATACATGCTGGAAGCGGATGCCGAATTCTGGTGGACCGGGACTCGGAGACTACTGGAGGCAGCAGGCACTCAGATAGATTGGGAGCTGTTCAAGGCTCATTTTTATGAAAAATATTTCCCGGAATCAATAAGGAATGCAAAAGATATCGAGTTCATGCAACTCACTCAAGGAGGTATGAATGTCGCTCAGTATACCGCCAAGTTTGAGGAGCTCATTAAGTTCTCGAGGATGTATCAAGGAAACCCCGATGAGTACTGGAAATGTGTGAAGTACGAATCCGGGCTGAAAGCTGAAATCAACATTGCTGTGGCTCATTTGGAGATCAGGGACTTCCCTACGCTGGTCAACAAATGTCGTATAATTGAAGATGGTCAAAAGAAGCTGAGTACATCAAGGGCAGACAACTTTGCGAAGAAGCTGGCACCACAAGCCCCAAGGTTTAAGTCGCAAAATCGACCACTCTTTAGACCGCAACCGAGACCACAGCCTAGGCCACAGTTTAGGCAGCAAGGCCCTAGGAAGGACTTTCATCAAGGGGGATTAAATGGAACCAAAGGCAAGGCACCCCAATGGACCACAGCCGCACCTCCAAGACCTGCCCCTGCTACTGAATGTCCAAGGTGTGGGAAGCAACATGGTGATCGGCCTTGCTTGTTGGGCCAGAATGTTTGCTACCGGTGTGGGAAGCCTGGTCACTACTCGCGGGAATGCATAGAGAGGAACCCAACAGCCCCCAACCCCAAGCCACAACGCCAAGGAAGGGTCTTCACCCTCAGTGCAGAGGACTCAACAAGATCTCGAAACCTCATGGAAGGTAAGTGTGAAATGAATGGTAGAACCTTAATTGTACTATTTGACTCTGGCGCTACTCATTCATTCATATCCCAAACTTGTACTGAATCCTTAAAATTGCATGTGTCAGAACTCCCTTTTGATCTCACTGTTTCTACCCCTACTGGGAAACCTGTTAGGACCTGTAGATTTTGCCTAAACTGTCATTTCATTGTTGAAGGTAGATCTTTTGTTCTAGATTTAGTCTGTCTACCCATGCAAGGTCTAGATATAATTCTCGGCATGGATTGGCTTTACGCCAACCGTGTAATGTTAAATTGTTATGACAAGTCTATCATTTTTCTTCCTATTCCTAGTGAACCTAGAAAACCTCTAAGTCTGTACATAAATGCTGTAGAAATAAACTGTGGTGAGGAAGAGAGTAAGGGATATGTTCTCCTAGCCGCTAGTGATGTAGACTTTGAGCAAAATTTTGATGAGATACCCATTGTGAGAGACTATCCTGAGGTGTTTCCTGATGATATACCCGAGTTCCCTCCAAAAAGAGAAATTGAGTTCTCCATAGAGTTGGTTCCGGGGACAGGACCAATATCCATAGCACCCTATAGGATGCCACCTCTAGAATTAACTGAGTTAAAAACTCAATTAGAGGAACTTTTAGAGAAGAAGTTTGTTAGACCAAGTGTATCACCATGGGGAGCCCGGGTCCTATTTGTTAAGAAAAAGGATGGAAGTATGAGGTTATGCATTGATTATAGGCAATTGAACCGAGTGACAGTAAAGAACAAGTACCCTTTGCCTAGGATTGATGATTTAATGGATCAATTAAGAGGAGCGATGGTGTTCTCCAAGATAGACTTGAGGTCAGGATATCATCAAATTAGAGTGAGAGATGAGGACATACCAAAGACGGCCTTTCGAACTCGATATGGCCACTTTGAATTCACAGTGATGTCATTTGGGTGACCAATGCTCGCTTGTGTTCATGGATTATATGAATAGGATCTTTAGACCCTATTTGGATCAGTTTGTGGTTGTTTTCATAGATGATATACTCATCTATTCAAAGACCCACGAGGAGCACGAATATCATTTGAGGACAATTTTGGAGATTTTGAAGGAAAAGAAACTATATGCCAAACTATCTAAGTGTGAATTCTGGTTGGAGGAAGTGAAGTTCTTAGGGCATGTAGTATCAAAAGGAGGAATTGCAGTAGATCCTAGTAAAATAGAAGGTGTGATGAGCTGGGAGAGACCTACTACGGTAACGGAAATACGAAGCTGTTTAGGACTTGCTGGATATTACCGTAGGTTTATTAAGGGATTTTCTCAAATTTCCTTACCCCTTACCAAGCTTACTAGGAAGAATGCCTCTTTTGTTTGGACTCCCGAATGTGAGAAGAGTTTTCAAGAGCTTAAAGCGAAGTTAACCACAACCCCAGTTGTTAGTATTACCTCCGACCCTAATGTGACTTTCGAGGTATATTGTGATGCTTCAGTGAAAGGATTGGTGTGTATTGATGCAAAATAGGCAAGTGGTAGCCTATGCATCTAGGCAACTCAAGCCTCACGAAGCAAACTACCCCACCCATGACCTTGAATTAGCAGCTGTGGTGTTTGCTTTAAAGGTATGGAGACACCATCTGTATGGGGAAAAGTTTGAAGTATTCTCTGATCATAAGAGTCTTAAGTACCTCTTTGATCAAAAGGAGCTAAACATGAGGCAGAGGAGGTGGGTGGAATTTTTGAAAGACTATGATTTTAGGTTAAACTACCATCCTGGCAAAGCCAATGTAGTGGCCGATGCCTTAAGTAGGAAATCGTTGCACCTATCCTACATGATGGTTAAGGAAGTTGAGCTGATCGAAAGGTTTAGAGACTTGAACCTAGGGATGACCTTGACCACTAAGAGCATGAAGGCATGCCATCTTAGTGTGACGAGTGGTTTCATGGAAGAAATCACTCAAGCCCAACGAGAGGATAGTGAGTTTCAAGAAACTCTAGAGGCGACTGGGCTAGAAAGTTATAAGACTTTGCCCAAGGTGCTGATGGTATGTGGAGGTTTAAAGCGCGGATCTGTGTACCGGCAAGAGGTGACCTCCGAAAGGAGATTTTGAAGGAGGCTCATAAGAGCCATTTTACCATTCACCCTGGTACCACTAAGATGTATCAGGACCTGAAGAAGATGTTCTGGTGGCCTGGGTTGAAGAAGGATGTGTGCGCTTGGGTTAGTAAGTGCTTAGTGCATCAAAAAGTGAAGATTGAGCACCAAAAACCCTCTGGAATGTTGCAACCCCTGACAATCCCCGAGTGGAAGTGGGAAAGTATCTCAATGGATTTTGTGACTGGACTACCGAGGACCCAAGCAGGTCATGATGCCATATGGGTAATAGTGGATCGACTCACCAAGTCGGCCCACTTTCTACCTATCAAGGTAACTTACTCCTTGGATAGGCTAGCTCACTTATATATTCAAGAGATCGTAAGATTACATGGGGTACCGTCGACAATAATCTCGGATCGAGACCCGCGGTTTACGTCACGGTTTTGGGGAGCCTTTCAAAGGGCGTTTGGTTCAAAGTTGTGTTTAAGCACGGCTTACCACCCTCAAACAGATGGTCAAACTGAGAGGACTATTCAAACATTGGAGGATATGTTGAGGGCATGTGTGTTGGACCAAAGAGGGAGTTGGGATAAATACTTGCCATTGATTGAATTTGCTTATAACAACAGTTATCATGCAAGTATCGGCATGGCACCGTATGAAGCCCTGTATGGCCGGAAATGCCAATCACCTTTATGTTGGTATGAACCCGGGGAACAAAACTTGTTAGGACCTGATATTGTGAGGGAAACAACGGAACAAATCAAGAGAATTAAGGATAGAATTCTCACTGCTCAAAGTCGACAGAAAAGCTATGCGGACAAACGGCGAAAGCAAGTTAGAATTCCAAGAAGGAGAACATGTATTCCTTAGGATCACCCCTACCACCAGGCATAGGTCGAGTTATGAGAGTCAAGAAGTTAAATCCTAGATTTCTTGGTCCATTTGAAATCCTTAGTCGAGTCGGGTCTGGAGCATACCGAATAGCCTTACCACCCAACCTATCCAACCTTCATAATGTCTTTCATGTCTCCCAATTAAAGAAGTATCAGTCAGACCCTGGTCATGTGTTAGAGCCAGAACAAGTACAATTAAGGGAGAACCTGACTTTCAACTTACTGCCTACGAGGATCATGGACAAAAAAGTTAAACAGTTAAGAAACAAAGTTGTACCTTTGGTTAAGGTGGCATGGGGACAAGGTAAGATGAAGGATTTCACATGGGAATTGGAATCAGAAATGAAGACTCATTATCCTGAACTATTCACAGGTAACGAATTTCGAGGACGAAATTCTTTTTAAGGAGGGTAGAAATGTAACGCCTCGATTTTTATTGCTATGCAAAATGACCAAAATACCCCTAGGTCATTTCTACACAAGATTTGAGGCCAAAATGGTCCAGGCCAAAATGGTCCAGGCCATCTTCAATAGGATATTTTGATATTAGAATAACATTATATGGTGATTAAATAGCAATATGTGCAAAAATCGCGATTTTCAATTTTTCAGTGTGCAAATGACCAAAATGCCCCTAAGGTCATTTTTGCCTGAAATCAAGGACGGCCATCCAGGCTATCCTCAAGGGGTTAGTTTTATGCTTGAAGGGGATTATGTGTGTTATGGATATTGTAGATGTGAAAATATCAACTTCAAATTTTTACCGCAAGTGAAATTACCAAAATACCCCTGTGGTAATTTAACACGAGATTCAGTAATTCGAACCTAGTCATCGCTTGGGAGTTCAAAATGTTTATTACATGTGTAATTTGATATTTGAAAATGTTCGGGTGGTTTCGGGGAATTTTTACGTGAAATTACCATTTTGCCCCTAATTAACAATAAATGAGCTTATTTACGTAATCAAATAAATATAGGCAATATTAGGCTCTAATTAAAGATAAATTAATTTTATTTATTTATCTTGAGTCAAAATAATTATTTGAGGTAATTTTAAAGCATAAGATTATTTTAGAAAAGATTGTTTTTCTTTCTTAATTAAAAAGGGGTTCTTAAGACACATAATAGGAAATTAGTGTATTAAATTTCTTTTTCTTAAAAATAAAATATATTTTATATTTATTTATTTTTTATTACTTCAGATTATTTGCACTAAAAATTCCACTACATATGTTGGCCATTTAATTTTGTAGTGGAGCACCTTAAATATTTGATTATTAAGCACTTACTTTAGTTTATCAATTTCTTTTCCACTAACAATTTCTTTTTCTCAAAAATAAAATATATTTTAGATTTATTTTTATTTTATTACTTCAGATTATTAGCACTAAAATTTCCACTATAAGTGTTGGCCATTTAATTTTGTCTTGAGGAATTTTAAACTCTTGATGGTTAAGCCACTTACACTAATTTATCATTTCTAAACCATTACAAATTAAATACCCATCAAATATATGTCCTACCACTCACAAAAATTGAAAAAATACTCCCCATTATAGCCATTAATGCAGCTGCCTCACCCCCCAAAATCCCTATAAATATGTGTTTTCCAAGCCTAAATCACACACAAACATTCATTCTTACCATTTGTATTTTTGGTTGTAGTCTTGCTCACAAAAATTAGCCAAAAATCCTCTCTTCTCTCTCTAAATACAAAGCTCTCTTCTTCTTCCTTCTCCACCTCCAAGAGACTCCATTCTTGATATCCATCCAAGTTCCCAAGCTCAAACAAACACATACATACCGTAAACCAACCCCTAAGCACCTAAACTTTCCATATCCAAACACAAGAACACAACAAAAATCCTCCCACCATTTCATCTTCACTTGGCCAAATATATACCATCACTAAGATCAGATTTTTGTCATTGATATCTCATACAAGATCAAGCTCTTACTCTAATTAACAAAGAAACAACTTGGTAGGGATTTTATTTCATGTACTTTCTTTTGTTCTTCCTTTATATTTTTGATTTTTATGATTTGATAATGACCATGGCTTGATGATGAGGAATCATGGTGGTGGTTGTGAATCCATCATTTAAATGTCCTCTAAAGCCCAAGATTTAATTCTTGATGACAAAAGATTTCTAAAGGAGTTACTAAGTCTTGAGTTTTAACGTTAATAAGACATAAAAATGAACTTGCATCCATATTTATGTTATAAGTTCTTGCATATCATATTTATATTTCAAGTTTTTCATAATCATATTTATATTCCAAGTTATCACTTTAATTCTTGAAGATAATAATATAAACTTGCATATTCATATTTACTTTCAAGTTGTCACCTAAATCATAAATACCTAAGAATGAATTTGTATCTTTATATTTATATCTCAAGCCTTGCATTTCATATTTATCTTTCCAAGTTATCACCTTATAATGATAATAATAAGGTTACAAGACAAGTTTATGATTCTAGTTATCATTTAAATCCTAAAGTTCAAGATTTTACTTGTTTTATTTTAAATGACAACTTTGATCATGGACACTTCTCATCTATTTATTTTTGGCACTTATATAATTCTGATTTAAATCTTGATATACTTTATTTTTAGGCATGATCTTGTCTTTAAATTTGTACAAAGAAATTTTGAAAGACCTAGAAATTATAAAGGATTAAGAATACGATTTTTCTCATGATTTTAAATGCTAAAATTGTAGTATTCTGATCTAATCCTTTAGAACTGAAAAGGTTACTGATTTAGGATGTTTAGATGAGTTTAAATCGCTAGTAGTTATTGTAAAAATTATTTTTGGTACCATAGATGCATAAAAGGGTAGTTACAAGTGTTAGTTTGGGCCGTTTTGCAAAATGCATAAAGTTGTGTTTTGAACTATCAACTATGTTATTTCAGCTAAATGATTTTATTTTAAGCTACTAATGATGTTGAATGTGTCCATGAGTCCAAAATACCATTTATGAAGTTTATATAAAGTTTTAGAAATTTCTGTCGTCGTTAAATATTAAAAACAAGCGATTTTGCACTTTGACCCCTAAAATGTATTGAAATTTGGTTTATGGCCTTAAAAGGTTTTTACGATGAGTTTATAACGGTTTCTAATAGTTATATGTCTATTAAAAGTATTGGTTAATGTTAAAGATCTCTAGTTTGTGAGAAGGTGTTACAAAGGGGTATTTGCATTTTGACCCGTGAACCTTTGAGAAATTGTGATTTGACCCTTTGGGGCTTAAGCGTAAATGTTGATAAATTTGATGACATGAATGCGGTTGATATCTTGTGAAGGCTATATTCATGTGTTGAAACTCATATGGCTTATGGATATATGCAATGAAGTATGATACATGTTTATGTGGTTTAAGTTATGGTATGTTATAATTATGCTTGATAAATTGAGATGCATGATTCCATGAAGTTTATGAGCATGAAATGTTGAAATGATGAGTTATTCATATTTGCATCTCTATATAACATGCCAAGTTTAAAGGTGACATAAGACACATGGAAATGATCCTCTAGACTGCCTGAATTAAAGGTTATGAGAGGTGATCCAAATAGGAAATGATCCTTTAGACTCCCGGAATTAAAGGTTATGAAAGGTGATCCTAATGCCCCTATCCCGCACCTTAAGAGTCGGGAATTTATCTTATCAAAAGGGATAAGAATACGCTAGTGACGACTAGTGAGGTATGAGCTCATAACCTAGAACTCTCGAGAAAAGAGAGAATTATAGGCGGCCCCCAAGGAAAAGAGAAAAAGAAGTTTAAGTCACTTGTAAGAATGATGATCATGATGTTCTTTATATCATGTGCATTGTTTTATGAATTTTATGATACTATGTATATGATATTGACATGCATCCATGATTAATATGTTGCATTCATGACATTAAGATTCATGCTAAAAGATACGGTCTCGGCTAATGATATTTAGAACTTAATAAATGAACCTTATATATATGTTCACCATTTTCATAATTAAACCCGAGATTCCCGGGACGATGACGATGACACTTGTGTTATAGTCGGAAGCCCTACTGAGATTCTTGTATAAGTTTCTCATCCCTTTTCTTTTTCCGTGTCGCCTGCACATGAATGAAGGTGTAGTTCGTGATTTGTCTTGAGAGTGGACGAGGAGCTACTGAGATAACTTCCTTTTGGATATTTTTCGCTTAGAGTAATTGTATCTCGCTTATCGCTTGTATATTATTGACGGATATATATTGATGTCCTTAAGATTACAAGACATCACTATTATGATACAGTTATTGATATGGCATCATTATTTGGGGTATGTTATGTTATGGTTGTATTCAGTATTTACTGATATTCGCTTTCTAACATCTCTCTTATGAGTAAGGTAATGACGTTAGGTATTTAGTATGTGACTCACGATTTGTTATTTAAGTTCAAAAAAAAAAATTTTACCCATATTTTTACTAAAGTATTTTAAAGAAGTTTGAGTTAAAAACTGAAACAAAAGAGTAATGACTAATAATTAACTTAAATGCGTCTTAGGCGTGTTGAGTTAAATATTAGGGTGTTACAGAACCAATATAAAATATTTGTGTCACATCTTCTTCTCCTTAATCTCCTTTACATTTCTCTATTATGTGTTATTCTTTAATATATGCTGATATAATGCTTTTGCCATTTTACTATTTATCTCATAGTTCAAAAAAATCTACTTTTTGAAACTACTAATTGAGTTTTCACTACACTACAAGTTTCATACTTGATAGTATTTGTTTTAAATGTTTCAAACAAGTAAAATGAAGCAAAGCATGATTTAACTCCCTCTTCTTGTGCACATTTTTACCTATAAGTGGTATCAGAGTAAGGCCTCTAAGGGGTTGAGTAACCAATAATTGCAGAGGACAAAGATCTGAGGGACAGAATGGCACAAATCCACTGTAAAAGATCAATCCATCAACTGACCATCTTTTACTAATGAGTTACGAGGATATGTCTCAGCACACTCAATGTTTAAAACGATTTCAAAAGGCAGGTGAACAAGAACAACAAAAAGGAAAGAGCTCAGTTGTTCCACTAAGCCAAGCTCCAATTCATATGTGCACTAAGCAAAAGAAAAATAAGACACATATGTATTGCTTGTAACACATGAAAGGTTATATCGAATAGACTGTGCATGATGTTTGAAGATCTTAAACCGTCTTCAGAAATCCTTGACCTTAAAGTTGTCATATCAGATGCTATGCAATGCTAAAGCAATGAAAATTGCTTAAACCTCAAATGAAGAGGAAAGATCTGATATAGAAATTTGAGATTGAAAATAGAGAATAGATCTCTATGTCTATAGAAAATATCAAAAGTCTGTAAAGACTAAAACGAAGAGACATCAATCTTAGGAAAGACAAAAAGGGGCAAAGATTATCTTAAAAGGAGCAACCTACTAAACGCAGTAAAAAGGAACATCATGTGTCAAGAGTTCCAAGCTCAGAGCATCACAGAAATGTCCTAATATCTAAGAAGAAGAATATGTTGGCTATCTGAAGTATCTCTAAAAATGAAAAGAATAAGTCAGAAAGTCATGATTTGCTAGAAAATGTTCCCATTCTGTGTTTCATGACTAAGGGCATTTCAATAGAGAAAGCGAGGTAAATGTGTAACACCCCGATTTTTCTGTCTGAGTGAAAATGACCAAAATGCCCCTGACGTCATTTTTCACCTGGAATTTGAGGACTGTCGGGTGGTCAACTCAATGTTCAAAAGGGATTTTATGTGTGTGAATATTAATAGAATAGAAGAATCTCGTTTTTGAATTCTGATGCGCTGAATGACTAAAACACCCCTATGGTTGTTTAACACCGATTGATGAGCCGTTTGAACCCAAACTCCACCTAAAGGTTTTAAATGATGTTTTTATGAGTCTGGGCATGTCTGTTTATGTCCCGGTGGTCTCGGGCAGTTTTTGTGCAAAATTATGATTTTGCCCCTGATTAAGCACCTAATGAGCTTAATCATAAGATTAACGAAACCTATGCAATATTAGACTCTAATTAAAAGCTAGTAAATTCTAATTACTAATCTAGAGTCAAAATAATTAATCAAGATCAATTAGAACCTAAGATTGCTTAGAGAAGCACAAAATCCCTTTCTCAAAATCAAGACATTATGTCATGAATCAATGAATAGTGTTCTTCCTTTCAATTTTCATTATTTAAGGAACCCTGGATGTGATTAAGAATTTTGATTAAATATGGTTTGACTCCCCTAATGGGCAAAAATGCTCATTAACCATGTCTTGAATTACCTTAATTACCCACTTTCTTATTCAAACACTTAACCACAAACTCCTAATCAAACACCTAATCAAACCTATGCCCTAAATCACATCATAACACAAAAAAAAATGAGAAAAATCTCCTCCCCCAAGGCTATTAAACCCCACGGCTGCACCCCTCCAATTCATCACATGTTGATTTATTTTAATAACAATTTACACTCAAAGAACCATATCTCCAACCATACCTTCAACCATACCTAGCCATACCTTGGAATGACACACACAAAAGCGATATTTTCTCTCCTTCCATCCCTCCAAATGGCTGGCCACCTCCCCTCATTTCACCCCCCATGTGTTTCATTTCTCTATAAATAGGAGGAGCTCTCTAAGAAATCATTTTGCTCTTCTCTTACACCTCCAAGCTTTCTTTCTCTCAAAGAGTTCTTCTTCTTCTTCTCCATTTTCCCAAGAGCAAGCTCTCTCTCAATCAAGGATCATATCTAAGGTAGAGAGTTGTGTGAAGAATGCTATTCTTTCTTTTGTTTTAAAGTCTTGATTTGAAATGATACAATGTTGATTCTTCTTCCTTCTCCACTTTCTTTTCGATTCTTACTCTTCATTTTCCTTCTCTTTGATTTTTGGCCAAATGGCCAACATTTGGAAGAAATCATGGCTTGATGATGAGGATCTTGAGTGTTGGTTGCAAATCCATCATTTATTTAACCTCTAAAGCTTGAAGGTTTCATTTGTTTAAAAAAAAAATTTTTAGCAAATAAAGGAGCCATGTTGATGTAAAGAGTAATGTTGAGCCTAGGACTCAAAGAGATAATAAATGGATTGCATTCATATTTATTTTCCTTACTATCACCTAAATGATTAACCTCAAAGCCTACCTATTTCAATCTTAAAGTTGATTGTTGATTTAGAATGAATACTCTAAGGGGCCTAGAGCACTAAAATAAAGAATTGGACTTGCATATCATATTTATTTTTCAAGTCATCACCTAAAGCTCAAAGATAAGAAATGAACTTGCATTTCATGTTTACATTTCTTGTCTTGCATGTCTATTTTTCAAGCCATCACCTAAATTTAAAGATTAAGAATGAACTTGCATTTTGATGCTTAATTTCAAGCCTTGCATATTTTCTTTTCCTTGTCATCACTTTATAATGCTAAGATTAAAATAAAACTTGCATTAGCATGTTTATGTTTGTGTCATCACCTAAAGATCTCAGGTTCAAGACCTAACTCTTTTTACTTAATCTTGAAACTATGGGCATTTACCTTACAAAAATGTTTTGATTTCAAAGTAAGTGTTAGAATAAGGTTCAAAATGGTTTAAAAGGGAAAGAATGGTTAAAAAGGTGTTTCAGACTTAAAATTTCACATTTTGAAGGTGCTGGTAATCGATTACTGGGTTTATGTAATCGATTACCAGAGAGCTTTGCTAAATTCAGATATGAACTTTTAGGCTCATGAATCGACACAAAGATCATGTAATCGATTACACGTGCTGGAACTCTAATAATCGATTACCATTCCACGTAATCGATTACTCAGATGTTCTTGGGGCCTAAGCCAGTTGTAATCGATTACAAGGCCCATGTAATCGATTACCAGAGCCCTCAACTTTCCTATTTTAAAAATTCAAAGTTGTGTAATCGATTACCAGGATCCAAAGTATGCAATAAACATTTTCCTTACTTGAATGACATAAAGCTATGATATTATGTTACTTGAATCTATGATTTTGTATGATATGAATCCATGAATCTGTTTACCATGAATCTCTGAGTTTGCACGACATAAACTGATGAGATATGTTGTATGATATTGATAATCTATTTTGATTCTAGACTTTGAATGTGAAAGTACATGCACTATTAGTTCTTATGGCATAAAGCAAATTTAAAGGAAATTGCATCGCCATTGCACTGTGAATTTCTACCAAATTTAAAGACTTAAGAAAGTTTTTGAAAACTCCATGAGATTTTAAATATAACATAGTACTGAGATGCATTTCTCACACTCTGGTGGGGAGAAAGCAAATCCCTGAGGGTATTGACATAGAGCTCACCAAAGTGGATAATTCGCTGCATACTAGATACTAGTAGAGCGTTTCAAAGAAGGAAATATTCCTATAGACTCCCCGAATTAAAGGTTATGATAGGTGATCCTTATGCCCCCTAGCAAACTGATGTCTTCTGATGGCTTTGCTAGGTCTTCAGTTGGGAGTTAAGAAAAAAGGATGCGCAGAGATGTTTTATACATGAATGCTTATTCAAAAGAAAAACTTTTCAAAGAAAAGCCTTTTTTATGAAAAACACACAAGAGATTTTTAGCAATGTATATTGTGAATATATCTGACACTAGGTCTTCAGTATTCACATCTATTTACTCAATATCTCCTCTTTGAACAAGATATAGAATAAAATAGTTTTACAGCAAGAACTTGGATTTAGCGTGCTGAAAGGATTCTCGATATGATAAATAGCACTAGTATTATTTCAGTGGCTAGGAGTTATGAAATACCTCAAGAGATCATCTTTCAGTTTGTTCCTTATCCGCAGCATCTGGGTGCAATGAATTATAGCAGCTACATGTTCTGAATTTGCTGTTGAAAGAGCAACAATAATCTGCTTCTTGCAAGATCAAGAACTAGGCCTTTTCGGAGAAGTAGCAGCAACCACTGGACCTTTTTCTTTCAAATCTATCTCTAAAGATTCAGCATCCCAAGAATCTTTCTTGAACCTATTCTTCAGCAGGAAGGTGCTTAGTCTATCTACCATAGAGAGCCTTTGTTAGCTTGAAGACATAGTTGGGAAGTTCCTCACTCTCAAAACCAGAAGTCTACTTTGCATACACTTCCTTAGAGAGAAATACATTTAGAAATGCAAACTACACACCTATTTGGTAGAGAGTGAATCCCTTGAAGTCAGCAATAGCAAGTAGCATTCTAATGGCTTCAAGCCTAGCCACTAATGCAAAGGCTTTATCATAATCAGTTTTCTTTTGTTGATTATAACCTTATTCAAACAAACTTGCTCTGTTTAGAGTGATGATGTCAACTTCATCCAGATTATTCTTGAATATTTACTTTGTATTGATGATGATTTTTCAACATGCTATACAGAATTTACCTTTAGCATCCACCCAATTTTGATCACTTAAAGCTTCTACAATATATTAAGGTTCAATGTTGGTGATGAAAGCACAATTTGATATACTCCTAAGGGATGACCTTGTTCTCATACCATTGGAAATGTCTCTATGAACATTGTTTAGAGAGACTGTCTTTGAATCAAAAACTCTCTTTGTAGTTTCTATATCATTGATAATTCTCAGTTTCTTTTTTATCTTCTGATTGCTCATCTTCGAGTCTAGAAACATCATTTTGTGATGGCTTGGGAGTTCTAAGCATGCTTTCTGAAAAGTTGATGTTCTGTGTAACACCCTAATATTTAACCCAACACGCCTAGGATGCATTTAGATTAATTATTAGTCAATACTCTTTTGTTTCAGTTCTTGATCCTAATTTATTTAAAATACTTAATGAAAATATGGGTAAATTTTTTTATTTTTTTCAAGATTAAAAAAAAAACGCGAGCCGCACAACTTAAAAGAGCTATATCACATGATTACGCATACAAGCCAAAAGGAACTAAACGTATCATAAGTAAATACAAATCATAACGTATCACAACATCATGTATTAACAATAATAGATAATTCATAATACATCACGTAACATAGGTGCTAATCTAGCAATAGGCCCACCATTAAAGGTTAGAGTGATATAATCATCCATAAAAAAGGAAACAGTAAAAGGTATAACTAGCCATGATCCCTTCTGCCTATTCTGCCTAAACAGATAACCCCCAAAAAAAGGAGGCTATCATCTACGTGATACGTGCACAGGCGCTCCACATGAACCCAAAAGACAGATAGCACAATGACCAATGGAGTGATATGACTGGTGCACGGCATCAAATTGCAGCTCCCAAGTAGTCGCGTCAATGAAGATCACGAACAATGCCATTGTTTTCTGAAGACATGATGGACAAAAGAAAGAGGAATGAGAATCTTATACAAGAAACTCAATAGGGAAACACCTCCTAACATGTGTTATCTATGTCCTCAAGAACCTCAGGTTTCATTATGAAATAATGGGCATGCATATGATATCAATTGTTAAGTTCCAAATGTTATTTATCCAAGTTCTGCCTATTTTATTATGCGTCTTTATGCATAGATGCAACATGATGAGTCATACCAATGCTCCAAACAATTCCATACAGGATGCACCCTTACTAGCATGATCGTCCTCTTGACAATTTTAAAGGTGACTTAGGTTTTTATCTGTTTTATTTGGGGGGCACCTTATAATTTCTCCCCTCTCGGGAGATTCTAGGTTATGAGCTCATACCTCACTAGTCGTTACTAGCTTATACTTATCCTTTATGATAAGTATGCTTATCGTCTCAATAAGCAAATTACTAGCTTTATCTCAGAGTACGGGATAGGGGGCATAGGAATACTTATCCTCTTGATAAGTATGCTTATCCTCTTGATAAGCAATTCCTCAGGATCACCTTACGCTGAGCCCGACTCATTACGAAAGGATCATTTTCGAGTGTTTTAGGTCACCTTTAACCATGATATGTTCAAATGGAGATGCAATCCAATCACAACTTGTTAATCAATATGTCATGCTCATAAGTCTTTATAAATCATGCATCTCGATCAATGAGTATAATCATAACATGTCATGCAATTGGTTACACAAACATGCTTCACATTTATTGCATATATACATATATATATATATGTGTGTGTGTGTGTGTGTGTGTGTGTGTATTCACAAGCATAATTGTATTGAAATAAACATGCTCCTACCAAGTATGCCGGAAGTCAAGGACCGGACTCAGCTAATGCACATGCTATGCATACAGGATATATATATTCATCATGTTCATAATCCAAGAATAAGCATGCAAGGTTACCAAATCAAGTTGTTTAAGTGGAGAAACATTTATTCACACATTTCACGTCCTGGTAATTGATTGCATGAGCCTTTTAATCGATTACATCACACGAATTTTCAAAATAGGAAAGGTTGAGGCTCTGGTAATCGAATATATGAGACTTGTAATTGATTACCACTACTGAAGATGCACTCTGGGTTTCAAGAACATATGAGTAATGGATTACATGTAAGGGTAATCGATTAGTAGGGTTAAGAACATGTTCTAGGTTTTCCAGGACATCTCGTAATCGATTACATGAAGTTGTAATCAATTACACAGGCTAAGAATTTGCATCCAAGTATGGCAAACCTTTTTAGTAATCGATTACATTACCTTGGTAATCGATTACTAGTGACCCAAAAATAAGAAAACTAAAGTCTTGGCATTCCTTTATTATTCCAAAACATTTTAAAACATAAAGCCAACATTTCCTTCGGATTGAACTCCCATTTCACTTCTTTTGAGTTCTTTGATATTTCAAAACTGCTTTACACATTATGAAATTCAAGATTCATCATCAACAAGGTCATTTCTCTAGTTTTAATGCCCAAGACTCATATTTAGAGTACTCACTCTAAAACACTAATCAACTTTAAGGTTGAAAGAGGTAAGCCTTGAACTTAAGAATATGTAAATGATGCAGCTCATTATTAACCTTTAAGACTTGGTTGAAAACTTTGGAAAATAAAATATGATGGTATTTCCATTTCTCTAATTTTAATGCCCAAGACTCCTATTTAGAGTGTAAAGTCCTCTACTGCTTTATGGATTGACGACTGTCGCCATAAACCAATACGGGTCTTTTCAGTGTGCTTTATCCTCACTCACACACTTCCTGGCAAAACTTCCCAAGAGGTCACCCATCCCAAAATTGCTCCAAGTCAAGTACGCTTAACTGTAGAGTTCTTTAGTGATGGGCTACCGAAAAGAAGATGCATCTTGTTGGCATAGGTAGTACAAATCAATTCATATAAACCCTCCTTAACTGGATAGTCCCATACCTATATAATCTTAGGATCCTTCTCATTTGGGTGTGTAATCAGTTCATTCATGTACCTCTTCTGTAACATCCTCCCAAGTACAACGTCATCCTTAAGTCATGACATTAGATTTGAGAGTTGTTACTTATAAACTATCGAACCTTTCTTAAATAACTATAGCAAATGTGATAAGATCGCGTAATAACTAGCATAATTTGGTTAAAATATATAACAAAGAAACACAACATTTATTGAATACATAGCTAAGTACAAAAGGAAGCTCTTCTAATAGCTTTAATACATATACATTCTCTATTACATCTACATACATATAACTCTAACTAAGAACAGTAAATTAAAAAAATCAACTATTAAACTACTGTAATCCTGAGTTCTTTTACACAAAGAAATGCATCATTCTTTGGATCAACCTGGAGACGACACAGGAACACACAAAATAGGGGTGAGAATTATACAATTCTCAGTAGGGCAACTCCCTATAAACTCACTCATAATGTTATCATCATCGCCCCAACTACTTCGGTTTATTAAGAAAAGGTGATCAAACATTACATAATAATGATTCATTTTTAAAGTTCCAAATCGTACTTCCGAAGTGGGTAGCTTTTAATGATCAATCACTTAATGCACACATATCATAAAGCTCAAACATATAACTAATAATCCTACTCAAGAAATTAAACATGATACGAGTATGCATATGCTAAATATGACGAACTTATCTCAAAGTGACCTGGTTTTACTTGTGGCCATAGAACTCAACTCGGTGCATTTTTCTCTTTTCGTCGACATAGGAAAGACTTAGTGTATACCCAACAGGTATTTACTATGGATAACTCCATAATAAACAGTTTATACCACATGGTATTTATAGTGGTTCACACCACACAAGGGAAATAGACTGCTTATCAGGACTAATCTCATTCCTATACATGATCATTAGATTTACTTTCTCCAATTCTCACACAGATCTATTCCTAGCTTATACGTCTACCGACTTGTAACATCCTAATTTTTAACCCAATACTCTAGAACATATTTAGGTTAATCATTAGTCTGTTACTTCATAGTTCTTATTTAACTTTGAATTACTTAGCGGAAAATACGGGTAATTTTTTTTTGAAATAAAAGTGAGAGTCGCGTGATGCGATAAGCGGTACACCATGTAAAGTGAAACAATTATCTCACAACATCATAACATGAGGCACAACATGAACATCACTGAATATCATCTCATATATATATAACTTGCCCACTTATAAGTGTAGGTCTTAATTTAGTACAAGGGAAATGCATAAAAGAAAGTACAACATAAGCATAAACATAATCTACTCCCCTACCCGAGTGCATCTAATGGGAAACCTTTAAACAAAAGAAGGTTTATCCCCATCTAAGTGGTGTGTGCTCTAACTCGGGCCATCCACGGCCTCCTACTGGCGACTATCTCGTGATCGAGGCAGATATCCGGGAAACTGGGCGAGCTCCTCGGTTGTGAAGAGGCGGAGCGGGGATCGAGTGTGAGCCCCGGGGTATGGCCGCATCTCCTGCCGCCGTGGCACGCCGGCCGAGTCACGGTGGGCTCGCTATCCTCTCCAAAGTCCATAGGTATGGAGGGGAAGATCTCTGAGGGTGCTCTGGTTGTCAATCCTCGGAAGGATCCATCTCCAAAAAGACGACGGGCAACGGGCACATCGGGGTAGTCTCGAGTGGCGGAGGTGGATGATGGGGTACGGCGAAGCCTCTCCTCTAGGGGACGTGCGCGCTCGAACACCAGGTCATCGCCAAAAGGTGAGACGGGGGAGAAACGATGGGAATGTACAGGGGGAGTGAAGGGTCGACCCATAAACATGAATACTCTAACCGTGCATCGACCCACAAAATGGAATAACCCGTGGTCCGGGTCATGGTGCACCTCCCATGTCGGCGTGTCCATGAACACCACGAACGTCGCTATCTGAAGACGTGACGGAAAGAAAGAGGTAGAGGGAGTGAGAATCTTGCTAAAGAATCTCAGTAGGGCCTCCTACTACCTAGGTGTCATCATCTACGTCCTCAGGAACCTTGGGTTTAGCTATACAAAGTGACTGAGCATGTATTAGGTTCATTTTAAACTTTAAAATATATTTTAGCCAAGGTCCATTCATTTTAGGATGATCTTAATGTCATGAATGTAACATAATAGAAAATGTATGCATGGCACTACCTAATGCACATACATAAAACATAACATCAAGCATCATCATTCTTGGTGGCATAAAGTGGCAATAGTAACATTCATATGGGACAAAACTTAGTGACATAATCAAAATCATGAAACTTCTCTTCCTCATGGGCCACCCTAAAAGACAATCGAACTGGGGGTGCTCGGCCGAACCGGTGTCACCCAGAACGTGTCATACATCTAGGTTATGAGCTCATACCTTAACTAGTCGTCACTAGTTCTTACTTACCACTTAACGATAAGCGTATCATAAATCATAAATCCCGACTATCTGAGTACGGGTTAGGGGGCAATTCTCTTAGGGGTGCTCGGCCGAACCGGTGTCACCCAGAACGTGTCATACATCTAGGTTATGAGCTCATACCTTAACTAGTCGTCACTAGTTCTTACTTACCACTTAACAATAAGCGTATCATAAATCATAAATCCCGACTATCTGAGTACGGGTTAGGGGGCAATTCTCTTAGGGGTGCTCGGTCAACCGTGTCACCTAAGAGTGTAAAATGGTACCGATGTCACATGAGTTCTATGGAGGTGCTCGGCCGAACCGGTGTCATCCTAGAACCCATCTTAGTACCTTAATTTTCAAAATCTCTTTAAGTCCCCAAATTTGTCCGAAATTCGGCGGCACAACGGTCATTACACCGAATTTCCTTCCAAATTTGCTTTATGCCACATAAACATATTGTCTCATAAATTCCTCATATGAATAACATCATCATCATTAGCATACTTCATGCATCATCATAAAATATTCAAACGCTTACCCTTACGGTAGCTTATGCTTTGACTCTTACGGGTCTTAATCTTGAGATATAGTTCTCTACATCCGTCGTTCATATTTTAAGCACCTAAGGCTCATAATTAAACATCATTCATAATCCTCACATTTTACTTTTAAATCTGAATAGCATAGGGTGGAAATCCTAACATGTGAATACGGGGTTCTAGAACTTACGTTTTAGACCCTTTCTTGGTTCCGTTTTTGCCGAAGGCGCTATGGATTAAATCTAAATCAATTATGAGGCATTCCTATGCTGAAGGACTAATTATTAATCACGTTTACCATGTTGTAAGGGTGCTGGACAGAATCCAGAAAATTAAATGTTCTAAGAGTTCTACATTTGCATTTTTACGGTTTTCTAGTTACTAGTTTCCCCATAGGTGCTAGAATTCAATTCTAACTCAAATGATACCAAGTTTTTCATGTCTAAACAATCTAAATCTGATTATGTCCCCATTAAAACAGTTTGGAAAAGTTCCATAAACAAATGGGTCAAAACTATATTAAATTCTAGCTTTACGGTATTTCTAGTTAGCTAGTTTCTTACCTATCATGCATAGGATCGCTTCTACATCATCATATGATATTTTCACACATTCCAACACGTCAAAACATCATCATACAGCATCACACTCATCACATCAGAACCGAAAACATTTAACTTAAATGAGAGAGTTAAATTGACATTTCTAGGTACATAAGTTAACTAGTTTCTCTTGGAATCAATCTAGAACTTCTAAAACTCTTTGCAAAACATTTTAATTCATCAAGAGGCTAAGTGAAGCCTTAGGTCACTGACCAAAACATATTCCATCCCCTAAAGATAAAATCACAACTTGTGATGACATAACCTTATAAAGATTTGTAAAGCTTTAAGGAAAACTTAAAACGTAGACTATTGGTCCTAGTAGCTAGATGAAAACTCATTGCAAGTCCATCAACTACTTGGCTGAAATTATGCATTCAAGGAATATATTCACATCTAACTTTATCTTGGAATGAAATGGGCAAGTCTTTGAGCTCTAGGTTCTTAAGTTACGACATAAACTAAACGTGCTCATGCTTTTCATTTTTAATCTTGCTTACAAAGTAAAGTGATTACTTGAATTTAAATATGCAAGGCATAAACTTAAACGTGCAAGCTTGAAAGTAAATATGCGAGGCATAAACTTAAACGTGCAAGCTTGAAGGTAAATATGCATGGTTCAATTCTTCATTTTAGTGCTCTTGGCCCAACAACAATCGACTTTAAGGCCGAGATAGATAGGCATTCGAGAAATTAATTAGGTGATAATGCAAGTTCAATTCTTTATTTTAGTGCTCTAGGCCCAACAACAATCGACTTTAAGGCCGAAATAGAAAGGCTTCGAGAATTAAATTAAGTGATGATACAAGTTCCATTTTAATCTTTATGTTCTTAGGTGATAGCTAGAAAGCAAAGATGCATAGCAAGAATGTAAATATGGATGTAAGCATAAAATAAATTATGCAAGTTCATTTTATCTTTCTAGAGCTCTTAACAAGACTTTAAAGGAATTTAAACCATAACCCAAACTCATCCAAACAAGGTAAAGTCAAGCTTAGAGTTCTTTAAAACTTAACATAATATTTTTAGGAAATCAAACCATGAAGCTTAGAAAAATTTAAGGAAATGGCCGAAATCTTCAAGAAGAAAAAGGAACATTTTAAAACTCTAGAGTTCATGATCTTGATGATATATTAACACCAACATCATGAGTCCTCATCATTGAGTTCATAGAGCCATTTTAAAAACATCATCAAAGCTAAAGTTCTTAAGAGTTCAAGAAAAGAAAAACTAAAAACATTTTTGCTCAAGAACAAAGATCAAGCTCTAGAGTTTGTTTCAAGTGATGAACATCATCATGAAACTCTCATCATCAAGCTCTCATTCCTTTGTTCTCCAAGGCCTATGGCCGAAAATGAAAAGGAAAAAGGAGTGGAAATGAAGTTCTAAAGAGAAACAAGAGAAACTATGAACATCAAGCTTGAAACAAGAACTTTAAAGAAAAGAATACATGAAAGAAAATCCCTACTTGGTGTGATGAACTTGAAGATGGAAGAAGAAGATGAAGATGATGAAGAACTTTGAAGAGCTTGAAGAACTTGAAGAACACTAGAACTTTGAGAGAAAAGAAAAGCTTTGAGTGTTTCCTAAACTTAGCAAATGATCTAAAAGTGGTGCAAGCTCCTCAAGGCATTCTATTTATAGAGAAATGAAACAAATGGAGGGTGTGAAGGCTGATGAAGGCTTCAGCCATATGAGGTGCAGATTGGAGGGTTCCATGTGTTCCATGAGGTGAGATAATGTGTTCTTGAGGTATGGTGAGGTATGGCCTAAGGTATGGTGAGGTATGGTTCAAGGTATGGCTTCAAGCATGGTTCTTTGAGTGAGAAAATAATTAAACATGTGGCCAAAGAGGGGTGTGCTGGCCGAAATGCATCAGCCAAGGGAGGAGAGTTTCTTGCATTTTAATTGTGGTTTAGAGTTGTGTTTAGGTGTATCTTTGATTATGCTTAAGATTAGGAATTTGTAAGAAAGTGTTTAGGTAAGGTAAATGGGTAATTAAGGTGGTCTAGACATAATTAAGGAGTGGTCTTGCACCATTAGTGAGTTAAATCCTCAATTTAGAGTCTAAACAACTCTAGACACATTTTCTTGATTCAAGGAATTGGAGAGAGAAAACACTATTTAAGATTCCAAGACTAGGAGTCTTGAGTTCTAAAAAGGGATTTAAGTTTAATCTAAGCAATTTTAGGTTCTAATTAACTTCAATAAATTATTTTGGCTCTAGATTAATTAGGGAAATAAATTAATCTTCGTTTAGAGCCTAATATTGCTTAGATTTGCTTAATTACGTCATTAAGCTCAAAAACACTATTCTAGGGGCAAAATCGTAATTTTGCACTAAAACTGCCCGGGACCACCGGGACTTGAACAGAGACCTCTAGACACATGAAAACATGTTTTTAAACCTCTGGGGAAAGTTCCGGGCTCAAACGGCACCTTTACCCGCGTAAAAACGCTATAGGGGTATTTTGGTCATTTTGACCCAAAACTGCGGAAAACGAGATTTTCGCTTCCGGGAGCATTCAAAGGCTATTCAATCCCCTTCAAACATTGAGTTGACCCTTCGAGGACGACCGAGTTGGTTACCCTCGAACTCGGGTCAGGAAATGACCTCAGGGGCATTTTGGTCATTTCCCTCGGACAGAGAAATCGGGGTGTTACACGACTCTTATTATCTCTAGGGAAGTTCATCTTTTTGCCTTCCCCTTCATCTCTAGGGAAGTTCCTCTTTTTGCCTCCCCTTTAATCTTTAAGGAAGTTCCTTTTTTTGCCTTCCCCTCATTCCACATAAGTACTGTTTCTATTTTCTCCAGATGTCAGAACATGCACGAGTGAAATTTATACATTCTCTTTTCTCATTGCATCATGTACTTTCTTTTCTCAAATGCATGCATAAGCCACATGTAGGCTTTCAATCACAAGTAAATCTCATTTTTGCCTCATAAATCAATCTTTAAATTGTCTAGCATGCATTCATACTCATCATACTTAAATCAAGAGTCATTATATCATCAACTCAAAGCATAAGTTCATTTTTAGCACAATGGCAGATTTTTCACTCAAGTAGCACAATTTATTTCTCATACCAAATGATCAATTAAAATGCTATAAAACTTCTCAATGACACCTCAATGTGTCCACAAGGTTCCATAAAAATTTCATAACAAAAAGAATTCTCTAAATATGTCAACAAAATTAGACAAATTCGGAGGTTAGAAACCCCCTATTTACAGCCAATAGCCATAGTTTCCAATTTAATTACCCTACCAAATGATCATATCAAATCATATGAAAATTCAGGGTTGGACTTCAATATGTCCTTAATATCCTGTAAAATTTCAGCTCGTAATTCGATCATTTACTGAGTTAATAAAATTTCACAAATTCACAGCTTCAGATTCAACATTTCAAGCAGCATAGTTACCACTTCGGTTCTTGAATTTCTCAAGGCATTAGGAGTCAAAATCAGAGCTCAAGAAAACTCATGGAACTATCCTAGGATGTTAGCTTCAACATATAATTTTTATAGCTCATGAAAATGCCCACAATTCCCTCAGAAAATTCGTGAACAATCACTGCCAGTAGGAAAACCGAAAATCTAGCAAACCACTTCAAAATCTCTTTTGATAAAAATGATTTTTCCACAACCCCAAACACTCCACCAAAATTAACACATCAATATCATCATATTAGCAACCAATATATTGAGAAATTTTGGACCAAACACAATCAGAAAAGTCCAACATAAAATTGGAAAGAAAAGACCAAAGAAAACCCTACTTTGATGGCTCTAGGGATCTTGGCTCTAAAGGATGCTCCAAGATTGATTTTGCTCAACTCAAGGCCACCAAATCAGTACCAAGCCCTTCCTTAATCAGTGATGTATGAGATACCAAAGTTAGGATTGATGAGGAATTGAAATTCCAATCTGTTAGATTTGTAGGTATTGATGTGTAGAACAAGTTTAGTGAAGGGAGTTTAGTGTTTTATCAACTCTAGGCTAGTGTTTTTGGCATTTGAAGTGAAGTTTGAGCTCTTGGACATGGAGGAACTTGGTTTCCTTCTCCTTACAGCATGATGCACGAAATTTTGAGCTTCTTGAAGAAGCTTGGCTTGTGGTTATCTTGTTATATATAATAGAATAAGTATTATATTGTATAATTAAATGATCTTTGACCAAAGTAAGAAAAATGGATGGCTAAGATTTGGTTTGTTGGTCAAAGAATGAATCTTGGTCAGCCACTTGGCTCAAGATAAATGTCTCTCTTTAACTTGTAGAATAAATAACTTTTACAGTGTCAAAATCGCACACCAAAATCCCAGCGAACGGGTGAGATATGAGCACCCGAGTAAAATATTAATAAATGAAAGGCCATGATTAAAACTTGCTTTTCAATTTTCAATCCTTGTCATCCACTTGGCATAAAGTGGTTGATAAAGCTTACTTAGCCACTAAGTAGCTTTTACAGTGTTAGAAACCGCACGCCGAAATTCTACTGAACGGGTAAAACAGTATACCTAGGAAATCAAACATTGCTCGAAAAATTAATTCTAAGTATAAAATCCTCATTTCTAACTATTTCTAATCTCAATCCTATAATTTCTTAGTTTTGGGCACCTCCGGGTCCCAATTCTAGGGTTTCGACTGTCCCGACGGGCCCGTGGGGCCCACAAGGTTACTATTTATGATTTTTTTTTTTACAAATCCGTTGGATCGTCCTCATCATTTCTAAAAATGTCAGATTTTTGAAATTACGGCTAGTAAAGCCCAATTAATTTTTAAATAATTTTTAGGGTGTTACACTTTCACTTTCGAAGTTTGCCAGGAGCCACTCCTTATCCGTGCCTTCTTGCACCGACGATCACTCCCCGACTTCGAAATCCCCAAGCGTTACATGGCCACTAGCTTCCACTTGGTTTGTCCCCGAACCACACCATACTGGGAGAGGTGTAGGCTCTGATACCATTTGTAACATCCCCTGCTATTTTATGGATTGACGACTATCGCCACAAACCAACATGGGTCTTTTTAGCGTGCTTTGTCCTCACTCACACGCTTCTTAGGAAAACTTCCCAGGAGGTCACCCATCCCAAAATTGCTCCAAGTCAAGCACGCTTAACTGTGGAGTTCTTTAATTATGGCTTACCGAAAAGAAGATGCATCTTGTTGGTATAGGTAGTACAAATCAATTCATATAAGCCCTCCTTAACTATATAGTCCCATACCTATACAATCATAGGATCCCTCTCATTCGGGTGTGTAATCAGTTTATTCATGTACCCCTCAGCTTTTGAAGTCTGCCAAGAGCTGCTCCTTGTTCGTGCTTCCTTGCACTGGCGACCACTCCCCAACTTCACAATCCCCGAAAGTTACATAGAGTAGCCACTCTAAAATATCGATCAACTTTAAGGTTGATAGGGGTAAGTCTTGAACTTTTGGAAAATCGTTTAGTGGTAACATAACCATATTATTCCATTTTTACTCAATCTATTGGAAAGGAACCAAACCTTGGGCTCTCAATGGTCTATCACATGATGGCTTTACAACCATGACCAAGATCCATTATCATCAAGCCATGGTTTTCAACCATTTAACAACAATAAAATAAGAACAAGTAAAGAAGAAGAAGAAGCACAAAACCAAAAAAAAAAAAGAACAAAGAAAATAAAGAAAAACTCAACATAAAATTCCTACCAAAGAAAAAAGAGAGCTTGGTCTTGAAATGAGATGAGAAGAACAATCCTTCCTTCGGAGCAAGGAATGGTTTCAGCCAAGGAGAGCAAGAAAGGAAGAAAGGTTTGTCTTGGGTTTTTGATCTTGGAAATGGAGAGGTTAGGTGTTTAAAGGAAGATCTATGGTGGTTGTGTGGTGGTTTGGGGTTAAGAAATGGTGGAGGGTGGTGGCTCTTGGGAAAATGAAGAAGAAAAAGAAGAAGAAGAACTCTTTGAGAAACTGGAGAGAAACTTGAGTGATCAAGAGTTGCAAGAACGATCAAATGGCACTTTGAGCTTTCCTTGGGGATGTAAAAAGAGGGAAAGAGGCCGCAACTTCCTTGGGGGAACTTGGGGGGCAAGTCCCTTCTTAATGGAGGTTAGGATGTGTATTAGAGGGGATTTAATTAGGGAAATGGTTAGGAATGGGTAATTAGGTGTTTAGGTAGATAATCATGCATTTAGACTTTTCAAGATCATGACTAAAGAGTGGTCATAAATATTTAGAAGAGTTAAGTTCATTTAGCCTGAATTAAATTCAATTAATTTGAATTTCAAAAGCCAACACATTTCCTTAAATTAGGGAACAAACACTATTCACCTTTTTGGCTTTTTGATGTCTTAAGACCACTTTGATTTTAGGAAAGGATTTAGCTTTCTCTAAGCAATCTTAAGCTCTAATAAATCTTAATTAATTATTTTATCTCAAGATTAATAATTAAAATTAATTAATCTTTAACTAGAGCCTAATATTGTCTATGTTTCCTTAATCACACAATCAATCTCCTTAGGTGTTTAATTTGGGGGCAAAATGGTAATTCTCCATAAAAACTCCCCAGGGCCATCTGGATTTATACCGACATCATTTGTTCCTTAAAAACAACATTCTAAACTTCAAAGTGAAGTCTGGGCCCAATCAATAATTAGTTCTGTATTAATTAGCCGTAGAGGCATTTTGGTGATTTCACTCAAAAAAATCAAAAACTGAGATTTTCACCTCTAACATCATGCACAACACAATTTAATCCCTTCAATCATAAAACAAACCTCTTGTGGTTAGCCAGGACCGACTGTCCTCGATTCCTTGACAGAAATGACCTCAGGGGCATTTTGGTCATCTGCACACAAGGAATAATCGGGGCATTACATTACTCCCCTCCTTTAATAGAACTTCGCCCTCGAAATTTGTTACCTGAGAATAGCTCGGGGCAGTGCGTCCTCATCTCCGATTCTAACTCCCACGTGAGTTCTTCCATTTTTCCCCATCCCCACGCTACTTTGGCCAAGGGCATAGTCTCATTCCTCAATTGCTTGACTCCTTTGTCCACTATTCTTGTAGGTAGCAGGTTAAAAGTGAGGTCCTCCCTTAATTGTACTTGTTCTGGCTTTAGTACATGACTAAGGTCAGATTGTGTAACGGCCCGATTTTCTGTCTAAGGAAAAAATGACCAAAATGCCCTTGAGGTCATTTTCTGCCCAGAATTCGAGGATAGCCGGCCTGGCAGTCCTCAAATGGTCAACTCAATGTTTGAAGGGGATTAGATATTCATCATGTTCATAATCTAAGAATAAGCATGCAAGGTCACCAAATCATGTTGTTCAAGTAGAGAAACATTTATTCAAACATTTCAGGTTCTGGTAATCAATTACATGAGCCTTGTAATCGATTACATCACACGAATTTCCAAAACAGGAAAGTTTGAGGCTCTGGTAATTGATTATATGAGCCTTGTAATCGATTACCACTATTGAAAATGCATTTTGGGTTTCAAGAACATATGAGTAATCGATTACATGTAAGGGTAATCGATTACTCGGGTTAAGAACATGTTCTGGGTTTTCCAAGACATCTCGTAATAGATTACATGAAGTTGTAATCGATTACATAGGCTAAGAATTTGCATTCGGGTACGGAAAACCCTTCTGGTAATCGATTACATTACCCTGGTAATCAATTACTAGTGGCCCAAAAATAAGAAAACGCAAGTCTTGACATTCCTTTATTATTCCAAAACATTTTTAAACATAAACCCAACATTTCCTTAGGATTGAACTCCCATATCACTTCTTTTGAGTTCTTTGATCTTTCAAAACTCCTTTACACATTATGAAATTCCAGATTCATCATCAACAAGGTCATTTATCTAGTTTTAATGCCCAAGACTCTTATTTAGAGTACTCACTCTAAAACACCAATCAACTTTAAGGTTGAAAGGGGCAAGCCTTGAACTTAAGAATATTTAAGTGATGCAAGCTCATTATTAACCCTTAAGACTTGGTTGACAACTTTGGAAAATAAAATATGATGGCATTTTCATTTCTCTAATTTTAATACCCAAGACTCCTATTTAGAGTAGCCATTCTAAAACACCGATCAACTTTAAGGTTGAAAAGGGCAAGTCTTGAACTTTTGGAAAATCATTTAGTGGTAATGTCGCAACCGGGTATCGCGACGAGGACAGCGAAAAAAAGAATTTTCATTTTGAAAATAATGGAGTCGCCACCAAGTTTATTAAAACTGGGAAAACGTTGGAAAAACCCATTCGTTTTGAAAATGGTCTTTGAAACCAGATTTGAGTTCGGGAGTCGGTTATGCATAGGGAAGGGTAGGAGTTCAATCCTGCGCACCCCTAGTACACCCGTCCTTAGACGGTACCTCTAATTAACTGTGCAAATTAAATAATAACCCCTTTTAAATATTTATTCGTTATTACAAGAAAATTAAAAGGAATTTGTTTTTTTTTTAAAAAGAAAAGAAAAGAATTTTTAGAGTACCAAACTGTCACAGTTCAGGTGTCCTAAAAATGAGTTAACAAGCCGTCACGACTAAGTTAACCTTTTTTCTTTGAAACGAAGCATTTGACAATAAGCGGATAATTTAAAAAGAATTCTTCTAAATAATAAATATTTGCAAATAGAATCTAAAAAGAAGCGAAGATTTATTTTTGGTATTTTTGTAAGAGAAAATATAAAAGTCTTTACGAGAGATATTTGGAACATCAAGTTATCACAACTCAGATGTCACAATATCAAGTTAACAGGCCGTCGTGATTAAATTAACTCTATTGAAGAGAGATCTTGAATATCAAGCTGTTGCAGCTAAAATATCCTTCAAATATAGAATTAATAAACCGTCACGGCTAAATCAATTCTATTAAAAAAAATATTAAGTAATTAACTAAATGAATTTCAATAAAGCCAAGCACTCAAGCATTTATTTTAAATCTAAAACGAATTAAACTCCTTCTTTTTTTTTAGACATAACTCTAACCTAAACCAAACAAATTATCCCAAAAACTAAAAAAGAAATAAATACTTAACCAAACAAGTAAATTTAAATCCGAGCACTAACTTCAAAAGCTATTCTAAAAAAACTTACAATGAAAAAGAAATGAAACTAAAAAAATTGATTATCTTATTCCAATTTTGCTAAATTAATTCCCTTAGCCTTTCCCTTTTTGTTTAAGACAAGAAACTCAAACATTTATTGTGAGCCTAAACATGCATAAGATATATATTTTTTATTATTTTTAGACTGAATTAATCTAAGCCCAAATAAACGAAATCAAAATCTATTCTAACAACTCTACCTAAACTAGCTTCCTAAACTAGTTCTATCTTTTTATTATGTTTTTTTAAAAAAAAAAAACATGTATATACTTGAAACTCAAAGTAAAAGAAATTTTTATTCTTCTTTTTTTACTCAAAGCTAAACAAGTAATCTCCTAAACTACAATGGAGTAAATACTAATCAAGTAAACAAAATCAAAATACTTAAACCACCAAAATATAATAACCTTAATCTAAGAACATAGGTGAATAAAAAAAACTAACATACACAAATTTAAACTAAAATTTGTTATTATATATTTTTTAAGAAAACTTTTTTTTAAAACACACATACACAAATTTGATTTAATTTTTCATCTCCTTATGATACATACAAATACAAAACTCAAATCTATATAGTTAACACATACACACACTTAAATAATAAAAGGAATAATCTCTCTCTCACTCACGGACACACACATACACCATAACAATACTTCCTCACACACTCACTCTCTTGCTCCTCTCACTTTCTCTCACGCATACACCACAGCACATGGTTTCTCAGCTTTTATCACTCACATACACAGCCCAAGCACTCTCTCTTCTCTGACATACACACATATACATGCACAGATACTTCCTCTCCCTTTCACGCACGGACACAGAGGGGTAGATAGAGGTTCAGGGAAGTGGCAAAAAGTGAAGAGGGAAAGAGAGAGCATGGAGGGAGGGTTTGAGAGGAAAAAGGTGGTTCCTGGTTCGAGGTATGGCGGTCACGGTGGAAAGGGACGCTTCGCGAAGATGGGGAGGCCGATCTCTTGCTAAGGGTACTAGCAGCAGCCAGATTGGGAAGCTTTGTAGCTGAAAAAGGAGGTGCTTCCGGCGGCTTGGAGCTTCATGGTTGAAGCTCAGGCCGTGGCTGGGTTGATGGAGGGGGTCTACTGCTAAGCATGAAAGGGGAGGGTGATTCGCAACTGGGTGGCCAGCTTAGGGGCAGGCCGCGGGTTGAGGGACGACAGATCGTGGTGGAGGAGGATGATGGTGCAAGAGAATGCGAGATGAAGACCGAAGATCAGAGCAGAGAAAGCCCATTGCAACCGCGACTCCGATCCAGGCTTCCTGCAATAGCAGCGAGGACTGCCACGGTTGGGTTTGGTGGAGGGTGACTCGCGGCTGTTTCGGTGGTTGGTGCTGGCATTCATGGTGGTTTCAGAGATGGGGTGGAGATTAGGATCCCTTGGTTTCACAGCGTGGTCATGGCTATTAATGGGGCGATGGAAACGTGAAGGGTGGCTATGATGATATGGAGGTTCACGGAGGTTGGAATCATGGGGAAGGTGGAAAAAAATGAGAAAAAGAGCAAAGTGAGAGGAAGAAGAAGATGATGGAAGAGGCCTTGGGGAGGGGCCGCGGCGATGGTGGAGGGTGGCCGTGGCCCCTATGCTTTCCTTTTTTCTATTTTTTTCTAATTTTGATGATAATGATGTGTACCTGCTTCTATTTTATTTTTCCGCTAGATTGTATGGCTGGATTCTCCTTGGAAGTTTCTCTTGGATTTGATCTCTGTTTTTGGGCTACATATGTTTGATTTTTTTTATTTTTCTTGCTGAATTCTTCGAAAGTTGCCTGATAGTCTGAATATTTCTCTAGAGTTGGTGTCTCAGTGTTTTTTGAAAATTCTCTGCCAGTATTGCTCTCCCTTTTTTCTTCGATCCTCCCCAATATGTATACCCTCTGTTATTATTTTTTTCAACTCCACCGAAAGAGAGATCAAACTTCAAGGACACCATCATTGTCCTTTTTTATTTTTCATGCTTTCTCATATTCCCACATCTTTTCGTGACTGCGTCTTAGGGCGAAGAAAGAAACTCGTGAGAAAGAGGAACCCGTGAAGGCCCTCTGTCCCTTTTTCTATTTTTTTATTTTTATTATTTTTTAAGAAGTGGGCTGAAAACACAAATGGACTAAAACTAAATTGGGTATCAAGTTAATAAAACCGGACCGAAATAAATGAAATAGGTTTTTTTATTTGGAAATACAAAAACAATCGGCAAATCTTTTTTCTATTTTCTTAAAAGGAAACAATTAATGAAACTATAATAAAATAAAAAAAGGTAAATTAAGTGCAAATTTTTGGGTTTTATTTTTAAAAGATTGGATAAAATCAGGTGTTCACAGGTAACATAACCATATTATTCCATTTTTGCTCAATGTATTGGAAAGGAACCAAACCTTAGGCTCTCAAATGGTCTATCACATGAAGGCTTTACAACCATCACCAATATCCATTATCATCAAGCCATGGTTTTCAACCATTTAACAACAATAAAATAAGAAAAAATAGAGAAAAAGAAGAAGAAGCTCAAAATCGAAAAAGAAAGAGCAAAGAAAAGAAGAAAAACTCAACATAAAATCCCTACCAAAGAAAAGAAAGAGCTTGGTTTTGAAATAAGATGAGAAGAACAATCCTTAGAAAGGAAGAAAGGTTTGTCTTGGGTTTTTGATCTTGGAAATGGAAAGGTTAGGTATTTAAAGGAAGATCTATGGTGGTTGTGTGGTAGTTTGGGGTTAAAAAGTAGTGGAGGGTGGTGGCTCTTGGGAAAATGAAGAAGAAGAAGAAGAAGAAGAAGAACTCTTTGAGAAACTAAAGAGAAACTTGAGTGATCAAGAGTTGCAAGAATGATCAAATGGCACTTTGAGCTTTCCTTGGGGATGTATTTATAGAGAAATTTTAACATGTGAAGATGAAAATGGGGGGAAAGAGGCCGCGGCTTCTATAACATCCTCCCAAGTACAACATGATTTTTAAGTCATAACATCATACTCGAGAAGTTGTTACTTATAAATTAATAGACCTTTCTTAAATATCTATAGCAAGTTCGATTGAATTGTGAAGTAACTAAATCGTAGTTTTATTAACATATATGACTAAGAAACAAACATTTATTGAGTGTAAGGTTGAGTACAAAAGGAAGCTCTTCTATGAGCTTTAATACACATCTAGTTCCTATTATAAATACAGACATAAACATATGACTAAGTACAGTTTGTACAAACTTCAGCTGTAAACTACTGCAAATCCGATTTCCTTTCATAAAGTAGCCTCCTTGTTCTCGGGATCAACTTGGAGACGACACGGGAACACAAACACATAGAGGTGAGAATTCTAAAATTCTCAGTAGGTAACTTCCCAATTACACAATCATAATGTCATCATCATCGCTCCAACCACTTCGGTTTATTAAGAAAGTGTGAGCATGCAATATATATATATATCAAATGTTCATTTTAAAGTTCTAAAATCACCTTTCCGAAGTGGGTTTCTTTTATTATTCAATCACTTAAAACATGCATTTCATGACATTCAGGATCATAGAAATTCCTTTAAGACCAATAATTTAACAAAACATACGTGTACAAATGGCAATTTCGATGATCTTTTCGTGCCTTTGACATAATAAAGGGGACTTGTCCTTGCCCTAATGGGGACCTTGCTTTTCTGTGTCCTAATGGGGACCTTGCTGTCCCCTTTACATAATAAAGGGGACTTTTCCGTGCCCTAATAGAGACTTCATTTTTCACTTAGCTGTAAAGGGGACTTTTCCGTGCCCTAATAGAGACTTCATTTTTCACTTAGCACATACATCATCCTCAAGCTCACATATACATGCATCATATTTCTATATGCATGAATATAATTCTCTAGTCTCATAATACTTCAAACCTGTATATATCACTCATTCATTCCTCATAACATAATCTTGGAAATCCATGGCATGCATTCATACACATCAAACTTGAACCAAATGTCATTAGGTCACTAATTCAAGGCATTATCACAATTTCAGCACATTGGCAGATTTTTCGCTCAAGTAACACAATTTATCTTTCAATTCAAACCATCAAATCGGAGACTATAAAAATTCTCAATGACATGTCAATGTGTCCACAACCTCCAGTAAAAATATCAGAGCAAGAAAATTTCTCTAACTATGTTATCAAAATTCTACAAATTTGGTGGTCAGGAACCACTTAACTTCAACTCAAAACCTGAAATTCACTATTTTTAACCCTAGCAAATGAACCCAGAAAATTCGAAATAAAAATTTTAGTAAAATCATAAGATGTCTCTAATTTCCTATAAAAATTTCAAGGGATAATTCAATCATTTGTTTTGGTAACAAAATTAGACAAATTCACAGCTTCAAGACCAGAAAATCAGGCAGCATAGACATAGTCTCGGTTCATGATTTTTTTCAAGGAGTTAGAGTCCTTATCATGGCCCAATAAAATTCTCAGAGTTTCCTTAAGATGTGAGCTTCAACTTATAATTTTTATAGCTCATAAAAATACCCACAATTCACCCAAAAAATTTGTGACTTGTTGCTGCCTGGAACAGAACCGAAAATCCAGCATGCATGTTTCAATTTCTCTTTAGCAAAAATGATTTTTAGCATCATCCAAACTCTCCACCAAATTAAACACACCAATATCTATCTATCATCAACCAATACATCTATAAATTTTAAATTAAAACCAGTCAGAAAGTTTCAGACAAATTTTGAAACTAAAAGGCCAAAGAAAACCCTACTTTTAGTGTCTTTTGGATCCTTGGCTCCAAGGTGCTCTAAGGTTGATCTTGCTCACTTCAAGGCCACCAAATCAACATCAAAACCTTCCTTAGGCAGTGAAGAAGTGATATGTCAATGTGAGGATTGATGGAGAATTGAAATTTCAATAGGTTAGATTTGTAGGTTTTGATGTGTAAAACAAGTTTAGTCAAGGAAGTTTGTGGTTTTAACAAGTCTAGGCTAGTGTTTTTGGGCTTTGAAAGCTTGAGCTCTTTGAAAATGGAGGATGGAGCTACTGCCCCCTATTATGGCCGAAGGAGTTAGCTTCTTTTTGAAGCTTGGAGTTGTGTTAATCTTGTATAAATAGACAAATATTATATATTATAAGTAGATAAGCTTTAATCTAAGAAAGAAAAATGGATGGCTAGGATTGGATCTTGTTATTCAAGATTGAATCTTAGCCATTCCTTTAATTCAAATGGATAAGCATCATCTTTTTGTAAAGGTCAAACTAGCTTTTGGTGTTAGAAATTGCATACCGAAATTTTACCGAACAGGCAAAACAGTGTACCCGAGAAATCAAACATTACTCAATATTTAATTCTAAGTATAAAATTTTCATTTCTAACCATTTCTGACGTTATTTCCATGTTTTCCTAATTCTGGGCACCTTTGGGTCCTGAATCAGGGGTTTCGATTGTCCCGGCAGACTTGTGGGGCCCACAAGTTACTATTCACATTTTTTTTTTTTACAAATCCGTTGGATCGTCCTCATCATTGTTCAAACTATCAAATTTTTGAAATTACGATCAGTAAAGCCTAAATTAATTTTTAAATAATTTTTAAGGTGTTATAGCTTCCTTAGGGAAACTTGGGGGGCAAGTTCCTTCTTAATGGAGGTTAGGATGTGTATTAGAGATACATTTAATTAGGGAAATGGTTAGGAATGGATAATTAGGTATTTAGGTGGATAATCATGCATTTAGGCTTTTCAAGATCATGATTAAAGAGTGGTCATAAATATTTAGAGGAGTTAAGTTCATTTAGCCTAAATTAAACTCAATTAATTTGAATTTCAAAAGCCAACACATTTCCTTAAATTAGGGAATGAACACTGTTTACCTTTTTTACTTTTTGATATCTCAAGACCACTTTGATTTTAGATTTAGCTTTCTCTAAGCAATATTAAGCTTTAATCAACCTCAATTTATTATTTTATCTCAAGATTAATAATTAAAATTAATTAATCTTTAATTAGAGCCTAATATTGCCTATATTTCTTTAATCACATAACTAAGCTCCTTAAGTGCTTAATTCGGGGGCAAAATGGTAATTTTCCATAAAAACTCCTTGCGGCCATCCAGATTTATACCGACATCATTTGTTCCTTAAAAACAACCTTCCAAACTTCCAAGTGATGTTCAGGCCCAATCAGTAATTAATTCTGTATTAATTAGCCGCAGGGACATTTTGGTGATTTTGCTCAGAAAAAACCAAAAACTGAGATTTTAACCTCTAACATCATGCACAACACAATTTAATCCCCTCCAACCATAAAACTAACCTCTTGTGGTTAATAGGGACCAACTGTTCTCGATTCCCGGGCGGAAATGGCCTTAAGAGCATTTTGGTTATTTGTACATAAGGAAAAATCGGGGCGTTACATTCTGGAGCTTACTTTCTGATGTTTTAGCTTTCATCTACTTGCTTTCTGGAACTACCTTAAGATTCATTTTCTTAGGGTTTCCCACAAGATCATTGAGATTATCATCAAGATCTTTAAGCTTTTCATCATCATCGTACACAAGAAATTCTAAGTTAGTATCCTTCAAGTTCTTAATTAACTCTCAGGTTCAGAACATGGTATCCAAAATTATCATCATTTGTTTGTTCCTTAATACTTCAGCCCATGAACATTTTCAAATATACCTGCAATGAGAATAGTTTTGATTTTGGTACCCAGACTTTCTGGGGTCCTTTTGGTTAGTTTCAAAGAAAAAGATTTCTCAACCTTTCTAACTGAATTCTTTCTCAAGAATTATTTGTTAGGTGGGTATCTCTTCTTTCGGTAGGGAGAGAAAGAAATAAGATTTAGAGATAACATATGAGGTTGTATAGCCTTTTCATTTCCTATTTCCTCTGTATATCCTAAGCTAGTTTTTGGAAACTATAGATTCTGACCACTATAATAAAAACAAGATTTTGAAATATATCAAACGTTTTAGGTCTGATCTTACAAGCCATGAAGTCCTTTCAAAGATTCAGAAATAACTTTCTGACATTCTTTATATTTCTTTTGGAGGCTTCAGTTTTATAGAACTTGAGAAGAGGACAACTCCTTGTACTATATCTCACTTAAGCTTCAGCTTTCCAGCTTCAGGTTTGTTCTTCTCAAGTTTCATAGCAACCTTATGGGTTCCTTGACTAGTTTGAGATATTTAGAGAAGATTGGTCTTGGGAACCTTCTAGCACCCCATCATATAATACAATTAAAATATGGTATGAAGGATAAGATGCAAATACATTTCCTACTCCTTCATCTTTAGATCCTACAATGACTGAGATGATGAAGATGATAATGGAGCAAATGCAGGAAATTATAAGAGAAAATTCTCAGCTGAGAGAGGAGGTGACTCAAATAAAAAATAATCAGAACCAGCAGGGCCCAGCTGCTCTGTTACCTTCTCAGACCATGCCCAATCCAAGGGAAAATATTTGTACAATTACCCTGAGGTCTGGAATGAAAATTCCAAAGATAGCCAAGCTTGTAGAAGAAGATCAAGAAGACAAAACTGGGTTTGAAGGTGGTTTTATTGAGTGCCACAGTGCTCATAAAGCGTTGTAGTGCTCAACCGAGCATGATGATGTTTCTGCTAGTGAATTGGAGACAAAAAACCTCTCGAGTAAGCACTGCAGCGGTCAGCCAAGGAAGAGCACAAAACTGAAAAGCCTTCTATTGAGCATCGCAGTGCTCTACAGAACCTAAAAAGGTTCTAGAATTCACTCCCTCACTGCCATTCCCACAAAGGATCCAACCCAAAAAATATGATGCATTAGAATTCGATTTTGAAACTTAGGAAACCTTTAAAAAGGTGTAAGTAAACATATATTCTCTTTGCACCATTGGGAACTTGCATATCACAAGAGCCCTAGCTGACCTTGGGAAGGGCATTAATGTCATGCCTGAATCACTTCACCAGTCCTTGTACTTTGGAGAGCTTAAGCCAACCGGGTTACAAATTCAATTGGCCAACCACAGCATCACAAAACTAAAAAGAGTATTGGAAGATGTTCTTGTCTAGGTAAATGATTAGCATTCCTTGTTGATTTTTATGTGCTTGAAATGGAAAATGACACCAATGCTAGCTAGTATACATTTGATCTTAGGAAAACCCTTTTTGAAAACTACTAAAACCTTAATTGATGTTCATGTTGGTACATTATCCATAAAGTGTGCGGACAAGAAAGTCCAATTTAATTTATCTGATGCTATGAAACATCTCTATGAGGAATACTCCATGTTTAGCATTGATGTCATTGACTCTTTAGGTGATGATGCTCGTGTAATTTGCTTTGTAAAAACCCAGATCCCTCTTTTTCTACTTTTTCTTCTTCCATGGGATATGATGCACCTATTCTTTTAGAATATCCTAAGCTTTCATATACAGGTACACCACCCAAGCAACAGTCAACAATTTGCCAGGTGTTCTATAACAAGCATATGTTGGGTAAGAAGCCCTGTAAGGGGCATTGGATCTTGCTGCATGAGCCCTATGCAAAACTGATGCTGGGAGGCCAAAGTCTAGATGAAATGGATCATTCTAGGTCACCCATGTGCACCTTGACAGTGCAATTGAGTTGGAAAATTCCAAGATGATTCGGTGTGATATTGAGGGGTACCGACTGATGCACCTCCATGAGACCCCAATAGATCTAAGAGCTCAAACAGCCTATCTGTGGGTTAAATCTATTCACCCTCCATGAGGGTCCTAACCGTCTAACTTAGGGACGTTAAAGCAAAGTGCTGGGTGGGAGACAATCTACTATGAGGTTTTTTTTTACTTTTCCTTTTTATTTTTCTACACTTTATTTATTTTCATTTTAGTTTTGAGTCTTGCATCATATTTACTTTCATTTGCATTTTATACCATCCCTTTGGCATCTTAGAGGTTACATGAATAGGCTCACACCACGTTCACCTTATTAACTTGCTTGGAATTGACTTTATCTTGTGTTGCATGCTTGGTAAATTCATTATATTGTTTAGATTGAGTACATACACTTTTACCTGTGAGATTTTGAGCCTCTTTAATTGGACTATCATATGCCATCCTTATTTGTCCATGTGTGCTTCCTTCTTTAGATTTGCATTGTAGAACTTGCTTAGGGTCGTGTTTAAAAATATGTTTTCATATGCATGCTTGAATATGATTGAGGCATTTTTCTTGTTTTTAGTCACTTACCTATATAGCCAACCTTTGCATGTTACTATTGTTTAGTCTCTTTGAGCCTTACTACCCATTCTTTTGTTTTAACATATCCTTAGCCAAAAGTGAAAAACCATGAAAATTTCCAACCTTTTAGGTTTAGGAGAGCATTTGTACATTTCTTATAAGTGTTTGAGCATAAGTGTGGAGGAGAGCATGAGCACATGCTTCAATGTAAGTGTAGGGGAGGAATAATGTGTACCCAAAATTCAGTAACTGGCATACCAAGAAGAAAGGAAAAAAAGGAGGAAAAATGCAAGGTTGATAAAAAAAAAATCTGAAAAAAGTTTGGTTGAAAAGTGTGCCGCAGTGCAAAAGAAATGCTTGTAATTTTGTTAAGTTAGACAAAGTGTACCCTTAGGCACTTGTGCTCTTAATGTATGCATTTGCTCTCCTTTGACTTAAGCCTATGGCCTATATTTTTATCCACTTTCACCCAAGCCCCATTACGACCAAAGATAAGTCCTCTTGATTGAGTATACATATGTGTATGACAAAATGGAGAATGAGACCCGTAGCAAGCCTATGGTAATGAATTTTCATTTGAGGTATTTGAGTGTGTATCTTAACCCAAAACACTTGAGTGAATGAGGGGAAACACTGACCTTGGGAGGACTTTTGTACTTGATCCATGCATCATATGTGAATTCTACTTTATGTGCTATGTACTTGTTCATGCTTGGTTGTTATAATTCTCTTTGTTGTTGGTGTGAAAGCTTACTGTTGTGCCTCTAGGTTCATTGGGTTGATGTATTGTCATTTAATTTCATGCATCATGCATTTTAGGTTAGGAGTTTGGTGTAGTCCTTGTTTACTACTTCTCATCTATGCCTTGGTTTGATCTTAGTTTCATATGAGGAAATGTGAAAGCTTAAGTGTGAGGGAGTTTGATAAAGGGCATTTATACCACTTATCTTGCTACCAAACCTTAGCTTTTTGCATGAGTTTTATTGAGTTATTGGAAGGATTAATTAGGATTTTGATTTGTTTCTCATTGTACGATTTTGACAGAATTGATAGCTTTTGCATTGATTTTGGGATAATTATTGGATTAGAGCCTGTTGCGCTTAACCTGCCCCTTTGAGTATGGTTTTTGTATACAGGAGCTTTGAATTGAGTGCAAAATGTTAAGAATAAGGCTGGGAACTCTCTGCATGGAACTTGTAGCAACGACCAATTTGGGAGAATTTGGGAGCCAAATAGAAGAGTTCTTGAACTCATTTGAGCACAATTGCAAAAAGTATTGTAAGATAAAATCTGTTTTTCTCTCTATAGGGATCCGATAAAGGCAAATAAAGATGTTTTGGAAATCTCAAGAAGTCCTTTATAACTTTCATATTCAGCTCAAAACCCAGTTCTAAGCGAATCTTGGTGAAAATCGAGTTGCAAGATTAAATATCGCTGATATTCTAATGCTGTCCAACTTGACCTCCAATTAGTTTTTTCGCAATAGCTGGAGCTACAGATATCCGATTGAGTGATTTTCGTAGTGTTGGAAAGCTTATTCAAAGGGCTACAATCTCTATTTCTAGTGCTAAGGACAGATTCGGATGTTTAAAGGGCCAAAATGACCAAATACATGAAGACATCAATTTTATCCAGCCCTGTAGCTCGTGTGATGATGTAGAACAGCTCATTTAATCTATTTTCTGGCCCTAGTTTGGGCTATTTTAGAGAGCAGTATTTAAGAGATTGTTATAGACTTTTATCCTCGCTTTTGACTCACTTTTAGGTTGCCACTTTAATTGCTATTATTCTCTCTCTACATCTCTCTCTTCTCCTTCTCCATTCTTATCTCTCTTAGGGATTCCATTGGTGAAGGTGCTCTGTCTTGGAGATTGTAGTAAGGATTATCGCTATTGTTTTTAGGTTCTTTTATTTTCATTGTTGTAATCCTTCAGAGATGGAGGAATAGATTTCTTTATTGGTGTAGGGATTTCTGGATGGATTAGGATGACATTTGAGACTTTTGTTTATGTTGAATGGATTGGTTTTCTTAATATTCTGCAGTTTTTGTTCCTTAATTATTGTGGTAATTGCTATAATTTTTATTAGAATAACTAAATTAATGATCATCGTTTAGAGAAATCCTTTGGGCATAAATTGATAGATCTATTGGCTTATGTTTGAGGGAGAACATTAGAATTAACTTTCCAATTGGCGGTTAGGCTACAACAATTGGTTCATTAAATCAATGTGATTTCTAAAGAAATTGAGATCTCATTTATTAGTTATTTGCATTGGTCAAATTTTACAGATCGATTGATCACCAGTAGAATTGCCAGTAATTTATTACTAATCGCCACCAATGTGTTTAATATTTGGTCAATGATAATTGATTTCCAATGCTATGAATACCTTGCACTAGTGCCTCCCTCATTGTTGCTATTATCTCATTGCTATTAACTTTTAATTTTCATTTTCATTTTTTCAAACCCCTCAATTTTCACAACTAAGTATTGAAGCCTCCTTGAGAGACAATTTAGATTGTGCCATTTACTATATTTTTGGTGCAACTGAGCATTAAATTAATTTTCTAATTTGAGGAGGTAGACGACAACTTCTATTCACCAACTTTGTCAGAAAACTACGCATTCACCATCTCGAGGGACATACTCTCCAAAGTAAGAGTTTTTTTGCATAGGGTTTTTGTCTTGATCAACAAGGCTTGCTAAGGCAAAGGGGTCACTTGCCTTAGCAAGTCCCTCACCATGGCGAGGGGTCCTCTCACTTTAGCGAGGGTCTCTGTCCCAGGTTTCACATCTTCCTTCTTTTACTCCATCCTCGAGCCTCGATGCACCTAATTGCAACACTGCAAAACAAAGATATGTCAATTAGAGGTTTAATCATTCAAGGCAAACTAAAAATTCATTTAAGCATAGTTTAGGGTATAACTCGACAAAAATTCCTATTTAAGCTCAAGAGAGACTTTAAGAGGATTCATGCAATTTTAACAAGAAAATAAACATCTTTTGTTCCAAAAATGCCATCTAATGAGAAGAGAAATAGACATAAAATTTACACTTGCCATGAATTCGTTAATCTTGATATACCATGTTGCCCACGAGGGTCAATCACCCTTTTTGCATAGATTTAGTTCGTGAGGGACACAATTGGCAAGGGACCATTGCAATCATATTTAGGTGCTCTTGTTCACGAGAGACTATGTAGCGTCTTTTTTAGAATGATTGAATTTAGTTTATGCCTTAATTTCCTCAAGTAATTCATGAATGTCTTTTACAAGGATTATACAAACTGTTTCTATCATATAATGTATATATATGAAATGAATTTTGATTGCTTTATTATTATTTATATACCTTTTTTGTCGTTCCATGTAAGGATGTGAGTGAAAATCTATTCACTAAGTTTTAATGAAACTCAGCTCTTTCTTTTTCCTATTACAGATACATCTGCTACTCTAAAGTCTTTCCAGATACCTCCTCAATAGCTGTTAGCTAATTCTATTTTGGTGAGCTTTACTTTTGAGTGAAGTGACTTTTGATTTTATCTAGACAACGCTCCAATACACATGCAAGCACGATCATTGACCATGCATGCATTTATATTTTGTTATGAGAAATCATATACTCATGTTTTCATAGATTTTACAATTTTGATATTGGTGTAACTCTTACAATACAGATATTTTGTCATGGATTGAATGTTGATATATGAGAAGAGTTATTTAGTTTATGTCTGAATTATATTTAAGTGGAATTATGAGATTTTTTTGCATGACATGTCATTTAAAAACTTCAATGGGGTCAATTCCTCACGAATTTGGACCGTGACAAATACCTTGGCTAGCAAGAAATAGTATAAATAGAAGTATGTGTAAATTGTTAAATGATTAAATGAATTACTCCTTTTTTCTCTATGGATATCCCTTTCATTTCTTTATTTTCCCGCTAATTTTCTAATTCTCCTATCTTTAATTCCTACGTTGTTACAAGGTATTGTGTCTTTACGTAGTGGCAAAACCGCAGCCTTATAATACTACACCACAGATAAAGTCATGTTCGACTCCCTCCTTGAGAACCAGCGGCACTCCTCGTTCCCACCACCCGCCTCCCAAAAATATAAAATAACATAACTTTTCTCCATCAAGAATTCAAAATTACAATATTTATTCCGCTTGCAATAATTGTGGTTAGTATGTCAATAACTCAAAACAAATTAGAAAAGAAGATGCCCACAACCAGCTGAAATTATAAGCTCATAATTGGGAGGAATGTTGCCGGCCATTTTCTCTCAATTTAGATCCTCATTTCTGAAGAACAGTTTAGGATAAGAGGAGCTGGATAAAGTATATCAAAATACATTAATAATTCGTATTTGATTTGTTTTGTGAGTTGTTATCCAATGTCTTATTTCTCATATCAATGGGAAGTTCAATTGCTAATAAATTTTGCTCTCTAAAATGCAAATATGCACTTCACAACGGTCGAACTCTTTCTCTTGCACTATACCATATAACATTGTCAAAATTCTTGTTGATTTGTCATGAAATCATTGTCAAATTCAGTCGATATATTTTGAAGAATAATATGAACTTCTACTGGGTACAAGATTTTCGATGTTAAATTTGATAGTGGAAACGCTTTCCTTTTGTCCCTTGTTAAAAGCCTCAACTTCTACTAAGAATGTTGCACAAACAGGCCGATGGTCAGAAAACTTCAATTCTTTGCGTACGTAGGAAAGTTGACGTATTCCGCTTCCACGCCACAAGATCCTATCACACCTGCAATCCTCCATTATTCAGATTAAAGCGAAAAATATCTGTCTCAAGTTCATCAAAACTAATGCTGATACATACCAAGCTGGAGTTCTCCTTTTGTTCCTTGAAACTTTGACATCTTCAACATAGTAAGTATCCGAGTTGATGGGATATTTATAAGTAGGTGCAAAGTAGATCTTCCCCTCTTTCCAACCCTTGAACACCCGACCGGCCTCCCTTTCCATGTTAAGCTATGAAAAGAATACACAATGCAAAATCAAAGTCACTAAAAGTCACAACAGAAATACAACTGAGGGTCTATTTGCATAATACCATTTATGAATTTTTTTGATTTCATACAAATTAAAAATTATATTTTTAATTTTTTATCCTATTTGATTATACAGCTTCTTATTTTCCAAAAACTTATTTTTAGTGTTTTTTGAAAAATTAAAACTTTCGGCTTTTCAAGAAGTATTTTTAAAAACACTGAAAAACAAGAACAACTATTATTACATATCTAAATACACAACACAAAATAAGTAAATGACTTTTCAAAAGTTATTGTTATATAAAAGCTTGAATAAACTATTTGCCTAAATAAATCCTAAATGTAACAGTGTACACTCAAGTAAATACACCTCCTAATAAATGTTCAGAATATTATGAGCAGTGATTCCAAATACTTGTAATTGTGGTGGATTGCTCTTCCGATTTCATTCATCATACACAAATATGTATATATAAATGAGATATTAACTACAAACCTAATCATTACTCTGATTTACAAGACATGAATATCTTAAGTTATTTTCTATGCCATTATCTTACATACATGAACCTAATTTATTTCAATTACTAATTCAAGTACTCTATTTTTTTGGTGCAACTGAAGTCTAAGAAAATTGAATGCCAACAATGAGGAAGATGTTATAAATACATTATATATATTATCTTGGGGAAGTACAATGCTCCCCATAACTATGTGAGTGTGATACACCCTACATCTCAAGCATTCATTTTCATATCAATGGTTGAGATTCTACGAGGAACATCTATGCTCCTCCCCTCCTTCACGGTTTCACCGTCACGTTCACTGTTCTCATCATCCACCTCCATAGTTCAACTGTCGATGGTGACCTCCATGAATGGCCATTGTGAACCACCGTCATCCCTCTTGGCATCGCCCTCAGCCACAACCCATCCATCACCCCGCAGCACCACCACGAGACTGCCGCTCGCATAGCCACCGTGAGTTTCGCCCTCCGAGCACAACACCGTGACAGCATCAACAATGAGTCATGTGCCACCTCTACCCACCTTTCTGCCCTCACCGCACAACCACCGTCGGAGGCCCGGCGATCAAGGAGAGCTTGACAACAAGGGCGGCAAATCCAATGAGGCGGCGGACGGCAAGAATCTTTGCAGTCGTGCAGATGGTCGAAGAAGTGGTTGGGGTAATGGCAGAATTGTGGTGGTGGTGGTGGATTTTTTTTCTTGGAAGAAGATGGGAGTGATGGTGCATGGGTGGTCTTCAAAGGAGAGGTTATAGCATGTATTGAGTGTGCGATGCTCCCTACAAAGTAGGGAGCATAGAAGGAAACTAGGATACTTAACAGCAATGGCATGAACGGACTTTGCAAATCATGCAATGGCAGTACGTATGATATTCAAATCAACATAGGATTCTTAAGCAAAGGAAACTACCTGATCCTTGCCAAAAAGTGCAGGCCAGTCCTTCTTTTCCACAAGCCTTTTTGCATCATCATAGCTCAAAGAAATTCTGTAATTCAAGTCCCCAAACCATATGATTTGACTGGAGACAAAATTTCTTATCAAATCATAATTTTGGGACAATAGATATGCAAAATTACTGAAATTTATAAGTAATTGAAAAATCTCTGCTTTATAACTATGTAAATAGTTCCAAATGATGCTCACTCGTGATTTAGAATTTTGTCAGGCATCCGGCTATATGGTGTCTTACAAATCCTTGGGAATTGAGTGCTCTTTAGTATCTCTATTACATCCAGATTTCTACGAAGCTCATCACCCTCTTTCTCTCCAGATGCCAAATGACTGCAAATAAAGCAAATACTTGTCTGATAAAATGACATGCTCACAGATATACACCCCTGCAACCACAGAACAAACATGGTGATGTAGATAGTAACTTCAATCTCTAAAAGATAGTTTCTTGTTGATACTGTACACACTTGCATAGGGGAAAAAAAAAAAAGCCTCTAAAAATTACATTCAGGACTACCTTGTTTCCGAGGCAACCCATGATCCCACGACTAGTGCAACATATTCTCAAATGGCCTACATACTGAACAAGCTCCTTTCTCATCCAGACACAAACAAAAATTCCAACCATCTGCTTACTAGCAACAAGACTGTATTTCATCTTATTAGTAGGCAAATCAACAGAAATTGGAAAATTGTCATCCTCATCTTCAGTGGAAGAATCATCTGGCGTTATATTTGATTCTTGGCAGCGAAAACAGAAATCCTTAGCAGCCTTCCTTCCCGTTTCAAGAACACAGTTGCAACTTTTTAGTTTCTTTCCATTTATTTTCCTGAAAGTCTTCTTAATCTTCTTTAAAGAAGGCTTTTGGAAAAACAATGAACCACCAAATGATGCAGTCTGTTTTAGTCCTTTAGAAGTCAAATCTAAAGGTCCATTGATTGATTGATTGATTAAAGCCAGCCATTTTGCAGCAGGCTCATTATCCTCTAGTACCAGCACATTTCCCGCATTTAAAGGGACAATCTCCTGAAAGCTAAAAAGTTGCAGAAAGAAAGTTTATAAGCCGAAAAAAAAATTTAGAATTTAATCTTGATACATTGTCTCCCTAAAAGAATTTTACATTATCATCCAATCATGTAATATTACTTGCGAGACTTTTGAAACAACGGGTGTGAGACTCAACCACTATATTCTGATATAGCAACACATAATTGGATGACAGTGTAATACTCCTTGACTACAAGAGTTCATCAAAATTAATATAAAAAATTAAAGCAGTCATCCCCAATTTTAGTCTTTTCCTTTCATAACAAAGCACTGTTAGTTATTAAAAGTTCTTCTATAGTTCAGGCGGACAACACATGTTTCAGTGTATCAGATACTGCAAATATTTCAGTAATTTGTTTTAGTGTAACTAGTAAGAAAGCTCACAGTATTGAACATCAAAAATGATAAATGGCCTTTCAGTTGACCAAGTGAGGTAATGAAGGATAGTTAGTTAACTCCCTTAAAAGCATATCATTGATTCAAAACTTATTCGTGGATTAAGAGAGCATACCCCAAAACATAGATGTCTGGTTCATTTCGGACCTGAAGAAAATCACTCAGATCAAGGTTCCCATTGGGAGATTGCCCTCCTACATTCCAGGTTGCTGCAAAAACTCTATTAAAAACGATCAAATAACTATGATCTAAAACTGGTATTAAATATTGTATTACGAACAGGAAGCTATATAAATTGAAGAATAATAATCCCCTAACAAATACCTGAAATTTTGAATTGCTTCACCAGAAGACATAGAATGTTCTGAGCGTCGGTTTACAATTGATGAATCAGAAATTGCTTCTGCAAGTGATTCAGGGTATTATCAATATAGTAGACAAGGAAGATTAGAAACTGGTCAAAGTGATCGTGCAAAGGGAACTTTGTTTCAGAATGAGCTTGCTGCTGAAACATGTATAGTTCCAAAGCCCCCTTGACTTAACATGCTCCTTCCGTGATAAGGGAACATAAATACAGTAAAAGTGGAAGGATAGAGTGCAGATAATGGAGAAGAACAGGTAAAAGATTAGATGAGTGATGTGTAGTTCCTTCTTGCACACTAGCTTGAAGTCAAAACTTGAATATATTCCAAGGTTTGGATCTAATCACTAGATGCTGCGGTCCTAGATATCCATCCAGCCATAGCATCATCAATCTAATATGTTTAGAGGATAATTAAAATGATAATTCTCCCTACCAATGGTTATATGCGGGGTAGTCATATCACCAAGCACGTAAGGTATATGCTTTTGTCAATCCCCACCCATTTTAACTGTAAGGAGGAATTTTATGTGCCTAGTTAAAAGGATATGTTGGGGTAAAACAAAGTAAAAGAAAATGTGTCCACCCTTCTTGCTTAATCTATTACAGAATCTAAAAACTGAGCCTGAATATGTTCTCATATTTTACATTAAATAGACTTGTATGTTCCACCAAGCCAATGTGAAGTTTTTGTAATCAGTTAAGCCAGCTCATCTTGTAATCTTTACACTCCATACGAGACAGAGAAGTGAAAAGGTTCCATTCAAAGGGAAACATAGAGAGAAGTAAACAATATTCTCTTCAACAGGAAAGTTGTGATTCTAATAAATATTCTCTTCAACAGAAAAGTAGTGGTTGCACCTTCGCAGGAAAGCAAATTGAAGGGGGAATGGTATCTCCAAAATAGTAACCAAAAGAAATTAACAATGTCTATGTTGATCTCCAGTAATGCCATAACGGAAAAGGATTATTTTTACTTTTTCTTATCTTTAGATACATAGCCAAAATGTTATTTGCCGCTATTTAGTTGATTCGGAATGAGTTTCCATGGAACTCACCAATTGAATCAACGAGACCTCTCGCCGTTGGCCCTCCATTTCTCTCTTTCATGGTCAAAACTTTCCAAATAAATGACTGAAATCACATTCAGAACAACAATAAGAAAAATAAAACCAACATTTAATCAAGCCGTGCCATAAAACGTTACAGAACCAAAATATTGTCAATCTAACATACATGATTTGAAAGTTTCCAGAGTGCTAATATATATATATATATATATATATAAACAGTTTCCACAGTAGTATCCCCAGGACCATGAATTGAAACACAGAACCACACAATAGATCCAATATAATTAAAATGAAGACGGAAAATAATAGATATATGTAGAAGTAAAACGAGAAACCTGCTTTTTCCTCTGCTGACTGCTCCGTATCTTATCTGAAACCACTCGTCTATCCTCAAATTCGTTGTCCATCTAGATTCCCATTTAAAGGGGAGAGGGAGGAAAAAACTTGTATATTAGCGCATTTCCAAAATCCAAATATTAGTTTGCAGGGAGTTAATACACGCACCAAATGATTAATTTCCCGGTAATTATTCACAAGAAAGCATCTCAAAGCGTTCACACGCAAAGTAAACAGAACAAATTCATCTTACGTGAAAGACATGGTGTATGGCCCAAATTGTCAAATAAGGAATTTACAGATGCCCAAGCACTATTGGCACTCAAATAAAATATTGAGTGCAAAACAAGTTAATTCCTCATCATGAATCCAACACTCCAAAACCACAGCAATATTTTACGCAAAATTACATTAAGGAAGAAAGAAATCAGTCTAATGTAAAAAGCCCTGAAAATGGGTTGAAAGCCCAAATGTGATTCCTATAGAAGACAATTTCATAGGGGATGGCCTTCCAGCATCAATTATAAGAAAGAATATTTTCAGGGAAAGATCAGAAACTGCGAAAGCATAAAAAAAAGGAGAGGAAAGAAAAAGAAACCTTAATAATCCTAGTTCTAGAACTGAGAACTCTCTGCAGTTTTGGTGTGCAACCAAAGGGTCCAAAGGGAGTGAGAGACTTTTAACTAATCCCTAAACTAGTATTTAAAGCTTCCCAAAACCACAGAAGGTGAGAGAGATAAAGGGGAGTTCATTGCTTAAGAAATTGGTATGGGAAATTCAGAAGAAAGAAAAGAGGAAACAGTCAAAAGGGAGAATAGAACGGGAATCTATTTCATGTGTCCCTTCTTCGTTCACATTTATTATTTATTATTATTTTTATTATTTTTATTATTGTGGCGTAGCAAAGGCTACGATTCGTCCGTTTGTTCTTTGTATTCTTCTGTAGAAACCAAAAAGTGTTCTTTCTCAGAGCCAACAAAAAAATAAGGGTTCTTTCAGGTTCAATGCAGAGAGAATTGTCTTTGGAGTTTGAACCTCCCGTCCTTTGTACTAGTTTGAATGTCAAGGGAGACAAGAAAAGTAGCTTCTCTTTGTGTGATCCAGTCTAGAGAGAGAGAGAGAGAGAGTGTAACAAACCACGTGTGCTCTCCTGCCTGCATGTAAGATCACGAATGGTTTGTCTTCTACGAAGTAAAGTTGATGGTTTGTGCATTGTTTCCTACGAGTGTAGCACCAAAAGGTAGCTGCTGCCTTGGGCTATGGAATGGCCTTTGCCCATTTGCATAGATTTTGGAAGAAATTTACAGTAAAGAAATGAACTGTTTCTCAAATTAAACTTAAAAAGAAGACTGACCCTCGAGGTTAATATATTGTTTATACGGGAAATTTATAAGTGCTTTTAGAGAAAAATAAATTATTTATTTATTTTATTTATTGATTGATAAATTGTGATTATAGGAAAAATATAAGGGAAGTGAGAGACAATAATAATCCATAAAATTTATGTATTAATTAACAAATTAATTAGAATAAATACTTTCGTTTATACCTAAGTATTTCTTTGTTTAAATGTTGGAATTGACAGGACATGTTGTTGTAAAATATAGGATTATAATTATATTTTTTATCCGTGGATATAATATAAAATAATTTTATACTATCAATAAATACAATTTTAAATAATAAATCATGAGTGATAGACAGTAGTTATTCCTATAATTTGTCATTTTCGTAAAATTTTATTGATTTATAATATAAAAGAATTAAAACTGTTAGTAGAAATTAAAATCAAATTATAAACCTTTAAAATATAAGTTTAATTTTTTAACAAAAAATGCTAATTTAATTTGAATATACGTACAATGTAAAACTTTTTTGTACAATCATTCAATAAAATACTCTCAAATTAGCAAAACTCTTTTACTTTCACCTCATTGCATCAGAAGCCATGTGTAACATCCTCCCAAGTACAACGTCATCCTTAAGTCATGACATCAGACTCGAGAGTTGTTACTTATAAATTAGCGGACCTTTCATAATTATCTATAGCCAGTTTGATTGATTTGCGAGATAACTATGTCGTAGTTCTATTGAAATATATATATAGCAAGGAAAAGCAAAATATTTATTTAATACAAGGTTAGGTACACCAGGGAAGCTCTTCTATGAGCTTAACACATCCGTTCTCTATTACATTTACATATATATAACCACAATACAGTTATGGTAAAATAAATACATCCACTACTAAACTCATCGCAACTCCAAAGATAGTTTTTCTTGTAGTGTCTTCACCATTCTTTGGATCAACCTGGAGACGACACGGGAATACACAAAATAGGGGTGAGAATTTTATAATTCTCAGTAGAGCAACTCCCCCTAATACACAATCATAATGTCATCGCCATCGTCCCAACCACTTCGGTTTATAAAAAAAAAGTGATCAAGCATTACATAATAACAGTTCATTTTTAAAGTTCCAAATCATATTTCCGAAGTGGGTTGTTTTTAAGAATCAATCACTGTGTACACATTTATCACAAGCTCGTAATCATAGTAAATAATGTCAATCAAAATGATTTGATATGATACAAATATGTATATACTAAATATAGGGAAATTATCTTTAATTGCCCTTGATAAATCGAAGAGGATCTCATCTATCTTTATTTTTCCCCAATAAGTTGAAAAGATCTCATTTTTCTCTCTATTTGCCCTCGACAAGTCGAAAGGATCTCATATATCTCTATTTGCCCTCGACAACCTCGACAAGTCGAAAGGATCTCATCTCTCTCTAATTTGCCCTCGACAAGTCGAAAGGATCTTATGTTTCTCTATTTGCCCTTGACAAGTCATAGAGGATCTCATGTTTCTTATTTGCCCTTGACAAGTCACGGAGGATCTCATGTTTATTTATGGTTACAGAACTTAATTCAATATATCATTCACTTTCTTTCCAATGCATGTATAAAACACATATAGACATTCATTCACCTTGTGATTTCAATCATGCTTCATAAACCAATCTTTACTTCCTCTAATATGCATTTATACATCACAAGTCACATGGCCAAATATTTAACATCAAGTATTCATGTCATACTAGAACCAAAATACCATTACATTATCACTTCAAGTCTTTGGTTCATTTCCAGCAAGTGGGCAGATTTTACACCATGGTAGCACAAATTTATTTGCACATCAAAAAATCAATTCAGAGGCTATAAAAATTCTCAATGACACCTCAATGTATCCAAAAGGTTCCACAAAAATTTCAGAGTAAAAATAGTTCTCTAACTATGTTAGCAAAATTAGACAAATTTGGTGGTCAGAAACCACTCAACCTCAGCTCAAGAACCAAAATTCATAATTTTTAACCCTAGCAACTGAACGCAGAAAATTCGAAATAAAAATCCTGGTAAAACCTTAACATATCTCTAATACCCGGTAAAAATTTCAAGTGATAATTCCATCATTTGGTATGGTAACAAAATTAGCAAAATTTACAGCTTTTATTCCAACACTTCAGGCAGCATATGCTTAATTTCGGTTCTTGATTTTTCTAAGGCAGTTTGACTCAAAATCAAAACCCAAGAAAATTCATGGGACTAGATCAAGATGTTAGCTCCAACATATATTTTTTTTCAACTCACGAAAATGTCCACAACAAGCCCAGAAAATTCGTGAACAAATACTGCCTATACAAAAACCGAAATTCCAGCAACATGGCTCAAAATCTCTTTTAATAAAAATGATTTCTAACATCATTCAAACACTCCACCAAATTAAACACATCAATATCTATCTATCATCAATCAATACATCTAGAATTTCCAGCCAAACCAATCAGAGAAATTAAAAACAAATTTTGAAAGAAAAGAGAACAAGTAAAACCCTACTCTTGGGAGCTATTGTATCCTTGTCTCTAGCTTGTTCCAAGATGGAAATTCTTCACTCCAAAGCTCTTAAAATACACTCAAACCCTCCTCAAATCAGTGAAGGATGAGGTAGTAAGATAAGGTTTAGAGATTCTAATCGGCTATTTTTGTAGAGGTTGAAGTGTACAACAATTTTGGTGAAGGAAGATTTTGATTTTATCAAGGTTTGGCTTAGGATTTTTGAGGTTGAAATCAAGGTTTTGATGAAGAAGAAAATGGAGGTTTCTGCTGTGTGGTTTCTGCCGAGGATGAAATGGCTTCTTGGAGAAGGATTTGGTCATATATATCTTGTAAGAAATAATGTGATTGGTTAATCATAAAGCATAATTACTTTTCATTAAAGGAGCTTAATATCAATGGCTAAGATTTGATCTTTCATCCAAGATAAAATCTTAGCCATTCATTTGGCATTCAAAGTGATAGACTTCATAATTTTGCAGAGATTAACTAGCTTTCGGTGCTAAAAATCACACACCGAAATTTTACCGAACGGGTAAAACAGTGTACCCGGGTAATCAAACATTGGCCGAAAAATAATTTCGGGTATAAAATCTTTATTTCCACCTATCTCTAACCATAATCATATAATTTCTCAATTTCGGGCATCTCCGGGGCCCAATTCTTGGGTTTCGGCTGTCTTAATGGACCGGTAGGGCCCGTAAGTTACTATTCATGATTTTTTTTTTTTTTTACAAATCCCTTAGACTATCCTCATCATTGTTAAAACTGTCAAATTTTTGAAATTATGACTAATAAAGCTCAAATTAATTTTTAAATAGTTTTCAGGGTGTTACATTACCACCCACCTTAAAATAGAATTTTGTCCTCAAAATTCATTTGAAAATAGTTTCAAAAGACAATTTCATAAGTCAAAGAAGGGATTTACACACAGGCAAACAAAACATAACAATTGAATCCTAAAATGTCCCTACCTAGGATCAGCTTATCTAGTGCTGAGGCCTGCTTAGCTCGTGCTCCCCCTGTGTGGTGGCTTCTCAGCAGGCTTTGGATATCTTTCTGGACACTCCGAGATCTTATGCCCCGGCTTTCCACAACGGTAGCATACATATTGTCCAGCCCTACAAGGTCTACCTTCATGATTCTTCCCACATTTTGGGCAACCTTGTCTCGTAGTTGACCGTTGTTGTTGTTTATCCTCATATAGATTGGGTTGAAACTGCTTCTTTTGGGGCGAAGCCTCCTCAAAACTTTGGTCTGCAAGTGTCAATCTTTTGTTAGAAGTGTCCTTAGTAGATTGGGCAATAGCTAGCTTCTTGTTGGAGTCCTGCACTTGCAGCCCGGCACTTGTTTACCAATGTTGCATAATCTCTTATCTCTAAGAGTCCCACAACAGCTTCAATATCCTCACGTAGCCCTCCTTCATACTTCATGCACTTCCAAGCTTCATCTGGATTATGTTGATAAATAGTAGAAAACTTACAAAGTTCTTCGAACTTGGCTGTATATTCTGCTATACTCATGGACCCTTGCTTAAGTGCCATGAACTCTAACTCCTTTGCATTTCTCACAGATGTGGGGAAGTACTTGTGGTAGAAGGCTTCCTTGAAGACATCCCAGGTGACTTCAGTTTGAGAAGCTTCGAGTAATCCCTTGGTGCCGACCCACCGTAATTCAAAGATCTGCTTCTAGCATGTAAGTAGCAAAAGCCACTTTCTGGATCTCAGTGTAAGGAAGAACTGAGAAAATCTTCTCCATGGCTTTAATCCATTCTTCTGCTTTACCTGGATTGAAAGCTCCTCGAAACGGTGGAGGATTTGCCTTTCTGAACTCAGCAAACTTCTGATAATCTACATCCACTTCATTTTGTCCAGGGTTATCTGCCAGATTTTGGTCTTCATTGCAGTTCAACCTCTCCATCATTCGGTTAGCAACCACAGCTTGTTCTCTCATTGCCGTGGCCATCTCATGGAAAGCATCCATCATGCCCACTTCGTTTCCAACACTGTTCCTAGTATGCCGATTTGAAGTCATCGGTTCCTGTCACACCAAACAAGAATTATTGAGTTGATCAGGCTCAATACCAAGCTAAGTGTGGCAACAACCCACAACATTCCCAACCAGCAGTCATACACATATATAGAGTTATAATGCATGACATTTACTAAGGAAGCATAGCTAGTCCATTCCCCAAGGTCCTACTAGGATGAACTGCTCTGATACCATAATGTAACGTCCTCCCAAGTACAACGTCATCTGTAACATCCTAATTTTTAACCCAATACTCTAGAACATACTTAGGTTAATCATTAGTCTGTTACTTCATAGTTCTCATTTTTACTTCGAAATACTTAGCGGAAAATAAGGGTAAATTTTTTTTGAAATACAAAGTGAGAGCCGCGTGATGCGAGATAACACGTAAAAGACAAAACATGCATCTCATATCGTCATAGTATAAGGCACATAAAGGCACATCATGGGAAACACTGAATATCATCTCATATATATATATAACTTGCCCACTTATAAGTGTGGGACTTAATTTGGTACAAGGGAATACATGAAAGAAAATACAACATAAACATAAACATAAACTACTCCTCTACCCAAGTGCATCTAATGGGATAACCTCAAATCAAAAGAAGGTTTATCTCCATCTAAGTGGTGTGTGCTCTAACCCGGGCCATCCACAGCCTCCTACTGGCGACTATCCCTCCAGCGTGGCACGTAACCAGGAAACTGAGCAAGCTCCTCCGGCGTGAATAGGCAGAATGGGGCTCCGAAGTGACCTCCACGGCGTGGCCTCATCTTCTGTCGTCGTGCAAGCCTCGGCTGAGTCACGGAGGGCTCGCTACCCTCCCCAAGGTCCATGGGTATGGTGGGGGAAGATCCCTCGGAGGGTACCTGGGTTGCCAAATCCTAGGAAGGATCCATCTCCGAAAAAGATGACGGGCAATGGGGCACATACTGGGGGTAGTCTTGAACGGCGGACGTGGACAGTGGAGTATGGCGAAGCCTCTCCTCTCGGGGACATGCGCGCTCGAACACCAGGTCATCGCCAAAAGGTGAGACAGGGGAGAAACGATGGGAATGTACAGGGGGAGTGAAGGGTCGACCCATGAACATGAATACTCTAACCGTGCATCGACCCATAAAATGGAACGACCCGTGGTCCGGGTCATGGTGCACCTCCTATGTCGGCGTGTCCACGAACACTACGAACGTCGCCATCTGAAGACATGACGGAAGGAAAAGATAGAGGGAGTGAGAATCTTGCTAAAAAATCTCAGTAGGGCCTCTACTACCTAGGTGTCATCATCTACGTCCTCAGGAACCTTGGGTTTATTTTCGTAGAAGCAAGTGAGCATGCATCGGGTTTATTTTAAGCTTAAAATATACTTTAGCCAAGGTCCATTCATTTTAGGATGATCTTAATGTCATGAATGCAACATAACAGAGAATGTATGCATGGTGCTACCTAATGCACATTCATAAATCATATCGTCAAGCATCATCATACTTAGTGGCATAAAGTGGTAATAGAAACATTCATATGGGACAAACTTAGTGACATAATCATAATCATGAACTTCTCTTCCTCATGGGCTGCCCTAAAAGACAAGCGCTCTGGGGGTGGTTGGCCGAACCGGTGTCACCCAGAATGTGTCACATCTCTAGGTTATGAGCTCATACCTTAACTAGTCGTCACTAGTTCTTACTTACCACTTAACGATAAGCGTATCATAAATCATAAATCCCGACTATCTGAGTACGGGTTAGGGGGCAATTCTCTTAGGGGTGCTCGGCTGAACCGGTGTCACCTAAGAGTATAAATTGGTACCGATGTCACATGAGTTCTATGGAGGTGCTCGGCCGAACCGGTGTCATCCTAGAACCCATCTTAGTACCTTAATTTTCAAAATCTCTTTAAGTCCCCAAATTCGTTGGGAATTCGGCGGCACGATGACATTACGCCGAATTCCTTCCAAATTTGCTTTATGCCACATAAACATATATCCTCATGATTTCCTCATATGAATAACATCATCATCATTTACATACCACATGCATCATCATCGAACATTCAAACGCTTACCCTTCCGGTAGTTTATGCTTTGACCCTTACAAGTCTTAATCTTGAGATATAGTTCTCTAACATTTGCCATTCGTATTTTATGCACCTAAGGGCTCATAATTAATCATCATTCCTAATCCTCATGTTCATACTCAAATCTGAAAAGCATAGGGCAGAATCTCTAACTTGTGGTTACGGGGTTCTAGAACTTACGTTTTAGACCCTTTCTCGGTTCCGTCTTCGCCTAAGGCGCTATAATCAAATCTAAATCAATTATGAGACATTCCTGTGCTTAAGAACTGATTATAGATCACATTTATTATGTTGTAATGTTGCTGGACAGAATCCAGAAAATTAAATGTTCTAAGGGTTCTACATTTGCATTTTTACGGTTTTCTAGTTACTAGTTTCCCTATAGGTGCTAAAATTCAATTCTAATCCAAATGTTACCAAGTTTTTCATGTCTAAACAATCCTAATCTGATTATGTTCCCATTAAAATAGTTTTAATAAGTTCCAAAAACAAATGGGTCTAAACTATGTTAAGTTCTAGCTTTACGGTATTTCTAGTTAGCTAGTTTCTTACCTATTATGCATAGAATCATTTCTACATCATCATATGATATTTTCACACATCAAAACATCACCATACAGCATCACACTCATCATGATAGAACCGAAATCATGGAGCTTCAGTAAGAGAATTAAATTGACATTTCGAGGTACATAAGTTAACTAGTTTCTCATGGAATCAATTTAGTACTTCTAAAACTCTTTGCAAATCATTTTAACTCATCAAGAGGCTAAGGAAAGCCTTAGGTCAGTGACCAAAATATATTTCATCTTCTAAGAGGGAATAAAGTCATATCTCATGATAACATAACCTTGTAAAGATTTGTAAAGCTTTAAAAAAAAACTTAGAATATAGACTATTAGTCTTTGTAGCTAGATGAAAGCTCATTGCAAGTCCATCATCACTACTTGGCCGAAAACATGCATTCAAAGAATGCATTCACATTAAACTTTAACTTGGAATGAAATGGGCAAGTCTTTGAGCTCTATGTTCTTAAGTTATGACATAAAATAAACGTGCTCATGCTTTTCATTTTTAATCTTGCTTACAAAATAAAGTGATGACTTAAGATAAATATGCAAGGCATAAACTTAAACGTGCAAGCTTGAAAGTAAATATACAAGGTTCAATTCTTTATTTTAGTGCTCTTGGCCCAACAACAATCGACTTTAAGGCTGAAATAGAAAGGCATTCGAGAAATTAATTAGGTGATAATGCAAGTTCAATTCTTTATTTTAGTGTTCTCGGCCCAACAACAATCGACTTTAAGGCCGAAATAGAAAGGCTTTGAGAATTAAATTAAGTGATGATGCAAGTTCCATTTTAATCTTTATGTTCTTAGGTGATAGCTTGAAAGTAAAGGTGCATAGCAAGAATGTAAATATAAATGCAAGCATAAAATAAATTATGCAAGTTCATTTTATCTTTCTAGAGCTCTTAACAAGACTTTAAAGGAACTTAAACCTCAACCCAAACTCATCAAACCAAGATAAAGTAAAGTCTAGAGTTCTTAGAACTCAACATAACATTTTTAGAAAATCGAAACATTTTGCATGTAAAAGAAAAGGAAATGGCCGAAACTTCAAGGAAAACAAAAGAACATTTTGAAACTCTAGAGTCCATGATCTTGATGATATATTAACATCAACATCATGAGACCTCATCATTGAGTCCTTAGAACCATTTTAAAACATCATCAAAGTTAAAGATTCCAAAAGTTGGAGAAAGGAAGAACTAGAAGTATTTTACTCAAGAACAAAGATCAAGCTCTAGAGTTTGTTTCAAGTGATGAACATCATCAAGCTCTCATTTCTTTGAACTTCAAGGCCCATGGCCGAAAATGAGAAAGAAAAAGGAGAAGAAAAGAAGTTCTAAAAAGAACCAAGAGAAACTATGAACATAAAACTAGAATAAGAACTTTAAAGAAAAGAATACATGAAAGGAAATCCCTACTTGATGTGATGATCTTGAAGATGGAAGAAGAAGATGAAGAAGGTGAAGAACTTGAAGAACACTAGAACTTTGAGAGAAAAAAGAAAAGCTTTGAGTGCTCCTAAACTTACCAAATGATCTAAAAAGTGGTGCAAGCTCCTCAAGGCATTCTATTTATAGAGAAATGAAGCAAATGGATGGTGCATGGAGGGGGAGGAGCTTTGGCCATCAGATTGGGAGGGAGCCCATGAGTTCCATGAGGTGAGATAATATGGTCTTGAGGCATGGTGAGGTATGGTTCAAAGTATGGTGAGGTATGGTTCAAGGTATGGCCTCAAGCATAGTTCTTTGAGTGAGAAATAATTCAACATGTGTGGTAATTGAGAGAGAGAGGCCGAATGTGCATCAGCCATGGGGGGAGGATTTCTTGCATTTTAATTGTGGTTTAGAGTTGTGTTTAGGTGTATCTTTGATTAGGATTAAGATTAGGAATTTGTAAGAAAGTGTTTAGGTGAGAAAATGAGCAATTAAGGTTGGCAAGACATAATTAGAGAGTGTTCTTGCATCATTAGTGAGTTATAAATTCATTTTAGTGTTTAAACAATTCTAGACACAATTCCTTAATTTAAGGAATTGGAGAGAGAAAACACTATTCAAGATTCCAAGACTAGGAATCTTGAGTTCTAAAAAGGGATTTAAGTTTAATCTAAGCAATTTTAGGTTCTAATTAACTTTAATAAATTATTTTGACTCTAGATTAATTAGGAAAATTAATTAATCTTTGTTTAGAGCCTAATATTGCTTAGGTTTGCTCAATTACATCATTAAGCTCAAAAATACTATTCTAGGGGCAAAATCGTAATTTTGCACTAAAACTGCCCGGGACCACCGGGACTTGAACAGAGACCTCTAGACACATGAAAACATGTTTTTAAACCTCTGGGGAAAGTTTCGGGCTCAAACGGCACTTCTACCCACGTAAAAACGCTATAGGGGTATTTTGGTTATTTTGACCTGAAACGAGATTTTCGCTTCTAAGCATTCAAAGGCCATTCAATCCCCTTCAAACATTGAGTTGACCCTTCGAGGACGACCAAGTTGGTTACCCTCGAATTCGGGTCAGGAAATGACCTTAGGGGCATTTTGGTCATTTCCCTCAGACAGAAAAATCGGGGTGTTACATCATCCTTAAGTCATGACATCAGACTCGAGAGTTATTACTTATAAATTAGCGGACCTTTCATAATTATCTATAGCCAGTTTGATTGATTTGCGAGATAACTATGCCGTAGTTCTATTGAAATATATATATAGCAAGGAAAACCAAAATATTTATTTAATACAAGGTTAGGTACACCAGGGAAGCTCTTCTATGAGCTTAACACATCCGTTCTCTATTACATTTACATATATATAACCACAATACAGTTATGGTAAAATAAACACATCCACTATTAAACTACTGCAACTCCAGTATAGTTTTTCTTGTAGTGTCTTCACCATTCTTTGGATCAACCTGGAGACGACACGGGAACACACAAAATAGGGGTGAGAATTTTATAATTCTCAGTAGGGAAACTCCCCCTAATACACAATCATAATGTCATTGCCATCGTCCCAGCCACTTTGGTTTATAAAAAAAAAGTGATCAAGTATTACATAATAACAGTTCATTTTTAAAGTTCCAAATCATATTTCCGAAGTAGGTTGATTTTAAGAATCAATCACTGTGTACACATTTATCACAAGCTCGTAATCATAGTAAATAATGTCAATCAAAATGATTCGATACGATACAAATATGTATATATTAAATATAGGGAAATTATCTTTAATTGCCCTTGATAAATCGAAGAGGATCTCCTCTATCTTTATTTTTCCTCAATAAGTTGAAAAGATCTCATTTTTCTCTCTATTTGCCCTCGACAAGTCAAAAGGATCTCATCCCTCTCTATTTGCCCTCGACAAGTCGAAAGGATCTTATGTTTCTCTATTTGCCCTTGACAAGTCATAGAGGATCTCATGTTTCTTATTTGCCCTTGACAAGTCACAGAGGATCTCATGTTTATTTATGGTTACATAACTTAATTCAATATATCATTCACTTTCTTTCCAATGCATGTATAAAACACATATAGACATTCATTCACCTTGTGATTTCAATCATGCTTCATAAACCAATCTTTACTTCCTCTAATATGCATTTATACATCACAAGTCACATGGCCAAATATTTAACATCAAGTATTCATGTCATACTAGAACCAAAATACTATTACATTATCACTTCAAGTCTTTGGTTCATTTCCAGCATGTGGGCAGATTTTACACCATGGTAGCACAAATTTATTTGCACATCAAAAAATCAATTCAGAGGCTATAAAAATTCTCAATGACACCTCAATGCATCCAAAAGGTTCCACAAAAATTTCAGAGTAAAAATAGTTCTCTAACTATGTTAGAAAAATTAGACAAATTTGGTGGTCAGAAACCACTCAACCTAAGCTCAAGAACCAAAATTCATAATTTTTAACCCTAGAAACAGAACGCAGAAAATTCGAAATAAAAATCCTGGTAAAACCTTAACATGTCTCTAATACCCTGTAAAAATTTCAAGTGATAATTCCATCATTTGGTATGGTAACGAAATTAGCAAAATTTACAGCTTTTGTTCCAACACTTCAGGCAGCATATGCTTAATTTCGGTTCCTGATTTTTCTAAGGCAGTTTGACTCAAAATCAAAACCCAAGAAAATTCATGGGACTAGATCAAGATGTTAGCTCCAACATATATTTTTTTTCAACTCACGAAATGTCCACAACAAGCCCAGAAAATTCGTGAACAAATACTGCCTGTACAAAAACCGAAATTCCAGCAACATGGCTCAAAATCTCTTTTAATACAAATGATTTCTAACATCATTCAAACACTCCACCAAATTAAACACATCAATATCTATCTATCATCAATCAATACATCTAGAATTTCCAGCCAAACCAATCAGAGAAATTAAAAACAAATTTTGAAAGAAAAGAGAACAAGTAAAGCCCTACTCTTGGGAGCTATTGTATCCTTGTCTCTAGCTTGTTCCAAGATGAAAATTCTTCACTCCAAAGCTCTTAAAATACACTCAAACCCTCCTCAAATCAGTGAAGGATGAGGTAGTAAGATAAGGTTTAGAGATTCTAATCGGTTATTTTTGTAGAGGTTGAAGTGTACAACAATTTTGGTGAAGGAAGATTTTGATTTTATCAAGGTTTGGCTTAGGATTTTTGAGGTTGAAATCAAGGTTTTGATGAAGAAGAAAATGGAGGTTTCTGCTGTGTGGTTTCTGCCGAGGATGAAATGGCTTCTTGGAGAAGGATTTGGTCATATATATCTTGTAAGAAATAATATGATTGGTTAATCATAAAGCATAATTACTTTTCATTAAAGGAGCTTAATATCAATGGCTAAGATTTGATCTTTCATCCAAGATAAAATCTTAGCCATTCATTTGGCATTCAAAGTGATAGACTTCATAATTTTGCAGAGATTAACTAGCTTTCGGTGTTAAAAATCACACACCGAAATTTTATCGAACGGGTAAAACAGTGTACCCGGGTAATCAAACATTGGCCGAAAAATAATTTCGGGTATAAAATCTTTATTTCCACCTATTTCTAACCATAATCATATAATTTCTCAATTTCGGGCATCTCCGGGGCCCAATTCTTGGGTTTCATTGTCTCGAACGGACCAGTAGGACCATAAGTTACTATTCATGATTTTTTTTTTTTTTTTTACAAATCCCTTAAACTATCCTCATCATTGTTAAAACTGTCAAATTTTTGAAATTATGACTAATAAAGCTCAAATTAATTTTTAAGTAATTTTCACGGTGTTACACCATGTATATAAGACAATTTGATTAAATGTCAATATAAAAAAAAGGGTTACACATTGCCGACTAATGCATGAAAATTAAATTATTAAAATATTTGCATTTAATAATAACACAATAATAACATAAAGTATTATTTATGGCAATGGGTATAATATAAAAGATTTAATTTTTCACCTAGTATTATTTAATTATGTATTGTTAATAAAAATGACTTTCACACTCATTAGAGAAAGGTGTGAACACCTAATTTTATCCAACTCATAAAATAGAAAACAAAATTTTTTTGACATATTTGTATAGTTTGTGAAGAATACCCATTATCTCTTTCAGCACATTATTTTTACATTGCTTTTGAGCCAAAACCCACAAAATAAAAGGAGTTGTCTTTTCTTACTTTGAGAAAAATTAAAATGTAAGAAAAAATAATAGTAATACAAAATATGCTAGCCCATTATTCCTTTTCCTTTAATCATAGCCCATTTCTTGAGCCCTTTTGGTAGGTTTTTTTGTGGAACTAAATTTTGGATCATCTCGAGTCTGTCCATCTTGATTTAAGCCCATGCTTTCAACTTTTTTCTTCTTTATTAATTTAATTTCTTCTGAAAAATCCAAAAAAATAAAAATAGAAATGGAAAATTCACAACAACTGCACACTGCCAACTCTCGAGCCCTATTCTCTTCAAATTGACAAGCACATCGAGTCTCCAACGCAAGCTAAAATCACAAACAAGCAAAGTGCTAAAATGGAACTATTTTGTGAAAGAGCTTGCTGGCAATGAAAGATGCAAAGCAAGATACCAAAAGAAGATGAAAAGCTCAGCATAAAGTAGGGGAAGGACATTCAGACAAGGGGAGGCAGTAGTTGAGAGCATTCACAAAAAAAAAAGAAAAAAACAAACTGAGAGCAAAAAAGAGAGGAGGATCGTGACAGGAGAATAACAACAACTAAGAGCAAATAAACAGTAGCAAATTCTGTTCTACACCTGATACCCATGGCAGACCACTGTCTAGGCTAAGAAAGCAAGCACAAAATAATCGAACCAAGCACAATAGCCACAATGAAACCATAACTACCTAATCTATATCCTATCAAAAACACAAGCCAAGTCATCCATGCTATTCCTTTCCAACCCCAAAATAAAACCCAAAGTTCTAACCTAGAAATCAAACACAAACACAAAACCAAATTCAGAACTCCCAACCAACACATCTCTCAACTACAAAGCCAAACCTTCACAAACCAAAATAAAAAAGGAAGAGAAGGAAAAGGGAAGAAGGCCGCAACTGCCACTGCATCAAGCTCCGACCATCACGATTGCCACCACATCAAGCTCTGACAATTGCATCCATTAGCATCCTCACCGTGACCTCCGCCTTACATGCAACACCTTCCCAAGTGCAACATCATCCTTAAGTCATGATATTATACTTAGGAGTTGTTACTTATAAATTTAGTGGATCTTACTTAAGTATCTATAGCGTATTAGGGCGAATTGAGCAGTAACTAATCCATAACTCTACATAAATATATAGAGAAGGAAACATAATATTTATAGATAACTTATCCAAATACATGAAAAATCTCTTCTATGAGCTTTAATACACATCTGTCTCACTTAAACATTTATAAAACAGAAACTACTAATGATCTTTGGGCCTTGAGCTATTTTGATTCATGCATTTCTAGCACAAGCAACTTCTTTATTCTCTTGTGCTATCTAGAAATGACACAGGAACACACAAACATAAGGGATGAGAATTATGAAATTTTCAATAGGGTATCCCCAAAATACATGGTAATATATGTCATCGTCATCATTTCAGCTATTTCAATTTATTAAACAAAATGATGCGTTACATAATAAACATTTATTTTAAAGATCAAAATCATTCTTCCAAAGTGAACTCCTTTTAACAGTCAATCACTTAATATACATATATCATAAGGCTCATGATCATAGTAAATAATGCTAAACAAATAATTCAATATGACATGAGTATACATATGATAAATGCAATAATCTTTAATGAAATTATCTTTATGTGCCTGTGATATGTCGAAGGGGACCTCATATATATATTTCTCATTTTCACATGCCCTGGACATATCGAAGGGGTTCTGGTTTTACTCGTGACCATATAACTCAATTCCATGCATTTTTCTCTTTTTATCGACATAAGGAAAACTTAATTTATTCCAAATGGTATCAGTGGATAACACCACATGTGGGTAATAGATTGTTTATCAAGACTGAGCTCATTTTGATATATGATCATCTGACTTTATTTTTTTCCTTTTTCGAATCTCACACAGATTTATTCCTACATGATATGTCTACTGACTCATAATATCTCTAGGGAAGTTCCTCTTTTTGTCTTCCTCTTCATTCAACACAAGTCTTATTTATATTTTTCCCATATGTTAGAACATGCACAATTGAAGTTATACATTCTCTTTTGTCACATATATGCTTATCATTTACTTTTCTTTTGCCAAATGCATGCATTAAGCACATAGAGGCTTTCACTCATAGGTAATTTCTATCATGTCTCATAAACCAATCTTTACTTCTTCTAACAGACATTGATATATCACAAGTCACATCTTCAACTATTCACAATTAAGTATTTATGTCATACTAGAACCAAATGCTATTATATCATCATTTCAAGGCATTGGTAGAATTCCAGCACATTAGGCGAATTTCACACCTCTGCAACAAAAATTAGTTTGCATATTAAACAATCAAATTCAAGGCTACAAATGTTATCCATGAGAATTCAATGTGTCTACAGGTCTTATAAAAATTTCAAGGCAAAACAGGCTCTCTAGCTATATTAACAAAATTGTACAAATTTGGAGGTAAAAAACAACCTGTTTAGAGCCAACAGCTAGAATTCCCAATTTCATTACCATATCAAATTAATATATAAATCCTACAAAAATTCAAAGTTCAACTTCAAGATGTCTCAATGCCCTATAAAATTTTCAAGTCAAAATTCGATCATTTGATGTAGTAAAAAAATTAGACAAATTTATAGCTTCAGAATTAGCTGTTCAGACAATAACTCTAATAGTCTCGAGTTTTTATTTTCCAAAAATAGTGAAAGTGCTCAAAATGACTCAAGAAAAATACTAAAGACATGTACATGTTAGCTTCATCATATAAAAATTTCAGATTAAAAAGATATCTAAAAATACCTAATAAAAATCATGAACCATATCCTGTTTGTGAAAATCCAAAAATTCAAGTAACATAGTTCTCAAATAATTTTGCCAAAAAACATTTTCTAATATTATCCAAACACTCCATGAAATTAAACACATCAAGTTCTATATATATACATATACTACAAATAAAAATATCAAGGGTAACAATTCAATAACTTGTAGAGAAAATTTTGAGAAAGAAAGTGGCTGGAAAACCCTACTTGTAAAGCTTTAAGGTTTCTAGCTCAAAATGATCTTCCAAAAATGATTTTCCTCACTTTTACCTTTTCCAAATAGCTCTACTGCCTTCCTTCAACAATGGGGTATGATATCTCAAGTTAGTAAATAGTGATGAATTCAAATTCTAATTGGTTGGTTTTATAGATTATGATGAATAGAACAAGTTTAGTAAAGGAATATCGGTATTTCAAGGATTCTGGGGATTTGGAGTAAGATTAAGGTTTTGAGAGAAAATAATAATGGAGGGCTTTGTTTTCTGCCTCTTGCTTGAAAATAGGGATCATGGAGTGAAAAGGTGATTGTGTTGTGTTTATCATAAGTTTGGTGGTAGTATTTATCTAGTTTTAACCTTTTCTTTCTTTCTTTTTAGAAAAGAAATGATATGAATGGCTATAATTGATTTCTTAGTCAAAGAATGAATCTTGCCCATTCACTTGGCTCAAAATAAGTGGGTTACTTTAACTTAGTGAGCAGTTACTTTTTTAGCGTTAAAATCGTACACCAAAATTTCACTGAACAGATAATATATTGGTCCTCAAGTAAAAATATAATAAATGAAAAGTCAAGATTTAAACTTGCTTAGCAAGTTTTAATCGATGCCACCCACTTGGCAATATGTGATTGGTAGAGGTTACTTAGCCACCAAATAATTTTTATGGTGCTATAAAATACACATCAAAACTTTACTGCATGAGTAAAACATAGTACCCAAAAAACTTAAAAAATCTTTATGTGGACTCCAGGTCTAATACCCTATATAGGCCCCATGGAGATAATAGCATTCAAGTGCCTTTATTTTTTTATTTTCCATTCAAGACATATTTGAGAAGGGATTTTAATACCTTTAGTGCTAGGATTGAAAATAATCAAGTAGGTTGATTTTGTCAATTATACTACACAATCAGTTTTATAACCCTTATTGCTATCAATTTATATCCTTTTATTAGCTATTATTCCTTTGTTTCTGTTGGCTTTGTTTCCATTGGCTAATATCTTTTATTAGCTATTATAGAAAGGATTGGTAGCTTAGAAGTAATATATATATACATATAGAACAACCAAATTCTTCTAGTTCATTGATACATATAGAAAACTTCTTGTTCTATTTTGCTCTCCTGCTATTTTTTTTCTTTTTGGGCAATTGTTTGTGAGGCGCCATATTGTTCTAGCCTTGAGTGCACAAGTTTAGACATTTTCTATGTAAACCTTGATAGGCAAAAACAAGGTACTGGATTGCACCAGAGGTTTACCAAATTTTTTCTTTTAGGGTTGTGGTTATACCACGGCATAATATTCTTCTACTATTCTTTTCTAACAAATGAAAGCAAAATTACAACAACAAAAAATTTCCCATAGTTCGATTTCAGCCATGGCTTTGATGTTGCACAAGAATGTACTGCCCGACATCTCCAAGCTTGAGCCTTTTGATGGAACCAATTACAAATGTTGTCTCAAAGGTTGCTCATATTCTTCGAACAGCTTGAAGTGCACTATGTACTGTTCACTAACGCACTGACAATTCCAATTCAAGGAGATGCTAAAGAAGTAACAATTGTTATCAAGGTAGTGGAGAGCTACGAATAACACAACAAGTTGGTATGTGGTCACATGTTAAATCACATGCCTAATAATCTGGTTGATCTTTTTGTCGCAAACAAATCTGTAAAATCTTTTTAGAAATCATTGGAAAAGATATATGGTGATGATGATGCTAGCAATCACAAGTATGTTACTAGAAAATGGATATAATTTCAGATGGTTGATGACAAGCCAATCATAAAGCAAATTCATGAATTTGAGAATCTAGTTGTTAATGTGTTGAACAAAGGAATAAAGATGTCCGAGACTCTACAAGCTAATATATTGCTTGACAAATTTCCCCTTCTTAGAATGAATTCAAAAATCATCTACAACATAAAAAAAAGGACTTCAATCTACAAGAGCTAATTAGTTACATGAGGACTAAAGAAGCAAATCGCCTCAAGGATAAGTATCATTCTATCCCTTATAATTTATCTAATGCTAACGTAGTTGAATTTGCCAGCAACTCTATTAGGGAAAAATTCAAAGGAAATGTAGGAAAGAAAAATAAGAAGAACAAGTGGCAAGACAAGAAGCAAGTGAATAAGCCAAATGTCAAGGTCTAGAAAAACAAAGCTACATGCTACATATACGGGAAAAATGGACACAAAGCATACCTATGCCATTTCTACAAGGACGAGAATAATAACAACAACAAAAGGCAAACAACCGAGCAACAAGCAAAACACAAGCAAATCTTGCAGAAAATGAAGAAATCATTGCTATAGGTGTTGAAGCAAACTATGTGAACAATGTCACCAATTAGATATTAGACACATGAGCAACAAGACATATTTGCACCAACAAAGAGCTATTTCAAGAATTTGAGGAAGCTACCGAAGAAAACAAAGTTTACATGGGTAATTCTGCAATTGCTAGAGTTTGCAGTAAAAGGAAATTTTTTCTCAAACTTACTTATGGAAAAACTTTGGCCTTGAACAATGTGATGTATGTTCCTGATATGTGTAGGAATTTTATTTCTAGTGCTTTACTTATTAAGGTTGGTTTGAAAATTGTGCTTTGTAACGCCCCAATTTTTACTACTATATAAAAATTACCAAAATGCCCCTAGGTAATTTTGTACACGTAATTCGAGGTCAAATAATTCTCAATAAAGGAATATGACATTAGTGAAATATCATAGGAGACTTGATTAGTGATTCGTGCGAAAGTTGCAAACCTCGATTTTTGTGTACGTGTAAAATGACCAAAATGCCCTTGAGGTCATTTTTACCTAGAAATCAAGGATAACCAATCTAAATTATCTTTGAGGGGTTAATTTTATGCCTGATGGGGATTATATGTGCCTTAGAGGTAAAAATCTCAATTCTCAATTTTTACTGTAAGTAAAATTACCGTTTTACCCCTGCAGTAATTTTTCATGAAATTATATAATCTTTGAATTCGGTTTTCACCCAAAGGTTCAAAATGACTATTTTAAGTATGATTTGAGATTGTCCAATATTTACAGGGAATTTTTACGTGAAATTACCTTTTTACCCCTAGTTGTGGTAAATAGGTTTACTTGTGTAATTAAGATAGCATTAAAACTCTATTTGAACTCAAATTAATTTTATTCATTAACCTTGAGTTTAAAATTAATTACCCAAGGTTAAAAATAATTACTGAGGTAATTAGAGTCCAAAATCACCTAAGGTAAAATTAAATTATCTTTCGTTAATTATAAAACCTCATAAAATTAGTGATAATTGAGATCAAAGTTAAGATTTCGGTTTAGGTAAAATATTGTACATTTACATTTTCTTATCCTAAGTTTAGAACCTATGTTACAAAGTGATTTTTACTCATTTGAAATTAACCTCATTTAGTAGTATATGATTTCTCTTTTTACCTTGTCTTGTATTGTCCTAAACACTTAACCTTTTACCATTTTCACTAATCTATCAATTCCTAATCTTTTACCTAAGTAAATACACATCTAATACATGATTTACCACTTGTAAAACATTACCAATCTGATCCTAAAGGAATTAGAAACCAGTGGCCAACTTGTCTCTTTTTCACCATATTTTAATTGTTTTCCAACAAAGAAACATATCCAACCATAACACCATACCTTTAGCTTTCTTTTGCATTATTTTTGGCTATGTTTATTCAAAAGAAAACCCACCCATTTCAGCCATGATGTGATCAGTAACAATGTCTCCCATTAGCATCATATTTTAGTGTTTTCATCCATTATGCATGAACCAAATTATTACAAGAATAAAAGCATTCTTTTTCCATGTTTTCTTTAATTGAAAATGAACTAAAAACTCCATTTTTCCAGCCACAAGGCAGCTGCCATACAGCCCTCCTTGGCCTATAAATATGAGCTCTTCCATTGCCTAAATGCACACACAAACATTCCTAGCCATAGCATTTTCTTACTTGATAGTTTTCTTACTCAAAGTTTGCTCAAAGTTCTCTAATTCTCTCAATACTTCAAGCTTTCTTCTTCTTCCTCATTCACACTCAAGAGACTCCATTCCCAACCTCTAACCAAGCTCTAAACCTCAAGCATACACATTCCAACCATAAATTAACTCCTAAACACATAACCTTTCCATTATCAAACACAAAACACAAGAAAAATCCTTCCTCCATTTGCTCTAATCTTGGCTGAATTTCAAGGACATATCAAGGACATATTTTCTTCTCCTAACTTCTCTAAAGATCAAGCATTACCTTTTGATAACAAGAAACAACTTGGTAGGGATTTTATTTCATGTTCTTTCTCTTGATTCTTTCTTTATATTTTTTATTTTTATGATTTGATTATGACCATGGCTTGATGCTAAGGAATCATGGTGGTGGTTGTGAATCCATCATTTAAATGAACTCTAAAGCCCAAGGTTTAATTCTTGATGTTAAAAGATTAATAACAGAATTACTAAGTTTTGAGTTTTAAGCTTAACAAGATATAAGAATGAACTAGTATCCATATTTATGTTTCAAGTTCTTGCACATCATATTTAAATTTCAAGCCTTGCATAATCATATTTAATTTCAAGTTCATCATCTTAAATGTTGAAGATAATAATATGAATTTGCATTCTCATGTTTAAATTTCAAGTAATGCATTTTATGTTTCAAGTTATCACTAAACTTTGAAGATCTGAAAATAAACTTGCATCTTCATATTTATATTTGAAGTATTACATATCATGTTTATATTTCCAAGTTATCACCTTATAATGATAAAGATTAAAAATGGATTGCATAGCATATCTATAATTCTTGCTATCACCTAAATCTCTAAAAGCTCAAAAGTTACCTCTTTAATCTTAAATAGGAATTCTTATACTTAAATTAAGTTAATTTCAGCCTCTTGATATTCTTGGTATTAAGATTTATTTATTTTATTTTTAAGGCTTTGATCTTGTCTTTAAATTACTTAAATAATTCTTGTTAGAGTTAGAAATCCAAAGATGTTATAGATTGTACTTTTCTCAAGCTTTTTGATTTAAAAATTATGTTACTGACTTGACTTAAATAAAATGGTTAGAATACTATTTTATAAGGTTTTAATGTGTATAAATTACTTATAATTGATGTAAGAATTGTTTTTAGCATTTTTGAGAAACTAATAAGTAGAAAGGATCAAAATCGTAATTTTATAAAGCTTTAGACAATGAATTTTCTGGATTAATTCCTCACTAATTTGATACTGATCTTATGGTTTATATACATTAGAATTATTAGTATTTGATGTATAAATTGTTTTTGGTATCTTAGAGGTTAAAAAGAATAATTACAAGTATTAGTTTTGACCGATTCGTAAAATGCGAAAAGTTGTGTCCTAAACTATCAATTATGTAATTTTTTGATTCAAAGGATTTTAATTAGAGTAAATAATTATATTTGATGTGTATATGTGTTTAGAACACCATTTATGATGTTTAGAGAAAGTTTTAGAAGTATTGGCTTTTTAAGTGTTAAAAATAAGTAACTTTGTACTTTGACCCTAAAATATGTTAAATTTAGTCTATGGCCCTAAAAGGTTTTTATGATGAGTTTGAATGGTTTCTAATAGTTATATATCTCTTGAAATATATTGGTTAAAGTTAAAGATCTTTAATTTATGAGTAGATGTTAAAAAGGGGTAATTATGTTTTGACCCGTAACCTTTGAGAATTGTGATTTGACCCTTTGGGACTTAAACATAAATATTGATAATTTGATGAAATGAATATGATTGATATCTTGTGATGGCGATGTTCATATATTGAGATTTGTATGGGATATACGCAATGAAATATGATGCATGTTTATGTGATTTGATTTATGGCATGTTACGGTTATGTCTGATTCATTGAGATGCATAAGTTCATGAAGTTTATGAGCATGAAATATTAATGATGAGTTATTCATGTTTGCATCTCTATTTATATCATGCCAAGATTTAAAGTGACGTAAAACACATGGAAATGATCCTCTAGACTCCCCGAATTAAAGGTTATGAGAGGTGATCCGAATAGGAAGTGATCCTTTGGACTCCCCGAATTAAAGGTTATGAAAGGTGATCCTAATGCCCCCTATCCCGTACCTTAAGAGTCGGGAATTTAACTTATCAAAAGGGATAAGATTATGCTAGTGACGACTAGTGAGGTATGAGCTTATAACCTAGAACTCTCAAGAAAAGAGAGAATTATAGGGCGGCCCCCAAGGAAAAGAGAATAAAGAAGTTTAAGTCACCTGTAAGAATAATGATCATGATGTTCTTTATATCATATGCATTGTTTTATGGATTTTATGATATTATGTATATGATATTGACATGCATCCATGACTAATATGTTGCATTCATGACATTAAGATTCATGCTAAAAGACACGGGCCTCGGCTAATGGTATTTATAACTTATTAAATGAACCTTATATATATGTTCACCATTTTCATAATTAAGCCCGAGGTTCCTGGGGACGATGACGATGACGCTTGTGTTAGAGTCGGGAAGCCCTACTGAGATTATTGTATAAGTTTCTCATCCCTTTTTCTTTTCCGTGTCGTCTCTAGACATGAATGATGGTGTAGTTCGTGATTTACCTTGAGACTAGATGAAGAGCTACGGAGATAAATTTTCTTTGGATATTTGACTTTAGAGTGATCATATTTCATATATCAGTTTGTATTCTATTGATGGATATATATTGATGTCTTTAAGTTTACAAGACATCACCATTATGATCTGATAATTGATATGTTATTATTATTTGAGTTATGTTATGCCATGGTTGTATTATGTATTTATCCACTATTTGTTTCTAATATCTCTCTTACACAGGCAAGATAAATGACGTTAGATATCTAGTATGCACGGCTCACATTTTGGTATTTAAAGTTTTAAAAAAAAATTTACCCATATTTTCACTAAAGTATTTTTCAAGAAGTTTTGAATTAAAAACTGAAACAAAAGAGTAATAACTAATACTTAACTTAAATATGTCCTAGGCGTATTGAGTTAAATATTAGGGTGTTACATGCTTGAACCTGATAAAATTGTTATTGTAACACCCTCCCAAGTACAACATCATCCTTATGATATTATTTTTAAGAGTTGTTATTTATAAATAAGTGGACCTTTCTTAAATATCTATAACAAGAATTGGTCGAATCGTGTAGTAACTAATTTATGGTTCTAATATATATCAAAGAAACAAAATAGCTATTTAATACAAGGCCAAATACAAAAGGAAGCTCTTTTAAGAGCTTTATAGTACATATATTATCTTTTATATTTATAAACATATGCATACACCTAGGTACAATAAATATAGGTCTATGCCACTAACTACTACAAATTCTAGTTTGTTCTTTCCTGTAGCGGCCTTACTATCTTCTAGATTAATCTGGAGACAACATGGGAAACAAACACAAAGGGATGAGATTTCTAAAATTCTCAGTAGAGCGTCCCCAAAACATATACTGAAATATGTGTCATCGTAATCACTCCAGCCACTTTGGCTTATTAAGAAAATATGAGCATTCAACACATATTAAAGATTTATTTTAAAGTTCCAAAATCATCCTTTCGAAGTGGGTTTCTTTTATTATTCAATCACTTAATATACACATATAATACTGTCATTCATTCTTAACTTTATGTGCCTTCGGTACATCTAAGGGGATCTCATCTACATTATATAAAATATATATAGTTAAATTTCAACTTAAGCATATTGTGTAATGCTCGGAGATGAAGTCGGGGAGTGATCACCGGTACAATAAGGCATGGACAAGGAGTGGCTCCTGGCAGACTTCCAAGCGAAGGGGTACATGAATGAACTGATTACACACCCAAATGAGAAGGATCCTGAGACTGTGTAGGTATGGGACTATACAGTTAAGGAGGGCTTATATGAATTGATTTGTACTACCTATACCAACAAAGATGCATCTTCTTTTCAGTAGCCCATCACTAAAAAACTCCACAGTTAACGTGCTTAACTTGGAGCAATTTGGGGATGGGTGACCTCCTAGGAAGTTTTTCTAGGAAGCAAGTGAGTGAGGACAAAGCACGCTAAAAGGACCCGTGTTGGTTTGTGGGGACGGTCGTCAATCCATAAAGCAGCAGAGGATGTTACAAATGGTATCAGAGCCTGCACCTCTCCCAGTATGGTGTGGTTCGAGGACGAACCAAATCGAAGCTAGTGGGCATGTAACGTCCAGGGACAAAGCCTGGGAGTGATCACCAGTGCAAGAAGGCACGGATAAGGAGCAGCTCCTAGTAGACTTCCAAGTGGAGGGGTACATGAATGAATCAATTACACACTTGAATGAGAGGCATCCTGAGACTGTGTAGGTATAGGACTATACAGTTAAAGAGGGCTTATATGAATTGATTTGTACTACCTATAGCAACAAAGATGCATCTTCTTTTCGGTAGCCCATCACTAAAGAACTCCACGGTTAAGCATACTTGACTTGGAGCAATTTAGGGATGGGTGACCTCCTGGAAAGTTTTCCTAGGAAGCGTGTAAGTAAGGACAAAGCACGCTGAAAAAACCCGTCTTGGTTTGTGGGGATAATTGTCAATCTATAAAGCAGTAGGGAATGTTACATATTGTCCTCAATATTGAAGCTAAAATTATTCACTCAGCACTATGATAAAGGACTACTTAGAACAATTGCTATTTCAACTTATCTTGGCCCTCGACTTTTATGGCTTTAACCACTTTAGAGTAATAGACTACTTTTCAGTACTGAGTTCATTCTTATGCATGATCATTGGATTTACTTTCTCCAATTTTCATATAGACCTATTCCTAACCAGGTTTACTTTCCCCGACTTAATTCAAGGGTAGTCAGGTTTACTTTTCTTGACAGACTAGATTTACTTTCTCCAGTCCAAGAATTATAAATCTTATGCTTTTCTTGGTAGTCAGGTTTATTTTCCTCAGCAGATTAGATTTACTTTCTCCAACCCCAAAAATATAATCTTATGCTTTTCTTTTGCATATGCACAATTGTAAAAAGTATTCATGTCTATATGTGCCTAGAATCATCAATAAGTTCACATGCTTAATTATTCATATTCATATACTCATGTTAGACAAGTACAAAATGCCCTTATTTCATCAACTCAAGGCTTTGGTTCATTTCCAGCACAATGATAGATTTTACACTTATATAGAAAAAATTTGATCATATAACAAACAACCAATTCCAAGGTTAAAAAAATTATCCAAGACACTTTAATGTGTTCCCAAGGTCCTGTAAATATTTTAGGGCAAAAATCATTCTCTAACTATATTAAAAAAATTAGACAAATAGCCATAGCCAAGTATCTCAATTTTATTATCCTATTAAATGATCATATAAAATCCTAAAAAAATTCAAGGTTGGACTTCAATATGTTCTCAACACCCTGTAAAATTGCAAAGGAAAAATCAATCATTTGCTATGGTAACAAAATTAGACAAATTTATAGCTTCAGATTTGGTTGTGCAGGCAGAACCTTAACTGTCTTGGTTTTTCATTACTATAGAATAGTAAAAGTAATTTTTAAGACCCAAGAAAAATACTGAAAACACCTTAACATATTTGCTTTAATATAAAATTTTCAGCCCATGAATCCATCTACAAATACTCTAGAAAAATCATGAAGCATAACCTGTAAGTACAAATCCAAGAATTCCAGCAACATGATTCAAAAATTATTTTGCCAAAATGGATTTCCTAACATCATCCAAATGCTCCACCAAAATTAGTAAATCAATATCCGTATATTATCAACTAATACAGCCAATAACATTAAGCCAAATCAATAAGCAAAGCATAAAAACATATTTGAAGTAAAAGAGGTTTAAAGCTCTACTTTTTGGAGCTTTAAAGATCTTGGCTCCAAAGGATGCTCCAATAATGATTTTTCTCGCATCAAACCTTCGAAACAACACCTAATCCCTCCCTTAAATAGTGAAAAATGAAATATCAAAGTGAAAAATGGTGAGTAATTGAGATTGCAAGCAGTTAGTTTTGTAGGTGGTGTGAGGACAACAAGTTTTGTAAAGGAACTTTGAGGTTTAGGCAAGTTTGGGCTAGGATTCTTGGAAGTTTGGAACAAGTTTCATGCTCTTTGAAGGAACAAAAATGGAGGCTGTTTTGATCCTTTTTTTCTGGCCAAGAATACATTTAGTGGAGTGATAAGGTTTGGTGTTTTGATTTTATCCTAAGTTAGACTTTAGGTAGTATTTAATATAAATGCTTAATTCTTTCAAAAAGAAAACAAGATGAATGGCTATGATTTGACCTTGTAATTCAAGATTAAATCCTAACTTTACACTTGGCTCTAAAGGATAAACATTATCCTTTTATAGAAATTAAACTGTCTTTCGGTGTTAAAAATTACACATCAAAATTTTACCGAACAGGTAAAATATCATACCCAGGTAATTAGATATTGCCTAAAAGTTAATTCTAGATATAAAATCTTTGTTCCTATCATTTATAATCTTAATCTTATAATTTCTCAGTTTCGGGCATCTTTGATGCTAATTCTAAGGTTTTGATTATCCTGACAAGCCTACGAGTCCCGCAAATGACTATTCATATATATATTTTTTTTACATATCCATTGGGCCATCCTTATCATTACCTATTAGATTTTTGAAATTATAACTAATAAAGCTTAACTTAATCTTTAAATAATTTTTAGGGTGTTACAGTTATAACCAAGAATGGAGAGTTTGTGGGGAAAGGATACATGTCTGGTGGTTTGTTTGTTTTGAACACTGTTGAAATGAATAATGATGTTCTTGGTTCTACTTATATAGTTGAATCTCTTGATCTTTGGCATGGATGACTAGGACATGTTAATATAGCTTCTATTACATGACTGCATAACATATTGCCTTCAGTAAAGGAAGACTCTATTGCTAAATGTCCTGTATGTGTAGAAGCTAAACATACAAAATTGCCTTTTAAACTTATAACTGTGAGACAAATAGAGCTACTTGGATTGATACAGTTTGATCTAGCAAATTTTAAAAATACAATAAGGAGAGAAGGAAAAAGGTATTACATTACTTTTGTAGATGATTACTCTAGATACACAAAAATTTATCTTCCAAGAACTGAAGATGAAGTTGAAAACATGTTCTTAAAATATAAAGCTGAAGTATTTCAATTGAATTGGAAAATAAAAAGGCTAAGGTTAGATAGAGGTGGTGAATATAACACTACTAGTCTTCAAGAGTTTTGTGAAAAAAAAAATGGCATAATACATGAGTTTACTACGCTTTATTCATCCCAGTGAAATGGAATAGCTAAAAGGAAAAACAAGACTCTTAATGACATGATGAATGCAATGATGCTCAATTCTAGTATGCCTGATCATATATAAGGGAGCATTCCTAACCGCATGTTATCTTCTATAAGATCCCTCATAAGAAATTGATAAGACACCCTATGAAATATGGAAAGGTTACCCTCCTAGCCTAAATTATTTGAAAATATAGGGGTGTTTGGCTAAAATAAGACTACTATATTTCAAGAGAACAAATATAGGTCCTAAAACAAGTGATGCTATTTTCGTTGGCTATGTCCAAGATAATGTTGCATATAGATTTATGAGATTGAATGACAAATCTATATTAGAATCTAGAGATGCTGAATTCTTTGAGCATGTTTTCTCTTTAAAGAAATTGAATTATGTTGTGCTTATTTTGCTGTTGGTTCCTCTTCTATTTCTGCTATTTTTAATCTTAAAAATGTGCCTGGTACTAAAACTAGTGAACCTAGAAGAAGTACAAGGATTAGGACAGAAACAAGCTTTGGTCATGATTTTATCACCTCCTTTTTAGCAGAAGTGGAAGATGCTGATGAAATAATAGAGGAAATAATATATGCCTATATGTTAGAAGAGGATCCCAAAACATATGAAGATGCAACTAAATTAATAGATTCTGATTTTTGGAAAGAAGCCATGAAAAGTGAACTAGATTCCATAATAAATAATCACACTTGGGAACTAGTTGATTTGCCATGGGGTAGTAAACTCATAGACAGTAAGTGGATTGTCAAAAGAAAACTTAGGCTAGATGGATCAATGTAGAAATTTAAAGGTAAACTGGTCATAAAAGGGTTTACACAAAGGAAAAGCATAGAATTTTTCAACACTTATTCACTAGTAACTAAGGTTGCTACTATACATGCTTTGATAGCTTTGGCAGTAACTTATAACTTGGTTATACCCCAAATGGATCTAAAGGAAGAAATATACATGAAGTAACCAAAAGGTTTTATAGTGTCAGGACAAGAACACAAGGTATGTAAAATTAACAAATCTTTATATATGGCTTAAAGCAAGCTCCTAAACAGTGGTATGAAAAATTCAACAATATACTGGTGAACTATGGTTTTGTGGTAAACTCTTCAGACACATGCATGTATGAAAAAATGATAGATTCTGATTGTGTTATTATATGTCTATATGTGGATGACATGTTAATTTTTGGAACTTGCCTAAAAGTTGTAGATGAAATTAAGGAATTCTTAAGCTCCAAATTTGAAATAAAAGATTTAGGAGAAGCTGATGTGACTTAATGTAACACCCTAAAATTAGTTAAAAATAATTTTAGCTTTATTAGTCATAATTTTAAAAATATGAAAGTTTTAACAATGATGAGGATGGTTCAATAGTATTTTTAAAAGAAAAAACATGAATAGTATTTTGCTGGCCTCGCGGCTCGTCGGGACAACCGAAACCCCTGATTCGGGACCCGAAGGTACCTGAAATTGGGAAAACATGGGAATAAGATTAGAAATAGATAGAAATAATAATTTTATACCTAGAATTAATTTTTAGGCAATGTTTGATTACCGGATACAATGTTTCACCTGTTCGTAAAATTTCAGTGTGCTATTTTTAACACCGAAAGATACTTTAATCTTTACAAAAGGATAATGTATATCCCTTAGGAACAAGTGTAAGGCTAAGATTGAATCTTGTAATTCAAGATTAAATCATAGCCATCCATCATATTTTCCTGTATGAAAGAATTAAGGATTTATATTAATCTAAGTTTACTTTGTGATGAATAAGTCAACCAACCTTATCACTCTAACACTTCATTCTCGGCCAAGCCTCCCATGAATACATCCTTCATTTCTTTCTTTCCAAGCCACCATTAACAAACTTCAAGCTCCCAAAATCATAGCCAAACCTTGATAAAATCACAAACCCTCTTCACAAAACTTATTCTACTCACCACACCTACAAAACTAACCAATTGAAATTTCATTTTCTCACCAATTCTCACTTTGATATTTCATTATTCACTGTTTAAGGGAGGATTAGGTTCTGTTTGGAAGGTTTGGAGTGAGAAGAATCATTCTTGGAATATCATTTGGAGCCAAGATCTCTAAAGCTCCAAAGAGTAGGGATTTTGAACTTCTTTTATTTGCAACTCATTTTTCTATTTTAACCACTTAGATGATTTAATATTTTTATTTATATTGGTTGATAATAAATGGATATTGATGTGTCTAATTTGGTGATGTGGTTGGATGATGTTAGAAGTCACTTTTGTCAAAAGGAATTTTGGACTATGCTGTTGGAATTCTCATATTTGTACTAGTAGCTTGTGAATCATGAATTTTATGATGCACTTGTACACGTTTTTATGAGCTGAAAAAATTATATGTTAAAGCTAACATTTTAAGACTAGTTCTATGAATTTTCTTGAGCTTTAATTTCCACTTATACTGCCTTAAACAAATCTGGGACTGAACTGGTACCTATGCTGCCTGAACTCTTGGAATTGAAGCTGTGAATTTGTCTAATTTTGTTACCATGGCAAATGAGTGATTCTTCCTTTGAAATTTTTATTAAATGTGAATAACATCTTGAATTATAACCATGATTTTTCTCTTGATTTGATTCAAACATTTGCTAGGGTTAAAAATTATGAATTATGGTTCTTGAGCTGAGGTGGAGTGGTTTCTGGCCACCAAATTTGTAAAATTTTGTTAATATAGTTAGAGAACTCTATTTACCTGAAAATTTTACAGGACCTTGAGGACACATTAGGGTGTCCTTGATAATTTGTATGGCCTCTGGAATGACTGTTTTATGTGCAAATAAATTCATTCCACAATAGTATGAAATCTGCCATTGTGTTGAAAATGAATTGATGCTTTGAATTGATGAAATAATGGCATCTTATACTAGTATGACATGAGCACATGAATATGAATATAGATAATTGAGCATATGAATGCTTATTACAATTGCTCATATGTGAAAGAAAAACATAAGATTATGTTTCTTGGGCTGGAGAAAGTAAATCCAGTTTGTCAGGGAAAGTAAACCTAACTACCAAGAAAAGCATAAGATTTATAATCTTTGGGCTGGAGAAAGTAAATCCGGTCAGTTGAGGAAAGTAAACTTGACTACCCTTGAGTTAAGAAGTAAATTTTCTAAGAAATCCTTTGTCTTATATGCCGAGTGAAGAAGTTTAGTATCGATATTGAGACCAATATATTTAAGAGGAAAGTTAGTAGTATATGATGTTGAGTAGTATGGTATACGTACATTAAGTGATTGAATGTTAAAAGTAACCCACTTCGGAAGTATGATTTGGAACTTTAAAAACAAACCATTATTATATAATGCATGACCACTTTTTCTTAATAACCGAAGTGGCCGGGGCGATGACGATGACATTATGATTGTGTATTTAGGGGAGTTACCCTATTGAGAATTGTATAATTCTCACCTCTATGTTTTTGTGTTCTCGTGTCGTCTTCAGGTTGATGCAGAAAATCAAGAGGCTGCTATGTAAAAGAACTCAGAAGTGCAATAGTGTAACAGTTAATGCTTTTATTAGGTTATATTTAGTGGAATGGATATGTGTGTAAATATGTTAGAGGACAAAGGTGTGTTAAAGCTCATAAAATAGCTTCCTTTATATACTGAACTTTGTATTAAATAAATATTTTGGTTTCATTGCTATAGATTTCAGTAGAATTATGACCTAATTATCTCATGAATCAATCAAAATGGCTATAGATATTTAAGAAAGGTCCGTTAATTTATAAGTAACAACTCTCAAGTCTGATGTCATGATTAAAGACTGATGTCGTACTTGGGAGGATGTTACAACATTGGGCATTAAAATATGGAAAACTGAAAATGGTTTCTTTCTAAGTCAAGTTCACTATGTAGAAAAACTGTTATTGAAATTTAATAGCTTTGATGTGGCATATACTAGAGCACCTTATGATCCTAGTGTTCATTTTAAGAAAAATAGTGGAATCAATGTGTCTCAGTCTGAATACGCCAAAATCATTGGTAGTGTTATGTATTTCATGAAAAACACTAGACCTAATATTGCATATGCTATAAGTAGATTGAGTATATATACTCATAACCCCAATGGTGATCATTGGAATGCCTTCAACGACTATTGAAGTACTTAAAAGGTACAATGGATTAGTGTTTGCATTTCTCTAACTTGCAGTTTTAGAAGGGTTTTGGGATGTGATTGGGTTTCAGACAATGATGAGATAAGTTCCACTAGTAGGTATGTGTTTACCTTAGGAGGTGGTTCACTCTCTTGGAAATCTGCTAAGCAAACATGCATAGCAAGATCTACAATGGAATTAGAATTCATAGCTCTTGAACTTGCAGGTCAAGAAGCATAATGGCTAAGAGGCCTAATGGCTATTATACCATTGTGGGGGAGACCAACACCTCCCATCTTTCTCCATTGTGACTTTCAAGCTACAATTAGCTTAGCTAACAACAATGCCTATAATGGTAAGAGATGACATATACGCATGAGACATAGTATTGTTAGACACTTAATAAAAAATGGTGCTATCTCACTTGAGTATGTGAAAAGTGAGAAAAATCTTGCAGATCCTTTTACAAAAGGATTACCTAGGAAGGTTGTCCTAGATATGTCAAGGGGGATGGGCTTAAAGCCTTGAGTAGTGGAAAATATGGTGGATAGCCAATTGGTGGTAAAAACGAAGCCATATGAATACTCTTATGCATTGCACTTATTATGTGCAGTAGTGCTTGATGTGTGGTTGAGCTGTGGGCTCTTAATAGATACATAACCCTTTATTTGGTGGTGCTATGTGTAACACCCTAAAAAAATTATTTAAAAATTAATTTGGGCTTTACTAGTCGTAATTTCAAAAATCTGACAGTTTTAGCAATAATGAGAACGGTTCAAGGGATTTGTTAAAAAAAAAAATTGGGTTGGGTGAATAGTAACCTTGTGGGCCCTACAGGCTCATCTGGATAGCCTAAACCCCTGATTTGGGACCCAGAGATACTCGAAACTGAGAAAACATGGGGTTAAGGTTGGAAATGAATATTTTGTATCTGGAATTAATTTTCGAGCAACGTTTGATTTCCTGGGTACACTGTTTTATCCGTTCGGTAAAATTTCGATGCGTGAGTTCTAACACCGAAAGCTAATTTAATCCTTATAAAATAAAGGAGCTTATCCATTTATATCAAATGAATGGCTAAAATTCAATCTTGAATTACAAGATTCAATCCTAGCCATCTATTTTTCTTTCTTGAATTAATGATGATTCAATTATATATTATAATATTACTATAACAATTACAAGATAAATATGACTTCATATCTTCTCCATAAAGCCAAAAAGAGTTCCGCCATTTGCAAGCAGAACCAGCAGCTTTCTCTTCTTTGTTAAAAGCTCCAAACTTCATTTCAAATGCCAAAAACACTAGCCTAGATTTGATAAAACCATAAACTCCCTTCACAAAACTTGTTCTACTCTTTATAATCTACCAATCTAACCGATTAGAATTTTAATCCAACACTATTTTTCCACTTTGAGCCATCATACATCACTGCCAAAGAGAGCTTCAAGGGCTGTTTGGAAGGATTTTGAATGAAGAAAAAACACTTGGGGAAGATTGTTCTAGGCAAGGAGCTATGGAGATTTAAGTAGGGTTTTTCGTGCCTTGTTGTGAGATTGTTATTTTTTAGATTTTGGCTTGCTTTGAATTGATGAATTTTGGTTCTAATGTGAGGTAACACCTAGATATTGATGTATTTGCATGGGTAGGGTGCTTTGGTGTTGTGGAAAAAGCATTTTTACTAAAGAGAAGTTGAAACATGTTTTCTGGATTTTCGGTTTTTGTATTGTTAGCAACTGATCATGAATTTTCTGACCTAGTTAGATGCTTTAGATTGAGCTGAAAATTTTATATGATGTAGCTAACATATTAAGGCACCTTCAGTAACATTTTTTAGTTATTCTGGGCACTTTTGCTATATTTAAAAAATCAAAAACTGAAAGTGTATCTATGCTATCTGAACTATTGGAACTGAAGCTATAAATTTGTCTAATTTTTTTACTATAGTAAATGATTGAATTATCCATTGAAATTTTTACAAAATATTAGAGACATCTTGAGGTTTTACTAGGGTTTTTATTCGAATTTGTTGGGTTCATTTGCTAGAGTTAAAAATTATTCATTTCTAGTTCTAAGCTAAGTATAAGTGGTCTCTAACCACTAAAATGTTGAATTTTGTTATCATATTTAGAGAACTCTTCTTACTCCTAAATTTTTAGAAGACCTTGGGGACATATTGAAGTATCCTTGGGAATTTTTATAGCCTCTGAGTTGGTTGTTTGGTGTACAAGTTAATTGGTGCTACAAGGGTGTGAAATCTGTCTATGTGTTATATTTATGCTAAGGCATTGTGTTTGTGACATAATGACATTTGGCTCAAATATGATGTATATGAATGCATGCTAGTGACTTTAAAGATTGGTTTATGAGGCACAAATGAGAATTACTTGTGATTGAATACCTACATATGGCTTGTGCATACATTTGAGAAAAGAATGAACATGATGCTGTTATATGAGAAAAAAGAATGTATAAATTTCACTCGTACATGTTCTGACATATGGAGAAAATAGAAACAAGAGTTGTGTTGAATGAGGGGAAGGAAAAAAGAGAAACTTCCCTAGAGATATTATGAGCTGGTAGATGTATCGACTAGGAATAGATCTGTGTGAGATTCGGAAAAGGAAAAAAAATAAAGTCCAATGATCACGTATAGAAATGAGCTCAGTCCTTATAAGCAGTCTATTTCCCATGTGTGGTGTTATCCACTATAAATATCATTTGGTATAAACTATCTATTGTGGAATTGTCCACTGCAGATACCCATTGGGTATAAACTAAGTCTTTCCTATGTCAATGAAAAGAGAAAAATGCACTAGATTAAGTTTCTTAGCTACGAAAAAAATGCATAATTTATTATTACTTCTGTATGTAAGTTTACTCCATAATGCTGGCAAGAATGAAATTTCTGGTTATGTTTTGGTTGTTATTTTTGAATTGTCTGCTTAGGATGATTTACTAGATGTGTGAACATTATAATATATATGCATACTCATATCTTGTTTAATTTCTTGATTAGGATTATTAACTATATATTTGAGCTTTATGATATATGTGTATCAAGTGATTAATCGTTAAAAGCTACCCACTTCGGAGGGATGATTTTAGAACTTTAAAAATGAATCTTTAATATGTATTTCATGATCACATTTTCTTGGTAAACTGAAGTGGCTGGGGGCGATAACGATGATATTATGATTGTGTAATTGGGGAGTTACCCTACTGAGAATTGTATGATTATCACCCCTATGTATTTTGTGTTCCCGTGTCGCCTCCAGGTTGATCTAGAGAATGAAGCGGCATCTACGAGAAAGAAATCGAGATTGCAGTAGCTAATATTTTAGTTCACCCTATTTAGTTGGAGTCATATGTATATATATTTTAATCGAATTTGCTATAGTTATTTAAGAAAGACCCGTTAATTTATAAGTAACAACTCTCAAGTCTAATGTCATGACTTAAGGATGATGTTGTACTTGGGAAGATGTTACACTATGGAGATGCACTTCATGTATCTACCTACGTGAGTGTAAAAAAATAGGCCATCTTCCATGAAAGATTTAGGCAATCTTTCTAGAGCAGTCATGAGCAACCTAAGGTGTTCATATAAAGGCCTTAAATATTTGTGTGAATACATTATTGCAGAGCCATTACAATTTAAAGGTAAATTGCATGTTGTGGGGGTCTAATCTTAAGTTCATTTAGTTCAAGAGCAATTCATTATGTGGACTAAGGTGTTGCCTCACTTCACTATGTGTTAATTCAATCCTTTAGGACATTAACACTTAAGCATTAATCCTTACATTTGCCCAAAAAATTCCATAGTCACTTGTTTGCCATTAGTGGGGGATTGTGGAGATAATAGCATTTAGGTGCTTTTATTTTTTTATTTGCCATTCAAGACACATTTGAGAAGGGATTTTAATACCTTTAATGCCAAGATTGAAAATAATCATGCAAGTTGATTTTGTTAGTTATACTACACAATCAGTTTTATAACTCTTATTGCTATCAATTTATATGCATTTATTAGCTATTATTCCTTTGTTTTTGTTGTGTTTCCATTGGCTAATATCTTTTATTAGCTAATAATATGCTCTTATTAGTTATTATAAAAAGGATTGGTGGCATAAAAAAAATACATACATATATATATAGAACAACAAAATTCGTCTAGTTCATTGATACATATAGAAAACTTCTTGTTCTATTTTGCTCTCCTCCTATTTTTTCTTTTTAGCAATTGTTTGTGAGGGCCTACAATGTAGGTGAGAAAAGGCATGAAAAGGGGGGTTGAATTGTGCTTCACTTTTTCTTTCTCTATTTAGCTTCTGAAAAACATAACCAAGATACTATCAAGTTATGAGCTTGAAGTGCAACGAAAATGGTGTTAGTGACTTTAGAAAGTGAACTTTCTGAACTAAGAATGTGAAATAAATATGTGAAAGAAAGCTTTCCAAAAGAGTCACAATAACTAAACTAAATGCAGAAATAAAATAAGAGATGAAGGAGAAGAAAGATTGTAACGCCTGGGGATTGCGAAGTCAGGGAGTGATCGCCGGTGCAAGGAGGCACGGACAAGGAGCGGCTCCTGGCAGATTTCGAAAGCAAAGGGGTACATGAATGAATCAATTACACACCCGAATGAGAGGGATCCTGAGACTGTATAGGTATGGGACTATACAGTTAAGGAGGGCTTATATGAATTGATTTGTACTACCTATACCAACAAGATGCATCTTCTTTTCGGTAGCCCAAACTGAAAGAATTCCACAGTTAAGCGTGCTTGACTTGGAGCAATTTTGGGATGGGTGACCTCCTGGGAAGTTTTCCTAGGAAGCGTGTGAGTGATGACAAAGCACGCTGAAAAGACCCGTGTTGGTTTGTGGGGACAGTCGTCAATCCATAAAGTAGCAGGGGATGTTATAGAGATACTGCTCAAGAGTTTTTGTACTAGTCCGGGCAACTTGTCTACATCCAGTTTCAACAACAGTTGAGTTCCACTAAACCTTTCTCTTACTAGAAAAAGAGCAAGGATAGTCTTTACAATAGCCTTTCCAAGCTCTCACTAGTGACCAGTAGACAACCCCTACTGTCACAACCCAAGTAGTTATTCACTAGCCTCTTCAAGATGAACCGAGTAGTTTTTGACCAGCTTCTCTAACTAAACCAAGTAGTCTTTGACCAGCCTTTCCAAGCTAAACTATGACTAGTAAAGCACTTTTACTGTCACGTTACAAGTAGTCTTTTGACTAGCTTCTTCAAGCTAAAACACACTGATCACTACTAGATCGAGGTTACAAAGGTTATGTTTGTGTTTGCAACTTAAACTAACCTATACTCAAGTTTCCTTAAGATTTACAATAAAAAACTTGGGAAAAACTTGAATGACTTCTTTCTAACTATTCTTCCTTGGAAGAATGTATGAACAATGAAGGAATGTAGAAAGAAGATTTCACAAGCAAGGAAAATGATTACAAGAAGTAATGAGCTTTACAAGATGATGAGAAATTTTTACAGAGCTTCTATACTTTGTGCAATGTCTGTCGCTTTTTCTTTGAAAGCACAACATCTCTATCTATAGATGGTCTTCCTTGTGGCCGTTGCCCTTGATTAAATCTCCAAGTGATATGTGTTAATCATCCATTTGTGTCTTGGAAAATTAGTCTAGAAAAGTATCCTGTCTATTTGCTAGAGCTGTTGTAGAAGCCGTTGCAAGGTTGAGGTTTTTGATGTCCTTTCAAAAACTACCTTTACTTTCTAAATATGTTTTATGAACTCTTTCTTTTAGAAGCTGAGGTAGTTGACCATGATGGAAAAGGAGATGTTACGCCAATTCTGACATTATGTTTAGACTTTTCAATTTCCCTTCTTTCATTGTAGAGTGCACTGTATCATTGAAAGTGAGCTTTCTGATGTACATTATTATTTCTTTGATGATTCTTGGGTTTTCTTGTCTTCAATCAGTACTTGTTGATGAACAAAGCATTACGAGTGTGATGATTGAAAATAGTAAAACACTTTTGCTTCATTGTTTGATTGATATCTTGATTTCAGGTGTACTTTTTGAAGTCCAATGCTACTTTCTGAAGTCCTAAATCTTGATTTCTTGTTCTGGTTGCTTTTCTTCAAATTGTTAGACATTTTAAGCTCATTTTTGGATATAATTATCACTTTCATTTAGTTCGCATCTCTTACAACGAGAAAAAGCATATTTGCACATGTAAAGTGAAATTATTCTCACTTAAAGAAGCCTTGTTATGCTAACAATAGAACCTGTTTGCTACTTTAAGAAATACAAAATAAATATTAGTTATTCTTCAAATAATTTCTTTAAATTGACTTTGTTGGCATTCAAAACATATTGCTTTAAAGCTTTCAGAAAGGTTCTAGAGCTAACACAGTGTTCTGGCCTTGAGTGCAAAAGTTCAGACACTTGCTGTGTAAACTTTAGGAGGCAAAAACTGGGTATTGCATTGCACCGGAGGTCTATTGGAATTTTGCTTTCAAGGCAATGGTTATACCACTGCACAATATTCTTCTACTCTTCTTTTTTAATAGGCCCCAAGCCTAATATTCTATCTCCGTCCTCGGGTTTAGTTTCTTTTGGCCCCCCGGGTCCAAAGTCACTATTCATCTATGACCTCAAAAATCACTATTCATGCCTGACCTGAAATTTATATATTTTTTCAGTTGGTCCATTGGGCCATTATCATTATTGCTAAGACTGTTAGATTTTTGAAATTCTTACTAATAAAGTTCAAATTAATTTTGAATAAATTTTAGGGCGTTACATCACACAACCATGCTACTGACTATGGACATCTACTATCATAGAGACACCTCCGCTTGACCATGAACGTAGACACGAAATTGCCGTGGTCATCACCAAGTGCTGTGATCTCCATCGTGACTTCCTCCATCACTGTCACACCTCAGCCCTTGTCGTTGCACAGTACACACAACACTACCATAAGAATCCAAATTCCACCATGAATTTACCATGGCTTCTTTCTCCTCTATCGCGTGAAGCCACCGTTGCTTCCTCCTTGCCCGTCGCGCAGTCCACGCCATAGGTCTCCACACTTGAGCTCTATCGCTTCCCTCTATACACTGTCAACTAAGCCCAGTCATTGAAAGCCATCTCGCACCCTTCTTCCCATCATCATGCCACCACTGTGCCACCGTCATGTTCACCTCCATCGCCATCATGGTCACCGCCCTCTACCTCCTTTGTTGATAATTGCACCCTAAAGGTGTATCAAAGCCTTACCCCCATCTTTCTTAGAACTATCTTGAGTATTGCTGATTAACCCCTTATGTTCTCTTTGTTTAAATTTCATTGTCTTAAAATTGATTAAATTTTTTTGGTTTTGAGTTGAAAATAGATTTGGGCTTTGTTTTAATTGTGCTCTTTTGGGCTAATTCATTTAAAAGAAAAGCATAAATTTAAGGCTTGCTAAACTGGCCAAAGTTTGGGCCAAATTCCTTTTTTCTATGTCTTGAAAAATTGTTCTTGTCTCTTTGAATGTAAGAAAAAAATTGTAATTGATCAATAATTCTCTTTTTAAGAATATAGTTAATTTAGCTGCAATGACTTATTAATTCTATGTTCTAGAACATCTTAGCTGTGACTAGTAGTGAAAGTAGGTCAGGCTGCTTGTCGGGGGCCTTCGATCTAGCCTATATTTGACCTAGCTTAGCCTAGCCTATTTAGTAAACAAATCAAGCTTAGGCTTTTCAAAAAGCTTTTTTAGCTAAACAGGCTAAGCTTTAGATAATGGAAATAGCTTCCCAGGCCTAGCAAGCTGACCTACTTATATGATTATTAATAATATTATAATTTAAAATATAATGATAATAGAAACATTTTAATCTATTTAAAAATATACTTTTTAAATTTAATGAATAAGCTTTTATCAATTTAAAAATATAAATTTTTGATATATTTAGAAGTCTTATGACTTATTTAAGACATTACGTTTTGGTTTCTTTAAAATAATTTAGATAACTTACACTAACCTACCCTAAGATTGGATGAAACTCACCATACCTTCTCTCTATTTGTAAGATTTGTTTAGGAAGTTCTTGAGTTTGTGAAATTATTACACTGACCTTTCTTTATTTTGCAAAATCATTAACTAATCTTACCTTTATCATATGATGAACAATATATTTAGGGGAGGTCAGTGTTACTCGAACAAATAGAAAAGAGGTGGAATGAATTTCACCAACTTTTAGGGGAGGTAAGTGTAATTTATCTAGAAATTTTATAATTAAATAGTCCTTCAAATAGGTTGTTAGGCCAAGTCAGACATTAATGCCAAAAAAAAGTCCTATGTCAAGTAACAAGATGATTAAGGTTACCTTTCAAGCCTATTTAAGTCAAAGTCTAGCCTAGCCTAGCCTGCTTCTACCATAGTTGTGACAGCTTGATGCTCTAAAACCTTTTTTGGTAAAATTAATTAACCAATAAATATTTTCTAAAGAACTACGTGACTTTGATTTCCTCATTGCTCTAGGAGATATGTAAGAGCAGGCATCCCTATTAAGCCAAACTTAAATTTTTATAATTTTTGTCTTACTTATAAATAATTTTTTGAATGAACTTTTTTGTTTTTATATGAGACATTTTATTTTATTATATTTAATTTAAGTTAGTCACTTATTTGTCGAATATTTTATTTTGAACAAAGATGTTAACTTAGCCGTGATGGGTTGTTAACTCTATTTTGGGTATCTGAGTTGTGAGAGGTTAATGCTCTAAACTTTTCTTTTTATACTTTATTTTAAAAAAGGGATGTTTGTATACTTTTTTAATTTCATTTTAGCAATAAAAATGGTAGAATAAATATTTTGAAAGGTTATTAATGATTAGCACAATCAATTAAGGAAACTGTAGCAATATGGATGTACCCGAGGTGTTGCAAAATTAAACTTTTTGCTCTTTCCTCTACATAATTGACTCCTAAATTCAAATTTGGTTCCGTAAACCATTTATTTTTAAAAATAATGGGTTTTCCATGTTTTTCCACTTTTATTTAACATTTCATTAATTAAATGATGATATGTAACCTTAGGTGATACCTTAACATATCATATGTTATCCAAAGTAAAATTAAATTTAAAATTACACAAAATAAGTCATTTAGATATCCATTTCAAGTTATAAAAAGACTCATTTTGTATAATTTTAGTTACAAAAATGAGTTATTTTAAACTTCATTATATTTCAGATGACACATGATTTGCTACTGTATCATTTAACATTATACATAATCATTTAATTGACAAAATGTTAAATACTAACTTCACTCATGTTTTGTAATATTAAGGACTAATTTAAGTCATTTTTGAAAGTCATGGACTAAAATGACTCATGCGTACAAAGTGAAAGACTAAAATGAATATAAACTCTATTCATTATTTGAATAGTCATCTAAGTGAGTATGTTTGGGAACATGAAAAAAGGGTTTTTCTTTTGAGTTAGAAGTTGTTTTTACAAAAATTTAAGATGTTTGGTAAAATTGTAGAAAGTGATTATCAAAAATAATATTTTTAAGCCAAAAGATAATTTATAGATATACGTAATTTTTTTTGAAATTTTTAGTTAGAAGTACAAAGTGATTATTTCATAATTATATATTTTCAAAAAATCAACCAATTTTTTCATACAATTCAAGCAGAATAGATTATCTTGACACTATTTTTAGTTAAAATATCTAATATAAATTGATTCTCATGTAATCAATTATATAAAAAGTATTATACAAATAAGTGTTTATTGAAATAATTCCAATCTTGCAGCTTTCCCAACAACATACCAAATGAAATGGTTTAACCGGATAGAAACAAAAAATTATAGTATCAGTTCATTAAAATTACATGGGAATACAAAATGGATTTAAATATGTTTTTTCTCTGTTAATACAGGTAATTTTAGTTTTGATCCCTTTTAAATTTTTACTTTGATTCTAGTCCCTCCATGTCTAAAGGTTTTTATTTTAATTATTGCCGTTATAAAAGAAATCCGTTAATTGACGACGTATCAAATGAAAATTCTTCACAATCTTGACACATACATACCACCATTTTCGAATTTACGTCGTCACGTTCATCCTTCAAAATAAAAGGATTAACGGAGTAATTTGAGTATTTACATTGACGGAGTAATTTGAAAGATTCTTTAAACCTCAAAGTATGCATTTTTGTGGGAATTTCATAATAATCTTTGTAAAAACTAGTCATGATTTCTAAGAAAATAATCAAGAGCACCATCATATATGCAAGGATACGCCCTCCGCTGCACATGCGGAAAAGTTTGTTTATGGGTAATACTAGGGATATGGCGCATGAGAAGTTCAAATATATTAAGAGCTCAAATTTGATTTATTATTGATGTAAACTTTTTCCACTAAATACTGGAAAGTCGTATCGTGAATTTTTAATAATAATTTAAAAAGTTAACAGTTTGTAATACGTATGTTTAATTAATTACACAATTTTTCTAACTTTCAAGTGAAACCATTTCTCATCAAGTGCACTACTTCAGGAAATTATACATGTTCTTAGAGAATGAGTTGAAAGGTGGTTCACTCGTCTATTTCCATGAACGAAGTGGGTCCTCTCCAGGAACTTGTTAAAAGTTCAAAACCATAACTTTAGGCATTCAAATAGGCTCTTCCAAACGGATGAATCGACAGTCAAAGTCTTGACCTTGGTCCAATCTCAAAGTTGCAACCATAAATAGAAATCAAAACAGAAAAAGCAAAAGAAAACAAAGACTGAAAACTGAAGCTAGTTATAAAGAGGTGTTGGTAGAGTATAGTATGGTCCCAAAGATGATTTTGCTAATAAATTATTCATTTAAGCTCCTTTACCAAGTCTCTAACTTTTGTGGTACCACGCCACCCTGCAAAGCGGAAAATCCAGCCTAGAATAACACCAAATGGAGGCAGTTTCTTCATAGGAAAGCACATCGCTCTCCCCAAAATAAAGGATGACCATTTCCCTTTCAAATGGCCAAGTGGGGCTGTTTAACTCCCACTTCCCGGACACGCTCCTTGGTATTCCTGCTTTCATGCTTAATAAACCAAAACCAATCTAACCCAATTTCAATTTATCTTCCCCAATTTTCAGGTTCCTCTTCTTCAAAGGAGTTAAGAAAATATAATGCTCTTGAAGGTTGAATTATCCTTTGTCCCATTTTTATAACAGATTGTGTCGATAACGACCCATCCTTAGACAAGTTATGTCCTTTCTCCCTTCCCTTCCGGATCATGTTATGGACCTTAGTTGAATCCTTGAACAATAATAGTTGCATATGTTTCGACATAACATATCGGTTATCATATATTATAGCAAAAGCTAGACATGCTAAAATTTAGTTAGGACTTAGTTAGTAGAATAATACAGCACAATCATTGGTCTCTGCATTAATAAGATGATCATACCTCTTTATTATATTCCATTCTATTGCAGAATTTGACACCGATATATCAACAATAAATAATTGACAATTTCCTTATGTAGAAGGCCAAATTGCTCTAAACTAGGCGTCAATCGACAAACTTAAAAGTTTGAATGATAGCCTTTGCTTTTCAAGATCTTGATTTGAGGAGCGAAAAGTTACTCCTCTTAGGTTTTACACTGAAGAAATCTAGCGTCAGACTATTTTTCTTATAGAGTAAGGATGGAATGCGTGAAGTGTGAAGTGATTTGTATGTTGAGATTGCATGAATGTGATATTTGACAGATTAAAGAAGAAGAAGTTGTAGAATGCAGAAAGTATAATGCTAAATTAATAGACTATAAAAAAAGAACATGAAATATAAAGAACTTGAAGGAAATATAATCCTAGGAAAGCAAGAAAATGGGTTGAGAATAATACTTAATAGACTCTGGACTCTGTCTAGTCATCTGAGGATATTTTAGAGTGAGTGTGTGAGTAAAAATTCTAACCCTTTATAATTTATACAGAACTAGTATTTATAGACAACTTAGGATTCTATGATCTTGACACTTGTCCCTGGCTGCCTTTATATGTTGTCCACATGGTTTTATCAATTTCTTGATTTGTTGTTCGCTCTTGTTGTTGAGAAGTTACTACTTTGTCATGCCTCCACTAAGCATATGTCAATAATTGCTAGAAGCCGTCAATAACCACCAATCGACGAACACTTGCCTCAGAGTCACTATGACAGCCTCCTCAGAACCTTCAGAATTTTCTAAGTCTTTAAGTGATAAACTTGGATTTTGTAACATCCTAATATTTAACCCAACACGCCTAGGACGCATTTAAGTTAATTATTAGTTATTACACTCTTGTTCCAGTTCCTAACTTAAACTCTTGGAAATACTTTAGTGAAAATACTGGTAAATTTTTTATTTTGAACTTTAATTCTAAAATGCGAGCCACGTGTGCGCATAGATAGCGATTAATACACACCTAATATTAGCGATCATATAAACCAAAATGTTATATATGTGTAAACCATGGCAATCATGACCCAAACTAGATTAACATATCATAACCATATCATAATAGTGACGTCCTATAAACATAAAGGACATCCTAAGATACTAAGTCTACCAATAAAGGTTGAACATAGGGTAGTCCAAAGCTACACATAATTATAGCATAACCAAACTAGTCACCATTACATAACCATCAAAAGACTAGAATACAAACAAGTAGAAGGGGTATGACCACTCTAAGGCTAATGTCCAAAGGAAAACTATTCAATGCCTCCACTGCGACCCTTCTCTAATCCAGTTGTAGCACAACTCCCTCGTTCACGCTTCAAAGAAGACCACTAACTACATTATCATCCTTGTCTGGAGATGACATAGAAGAAAGAAAAGAGATGAGAAACTTGTTCAAGATTCTCAATAGGGCTTCCTGATTCTAACACAAGTGTCATCGTCGTCGTCCCTAGCTACTTTAGTTTTCATTATGAAAGAGATGTATAGGTATAAGGTTCAATTTTAGACTTCTCAAACTATTTATCCGATGTGGGCGTCTTTTAACATGGGTCTTAATGTTATGAGTGCAACAGGTATCTTATATATGCATGGCAATGCCTCCAGTGCATAAGTAACACATGCGAATATCATAAGCTTACTCACAACATGAATTCATAACATTTAAATCCAAAACACAAGATAAGGCTAAGCATATAAGCATGAGATAAGCTAGAGAACTACAATTGTAGCAAGTAAATGGATGCATGATACGACAAACATGATGAGTCATATAACATTTAGCATGCATGGGAAGGCAAGAGAACCCATGATAATTTACTTTCTCATAATTGAACTCTCAAGTTCCTTTCTTGACAACCACCCTCTTACATCATCATCCTAAACCAACCATCTCACCTTCCCCGATGATTTTTCAATCATCACCAAAACTTCACCTCACCGGTCACCTAGGATGAGCTCAACCTAACTAACAATCGCTAGATTTAATATGGGGTAATAGGGGGGAAACACATCACTTCCTTGCCTTAACTTAACTTTCTTATTATGAGCATGCAACTTCCTTGGATCACCTTTCATAACCTTTAATTCGGGGAGTCTAAAGGATCACCTTATTGGATCACTTCTCCTAACCTTTCATTCGGGGAGTCTAGGGGATCATTTCCATGTGTTTTATGTCACCTTAACCTTAGCATATTATTTAAAGATGCAAATACATGATCATATCATAACTTATCATTTAACATTTCATACTCATAAGATATTTAGGTTATGCACCTCAATTATTCAAGCATAATCATAACATGCCACAATTCATCATGAAATTGATCACATAAGCATGCATTCAATTCGTTGCATATATCCACAAGCACCTCATCAATCAGTATCTTATAGCAGTAAACATGCTCCTACCTAGTATGCCAGAAATCAAGGACTAGACTCAGCTAATGCATATGCCATATATATATACACAACATACTAAAGATCATCATCTGCATAATCCAATAATCAAGCATGCATAATCATCAACTCATATTAATAATTACACTTGAGTTCTAAAAGGGGTCAAAACTACAATTTCTCAAAGATTGCGGGTCAAAGTATAAATCCCCCTTTTAACATATTTTCTTAAACTAATCATCTATAAAATTTATCTACACTTTTAAGAGACCCTTAACACTTAGAAATCATTTAAACTCATCATAAAAATCATTTTGGGCCATAGAGCAAATTTTGTTGGACTTTAGGGGTCAAAGTGCAAAGTTTCTCATTATTGACACTTAACAAATGTTAATGCTTCTAAAACTTTTTCTAAATATCATAAATGGTATTTTGAATACATGGACACATTTAAAATCATTACTAATTTTAATTAAATCCTTTTGGCCGTAATTCCATAATGATAATTTAAAACACAACTTGCCATATTTTTGCAAAACGGTTCAAACTAACACTTCTAATTATTCTTTTAAGCACCTAAGACACCAAAAATAATTTTTAAAATAGATATGAATGATTTTTACTCATCACGGCAACACCAAATAGAACCTTCTGGAATTAAACATTACCAAATCAGTAGCCATGAATTTCAATTTCTAAAAGCTTTGAAAATCACATTTTTGATCCTTTCTAGTTACTAGTCTTCCTTATAATACCAAAAACAATTTTTACAATAATTATTAATGATTTTTACATAGATAATCAGTCCCAAATAGCACCTTACAGATTTGAATGAGATCAATCAGTAGCCAGAATTTTAATTTCCAAAAGGTTTGCAAATCACATTTTTAATCCTTTTTAGTTACAATTTTTTCTCAAAAATTATTCTAAGACATAGAACACACTTGAAACTAATTTATCTCTTTGAGAACATAAATATAAATGCCAAATCAGTGGCAAAACTGAGGATTTTATTAATAGATTTCTAATCACTTAGAAATCACATTTTTACTCCTCTTGATTTGCTAAATCTTTCAAAAATTCTTTGTACATCCTAGAAACAGGCTTGATGCCTCTAAATAAAATAAAACCAACTTCAAAACTCAAAACCTCATAAGGCTGATATATATATATATATATATATATATATATATATATATATATAAAGATGTGTCCATGATCAAAATTTCCATTAAAGATAAAAGAGGCAAGTCCTGAGCTTTAGAGGTTTAGGTGATGGCTAGAATCATAAATATGCTATGCAAGTCTCATTTTAATCTTTATTATTATAAGATAATAGCTTGGAAATATAAATATGTTGTGCAAGACTTGAAATATAAATATGAGAATGCAAGTTGACTTTTAGTCTTTAAGGTTTAGGTGATGACTTGAAATATAAACATGCAAGACTTGAAATATAAACATGAAAATGCAAGTCTATCTTCTTATCTTCAAGAATTAAGGTGATAACTTGGAATTTAAACATGATATACAAGGCTTGAAATATAAACATGAAATGCAAGAACTTGAAACATAAACATGAATGCAATCCATTTTTATATCTTATTAAGCTCCAAACTCAAGACTTTTTAAAGAATGAAACTCTTTAACCCCAATTAATCTTACAAAATGAAAGTGAGCTTTAGAGTCCATCAACACCATGGTTCCAAGAACCTCATTTCTTGGACTCACCATCAAGCTCAAAAAAACAACAAAAGAAAACTAACAACATTCCATTTCTCATATTCTTTGGAAACCAAAAATCAAGCCTTGAGCTCTAGAGGTCAAATATATGATGGCAACACAACCAACATCAAGAACCCGCATCATCAAGCTATGGTCTAGACTATCAACCAACAACAAAAATCGAAAAAAGAAAAGGAAGAAAAAGACGAAGAACTCAAAACTAAATCCCTACCAAAGAGGTTTGTCTCTTGCAAGATGAAAAATAGTTGTTCTTGTGAAAGGAAGAGAAGAAAAATCTTCTCTTTGGGGACAAAGAGGTTTGGCCAAAGCAAGAAGAAATGGGAGGAACGATTTTTGTATTGGTTTGATGTATAAAGATGAAATCTTATATGTTTTAGGGAAGATCTATGGTGGTGGTATGTTAGTTTGATGTTTAAAGCTTGGTTGAAGAAAAAAAATAAAGGTTCTTGAAGGTGAAAGAGAGGAGGAAGAAGAGAGCTCAGGATGGAGAGAATGAGTGTAACATCCTCTTAATTTCAGTGTTCTACCTAGGCTGTGACACCTTAACTAAGAGTATGCTACCACATTCTATATTCATGTGTCGTGAAATACAATTATAGTTATTAATTATAAGATCGTATCCAATTTAATATTTGGTATTCACCTCGTAGTAGTATGGAGTATTAGTACATTGAAATATCAGGAAGAAGTAATATAAAAAAAGTATCATATAATTTTCTGTGAGTACTATAGACATCAGTAACTTTATTTATAAACATAAGGGCTCACAGCCATTTCAGTACATACATATATATAGCATACAACCAGCTAGGATACAATACATAAAAGCATCAAGCCCTCACAAGGACTGCCAACATACATCAAAATATAAGACATACACCTGCTTTAAAAGAAACCCATCAAAAAGTCATGTACAAAGGTTTTCCTATCTGTAACACCTTCTCAACTACCATGTTTTACTCGAGCGTTAACATAGTAATTAGAAAAGTATTACTTACATTCATGATCTATGCTAGGCAAAAGAAAGGAAATCAAATGATTTAGACACATATGTCGCCAAACTCATATATACATATATGAACATCATTTTTAAGTTTGCAATATGTACATTGTACTGATACTACACTGGTTAACTTCTAAGCTCATTAGGAACTTAGTTCACAAAAGAAAGGAACACCTCCAGTATCTAATCTAACCTGCTCAAAGTTGAGGTCTAGCAAAATTTTATACAAACAGAAATAAACCTCATAACATTTAATAAGATCAATCTGCAGGTTAGCGGGTCATTAGTACTAATTACCACTATATACATATCAGGAGTCCTTGAAGATCTCACATTCTACTAGATGAACCCATTGGCCATCGGTATGATAGCCTCACCTCCGCCCGGGGCATCAAGACCCTTCGGTGGGTCTGAGTCTGAAGACAAGGATGAAGAGAGATCATCTGCTGAAGGGGGTGCTGGTGGTGCAGGTGGGACATCAAATATCACTGGGTGTGCCAAGTGGAGAGGCACACCGTCATAAGGGAAAGCAGGGTCAAAGTCAGCTGTAAATACTGATGTACTAAAAGAACGGCCGAAAAACACATAGACACAAACTTGCGAGTAACCCACTACATACAAAGAGTCGAAAGCAGGATCATAATTGTAACACCCCGATTCTTTCTGTCCGAGGGAAATGACCAAAATGCCCCTGAGGTCATTTCCTGACCCGAATTCGAGGGTAACCAACTCGGTCATCCTCGAAGGGTCAACTCAATGTTTGAAGGGGATTGAATGTGTAACACCCTAGTAATTAACCAGATACACCTAGGTTGAATCTGATTAATGACTAGACTTTACTCCTTGCTTTGATTCTTTCTTCATAATTTGAAAATACTTAGTGAAATTACGAGCCATTTTTTTTTTAAACACATAATTGAAAACGTGAGCCGAGTACAACGTGAACAAGTAAGCGGGGTATAATAAGACGTTTAAGAATATATCACATCATATCACTTAGGCTCCATCATATAACATCCATAAGCACATTATAGCATATATTTACATACAATAACCTCACTCAAAGGGTGGGTTATGTTCATACATCATTATCTTATGCAAACCCATAAAAGAAAATATACTTAAGGAAATACATGCCCCTAAACTAGATAACTCCACAAGCCGGGAAGGTTATCCTAAAACTAGGGTGCATGATCACACATAAATCTACTAAGAACCTTCTATTGCCACCGTCACGGAAATGGGGGAATAAATCCGATCCACCGATGAGCTCCCTCGGGAGGGGACACACGAGATGCACCAGGCTGGGGTCGCATGGACGGCCTTCTCGCTAACCTCGGCTGAACAACTGGTTCCTCACTACCCTCTCTTACACGAGTAGGAGCGAGCTCTCAGAATATACATGAGTAGGAGTGTCCTCTGAAGGATCGGTTTGAATATCTCGCCTCGAACATACTCTGGAAATCCATGGACATCAGATGAAGCGGGATAAGAACGTAACATCCTTTCATCAAGTGGACGTGCATGTTCGAAAACCATTTCATCGCCATAGGGAGAAGTAGGAGAAAATCGATAACTAGGGACAGGATGTGCAAATGGACGACCTATGTAAATAAAAACACGAACTGCGGACCTCCCTTCAAAATGATACGAGCGATGCACCGGATCATAGTGGAATTCCCAAGTAGGGGTATCAACGAACAGGACGAATGTCGCCATTTGAATCTGGAGACAATGACGGAAATAAAGAAAAGGGAGTGAGAATCTTGCTAAAGAATTCTCAGGAGGGTACCTCCTTTTATAGTGTCATCATCAAAGTCCCCAGAACCTCGGGATTATTCTAAAATAGTGAGCATGCAAAGATTCATTTTAAGTTGGGACAAATACTTAACCGAGGTTCGTCAATTTTTAATTATGCGTCTTATAATGCATCTTATTCTTAACATGTCATATTTACAATGAACATTTCCTTTATCATTACATCATATTCCTCATCATCATTATCAAAATAACATGCATAAAAGAACGTCATATAATATTAGCTACACATGGACACAGAGCACATATTTCATTTCTTTAGTGCCTTTGGTGACTTAAAATCTTATCATCATCATTATTTTCCTTGGGCCACCCTATACTCCACCCTTTTGGGAGTAATTTAGGTTATGAGCTCATACTTTACTAGTCGTCACTAGCATATACTTATCCCTTTTGATAAGCTAAAGTCCCGACTCTACCCTTTTGAGAGAACGGGTTAGGGGGCTAAAATTACCTTTTCACCACCTATAGTCTGATGGTTCCAAAGGATCATTTTCTTATAAGTTTAAGTCACCATTAAATCTTTGCATGTTATATCATAATACAATTCATAAACATCATAACATTTTCTCATTTATAGTTTTAAGCTAGAATAATATATATCAAGCTGTAATCATGCATATGGGAGATTCCCAGGAAAGAGAGGTGGGTCACAATGGACACGCTTAAATACCAAGTCTTTCCTTAGCCAAAACCTTTCCAAATTACACTTTTACAATGATACACTTTCTTCTAGCAACAAAGGTAAATTTTACATAATAAAGAACATTTCATGTACAAGCATTCTCATTATTTGCAACAAAGAACTATAACATGCAAGCCAGAAATCATTCAATGATATCAAGTACTTAATAAGCATCCAATCCTTACATAGAATTATCAATTATAGAACTAATTAGTTACTAAACCAATTATGAATCATTCTCTTAACAATAAACCATAATTATCACAACTTCAATCATATCAAATCATTATCACACATTGATACTAAACTCAGATCATTGGCGAATCATGAACCTCAAGCAATTACATAGAATCATATTTTAAGTGCATATAAAATACTAGTTTCCCGTAAAATCCTTGCAAAGCCTTAAAACTCATTTAGAAACTAGTTCTTTTGTCAAATTTGGGAGGATCTTCACAATTAAAATTCCCACTTAAGATAAAAGGAGTAAGTCTTGAGCTTTAGAGATTTAGGTGACATCTTAGAATTATAAACATGCTATGCAACCTTATTTTAATCTTATCTTTATAAGGTGATAGCTTGGAATTATAAACATGATATGCAATTCCATTTCTTTATCTTTAAGATTTAAGGTGATGACTTGAAAATTAAACATGATGCAAGAACTTGAAATATAAACATGATACAAGAAAGCTGAGCGGCGGTAATCCGCACAGACCAGAGAGGAGAAGAAAATATTAAGAAACCGGAGCGGTGTAGTCCGCACAGACCAGAGAGGGAGAAGAAAATATTAAGAAACCGGAGCGGCGGTAGTCCGCACAGACCAGAGAGGGAGAAGAGAATATTAAGAAACCTGAGCGGCGGTAGTCCGCAGGACCAAGAGAGAGGAGAAGAGAATATTATTATTACATCTTTTTAAGCTCCAATCTCAAGACTTTTTAAAGAATAAATTCTTTAACTCCAATAATCATATTTCTTTGCTTGTGATACATGGGCAAGTCTTTGAGCTCTAGGATCTTTAGGTGATGGCATAAAATAAACATGCCATGCGTTGATTCTTTTAGCCATTATAAAATATAGTGAGAGCATAAATTAAATATGAGATGCAACCTCTTTATTATCTTGAAAGATTAAGTGATGACTTGAAACATAAACATGAAATACAAGCTTGGAATTTAAACATGAGAAATGCAAGTTCATTTATTCATTCTTGAAAATTTAGTGATGACATAGAAGGTAAACATGGTTATGCAAAGCATAAACTTAATCATGGATGCAAATTCATTTTGTTTCTTTACTAGAGCTCCTTCAAGACTTTAAAAGAATTATAAATTCAACCCAATACATATCTTAACAAGAAATAAAACATAAAAGGAAAAAATACATCTTTCAAGTTCTAAACTAAAAATCTTTGTTTTAGCATCATAAAGCATTATTCTTTAAGGTTTTGCATCAAGTGGAATTTTCAAGCTTTAGAGGCCTAACTTGTGATGGATTTACAACCCACCCTCAAGGTCCTCATCATCAAGCCATCATAAACCAAAATGAAAAGCTAAGGCAAGTTCATAATTTCATCATTTTGAGCTAAAAACACAACTCCTCAAAGCATAGAAATAAATTTAGAAACTACTCCCTACCTAATCTGAGTTGAAGAAGAGGAAGAGAACTTGGTTTCTTGAAGTGAAATGAAACAAAATCTCTTTGAAAAATTGAAGAAAGAATTCAGCCAAAGAGGAGGAAGAAAGAAAGTTTTTGGTGCTCCTAAAAACTAGTTATGAACCAAGCATTCCAAGACCACTCAAGCAAGCCTATTTATAGAAGATTTTGAGGCTTCTAATTGGCCAAAATGATGAGGTAGTGGACGGAATTTTGCAGGAGAAATAAGGGAGGAAAAATCATTTTAGACAAAGTTGTATGAAATTAAGGAATTATGTCTCTTATGGTGACATTTTGGCATTTTGTTTTAGTGCAACTTTTGGCAATAATTCAGCTGCATAATGGCATCAATAATTTCGTCCATTACAGCCCAAAGAAGTGAAATTTGTGTGTTCCATGCATTATTTAGGTGTAGGCAAGGTATTCATGTAATTTAGAGAATTTACGGTTAAGGGTTTAAGTGAATTAGTAAGCAATTTGGGTGTTTTTGAGCAATTTTGGGTTCTAATCAATCTAAATACATAATTTTGACTCTAGATTAATATTTAGAATTTAATAAGCTTTAATTTGAGCCTAACATTGCTTAGGTTTCGGTATACGAATCAAAAATCCCAAATTCGCAAAACTGCCCAAAAACAGGGGCAAAATCGTACTTTCACTTAAAAATTGCCCGAGGCCACCCGAGCTTAACCAATGCTTAATCATGGCTTAAAAACACATTTTAAAACATTTTAGTGAGGTTCGGGCTCAGTCGGCACGCACATCGGAGTTAAAACAATGAGGGCGTTTTGGTCATTTCTGGGTCGGAACTCAATATTGAGATGCCTTCGCTCTTTTAACACACATAACACAAACAATCCCTTATTATCCTCAAAATATCCCCTTGAGAATAGGTGGGGCCCACGATCCTCATTTTCTGAGTAAAATAACTTCAGGGCATTTTGGTCATTTTATACGTCATGTAAATTCGGGATTTGTGACTCTCGCATGAATCGTTCCTAACCTCTCTTCTAATGTTATATTCCTTTATTGAGGATTGTTCGGCCTCAAATCTTATGTAATAATTACCTACGGTAATTCGGTAATTGAGTAATTTCTAATGACAGAAAAATTACAAAGAAAATTGGGGCGTTACATTACTCCTCCTTAAAAAGAATTTCGCCCGGAAATTAGTTACTGAGAACAACTTCGGGGTATTGTGCTTTCATGTTCGATTCCAGCTCCCATGTAAGTTCTTTGGTTTCACCCTGTCCCCATGCTACTTTGACCAGGGGTACAGCCTTGTTCCTTAACTGCTTAACTCCTCGGTCGTCGATTCTTCTGGCTAGTAAGTTAAATGTCGTTATCTCTTAATTGTACATGTTACGCTCTAGTACATGACTCGGTCGATTGATACTTTCTTAATCGAGAGACATGGAAAACATCATGAAGGTTGGATAGACTCGGGGTAGGGCTATACCAGAGGCTACGAGTCCTACTTTGGTAAGGATTTCAAACGGACCAAGAAACTGGGCTCAATTTCTTTACTTTTATTGCTCGGCCTATGCCTGGTGGGGGTGATCCTTAGGAACACGTGGTCCCCTTCTTGAAAATCTAGCGGTTTTCGCGCCGCTTGTCCGCATAGTTTTTCTTCGCCGACTTTGAGGAGTAAGAATCTTATCCCTAATCTTCTTGATTTGTTCCGTTGTTTCCCTCACAATATCAGGTCCGAGTAACCTTTGCTCTCCGAGTTCATACCAACATAAGGGAGATTGACATTTCCGTCCATAGAGGGCGTCATACGGTGCCATACCGATACTTGCATGATAACTGTTGTTATATGCAAATTCAATCGATGGATGTACTTATCCCAACTTCCCCTTTGATCTAAAACACATGCCCTTAACATATCCTCCAAGGTTTGGATAGTTCTTTCAGATTGACCGTCTGTTTGGGGGTGATAGGCCGTGCTTAGACACAGCTTTGAACCAAATGCCTTTTGAAAGGCTCCCCAAAATCGTGACGTAAACCGTGGATCCCGGTCCGAGATTATCGTCAACGGCACCCCATGTAACCTTACTATCTCCTGAATATATAATTGTGCTAACCTATCCAAGGAATAAGTCACCTTAATAGGTAAAAGTGGGCTGACCGTCAAACGATCCACGATTACCCATATGGTATCATGATTCATTTGGGTCCTCGGTAATCCAGTCACAAAATCCATGGAGATACTATTCCACTTCCACTCGGGATCGACAGAGGTTGCGGATTCGCAGAGGTTTTGGTGTTCAATCTTCACGTTTTGACACACCAAGCACTTACTCACCCATGTGCACACATCTTTCTTCATTCCAGGCCACCAGAACATCTTCTTCAAATCTTGATACATCTTGGTGGCACCAGGATGAAGGGTAAAATGGCTCTTATGGGCTTCCTCCAAAATATCCTTTCGGAGGCCACCACTAGCAGGTACACATATTCAACCTTTAAACCTCCACAAATCGTCCATTCCTTGGGTAAAACCTATCAACTTTCCCGCCTTCAACGCCTCTAAAGTCTCTTGAAACTCAAAGATCGTCCCCTTGAGCTTGAACAATCCTTTCTTTGAACTCACTTGTCACTCTAAGATGACAAGCTCTGATGCCCTTAGTGGTCAAAGTCATTCCTAGGTTTAAGTCCCTAAATTGCTCAATCAATTCAACCTCCTTCACCATCAAACGGGACACTTGTAAGGACTTCCTACTCAAACATCAGCTACTACATTAGCTTTACCAGGATGGTAGTTCAATCCAAAATCATAATCTTTCAAGAACTCCATCCATCGCCTTTGCCTCATGTTTAGCTCTTTTTGATCAAAGAGATATTTCAAACTCTTGTGATCGGAAAACACCTCAAACTTAACTCCATATAAATGGTGTCTCCAAATCTTTAGAGCAAACACGACGGCAGCTAACTCAAGGTCATGGGTAGGGTAGTTTGCCTCATGTGGCTTGAGTTGTCTTGATGCATAGGCCACCACTTGCCTATCTTGCATCAATACACAACCTAAACCCTTTTTTGAAGCATCACAATACACCTCGAAAGGCACATTGGGGTCGGGTAACACTAAAATAGGGGTAAAGGTTAGCTTGTATTTTAACTCTTGAAAGCTCTTTTCACACTCCGGGGTCCATGAAAAAGGGGTGTTCTTCCTAGTCAGCTTGGTCAAAGGTAGGGAAATCTGGGAAAATCCCTTGATAAATCGACGGTAATAACCGGCTAAACCCAAAAAGCTCCTTACTTGATTCTGATGGTTGGTCTTTCCCAGTTTACTACCGCTTCTACCTTACTAGGATCTACAGCAATTCCTTTCTTAGATACTACATGCCCTAAAAATTGCACCTTATCCAACCAAAACTCACACTTGGAAATCTTGGCATATAGTTTCTTTTCCTTCAAGATCTTCAAGATTATGGTCGTGTGGCATTCATGCTTTTCATGGGTCTTAGAATATATGAGAATCTCATCTATAAAAACAACTACAAACTGATCTAAATAGGGCCGAAAGATCCTATTCATGTAATCCATAAAAATAGCTGGAGCATTGGTTAACCCAAAGGACATTATCGCAAACTCAAAATGGCCGATCGAGTAAAGGCCGTTTTAGGTATGTCTTCATCTCTCACTCTAATTTGATGGTAGCCTGACCTCAAATCTATCTTAGAAAACACTATCGCACCTTTCAGTTGGTCCATCAAATCATCGATCCTAGGCAGAGGATACTTGTTTTTCACCGTTACTTTATTCAACTGCCGAGATAATCTACACACATCCTCATACTCCCATCCTTTTTCTTTACAAACAACACAGGGCTCCCCAAGGTGATGCACTAGGCCTAACAAACTTTTTCTCCAATAAATCTTCCAATTGAGTTTTTAACTCGGTCAATTCTAATGGGGACATCCTGTATGGGGCTATGGATATAGGTCCTGCACCCGGAAGCAACTCTATGGAAAACTCTATCTCTCTCTTAGGGGGAAACTCCGGTATCTCATCTGGAAATACTTCAGGATAATTTCTTACTATTGGTATCTCATCGATACTTTGCTCAAAGTCTACATCACTAGCGGCTAAGAAAATGTAACCTTTACTCTCACCCTTACCACAATCCATTTCCACAGCAGTTATGTAAAGACTTATGGGTTTCTTAGGTTCAATAGGAACAGGAAGAAAAGTGATGGTTTTCTCATAACAGTTTAACAGTACACGGTTGGCCTCAAGCCAATCCATGCCAAGAATCACATCTAAACCTCGCATGGGTAAGCAAATAAGATCTAAAACAAAGGATCTATTATCTATAATAAAACTACAATCTAAACAACATTTACAAGTCCTAACGGGTTTTCCAGGCGGGGTAGAAACAATAAGGTCAAAAGGAAGCTCAGTCATAGGTAAATTAAGGCTTTTAACACATGAATGGGAGATAAAAGAATGAGAAGCGCCAGAATCATATAGTACAATTAAGTCTTTACCATGCATATTACCCTTACCTTCCACGAGATTTCGTGACTTCGTTGTTTCTTCAAAGATTAACGATAAATACCCTTCCCTGGTATTGCGGCTTGGGATTGGGGTTGGCGGTGTTTCTTCCGTGCATTCTCGGGAGTAATGACCTGGTTTTCCACACCGATAGCACACGCTTGTTCCGCTCGACATGGCATGCCCCCATGATTCTTGCCGCACTTGGGACATTCCATGGATGGCGCAGGCTGTGGAGGTACCGCTGGACCTCTTTGTGGTGGTTTCCCTTTATTGTTGTTATTGTTGTTGTTGTGATTGTTCTTTGGGGTTATTGTTGTAGCGGTTGTTATTATAGCGATTGTTGTTGTTTGGCCTTCCTTGTTGAAAATTTCTTTGTGTCCCTTGTGGTCTTGATTGAGGGGAAATGGAGGTCGATTCTCGCTTCTTGAATCACGACCTTGAGGTGTCAACTTTTTGGTAATATTATCCGACTTTGGGGTGTTTAGTTTTCTCGACCTTCTTCAATAATCTGACATTTGTTAACTAGGTAGAGAAATCCTAATCTCTAAATGTGCAATCGCCACATTAAGTTCCGCCTTCAACCCCGACTCGTATTTAATGCATTTCCAAGACTCATCAGGATTTCCTTGGTACATTCTTGAGAACTTAATGAGTTCTTCAACCGCGAAGTATCGGGCCACATTCATATTCCCTGGACAAATTGCATGAATTCAATGTCCTTGGCATTTCTAATCGACTGGAAAGTACTTTTCATAAAAATGGACCTTGAAAAGTTCCCAATCAATGTCCACGTCGGTCGTCTCCAGGAGTCTTTGAACACCCGCCCACCGTAAACCGCATCACCTTCAAGCATATGAGTAGCGAATGTGACCTTTGCTCCTCAGAGCATGGGACTACAAAGAAAGACCTTCTCAATATTCCGAATCCATTCATCCGCAATATTTGGATTCATGTCCCCTTGAAAACGGTGGGTTTGCCTTACTTAAACTCCCCAAACAGGCATGTTCAGGAATCTCATGTCCTTGATTCATATTGGCTTGACGATCCTGATCCATTCGTTCCATCATCATTCTCATGGTCCTTGCTATGTCGCGGAGTGCTTCGGCTGTCTCGTTGTCTTGATTATTACGTCTGCGCTCCTAGTCCGTTGTCGACGTGCCATTGGTCCCTATACACACAAAACAGCAACACTGAGGTGATCAGGCCCAATATTCCATGCAAAGTGAGCAAGTTACCATGGCACTTTCAACATACAGTAGTCGTGTATTTCTAATCCTCAAGCTCATCCTAATGATAAACATCTACACATGACGTCACTAACGTATTATGCTTTAGAAGCATAGCTAGTTCAATCCTCAGGCTCCATGAGAATCGAATCGCTCGATACCAAATGTAACACTTAGTAATTAACCGATACACCTAGGTTGAATCTGATTAATGACTAGACTTTACTCCTTGCTTTGGTTCTTTCTTCATAATTTGAAAATACTTAGTGAAATTACGAGCCATTTTTTTTTTAAACACATAATTGAAAACGTGAGCCGAGTACAACGTGAACAAGTAAGCGGGGTATAATAAGACGTTTAAGAATATATCACATCATATCACTTAGGCTCCATCATATAACATCCATAAGCACATTATAGCATATATTTACATACAATAACCTCACTCAAAGGGTGGGTTATGTTCATACATCATTATCTTATGCAAACCCATAAAAGAAAAATATACGTAAGGAAATACATGCCCCTAAACTAGATAACTCCATAAGCCGGGAAGGTTATCCTAAAACTAGGGTGCATGATCACACATAAATCTACTAAGAACCTTCTATGGCCACCGTCCCGAAATGGGGAATAAATCCGATCCATCGATGAGCTCCTCTGAGGGGACACACGAGATGCACCAGGCTGGGGTCGCATGGATGGCCTTCTCGCTAACCTCGGCTGAACAACTGTTTCCTCACTACCCTCTCTTACACGTGTGGGAGTAGGAGCAGAGCTCTCAGAATATACATGAGTAGGAGTGTCCTCTGAAGGACCAGTTTCAGAATATCTCGTCTCGAACATACTCTGAAATCCATGGACAGCAGATGAAGCGGGATAAGAACGTAACATCCTTTCATCAAGTGGACGTGCATGTTCGAAAACCATTTCATCGCCATAGGGAGAAGTAGGAGAAAATCGATAACTAGGGACAGGATGTGCAAATGGACGACCTATGTAAATAAAAACACGAATCACAAGACCTCCCTCCAAAATGATACGAGCGATGCACGGATCATAGTGGAATTCCCAAGTAGGGGTATCAACGAACAGACGAATGTCGCCATTTGAATCTGGAGACAATGACGGAAATAAAGAAAAGGGAGTGAGAATCTTGCTAAAGAATTCTCAGTAGGGTACCTCCTTCTATAGTGTCATCATCAAAGTCCCCAAGAACCTCGGGATTATTCTAAAATAGTGAGCATGCAAAGATTCATTTTAAGTTCGGACAAATACTTAACCGAGGTTCGTCAATTTTTAATTATGCGTCTTATAATGCATCTTATTCTTAACATGTCATATTTACAATGAACATTTCCTTTATCATTACATCATATTTCTCATCATCATTATCAAAATAACATGCATAAAAGAACGTCATATAATATTAGCTACACATGGACACAGTGCACATATTTCACTTCTTTAGTGCCTTTGGTGACTTAAAATCTTATCATCATCATTATTTTCCTTGGGCCACCCTATACTCCACCCTTTTGGGAGTAATTTAGGTTATGAGCTCATACTTCACTAGTCGTCACTAGCATATACTTATCCCTTTTGATAAGCTAAAGTCCCGACTCTACCCTTTTGAGAGAACGGGTTAGGGGGCTAAAATCACCTTTTCACCACCTATAGTCTGATGGTTCCAAAGGATCATTTTCTTATAAGTTTAAGTCACCATTAAATCTTTGCATGTTATATCATAATACAATTCATAAACATCATAACATTTTCTCATTTATAGTCTTAAGCTAGAATAATATATATCAACTGTAATCATGCATATGGGAGATTCCCAGGAAAGAAAGGTGGGTCACAATGGACACGCTTAAATACCAAGTCTTTCCTTAGCCAGAACCTTTCCAAATTACACTTTTACAATGATACACTTTCTTCTAGCAACAAAGGTAAATTTTACATAATAAAGAACATTTCATGTACAAGCATTCTCATTATTTGCAACAGCAACTATAACATGCAAGCCAGGAAATCATTCAATGATATCAAGTACTTAATAAGCATCCAATCCTTACATAGAATTATCAATTATCAAGTACTTAATAAGCGTTTGGATGTTTTATGATGACACATGTAGTATGCAAATGATGATGATGTTATTCATATGAGGAATTCATGAGGTTATATGTTTATGTGGCATAAAGCAAATTTGGAAGGAAATTCGGTGTAATGACGTTGTGCCGCCGAATTTCCGACAAATTTGGGGACTTAAAGAGATTTTGAAAATTAAGGTACTGAAATGGGTTCTAGGATGACATCGGTTTGGCCGAGCACCTCCATAGAACTCATGTGACATCGGTACCATTTTATACTCTTAGGTGACACCGGTTCGGCCGAGCACCCCTAAGAGTTTTGCCCCCTAACCCGTACTCAGATAGTCGGGATTTATGATTTATGATACGCTTATCGTTAAGTGGTAAGTAAGAACTAGTGACGACTAGTTAAGGTATGAGCTCATAACCTAGATATGTGACACGCTCGGGTGACGCCGTCTCGCCGAGCACCCCATTCGATTGTCTTTTAGGGTGGCCCATGAGGAAGAGATGTTTCATGATTATGATTATGTCACTAAGTTTGTCCCATATGAATGTTTCTATTGCTACTTTATGCCACTAAGTTTGATGAGACTTGATGTTATGTTTTATGTATGTGCATTAGGTAGTGCCATGCATACATCTTCTATTATGTTACATTCATGACATTAAGATCATCCTAAAATGAATGGACCTTGGCTAAAGTATATTTTAAAGTTTAAAATGAACTTAATGCATGTTCAGTCATTTTGTATAATTAAACCCAAGGTTCCTGAGGACGTAGATGATGACACCTAGGTAGTAGGAGGCCCTACTGAGATTCTTTAGCAAGATTCTCACTCCCTCTATCTCTTTCTTTCCATCACGTCTTCAGATGGCGACGTTCGTAGTGTTCGTGGACACCCCGACATGGGAGGTGCACTATGACCCGGCTCACGGGTCATACCATTTTGAGGGGCAGTGCACGGTGCGGGTCTTCATGTTCGTAGGACGCCCCTTCGCTCATCCCGTGCACACCCATTGCTTCTCCCCGATTGCACCCTATGGCGACCACGAGCGGGTTTTTGAGCGAGCGCGTACGCATGATGAGAGAGTGCTCCGCATGTACACCGCCGCCTTAGCCATGCGAGACCATCCTGATTACATGCCCCGGACCTACTTCTCGGAGACCGACCCATCCGAGGACCCGCTTACTCATCCGTATAGCGAGAGCTCTGCCCCCTCTCCACCATTGATAAGGGAGGGCAGTGAGGATACCGTGACTCAGCCACGACTTGTGCGGTGACCGGAGATGCGGCCACACTGCGAGGGTCACTCTCGATCCCCGTTTCGCCTCTTTACACCCGAGGAGCTCGCCCAGTTTCCCGGATACTTGCCTCGTTCGCGAGACGGACGTCAGTAGGAGGTGACGATCGACCGATGGAGTACCCGGTTAGAGCACACACCACTTAGATGAGGATAAACCTTCTTTTGTTTAGAGGTTATCCCATTAGGTGCACTCGGGTAGGGGAGTAGATCATGTTTATGTTTATGTTGTATTTCCTTTCATGTATTTTCCTTGTACTAAATTAAGTCCCACACTTATAAGTGGGCAAGTTATATATATATGAGATGATATTCAGTGTTATTCATGTTGTGTCCTATTCTATGAAGTTATGAGATGTATGATTTGATCGTTACAAGGTGTATCGTATCACGCGGCTCTCACTTTGTTTTTCAAAAAAAATTACCCGTATTTTCCGCTAAGTATTTCAAAGTAAAAATGAGAACTATGAAGTAACAGACTAATGATTAACCTAAATATGTTCTAGAGTATTGGGTTAAAAATTAGGATGTTACAATAATGCCACACCCATTGTGGCGAGTCAAGGTAAAATACTAGTGATGGCATCTGTTGGATCTGATTAACACAAAGTAAATGCAACCGTAGGGATGAGAATATTATAAAATCCTCAATAGGGTATTCCCTTAGGTATAATGTGAAACATAATTGATAAGCTCATTCATGTGGGAATACTCATGCAAAACTATGTGTATCAATATCAAGGTATATACATCATGTAAAATCAAGTACAAGTATAATAATGATTCGGGAATTGTTCTTTTTCTCATTAACATAGGGAAGGCTTAATCTCACATCAAGTGATGTCTATAGTGGAATCACTCCATAAGAACTATTGACTACTAGGCTTATTCCTATATGTCGATACGTCTATCGACTCATCAAATTCCCAGGGAAGCTCTTACTTTTGCCTTCCCCCTTCAACTACATAAGCCTTGTCTCTATTTTCCTCATATGTTAAAAACTTGCACAATTACCAGTCATATTTTCTCTTCTATCACCATAATACTCATATCATATATTTCTTTTATTCAAGGGTATTCTTACATCACAAATAAATATTTAATTTCATTGGAGTCTCATAAGCATTCCTTTAAAATAGCTATCCTGTATACATATATCATATATTTGAATTAAATGCCATATCATTATTAAATTAAGACATTTTAACTGTTTCAACACCCTGGCAGATCTACTACTCTAGGAACAATATTTAATTTCCACATCAAAAGACCAATTCAAGAGCCATAAAAATTCTTTATGACATGTCAATGTGTCTAAAAGGCCTTGTACAAATTCCCAAACAAACGGTGTTCTCTAACCTTATCAAATAAATTTTGTAAATCTCGTGGTCAGAGACCACTTGTTCACAGCTTAGATCAGGACTCTCATAATTTTTGACCCCACCAATTGATTAAATCAACTCAAAATAAAATTCACAGTTGTAATTCAATGTGTTATCAGCTTCCCATAAAAATTTCAAAGAATAACTCCACCTTTTACTATGATAATAAAATCACACAATTTTACTGCCTCAGCTTCAACATTTCAGGCAGGATAGTCACAACTTCGGTTCTTGAATTTTTAAACACAGAGAAAGTGCCCAGAATGACCCCAAATTTTTATTAGAGACTCCTTAACATGTTATTTACATCTGATAAAATTTTCAACTAAACATAAGATCTCTAAATATATAGAAAATTCGACGAAATTTGCTGCTTGCTTCAAACTGGGATTTTCCAGCAACAATGTTCAAGAATCATAAATTTGTTTCAAGCAGATAAAATCTTAACATGGCCCAAGAAAAATCATGGGGTTGTCTTAGGATGTTACCTTCAACATATAATATTTATAGCTCATAAATTTGAACACAATTGCACCAGAAAATTTGACAACAAGTCCTGCTTTGTTGAAATCCGAAAATCTAGCAAACTAATTCAAAGTCTCTCTTGATAAAAATGTTTTTTCCACAACACCAAACACTCCACCAAAATTAATACATCAATATCAACATATGATCAACCAATAAAATCAGAAATCTTAAGACAAAACCAATCATAATTTTCAGAGTAAATTTTGAAACAAAAGAGGACAAATATACCCTACCCTTGGAAGCTAATGTTTCTTTAGCTTTTGTATACTTCAAGATAGATGTTCTCCACCCCAAAACTCTTGAAACACACTTAGATCCTCCCCTAATCAGTGATGGGTGAGGTATTAAGGTGAGGTTTGTAACATCCTAATTTTTAACCCAATACTCTAGAACATATTTAGGTTAATTATTAGTCTATTACTCTTTTAGTCTCATTCCTTAAAACCTTTCATTGAAATACTTAGCGGAAAATACGAATAAATTTTTCTTTCTGAAACTTGAAAGCAAAACGCGAGCCGCGCACTAACCTAACGTTCGTCATAACCATAACGTACAAGAAAAAGTAACCACACCATTGATAATCATGAAACATAGTATTATACATAACAATCATAATATCATCACATCTTCATAGATACATAGACTACTAATATCATTGTACCATCATTTACATCAAAACATGCCCATACAAGTGAAGTCATCCTTATCCACCTATGAGGTTAGATAAGTGTCAACCCAAAAGCTAAGCTATCTATGCTCCCGCAGCGACCCTTTGCCTCGTCTACTAGTGTGATCCTTAAGCACGAGTCTCAGAAGAAGTTACGAACCTCGTTGTAATCCTTGTCTAGAGACGACACGGAAGAAGAGGAAGGGATGAGAAACTCATTCAAGATTCTCAGTAGGGATTCCCGACTCTAACACAGGTGTCATCGTCGTCGTCCCCAGCCACTTCGATTTTAATTATGAAAAAGGTATACATGCATAAGGATTGGTTTTAGGCTTTTCAAATCTATTTATCCGAAGTGGGTGTCTTTTAGTATGTGTCTTAATGACATGAATGCAACAGATATTTGATGAATGCATGACAATACCATATGCACATTAACACGAAAGTCGTAATACTTGGGCACATCATAAGGAGACATAAATCATATATGCGGCATAAGAAGGCATAGTACTTTTCATGTGACATCTTTCTCATAAGTAAAACTCTTAAGTTCTTTTTCTTAAAGGCCACCCTCTTAACATATCCACCAAAAGTCCAACCGATTCACCGGCCCGGCGATAATCTGGTCACCAAACTACATCTTACCTATCGCCTAGGAATGAGCTCAATCCTAACTAGTCGTCACTAGATTTAATATGGGCTAATAGAGGGGGTATACATAACTTTCTTGGATCACCTATCTTAGGATCATTTCCTTCTTTGAAACGCTCTACTGGTATCTAGTACACAGTGAATTGTTCGCTTTGGCAAGCTCAATGTCAATACCCTCACGGATTTGTTTCCTCTCCACCGTACCGGGAGAAATGCGTCTCAGTGTTATGTCACATCTGTTCTGGGGGTGCTCAGTCGAACCAGTGTCACCCAGAACCTCTCCTGGGGGTGCTTGGCCGAACCGGTGTCATCCAGGAGTTTTTGCAAACTTTTCTCAAATCCTCAAGTTTGGTAGGAAATTCGGCAGCGTAACGGCATACACCGGATTTCTTTCAAACTTGCTTTATGCTGTGAAACATATAGAGCATGCATAGCCATTCAACATCACCATAAGACATCAATGTCATATAGTCAAACTCATCATAATATACACGTCATCACGTCATTGCTTTAACATTCTTAAAGGATAGCATGCTCCTAACCAATTTGCCGGAATCAAGGACCGGGCTCAGCTAATGCGTATGCTATGCTCAAGTCATTCTCAGGTAACACTATGGCTCATTATGCTCTTGATCCTACGGTATCTTATGCTTTGACCCTTACGGGTCTTAAACTTGTGATGTAATTAACCTATCATCTTCCATCAAAATTTTATGCACCTAAGGGTTCTCTTCTAACAAATCTTATTATTATTTATGCTCTCTATTAAATCTGAATATCATCATTCCTTAGGGGCAGCATTATAAACTTATAATTGCGGGGTCCTAGAACTTACATTTTAGACCCTTTCTAGGTTCTGTCTTCGCCTAAGACGCTATAAGTTAAACCTAAACCAATTATGAGACATTCCTATGACTAAGAACTAATTATAAACCATGTCCGCCATATTATGAGGTCACTGGACAGATTCTAAAAATTAAATGTTCTAAGAGTTCTAGAATTGCGGTTCTTCGATTTTCTAGTTACTAGTTTCTCTATAGGTGATAAAATTCAATCCTACTTCAATTGTAACCAAATTTCTCATGATTAAACAATCCTAATCTGATTATATTCCCATTGAAACAGTTTGGGTAGTGTCCAAAGGTAAATGGATTAAAACTATGCTAAATCTTGACTTTACGATTTTTCTAGAAAACTAGTTTCTCTCCTATCATGCATAGAAATGTTCCTACCCCATCATACATAATTTTTACTCATTCAAACACATCAAAACATCATCATACAGCAGCAAACTTATCATGGAAGAACCGAAACATTAAGTCTCCAAAAAGATGCATAACTTGATATTTCTAAAACGTATACGTTGCTAGTTTCTCTTGGAACCGTTTTTAGGACTTCTAAAACTCTTTTGCAAACCATTTTATTTTGTAAAAGAGCTAAAAACATCCTTAGGTCAGTGACCACTTAATCCCTCCTTAAAGAGAGTTAAATTCATAGAATCTTGTTGGTTTTAAACTCAAACAAATTCATGAGATTTAAAAGGATTCTTAAAACTTGACTTATTGGTCCTTGAAGCTAGATGAAACTCATTCCAAGTTCACCATCACTACAAGGCCGAAATCATGCATTCAAGGAATGCTCCCACATTAAACTTTAACTTGAGATAAAATGGGCAAGTCTTTGAGCTCTAAGGTCCTGTAAGTGATGACATAATGTAAACATGCTATGCGCTTCATTTTTATTCTTCATTACAAAATAAAGTAAGAGCTTAAAGTAAGAGCTTAAAGTAAATATGCAAAGCTTAAATTAAATATGCAAAACTTTAAAATATAAATATGCAAGTTCATTTCTTTATTTTAGTGCTCTAGGCCCAGCAACAATTGACTTTAAGGCCGAAATAGAAAGGCTTTGAGATTTAGTTAGGTGATAGTGCAAGTCCTCATTTTAAATCTTTACGTTCTTTAGTGATGAAAGGTAAATATGCTAGACAAGAATATAAATATGAGATGCACTCCATTCTTTAGCCTTTAACTTTAAGTGATGGCTTGGAAATCAAATTAAACATGTAATGCATAAGCTTGAATTTAAATATGAATGCTAGTCCATTTTATTTCTTATTAGAGCTCATACAAGACTTTAAAGGAACTTAAACCTCAACCCAAACTTATCATGTCAAGGTAAAGTAAAAACAAGAGTGAACCTCAAGGGTTCTTTAAAACACAAAGTTTCTTTTCTTGAAATGTAAACATAAATGACATGTTTATTAAAACTCAAGCTCTAGAGGCCTCATTGTGATGAACACATAGTCATCATCTAGAAGCTCTCATCATCAAGCCATTGTGAACCTTAATGGCCATCATGGCCGAAAATGTGAAGGAAGAAAAGGAAAAGGAATCGAAACTTTTAAGAAGAAAAGGAAACATTTGAAACTCTAGAGACCATGATCTTGATGATGCATTAACACTAACATCATGAGTCCTCATCATTGAGTTCATGTTAACCATTTTAAAACATCATCACAGTGAAAGGTTTTCAAGGATTCAAGAAGAAAAACTAAAAACACCTTTAGCTCAAGAACAAAGATCAAGCTTTAGAGATTGTTCAAGTGATGAACATCATTATGAAACCTCATCATCAAGCTCTCATTCCTTTGATCTTCAAGCCTCATGGCCGAAAGCAAAGAGGAGAAGAAAAAGAAAAGAAGTTCTAAAAAGTTTCAAGAGAAACTATGAACACATAAAGAGATTAAGAACTTTAAATGAAAGAAACTCATGAAAGAAAATCCCTACCAAGTGATTTGAGGATTGGGATGAGAGAAGAGGATAAAGAACTTGAAGAACTTGAAGACTTGAACTTGAGAGAAAAAGGAAACTTTGAAGTGCTCTTTGAGAACTTACACTTAGCAAATGAACCCAAAATGATGCAAGTTCACCCAAGCAAGCTATTTATAGAGAAATGAAACAAATACAAGGTGCAAATGAAGAAGGAAGTTTCGGACATCAGCACAAAGGGCAGCCCATGAGTTCCATGAGGTGAGATAATGTGGTCTTGAGGCATGGTGAGGTATGGTTCAAGGTATGGCTCAAGCATGGTTCTTTGAGTGAGAAACAATTCAACATGTGTTGTAAATGAGAGAGAGAGGGCCGAAATTGCATCAGCCATGGGGAGGGTTTTCTTACATTTTAATTGTAGTTTAGAGTTGTGTTTAGGTGTATCTTTGATTAGGATTAAGATTAGGAATTTGTAAGAAAGTGTTTAGGTGAGAAAATGGGTAATCAAGGTTGTCAAGACATAATTAAGGAGTGTTCTTGCATCATTAGTGAGTTATAAACTCATTTTAGTGTATAAACAATTCTAGACACAATTCCTTGATTTAAGGAATTGGAGAGAGAAAACACTATTCAAGATTCCAAGAGTGAAATCTTGAGTTTTAGAAAGGAGATTTAAATCTAATCTAAGCAATCTTAGGTTCTAATTAATTTTAATAATTTATTTTGACTCTAGATTAATTATGGAAATTAATTAATCTTCGATTAGAGCCTAATATTGCTTAGGTTTGCTTAATTACATCATTAAGCTCAAAAACACTATTTTAGGGGCAAAATCGTAATTTTGCACTAGAATTGTCCGGGACTGCCGGGACTCAAACAGATGTGTTGAAACATGTAAAAACATGGTTTTAAACCTCTGGGGAAAGTTTCGGGCTCAAACGGCACCTTTACCCGCGTAAAAACGCTATAGGGGTATTTTGGTCATTTTGATCCGAAACTGCAGAAAATGAGACTTTCACCTCCGGAACCACTCAAGGGTCATTCAATCCCCTTCAAACATTGAGTTGGCCCTTCGAGGACTGTCGGGTCGGCCATCCTCAAATTCCGGGCTGAAAATGACCTCAGGGGCATTTTGGTCATTTTCCACTCAGACAGAAAATCAGGGCGTTACAAGGTTTTGAAAAATCTAATCGTTATATTTGTAGAAGTTGAAGTGTAGAACAAGTTTGCTTAAGAAAGTTTTTGATTCTAACAAGATTTGGTCTAGGATTTTGAAGATTGAAATTCAAAGTTAGCAAAGGTTTTTAGATGAGAAGAAATGGGTTCTCTGCTGCTTCTCTTTTTGGCCGAAGATGAAGATGAAAAAGATGAGGTTAGGTGAGTTAAATATATCTATTAAGGAGTGTTTTGATTGGTTGAAAAAATAAAATATAGTTCTTTCCATTAAAAGGGTTTAAAATCAATGGCTAGGATTTGATCTTTCAACCAAGATGAAATCCTAGCCATTCACTTGGTATTCAAGTGGATATACTTCATTATTTGTAGATATTAACTAGTTTTCGGTGTTAGAAATCGAACACCGAAATTTCATCAAACGGGCGAAATAATGTACCCGAGAAATCAAACATTTCCCGAAAAATAATTTCGGGTATAAAATCATTATTCCTACCTATTTCTAAACAAAATCTTATAATTTCTCAATTTTGGGCATCTCCGAGGCCTAATTCTAGGGTTTCGGCTGTCCCGGCGAACCTACGGGGCTCGCAAAATACTATTCACATTTTTTTATTTGCTTCCTTGAATCATTCTCATCATTTCCACATCTATCAAAATCTGAAAATTCTCATTAATAAAACCTCATTTAATTTCTAAAGAGAATTAGGGTGTTACACTATTAATCACATCGAGCAAATAGCATGCATTTATCACACTACTAAAACATATTATGAATGTCAGGCGGTTCCTGTAAGTCATAGCAGTACTCTAGAGAAATCCATTTGCCATTGGGATGATGGCGTCTGTAATATCCTAATTTTTAACCCAATACTCTAGAACATATTTAGGTTAATCATTAGTCTATTACTCTTTTAGTCTCATTCTTTATAACCTTTCATTAAAATACTTAGCGGAAAATACGAATAAATTTTTCTTTTTGAAACTTGAAAGCAAAACGCGAGCTGCGCACTAACCTAACGTTCGTCATAACCATCACGTGCAAGAAAAAGTAACCACACCATTGATAATCATGAAACATAGTATTATACATAACAATCATAATATCATCACATCTTCGTAGATACATAGACTACTAACATCATTGTACCATCATTTACATCAAAACATGCCCATACAAGTGAAGTCATCCTTATCCACCTATGAGGTTAGATAAGTGTCAACCCAAAAGCTAAGCTATATATGGCTCCGCAGCGACCCTCTGCTCCATCTGCTAGTGCGTCCTTTAAGCACGCGCCTGAAAAGAAGTCACGAGCCTCGTTGTAATCCTTGTCTAGAGACGACACGGAAGAAAAGGAAGGGATGAGAAACTCATTCGAGATTCTCGAGGATTCCCGACTCTAACACTAGTGTCATCGTCGTCGTCCCCAGCCACCTCGGTTTTAATTATGAAAAAGGTGTACATGCATAAGGATTGGTTTTAGGCTTTACAAATCTATTTATCCGAAGTGGGTGTCTTTTAGTATGTGTCTTAATGACATGAATGCAACAGATATTTGATGAATGCATGACAATACCATATGCACATTAACACGAAAATCGTAATACTTGGGCACATCATAAAGAAACATAAATCGTATACGCGGCATAAAAAGGCATAGTACTTTTCATGTGACATCTTTCTCATAAGTAGAACTCTTAAGTTCCTTTTTCTTAAAGACCACCCTCTTAACATATCCACCAAAAGTCCAACCGATTCACCGGCTCGGCGATAATCTAGTCACTAAACTACATCTCACCTATCGCCTAGGAATGAGCTCAATCCTAACTAGTCATCACTAGATTTAATATGGGCTAATAGAGGGGGTTTACATAACTTTCTTGGATCACCTATCTTAGGATCATTTCCTTCTTTGAAATGTTCTATTGGTATCTAGTACACAGTGAATTGTCCGCTTTGGCAAGCTCAATGTCAATACCCTCACGGATTTGTTTCCTCCCCACCGTAGCGGGAGAAATGCGTCTCAGTGTTCTGTCACGTCTGTTCTGGGGGTGCTTGGCCTAACCGGTGTCACCCAGAACCTTTCCTAGGGGTGCTCGGCCGAACCGGTGTCACCCAGGAGTTTTCACAAACTTTTCTCAAATTCTCAAGTTTGATGGGAAATTCGGCAGCGTAACGGCATACACCGGATTTCCTTCAAACTTGCTTTATGCCACGAAACATATAGAGCATGCATAGCCATTCAACATCAACATAAGGCATCGTAATATCATAATTTTACATAACGCATCATGGCGGGAGCATCAACACATCAATACTATACACTCTCATCAGAGATCACATGCTCAAGTTGTTCTCGTAATAAAACATATATCCTCATGAATTCCTCATATGAATAACATCATCATCATTTACATACCACGTGCATCATCATAGAACATTCAAACGCTTACCCTTACGGTAGCTTATACCTTGACCCTTACGGGTCTTAATCTTGAGATATAGTTCTCTAACATCTGTCGTTCATATTTTATGCACCTAAGGGCTTATAATTAATCATCATTCCTTATTCTCATATTCATACTCAAATCTGAAAAGCATAGGGCAGAATTTCTAACTTGTGGTTACGGGGTTCTAGAACTTACGTTTTAGACCATTTCTCGGGTCCGTCTTCGCCTAAGGCGTTATAAATTAAATCTAAATCAATTATGAAACATTCCTATGCTTAAGAACTAATTATTAATCATGTTTATCATGTTGTAAGGGTGCTGGACAGAATCTAGAAAATTAAATGTTCTAAGAGTTCTACATTTGCATTTTTACGGTTTTCTAGTTACTAGTTTCCCCATAGGTGCTAGAATTCAATTCTAATCCAAATGTTACCAAGTTTTTCATGTCTAAACAATCTAAATCTGATTATGTTCCCATTAAAACAGTTTGGAAAAGTTCCAAAGGCAAATGGGTTAAAACTATGTCAAATTCCAACTTTACGGTATTTCTAGTTAGCTAGTTTCTTACCTATCATCCATAGGATCGCTTCTACATCATCATATGATATTTTCACACATTCCAACACATCAAAACATCATCATACAGCATCGCACTCATCATATCAGAACTGAAAACATTTAACTTTAATAAGAGAGTTAAATTGACGTTTCTAGGTACATAAGTTAACTAATTTCTCTTGGAATCAATCTAGAACTTCTAAAACTCTTTTTCAAAACATTTTAATTCATCAAGAGGCTAAGAGAAGCCTTAGGTCACTGACCAAAACATATTCCATCCCCTAAAAGATAATAAAATCACAACTTGTGATGACATAACCTTATAAAGTTTTGTAAAGCTTTAAGGAAAACTTAAAACATAGACTATTGGTCCTAGTAGCTAGATGAAAACTCATTGCACGTCCATCATCACTACTTGGCCGAAAATATGCATTCAAAGAATGGTTTCACATTAAACTTTAACTTGGAGTGAAATGAGCAAGTCTTTGAGCTCTAGGTTCTTAAATTACGACATAAAATAAACGTGCTCATGCTTTTCATTTTTAATCTTGCCTACAAAATAAAGTGATGACATAAATTAAATATGCAAGGCATAAACTTAAATGTGCAAGCTTGAAAGTAAATATGCGAGGCATAAAATTTAAACGTGCAAGCTTGAAAGTAAAGATGCAAGGTTCAATTCTTCATTTTAGTGCTCTTGGCCCAACAACAATCGACTTTAAGACCGAAATAGATTCAAGAAAATTAATTAGGTGATAATGCAAGTTTAATTCTTTATTTTAATGCTCTAGGCCCAACAACAATCGACTTTAAGGCCGAAATAGAAAGGCTTCGAGAATTAAATTAAGTGATGATACAAGTTCCATTTTAATCTTTATGTTCTTAAGTGATAGCTAGAAAGTAAAGATGCATAGCAAGAATGTAAATATGAATGCAAGCATAAAATAAATTATGCAAGTTCATTTTATCTTTCTAGAGCTCTTAACAAGACTTTAAAGGAATTTAAACCATAACCCAAACTCATCCAAACAAGGTAAAGTCAAGCTTAGAGTTCTTAAAACTCAACATAATATTCTTAGGAAATCAAACCATGAAGCTTAGAAAAATTAAGGAAATGGCCGAAATCTTCAAGAAGAAAAAGGAACATTTTAAAACTCTAGAGTTCATGATCTTGATGATATATTAACACCAACATCATGAGTCCTCATCATTGAGTTCATAGAGCCATTTTAAAACATCATCAAGGCTAAAGTTCTCAAGAGTTCAAGAAAGGAAGAACTAGAAACATTTTTGTTCAAGAACAAAGATCAAGCTCTAGAGTTTGTTTCAAGTGATGAACATCATCATGAAACTCTCATCATCAAGCTCTCACTTCTTCACTCCCAAAAGCCCATGGCCGAAACATAAAGAGGAAGGAGGAGAAGAAAAGAAGTTCTAAAAGGAATCAAGAGAAACTATGAACATAAAGCTTAGAACAAGAACTTTAAAGAAAGGAATACTTGAAAGAAAATCCCTACTTGATGTGATGAACTTGAAGATGGAAGAAGAAGATGAAGATGATGAAGAACTCCAAGAACTTGAAGAACACAAGAGCTTTGAGAGAAAAGAAAAGCTTTGAGTGTTCCTAAACTTAGCAAATGATCTAAAAGTGGTGCAAGCTCCTCAAGGCATTCTATTTATAGAGAAATGAAGCAAATGGAGGGGGTGAGGGGCTGAGGCATTTTCGGCCAAGGGGAGTGCAGCCCATGAGTTCCATGAGGTGAGATAATATGGTCTTGAGGCATGGTGAGGTATGGTTCAAAGTATGGTGAGGCATGGTTCAAGGTATGGCCTCAAGCATGGTTCTTTGAGTGAGAAACAATTCAACATGTGAGGTAAAAGAGAGAGAGGTGGCTGAATGTGCATCAGCCATAGGGGGAGGATTTCTTGCATTTTAATTGTCGTTTAGAGTTGTGTTTAGGTGTATCTTTGATTAGGATTAAGGTTAGGAGTTTGTAAGAAAGTGTTTAGGTGAGAAAATGGGTAATTAAGGTTGTCAAGACATAATTAAAGAGTGTTCTTGCATCATTAGTGAGTTATAAATTCATTTTAGTGTATAAACAATTCTAGACACAATTCCTTGATTTAAGGAATTGGAGAGAGAAAACACTATTCAAGATTCCAAGAGTGAAATCTTGAGTTTTAGAAAAGGGATTTAAATCTAATCTAAGCAATTTTAGGGTCTAATTAATTTTAATAATTTATTTTGACTCTAGATTAATTAGGGAAATTAATTAATCTTCGTTTAGAGCCTAATATTGCTTAGGTTTGTTTAATTACGTCCTTAAGCTCAAAAACACTATTCTAGGGGCAAAATCGTAATTTTGCACTAAAACTGCCCGGAACCACCGGGACTCAAACAGATGTTTTGAAACATGTAAAAACATGGTTTAAAACCTCTGGGGAAAGTTTCGGGCTCAAACGGCACCTTTACCCACGTAAAACGCTATAGGGGTATTTTGGTCATTTTGACCCGAAATTGCGGAAAATGAGACTTTCGCCTCCGGAACCACTCAAGGGTCATTCAATCCCCTTCAAACATTGAGTTGGCCCTTCGAGGACTGCCGGGTCGGCCATCCTCGAATTCTGGGCCAAAAATAACCTCAGGGGCATTTCGGTCATTTTCCACTCAGACAGAAAATCGGGGCGTTACAGCGTCACCTCTCGGAGGGGAGTTAGGGTCAGAAGTTGAGCTATCATTAGGGGTGGACTGTGGTGCTAGCATGGGAGCATATCTACATCAGGAACAGGAGGAGTAGGTGGTGCAGGTGGTGGCTGGATGATGACTGGATATGCCATGTGCAGAGGCACTCCATCAAATAGGAAGTCAGGATCAAAAAGTGAACTAATAACTGAACCGGCCAACGAATGATGAAAAAAGATATATACACACAATTGGGCATGAGCTAGCGCAAAGAAAAAGTCCAGAATATGGTCATAGTGCCATTCTAGGTGTGGAGACTCAATAAAGAACACTATCGACGCCATTCTCTGGATCTGTGGTAGACATGGAATGCAAATAGGGATGAGAATTCAAAAAATCCTCATTAGGGTACTCCCATACATAAACTGTCATCATTATCTACCCAGCTGGTTCAATTTGTTTATGAACTTTTTAAAACAAAAATTAAGAGTAATTATCTAGATTAACAAGATCTTTATCTGAAGCAGATTCATTTTTTTGTGATCATCATCCTTGGACTTAAAATTAGTAATTAGACACATAAACATTTTGATCTTAATCAAATATTAAAGCATTATTCACATAGCACATAGGATAAAAATAACTTAAACAAATTGCTACATTGACTATCTGGGCCCTTGATTATGTTGGCTTAGGCTATTCTAATGTAATAGATTGCTTTTTAGGATTGGGCTCATTCCTACACATGATCCTTGGATTTTCTCTCCAATTCACATGCAGACCTATTTCTAGTCAAGTTTGCTCCCTGACTCAACTCAAGGGTGGTTAGGTTCACTCCCTAACTATGCTGGATTTGCTCTCCGACCTAATAGTACATAGTCTTATGCTTGTCTCGCATATATGTGAGCAACTAGAATAATTAATCACTTTTATATGTGCCTAACATCATCAATAAGTTCACATATCATAATGAGATCAAATCATAAACATTTTGGCATTTCTTCAGCCAACCATGCTTGCTGCCAGAATTTTCAGTTCTAAGGGAAATTATGGTTAACTTATCAAACATCATTAAAACATAGAAAAACTATTTTTTAGAGGTAATCCAATGTGTTAATGAGGTCGTTTAAAAATTTCAAGCATAAAAAAGATCTCTAGCTATATTTAAAAAATCTCACATTTTCAGAGGTCATAAACTATATAGTTTCAACCAATAGTCAAAAGTCTCAATTTTTTTACCCTATCAAATGAACCCAGAACACTGTGAAAATATTTAGAGTTGGAGCTCAATTTCCACAACATGCTGTAAAAATTTCAGCTAATAATTTGATCATTTGCTAGGGTAACAAAATTAGACAAATTCAGCACTATAAACTGGACTGTGCAGGTAGAAACCTGACCTGTGCGATTTTCCAATTTTTAAAAATAGCAAAAGTGCTCAAGATGAGCCAAGAAAATTTTTGAAAACACTTACATATTTTGGCTTCATCATAAAAAAAATTCAGCTTATGATCATGTCTATTAGTCAATCATAGAAATCATGTAAATTGAGCTGCTTGCTGGAAATCCGAGATTCAACAACTTGGTTCACAACATGTTTTGGGAAAATTGATTCTTTAACATCATCAAAACTCTCCATCAAAATTCATATATCAATATTCACATGTTATCAACAAATAAAACTAAACATATCAAGCTCAATCAAATCAGAAATTCCCAGAATAAATTTTAAAGAAAAGTGATTGCATAAAGCCCTACTTGGCTCTTGCAAACTATAACTCTTGTTCTTGTTTCTTTCAAGAGTTCCTACACCCAATTTTCATTTTAAATCAGCTAATCCTCCTCTAAGATGGTAATATAACAGCAGCCTCTTGATGGTGTGATGGAAGAAGATGCCTTGGAAGAAGGCTGATTCAAAGATTTCAAGTGCTAGTCTTGTGTTTGTGCTAAATCTATGGATACTTAATGTTATAGCTTAAGCTTTTGGTCAACTTATGACGGTTTTGAGGAAGAAAGGAATGGAGAGATGGCTGTTGAAGTTTATGGCTGAGAAGTTCCAAGAGAAATGTGTTAAATGTTCTCTTTATAATGTGATGATATTTTAGAGTAATAAATGAAATTAGAAAAATGGTTTTTCTTCAAGATAATTGCATGAAATTTTGGTGGCTTCTCATTGGCTCCTGGAAAAGACAATGGTGTGGCTTATTTTAAGCCACACACTTGTCTTATTAGATGTCTATATCATATTGTAATTTCCTTACGGTGTGAGAAATTACACATTGTAATTTAATCGAATGGGTAAAATACCATACCCATAAAATATATAGTACCCAAAATTTTATTCCAAGTCTAAACTTTTCATTTTTAATCCTTTCCAACCTAAATCTCACATTTTCTCAGTCTCGAGCATCTCCGGGCCCCAAATTCAGGATTTGCTGGTCCCGATGGGTCTGCGGGGCCCCCATAGTACTATTCACTTTTTTCTTTATTTTCATTCTCTTCAAGCCATTCATATCTTGACTAGCCCTATCAAAATTGAAAAATTCTGATTAATAAAGTCAAAATAAAATTTCTAAAATAACCTTAGGTATTACAATGAGAGGATTTTTGACACAACTTGGTGCCCAAATTGTGACAAAAAAAGTGATCGTAAAGAATGAGAGTTTGAGTGTTGAAAAATTAAAATATGAGAGGGAATTTGGGGGGAAAGGCTGCTGCCATGTAGGGCTCGTTGGGGGAAATCTCCAGTATTTCATGTGTATTAGGATATGGATTAAAGATAGATTTGATTAATAAAGGGTTAGGGATTGGTAATTAGGTGTTTAGGTTAGTAACCAAATATTTAAGTCTTTCAAAATATGATCAAGGAGTGGTCTTACACACTTAGTTGAGTTAAAGTCAATTAGTTTAAAATTCAAACTCCAACATATTTCCTAATTTTAGGGAAAGGAAAGAGAAAATAGTATTTGCTTTTTGACTTTAACAAAAAGCTTTATGAGCTCTTATGATTAAGAAGGGATTTGAAGTTTCCTAAACAATCTTAGACCTTAATTAATCCCAAATAATTATTTTAACTCAAGATTAATAAATCAAATTAATTTCTTTTTAATTAGAGTCTAATATTGCCCATATTTCCTTAATTACTTAAAAAGCTCATTTAACACTAATTAGGGGCAAAAAGGTAATTTTATAGAAAAACTTCTCGGGACCACCCAGGCTTTTCCAAATATCATGTACCACTTATAATTAATATTTCCAACTCCTGGGTGATGACTGGGTTCAGTCATCACTTAATCCTGTGTTAAATTAACTCAGGGGTGCTTTGGTAATCTTGTGCACGAGAAAAACCAAGAACTGAGATCTTTACTTCTATCATCATTCATAACACATCTAATCCCCTTCAAACATTGCACTAACCCCTTGAGAATAACCTGGACTAGCCGTCCTTGATTTTTGGGGAGAAATGACCTCAGGGGCATTTTGGTCATTTTTACACAAGAAAAATCATGGATTGCGATTTTTATACAGATTGCTGTCCTAACCTCGTATATCCTCATTCTAATTTTAAATTATCCCATTGAAGATGGTCTAGACTGGCCGACCTCGATTCTTGTGTAAAAATGACCTCAATGTTATTTTGGTCATTTTGCATAGTAGGAAAAATCGGGGCGTTATATATTTCGACTTGTCAAGCTTCGAGCGTATAAGCCTTGCCAATGTTAACTTGCCAAGTTAGGTATCTAGAATTTATCACTCATAACTTCCATAGGGTTCATCATGACAAATAACCAAATAAAGGCTGTCAGCTTTGTCAAGCCTCTTAGCTTTGGCCAGTTTGTCACATACTAACCTTGGTCAGTTTATCATGTTGAATATTCATCATAAAATCTGCTCATTTGCTATATATCTTATTACCCTTAGAACTTGTCAAGGTTGATCACTATTTCAACAATTTGACACTTAGTAAAAATTTGGTGCCAACATGATGCCCCCTACAACTCCCATTTCAAAGATCAGATCCTATCAAAGAGAAGTTAGGAAGTTGTTATTAAATTTAAAAATAAATCTTTCTCACCAAATTGAAATATCTCTTAATGATCATTAATAGGGAATGCGAATTGGAACTACTACATCAATCAAGTCACATCACGCCTCATGTGTCCAGTTTCTTAGGCCTATTGATTTTGCATTCTAGCCCATTTAGAAGGCTATAAATGTTGATAAAGCTTGACATTTTTGCGTTTATCACCCTTAACCAAAACTGTTTACTTTATTTTCTCCTCCAAAGTTCCTTGAGCCCATTTGTATTCTCTTCAAACAACATAGGAACCTTTCCGTCTCCTTCACTACCAACGTTGCCCCATTAACAATGGCTACTCAATTTGGGAATACCTCAACCAGGGATGAATCTCCTGCTAACTCCTTGCTAGATGAACCGAAAACACTCTTGTCATAGCTTAAGTTTCGGAGACCATTCTTGAGGAGAATGAAGGTTTTTTCATGGGGCTGACGCTAAAGGATTCTCCAAAACTTTCCTCTCAGGTACTCCTTCCTTATGCCATAGATACTCACATTCATGCTTATGTTGGCCCCTTGTTAGCTCCTTCCTAAGCTAGTCAGTTAGGATTCTTTTTCCTCTATTTAGAGCATCAAGAAATCCTAGCTAGCCTAGATCAAATTTTTTGTAAGTATTTTGACACTAATGCTAGGACGTTTAGGAATTAGCCTAAAAATTCTAAAGTTTTCATTGAATGGTTAGATAGAATGCAATCCTCTAGAAGTGCTCAATAGAGACAATTAGGAATTTTTGAAGTCCTTCAATTGTCTCGATACACTGTCAAATATAAAAATTTCATGCTTAGCTCTATCTTTTACTTATGGAATCCCACTACCAATTATCTTCAGTTCCCTTATAGAATGGTAGGGCCAACCCTTTTATGGTAATGATCATAGGTCTTCAACCCATAGGAATTGACACCCTACCAAATATGGAACCCCTCGACCCTTCGAAATACACACTTGATTTGTATGACATATCATATTTAGCTTTTGTAGAAAATAACAAAGGAAAAGGTCCCATTAGTGACAATGAGCATGCTATTAGCTCTAGAACCCTTGCGCTCATGAGTTTTGAGTGACAACAAAACCAATTCAAAGAAAATAATTTGAAGAACGACTGATGTCTCTACTGAGTTTCTTGATAAAGTATAACAGGTCAAATCCAGTTAGTAAGTTATAGTCTTAAAGCAAGAACAATATTTCACTTTGCATGTGCAAGCATGATTTATCTTATGGGAAGAGATTGACCTAAATAGAAAGTGAATGTTATTTCAAGCAAAGCACGTATACATACTTACGGAACAAAGCATAGAAATGGACTTGAATCAAGAATAATTTCACTACACATGTACAAGCATGTTTTATCTTGTGTAAAGAGATTTAGTTTAAAATGAAGTAATCATTATCTCATGCAAAGAACATGTGAATGCTTAAAGACTATAGGAAATCAAGTCAAGAACCAAGAAACCAAGGAAAGAGACCTTAGAAAGTTGCACAGGACATCAGAAAGTACTCTAAAGATGAAGATATCGAAATATGTCCATATGAAACATGTTACTTAATCTTCAATCATCACAATCACAAAGAAATCATCATAAAGAAGATTTGATTGAAAATCTGAACGCGAAATAACTCTTCAAGGGCTAATTATATACATTAGAAAGCTCATCTGTGAGTGGAGCAAAGAATGCTATAGGAAAGGGAGGGAAATTTGAAATTTGAAATTCAAATTATCAAGTCGAACCTAGTTTTAAACTGGTACATCATCTCTTATGCTTTTTTAATTAACGACCTTATCTTCATGAAAGAGGAGTTCAGAAAGCTCTCTTAGAAAGTAGAAAAGTAGTTTATGATGGGAGATCACAAAGCTCACATTTACAACGGCTTCTGCAATCGATGTAACAGTTTTGCCAACCTCTCTTCTAGCTGTTTCCTTCAAGACACAACTGATGATCAACACATGTCACTTGAAGAATTGATCTATAGCAACAGTCACAAAGAAAGACCATTACATAAATAGATGCTAAGCTTGAAAAACGTTGAGAGAGATTTCAAGATTCAAGAGAGGAAACTCTACAAAAATCTCCTTCCACTTCCTAGAATATTCATCTTTATCATGTAATCAGTTTTTTTTATCCTTGAAGTGTAAAGAAAATCTTCCTTCTGTTTTCTTAGATAGATCTATGTTCTTCTTTTGGAAGAAGTAGAAGAAAGAAGTCAATCAAGTTCTCCAGGATCCTTTTAAAATGTATCATCTTTAAAGAAACTTGAGTATAGGTTAGTTTGAGTGACAACTGAAACACTTAACCTTTGTATCCTTGATCCTTAGTGATCAGAGTGAGACATAGCTTAGAGAAGCTAAGATAAAACTACTTGCAACACGATAGTAAGATGTTCTTACTTATCATGGTTTAGCTTAGAGAGGCTAGTCAAAGACTACTTACGGCTTGGAGAGGCCGGGAATAGACTACTTGTGACTTGGAGAGGCTAGGAATAGACTACTTGCAACGTGCTGAAGGAGTTGCCTGTCAGTCATGGTTAGGCTTGGAGAGGCCAGTGTCAAAACTACTTGCAACTTGGAGAAGTTGGAGAAAGACTACTAACAACACGCTGAAGGAGTTGCCTGTCAGTCACGGGTTAGCTTGGAGAGGCCAGAGTCAAGACTACTCATGTTAGCTTGCAGAGGCTAGTACATAACTACTCAAAATCCTTGGTTATAGGTGATCTCTGAAATCCTTGGATGATAGCTTGGGAAGCCTAATGGAAAGACTATCCATTTTTACTTTCTCAAGTTGAGAAAGTTGTTGTTATAGTGAAACCTTAATAGTTATTGAGTACTAGATGTAGACATATTGGCTGAACTAGTATAAAATCTTTTGTGTCCTTTCTCTCTTACACTGATCTTTTTCATTTTTCTTTATTGCTTCGTTATCTTATTATCAGTTTATTTTTATCCTGCTCTTTTTATGCTATACCGAGTGTTTTAATTAGTACGGTTCAAAAAGTAACTTCTTGAAGCCACTAATTATATTTCTGCTACACTTCAATTTTTGTACTTGATTGTAATCTTTTATTAGAAGTTTCAGGAAATGAAAAAGGATCAAATGCACAATTCAACCCCCTTCTTATGCACATCTTCACCTACACATGTCGCGTTCCTTTTTTACTGGCTTAATTCCATATTGTTTTGATCGAGAAGTATCAAGATGCAAGCCATGTATATCTTATTGCATCAAGGTTACAGGCTTTGTCTTGCCAAGCTTTTGCTAGTCCACCTTTATGAAGAAATTAGCCTTTTTGTCAAAAGAATAATAAGCCAAAATTAATTGGTCACCCTTGGGGGTCCCATCTAGAGTCTTCAACTTTGGCTAAATGCCATCATTGAACCTCAATTAAGCTTTTCTTCACCAGCTACTTTATATCGAGGTTGCAATGGTCCTCGACTTAGTTTCCTATCTCGACCAAAAGTGAAAAATTTAAAACCCTTCGACAAGTTTTGGCATTTCTTTAAAAATTTCCATGAGGCTTCTTTATTTGACCATGACAAAATGAACTTAAGTCTGTAGGTCGAGATATGCATGAGAAAGGGGGTTGAATCGTGCATTGATCCTATTTTGGATTTCTGAAGCTTCTGAAAAATATTACTATCAAGTATAAAATTTGAAGTGCAGCGAAAACAAGGTTAGTGGCTTTAAAAAGTTACTTTCTGATCCTTATTCATTAAAAAGCTCAATATTAAATGATATAACATAAAAGATGCATGATAGATATAAAACAAATTGATAAGATAAATAAATAATGCAAGAAAATAAAAGGGATTAAGATAAGAGAGAAAGAACATAAATGATTTTATATTGGTTTGGCCATCATGTCTACATCCAATACTCAACAACTGTTAAGATTCCATTATAACAACGACTTTCTCAACTTGAGAAAGTACAGATGGATAGTATTTTCATTACCCTTCCTAAGCCATCATCCAAGGATTTCAGAAATCACCTATAACTAAGGATTTTGAGTAGTTTTATACTAGCCTCTTCAAGCTAACATGAGTAGTCTTGACTCTAGCTGCTCCAAGCCAACCCATGACTGGTAGGCAACTCCTTCAACACATTGTTAGTATTCTTTTCCTAACCTCTCCAGGCTGTAAGTAATCTTGACTCCGGTCTCTCCAAGCCTAACTGAGTAGTCTTGACTCCAACCTCTCTAAGCCTAACATGAGTAATCTGTTCCAGGCCTCTCCAAGCCTTAAATTGTCTGCTCCTGGCCTCTCCAAGCTATAAGTAGTCTTTCCCCAGTGTAACGCCCCGTTTTTCTCTAAACTTTTAAATGACCAAAATGCTCCTGAGGTCATTTTTACTTGAAACATGAGGATGACTAGCTTCGGCCATCCTCACAAGGCTTTTATGATATATGAAGGGGATTATATGTTTATGAATGTTAACAAGGTAGAAAAATCTCATTTCTGAGGTTTCTGTGTATAAATGACCAAAATACCCCTAACCTGATTTAAGGCAATTTTAAGTTTTGACTGTGACTCATACTCGTCTTGGAGATCAAAAATGATATTTTAAGGCATAAACTATGTTAGTTTAAGTCCTGGAGGTCCCGGGCAACTTTTGGTAAAAATTACGATTTTACCCCCGCTTAATGCATTTTACGTCTAACGAGTTACTTAACTCAAACCTAAGCAATATTAGGCTCTAATGAAAAGTTAATTAATTTCCTTAATTAATCTAGAGCTAAAATAATTATTTAAGGTTGATTAGATCCTAAAATTGCTTAAGAAAATTTACAACTCAATTCTAATTCTTTTATTTCTTTAAAGAAAAAGCAACTATGAATAGTATTTTCACTATTCACACTTCTATTCCCAAGAACACTTCCTTTCTCAAGAAAAAGTTGTCACACTTTAATCAATAGTCATAGGAGTTTGACTCCATCAATCCTACAAGATCACTCTTAATCCAAGGTATTAATGGTCCTAATCACCTACTTAGTTCACCTAAACACTTAGGCACATAACCTTAATTAGTAACCTAACCTTGTTTACTCCTAAACACTCCATTAGTACATGATTAAATTGAATGAAATCTTCCCTCCCTTGGCCTTATAATTTTCAGCCACTTTCCCCCAAAAAAATTCAAAAGAATAATTTTTTATGTAGTCAATCAAGTTGTCCTTCAAAAGCCAACCTAAGACCTATGACCTATGACACCATGAATGACAACACAAGAGATTTTTCTTCCCTCCTTCTTCTTGGAGAAGTTTTGGCCAGCCCCTCCCCCTCCACTCCTTCATGATTCATTTGCCTATAAATACACAACACTAAACAACTTCATTCCTTTGCTCACTTCTTGCAAAATCTCTAAAAGTCTCAAGCTCTCTTACTTCTTTTTCTTTCAAGCTTCCAAGAGTTCTTCAAGCTCAAGTTCTTCCTCTCTTTTTTAAAAACACAAGGTAGGGAACCTTTCTAAATATGTCTTTGATTTCTATGTTGAATCTTGTTGGGAAATGATGAAAGGTGGAACCTCCATTTGCTTCTTTATTTTCGGTTTCTTCCTTTTCTTTTCCTTTGGTTTTCAGCCTCAAGACCTTGAACATGATAGCTTGATGATGAGTGCTCTCTAGAGGTGACTATGAGTTCATCTCACATGAGACCTCTAAAGCTTGAGTTTTTCTTAAGAAAAGTTTCATCGTTTAAAAGTTTAGTTAAGAATGAGGTTATGTTTCTCTTGAACATTTGAACTTACCTTTTCTCCTTTATGTTTCGGCCATAAAGGCCTTTGGCCCTTGGAAAAATGAAAGCTTGATGATGAGGGTGTTATGATGGTGTTTGTCACTCAACAACCCCTAAAGCTTGAATTTTTCACAAGGAAAGTTTCATCCTTTTCAAGGTTAAGTAAAGAAGGAGCTTATGTTTCTCTTGAACACTTCTTGGACTTCCCTTTTCTTTCATATTTTCGGCCATGAAGGTTTCTAAAGCTTGGAAAAATGGAAGCTTGATGATGAGGGTTTCATGTCGATGCTTGTCACATGAACAAACTCTAAAGCTTGAAACTTTGATCTTAAACCAAGCATGGTTTCGGTTTTGCTTTCTTCTTTAGCATAAACTTTGTTTTAATATTGGTTTTGAAGGAAACCTTGTACTCAATGATGAGGACTTAGGATGTTGATGTCATAGATCATCAAGATCTTGGTCCCTAGAGTTTAAAAATGGTTCATTCTTCATGATGAAGATTCGGCCATCTTCAAGATTTTTAAGGTTATGATTTATTTTAAGTATTCTAGCACTAGTAGTTCTCTTTTCTTGTGAGGATGAGGTTTGGGTTGGAACTATGTTCTTTTTTAAAGTCTTACAAGAGCTCTAGACAAGATATGAAAGTAACTTGCATTCACGTTTACTTTATGTTTTGCATTGCACGTTTATTTTCTATGCTATCACTAAACTCCAAGATAAGGAATGAACTTGCATAATGCAAGTTTAAATTCCAAGCTTTGCATTTCATGTTATTTTTCAAGCCATCACTAAACTCAAGACTAAAAAATGAAGGTGCATCTCATATTTATTTTGAGCTATCACCTTACTTCCTAACGAACTATAAAAATGGAATGCATAGCACATTTACTTTTATGCTCTCAACTAAAATTACTAGAGCTCAAAGACTTGCCCATTTCATCTTGAGAAAAGTTAAATCAAAGAGGTATTCTCTTGAAAATGCATTCGGCCATGTGATGGTTGTAACACCCCGATTTCTCTGTCTGAGGGAAATGACCAAAATGCCCCTGAGGTCATTTCCTGACCTGAACTCGAGGGTAACCAACTCGGTCGTCCTCAAAGGATCAACTTAATGTTTGAAGGGGATTAAATGGCCCTTGAATGCTTTCGGAAGCGAAAATTTCGTTTTCCGCAGTTTCGGGTCAAAATGACCAAAATACCCCTATAGCGTCTTTCTGGCAGGTAAAGGTGCCGTTTGAGCCCGGAACTTTCCCCAGAGGTTTAAAAACATGTTTTCATGTGTCTAGAGGTCTCTGTTCAAGTCCCGGTGGTCCCGGGCAGTTTTAGTGCAAAATTATGATTTTGCCCCTAGAATAGTGTTTTTGAGCTTAATGACGTAATTAAGCAAACCTAAGCAATATTAGGCTCTAAACGAAGATTAATTTATTTCCCTAATTAATCTAGAGCCAAAATAATTTATTGAAGTTAATTAGAACCTAAAATTGCTTAGATTAAACTTAAATCCCTTTTTAGAACTCAAGACTCCTAGTCTTGGAATCTTGAATAGTGTTTTCTCTCTCTAATTCCTTGAATCAAGGAAATGTGTCTAGAGTTGTTTAGACTGTAAATTGAGGATTTAACTCACTAATGGTGCAAGACCACTCCTTAATTATGTCTAGACCACCTTAATTACCCATTTACCTTACCTAAACACTTTCTTACAAATTCCTAATCTTAAGCATAATCAAAGATACACCTAAACACAACTCTAAACCACAATTAAAATGCAAAGAAACCTCCCCCATGGATGATGAAGTTTCGCCAGCACACTCCTCCTTTGACCATTTATTAAATTGTTTCTCACTCAAAGAACCATGCTTGAGGCCATACATTGAACCATACCTCACCATACCTTAAGCCATACCTCACCATGCCTCAAGAACACAATATCTCACCTCATGGAACACATGGAACCCTCAATTCTGCACCTCTTGGCGAAAAATACATCAGCCCATTCACACCCTCCATTTGTTTTATTTCTCTATAAATAGAATGCCTTGAGGAGCTTGCACCACTTTTAGATCATTTGCTAAGTTTAGGAAACACTCAAAGCTTTTCTTTTCTCTCAAAGTTCTAGTGTTCTTCAAGTTCTTCAAGCTCTTCAAAGTTCTTCATCATCTTCATCTTCTTCTTCCATCTTCAAGTTCATCACACCAAGTAGGGATTTTCTTTCATGTATTCTTTTCTTTAAAGTTCTTGTTTCAAGCTTGATGTTCATAGTTTCTCTTGTTTCTCTTTAGAACTTCATTTCCATTCCTTTTTCCTTTTCATTTTCGGCCATAGGCCTTGGAGAACAAAGGAATGAGAGCTTGATGATGAGAGTTTCATGGTGATGTTCATCACTTGAAACAAACTCTAGAGCTTGATCTTTGTTCTTGAGCAAAAATGTTTTTAGTTTTTCTTTTCTTGAACTCGTAAGAACTTTAGCTTTGATGATGTTTTTAAATGGCTCTATGAACTCAATGATGAGGACTCATGATGTTGGTGTTAATATATCACCAAGATCATGAACTCTAGAGTTTTAAAATGTTCCTTTTCTTCTTGATGATTTCGGCCATTTCCTTAATTTTTCTAAGCTTCATGGTTTGATTTCCTAAGAATATTATGTTGAGTTTTAAAGAACTCTAAGCTTGACTTTACCTCGTTTGGATGAGTTTGGGTTATGGTTTAAATTCCTTTAAAGTCTTGTTAAGAGCTCTAGAAAGATAAAATGAACTTGCATAATTTATTTTATGCTTGCATTCATATTTACATTCTTGCTATGCATCTTTACTTTCAAGCTATCACCTAAGAACATAAAGATTAAAATGGAACTTGCATCTTCACTTAATTTAATTCTCAAAGCCTTTCTATTTCGGCCTTAAAGTCGATTGTTGTTGGGCCTAGAGCACTAAAATAAAGAATTGAACTTGCATCCTCACTTAATTAATTCCTCGAATGCCTATCTATTTCGGCCTTAAAGTCGATTGTTGTTGGGCCAAGAGCACTAAAATAAAGAATTGAACCATGTATATTACCTTCAAGCTCGCACGTTTAAGTTTATGCCTTGCATATTTAAATTCAAGTCATCACTTTACTTTGTAAGCAAGATTAAAAATGAAAAGCATGAGCACGTTTAGTTTATGTCGTAACTTAAGAACCTAGAGCTCAAAGACTTGCCCATTTCATCCCAAGATAAAGTTAAATGGGAATGTATTCCTTGAATGCATAATTTCGGCCAAGTAGTGATGATGGACTTGCAATGAGTTTTCATCTAGCTACTAGGACCAATAGTCTATGTTTTAAGTTTTCCCTAAAGCTTTACAAATCTTTATAAGGTTATGTCATCACAAGTTGTGATTTTATTATCTTTTAGGGGATGGAATATGTTTTGGTCAGTGACCTAAGGCTTCACTTAGCCTCTTGATGAATAAAATGTTTTGCAAAGGGTTTCAGAAGTTCTAGATTGATTCCAAGAGAAACTAGTTAACTTATGTACCTAGAAATGTCAATTTAACTCTCTCATTTAAGTTAAATGTTTTCGGTTCTGATATGATGAGTGTGATGCTGTATGATGATGTTTTGATGTGTTGGAATGTGTGAAAATATCATATGATGATGTAGAAGCGATCCTATGCATGATAGGTAAGAAACTAGCTAATTAGAAATACCGTAAAGCTAGAATTTAACATAGTTTTGACCCATTTGTTTATGGAACTCTTCCAAACTGTTTTAATGGGGACATAATCAGATTTAGATTGTTTAGACATGAAAAACTTGGTATCATTTGAGTTAGAATTGAATTCTAGCACCTATGGGGAAACTAGTAACTAGAAAACCGTAAAAATGCAAATGTAGAACTCTTAGAACATTTAATTTTCTGGATTCTGTCCAGCACCCTTACATCATGGTAAACATGATTAATAATTAGTCCTTAAGCATAGGAATGCCTCATAATTGATTTAGATTTAATCCATAGCGCCTTCGGCAAAAACGGAACCAAGAAAGGGTCTAAAACGTAAGTTCTAGAACCCCGTACTCACATGTTAGGATTTCCACCCTATGCCATCCAGATTTAAAAGTAAAATGAGAGGATTATGAATGATGTTTAATTATGAGCCTTAGGTGCTTAAAATATGAACGACGGATGTAGAGAACTATATCTCAAGATTAAGACCCGTAAGGGTCAAAGCATAAGCTACCGTAAGGGTAAGCGTTTGGATGATTTATGATGATGCATGAAGTATGCTAATGATGATGATGTTATTCATATGAGGAATTTATGAGGTTATATGTTTATGTGGCATAAAGCAAATTTGGAAAGAAATTCGGTGTAATGACCGTTGTGCCGCCGAATTTCCGACAAATTTGGGGACTTAAAGAAATTTTGAAAATTAAGGTACTAAGATGGGTTCTAGGATGACACCGGTTCGGCCGAGCACCTCCATAGAACTCATGTGACATCGGTACCATTTTATACTCTTAGGTGACACCGGTTCGGCCGAGCACGCCTAAGAGAATTGCCCCCTAACCCGTACTCAGATAGTCGGGATTTATGATTTATGATACGCTTATCGTTAAGTGGTAAGTAAGAACTAGTGACGACTAGTTAAGGTATGAGAAACCTAGATGTATGACACGTTCTGGGTGACACCGGTTCGGCCGAGCACCCCCAGTTCGATTGTCTTTTAGGGTGGCCCATGAGGAAGAGAAGTTTCATGATTATGATTATGTCACTAAGTTTTGTCCCATATGAATGTTACTATTGCCACTTTATGCCACCAAGAATGATGATGCTTGATGTTATGTTTTATGTATGTGCATTAGGTAGTGCCATGCATACATTTTCTATTATGTTGTATTCATGACATTAAGATCATCCTAAAAGGAATGGACCTTGGCTAAAATATATTTTTAAGTTTAAAATGAACTTAATACATGCTCAGTCATTTTGTATAAATAAACCCAAGGTTCCCGAAGACGTAGATGATGACACCTAGGTAGTAGGAGGCCCTATTGAGATTCTTTAGCAAGATTCTCACTCCCTCTATCTCTTTCCTTCCGTCACGTCTTCAGATGGCGACGTTCGTAGTGTTCGTGGACACCCCGACATGGGAGGTGCACTATGACCCGGCTCACGGGTCATACCATTTTGTGGGGCAGTGCACGGTGCGGGTTTTCATGTTCGTAGGACGCCCCTTCGCTCATCCCGTGCACACCCATCGCTTCTCCCCGACTTTACCCTATGGCGACGACGAGCGGGTTTTTGAGCGTGCGCGTACGCATGATGAGAGAGTGCTCCGTATGCACACCGCCGCCTTAGCCATGCGAGACTATCCCGATTACGTGCCCCGGACCTACTTCTCGGAGACCGACCCGTCCGAGGACCCGCCTACTCATCCGTATAGCGAGAGCTCGCCCTCTCCACCATTGATGAGGAGGCGGTGAGGATACCGTGACCCACCCGACTTGCACGACGACCGGAGATGCGGCCACACCGCGGGGGTCACTCTCGATCCCCGTTCCCCTCTTTACGCCCGAGGAGCTCGCACAGTTTCCCGGATACTTTCCTCGTTCACGAGACGGACGTCAGTAGGAGGTGACGATCGACTGATGGAGTACCCGGTTAGAGCACACACCACTTAGATGGGGATAAACCTTCTTTTGTTTAGAGGTTATCCTATTAGGTGCACTCGGGTAGGGGAGTAGATTATGTTCATGTTTTATGTTGTATTTTCTTTTATGCATTTCCCCTGTACTAAACTAAGTCCCACACTTATAAGTGGGCAAATTATATATATATGAGATGATCTTCAGTGTTACTCATGGTGTGCCTTATGTTATGATGTTGTGAGACATTTGTTTACCATACATGGTTCACTGCTTATCGCATCACGCAGCTCTCCCTTTGTTTTTCAAAAAAAAATTTACCCGTATTTTCCGCTAAGTAATTCAAAGATAAATGAGAACTATGAAGTAACAGACTAACGATTAACCTAAATATGTTCTAGAGTATTGGGTTAAAAATTAGGATGTTACATTATGGTATCAGAGCAGTTTGATTCTCATGGAGCCTGAGGATTGGACTGATTATGCTTTCTAAAGCGTAGTACGATAGCTATGTCATGCGTAGTGCTTAGTTAGAGATAAGCTATAGGATAGAAGTGCATGACCCTTGTCTACTTGCGTGTGCCATGGTAACTAGCTCATTTTACATGGAATATTGAGCCTGATCACCTCAGTGTTTATTGTCTCGTGTGTTTAGGAACCAATGGCACCAAGGAGACAACCTAGGACCCCGACCGATGGGGACCAAAACGATGCTACTGCTGCTGCTGTTCGTGACATGGCAAGAGCCATGGAACGAATGTTCGAGAGGATGAACCAACAAGGGGACACCGGACGTGCTCCCCCTACCGCTGAAATGGTCGAGCAAGCAAGGTTTGGTGAGTTTTGCAAGGCGAACCCACTAACCTTTCGGGGAGCCATGGACCCCGACAAAGCTGATGAGTGGATCAAAAACATGGAGAAGATCTACTCCGTGGTGGCTTGCTCGGAGGAGCAAAAGGTCACCTTCGCTGCTTATATGATGGAGTCGGATGCCGAGTTCTGGTGGACTGGCACCCGAAGACTGCTAGAAGCTTCTGGTACTGCTGTCAACTGGGAGCTGTTCAAGACTTACTTCTATGAGAAGTACTTTCCGGAATCGGTGAGGAATGCAAAGGACATTGAGTTCATGCAACTGACCCAAGGAGGGTCTACTGTCGCCCAGTACACGGCGAAATTCGAGGAGCTGATCAAGTTCTCTAGGGTGTTTCAAGGAAACCCCGATGAGGTATGGAAGTGCGTCAAATATGAGGCCGGACTAACGGCAGAGCTCAACTATGCTGTGGCGCACATGGAGATTAGGGACTTCCCAACCCTAGTCAACAAGTGCCGGATCATGGAAGAGGGACAGAAGAAAATCAATGCTGCAAGGGCAGCACGGAACAAGGGGCTAGCACCTCAAGCCCCAAAATTCAAGCCCCAATATCCAAACCAATCCCGAAATCACTATAATCCCTACCAAACTAACCAGTTCAGACCACAACAACAACAAAGAACCCCCTTCCACCAACAACCCAAGCAACCATACCGACCACAATTCCAGAACAACAACAACAACCGCAACAACAACAACAACCGACAAGGAGGGTCGGGTGGCCCCCGAAACAACCAAGGGGGGTCAAGTGGGACTAAGAACAAGACGCCCCAAGGAGCCCCCGCCACCTTTGCTAGGCCTACACCGGCAATACTATGCCCCCAGTGCGGGAAAGATCATGGCAACCGACCCCGCTTAGGTGGACAAAGCGTGTGCTTCAAGTGTGGGAAGCTTGGCCACTACGCCAATAGATGCAACAACGGAGGGCCAAGAAATCGTAACCCTAGGCCGCAACACCAAGGGAGGGTCTTCACCCTCAATGTAGACGAAGCGGACATATCCAACGGTCTCATAGAAGGTAAGTGCGAAATAGATGGTAGGACCTTAACTGTACTTTATGACTCTGGTGCAACACATTCTTTTATTTCTTATGCTAGTGTCGAGGCTCTAAATTTGAAAACTTCCAAACTTCCTTTTGATCTTATTGTCTCTACCCCCACTAATCATCCTGTGAATACTTGTTATTGTTGCCTAAATTGTCACCTCACCACAGAAAATAGATCATATGTTGTGGATTTAATTTGTTTACCCATGAAAGGTATAGGAGCAGTTCTTGGCATGGATTGGCTTCACGCCAACCGTGGATTGTTAGGCTGTGACACCAAAGCGATTATCTTTCCTTCTCCCCTAGTGAAATAAGTCAACCTTTGAAACTCTATCTCAATGCGTAGAGGTCCTTTGTAGTGGGAAAAAGACTAAGGGATATGTTCTCCTAGCCGCTAGCGAGATACACTTTGAGCAGAATTTAGAGAATATACCAGTAGTGAGAGACTATCCCGAGGTGTTTAGGAAGATATACAGAGTTCCCTCCCGGCGAGAAGTGGAGTTCTCCATTGAGTTGGTTCTGGAGCGGGACCAATCTCCATTGCCCCCTATAGAATGTCACACCTAGAACTAGCCGAGCTTAAAACCCAACTTGAGGAACTTTTAGAGAAAAGCTTTATAAGACCTAGTGCTTCACCATGGGGAGCCCCGGTCTTGTTTGTGAAAAAGAAGGACGGGAGTATGAGGCTGTGCATAGATTATAGGCAATTAAATCGTGTAACAGTGAAAAACAAATACCCTTTGCCTAGGATTGATGATCTCATGGACCAATTGAGAGGAGCGGTAGTGTTTTCCAAGATCGACCTAAGGTCAGGATACCACCAAATTAGAGTGAGAGATCAAGATATACCAAGGACCGCCTTTAGAACTCGGTATGGACACTTTGAGTTCGCCGTGATGTCTTTCGGGTTGACAAATGCTCTGCAGTATTTATGGATTACATGAATAGGATCTTTAGACCCTATTTAGATCAGTTCGTGGTCGTTTTCATAGATGATATACTCATCTATTCGAAGACCTACGAGGAGCATGAGCGACATTTGAGGATAGTTTTGGAAATTTTGAAGGAGAAAAAGTTGTATGCAAAACTCTCTAAGTGTGAATTTTGGTTGGAGGAGGTCAAGTTTTTAGGGCACGTTGTGTCAAAAGGAGGCATAGCCGTTGATCCTAGTAAGGTAGAAGCCGTAATGAATTGGGATAGACCGACCACCGTAACGGAAATACGGAGCTTTTTGGGCTTAGCAGGCTACTATCGTAGGTTTATCAAAGGATTTTCCCAGTTAGCCCTACCCTTGACCAAGCTCACTAGGAAGAATGCCCCGTTTGAGTGGAGCCCCGAATGTGAGAAGAGTTTTCAAGAGCTTAAGGAAAGGTTAACCACGACCCCAGTCTTAGTCTTACCTAGCCCCAATGTACCCTTCGAGGTATATTGTGATGCTTCGGGCAAAGGACTAGGGTGTGTGTTGATGCAAAATAGGCAAGTGGTAGCCTATGCATCACGACAACTCAAGCCTCACGAGGCTAACTACCCCACCCATGACCTAGAATTAGCCGCCGTAGTGTTTGCCTTAAAGATGTGGAGACACCATCTGTATGGTGTAAGGTTTGAAGTTTTCTCCGATCATAAGAGTCTCAAGTACCTCTTTGATCAAAAGGAGTTAAACATGAGGCAAAGAAGGTGGATGGAATTCCTCAAAGACTACGATTTCGGTTTAAGTTACCACCCCGGCAAGGCTAATGTAGTCATCGACGTCTTGAGCCGAAAGTCGTTACACCTGTCCCACATGATGATCAAAGAAGTTGAGTTGATGGAGAAGTTTAGGGATATGAATCTAGGGATGTCAGCAACCGATAGAGGGATAAAGATGTGCTATCTTAGTGTAACAAGTGGATTTAAGCAAAGGATCATGTTAGCACAACGAGAGAATGAGGAGTTCGAAGAGATCATAGATGCTGTTAAGGCGGGAAAGTTGAAAGGTTTCGAAAGAGGCGAGGATTGGATATGGAGATTTGAGGGAAGGATCTGCGTACCCCAAGATGGTGACCTCCGAGAGAAGATCTTGGAGGAGGCTCACAAAAGCTATTTCACCATTCATCCCGGTGTTACCAAGATGTACCAAGACTTGAAGAAGATGTTTTGGTGGCCCGGAATGAAGAAGGATATAGTCGCCTGGGTTAGTAAGTGCTTGGTGTGTCAGAAAGTGAAAATCGAGCACCAAAAACCTTCAGGTTTGTTGCAACCCCTGTCAATCCCCGAGTGGAAGTGGGAATGCATATCTATGGATTTCGTGACGGGATTGCCTAAGACCCAAGCTGGCCATGATGCTATTTGGGTGGTAGTGGATCGACTAACCAAGTCGGCACACTTTCTACCTATTAGAGTGACATACTCTTTAGATAAATTGGCTCAGTTATACATCCAAGAGATCGTAAGATTGCATGGAGTACCGTCGACGATAATCTCGGATAGAGATCCGCGGTTTACGTCGCGTTTTTGGGGAGCCTTTCAAAAGGCGTTTGGTTCAAAGCTATGCTTAAGCACTGCTTACCACCCACAAACAGACGGACAATCCGAAAGGACGATCCAGACCCTAGAGGATATGCTAAGAGCCTGTGTGTTAGACCAAAGGGGAAGTTGGGATAAGTACTTGCCTTTGATCGAGTTTGCGTATAACAACAGTTATCACGCGAGCATCGGTATGGCACCGTACGAGGCGTTGTATGGAAGGAAGTGCCAATCACCTTTGTGTTGGTACGAGCCTGGGGAGTAAAGTGTCCTAGGACCCGATGTAGTGAGGGAAACGACGGAACAAATCAAGAGGATCCGGGATAGGATGCTCACTGCTCAAAGTAGACAAAAGAGCTATGCGGACAAGCGGCGCAAGCCCATGGAATTCGAAGAGGGAGAACATGTGTTCCTTAGGATTACCCCCACTACAGGCATAGGGAGAGCCATGAAAGTCAAAAAGTTGAGCCTCCGATTCCTTGGTCCTTTCCAAATTCTTCAAAGGATAGGAACAGTTGCCTACAAAATAGCCTTACCCCCTAATCTTTCTAATCTTCATGACGTCTTTCACGTCTCTCAGTTCAGGAAGTATGAGTCCGACCCTAGCCACGTTTTAGAGCCAGAGCATGTTCAGTTAAGGGATGACCTAACTTTCAATCTTCCCCCTACGAGAATCGTGGACCGCGGAGTCAAGCAGCTGAGGAACAAGTCTGTTCCTTTAGTAAAAGTAGCGTGGGGACGCGACAAGTTTGAAGAATTCACATGGGAGCTAGAGACAGAAATGCGAGACAAGTATCCCGAGCTTTTCTAAGGTAACGAATTTCGAGGGCGAAATTCTTTTAAGGAGGAGTAATGTAACACCCCGATTTCTCCGTCAGGAAATGACCAAAATGCCCCTGAGGTCATTTCTGACCGAACTCGAGGGTAACCAACTCGGTCGTCCTCGAAGGGTCAACTCAATTTTTGAAGGGGATTAAATGGCCCTTGAATGCTTTCGGAAGCGAAAATTTCGTTTTCCGCAGTTTCGGGTCAAAATGACCAAAATACCCCTATAGCGTTTTTACGCGGGTAAAGGTGCCGTTTGAGCCCGGAACTTTCCCCAGAGGTTTAAAAACATGTTTTCATGTGTCTAGAGGTCTCTGTTCAAGTCCCGGTGGTCCCGGGCAGTTTTAGTGCAAAATTATGATTTTGCCCCTAGAATAGTGTTTTTGAGCTTAATGACGTAATTAAGCAAACCTAAGCAATATTAGGCTCTAAACGAAGATTAATTTATTTCCCTAATTAATCTAGAGCCAAAATAATTTATTGAAGTTAATTAGAACCTAAAATTGCTTAGATTAAACTTAAATCCCTTTTTAGAACTCAAGACTCCTAGTCTTGGAATCTTGAATAGTGTTTTCTCTCTCTAATTCCTTGAATCAAGGAAATGTGTCTAGAGTTGTTTAGACTGTAAATTGAGGATTTAACTCACTAATGGTGCAAGACCACTCCTTAATTATGTCTAGACCACCTTAATTACCCATTTACCTTACCTAAACACTTTCTTACAAATTCCTAATCTTAAGCATAATCAAAGATACACCTAAACACAACTCTAAACCACAATTAAAATGCAAAGAAACCTCCCCCATGGATGATGAAGTTTCGGCCAGCACACTCCTCCTTTGACCATTTATTAAATTGTTTCTCACTCAAAGAACCATGCTTGAGGCCATACATTGAACCATACCTCACCATACCTTAAGCCATACCTCACCATGCCTCAAGAACACAATATCTCACCTCATGGAACACATGGAACCCTCCAATTCTGCACCTCTTGGCCGAAAATACATCAGCCCATTCACACCCTCCATTTGTTTTATTTCTCTATAAATAGAATGCCTTGAGGAGCTTGCACCACTTTTAGATCATTTGCTAAGTTTAGGAAACACTCAAAGCTTTTCTTTTCTCTCAAAGTTCTAGTGTTCTTCAAGTTCTTCAAGCTCTTCAAAGTTCTTCATCATCTTCATCTTCTTCTTCCATCTTCAAGTTCATCACACCAAGTAGGGATTTTCTTTCATGTATTCTTTTCTTTAAAGTTCTTGTTTCAAGCTTGATGTTCATAGTTTCTCTTGTTTCTCTTTAGAACTTCATTTCCATTCCTTTTTCCTTTTCATTTTCGGCCATAGGCCTTGGAGAACAAAGGAATGAGAGCTTGATGATGAGAGTTTCATGGTGATGTTCATCACTTGAAACAAACTCTAGAGCTTGATCTTTGTTCTTGAGCAAAAATGTTTTTAGTTTTTCTTTTCTTGAACTCGTAAGAACTTTAGCTTTGATGATGTTTTTAAATGGCTCTATGAACTCAATGATGAGGACTCATGATGTTGGTGTTAATATATCACCAAGATCATGAACTCTAGAGTTTTAAAATGTTCCTTTTCTTCTTGATGATTTCGGCCATTTCCTTAATTTTTCTAAGCTTCATGGTTTGATTTCCTAAGAATATTATGTTGAGTTTTAAAGAACTCTAAGCTTGACTTTACCTCGTTTGGATGAGTTTGGGTTATGGTTTAAATTCCTTTAAAGTCTTGTTAAGAGCTCTAGAAAGATAAAATGAACTTGCATAATTTATTTTATGCTTGCATTCATATTTATATTCTTGCTATGCATCTTTACTTTCAAGCTATCACCTAAGAACATAAAGATTAAAATGGAACTTGCATCTTCACTTAATTTAATTCTCAAAGCCTTTCTATTTCGCCTTAAAGTCGATTGTTGTTGGGCCTAGAGCACTAAAATAAAGAATTGAACTTGCATCCTCACTTAATTAATTCCTCGAATGCCTATCTATTTCGGCCTTAAAGTCGATTGTTGTTGGGCCAAGAGCACTAAAATAAAGAATTGAACCATGTATATTACCTTCAAGCTCGCACGTTTAAGTTTATGCCTTGCATATTTAAATTCAAGTCATCACTTTACTTTGTAAGCAAGATTAAAAATGAAAAGCATGAGCACGTTTAGTTTATGTCGTAACTTAAGAACCTAGAGCTCAAAGACTTGCCCATTTCATCCCAAGATAAAGTTAAATGGGAATGTATTCCTTGAATGCATAATTTCGGCCAAGTAGTGATGATGGACTTGCAATGAGTTTTCATCTAGCTACTAGGACCAATAGTCTATGTTTTAAGTTTTCCCTAAAGCTTTACAAATCTTTATAAGGTTATGTCATCACAAGTTGTGATTTTATTATCTTTTAGGGGATGGAATATGTTTTGGTCAGTGACCTAAGGCTTCACTTAGCCTCTTGATGAATAAAATGTTTTGCAAAGGGTTTCAGAAGTTCTAGATTGATTCCAAGAGAAACTAGTTAACTTATGTACCTAGAAATGTCAATTTAACTCTCTCATTTAAGTTAAATGTTTTCGGTTCTGATATGATGAGTGTGATGCTGTATGATGATGTTTTGATGTGTTGGAATGTGTGAAAATATCATATGATGATGTAGAAGCGATCCTATGCATGATAGGTAAGAAACTAGCTAATTAGAAATACCGTAAAGCTAGAATTTAACATAGTTTTGACCCATTTGTTTATGGAACTCTTCCAAACTGTTTTAATGGGGACATAATCAGATTTAGATTGTTTAGACATGAAAAACTTGGTATCATTTGAGTTAGAATTGAATTCTAGCACCTATGGGGAAACTAGTAACTAGAAAACCGTAAAAATGCAAATGTAGAACTCTTAGAACATTTAATTTTCTGGATTCTGTCCAGCACCCTTACATCATGGTAAACATGATTAATAATTAGTCCTTAAGCATAGGAATGCCTCATAATTGATTTAGATTTAATCCATAGCGCCTTCGGCAAAAACGGAACCAAGAAAGGGTCTAAAACGTAAGTTCTAGAACCCCGTACTCACATGTTAGGATTTCCACCCTATGCCATCCAGATTTAAAAGTAAAATGAGAGGATTATGAATGATGTTTAATTATGAGCCTTAGGTGCTTAAAATATGAACGACGGATGAAGAGAACTATATCTCAAGATTAAGACCCGTAAGGGTCAAAGCATAAGCTACCGTAAGGGTAAGCGTTTGGATGATTTATGATGATGCATGAAGTATGCTAATGATGATGATGTTATTCATATGAGGAATTTATGAGGTTATATGTTTATGTGGCATAAAGCAAATTTGGAAAGAAATTCGATGTAATGACCGTTGTCTTGTAATTTCGACAAATTTGGGGACTTAAAGAAATTTTGAAAATTAAGGTACTAAGATGGGTTCTAGGATGACACCGGTTCGGCCGAGCACCTCCATAGAACTCATGTGACATCGGTACCATTTTATACTCTTAGGTGACACCGGTTCGGCCGAGCACCCTAAGAGAATTGCCCCTAACCCGTACTCAGATAGTCGGGATTTATGATTTATGATACGCTTATCGTTAAGTGGTAAGTAAGAACTAGTGACGACTAGTTAAGGTATGAGCTCATAACCTAGATGTATGACACGTTACAGGTGACACCGGTTCGGCCGAGCACCCCCAGTTCGATTGTCTTTTAGGGTGGCCCATGAGGAAGAGAAGTTTCATGATTATGATTATGTCACTAAGTTTTGTCCAATATGAATGTTACTATTGCCACTTTATGCCACCAAGAATGATGATGCTTGATGTTATGTTTTATGTATGTGCATTAGGTAGTGCCATGCATACATTTTCTATTATGTTGCATTCATGACATTAAGATCATCCTAAAATGAATGGACCTTGGCTAAAATATATTTTTAAGTTTAAAATGAACTTAATACATGCTCAGTCATTTTTTATAAATAAACCCAAGGTTCCTGAGGACGTAGATGATGACACCTAGGTAGTAGGAGGCCCTACTGAGATTCTTTAGCAAGATTCTCACTCCCTCTATCTCTTTCCTTCCGTCACGTCTTCAGATGGCGACGTTCGTAGTGTTCGTGGACACCCCGACATGGGAGGTGCACTATGACCCGGCTCACGGGTCATACCATTTTGAGGGGCAATGCACGGTGCGGGTTTTCATGTTCGAAGGGCGCCTGTTCGCTCATCCCGTGCACACCCATCGCTTCTCCCCGACTGCACCCTATGGCGACGACGAGCTGGTTTTTGAGCGTGCACGTACGCATGACGAGAGAGTGCTCCGCATGCACACCGCCGCCTTAGCCATGCGAGACTATCCCGATTACGTGCCCCGGACCTACTTCTCGGAGACCGACCGTCGAGGACCCGCCTACTCATCCGTATAGCGAGCGAGAGCTCTGCCCCCTCTCCACCATTGATGAGGGAGGGCAGTGAGGATACCGTGACTCAGCCCCGACTTGCACGACGACCGGAGATGCGGCCACACCACGGGGGTCACTCTCGATCCCCGTTCCGCCTCTTTACGCCCGAGGAGCTCGCACAGTTTCCCGGATACTTGCCTCGTTTACGAGACGGACGTCAGTAGGAGGTGACGATCGACCGATGGAGTACCCGATTAGAGCACACACCACTTAGATGGGGATAAACCTTCTTTTGTTTAGAGGTTATCCTATTAGGTGCACTCGGGTAGGGGAGTAGATTATGTTCATGTTTTATGTTGTATTTTCTTTTATGCATTTCCCCTGTACTAAACTAAGTCCCACACTTATAAGTGGGCAAATTATATATATATATGAGATGATCTTCAGTGTTACTCATGGTGTGCCTTATGTTATGATGTTGTGAGACATTTGTTTACCATACATGGTTCACTGCTTATCGCATCACGCGGCTCTCCCTTTGTTTTTCAAAAAAAAATTTACCCGTATTTTTCGCTAAGTAATTCAAAGATAAATGAGAACTATGAAGTAACAGACTAACGATTAACCTAAATATGTTCTAGAGTATTGGGTTAAAAATTAGGATGTTACAATGGTGAAAGCTCTAGGATGAGTTTTCATTAGTACAAGAGCCTATAGTTTGTGTTTTAAGTTTTTTCCTAAACATACGTGACATTTAAAATTATTTTGAGTATGTTCTTATATTTAGGATTTCAACCATGAGAAAAATTAAAGAGCTGCTGCCCCATGTATTTTATAAGAGTTCTTGACAAGATAAATTGATTTCTAAGATGTTTTTGAAGTCCTAAAATTGTTCCAAGAGAAACTAGCTACCTATGTACATTGAAAAAGAAGTTTATACATGATTTAATGACTAACCATTTTTGGTTCTGCCATGTTCATTTCCAGAACCTTAAATCATGTTTTGGGTGGTCTAAATATGTTTAAATACCTTGCAAAGTATATGATAATTGTTCTAGACATTTTGGAGCATGCTTAGTTACTTGAATTGCTTGAAATGTGAATTCTAGAACCCCATAGGTACAGAAAATATGGATTCTGTCCCAGCATTATTAACACCCATAGAATCACATTATATGATGTCTAGATCAGTGAGAGTGACTCATAATTGGCTTAGGTATTAATTGTTGCATCATAGAAAAAGTCGGATGTGAGAAAGGGTTTAAAATGCATCTTTTAGAACAGCGTAATTCATCTAACTTAGCTTACTGCCAATGCTGTCCAGACATGATTGATTAGGTTTTGGGACTTAATAAATTATGGTAATGAGGTTAATCAACCCCTTAGAGGTATATGGAAATAATTTAGAAGTTTGAGATTACCCGATTGAGGGTTTTCACTCTTAAGGGAAAGGTTTAAGCATTACTCTATGAATGATGAATTGGTGTTTACCTCATGACTTATATGATGCTTTGTGAACTATTATTCTTAAATGATAGTTTTATTATTGCATGTGATTGTTCTTTGAGAACTTAGAGATGCTTATGTTGTAATAAAAGATATGTGACATGCATGAAACTATGTGGCATCTCAATAAAATATGCTAAGACTTAAGATGACTTAAACTGTAACACCCTAGTAATTAACCAGATACACCTAGGTTGAATCTGATTAATGACTAGACTTTACTCCTTGCTTTGGTTCTTTCTTCATAATTTGAAAATACTTAGTGAAATTACGAGCCATTTTTTTTTTTTTTTAAACACATAATTGAAAACGTGAGCCGAGTACAACGTGAACGAGTAAGCGGGGTATAATAAGACGTTTAGGAATATATCACATCATATCACTTAGGCTCCATCATATAACATCCAATAGCACATTATAGCATATATTTACATACAATAACCTCACTCAAAGGGTGGGTTATGTTCATACATCATTATCTTATGCAAACCCTTAAAAGAAAATATACTTAAGGAAATACATGCCCCTAAACTAGATAACTCCATAAGCCGGGGAGGTTATCCTAAAACTAGGGTGCATGATCACACATAAATCTACTAAGAACCTTCTATGGCCACTGTCCTGGAAATGGGGGAATAAATCTGATCCACTGATGAGCTCCCTCGGGAGGGGACACACGAGATGCACCAGGCTGGGGTCGCATGGATGGCCTTCTCGCTAACCTCGGCTGAACAACTGTTTCCTCACTACCCTCTCTTACACGTGTGGGAGTAGGAGCAGAGCTCTCAGAATATACATGAGTAGGAGTGTCCTCTGAAGGATCAGTTTCAGAATATGTCGTCTCGGGAACATACTGAAATCCATGGACAGCGAGATGAAGCGGGATAAGAACGTAACATGCTTTCACCAAGTGGCCGTGGATGTTCGAAAACCATTTCATTGCCATAGGCAGAAGTAGGAGAAAATCGATAACTAGGGACAGGATGTGCAAATGGACGACCTATGTAAATAAAAACACGAACTGCGCACCTCCCTTCAAAATGATACGAGCGATGCATCGGATCATAGTGGAATTCCCAAGTAGGGGTATCAACGAACAGACGAATGTCGCCATTTGAATCTGGAGACAATGACGGAAATAAAGAAAAGAGAGAGAGAATCTTGCTAAAGAATTCTCAGTAGGGTACCTCCTTCTATAGTGTCATCATCAAAGTGCCCAGGAACCTCGGGATTATTCTAAAATAGTGAGCATGCAAAGATTCATTTTAAGTTCGAACAAATACTTAACCGAGGTTCGTCAATTTTTAATTATCGTCTTATAATGCATCTTATTCTTAACATGTCATATTTACAATGAACATTTCCTTTATCATTACATCATATTCCTCATCATCATTATCAAAATAACATGCATAAAAGAATGTCATATAATATTAGCTACACATGGACACAGTGCACATATTTCATTTCTTTAGTGCCTTTGGTGACTTAAAATCTTATCATCATCATTATTTTCCTTGGGCCACCCTATACTCCACCCTTTTGGGAGTAATTTAGGTTATGAGCTCATACTTTACTAGTCGTCACTAGCATATACTTATCCCTTTTGATAAGCTAAAGTCCCGACTCTACCCTTTTTGAGAGAACGGGTTAGGGGCTAAAATCACCTTTTCACCATCTATAGTCCGATGGTTCCAAAGGATCATTTTCTTATAAGTTTAAGTCACCATTAAATCTTTGCATGTTATATCATAATACAATTCATAAACATCATAACATTTTCTCATTTATAGTCTTAAGCTAGAATAATATATATCAACTGTAATCATGCATATGGGAGATTCCCGGGAAGAGAGGTGGGTCACAATGGACACGCTTAAATACCAAGTCTTTCCTTAGCGAACCTTTCCAAATTACACTTTTACAATGATACACTTTCTTCTAGCAACAAAGGTAAATTTTACATAATAAAGAACATTTCATGTACAAGCATTCTCATTATTTGCAACAGCAACTATAACATGCAAGCCAGAAATCATTCAATGATATCAAGTACTTAATAAGCATCCAATCCTTACATAGAATTATCAATTATAGAACTAATTAGTTACTAAACCAATTATGAATCATTCTCTTAACAATAAACCATAATTATCACAACTTCAATCATATCAAATCATTATCACACATTGATACTAAACTCAGATCGATTGGCGAATCATGAACCTCATGCAATTACATAGAATCATATTTTAAGTGCATATAAAATACTAGTTCCGTAAAATCCTTGCAAAGCCTTAAAACTCATTTAGAAACTAGTTCTTTTGTCAAATTTGGGAGGATCTTCACAATTAAAATTCTCACTTAAGATAAAAGGAGTAAGTCTTGAGCTTTAGAGATTTAGGTGACATCTTAAAATTATAAACATGCTATGCAACCTTATTTTAATCTTATCTTTATAAGGTGATAGCTTGGAATTATAAACATGATATGCAATTCCATTTCTTTATCTTTAAGATTTAAGGTGATGACTTCAAAATTAAACATGATGCAAGAACTTGAAATATAAACATGATACAAGAAAGTGGAGCAGCGTAATCCGCACAGGACGATAGAGGGAGAAGAGAATATTAAGAAACCGGAGGGCGGTAGTCCGCACAGGACCGAGAGAGGAGAAGAGAATATTAAGAAACCTGAGCGGCGGTAGTCCGACAGGACCGATAGAGGAGAAGAGAATATTATTATTACATCTTTTTAAGCTCCAATCTCAAGACTTTTTAAAGAATAAATTCTTTAACTCCAATAATCATATTTCTTTGCTTGTGATACATGGGCAAGTCTTTGAGCTCTAGGATCTTTAGGTGATGGCATAAAATAAACATGCCATGCGTTGATTCTTTTAGCCATTATAAAATATAGTGAGAGCATAAATTAAATATGAGATGCAACCTCTTTATTATCTTGAAAGATTAAGTGATGACTTGAAACATAAACATGAAATACAAGCTTGGAATTTAAACATGAGAAATGCAAGTTCATTTATTCATTCTTGAAAATTTAGTGATGACATAGAAGGTAAACATGGTTATGCAAAGCATAAACTTAATCATGGATGCAAATTCATTTTGTTTCTTTACTAGAGCTCCTTCAAGACTTTAAAAGAATTATAAATTCAACCCAATACATATCTTAACAAGAAATAAAACATAAAAGGAAAAAAATACATCTTTCAAGTTCTAAACTAAAAATCTTTGTTTTAGCATCATAAAGCATTATTCTTTAAGGTTTTGCATCAAGTGGAATTTTCAAGCTTTAGAGGCCTAACTTGTGATGGATTTACAACCCACCCTCAAGGTCCTCATCATCAAGCCATCATCTTAGTTCCACCTAGGCCATATGGTTGAATTGGTTAAAGAAAAATTGAAGAGGAAAACCAAAATGAAAAGCTAAGGCAAGTTCATAATTTCATCATTTTGAGCTAAAAACACAACTCCTCAAAGCATAGAAATAAATTTAGAAACTACTCCCTACCTAATCTGAGTTGAAGAAGAGGAAGAGAACTTGGTTTCTTGAAGTGAAATGAAACAAAATCTCTTTGAAAAATTGAAGAAAGAATTCAGCCAAAGAGGAGGAAGGAAGAAAGTTTTTGGTGCTCCTAAAAACTAGTTATGAACCAAGCATTCCAAGACCACTCAAGCAAGCCTATTTATAGAAGATTTTGAGGCTTCTAATTGGCCAAAATGATGAGGTAGTGGACGGAATTTTGCAGGAGAAATAAGGGAGGAAAAATCATTTTAGACAAAGTTGTATGAAATTAAGGAATTATGTCTCTTATGGTGACATTTTGGCATTTTGTTTTAGTGCAACTTTTGGCAATAATTCAGCTGCATAATGGCATCAATAATTTCGTCCATTACAGCCCAAAGAAGTGAAATTTGTGTGTTCCATGCATTATTTAGGTGTAGGCAAGGTATTCATATAATTTAGAGAATTTACAGTTAAGGGTTTAAGTGAATTAGTAAGCAATTTGGGTGTTTTTGAGCAATTTTGGGTTCTAATCAATCTAAATACATAATTTTGACTCTAGATTAATATTTAGAATTTAATAAGCTTTAATTTGAGCCTAATATTGCTTAGGTTTCAGATATCTGAATCAAAAATGAAATTGCAAAGCGCCCAAAACCAGGGGCAAAATCGTACTTTCACTTAAAAATTGCCCGAGGCCACCCGAGCTTAACCAATGGTTAATCATGGCTTAAAAACACATTTTAAAACATTTTAGTGAGGTTGGGCTCGATGGCAAACACGACATCGGAGTTAAAACATGACCATGAGGCGTTTTGGTTATTTGTGGCGTCGGAACTCAAAATTGAGATCCTTCTGCTCTATTAACACACATAACACAAACAATCCCTTATTATCCTCAAAATATCCCCTTGAGAATAGGTGGGGCCCACGATCCTCATTTTCTGAGTAAAATAACTTCAGGGGCATTTTGGTCATTTTATACGTCTGTAAATTCGGGATTTGCGACTCTCGCATGAATCGTTCCTAACCTCTCTTCTAATGTTATATTCCTTTATTGAGGATTGTTCGGCCTCAAATCTTATGTAATAATTACCTACGGTAATTCGGTAATTGAGTAATTTCTAATGACAGTAAAAATTACAGTAAAAATTGGGGCATTACATAAACTATGTGAAAATGATCCTTGAACCACCAAACCAAGGGTGGGGAATGAGGTGATTCTAGCCCCCTAGACCCGTACTTTAAGTCGGGACCTTTAACTTATCAAAAGGGATAAGTCTATGTGCTAGTGACGACTAGCGTGGTATAAGCTCATAACCTAGAAGTTTCTCCGAAGGGAGATTCGTTAGGGTGGCCCTAGGAAGAAAATAATGAGGTTCTAATGTCACCTAAAGTAACCAAGATAAGTTACGATGTACCATGTTCTAAGAACTATGATTTTATGCACCATGAATTATGAGTTTAAGTGCCATGACCCATGATATAATGAACCATGATTTATGATTTGAGTTTCATGATTTATAGACTATGTAACCAAGAGGTTTTCATAATTAAAAGGAATGAGTCTCAGAAGTTAACATTTTCAAACTTCATAATTGAACCATTATATGCCCATGTTTTTACTAAGAAACTGAGGTCCCTGGAGACGTATATGATGACACTTAGATATGAGGAAAAACCCTACTAAGTTTCTTTAGTAAGAAATCTCACTCCCTCTATCTCTTTCTTTCCGTTACATCTCTAGATTCGGATGGCGACGTTCGTACTCTACGTTGAGACACCCACATAGGAGTTCCACTATGATCCGGAGCACGGATCGTATCATTTTGAAGACCGCTGCACTGTTCGCGTCTTTATGTTTCCCGGACAGCCATTCGCCCATCCTGTAGATAGCTACCTATTCTCCCCAATGTCGCCCTATGGCGACGACATGGTTTTTGAGCGTGCTTGCATATGCAATGAGAGGATCCTCTGGACTTACACCACAGGCTCGGGCGCCGTACCCGAATATGTACCCCGCTCGCAGCATTCAGAGGAAGACCCTTCAGAAGAGCCACCCGCCCACATGTATAGAGAGAACTCTGCCCCCACTCCCCCATGTATGCCAGCAGGCAGCGAGGAGACAGTTACCTAGCCACGGAGGGCTCGGATGCCCGAGATGCGACCCCAGCACGGAGGACGTGTCCGAGTGCCCACTCCTGTCACGCTTCGCTTGTGGATCGGCTATCTCCCACCTTACCCGTGACTGTAGCCGTATGGTTTAGAGGGTAGTCCTTACTACACACACGACACGTAGTTAGGATAAACCTTCTTTTGTGTTGAGGTTATCCATTTCAGATGCACTTGGGTATGGGTGTTCTCTTGCACGCATCATTTATGTTTTCATGTATTTCCTACATTTCAGTTGTAATGTACTCTATGTATTGAACAGTCCCGCCATTATTGGTGGGCATTTTAAGTATTAATGCATGAGGTATTTCAGTATATGTATTCATGATGCTATGGATGGAGCCTTTATGTGTTTACATTTCCGCGCTTTATGATATTGTTCAACTACGTTATGCACGGCTCATACTTTATCAGGGTTTTGTTACAAAAAAAATTGGCTCGTATTTTCAGTAAGTAATTTCAAAGGTAATAGAACTAAATCAAGTAGTAACGACTAATATTTGGCCTCAGTACATGCTAGTAGTATTGGGTTGAATATTAGGATGTTACACCCAGCCTCTCTAAGCTGCAAGTAGTGTTTAACTAGCTTCTCCAAGCTAAGCTATGATGAGTAAGTTCACTTACTATCGCATTGTAAGTAGTTTTTACCCTAGCCTCTCTAAGCTACATCTTACTCTGATCACTAACGGATCAAGGATACAAAGATTAAGTATTTGGGCTGCCACTCAAACTAACCTACACTCAAGTTTCCTTAAAGATGATACATTTTTGAAAGATCCTAGGAGAACTTGAATGACCTCCTTCTTCTACTTCTGTCACAAGAAAAATATATATCTAACTAAGGATATAGAAGGAAGATTTTCTTTATACTTCAAGGATAAAAACTGATTACATTATTAAGACAGAATATTCCAGGAAGTGGGAGAAGATTTTTGCAGAGTTTCCTCTCTTTGAATCTTCAAAATCTCTCAATGTTCTTCAAGCTTAGTATCTCTTTTTATAATGGTCTTTTTTCTTTGTGACTGTTGCCATTGATCGATTCTTCAAGTGATGCATGTTGAACATTAGTTGTGTCTTGAAAAGAACATCTAGAAGAGAGGTTGACAGAACTGTCACATTGTTACAGAAGCCATTGTAAACATGAGCCTTCTGATCCTCTATCAGAAACTATCTACTTTCTGAGCAAGCTTTTTGAACTCCTCCTTTATGAAGCTAAGGTTATTGATCAGATAGGTAGAAGAGATGACGTGTCAGTTTTAAACTGGGTTTGATTTGATAATTTGAATTTCAAATTTCAAATTTTCCTCCCTTTCCTGTAGCATTCTTTGCTCCATACATAGCCATGAGCTTTTTGACGTGCACAACCAATTCCTTGAAGAGTATTTGACTTTCAGATCTTCAATCAAATCTTCTTGATGATGATTTCTTTGTGATTGTTATAAATGAGGACTAAGTAACACGTTGCATATGGACATATTCTGATATCTTCATCTTGAGAGTACTTTCTGATGTCCCGTGCTGCTTTTTGAAGTCTTTTTCCTTAGTTTCTTGGTTTTTGGCTTGATTTCCTCTAGTCTTTAAGCGTTTACATGTTCTTTGCGTGAGATAATGATCACTTCATTTTAAGCTTAATCTCTCCATACGAGATAAAACATGCTTGTACATGTGTAGTGAAATTATTCTCAATTCAAGTCTGTTTCTACGCTTTGTTCCATAAGTATGTATACATGCTTTGGTTGAAATAATATTCACTTTCTTTTTGGCTCAGTCTCTTCTCATACGAAAAATCATGTTTGCACATGCAAAGTCTGAAACATTATTCTTGCTATAAGTTTGTAACATACTAACTAGATTTGACCTGTTATGCTTTGTCAAGAAACTTAAAGGAGACATCGATAGTTCTTGAAAGTATTTTCTTTGAATTGATTTTGTTGTTATTCAAAACTTATGAGCGCAAGGGTTCTGGAACTAATAATCTTTCCCTTTTTGATGATGACAAACCAATTTAAAGAAAATCTTTTGAAGAGATAATTGAAAGAAATATTGCAGAAATGTAAACAAGATAAGCATATTCTTTCAATCAAAATAGAATGAGAGATATTTAGGAAGATCTTTTTCTTAAGGCGTGATGGGAGTTATAAAAAACACTTTTAGCGTTAAGTGACACTTAATCAATACTACTGTTGTTTCATTTTAAGCATGAGATAGACTTAAGCATACTTACTGAACATTGTAAGCACAAATGGTTAAAAGAGAAAGACGTTTAATCTATGGATAAATAGCCAGTTTGAACACTTGTCAAAAAAGGAACTTTATGAAGATCTTTATGCTTGAAGGACTTAACAAGTAAAATTGTGATATTTTATCTTTTGCAAGATCCATTTTCAGCAAGTCTTATCACAAAAGAGACTTCGAAAGGAATGCTCAAGGACATGAAAATAGAGCATTCATAGTCTTTGAAAAATGAACCCATGCTTATGTAGTTTCTGACACTCAGAGAAACCAAAAAGATATAAAAATAATGTATTGCCATCCAGGTTTCTAAAGCTCGTATCGGGATCAATCCCTGAGTTAACATGAAGGAGCTTTGGAACTAAGTTATGAAACTTTACACATAAGAAACAAATTATGAAGAACATTATTTTGAAAATAGAAGATGTATGACAGTATTAGAGTAATACCCACTTTGTGCTCTTTAAGATACATGGCCAGGACTAATCACTTAAGAAAGCATAAACCAATGTCCAATGTATATAATTAAACATGACAAAGCATACACATTCAAGATAAGAGGCAGACATCTGTGATTAGTTGAGCTTAGGTAGAGAATGATATGAATCAGAGCTTAAGATAGAAACCAAAACATGATGCATGATAAAAGGATGTAACAAACATATGAGATAAGAAGGATATGAGCAAGACATAATAGAATTAACATGATCAATGAGACTTTTAATAGACATAAAACATGTTTAAAGATATACAAAAAAAATTGCTAAAATAAAAAACTAAACAAAACAGTTCTCTAGGTTCCCCCTCAGCATATACTTCCCCTGAGTTTCTCAGCACAGCCTTCATATCAACATAGCTCCCCCTGAATTCCCTTGAATCCTTAGGCAGTGAAGATTTTCTTCAGCTATCACTTTTCCCCCTTTTGGCATCATCAAAAAGGAAGTGTGGCAGGAAATGTACTCTGAATCTAGTAAAACATCTGGATATAAATCCTCCATCTATCTTAGATGAGCACCATGAGTAGCTAAAGTTGCCTCAAATCTATCTTGCCTGGATGAGATCTCTCTCAGATTTCTGAGCATGGCTTGATGGATTGTAGAAGTTTCAGATGGGTTAGGAGGTGGCTAATTGATAGGAGTAGGAGCACTCTGGTAAAAGATTCTGGAATGTCTAGGGGAACAGTGTCCCTTGATCTTGGTGAATTTCCTCTAGTGTCATTTTGTACCTTAGCAGAAGGTGAGGATGGTTGTCTATGAGCATTTTTAGAAGAGGCAGAGACAGTGGGAATGAGTATAGGCTCAACATCATTATCATTTAGCATGTGAGCAACAAAAAGATCAGGAATATTTTGTGCTTGAGCAGATATGTCGGGATCATTTTAGCTCAGTGTGTTAGCATCAGCTTCTTGTACGATAAGAGCTGAACCCCCAGCCAATCTGTCAACTTCTTCTTCAACTGGAGGAATATGAGGTAAAGATTCAAATGGTACGAGAGTAGAACAAGTTGCAAGACTTTTTTCTTCTGGCTCTTCGATACTGGGCTCCATCAAAGGCTCTACTGGTACAGGTCTTGAGCTTGTCATGGCACTTAGTCTAGCCTTTTCACTACTCAGAAGGTTTCCTTCTTCTTCTTTAGAAGATGATGTTGCAGCCTGTTTTTCATTAGTTTCTTTCTCTTCTTCTTCTTTAATATCACTCAGCACAGTTACACGATATCCTTCCTCTTGAAATTTCTTGACTTCCTTCGATAGGACAGTAACTGGAGATACACTTTTGTGCATCGTCTTGCATCGTAGCTCAATTTCTTTTCTACTGATAAGCTTTTTAGGTTTGGTTATCATTCCTGATGGTTGACTGCTTGCCTCCTATCTTCCTTTTGTTCTCCTTTCAAAGTGTCGTATTAAGGGAACATCTTCTTCATCAAATTTACTATCAGGAAGAATGAGTTTTCTCTTCCTTTTTGCCTTCTTTTGGTTGAACTGAGACTTCTGAGAGGCCTCTTGAGCTTGTCCTTTCCTTGCTCTGGTGCTTTGCCGTGTAGGCTCAGAAATTTGAAGGATTGACCTTTTTCTTGAAGTTCTGAAGGATGAAGATGTGAAGATAGTTCCTTCCATCAACTCATATCTTTCATTGTCTAGAGAGATTTGACTTTTGAAACACCTTGGTTAGAAGCATGCCATATGGAATACTTGTAGTCCTTCGAGTTTCTTTGGTAGAAGCATTCATCATATAATCAAGAATGAGCATAGGCAAATTTACTTTTCTTTTTTCCATAAGGCAATAAAGAAGCATGCAATCTATTCCAACTAGGGTGTCTCTGCTGCCAATACATGAAAGGATAGAAAATTGAACTACGACGTAAACTTTTCTTGCCCTAGCACTTAACATGGATGTGGTAATTTCACTGGGCTTATGAATGATGGATTCAGTGAGATACTTGGACACATTTCCTTTATTTACACCAAGAGATTTTGGCCAGTCTGACGTAGATATGCCGATGATCCCTTCGCATGGTGCCTTCATGATCTTTAAAAGACCTGAGGCCATAACCTTGATAGAACAGCCTTGACCATTCCTTTGACTTGCAAAGATGAGAATCTCTATGGATGAGAGTAAAAGGCATCAACCAATCGAGGAAAGATGAGTTCATTTATTTCTAGAAATTCATCCCATTTTTGAAATATAAAGACTTCATTGAGAACGGTGACTTCTTCTCATAGGTCTTTACTCAAAGGCTTTCCAGGTTCTATCTTCCTGTTCATAAAGAATTTCTCAAAATGGTCCTGCATCTTAGTGTCTTCAAACATGTAAAAAGGTCTTTCTGTAGGGACAGATTTAGCTTATCCTTTGCCATAAAAGAGATGTAGGGGTAAGCTTTGAAAAGATAAAAACTGAACGAGAGAACACACGAAGGAGAAGGATAGAGAAAAAATGGCTCAAAGATGAAGATAGTGATTAGAAGACGATGGGAGCTAGAGGTTATAAAAGTCTAGTTCAAGACGATGATGGTTAAGAAAAAGATAGATGAGGAAGATACAGGAGATGTGACATGACTGAAGGTGAAATGACGTGGGAGAAAGAGATTTCTGGCAACGTGGACTGTAACGCCCCGATTCTTTTCTAGAGTACAAATTGCCAAAATGCCCCTGAGGCCATTTTTTTACCCAGAGAATAAGGATAGCTAGCCTCGGCCATCCTCAAAGAGCTGTTTTAATGTTGAACAGAGATTATGTGTCTTATATGTGTTAATAGGGCAGAAAAATCTCATTTTTGAGTTCCTGCACACAAAATTACTAAAACGCCCAAGTGTCTAATTGACACAGATTTGATTCCCGACTGGAACAAAAGAGTAACGGCTAATAATTAACTTGAATACATCCTAGGCGTGTTTGGTTAAATATTAGGGTGTTACATATTTTCACTAAGTATTTTCTAAAAGTTAGAATTAAGAAACTGGAACAAAAGAGTAATGGCTAATAATTAACTTGAATATGTCCTAGGCGTGTTAGGTTAAATATTAGGGTGTTACATATTTTCACTAAGTATTTTCTAAAAGTTAGAATTAAGAAACTGGAACAAAAGAGTAACGACTAATAATTAACTTGAATACATTCTAAGCATGTTAGGTTAAATATTAGGCTGTTACATGGACAAAAACTCCCACCTTTTTCATTTTTCTATCAAAAAGAGAGTCTTCTGACTCTTGCTTTTACTTTCTAAAGAGATTACTTTTTGAAGCTTTAGGATTTACTTTCTGACCATCAGAATAAATTTAGTAACCTCTACTGAGTTCTTCTTTTAGCTCTAAGAACAATGCCACTGCTCACTGATCCTTAAGATCGTCTTTCTAACCAAACAACCTTCTTCTGAACATTTCTTCTATTTTCTGATTGATCCATCTTCACACATGTCATCGAGATTTCTTTCTAGTTTTACAAACTGATACCCTTTTCTTCACAGGAGTCTGTGGCCTTGCAAACTGACTTCTAAAACACATCCATGTAGACTTGGTCTTGAAAACTGATATTCTTCTATTTCTGCAAACTGATATAACATACTTCATAGATGACTGTGGTCTTACAGACTGACAAGCATAGTCTTCAGAAGGATATGTATGCTAATGATTTCTGATACTGTGCTTGATCTTCAAAAAGGAGTAGTGAAGAGAGACCACCCAAAGAGTTTTTATGTAGAAATGCTTATGCAAAAAAAAAACTTGAAAACTTTTCGAAGATAGAAACAACCAAGAGATCTTCAGATATAGATTATGAATACATCTGGATACAAGATCTTCAGTAGGCACATCCATTTATCAAGCATCTCTATTTTAAAAGCAAAAAGATATTTTTCACAGACATACTTAGATAAGATATGCTAAATAGATTCTATCAAAGATAGATACCACAAAAAAAATTTCAGAGGAGGAGAAGATAACTTACCTCAAAAGATAATCTTGCATTTGATTCCTTATTCGCAGTATCTAGGTTTAAAGAACTTGGTAAGCCTTTGGCTTTACCTTTTGATCCTCTCTTCCTGAGTATATTCACTTACTCTGATGATGTCAAATTATTCCAGAAGATCCTTGATTTTTTCCTTAGCAACAATGATGATGTCTTGAGCATGAAACATAGACTTTGCCTTTTCTCTTGAACAAGGGTAGCCCATTCAGCAAAGCTTCCACCAAACTTTGACAACTCAAAGCTTTTTTTCGACAAATATAGATATCATGGTGGTGATGATAGCATGGTTGATAAAAGTCCAAGGAATAACTTGGATTTCATAACTTTGGCAAACTCTAAGAACTTGGACAACAAAAGATAATTTTAAAAGACTGAGCTATCATAAAGATACAGTGTATTCGAATCATTTAGCTTCTGTGTCATTCTTAACTGCTCATGTTGTATGTCAGAAAGAATTACTTTCTGATCATCTTGAATGGTTTACGCATATCTTTCTGAAAGACTGAGGTTCTAGAGCTCATTCTCTGAAGCTCCTAGCTTTCATGAGCTAGCTTTCTAAAGATACCTTGAGATAGAAAATCTCAGGAATTTCCTCAACATAATCAAAATTGTCAGTAAAGTCTTTCTTAAACTTTTTCTTTATCACCATCACAAGAGATCTTCAAAGAAAAAAAGCTCTTAGAATCTGTGACACCATTTAGGACCTGAACTTGATATTTGAATGGATCATCATCAAAGTGCTTCTATTGATGTTCCAGGTAGAGAGGTATATTAGGGATTCTTGCAAGAAGAAATATGACTTTTGGTACCCAGGCTTTCTTTGGTCCTTATCAGTTAGATTTAGATAAAGAGATTTTTCTCAACCCTCATTAATTGTAAAGATATCTCTTTAATCATCTTAAAGAACAGAACTAGAAGATATCAGATGGATGAAGTTGTATAGAAATTTCTTCTGCTGTTTCATCTATATATCTCAATCCTATTTCTTTGTAGCAAAGGATGTTGACCATTTGTTACAAAAACATGGTTTTTGAATATATTAGATAAAGCAGGTCAGATCTTAGGATGCCATGAAGCTCTCTCAAGAACTTTGAAGAAAGTTCTATCATGATCATACAATTTCTTGGAGACTTCAAATAACTTGAGAAAAGTAAACTCTCTTAGAGTACTTCTTTCTTTCAGCCTTCTAACTTTTGATAGACTATCTCAAGTGTTTATGGCAACTTTTTCAAGATATAAGATAGATTGAGATATGTAGATGAATCGGCTTAAAATCTTTCTAGCAACTCAAACAAAATGAAAGAGATAGAATGCAGAAACATTTACCTCAAATATCTTTGGTGAAGCTCTTAAGATATGAAGCACATAATGGCATCATGTTTTAACAAGGCAAGACTTTTCTAACAAATATTTTCAAGATCATTGGCATATTCTTCCTTTCTCACAGGGATATGTTGGTAAAGAGTTAAATAGATTCATGATGTGAGACATTGTTACTGCAAACAACAGTTTTTTTCTCAAGATCAGCTTTGTCCTGACTTCATATTCATGAGATTGATGCCTTTTTGATATAGTCATTTTAGACTTCAGCCATATTTGACAAACAGATAATCCAATCTCAAGTAGTAGTATAAGTTCTACTTCTCTAAGAAGCTTTTCGGAAAAAATCACTGCCTCAACACGGTAAGATATCTGACATGTTACAGATAGGATCAAAGAAATCTTGATGCACATTGAGTTCCTTTAAGATCATGAGCTGATGTCTCATATAGCCTTTCTTATGTAGCACATAATACATAAATAGCATGTTCGATTATTATTCATGGCTTATATGAATAAAGACTTGACATGATTTTGGGATAGAGTCTTTCTCTCTTTGAGAGATACTTGTCAGTAGGTCTCCTTTGAATCCCCTTCATCTAAGAATGAATTATGTCATATCCTTGCGTTTTGTTGGCAAAGGATCTTCCATTCTGTCCCTTGGATCTTTGTCCTCTGTGTAACGCCCCCATTTTTCTTTATGTGCAAATGATCAAAATGCCTCTAAACTCATTTCTACCTGGGAAACGAGGATAGTCAGTCCAAACTAACCACAAGAGGTTAGTTTTACAATTAAAGGGGATTAATTGTGTTGTACATAATGTCAGAGGTGAAAATCTCAGTTTTTGGTTTTTCCGAGCGAAATTACCAAAACACCCATGTGGCTAATTAATACAGAATTAATCGCTGATTGGGCCCAGATTCCACCCGAAAGTTTGGAATGTCGTTTTTAAGAGTTGTTTAATGTTTGTATAAGCCCGGGTGGTCTAGGGGAGTTTTTGTACAAAATTACCATTTTGCCCTTAATTAAGGGCATAATAAGCCTAATTGCATGATTAACAAAACCTAAGCAATATTAGGTTCTAATTAAAGGTTAATTAATTTTAAAAATTAATCTTGAGTCAAAATAATTAATTGAAGTTGATTAGAGCTTAAGATTGCTTAGAGAAAGTTTAATTCCTTTCTACAATCAAATGGTCTTCAAGTTAAAAAGTGAATAGTGTACAATTCCATGATTTAAGGAAACATGTTGGCATTTGAAATTCAAATTCGTTGAGTTTAATTCAAAGTAAATGAACTTAATGCTTATGACTACTCTTTGATCATGATCTTGAAATTTCTAGTTACATGATTATCAACCCATACACCTAACTACCTATTCCTAACCTTTTTCCTAATTAAATCCACCTCTAATACACATCCTAACCTATATTAAAAATGAAACTTGGCCCCCAAGTTCTTCTAGAAGGCCATGGCACCCTCCTTCCATTTTCATCCATCACATGTTGAAATTGCGCACTCAAAGAACCATGCCTAAATCCATACCCAAGACCATACCTAGCCATGCCTACACCATGCCATGAAAGGAGATATTTTCTTCCTTTTCCCTTCATGTGTGCGATGGCTACTCCTCCTCCTTATGCTCTTAATGTTGAAAATTTTCTATAAATACAAGGCAAGCTCACAAGGCCATTTGTTCATTTCTTATAATCCCAAGTTCAAGAATTCTCAAGCTTTCTCTCTAATTCCCCAAAAGTTCTCTTCTTTTTTTTCTTTTTCATCATTCTTCCAAGAGCCACCACCCTCCATAACTTCTCAACCCGAAACCACCACATAACCACCATAGATATTCCTTTAAACACATAACCTCTCCATTTCAAAGATCAAACTCATGACACATCTTCCTTCCTCTTTTTCTTTCTTGGCCAAAATCACCTTGAAGCACCAAGGAAGATTTGTTCTTCTCACATCTTTTCCAAGACCAAGCTTTTCTCTTTTCAAAGAAAAGTACCTTTGGTAAGGGAGTTATTTCCAAGTTTTCATTCTTTTCTTTGTTTCTTTCTTAGGTTAAAATGTTGAAATGATAATTCTTTCCTTCTCCTTCTCCATTTTGGTTCTTTATTTTCCTTTCTCCTTTCTTTTCTTTTTCGGCCATCATGGCCTTGTTATTGGAAAACCATAGCTTGATGATGAGGATCTTGGATGTTAGTTGTAAAAGCTTCATTTATTTGAGCTCTAAAGCTTGAAGGTTTCACTTCTAAGAGTTTTTGGCAAACAAAGATATTATGTTAAATTGTAGTCTTGAGCCTAGGACTCAAAGAAATAATAAATGGATTGCATTCATATTTATATTTAAGCCTTGCATTAGCATATTTACGTTTATGTCATCACCTAAATAATTAAACTTGAAGCCTACCTATTTCAACCTTAAAGTTGATTGTTCATTTAGAGTGAATACTCTAAGGGGCCTTGAGCACTAAAATAAAGAATTGGACTTGAGTTCATATTTACTTTTCTTGCCTAACATATTTATTCTTCAAGCCATCATTTAAACTTAAAGATTAAAAATAGAGCTTGCATTTTCATATTTATATTCAAGCTTTGCATTCATATTTATATTTCCTTGCCATCACCTTATAAGAGTAAAGACTAAAATGAAGTTTACATTAGCATATTTATATTTATTTCATCACCTAAATAATTAAACTCGAAGCCTGCCTATTTCAAACTTAAATTTGATTGTTGTTTTAGAGTGAATACTCATTGTTGATTTAGAGTGAATACTCTAAGGGGCCTAGAGCACTAAAATAAAGAATTAGACTTGCATTCATATTTATATTTTTTGCTTAGCATGTTTACTTTTCAAGCCATCACCTAAACTTAAAGATTTAAAACTATAGCTTGCATTTTCATATTTATATTCAAGCTTCGCATATCATATTTATGTTTCTCTCGACATCACCCTATAATGCCAAGATTAAAAATGAAGCTTTCATTTCATGTTTAAATTTATGCCATCACTTAATTAACCTAGTGCTCAATACTCACCCTTTTAACTCACATGGGAACTTTGACTCAAGGAAAATATATTTTTATGAATATAAATATCCTTTTGTTAAGCTCTCTAATAATGCTACTGATTTAAGGTTATTATTTGTGTTGCTATAAAAAAATAAGAATTGATTATAAGAGTATTCCTTGATCTTGAATTAATCCTAAGAAAGACTAGTTACTAGAAATGCCTAATTTGCAATTTTGTATGCTTTTAGGAAATTAAATTTTGGTCACGGTCCAAACCTTTCCAGAATTGATGTATGTTGTTTAGAGTGCTCTTAACATGCAAGAATTGTTATTAATGGGTATGACAATCATTTTTGATTGTTAAGGAAAGTCTAGTAACTAGAAAGAACCGAAAAATGTGAATCCTAGGACTCTTTAAAATGAAAAATATGTTTCCTGTCCAGCATGTGATACTTAAGTAAAAATGACATTTAACACTTGGTAAATATATAGGAATCACCCATAATTGGTTTAAAAATTAATTTCAGCATCATAGGAAAAGTCAGTAAAGGTTTATTTCGTTTTTATTTCATTTTTATTTCAAATCTGTCTAGATTTGTTTAATAATGTTTTTGGGTTAATAATTAATGAGAATCATTGGGATTGGTCCCTTAGATGCATAAATAAATAAATACAGAAGCTGGGTTTACCCGATTAGAAGTTTAATCGATTAAAGAATTATTATGGGTGCTTTATAAAGTGTTATGAATTGATGTACTTGAGGTTTATGTGATGATTATGTTTGCATAAAGATTGTTATAGCATGTTATGATTTAACTTGAAATGTTTAAGATGCATGTGTGAAAGTAATATGAAAAGCATGTGACATTATATGATAAGTTGTGTTTTTGCATCTTAATATGACATGCTAACGATTTTACCTAACAGAGTCACCTGCGCCAACCCTCATATTGCTTGTTTTTCACAATTGCTTTCATTTCTTCTATTTTGATCCATCATAACCATATACACGTAACGAATTTCGAGGGAAAAATTCTTTTTAAGGAGGGGAGTAATGTAACACCTCGATTTTTCCTTGTGTACAAATGACCATAATGCCCCTGAGGTCATTTCTGCCTGGAAAACGAGGACAGCCGGTCCCGGCTAATCTCAAGAGGTTAGTTTTACAATTGAAGGGGATTAATTATGTTGTGTATGATGTCAGAGGTGAAAATCTCAATTTTTGGTTCTTTTCTGAGCAAAATTACCAAAATACCCCTGTGGCTAATTAATATGGAATTAATTACCGATTGGGCCTGGATTTCACTTGAAAGTTTGGAATGTTGTTTTTAAGAGTTGTTTAACGTCTGTATAAGCCCAGGTGGTACTGGGGAGTTTTTGTGCAAAATTATCATTTTGTCCCTAATTAAGGGCATAATAAGTCTAATTGCATGGTTAACAAAATCTAAGCAATATTAGGCTTTAATTAAAAGTTAATTAATTTTACTTATTAATCTTGAGTCAAAATAATTAATTGAGGTTGATTAGAACTTAAGATTGCTTAGAGAAAGTTTAATTCCTTTTTGGAATTAAATGGTCTTCAAGTTAAAAAGTGAATAGTATACAATCCCGTGATTTAAGGAAACATGTTGGCATTTGAAATTCAAATTCGTTGAGTTTAATTCAAAGTAAATGAACTTAATGCTTATGACCACTCTTTGATCATGATCTTGAAATTTCTAGTTACATGATTATCAACCCATACACCTAACTACCTATTCCTAACCTTTTTCCTAATTAAATCCACCTCTAATACACATCCTAACCTATATTAAAAATGAAACTTGGCCCCCAAGTTCTTTTAGAAGGCCATGGCACCCTCTTTCCATTTTCATCCATCACATGTTAAAATTGCGCACTCAAAGAACCATGCCTAAATCCATACCCAAGACCATACCTTGCCATGCCTACACCATGCCATGAAAGGAGATATTTTCTTCCTTTTCCCTCCATGTGTGCGATGGCTACTCCTCTTCCTTATGCTCTTAATGTTGAAAATTTTCTATAAATACAAGGCAAGCTCACAAGGCCATTTGTTCATTTCTTATAATCCCAAGTTCAAGAATTCTCAAGCTTTCTCTCTAATTCCCCAAAAGTTCTCTTCTTTTTTTTCTTCTTCATCATTCTTCCAAGAGCCACCACCCTCCACAACTTCTCAACCCGAAACCACCACATAACCACCATAGATATTCCTTTAAACACATAACCTCTCCATTTCAAAGATCAAACTCATGACACATCTTCCTTCCTCTTTTTCTTTCTTGGCCAAAATCACCTTGAAGCACCAAGGAAGATTTGTTTTTCTCATCTCATTTCCAAGACCAAGCTTTTCTCTTTTCAAAGAAAAGTACCTTTGGTATGGGAGTTATTTCCAAGTTTTCACTCTTTTCTTTGTTTCTTTCTTGGGTTGAAATGTTGAAATGATAATTCTCTCCTTCTCCTTCTCCTTCTCCATTTCGGTTCTTTATTTTCCTTTCTCCCTTCTTTTCTTTTTCGGCCATAATGGCCTTGTTATTTGAAAACCATGGCTTGATGATGAGGATCTTGGATGTTGGTTGCAAAAGCTTCATTTATTTGAGCTCTAAAGCTTGAAGGTTTCACTTCTAAGATTTTTGGCAAACAAAGATATTATGTTAAATTGTATTCTTGAGCCTAGGACTCAAAGAAATAATAAATGGATTGCATTCATATTTATATTTCAAGTCCTTGCATTGCATATTTATATTTGAGCCTTACATTAGCATATTTACATTTATGTCATCACCTAAATAATTAAACTCGAAGCCTACCTATTTCAACCTTAAAGTTGATTGTTGATTTGAAGTAAACACTCTAAAGGGCCTAGAGTACTAAAATAAAGAATTGGACTTGCGTTCATATTTACTTTTCTTGCCTAGCATATTTATTTTTCAAGCCATCATTTAAACTTAAAGATTAAAAATAGAGCTTGCATTTTCATATTTATATTCAAGCTTTGCATTCATATTTATATTTCCTTGCCATCACCTTATAATAGTAAAGACTAAAATGAAGTTTACATTAGCATATTTACATTTATGTCATCACCTAAATAATTAAACTCGAAGCCTACCTATTTCAAACTTAAAGTTGATTGTTAATTTAGAGTGAACTGTAACACCCTAATATTCAACCCAATACTACTAGTACGTACTGAGGCCAAATATTAGTCATTACTTCTTGTTTTAGTTCTATTACCTTTGAAATTACTTACTAAAAATATGAGCCATTTTTTTTTGTAACAAAACCTTGATAAAGTATGAGCCGCGTATTAGGTAATTTGAACGATATCGTAAAGTGTGGAAATGTAAACACATAAAGGCTCCATTCACAGCATCATGAACACATATACTGAAATACCTCATATATTAATACGTAGAATGCCCACCAGTAATGGCGGGACTGTTCCATACATAGAGTGCAATACAACTGAAACGTAGGAAATACATAGAAATATAAAGGACACATGCAAGAGAAAACCCACACCCAAGTGCATTTGAAATGGATAACCTCAATAAAAAAGAAGGTTTATCCTACTACGTGACGTGTGTGCACTAAGGACTACCCTCTAAACCATACGGCTACAGTCACGGGTAAGGTGGGACAAAGCCGATCCACGGGTAAAGCGCGTCAGGAGTGGGCACTCGGACACGTCCACCGTGGTGAGGTCGCACCTCGGGCATCCGAGCCCTCCGTGGCTGGGTAACCGTCTCCTCGCTGCCTGCTGGCACACGTGGGGGAGTGGGGGCAGAGTCCTCCTCATACATAGGGGCAGGTGGCTCCTCCGAATGCTGCGAGCGGGGTACATATTCGGGTACGGTGCCCGAGCCTGCGGTGTAAGTCCGTAGGATTTTCTCGTTGCGTGTGCGAGCACGCTCAAAAACCATGTCATCTCCATAGGGTGACATCGGGGAGAAGAGGTAGCTATCTACAAGATGGGCGAAAGGCCGCCCGGGAAACATAAAGACACGAACAGTGCAGCGGCCTTCAAAATGGTACGATCCGTGCTCCGGATCGTAGTGGTACTCCCACGTGGGTGTCTCAACGTAGAGTACGAACGTCGCCATCCGAATCTAGAGACGTAACGGAAAGAAAGAGATAGAGGGAGTGAGATTTCTTACTAAAGAAACTCAGTAGGGTGTTTCCTCATATCCAAGTGTCATCATATATGTCTCCAGGGACCTCAGTTTCTTAGCAAAAACGTGGGCATATAATAGTTCATTTATGAAGTTCGTAAATATTAACCTCCGAGGCCCATTCCTTTTAATTATGAAATCCTCTTGGTTACATAGTCTATAAGTCATAAAACATGGATCATAAGTCATGGTACATTAATCATAAATCATGGTTTCCTATATCATGGGGCATAGTACATAAACTCATATAATCATGGTTTCTTATATCATGGTGCATAGAATCATAGTTCATGGAACATGGTACATGGTACATATCTTGGTTACTTGAGGTGACATTAAAACATCATGATTATTTTCCTGGGGCCACCCTAACTGATCTCCCTGTGGAGAAAATCCTAGGTTATGAGCTCATACCACGCTAGTCGTCACTAGCACATAGACTTATCCCTTTTGATAAGTTAAAGGTCTCGACTTAAAGTACGGGTCTAGGGGGCTAGAATCACCTTATCCCTACCCTTAACTTGGTGGTTCAAGGATCATCTTCTCATAGTTTAAATCACCTTAAGTCTTAGCATGTTTATTGAGAAGCCACTTAGTTCATACATGTCAAGTATCAATGATTACAACATAGGCATCTCAAAGTTCTTGAAGAACAATCACAAGCAATAAAACTATTATTTAAGAATAATAGTTCACATGGCATCATATAAGTCATGAGGTAAACACCAATTCATCATTCATAGAGTAATGCTTAAACCTTTCCCTTAAGAGTGAAAACCCCTAATCGGGTAACCTCAAACTTCCAAATTATTTTCTTATACCTCTAAGGGATTGATTAACCTCATTACCATAATTTATTAAGTCCTAAAACTTGATTAATTATGGCTGGACAGCATTGGCAGCAAGCTAAACTAGGATGAATTACGGTGTTCTAAAAGATGCGTTTTAAACCCTTTCTCACATCCGACTTTTTCTATGATGCAACAATTAATACCTAAGCCAATTATGAGTCACGCTCACTGATCTAGACATCATATAATGTGATTCTATGGGTGTTAATCAATCTGGACAGAATTCATATTTTCTGTATCTATGGGGTTCTAGAATTCACATTTCAAGCAATTAAAGTAACTACACATGCTCTAAAATGTCTAGAACAATTAGCATATACTTGGCAAGGTATTTAAACATATTTAGACCACCCAAAACATAATTTAAGATGCTGGAAATGATCATGGCAGAACCGAAATTGGTAAGTCATCAAATCATGTATAAATTTCTTTTTCAATGTACCTAGGTAGCTAGTTTCTCTTGGAACAATTTTAGAACTTCAAAAATACCTTGGGAATCAATTTAACTTGTCAAGAACTTTCATAAAACACATGGGGCAGCAACTCTTTAATTTTACTCATGGTTGAAATGTTCAAGATACATGTGTGAAAGTAATAGGAAAGCATATGACATTATATGATAAGTTGTGTTTTTGCATTTTAATATGACATGCTAATAGTAAAGTGACATAAAACATATGGAAATGTTTCCTGGGGACGATGATGATGACACATGTATGGAGACGGAATACCCTACTGAGATTCTTATTTAAGTATGTCACTCCCTCTCTTTCTTTTCATCTCCGTCTTCAGACAAGATCGATGACAATAACCGTGGTCTACCCTGAGATACCGATGTAGGGTTTGTACTATGGTCTAAATCAGAGTGATGTTGCGAAAGTGGAGATGAAGGCCTTCCTATTCTCAGTACTTAGAAGTTGTCTCATCTTCGCATATACTTGTGACTTAGTTCTAGTAGATGTGCACCCTCTAGGAGTTAGTTGCTTTTTAATCACGTTTGGCTTTTGTATTAGCGTATGCTCAGTCATTATAGGTGGGCTTGATACTATTGTTATGGCATTATATAATTGTGGAATATTCTTATATTATTAATCTTGCTATTATGATATTAAAGTCAATGTTATGACGTGATGATATTCTCAGTCTATGCCATACTCTGTTGTGATATGCATGTATGCTATGTGATGAATGGTTATACGCTATAACTTATGCATGAATGGCTCATGGATTGGTCCTTAAAAAAAAAAGGTTGTATTTTCCGTAAACTTATTTCAAAAGTTTAAAAATCAAGTAAAAGTTCTGAGACAAAAGAGTAACAACTAATGATTAACCATGATGCAGCCTAGGCATATTGTGTTGAAAGTTAGGGTGTTACACTCTGCAATCGTTTGCTCAACCCCTCAGAGGCTTGGCTCTGATACCACTTGTAGGTGGAGATGTGCACGAGAAGGGGGGTTGAATCATGCATTGATCCTTGTTTGGATTTCTAAAGCTTCTGAAAAATATTACTATCAAGTATAAAACTTGAAGTGCAACGGAAACAAGGTTAGTGGCTTCAGAAAGTTATTTTTTGATCTTTATTAATTAAAAAGCTCAGTATTAACTGATATAACATAAAAGATGCATGATAGATGTAAAACAGATTGATAAGGTAAATAACCAATGCTAGAAAATAAAAGGGATTAAGATAAGAGGGAAAGGACATGAAGGATTTTATACTGGTTCGGCCATCATGCTTGCATCCAGTACTCAACAACTGCTGAGGTTCCATTATAACAACAACTTTCTCAACCTGAGAAAGTACAGATGGATAGTATTTTCATTAGTTTTCCCAAGCTATCATCCAAGGATTCAAAAATCACCTAAAACCAAGGATTTTGAGTAGTTCCGTACTAGCCTCTCTAAGCTAACAAGAGTAGTCTTGACTCTGGCCTCTCCAAGCCAACTCCTTCAGCATGTTGCTAGTATTATTTCCTTAGCCTGTCCAGGCTGCAAGTTGTCTTGACTCTGGCCTCTCTAAGCCTAACATGAGTAATCTGTTCTAGGCCTCTCCAAGCCTCAAGTAGTCTGTTCCCGGCCTCTGCAAGCCAGAAGTAGTCTCTCCCTAGCGTCTCCAAGCTGCAAGTAGTCTTTGATTAGCCGCTCCAAGCTAAACCATGATGAGTAAGTTCATCTTACCATAGCATTGGGAGTAGTTTTTACCTCAGCCTCTCTAAGCTATGTCTCATTCTGATCACTAACAGATTAAGGATACAAAGGTTAAGTGTTTGGGCTACCACTCAAACTAACCTATACTCAAGTTTTCCTAAAGATGATACATTTTTGAAAGATCTTAGGAGAACTTGAATAACTTCCTTCTTCTACTTCTTCCAGAAGAAGAATATATATCTAACTAAGAATATAGAAGAAAAATTTTCTTTATACTTCAAGGATAGAAACTGATTACATCGTTAAGATAGAATATTCCAGGAAATGGGAGAAGAATTTTGCAGAGTTTCCTCTATTTGAATCTTCAAAATCTCTCAACATTCTTCAAGCTTAGCATTCTTTTTATAATGGTCTTTTTTCTTTGTGACTATTGCCATTGATCGATTTTTCAAGTGACACGTGTTTAATATCAGTTGTGTCTTGAAAAGCCTCTAGAAGAGAGATTGACAAAATTGTCACATTAGTTGTAGAAGCCGTTATAGATATGAGCTTTCTGATCCTCTATCATAAACTACTTTTTTACTTTCTGAGCAAGCTTTCTGAACTCCTCCTTCATGAAGCTAAGGTTGTTGATCAAATAGGCAGAAGAGATGACATGCCAGTTTTAAACTGGGTTTGATTTGATAATTTGAAATTCAAATTTCAAATTTCCTTCCCTTTCTTGTAGCATTCTTTGTTCCACACACAACCGTGAGCTTTCTAACGTGTACAACCAGTTCCTTGAAGAGTATTTGACTTTTTGATCTTTAATCAAATCTTCTTGGTGATGATTTCTTTGCGATTGTGATGATTGAGGACTAAGTAACACGTTACATATGGACATATTCTATTATCTTCATCTTGAGATGTCCCATGCTACTTTCTGAAGTCTGTTTCCTTGGTTTCTTGGCTTTTGGCTTGATTTCCTCTAGTCCTTAAGTATTTACATGTTCTTTGCACGAGATAATGATAACTTTGTTTTAAGCTTAATCTCTTCATACGAGATAAAACATGTTTGTACATGTGTAGTGAAATTATTCTCGATTCAAGTTTGTTTCTATGCTTTGTTCCATAAGTATGTATACATGCTTTGGTTGAAATAATATTCACTTTCTTTTTAGCTTACTCTCTTCTCATAAGATAAATCATGTTTGCATATGCAAATTAAAATACTATTCTTGCCATAAGTTTGTAACGTACTAATCGGATTTGACCTGTTATGCTTTGTCAAGAACTCAAAGGAGACATCAGTTGTTCTTTAAAGTATTTTCTTTGAATTGGTTTTGTTGTCATTCAAAACTTATAAGCACAAGGGTTCTGGAGCTAACAAAGTCCATTCGCCCACCGTTATTTTAGCCTGCCATGGTTTGTCAAGTCCATCATTTGAGACAATGAGGTTGGTCAAAGCCACAGCGATGACATCTGTGCTAACTTTCTCTATGCATAGGTCATACCTTTTGGTTTGCCATGGTCAGACTCTCTCGGTATTGTTCTTCACGCAGCAAACTTTATGGTTCATCAGTTTGGATTTTCTCAAGCCATCCCTGCACCCATAACATTCAACCCAGAAGAGCAAATTTGCTACTCAAAAGTATCTAGTCTAGAACGCTTGGCTATCCAACAATGAAGAGAGGAGGGGACTCTATTTCCTAATAAATGTTGAGCTAAGTTTTTACCCCAGCACTTTCTTTATCAAGTGGTGGCATGAATATTACAGCACCTATTACTTCGACATTGATGAAGTGCAATCATGAATTCTGATTGACTTTTCTAGCAATTTGCAATAGGGCCACAAAGAAAATACGGACCAAGGTAACAACCTTTATTTACTCAATTTTGACATTTCTCAATTGTCAATTACCTATTTAATATTTGCTTTCTTTAGGCAATGATGCTGAGGACCAAGGCCATTAAAGAAAATCTACCATTCTGAAAATCAGGAAACCAAAAGCCAAGAATGTATCGACCAAAGCAAGAGCATCAACTAAAGCTCCTAAGAGTCCAAAAGTTTCGAAGTCTACACTAATTACCTTCTCAATCTCACTCCTCGATTCCTTCCAATCCCATATTTGGCAAGGTATACATGCACCTATTCTGCTTTTTTTTTTTTAAACATATTATTGACAACATATCTGTAGTCCAATGTTGTTTAATAAGGGGAACCTTTTCTATCAAAGGTCGATCATATGACTTGGTCAAGGTCAACGATGAAGAAGAAGAAAGAGATTCTTCCAGTTCCCCAGTCTATAACAAGGTACATTTTATATACAAATATTCGCTATTGTAACATCCTCCAAAGTACAATGTTATTCTTAAGTCATGGCATTAGACTTAAGAGTTGTTACTTATAAATTATCGGACCTTTCTTAAATAACTATAGCAAATGCGATAAGATCGTGTAATAACTAGCATAGTTTGGTTAAAATATATAACACAGAAACACAACATTTATTGAATACATAGCTAAATACAAAAGGAAGCTCTTCTAAGAGCTTTAATACATATACGTTCTTTATTACATTTACATACATATAACTCCAACTAAGCACAGTAATTTAGAAACATCAACTATTAAACTACTGTAATCCTAAGTTCTTTCACGTAGCAGTTGCATCATTCTCTGGATTAACTTAGAAACGACACGGGAACACAAAACACATAGGGGTGAGAATTATACAACTCTCAGTAGGGTAACTCCCCAAAAACTCAACCATAATGTCATCATCATCGCCTCAACCACTTCGGTTTATTAAGAAAAGGTAATTAAGCATTACATAATAATGATTTGTTTTTAAAGTTCCAAATCATATTTTCGATGTGGGTTGTTTTTAATGATCAATCACTTAATTGACACATATCATAAGCTCAAACATATAGTTAATAATCCTAATCAAGAAATTAAATATGATATCAGTATACATATGCTAAACTCGGTGTATTATTCTCCTTTCAATGACATAGGAAAGACTTAGTGTATACTGGACGGGTATTTACTATGGATAACTCCACAATGAACAATTTATACCACATGGTATACAGTGTTTCACACCGCACAAGGGAAACAGACTGCTTATCAGGACTGAGCTCATTCCTATAGATGATCATTGGATTTACTTTCTCTAATTCTCACACAGATCTATTTCTAGCCAATATGACTACCGACTCATATTATTTCTAGGGAAGTTCATCTTTTTGCCTTCCCCTTTATCTCTAGGGAAGTTCCTTTTTTGCCTCCCCCTTTATCTTTGGGGAAGTTCCTCTTTTTGCCTTCCCCACATTCCACATAAGTCTTGTTTCTATTTTCTCCATATGTCAAAATATGCACAAGTGAAATTTATATATTCTCTTTTATCATATAACTGCATTATGTACTTTCTTTTCCCAAATGCATGCATAAGCCACATGTAGGCTTTCAATTGCAAGTAATTCTCATTTTTTCCTCATAAATCAATCTTTAAATTGTCAGCATGCATTCATACTCATCATACTTAAATCAAGAGTCATTATAGCATCAACTCAATACTTGAGTTCATTTTGGCACAAATACAGCATGTTGGCAGAATTCAAGCCTAAGGAATACGATTTATTTTGTCTATCAAACATCCATTGCAAGGGCTATAAAAATTCTCCAAGACATCTAAATGTGTCCACAAGGCCTAGTAAAATTTCAAAAAGAAAATCCTTTTCTAACTTAATTAACAAAATAAGACAATCTTGGTGGTCAGAAAGCACTCAGCCTCAGCTCAGAACCAAAATCTCATAATTTGTAACCCTAGCAAATGATTGAATAAAGTTAGAATAAAAATCATGGTTATAGTTTGAGATGTTATCAACACCCTGTAAAAATTTCAAAGGATAATTCAATCATTTGCTATGGTAAAAAAATTGGACAAATTCACAGCTTTAATTCCAAGAGTTCAGGCAGCATAGGTACCAGTTCAGTCCTAGATTTTTTTAAGGCAGTATACAATGAAATCGGAGCTCAAGAAAATTCATGGAACTAGCTAAGACGTTAGCTTCAACATATAATTTTTATAGCTCATAAAAATACCAGTAATTCACCCAGAAAATTCGTGATTATCTGCTGCCTAGAACAGAACTGAAAATCCAGCATGCATATTTCATCTTCTCTTTAGGAAAAATGATTTTTAACATCATCCAAACTCTCCACCAAAATGAATATATCAACATCCATATATCATCAACCAATATAACCAGAAATGCTAATTTAAATCAGTGACTGAAATAGAAAACAGATTAGAAGGAAAAGAGATTTGAAAACCCTGCTTTGGTATCAAATGAACCCTTGGCTCTAAGGTGCTCCAAGATTAATCGCTTCCACTTTAAAGCTCGCAAATCAATCACAAATCCTTCCTAAATCATTGAGATATTAGATAGCAAGGTAAGGATTGGTGAGGAATTAAGATTTTAATCGGTTAGATTTCTAGGGATTGGGGTATAGAACAAGTTTTGTGAAGTGAGTTTAGCATTTTAACAAATCTAGGCTATGAGTTTGGAGTTTGGAAACAAGTTTGCAAGGTTTATATGAAGAAGAAATGGAGTTTCTATAGTTTTAGATGCTAGCTGAACTTAGGGAGAAGAAAATAATAAAGTTAGGTGGTTTATATTTATCTTATACTATGTTTAAATCATTATTTTAATATAAATTCTATATTCTTTGACCAAGAAAATAAGATTAATGGCTGGGATTTGATCTTGTAATTCAAGATTAAATCCTAGCCTTACACTTGGCTCCAAAGAATAAACATTATCCTTTTACAAAGATTAAACTATCTTTCGGTGTTAGAAATCGCACACCGAAATTTTACCGAACAGGTTAAATACTGTACCTGGGTAATTAAATATTACCCAAAATTTAATTCTACATATAAAACTTCATTTCTAGCCTTAATCTTATAATTTCCCAATTTTGGACATCTCTGGGGCCCTATTCTAGGGTTTCAGCTGTCCCAAAAGGCCAGTGGACCATCCACAGGTTACTGTCAGATTTTTGAAATTAGGATTAGTAAAGCTTAAATTAATTTTTACGGTGTTACGTTACCACCTACCCTAAAAAGAAAATTCCTTTGAAAACAATTTCAAAAGATAAATTGTAACACCCTAGTTATTAACCAAATACACCTAGGTTGAATCTGATTAATGACTAGACTTTACTCCTTACTTTGGTTCCTTCTTCATAATTTGAAAATACTTAGTGAAATTACGAGCCATTTTTTTTTTAAAACACATATAATTGAAAACGTGAGCCGAGTACAACGTGAACGAGTAAGTGGAGTATAATAAGACGTTTAAGAATATATCACATCATATCACTTTGGCTCCATCATATAACATCCATAAACACATTATAGCATATATTTACATACAATAACCTCACTCAAAGGGTGGGTTATGTTCATACATCATTGTCTTATGCAAACCCATAAAAGAAAATACATAAGGAAATACATGCCCCTAAACTAGATAACTCTATAAGCCGGGAAGGTTATCCTAAAACTAGGGTGCATGATCACACATAAGTTTACTAAGAACCCTCTATGGCCACTGTCCTGGAAATGGGGGAATAAATCCGATCCACTGATGAGCTCCCTCGGGAGCGGACACACGAGATGCACCATGTTGGGGTCGCATGGACGGCCTTCTTGCTAACCTTGGCTGAACAACTGTTTCCTCACTACCCTCTCTTACACGTGTGGGAGTAGGAGCAGAGCTCTCAGAATATACATGAGTAGGAGTGTCCTCTGAAGGATCAGTTTGAGAATATCTCGTCTCGAACATACTGGAAATCCGTGGACAGCGAGATGAAGCGGGATAAGAACGTAACATCCTTTCATCAAGTGGACGTGCATGTTCGAAAACCATTTCATCGCCATAGGGAGAAGTAGGAGAAAATCGATAACTAGGGACAGGATGTGCAAAGGGACGACCTATGTAAATAAAAACACGAATCACAAGCACCTCCTTTCAAAATCATACGAGCGATGCACGAGATCATAGTGAAATTCCCAAGTAGGGGTATCAACGAACAGGACGAATGTCGCCATCTGAATCTGGAGACAATGATGGAAATAAAGAAAAGGGGAGTGAGAATCTTGCTAAAGAATTCTCAGTAAGGTACCTCCTTCTACAGTGTCATCATGAAAGTCCCCAGGAACCTCGGGATTATTCTAAAATAGTGAGCATGCAAAGATTCATTTTAAGTTCGGACAAATACTTAATCGAGGTTCGTCAATTTTTAATCATGTGTCTTATAATGCATCATAATCTTAACATGTCATATTTACAATGAACTTTTCCTTTATCATTACATCATTTTCCTCATCATCATTATCAAATAACATGCATAAAAGAACGTCATATAATATTAGCTACATGTGGACATAGTGCACATATTTCATTTCCTTAGGTGACTTAAAATCTTATCATCATCATTATTTTCCTTAGGCCACCCTATACTCCACCCTTTTGGGAGTAATTTAGGTTATGAGCTCATACTTTACTAGTCGTCACTAGCATATACTTATCCCTTTTGATAAGCTAAAGTCCCGACTCTACCCTTTTGAGAGAACGGGTTAGGGGCTAAAATCACCTTTTCACCACCTATAGTCTGATGGTTCCAAAGGATCATTTTCTTATAAGTTTAAGTCACCATTAAATCTTTGCATGTTATATCACAATAGAATTCATAAACATCATAACATTTTCTTATTTATAGTCTTAAACTAGAATAATATATATCAACTGTAATCATGCATATGGGAGATTCCCAGGACAGAGAGGTGGGTCATAATGGACACGCTTAAATACCAAGTCTTTCCTTAGCCAGAACCTTTCCAAATTACACTTTTACAATGATACACTTTCTTCTAGCAACAAAGGTAAATTTTACATAATAAAGAATATTTCATGTATAAGTCTCATTATTTGCAACAAAGAACTATAACATGCAAGCCAGAAATCATTCAATGATATCAAGTACTTAATAAGCATCCAATCCTTACATAGAATTATCAATTATAGAACTAATTAGTTACTAAACCAATTATGAATCATTCTCTTAACAATAAACCATAATTATCACACATTGATACTAAACTCAAATCAGTGGCCGAATCATGAACCTCATGCAATTACATAGAATCATATTTTAAGTGCATATAAAATACTAGTTCCTCGTAAAATCCTTGCAAAGCCTTAAAACTCATTTAGAAACTAGTTCTTTTGTCAAATTTGGGAGGATCTTCACAATTAAAATTCTCACTTAAGATAAAAGGAGTAAGTCTTGAGCTTTAGAGATTTAGGTGACATCTTAGAGTTATAAACATGCTATGCAACCTTATTTTAATCTTATCTTTATAAGGTGATAGCTTGGAATTATACACATGATATGCAATTCCATTTCTTTATCTTTAAGATTTAAGGTGATGACTTGAAAATTAAACATGATGCAAGAACTTGAAATATAAACATGATACAAGAAAGTGGAGCGGTAATCCGCACAGGACGATGAGGGAGAAGAGAATATTAAGAAACCGGAGCGGAAGTAGTCCGCACAGGACCAGTAGAGGGAGAAGAGAATATTAAGAAACCGGAGTGGCGGGAGTCCGCAGGACGATAAAGCGAGAAGAGAATTGTTATTACATCCTGTTAAGCTCCAATCTCAAGACTTTTTAAAGAATAAATTTTTTTAACTCCAATAATCATATTTCTTTGCTTGTGATACATGGGCAAGTCTTTGTGCTCTAGGATCTTTAGGTGATGGCATAAAATAAATATGTCATGCGTTGATTCTTTTAGCCATTATAAAATAAAGTGAGAGCATAAATTAAATATGAGATGCAACCTCTTTATTATCTTGAAAGATTAAGTGATAACTTGAAACATAAATATGAAATACAAGCTTGGAATTTAAACATGAGAAATGCAAGTTCATTTATTCATTCTTGAAAATTTAGTGATGACATAGAAGGTAAACATGGTTATGCAAAGCATAAACTTAATCATGGATGCAAATTCATTTTGTTTCTTTACTAGAGCTCCTTCAAGACTTTAAAAGAATTATAAATTCAACCCAATACATATCTTAACAAGAAATAAAACATAAAAGGAAATACATCTTTCAAGTTCTAAATTAAAAATCATTGTTTTAGCATCATAAAGCATTATTCTTTAAAGTTTTGCATCAAGTGGAATTTTCAAGCTTTAGAGGCCTAACTTGTGATGGATTTACAACCCACCCTCAAGGTCCTCATCATCAAGCCATCATCTTAGTTCCACCTAGGCCATATGGCCTGAATTGGTTAAAGAAAAAGAAGAAGAGGAAAACCAAAATGAAAAGCTAAGGTAAATTCATAATTTCATCATTTTGAGCTAAAAACACAACTCCTCAAAGCATAGAAATAAATTTAGAAACTACTCCCTACCTAATCTGAGTTGAAGAAGAGGAAGAGAACTTGATTTCTTGAAGTGAAATGACACAAAATCTCTTTGGAAAAAAGAAGAAAGAATTCAGCCAAAGAGGAGGAAGAAAGAAAGTTTTTGGTGCTCCTAAAAACTAGTTATGAACCAAGCATTCCAAGACCACTCAAGCAAGCCTATTTATAGAAGATTTTGAGGCTTCTAATTGGCCAAAATGAGGAGGTAGTTGTCAGAATTTTTCAGGAGAAAGAATGGAGGAAAAATCATTTTAGACAAAGTTGTATGAAATTAAGGAATTATGTCTCTTATGGTGACATTTTGGCATTTTGTTTTAGTGCAACTTTTGGAAATAATTCAGCTGCATAATGGCATCAATAATTTCGTGCATTACAGCCCAAAGAAGTGAAATTTGTGTGTTCCATGCATTATTTAGGTGTAGGCAAGGTATTCATGTAATATAGAAAATTTACGGTTAAGGGCTTAAGTGAATTAGTAAGCAATTTGGGTGTTTTTGAGCAATTTTGGGTTCTAATCAATCTAAATACATAATTTTGAATCTAGATTAATATTTAGAATTTAATAAGCTTTAATTTGAGCCTAATATTGCTTAGGTTTCAGATTATCTGAATCAAAAATCCCGAAATTCGCAAAACTGCCCAAAAACAGGGGCAAAATCGTACTTTCACTTAAAAACTGCCCGAGGCCACCCGAGCTTAACCAATGGTTAATCATGACTTAAAAACACATTTAAAAACATTTTAGTGAGGTTCGGGCTCAGTCGGCACGCACATCGGAGTTACAACAATGCGAGGCGTTTTGGTCATTTCGCGCGTCGGAACTCAAAATTGAGATCCTTCTGCTCTATTAACACACATAACACAAACAATCCCTTATCATTCTCAAAACATCCCCTTGAGAATATGTGGGGCCCACAATCCTCATTTTCTGAGTAAAATAACTTCAGGGACATTTTGGTCATTTTACACGTCTGAAATTGGGATTTGCGACTCTCGCATGAATCGCTCCTAACCTATCTTCTAATGTTATATTCCTTTATTAAGGATTGTTCGGCCTCAAATCTTATGTAATAATTACCTATGGTAATTCAGTAATTTCCAATGACAGTAAAAATTACAGTAAAAATTGGGGCGTTACATAAATTCATGAATCAAACAAGGAATTCACACATAATTCAAATAATTCAGTCAAATCCTAAACGTTCCTACCTAGGATCGGATTGTCAAATGGTGATGTCCCCTCAGCTATTAGTATGCTGGGGTGGTGGCTTTCCTGCAAGTTTTGGACACTTTTATGGACACTCCCTCATTATATGTCCTGGCTTTCCACAATGATAACATACATTCTGTCCAGCCAAGCAAGGTCTTCTCCCATGGTTCTTCCCACATTTTGGACAATCTTGTCTCGTGATTGATCGTTGTTGTGATTTATCCTCAGATAGATTAGGTTGAAACTGCTTCTTCTGGGGTGGAGCATCCTCATAATCTTGGTTTTCAAGTGCCAGCCTCTTCTTAGAATCATCTCTAGTAGATTTGGCAATTGCTAGCTTCTCATTGGATTCCTCTGCAAGTTGACACTCGTTCACTAGGATAGCAAAATCATTGATCTCTAAGAGACTCATGACTACTTGAATGTCCTCCCGTAGCCCCCTTTCATACTTCATGCACTTCCAAGCTTCATCAAGATTGTGCTGGTAATTAGTAGAAAAATGGCAAAGCCCCTCAAACTTGGTCGTGTACTCTGTTGCACTCCTAGATCCTTGCTTGAGTATCATGAACTCCAGCTCTGCTACATTCCGATTTAAGCTTTCCATTATCCATTTGGCCATTGTGGCTTGTGCTCTCATATCTGCAGCTATCTCACGGAGAGTATCCATCATGTCGTGCAATTCAGCATTCTTGCTCCTAGTGCGTTTACCGTTTGCCATTAGCTCCTGAACACACCAAACAAAGATATTGAGTTGATCAAGCTCAACACTATGCTAAGTGTGATAGCAACCAACAACAGCACCCTTAAACTGTCATGTATATCTAAACCCTATATCCTATCATATAGATAAGATTCAAGGCATTACTTATCTACACTTTGGAAACATAGCCAGTCCATTCCCCAAGGTCTTACTAGGATGAACTGCTCTGATACCATAATGTAACATCCTCCCAAATACAACGTCATCCTTAAGTCATGACATCAAACTTAAGAGTTGTTACTTATAAATTATCGGACTTTCTTAAATAACTATAGCAAATGCAATAAGATCATGTAATAATTAGCGTAATTTGGTTAAAATATATAACAGAGAAACACAACATTTATTGAATACATAGCTAAGTGCAAAAGGAAGCTCTTCTAAGAGCTTTAATACATATATGTTCTTTATTACATTTACATACATATAACTCCAACTAAGCAAAGTAATTGAAAGACATCAACTATTAAACTACTGTAATCCTGAGTTCTTTCACGTAGCAGCTGCATCATTCTCTGGATTAACTTGGAGATGACATGAGAACACAAAACATATAGGGGTGAGAATTATATAATTCTCAGTAGGGTAACTCCCTAAAAACTCAACCATAATGTCATTGTCATTGCCCCAGCCACTTCGGTTTATTAAGAAAAGGTGATCAAGCATTACATAACAATAATTGGTTTTTAAAGTTCCAAATCATATTTTCGAAGTGAGTTGTTTTTAATGATTAATCACTTAATGCACACGTATCAGAAAGCTCAAACATATAGTTAATAATCCTAATCAAGAAATTAAATATCATATGAGTATGCATATGCTAAATATAGTGAACTTATCTCAAAATGACTTGGTTTTACTTGTGGCCATAGAACTCAACTCGGTGCATTTTTCTCTTTTCATCGATATAGGAAAGACTTAGTGTATACCCGATGGGTATTTACCATGGATAACTCTACAATGAACAGTTATACCACATGGTATTTATAATGGTTCACACCACACAAGGGAAATAGACTGCTTATCAAGACTAAGCTCATTCCTATACATGATCATTAGATTTACTTCCTCCAATTCTCATACAGATCTATTCCTAGTCGATATATCTATCGACTTATATTATCTCTAGGGAAGTTCATCTTTTTGCCTTCCTCTTTCTCTCTAGGGAAGTTCCTCTTTTTGCCTTTCCTTTTACCTCTGGGCAAGTTCCTCTTTTTGCCTTCCCCTCATTCCATATAAGTCTTGTTTCTATTTTCTCCATATGTCAGAATATGCATGAGTGAAATTTATACATTCTCTTTTCTCATATAACTGCATCATGTACTTTCTTTTCTCAAATGCATGCATAAGCCACATGTAAGCTTTCAATCGCAAGTAATTCTCATTTTTACCTCATAAATCATTCTCTAAATTGTCTAGCATGCATTCATACTCATCATACTCAAATCAAGAGTCATTATCTCATCAACTTAATACTTGAGTTCATTTCGGCACAAATACAGCATGTTGGCAGAATTCATGCCAAAGGAATACATACGATTTATTTTGTCTATCAAACATCCATTGTAAGAGCTATAAAAATTCTCCAAGACACCTCAATGTGTCCACAAGGCCCTGTAAAAATTTCAAAAAGAAAATCCTTCTCTAACTTGTTTAACAAAATTGGACAAACTTGGTGGTCAGAAACCACTCAGCCTTAACTCAGAACCAAAATCTCATAATTTTTAACCTAAGCAAATGATTGAATAAAGTAAGAATAAAAATCACGATTATAGTTTGAGATGTTATCAATACCCTGCAAAAATGTTAAAGGATAATTCAACCATTTACTATGATAACAAAATCGGACAAATTCACAGCTTTAATTCCAAGAGTTCAGGCAGCATCGGTACCAGTTCAGCCCTAGATTTTTTAAGGCAGTATACATCGAAATCAGAGCTCAAGAAAATTCATGGAACTAGCTAAGACATTAGCTTCAACATATAATTTTTATAGCTCGAAAAAATACCAACAATTCACCCATAGAATTCGTGATTATCTGCTGTCTAGAATAGAACTAAAAAATCCAGCATGCATATTTCAACTTCTCTTTGGCAAAAATGGGTTTTAACATCACCCAAACTCTCCACCAAAATTAATACATCAACATCCATATATCATCAAACAATAAAACCAGAAATGCTAATTTAAATCAGTGACTGAAATAGAAAATAGATTAGAAGGAAAAGAGATTTGAAAACCCTGCTTTGGTATCAAATGAACCCTTGGCTCTAAGGTGCTCCAAGATTAATCGCTTCCACTTCAAAGCTCCCAAATCAACCATAAATCCTTCCTAAATCAGTGAGATATCAGATAGCAAGGTAAGGATTGGTGAGGAATTGAGATTTTAATCGGTTAGATTTGTAGGGATTGGGGTGTAGAACAAGTTTTGTGAAGGGAGTTTAGGGTTTTAACAAATTTGGGCTACGATTTTGGAAACAAGTTTGCAAGGTTTATTATGTGAAGAAGAAATGGAGTTTCTATAGTTTCAGATGCTGGCCAAACTTAGGGAGAAGAAAATAATGAAGTTAGGTGGTTTATATTTATCTTATACTATATGTAAATCATTATTTTAATATAAAGCCTATATTCTTTGACCAAGAAAATAAGATTAATGGCTAGGATTTGATCTTGTAATTCAAGATTAAATCCTAGCCTTACACTTGGCTCCAAAGAATAAACATTATCCTTTTACAAAGATTAAACTATCTTTCGGTGTTAGAAATCGCACACCGAAATTTTACCGAATAGGTTAAATACCGTACCTGGGTAATTAGATATTACCCAAAATTTAATTCTAAATATAAAACCTCATTTCTAACCTTAATCTTATAATTTCCCAATTTTGGACATCTCCGAAGCCTAATTATAGGGTTTTGGCTGTCCCAAAAGGCCAGTGGGGCCTAAAGGTTACTATTTATATTTTTTTTTTTTTGCAAATCCATTGGACTATCTTCATCATTGTTAAAACTGCCAGATTTTTGAAATTAGGATTAGTAAAGCTTAAATTAATTTTTAGGGTGTCACATTACCACCCATCTTAAAAAGAATTTTGCCCTCAAAATTCCTTTGAAAACAATTTCAAAAGACAAATTCATGAATCAAACAAGGAATTCATACATAATTCAAATAATTCAGTCAAATCCTAAACGTTCCTACCTAGGATCTGATTGTCAAATGGTGATGTCCCCTCAGCTATTAGCATGCTAGGGTTGTGGCTTTCCTGCAAGTTTTAAATACCTTTCCGGAAACTCCCTTATTATATGTCCTCACTTTCTACAGTGATAACATACATTCTGTCCAGCTGACCAAGGTCTTCCCTCATGGTTCTTCCCATATTTTGGACAATCTTGTCTCGTGATTGATAGCTGTTGTGGTTTATCCTTAGATAGATTAGGTTGAAACTGCTTCTTCTGGGGTGGAGCATCCTCATAATCTTGGTTTTTAGGCCCCAGCCTCTTCTTAGAATCATCCCTAGTAGATTTGGCAATTGCTAGCTTCTCATTGGATTCCTCTACAAGTCGACACTTGTTCACTAGGGTAGCAAAATCTTTGATCTCTAAGAGACTCATGACTGCTTGAATGTCCTCCCGTAGCCCTCCTTCATACTTCATGCACTTCCAAGCTTCATCAAGATTGCGCTGGTAATTAGTAGAAAATTGGCAAAGCCCCTCAAACTTGGTTGTGTACTCTGCTACACTCCTGGATCCTTGCTTGAGTATCATGAACTCCGGCTCTGCTACATTCCGATTTAAGCTTTACATTATCCATTTGGCCATTGTGGCTTGTGCTCTCATATCTGCAGCCATCTCATGGAGAGTATCCATCATGTCTTCCAGTTCAGCATTTTGGCTCCTAGTACGTCTACGGTTTGCCATTAGTTCCTGAACACACCAAACAAAGATATTGAGTTGATTAGGCTCAACACTATGCTAAGTGTGATAGCAACAAACAACAGCACCACTAGACTATCATGCATATCTAAACCCTATATCCTATCATATAGATAAGATTCAAGGCATGACTTATCTACGCTTTGGAAACATAGCCAGTCCATTCCCCAAGGTCCTACTAGGATGAACTGCTCTAATACCATAATGTAATATCCTCCCAAGTACAACGTCATCCTTAATTCATGACATCAGACTTGAGAGTTGTTACTTATAGATTATTGGACCTTTCTTAAATAACTATAGCAAATGGGATAAGATCGTGTAATAACTAGCGTAATTTGGTTAAAATATATAACACAGAAACACAACATTTATTGAATACATAGCTAAATACAAAAAGAAGCTCTTCTAAGAGCTTTAATACATATATGTTCTTTATTACATTTACATACATATAACTCCAACTAAGCACAGTAATTTAGAAACATCAACTATTAAATTACTGTAATCCTGAGTTCTTTCACTTAGTAACCACATCATTCTCTGGATTAACCTGGAGATGACACAGAAACACAAAACACATAGGGGTGAGAAAGGAATAGCATAAAAAGGTACAGGACAAAAATAAAAATCGATGATAAGATAACAAAGCGATAAAGGAAAATAAAGGAGATTAGGGTAAGAGAGAAAGGACACAAAGGATTTTATACTGGTTCGGCTAACATGCCTACATCTAGTACTCAACAACTGTTGAGGTTCCATTATAACAACAACTTTCTCAACCTGAGAAAGTAAAGATGGATAGTCTTTTCATTAGCCTGCCCAAGCTATTATCCAAGGATTTTAGAAATCACTTGTAATCAGGGATTTTGGGTAGTTCTACACTCGCTTCTCCAAGCTAACATGAGTAGTCTTGACTCTGGCCTCTCCAAGCTAACCCGTGACTGATAGACAACTCCTTCAACACATTGTTAGTAGTCTTTCCCCAGCCTCTCCAAGCCCAACTGAGTAGTCTTGACACTGGCCTCTACAAGCCTAACTGTGTGCAATAGCAACCTCTATTGACATGTTGAAAGTAGTCTTGCCCCTTCCTCTCCAAGCTGCGAGTAGTCTTTGACTAGCCTATCCAAGCTAAACCATGATAAGCAAGAACATCTTACTATCGCGTTACAAGTAGTTTTACTTTAGTTTCTCCAAATATTTCTCATCCTGATCACTAATGGGTCAAGGATACAAAGGTTAAGTGTTTGAGTTGCCACTTAAACTAAACTACACTCAAGTTTCCTTAAAGATGATACATTTTAAAAGGATCCTAGGAAAACTTGAAAACTTCCTTCTTCTATTTCTTCCATAAGAAGAATATAACACCCTTCCCACCATAAAGCTATGCTTAAGCCATAACCTTGTAATGAGTAGTTGTTACTTGTAACCTCTGCTTGATCTTATTGGAGCAAATATATTGTTACATATGAGTCTGCTTTTCGAGATAAACATAGAACGCTCTCTCTTTGAGTCACTAAATTTGAACATATATATTTTGTCAAAAACACATAATAGTAGTAATTGATGACCAATCAACAATATCCATAACTATATCAAATCCTTACCTTGGTTTACGCAGTAACCCTCTAGTCTAGGTAGGGTACTACTCAAAAGTCATTAAAAGAAAATAAAAAGAACTGATTAAATTCTCTATCATTGGTTCATCAAAAGGTCTGGACCATAATGCCAATACCAGCTAAGAATCTCCACAAAATAATCACTATCATCACAATCTATGTAAAAATATGATAACAGTAGGAATAAGAATCAAAGATTCCTAGTAGGAAAACACTAGTCTACTACATAGTGATACCTGACATAGTGTTAAAATAATTAAAGTATCTTCAATTCCCTTTAAAATAAATAATTTACTTATTTCCTTTCTTATTTAAAATAGTATTATGAGTACATTTATGCTTGAAAATAACATCATAGGATTTCTGATATACTTCTTATCTGATATATTGCCAATGATGTAACACCTCGTGTTACAACTTGATATAGTTCACTTGATGTAGTATCTCGTACTACATCCTAATATAGAACACAAATGCCTGCTATTCTCAATAATTAGTTTGCATGTGTTATTACTTCTTTGACATAATCTTATTAGTAAAGTTTAGGCTTGATAATATAACTCATGGGATTCTTCTGATATAATGTGTCATTGGGCAAGTTTCGTACTGTCCTAGGTCCTCTAGGACCCGCCCGTGTTGCTAGGAAGTCCCAAGATGCATGAAGGACCCATTATGTAGTAAAGTTACTGAACTGTCACTGCTATAGCAGTGGTCATAAGTGATGCAGCCAGGGAGCTTAAGTAGGCAAGACCACTATAGCAGTCATAGACCGCTATAGCGGTGTCAGAAGTGCTGGTACAGTGTGAAACGTGGTGTTTCACATAAGTAAGACCCATAACCCCTTTTAAATACTTCAAACTTGGGATTTTACTCCCAAAACTGAACCCTATAATCTCCAACTCTCTGCCATTCCTTTCTCAAACAAATCCACTCTAATCTTTCTTCCTTTCAAGAGATTAAAGGTAAGGTTTATGGGTTTTGTTGTTAAGTAGGGGTGCTTCCCTAATGTTGTTAGATTTATGTTTAAGTAATCTAGAGATTGTTGGAGACTAACCTTGTGTTTTGTGGCTCCAATGACAGACAATGGTGCCATTCCACCTTCCCGGAGCTCTGTTGGAGTTGATGTCACCATTCCCTCCCTTCAGGTGAGTGGGTTTGGAACCTATGGCCCATGTATTGGTCACTAGAGTTAATTTTCTCAAATTATATTATGGATGCATGATTTTAGAAAATATTTCAAGAGATTAGAGTTCCCGATTGGTTGTTATATTTGTCAAAATGATGAATTACAATTAGAGCATAAAATAATTATTGTTTAAATTCAAACTCATAGGACCATTATTGTTAAATGGTATTTACCAAAGAGCTAGTGTATGACAATGATTTAATTAGAGATTTTATAAAACTACTATGATGATTTCAAGAGAGAAACAATTATGAATTATAAAGATTATGCCTAGTGTAACACCCCGAATTTTCTATCTGAGAAAAAATAACTAAAATGCCCTTGAGGTCATTTTCCACCCGGAATTCGAGGATAGCCGACCCGGCGGTTCTCGAAGGGTCAACTCAATGTTTGAAAGGGATTAGATGGTTTTTGAATGGTTCTGAAAATGAAAATCTCATTTTTTGAGGTTTGGAGTCAAAATGACCAAAATACCCCTATAACGTTTTTACGCGGGTATAAATGTCGTTTGAGCCCGGAACTTTCCTAGAAGGTTTAAAATAATGTTTTTATGTGTTTAGTGACCTCTGTTTGAGTCCTGATGGTCCCAGGTAGTTTTTGTCTAAAATTATGATTTTGCCCCTAGAATAGTGTTTTTAAGCTTAATAATATGATTAAGCAAACCTAAGCAATATTAGGCTCTAATAGAAGATTAATTAATTTTAATAATTAATCTAGAGTCAAAATAATTTATTAAAGCTAATTAGAACCTAAGATTGCTTAGATTAAACTTAAATCTCTTTTTAAAACTCAAGATCCCAAGTCATGGAATCTTGAATAGTGTTTGAATAGTATTTTCTCACTCAAATTTCCCTAAATCAAGGAATTGTGTTGGCATTGGATTCCAAGTTAATGAGGTTGGAACTTCATTAATTTAAAAAGATCACCTCCTAATCTAGTCTTACAAGCCCTTAATTACCTACTTACTTACCTAAACACTTACTTACAAACTCCTAAATCCTAAGCCTAATCAAAGCTACACCTAAACACATTTCTAAACCATGATTAAATAAAAGATCTTCCTCCCCCATTACAAGGAGAAAATGGTGCCACCTCACCCTCCATTGTTCATCAAATGTTTGTTCATTCAAACGCTCAAAGAACCATGCCTACACCATACCTTGAACTATACCTAGCCTACCTCAAGCCATACCTTGGAATGACACTTTGTAAAAGATATTTTTTCTCCTCCATGGCCATGAATTTTGTGATTCTTCCTCCCCATTCACTCCTTCACATTTTGTTCTTCTATAAATACTTGTCTTGAGAGTACTTGGTCCATTTTTACTTATTTTGTGCATCAAAGTTTCAAAGAGAATTGTCCTAAGTTTCTTTTCTTCTCTAAGAGCTCAAAAGGTCTTTCTCATTCTCTTCTTCTTCATCTTCCTCCTCTACCACAAAGAACCACCACTTCTCAACCATACACAACCTTCTAAACACTTAGCCTTGCCTTTCTAAGGATCAAGTTCAAGAAACACAACTTTCTTCCTTTCTTTTTCCTCCTTGGCCAAATATACCATCAAGCTCCAAGGAAGATTTTCCTTTCATCCGCTTCTCAAGATCAAGTCCTTTTCATCTCCAAGAAAACATACCTTGGTAGGGAGTTGTTTTGATAATTATTTCTTTGCTTTGTTAAGCTTTATTCTTGGTGCTTTAATGCTTTACAAAATCGGTTTCTTCCATTCCTTTTCTTTTAACATTTCAGCCTTCATGGGCTTGTTGGTTTCTCATGATAGCTTGATGATGAGTGTCTCTAGATATGACTTGAGTTCACCACAATGAGATCTCTAAAGCTTGAAACTTAGTTTTGATATTAACATATTTTGGTTTTTCTTTTCCTTTTCTTTAACCTTGGTTTCAGTTTCCTTTTCTTTTTCTTTCTTTTTGGTTTTGACCCTTTTTCCTTTTCTTTATGGTTTTGTTTTCTTTTGAATCCATTTTCTTGAGCTTGATGATGATGTTCACACCATAAGGTTTCCTTGAAATCTTGGTACTTAGAACTCTAGAGCTTACTTTATCTTGATGAGACTAAGTTGGGATTAAGATGTTGGTTCTTTAAAGTCTTGTATGAGATCTTGTAATTATATAATAATGAACTTGCATTCATGTTTACTTTTTAAGTTCGTGCATTGCATATTTATGTTAAGCTTTGCATCCACGTTTAAGTTTCTTTGCCATTACCTAAAAACTTAAAGATTAAAACAAGAGCTTGCATTTTCATATCACTTAATAATTAATCTCAAAGCTCGCCTATTTTGGCCTTAAAGTTGATTGTTGTGGAGTCTAGACCACTAAAATAAAGAATTGGATTTGCATGCATGTTTACATTTCCTTGTCTAGCATATTTACTTTTTAAGTCATGACCTAAACTTTGAAGATAACAATGAAGTTGTATCTCGTATTTATTTTAAGCTCTCACTTTACTTTTCTAATGAAGAATAAAATAAAGTGCATAGCATGTTTAAATTCTTGTTATGACCTAAAAATTCTAGAGCTCAAAGGCTTGTCCCTTTTATCTCAAGAAAAAGTTAGATATGGAAGCATTCTCTTGAATGCATAATTTGGCCATATGATGATGATGAGCTTGGTGTGAGTTTCATCTAGTCACAAGTGCCAATAACCTATGTCTTAGGATTTTCTTAAGCATAGGTGAACTCAAAGAATGTTTCAAGCATGATTTTATGTTTTAAAGACCAACCATGGAAGATTTAAATTAGTTGCTGCCCTATTTATTTTATGATGATTTTGACATAATAAGTTGGTCTCCAAAGAGTTTTAGAAGTCCTAAAATGCTTCTAAAAAAAACTAGTGACTTATGTTTGTTGAAAATGAAATTCCATGCTTAATATGATGATGAATGAATTCGGTTCTGCCTTGATGATTTGCTTGCTGATTTATGATGTTTTTAACATGTTAGAATGTGTGAAATTATGATTAATTGATGCTAGAGTTGAACTATAAAGGTTAGGAAGAATAAGTAACTAAAAGGGATTAGAAATGAGAATTTTAGAGCACTTAGAAATTAAAATTTCAGATTCCGTTCCAGCATAATTATTCATAGTTAGAATGATTTATAATTAGTGTATATGAGTAAGAATCCCTCATAATTGGTTTAGAAATTAATTATAGCGCCTTAGGTGAAGACGGAACTTAGAAAGGGTCTAAGACGTAGTTTCTAGAACCCCGTAATTTATTGATATCAATTCTGCCCACATTTTATGATGCTGTCTAGATTTGTTTAGGATCATAAAAAGAAGTTAGAATCATTAGTCGTGAACCTATAGGTGCATAAAAGGTTAAAAACGGATAATAGGTTGGCTAGATTTCAAGTTTAATACCCGTAAGAGTCAAAGGCATGAAGCTTTGTGAGTTAAGTAACATAATGAAGTTCGCTAGTGTTGATGCATGTGCTATGAAGAACATGTTTATATGACTTTGATGGTTTATTTTGAATATGAAATTATGATTGAATGTACATACACTATATGTTTTGTGGCATAAAGCAAGTTTGGAAAAATTTGGTGTACAGCCGTTATGCTGTTAAATTTTCGCCAAACTTGAGGACTTGGAAAGTTTTTGTTTTAAAAGATATGAGATACATTCTGGGTGACACCAGTTTAGCGGAGCACGCCCAAGAACAAATGTGACATAGTACTGAGACGCATTCTGGGTGACACCTGTTTAGCCAAGCACCCCCAGGAACAAAACCGTGAGGGTATTGACATCGAGCTTGCTAAAGCGGGCAAATAAATGTGTACTAGACATCAGTAATTGTATTTCAAAGAAGGAAATGATATATTACCCCCTTTATTACCCCATATTAAATCTAGTGATGACTAGTTAGGATTGAGCTCATTCCTAGGTGATAGGTGAGATGTAGTTTGATGACTAGATTATCACCGGGGTCTGTGAGTTGGTTGGATTTTTGGTGAATATGCTAAGAGGGCGGTCTTTAAGAAAATGAACTTAAGAGTTTGACTTATGAAAAAGATGTCACATGAAAATTACTGTGCTTTTTTATTCCACGTATATGATTTATGTTTCTTTATGTTGTGCTCAAGTACTATGATTTTCATGTTAATGTGCATAAGGTATTGTCATGCATTCATCCAATATCTGTCGCATTCATGTCATTAAGACTCATACTAAAAGACACCCACTTCAGATAAATAGATTTGAAAAGTCTAAAACTAAACCTTATGCATGTACACCTTTTTCATAATTAAAACCGAAGTGGCTGGGGACGATGACGATGACACGTGTTAGAGTCGAAAATCCCTTCTGAGAATCTTGAATGAGTTTCTCATCCTTTTCTTTTCTTCCGTGTCGTCTCAAGACAAGGATAACAATGAGGTTTGTAACTTCTTCTAAGGCTCACGTTTAAGGGTTACACTAGCAAACGGAGCAGAGGGTCACTGCGGAAGCATAGATACTTTAGCTTTTGGGTTGATACTTATCTAACCTTGTAGGTGGATAAGGAACACTTCGTATATATGTGCATGTTTTGATTTGAATGATGGTACAATGATGCCAGTAATTTATATATCTATGAAGATGTGATGATATTATGTTGTTATGTATAATACTATATTTCATGATTATGTATGGCGTGATTACTTTTTCTTGTACATTATGGTTATGACGACTGTTAGGTTAGTGCGTGGCTCGCATTTTGTTTTCAAGTTTCAAAAAGAAAAATTTATTTGTATTTTCCACTAAGTATTTTAAAAAAGAAAGGTTTTAAAGAATGAGACTAAAAGAGTAATAGATTAACGGTTAACCTAAATACGTTCTAGGAGTATTGGGTTAAAAATTAGGATGTTACACCTAGAGAAATGCCATATCAGAGTTTTAGAGAGGATAATATGTTTATTGCATTAAAGGCTTAACGGTAGCTATAAAGAAATAGAATGCGAGTTAACGACAATTATTCCATTAACTTTGGTATACCAAGTCACCCTCACGGCCAGAGAAATTAGTAACGGGACCTAGTTAGGTGCTCTAGAGATTAGAGACTTTGTTATGCTATGGTTGGCATGCATAACTAGAGATTTTGTTATGTTACATGAATTGGGCATAAGCAGAGATTTCTATTTCTTTATTAGAGTACTGTGGTTTTATAATATTTCCAGGGAATATTGGTTTTGGAACTATTTTGTTTATTCCTATGCATATGATTTCAGAGTTATTGCATTAACTAGTTTGATGATTATTTATATATGGTTATGTACATTCTTTGGTTGTCCCATGAGAGGGCTATAGATGAGGACCTGCTTACTAAGTTTTAGATGAAACTCACCCCTCTTCCTTCCTCCATTGCAGGTGTTGTAGACACTGTAGGTTCTTCTTTTCCACCTCCACCCCTGCAGTAGAGATTTATTGGTTGGTGAGCTTCACTTGTGTGAAGTATTCTATCTTGCTTTTTGTTAGAGATAGAGTGCTCCAATTATATGATGGGTAAGGTCTTGGACCGTAGAGATTGATTAGCATTATTTTATCATGATTATTTTGTATTTACATGATTATAGATTTCATGTATATTTTGTGTAGAGAGCAACTCATATACTTTGAACCTCAGTGATATGTTTAGAGTTTGAGATGGAAATGATTGATTTTATTACATCGGAGATCTATGTTAAAGTTTGATTATGATTATGTTTTCCTACAACCAATGGTTTATTAGAGGGGAAATGATGTTTTATAAACATATTTATATTAAATTATGCATATAGAGAAACTCAGAGGCCACGAGTTTTACGTGGGAATGAGGATTCCTCATGTGCCGGTCACGTAACCAAATCGGGTCATGACATATATACTGTCAATGATGTAACGTCATCGCATTACAACCTGATATAGTTCACTAGATGGAGTACGTCTACTACATCTCATCTCAATAGCCTTGCTATTCTCAGTACATCCCTTTCTTCATAAAGATGTAACGTCATCACGATTACAAAACGATTTCTAATAATATTCTAGAAAATTTCTAGATCTCTCATTGTTTTTAAAGAACCAAAAATCTCTTCATTTACTTAATAAATCTCTTAAATACATTCAATCTATATACATGATTCTTATCTCTTACATCCCTTATATCTATCAAGTTCATTTACATAGGCATCTTTAAATATTTTCATATTTCACAAACATAATTTCAAACACATATCAAGGGTTTATCTAGCAAAATTAGTCAAACAATCACAAGCAATAAACATAGAATCTCTTCTACCTTTCTTCTAAGCTTTTTCTAAATATAGAATCTTTTCTACCTTTCTTCTAAGCTTTTGCTAAATCTTTCTCTAGCATTTTATCCTCTAATTCAAGCTTCAAACCCATTTTCCAGCACCCATATATGCTGCTATTTGGATAGATTTAAAGGGAAAAACAAGATTTTGGCTTGAGTTTGATGTAGAGAAAGTGTTCTTGAACTAGTTTATGTGTTTATCTAAGCATAGTCTTCAAGAATTTAGAGGTTTCATAGAGTTTCAAGAAGGAAAATATGAAGATAGTGAAAAAGGAAGAAACAAATGTGAAGGCTATTTTAGAGAAAAAGAATAAGACATTTTCTTTTTTAATTATATATAAATCAATAACTTGGAGAGAAAGCAGTTAGTGTAACTAGTTCAAGTGTTAAACTAAGAATGGAGTTCAAGATTTTGGTGAGTTTGTGGTGTTTGAGAATTGAAAATGGAGATGGAGAACAAGGGAGAGAAAGTGGCATGAAGAAGGCTGCTCAACAGAGAAGAAATGACATTTTGTTTTTCTTTTTCCTTTATATAATAAAACATACGTGGGGATAAAGTAATAGGTATTACTGTTTGCAGATCAATTTGCCTTGTTTCTGTATTAGAAATATCTATATATATATATATGACTATCCTGAGTAAAAATTATATCAGACCTAATAATATCTATTATTTACACCAATTTCAATGTTTCAGTGTACCAATTATTACCATTTCAGTGTATCGATTATTACCATTTCGATACCCGATTGATATAAAAGAAACTTTACGGAGTTAAAATATCTATTTACCCTTATTCTTCCTTTTATCTATGTCCATATATCAATTATAGGGTCTCATTCTATATCCTTTATTAAAATATTATTATATTGATTTTTAATAATATTAAATTAATTTTTTCATTTTTTTTACAAACTCCTTGTATTGTTGTGATTATAACTGTGTCTGTTGACATTTTCAAAATCTTTATAGATTATTCACAATTAATTATTTTACCACAAATAATACTAAAAAAATAGGTCGTTACAAAGAACATAAATCTAACTAAGAATATAAAAGGAAGATTTTCTTTTACACTTCAAGGATAAAACTAATTACATGATAAGGATTGAATATTCCAAGAAGTGGGAAGAGATTTTTATAGAGTTTCATCTCTTGAATCTTCAAATCTCTCTCAATATTTTTCAAGCTTAGCATCTCTTTATATAATGGTTTTTTTTTGTGACCATTGCTATAGATCAATTCTTCAAGTGAAACTTGTTGATCATCAGTTGTGTTTTGAAAGAAATGGCTAGAAAAGAGGTTGACAGAACTGTCATATCGGTTGTAGAAGCCATTGTAAATATGAGCTTTCTAATCTCCCATCAGAAACTACCTTTTTACTTTCTAAGTGAGCTTTCTAAACTTCTCCTTCATGAAGCTTGGGTCATTGATCAAAAAGGTAGAAAAGATGACGTACTAGTTTATAACTGAGTTTGACTTGATAATTTGAAAGTCAAATTTCAAATTTCCCTCCTTTTACTATAGCATTCTTTGCTTTACTCACAAGTGAGCTTTTTGATGTATGTAATCAGCGCTTGAAGAGTTATTTCGCTTTTAGATCTTCAATCATATCTTCTTGATAATGATTTATTTGCTATTGTGGTGATTGAAGATTAAGTAACATGTTGCATATGGACATATTCTGATATCTTCATCTTTAAAGTACTTTATGATGTCCTGTGCTACTTTCTGAAGTTTCTTTCCTTAGTTTCTTGGCTCTTGACTTGATTTCTTGTAATCCTTAAGCATTTACATGTTCTTTGCACGAGATAATGATCACTTCATTTTAGGCTTAATCTCTTCACTCGAGGTAAAACATGTTTGTACATGTGTAGTGAAATTATTTTTGATTCAAGTCTGTTTTTTTGCTTTCTTCCATAAGTATGTATACATGCTTTGCTTGAAATAATATTCGCTTTCTATTTGGCTCAATCTCTTCCCATATGATCAATCATGTTTGCACATGCAAAATGAAACATTATTCTTGCTTTAAATCTGTAACATACTAACCGGATCTGACCTGTTATACTTTGTCAAGAAACTCAATAGAGATATTAGTCGTTCTTCAAAGTATTTTCTTTGAATTGGTTTTATTGTCATTCAAAAAAAATGAGCGCAAGGGTTTTGGAGCTAACAATCTCCCCTTTTTTGATGATGACAAACCAATTTCAAGAAAATCTTTTGAAGAGATAATTGAAAGAAATATTGCAGAAATGAAAACAAGATGAGCATATTCTTCCAAGATATCAGAACAAGAGATTTTTAGGAAGTTCTTTTTCTTAAGGCATGATGTGAATCATAAAAACATTTTTAGCCTTAAGTGACACTTAATCAAGACTGTTGTTATTACGTTTAAAGCATACAATCGACTTAAGCGTACTTTCTAATCATGGTAAGAGTATATGTTAAGGAGAAAGATGGTTAAGCTATAGATAAACAACCAGCTTGATCATTTGTCAAAAGAAGGAAGTTTCTAAAGATCCTTATGCTTGAAAACTTAACAAGTAAAACTTGTGATACTTTATCCGTGCAAGATCCATTTTCAGCAAGTCTATCCAAAAAACACTTTGAAAAGAATGTTTAGAGATATATAAGAAAACGAAGCAGAACATTCATAATATTTGAAAAGCAAACTGAAACCTATCTAGTTTCTAATGCTCAGAGAAACCATAAGAGAGATAAGATCAATACATTGCTATCCAGGTTTCTAAAGCTCATATAGGGATCAATCCCTGAATTTACAAGAAGGAGCTTTTGAATTGAGCTATGAAACTTTTCACATAAGAAACAAATTATGAAGAATGTTGTTTTCGAAAATAGAAGATGAAAGGTCATTTTTTTTAAACAGGTTTTGTGAAAAAAAAAGAACACATTACTCTATGAGAGACTTCTAAAACTTGCTTACAAATCTTGGTCTTTTTATCATATGTAAATGTAGGTATATGAAGGCGAACAGAAACTATATATATATATATATATATATATATATATCTAGACTTTGATTAAGTTAAGCACAGAACTTTAGAAAAGCATATCCAAAGAGAGTAAGGATAAAGAAAAACAAATAAGTTCATCATGTGTATCAATACTCAGCTTATAAATCAGTATCAGAGTGACAACCCCTTTGTGCTCCTAAAGATACATGGCTAAGACTAATCACACAAGAAAATATAAACCAATTTCCAACGTATATGATCAAACATGACAAAGCATACATATTCAAGATAAGAGGCAAACATATGTCAGAGATATGTGTGATTAGCTGAGCTTAGATAGAGCATTTGATATGAATCAGAGCTTATTAAAAAAACAAAACATGAAGCATGATAAAAAATGCATCAAAACATATAAGATAAGATAGATATAAACAAGACACATTATAACTAAAGAAGATCATGATCAAAGAAACTTTTATAAACAAAAAAATGTTTAAAGATATACATAAAAAAATGCAAAACAATTCTCTGGGCTCCTCCTCAACATAACTCCCCCTGAGTCCTTAGTACATCCTTCATATCAGTATAGCTCCCCCTAAATCCTTAGGCATAGATTTTCTTCAAACTCAAACTTCTCCCTCTTTTAGCATCATAAAAAAGGAGGTGTGCTTAGAAATGCACGCTGCATCCACTGAAACATCTAGAGTTGAAGATCTTTCATTTGTCTCAATTGAGGGCCATGAGTAGCCAAAACAGCTTCAAAAGTATCATGTCAAGAGGAAATTTCTCTCAGATTCCTCAAGATGACTTGATAGTGTGAAGATGCCATTGAGGGTGGAGGTAGCAGATGGATAGGAGCAGGAGCAACTTTTGGGGATGGCGTTGAAAAATGTGTAAGAATATCAAGTGGTACCATTTCCCCTGATTAAGGCAATCCAAACTTAGAACCATCTTGAACAGCAGGTGGAGGTGATGAAGGTTGTTCAAGGGCCTTGGAGGAGTAGCAATGGTAGAAAATGAAATAGGAGGAGCAGGAAAAGGATTGGCAACAATAGCAACTATCATTTAGTTCGAGGAAGGAGCAGAAGCATTTTGTTCAGGAGCAGAGATAGTAATATCCTTCCCTAAAGAAGCTTTAGGAGGTTTAGCAATTTCTTCTTCCACTTGAGTGACGTGGATGCAAGGAGGAGGTTGAGGCATCATAAGTACAATTTCTATCTAAGGTTCAAATGGTTGTTCTTCAGATTCTTCCATAATTGGTTTCATATTGGAAAATACCTCATTGACAAAGAAGTGCAGTCCATCCATCTCTTTTTCTTTTGATTTTTGCTTTGGTTCTTCAGACTTCGACATGATTTCCAGGACTTGGTTAATAGTCATAAAGTCCTCAGAGACATCAAAAGCTAACTTATTTGAAACTATAGGGGTAGGACCAGAGGTATAACCATATTGTTGACCTATGGGTTGAGAGGGTAGCTCTTTGATAACCACAAAGGGTTCAAGAATAGAAATTGTCCTTCTACTACTTGAGCCCTAAATTCCTTCAGCTTCCAGTCTTTTTCTTGCATCTTCAAGCTTCCTTTTCTCTTGTAGAATCCTTTGCTCCTTAAGAAAGAGGTCGTCCTCCTCATCATCATCAGAAGGTTCTGCTTCCCTGATTGCTACAGCAACATATTCTGCTTCACTCATATCCTTCAGAATAAGAACAGTTCCTTGAACAGCTTTAGGTAGAGACCATGCCTTATTTTCTTGAATTTTCTTTCAAATAGGGAACTTGTTTAGTCTGATTTGAGGAAGCTCACTTTCTAAGGCTTCTCATTATGTCATGCTGTTGTTATGTTCTTGAAAGCATTTGTTTCTTGGTTGACTTGCTCTTCCCTTTTTAAAGAAGTCTCTTTCAAAGGATGTCTCTTCTTCTTTATTAGATCTATCTGAACTACTTTCAAAGAGAATGACGACTCTCCTAGCCTTTCTTTTCTTTTGACTTTTTTTTCCTTCCTCCTCTTGGTAGTCTTCTTTTTTGGTCTTGTTTCCTCAACCAGATGGCTTGACTTCTATGAGCTTATTTTTACAGGAAGTGACAGAGTCTTTTTTTTAGACTTGAAGGAGTTAAATGGTGTAGTCAGTTCCTGGAATGTACTCAAACTATTCTTCAGCAAGAGGGTACCAGAAGTATTGACAGACTTTTGTCAGCGGCATTCCATAGGGTATGGCTGCAGTTCTTCTCTTGTCTTTGATAGTGGCACTAAGCATGTAGTCCATTATCAGTTTAGGTAAGTTTACTTTTTGTTTGCTTATCAGATAGAAAATGTAACATCCTAATTTTTAACCCAATACTCTAGAACATAATTAGGTTAATCATTAGTCTGTTACGTCATAGCTTCCTTATTACTTTAAAATACTTAGCGGAAATACTGGTAAATTTTTTTTTGAAACATAAAAGCAAAGTGAGAGCCGCGCGACACGTTAATTACTAAAGCACGAAAGGTAATAAAGCAAGTATCGCATAGCAACATGACATAAGCAAATAAAGGCACATCATGATAACACTGAACTGCATATTTATATAATATATGAAATGCCCACTTGTATAGAGTGGGGCTTAGTTTGATACAACATGAACAATACAACTGAAAAAGAAATACAAGAGAAAGTGCAACGGAAACTATAAAAGCAACTCCCCTACCCAAGTGCAGCTAACGGGATGACCTCTAAGACAAAAGAAGGTTCACCCCTATCTAAGTGGTGTGTGCTCTACCCGGGTACTCCATCAGTCGTACGTCACCTCCTACTGACGTCCATCTCATAAGCGAGGCATATATCCGAGAAACTGGGCGAGCTCCTCGGGCATAAAGAGGCGGAACGGGGATCGAGAGTGACCCCTCCGATGTGGCCGCATCTCCGGTCGTCGTGCAAGCCGTGGTTGAGTCACGGTGTCCTCACTGCCCTCCCTCATCAGTGCTGGAGTGGGAGCAGAGCTCTCGCTATACGGATGGGTAGGCGGGTCCTCGGACGGGTCGGTCTCCGAGAAGCAGGTCCGAGGCACGTAATCGGGGTAGTCACGCATGGCTGAGGCGGCAGTATGCATGCGGAGCACTCTCTCGTTATGCGTACGCGTGCGCTCAAAAACCCGCTCGTCATCGCCGTAGGGTGCTGTCGGGGAGAAGCGATGGGTATGCACAGGGTGAGCGAAGAGACGTCCTACGGACATAAAGACTCGCACCGTGCACTGTCCCTCAAAATGATATGACTCGTGACTCGGGTCATAGTGCACCTCCCACGTCGGGGTGTCCACGAAAACCACGAACGTCGCCATCTGAAGATGTGACGGAAAGAAAGGGATAGAGGGAGTGAGAATCTTGCTAAAGAATCTCAGTAGGGTCTCCTACTACCTAGGTGTCATCATCTACGTCCTTAGGAACCTTGGGTTTAACAAACAAAATAAGTGAGCATGCGTTAAGTCCATTTTTAGGTTCTAAAACATAGTTTAGCCAAGGTCCGTTCATTTTAGCATGATTCTTAATGTCATGGATGCAAACATATTAAAGGATGTATGCATGGCTCTACTTAATACACGAACAATCATCATATCCTTAAGAACATCATAATAGTGGCATAAAGTGGCAACTAAATTCTCTTTGTGACATAATCATCATAACTTCCTCATAGGCCACCCTAAAAGACAAGCGCTCTGGGGGTGCTCGGCTGAACCGGTGTCACCCAAAACGTATCACATCTCTAAGTTATGAGCTCATACCTCAACTAGTCGTCACTAGTTCTTACTTATCAATCTCGATAAGCGTAACATAATCATAAACATAATCCCGACTTATCCAGTACGGGCTAGGGGGCATTTCTTGGGGGTGCTCGGCCGAACCGGTGTCACCCAAGAATTAATCTTAGTACCGATGTCACATGAGTTCTTTGGAGGTGCTCGGCCGAACCGATGTAATTTGAGAACTCATCTTAGTACCTCATAAAAAAATTTCATAGTTTTTCAAAAACTTTCTAAGTCCCGAATTTGTCAGAAATTTGGCGGCATAACTGCGGCATGCCGAATTTCTTCCAAATTCTTCTTTATGCCACATGAGTCAATCAAACATGCATCCTTTATCATAATTTCATGCATTCATATAATCATCCTCATACTTTCACAAGCAACATTAAAAGTTCGTTATGCACTTGGTCCTATGGTATTTTATGCTCTGACCCTTAAGGACCTTAAACTTGTGATGTAGTTAACCTATTATCTCCTATCAAACTTTTATGCACCTAAGCGTTCTCTCTTATCAAAACTTATCATTTATTTATGCTCTCAATTAAATCTGAACATCACCATTCCTTAGGGGCAGCATTATAAACTTATGATTACGGGGTTCTAGAACTTGCGTTTTAGACCCTTTCTTGGTTCTGTCTTCACCTAAGGCACTATAAGTTAAACCTAAACCACTTATGAGTCATTCCTATATCAAAGAACTAATTATAAACCATGTTATCTAAATTATAAGGTTGCTGGACAGATTCTAAGAATTAAATGTTCTAAGAGTTCTAGAATTGCGGTTTTACGATTTTCTAGTTACTAGTTTCTCTATCGGTGCCAAAATTCATTCCTTTTTCAAATGTAACCAAATTTTTCAAGATTAATCAATCCTAATCTGATTTTATTCCCATTAAAACAGTTTGGGCAGTGTCCATAAATAAATGGGTTAAAACTATGCTAAATCTTGACTTTACAGTTTTTCTAGAAAGCTAGTTTCTCTTTTAACATGCTTAGATGTGTTCCTACCTCATCACACATAACTTTCACACATCATAACATCATCATACAGCAGCAAACCCATCATGGAAGGACCAGAATATTAAATCCCAAAAAGATACATAACTTGATATCTTTAAACACATAAGTTGCTAGTTTCTCTTGGAATCATTTTTCAAGATTTCTAAAACTCTTTTGCAAACTATTTTATTTCGTGAAAGAGACTAAAAACAATCTTAGGTCAGTGACCACTTAATCCCTCCTTCAAAAGAGTTGAATTCTTAGAACCTTATTGGTCTTGAACTCAAACAAATTCATGAAATTTAAAAGGATTCTTAAAACTTGACATATTGGCCCTTGAAGCTAGATGAAACTCATTCCAAGTCCTTCATCACTACAAGGCCGAAAATTATGCATTCAAAGAGTGCTCCCTCATTAAACTTTAACTTGAGATAAAGTGGGCAAGTCTTTGAGCTCTAAGATCTTTTAAGTGATGACATAATTTAAACGTGCTATGCATTTCATTTTTATTCTTCATTACAAATTAAAGTAAGAGCTTAAAGTAAACGTGCAAGACTTGAATATAAAAATGCAAGGCTTAAAATAAATATGCAAGACTTGGAATATAAATATGCAAGGCTTGAAATATAAATATGCAAGTTCATTTCTTTATTTTAGTGCTCTAGGCCCAACAACAATCGACTTTAAGGCCGAAATAGAAAGGCTTTGAGATTTAGTTAGGTGATAGTGCAAACCTCATTTTAAGTCTTTACGTTCTTTAGTGATGAAAGGTAAATATGCTAGATAAGAATATAAATATGAGATGCACTCCATTCTTTAGCCTTTAATCTTTAAGCGATGGCTTGGAAATTAAATATGAGTGCAAAGCTCAAATTAAACATGCAATGCATAAGCTTGAATTTAAATATGAATGCTAGTTCATTTTATGTCTTATTAGAGCTCATACAAGACTTTAAAGGAATCTCAAACCTCAACCCAAACTTATCATGACAAGACAAAGTAAAAACAAGAGTGAACCTCAAGGGTCCTTTAAAACACAAGGTTTCTTTGCTTGGAATGTAAACATAAATAACATTTTTATTAAAACTCAAGCTCTAGAGGCGTCATTGTGATGAACACATAGTCATCATCTAGAAGCTCCCATCATCAAGCCATTGTGAACTCCCTTGGCCAATATGGCTGAAAATATGAAGGAAGAAAAGGAAAAGGAACCGAAAACTTTTTAGAAGAAAAAGAAACATTTGAAACTCTAGAGACCATGATCTTGATGATGCATTAACACCAACAACATGAGTCCTCATCACGGAGTTCATGTGACCATTTTAAAATATCATCAAGGTGAGAGGTTTCAAAGTTCAAGAAGAAAGACAAAGAAAACATCTTTAACTTAAGAACAAAGATCAAGCTTTAGAGATTGTCCAAGTGATGAACATTATCATCATGGAACCTCATCATCAAGCTCTCATTGCTTTGATTCCCAAGGGCTCATGGCTGAAACAAGGAGGAGAAGAAAAAGAAAGGAAGTTCTTGAAAGGATTCAAGAGAAACTAAGACACATAAAGGAATTAAGAACTTTAAATGAAAGAACTCTTGAAAGAAAATCCCTACCTAGTGATTAAGAGGTTGGAATGAGAGAAGAGGATGAAGAACTTGAAGAACTTGAAGACTTGAACTTGAGAGAAAAAGGAAGCTTTGAAGTGTTTCTTTGAAAACTTACACTTTGCAAATGAACCCAAAATGATACAAGTTCACCCAAGCAAGCTATTTATAGAGAAATGAAACAAATGAAGGGTGCATGGAGGGAGAGGAGCTTCGGCTGTAACATCCTAATTTTTAACCCAATACTCTAGAACAAATTTAGGTTGATCATTAGTCTGTTACTTCATAGTTCTCATTTAACTTTGAATTACTTAGCGGAAAATACGGGTAATTTTTTTTTTGAAATAAAAGTGAGAGCCGCGTAATGCGATAAGCGGTAAACCATGTATGGTAAATAAATGTCTCACAACATCATAACATAAAGCACAACATGAACATCACTGAATGTCATCTTATATATATATAACTTGCCCACTTATAAGTGTGGGTCTTAATTTAGTACAAGGGAAATGCATAAAAGAAAGTACAACATAAGCATAAACATAATCTACTCCCCTACCCGAGTGCACCTAATAGGATAACCTCTAAACAAAAGAAGGTTTATCCCCATCTAAGTGGTGTGTGCTCTAACCGGGTACTCCATCGGTCGATCGTCACCTCCTACTGACGTCCGTCTCGTGAACGAGGCAAGTATCCGGGAAACTGTACGAGCTCCTCAGGCGTAAAGAGGCGGAACGGGGATCGAGAGTGACCCCCGTGGTGTGGCCGCACCTCCGGTCGTCGTACAAGTTGGGGCTGAGTCACGGTATCCTCACTGCCCTCCCTCATCAATGGTGGAGAGGGGGCAGAGCTCTCACTATACGGATGAGTAGGCGGAAGTAGGTCCGGGGCACGTAATCGAGATAGTCTCGCATGGCTAAGGCGGCGGTGTGCATGCGGAGCACTCCCTCGTCATGCGTCTGGCGCCGCGCTCAAAAACCGCTCGTCGTCGCCATAGGGTGCAGTCGGGGAGAAGCGATGGGTGTGCACGGGATGAGCGAAGGGGCGTCCTATGAACATGAAAACCCGCACCGTGCACTGCCCCTCAAAATGGTATGACCCATGAGCCGGGTCATAGTGCACCTCCCATGTCGGGGTGTCCACGAACACTACGAACGTCGCCATCTGAAGACGTGACGGAAAGAAAGAGATAGAGGGAGTGAGAATCTTGCTAAAGAATCTCAGTAGGGCCTCCTACTACCTAGGTGTCATCATCTACGTCCTCAGGAACCTTGGGTTTATTTATACAAAATGACTGAGCATGTATTAAGTTCATTTTAAACTTAAAAATATATTTTAGCCAAGGTCCATTCATTTTAGGATGATCTTAATGTCATGAATGCAACATAATGGAAAATGTATGCATGGCACTACCTAATGCACATACATAAAACATAACATCAAGCATCATCATTCTTGGTGGCATAAAGTGGCAATAGTAACATTCATATGGGACAAAACTTAGTGACATAATCATAATCATGAAACTTCTCTTCCTCATGGGCCACCCTAAAAGACAATCGAACTGGCGGTGCTCGGCCGAACCGGTGTCACTTAACGTGTCATACATCTAGGTTATGAGCTCATACCTTAACTAGTCGTCACTAGTTCTTACTTACCACTTAACGATAAGCGTATCATAAATCATAAATCCCGACTATCTGAGTACGGGTTAGGGGGCAATTCTCTTAGGGGTGCTCGGCCGAACCGGTGTCACCTAAGAGTGTAAAATGGTACCGATGTCACATGAGTTCTATGGAGGTGCTCGGCCGAACCGGTGTCATCCTAGAACCCATCTTAGTACCTTAATTTTCAAAATCTCTTTAAGTCCCCAAATTTGTCGAAAATTCGGCGGCACAACGGTCATTACATCGAATTTCCTTCCAAATTTGCTTTATGCCACATAAACATATAACCTCATAAATAACATCATCATCATTAGCATACTTCATGCATCATCATAAAACATCCAAACGCTTACCCTTACGGTAGCTTATGCTTTGACCCTTACGGGTCTTAATCTTGAGATATAGTTTTCTACATCCGTCGTTCATATTTTAAGCACCTAAGGCTCATAATTACACATCATTCATAATCCTCTCATTTTACTTTTAAATCTGAATGGCATAGGGTGGAAATCCTAACATGTGAATACGGGGTTCTAGAACTTACGTTTTAGACCCTTTCTTGGTTCCGTTTTCGCCGAAGGCGCTATGGATTAAATCTAAACCAATTATGAGGAATTCCTATGCTTAAGGACTAATTATTAATCATGTTTACCATGTTGTAAGGGTGCTGGACAGAATCCAGAAAATTAAATGTTCTAAGAGTTCTACATTTGCATTCTTATGGTTTTCTAGTTACTAGTTTCCCCATAGGTGCTAGAATTCAATTCTAACTCAAATGATACCAAGTTTTTCATGTCTAAACAATCTAAATCTGATTATGTCCCCATTAAAACAGTTTGGAAAAGTTCCATAAACAAATGGGTCAAAACTGTGTTAAATTCTAGCTTTACGGTATTTCTAGTTAGCTAGTTTCTTACCTATCATGCATAGGATCGCTTCTACATCATCATATGATATTTTCACACATTCCAACACATCAAAACATCATCATACAGCATCACACTCATCACATCAGAATCGAAAACATTTGACTTAAATGAGAGAGTTAATTTGACATTTCTAGGTACATGAGTTAACTAGTTTCTCTTGGAATCAATCTAGAACTTCTAAAACTCTTTGCAAAACATTTTAATTCATCAAAAGGCTAAGAGAAGCCTTAGGTCACTGACCAAAACATATTCCATCCTCTAAAAGATAATAAAATCACAACTTGTGATGACATAACCTTATAAAGATTGTAAAGCTTTAGGGAAAACTTAAAACATAGACTTTTGGTCCTAGTAGCTAGATGAAAACTCATTGCAAGTCCATCATCACTACTTGGCCGAAATTATGCATTCAAGGAATGCATTCACATTAAACTTTAACTTGGAATGAAATGGGCAAGTCTTTGAGCTCTAGGTTCTTAAGTTACGACATAAACTAAACGTGCTCATGCTTTTCATTTTTAATCTTGCTTACAAAGTAAAGCGATGACTTAAATTTAAATATGCAAGGCATAAACTTAAACGTGCAAGCTTGAAAGTAAATATGCGAGGCATAAACTTAAACGTGCAAGCTTGAAGGTAAATATGCATGGTTCAATTCTTTATTTTAGTGCTCTTGGCCCAACAACAATCGACTTTAAGGCCGAAATAGATAGGCATTCGAGAAATTAATTAGGTGATAATGCAAGTTCAATTCTTTATTTTAGTGCTCTAGGCCCAACAACAATCGACTTTAAGGCCGAAATAGAAAGGCTTCGAGAATTAAATTAAGTGATGATACAAGTTTCATTTTAATCTTTATGTTCTTAAGTGGTAGCTAGAAAGTAAAGGTGCATAACAAGAATGTAAACATGAGTGCAAGCATAAGATAAATTATGCAAGTTCATTTTATCTCTCTAGAGCTCTTAACAAGACTTTAAAGGAACTTAAACCATAACCCAAACTCATCCAACAAGGTAAAGTCAAGCTTAGAGTTCTTGAAACTCAACATAATATTTTTAGGAAATCAAACCATGAAGCTTAGAAAATTAAGGAAATGGCTGAAATCTTCAAGAAGAAAAAGGAACATTTTAGAACTCTAGAGTTCATGATCTTGATGATACATTAACACCAACATCATGAGTCCTCATCATTGAGTTCATAGAGCCATATTAAAACATCATCAAAGCTAAAGTTCTCAAGAGTTCAAGAAAGGAAAAACTAGAAACATTTTTGCTCAAGAACAAAGATCAAGCTCTAGAGTTTGTTTCAAGTGATGAACATCATCATGAAACTCTCATCATCAAGCTCTCATTCCTTCATTCCCAAAGGCCCATGGCCGAAACATAAAGAGGAAGAAGGAGAAGAAAAGAAGTTCTAAAAGGAACCAAGAGGAACTATGAACATCAAGCTTAAAACAAGAACTTTAAAGAAAGGAATACATGAAAGAAAATCCCTACTTGGTGTGATGAACTTGAAGATGGAAGAAGAAGATGAAGATGATGAAGAACTTTGAAGAGCTTGAAGAACACTAGAACTTTGAGAGAAAAGAAAAGCTTTGAGTGTTTCCTAAACTTAGCAAATGATCTAAAAGTGGTGCAAGCTCCTCAAGGCATTCTATTTATAGAGAAATGAAACAAATGGAGGGTGCTCATGGGTGAAGAGGTTTCAGCCATGAGGGTGCAGATTGGAGGCTTTCCATGAGTTCCATGAGGTGAGATAATGTGCTCTTGAGGTATGGTGAGGTATGGTTCAAAGCATGGTGAGGTATGGTTCAAGGTATGGCTCAAGCATGGCTCTTTGAGTGAGAAAACAATTCAATATGTGTGGTAATTGGAGAGAGATGGCCGAATATGCATCAGCCCATGGGGAGGATTAGTTTGCATTTTAATTGTGGTTTAGAGTTGTGTTTAGGTGTATCTTTGATTATGCTTAAGATTAGGAATTTGTAAGAAAGTGTTTAGGTAAGGTAAATAGGTAATTAAGGTGGCCTAGACATAATTAAGGAGTGGTCTTGCACCATTAGAGAGTTAAATCCTCAATTTAGAGTCTAAACAACTCTAGACACATTTCCTTGATTTAAGGAATTGGAGAGAGAAAACACTATTCAAGATTCCAAGACTAGGAGTCTTGAGTTCTAAAAAGGGATTTAAGTTTAATCTAAGCAATTTTAGGTTCTAATTAACTTTAATAAATTATTTTGACTCTAGATTAATGAGGGAAATAAATTAATCTTCGTTTAGAGCCTAATATTGCTTAGGTTTGCTTAATTACGTCATTGAGCTCAAAAGCACTATTCTAGGGGCAAAATCGTAATTTTGCACTAAAACTGCCCGGGACCATCGGGACTTGAACAGAGACCTCTAGACACATGAAAACATGTTTTTAAACCTCTGGGGAAAGTTCCGGGCTCAAACAGCACCTTTACCCGCGTAAAAACGCTATAGGGGTATTTTGGTCATTTTGACTAAAGCTGAAAGCAAATTTTCGCTTCCGAAAGCATTCAAGGGCCATTTAATCCCCTTCAAACATTGAGTTGACCCTTTGAGGACGACCGAGTTGGTTACCCTCGAGTTCAGGTCAGGAAATGACCTCAGGGGCATTTTGGTCATTTCCCTCGGACAGAGAAATCAGGGTGTTACATTACTCCCCTCCTTAAAAAGAATTTCGCCCTCGAAATTCGTTACCTTGGAAAAGCTCGGGATACTTGTCTTGCATTTCTGACTCTAGCTCCCATGTGAATTCTTCGGACTTGTCGCGTCCCCATGCTACTTTTACCAAAGGAACAGACTTGTTCCTCAGCTGCTTGACTCATGGTCCACGATTCTCGTAGGGGGAAGATTGAAAGTTAGGTCGTCCCTTAACTGAACATGCTCTGGCTCTAAAACGTGGCTAGGGTCGGACTCATACTTCCTTAACTGAGAGACGTGAAAGACATCATGAAGATTTGAAAGATTAGGGGGTAAGGCTATTTTGTAGGCAACTGTTCCTATCCTTTGAAGAATTTGGAAAGGACCAAGGAATCGGGGGCTCAACTTTTTGACTTTCATGGCTCTCCCTATGCCTGTAGTGGGGGTAATCCTAAGGAACACATGTTCTCCCTCTTCGAACTCCAAGGGCTTGCGCCGCTTATCCGCATAGCTCTTTTGTCTACTTTGAGCAAAGTGAGCATCCTATCCGGATCCTCTTGATTTGTTCCGCGTCTCCTCACTACATCGGGTCCTATTATGGTTTGTTCTCCGGACTCATACCAACATAAGGGTGATTGGCACTTCCTCCCATACAATGCCTCGTACGGTGCCATACCGATGCTCGTGTGATAACTGTTGTTATACGCAAACTCGATCAAAGGCAAGTACTTATCCCAACTTCCCCTTTGGTCTAACACACAGGCTCTTAGCATATCCTCTAGGGTTTGGATCGTCCTTCGGATTGTCCGTCTGTTTGTGGGTGGTAAGCAGTGCTTAAGCATAGCTTTGAACCAAACGCCTTTTGAAAGGCTCCCCAAAAACGCGACGTAAACCGCGGATCTCTATCCGAGATTATCGTCGACGGTACTCCATGCAATCTTACGATCTCTTGGATGTATAACTGTGCCAATTTATCTAAAGAGTACGTCACTCTAATAGGTAGAAAGTGTGCCGACTTGGTTAGTCGATCCACTATCACCCAAATAGCATCATGGCCAGCTTGGGTCTTAGGCAATCCTGTCACGAAATCCATAGATATGCATTCCCACTTCCACTCGGGGATTGACAGGGGTTGCAACAAACCTGAAGGTTTTTGGTGCTCGATTTTCACTTTTTGACATACCAAGCACTTGCTAACCCAGGCGACTACATCCTTCTTCATTCCGGGCCACCAAAACATCTTCTTCAAGTCTTGGTACATCTTGGTGACACTGGGATGAATGGTGAAATAGCTTTTGTGAGCCTCCTCCAAGATCTTTTCTCGGAGGTCACCATCTTGGGGTACGCAGATCCTTCCCTCAAATCTCCATATCCAATCCTCGCCTCTTTCGAAACCTTTCAACTTTCCCGCCTTAACAGCATCTGTGATTTCTTCGAACTCCTCATTTTCTCGTTGTGCTAACATGATTCTTTGCTTAAATCCACTCGTTACACTAAGATAGCATATTTTTATCCCTCTATCGGTTACTGACATCCCTAGATTCATATCCCTAAACTTCTCTATCAACTCAACTTCTTTGATCATCATGTGGGACAGGTGTAACGACTTTCGGCTCAAGGCATCGGCGACTACATTAGCCTTGCCGGGGTGGTAACTTAAATCGAAATCGTAGTCTTTGAGGAATTCCATCCACCTTCTTTGCCTCATGTTTAACTTCTTTTGATCAAAGAGGTACTTGAGACTCTTATGATCGGAGAAAACTTCAAACCTTACACCATACAGATGGTGTCTCCACATCTTTAAGGCAAACACTACGGCGGCTAATTCTAGGTCATGGGTGGGGTAGTTAGCCTCGTGAGGCTTGAGTTGTCGAGATGCATAGGCTACCACTTGCCTATTTTGCATCAACACACACCCTAGTCCTTTGTTCGAAGCATCACAATATACCTCGAAGGGTACATTGGGGCTAGGTAAGACTAAGACTGGGGTCGTGGTTAACCTTTCCTTAAGCTCTTGAAAACTCTTCTCACATTCGGGGCTCCACTCAAACGGGGCATTCTTCCTAGTGAGCTTGGTCAAGGGTAGGGCTAACTGGGAAAATCCTTTGATAAACCTACGGTAGTAGCCTGCTAAGCCCAAAAAGCTCTGTATTTCTGTTACGGTGGTCGGTCTATCCCAATTCATTACGGCTTCTACCTTACTAGGATCAACGGCTATGCCTCCTTTTGACACAACGTGCCCTAAAAACTTGACCTCCTCCAACCAAAATTCACACTTAGAGAGTTTTGCATACAGCTTTTTCTCCCTCAAAATCTCCAAAACTATCCTCAAATGACGCTCATGTTCCTCGTGGGTCTTCGAATAGATGAGTATATCATCTATGAAAATGACCACGAACTGATCTAAATAGGGTCTAAAGATCCTATTCATGTAATCCATACTGCAGGAGCATTTGTCAACCCAAAAGACATCACCGCGAACTCGAAGTGTCCATACCGAGTTCTAAAGGCGGTCTTTGGTGTATCTTGATCTCTCACTCTAATTTGGTGGTATCCTGACCTTAGGTCGATCTTGGAAAACACTACCGCTCCTCTCAATTGGTCCATGAGATCATCAATCCTAGGCAAAGGGTATTTGTTTTTCACTGTCACACGATTTAATTGCCTATAATCTATGCACAACCTCATACTCTCGTCCTTCTTTTTCACAAACAAGACCGGGGCTCCCCATGGTGAAGCACTAGGTCTTATAAAGCTTTTCTCTAAAAGTTCCTCAAGTTGGGTTTTAAGCTCGGCTAGTTCTAGGGGTGACATTCTATAGGGGGCAATGGAGATTGGTCCCGCTCCAGGAACCAACTCAATGGAGAACTCCACTTCTCGCTCGGGAGGGAACTCGGGTATATCTTCCGGAAATACCCCGGGATAGTCTCTCATTATAGGTATATTCTCTAAATTCTACTCAAAGTGTACTTCGCTAGCGGCTAGGAGAACATATCCCTTAGTCTTTTTCCCACTACAGTGGACCTCTACGGCATTGAGATAGAGTTTCAAAGGTTGACTTATTTCACTAGGGGGAGAAGGAAAGATAACTGTTTTGGTGTCACAGTCTAACAATACACGGTTGGCGTGAAGCCAATCCATGCCAAGAACTACTCCTATACCTTTCATGGGTAAACAAATTAAATCCACAAAATATGATCTATTTTCTGTGGTGAGGTGACAATTTAGGCAACAATAACAAGTATTCACAGGATGATTTGTGGGGGTAGAGACAATAAGATCAAAAGGAAGTTTGGAAGTTTTCAAATTTAGAGCCTCGACACTAGCATAAGAAATAAAAGAATGTGTTGCTCCAGAGTCATAAAGTACAGTTAAGGTCCTACCATCTATTTCGCACTTACCTTCTATGAGACCGTTGGATGTGTCCGCTTCGTCTACATTGAGGGTGAAGACCCTCCCTTGGTGTTGCGGCCTAGGGTTACGATTCTTGGCCCTCCGTTGTTGCATCTATTGGCGTAGTGGCCGGCTTCCCACACTTGAAGCACACGCTTTTGTCCAGCTAGGCAGGCGATTGCCATGATCTTTCCCGACTTTGGGGGCATAGTATTGCCGGTGTAGGCCTAGCAAAGGTGGCGGGGGCTCCTTGGGGCGTCTTGTTCTTAATCCCACTTGATCCTCCTTGGTTGTTTCGGGGGCCGCTCGACCCTCCTTGTCAGTTGTTGTTGTTGTTGTTGCGGTTGTTGTTGTTGTTCTGGAATTGTGGTCGGTATGGTTGCTTGGGTTGTTGGTGGAAGGGGGTTCTTTGTTGTTGTTGTGGTCTGAACTGGTTGGTTTGGTAGGGATTATAGTGATTTCGGGATTGGTTTGGATATTGGGGCTTGAATTTTGGGGCTTGAGGTGCTAGCCCCTTGTTCCGTCTTGCCTTTGCGGCATTGATTTTCTTTTGTCCCTCTTCCATGATCCGGCACTTGTTGACTAGGGTTGGGAAGTCCCTAATCTCCATGTGCGCCACAGCATAGTTGAGTTCTGCCGTTAGTCCGGCCTCATATTTGACGCACTTCTATACCTCATCGGGGTTTCCTTGAAACACCCTAGAGAACTTGATTAGCTCCTCGAATTTCGCCGTGTACTGGGCGACAGTGGACCCTCCTTGGGTCAGTTGCATGAACTCAATGTCCTTTGCGTTCCTCACAGACTCCGGGAAGTACTTCTCATAGAAGTAGGTCTTGAATAGCTCCCAGTTGACAGCGGTACCAGAAGCTTCCAGCAGTCTTCGGGTGCCAGTCCACCAGAACTCGGCATCCGACTCCATCATATAAGCAGCGAAGGTGACCCTTTGCTCCTCTGAGCAAGCCACCATGGAGTAGATCTTCTCCATGTTTTTGATCCACTCATCAGCTTGGTCGGGGTCCATGGCTCCTCGGAAGGTTGGCGGGTTCGCCTTGCGAAACTCACCAAACCTTGCTTGCTCGATCATTTCGGCAGTAGGGGGAGCACGTACGGTGTTCCCTTGTTGGTTCATCCTCTCGAACATTCGTTCCATGGCCCTAGCCATGTCACGAAGAGCAGCAGTAGTAGCATCGTTTCGGTCCCCCTCGGTCGGGGTCCTAGGTTGCCTCCTTGGTGCCATTGGTTCCTAAACACACGAGACAATAAACACTGAGGTGATCAGGCTCAATATTCCATGTAAAATGAGCTAGTTACCATGGCACACGCAAGTCGACAAGGGTCATGCACTCCTATCCTATAGCTTATCTCTAACTAAGCACTACGCATGACATAGCTATCGTACTACGCTTTAGAAAGCATAGTCAGTCCAATCCTCAGGCTCCATGAGAATCGAACTGCTCTGATACCATAATGTAACATCCTAAATTTTAACCCAATACTCTAGAACATATTTAGGTTAATCATTAGTTTGTTACTTCATAGTTCTCATTTAACTTTGAATTACTTAGCGGAAAATACGGGTAATTTTTTTTTTGAAATAAAAGTGAGAGCCGCGTAATGCGATAAGCGGTAAACCATGTATGGTAAATAAATGTCTCACAACATCATAACATAAAGCACAACATGAACATCACTGAATGTCATCTTATATATATATAACTTGCCCACTTATAAGTGTGGGTCTTAATTTAGTACAAGGGAAATGCATAAAAGAAAGTACAACATAAGCATAAACATAATCTACTCCCCTACCCGAGTGCACCTAATAGGATAACCTCTAAACAAAAGAAGGTTTATCCCCATCTAAGTGGTGTGTGCTCTAACCGGGTACTCCATCGGTCGATCGTCACCTCCTACTGACGTCCGTCTCGTGAACGAGGCAAGTATCCGGGAAACTGTACGAGCTCCTCAGGCGTAAAGAGGCGGAACGGGGATCGAGAGTGACCCCCGCGGTGTGGCCGCACCTCCGGTCATCGTACAAGTCGGGGCTGAGTCACGGTATCCTCACTGCCCTCCCTCATCAATGGTGGAGAGAGGGCAGAGCTCTCACTATACGGATGAGTAGGCAGGTCCTCGGACGGGTCGGTCTCCGAGAAGTAGGTCCGGGGCACGTAATCGAGATAGTCTCGCATGGCTAAGGCGGCGGTGTGCATGCGGAGCACTCGCCACGCCAGCACGCCGCATGCTCAAAACCCGCCGCCGCCGCCATAGGGTGCGGTCGGGAGAAGCGATGGGTGTGCACGGATGAGCGGGCGGGCGTCCTATGAACATGAAAACCCGCACCGCACCGCCTCAAAATGGTATGACCCGTGAGCCGGGTCATAGTGCACCTCCCATGTCGAGGTGTCCACGAACACTACGAACGTCGCCATCTGAAGACGTGACGGAAAGAAAGAGATAGAGGGAGTGAGAATCTTGCTAAAGAATCTCAGTAGGGCCTCCTACTACCTAGGTGTCATCATCTACGCCCTCGGAACCTTGGGTTTATTTATACAAAATGATCGAGCATGTATTAAGTTCATTTTAAACTTAAAAATATATTTTAGCCAAGGTCCATTCATTTTAGGATGATCTTAATGTCATGAATGCAACATAATGGAAAATGTATGCATGGCACTACCTAATGCACATACATAAAACATAACATCAAGCATCATCATTCTTGGTGGCATAAAGTGGCAATAGTAACATTCATATGGGACAAAACTTAGTGACATAATCATAATCATGAAACTTCTCTTCCTCATGGGCCACCCTAAAAGACAATCGAATGGGGTGCTCGGCCGAACCAGTGTCACCCGTAACGTGTCATACATCTAGGTTATGAGCTCATACCTTAACTAGTCGTCACTAGTTCTTACTTACCACTTAACGATAAGCGTATCATAAATCATAAATCCCGACTATCTGAGTACGGGTTAGGGGGCAATTCTCTTAGGGGTGCTCGGCCGAACCGGTGTCACCTAAGAGTGTAAAATGGTACCGATGTCACATGAGTTCTATGGAGGTGCTCGGCCGAACCGGTGTCATCCTAGAACCCATCTTAGTACCTTAATTTTCAAAATCTCTTTAAGTCCCCAAATTTGTCGAAAATTCAAGGCACAACGGTCATTACACCGAATTTCCTTCCAAATTTGCTTTATGCCACATAAACATATAACCTCATAAATAACATCATCATCATTAGCATACTTCATGCATCATCATAAAACATCCAAACGCTTACCCTTACGGTAGCTTATGCTTTGACCCTTACGGGTCTTAATCTTGAGATATAGTTTTCTACATCCGCTGCTCATATTTTAAGCACCTAAGGCTCATAATTACACATCATTCATAATCCTCTCATTTTACTTTTAAATCTGAATGGCATAGGGTGGAAATCCTAACATGTGAATACGGGGTTCTAGAACTTACGTTTTAGACCCTTTCTTGGTTCCGCTACTAAGGCGCTATGGATTAAATCTAAACCAATTATGAGGAATTCCTATGCTTAAGGACTAATTATTAATCATGTTTACCATGTTGTAAGGGTGCTGGACAGAATCCAGAAAATTAAATGTTCTAAGAGTTCTACATTTGTATTCTTATGGTTTTCTAGTTACTAGTTTCCCCATAGGTGCTAGAATTCAATTCTAACTCAAATGATACCAAGTTTTTCATGTCTAAACAATCTAAATCTGATTATGTCCCCATTAAAACAGTTTGGAAAAGTTCCATAAACAAATGGGTCAAAACTGTGTTAAATTCTAGCTTTACGGTATTTCTAGTTAGCTAGTTTCTTACCTATCATGCATAGGATCGCTTCTACATCATCATATGATATTTTCACACATTCCAACACATCAAAACATCATCATACAGCATCACACTCATCACATCAGAATCGAAAACATTTGACTTAAATGAGAGAGTTAATTTGACATTTCTAGGTACATGAGTTAACTAGTTTCTCTTGGAATCAATCTAGAACTTCTAAAACTCTTTGCAAAACATTTTAATTCATCAAAAGGCTAAGAGAAGCCTTAGGTCACTGACCAAAACATATTCCATCCTCTAAAAGATAATAAAATCACAACTTGTGATGACATAACCTTATAAAGATTGTAAAGCTTTAGGGAAAACTTAAAACATAGACTTTTGGTCCTAGTAGCTAGATGAAAACTCATTGCAAGTCCATCATCACTACTTGGCCGAAATTATGCATTCAAGGAATGCATTCACATTAAACTTTAACTTTGAATGAAATGGGCAAGTCTTTGAGCTCTAGGTTCTTAAGTTACGACATAAACTAAACGTGCTCATGCTTTTCATTTTTAATCTTGCTTACAAAGTAAACCGATGACTTAAATTTAAATATGCAAGGCATAAACTTAAACGTGCAAGCTTGAAAGTAAATATGCGAGGCATAAACTTAAACGTGCAAGCTTGAAGGTAAATATGCATGGTTCAATTCTTTATTTTAGTGCTCTTGGCCCAACAACAATCGACTTTAAGGCCGAAATAGATAGGCATTCGAGAAATTAATTAGGTGATAATGCAAGTTCAATTCTTTATTTTAGTGCTCTAGGCCCAACAACAATCGACTTTAAGGCCGAAATAGAAAGGCTTCGAGAATTAAATTAAGTGATGATACAAGTTTCATTTTAATCTTTATGTTCTTAAGTGATAGCTAGAAAGTAAAGGTGCATAACAAGAATGTAAACATGAGTGCAAGCATAAGATAAATTATGCAAGTTCATTTTATCTCTCTAGAGCTCTTAACAAGACTTTAAAGGAACTTAAACCATAACCCAAACTCATCCAACAAGGTAAAGTCAAGCTTAGAGTTCTTGAAACTCAACATAATATTTTTAGGAAATCAAACCATGAAACTTAGAAAATTAAGGAAATGGCTGAAATCTTCAAGAAGAAAAAGGAACATTTTAGAACTCTAGAGTTCATGATCTTGATGATACATTAACACCAACATCATGAGTCCTCATCATTGAGTTCATAGAGCCATATTAAAACATCATCAAAGCTAAAGTTCTCAAGAGTTCAAGAAAGGAAAAACTAGAAACATTTTTGCTCAAGAACAAAGATCAAGCTCTAGAGTTTGTTTCAAGTGATGAACATCATCATGAAACTCTCATCATCAAGCTCTCATTCCTTCATTCCCAAAGGCCCATGGCCGAAACATAAAGAGGAAGAAGGAGAAGAAAAGAAGTTCTAAAAGGAACCAAGAGGAACTATGAACATCAAGCTTAAAACAAGAACTTTAAAGAAAGGAATACATGAAAGAAAATCCCTACTTGGTGTGATGAACTTGAAGATGGAAGAAGAAGATGAAGATGATGAAGAACTTTGAAGAGCTTGAAGAACACTAGAACTTTGAGAGAAAAGAAAAGCTTTGAGTGTTTCCTAAACTTAGCAAATGATCTAAAAGTGGTGCAAGCTCCTCAAGGCATTCTATTTATAGAGAAATGAAACAAATGGAGGGTGCTCATGGGTGAAGAGGTTTCAGCCATGAGGGTGCAGATTGGAGGCTTTCCATGAGTTCCATGAGGTGAGATAATGTGCTCTTGAGGTATGGTGAGGTATGGTTCAAAGCATGGTGAGGTATGGTTCAAGGTATGGCTCAAGCATGGCTCTTTGAGTGAGAAAACAATTCAATATGTGTGGTAATTGGAGAGAGATGGCCGAATATGCATCAGCCCATGGGGAGGATTAGTTTGCATTTTAATTGTGGTTTAGAGTTGTGTTTAGGTGTATCTTTGATTATGCTTAAGATTAGGAATTTGTAAGAAAGTGTTTAGGTAAGGTAAATAGGTAATTAAGGTGGCCTAGACATAATTAAGGAGTGGTCTTGCACCATTAGAGAGTTAAATCCTCAATTTAGAGTCTAAACAACTCTAGACACATTTCCTTGATTTAAGGAATTGGAGAGAGAAAACACTATTCAAGATTCCAAGACTAGGAGTCTTGAGTTCTAAAAAGGGATTTAAGTTTAATCTAAGCAATTTTAGGTTCTAATTAACTTTAATAAATTATTTTGACTCTAGATTAATGAGGGAAATAAATTAATCTTCGTTTAGAGCCTAATATTGCTTAGGTTTGCTTAATTACGTCATTGAGCTCAAAAGCACTATTCTAGGGGCAAAATCGTAATTTTGCACTAAAACTGCCCGGGACCATCGGGACTTGAACAGAGACCTCTAGACACATGAAAACATGTTTTTAAACCTCTGGGGAAAGTTCCGGGCTCAAACAGCACCTTTACCCGCGTAAAAACGCTATAGGGGTATTTTGGTCATTTTGACTAAATCATGAAAACGAAATTTTCGCTTCCGAAAGCATTCAAGGGCCATTTAATCCCCTTCAAACATTGAGTTGACCCTTTGAGGACGACCGAGTTGGTTACCCTCGAGTTCAGGTCAGGAAATGACCTCAGGGGCATTTTGGTCATTTCCCTCGGACAGAGAAATCAGGGTGTTACATCGGCCATCAGCATGGAGGGAGCCCATGAGTTCCATGAGGTGAGATACTGTGGTCTTGAGGCATGGTGAGGTATGGTTCAAAGTATGGTGAGGTATGGTTCAGGGTATGGCCTCAAGCATGGTTCTTTGAGTGAGAAACAATTCAACATGTGTGGTAAAAGAGAGAGAGGTGGCCGAAATGCATCAGCCATGGGGGGAGGGTTTCTTGCATTTTAATTGTGGTTTAGAGTTGTGTTTAGGTGTATCTTTGATTAGGATTAAGGTTAGGAGTTTGTAAGAAAGTGTTTAGGTGAGAAAATGGGTAATTAAGGTTGTCAAGACATAATTAAAGAGTGTTCTTGCATCATTAGTGAATTATAAATTCATTTTAGTATATAAACAATTCTAGACACATTTCCTTGATTTAAGGAATTGGAGAGAGAAAACACTATTCAAGATTCCAAGAGTGAAATCTTGAGTTTAGAAAAGAGATTTAAATCTAATCTAAGCAATCTTAGGTTCTAATTAATTTTAATAATTTATTTTGACTCTAGATTAATTATGGAAATTAATTAATTTTCATTTAGAGCCTAATATTGCCTAGGTTTGCTTAATCACATCGTTAAGCTCAAAAGCATTATTCTAGGGGCAAAATCGTAATTTTGCACTAAAACTGCCCGAGACTGCCGGGACTCAAACAGATGTTTTAAAACGTGTAAAAACATGGGTTTGAACCTCTAGGGAAAGTTTCGGGCTCAAACGGCACCTTTACCCGCGTAAAACGCTATAGGGGTATTTTGGTCATTTTGACTAAATCATGAAAATGAGATTTTCGCCTCTGGAACCACTCAAGGGTCATTCAATCCCCTTCAAACATTGAGTTGGCCCTTCGAGGACTGCCGGGTCGGCCATCCTCAAATTCCGGGCCGGAAATGACCTCAGGGGCATTTTGGTCATTTTCCACTCAGACAGAAAATCGGGGCGTTACAGAAAACTAACATATAGTCCATTACTATTAGAACATCAGTTCTTCCTCTCCTAGGAAAAATAGTGAATTGAACAATAAAGAATAGTTTTCTTACCCCAGAGCTAAGTAGGTAGTGGTGATATTACCAGGTTTATTATCTTGTGGAATCCGTGAGGCATTTTGATACCTCCTCAGTACTCATCCCAAGAGAGTTTGCTCAGTCTTCACAGGCAAGACAAGTGACTCCAACATTAGGCGCCCTGATAACGGCTGCCAAGTCTGACAGTTCAATTTCCATGAAAACATTTCTAATTACAGTGGAGAATGTGGTCTGGTTCTTTCCTTTTAGACAGCTATAGAAGGCAGTTACCATTCCTAAAAAGACTCTATCTGAGATATCCAGAAAGTATTCCCATCCTTGTAAGGAAAATACTTCCCTAAGAATCTGAACTTGGTTCGATAAGGCATTGCTTAGCCTTTTTCCAGGAGCAATGGTCATTCGGGAGAAATCTTCTTCATATGCCTCCTGCATATGTGGTTCATTATACATGAGAAAAGCTCCTCGTCTTGAAGTATCTTTTTCTATCTCTCATCGTTTAGCCATAAGGAAGGTTCACAAAAGAGAAGGAAGGTGAGTTAGCGTTTGATAAAGCAGGAGAGAGAGAGAGAGTAGAAGAGATGAGAAAAGCGATAATAGAACAAAAACAGTTGCAGAAGCTGTGGAATGTGATGATGTAGAAAGGATTTTAAAAGACGGATGGTTAAAGAATGGTTTAGTGTTTGAGGTTAGGAGGATGAGAGAAGGAAACTTGTTTCAGAAGATGAAGGTAAAGGTGAAGATGAAACGTGAGGGTTTAAAGGGATGTGACATGGCTGAAGGTGAGGCGATGTGGAGAGAGAAACTCTGACATAGTGGGTAAGAAAATCCCATTTTTTCTTCCTTCTTTCAAAAAGAGATTCTTTTGACCCTTGATTCATACTTTCTGAAGGAGTTGCTTTCTGAAGCTTCGTTGTTTACTTTCTGACCCTAGATGAACTTCCATAGCTTATCCCAGGTTCTTCTTTTTGCTATGAGTTCAATGTCTTCATAAAAACATCATGCTCTGACCTTTTTTTTGACCCAACAAACTTCTTATGAACCCATAGTCTTCTTTCTAGTTAATTTGTCTTCAAACTGAGAAAATGATTCCTTTCTCATATGCAAACTAATACATCATACTTCATAGAGAACTGTGGCCTTGCAAACTGACTTCTGAGATGTATAATGGTAGACCTAATCTTGCATACTGATATATTATAGTCTTCAGGAGGATGTGTATATTGATGACTGCTTGAACTTCAGAGAAGAGTATATAGAGACCACCCAGAGAGTTTTTTATGCAGGAATGCTTATGCAAAAACAAATGCTTAATAACTTTTCAAAGATAGAAACAGCCAAGAGATCCTCAGTTATAGACATTGTGAATACATCTTGATACAAGATCTTTAGTAGACACGTCTATTTACTAAGCATCCTTATTTTGTAAGCAAATGGAAGTTTTTCATAAACAGGCTTGAAAAGGAAGTGCTGATCGAGATCTTGTAAGGATAAAAAGCATAGAGAAGTACAAGAGGATTAGAAGACAACTTACCTTAAGAAATGGTCTTGCACTTGATTCCTTATCCACAACATCTGTGTTCAATGAACTTGCCATGCCTTTGGCCATTCCTCTTTGATTTTTTCTCCTTGAATGTATATACTTGCTTTGATGATATCAGATTTATCCAGATGGACCTAGATTTTTTTCTCAGTAATGCCTTGAGCGTGATGGTTAGATGTTGCTTTTTTCTTGAGCTTGGATAGCACATTCAACATAGCTTCCACCAAACTTTGACAGCTCAAATTTTTTTAAACAGATATCGATAGCATGGTGGTGATGAAAGCAGGATTAATAAGTATCCAAGGAATGACTTGATTTTCATAACCTTGGGAATACTTTTAGAATTCTGACAACAGAAGATAATTTTTAAAGATTGAACTATCATGAAGTTACAGTGCATCCAAATCATTTAGCTTTTGTGTCTTCTTCAAACAGCTCCTATTGTTTATCAGCAAAAATTTCTTTCTAATTATCTTGAATGGTCCAAGCATAATTTTTTGAAAGACTGAGGTTCTGGAGCTCATTTTCTGAAGCTTCTAGCTTTCATCTGCTGGCTTTCTGGAGATGCCTTAAGATAGAAAATCTCAGGATATTCATCAGCATAAGTAAGATTATCAGCAAAGTCTTTTTTAAGCTTTTTCTTTATCATTATCATGAAAGATCCTTGAAAAGATTAACTTTTAGGAATTGTAACAACACTTAGAACTAGAGTTTGATATCTGGATGGATCAACATCAGAGTACTTCTTTTGATGTTTTAGGTGTAACATCCTCCCAAGTACAACATCATCCTTAAGTCATGGCATCAGACTTGAGAGTTGTTACTTATAAATTACCAGACCTTTCTTAAATAACTATAGCAAATGCAATAAGATCGTGTAATAACTAGCGTAATTTGGTTAAATTATATAACAAAGAAACACAACATTTATTGAATACATAGCTAAGTACAAAAGGAAGCTCTTCTAAGAGTTTTGATACATATACATTCTCTATTACATTTACATACATATAACTCTAACTAAGTATAGTAAATTAAAAACATCAACTATTAAACTACTGTAATCCTGAGTTCTTTCATGCAGTAGCCGCATCATTATCTGGATTAACCTGGAGACGACACGGGAACAAAAAACACATAGGGGTGAGAATTATACAATTCTCAGTAGGGCAACTCCCTAAAAACTCACTCATAATATCATCGTCATCGCCCTAGCCACTACGGTTTATTAGAAAAAGGTGATCATGCATCTTATAACAATAGTCCATTTTTAAAGTTCCAAATCACATTTTCAAAGTGGGTAGCTTTTAATAATCAGTCACTTAATACATATACTGCCCAATGTTCAAACCAATATGCAAGTGCATATGATAAATGCCAAAATCTTTAAGAAATCATTTTCACTTGTTCCGGATAATATCAAAAGGAATTCTCTAGTTTTCTCTTGTGGCCATAGAACTTAATTGAGTGCATTTTTCTCTTTTCATTGACATAGGAAAGACTTAGTTTATACCCAATGGGTATCTGTCGTGGACAACTCCATAATAGATAGTTTATGCCAAATGGTATTTATAATAGATCACACCATACAAGAGAAATAGTCTGCTTATTAGGAGTGAGCTCATTCTCATATGTGATCATCGAACTTCATTTTTTTCCATTTCCAAATCACACACGGTTTTACTCCTAGCCGATACGTCTATTGACTCATAATATCTCAGGGAAAGTTCCTCTTTTTACCTTCCCCTTAATTCAATCTAAGTCTTGTTTTTGTTTTCTCCATATGTTAGAATAGGCACACTCAGTATTTTGAGAAAGTTCCTACCTTTGCCTTCCCCTCATTCAATCTAAGTCTTGTTTCTATTTTCTTCATATGTCAGAACATGCACAATTAAAGTTCGTATATTCTCTTTTGCCACATATACATATCATTCACTGTTCTTTTCCAAATGCATGCATGAGGCACATATATGCATTCATTCATAATATGATTTCAATCATGCCTCAAACCATTCCTTAAAGTCACTAGCATGCATTCATATATGTCATACTTGAACCCAATGTCATTATTTCATCAACTTAAAGCATCAATTCATTTTCAAAACAATGGCAGATTTCACATATCTATAGCACAAATTATTTTTCATTTCAAACCATGAAATCCAAGGCAATAAAAATTATCCAAGACACTTCAATGTGTCCCAAGGTCGTCTAAAAATTTTGGGTTTAAAAGAGTTCTCTAAGTTTGATAACAAAATTCAACAAATTAGGAGGCTAGAAACCCCCTATTTACAGCCAACAGCCAAAGTTCCAATCTTATTACCCTACCAAATGATCATATCAAATCATACAAAAATTCATGGTTGGACTTCAACATGTCCTCAATATCCTGTAGAAATTTCAATGGAAAAATAAATCATTTGATATGGTAACAAAATTAGACAAACTCAGAGCTTCAGAATTGGCTGTCTAGACAACTCAAGAATATTCTTGGTTTTTGATTTTTATAAAATAGTAAAACTCAATTTTAGGACCCAAGAAAAGTCATGAAGTTGCCTTAAGATGTTAGCTTCAACATATAATTTTTATAGCTCATGAAAACATCTACAAATACATAAGACAATTTGTGACTCATAACCTACCAGTGCAAATTTGAGAATTCCAGCACATGATCCAAAACTTGATTTGCCAAAATGGGTTTTCTAACATCATCCAAACACTCCACCAAAATTAATACATCAATATCCATATATCATCAACCAACAAAACTAAAAATTTCATACCAAGGCCAATCAGAAACATTGAGAATAAATTTTGAAAGAAGAGGCCAAAGAAAACCCTACTTTGATGGCTTTATGGATCTTGGCTGCAAAGGATGCTCCAAGATTGATTTTGCTTACTTCAAGGCCACCAAATCAGCACCAATCCCTTCCCTAATTAGTGATGCATGAGATACGAAGGTGAGGATTGATGAGGAATTGAAATTCCAACCGGTTAGTTTGATAGATTATGAGGAGTAGAACAAGTTTTGTGAAAGGATCTTGGTGTTTTAGTGACTCTAAGTTAGAGTTTTTGAAGCTTAAAGCTTGTTAATGGAGGGCTGTGTTTCTAGGCCTCTTGGCCGAAAATGATGATGGTGGGGTGATAAGGGTGGTGGCTTTTTATTTATCTTGTGAGAAAGCTTGTAAAGGAAGCTTAATTATAATAATGTAAAAGGAGAATTCTTAAATATTGTAAAATGGATGGCTAGGATTGTTTTCTTGGTCAAAGAATGGATCTTGGTCATCCACTTGGTTCAAAATAATTGGATCACTTTAACTTAGGGAGCAAGTTGCCTTTTCGGTATTAAAACCGTACACCGAAATTCCACTGAATGGGTGAGTTATTGGTTCCCGAGTAAAATATAATAAATCAAAGGTCATGATTAAAACTTGCTTTTCAAGTTTTAATCCTTTCCATCCACTTGGCATAAAGTGGTTGGTTAAGGTTATTTGGCCACTAAGTAACTTGTATAGTGTTAAAAACTGCACATTAAAAACTCTACCGAACGGGTGAAACACCGTACCTAGGTAATAAGACATTGCTCGAAAACTAATAATAGATATGAAATATATATTTATAGCTATTTCTAGCCCTAATCCTATGTTTCCTGAGGTTTAGGCATCTTTAGGTCCCAATTCTAGGGTTTTGGCTATTCTGATAGGCCCGTGGGGCCTACAAGGTTATTATTCACATTTTTTTTTCTACAAATTCCTTGGACCGTCCTCATCATTACTAAAACTGTCAGATTTTTAAAATTATAACAAGTAAAGCTCAAATTAATTTTTAAATAATTTTTAAGGTGTTACATTGGCAGAGAGATATATTAAAAATACCCACAAGAATGAAAAAGACTTTTAGTACCCAAACTTTTATGGGTCCTTATCAATTAGTTTAGATAAAGAGATTTTTCAACCTTTTAAAGTAAAATCCTTTTCAGGATTCATTAATCATGAAGGTATCTCTTTAAACATATAGAAATAAAAGAGAAGATTGTATATATATATATATATATATATATGAAGTTGCATAGATTTTTCCTTTGATGTTTCATCTGTACATCTCAATCTAGTTTCTTTGAAACAAAAGATACTGACCGTTTATTAAAAAAAAATGGTGTTTTGGGATATGTCTGATAAAACATATCAGAACTCAAGATGCTATGAGGCCCTCTAAAGAAATCAGAAGGAATTTCTAAAATGTGTATATCGCTCTTTGAATGCTTCAAAACATGTAACTTGAGAAGAGTAAACTTCCATAGAGTGTTTCTCTATTTCAGCTTTCCAGCTTTAGACTAGACCTTCTCAAGTGTTCATGGCAATTTTTTCGAGTTATATGATAGATTGAGATATATAGATAAATGGCCTTGATGACCTTCTAGCAACTCATTTCAAAAGATAAAAAGGAAAAATAAAAAATAATAAAAAAGGTAAGATGCTTAAACATTTACCTCAATTGTCTCTGATGAAGCTCTTCAGATATGAAGCACAGAATGGCAATAGGTTTTAACACAACAGCACTTTCTGAAAAATACTTTCTAGATTACTGGCACATTCTTCCTTCTTCCACAGGGATACGATGGTGAAGAGTTGAATAGATACATGATATGAGACATAGTTACTATGAGCAACTGTTCTTTCTCAAGATGATCTTTATCCTGATTTGTCATCCAAGGGATTAATGTCCTTTTGACATAGTCATTTTGAACTTCAAACATATTTGACAAATAGAGAATCCAATCTTAGGTAACAGTATCAGATTTTTCTACTTCTCAAAGAAGCTTTCAGCAAATATCATTGCCTCAATAAGATGAAACATCTGACTTGTTACAAATAGGATTAAAGATATCTTGATACACGTTGAGATCCTTCAACATCATGTATTGACCGTCTCATATAGCCTATCTCATCTAATAACCCATACATATATGATATATATAGTTTTACTTGAGGTAGAGACTTGACCTGAAAGAAATGCTGATCTTTCTCCTTTGCAGAGATCATGTCAACAAGTTTCTTTTGATTCCCTTTCGTCATATGAATGAACTGTGCCATGAATTAGAGTCTTGTCAGTAAAGGATCATTAGATATAGGCTGATCTTTAAGTGATGATATATGCCATTTTGTCCTTTGGATCCTTGTCCTCTACAATCATTAGATTATTCAACCCCTCAGAGGCCTGCCTCTGATACCACTTGTAGGCAAAGATGTGCACAAGAAGGGAGGTTGAATCATGCATTGATCCTTTTTCATTTTCTGAAGCTTCTGAAAAAGATTACTATCAAGTGTAAAACTTGAGTACAGTGGAAATATAGTTAGTGGCTTTAGAAAGTTACTTTCTGAACCATATTAAATAAAACATTTGATTTATATTAAAAAGGATAAAAAGGTGCAAGACAAAAATAAAAATCAATGATAAGATAGCGGAGCAATAAAGGAAAATAGAGGAGATTAGGGTAAGAGAAAAATGACACCAAGGATTTTATACTGGTTCGGCCAACATGCCTACATCCAGTACTCAACAACTGTTGAGGTTCCCCTATAACAACAACTTTCTCAACCTGAGAAAGTAAAGATAGATAGTCTTTTGATTAGCCTTCCCAAGCTATTATCTAAGGATTTCAGAAGTCACCTATAACCAAGGATTTCGAGTAGTTCTGTACTAGCCTCTCCAAGCTAACATGAGTAGTCTTGACTCTGGCCCCTCTAAGCCAACCCGTGACTGACAGGAAACTCCTTCAGCATGTAGTTAGTTGTCTTTCCATAGCCTATCCAAGTTGCAAGTTGTCTTGACACTGGCTTCTCTAAACCCAACCGTGTGCAATAGCAACCTCTACTGACACATTGAAAGTAGTCTTGCCCTAGCCTCTCCAAGCTGAAAGTAGTCTTTGACTAGCCTCTCCAAGCTAAACCATGATAAGCAAGAACATCTTACTATCTTGTTGCAAGTAGTTTTACCTTTGCCATTCGAAGCTTTTTTCTCACTCTGATTACTAATGGATCAAGGATACAAAGGTTAAGTGTTTGGGTTACCGCTCAAACTAACCTACACTCAAGTTTCCTTAAAGATGATACATTTTAAAAGGATCCTGGGAAAACTTGAATGGCTTCTTTCTTCTATTTCTTCCATAAGAAGAACATAAATCTAACTAAGAATATAAAAGGAAGATTTTCTTTTACACTTCAAGGATAAAACTGGCTACATGATAAGGATTGAATATTCTAGGAAGTGGGAAGAGATTTTTGCAAAGTTTCCTCTTTTGAATCTTCAAATCTCTCTCAACATTTTTCAAGCTTAGCATCTCTTTATAAAATGGTCTTTCTTTATGACTGTTGCCATAGATCAGTTCTTCAAGTGACACATGTTGATCATCAATTGTGTCTTGAAAGAAATAGCCAGAAGAGAGGTTGACAGAACTGTCACATTGATTGTAGAAGCCATTGTAAATATGAGCTTTCTGATCTCTCATTAGAAACTACTTTTCTACTTTCTGATCGAGCTTTCTAAACTCCTCCTTTATAAAGCTAGGGTCATTGATCCAAAAGGGATAAGAGATGATGTACTAGTTTAAAACTAGGTTTGACTTGATAATTTGATATTCAAATTTCAACTTTCCCTCCTTTTCCTGTAGCATTGTTTGCTCCACTCACAGGTGAGCTTTCTGATGTATATAATCAACCCCTGAAGAGTTATTTCGCTTTCAAATAATCAATGAAATCTTCTTGATGATGATTTCTTTGTGATTGTGATGATTGAAGATTAAGTAACACGTTGCATATGGACTTATTCTGATATCTCATCTTTAGAGTACTTTCTGATGTCCCATACTACTTTCTGAAGTCTCTTTCCTTGGTTTCTTGGCTCATGACTTGATTTCCTATAGTCCTTAAGCATTTCGCATTCTTTGCATGAGATAATGATCATTTCGTTTTAAGCTTAATCTTTTCACCCGAGATAAAACAAGTTTGTACATGTGTAGTGAAATTGTAACATCCTAATTTTTAACCCAATACTCTAGAACATAATTAGGTTAATCATTAGTCTGTTACGTCATAGCTTCTTTATTACTTTAAAATACTTAGCGGAAATACTGGTAAAATTTTTTTTTTTGAATCATAAAAGCAAAGTGAGAGCCACGCGACACATTAATTAGTAATGCACGAAAGGCAATGAAGCAAGCGTCGCATAGCAACATGACATAAGCACATAAAAGCACATCATAATAACATGGAACTGCATATTTATATAGTATGCCCACTTAGGTAGAGTGGGACTTAGTTTAGTACAACATGAGTAATACAACCAAAAAGGAAATACAAGAGAAAGTGTAACGAAAACTATAAAAGCAACTCCCCTACCCAAGTACAACTAACGGGATGACCTCTAAAACAAAAGAAGGTTTATCTCCATCTAAGTGGTGTGTGCTCTACCCGGGTACTCCATCGGTCGATCGTCACCTCCTACTGATGTCCATCTCGCGAGCGAGGCACATATCTGGGAAACTGGGCGAGCTCCTCGGGAGTAAAGAGGCGGAACGGGGATCGAGAGTGACCCCCGCGATGTGGCCGCATCTCCGGTCGTCGTGCAAGCCGTGGCTGAGTCATGGTGTCCTCATTGCCCTCCCTCATCAGTGGTGGAGTGGGGGCAGAGCTCTCGCTATACGGATGGGTAAGCGGGTCCTCGGATGGGTTGGTCTCTGAGAAGTAGGTCCGGGGCACGTAATCAGGATAGTCACGCATGGCTGAGGCGGCGGTATGCATGCAGAGCACTCTCTCGTTATGCGTACGCGCGCGCTCAAAAACTCGCTCATCGTCGCCGTAGGGTGCTGTTGGGGAGAAGCGATGGGTATGCACGGGGTGAGCGAAGGGGCGTCCTACGAACATGAAGACTCGCACCGTGCACTGTCCCTCAAAATGATATGACCCGTGACTCGAGTCATAGTGCACTTCCCATGTCAGGGTGTCCACGAAAACCACGAACGTCGCCATCTGAAGACGTGACGGAAGGAAAGAGATAGAGGGAGTGAGAATCCTGCTAAAGAATCTCAATAGGGTCTCCTACTACCTAGGTGTCATCATCTACGTCCTCAGGAACCTTGGGTTTAATAAACAAAATAAGTGAGCATGCATTAAGTCCATTTTTAGGTTCTAAAACATAGTTTAGCCAAGGTCCGTTCATTTTAGCATGATTCTTAATGTCATGGATGCAAACATATTAAAGGATGTATGCATGGCTCTACTTAATACATGAACAATCATCATATCCTTAAGAACATCATAATAGTGGCATAAAGTGGCTATTAAATTCTCTTTGTGACATAATCATCATAACTTCCTCATAGGCCACCCTAAAAGACAAGCGCTCTGGGGTGCTCGGCCGAACCGGTGTCACCCAGAACGTGTCACATCTCTAGGTTATGAGCTCATACCTCATCTAGTTGTCACTAGTTCTTACTTATCAATCTCGATAAGCGTAACATAATCATAAACATAATCCCGACTTATCCAGTACAGGCTAAGGGGCATTTCTTGGGGGTGCTCGGCCAAACCGGTGTCACCCAAGAATTAAATCTTGGTACTGATGTCACATGAGTTCTCTGGAGGTGCTCAGCTGAACCGATGTCATCCCAAAACTCATCTTAGTACCTTATAAAAATTTCATAGTTTTTCAAAAACTTTCTAAGTCCCGAATTTGTTAGAAATTCGGCGGCATAACTGCGGCATGTCAAATTTCTTCCAAATTCTTCTTTATGCCACATGAGTCAATCAAACATGCATCCTTCATCATAATTTCATGCATTCACATAATCATCCTCATACTTTCACAAGCAACATTAAAAGTTCGTTATGCACTTGATTCTGCGGTATTTTATGCTCTGACCCTTACGGGCCTTAAACTTGTGATGTAGTTAGCCTATCATCTCCTATCAAACTTTTATACACCTAAGCGTTCTCTCTTATCAAAACTTATCATTTATTTATGCTCTCAATTAAATCTGAACATCACCATTCCTCAGGGGCAGCATTATAAACTCATGATTACGGGGTTCTAGAACTTGCGTTTTAGATCCTTTCCTGGTTCTGTCTTCGCCTAAGGCGCTATAAGTTAAACCTAAACCAATTATGAGTTATTCCTATATCAAAGAACTAATTATAAACCATGTTATCTACATTATAAGGTTGCTGGACAGATTCTAAGAATTAAATGTTCTAAGAGTTCTAGAATTGCGGTTTTACGGTTTTCTAGTTACTAGTTTCTCTATAGGTGCCAAAATTCATTCCTACTTCAAATGTAATCAAATTTTTCATGATTAATCAATCCTAATCTGATTTTATTCCCCTTAAAACAGTTTGGGCAGTGTCCATAAATAAATGGGTTAAAACTATACTAAATCTTGACTTTACGGTCTTTCTAGAAAGCTAGTTTCTCTTTTAACATGCTCAGATGTGTTCCTACCTCATCACACATAATTTTCACACATCATAACATCATCATACAGTAGCAAACTCATCATGGAAGGACCGAAATATTAAGTCCCAAAAAGATACATAACTTGGTATCTTTAAACACATAAGTTGCTAGTTTCTCTTGGAATCATTTTCAAGATTTCTAAAACTCTTTTGCAAACCATTTTATTTCGTGAAAGAGACTAAAAACAATCTTAGGTTAGTGACCACTTAATCCCTTCTTCAAAAGAGTTGAATTCTTAGAACCTTGTTGGTCTTGAACTCAAACAAATTCATGAGATTTAAAAGGATTCTTAAAACTTGACATATTGGCCCTTGAAGCTAGATGAAACTCATTCCAAGTTCATCATCACTACAAGGCCGAAAATTATGCATTCAAAGAATGCTCCTTCATTAAACTTTAACTTGAGATAAAGTGGGCAAATCTTTGAGCTCTAAGATCTTTTAAGTGATGACATAATTTAAACGTGCTATGCATTTCATTTTTATTCTTCATTACAAATTAAAGTGAGAGCTTTAAGTAAACGTGCAAGACTTGAATATAAAAATGCAAGGCTTAAAATAAAGATGCAAGACTTGGAATATAAATATGCAAGTTCATTTCTTTATTTTAGTGCTCTAGGCCCAGCAACAATCGACTTTAAGGCCGAACTAGAAAGGCTTTGAGATTTAGTTAGGTGATAATGCAAACCTCATTTTAAGTCTTTACGTTCTTTAGTGATGAAAGGTAAATATGCTAGCCAAGAATATATATATGAGATGCACTCCATTCTTTAGCCTTTAATTTTAAGTGATGGCTTGGAAATTAAATATAAATGCAAAGCTCAAATTAAAAATGCAATGCATAAGCTTGAATTTAAATATGAATGCTAGTTCATTTTATGTCTAATCTCATACAAGACTTTAAAAGAACTTAAACCTCAACCCAAACTCATCATGACACGGTAAAGAAAAATAAGAGTGAACCTCAAGGGTTCTTTAAACACAAAGTTCTTTTCCTTGGAATGTAAACATAAATAACATTTTTATTAAAACTCAAGCTCTAGAGGCCTCATTGTGATGGACACATAGTCATGATCTAGAAGCTCTCATCATCAAGCCATTGTGAGCTTCCTTGGCCAATATGGCCGAAACCTTAAAGAAAGAAAAGGAAGGAGAACCGAAATTGTTGGAGGAGAAAGGAAACATTTGGAACTCTAGAGACCATGATCTTGATGATGCATTAACACAAACATCATGAGCTTTCATCATTGAGTTCATGTTAACCATTTTAAAACATCATCAAAGTGAAAGGTTTCAAAGATTCAAGAAGAAAACTAAAGACATCTTTAACTCAACAACAAAGATCAAGCTTTAGAGATTGTTCAAGTGATGAACATCATCATGAAACTCTCATCATCAAGCTCTCATTCCTTTGATTCTCAAGCCTCATGGCCGAAATACAAAGAGGAGTGGAAGAAGAAAAGAAGTTCTAAAAAGGATTCAAGAGAAACTATGAAGACTTAAAGAAGTTAAGGACTTTAAATGTAAGAACTCTTGAAAGAAAATCCCTACCTTGTGATTAGGAGGTTGGAATGAGAGAAGAGGTTGAAGAACTTGAAGACTTGAACTTGAGAGAAAAAGGAAGCTTTGAAGTGTTTCTTTGAAAACTTACACTTTGCAAATGAACCCAAAATGATACAAGTTCACCCAAGCAAGCTATTTATAGAGAAATGAAACAAATGAAGGGTGCAAATGGGGAGGGAGGCTTCGGCCATGCAGAATGGAGGGAGCCCATGAGTTCCATGAGGTGAGATAGTGTGGTCTTGAGGCATGGTGAGGTATGATTCAAAGTATGGTGAGGTATGGTTCAAGGTATGGTTCAAGGTATGGCCTCAAGCATGGTTCTTTGAGTGAGAAACAATTCAACATGTGTGGTAAAAGGGAGAGAGGTGGCCGAAATGCATCAGCCATGGGGGAGGGTTTCTTGCATTTTAATTGTGGTTTAGAGTTGTGTTTAGGTGTATCTTTGATTAGGATTAAGGTTAGGAGTTTGTAAGAAAGTGTTTAGGTGAGAAAATGGGTAATTAAGGTTGTCAAGACATAATTAAAGAGTGTTCTTGCATCATTAGTGAGTTATAATTCATTTTAGTGTATAAACAATTCTAGACACAATTCCCAGATTTATGGAATTGGAGAGAGAAAACACTATTCAAGATTCCAAGAGTGAAATCTTGAGTTTTAGAAAAGAGATTTAAATCTAATCTAAGCAATCTTAGGTTCTAATTAATTTTAATAATTTATTTTGACTCTAGAATAATTATGGAAATTAATTAATCTTCGTTTAGAGCCTAATATTGCTTAGGTTTGCTTAATCACATTGTTAAGCTCAAAAGCACTATTCTAGGGGCAAAATCGTAATTTTGCACTAAAACTGCCCGGGACTGTCGGGACTCAAACAGATGTTTTGAAACATGTAAAAACATGGTTTTGAACCTTTGGGGAAAGTTTCGGGCTCAAATGGCACCTTTACCCGCGTAAAACGCTATAGGGGTATTTTGGTCATTTTGACCTGAAACAACGGAAAATGAGACTTTCGCCTCCGGAACCACTCAAGGGTCATTCAATCCCCTTCAAACATTGAGTTGGCCCTTCGAGGACTGCCGGGTCGGCCATCCTCGAATTCCGGGCCGAAAATGACCTCAGGGGCATTTTGGTCATTTTCCACTCAGACAGAAAATCGGGGCGTTACAGAAATTATTCTCGATTCAAGTCCGTTTCTATGCTTTGTTCCATAAGTATATATATACATGCTTTGCTTGAAATAATATTCACTTTTTATTTGACTCAATCTCCTCCCCTATGATAAATCATGCTTGCACATGCAAAGTGAAACATTATTATTGCTTTAAGTCTATAACATACTAACTAGATTTGACGTATTATACTTTGTCAAGAAACTCAATAGAGACATTAGTCATTCTTTCAGATATTTTCTTTGAATTTGTTTTGTTATCATTCAAAACACATGAGCTCAAGGGTTCTAGAGCTAACACAATCAACCCATTCCATTGTGCTAATTCCAGACACTACCAACTTGTCTGACCAAGTCTTCGAGCCTTAATTCAAAGTTCCCTCGTCAATTATCCCTCCTACCTTAGAAAACGATAAAAAGGGCGATGATGACTGATAAGGGCATTTATGCCACTTAATTTGCTACCAAATCTTAGCTTATTGGAAGGATTAATTAGGATTTTGATTTATTTCTCATTACATGATTTTGATAGAATTGATGGCTTTTGCATTAATTTTGGGATAATTATTGGATTAGAGCCTATGTGTTTGACCTATCTCTTTGAGTATGGTTTTTGTATACAAGAGCTTTGAATTGAGTGCAAAATATCAAGAACAAAGCTGGGACTCTGGAGCTTGTAGTAATGATCAATTTGGGAGCTAAATAGAAGAGTTCCTAAGCTCATTTCAACACATTTGTGAAAAGCATTGTAATGGAAAATTTGTATATCTCTCTACAGGGATCAGATTGAGACAAATAAAGATGTTTTGAAAATCTCAAGAAGTCTTCTAAAACTTTCATGTTCAGCTCAAAACCCAGTTCTGAGAGCATCTTGGTGAAAATTGACTTGCAAGATTAAAGGTTGTTAATATTTTGATGCTGTCCAACTTGACCTCCAGTTAGTATTTTCATAATATCTGGAGCTACAGATGTCTAATTGAGGTGAGTTTGGTGGTGTTGGAAAGGTTATTCAAAGGTCTACAATTATTATTTCTAATGCCAAGAACACATTTGATTCTATCTAGCATTGCAGCACTGAATAGTACCTGAAAAATGACATGTATCAGCATAGCTCACTGTTGACCACCGCAACGCTCATCAGCGCTCAATGAGTGCTGTAGCACTCATGCAATGACATAATAAAGCTCATTAAATCTGTTTTAGGCCCACTTTGGCTCATTTTTTGAGAGTATTATGTATAGGAATAACAAACTTTTACCTTAATTTTGGACTCACTTTTAGGCTGCCACTTTTAGTTGCTATTATTCTCTCTCTACATCTCTCTCTTCTCCTTCACTATTCTTTTTTCTCTTAGGGATTCCATTGGTGAAAGTGCTTTGTCTTGGAGATTGTGGTAAGAATTACTGCTACTATTTTCAGGTTCTTGTATCTTCATTATTTTAATCTTCCACAGATAGAGGAGTAGATTTTTTTACTAGTGTAAGGATTTTAGGATGAATTGGGATGACATTTGAGACTCTTTGTTGATATTAAATGCATTGATTTTCTTAATGTTCTATAGTTTCTATTCTTTAAGTTATTGTGGTGATTGCTATAATCTTTATTGGAATAACTAAATTGGCAATTGTCATTTAGGGAAACCCTTTAGGCATAAATTGGTAGATCTATTGGTTTATACTTGAGGGAGAACATTAGAATTAACTTTCCGATTAGCAGTTAGGCTATAGCAATTAGTTAATTAAATCAATGTGGTTTCTAAATAAATTGAGATCTTATTTATTAGTTATTTGCATTAGTCAAATTCTAGATGTTGATCGATCACTAGTTGAATTGCCAGTAATTTGTTACTAATAACCACCAATGGGTTTAATATTTGGTCAATGATAATTAATTTCCAATCTGGAAATACCTCGCACTAGTGTTTTCTTCATTGTTGCTATTATCTTTAAATTTAAATTGCTTAATTCTCATTCTTCAAAGCTCCCAATTTTCACAACTAAGTATTGAAACCTCCTTGAGAGACAACCTAGATTATGCCTATATTTTTTATGCAATTTAGCATTAAAATAATTTCTAATTTGAGGAGATAGGCGATAACCTCCGTTTAAATTTTGGCATCATTGCCGGGAAGGCATTAAAACTTAGTTATTTATTTTTCTTTGTTTATATTTTTTTCCAGTTTTTTATTTTTATTTATTTACTACTTTTAATTTTTTGCTATTTAATCTTTTCTGCAAAATGAAAAAAATAAATTTTGTTCCCCTGTGTCAACAAGAACCATCTGAGCATTCTAATCCTCTTTTTAGTGTTTCAGGAAATATAGGTAACATGGGAGACCAGAACAGGACAGTTGGGGAGCTTATTGTTCCTGACTTTATCTAGCAGCCCTTGGCAATTACATACCCTAGGCTTGACAATGGCTATGAGCTCAAGGGGTACATGGTTCATGCTTTACCCAAGTTCCATGGGCTATCTGGAGAAGATCCTAAATAGCACTTGAAGAAGCTCCACATGGTATGTTCTGGCATGAGACCCAATGGGGTGGAAGTGGATGATGTTAAACTTAGAGCATTCTCTTTTTACCTAGAGGGTGCTGCAAAAAATTAGTTCTTTAATTTGTCAGATAAAATTGCAAACAGTTAGATGGGGATGAAGATGCTTTTCCTGGAGAAGTACTTTCCCACTTCTAGAATGGCTTCTATCAGAAAAGAAATCTTTGCAATCCGCCAGACTAATTAGACTCTCCATGAATATTAGGAGCACTTCAAGCTACATTGTACAAGCTACCCCAATCATCAATTCCGGAGCAACTCTTCCTTCAGTACTTTTATGGAGGGTTAGTACCTGTTGATAGATGCATGATAGAAGCTACTAGTGGTAGGGCACTTTTGGATAAGGCTCTAGCAGAGGCCCATGCTTTGATAGAGAATATGGCTGCAAAATTTTTACCAACGTACTTCTAGGACTGCAGCCAATACAAGGGACCTTCATGAAATAAGCCAAACGGATAATCCAGTGTTGACTCAGACCCTACAGGCACTCTCTCGACTCATGAAGCAATTGATGGTTAGTCAAGCAGCAACTCCAGTGGCTTGTAAGGTCTCTGGCATATTTACTTCCAATGATCATCACACTCACATGTGCCCAACTTTACAAGATGACTCAACCACTGGGGTAGTAATAACAAACCCTTTGTAGAGTCAACCTCAGCATCAGGCTGGCTAGTTCCCATTTGGAATTCAAATAACTCCAACTAGAAGAATCACTCTAATTTGAAGAGGGGAAATAACTCTCAACTACAGGGCCAACCTTCGCAAAAAAATAGTTTGCACCTTATCAGAGGCAATTGGCCTTCCTTGCACCTCTATCTTTATAAAATCATATAAAATATAAAATCATATAAAAATTTAGGTTGAACTTCAATATGTCCTTAATATCCTGTAAAACTTTCAGCTCATAATTCGATTATTTACTAGGGTAATAAAATGTCACAAGTTCACAGCTTCAGATTCAACATTTCAGGCAGCATAGTTATAGCTTCGGTTCTTGAATTTTTCAAGGCATTAGGATTCAAAACCAGAGCTCAATAAAATTCACGGAAATATCCTAGGATGTTACCTTCAACATATAATTTTTATAGCTCATGAAAACACCCAAAATTCCCTCAGAAAATTCGTGACCAATCACTGCCAGTAGGAAAACCGAAAATCCAGCAAACCACTTTAGAATCTCTTTTGATAAAAATGATTTTTCCACAACCCCTAACACTCCACCAAAATTAACACATCAATATCATCATATTATTAACCAATATATCCAGAAATTTTGGACCAAACACAATCAGAAAATTCCAGCATAAAATTGGAAAGAAAAGGTCAAAGAAAACCCTACTTTGATGGCTTTAGGGATCTTGGCTCCAAAGGATGCTCCAAGATTGATTTTGCTCAACTCAAGGCCACCAAATCAGCACCAAGCCCTTCGTTAATCAGTGATGTATGAGATACCAAGGTTAGGATTGATGAGGAATTGAAATTCTAATCGGTTAGATTTGTAGGTATTGATGTGTAGAATAAGTTTAGTGAAGGAAGTTTAGTGTTTTATCAACTCTAGGCTAGTGTTTTTGGCATTTGAAGTGAAGTTTGAGCTCTTGGATATGGAAGAACCTGGTTTCCTTCTCCTTATAGCATGATGCACGAAATTTTGAGCTTCTTGAAGAAGCTTGGCTTGTGGTTATCTTGTTATGTATAAAAGAATGAGTATTATATTGTATAATTAAATGATCTTTGACCAAAGTAAGAAAAATGGATGGCTAAGATTTTGTTTGTTGGTCAAAGAATGAATCTTGGTCAGCCACTTGGCTCAAGATAAGTGTCTCTCTTTAACTTGTAGAATAAATAGTTTTTACAGTGTCAAAATCGCACACCAAAATCCCACTGAACGGGTGAGATATGAGCACCCGAGTAAAATATTAATAAATGAAAGGCCATGATTAAAACTTGCTTTTCAATTTTCAATTCTTATCATCCACTTGGCATAAAGTGGTTGATAAAGCTTACTTAGCCACTAAGCAGCTTTTACGGTGTTAGAAACCGCACACCGAAATTCTACTGATTGGGTAAAATAGTGTACCCGGGTAATCAAACATTGCTTGAAAAATTAATTCTAGGTATGAAATCTTTATTCCTATTCATTTATAATCTTAATATTATAATTTCTTAGTTTCAAGCATCTCCGAGGCCCAATTCTAGGGTATCGGCTGTTCCAACAAACTGGTAGGGCCCGCATATTACTATTCACTTTTTTTTTTTGCAAATCCCTTGGGCCGTCCTCATCATTACTAAAACTGTCATATTTTTAAAATTATAACTAGTAAAGCTCAAATTAATTTTTAACTAATTTTTTAGGGTGTTACATAATTCATAAATCTCATTGGTAATAATTTTATAAAACTCTTGAGGTCTAAAGAAAATCTTAGAATATAGGTTGTTAGCTCTTGTGACTAGATGAGACTCACACCAAGCTCATCATCATCACATGGCCAAAATATGCATCCATGAGGATGTTTCCACAACCACCTTTATCTTGAGGTAAAAAGGGCAAGTCTTTGAGCTCTAGGTTCCTTAAGTGATGACAAAATATAAACGTGTTATGCATTCCATTTTATTCTTCATTATAAAGTGAAGTGAGGGCTTGAAAGTAAATATAGAATGCAAGAACTTGAAATTAAATATGCAAGGCACAAAGTAAATATGCGAAACTTGAAAATAAATATGCAAGTTCAATTCTTTATTTTAGTGCTCTAGGCCCAGCAACAATCAACTTTAAGGCTAAAATAGAAAGGCTTCGAGATTAATTAGGTGATATGCAAGCTCTCATTTTAAATCTTTAAGTTCTTTAAGTGATGACTTGAAATATAAACGTGCAATGCAAGGCTTAAACTTAAACGTAATAATGCAAGTCCTTTTCTTTAATCTTTAGAGTTTAGTGATGACATAGGAAAGTAAATATGAGATACAAGAGCTTGAAATATAAATATGCAAGTTCATTTTTATATCTTTACTAGAGCTCTTACAAGACTTTGGAGGAACTTAAGCCTTAACCCGAATCTATCACAACAAGCTAAAGTAAACAAAATATCATTCCTTGGAGCAAAATCATAAATAGCATCGTTGTTAAAACTCAAGCTCTAGAGGTCTCATTGTGATGAACACATGGTCATCATCTAGAAACTCTCATCATCAAGCTTCCATGTTGAACCATCATTGATGGTCGAAATTTTAGAAAAAGAAAAAGGAAGAGGGGCCGAAATCATGAGCAAAGAAAAGAACCATTTTGAAACTCTAGAGACAATGATCTTAATGATGTATTAACACCAACATCATGAGTCCTCATCATTGAGTTCATACATCCATTTCTAAAACATTATCAAAACTCAAGTTTCCCAAGACCAAGAAAGAAAGAAAACTAAAAACATCTTTTACTCAAGAACCAAGATCAAGCTTTAGAGGTTGCTCAAGTGATAAATATCATTATGAGATCCTCATCATCAAGCTCTCATTTCCAAGTCTTTCAAGGCCCTTGGCCGAAAATGAAAAAGAATCAAAGAGAGAGAAAGAAGTTCTAAAAGATTCAAGAGAAACTATAAAGCATATAACTTAAACAAGAATTTTAATGGCTAAAACATTTAAAACAAAGTCCCTACCAAGTGAAATGATGTTGAAGAGGATGAAGAAAATGAAGAAGCTTGAAGAAGAAGAACTCTTGGTCTTTGAGAGAAAAGGAAAGCTTTGAGTGCTCTAAACTTAGCAAATGAACTAAAGGTATTTCAAGTTCACTCAAGTGTGCTATTTATAGAGAAATGAAACAAATGAAAGGTACCAAGGGGAGATGAGAGTTTCGGCCATGCAAGGCAGCCCATGAGGTCCATGAGGTGAGATGTTGTGATCTTGAGGCATAGTGAGGTATGGTTCAAGGTATGGCTCAAAGCGTGGCTCAAGGAGTGTTTAAAATTTAAATCATGTGATGAAACTTGGATGATGTGGCCGAAAATGCATCAGCCATGGAGGAGGGATTTCGTCCATTTAATTGTGGTTTAGAAGTATGTTTAGTGTGTTTTAGGCTATGTTTAAAATTAAGAACTTGTAGGAAAGTGTTTAGGTGAGGTAATGGTTAATTAGAGGCTTGTAATACTAGATTTAGGAGGTGGTCTTGCTAAATTAATGGAGTCAAACTCCATTAACAAGGAATCCAATGCCAACACAATTCCTTGATTTAGGGAAATTGGAGAAAGAAAACACTATTCAAGATTCCAAGACTAGGAATCTTGAGTTTTAAAAAGAGATTTAGGTTTAATCTAAGCAATTTTAGGTCCTAATTAATTTTATTAACTTATTTTGACTCTAGATTAATTATGGAAATTAATTAATCTTTGATTAGAGCCTAATATTGCTTAGGTTTGTTTAATTACGTCATTAAGCTCAAACGGCACTATCCTAGGGGCAAAATCATAATTTTGCACAAAAACTGCCCGGGACCACCAGGACTTAGATAGACACTTTTAAACACATGAAAACATTGTTTTAAACCTTTGGGGAAAGTTTCGGGCTCAACGACACCTTTACTCATGTAAAAACACTATAGGGGTATTTTGGTCATTTTTACCCGAAACTACAGAAAACACGATTTTCGCTTTCGAAATCACTCAAGGACCATCTAATCCCCTTCAAACATTGAGTTGACCCTTCGAGAAGTGTTGGGTCGGCTATCCTCGAATTCCAGGCAGAAAATGACCGCAGGGGCATTTTGGTCATTTTCTCTTAGACAGAAAATCGGGGTGTTGCAAAATACCCTGAGCTATTCTTAGGTAACTAATTTCAAGGGCGAAATTCTTTTTATGAAAGGAAGTAATGTAACGCCTCGATTTTTTCCTTCTGTACATATGACCAAAATACCCCTAAGGTCATCTCTGCCCGAAAATCGAGGACAGTCGGTCCCAGCTATCCTCAAGAGGTTAGTTTTATGATTGAAGGGGATTAATTGTGTTGTGCATGATGTTAGAGGTGAAAATCTCAGTTTTTGGTTTTTCCAAGCAAAATTACCAAAATACCCCCATGGCTAATTAATATAGAATTAATTACTGATTAGGCCCGGACTTCACTTGGAAGTTTCAAATCTTATTTTTTAAGGAATATATGATGTCGGTATAAACTCGGGTGGCCCCGAGGAGTTTTTCTATAAAATTGCCATTTTGCCCCTAATTAAGGGCATAATGAGCTTAACTGCATGATTAACAAAACTTAAGCAATATTTGTAACATCCTAATTTTTAACCCAATACTCTAGAACATATTTAGGTTAATCATTAGTCTATTACTCTTTTAGTCTTATTCTTCAAAATCTTTCATTAAAATACTTAGCGGAAGATACGAATAAATTTTTCTTTTTCGAAACTTGAAAAACAAAACGCGAGCCGTGCGTTAACCTAACGTTCGTCATAACCACATCGTGCAAGTAATCACACCATTCATAATCATGAAACATAGTATCATACATAACAATCATAATATCATCACTCCTTCATAAATACATAAATTACTAGCATCATTGTACCATTATTTACATCAAAACATGCCTATTTACATGAAGTGATCCTTATCCACTTATGAGGTTGGATGAGTATCAATTCAGAAGCTAAACTATCTATGCGTCCGCGGCGATCCTCTACTCCATTTGCTAGTGTGACCCTTAAGCACAAGCCTTAGAAGAAGTCACAAACCTCGTCATAATCCTCGTTTAGAGATGACACGGAAGAAAAGGAAGGGATGAGAAACTTATTCAAGATTCTCAGTAGGGATTCCCGACTATAACACGAGTGTCATCGTTGTCGTCCCCAGCCTTCTTGGTTTTAATTATGAAAAAGGTGTACATGCATAAGGTTCGGTTTTAAGCTTTCCAAATCCATTTATCTGAAGTGGGTGTCTTTTAGTATGAGTCTTAATGGCATGAATACAACAGATATTTGATGAATGCATGACACTACCATATGCATATTAATATGAAAATCATTGCTCTTGGACTCAACATAAAGAAACATAAATCATATACGTGGCATAAAAGACACAGTACTTTTCATGTGACATCTTTCTCATAAGTCGAACTCTTAAGTTCTTTTTCTTAAAGACCACCCTCTTAACATATCCACCAAAAATCCAACCGACTCACCGGCCCGACGATAATCTAGTCACCAAACTAAATCTCACCTATCCCTAGGAATGAGCTCAATCCTAACTAGTCATCACTAGATATAATATGGGCTAATAGAGGGGGTATACATAACTTTCTTGGATCACCTATCTTAGGATCATTTCCTTCTTTGAAATGCTCTACTGGTATCTAGTACACAGTGAATTGTCCGCTTTGGCAAGCTCAATGTCAATACCCTCATGGATTTGTTTCCTCCCCACCCTAGCGGGAAGAATGCGTCTCAGTGTTACGTCACATATGTTTTGGGGGTGCTCGGCCAAACCGGTGTCACCCAGAACCACTCCTGGGAGTGCTCGGCCGAACCGGTGTCACCCAAGAGTTTTCACAAATTTTTCTTAAATTCTCAAGTTTGATGGGAAATTCGGCAGCATAACGACGTTCACCGGATTTCCTTCAAACTTGCTTTATACCACGAAACTTGTAGGACATGCATAACCATTCAACATCATCATAAGACATCAAATCATGCTCATAATCATTCTCATACATTCACAAGCCACATTGAAAATTCATTACGCTCTTGGTCCTACGGTATCTTATGCTTTGACCCTTACGGGCCTTAAACTTGTGATGTAATTAATCTATCATTTTCTATCAACCTCTTATGCACCTAAGGATTCTCTTCTAACAAATCTTACTATTATTTATGCTCTTTAATAAATCTGGGCAACACCATTCCTTAGGGGCAGAATTATAAACTTACAATTACAGAGTTCTAGAACTTACGTTTTAAACTCTTTCTTGGTTCCGTCTTCACCTAAGGCGCTATAAATTAAATCTAAACCAATTATGAGACATTCCTATATCTAAGAACTAATTATAAACCATGTTTACCATATTATGAGGTTGCTGGACAGATTCTAAAAATTAAATGTTCTAAGAGTTCTAGAATTGCGGTTTTACGATTTACTAGTCACTAGTTTTTCTATAGATGCTAAAATTCAATCCTACTTCAATTGTAACCAAATTTTTCATGATTAAACAATCCTAATCTGATTATATTCCCATTGAAACAGTTTGGGCAGTATCCAAAAATAAATGGGCTAAAACTATGCTAAATCTTGACTTTACGGTTTTTCTAGAAAGCTAATTTCTCTCCTATCATGCATAGAATTGTTGCTACTTCATCATACATAATTTTCACACATTCTAACACATCAAAGCATCATCATACAACAGCAAACTTATCATGGAAGAATCAAAACATTAAGTCCCAAAAAGATGCATAACTTGATATTTCTAAAGCATATAAGTTGCTAGTTTCTCTTGGAATCAATTTTAGGACTTCTAAAACTCTTTTGCAACCTATTTTATTTTGTAAAAGAGGCCAAAACATCATTAGATCAGTGACCACTTGATCCCTCCTTAAAAGAGAATTTAATTCATAAGTCTTGTTGGTCTTAATCTCACAAAGTTCATGAGGCTTAAAGAAAGTTGTAAAACTTAGATTGTTGGCCCTCGTAGCTAAATGAAACTCATTCCAAGCTCATCATCACTACATGACCGATATTATGCATTCAAAGAATGTTCCCACACAAAACTTTAACTTGAGATAAAATGGGCAAGTCTTTGAGCTCTAAGGTTCTTAGGTGTTGACATAATTTAAACATGCTATGCACCTCATTTTTATCCTTTATTACAAAGTAAAGTGAGAGCTTAAAGTAAATATGCAAGACTTGAAATATAAATATGCAAGGCTTGAAACAAATATGCAAGACTTGAAATATAAATATGCAAGTTCATTCCTTTATTTTAGTGCTCTAGGCCCAGCAACAATCGACTTTAAGGCCGAAATAGAAAGGCTTTGAGATTTAGTTAAGTGATAGTGTAAGCTCTCATTTTAAATCTTTATGTTCTTTAGTGATGAAAAGTAAATATGCTAGACAATAATGTAAATATGAGGTGCAATCCATTCTTTATCCTTTAACTTTAAGTGATGGCTTAGAAAATAAATATGAATGCAAAGCTCAAAGTAAATATGTAATGCATAAGCTTGAATTTAAATATGAATGCTAGTCTATTTTATTCCTTATTAGAGCTCATACAAGACTTTAAAGGAACTCAAACCTCAACCCAAACTTATCATGACAAGATAAAGTAAAGACAAGAGTGAACCTCAAGGGTTCTTTAGAACACAAAGTTTCTTTCCTTGAAATGAGGTCATAAATAACATTTTCATTAAAACTCAAGCTCTAGAGGCCTCATTGTGATGAACACATAGTCATCATCTAGAAGCTCTCATCATCAAGCCATTGTGAACCTTATTGGCCAACATGGTCGAAAATGTGGAGAAAGAAAAGGAAAGGAACCAAAACTTTTAAGAAGAAAAGGAAACATTTGAAACTCTAGAGACCATGATCTTGATGATGCATTAACACCAACATCATGAGTCCTCATCATTGAGTTTATGTAACCATTTTAAAACATCATCAAAGTGAAAGGTTTCAAGGTTCAACAAGAAAGAACAAAAGAAAGCATCTTTAACTTGAGAACAAAGATCAAGCTTTAGAGATTGTTCAAGTGATGAACATCATCATCATGGAACCTCATCATCAAGCTCTCATTCCTTTATCCTCAAAGGCCCATGGCCGAAAATGGAGAAGAAGAAGGAGAGGGAAAAAGTTCTAAAAAGACTCAAGAGAAACCATAAGCACATAACTAGAGTAAGAACTTAAACAAAGGAAATACTTGAAAGAAAATCCCTACCAAGTGATTTGAAGATTGGGATGAGAGAAGAGGATGAAGAACTTGAACACTTAAACTTGAGAGAAAAAGGAAACTTTGAAGTGCTCTTTGAAAACATACACTTAGCAAATGAACCCAAAATGATGCAAGTTCACCCAAGCATGCTATTTATAGAGAAATGAAACAAATGCAAGGTGCAAGGAGGGAGGGAAGGTTTCGGCCAAGAAGAGCAACCCCATGAGTTCCATGAGATGAGATGTTGTGATCTTAAGGCATGGTGAAGTATGGTTCAAGGTATGGCTCAAGCATGGTTCTTTGAGTGAGAAACAATTCAAAATATGATATAAATGAGAGAGAGGTGGCCGAAACTTGCATCAGCCATGGGGAGGATTTCTTGCATTTTAATTGTGGTTTAGAGTTGTGTTTAGGTGTATCTTTGATTAGGATTAAGATTAGGAATTTGTAAGAAAGTGTTTAAGTGAGAAAATGGGTAATCAAGGTTGTCAAAACATATTTAAGGAGTGGTCTTGCATCATTAGTGAGTTATAAACTCATTTTAGTGCATAAACAATTCTAGACACAATTCCTTGATTTAAGGAATTAGAGAGAGAAAACACTATTCAAGATTCCAAGAATGAAATCTTGAGTTTTAGAAAGGAGATTTAAATCTAATCTAAGCAATTTTAGGTTCTAATTAATTTTAATGGTTTATTTTGACTCTAGATTAATTATGAAAATTAATTAATCTTTGGTTAGAGCCTAATATTGCTTAGGTTTGCTTAATTACATCATTAAGCTCAAAAACACTATTCTAGGGGCAAAATCGTAATTTTACACTAAAACTGCCCAGGACCACCAGGACTCAACAGATGCTTTTAAACATGTAAAAACATTGTTTTAAACCTTCGGGGAAAGTTTCAGGCTCAAACAGCACCTTTACCTGCGTAAAAATGCTATAGGGGTATTTTGGTCATTTTGACCCGAAACTGTAGAAAATGAGACTTTCTCCTCCGAAACCACTCAAGGGTCATTCAATCCCCCTTCAAACACTGAGTTGGCCTGTCGAGGACTGCTGGGCCGGTCATCCTCGACTTCCGGGCCGAAAATGACCCTAGGGGCATTTTGGTCATTTTCCACTCAGACAGAAAAATCAGGGCGTTACAATATTAGACTCTAATTAAAAATTAATTAATTTAATTATTAATCTTGAGTCAAAATAATTAATTGAGGTTGATTAAAACTTAAGATTGCTTAGAGAAAGCTAAATCCCTTTCTAAAATCAAAGTGGTCTTAAGACATCAAAAAGTCAAAAAGGTGAATAGTGTTTATTCCGTAATTTAAGGAAATGTGTTGGCTTTTGAAATTTAAATTAATTGAGTTTAATTCAAACTAAATGAACTTAACTCCACTACATATTTATGACCACTCTTTGATCATGATCTTGAAATTCCTAAATACATGATTGTCAACCTAAACACCTAATTACCCATTTCCAACTATTTTCCTAATTAAATCTACCTCTGATACATATCCTAACCTATATTAAGATGAAACTTGCCCCCCAAGTTCTTCTAGAAGGCTGTGGCACTCTCTGCCCATTTTTGTCCTTATATCTTAAAATTTCTCTATAAATACAACCTCAAGGCAAGCTACAAACACCATTTGCTTATTTCTTGCAAACTTGAGTTCAAGAATTCTCTCAAGCTCTCTAAGCTTTTCTTCTTCCTTTCCTTCAAAGAAACCACTATCAACCACCACACCCCACCTCCAAACCACCATACAACCACCATAAATCTTCTATCAAAACACTTTGCCTTTCACTTCCAAGATCAATCCCAAGACATCTTCATTCCCTTTTTTTCTTCTCTTGGCTGAAACCACTTCCTTGCTTCAAGGAGAAATTGTTCTCCTCATCTCATTTCAAGACCAAGCTCTCTCTTTTTCTTTGGTAGGAATTTTGTTTGGTTTTCCTCTCTTAATCTCTCTTTATTTTCAAAGCCTTTAAAGTATTAGGATGATGTGTTCTTCCTCTTTATTTTCGGCCTTGATGAAGAATATGTGGTTGAGTTTATTTATTTTTCTTCCTCTACACCATTTTGGCCTGGTCTTTTTTTTTATTCCTTCTAGTTTTGGTTTTGTAGTCATTAAAATGATCGAACTATGGCTTGATGATGATGGATCTTGATAGTTGTAAAACCATCATGTGATAGACCATTGAGAGCCCAAGGTGTGGTTCCATTTCGATTTTAAATAGATTGAACAAAAATTGGAATGATATCTTTATGTTATCACTTAATGATTTTCCAAAAGGTTCAAAGCTTACCCCTTTCAACCTTAAAGTTGATTGATGATTTAGAGTGGTTACTCTAAATAGAAGCCTTGAGCCTAAAAGAAAGAAATGGAAATGCATTCGTATTTATTTTCCATGTTATCACCTAAATCTTAAAGATTAAAATAAAGCTTACATTAGCATGTTTATGTTTATGTCATCACCTAACTAATTAAAGTTCAAGATTTACCCCTTTCAACCTTAAAGTTGATCGGTGTTTTAGAGTAAATACTCTAAATAGGAGTCTTGGGCATTAAAACTAGAGAAATGGAAATGCATTCATATTTATTTTCCAACTTGCCAACTAAGTCCTAAAGGTTATATTTCCATCTTTCGAAAGGAATAAAATTTGGTTCTAAGAATGTTCTTTAACTAGGAATTAATTTTAGAAAGACTAGTTACTAGAAATGCCTTACATTACAACTTTGCATGCTTTTGGAATATTAAATTTTCTGTTTCTGCCATTGCATTTCCATATATGTTTAAAAGTGTTTGAAGTGGCTCAAATGTGGGAAAATTAGTATCACTTATGGTGGAAATCATCCTTGGCGTCTTAGGTAAAAACTAGTAACTGGAATCCCGTAAAATTGTAAGTTTAGAAGCTTTTAACAACCCCTTTTTTGGCCACTGTCCAAACTATTTCGGTATGTTACGGTGTTGTTTGGGATTGTTTAAGTGGGAAACATTTGCTAATAATTAGTGTAATAATTATTTTTATCACTTAGAGAAAGACTAGCAACTAGAAAGGACCATATATGTGATTTCTAGGACCCCTAAGAATGGATTCTGTTTTAGCCAGTAATAATTATATAAAAAGATGTTTATCACTTAGTAAATATGTAGGAATCACCCATAATTGGTGTAGGATTTAATTCTAGCGTCTTAGGAAAAGTCGGTAACAAAAAAGGGTCAAAGACGTAACTTTTAGAACACCGAAATTGCCCAAAGTTTTTATTTCTATCGTGAACTATCCAGCAATGTTTAATGACGTTGTTAAGGTTAATAATTAATGAGAATCATTGGAATTGATCCCTTAGATGGATAAAAGAATAATTTCAAAAGTTGAGATTACCCGATTTTGAGGTTTTATCGTTTAAGGAAAGTGTTTATTTCATACAATGATGGATTTATGATGTATCGAAAACTATGAGGTGTTATGTTTGCATGTTTGTTTACCAATTACAAAGATTCATGGCATGTTGTGATTACTCTTAGAATGATTAAAGATGCATATGTTATGAGTATATGAGAGCGTGTGACATTGTATGATATGTTTGTACTCTTGCATTTCAATATAACATGCTAAGCTTAAGATGACATAAAACACTCGGAGATGATCCTCACGTAACAAACCGGGCTCAACATAAAGGTGATCCAGGAGGTTGATCTTTTTGTGATGGGCTGGCCCAGCAAAAAGTAATCCTATGCCCCCTATCCTGCACTCTGGGAGTTAAGAATTTGCTTATCAAGAAGATAAGTGTTAGCTAGTGATGACTAGTAAGGTATGAGCTCATAACCTAGCACCTCCCGAGAAGGGAGAGATTATAGGGCGGCCCCAAACAAAATAGATAAGAACTTAAGTCACCTCATAAATCATCGAGAGGACGATCATGCTAGTATAATGTGCATCCTTTGTTGTGATGGATTGTTTGTAGCATTGGCATGACTCATCATGTTGCATCTATGCATTAAGATGCATGTTAAAATGAGCAGACCTCGGATAAATAACCTTTGGAACTTAAAAATTGAACAATATATGCATGCATACTATTTCATAATCAAACCTGAGGTTCCTAAGGACGTAGATGATGACACTTGTTAGGAGCTGAACTCCGTACTGAGTATCTTTCATAAGATTCTCATCCCCTCTTTCTTTCTTCCATCACGCCTTCAGAGGACAACGATTTGATTCATGAGCAGCAGGCGATCGTGGATCTCATCAAGGGCCTGTGCTCTGTCATGTGGATGATAGCCCCCTTGCTTCTAGGGGTTCTCTATTTAAGTGTAAAGGGTGTCGAGACCCTGACTAGTTGTATCTGTTATTTCCTTTTATGCCTTTAGATGATTGTACTATCCTAACCATTATTGGTGGGCATAACTTTATTATGATAAGCACTTATGAATGTCCCCATGATGATGTGTTATGTTTTGAGATTTACCTTAATTCATGTATGCTTATAATGAGTCTAGCTCCTTATCCACATTTATTTGAACTACCAGAAAGTTATTATTTTGTTTAAGAGTAAAAAGAGTAGTATCAACATTACTTCTCTTGAACTCATTTTTAAGCAAGAATAAGCTTAGTCTATCATACCAAGCTCGTGGGGCTTGTTTTAGACCATAAAGAACCTTTGTTAGCTTAAAGACATGGTTGAGAAGGCTTTCACCCTCAAAACTCGAAGGTTGCTTCACATATACTTCTTCATGGTGACCGTCCCTGTCTTGCCAGCCAAGGAGTGTGCTTTAGGTGTGGCAAGCCTGGCCACATGATTAGAGATTGCAATGTGAAGTCCACTCGATTAGATGCCATTTTTAGACCTCAGTGCCAAGGACGAGTGTTCACAATCTATTCTGAAGGTACCCCCCGCCCTAACACCCGAGGTAAGCGAAGGATAAGTGGTAGGACGTTAGTTATGCTTGTTAGTTTTGGTCCCATGTATTTGTTTGAAGTTTATGATCATGCGGAATCCTTGCAACTCCTTGATCCTTGTCTTTTTTAAATCTTCGATGACCTTCTTGCATTTGTCTACATTTGAGTCTCCTTATAAATGGCTTGATCATGTTCCTTCTAGCAAACCTGCTATATGTAACACCCTAAAATTTTATTTAAAAATTATTTTGGGCTTTACTAGTCATAATTTCAAAAATTTGAAAGTTTTAGAAATGATGAGGATGATCCAAGGGATTTGTTAAAAAAAAAAAATGTGAATAGTAACCTTGCAGGCCCTACGGGCGCATCGGGACAACCGAAACCCTAGAATTGGGACCCGGAGGTGCCCAAAACTGAGAAATTATAGGATTGAGATTAGAAATAGTTAGAAATAAGGATTTTATACTTAGAATTAATTTTCGGGCAATGTCTTATTACCCGGGTACGGTGTTTTACCTGTTCGGTAGAGTTTTTGATGTGCAGTTTTTAACACCGTACAAGTTACTTAGTGGCCAAGTAACCTTTACCAACCAATTTATGCCAAGTGGATGGTATGGATTAAAACTTGAAAAGAAAGTTTTAATCATGACCTTTGATTTATTATATTTTACTCGGGAGCCAATAACTCATCCGTTCGGTGGAATTTCGGTGTGCGATTTTAACACCGAAAAAGCTATTTTCTCCCCAAGTTAAAGTGAACCAATTGTCTTGAGCCAATTGGATGACCAAGATCCATTCTTTGACCAAGGAAACAATCCTATCCATCCATTTTGTTAGCTTTCTTTAAGAACTATCCTTTTACATTATAATAACTAAGCTTTCCTTACAAGCTTCCTTACAAGATGAATACAAAACCAATCTTCTCCATTAAGCTACCCTTATTTTCGTCCAGCAAGAGGAGAATACATCAGCCACCATTTTCATCTCTCAAGAGCTCAAAACTTGATTTAAGTCCCCAAAGTCCTAGCCTAGACTTGTTAAAACCCTAAACTCCCTTCACAAAACTTCTTCTACTCCTCAATACCTACAAATCTAACTGATTAGAATGTGAATCCATCACTTTTTCCAGCTTTGAGAGCTCACCATCTGCTGTTTAGGGAAGGGTTTGATGTTGAATTGGTGGCCTTGAAGTGAGCAAGATCACCCTTGGGACATGCTTGAAGCCAAGATCCTTAAAGCTACCAAAGTAGGGTTTTTGAACCTCTTCTTCTTCAAATTTGTTTTTCTGTGTTAATCACTGATTTAAATTGATATTTTTGGTTGTGTTGGCTGATGATATTTGGATATTGATGTATTAATTTTGGTGGAGTGTTTGGATGATTCTAGAAATCCTTTTTGTCAAAAGGAATATTAGACTATGCTGCTGGATTTTTGGATTTCTTCTGGACAGGTTATGGTTCATGAATTTTCTGATGTATTTGTAGTAATTTTTATGAGCTATAAAAATTATATGTTGAAACTAACATCCTAAGGTAGCTCTATGATTTTTCTTGGGTCCTAAAACTGAGTTTTACTATTTTATAAAAATAAAAAATCGAGACAGTGCTTGAGTTGTCTAGACAGCCAATTCTGAAGCTCTGAGTTTGTCTAATTTTGTTACCACAATAAATGATTGATTTTTCCACTGAAATTTATACAGGATATTGAGCACATGTTAAAGTCCAACCATGAATGTTTGTATGATTTGATATGATCATTTGATAGGGTAATAAGATTGGAATTTGGCTGTTGGCTGCAAATAAGGGGTTTATGGCCTCCTAATTTGTTGAATTTTTTTATCATACTTAGAGAACTCTTTTAACTCCGAAATTTTTAGAGGACCTTAGGGATACATTGAAGTGTCTTGGATAATTTTTATAGCCTTGGATTTCATGGTTTTAAATGCAAAATAATTTGTGCTATAGATATGTGAAATCTGCCATTGTGCTGAAAATGAATTGATGCTTTGAGTTGATGATATAATGACTCTTGATTTAAGTATGATGAGTATTGTCGCAACCAGGATCACGACGGGGACAGCGAAAAAGAATTTGTTGAAAATATGAAGTCGCCACCAAGTTTATTGAAATTGGGAAAACATGGAAAAACCCATTATTTTTACAAATGGTCTTTGAAACCAGATTTGAGTTTGGGAGTTGGTTATGCATAGAGAAGGGCAGGCATTTAATCCTACGCACCCCTAGTACACCCGTCCTTAGACAATACCTATAATTGATTTGTGCAGATTATTAATAACACTTATTTTTCCATTTTTTATTTACAAAGAAGATAAAAAATTTCTTTTAAAAAAGAAATTTTGGAGCATCAAACTGTCACAATTCAGATGTCCAAAATATTGAGTTAACAAGCTGTCCCGGCTAAATTCACACTTTTATTTGAAATAAAATATTTGATAAATAAAAAAAAAATCTTATAAATATTTACAAACAAGAAAAGAAAGAAAAAAATAGTTTTGCCATTTTTTTATAAAAGAAAAGAAAAAGAATAAATGCAAACGAGAATAAATATATTTTTTCGAGGAAATTTCGGATCATTAAGCTGTCACAGCTCAAATGTCTAAGTTATTAAGTTAACAAGCCGTCTCGGCTAAATTAACATTTTTAATAGAATATTTCTCTTATAAAAAAAATCATTAGAAAATTATTAACAAGTAAAATAAATACGAAAATTTAATTTTTGACTTGACAGGGATCGGAATCGCCTGCTCCTACGTATCCCCTAATGCAGTAGGGAACTCAAAGTCACATAGTTCTATAAAAAATATATTTGTTTTTGATTAATTTTAATTTTGAAAAAGAGTTTTGAATATTAAGCTGTCACAGCTAAAATATTCCAAAATATAGAATTAACATGCTGTCGCAGCTCAGTTAATCTCATTTATTTAAATAAATATAAAACTCCTTAGTTATTTTCAACCTAACTAATTTAATTTTTACTTAACCTAATACTACCCACTTTTTCCCCATACACACAGGGACCGACACCCTCACCCAATTCATTCCACTCACACTAAAAAGAAAAAGAAATATGAAGGAAAAAGGGTCTGAGAGAAAGAACGAGAGGGGGTTTGAGATGACGAGTGAGAAAACGAATGAGAGAAATATGAAGAGAGAGAGAACCATGGGTATGGAGGAAAAGAAGGGGAGGCGCGCGGCGGCTAAGGGTGAAGGCCGTGACTAGGGGTGATCCGCCGATGAGAGGTGGAGAGGACGCCAAGGAAAGCTTGAGCGAAGAAGGAAGACTGAAACCATGGAAGGTTGATCGTGGAAGCAGGCCGGCGAGCGGAGGTGGCAAACTGGCAGGGGAAGCAGTAGGCCGATCTGGGGAAAGAACGCCGGTGACACCAGCGGCGGTGGCACAGTGGCAGCCGCAGCTTCACTTCTTTTCCTTTGGTTATTATTTTTTTTTTGCCTTTTTGGAAAGAATCTAAGACTTCATTTTCTTTGGAATTTTTAGGTACGAGTTTACATGAAGATGATGATGGAAGGTGTAGTGATGGTCGAGCTCGCCGGCAGCCGTGATGGAGGCAAAAGGGGTATCGCGGCCTCTCCATGCTTTTCTGCTTTCCTTTTCCCTTTTTTTTATGAGAAATTGTTTATTCTGAACTAGGACTTTTGTAAGTTGAACTGGACTGTTGTTGTGTATGGACTCGGGCTATGAATTGTTTCTATGTTTGGCTAAGATTGGTTGTTGTGATTGGTGTTTACTGGGTTTATGATTTGATTTTTGGATGCAAATAGGTATGGGTTTTGCTTCACATTGAAAAAATAGACACTTGAAAAGAATTAAATGATTTTAAAAAAATGGTTTACCTGTGATTCTTCCTGATTCTTTTTCACGTGTATTGCAAAGATCTTTTCAGATGAAATGTGGTGATGGAAAGAATGGTGATGAAGGTTGTTCTGTGTTCGTAAAACAGATTGTCTTTTTTTTTTAACCCCCCTCAACCCCTCAATCCTCATTTGAATTTATACACAATGAACATGGTAGGTGAGCTTTGAAAATTTCTCCCCGTTGCTTGATTACTGGGATTTGCTGGATTCTTCATGCCATTGTTTTTTTATTTTCAGTTTCAATCACATGCATCTTTCCTTGTTCTTTTTACAAAATGTCAATACAACCGGCACGTGCTTGACTCTACCTCCACCGTTCCCTTCTTTTATTTTTTTTTTGTCTTTTTTCTTTCAATCAACTGAGGGAGACACTCCTCGATTTCTTTATTTCATTTTTTCTTCTTTTTGTCTTTTTTTTTTAAAAAGGAACTAAGATAAAGCGGGCCAAAAACAACAAAATCAATGGGCTTAAAGTTTTTTTTTAAAAAAAAACAAAAGACTGAATGGGCTTTTTTTATTTTTGTACAACAAAAATCAAACAACCTAAAATGGGCTCACCTAAACAGCAACAGTACTAAAAAATGGAATGGGTTGAAAGAAATTCTTTTTGTTTTTGGACCGGACAAAATCGAATGTTCACAGTTGCCCCTCTTTACTTATTTCTTATGAGAGAATATGAAAAACTGAAGTTTTTACATATTGTCTTCGTAAAGAATAAGTAAAGACATGAACATAGATTTTGTTCGGTGATGCATGAAATGCGGATGCAAGAAAAATCATACTCTAACATGGAAATAACCTAAAATTTGAGCAAGCTACATGCAAGTTATGCAATTTAGAAACTGACTATGCAAAATTTCAAATGACAAGAGATACAAGAACCAAATGGACTGAATTGAAATTTACAAGTTAATGGATGCTGATAGGAAATTAAAAACCAATAGGGGTTTACAAGAATTTACAAACTTTGTGACCAACTCAACAATCCTCAAGAAATTAAATATCTTGCGATCAACTGGATATGGGTCAGCAAGCAACAGGAAATGAAAAGTGTAACACCCTCCGAATTACCATATTTTACTCGAGTATCAACACAGTAATTAGAAAAGTATTACTTACATTCACAATCTATACTAGTCGAAAATAATTGAAATCAAATAATTCAGACACATATATGGCCAAACTCGTATATACATATATAAACATCATTTTTAAGTTTGCAATGTGTACACCGTATTGATACTACACTGGTTAACTTCTAAGCTCATCAGGAACTCAGTTCACCAAAGGAAGGAACACCTCCAGTATCTAATCTAACCTGCTCAAAGTTAAGGTCTAGCAAAAGTTTGTACAAACAGAAATAAACCCCACAACATTTAACACGATTAATCTGCAGGTTAGAGGATCACTAGTACTAAACTACCACTATATACATATCATGAGTCCCTGAAGATCTCACGTCCTACTAGATGAAACCGTTGGCTATCGGCATGATAGCCTCACCTCCGCCTGGGGCATCAGGACCCTCTGATGGGTCTGAGTCTGAAGACGAGGATGAAGAGGGATCATCTGCTGGAAGGGGTGCTGGTGGTGCAGGTGGGACATCAAATATCACTAGGTGTGCCAAGTGGAGAGGCACACCATCATAAGGGAAAGCAGGGTCAAAGTCAGCTGTAAATACTGATGAACTAAAAGAGCTGCCGAAAAACACATAGACACGAACTTGTGAGTAACCCACTACATACAGAGAGTCAAGAGCAGGATCATAATGCCACACCCACTGTGGCGAGTCAAGGTAAAATACTAGTGACGGCATCTGCTGGATCTGATTAACACAAAGTAAATGCAACCGTAGGGATGAGAATATTATAAAATCCTCAGTAGGGTATTCCCTCAGGTATAATGTGAAACACAATTGATAAGCTCATTCATGTGGGAATACTCATGCAAAACTATGTATAGCAATATCAAGGTATATACATAATGTAAAATCAAGTACAAGTATAATAATAATTCGTGCATTGTTCTTCTTCTCATTAACATAGGGAAAGCTTAATCTCACATCAAGTGATGTCTGTAGTGGAATCACTCCACAAGAACTATTGACCATTAGGACATGAGCTCATTCCTATATGTCGATACGTCTACCGACTTATCAAATTCCCAGGAAAGCTCTTACTTTTGTTTTTCCCGTTCAACCACATAAGCCTTGTCTCTATTTTCCCCATATGTTAAAAATTGCACAACTAAAAGTCATGTTATTTTTCTTTTCTTTTCCTTTATCCTCACAATGATCACATAGTGTACTTCTCCTTTCAAAGGCCTACTCAGATCACAGGTAGGCATACAATTATGTTGGAGTCTTATCCATATCTCATCAACATTTATTTCAAACAATTAGCATGCATTAACATGATATATACTTGTATCTAAAGCCATTCTTACCATTTTCAGCAATCAGCAGATTTATCACTCTAGAATTCAAAATTAATTTCCCTATCAAACAGCGAATTTAAGAGCCATAAAAATTCTCTATGACATGTCAATGTGTCTAAAAGGCCCTGTACAAATTTCCAAACAAATGGTGTTCTCTAACCTTATCAACTAAATTTTTCAAATCTGGTGGTTAGAGACCACTTGTTCATAGTTTAGATTAGGACTCTCATAATTTTCGACCCCACCAATTGATTAAATCAACTCAAAATAAAATTCACAGTTGCAATTCAATATGTTATCAGCTTCCCATAAAATTTTCAAAGAATAAACCCATCGTTTACTATGATAATAAAATCACACAATTTTACTGCCTCAGCTTCAATATTTCAGGCAGCATAGTCACAACTTCGGTTCTTAAATTTTTAAACATAGAAAAAGTGCCCAGAATAACCCCAAATTTTTACTAGAGACTCCCTAACATGTTAAATACATCCCATAAAATTTGAAACTGAATCTAAGATCTCTAGATATATTAGAAAATTCGACAAAATTTGTTGCTTGCTTCAAACCGGGATTTTCCAGCAACAAAATTCAAGAATCATGAATTTTTTTCAAGCAGAGAAAATCGTTCACATGACCCAAGGAAAATCATGGGGTTGTCTTAGGATGTTAGCTTCAGCATATAATTTTTATAGCCCATAAAACTGAACACAATTGCACCAGAAAATTTGTCAACAAGTTCTGCCTTGTTGAAATCCGAAAATCCAGCAAACTAATTCCAAGTCTCTCTTGATGAAAATGATTTTTCCACCACACCAAACACTCCACCAAAATTCATACATCAATATCAACATATGATTAACCAATAAAATCAGCAATTTTAGGACAAAACCAATCAGAATTTTCAGAGGAAATTTTTGAAACAAAAGAGGACAAATAAACCCTACCCTTGGAAGCTAATGCTTCTTTAGCTTTTGTATACTTCAAGGTAGATGTTCTCCACCCCAAAACTCTTGAAACACACCTAGATCCTCCACTAATCAGTGCTGAGTGAGGTACTAAAGTGCGGTTTTGAAAAATCTAATCGGTTATATCTGTGGAGGTTGAAGTGTAGAACAAGTTTGCTTAAAGGAGTTTTTGATTCTAACAAGATTTGGTCTAGGATTTTGGAGGTTGAATTCAAGGTTAGCAAAGGTTTTTAGATGAGAAAAGAAATGGTTCTCTGCTGCTTCTCATATGGCCGAAGGTGAAGATGAAAAAGATGAGGTTAGGTGAGTTAAATATATCTATCAAGGAGTGTTTTGATTGGTTGAAAAATAAAATATTGTTCTTTCCATTAAAAGGCTTTAAAATCAATGGCTAGGATTTGATCTTTCATCGAAGATGAAATCCTAGCCATTCCCTTGGTATTCAAGTGGATATACTTCATTATTTGTAGATATTATCGGTATTAGAAATCAAACATCGAAATTTCAGCAAACGAGCAAAACAATGTACCCGAGAAATCAAACATTGCCCAAAAAATAATTTCGGGTATAAAATCATTATTCCTACCTATTTCTAAACATGATCTTATAATTTCTCAATTTTGGGCATCTCCGGGGCCCAATTCTAGGATTTCTATTGTCCAGTGGACTGTGGGGCCTGTAAGACACTATTCACATTTTTTTTTTTGCTTTCTTGAGTTAGTCTCATCATTTCCACATCTATCAACATCCTAAAATTCTCATTAATAAAGCTTCATTTAATTTCTAAAAAGAATAGGGTATTACAAAAAGTATTGTGATCAACTGGATACAGGTCAACAACACATACTCACACTCATAAATTCAAACACGTACACGCGCACGCATGCACACACACATACACACATGGAACTTACACACCCATAGGAAGAGAGAGAGTGATAGGAAATTAAAAGCCGAATGGGGCTAACATGAATTTGAAAGCCAACAGGGGCCGACAGAAATTTAAAAGCCGTCGGGGGCAGACAGGAATTTAGAAGCCATCGGGGGCGGACAGGAATTTAAAAGCCATCGGGGGCTAACTGAAAATTAAAATTGGCAATCTGAGGCCGACAAGAAAAGTAAATGGCAATCTGAGGCCGACTGAAAATTAAATTGGCAATCTGAGACCGACAAGAAAAGTAAATTGGCAATCTGAGGCCGATTGGGAAAGTAAATGGCAATCTGAGGCTAACTGAAAATTAAATTGGCAATCTGAGGCCAACAAGAAAAGTAAATTGGCAATCTGAGGCCGACAATGGCAATCTAAGGCCGGCAAGAAAAGTAAATTGGCAATTTGAGGCCGACTAAAAATTAAATTGGCAATCTGAGGCCGATAATGGCAATCTGAGGCCAACAAGAAAAGTAAATTGGCAATCTGAGGCTGACAAGAAAAGTAAATTGGCAATCTGAGGCTGGAAAGAAAAGTAAATTGGCAATCTAAGGTCGACTGAAAATTAGATTGGCAATCTGAGGCCGACTAGAAAAGTAAATTGGCAATCTAAGGCCGACAATAAAAGGAAATTGGCAATCTGAGGCCGACAATGGCAATCTGAGGTCGACAATGGCAATCTGAGGCCGACAAGAAAAGTAAATTATTCAAATTTTTCTCTTGACCTTTTTTTTCGAAAACACCTTTGTGAAATGACTTTTACCGTATTGAAGCTACCCTTGAGGAAGACTTTAATCGATCAAACTCGCAGCTTATGAATTGGACCTTTTGGCATAGATGACACTTTTCTTTTCTTCTATGACTTTTACTCACTTCCTTCCTCATTCTTTCTTCTTACCCAACTTAGTTAAAGCTTCTGGATACTCTTGGTGTAATGCTAGTCATTGATGTGTTGCTGCAAATATGGTTAGGCTGTATAACTCATACTTAAATTCATGCTTACTCAAGACATCATAAATGAATATGCATTTAAGAGAGAGAGAAGGGAAAGAATAAATTTTATTGCTTTGTGTATCTGAAACTTCTAAGAATAAAGGTAATTTCAAAGGGTTGGAATGGAACAAGAATGAAGCAAAAGAAAACGTCACTGTTAAGGACACAAAAATTTGCCTCATTTTTTATTCTTGGTTATCCATTCAATTGATTCTTTGTTATCATTGATTGTCATAATCATTGTATCTGACGACATGTCTTCCAGCCCTTTCTTTTTCACCTGAATCCCCAGAATTTGCCCCATTGACAATTTGTTTGGTCCTCAGGACTGATTCATCATTGAAAAATTGCCCCAGTATAGGATGCTTAAGATGATGCTCATTATTTTGCCCTAACTTTTGCCTAGGCTGCCCTTGCGGGTTTTCATCCTAGCAGTCATTTTTTTTTTGTTATTACCCTAACTTTTGCTTAGGCGGCTCTTTCGAGTTTTCGACCTAACGGGCTTTTTCTTTTTTTTTCTTTAAATTTATTTCTCATCCTAGCTTTTGTTTAGGCCACTCTTTTGAGTTTCCGACCCAACCAGGTTTTATGGCATTTTTCAAGCATAAAACTTTTTGACCGCATTAGCATTGATTGGTCTAGGTAATGCTTGTCCATCCATAGTTTGCAAGATTAAGGCCCTTCCTGAAAATGCTTGTTTAACAATGTAAGGGCCTTCATAGCTTGGAACCCAATTTCCTCGTGTATCCTCTTGATTAGGGAGAATTTTCTTCAGAACCAAATCTCCTGGATAAAAATCCCTGGGGCAAACTTTCTTATTGAAAATTTTAGCCATTCTGTTTTGATACAACTGGCCATGACAGATAGCTGTCAACCTTTTCTCTTCTATCATATTCAGCTATTCATATCGAGCTTCCATTCCATACACCAATGAGAAAGGAGTTGCCTCTGTGCTCGATCATATGTTAGTACGATATGCATGCAAAGCATATAGCAGTATTTCATGCCAATCTTTGTAGTTTACCACCATCTTGGCGACATTTTTCTTGATATTCTTGTTTACAGCTTCGACCGCACCATTCATTTGAGGCCTATAAGGAGCTGAGTTGTGATGTTTGATTTTGAAAATCTCAAAGAACTTCTGAACCTCAGCACCATTAAGATTAGGAGCATTGTCTGTGATAATTCTTTCTGGAATACCATATCTACAGATAATGTCCCTTTTGATGAATTTGACAAACACCTTCTGTGTGATATTAGCATATGAGACAACTTCCACCCATTTAGTGAAATAATCTATCGCTACCAAGATAAAACGATGGCCGTTGGATGCCTTGGGATTAATTGGGCCGATGACATCTATTCCCCACATCGAGAAAGGCCAAGGAGATACCATGTTATGCAATGGAAGCGGAAGAGTATTGACTCGGTCTGCATATATTTGGCATTTGTGACACCTTCGAACATAATTGAGGCAGTCACTTTCCATGGTGGACCAATAATAACCATCCCTCAAGATCTTACGTGCCATCATATGCCCATTAGCATGGGTTCCGCAAATCCCTTCATGTATTTCGGTCATGATCACGCGACCTTCATGAGCATCTACACACCTTAAGAGGGTGCCATCATAATTTCTCTTATAGAGAACTTCACCATTCAAGAAAAAGGCCATAGCCAGTCGACGAATTGTCTTCTTATTCACTTTATTTGCTCCGGCTGGGTACTCTCCTTTTTGAATATACTGCTTGATGTCATGATACCAAGGCTGGCCATCTGGCTCAATATCCACATTGCTACAGTAAACGGGTTCATTTTGCACTTCTACATGGATAGGTTGGACGTTGGCATAGACTTCCAATTTAGTCATTGCAACCAAGGTTGCCAAAGCATCTGCAAATTGATTCTTGTCTCGAGTTAAGTGGGAGAATGACACTTCGTCAAATTGCTCAATTAGTCGAGACAAATACTTTTGATAAGGCATCAATTTTGGGTCTTTGGTTCGCCATTGCCTATTAACTTGATAAATGATGAGTGTAGAGTCTCCAAAGACCTTTAATTCTTTCACTCCCAAATCAATTGCAACTTGTAAACCATTAGCGCATGCTTCATATTCTGCAATATTGTTGGTACATTCGAAATCTAATTTGATAGAAACTAGGTGCTGCTTCCCAGCTGGCGACACCACTACAGCTCCTATTCCACACCCATTTGTATTGGCAGCTCTGTCAAAATACATCTTCCATATGCATTCTTCTTCTTGCTCCTCTTCCTCTACTGTCATCACTTCACCATCAGGGAATTCTGATATAGCCGGTTCACCATCCTCAAGAGGGTTTTCAACAAGATGATCAACAATTGCACTTCCCTTGATAGATTTTTGAGTCACATACTTGATATCAAATTCAGACAGTATCACTTGCCACTTTGATATTCTTAATAACACGTGAGGACTATCAAATATATATTTCAATGAATCCATTCGAGAGATCAGCCAAGTGGTATAGTATAACATGTACTGCCTCAGCCTCTTGGAGGTCCATACCAATGCACAACATGTTCTCTCAATTGCCAGGTAGCGGGATTCACAGTCATTGAATTTCTTGCACAGATCATAAATTACCTATTCTTTCCTCCCTGACTCATCATACTGTCTTAACATCACTCCCATTGATGTTGGTAGCACTGTAAGGTACAGTATTAAAGGATGACCTGGTGTAAGTGGAGTCAAAACTAGAGGTTCCATTAAATAAGCCTTTATTTTATCGAAGGCTTCTTGGCATTCATTATTCCATTCTCCAAGTTGATGTTTCCGCAGCAACTTGAATATAGGCTCACAAGTGCTAGTCAAATTAGCGATGAATCTAGCAATGTAGTTGAGTCTTCCAAGAAAACTCCTTACTTCTTTTTCAGTTTTGGGAGCAGGCATCTCTTGTATCGCTTTCACCTTGTCTGGATCTACTTTTATTCCTTCTCTGTTGACAACAAAACCCAGTAACCTCCCTATACAAGCTCCAAAGATGCATTTGTTTGGATTCAGCCTCAACTTGTATTTTCTGAGTCTTTCAAATAACTTTCGCAAGACTGCTACATGGCTTTATCCCTCTTTAGATTTAGCAACCATACCATCTACATACACTTCAATCTCCTTATGCATCATGTCATGGAAAAGTGCAACCATTGCACGCTGATATGTAGCACCAGCATTCTTTAATCCGAATGGCATAACTGTATAGCAGAATGTTCCCCACAGAGTTATGAAAGTAGTTTTTCCTTTGTCATCAACATCCATGAGGATTTGATTATATCCTGAGTAGCCATCCATAAATGAAAATTGATGATTTTTTGCAGTATTGTCAACAAGGACATCAATGTGAGGGAGAGAAAAATGTTAGCCACCTAATCCTTTTTAGCTATGCACATCCTGACCTTCCCATCCAATTATTTTAGGCCTGACTCTCACTGAGTATCCCCAATGGAGTCGCCATCTGTCGCAATCGGGATCACGACGGGGACAGCGAAAAAGAATTTGTTGAAAATATGGAGTCGCCACCAAGTTTATTGAAATTGAGAAAACATGGAAAAACCCATTATTTTTACAAATGGTTTTTGAAACCAAATTTGAGTTCGGGAGTCGGTTATGCATAGAGAAGGGTAGGCATTTAATCCTACGCACCCCTAGTACACCCGTTCTTAGACAATACCTATAATTGATTTGTGCAGATTATTAATAACCCTTATTTTTCCATTTTTTATTTACAAAGAAGATAAAAAATTTCTTTTAAAAAAGAAATTTTGGAGCATCAAACTGTCACAATTCAGATGTCCAAAATATTGAGTTAACAAGCCATCCCGGCTAAATTAACACTTCTATTTGAAATAAAATATTTGATAAATAAATAAAAAAATCTTATAAATATTTACAACAAGAAAAGAAATAAAACAAATAGTTTTGGCATCTTTTTATAAAGGAAAAGAAAAAGAATAAATACAAACGAGAATAAATATATTTTTTCGAGGAAATTTCGGATCATTAAGTTGTCACAGCTCAAATGTCCAAGTTATTAAGTTAATAAGCTGTCTCGGCTAAATTAACATTTTTAACAGAATATTTCTCTTATAAAAAAAATATCATTAGAAAATTATTAACAAGTAAAATAAATACGAAAATTTAATTTTTGACATGATAGGGATCGGGATCGCCTGCTCCTACGTATCCCCTGGTGCAATAGGGAACTCAATGTCACGTAGTTCTATAAAAAAAACATTTGTTTTTGATTAATTTTAATTTTGAAAAAGAGTTTTGAATATTAAGCTGTCACAGCTAAAATATTCCAAAATATAGAATTAACAAGCTGTTGTAGCTCAGCTAATCTCATTTATTTAAATAAATATAAAACTCCTTAGTTATTTTCAATATAACTAATTTAATTTTTACTTAACCTAATACTACCCACCTTTTCCCCATACACACAGGGACCGACACCCTCACCCAATTCACTCCACTCACACTAAAAAGAAATAGAAATATGAAGGAAAAAGGGTCTGAGAGAGAGAACGAGAGGGGGTTTGAGATGGGGAGTGAGAAAATGAATGAGAGAAATATGAAGAGAGAGAGAACCGCGGGTATGGAGGAAAAGAAGCGGAGGCGTGCGGTGGCTAGGGGTAAAGGCCGTGACTAGGGGTGATCCGCCGATGAGAGGTGGAGAGGACGCCGAGGAGAGCTTGAGCGAAGAAGGAAGACTGAAACCATGGAGGGCCGAGCGGAGGTGGCGAACTGGCAGGGGAAGCAGTAGGCCGATCTGGGGAAAGAATGCCGGTGACACCAGCGGTAGTGGCGAAGCAATAGCTGCGGCTTCACTTCTTTTCCTTTGCTTATATATATATATATATTTTTTTTTTTTGCCTTTTTGGAAAGAATCTAAGACTTCATTTTTTTTGGAATTTTCAGGTACAAGTTGACATGAAGATGATGATGGAAGGTGTAGTGAGGGTCGAGCTCACCGGCAGCCATGATGGAGGCAAAAGGGGTATTGTGGGCCATGAATGGTTTCCTTTTCCCTTTTTTTATGAGAAATTGTTTATTCTAAACTAGGACTTTTGTAAGTTGAACTGGACTGTTGTTGTGTATGGACTCGGGCCATGAATGGTTTCTATGTTTGGCTAAGATTGGTTGTTGTAACTGGTGTTTACTGGGTTTATGATTTGATTTTTGGATGCAAATAGGTATGGGTTTTGCTTCACATTGGAAAAATAGACACTTGAAAAGAATCAAATGATTTTAAAAAAATGGTTTACTTGTGATTCTTCCTGATTCTTTTTCATGTGTATTGCAAAGATCTTTTCAGATGAAATGTGGTGATGAAAAGAATGGTGATGAAGGTAGTTCTGTGTTTGTAAAACAGATTGTCTTCTTTTTTTAACCCCCCTCAACCCCGCAATCCTCGTTTGAATTTATACACAATGAACATGGTAGGTGAGCTTTGAAAATTTCTCCCTGTTGCTTGATTATTGGGATTTGCTGGATTCTTTATGCCGTTGTTTTTTTATTTTCAGCTTCAATTACATGCATCTTTCCTTGTTCTTTTTACAAAATGTCAATACAACCGGCGCGTGCTTGACTCCACCTCCACCGTTCCCTTCTTTTTTTTTGTCTTTTTCTTTCAATCAACTGAGGGAGACACTCCTCGATTTCTTTATTTCATTTTTTCTTCTTTTTGTCTTTTTTTTCTTTTTTTTTTTAAAAAGGAACTAAGATGAAACGGGCCAAAAGCAGCAAAATCAATGGGTTTAAAGTTTTTTTTAAAAAAAACAAAAGATAGAATGGGCTTTTTTATTTTTGTACAATAAAAATTAAACAACCTAAAATAGGCTTACCTAAACAGTGACAGTACTAAAAAATGGAATGGGTTGAAAGAAATTTTTTTTTTTATTTTTGGGCCAGACAAAATCGGGTGTTCATAAGTATGAATGCATGCTAGACAATGTGAAGATTGATTTATGAGGCAAAAATGAGAATTACTTGTGATTGAAAGCCTACATGTGGCTTTTGCATGCATTTGAGAAAAGAAAGTACATGATGCAGTTATATGAGAAAAGTGAATGTATAAATTTCACTCGTACATGTTCTGACATATGGAGAAAATAGAAACAAGACTTATGTGGAATGAGGGGAAGGCAAAAAGAGGAACTTCCCTAAAGATAAAAGGGAAGGCAAAAAGATGAACTTCCCTAGAGATAATATGAGTCGGTAGATGTATCGGCTAGGAATAGATCTGTGTAAGAATTGGAGAAAGTAAATCCAATGATCATGTATAGGAATGAGCTCAGTCCTGATAAGCAGTCTATTTCCCTTGTATGGTGTGAACCACTATAAATACCATGTAGTATAAACTGTTCATTATGGAGTTATCTATAGTAAATACCCCTCGGGTATACACTAAGTCTTTCCTATGTTGATGAAAAGAGAAAAATGCACCGAGTTGAGTTCTATGACCACAAGTAAAACCAGGTCACTTTGAGATAAGTTCACTATATTTAGCATATGCATACTCATATCATATTTAATTTCTTGATTTGGATTATTAACTATATGTTTGAGCTTTATGATATGTGTGCATTAAGTGATTGATCATTAAAAACAATCCACTTCGGAAATATGATTTGGAACTTTAAAAATGAATCATTATTGTGTAATGCTTGATCACCTTTTCTTAATAAACCGGAGTGGCTGGGGCGATGATGATGACATTGTGAGTGAGTTTTTGAGGAGTTACCCTACTGAGAATTGTATAATTCTCACCCCTATTTTGTGTGTTCCCGTGTCATCTCCAGGTTGATCCAAAGAATGATGCGACTGCTGTGTGAAAGAACTCAGGATTACAGTAGTTTAATAGTTGATGTTTTTAATTTACTGTACTTAGTTAGAGTTATGTGTATATAGATGTAATAGAGATTATATATGTATTCAAGCTCACAGTAGTGCTTTCTTATGTAATTGACTGGTATCTTTGTTACACATGTTAATCGAATTACGCTAGTTATTACACGATCTTATCGCATTTGCTATAGTTATTTAAGAAAGGTCCAATAATTTAGAAGTAGCAACTCTCAAGTCTGATATCATAACTTAAGGATGATGGCGTACTTGGGAGGATGTTACACTATATATTTCATGATTTCTTAAGTTCCCATCTTCATCTGTATTGCATATTCCTTTCCTTCTATTTCAAGTTGTTTACTAGTGGATAGTTTTGATGGTGACCCTGTGAATGATTAGCTTTGATTTTCCCATTGGAGCTAATGAACCTTTCTTTCAAACTCCCACGCCTAATTATGTTTATCACTCCTTTTCAAAACAAGTAAGGTTAAAGATGAAGTTGTCCTACCTTTTTGAGTTTCTACCTTGTGTAAGTCGTAAGTATTGATGCTACCTAACATAGTCACCTATGCCCAGTCAAGTCATAACCTTCAAAGGTTCTTGGATTGTTGGTAAAAACTCTATGATACATGTTTTACATTGCTTCCATTTTTTTTTTTACCTATCATGCCTATCTGACTAGTATAACAATGTACGCGTAACGAATTGCAAAGGCAAAATTCCTTTTAAGGAGGGGAGTAATGTAACGCCTTGATTTTCCCGTGTACAAATGACCAAAATGCCCCTGAGGCCATTTTTACTGGGAAAATAAGAATAGCCAGCCCCGACCATCTTCAAGGTGACTGTTTTGATATTGAATGGGGATTATGTGCATTAATAGAGTAGAAGAATCTCATTTTTGGGTTTCTATGCGTGAAATTACCGGAGTACCATTGCAGTAATTTAAACATGGGATTAGTTACCGACTAAACCTTGGAGTTTGGGACATTGTTTTCACAAGCTTTCAGCATCTAAACATAGTTAAGTCGAATGTATGTATCTCTACATCTCATGGCCGAGCTCCGCTACCTCACGGCCGAGCTCTGCTACCTCTACCTCACGACCAAGCACTCATGGCTGCTACCTCATAGCAGAGCTCTACTACCTCTTGATCGAGCTCTGCCATCTCATGGCTGAGTTCATCCTTCACACTTCAATCAAGCTCTATCTTCTTTCAGCCGAGCTCCACTCCCCTTTTGGCCGAGCTCCACCGTGATCCTTTTTTTGATAACAATAATTAGCTTTGGTTGTTTTCATGAGAGAGTGTCTGTGTGAGTTACCCAAACAAATACTGTGACTTAGTCACTTACACACTCAAAGAGCTATACCTTGAGTCATACCTTAAACCATGACTAAACCATGCCGTAAAGAGGGATATTTTCTCTTACTTTCCCTCCCAAAGGCCATCAGTCACTCTTCCCCCTCACTCCTCTCATGTTGAAAATTTTCTATAAATACAAGGGAGCTCCACAAGAGGCCTTTTGCTCATTTCTCTTACAACTCCAAGCTCTCTTTCTTTCATCTCAAAGAGTTATTCTTCTCCTTCTTCTTCCTCTACTCATTTTTCCAAGATCAAACTCTCTTTTAAAGAAATACATCCTGGGTAAGGAGTTGTGTGAAGAATGTTATTCTTTGCTTTTGTTTTACTCTTGGTTTGATATGTTACAATGTTGATTCTTCCTTCCTCTTTCTCTTTTTTCAGTTCTTTATTTTCCTTTTCTTTCCTCTTTGTTTTCGGCCTTGATGGCCTACATAATGAAGAAACCATGGCTTGATGATGAGGATCTTAGGTATTGGATGCAAAACCATCATTTATTTGACCTCTAAAGCTTGAAGGTTTCACTTTTTAAAAAAAAGGGTTCTTTTTAGCAAATAAAGATACTATGTTATTTTAAAGAGAGTGAAATGGTGGTCTTGAGCCTAGGACTCAAAGAGATAATAAATGGATTGCATTCATATGTATATTTCAAGTCCTTGCATTGTATATTTGTATTTAAGCCTTGTATTCGTGTTTATATTTCTTTGCCATCACCTAAATAATTAATCTCGAAGCCTACCTATTTCAACCTTAAAGTTGATTGTTTATTTAGACTGAATACTCTAAGGGGCCTAGAGCACTAAAATAAAGAATTGGACGTGCATGTCATATTTATTTTCAAGTCATCACTTAAAGCTCAAAGATAAGAAATGAACTTGCATTTCATGTTTACATTTCTTGTCTTGCATGTTTATGTTTCAAGCCATCACCTAAACTTAAAGATTAAGAATGAACTTGCATTCTCATGTTTATTTTCAAGCCTTGCACATTTACTTTTCCTCACCATCACTTTATAATGATAAGATTAAAATGAAACTTGCATTAGCATGTTTATGTTTAGGTCATCACCTAAATACCTAAGGCTCAAGACTTAACTCTTTCAACTTACACAAGTAATCTTGAATCTATGGGTATCTACCTTTGCAAAAATGTTTTGATTTTAAAGCAAGTATTTTGTCTACTTGTATAACATGAATCTATGATCTCGTGTGCCATGAGTCTATGATCTTGTATAACATGAATCTATGACCTCGTATGCCATGAATCTATGATATTGTATAACATGAATTTATGATATTACATGACTGTTCTTGAACCATGAGCATATTTCTTTGAGTTTAGAAATTTATTTGAAGGCAGTTGCAACAAATGTTGAACATGCTTATATAAATATTGAGATGCATGATTATGAGAATGCCATGATATGAAACAAGTTATGAACTACTTTGCATCTTTATGCAACATGCTTAATTGTTTTAAGGTGATGTAAGACACATGGAAATGATCATCTAGACTCCCCGAATTAAAAGTTATGAGAGGTAATCCAAAATAGAAAGTGATCCTTTAGACTCCCCGAATTAAAGGTTATGAAAGGTGATCCTAGTGTCCCTTAGCCCATACTTTAAGAGTTGGGGATTTAACTTATCAAAAGCGATAAGATTTACGCTAGTTATGACTAGTGAGGTATGAGCTCATAACCTAGAATTCTCAAAAGGGAGAGTAATAAGGTGGCCCCAAGGAAAGTAAAAGAATAGTTTAAGTCACCTAAAAGATAAGATACAATAATTCATGCTATGTTTGCTAAGTTTTATGAGCATCAGTATGTTGTATATCTTATGTTGCCCTTCACATTGACATGCATTTCATGATAAGGTATGATGCATTCATAACATTTAAGAAGCATGTTAAATGAATAGGCCTCGGTAAATGATGTTTTTAGAACTTAATAATTGAACCTTTTGCATACTCATTATTTCATAATTTAACTCGAGGTTCCTAGGGACGATGATGAGGTCATGTGCATGGAAATGGGTTCCCTACTGAGATTCTTTTATAAGTTTCTCATTCTCTCCCTTTCTTTCCATCTTCGTCTTCAGAACAAGTTGATGGTGATATCCGTAGGTTACCTTGAAATGCCAGCATGGGAATTGCGCGAGGGTTGAGAATAGAGAGGCACAGCAGAAGCAAAGACATAGGCTTTCCGGTTTATGACGCTTAGAAGTTATCTTGCCCATGTACATGCTCGCATCCTAGTTTCAAGTAGATGTGTACCCACGATGGGTTAGCTATATTTTAGTTATGTTTAGCTTTTGAATCCCTATGCTGCTCAACCTTTAATTAGTGAGCTTTATGCTACTATATTAGATATTTGTATTATGGCATGTAATATGGAACCTTTGATATTATTAATGTATGCCCCTATAATGTTATGCTATGCTTATGATTTGGTAATTAGTTCTTATCCATGATGTGCTTCAGATTGTTTTTATTATGCGCAATGTATGATATAGCTCTTTTGGCGTGCGCGGCTCATGTTTGTCATTTTAAGTCCCAAAGAAAAGAATTTACCTATATTTTCGCTAACTATTTTAAATAAACTAGAACTAAGAATTGGGACAAAAGAGTAATAACTAATAATTAACTTGGATACATCCTAGGTATATTGAGTTAAATATTAGGGTGTTATATTCCTCCCTTGGAACATAATCTCCTTCTTATATAATCTCCTACAAGTTAAGACTTGTTTATTTTATAAACAGTTTCATTCTGTCCCTCCAGTATGCATAATCTCCACCATAAAAAAATGGTGGTTTATTAATCGATGGACCTTCAACAATATGAATATTTTATGCTATTTGTTCCTCAGATCTTTTTCCTCTGTCTTCGTTAGATTGCTCAACCCCCTAGAAGCCAAGCTCTAATGCCACTTGTAGGTAGAAGAGTACACGAGAAGAGGGGGTTGAATCGTGTGTTTCTTTTTCTTTCATTGATGAAGTTCTAAAAAAACTTTATCAAAAGCTATCAAGTTGTGAACTTATAGCATAACAAAAAATAGCATTAGATACTTTAGAAAGTGAACTTTCTAAACTAAACTAGTCATAAACAAATGTAAGATAGTCCATTTTATAAATAGAAACTAATTCAAGAACAAATATAGAAATAAAAAAAGAGATGAATGAAAGAAGATACAACACAAATTTTCTACTGGTTCAGCCAAACCAGCCTGCATCCAGTTTTCAACAACCATTGAGTTTTACTAACTCTTACTCCACCCCGAGAAAGAACAAAGATAGTCTTTCTAGTAGCCTTCCCTAGCTATGTTCAGTGACTAGTAGACAACCCCTACTGTCACAAACCAAGTAGTTATTCATCAGCCACTTCAAGCTAAACTGAGTAGTATTATGCTAGTCTCTCCAAGCTAAAACTATGAGCAGTAAAAACTCTTTTACAGTCACATTACAAGTAGTCTTTAATAAGCCTTTTCAAGCTATCTCGTACTGATCACTTTTGGATCAAGGATACAAAGGTTATATGTTTTGGTTGCCACTCAAACTAACCTGCACCCAAGATTTCTTTGGATCTACAATGAAAGGTCTTAGAAATACTTCAATGACTTCTTTCTAGATATTTTTCCCCAGAAGAATATATGATCGATAAAGGATGTAGAAAGAAGATTTTATGTGTAACATCTCTTGCTGCTTTATGGATTGATGACTATCCCCACAAACTAACACGAGTCATTTCAGCGTGCTTTGTCCTCACTCACACGTTTCCTGGGAAAACTTCCAAGGAGGTCACCCATCCCAAAATTGCTCCAAGTTAAGCATGCTTAACTATGGAGTTCTTTAGTGATGGGCTATCGAAAAGAAGATGCATCTTGTTGGTATAGGTAGTACAAATTAATTCATATAAGCCGTCCTTAACTATAGTCCCATACTTACACAGTCTCAGGATCCCTCTCATTCGGGTGTGTAATCAATTTATTCATGTACCCTTCCACTTGGAAGTCTGCCAGGAGCAGCTCCTTGTCCATGCCTTCTTTTGCACTGGTGATCACTTCCTGACTTCATCCCCAAGCGTTACATGCAAATGGTATCAGAGCCTGCACCTCTCCCAGTATAGTATGGTTCAAGGATGAACCAAGTGGAAACTAGTGGGCATGTAACACCTAGAGAAAAAGTCAGGGAGTGATCACCGGTGCAAAAGAAGGCACAGACAAGGAGTGGCTCCTGGCAGACTTCCAAGCAGAGGGGTACATGAATGAACAAATTACACACCTAAATGAGAAGGACCCTGAGACTGTGTAAGTATGGGACTATACAGTTAAGGAGGGCTTATATGAATTGATTTGTATTACCTATACCAACAAGATGCATCTTCTTTTCGATAGCCCATCACTAAAGAACTCCATAGTTAAGTGTGCTTGACTTGGAACAATTTTGGAATGGGTGACCTCCTGGGAAGTTTTCCCACGAAGCGTGTGAGTAAGGACAAAGCACGCTGAAAAGACTCGTGTTGGTTTGTGAGGACAGTCGTCAATCTATAAAGTAGCAAAGGATGTTACATTATGAACAAAGAAAAGATTACAAGTAGTAATGAATATTACAAGAAAAAAATTGAAGGGAAAACCTGGGAGCATTTTTGCTCTTTTTCACTACATTAAGTCCTATTCTTTGAAAGCACAACATCTCTATTTATAGAGGTTTTCCTTGTGACTATTGCCTTTGCTCAGATTTTCCAGGGACATGTGTTGATCATCCATTTGTGTCTTGAAAAGATAATCTAGAAGAGTAACCTGTCTGTTAGTCAGAATTCTTTAAGTATTAAAGATTAGATGTTTCTGATGCTCTTCAAAAAACTACTCTTACTTTCTAAACCATGGTTTCTAAACTTTTTCTTCTAGAACTTTTAAATAGTTGACTTCAAAGTCAAAAGAGATTATTAACCGGTTTTGACATCGGGATTTGACTTTTCCAAATTCAAATTCAAATTCAAAATTCAAATTTCCCTTCATTTCCTTGTAGATTTTCACTGTTTTACTGGGTGTAAGCTTTTGAAGTATGGTAATCTTTCCTTGATGAGATATGAGTCTTCTTGTCTTCAATCACTTGTTTGTTGATGATCTAATCTTTACGAATATAAGGATTGAAGATGATAGAACATTTTCGCTTCATAAATTATGAGATTTCTTCCTTTCCAATGTACTTTCTAAATTCCAGTGCTACTTTCTAAAGTCTAAAAAAGACTTGTTTTCTTGTAACATTGATTCCTCTTCAATCGTTAGTTGTTTTCTACTTGACTAAGGATATTATTTCACTTCCATTTCAGTTCTAATCTTGTAACATAAGATAAACATGTTTACACATGCATAGTGAAATATATTCTCATGTGAGCAAGCCTTGCTCTTGCTAACGATAGAATCATGTTTATGAGCTTACAAGAAAATCAGGACAAATATTAGATGTTCTTTAAAGTATTTTTTTTAAATTGACTTTGTTATCATTCAAAATAGATTAGCGCATTTTGATAGGGTTCTGGAGCTAACATTAATCATTCATAGTCACAACATACAACAAATCATTATATCATTAATCACATAAGCATACATCTCATTTTGCATATATCTATAAGCATGTCATTATCAACATCTCATTGAAAGGTAAACATGTCGAGCATGCCAGAAATCAAGGATCGGATTCAGCTAATACATGTTCTATGCTCAACAAGATATATGTACAATATAAATAGTAATTCATCACTTGCATGACTCAAGAATCAACCATGCAAAGTCATCAATTCATAATTTTGTATAATCACTTCAAGTCATATAATTTCCAAACAATTCATATGAACATAGCTCTCATAAGAAATCATTCACATTAATATCATCAAGTTATTGACAATTAGCCTTTATCCCCAAAAGGGGTCAAAACTATGATTTTTAAAAGTTTATGGGTCAAAGTGTAAATTTCTCATTTAACATATTTTCTTAAACCAATGATTTTAAAAAATTAATTTACCCTTTCAAAAGACCTATACCACTTGGAAATCATTTAAATTCATCACAAAAACCATTTTGGGCTATTAGCAAAATTTTGTTAGATTTTAGGGGTCAAAGTGCAAAGTTTCACATTTTTGGCACTTAGCAAGTACAAATGCTTCTAAAACTTATTTTGTACGTTGAAAAGTACAGAAGAAGAGGGGGTTGAATCATGCTTTGCTTTTTTTCCATTTTAGCTTTTAAAAAACTTAATCAAAATACTACCAAGCTGTGAGCTTGAAGTACGGTGAAAACAGAGTTAGGTATGTTAGAAAGTGAGCTTTCTGAAATAAGAAAATTAACTAACCATACAAAAGAAAGCTTTCCAGAAGAAACACAGTAATTAAATTGAATGCAATAAATAAATAAAACGTGAAGGAGAAGAGAGATACTGCTCAAGAGTTTTTATGCTGGTTCAACCAACCTACCTACATCCAATTCTTAACAACAATTGAGTTCCACTAAACCTTTCTCAAACCCGAGAAAGAACAAGTATAGTCTTTACAATAGCCTTCCCAAGCTTTCACCTGTGACCAGTCGATGTAACAACTCATCTATTTGTATTTTCTCTGATAAAATAATTAATTGTGAGTAATCAATAGGGATTTTAAAAATTTCAGCTAACATCATTAGGATAGGAACAATATAAGGATTCCAAAAAAAAAGAAAATTAATTAAACATTATTAAAATTTAGAATAATAATATTTTAATCAGTAATATAGGATGAGATCTTATAAATGATATTAGGACAAAATAAAAATTAGGATAAGGTTAAAATGATAATCATACCCGGTAAAGTTTTTTTTAATGTCAATTTGGTACTGAAATAATAAGAAACCGTACACCGAAATGGTAATAACCGGTACACCGTGTAACGCCCCGATTTTTTGTCTAAGTGGAAAATGACCAAAATGCCCCTGAGATCATTTTCTGCCCGGAATTCGAGGATGGCCGACCCGATAGTCCTCGAAGGGCCAACTCAATGTTTGAAGGGGATTGAATGACCCTTGAGTGGCTCCGGAGACGAAAGTCTCATTTTCTGCAGTTTCGGGTCAAAATGACCAAAATACCCTTATAGCGTTTTACGCTAGTAAAGGTGCTGTTTGAACCCGAAACTTTCCCCAGAGGTTTAAAACCATGTTTTTACATGTTCCAAAGCATCTGATTGAGTCCTAGTGGTCCCGGGCAATTTTAGTGAAAAATTACGATTTTGCCCCGAGAATAGTGTGTTTGAGCTTAATGATGTAATTAAGCAAACCTAAGCAATATTAGGCTCTAATCGAAGATTAATTAATTTCCATAATTAATCTAGAGTCAAAATAAATTATTAAAATTAATTAGAACCTAAGATTGCTTAGATTAGATTTAAATCTCTTTTCTAAAACTCAATATTTCACTCTTGGAATCTTGAATAGTGTTTTCTCTCTCAAATTCCTTAAATCAAGGAATTGTGTCTAGAATTGTTTATACACTAAAATGAGTTTATAACTCACTAATGATGCAAGAACACTCCTTAATTATGTCTTGACAACCTTGATTACCCATTTTCTCACCCAAACACTTTCTTACAAATTCCTAATCTTAATCCTAATCAAAGATACACCTAAACACAACTCTAAACTACAATTAAAATGCAAGAAATCCTCCCCCCATGGCTGATGCACCTTCGGCCATCCCCCTCCCATTTGCATCACATGTTGATTTGTTTCTCACTCAAAGAACCATGCTTGAAGTCATACCTTGAACCATACCTCACCATGCCTCAAGACCACATTATCTCACCTCATGGAACTCATAGGCTGCCCTTGTGCTAATGGCTGAAGCCCTCCTCCCTCCTTGCACCTGGCATTTGTTTCATTTCTCTATAAATAGCTTGCTTTGTAACACCCCGATTTCTCTGTCCGAGGGAAATGACCAAAATGCCCCTGAGGTCATTTCCTGACCCGAACTCGAGGGTAACCAACTCGGTCATCCTCGAAGGGTCAACTCAATGTTTGAAGGGGATTAAATGGCCCTTGAATGCTTTCAGAACCGAAAATTTCGTTTTCCGCAGTTTCGGGTCAAAATGACCAAAATACCCCTATAGCGTTTTTACGCGCGTAAAGGTGCCGTTTGAGCCCGGAACTTTCCCCAGAGGTTTAAAAATATGTTTTCATGTGTCTAGAGGTCTCTGTTCAAGTCCCGGTGGTCCCGGGCAGTTTTAGTGTAAAATTACGATTTTGCCCCTAGAATAGTGCTTTTGAGCTTAATGACGTAATTAAGCAAACCTAAGCAATATTAGGCTCTAAACGAAGATTAATTTATTTTCCTAATTAATCTAGAGTCAAAATAATTTATTAAAGTTAATTAGAACCTAAAATTGCTTAGATTAAACTTAAATCCCTTTTTAGAACTCAAGACTCCTAGTCTTGGAATCTTGAATAGTGTTTTTTCTCTCCAATTCCTTAAATCAAGGAAATGTGTCTAGAGTTGTTTAGACTCTAAATTGAGGATTTAACTCACTAATGGTGCAAGACCACTCCTTAATTATGTCTAGACCACCTTAATTACCCATTTACCTTACCTAAACACTTTCTTACAAATTCCTAATCTTAAGCATAATCAAAGATACACCTAAACACAACTCTAAACCACAATTAAAATGCAAACTAATCCTCCCCGTGGGCTGATGCATTTCGGCCAGACCTCATCCCCTTTGACCACATATTAAATTGTTTTCTCACTCAAAGAACCATGCTTGAAGCCATACCTTGAACCATACCTCACCATACCTTAAGCCATACCTCACCATACCTCAAGAACACATTATCTCACCTCATGGAACTCATGGAATGCCTCCAATCTGCACCTCATGGCCGAAGCTCTTCATCACCATGAGCTCCCTCTATTTGTTTCATTTATCTATAAATAGAATGCCTTGAGGAGCTTGCACCACTTTTAGATCATTTGCTAAGTTTAGGAAACACTCAAAGCTTTTCTTTTCTCTCAAAGTTCTAGTGTTCTTCAAGTTCTTCAAGCTCTTCAAAGTTCTTCATCATCTTCATCTTCTTCTTCCATCTTCAAGTTCATCACACCAAGTAGGGATTTTCTTTCATGTATTCTTTTCTTTAAAGTTCTTGTTTCAAGCTTGATGTTCATAGTTTCTCTTGATTCTTTTTAGAAATTCTTTTCTTCTCCTTGTTCCTTCCCATTTTCGGCCATAGGCCTTAGAGAACAAAGGAATGAGAGCTTGATGATGAGAGTTTCATGATGATGTTCATCACTTGAAACAAACTCTAGAGCTTGATCTTTGTTCTTGAGCAAAAATGTTTTTAGTTTTTCCTTTCTTAAACTCTTGAGAACTTTAGCTTTAATGATGTTTTAAAATGGCTCTATGAACTCAATGATGAGGACTCATGATGTTGGTGTTAATATATCATCAAGATCATGAACTCTAGAGTTTTAAAATGTTCCTTTTTCTTCTTGAAGATTTCGGCCATTACCTTAAATTTTCTAAGCTTCACGGTTTGATTTCCTAAAAATATTATGTTGAGTTTTAAGAACTCTAAGCTTGACTTTACCTTGTTTGGATGGGTTTGGGTTATGGTTTAAATTCCTTTAAAAGTCTTGTTAAGAGCTCTAGAAAGATAAAATGAACTTGCATGATTTATTTTATGCTTGCATTCATATTTACATTCTTGCTATGCATCTTTACTTTCTAGCTATCACTTAAGAACATAAAGATTAAAATGGAACTTGTATCATCACCTAATTTAATTCTCGAAGCCTTTCTATTTCGGCCTTAAAGTCGATTGTTGTTGGGCCTAGAGCACTAAAATAAAGAATTGAACTTGCATTATCACCTAATTAATTTCTTGAATGCCTATCTATTTCGGCCTTAAAGTCGATTGTTGTTGGGCCAAGAGCACTAAAATAAAGAATTGAACCATGCATATTTACCTTCAAGCTTGCACGTCTAAGTTTATGCCTCGCATATTTACTTTCAAGCTTGCACGTTTAAGTTTATGCTTTGCATATTTAAATTTGAGTCATCACATTACTTTGTAAGCAAGATTAAAAATGAAAAGCATGAGCACGTCTAGTTTATGTCGAAACTTAAGAACCTAGAGCTCAAAGACTTGCCCATTTCATTCCAAGATAAAGTTAAATGTGAATGTATTCCTTGAATGCATAATTTCGGCCAAGTAGTGATGATGGACTTGCAACGAGTTTTCATCTAGCTACTAGGACCAATAGTCTATGTTTTAAGTTTTCCCTAAAGCTTTACAAATCTTTATAAGGTTATGTCATCACAAGTTGTGATTTTATTATCTTTTAGGGGATGGAATATGTTTTGGTCAGTGACCTAAGGCTTCACTTAGCCTCTTGATGAATTAAAATGTTTTGCAAAGAGTTTCAGAAGTTCTAGATCGATTCCGAGAGAAACTAGTTAACTTATGTACCTAGAAATGTCAATTTAACTCTCTCATTTAAGTTAAATGTTTTCGGTTCTGATGTGATGAGTGTGATGCTGTATGATGATGTTTTGATGTGTTGGAATGTGTGAAAATATCATGTGATGATGTAGAAGCGAACCTATGCATGATAGGTAAGAAACTAGCTAACTAGAAATACCATAAAGCTAGAATTTAACATAGTTTTGACCCATTTGTTTATGGAACTAATCCAAACTGTTTTAATGGGAACATAATCAGATTTAGATTGTTTAGACATGACAAACTTGGTATCATTTGGATTAGAATCGAATTCTAGCACTTATGGGGAAACTAGTAACGAGAAAAACCGTAAAAATGCAAATGTAGAACTCTTAGAACATTAATTTTCTGGATTCTGTCCAGCACCCTTACAACATGATAAACATGATTAATAATTAGTCCTTAAGCATAGGAATGCCTCATAATTGATTTAGATTTAATTCATAGCGCCTTAGGCGAAGACGGAACCAAGAAAGGGTCTAAAACGTAAGTTCTGGAACCCCGTGAACCCAAGTTAGAGGATTTGCCCTATGCTATTCAGATTTAAGTATGAACATGAGGATTAGGAATGATGATTAATTATGAGCCCTTAGGTGCATAAAAATATGAGCGACGGATGTTAGAGAATTATATCTCAAGATTAAGACCCGTAAGGGTCAAAGCATAGCCTACCGTAAGGGTAAGCGTTTGAATATTTTATGATGATGCATGAAGTATGCTAATGATGATGATGTTATTCATATGAGGAATTTATGAGGTTATATGTTTATGTGGCATAAAGCAAATTTGGAAAGAAATTCGGTGTAATGACCGTTGTGCCGCCGAATTTTCGACAAATTTGGGGACTTAAAGAGATTTTGAAAATTAAGGTACTAAGATGGGTTCTAGGATGACACCGGTTCGGGCGCGCACCTCCATAGAACGCATGTGACATCGGTACCATTTTACACTCTTAGGTGACACCAGTTTGGCCGAGCACCCTAAGAGAATTGCCCCCTAACCCGTACTCAGATAGTCGGGATTTATGATTTATGATACGCTTATCGTTAAGTGGTAAGTAAGAACTAGTGACGACTAGTTAAGGTATGAGCTCATAACCTAGATGTATGACACGTTCTGGGTGACACCGGTTCGGCCGAGCACCCCCAGTTCGATTGTCTTTTAGGGTGGCCCATGAGAAAGAGAAGTTTCATGATTATGATTATGTCACTAAGTTTTGTCCCATATGAATGTTACCATTGCCACTTTATGCCACCAAGAATGATGATGCTTGATGTTATGTTTTATGTATGTGCATTAGGTAGTGCCATGCATACATTTTCTATTATGTTGCATTCATGACATTAAGATCATCCTAAAATGAATGGACCTTGGCTAAAATATATTTTAAAGTTTAAAATGAAACTTAATACATGCTCAGTCATTTTGCATAAACAAACCCAAGGTTCCTGAGGACATAGATGATGACACCTAGGTAGTAGGAGGCCCTACTGAGATTCTTTAGCAAGATTCTCACTCCCTCTATCTCTTTCTTTCCGTCACGTCTTCAGATGGCGACGTTCGTAGTGTTCGTGGACACGCCGACATGGGAGGTGCACCATGACCCGGACCACGGGTCATTCCATTTTGTGGGTCGATGCACAGTCAGAGTATTCATGTTCATGGGTCGACCCTTCACTCCCCCTGTACATTCCCATCGTTTCTCCCCAGTTTCACCTTTTGACGACAACCTGGTGTTCGAGCGCGCACGTCCCCTAGAGGAGAGGCTTCGTCGTACCCCATCATCCACGTCCGCCGCTCGAGACTACCCCCAGTATGTGCCCCGTTGCCCGTCGTCTTTTTCGGAGACGGATCCTTCCGAGGATTCGGCAACCCAGGCACCCTCCGAGGGATCTTCCCCCTCCATACCTATGGACTTTGGAGAGGATAGCGAGCCCACCGTGACTCAGCCGAGGCGTGCACGACGACCGGAGATGTGGCCATACCCCGGGGCTCACACTCGATCCCCGCTCCGCCTCTTCACGCCCGAGGAGCTCGCTTGATTTCGGATATCTGCCTCGATCACGAGATAGTCGCCAGTAGGAGGCCGTGGATGGCCCGAGTTAGAGCACACACCACTTAGATGGGGATAAACCTTTTTTGTTTAGAGGTTTCCCATTAGATGCACTCGGGTAGGGGAGTAGACTATGTTTATGTTATGTTGTATCTTCTTTCTTGTATTTCCCTTGTACTAAATTAAGTCCCACACTTATAAGTGGGTGAGTTATATATATATATATAAGATGATATTCAGTGATGTTCATGTTGTGCCTTATGTTATGATGTTGTGAGACATTTGTTTTACTATACATGGTTTACCGCTTATCGCATCACGCGGCTCTCACTTTCATTTAAAAAAAAAATTACCCGTATTTTTCGCTAAGTAATTCAAAGTTAAATGAGAACTATGAAGTAACAGACTAATGATTAACCTAAATATGTTCTAGAGTATTGGGTTAAAAATTAGGATGTTACATGCTTGGGTGAACTTGCATCATTTTGGGTTCATTTGCTAAGTGTAAGTTTTCAAAGAGCACTTCAAAGTTTCCTTTTTCTCTCAAGTTCTTCAAGTTCTTCATCCTCTTCTCTCATCCCAATCTCCAAATCACTTGGTAAGGATTTTCTTTCAAGAGCTTCTATCATTTAAAGTTCTTAATCTCTTTATGTGTTCATAGTTTCTCTTGAATCTTTTTAGAACTTCTTTTCTTCTTCTTCTCCTCTTTGTTTTCGGCCATGAGCCTTTGAGAGCAAAGGAATGAGAGCTTGATGATGAGGTTTCATGATGATAATGTTCATCACTTGAACAACCTCTAAAGCTTGATCTTTGTTCTTAAGTTAAAGATGTTTTCTTTTATTCATTCTTCTTGAACCTTGAAACCTTTTACCTTGATGATATTTTAAAATGGTTACATGAACTCAATGATGAGGATTCATGATGTTGGTGTTAATGCATCATCAAGATCATGGTCTCTAGAGTTTCAAATGTTTCTTTTCTTCTCAAAAGTGTCGGTTCCTTTTCCTTTTCGTTCTCTAAGTTTTCGGCCATATTGGCCAATGAGGTTCATAATGGCTTAATGATGAGATCTTCTAGATGATGACTATGTGTTCATCACAATGAGGCCTCTAGAGCTTGAGTTTTAATAAAAATGTCATTTATGTCTACATTTCAAGAAAAGAAACTTTGTACTTTAAAGAACCCTTGAGGTTCACTCTTATCTTTACTTTATCTTGTCATGATAAGTTTGGGTTGAGGTTTAAGTTCCTTCAAAAGTCTTGTATGAGCTCTAATAAGAGATAAAATGGACTAGCATTCATATTTAAATTCAAGCTTATGCATTACATATTTATTTTAAGCTTTGCATTCATATTTAAGTTCCAAGCCATCACTTAAAGTTAAAGGATAAAGAATGGATTGCATCTCATATTTACATTCTTGTCTAACATATTTACCTTTCATCACTAAAGAACATAAAGATTTAAAATGAGAATTGCACCATCACCTAACTAAATCTCAAAGCCTTTCTATTTCGGCCTTAAAGTTGATTGTTGCTGGGCCTAGAGCACTAAAATAAAGAAATGAACTTGCATATTTATATTTTAAAGTTTTGCATGTTTATATTCCAAGTCTTGCATATTTAATTCAAGCTTTGCATATTTAAAATTCAAGTCTTGCATATTTACTTTAAGCTCCCACTTTACTTTGTAATGAAGAATAAAAATGAAGTGCATAGCATGTTTAAATTATGTCATCACTTAAAGACCTTAGAGCTCAAAGACTTGCCCATTTTATCTCAAGTTAAAGTCTAATATGGAGGCATTCTTTGAATGCATAATTTTGGTCATGTAGTGATGATGAACTTGGAAGGAGATTCATCTAGCTACAAGGGTCAACAATCTAAGTTTTAAGATTCTCTTTAAAACCTCATGAAGTTTATAAGATTAAGACCAACAAGGTTTACGAATTTACTACTCTTTTAAGGAGGGATGGAGTGGTCACTGACCTAAGGATGTTTTTAGTCCCTTTTACAAAATAAAATGGTATGCAAAAGAGTTTTAGAAGTCTTGAAAATGATTCCAAGAGAAACTAGCAACTTATATGTTTTAAAAATATCAAGTTATGCATCTTTTTGGAGACTTAATGTTTTGGTTCTCCCATGATGAGTTTGCTGCTGTGTGATGATGTTTTGATGTGTTTGAATGAGCAAAAATTATGTATGTTGAAGTAGGAACATTTCTATGCAAGATAGGAGAGAAACTAGCTTTCTAGAAAAACCGTAAAGTCAATATTTAACATAGTTTTGACCCATTTATTTTTGGACACTGCCCAAACTGTTTCAATAGGAATATAATCAGATTAGGATTGTTTAATCATGAAAAATTTGGTTACAATTGAAGTAGGATTGAATTTTAGCGCCTATAGAAAAACTAGTAACTAGTAAACCGTAAAACCGCAATTCTAGAACTCTTAGAACATTTAATTTTTAGAACCTGTCCAGCAACCTCATAATATGGTAGACATGGTTTATAATTAGTCCTTATACATAGGAATGTCTCATAATTGGTTTAGGTTTAACTTATAGCGCCTTAGGTGAAGACAGAACCAAGAAAGGGTCTAAAACGTAAGTTCTAGAACCCCGTAATTTTAAGTTTAAAGTGCTGCCCCTAAGGAATAATGATGTTCAGGTTTAATAGAGAGCACAAATAATAATAAGATTTTTTAAACCCTTAGGTGCATAAAAGTTTGATAGAAGATGATAGGTTAATTACATCACAAGTTTAAGATACCGTAGGATCAAGAGCATAATGGATTTTTAATGTTGCTTGTGAACGCATGAGAATGATTATGTGAATGCATGAAAACTATGATGGAGGATGCATGTTTGAATGACTTATGTGGCATAAAGAAGAATTTGGAAGAAATTTGGCATCTTTTGAGTTATCTTTGAATTTCTGACAAATTCGGGACTCATAAAGTTTTTGAAAAACCTATGAGATTTTTATGAGATACTAAGATGAGTTCTCGGATGACACCGGTTCGGCCGAGCACCTCCAGAGAACTCATGTGACATCGGTACCAAGATGAATTCTTGGGTGACACAGTTGACCGAGCACCCCCAAGAAATGCCCCCTAGCCCGTACTAGATAAGTCGGGATTATGTTTATGATTATGTTACGCTTATCAGGATTGATAAGTAAGAACTAGTGATGACTAGTTAAGGTATGAGTTCATAACCTAGAGATGTGACACGTTCTGGGTGACACCGGTTCGGCCGAGCACCCCCAGAGCGATTGTCTTTTAGGGTGGCCTATGAGGAAGTTATGATGTTTATGTCACAAAGTTTCCCATACGAGAATTTAATTGCCACTTTATGCCACTATTATGATGTTCCTATTGATGTGATTAATTCCTTGCATTAAGTAGAGCCATGCATACATTCTTTAACATGATTGCATCCATGTCATTAAGAATCATGCTAAAATGAACGGACCCTGGCTAAATATGTTTTAAAAACCTAAAAATAGACTTAGTGCATGCTCACTTATTTCGTATACTAAACCCAAGGTTCCTGAGGACGTAGATGATGACACCTAGGTAGTAGGAGGCCCTACTGAGATTCTTTAGCAAGATTCTCACTCCCTCTATCTCTTTCTTTCCGTCACGTCTTCAGATGGCGACGTTCGTGGTTTTCATGGACACCCCAACGTGGGAGGTACACTATGACCCGGATCACGGGTCATACCATTTTGAGGGATAGTGCACGGTGCGAGTCTTCATGTTTGTAGGGTGTCCCTTCACTCACCCCGTGCATACCCATCGCTTCTCCCCGACAGCACCCTACGGTGACGACGAGCAGGTTTTTGAGCGTGCGCGTACGCATAACGAGAGAGTGCTCCGCATGCACACCGCCGCCTCAGCCATGCGTGACTATCCCGACTACGTGCCCTAGACTTACTTCTCGGAAATCGATCTATCGGAAGACCCGCCCACCCATCCTTACAGCGAGAGCTCCGTCCCCACTCCACCACTGATAAGGGAGGGCAGTGAGGATACCGTGACTCAGCCACGGCTCGAACGATGACCGGAGATGCGGCCACGTCACGGGGGTCACTCTCGATCCCTGTTCTGCCTCTTTAGGCCCGAGGAGCTCGCCCAATTCCCCGGATATGTGCCTCGCTCGCGAGATGGACGTCAGTAGGAGGTGACGTATGATTGATGAAGTACTGGCTAGAGCACACACCACTTAGATGGGATGGATCTCCTTTTGTTTAGAGATTACCCCTTTAGTTGCACTGGGGTTGGGGAGTTGCTTTTACATTTCCGTCGTATTTTCCTTTGTACTTTCTTGTAGTTGTATCTATTTATGACGTATCAAACTAAGCCCCACTCTACACAAGTAGGCATATCATATATTATATAAATATGCAGTTCAATGTTATTATGATGTGCCTTTACTTGCTTATGTCAGGTTGCTATGCGATGCTTGCTTTATTTCCTTTCGTGCATTATTAATTAACGTGTTGCGTGGCTCTCACTTTGCTTTTATAAATTCAAAAAAAAATTTACCAGTATTTCTGCTAAGTATTTTAAAGTAATAAGGAAGCTATGACGTAACAGACTAATGATTAACCTAATTATGTTCTAGAGTTTTGGGTTAAAAATTAGGATGTTACATACCGAAACATCGAGATTGGCCCAATTAATGGATACTATCATATCTTCAATAAATTTTTACTTATAATAATCAAATAAATATAAATAGTTCTAATACCGGTAGAAGGCAAATTGATCCGGAAAGATCAATTCCATTACTTTCTATCCATGTTAACAAGATTATAAAAAGGGAAAAAGGAAAAGAAATCTCACTTCTTCTCGATTTTACTCACAGCCCACGTTTTTTCATTTTCTCTTCTTTGTTGCTTTCTTCCTTCTTCATTTCTCCATTTTCAAAACTTTCTCTTTGGAAAAACTCAATCAAACCATCATATCTCTAAAGGATACTTTAAGGTAAGCATCTAAACTACTTCAAGAACATCTTCTCTACATCAAGATCAATTCAAAACTTTATTTTTTTTTTTTACTTAGTTCATATGGCAGCGCAAATAGGGGCTGAAAAGAAAGGGGTTTGAGGCTTGATAAATAAAAAGAATTAGAGAAAAATCTTGGAGGAAGGTAGGATATTATTCTAGTCTTTGACTTCATGATATTTGGCCATTTTACTAAGATAGGTGCTTGAACTATGCTTTAGTTATGTTGCTAAAAATTTGAAATGAAATTTTAGAATTTGTGATGGATTAAGTTGTGATGAGATTATGCATTTTGGAACATGAATTTCATTTTAGAATTTCAGAATTTATAAGTGGTTGGACTGTGATGAAATCTTGTGTATTCGAATTTTGGTGTGTTAGAATTTTTTGTGCTGAAATATTTACAGCATTAGTTCTTGGTTTGTATGATATAATTGGTGTTCTAAGTGGGTATGTGCTGGAATTTTATTGTGCTGAAATTTTACAGCATTAATTCTTAATTTGTATGATCTTGCTATATATAATAATCAAAGCTAGAAAAAGTGGCAGCAAGACTTGTCTTGTATCTTCAAAATTTAGAAGAAATGGTTGTCTAAGGAATGTTAATTTATAGTAGAAATAATTTGAGATCCATCGCAAGGAACTTAGTTCAATTGTTGGAAAATAATTGATAAGAATTATTGCTAACCAAGGGATGTAGTAGAAATTTTGATGGTATAAAATCTATTAAAAGCTTAGTAGACTTTGCAAAAAAACCATCATAATAGTATACCAAATGTTATAGGAAATATCTCATAAGAATAGAGACATTATACATGTTCAAGAGATTTTAAGAGAATTTTTATGCAAATGATAAAAGTGCACACAAAGAAAGGAAACTTAAGAAAATAAATCTTGTGCAATGTAATTTGCTTGGTGGTAAACTCATGGATTCACGGGTAGTAGTAAATATACTACGCCCTTAGAACTATATTAGGTTGTAATTGCAACAACATTACATCGTTATGAGGAAAGGGGTGTACTAAGAATAGCAAGGCTATTCTAGATGAGATGTGTAACATCCTAATTTTTAACCCAATACTCCTAGAACGTATTTAGGTTAACCATTAGTCTATTACTCTTTTAGTCTCATTCTTTAAAACCTTTCTTTATTAAAATACTTAGCAGAAAATATGAATTGTAACACCCCGATTTTCTGTCTAAGGGAAATGACCAAAATGCCCCTGAGGTCATTTCTTGACCCGAACTCAAGGGTAACCAACTCGGTCGTCCTCGAAGGGTCAACTCAATGTTTGAAGGGGATTGAATGGCCTTTGAATGCTTCCAGAAGCGAAAATCTCGTTTTCCGCAGTTTCGGGTCAAAATGACCAAAATACCCCTATAGCGTTTTACGCGGGTAGAAGTGCCGTTTGAGCCCGAAACTTTCCCCAGAGGTTTAAAAACACGTTTCATGTGTCTAGAGGTCTCTGTTCAAGTCCCGGTGGTCCCGGGCAGTTTTAGTGCAAAATTACGATTTTACCCCTAAAATAGTGTTTTTGAGTTAATGATGTAATTAAGCAAACCTAAGCAATATTAGGCTCTAAATGAAGATTAATTAATTTCCCTAATTAATCTAGAGTCAAAATAATTTATTAAAGTTAATTAGAACCTAAAATTGCTTAGATTAAACTTAAATCCCTTTTTAGAACTCAAGATTCCTAGTCTTGGAATCTTGAATAGTGTTTTCTCTCTCCAATTCCTTAAATCAAGGAATTGTGTCTAGAATTGTTTATATACTAAAATGAATTTATAACTCACTAATGATGCAAGAACACTCTCTAATTATGTCTTGCCAACCTTAATTACCCATTTCCTCACCTAAACACTTTCTTACAAATTCCTAATCTTAAGCATAATCAAAGATACACCTAAACACAACTCTAAACCACAATTAAAATGCAAACTAATCCTCCCCCAAATCTGATGCACATGGCCGAAACTCTCCCCCTATTTGACCACATGTTGAATTTTTTCTCACTCAAAGAACCATGCTTGAGGCCATACCTTGAACCATACCTCACCATACTTTGAACCATACTTCACCATGCCTTAAGACCACATTATCTCACCTCATGGAACTCATGGGCTCCCTCCCCATCTGATGGCCGAAGCCTCCCTCCATGTGCACCCTTCATTTGTTTCATTTCTCTATAAATAGAATGCCTTGAGGAGCTTGCACCATTTTTAGATCATTTGCTAAGTTTAGGAACACTCAAAGCTTTTCTTTTTCTCTCAAAGCTCTTGTGTTCTTCAAGTTCTTGGAGCTCTCCATCTTCTTCATCATCTTCATCTTCTTCTTCCATCTTCAAGTTCATCACACCAAGTAGGGATTTCCTTTCATGTATTCTTTTCTTTAAAGTTCTTGTTCTAGCTTTATGTTCATAGTTTCTCTTGATTCTTTTTAGAACTTCTTTTCCTTTCCTTGTTCTTTCTCATTTTCGGCCATGGGCCTTGAGGTTCAAAGAAATGAGAGCTTGATGATGAGAGTTTCATGATGATGTTCATCACTTGAAACAAACTCTAGAGCTTGATCTTTGTTCTTGAGCAAAAATGTTTCTAGTTCTTCCTTTCTTGAACTCTTGAGAACTTTAGTTTTGATGGTGATTTAAAATGGTTCTAAGGACTCAATGATGAGGTCTCATGATGTTGGTGTTAATATATCATCAAGATCATAGACTCTAGAGTTTCAAAATGTTCTTTTTGTTCCTTGAAATTTCGGCCATTTCCTTTTCTTTTACATGCAAAATGTTTTGATTTCTAAAAATGTTATGTTGAGTTCTAAGAACTCTAGCCTTTACTTTATCTTGGTTTGATGAGTTTGGGTTGAGGATTGAGTTCCTTTAAAGTGTTGTTAAGGGCTCTAGAAAGATAAAATGAACTTGCATAATTTATTTTATGCTTGCACTCATATTTACATTCTTGCTATGCATCTTTACTTTCAAGCTATCACCTAAGAACATAAAGATTAAAATGGAACTTGCATAATCACTTAATTTAATTCTCAAAGCCTTTCTATTTCAGCCTTAAAGTCGATTATTGTTGGGCCTAGAGCACTAAAATAAAGAATTGAACTTGCATCATCACCTAATTAATTTCTCGAATGCCTATCTATTTCGGCCTTAAAGTCGATTGTTGTTGGGCCAAGAGCACTGAAATAAAGAATTGAACCTTGCATATTTACCTTCAAGCTTGCACGTTTAAGTTTATGCCTTGCATATTTACTTTCAAGCTTGCACGTTTAAGTTTATGCCTTGCATATTTATTTTAAGTCATCACTTTACTTTGTAAGCAAGATTAAAAATGAAAAGCATGAGCACGTTTATTTTATGTCATAACTTAAGAACCTAGAGCTCAAAGACTTGCCCATTTCATTTCAAGTTAAAGTTTAATGTGAATGCATTCTTTGAATGCATGTTTTCGGCCAAGTAGTGATGATGGACTTGCAATGAGCTTTCATCTAGCTACAAGGTCTAATAGTCTATATTCTAAGTTTTTTATTAAAGCTTTACAAATTTTTACAAGGTTATGTTATCATGAGATGTGATTTTATTCCCTTTTAGAAGATGAAATATATTTTGGTCACTGACCAAAGGCTTCTCTTAGCCTCTTGATGAATTGAAATGGTTTGCAAAAAGTTTTAGAAATTCTAAACTGATTCCAAGAGAAACTAGTTAACTTATGTACCTCGAAATGTCAATTTAATTCTTTTACTGAAGCTCCACGATTCCGGTTCTGTCATGATGAGTGTGATGTTGTATGGTGATGTTGTGATGTGTGAAAATATCATATGATGATGTAGAAATGATTCTATGCATAATAAGTAAGAAACTAGCTAACTAGAAATACCGTAAAGCTAGAATTTAACATAGTTTTGACCCATTTGTTTTTGGAACTTATCCAAACTGTTTTAATGAGAACATAATCAGATTAGGATTGTTTAGACATGAAAAACTTGGTAACATTTGGATTAGAATTGAATTTTAGCACCTATTGGAAAACTAGTAACTAGAAAACCGTAAAAATACAAATGTAGAACTCTTAGAACATTTAGTTTTCTGGATTTTTTCCAGCAACGTTACAACATGATAAATATGATTTATAATTAGTTCGTAAGCATAGGAATGTCTCATAATTGATTTAGATTTAATTTATAAGCTCTTAGGCTTAAAAACGGAATTAAGAAAGGGTCTAAAACGTAAGTTCTAGAACCCCGTAACCACAAGATAGAAATTCTGCCCTATGCTTTTCAGATTTGAGAATGAATATGAGAATTAGGAATGATGATTAATTATGAGCCCTTAGGTGCATAAAATATGAACGACAGATGTTAGAGAACTATATCTCAAGATTAAGACCCGTAAGGGGTAAAAGCACAAGCTACCGTAAGGGTAAGCATTTGAATGTTCTATGATGATGCATGTGGTATGTAAATGATGATGATGTTGTTCATATGAGGAATTCATGAGGATATATGTTCATGTGGCATAAAGCAAATTTGGAAGAAATTCGGCGTAATACCTTTGTGCCGCCGAATTTCCGACGAATTTGGGGACTTAAAGAGATTTTAAAAATTAAGGTACTAAGATGGGTTCTAGGATGACACCGGTTCGGCCGAACACCACCATAGAACTCATGTGACATCGGTACCCATTTATACTCTTAGGTGACACCGGTTTGGCCGAGCACCCCTAAGAGAATTGCCCCCTAACCCGTACTCAGATAGTCGGGATTTATGATTTATGATACGCTTATCGTTAAGTGGTAAGTAAGAACTAGTGATGACTAGTTAAGGTATGAGCTCATAACCTAGAGATGTGACATGTTCTGGGTGACACCGGTTCGGCCAAGCACCCCCAGAGCGCTTGTCTTTTAGGGTGGCCCATGAGGAAGAGAAGTTTCATGATTATGATTATGTCACTAAGTTTGTCCCATATAAATGTTTCTATTGCCACTTTATGCCACTAAGTATGATGATGCTTGATGATAAGATTTATGTATGTGCATTAGGTAGCGCCATGTATACATTCTCTATTATGTTGCATTCATGACATTAAGATCATTCTAAAATGAATGGACCTTGGCTAAACTACGTTTTAGAACTTAAAAATGGACTTAATGCATGTTCACTCATTTTGTATAACGAAACCCAAGGTTCCTGAGGACGTAGATGATGACACCTAGGTAGTAGGAGGCCCTACTGAGATTCTTTAGCAAGATTCTCACTCCCTCTATCTCTTCTTTCCGTCACGTCTTCAGATGGCGACGTTCGTGGCATTCGTGGACACCCCGACATGGGAGGTGCACTATGACCCGGCTCACGGGTCATACCATTTTGAGGGACAGTGCACGGTGCAGGTTTCCTGTGCACACCCATCGCTTCTCCCCGACTGCACCCTATGGCGATGACGAGCGAGTTTTTGAGCGCGTACGTATGCATGACGAGAGAGTGCTCCGCATGCACACCGCCGCCCTAGCCATGCGAGACTATCCCGATTACGTGCCCCGGACCTACTTCTTGGAGACCGACCCGTCTAAAGACCCGCCTACCCATCCGTATAGCGAGAGCTCTGCCCCCTCTCCCCCACCGATGAGGGAGGGCAGTGAGGATACCGTGACCCAGCCACGGTTTGCATGACGACCGGAGATGCGGCCACGCCGCAGGGGTCACTCTCGATCCCCATTCCGTCTCTTTACGCCCAAGGAACTCGCCCAGTTTCCCGGATATGTGCCTCGCTCGCAAGATGGACGTCAGTAGGAGGTGACGATCGACCGATGGAGTACCCGGGTAGAGCATACACCACTTAGATGGATATGAACCTCCTTTTGTTTCAGAGGTCATCCCTTAGTTGCATTTGGGTAGGGGAGTAGTTTATGTTTATGTTCATGTTGTATTTTTTTTCATGTATTCCTTTGTACCAAATTAAGTCCCACACTTATGAGTGGGCAAGTTATATATATATATATATGAGATGATATTCAGTGTTTCACATGATGCGCCTCTATGTGTCTTATGCTATGACGATTATGAGATGTATGTTTTGTCCGTTACATGTTATATCGCATCACGCGGCTCTCACTTTGTATTTCAAAAAAAAATTTACACGTACTTTCCGCTAAGTATTTCAAAGTTAAAATGAGAACTATGAAGTAGCAGTCTAATGATTAACCTAAGTATGTTCTAGAGTATTGGGTTAAAAATTAGGATGTTACATGAATAAATTTTTCTTTTTGAAACTTGAAAACAAAACGCGAGCCACGCGCTAACCTAATGTTCATCATAACCATAACATACAAGAAAAAGTAATCACACCATATGTAATCATGAAATATAGTATTACACATAACAACATAATATCATCACATCTTCATAGATACATAAATTACTGGCATTATTGTACCATCATTCACATCAAAACATGCACATATATATGAAGTGTTTCTTATCCGTCTACGAGGTTGGATAAGTATCAACCCAAAGGGTAGACTATCTATGCTTCCACAACGAGCCTCTGCTCCATTTATTAGAGTGACCCTTAAACACGAGCCTTAGAAGAAGTCACGAACCTCGTTGTTATCCTTGTCTGGAGACGACACGGAAGAAAAGAAAGGGGTAAGAAACTCATTCAAGATTCTCAGTAGGGATTTCCGACTCTAACACAAGTGTCATATGTAATATCTTCCCAAGTACAACATCATCCTTAAGTCATGACATCAGACTCGAGAGTTGTTACTTCTAAATTATCAGACCTTTCTTAAATAACTATAGCAAATGCGATAAGATCGTGTAATAACTAGCATAATTTGATTAACATGTATAACAAAGATACAAGTCAATTACATAAGGAAGCTCTACTGTGAGCTTGAATACATATACAATCTCTATTACATTCACCTACACATATACTTACAACTATATACCACATAAGAAAAGCATCAACTACTAAACTACTGCAAATCTCGAGTTTCTTGCGTAGCCACATTGTTCTCTGAATCAACCTGGAGACGACATGGGAACACACAAAATGGGGGTGAGAATTATACAATTCTCAATAGGGCAACTCCCCAAAAACTCACTCATAATGTCATCGTCATCGCCCCAGCCACTTTGATTTATTAGAAAAAGAGTGATCATGCACTTCATACCAATGGTTCATTTTCAAGGTTCCAAATCATACTTCCAAAGTAGGTAGCTTTTAATAATCAATCATTAATGTATATGTATTATAATGTCAAACAACTAGTAAATTATCCTAAGTAGACATTCAAAAATAACAGCCAAAACATAAGTAGAAATTCCATTCTCACAAATGTTATCAAGTAAACTTATATGCATATGCAGAAATAATAATAAATTATGTGTTCCCTTTCGTGGCCAAGGAACTTAATCTAGTGCATTTTTCTCTCTTCATTGACATAGGAAAGACTTAGCTTATATCATGCTGTAAAACTCAATTCAGTGCATCTTTCGCTCTTGATTGACATAGGAAAGACTTAGCTTATATCCAATGGGTATCTGCCGTGGACAACTCCACAATAGACAATTTATACCAAATGGTATTTATAGTGGATTACACCACACAAGGGAAATAGACTGCTTATCAGGACTAAGCTCATTCCTATACGTGATCATCAGACTTCATTTTTTTTATTTCTGAATCACACATAGTTCTATTCCTAGCCGATACATCAAACAACTCATAATATCTCGGGGGAAGTTCCTCTTTTTGCCTTCCCCTTAATTCAATCTAAGTCTTGTTTCTGTTTTCTCCATATGTCAGAATGGGCACGCTCAGTATTTTGGGAAAGTTCCTACTTTTGCCTGCCCTTTATTCAATCTAAGTCTTGTTTCTATTTTTTCCATATGTCAGAACATGCACGATTAAAGTTCATATATTCTCTTTTGCCATACATAAATATCATTCACTTTTCTTTTCCAAATGCATGCATGAGGCACATATATGCATTCATTCATATTATGATTTCAATCATGCCTCAAACCATTCCTTAAAGTCACTAGCATGCATTCATATATGTCATACTTGAACCCAATGTCATTATTTCATCAACTCAAAGCATCAATTCATTTTTAACATAATGGCAGATTTCACATATCTATAGCACAAATTATTTTGCATTTCAAACCATGAAATCCAAGGCTATAAAAATTATCCAAGTCAATGTGTCCCCAAGGGCCTCTAAAAATTTCAGAGTTAAAAGAGTTCTCTAAGTATGATACAAAATTCAACAAATTAGGAGGCCAGAAACCCCCTATTTGCAGCCAACAGCCAAAGTTCCAATTTTATTACCCTATCAAATGATCATATAAAATCATACAAAAATTCATGGTTGGACTTTAACATGTCCTTAATATTCTGTAGAAATTTCAGTGGAAAAATCAATCATTTGATATGGTAACAAAATTAGACAAGCTCAGAGCTTCAGAATTGGCTGTCCAGACAACTCAAGAACAGTCTTGGTTTTTGATTTTTATAAAATAGTAACACTCATTTTTAGGACCCAAGAAATTATGGAGTTGCCTTAGAATGTTAGCTTCAACATATAATTTTTATAGCTCATAAAAACATCTACAAATACATCAGAAAATTTGTGACTCATAACCTGCCAGTGCAAATTCGAGAATTCCAGCACATGATTCAAAATTGATTTGCCAAGATGGGTTTTCTAATATTAACCAAACACTCTACCAAAATTAATACATCAATATCCATACATCATCAGCCAATACAATCAAAAATTTCAGATTAAAACCAATCAGAAACTTTCAGAAGAAATTTTGAAAGAAGAGGCCAAAGAAAACCCTACTTTGATGATTTTAAGGATCTTGACTCCAAAGGATCTTTCAAAAATGATTTTTCCTCACTTCAAGCCTTCCAAACAGCACCTAATCCTTCCTTAAATAGTAGAGAATGATAGCTCAGGGTTAAGCTTGGAGATTATTTAAAATTCTAATCGGTTGGTTTTGTAGATTATGGAGAGTAGAACAAGTTTTGTGAAGAAATCTTGAGGTTTTGTCAAGTTTAGGCTAGGGTTTGTGAAGCTTCAAGTTTGTTAATGGTGGCATGAGAGAAAGAAGATGAAGTCTGAGTTATTTTGGGGTCTTGGCCAAAATTGATGGTGTTGGAGTGATAAGATTTGGTGATTTATCATTATCTAGGTGTAAAAGTAGTCAAAATGGGTATTTATTCCTTTTTCAAAATGAAATAATGAAATGGATGGCTAAGATTTGGTTTCTTGGTCAAAGAATGAAGCTTGGCCATCCACTTGACTCAAGATAAGTGGCTTACATTAAGCAAGTAGCTTTTTTGGCGTTAAAATCACACACCGAAATTCCACCGAACGAACGAGTTATTGGCTCCCAAGTAAAATATACCAAATGAAAGGTAAAGATTAAAACTTGCTTTTCAAGTTTTAATCTTTGCCATCCACTTGGCATAAGGTGTATGGTAAAGGTTACTTGGTCACCAAGTAACTTGTACGGTGTTAAAAGCTACACATTGAAACTCCATCGAATGGGCGAAATATTGTACCCGGGTAATAAGACATTGCCCGAAAATTAATTCTAAGTATAAAATCCTCATCTCTAACTATTTCTAATCTCAATCCTATAATTTCTCAATTTTAGGCACCCCGGGTCCCAATTCTAGGGTTTCAACTGTCTCGACGGGCCCGTGGGGCCCACAAGGTTACTATTCACTTTTTTTTTTTACAAATCCTTTGGACCATCCTCATCATTACTAAAACTATCAGATTTTTGAAATTATGACTAGTAAATCCCAAATTAATTTTTAAATAATTTTTAGGGTGTTACATCATCGTCATCGTCCCTAGCCACCTCGGTTTTAATTATGAAAAACATGTGCATGCATAACATTCAATTTTAAAGTTCTCAAATCTATTTCTCCAAAGTGGGTGTCTTTTAACATGAGACTTAATGTTATGAATGCAACAGATATAAAATGTATGCTTGGCCATGTCTTAAGTGCACAAGTAATATGCATAAACATAATAAATCATATAAACATCTATCATGCAAGGAGATGCAATGAAATTCCATGATGTAATGCCTTCTCATGATTGAACATCTCATGTTTCCTTTTCTTGATTTCCACCCTTTTAAACATCATCACCTTAAGTCCAAACTCAACACCATCCCCGACGATTTTAAACATGACACCGTAAACTACACCTCACCTATCGCCTAAGAATGAGCTTAAACCTAACTAGCCGTCGCTAGATTTACATGGGGGAAAAATAAAAGGGGGTATACATAACTTTCTTGGATCACCTATCTTAGGATCATTTCCTTCTTTGAAACACTCTACTGGTATCTAGTACACAGTGAATTGTCCGCTTTGGCAAGCTCAATATCAATACCCTAACGGATTTGCTTCCTCTCCACCGGAGCGAGAGAAATGCGTCTCAGTACTATGTCACATACTCTCATATTACTTTAACATATGCATCTCAAATACTTCAATTGTATTCATAACATATCGAATAAAATCATTTCATAACTTTCATGAGTATATCAAACCATAAACATGCTAGACAATAACATCATATAAATCATCTAACATCACATGAGTTCATCACCTCATATCATGGACACATATCCATTCCCTTAAACAGCCAAACCCCTAAATCGGGTAATTCTAACTTTCAAATTATTCTCTTAGGCATCCAAGGGATTGGTTATCATTGTTACCACTATTCATTAGTCACATTAACATAATTATTCATGGTTGGACAACATAGGCAGAAAATGAAATTTAATGAGTTACAGTGTTCTAGAAGTTATGTTTTACGCCCTTTCTCGTTACTGGCTTTTTCTATGATGCTAAAATTAATATCTAAACCATTTATGGGGTATTCCTATGCCTATGAAGTAATATCTAAACCACATGGCTGAAAAGTGCATTCAAAGGAATGCTTCCATAGCAAAACTTTAGCTTGAGATAAAAGGGGCAAGTCTTTGTGCTCTAGGATCTTTAAGTGATAGCAAAAGCATAAACATGATGTGTACTTCATTTTATTCTTCATTAGAAAGGTAAAGTGAGGGCTTGAAATAAATATGAGATGTAACTTCATTCTTATCTTTATGTTTAGGTGGTGACTTGAAAAATAAATATGCTAGACAAGGAAACGTAAACATGGATGCAAGTCCAATTCTTTATTTTAGTGCTCTAGGCTCCACAACAATCAACTTTAAGCCGAAATAGGCAAGCTTTGAGATTAATTATTAGGTGATATGAAAATGCAAGCTCTTGTTTTAATCTTTAAGCTTTAGGTGATGACTTGAAAAATAAACATGCTAGGTAGAAATGTAAATATGAATGCAATTTCATTTTATATTCTTTACTAAAGCTCATACAAGACTTTAAAGAAACATAAACCTCAACCCCAAACTCATCAAAACAAGGTAAAGCAAGCTTTAGAGTTCTTGCACTAAGGTTACAATTAAACCTTATGGTGTGAACTTCATCATCAAGCTTTGAGGAAATGGATTAAAGAAAAGCAAGTCATCCACTAACTTTAGTTTAAGAATCAAAAAGGGTCAAGTTAAAGAACCAATCTTTGAGCTTTAGAAACCATTTCCTTGGAAACAACAAAGCCATCATTTTACCACGTCTTGAGTGACAAAACCAAAATATCAAAGAAAAAGGAAGTCATGGCCGAAACCATGAGGGAGAGAAACATAAAATTTTAAAAGTCTAAAGACCATGTTCTTGATTATATACCACCACCAACATCGTGCATTCTCATCCTTGAGTCATTTTCCAACTAACATAAGCCTTTAAAATCAAAACTAGGACCAAGGAAACAGAAAAGGAAACCGAAACTAGAACATGAAAAGAAAAGGAAAAACCGAAACATGCTTGGTCCAAAAACCAAGTTCCAAGCTCTAGAGGTTTCACAAGTGAAGATTCTCATGATCTATATCTTAAACCCTCATCGTCAAGCATCATTTTCTTTAAAAAGAAAGGCTCCAAAGCCGAAATCAAAGAGAAGAAAAAGAAGTTCCAAAAGTCAAGAGAAAATAACAAAAAAACCCATTTTTATCAAGCTTTAAAAGAGAATTCTTTAACAAAACAAAATCCCTACCAAAGGTAGGTCTCTTGGAGGATGAACAAGGCTTGGTCTTGATGAGAGGATGAAAGAAAAATCCTCCCTAAAGCTTGATGGAGCTTCGGCCAAGAAGAAAGGAAAAGGAAAAAAAGTTGCGTTTCTTGAGCTTGATCTTGAGAATGATATGGCTAAGTGTTTCAAGAAGGGTTTAATGGTGGTTGTGTGGTAAGGATGAAGAAGATGAGAAGAAGAAAGAACTCTTGAGGTTCTTGAAAGAATAGAGAGAAACTAAGACAACTCTTGAAACTAGCTTGAAGAAAAAATGAGCAAATGCATCAAGTTCTTCCAAGACAAGTATTTATAGAAAATTAAAACATGATGAAGTGAATGAAGGGAGTATGTTTCGGCCATATGTAGCTTGGGGGATGAAAAATATCTCCTTCAAGGTATGGTTATGGCCATTCAAAAATATGGCCAAGTATGGGTTCAAGTATAGGCTTAAGCATGGTTCTTTGAGTGTGTGACTTATCAACATGTAATGAATCAATGGAGTGTATGGGCTGCTGTTTGTACAGCCATAGGGAAGAGAAATATCCCATCTAAATGTGGTTTAGACATGTGTTTAAGTGTATTTTTACTTAAGCTTTTGATTAGGAGTTTATAAGCAAGTGTTTAGGTAAGTAAGGAGGTAATTAGAGACTTGTAAGACTAGATTTAGGAGGTGGATTTACTAAATTAATGAAGTCAAACTCCATTAACTAGGAATCCAATGCCAACATAATTTCTTAATTTAGGGAGATTGGAGAGAGAAAACACTATTCATAGATTCCTTTCTTTAAAGAATTGAAACTAGAATAGGATTTTGAGTTTCCTTAAGCAATCTCAAGTTCTAATTAACCTCAAATAATTATTTTAGCTCTAGATTAATTATGAAAATTAATTAATCTTCAATTAGAGCCTAATATTGCTTAAGTTTGCTTAAATACGTCATTAGGCCCAAAATGCCCTATGTAGGGGCAAAATCATAATTTTTCACAAAAACTGCCCAGGATTATCGAGACTCAAACAGAGGTCACTAAACACATAAAAATATCATTTTAAACCTTCTGGAAAAGTTCCGGGATCAAACGGCATTTATACCCCCGTAAAAACACTATAGAGGTATTTTGGTCATTTCGACCCCAAACTTCAGAAAACGAGATTTTCGTTTATGAAACCATTCAAAAACCATCTAATCCCCTTCAAATATTGGGTTGACCCTTCGAGGACTGCGGGTTGGCTATCCTTGAATAATCCTGTAGGGTCATTTTCTCCTAAATAGAAAAATCGGGGTATTACAAGATGTAGTAGATGTACTCCATCTAGTGAACTATATTACGTTGTAATGTGACGATGTTACATCGTTGACAGTACGATCCAAAGAGAAGTATATCAGAAGAGTCCTATGAGTTCTATCATTAAGTTTAAAATTTTCTAATAAAATTAAGTCATAAGAAATAATGATTCTAACTAATGAACCCATTATATAAATAACTGAAGCTACTTTGCTTATCTTGCATTAAGTTGAAGTATCATTGAGTAATAGACTAGTATTTTCCTACTGGGAATCATTGATTCTCATTCCTGGTGTGTAATGTACTTTATATAGATAGCCTCGATCGTGCTCATTCTTAAGATGCCTGAATTGCAGTGGTATTATTATAACATCCTAATTTTTAACCCAGTACTCTAGAACATAATTAGGTTAATCATTAGTCTATTACATCATAGCTTCCTTATTACCTTAAAAAACTTAGCGGAAATACTGGTAAATTTTTTTTGAAATATAAAAGCAAAGTGAGAGCCGCGCGACATGTTGAATATTAAAGCACGAACGGAATTAAGCAAACATCACATGGCAGCATAACATAAGCAAGTAAAGGCACATCAATAGAACTGTACTACATACTTATATATATGATAGAATATGCCCACTCTTAAAGAGTGAGACTTAGTTTAATACATCTGGAATAAAGATACATGAAAACGAAAGTACAACAAAGGCATAAAGGAAAACTCTCCTAACTCTAGTGCGCTTACAAATGGATAGCCCCAAAGACAAAAGAAGGCTACCCTAGCCTAGTCAAACTCGAGCACCAGAACCGCGATGATCGTCTCCTACTGCGGGCTTCTCTGGAAAGGAGGGATGTACCCGATCCACTGGGCTATCTCGGCCGGGGTGGCAATGCGCTGCATCGGTCCGGTATGAGCTCCACGGTGGGGAGTCATCCTCACCCGTCCTCCACGTACTGGCTGAGCGACAGAAGCCTCGCTACCCTCCCTAACATCCATCGGCACAGTGGGGGAGGATCCCTCGGAGGGCACCTGAGTAGCAGAGTCCTCCGAAGGGTCCGTCACGGAGAATGATGAGGGCGAGCGGGGTACATACTGTGGGTAGTCCCGGATAGTAGAGGCCGTCGGTGGGGTGCGGTGGATCCACTCCTCTCGAAGGCATGCGCGCTCGAACACGAAGTCGTTGCCGAATGGTGAGACAGGAGAGAATCGATGGCTATCTACAGTGTGACTAAAGGGCCGTCCAACGAACATAAACACTCGAACAACGTAGCGACCCACAAAATGGTATGACCCGTGGTCCGGATCATGATGCACCTCCCAGGTTGGGGTGTCCATAAAAACCACGAACATCGCCATCTGAAGACATGACGGAAAGAAAGAGATAGAGGGAGTGAGAATCTTGCTAAAGAATCTCAGTAGGGCCTCCTACTACCTAGGTGCATCATCTACATCCTCAAGAACCTTGGGTTTAGTTATACAAAATAAGTGAGCATACATAAATATCTATTTTTAGGTTCTAAAACATAATTAGCCAAGGTCCGTTCATTTTAGCATGAATCTTAATGACATGGATGCAATCATATTAAAGAATCTATGCATGGCTCTACTTAATGCAAGAATAATCATCATATCTTTAAGAACATCATAGTAGTGGAATAAAGTGGCAATTAAATCCTCAAATGGGAAACTTTGTGACATAAACATCATACTTTACTTCCTCATAGGCCACCCTAAAAGACAATCGCTCTGGGGGTGCTCGGCCGAAACCGGTGTCACCCAGAACGTGTCATATCTCTAGGTTATGAGCTCATACCTTAACTAGTCGTCATTAGTTCTTACTTATCAATCCCGATAAGCGTAACATAATCATAAACATAATCCCGACTTATCCAGTACGGGCTAGGGGGCATTTCTTGGGGGTGCTCGGCCGAACCGGTGTCACCCAAGAATTCATCTTGGTACCGATGTCACATGAGTTCTCTGGAGGTGCTCGGCCGAACCGGTGTCATCCGCGAACTCATCTTAGTACCTCATAAAAATCTCATAGGTTTTCAAAAACTTTCTGAGTCCCGAATTTGTCAGAAATTCGGCAGCATAACTGCAGCATGCCGAATTTCTTCCAAATTCTTCTTTATGCCACATAAGTCATTCGAACATGCATCCTCCATCATAATTTCCATGCATTCACATAATCATTCTCATACGTTCACAAGCAACATTAAAAATCCATTATGCTCTTGATCCTACAGTATCTTATGCTTTGACCCTTACGGGCCTTAATCCTGTAATGTAATTAACCTATCATCTTCTATCAACCTTTTATGCACCTAAGGGTTCTCTTCTAATAGATCTCATTATTATTTATGCTCTCTATTAAATCTGAACAACATCATTCCTTAGGGGCAGCATTATAAACTTATAATTACGGGGTTCTAGAACTTACGTTTTAGACCTTTTCTTGGTTCTGTCTTCGCCTAAGGCGCTATAAGTTCGTCCTAAACCAATTATGAGACATTCCTATGTCTAGGAACTAATTATAAGCCATGTTCTCTTCATTATAAGGTTTCAGGACAGATTCTAAGAATTAAATGTTCTAAGACTTCTAGAATTGTGGTTTTACGATTTTCTAGTTACTAGTTTCTCTATAGGCGTTAAAATTCAATCCTACTTCAATTGTAACCAAATTTTTCATGATTAAACAATCCTAATCTGATTATATTCCCATTGAAACAGTTTGGGCAGTGTCCAAAGGTAAATGGATTAAAACTATGCTAAATCTTGACTTTATGGTTTTTCTAGATAACTAGTTTCTCTCCTATCATGCATAGAAATGTTCCTACCTCATCATACATAATTTTTGCTCATTCAAACACATCAAAACATCATCATACAGCAGCAAACTTATCATGGAAGAACCGAAACATTAAGTCTCCAATAAGATGCATAACTTGATATTTCCAAAACGTATACGTTGCTAGTTTCTCTTGGAACCATTTTTAGGACTTCTAAAACTCTTTTGCAAACTATTTTATTTTGTGAAAGAGCTAAAAACATCCTTAGGTCAGTGACCACTTAATCCCTCCTTAAGAAGGTATTAAATTCATAAATCTTGTTGGTCCTAATCTCATAAACTTCATGAGGTTTTAAAAAGAATCTTAAAACTTTGATTGTTGGCCCTTGTAGTTAGATGAATCTCCTCCCAAGTTCATCATCACTACATGGCCGAAATTATGTATTCAAAGACTGCCTCCATATTAGACTTTAACTTGAGATAAAATGGGCAAGTCATTGAGCTCTAAGGTCCTTAAGTGATGACATAATTTAAACATGCTATGCACTTCGTTTTTATTCTTCATTACAAAGTAAAGTGAGAGCTTAAGGTAAATATGCAAGACTTGAAATATAAATATGCAAGGCTTGAATTAAATATGCAAGACTTGAAGTATAAATATGCAAAGCTTTAAAATATAAATATGCAAGTTCATTTCTTTATTTTAGTGCTTTAGGCCCAGCAACAATCGACTTTAAGGCCGAAATAGAAAGGCTTTGAGATTTAGTTAGGTGATGGTGTGATTCTCATTTTAAATCTTTATGTTCTTAGTGATGAAAAGTAAATATACTAGACAAGAATATAAATATGAGATGCAATCCATTCTTTATCCTTTAACTTTAAGTGATGGCTTGGAAATTAAATATGAATGCAAAGCTCAAAATAAATATGTAATGCATAAGCTTGAATTTAAATATGAATGCTAGTTCATTTTATTTCTTATTAGAGCTCATACAAGACTTTTGAAAGAACTTAGACCTCAACCCAAACTTATCATGACAAGATAAAGTAAAGATAAGAGTGAACCTTAAGGGTTCTTTAAAAACACAAAGTTTCTTTTCATGAGATGTGGTCATAGATAACATTTTTATTAAAACTCAAGCTCTAGAGACCTAATTGTGTGATGAACACCTAGTCATCATCTAGAAGCTCTCATCATCAAGCCATTGAGAACCTTATTGGCCAACATGGCCGAAAATGTGAAGAAAGGAAAGGAAAAGGAACCGAAACTTTTAAGAAAAGGAAACATTTGAAACTCTAGAGACCATGATCTTGGTGATGCATTAACACCAACATCATGAGTCCTCATCATTGAGTTCATGTAACCATTTTAAAATATCATCAAGGTAAAAGGTTTCAAGGTTTAAGAAGAAAGAATAAAAGAAAACATCTTTAACTTAAGAACAAAGATCAAGCTTTAGAGGTTGTTCAAGTGATGAATATTATCATCATGAAACCTCATCATCAAGCTTTCATTCCTTTGATCCTCAAGCTTCATGGCCGAAAACAAAGAGGAGAAGAAGAAGAAAAGAAGTTCTAAAAAGATTCAAGAGAAACTATGAATACATAAAGAGATTAAGAACTTTAAATGAAAGAAGCTCTTGAAAGAAAATCCCTACCAAGTGATTTGGAGATTGGGATGAGAGAAGAGGATGAAGAACTTGAAGAACTTGAAGACTTGAACTTGAGAGAAAAAGGAAACTTTGAAGTGCTCTTTGGGAACTTACACTTAGCAAATGAATCCAAAATGATGCAAGCTCACCTAAGCAAGCTATTTATAGAGAAATGAAACAAATGCAAGGTGCAAGGAGGGAGGGAAGGCTTCGGCCATGAAGAGCAGCCCCATGAGTTCCATGAGGTGAGATGTTGTGATCTTGAGGCATGGTGAGGTATGGTTCAAGGTATGGCTCAAGCATGATTCTTTGAGTGAGAAACAAATCAACATGTGATGCAAATGGAGGAGGAGTGGCCAAACTTGCATCAGCCAAGGAGGGAGGATTTCTTGCATTTTAATTGTGGTTTAGAGTTGTGTTTAGGTGTATCTTTGATTAGGATTAAGATTAGGAATTTGTAAAAGTGTTTAGGTGAGAAAATGGGTAATCAAGGTTGTCAAGACATAATTAAGGAGTGTTCTTGCATCATTAGTGAGTTATAAACTCATTCTAGTGTATAAACAATTCTAGACACAATTCCTTGATTTAAGGAATTGAAGAGAGAAAACACTATTCAAGATTCCAAGAGTGAAATCTTGAGTTTTAGAAAAGAGATTTAAATCTAATCTAAGCAATCTTAGGTTCTAATTAATTTTAATAATTTATTTTGACTCTAGATTAATTATGAAAATTAATTAATCTTCGATTAGAGCCTAATATTGCTTAGGTTTGCTTAATTACATCATTAAGCTCAAAAACACTATTCTAGGGGCAAAATCATAATTTTGCACTAAAATTGCCCGGGACTGCCGGGACTCAAACAGATGTTTTGAAACATGTAAAAACATTGTTTTAAGTTTCGGCCTCAAACGGCACCTTTACCCGCGTAAAATGCTATAGGGGTATTTTGGTCATTTTGACCCGAAACTGCAGAAAATGAGACTTTCATCTCTAGAACCACTCAAGGGTCATTCAATCCCCTTCAAACATTGAGTTGGCCCTTCGAGGATTGTCGGGTCGGCCATCCTCGAATTCCGAGCCGAAAATGACCTCAGGGGCATTTTGGTCATTTTCCACTCAGACAGAAAATCGGGGCGTTACAATTATGACCCGGAGTTAGGGTCACTGTACCTAGTCACTAAGTCTTGTATCCGTGTTTATGTACTATTTGCTCGTCTGTTGGCTACTACTGTTATGAGTCTTATGTTTTCTTAGAGTCCCTCATATCGTTTGACTATAATAGGCTCTTACATCTGACTTTTTGATGAGCTACTGACCGAGGAAGTTAGGTTATCTATATATAGTCAGTTGTATTTTGATAGGCCCTAACCTGGACTAGGTGGTCACTGCAAGGGCCAGGGTAGGGTTATGTATAATACGTATGTAATTAGGTATGAATGTATATAGTAAAACAGTATGACTTAACTTACTATGGATATGATATGAAATGTAAATTATCGTGTGGCTGACTTCTTAGGATGCGCATTACATTTCTACTATCTCTATACATTGATTATTATGTTGAAAGGATTGCGTCATGTGAAAAATTTGTATAGCTTTTAGTGCAAGGCTCCTACTTATTACAACTCATACATATATAATCCATATAGTTAGGAATAAAGATAAGTTTTTCGTAACAACTACTTACTGTAATGTTATGACTCGAGCATAGCACTATTGTAGGATGGGTGTTACATTATGGTATCAGAGTAGTTCATCTTATTAGAGCCTGGGGATGGTCTGACTTGCTTCTAAAGCACACTCTGGAATTTTAGTGTCATGCAGTAGAGTCTTATCTGTTGAGATAAAGAGTAGATTTTTATAAGCATGACTGTCTACTTTTGAAGTACTTAGTTTTGTCACACTTAGCTTGTGTTGAGATTGATCACCTCAATGTCTTTGTTATGTGTGACAGGAACTAATGGCTTCTGGTAGGCATTCTAGGACTAACAATAACCTCAACAACATGCCTGAGGAGGACATAGTAGCCTTTATGCAAGATTTTCGAAACATGGCCCAAGCTATTAGAGAGCAAGCAGTGGCTGCTAATCGGATGATTGAGACACTGGGAAGACAAATAGGACAATGAGATGATAATGGCAATGGCCATGAGCAGTTAATGTTCTCAGAATTTCAAAAGGCATGTCTGTAACATCCTAATTTTTAACCCAATACTCTAGAACATAATTAGGTTAATCATTAGTCTGTTACGTCATAGCTTCCTTATTACTTTAAAATACTTAGCGGAAATACTGGTAAATTTTTTTTTTTAATTTATAAAAGCAAAGTAAGAGCCGTGCGACACGATAAATAATAAAGCACGAACGGAATTAAGCAGACATCGCATAGCAGCATAACATAAGCAAGTAAAGGCACATCAATAGAACTGAATTGCATATTTATATATAATATTATATGATATGCCCACTCATGGAGAGTAGGGCTTAGTTTAGTACATCATGAACAGCTACAACTAAAAAGCGAATACAAAGGAAAGTACGATGGAAAATATAAAAGCAACTCCCCTACCCAAGTGCAACTAAAGGGATAACCTCTAAACAAAAGGAGGTCCATCCTTGTCTAAGTGGTGTGTGCTCTACCCGGGTACTCCATCAGTCATAAGTCACCTCCTACTGACGTCCATCTCGTGAGCGAGGCACATACCCGAGAAACTAGGCGAGCTCCTCGGGCGTAAAGAGGCAGAACAGGGATCGAGAGTGACCCCCGCGATGTAGCCGCATCTCCGGTCGTCGTGCGAGCCGTGGCTGAGTCACGGTATCCTCACAGCCCTGCCTCATCAGTGGTGGAGTGGGGGCGGAGCTCTCGTTGTACGGATGGGTAGGCGGGTCCTCCGACGGATCGGTCTCTGAGAAGTAAGTCCGAGGCACATAGTCGGAATAGTCACACATGGCTGAGGCGGCGGTGTGCATGTGGAGCACTCTCTCATTATGCGTACGCGCGCGCTCAAAAACCTGCTCGTCGTCGCCGTAGGGTGCTATCAGGGAGAAGTGATAGGTATGCATGGGGTGAGCGAAGAGACGTCCCACGAACATGAAGACTCGCATCATGCACTGTCCCTCAAAATGGTATGACCCGTGATCCGGGTCATAGTGCACCTCCCACGTCGGGGTGTCCACAAAAACCACGAACTTCGCCATCTGAAGACGTGACGGAAAGAAAGAGATAGAGGGAGTGAGAATCTTGCTAAAGAATCTCAGTAGGGCTTCCTACTACCTAGGTGTCATCATCTACGTCCTCAGGAACCTTGGGTTTAGTATTCAAAACAAGTGAGCATGTATCAAGTCCATTTTTAAGCTTTAAAACATAATTAGCCAAGGTCCATTCATTTTAGCATGATTCTTAATGGCATAGATGCAATCATATTAAAGAATGTATGCATGGCTCTACTTAATACAAGAAAATAATCTTAGCAATAGGAACATCATAATAGTGGCATAAAGTGGCAATTAAATTCTCATATGGGAAACTTTGTGACATAAACATCATAATTTACTTCCTCATAGGCCACCCTAAAAGACAATCGCTCTGGGGGTGCTCGGCCGAACTGGTGTCACCCAGAACTTGTCACATCTCTAGGTTATGAGCTCATACCTTAACTAGTCATCACTAGTTCTTACTTATCAATCCCGATAAGCGTAACATAATCATAAACATAATCCCGACTTATCTAGTACGGGCTAGGGGGCATTTCTTGGGGGTGCTCGGCCGAACCGGTGTCACCCAAGAATTCATCTTGGTACCGATGTCACATGAGTTCTCTGGAGGTGCTCGGCCGAACCGGTGTCATCCGAGAACTCATCTTAGTATCTCATAAAAATCTCATAGGTTTTTCAAAAACTTTATGAGTCCCGAATTTGTCAGAAATTCGGCAGCATAACTGCAGCATGCCGAATTTCTTCCAAATTCTTCTTTATGCCACATAAGTCATTCAAACATGCATCCTCCATCATAGTTTTCATGCATTCACATAATCATTCTCATGCGTTCACAAGCAACATTAAAAATCCATTATGCTCTTGATCCTACGGTATCTTATGCTTTGACCTTTACGGGCCTTAAACTTGTGATGTAATTAACCTATCATCTTCTATCAAACTTTTATGCACTTAAGGGTTTAAAAAATCTTATTATTATTTGTGCTCTCTATTAAACCTGAACATCATCATTCCTTAGGGGCAGCACTTTAAACTTAAAATTACGGGGTTCTAGAACTTACGTTTTAGACCCTTTCTTGGTTCTGTCTTCACCTAAGGCGCTATAAGTTAAACCTAAACCAATTATGAGACATTCCTATGTATAAGGACTAATTATAAACCATGTCTACCATATTATGAGGTTGCTGGACAGGTTCTAAAAATTAAATGTTCTAAGAGTTCTAGAATTGCGGTTTTACGGTTTACTGGTTACTAGTTTTTCTATAGGCGCTAAAATTCAATCCTACTTCAATTGTAACCAAATTTTTCATGATTAAACAATCCTAATCTGATTATATTCCTATTGAAACAGTTTGGGCAGTGTCCAAAAATAAATGGGTCAAAACTATGTTAAATCTTGACTTTACGGTTTTTCTAGAAAGCTAGTTTCTCTCCTATCTTGCATAGAAATGTTCTTACTTCAACATACATAATTTTTACTCATTCAAACACATCAAAACATCATCACACAGCAGCAAACTCATCATGGGAAAACCAAAACATTAAGTCTCCAAAAGGATGCATAACTTGATATTTTTAAAACATATAAGTTGCTAGTTTCTCTTGGAATCATTTTCAAGACTTCTAAAACTCTTTTGCAAACCATTTTATTTTGTAAAAGAGCTAAAAACATCCTTAGGTCAGTGACCACTTGATCCCTCCTTAAAAGAGAATTAAATTCATAAATCTTGTTGGTCTTAATCTCACAGAATTCATGAGGCTTAAAGAGAATTCTTAAAACTTAGATTGTTGGCTCTTGTAGCTAGATGAAACTCATTCCAAGTCCACCATCACTACTTGACCGAAGCTATGTATTCAAAGAATGCTCCCACATTAAACTTTAACTTGACATAGAATGGACAAGTCTTTAAGCTCTAAGGTCTTTAAGTGATGACACAATTTAAACATGCTATGTACTTCATTTTTATTCTTCATTACAAAGTAAAGTGAGGGCTTAAAGTAAATATGCAAGACTTGAATTATAAATATGCAAAGCTTGAATTAAATATGCAAGACTCGAAATATAAATATGCAAGTTCATTTCTTTATTTTAGTGTTCTAGGCCCAGCAACAATCGACTTTAAGGCCGAAATAGAAAGGCTTTGAGATTTAGTTAGGTGATAGTGCAACTTTCATTTTAAATCTTTATGTTCTTTAGTGAAAGAAAGTAAATATGCTAGACAAGAATGTAAATATGAGATGCAATCCATTCTTTATCCTTTAACTTTAAGTGATGGCTTGGAAATTAAATATGAATGCAAAGCTCAAAGTAAATATGTAATGCATAAGCTTGAATTTAAATATGAATGCTAGTTCATTTTATTTCTTATTAGAGCTCGTACAAGACTTTAAAGGAACTTCAACCTCAACCCAACTTATCATGACAAGATAAAGTAAAGACAAGAGTGAACCTCAAGGGTTCTTTGAAAACACAAAGTTTCTTTTCTTGAGATGTGGTCGTAGATAACATTTTTATTAAAACTCAAGCTCTAGAGACTTCATTGTGATGAACACATAGTCATCATCTAGAAGCTCTCATCATCAAGCCATTGAGAACCTCATTGGCCAACATGGCCAAAAATGTGAAGAAAGAGAAGGAAAAGGAACCGAAACTTTTAAGAAGAAAAGGAAACATTTGAAACTCTAGGGACCATGATCTTGGTGATGCATTAACACCAACATCATGAGTCCTCATCATTGAGTTCATGTAACCATTTTAAAATATCATCAAGGTAAAAGGTTTCAAGGTTCAAGAAGAAAGAACAAAAGAAAATATCTTTAACTTAAGAATAAAGATCAAGCTTTAGAGGTTTGTTTAAGTGATGAACATCATCATGAAACCCTCATCATCAAGCTCTCATTCCTTTGCTCTCAAAGGCCCATGGCCGAAATAAGGAAGGAGAAGAAGAAGAAAAGAAGTTCTAAAAGGATTCAAGAGAAACTATGAACACATAAAGAGATTAAGAACTTTAAGTGAAAGAAACTCTTGAAAGAAAATCCCTACCAAGTGATTGAGGATTGGGATGAGAGAAGAGGATGAAGAACTTGAAGACTTGAACTTGAGAGAAAAAGGAAACTTTGAAGTGCTCTTTGAAAACTTACACTTAGCAAATGAACTCAAAATGATGCAAGTTCACCCAAGCAAGCTATTTATAGAGAAATGAAACAAATGCAAGGTGCAAGGAGGGAGGGAAGGCTTCTGCCATGAAGAGCAGCCCCATGAGTTCCATGAGGTGAGATGTTGTGATCTTGAGGCATGGTGAGGTATGGTTCAAAGTATGGTGAGGTATGGCTCAAGGTATGGCTCAAGCATGGTTCTTTGAGTGAGAAACAAATCAACATGTGATGTAAAAGAGAGAGAGATGGCCAAATGTGCATCAGCCATGGGGGGAGGATTTCTTGCATTTTAATTGTGGTTTAGAGTTGTGTTTAGGTGTATCTTTGATTAGGATTAAGATTAGGAATTTGTAAGAAAGTGTTTAGGTGAGAAAATGGGTAATCAAGGTTGTCAAGACATAATTAAGGAGTGTTCTTGCATCATTAGTGAGTTATAAACTCATTTTAGTGTATAAACAATTCTAGATACAATTCCTTGATTTAAGGAATTGAAGAGAGAAAACACTATTCAAGATTCTAAGAGTGAAATCTTGAGTTTTAGAAAGGGGATTTAAATCTAATCTAAGCAATCTTAGGTTCTAATTAATTTTAATAGTTTATTTTGACTCTAGATTAATTATGGAAATTAATTAATCTTCGATTAGAGCCTAATATTGCTTAGGTTTGCTTAATTACATCATTAAGCTCAAAAACACTATTCTAGGGGCAAAATCGTAATTTTGCACAAAAACTGACCGGGGCCACCGGGACTCAGACAGATGCTTTGAAACATGTAAAAACATTGTTTTAAACCTCTGGGGAAAGTTTCGGGCTCAAACGGCACCTTTACCCTCGTAAAAACGCTATAGGGGTATTTTGGTCATTTTCACCCGAAACTGCAGAAAATGAGACTTTCGCCTCCGAAACCACTCAAAGGTCATTCAATCCCCTTCAAACATTGAGTTGGCCCTTCGAGGACTGCCGGGTCGGTCATCCTCGAATTCTTGGCCGAAAATGACCTCAGGGGCATTTTGGTCATTTTCCACTCAGACAGAAAATCGGGGTGTTACAATGTCCACCTCGTTTTAGGGGAACTGTGAACCCTGACAAGGTGGAGGAATGGATACACACAATAGAGAAAATCTTTTCAGTGTTGGATTGCTCAAATCAACAGGTGACATTTGCTGCTTTTGTACTGGATGCTGATGCAAATTCCTAGTGGGTTGGAACATGGAGGCTCTTGGAGGGAGTTGGTATTGAGATTACTTGGGAGGTGTTCAAGGAGGCCTTTTACAAGAAATATTTTCCTGTTTCTGTAAGAAATGCAAAGGAGTTGGAATTCTTGAAATTCCAATAGGGAAATATGACTGTGCCTGAATACACAGCTAAATTTGAGGAATTATGTAAGTTTCTACCATCTATTAGCAGAACCCCAATAAGGAGTGGAAATGTGTGAAATATGAAGGGGGTCTGTGGGCGAATATCTTGATGACTGTAGGACCAATGGAAATTAGAGATTTTCCTACATTGGTGAATAAAAGTACTCTAGTGGAACAATACGGTATGAAATTGACTATGTCCCAAGCAAAACAATATGATAATAGGAGAAGGTTTGCATCGCAAGGCCCAATATTTAAACCTATCCTACTGGTACGAAGGGATTTTCCTCACAGGAATGGAAAGGGGAAGCAGTTGTAGAGACCAATTATTAACAAGGAATGCCCAAAATGTGGGAAGCATCATGGTGATAAAACATGTTTATTTGGATAGAATGTTTGCTACTGCTGCAGAAATCCAGGTCACATGAGTGGAGAATGTCCAACTAGAGATTTATCACATTTTTCCAGGCCACAACAACAGGGTCCTGTTTATACTATGAATGTTGAAGAAGCTACATTATCTGAGGAGCTCATTCAAGGTACGTGCAGAATTAATCAAGAGTCTCTAATAGTGTTGTATGATTCAGGAGCCACACACTCATTTATATCTTTGAAATGTGCGCATTTTTTGAAATTGCCCATGTAACATCCTAATTTTTAACCCAATACTCTAGAACATAATTAGGTTAATCATTAGTCTGTTTCGTCATAGCTTCCTTATTACTTTAAAATACTTAGCGAAAATACTGGTAAATTTTTTTTTGAATTCTAAAAGCAAAGTGAGAGCCGCGCGACACGTTAGCTAGTAGTACACGAAAGGTAATAAAGCAAACATCGCATAGCAACATTACATAAGCAAGTAAAAGCACATCATAAAAACATTGAACTGTATATTTATATAATATATGATATGCCCACTTGTATAGAGTGGGGCTTAGTTTGATACAACATGAGCAATACAACTAAAAAGGAAATACAAGAGAAAGTGCAACGGAATCTATAAAAGCAACTCCCCTACCCAAGTGCAACTAACGGGATGACCTCTAAAACAAAAGAAGGTTCATCCCATCTAAGTGGTGTGTGCTCTACACGGGTACTCCATCGGTCGTACGTCACCTCCTACTAACGTCCATCTCGCGAGCGAGGCACATATCCGGGAAACTGGGCGAGCTCCTCGGGCGTGAAGAGGCGGAACGGGGATCGAGAGTGACCCCCGCGATGTGGCCGCATCTCCGGTCGTCGTGCAAGCTGTGGCTGAGTCACGGTATCCTCACTGCCCTCCCTCATCAGTGGTGGAGTGGGGGCAGAGCTCTCGCTATACGGATGGGTAGGCGGGTCCTCGGAAGGGTTGGTCTCCGAGAAGTAGGTCTGGGGCACATAATCAGGATAGTCACGCATGGCTGAGGTGGCGGTATGCATGCCGAGCACTCTCTCGTTATGCGTACGCGCACGCTCAAAAACCCATTCATCGTTGCCGTAGGGTGCTGTCAGGGAGAAGCGATGGGTATGCACGGGGTGAGTGAGGGGACGTCCTACGAACATGAAGACTCGCATCGTGCACTGTCCCTCAAAATGATATGACCCGTGACCCGGGTCATAGTGCACCTCCCATGTCGGGGTGTCCACGAAAACCACGAACGTCGCCATCTGAAGACGTGACGTAAAGGAAGAGATAGACGGAGTGAGAATCTTGCTAAAGAATCTCAGTAAGGCCTCCTACTACCTAGGTGTCATCATCTACGTCCTCAGGAACCTTGGGTTTAGTTATACAAAATAAGTGAGCATGCATAATCATCTATTTTTAGGTTCTAAAACATAATTAGCCAAGGTCCGTTCATTTTAGCATGATTCTTAGTGACATGGATGCAAACATATTATAGGATGTATGCATGGCTCTCCTTAATACAAGAATAATCATCATATCCTTAAGAACATCATAATAGTGGCATAAAGTGGCAATTAAATTCTCTTTGTGACATAATCATCATAACTTCCTCATAGGCCACCCTAAAAGACAATCGCTCTGGGGGTGCTCGGCCGAATCGGTGTCACCCAGAACGTGTCACATCTCTAGGTTATGAGCTCATACCTTAACTAGTCGTCACTAGTTCTTACTTATCAATCTTGATAAGCGTAACATAATCATAAACATAATCCCGACTTATCCAGTACGGGCTAGGGGGCATTTCTTAGGGGTGCTCGGCCGAACCGGTGTCACCCAAGAATTAATCTTGGTACCGATGTCACATGAGTTCTCTAGAGCTGCTCGGCCGAACCGGTGTCATCCGAGAACTCATCTTAGTACCTCATAAAAATTTCATAGGTTTTCAAAAGGTTTCTGAGTCCCGAATTTGTCAGAAATTCGGCAAAGATAATGACAAAGATGCCGAATTTCTTCCAAATTCTTCTTTATGCCACATAAGTCATTCAAACATGCATCCTTCATCATAATCTCATGCATTCACACAATCATCCTCATACTTTCACAAGCAACATTAAAGATTTGTTATGTGCTTGGACCTACGGCATCTTATGCTCTGACCCTTACGGGCCTTAAACTTGTGATGTAATTAACCTATCATCTTCTATCAAACTTTTATGCACCTAAGGGTTCTCTTTTAACAAAACTTATTATTATTCATGCTCTCTATTAAATCTGAACATCAGCAGTCTTTAGGGGCAGCACTTTAAACTTAAGATTGCGGGGTTCTAGAACTTACATTTTAGGCCCTTTCTTGGTTCTGTCTTCGCCTAAGGCACTATAAGTTAAACCTAAACCAAATATGAGTCATTCCTATATCAAAGAACTAATTTTAAACCATGTTCTCTACATTATAAGGTTGCTGGACAGATTCTAAGAATTAAGTGTTCTAGGAGTTCTAGAATTGCGGTTTTACGGTTTTCTAGTTACTAGTTTCTCTATAGGTGCTAAAATTCAATCCTACTTCAATTGTAACCAAATTTTTCATGATTAAACAATCCTAATCTGATTATATTCCCATTGAAATAGTTTGGGCAGTGTCCATAAATAAATGGGATAAAACTATGCTAAATCTTGACTTTACGGTTTTTCTAGAAAGCTAGTTTCCTTCCTAACTTGCATAGAAATGTTCCTACTTCATCATACATAATTTTTACTCATTCAAACACATCAAAACATCATCACATGGCAGCAAACACATCATGGAAGAACCGAAACATTAAGTTTCCAAAAGGTGCATAACTTGATATTTTCTAAAACGTATAAGTTGCTAGTTTCTCTTGGAACCATTTTTAGGACTTCTAAAACTCGTTTGCAAACCATTTTATTTCGTGAAAGAGACTAAAAACAATCTTAGGTCAGTGACCACTTAATGCCTCCTTCAAAAGAGTTAAATTCTTAGAACCTTGTTGGTCTTGAACTCAAACAAATTCATGAGATTTAAAAGGATTCTTAAAACTTGGCTTATTGGTCCTTGAAGCTAGATGAAACTCATTCCAAGTTCATCATCACCACAAGGCCGAAATCATGCATTCAAAGAATGCTCCCTCATTAAACTTTAACTTGAGATAAAATGGGCAAGTCTTTGAGCTCTAAGATCTTTTAAGTGATGACATAATTTAAACATGCTATACACTTCATTTTTATTCTTCATTACAAAATAAAGTGAGAGTTTAAAGTAAACGTGCAAGACTTGAATATAAAAATGCAAGGCTTAAAATAAATATGCAAGACTTGGAATATAAATATGCAAGTTCATTTCTTTATTTTAGTGCTCTAGGCCCAGCAACAATCGACTTTAAGGCCGAAATAGAAAGGCTTTGAGATTTAGTTAGGTGATAGTGCAAGTTCTCATTTTAAATCTTTACGTTCCTTAGTGATAAAAGTAAATATGCTAGGCAAGAATATAAATATGAGATGCACTCCATTCTTTAGCCTTTAACTTTAACTGATGGCTTGGAAATTAAATATGAATGCAAAGCTCAAATTAATCATGCAATGCATAAGCTTGAATTTAAATATGAATGCTAGTTCATTTTATGTCTTATTAGAGCTCATACAAGACTTTAAAGGAACTTAAACCTCAACCCAAACTCATCATGACAAGGTAAAGAAAAGTAAGAGTGAACCTCAAGGGTTCTTTAAACACAAAGTTCTTTTCCTTGGAATGTAAACATAAATAACATTTTTATTAAAACTCAAGCTCTAGAGGCCTCACTGTGATGGAAGCATAGTCATCATCTAGAAGCTCTCATCATCAAGCCATTATGAGCTTCGTTGGCCAATATGGTCGAAACCTTAAAGAAAGAAAAGGAAGGAGAACCGAAATTGTTGGAGGAGAAAAGAAACATTTGCAACTCTAGAGACCATGATCTTGATGATGCATTAACACCAACATCATGAGCTCTCATCATTGAGTTCATGTTAACCATTTTAAATTAGGATGTTACATTTTGGTATCAGAGCAGTTCGGTTCTCATGGAGCTCGAGGATTAGACTGACTATGCTTTCTAAACATGATGCGATAGTTAAGTCATGTGTAGTGCTTGGACAAAAGAGATAAGCCATAAGTTAGAAGTGCATGACTCCTGTCTGCTTGCGTGTGCCATGGTAACTAGCTCATCTTATAGGGAATATTGGGCTTGATCACCTCAGTGTTTATTATCTCATGTGTTTAGGAACCAATGGCACCTAGGAGACAGCCTAGGACCTGGACAGAGGATAACCAAGACAACACAACTGCTGCCACCATTCGTGACATGGCAAGGGCCATGGAATGCATGTTTGAGAGGATGAACCAGCAGGGAGAAGCTAGATGTGCTCTTCCTATAGCTGAGATGATCGAGCAACCTCGATTTGGTGAGTTCTGCAAGGCGAACCCATCGACCTTCAGAGGAGCCATGGATCCCAACAAGGTTGATGAATAGATCAAGAACATGGAGAAGATCTATTCTGTGGTCGCCTGTTCAGAGGAGCAAAAGGTCACATTTGCTGCCTATATGATGGAATCTAACGCTGAGTTCTGGTGGACCGGCACTCGAAGGCTGTTGGAAGCTTCCGATACTACTATTGATTGGGAGCTATTCAAGACATATTTCTATGAGAAGTACTTCCCTGAGTCTGTCTGAAATGTAAGAGATATAGAATTCATGCAGTTGACCAAGGGAGGGATAACTATCGCTCAGTACACAGCAAGATTTGAGGAGCTGATCAAGTTCTCACGAGTGTTCCAAGGGAATCCCAATGAGATATGGAAGTGTGTGAAGTATGAGGTCGGGTTAAAGCTGGAGCTGAACTACGCTGTGGCACACATGGAGATCAAGGATTTCCCTACCTTGGTCAACAAGTGCCACATACTGGAAGAAGGATAAGGGAAGCTCAATGCTGCAAAGGCTGAACGCGCCAAAGGGCTAGGACCACAAGCCCCGAGGTTCAAGCTGCAGCATCAAAACCAGTTAAGAACCTACTTCAGGCCATAATACAGCCAACCATAACAGCAGAAAAGGACACCCTTTCACCAACAATCCAAGCAACATCAGATGCCACCTTTCAAGCAGAATGGTCACAAGAACAACAACCCACAAGGGGGATCGGGCGGTTCCCGGAGTAACTACTAGTAAGGAGGGGCCAGCAGAGCCAAGAACAAGGCACCTCAACGAGCCCCCGCTGCCTTCCCCAGACTCATGCCAGCCGCTGAATACCCCTGATGCGGGAGGAATCACTATGATCATCCCTACATGGTTGGGCAAGGAGTCTGCTTCAAATGCGCAAAGCATGGCCATTACACCAACAACTGCACCAACGTGAGGCCAACGAACCAGAACCCCAGGCCACAATACCAAAGGAGGGTCTTTACCCTCAGTGCGGATGACACGGAAAAGTCCAATGACCTCATAGAAGGTAAGTGCGAAGTAAATGGTAGAACTTTAACTATACTGTATGACTCTGGTGTTACCCATTCGTTCATTTCACATGCTACCGTCGAGTCTTTAAAGTTAGAAGTTTCCGAGCTTTCTTTTGATCTTATTGTTGCTACCCCCACTAATCGACCTGTAAATGCTTGCAACTGTTGTTTAAACTACTATCTTATCATAAAGAATAGATCCTTTGTTATAGATTTTATTTGTTTACCCATGAAAGATATAGGTATAATTCTTGGCATGGATTGGCTTCATGCCAACAGTGTGATGTTGAATTGTGATACCAAGACCGTTATTTTTCATTCTGCCCCTAGTAGAACTAGTCAAACCTTGAAACTTTACCTCAATGCCGTAGAGGTCAACAATAGTAGGAAGAGGACTAAGGGATACGTTCTCCTAGCCGCTAACGACATAGACTTTGAGCAAAACCTAGAAGGTATACCTGTAGCAAGAGACTATCCCGAGGTGTTTCCAGACGAGATACCCGAGTTTCCTCCTGAAAGAGAGGTGGAGTTTTCTATTGAGTTAGTTCCTGGAGCAAGACCTATTTCCATAGCCCTTTATCAGATGTCACCCATGGAGTTAGCCGAGCTGAAAACACAGTTAGAGGAACTTTTAGGGAAGAGTTTCATTAGACCTAGTGCTTTACCTTGGGGAGCCCCTGTCCTGTTTGTAAAGAAAAAGGATGGAAGCATGAGGTTATGCATAGACTATAGGCAATTGAATCAAGTAAAGGTAAAGAACAAGTACCCCCTGCCTAGGATTGATGATCTGATAGACCAGTTAAAAGGAGCAGTGGTGTTTTCCAAGATTGATTTAAGTTCGGGATACCACCAGATTAGGGTAAGAGACCAAGACATACCTAAAACCGCCTTTAGAACTTGGTATGGACACTTTGAGTTCACTGTGATGTCGTTTGGATTAACGAATGCTCCTGTAGTGTTTATAGATTATATGAATAGGATCTTTAGACCCTATTTAGATTAGTTCGTGGTTGTTTTCATAGATGATATACTCATCTATTCAAAAATCCACGAGGAGCATGAGCGTCACTTGAGGACGGTATTAGAGATTTTGAAGGAAAAGAAGTTGTATGCTAAGCTCTCAAAGTGTGAATTCTAGTTGGAGGAAGTGAAGTTTTTGGGTCATGTAGTGTCAAAATAAGGCATAGCCGTTGATCCTAGTAAGGTTGAGGCAGTAATGAAGTGGGAAAGACCAACCACCGTAACAGAAATATGGAGTTTCTTGGGGTTAGCAGGCTACTACCATAGGTTTATTAAGAGATTTTCCCAAATCACTCTACCTTTAACCAAGCTCACTAGGAAGAACGCCCCCTTTGCATGGAACCTTGAGTGTGAAAGGAGCTTTCAAGAGCTAAAGGAAAAGCTAACCACGACCCCAGTTTTAGTTTTACCTGACCCTAATGTACTTTTCGAGGTATATTGTGATGCTTCGGGCAAAGGTTTAGGCTGTGTGTTGATGCAAAATAGGCAAGTGGTAGCCTATGCGTCTAGACAACTCAAGCCTCATGAGGCAAACTACCCCACCCATGACCTGGAGTTAGCAGCCATAGTGTTCGCTTTGAAGATGTGGAGGCACCATTTATATGGTGTAAGGTTTGAAGTTTTCTCCGATCATAAGAGTCTTAAGTACCTCTTTGATCAAAAGGAGTTGAACATGCGGCAGAGAAAAAGGATGGAGTTTCTGAAGGACTATGATTTCTACTTAAGTTACCACCCTGGCAAAGCTAATGTAGTCACCGACGCCTTGAGTCGAAAATTATTACATCTATCTCACATGATGATAAAGGAAGTTAAGCTGATAGAGAAGTTTAGGGATATGAATCTAAGGATTTCTTTGACCGATAGTAGCATGAAGATGTGTCACCCCAGCGTGACTAGTGGGTTTAAGTAAAAGGTCGCTCTAGCACAAAGAGAAAATGAGGACTTTAGAGAGACCCTAGAGGTAGTCAAGGTAAGCAAGCTGAAAGGTTTTGTGCAAGGTTTGGATGGGTTGTGGAGGTTTGAAGGAAGAATCTGTGTGCCATAGGATGGTGACCTTTGAGAGAAGATTTTGGAGGAGGCTCACAAGAGCCATTTCACCATTCATCCTGGTATCACCAAGAAGATGTTTTGGTAGCCCAAATTAAAGAAGGATATGGTCACCTAGGTTAGTAAGTGCTTGGTTTGCCAAAAGGTGAAAATTGAGCACCAAAAGCCTTCGAGTATGTTGCAACTCCTGTCAATTCCTGAGTGGAAGTGGGAAGACATATCAATGGATTTTGTGATGGGATTGCCAAGAACCCAAACTGGCCAAGACACCATATGGGTGATGATGGATCGGCTGACCAAGTCGGCCTACTTCCTACCTATTAAAGTGACATACTCTTTGGACAAATTGGCACAGTTATACATCCAAAAGATCATGAGGTTACATGGAGTGCCGTCGACGATAATCTAGAATAGGGATCCGTGATTTACGTCACATTTTTGGGGAGCCTTTCAAAAGGCGTTTAGTTCAAAGTTGTGTTTAAGCACAGCGTACCATCCACAGACAGACAGTTAATCTGAAAGAACGATCCAAACCCTAGAAAACATGTTCAGAGCCTGTGTTTTGGACCAAAAGGGAAGTTGGGATAGATATCTGCCTTTGATTGAATTCGCATATAACAATAGTTATCACGTGAGTATCGGCATGGCACCCTATGAAGCCTTGTACGAATAGAAGTGTCAATCCCCTTTATGCTAGTATGAACCTGGGGAAGAAAGCATGATAGGGCCCGATGTAGTGAGGGAAACAACGGAGCAGATCAAGAGGATTAGGGATAGGATGCTTGCAGCTCAAAGTCGATAAAAGAGCTACGCGGATAAGTGGTGAAAACCGTTGGAATTCGAGGTAGGAGAACATGTGTTCCTTAGGATCACCCCCACTACAGGAATAGGAATAGCGATGAGAGTTAAAAAGTTGAGTCCCCAATTTCTTGGCCCCTGTGAAATTCTTCAAAGAATTGGAACAGTATCCTACAAAATAGCCCTACCCCCTAACCTTTCAAATCTTCATGACGTCTTTCACGTCTCCCAATTAAGAAAATATGACTCTGACCCTAGCCATGTCTTAGAACTAGAGCAAGTACAGTTAAGGGATGACCTAACTTTCAATCTGCCGCTGATGAGGATCGTGGACCACGGAGTCAAGCAGTTAAGGAACAAGTCCATTCCTTTAGTGAAAGTAGCGTGGGGGCATGGCAAGTCAGAGGAGTTCACATGGGAGTTAGAGTCAGAGATAAGGACAAAGTATCCAGAGCTGTTCTTAGGTAACGAATTTCAATGATGAAATTCTTTTAAGAAGGGGAGTAATGTAACACCCTGATTTTTCTGTCAGAGCAAAAATGACCAAAATGCTCTTGAGGTCATTTTTCATCCGAAATTCGAGGATAGCCGGCCCGACAGTCCCCAAAAGGTCAACTCAACATTGGAAGGGGATTAGATGAGCTGGGAATGATCTAAAAGGTGAAAACTTCATTTTTCAAATTTTCAGCCCAAAATGACCAAAATACCCCTATAGCGTTTTACACGGGTATAGGTGCCGTTTGAGCTCGTAACTTTCCCAGAAAGTTTAATATGATGATTTCATGCATTTGGCAACGTCTGTTTAAGTCCCAATGGTCCTGGGCAGTTTTTATGCAAATTTATGATTTTGCCCCTAGAGTAATGTCGTTTCATCCCAATGATGTAATTAAGCAAACCTAAGCAATATTAGGCTCTAATCGAAGATTAATTAATTTCCATAATTAATCTAGAGTCAAAATGATTTATTAAAGTTAATTAGAACCTAAAATTGCTTAGATTAAACTTAAACCTCTTATGAAACTCAAGATTTCAAGTCATGGAATCTTGAATAGTGTTTTCTCTCTCAAATTCCTTAAATTAGGAAATTATGTCTACAATTGTTTATATTCCAAAATAAGTTCTAATCTCACTAGTAATGCAAGAACACTCCCTAATCATGTCTTGACATCCCTAAACATCCATTACCTCACCGAAACACTTACTCACAAATTCCTAATTTTAAGCCTAATCAAAGATACACCTAAACACAACTCTAAACCACAATTAAAATGTGAAATTTTCCTCCCCCTTGGCTGATGTATATTTGGCCACTCCTCCTCCATTTCCACCACATGTTGATTCATTTGAACACTCAAGAACCATGCTTACACCATGCCTAGGCCATGCCTTACACCATACTTTAATTCTTACCTAGCCATACCTCCAACCTTACCTTGAATGACACATTGGAAGAGATATTTCCTCTCTCTTTTTCCTCTCCATGGCCGGCCATCCCTTCCCACTTCATGACCTCATTTATTTTATTTTTCTATAAATAGCTTGCTTAGATGAACTTAGATCACTTTTGGTTTATTTGCTAAGTTTGAGTTTTCAAGAACAACTTAGAGTTCTTTCTTTTCCTCTCAAGTTCAAAGAGTTCTTTTCACCTTCTTCATCTTCTTCTTACTCTCAAAGAGCTACCTCCTCATAGCATCAAACCACCTCACAAACACCAAAGAATAACCATCAAACACATAACCTTTCATTCCCCAACACCAAGCTCACACAAAAGCATTTCCTTTTTTTTTCTCCTCACCTTGGCCGACCCTCTTTCTCACCTTGGAAGAAGATTTTCCTTTCATCCTCACTTCAAGAACCAAGCTTTTTATCTTCATACTTGGCAGGGATGTTGTTCTTTAAAGTTTTGTCTTTTAAAGCTTTGATGAAAATGAGTTTTTGATAGATTCTCTTGGCTTTTAGAACTTCTTTTCTTCTCTTTGATTTTCAGCTTTGGAGCCTTTCCTTGAAAGGAAAATTTATAGCTTGATGATGAGGTTTCAAGATAATGGACTTATGATTATCATTTGAAGAAACTTCTAAAGCTTGAAACTTAGTTTTGATCTCACCACATTTTGGTTATTCCTTTCCTTTTCTTAACTATGGTTTCGGTTTCTTTTCCTTTTCCTTCTCTTGTTTTGGTTTCGATTTTGAGAGTTTGTATTTGGATAAAAATGACTCAAGGATGAAAGCACATGATGTTGGTGTGTATAAGTCATCAAGATCATGGCCTCTAGAGTTTTAAAGTTTTGTTCTTTTCTTCCTTCATGGCTTCAGTCTTATTTCCTTTCCTTCAATGTTCAATGTCGTGTTTAAAGAGAGTTGGTAGATGATTTGATTTCTTTAAGTCCATTTCCTTGAGCTTGATGATGATGTTCAAACCATAAGTTTTCTTTGAAATCTTTGTACAAAGAACTCTAAAACTCACTTTATCTTGTTAAGATATGTGTTGGATTGAGGTTTACATTCCTTTAAAGTCTTACATGAGCTCTAGTTAAATATGAAATGAACTTGCATTCATATTTATATTTCTTGCCTAGCATCTTTACTTTTCAAGCCAACACCTAAAGTTAAAGATTAAAACAAGAGCTTGCATTTTCATATCACCTAAATAATTAATCTCGAAGCTCACCTATTTCGGCCTTAAAGTCAATTGTTGTGGAGTCTAGAGTACTAAAATAAAGAATTGGACTTGCATTCAGGTTTACACTTCCTTATCTAGAATATTTACTTTTCAAGTCACCACCTCAACTTAAAGATAAGAATGAAGTTGCATCTCATATTTATTTTGAGCCCTCACTTCACTTTTCTAATAAAGGATAAAATGAAGTGCATAGAACATTTATGTTCTTGTTATCACTTAAATATTCAAGTGCTCAAAGACATGTCCATTTATCTCAAGAAAAAGTTGGATATGGAAGCATTTTCTTGCATGCACATTTCGGCCATGTGATGATGATGAGCTTGGTATAAGTTACATCCAGTTACAAGGGCCAACAATCTATGTCATAGTATTTTCTTAGGCATTGAAAGCCTTATAGGAATACTATCTACATGATTTTATGGATCAAACCTTTTCTAGGAATGTTTTAAATTAGCTACTGCTTCATGGTTAATTTTAGTCCCTTGATATAAAATAATTTGGCGTTCAAAGAGTTTTAGACGGTTTAAAATGATTCCAAGAGAAACTAGTACTTTATATGCCTTAGAAATGTGAATTTATGTGTTCTTTGGAATTTTAAATATTTTGGTTCTGCCCTGGTGTGTTGGTTGCCGTATGATGTTGTTTGGATGTGTAAAAATGTGTAAAAATTATAATGGCTGAGGTAGGAACTATTCCTTGCATGATAAGGGAGAAAACTAGTTTACTAGAAAATCATAAAGTTTAGATTTTGCAAGTCTTTGACCCATTTAATGTTAGCTGCCGTCAAAACTGTTTTATTATGATAAAATTCTGTTTAGGATCGTTTAAACATGAAAAAATTAGTAACCTTTGAGGTAGAATTGAATTTTAGCTCTTATAGAGAAATTAGTAACTAGAAAATCGTAAAAATTTGATTTCTAGGACTCTCAAGGATCAAACAATGGATTCTGTTTCGATATGATTAAAAATGGTAGAAACATGTTATATTAAGTGTGTATATGTGGAAGAAACACTTATAATTGGTCTAGGAATTAATTATAGCGCCTTAGGAAAAAATGGAACTTAGAAAGGATTAAAGATGTGACTTCTAGAACCCCGTAATCAAGCGAAACTAATTCTGCCCCAAACTATTAGGTGTGTAACACCCTACTATTCGACCCAATACTACTAGTACGTACTCAGGCCAAATATTAGTCGTTACTAACTGACATGGTTCTTTAAAAAGTAACTTAAAGAAGATACGAGCCAATTTTTTTTCTTAAAACATTACTTAAAATAAGAGCCGCGCGTATCCTATCGGGTCGGTATTATAAAGTGCAAAAACATAAACATAGAGGTGGCTCCAAAACGTAGCATCATCATGACTGAAATATTTTATTTTTATAATATGCCTACCCTAAGGGGCAGGACTCTTCAAGTACATAATAACATGAATACGGCAGAAAAATAGAATACATGGAAAAGAACTGGAAAGAAGCATCCCTACCCATGTTGCAACCTAAGATGGATAACTTCAACACAAAAGAGGTTTCATCCATACTATGTGACGTGCGTGCACTAAGGACTACCCTCCAACCTATGCAGCGGGATCACGGGTACGGAGGGACGTAGCCAATCCACGGGCGGAGCTCGGCGGGTGTAGGCATGCCCTGTGACTGGATGTGTCGTTCCCGTCGGGGTCATGGTCTGGGCACTGAGGCCCTCCGACGCTGAGTGACTGTCTCCTCGCTGCCCCTCGGTCGCGGAGACGGAGTGGGGGCAGAGTCCTCGTGGTCCATGGGGGATTCCTCTGAAGGGTCCTCCTCTGAGTGCTGGGACAATGGCACGTACTGCGGCACGTCAGCTGAACCGGTAGAGTGGGTCCGCAGGTTCCTCTCATGTTGCGGTCGCACATGCTCAAAGATCGCGGGGTCACCATAGGGGGATGCTGGGGAGAAGCGATAACTGTACAAGGGGTGTACGAATGGCCGTCCCATAAACATAAAGATACGCACAGTACACCGACCCTCAAAATGAAATGACCCATGCTCCGGGTCATGGTGGATCTCCCACCGTAGCGTGTCAACGTACAGCACGAACGTCGCCATCTCGCTCTGAAGACGTAATGGAAAGAAAGAGATAGAGGGAGTGAGATTCTTACTAAAGAAACTCAATAGGGTTTTCCTCCTATCCTAGGTGTCATCATTTATGTCTCCAGGAATCTCGGTTTATTTATGAAAACTATGGACATCTATTGGTTCAATTATGAGTTTTCTAAAGTCTCAATTTTCGAGATCCGTTCCTTTTAACATATCACTTGTATCATAGACGTAAATCACATAACTTGGATCATAGAACATAAATCATATACCTTAGATCATGGAACATGATTTCCTATATCATGGGTCATAGCACATAAACTCATAACTTTATGATTCTCATATCATGGGGCATAGCACGCAAATTCATATAATTATGGTGCATAAAAACATAGCTCATGGAACATGGTACATATCTTGGTTACTTGAGGTGACATTAGAACATCATCATCATTATTTTCCTGGGGCCACCTTAACTGATCTCCTTGTGGAGAAAATTCTAGGTTATGAGCTCATACCTTACTAGTCGTCACTAGTACATGGACTTATCCCTTTTGATAAGTTTAAAGATCCCGACCTAAGGTACGGGTCTAGGGGGCTAGAATCACCTTATCCCCACCCTTAATCCGGTGGTTCAAGGATCATCTTCTCATAGTCTATGTCACCTTAAGTCTTAGCATGTTAATGCAAGATGCCACATAATTCATGCATGTCAAACATAATTACATCATAGGCATCTTTGAAGTCTTTAAAGAACAATAACATGCAAACATAAAACTATCATCGAAGAATAATAGTTCACATGGTATCATCATACTTGACTCATGGAGTAAAATCATCATAAGGTAAGCAAGAGCAATAAGCCTCTTAACTTGATCATGTTTGAAATCGAACATATAAGATCATGTATTCATGTTAGGCTAAAGCATAGACTCATGTCATAACAATCCTCAGATTCAGGCAATGCAAGATCATAGCTTCAAGTCATTAAATCAGAAAAGCATTCTGTTTGTAAACTTGGGTTCTGGTAATCGATTACATAAGTCTTGTAATCGATTACACAGCCTCGAGATTTCAAAACATGGAGGTCAGGAGTTACGTAATCGATTACATGGGACTTGTAATCGATTACACAGCTTCGAGATTTCGAATCAAGGCAGATAGGGGTTCTGGTAATCGATTACATGGAACTTGTAATCGATTACTATGTTTAAAAACACTTTGCTGGGCCCCTGGAACATCTGGGTAATCGATTACATTATTAGGTAATCGATTACTAGAATCTAGAATGTGTAATCGATTACACTATATAGTAATCGATTACTTTGGGCAAAAGTTCATGTTTGAGCTCGTCCGAGCTTTCTGGTAATCGATTACATGGGCTGGGTAATCGATTACCAGCATCTTAAAAACCGAAATATGAGGTCTAAACATATCTGAGTCATTCCTTTGAAATGCTTATGGTGGCTAGTTTCTCTTGGAACAATTTTGAACTTCAAAAACATCTTGTCAACCATTTTAACTTGTCAAAACCCTTATAATTCTAAGACCATACCCAAAATGTTTTTGAGTACAACATATGTTTTGGAAAGACTTAAAACATGAGCTATAGGCTCTTGTGACTAATAAACTCCTCTTGGAGCTGTCTTCATCACATGGCCAAGATGTACATTCCAAGAATGTTTTCCATGGTTAACCTCTTCTCAAGATGAAATGGGCAAGTCTTTGAGCTCTAGTATCTTAGGTGATGACATAAAATAAATGTGCTATACATTTCATTTTAGAGTCCTTTAGAAAGTAAAGTGATAGCTCAAAGTAAATATGAGGCGCATATCCATTTTCATTCTTTGAGTTTAGTGAGGACTTGAAATATAAAATGAGATGCAAAGCTTGAAATTTAAACGTGCATAATGCAAGTTCATTCTTTATCTTGGGATTTAGTGATGGCATAGAAAATAAACGTGCCATGCAAAGCATAAACATAAACGTGAATGCAAGTTACTTTTATATCTTGTCTAGAGATCTTACAAGGCTTTTAAGAAGGAACATAGTCCCAACCCAAAACTCATCTTCACAAGAAAAGGAAAAACCATTGGTACTAAGGCATCAAAAGAAAACATAACTTCAAGAATCATGAAAGTGGTCGAATCTTAACAAAAGAAAGGAACCATTTCTAAATCTCTAGGGACCAAGATCTTGATGATCCAAGCATCAACATCCTAAGTCCTCATCATTGAGTACATAGCTTCCTTCAAAACAAATATTTAAAACAAGGTTCATGATAAAGAAGAAAGCAAAACCAAAACCATGCTTGGTTTAGGGCCAAAGTTTCAAGCTTTAGAGTTTGTTCATGTGACAAGCATCAACATGAAGCTCTCATCATCAAGCTTACATTTTTCCCATGTAAAAAGGCTCCATGGCCGAAAACATGAGAAGAAGAAGAAAGAAGATCCAAAATGTTCAAGAGAAACATAAACTCTTTTAACTAAACTTGTAAAGAATGAAACTTTCTTTAAGAAAAACTCAAGCTTTAGAGGTCTCATGAGAGATGGACTCATGGTCACATCTAGAGAACACTCATCATCAAGCTATCATATTCAAGGCCTTGAGGCCGAAAACTAAGGGGAGGAAAAGAAGAAACCAAAAGGAAAGCAACATAGAGGTTCAACCATTCATCAACTCCCAATCAAGATTCAAGCATAAGAATCAAAGACATGTTTAGAAAGAGTTCCCTACCTTGTATCTTGGAAAAGGAGGAGAGAACTTGAGCTTGAGGAACTCTTTGAGAGTTTGAGAGAAAAGTGAGAAAGCTTGAGAGAAAGAAATGAGAGAGTTTGAGACTTTGGAGAAGGATGCAAAAGTGGTGGAGTTGTGGAGTGTGATGTATTTATAGGCAAATGAAGGAGTAAAGAGGGAGTTGGTTGAAGCTTCTTGAAGAAGGAAGAGAAAAAAATATCTTCTTGAGTGGTCATTCTTGGTGTGATTGAAAACATGGGTAGGCATAGGTCATAGGGTAGCTTTGAAAGACAACTTGATTGACTACATAAAATAAAATTCTTTTGACTTCTTGGGGGGAGTGATCAGAAAATTATAGGGTCAAGGGAGAGAAAATTTTATGGCCACAAGGTAAAATATCTATATGTGTTGTCATTCAAATGTATGGAAGAAAGTATGGAAGATATGATTGATTATGAAGCTTGATTGAAAGTTTTGAGTGACAACATAAACAATTCATTCTTTTGAATTTTTGAATGACATAAATTTCAAATGTGATCATGATGATTTGAGAGTGACAACTTTCTTGGAAAGAGAGTGTCATTGGGAAAGGGAGTGTGAATAGTGAAAATACTATTCATAGTTGCTTTTTCTTTAAAGAAAAAAGAATTTGGAAAAGGGTTTTAAATTTCCTTGAACAACCCTAGGTTCCAATTAGTTCTGAATAATGACTTTGGCTCTAGATTAATTATGAAAATTAATTAACCTTTATTTAGAGCCTAAAATCGCCTAGGTTCTGAGTTAGATAACTCATTAAGCCCAAAATGCACTAAGCAGGGGCAAAATCGTAATTTTACTCAAAAACTGCCCGGGACTACCGGGACTTACCCAAACCTTAAACAAACATAGTTCATGCCTTAAAATCATGGTTTTAAACCTCGGGACAAGGTCTGGGTCAAAACAGAACTTTAAAACTGCCTGAAATCTGTCACAGGGGTATTTTGGTCCCTTATGCGCAGAAATCTCAGAAATGAGGTTTTTCTGCTCCGTTAAACATTCACAATCATACAACCCCCTTCATATAACATATGAACCCTATGAGGATGGCCAAAGCCGGCCGTCCTCGTGTTTCGGGTGAAAATGACCTCAGGGGCATTTTGGTTATTTTGAAAGTTTAGCGAAAATCGGGGCGTTACGAGGTGCTGTTTAGGAATATTCATAATCATTAATATCAGTAAGAATCTTTAGTTCTGAACCCTTAGGTGCATAAAAGGTTAGGAATAGATAATTGGATAGCTAGATTTCAAGATTTAGGCCCGTAAGAGTCAAAAGCGTAAGACTTTGTGGGTATGTTGCATAATGAACTCTATTATCCCAAGCGAATGTATACGATGTTGGTATGACGTTGATGGTTTGTCTTGAATATGAATTTATGATTGAAAGCACATGCTCTATTTGTTTATGTGGCACAAAGCAAAATTTGGGGAAATTTGGTGTACAGCTATTATGCTGTCGAACTTCTGCCAAATTTGAGGGCTTAGAAAGTTTTCAAAAATATGAGATTTTGATGTGACATAGAACTGTGAACGCGTTCTGGGGGACGGCAATACATAACGCCCCAGAAATAAATCCTTGAGGGGGATGGCAATACGTAACGCCCTAAAGAGGACAATATTTGCTGTGTACTCTGATACCAGTGCAATGCGTTATGTTACGATTATGATTATTATTATGACTACGCTTTTCAGAGGATAAGTAAGAACTAGTGATGACTAATTAAGGTATGATCTCATAACCTAGAGAAGCTTTTAGAGTGATCCCTAGCATGCAAAGTACGATTTCGAATGTCACATACTTTAAAAAAAAAGAGAAATGTTTTACATGAGAGACATATGTCACTTTATGCCACTTATATGATGATGGTTTCTCTATGAATATTTAATTGATTCCTGCTTAGCGTATCGTCATGCATTCATGCTTTATTATGCTGCATCCATGACATTAAGATTCATTCTAAAATAGGCGGACCTTGGTTAACTATGTTTCAAAGTTTAAAAATGAACTTGATGCATGCTCACCTATTTTATACATTAAACCCAAGGTAGTAGGATACCATGCTGAGATTCTTCGCTAAGATTCTCACTCCTTCTATCTTTCCTTTTCGTCACGTCTTCAAAGCTCGATGGTGACGTTCATGATCTTCGTTGATGCGCCTGTAACATCCTAATTTTTAACCTAATACTCTAGAACATAATTAGGTTAATCATTAGTCTGTTATGTCATAGATTCTTTATTACTTTAAAATACTTAGCGGAAATACTGGTAAATTTTTTTTTTTTGAATCATAAAAGCAAAGTGAGAGCCACGCGACACGTTAATTAGTAATGCACGAAAGGCAATGAAGCAAGCGTCGCATAGCAACATGGCATAAGCACATAAAAGCACATCATAATAACATGGAACTGTATATTTATATAGTATGCCCACTTAGGTAGAGTGGGACATAGTTTAGTACAACATGAGTAATACAAATAAAAAGGAAATACAAGAGAAAGTGCAACAGAAACTATAAAAGCAACTCCCCTACCCAAGTGCAACTAACGGGATGACCTCTAAAACAAAAGAAGGTTCATCTCCATCTAAGTAGTGTATGCTCTACCCGAGTACTCCATCGGTCGATCGTCACCTCCTACTGACGTCCATCTCGCGAGCGAGGCACATATCCGGGAAACTGGGGGAGCTCCTCAAGCGTAAAGAGGCGGAACGGGGATCGAGAGTGACCCCCGCGATGTGGCCGCATCTCCAGTCGTCGTGCAAGCCGTGGCTGAGTCACAGTGTCCTCACTGCCCTCCCTCATCAGAGGTGGAGTGGGGGTAGAGCTCTCGCTATACGGATGGGTAGGCGGGTCCTCGGATGGGTCGGTTTCCGAGAAGTAGGTCCGGGGCACGTAATCGGGATAGTCACGCACGGCTGAGGCTACGGTATGCATGCGGGGCACTCTCTTGTTATGCATACGCGCGCACTCAAAAACCCGCTCGTCGTCGCCGTAGGGTGCTGTCGGGGAGAAGCGATGGGTATGCACGGGGTGAGCGAAGGGGTGTCCTACGAACATGAAGACTCGCACCATGCACTGTCCCTCAAAATGATATGACTCGTGACTCGGGCCATAGTGCACCTCCCACGTCGGGGTGTCCACAAAAACCACGAACGTCGCCATCTGAAGACGTGACGGAAGGAAAGAGATAGAGGGAGTGAGAATCTTGCTAAAGAATCTCAGTAGGGTCTCCTACTACCTAGGTGTCATCATCTATGTCCTCAGGAACCTTGGGTTTAATCAACAAAATAAGTGAACATGCATTAAGTCCATTTTTAGGTTCTAAAACATAGTTTAGCCAAGGTCCGTTCATTTTAGCATGATTCTTAATGTCATGGATTCAAACATATTAAAGGATGTATGCATGGCTCTACTTAATACATGAACAATCATCATATCCATAAGAACATCATAATAGTGGCATAAAGTGGCTATTAAATTCTCTTTGTGACATAATCATCATAACTTCCTCATAGGCCACCCTAAAAGACAAGCGCTCTGGGGGTGTCGGCCGAACCGGTGTCACCTAGAATGTGTCACATCTCTAGGTTATGAGCTCATACCTCAAGTAGTCATCACTAGTTTTTACTTATCAATCTCGATAAGCGTAACATAATCATAAACATAATCCCGACTTATCCAGTACGGGCTAGGGGGCATTTCTTGGGGGTGTCGGCCGAACCGGTGTCACCCAAGAATTAAATCTTGGTACCGATGTCACATGAGTTCTCTGGAGGTGCTTGGCCGAACCGGTGTCATCCGAGAACTCATCTTAGTACCTCATAAAAATTTCATAGTTTTTCAAAAACTTTCTAAGTCCCGAATTTGTCAGAAATTCGGCGGCATAACATGCATGTGAATTTCTTCCAAATTCTTCTTTATGCCACATGAGTCAATCAAACATGCATCCTTCATCATAATTTCATACATTCACATAATCATCCTCATACTTTCACAAGCAACATTAAAAGTTCGTTATGCACTTGGTCCTACGGTATTTTATGCTCTGACCCTTACGGGCCTTAAACTTGTGACGTAGTTAACCTATCATCTCCTATGAAACTTTTATGCACCTAAGGGTTCACTCTTATCAAAACTTATCATTTATTTATGCTCTCAATTAAATCTGAACATCACCATTCCTCAAGGGCAGTGTTATAAACTCATGATTACGGGGTTCTAGAACTTGCGTTTTAGATCCTTTCTTGGTTCTGTCTTCGCCTAAGGCGCTATAAGTTAAACCTAAACCAATTATGAGTCATTCCTATATCAAAGAACTAATTATAAACCATGTTATCTACATTATAAGGTTGCTGGATAGATTCTAAGAATTAAATGTTCTAAGAGTTCTAGAATTGCGATTTTACGGTTTTCTAGTTACTAGTTTCTCTATATGTGCCAAAATTCATTCCTACTTCAAATGTAACCAAATTTTTCATGATTAATCAATCCTAATCTGATTTTATTCCCCTTAAAACATTTTGGGCAGTGCCCATAAATAAATGGGTTAAAACTATGCTAAATATTGACTTTACGGTCTTTCTAGAAAGCTAGTTTCTCTTTTAACATGCTTAGATGTGTTCCTACCTCATCACACATAATTTTCACACATCATAACACATCATAACATCATCATACAATAGCAAACTCATCATGGAAGGACCGAAATATTAAATCCCAAAAAGATATATAACTTGATATCTTTAAACACATAAGTTGCTAGTTTCTCTTGGAATCATTTTCAAGATTTCTAAACTCTTTTGCAAACCATTTTATTTCGTGAAAGAGACTAAAAACAATCTTAGGTCAGTGACCACTTAATCCCTCCTTCAAAAGAGTTGAATTCTTAGAACCTTGTTGGTCTTGAACTCAAACAAATTCATGAGATTTAAAAGGATTCTTAAAACTTGACATATTGGTCCTTGAAGCTAGATGAAACTCATTCCAAGTTCATCATCACTACAAGGCCGAAAATTATGCATTCAAAGAATGCTCCCTCATTAAACTTTAACTTGAGATAAAGTGGGCAAGTCTTTGAGCTCTAAGATCTTTTAAGTGATGACATAATTTAAACGTGCTATGCATTTCATTTTTATTCTTCATTACAAATTAAAGTGAGAGCTTTAAGTAAACGTGCAAGACTTGAATACAAAAATGCAAGGCTTAAAATAAAGATGCAAGACTTGGAATATAAATATGCAAGGCTTGAAATATAAATATGCAAGTTCATTTCTTTATTTTAGTGCTTTAGGCCCAACAACAATCGACTTTAAGGCCGAAATAGAAAGGCTTTGAGATTTAGTTAGGTGATAGTGCAAACCTCATTTTAAGTCTTTACGTTCTTTAGTGATGAAAGGTAAATATGCTAGACAAGAATATAAATATGAGATGCACTCCATTCTTTAGCCTTTAACTTTAAGTGATGGCTTGGAAATTAAATATGAATGCAAAGCTCAAATTAATCATGCAATGCATAAGCTTGAATTTAAATATGAATGCTAGTTCATTTTATGTCTTATTAGAGCTCATACAAGATTTTAAAGGAACTTAAACCTCAACCCAAACTCATCATGACAAGGTAAAGAAAAATAAGAGTGAACCTCAAGGGTTCTTTAAACACAAAGTTCTTTTCCTTGGAATGTAAATATAAATAACATTTTTATTAAAACTCAAGCTCTAGAGGCCTCATTGTGATGGACACATAGTCATCATCTAGAAGCTCTCATTATCAAGCCATTGTGAGCTTCCTTGGCCAATATGGCTGAAACCTTAAAGAATGAAAAGGAAGGAGAACCGAAATTGTTGGAGGAGAAAGGAAACATTTGGAACTCTTGAGACCATGATCTTGATGATGCATTAAGACCAACATCATGAGCTCTCATCATTGAGTTCATGTTAACCATTTTAAAACATCATCAAAGTGAAAGGTTTCAAAGATTCAAGAAGAAAACTAAAAACATCTTTAACTCAAGAACAAAGATCAAGCTTTAGAGATTGTTCAAGTGATGAACATCATCATGAAACTCTCATCATCAAGCTCTCATTCCTTTGATTCTCAAGCCTTTTGGCCGAAATACAAAGAGGAGTGGAAGAAGAAAGAAGTTCTAAAAAGGATTCAAGAGAAACTATGAACACTTAAAGAAATTAAGGACTTTAAATGTAAGAACTCTTGGAAGAAAATCCCTACCTAGTGATTGGGAGGTTGGAATGGGAGAAGAGGATGAAGAACTTGAAGACTTGAACTTCAGAGAAAAAGGAAGCTTTGAAGTGTTTCTTTGAAAACATACACTTTGCAAATGAACCCAAAATGATATAAGTTCACCCAAGCAAGCTATTTATAGAGAAATGAAACAAATGAAGGGTGCAAATGGAGAGGGAGGCTTCGGCCATGCAGAATGGAGGGAGCCCATGAGTTCCATGAGGTGAGATAATGTGGTCTTGAGGCATGGTGAGGTATGGTTCAAGGTATGGCCTCAAGCATGGTTCTTTGAGTGAGAAACAATTCAACATGTGTGGTAAAAGGGAGAGAGGTGGCCGAAATGCATCAGCCATGGGGGAGGGTTTCTTGCATTTTAATTGTGGTTTAGAGTTGTGTTTAGGTGTATCTTTGATTAGGATTAAGGTTAGGAGTTTGTAAGAAAGTGTTTAGGTGAGAAAATGAGTGATTAAGGTTGTCAAGACATAATTAAAGAGTGTTCTTGCATCATTAGTGAGTTATAAATTCATTTTAGTGTATAAACAATTCTAGACACAATTCCTTGATTTAAGGAATTGGAGAGAGAAAACACTATTCAAGATTCTAAGAGTGAAATCTTGAGTTTTAGAAAAGAGATTTAAATCTAATCTAAGGAATCTTAGGTTCTAATTAATTTTGATAATTTATTTTGACTCTAGATTAATTATAGAAATTAATTAATCTTCGTTTAGAGCCTAATATTGCTTAGGTTTGCTTAATCACATCGTTAAGCTCAAAAGTACTATTCTAGGGGCAAAATCGTAATTTTGCACTAAAACTGCCGGGGACTGCTGGGACTCAAACATATGTTTTGAAACATGTAAAAACATGGTTTTGAACCTTTGGGGAAAGTTTCGGGCTCAAACGGCACCTTTACTGGCGTAAAACGCTATAGGGGTATTTTGGTCATTTTGACCTGAAACTGCGGAAAATGAGACTTTCGCCTCCGGAACCACTCAAGGGTCATTCAATCCCCTTCAAACATTGAGTTGGCCCTTCGAGGACTGTCGGGTCGGCCATCCTCAAATTCCGGTCCGAAAATGACCTCAGGAGCATTTTGGTCATTTTCTACTCAGATAGAAAATCGAGGCGTTACATTACTCCCCTCCTTAAAAAGAATTTCGTCCTCGAAATTCGTACCTTGGAAGAGCTCTGGATACTTGGTCTTCATCTCCGACTCTAATTCCCACGTGAATTCTTCGGTCTTGTCCCGTCCCCATGCCACTTTCACCAAAGGAATAGACTTGTTCCTCAACTGCTTGACTCCGCGATCCACGATCCTCGTTGGCGGCAGATTGAAAGTTAGGTCCTGCCTTAACTGTACATGCTCTGGCTCTAGGACATGGCTAGGGTCGGACTCGTATTCTCTTAACTGGGAGACGTGAAAGACGTCATGGAGGTTGGAAAGATTTGGGGGTAAGGCTATTCTGTAGGCTACTGGCCCTACTTTCTGAAGGATCTCGAAAGAACCAAGGAATCGGGGGCTCAACTTTTTAACTTTCATGGCTCTCCCTATGCCTGTAGTGGGGGTGATCCTAAGGAATACATGTTCTCCCTCGTTAAAATCCAACAGCTTACGCCGCCTATCCGCATAGCTCTTTTGTCTACTTTGAGCTGTAAGCATCCTATCCCGGATTCTCTTGATTTGCTTCGTCGTTTCCCTCACTATATCAGGTCCTAACATGCTCTATTCTCCGGGCTCATACCAGCATAGAAGGGATTGACATTTTCGTCCATATAGGGCTTCGTAGGGTGCCATGCCGATGCTCGCATGATAACTGTTGTTATATGCAAACTCGATCAGTGGCAGGTACTTGTCCCAACTTCCCTTTTGATCCAGAACACAGGCTCTCAACATGTCCTCCAAGGTCTGAATCGTTCTTTCTGATTGTCCGTCTGTTTGTGGGTGGTAAGCCGTGCTCAAACACAACTTCGAACCAAACGCCTTTTGAAAGGCTTCCCAAAAACGTGACGTAAATCGCGGATCCCTATCCGAGATTATCGTCAACGATACTCCATGTAATCTCACGATCTCTTAGATGTATAACTGAGCCAATTTGTCCAAAGAGTATGTCACTCGAATAGGCAGAAAGTGAGCCGACTTGGTTAGTCGATCCACTATCACCCATATGGCATCATGGCCAGCTTGGGTCTTAGGCAATCCTGTCACAAAATCCATCGATATGCACTCCCACTTCCATTCGGGGATTGACAGGGGTTGCAGTAAACCTGATGGCTTTTGGTGCTCGATCTTCACCTTTTGACACACCAAGCACTTACTAACCTAGGCGACCATATCCTTTTTCAATCTGGGCCACCAGAACATCTGTTTTAAATCTTGGTACATCTTGGTAACACCAGGATGGATGGTGAAATGGCTTTTATGGGCCTCCGCCAAGATCTTTTCTCGAAGGTCACCATCTTGTGGCACACAGATTATCCCTTCAAACCTCCATACCCAATCAGAACCTTGTTCAAATCCTTTAAGTTTTCCCACTTTAACTGCCTCTATGAGCTCCCTAAATTCCTCACTTTCCCTTTATGCTAGCATGACTCTTTGTTTAAACCCACTTGTTACGGTAAGATAGCACATTTTCATACCCTTATTGGTCACAGACATCCCCAAATTCATATCTCTAAACTTCTCTATTAGCTCAACTTCATTGACCATCATGTGAGATAGGTGCAATGACTTTCGGCTCAAGGCGTCAGCGACTACGTTAGCCTTGCTGGGGTGGTAACTGAAACCGAAGTCATAGTCTTGAAGGAACTCTATCCACCTCCTCTGCCTCATGTTTAGCTCCTTTTGATCAAAGAGGTACTTGAGACTCTTGTGATCGGAGAAAACTTCAAACCTCACACCATACAAATGGTGTCTCCACATCTTCAAGGCGAACACTACGGCTGCTAATTCTAGGTCATGGGCGGGGTAGTTTGCCTCGTGCGGCTCGAGTTGTCTTGACGCATAGGCTACCACTTGCCTATTTTGCATCAATACACAGCCTAAACCCTTACCCGAGGCATCGCAATATACCTCGAATGGTACATCGGAGCTTGGTAGAACCAAAACTGGGGTTGTGGTTAGCTTTTCCTTAAGCTCTTGGAAAATCTTCTCACACTCGGGACTCCACTCGAAAGGTGCATTTTTCCTAGTTAGCTTGGTCAGGGGTAGGGCGATTTGAGAGAATCCCTTGATAAACCTACGGTAGTAGCCTGCTAAACCCAAAAAGCTCCGTATTTCTGTTACAGTGGTTAGTCTATCCCAATTCATTACGGCTTCTACCTTACTAGGATCAATGGCTATACCTCCTTTTGACACAACGTGCCCTAAGAACTTAACCTCCTCCAACCAAAATTCACACTTAGAGAGTTTTGCATTCAGTTTTTTCTCCTTCAAAATCTCCAAAGCTATCCTCAAATGACGCTCATGCTCCTCATGGGTCTTCGAATAGATGAGTATATCATCTATGAAAACGACCACAAACTGATCTAAATAGGGTCTAAAGATCCTATTCATGTAATCTATAAACATTGCAGGAGCATTTGTTAACCCAAAAGACATCACCGTGAACTCAAAGTGTCCATACCGAGTTCTAAAGGCAGTCTTTGGTATATCTTGATCTCTCACCCTAATTTGGTGGTATCCTGACCTTAGGTTGATCTTGGAAAATACTACCACTCCTCTCAATTGGTCCATAAGATCATCAATCCTAGGCAAAGGGTACTTGCTTTTCACTGTCACACGGTTTAATTGCCCATAATCTATGCACAACCTCATGCTTCCGTCCTTTTTCTTGACAAATAGAACTGGGGCTCCCCAAGGTAAGGCACTAGGTTTAATGAAACTCTTTCCCAAAAGCTCCTCAAGTTGGGTTTTTAATTCGGCTAACTCCAAAGGTGACATTCTATAGGGGGCAGTAGAGATTGGTCCCGCTCCAGGAACCAACTCAATGGAGAACTCCACTTCTCTCTTGGGGGGAAACTCGGGTATCTCTTCCGGAAATACCTCAGGATAGTCTCTTAATACCGGTATATTTTCTAGGTTCTGCTCAAAGTCTACCTCGCTAGCGGCTATGAGAACATATCCCTTAGTCTTTTGCCCACTACAGTTGACCTCTACGGCATTAAGGAAGAGTTTCATGGTTTGACTAGTTTCGCTAGGGGGAGAAGGGAAGACAACTGTTTTTGTGTTACAATCTAACATTACACGGTTGGCATGAAGCCAATCCATGCCAAGGACTACACCTATACCTTTCATGGGTAAGCAAATTAAATCTATGACAAAGGATCTATTTTCTACAGTAAGATGGCAATTTAAACAACAAAAACAAGTATTTACAGGGTGATTTGTGGGGGTAGAAACAATAAGATCAAAAGGGAGTTTGAAACTCTTTAAATTGAGAGACTCGACACTAGCATACGAGATAAAGGAATGTGTAGCGCCAGAGTCATAAAGTACAGTTAAAGGTTTGCCATTTATTTTGCATGTACCTTCGATGAGATCGTTGGACCTTTCTGCTTCATCCGCGTTGAGGGTGAAGACCCTCCCTTGGTGTTGCGGCCTAGGGTTCTGATTCGCTGGCCTCTCGTTATTGCATCTGTTGGCGTAGTGGCTAGGCTTCCCACACTTGAAGCACACATTTTGCCCAGCCAGGCAGGGACGGTTACCGTGATCTTTCCCGCACTGGGGACACATCATCACCGGTGTAGGCCTAGCAAAGGTGGCGGGGGCTCCTTGGGGCGTCTTGTTCTTGGTCCCACTGGACCCTCCTTGTTGAGCATTGTTCCGGGGGCCTCCCGACACTCCTTGCCGGTTATTGTTGTTGTTGTTGTTGTTCCAGTGGTTGTTGTACTGGAACGGTGGTCTATAAGGTTGCTTGGATTGTTGCTGGAAGGGGGTTCTTTGTTGTTGTTTATATGGCTTGAACTGGTTGGTGTGGTAAGGGTTGGGTGAGCACGTCGAGTCTGCTCATCGCGAGGCTGAGCATGCTCAAACATTGGGTCATCTCCATAAGGGGAAGTGGGGGAGAATTGGAAGCTAGAAACCGGGTAAGCGAAGGGGCGTCCCATGTATGCAAAAATACACACTACACAACGACCCACAAAGTGGTACGAGCGGTGATCCAGGTCGTAGTGTACCTCCCAAACTGGCATATCAATGAAGATCACAAATGATGCCATCGTCTTCTGAAGACGTAGTGGAAAGAAAGAAAGATAGAGGGAGTGAGAATCTCAAAGAATCTCAGTAAGGAAATCCTCCTATCTTAGTGTCATCATCTACGTCCTCAGGAACTTTGGGCTTATTATAAAAGCTGAGCATGCATCAGGTTCATTATTAGGTTTGCAAATATAATTATCCAAGGTCCATGTCCTTTAATATGAATCTTGATGCTATGAATGCAATATATCATATCATGAATGCATGACAATACCACATGCAAACATCACTTTAACATGGCATAAAGAAACATGATTACATGAGTGGCATAAGGAAAAACGTGACACTTCTGAATAAATTCTTTCCTTTTTCTTCTCCTTAAATGACCTTAAGTTCATCATTCTCTTCATCATGGGGCCACCCTAATAACTCTTTCCTTTTGAGGGTTTCTAGGTTATGAGCTCATACCTAACTAGTCATCACTAGTTCTTGCTTGTCCTAAGATAAGCATAATCCCGACTCCCAGAGTGCGGGTTAGGGGGCTTATATCATCTCCTTTTGCTAGGGAGATCATCGTCTACCAAAAAGTAGATATTGTCCTCTTTGCCCTTTTGGTAGGGGCACAAGGTTTTGTTTCCTCCTTTTACTAGGGAGAAACGCGTTTTATGTCACTTTAGCAATAGCATATTATATTAAGAATCAAGAACACAACTTATCATACAATGTCACATATATATTACTTTTACACATGCATCTGAGACATTCCAAGTAAGATCATAACATGCTATAACCATCTTTATGCATACATAATCATCACATTATAAAGCAAGCACTCATAAAACTTTTAATCGGGTAAACCCAACTTTTATATTTATTCTTTTATACATCTAAGGGATCAATTTTAACAATTCTCACTAATTATCCAAGTTTATAATCAGCACTAAACGGCATCACTCAGTTTGATCAGACATTATTGATTTCCGTTGTGAGGTTCTAGGAGCTACATCTTTGACCCTTTCTAAGTTTCGTCTTCTCCTAAGGTGCTAAAATTAATTCCTAAACCAATTATGAGTGGTTCCTACACTTAATATAACACATTTCTCCCATTTTTAAATATTCTAAAAGTAGAATCTATAATTCCATCCTTAAGAGTTCTAGAATTCACATTTTTACGGTTTTCTAGTTACTAATTTCTTTTTTAGTGCTAAGGGTCAATCTTACACCAAAAGTTACTAGGTTTTTCATGATCAAACAATCCTAAATAGAATGTTATCATATAAAAATAGTTTTGGCAGCGGCTAAAATTAGATGGGTCGAGGACTTGCAAAATCCTAACTTTACGGTGTTATAGAAAACTAGCTTTTCCTATCATGCATAGAATGGTTCCGACTTCAATAATTATAATTCTTACACATTCTAACACATCCAAACAACATCATACAGCAACGAACTTGCCAAGGCAGTGACCGAAAAGTTTAATTGTAAAGGACATATAAAATCACATTTCTAAGGCATATAAATCACTAGTTTCTCTCAGAATTAATTTAGGACTTCTAAAACTCCTTGAAAACTAATTTATTTTATTGAAGGTGCTAAAAATAGCCATAGGGCCGTAGCTAAATCAAAACATTCTTGGAAGAGGTTTAATCCATGAAATCATGTTTGTAGTATTCTTTAAACCCTCAATGCCTAAGAAAAATCTTAGGACATAGATTATTGGCCTTTGTGACTAGATGACACTTATACCAAGTTGATCATCATCACATGGCCTAGTTTATGCATTCACAAGAATGCCTCCACATCCAAACCTTTACATGAGATAAAAGGGGCAAGTCTTTGAGCTCTAGGAACTTTTAGTGATGGCAAAAATCATAAACATGCTAGGCACTTCATTTTATTCTTCTTTATAAAATAGAGTAGGAACTTTAAAGTAAATATAAGATGCATGTTTAATTCTTTATTTTAGTGCTCTAGGCCCCTTAGAGTATTCACTCTAAATCAACAATCAACTTTAAGGTTGAAATAGGTAGGCTTCGAGTCTAATTAGTTAGGTGATATATGCAATCTTCATTTTAGTCTTTGATATGATAAGGTGATGGCAAGGAAATATAAATATGAATGCAAGGCTTGAATATAATTATGAAAATGCAAACTCTAGTTTTAATCTTTAAGTTGAGGTGATGGCTTGAAGAATAAATATGCTTAGCAAGAAATGTAAATATGAATGCAAGTTCATTTTGTCTTACTAGGGCTCATACAAGACTTTAAAGGAACATAAACCTCAACCCCAAACTTATCTTAACAAGATAAAGCAAGCTTTAGAATTCTTTATAACAAGGTTTTCAATAGAACCTTATGGTGTGAACTTCATCATCAAACTTAAGGAAATGGATTTGAGGGAATAAATCAAGTTAAAGAATACATCTTTGGGCTTTAGAGAACATCATCTTGATGATGACAAAGTCATCCTCTAATGTTCTCATCATCAAGCTTTCATTCTTCCATATTCTTTTGAGATAAAAAGAAAACCCAAAATCTTGGAGAAAGGAAATATGGCCAAAGCCAAAGAGGAAGAAAAGAGCAATCTTTAAGACTCTAGAGGCCATGACTCAATGATACCAACACCACCATTACGTGCCCTCATCCTTGAATCATTTTTCCAACCATACCAAGCATAAAAAAGGATGAAGCCAAAATAAAAGAAAGGAAAAGAGAAACTAAAATATCTTATAGTCCAAAGTCCAAGTTTCAAGCTTTAGAGGTTACACAAGTGATGATCTCATTATCATCATCTAAAACCCTCATCATCAAGCTAACATTTTTCTTTGAAAATAAAAGCTCCAAGGCCAAAAAAGGGAAAAAGAAGAAGAAAGTTTAAAACCATGAGATTTCTAAGATGAAACTTTTTCATGGCAAGACAACAAAATCTATCATCTATTCTAACAAAGAAAAGATAAAAACTTTTACAATAAAATTCCTACCAAAAGAGCTTTTCTTTAGCAAGATGTAGAGCTTGATTCTTTGAAGGGAACAAGAAGAAAAATTCTTCTTTGAAGTGAAGAGGAAGATTGGGCCAAGGGGAAAGCCAAGGGGTGGAATATTTTTCTTGAGTTTTTGTGGCTAGGAATGGAAAGGCTATGTATCTTGGAGATGTTTTATGGTTGAGTTATGGTGGTTTGAGGTTGTAAGGTAGTAGTGAATGGTGGTTCTTGAGGAAGATGAAGAAGATGGAGGAAATGAAGAACTCTTGAGTTCTTGAAGAAAAAAGAGAAAGCTTAAGACAATTCTTGCAACTTGATTAAGAGAATGAGCAAATGGCACCAAGTTCTCTTTAGATTTCTATTTATAGAAAAATTTCAACATTGAGAGGATAAGGAGGAGGAGTGGCCGTAACACACATGGAGGGAAAGGAAGAAAATATCTCTTTTTCATCGTATGGTAGAAGCACGGCTAGGTATGGTCTTGGGTATGAGTAAGTATGGCTTCAAGCATGGCTCTTTGAGTGTGAAATTTCCACCATGTGATGGAATTTAGAGGAGGGGTGGCCGGTTAGGATTAGGGAGAAATGGGGAGGAAAATATCTCATTTCAATGTTGGTTTAGAAGTATGTTTAGGGATTGATTTGATTAGGCCTTGGATTAGGGGTCGAAATTAAGCGTTTAGGTGAGAAAGCGAATGATCAAAGTTGTCTAAGGCATGATTAAAGGGAGTTCTTGCACCATTATTGAAATCAAAATTCATTTAAATAAGTTTTCAATCACAAACATAATTCCTTAATTTAAGGAATTAGAAAGAGAAAATACTATTTAAGATTCCATGACATGGAATCTTAACATAAGATAGGAATTTAAGTTTATCTAAGCAATCTTAGTTCTAATTAACCTTAATAAATTATTTTGACTTTAGATTAATTACTGAAATTAATTAATTTTCGATTAGACCCTGATATTACTTAGGTTCCTTAATTACATCATTAGGCCCGAAATGCAATATTTCAGGGGCCAAATGGTAATTTCGCACAAAAATGCCTGGGGCTATCCGGACTTAAACAGAGTTCATTTGTCACATATAATTAACATTCCAAACCCTCGGGAAAGTTTCTAGGCTCAAGCAGCACATAAATTCGTGTAAAAATGCTATAGGGGTATTTTGGTCATTTAGAGCCAAAAGTCCAGAAAATGAGATTTTTATCTCTGCGACAATCATGAGACGTCTAATCCCTCTTCAAACATTGAGTTGTCCCTTCGAGGATCGCCAGATTGGTTATCCCCGAATTCCGGGTAAAATGACCTCGGGGGCATTTTGGTCATTTGTGCTCAAACAGAAAAATTGGAGCGTTACATTAAACACTTGCCTACTAACCCAAATGCTTAATTTTCAATTCCTAACCCATTACCTAATTAAATTTATTTCTAAACCATGTCCTAACCTACATGAAAAATGAAGAATTTCCGCCTAAAAAGCTCCACATGGCATCAGCCTCCCTCCCCCAAATTCTCTCTCATATTTTAATTTTTAAACACTTATACACTTACAAAAACTCTCATTCTTACCGCTAATTTTTTTGGTCACAACCTACTCACCATGTTGTGTAACACTCTGATTTTTCTATCTGAGCGAAAATAACCAAAATGTCCCTAAGGTCATTTTTCACCCGAAATTCGAGGACAGCTGACCCAGCAGTCCTCGAAGGGTCAGCTCAATGTTAAAAGGGGATTATGTGTGGTATGAATGCTAATAGAGTAGAAGAATCTCATTTTTGACTTTCGATGCGCTAAATGACCAAAATGCCCTTGTGGCTATTTAACACTCATTGATGAGCCAATCGAGCCCGAACTTCACCCAAAGGTTTTAAATGACGTTTTTATGAGTCTGGGCATGTCTGTCTAAGTACCAATGGTCCCAGACAGTTTTTGTACAAAATTACGATTTTGCCCTGCTTAGTGCATTCTGGGCCTAATGATGAAATTAAGCAAACCTAAGCAATATTAGACTCTAATCGAATATTAATTAATTTCCATAATTAATCTAGAGTCAAAATAATTTATTAAAGTTAATTAGGACCTAAAATTTCTTAGATTAAACTTAAATCTCTTAAACTTAAATCTCTTCTTAAAACTCAAGATTCCAAGTCATGGAATATTGAATAGTGTTTTCTCTCTCTAATTCCTTAAATTAAGGAATTTTGTCTACAATTATTTACACTTTAAAATGAGTTTTAATCTCTCTAACGAAGCAAGAGAACTCCCTAATCATGTCTTGATATCCTTAATTACCCATTGCCTCACCTAAGCACTTACTTACAAACTCCTAATCAATTGCGTAATCAAAACCATTCTCTAAACCAAGTCATAACAGAAAAGAAATGACAAAATATCCCCCCTAAAGCTCCCACAAGAATCGGCCACCTCCTCCCCATTTTTCATCACATGGTGATTTATTTTGACACACAAATAACCATACTTTGAGCCATATCTCACCATGCTTTGCACTATACTTCACCATGCCTTGAGCCATGCCTTTGAATGACTACATGGAAAAGATATTTTCCTCCCTCCATGCCCATGAAGTGTCACAGCCTCTCCCCCCTCTATTTACTCCTTCACACCTTGTTTTCTATAAATACCATGCTTGGGTGAACTTGGTCACATTTTGGTTCATTTACTAGCCTAAGTTTTCAAGAGTTGTCTTAAGTTTTCTCATTTCTTCAAAAGTTCTCTTCTTCTTCATCTCCACCAAAGAACCACCCCTCACAACCTCAAACCACCCTCAAGAAACACAATCTTCCCACCTTTAAACACAAGAAACCAAAAGAAACCTCCCTTTTTTTTCTTTTTTTCTTGGCTGAATTCTTAGAGCACCCTAAGGAGGACTTGTTCTTCTCATTCTCCCATCAAGACCAAGCCCTCTCTTTTCTCTTCAAGAAGATAACTTTGGTAAGGAGTTGTATTCTTTTCTTTTGTTGTTTATCTCTTGGCTTGTAAAGACTCAATGTTGCTTTTTCTTTTTTTCTCCACTTTCTTTTGGTTTTTGCTATTCCATTTCATCCTCTTTTGGTTTTGGCCTCAATGGTCCACATTTGGAAGGAACCATGGCTTGATGATGAAGATCTTGAGTGTTGGTTGCAAAACCATCACTTGTTTTGTAACACCCCGATTTTTCTGTCTGGGGGAAATGACCAAAATGCCCCTGAGGTCATTTCCTGACCCGAATTCGAGGGTAACCAACTCGATCGTCCTCGAAGGGTCAACTCAATGTTTGAAAGGGATTGAATGGCCTTTGAATGCTTCCGGAAGCGAAAATCTCATTTTCCGCAGTTTCGGGTCAAAATGACCAAAATACCCCTATAGCTTTTTTACGCGGATAGAAGTGCCGTTTGAGCCCGAAACTTTCTCCAGAGGTTTAAAAACATGTTTTCATGTGTCTAGAGGTCTCTGTTCAAGTCCCGGTGGTCCCGGGCAGTTTTAGTGCAAAATTACGGTTTTCCCCCTAGAATAGTATTTTTGAGCTTAATGATGTAATTGAGCAAACCTAAGCAATATTAGGCTCTAAACGAAGATTAATTAATTTCCCTAATTAATCTAGAGTCAAAATAATTTATTAAAGTTAATTAGAACCTAAAATTGCTTAGATTAAACTTAAATTCCTTTTTTAGAACTCAAGATTCCTAGTCTTGGAATCTTGAATAGTGTTTTCTCTCTCCAATTCCTTAAATTAAGGAATTGTGTCTAGAATTGTTTAAACACTAAAATGAATTTATAACTCACTAATGATGCAAGAACACTCTCTAATTATGTCTTGCCAACCTTAATTGCCCATTTTCTCACCTAAACACTTTCTTACAAATTCCTAATCTTAATCCTAATCAAAGATACACCTAAACACAACTCTAAACCATAATTAAAATGCAAGAAATCCTCCCCCCATGGCTGATGCACATTCGGCCTCTCTCTCTCAATTACCACACATGTTGAATTGTTTCTCACTCAAAGAACCATGCTTGAGGCCATACCTTGAACCATACCTCACCATACTTTGAACCATACCTCACCATGCCTCAAGACCACATTATCTCACCTCATGGAACTCATGGGCTCCCTCCCAATCTGATGGCCGAAGCTCCTCCCCCTACATGCACCATCCATTTGCTTCATTTCTCTATAAATAGAATGCCTTGAGGAGCTTGCACCACTTTTTAGATCATTTGCTAAGTTTAGGAGCACTCAAAGCTTTTCTTTTTCTTTCAAAGTTCTAGTGTTCTTCAAGTTCTTCACCTTCTTCATCTTCTTCTTCCATCTTCAAGATCATCACATCAAGTAGGGATTTCCTTTCATGTATTCTTTTCTTTAAAGTTCTTGTTCTAGCTTTATGTTCATAGTTTCTCTTAGTTCTTTTTAGAACTTCTTTTCTTCTCCTTTTTCTTTCTCATTTTCGGCCATGGGCCTTGAAGTTCAAAGAAATGAGAGCTTGATGATGAGAGTTTCTTGATGATGTTCATCACTTGAAACAAACTCTAGAGCTTGATCTTTGTTCTTGAGTAAAATACTTCTAGTTCTTCCTTTCTCCAACTTTTGGAATCTTTAACTTTGATGATGTTTTAAAATGGTTCTAAGGACTCAATGATGAGGTCTCATGATGTTGATGTTAATATATCATCAAGATCATGGACTCTAGAGTTTCAAAACGTTCTTTTGTTTTCCTTGAAGTTTCGGCCATTTCCTTTTCTTTTACATGCAAAATGTTTCGATTTTCTAAAAATGTTATGTTGAGTTCTAAGAACTCTAGACTTTACTTTATCTTGGTTTGATGAGTTTGGGTTGAGGTTTAAGTTCCTTTAAAGTCTTGTTAAGAGCTCTAGAAAGATAAAATGAACTTGCATAATTTATTTTATGCTTGTATTTATATTTACATTATGGCTATGCACCTTTACTTTCAAGCTACCACCTAAGAACATAAAGATTAAAATGGAACTTGCATCATCACTTAATTTAATTCTCAAAGCCTTTCTATTTCGGCCTTAAAGTCGATTGTTGTTGGGCCTAGAGTACTAAAATAAAGAATTGAACTTGCATTATCACCTAATTAATTTCTCGAATGCCTATCTATTTCGGCCTTAAAGTCGATTGTTGTTGGGCCAAGAGCACTAAAATAAAGAATTGAACCTTGCATATTTACTTTCAAGCTTGCACGTTTAAGTCTATGCCTTGCATATTTACGTTCAAGCTTGCACGTTTAAGTTTATGCCTTGCATATTTAATTTTAAGTCATCACTTTATTTTGTAAGCAAGATTAAAAATGAAAAGCATGAGCACGTTTATTTTATGTCATAACTTAACAACTTAGAGCTCAAAGACTTGCCCATTTCATTCCAAGTTAAAGTTTAATGTGAATGCATTCTTTGAATGCATGTTTTCGGCCAAGTAGTGATGATGGACTTGCAATGAGTTTTCATCTAGCTACAAGGACTAATAGTCTATGTTCTAAGTTTTTCTTAAAGCTTTACAAATCTTTACAAGGTTATGTTATCATGAGATATGACTTTATTCCCTCTTAGAAGATGAAATATATTTTGGTCACTGACCTATGGCTTCCCTTAGCCTCTTGATGAGTTAAAATGATTTGCAAAGAGTTTTAGAAGTTCTAAATTGATTCCATGAGAAACTAGTTAACTTATGTACCTCGAAATGTCAATTTAATTCTCTTACTAAAGCTCCATGATTTCGGTTCTGTCATGATGAGTGTGATGCTGTATGGTGATGTTTTGATGTGTGAAAATATTATATGATGATGTAGAAATGATTCTATGCATAATAGGTAAGAAACTAGCTAACTAGAAATACCGTAAAGCTAGAACTTAACATAGTTTAGACCCATTTGTTTTTGGAACTTATCCAAACTGTTTTAATGGGAACATAATCAGATTAGGATTGTTTAGACATGAAAAACTTGGTAACATTTGGATTAAAATTGAATTTTAGCACATATAGGGAAACTAGTAACTAGAAAACCGTAAAAATGCAAATGTAGAACTCTTAGAACATTTAGTTTTCTGGATTCTGTCCAGCAACGTTTCAACATGATAAATGTGATCTATAATCAGTTCTTAAGCATAGGAATGTCTCATAATTGATTTAGATTTGATTATAGCGCCCTAGGCGAAGACGGAACTGAGAAAGGGTCTAAAACGTAAGTTCTAGAACCCCGTAACCACAAGTTAGAGATTTTGCCCTATGCTTTTCAGATTTGAGTATGAACATGAGGATTAGGAATGATGATTAATTATGAGCCCTTAGGTGCATAAAACACGAACGACAGATGTTAGAGAACTATATCTCAAGATTAAGACCCGTAAGGGTCAAAGCATAAGCTACTGGAAGGGTAAGCGTTTGAATGTTCTATGATGATGCATGTGGTATGTAAATGATGATGATGTTATTCATATGAGGAAATCATGAGGATATATGTTTATATAGCATAAAGCAAATTTGGAAGGAATTCGGCGTAATGCCATCGTGTCACTAATTCCCGATTTAATTTGGGGACTTAAAGAGATTTTGAAAATTAAGGTACTAAGATGGGTTCTAGGATGACACCGGTTCGGCCGAGCACCTCCATAGAACTCATGTAACATCGGTACCAATTTATACTCTTAGGTGACACCGGTTCAGCCGATCACCCCTAAGAGAATTAGCCCCTAACCCGTACTCAGATAGTCGGGATTTATGATTTATGATACGCTTATCGTTAAGTGGTAAGTAAAAACTAGTGACGACTAGTTAAGGTATGAGCTCATAACCTAGAGATGTGACACGTTCTGAGTGACACCGGTTGGGCCGAGCACCCCCAGAGCGCTTGTCTTTTAGGGCAGCCCATGAGGAAGAGAAGTTCATGATTATGATTATGTCACTAAGTTTGTCCCATATGAATGTTTCTATTGCCACTTTATGCCACTAAGTATGATGATGCTTGACGATATGATTTACGTATGTGCATTAGGCAGCACCATGCATGCATTCTCTATTATGCTGCATTCATGACATTAAGATCATCCTAAAATGAATGGACCTTGGCTAAGCTATGATTTGGAACTTAAAAATGGACTTAATGCATGCTTAGTCATTTTGTATAATTAAATCCAAGGTTCCTGAGGACGTAGATGATGACACCTAGGTAGTAGGAGGCCCTACTGAGATTCTTTAGCAAGATTCTCACTCCCTTTATCTCTTTCTTTCCGTCACGTCTTCAGATGGTGACGTTCGTAGTGTTCGTGGACACGCCGACATGGGAGGTGCACTATGACCCGGCTCACGGGTCATACCATTTTGAGGGACAGTGCACGGTGCGCGTTTTCATGTTCGTAGGACGCCCCTTGGCTCATCCCGTGCACACCCATTGCTTCTCCCCGACTGCACCCTATGGCGACGACGAGCGGGTTTTTGAGCGCGCGTGTACGCATGACGAGAAAGTGCTCCGCATGCACACTGCCGCCTTAGCCATGCGAGACTATCCTGATTACGTGCTCCGGACCTACTTCTCGGAGACCGACCCGTCTGAGGACCCGCCTACCCATCCGTATAGCGAGAGTTCCGCCCCCTCTCCCCCACCGATGAGGGAGGGCAGTGAGGATACCGTAACTCAGCCACGGCTTGCACCACGACCGGAGATGCGGCCACACTGCGGGGGTCACTCTCGATCCCCGTTCCATCTCTTTATGCCCGAGGAGCTCGCCCAGTTTCCCGGATATGTGCCTCGCTCACGAGATGGACGTCAGTAGGAGGTGACGATTGACCGATGGAGTACCCGGGTAGAGCACACACCACCTAGATGGAGATGAACCTCCTTTTGTTTCAGAGGTCATCCCGTTAGTTGCACTTGGGTAGGGGAGTAGTTTATGTTTATGTTTATGTTGTATTTTCTTTCATGCATTCCTTTGTACTAAATTAAGTCCCACACTTATAAGTAGGCAAGTTATATATATATATATATATATATATATATATATGAGGTGATATTCAGTGTTTCCCATGATGTGCCTTTATGTGCCTTATGCTATGACAATATGAGATGCATGTTTTGTCCGCTACATGTTATATCGCATCACGCGGCTCTCACTTTGTATTTCAAAAAAAAAATTACCCGTACTTTCCGCTAAGTATCTAAGTAAAATTGAGAACTATGAAGTAACAGACTAATGATTAACCTAAGTATGTTCTAGAGTATTGGGTTAAAAATTAAGATGTTACATGTTTGACCTCTAAAGCTTAAAGGTTTCACTTTTGAAAGAAAGGTTTTTAGTAGACAAAGAAACTATGTTGTTGTAAAGAGTGATCTTGAGCCTAGGACTCAAATAGATAAGAAATGGTTGCATTCAGGTTTATTTTCCTTGCCATCACCTTAATAATTAATCTCAAAGCCTACCTATTTCAACCTTAAAGTTGATTGTTGATTTAGAGTGAAAACTCTAAGGGGCCTAGAGCACTAAAATAAAGAATTAAACTTGCATATTATATTTATTTTTCAAGTTATCACCTAAAGCTCAAAGATAAGAAATGAACTTGCATTTCATGTTTACATTTCTTGTCTAGCATGTTTATGTTTATGTCATTGCCTAAAGAGCTAAGGCTCAAGACTGAACTCTTTCACTAAATCTTGAAACTATGGGCATTTATCTTTATAAACACGTTTGGATGTCAAAAAGAGTGTTGGAACAAGGTTCAAAATGGTTTGAGAACAAAGGAATAACTTAGAAGGTGTTTTAAAGTTAAATTTCATATTTTAAAGGTTCTGGTAATCGATTACCAGGCCGACATAATCGATTACAAGAGAGTTTTGTCATACTCGGATATGAACTTTTGACCTAAGTAATCAATTACAATATCATGTAATTGATTACACATTCTGGACTTAAGTAATCGATTACCATTCCATGTAATCGATTACTTGGATGTTCTTGGAGCCCCAGAATGTATTTTCAACAAGTGCAATCGATTACAAAGCTCATGTAATCGATTACCAAAGCCCTCAAGTTATCTGTTTTGAAACTCGAAGCTGTGTAATCGATTACAAGGCTCATGTAATCGATTACCAGAATGTAATACCCGATTCTTTTTAGAAATTAAATGAGGTTTTATTAATGAGAATTTTAAGATGTTGATAGATGTGGAAATGATGAGACTGACTCAAGGAAGCAAAAAAAAATGTGAATAGTGTCTTGCGGGTCCCACAGGTTCGCCGGGACAGCTGAAATCCTAGAATGGGCCCCGGAGATGCCCAAAATTGAGAAATTATAAGATTATGTTTATAAATAGGTAGGAATAATGATTTTATACCAGAAATTATTTTTCGGGCAATGTTTGATTTCTCGGGTACATTGTTTCACGTTAGTTTGAAATTTCGGTGTTCGATTTCTAACACTGAAAACTAGTTAATATCTACAAATAATGAAGTATATCCACTTGAATACTAAGTGAATGGCTAGGATTTCATCTTGGATGAAAGATCAAATCCTAGCCATTGATTTTAAACCCTTTTAATGGAAATAAATTATATTTTATTTTTCAACCAATCAAAACACTCCTTAATAGATATATTTAACCCACCTAATCTCATCTTTTTCATCATCATCCTCGGCCAAGTGAAGAGCAGCAGAAAACTCATTCCTTCTTTATCTGAAAACCTTTGCTAACCTTGAATTTCAACCTCCAAAATCCTAGACCAAATCTTGCTAGAATCAAAAACTTCCTTAAGCAAACTTGTTCTACACTTCAACCTCCACAAATATAACCGATTAGATTTTTCAAAACCTCACTTTAATACCTCACTCAGCACTGATTAGTGGAGGATCTAAGTATGTTTCAAGAGTTTTGGGGTGTAGAACATCTATCTTGAAGTATACAAAAGCTAAAGAAGCATTAGCTTCCACTTTTGTTTCAAAATTTCCTCTGAAAATTCTGATTGGTTTTGTTCTAAAATTTCTGATTTTATTGGTAAATCATATGTTGATATTGATGTATGAATTTCAGTGGAGTGTTTGGTGTTGTGGAAAAATCATTTTCATCGAGACTTGGAATTAGTTTGCTGGATTTTCGGATTTCAACAAGGCAAAGCTTGTTGACAAATTTTCTGGTGCAATTGTGTTCAGTTTTATGAGCTATAAAAATTATATGTTGAAGATTACATCCTAAGACAACCCCATGATTTTCCTTGGGTTATGTGAACGATTTTCTCTGCTTGAAAAAAATTCATGATTCTTGAACATTGTTGCTGGAAAATCCCGGTTTGAAGCAAGCAGCAAATTTTGTTGAATTTTCTGATACATCTAGAGATCTTGGATTCAGTTGAAAATTTTATGGGATGTAGTTAACATGTTATAGAGTCTCTAGTAAAAATTTGGGGTCATTCTGGGCACTTTTTCTGTGTTTAAAAATTCAAGAACCGAAGTTGTGGCTATGCTGGCTGAAATGTTGAAGCTGAGGCAGTAAAATTGTGTGATTTTATTATCATAGTAAATGATGGATTTATTCTTTGAAAATTTTATGGAAACCTGATAACACATTGAATTGCAACTTTGAATTTTATTTTGAGTTGATTTAATCAATTGGTGGGGTCGAAAATTATGAGAGTCCTGATCTAAGCTGTGAACAAGTGGTCTCTAACCACCAGATTTTCAAAATTTATTTGATAAGGTTAGAGAACACCATTTGTTTGGAAATTTGTACAGGGCCTTTTAGACACATTGACGTGTCATAGAGAATTTTTATGGCTCTTAAATTGGCTGTTTGATAGGGAAATTAATTTTGAATTCTAGAGTGATAAATCTGCTGACTGCTGAAAATGGTAAGAATGTCTTGAACAAATGATAGAATGGCTTTAGATGCAAGTATATATCATGTTAATGCATGCTAATTGTTTGAAAGAAATGTTGATGAGATATGGATGAGACTCCAACATAATTGTATGCCTACCTGTGATCTAAGCAGGCCTTTGAAAAGAGAAGTACACTATATGATTATTGTGAGGATAAAGGAAAAGAAAAGAAAAATAACATGACTTTTAGTTGTGCAATTTTTAACATATGGGGAAAATAGAGACAAGGCTTATGTGGTTGAACGGAAAAGACAAAAGTAAGAGCTTTCCTGGGAATTTGATGAGTCGATAGACGTATCGACATATAGGAATGAGCTCATGTCCTAATGGTCAATAGTTCTTGTGAGTGATTCCACTACAGACATCACTTGATGTGAGATTAAGCCTTCCCTATGTTAATGAGAAAAAGAACAATGCACGAATTATTATTATACTTGTACTTGATTTTACATTATGTATATACCTTGATATTGATACACATAGTTTTGCATGAGTATTCCCACATGAATGAGCTTATCAATTGTGTTTCACATTATACCTGAGGGAATACCCTACTGAGGATTTTATAATATTCTCATCCCTATGGTTGCATTTACTTTATGTTAATCAGATCCAACAAATTCCGTCACTAGTATTTTACCTTGACTCGCCATAGTGGGTGTGGCATTATGATCCTGCTCTCGACTCTCTGTATGTAGTGGGTTACTCACAAGTTCGTGTCTATGTGTTTTTCGGCTGCTTTTTTAGTACATCAGTATTTACAGCTGACTTTGACCTGCTTTCCCTTATGATGGTGTGCCTCTCCACTTGGCACACCCAGTGATATTTGATATCCCACCTGCACCACCAGCACCCCCTCCAGCAGATGATCCCTCTTCATCCTCGTCTTCAGACTCAAACCCACCGGAGGGTCCTGATGCCCCGGTCGGAGGTGAGGCTATCATACCGATAGCCAATGGTTTCATCTAGTAAGACGTGAGATCTTCAGGGACTCATGATATGTATATAGTGGTAGTTTAGTACTAGTGACCCGCTAACTTGCAGATTAATTGTATTAAATGTTGTGAGGTTTACTTCTGTTTGCACAAAATTTTGCTAGACCTCAACTTTGAGCAGGTTAGATTAGATACTGGAGGCGTTCCTTCCTTTTGTGAACTGAGTTCCTGATGAGCTTAGAAGTTAACCAGTGTAGTATTAGTACAATGTACATATTGCAAACTTAAAAATGATGTTTATATATGTATATATGAGTTTGGCCATATATGTGTTTGAATTATTTAATTTCAATTATTTTCAACTAGTATAGATTGTGAATGTAAGTAATACTTTTCTAATTACTGTGTTGATACTCAAGTAAAATATGGTAATTAGGAGGGTGTTACACAGAACCCCAAGTATGCAATAAACATTTTCCCTACTTGAATGACATGAAGCCATGATCTTATGTTGCTGAAATCTATGATCTTATATGATATGATCCATGATCTTGCTTACACATGAATCTATGAGGTTTGCCTAACATAAATTGATGAGAAATGCATGACTATTATTGAATCATGAGCATGTTTAGTTTATGAGGCAATAATCTTTAGAGATAAAAATTATCATTTGCATGCTATAGTTTCCTATGAAACATTAGAAATGCATATGCTGGAGATATATGAAGAATTGCAACATTTATGAATCATGTATTGCATTTTGTTATAACATGCTAAGACTTAAGGTGACTTAAAACATGAGAAAATAATCCTTTAGACTCATCAAACTATAGGTGATGAAAAGGTGATTCTTGCCCCTTAAGTCGTACTTATTAAGTTGGGACTTTAACTTATCAAAAGGGATAAGTATACGCTAGTGACGACTAGTGAGGTATGAGCTCATAACCTAGAAGTACTCTCAAAAGGGAAGAGTATCAGGGTGGCCCTAAGAGTGAAAAGAACTAGCTTACATAACCTAAAGAACCAAGGAATGTCATTCATGAATTATGTTCTATGTACGTCATGTTTACTATGAAGTTAGATGTATGTTATAAAGTTAAATTTTGCACAAAGTATTGACATGCATATCATAAAGAAGTATGATGCATTCATTACAAGACTCATACTAAAATGAGCGGGCCTCGGTAATTGACCATTGTATGCTCACTATTTCATAAAAACCCCGAGGTTCCTAGGGACGTTGGTGATGTCACTTAGATAGGAGGATACCCTGCTGAGATTCTTTAGCAAGATTCTCACTCCCTCTCTCTTTTTCTCCGTCACGTCTTCAGATTCCGATGGCGATGTTCGTACTCTTCATTGACACCCCCACTTGGGAGGTTCACTTCGACCCCAACCACCAGTCTTACCATTTTGAGGCACGCTGCTCCATCCAAGTTTTCATGTTTATAGGATGACCATTTGCACACTCCATACCTAGCTACCGCTTCTCTCTGACTTCCCTGTACAATGATGATATGGTTTTCGAGCATGCGCATACGCACAACAAGAGTATATTTCGCACGTACACCGTCGCATCTGCCGTTCACGATTTTCCAGACTATGTCCCCTGCTTGAGGCATTCGGAGACTGACCCATCAGAGGACATGCCTACCTACATGTATTCAAATAGTTCTTCCCCTACTCCCCCACTGATGAGGAAGGGTAGCGAGAAGACGGTCACACAGGCGAGATTGGCATGGAGGCCAGAGATATGCCTTCGGCATGGAGCCCATGTTCAGCCACTTCGTGAGCCCACTCCCAACGGGCTTTGTCCATGGATCAGTTACATTCCACCCTTTCCGGGGCTACAGTAGCAGATCTCTTGGAGGGTTTTTAGTGCACACACCACCACTAGTTTAGGATAACCTTCTTTTGCTTTAGAGGTTATCCACCTTAGGTGCACTAGGTAGGCATGTTTTCCGTTGTATTTTTCCCTTCCCTATGTATTTATATTTCCATGTTGTACTGAACTTAACTCATCTTTCACAGGTGGGATATTATCTATTTAACTATGGTGTGCTGATGGTTGTTTATCTTATGGAGCCTACCTGATGTTTCTGTTTTATGATTTCTTTTATGATTACGCTTTACTTTTACAATCGCGTATGTTACGCGCAACTCACATTTTGTTCATGTTTTCAAAAAAAATTGGCTCATATTTTCACTAAGTATTTACAAAAAAAAAGAAGACTGAAACAAGGAGTAATACTTAATAATCAACTGGAATACGTCCTAGGCGTGTTGAGTTAATTATTAAGGTGTTACATGTTATGTCAAAAAGGTTTTCTTATTCTATCCATCTTAAGCTCTCTTTTTCTTCTCCTCTTTCACCTTCAAGAACCTCCATTTTGGTTCTTCAACCAAGCTTCAAACATCAAAACAACACACCACCACCATAAATCTTCCCTAAAACACATAAGCTTTCATCTCTACACATCAAACCAACACAAAAATCCTTCCTCCCATTTTGTTCTTTCTTGGCCAAATCTACCTCCATTCTAAGAGAAGATTTGTTCATCTCATTTCTTTGCAAAAGATCAAGCTTCCTCGTGCAAAAAGAAAACACACATGGTAGGGATTTTATTTTTAAGTTCTTCCTCTTTTTCTTCTGTTTCTTTTTTGGTTTTTTTTTGTTGTTAGTTATTGGTCAAGAGCATAGCTTGATAATGAGGGTTCTTGCTGTTGGTCATGAAGCCATCATATATTTGACCTTTAGAGCTCAAGGCTTGACTTTTGGTTTTAAAAGAATATGAGAAATGGAAAGTTTGTTGGTTTTCTTTGATTGTTTGCTTTGAGCTTGATGGTGAGTCCAAGAAATGCGGTTCTTGGAACCATGGTGTTGATGGACTCTAAAGCTTACTTCCATTTTGTAAGATTGATTGGGGCTAAAGAGTTTCATTCTTTAAAAATTCTTGAGTTTGGAGCTTGATAAGATAAAAAAAATGGATTGCATTCATATTTATGTTTCAAGCTCTTGCATTTCATGTTTATATTTCAAGCCTTGCATATCATGTTTATATTTCAAGTTATCACCTTAAATCTTAAAGATAGGAAAATGGACTTGCATTTTCATGTTTATATTTCAAGTCTTGCATGTTTATATTTCAAGTTATCACCTAAACCTTAAAGACTTAAAATGAACTTGCATTCTCATATTTATATTTCCAAGTCATCACCTTATAATGATAAAGATTAAAAAATGAGATTGCATGACGTGTTTATGATTCTAGCCATCACCTATTCTCTAAAGCTCAAGATTTGCCTTTTTATCTTAAATGGAAATTTTGATCATGGACACATCTCTACATATAAATTTCGACCTTATGAGGTTTTGAGTTTTGAAGTTGGTTTTATTTTATTTTGAGGCTTGAATCTTGTTTCTAGGATGTACAAAGAATTTTTGAAAGATTTAGGAACTTAATACGAGTAAAAATGTGATTTCTAGGCGATTAGAAACCTATTAATAAAATCCTTGGTTTTGCTACTGATTTGACATTTATATTTATGTTCTCAATGAGATAAATTAGTTTCAAGTGTGTTCTATGTCTTAGAATAATTTTTGAGAAAAACTAGTAACTAGAAAGGATTAAAAATGTGATTTGCAAAGCTTTTAGAAATTAAAATTATGGTGTGAATGCTAATTTGTAGGTTTTTTGATGATGCCAATGAACAAGCAAATGACAAAAGAATAGAAGCAAGAAGATGTACAAGCACTTGATCAAGCCTATGGTTAGGATATTTAAGACTTAGACTAATTTTGTTAAAAGGTCTTCACTTAAATAGGACTATTTGGCCATTTTCAAGTCAAGCAAGTTTTAATCCTTAAAATAAATTCGAATACAACAAAAACCTGTTTTGGAAAAATCCAATCGACTTTAAATGAGATTTTGATTAAACTTGTGAAAAAAATTGGCTTTATTTTAAAGGAAATTGATCGCATAATGATTAAGTGTTAGAATGAAAGAAAGATTTTAAAGAGTGTTAAAACTTTCACTTTTCAAGTTCTGGAGTTGGTGTAATCAATTACAATATAGTATAATCGATTACAAGTCTGTTCTTGAGCCCAGGACCTGAATGAACATGCATGTAATCGATTACAATGATAATGTAATCGATTACCAGCGAGTGACCGTTGCTTGTTTTTGAAAATTTGAACTATGTAATCGATTACAATGTTGTGTAATCGATTACCATGGTCTGAAATTCGCAAATAGGTGTGTTTGAAGAGACACATCTCTTGATATTAATTCTTAACGGGTCACACGATTTGTTCTATATATATACCATTGTTTAACACTTGAAAAACACAAAAAAACATATTACAAAGATCATTTTGTACAATCATTCTCAATCATCAATCTTTGTGATCAACACTTGGCCAAATTGTCTTAATCTTGAGAAACCTTATAGGACCTCAATTTGTAACATCTACTCTATTTAGAGAGTGATTTCTTGTAATACTTTTTAAAAGTTTGTGTACAAGGGTGAGGCATCCCTTGCAAGAACAAGAGTGTGGTATCTCTTGGTTCTTAGAGACTCAAACACAAGGGAGACGAATCCTAAGGTGTAGGAGTGGTCTCTGATTGTAAAGGAATTGAAATTAGTGGAACTCTCAGCAGGTTGTTTGAGAGAACTGGATGTAGGCCACAAGAGGTGACCGAACCAATATAAACCAAGTTTGCAATCTTCCTTCCCACATCTCTTTACATTTATTGCAAACTTACTATTCATTATCTTGTTAATCTTGTTCATACACATAATTACACTCTTACATCTCTTACATTTGTATCCATTAAAATAAGTTTTTAAAGTCTATCTTTTAAAACTTGTTGAAAAAGTCATTATAGTGTAATATCCAAGAAAAAGATTTAGAACTCAATTCACCCCCCCTCTTGAGTTCATTAAGGCCACTTGGTTAACATATGGCTACTGATTGACCTTATTTAAATCTGTAAGGTGTTTTTTGGCATTGTTTAGATGTGTAAAATTTATGACTAATTGTTGTAAAAATTATTTTCAGCATTTTGGGAAAAACTTATAACCAGAAAGGATCAAAAATGTGATTTTCAAAGCTTTTAGAAATTGAAATTCATGGCTACTGATTTGGTAATGTTTGATTCAGTAAGGTGCTATTTGGTACTGCCTTATGTGTAAAAAGCATTAATAATTGTTGTAAAAATTATTTTTGGTGTCTTAGGTGCTTAAAAAAAAAATTAGAAGTGTCAGTTTGAACTGTTTTGTAAAATATGGCAAGTTGTGTTTTAAATTATTATTATGGAATTATGGCCAAAAGAATTTAATTAGAGTTAGTAATGATTTTAAATGTGTCCATATATTCAAAATATCATTTATGCTGTTTGGAAAAAGTTTTAGAAGCTTTGCATTTGTTAAGTGTCAAAAATGAAAAACTTCACAGTTTGACCCCTAAAGTCTATCAAAATTTGGTCTATGGCCCAAAAAGGTTTTTGTAAGGAGTTTCATTGATTTCTAAGTGCTATGGGTCTTTTAAAAGCATAGATTAATTTTAAGGATCATTAGTTTGAGAAAATGTGTTAAAAGGGAAATTTGCACTAGACTCGTAATATTTGAGAATTTGTAGTTTTGACCTCTTGTAGGGCTTGAGTGTACATATTGCTAACTTGACAAGGTTAATATGAATGATACCTTAGGGAAGCCATGTTCATGTGAATTATTTGAGAATTATATGACTTGAGATAACTGTGTAAAATTATGAATTAAGAACTATGCATGCTTGGTCTTTGAATTATGTAAATGATGATCTCTAGTATGTTGTATATATCCTATTGAGCATAGCATATGCATTAACTGAGTCTGGTCATTGATTTCCAACAGACTGGGTAAGAGCATGTTTATTGCTATAAGATATTGATTGATGACATGTTTTTGGATATATGTAAAGAATGTGATGCATGCTTATGTGATCAATTATGTGATGAATTGTGGCATGTTATGATTATGCTTAAATAATTGAGGTGCATAACCTAAGTGTTTTAAGAGCATGAAATGATAAATGATAAGTTATGATATGTTTATGTATTGCATCTCTAAATAACATGCTAAGGTTAAGGTGACATAAAAACACATGGAAATAATTATTTAAGTTCCTCAAATTGAAGGTTATGAAAGGCGATCCAAGAAACTTGCATGCTCATAATAAGAAAGTTAAGGCAAGGAAGTGATGTGTTTCCCCCTCTATTACCCCATATTAAATCTAGTGGTGGCTAGTTAGGTTGAGCTCATCTGAGGCGATCGGTGAAGTGAAGTTTTGGTGATGATTGAAAAATCATAGGGGAAGGTAAGATGGTTGGTTTAGGATGATGATATAAGAGGGTGGTTGTTAAGAAAGGAACTTGAGAGTTCAATTATGTGAAAGTAAATATCATGGGTTCTCTTGCCATCCTAAGCATGCTAAATGTTATATGACTCATTATGTTGTCCTATCATGCATTCATTTACTTGTCACTCAATCACATAATTTGAATGCTAAGTCACCTAAGAAAGTAAAGTAAAGATGTATATTGGTGTGCTTACTCATGTGTTATGGCCAGGAGATTATAGTTCTTTAGCTGTACTTATGTTTATATGCTTAGCCTTATCTTGTGTTTTGAATTTGTATGTGTACAAATTCATGTCGTGAGTATGCTTATGTTATTTGCACGTGTTATGCACTAGGGCATTGCCATGCATACATGAGAAACCTGTTGCATCCATGACATTAAGATTCATGCTAAAAGATACGGGTCTCGGCTAATGGTAGTTGGAACATAAATAATGAACCTTATTTATGCCCACCATCTTCATAATAAAATCTGAGGTTCTTGGGGACGATGAAGATAACACGCTTATGAAGATGGAAACCCTACTGAGATTCTTATATAAGTTTCTCACTCCCACTCTTTCTTTCCATCTTCGTCTTTAGACAAGGTTAATGGCGATGTCCATGGACTTCCTTGAGATGCTAGCATAGGAGTTGCAGGCATGACGAAAGTAGAGATATAGTCCTTCATGTTTACAGCACTTAGGAGTTGTCTTGTCTTCGTACATGCTCATAACTTAGTTTATAAGGGGTTTAGCTACATCATAGTTATGATTAGCTTTTGAATTAATGTATGCTCAACTTCTACAGGTGGGCTCAGTATAATTGTGATGGTATTATACTTGTGGAATATTTCTACATTATTATTATTATTATTATTATTATTTGACATGATATTTAAAGTCAATGTTATTAAATGATAATGTTCTCAGTTTATGTTATACTCTGAAAAATGTTTGTAACACAATACAAACATCAAACTAACATAATAGCACTATGGATCAAGAATGAAGGTTCTTGAAGGAGGAGATAAAGAGGAAGAAGAGAACTTGAGTTTAGAGAGAGCAAGAGTATTTTTTTTTTAACAGAACTCGATGGACAAGTCTTAGTCAAAAAAGTGAATAGTAAGAATGAGAGAGTGTGATTATGATTGTGTTAAGAAAAATCAAAGTATGAGAGAGGGAATAGAAGGAGGCCGTCGGCCACATAGGGGGTTAGGGGGAAAATTTTGTTTCATGTGAGTGTCGAGATTAGGGTTTTTAGGTAATTTTGATTAGGGGAAAGGTTAGATGTATTAGCTCCAGAACCCTATGTGCTCATGTGTTTTGACTGACAGTGTAACACCCCGATTTTTCTGTCCGAAGGAAATGACCAAAATGCCCCTGAGGTCATTTCCTGACCCGAATTCGAGGGTAACCAACTCGTCCATCCTCGAAGGGTCAACTCAATGTTTGAAGGGGATTGAATGGCCTTAGAATGCTTTCGGAAGCGAAAATTTCGTTTTCATGATTTAGTCAAAATGACCAAAATACCCTTATAGCGTTTTACGGGTAAAGGTGTTAGTTTGAGCCCGAAACTTTCCCCCGAGGTTTAAAAACATGTTTTCATGTGTCTAGAGGTCTCTGTTCAAGTATCGGTGGTCCCGGGCAGTTTTAGTGCAAAATTATGATTTTACCCCTAGAATAGTGTTTTTGAGCTTAATGACGTAATTAAGCAAACCTAAGCAATATTAGGCTCTAAACGAAGATTAATTAATTTCCCTAATTAATCTAGAGTCAAAATAACTTATTAAAGTTAATTAGAACTTAAAATTGCTTAGATTAAACTTAAATCCCTTTTTAGAACTCAAGACTCCTAGTCTTGGAATCTTGAATAGTGTTTTCTCTCTCCAATTCCTTAAATCAAGGAAATGTGTCTAGAGTTGTTTAGACTCTAAATTGAGAATTTAACTCACTAATGGTGCAAGACCACTCCTTAATTATGTCTAGACCACCTTAATTATCCATTTCCCTTACCTAAACACTTTCTTACAAGTTCCTAATCTTAAGCATAATCAAAGATACACCTAAACACAACTCTAAACCACAATTAAAATGCAAAGAACCCTCCCCCATGGCTGATGAAGTTTCGGCCAGCACACTCCCCATTGGCCACATGTTTAATTGTTTTCTCACTCAAAGAACCATGCTTGAGGCCATACCTTGAACCATACCTCACCATACCTTGAACCATACCTTACCATGCCTCAAGACCACATTATCTCACCTCATGGAACTCATGGGAAGCCCTCCAATCTGCACATATGGCCGAAGCTCCTCTCCTCCATGAGCTCCCTCCATTTGTTTCATTTCTCTATAAATACAATGCCTTGAGGAGCTTGCACCACTTTTAGATCATTTGCTAAGTTTAGGAGCACTCAAAGCTTTTCTTTTCTCTCAAAGTTCTAGTGTTCTTCAAGTTCTTCATCATCTTCATCTTCTTCTTCCATCTTCAAGTTCATCACATCGAGTAGGGATTTCCTTTCATGTATTCTCTTCTTTAAAGCTCTTGTTTCAAGTTTGATGTTCATAGTTTCTCTTGATTCCTTTTAGAACTTCTTTTCTTCTCCTCCTTCCTCTTTATGTTTCGGCCATGGGCCTTTGGGAATGAAGAAGTGAGAGCTTGATGATGAGAGTTTCATGATGATGAGAGTTTCATGATGATGTTCATCACTTGAAACAAACTCTAGAGCTTGATCTTTGTTCTTGAACAAAAATGTTTCTAGTTTTTCCTTTCTTGAACTCTTGAGAACTTTAGCCTTGATGATGTTTTAAAATGGCTCTATGAACTCAATGATGAGGACTCATGATGTTGGTGTTAATATATCATCAAGATCATGAACTCTAGAGTTTTAAAATGTTCCTTTTTCTTCTTGAAGATTTCGGCCATTTCCTTAATTTTTCTAAGCTTCATGGTTTGATTTCCTAAGAATATTATGTTGAGTTTTAAGAACTCTAAGCTTGACTTTACCTTGTTTGGATGAGTTTGGGTTATGGTTTAAATTCCTTTAAAGTCTTGTTAAGAGCTCTAGAAAGATAAAATGAACTTGCATAATTTATTTTATGCTTGCATTCATATTTACATTCTTGCTATGCATCTTTACTTTCTAGCTATCACCTAAGAACATAAAGATTAAAATGGAACTTGTATCATCACTTAATTTAATTCTCAAGCCTTTCTATTTCGGCCTTAAAGTCGATTGTTGTTGGGCCTAGAGCACTAAAATAAAGAATTGAACTTGCATTATCACCTAACTAATTTCTCGAATGCCTTTCTATTTCGGCCTTAAAGTCGATTGTTGTTGGGCCAAGAGCACTAAAATGAAGAATTGAACCTTGCATCTTTACTTTCAAGCTTGCACGTTTAAGTTTATGCCTCGCATATTTACTTTCAAGCTTGCACGTTTAAGTTTATGCCTTGTATATTTAATTTATGTCATCACTTTATTTTGTAAGCAAGATTAAAAATGAAAAGCATGAGCACGTTTATGTTATGTCGTAACTTAAGAACCTAGAGCTCAAAGACTTGCCCATTTCATTCCAAGTTAAAGTTTAATGTGAAACCATTCTTTGAATGCATATTTTCGGCCAAGTAGTGATGATGGACGTGCAATGAGTTTTCATCTAGCTACTAGGACCAATAGTCTATGTTTTAAGTTTTCCTTAAAGCTTTACAAATCTTTATAAGGTTATGTCATCACAAGTTGTGACCTTATTCTCTTTTAGGGGATGGAATATGTTTTGATCACTGACCTAAGGCTTCTCTTAGCCTCTTGATGAATCAAAATGTTTTGAAAAGAGTTTTAGAAGTTCTAGATTGATTCCAAGAGAAACTAGTTAACTTATGTACCTAGAAACGTCAATTTAACTCTCTTATTAAAGTTAAATGTTTTCGGTTCTGATATGATGAGTGTGATTCTGTATGATGATGTTTTGATGTGTTGGAATGTGTGAAAATATCATATGATGATGTAGAAGTGATCCTATGCATGATAGGTAAGAAACTAGCTAACTAGAAATACCGTAAAGTTGGAATTTGACATAGTTTTAACCCATTTGCTTTTGAAACTTTTCCAAACTGTTTTAATGGGAACATAATCAGATTTAGATTGTTTAGACATGAAAAACTTGGTAACATTTGGATTAGAATTGAATTCTAGCACCTATGGGGAAACTAGTAACTAGAAAACCGTAAAAATGCAAATGTAGAACTCTTAGAACATTTAATTTTCTGGATTCTGTCCAGCACCCTTACAACATGATAAACATGATTAATAATTAGTCCTTAAGCATAGGAATGTCTCATAATTGATTTAGATTTAATATATAGAGCTTTCAAGTAAGACGGAACCAAGAAAGGGTCTAAAACGTAAGTTCTAGAACCCCGTAAATACAAGTTAGAGATTCTGCCCTATGCTTTTCAGATTTAAGTATGAACATGAGGATTAGGAATGATGATTAATTATGAGCCCTTAGGTGCATGAAGATATGAGCGACGGATGTAGAGAACTATATCTCAAGATTAAGACCCGTAAGGGTCAAAGCATAAGCTACCGTAAGGGTAAGCGTTTGGATGTTTTATGATGATGCATGTAGTATGCAAATGATGATGATGTTATTCATATGAGGAATTCATGAGGTTATATGTTTATGTGGCATAAAGCAAATTTGGAAGGAAATTCGGTGTAATGCCGTTGTGCCGCCGAATTTCCGACAAATTTGGGGACTTAAAGAGATTTTGAAAATTAAGGTACTAAGATGGGTTCTAGGATGACACCGGTTCGGCCGAGCACCTCCATAGAACTCATGTGACATCGGTACCATTTTATACTCTTAGGTGACATCGGTTCGGCCGAGCACCCCTAAGAGTTTTGCCCCCTAACCCGTACTCAGATAGTCGGGATTTATGATTTATGATATGCTTATCGTTAAGTGGTAAGTAAGAACTAGTGATGACTAGTTAAGGTATGAGCTCATAACCTAGATGTATGACACGTTCTGGGTGACACCGGTTCGGCCAAGCACCCCCAGTTCGATTGTCTATTAGGGTGGCCTATGAGGAAGAGATGTTTCATGATTATGATTATGTCACTAAGTTTGTCCCATATGAATGTTACTATTGCCACTTTATGCCACTAAGTATGATGATGCTTGATGTTATGTTTTATGTATGTGCATTAGGTAGTGCCATGCATACATCTTCTATTATGTTGCATTCATGACATTAAGATCATCCTAAAATGAATGGACCTTGGCTAAAGTATATTTTATAGTTTAAAATGAACTTAATGCATGTTCAATCATTTTGTATAATTAAACCCAAGGTTCCTGAGGACGTAGATGATGACACCTAGGTAGTAGAAGGCCCTACTGAGATTCTTTAGCAAGATTCTCACTCCCTCTATCTCTTTCTTTCCGTCACGTCTTCAGATGGTGACGTTCGTAGTGTTCGTGGACACCCCGACATGGGAGGTGCACTATGACCCGGCTCACGGGTCATACCATTTTGAGGGGTCAGTGCACGGTGTGAGTTTTCATGTTCGTAGGACGCCCCTTTGCTCATCCTGTGCACACCCATCGCTTCTCCCCGACTGCACCCTATGGCGACGACGAGCGGGTTTTTGAGCGCCACAGACGCATGACGAGAGAGTGCTCCGCATGCACACCGCCGCCTTAGCCATGCGAGACTATCCCGATTACGCGCTCCGGACCTACTTCTCGGAGACCGACCCATCCGAGGACCCGCCTACTCATCCGTATAGCGAGAGCTCTGCCCCCTCTCCACCATCGATGAGGGAGGGCAGTGAGGATACCGTGACTCAGCCACGACTTGCACGGCGACCGGAGATGCGGCCACACCGCGGGGGTCACTCTCGATCCCCGTTCCGCCTCTTCACGCCCGAGGAGCTCGCCCTGTTCCCCGGATACTTGCCTCGTTCGCGAGATGGACGTTAGTAGGAGGTGACGATCGACCGATGGAGTACCCGGTTAGAGCACACACCACTTGGATGGGGATAAACCTTCTTTTTTTTAGAGGTTATCCCATTAGATGTACACGGGTAGGGGAGTAGATCATGTTTATGTTTATGTTGTATTTCCTTTCTTGTATTTTCCTTGTACTAAAGTAAGTCCCACACTTATAAGTAGGCAAGTTATATCTATATGAGATGATATTCAGTGTTATTCATGGTGTGCCTTATGTTATGATGTTGTGAGACATTTGTTTCACTATACATGGTTTACCGCTTATCGCATCACGCGGCTCTCACTTTTTATTTCAAAAAAAAAATTACCCGTATTTTCCGCTAAGTATTTCAAAGTAAAAATGAGAACTATGAAGTAACAGACTAATGATTAACCTAAATATGTTCTAGAGTATTGGGTTAAAAATTAGGATGTTACAGACAGCAAAATCAATTCAAAGAAAATACTTTGAAGAAGGACTAATTTTTCTCTTGAGTTTTTTGAAAGATTATAACAAATATCTAGTGTTTAGCAAGAGCAAGGCTTACTCAAATGAGTATATATATTTCACTATGCATGTGTAAACATGTTACAAGATTTGTTATAAAATAGAAGTGAAATTATATCTTTGTCCAAGATTTTGATAGCTAATGTTCAAAGGTAGGCTGCAACACTACAAGAAACTAAGGAAAGAGACTTCATAAAGTAGCATGGGACATCAAAAAGTTCTCTCAAGATGAAGAAATCAGAATATGTCCATATGCAACGTGTTACTTAATCTTCAATAGACACAATTACAAAGAAATCATTATCAAGAAGATTTGATTAAGGATCAAAAGTTTGTAGAATCATCAAGGAATCTGTTACACTTTTCAGAAAGCTCACTTTTGTGTAGAGCATTGAACGCTACAGGAAAATGAGGGAAAATTTGAATTTAGAAATTCAAATTTCAACTCAAAGTCAAACTTAGTTGTCAAAACTATACAACATCTCTTTGCCAACTTGATCAACCAACCTCGCTTCATGATGGAAGAGTTCAAAAAGCAAGCTCAGAAAGTAGAAAAGTGGTTTCTGAAGGAAGATCAAAAATCTCATTTTACAACGGTTTCTGGAACTGATGTGATAGATCTGTCAGCTTCACTTCTAGCTTACTCTTCTAAAACACAACTAATGATTAACACGTGTCACTTGGAGATCTAATCAAAAGCAATGGTCATGAAAGGAAAATCGCTATATATAGAGAGATGTCATGTTGAAAATGATGATGACAGTTAGAGAAACTTGTGCTTAAAAGGAAGGAAACTATGTTTAAATCTCTCATCATCTTCTAAGGTTCATTATTCTTATGTAATCAGATTCTTTACATGTAAAAATCTTCCTATATGCTTTTTATTAGATTTATGCCCTTTTGAAGAAAGAAGTAAAAAAAGGAAGTTGCTCTTATTTCCCAAGTTTATTTTAAATGTATCATCATTAAAGAAACTTGAGTAAAAGTTAGTTCGAATGAGAACCCAAAAACAAATCTCTATAACCTTGATCCATTAGTGATCAGTGTAAGACATAGCTTGGAGAGGCTAAGGTAAAACTACTTGCAACGTGATAGTAAGATGTTCTTACTTATCATGGTTTAGCTTGGAGAGGCTAGTCAAAGACTACTTGCAGCTTGGAGAGGATGGGGAAAAACTACTTGCAGCTTAGAGAGGCTAGAGCAAGACTACTTTCAACATGACAGTAGAGGTTGTTATCATTCACAGTTTGGCTTAGAGAGGCCAGTGTCAAGACTACTTACAATGTGATTGTAAAGGTGGCTACTGATCATGAGTTAGCTTGAAAGGCTAGTACAAGACTACTCATGTTAGCTTGGAAAGGCTAGTACAATACTACTCATGTTAGCTTGGAGATTCTAGTACAGAACTACTCAAATCTGTGGCGACTAGTGATTTCTAAAGCCCACAGATGATAGCTTAGGAAGGCTAATGTAAAACTCTTTACTTTCTCAGGTTGAGAAAGTTGTTGTCATAATGGAATCTCAACAGTTGTTAAGTACTGGATGTAGGCTGGTTGGCTAAACCAGTATAAAACTTTTCTGTCCTTTCTCTCTCTCTCTGATCTCATTTATTTATCTCTGATATATCATTCTTTTCTCTCTATCTTATATATATCCTTCTCATTTTATGTTATCTATGAACATTTTATTCAATTTGGTTCAGAAATCCACTTTCTGAAACTACTGACTGTTTCCGTTGCACTACAAGTTTTATACTTAATAGTATTTATCTTCAGAAGTTTTAGAAAATGCAAAGAAGGTTAAATGCACGATTTAAACCCCCATTCTCGTGCATATCTTTACCTACAAGTGCTATCAAAGCCGAGTCTCTGAGGAGTTTTAAGCAATCCAACGATTGCAGAGGACAAAGATCCAAATGACAAAATGGCCTACATCATCTTTTCAAGATCAATTTTTTTTTTAATGATCCTTTGTTGACAAGACTCTAGGTCATGGAATAGTTCATTCATATAATGAAAGGGATTCAAAAGAGACCTGTTGACATGAACTCTACAAAGGAGAAAGTTCAGCATTTCAATGAAGTCAAGTCTCTGCTCATTTAAGCATTAAGCTTAAACTATATATGTTGCCTATGTATGGGATATTGTATAAGAAAGGCTATATGAGATAATCAGTACATGATGTTGAAGGATCTCAACTTGTATCAAGATATCTTTGATTGTATTTGTAACATATCATACGTTCTACAATGTTGAAGCAATGAAATTGCTAAAACTTTTCTGAGAAGTAGAAAGATCTGAGATTGTTATCTGAGATTGGTTTTAGAGATAAATTCTCTATCTGTGATTTATGTCTAAAGTGTGTAACAACTATATCAAGGACATCAATCTTTTGAATGACAGATCAAGACAAAGATCATCTTGAGAATGAACATTTGCTTATAGTAGTAATGTCACACATCATGTATCTATTCAGCTCTTAATCATTATATCCCTGTGCAAAAAGGAAGAATGTGCCAGTCATCTATATAGTCTTGGTTAGAAGGACTTGTTGTGCTAAAGCTAGCTATCATTCTATAATTCATAGCTGAAGAGCATCATTAGAGACTCGTGAGGTAAAAGTTTCAGTATCTTATCTCTGTCATTTTTTTTTCTTTTCTCTCATGGGATAAGTTGCTAGAAATATGTCAAGCCTTTTCATCTATATATCTCAACCTATCAAAAGAATTCACAGAGCTACCATGAACACTTGAGAAAGGCCAATCTAAGGTTGGAAAGTTGAGAGAGAGAAATACTCCAAAAAGAGTTTACTCTTCTCAAGTTATGTGTTTCTGAAGCCTCCAAGAAACTATATGATCTCTTCTTCTGAATCCTCAACAGGACTTCATGGCATTCTAAGATCTGACTTGTGTTTATTACACGTATTTAGAAACCATGTTTTTGTAACAAATGGTCAATATATTTTATTGAAGAAAAACTAGACTGAGATATATAGGTAAAATAGCAGAAGAAAATCTATGCAATTTCATCTATATGGTATCTTTTGCTTTTTAAGATGTTTAAAGAGAGACCTTTACAACAAATGAATCCTACAAAGGATTCTCTTTAGAAAGGCTGAAAAAATCTCTTTATCTGAAATTAACTGATGAGGACTAATGAAAGTTTAGGTACCAAAAGTCATACTCCTTCTTGCAGGTATATCTAAAAATATCTTTCTGACTGAAGAGCTAACGAAGCACTCTGATGTTGATCTTTCCAGATATCAAACCTTGATTCTAAGTGTTGTCATAGTCCTAAGAGATAATCTTTTCAATAATCTCTCATGATGATAATGATGAAGAAAAAGCTTAAGAAAGACTTTGTTGATAATCTTGTTTATCATGAAGAAAGCTCTAAAAATTTTTATCTCAAGGCATCTCTAAAAAGCTAGTAGATGAAAGCCAAAAACTTTAGAAACTGAGCTCCAGAACCTTAGTGTTTAAGAGATTATGCTCGGATCTTTCAAGGTAATCAAAAAGCAATCTTTCTGATATACGACTTGAGCAGTTTTTAGACGACATAGAAGCTGGAGGATCCGAATGCACAATAACTTCATGAAAGTTCTATTTTAAAGATAATCTTCTATTGTCAAAGTTCTCAGAGTAGCTTCAGAGTGATGGGCACGAAGTCATTCCTTGGATTTTTATCAACTGTGCTTTCATCACCACCACAATATCTCTAAATGTTGAGAAAGCTTTATGTTATCAAAGTTGGGTGGAAGCTATGCTGAATATGCTAACCAAGCTCAAAAGAAAGGAAAAGTCTACTCATCATCATCGAGACATCATCATCCTTACTAACAGGAAGCTCAAGGACTATCTGGACAAATTTGACAACATCAGCGGAAGCAAATCCATGCAAGAAGAAATGATCAAAAAGAAAAAGCCCAAGCATTCTAAGATCCTTGAACTCAGATGCTGTGGATAAGAAAATCACCTCCAAGATCATCTATTGAGGTAATTTCCTTCCTCTTATCTGAAACTATGTTGAGCTATTTACCCTTACAAGAACTCGTTCAGCACTTTTTATCCTAGTCTATTTTTGTAAAAGTTTTTAAAAATGGAGATACTTAGTAAGTATAAGTGTTTACTGAAGATCTTGTATCAAGATGTAGTACAATATCTATAACTGAGAATTTCTTGGTTGTTTTTTGGCTTTAAAAAGTTATTAAGTTTTCACATATACACAAGCATTCCTGCATGAAACTCTCTAGGTGGTCTTTCTCCCCTCTTCTCTCCCCTGAAGATCAAGCAAAGTAATCAGAATTCATGATGGTACATGTAACATCCCCTGCTGCTTTATGGATTGACGACTGTCCCCCATTTCAACGTGCTTTGTCCTCACTCACACACTTCCTAGGAAAACTTCCTAGGAGGTTACCCATCCAAAAATTACTCCAAGTTAAGCACGCTTAACTGTGGAGTTCTTTCAGTTCAGGCTATCGAAAAGAAGATGCATTTTATTGGTATAGGTAGTATAAATCAATTCATATAAGCCATCCTTAACTGTATAGTCCGATACCTAGATAGTCTCAGGATCCCTCTCATTTGGGTGTGTAATCAGTTTATTCATGTACTCCTCCGCTTAGAAGTCTGCCAGGAGCCGCTCCTTGTCTATGCTTTCTTTTGCACCGGCAATCACTCCACGACTTCATCCTTGGGCATTACAGTACATATCCTCCTGAAGACTCTGTATACCAATTTGCAAGAACATCAGAAGATCAGTATACAAGATCAGGTCTATCGACATGTGTTTCAGAAGTCAGTTTGCAAAGCCAAAGATCTCTATGAAGGATGGTGGATCATTTTGCAAGATTAGAAAAGAATCAGGTTGCTTAGTTTGAAGACGGATCGATCAGAAAGAATACTGTGTTCAGAAGAAAACTGATTGGTCAGAAAGAAAGACTTGAAATTTAGTGAATAATGGTTATATAGGAGCATTATATTCAGAGAAAGAAGAAGAATCAAGGATAAGATATGAAAGTTCCTCTAGAGATCAGAAAGTAAACCTTGAAGCTTTAGAAAGTAAACCTTGAGGCTTCAGAAAGTAACTCCTTTAGAAAATAAGATCAAATGTTAGAAGACTCTCTTTCTAATAGAAGGATGAAAAAGTTGTATTTCTACCCACTGTGTTAGACTTTCTCTTTCCCACATCGGTTCACCTTCAGTCAGGTTACATCTTTTTTAACCCCCACATCTTGCCTTCACTTTTACCTTCATCTTCGAAGAACAAGTTGTTTTTCTTCCTAACCTCAAACATTGAATCATCCTTTTTGCTATCTCTTTCCTGAAACCCTCTCTCCATCTTTACAAACCTCGGTATCAGCCTTTCTAGCCTTGGTTCATCCACTCTCATGGCTGAAAGTTGAGAGATAGAAAAAGATACATCTAGATGAGGAGCTTTTCTTATGTATAATGAGCCACATATATAAAGAAGACTTTTATCGGAGAACCATTGCTCCTAGAAAAAGGCTAAGCATTCCCTTATTGAATCAAGTTCAGATTTTTAGGGAAGTATTTTTCTTCCAAGGATAAGAATACTTTCTAGACATCTCAGGCAGAGTCTTTCCAGGAATGGTCACTGCTTTCTATTGCTTTCTGGAAAGAAAAGACCAGATTACTCTCTCCACAATAATTAGAAACGTATTCGTGGAGATAGAGCTGTCAGACCTGGCAGTTGTTGTCGGGGTGCCTGATGCTAGAGTCACTTATCTTGCTTGCAAAGATTGGGCAAACTCTCTTAGGGTGAGTGCTCAGGAAGTTTCAAAATGCCTCACCAATTTCATGAAATAATAACCGAGTAACATTACTACTGCCTTACTCAGTCTAGGGTAAGAAAAGTATTCTCTATGGTTCAATTTACTATTCTTCCTAGGAGAGGAAGCAATATGTTCTAATAGGAATGAACTGTATGTTACTCTTCTGTCTAATGAGCAAACAAAAGGTGAACTTGCCAAAGCTGATAATGGACTACATACTTAGTGCCATTACTAAAGACAAGAGAAGAATCGCAGCTGTACCTTATAGAATGCTACTGACAAAAGTCTTCTAGTATTACTGATACCCTCTTACTGAAGAATGGTTCAAGTATATTCTAGGATCTAACTACATCATTAATTCTTTTAAGTCAAAGAAGAAGACTTAGTCATTTCCTGTGAAAATGAGCTCACGGAAGATAAGCCATCTGGTTGAGGGAACAAAACTAGAAAAAAAGACTACTAAGACGAAGAAGGAAGTAGAAGATCAGAAGAAAAGTAAGGCTAAGGAAGTTGTCATTCTCTTTAAAAGAAGTTCAAAAAGATTTGATGAAGAAGAACATACATGCTCTGAAAGGGAGTCTAAGGAGGCTATATCAATACTTCTTTAAAAAGGCAAGGGCAGAGCTAACAAGAAACAAAAACTATCAAAAACACAACAGTAGCATGACAAAGAGGTAGAAGCCTCAGAAAGTGACCTTCCTCAAGGAAAACTAGATAAGCTCCCCATTCAAAAGAAAGTTCAAGAAAAGGAGGCACTGTTTCTGCCTAAAGCAGTTCAAGGAGCTACACTCATTTTAAAGGATATGAGTGAGACAGAATATGCTACTGCAGTAACCATGGAGGCAGAGCCTTCTGATGATTAGGAAGAAGCTGACTTCTTTCTTAAGGAGCAGTAGATTCTGCAAGAGAAAAGGAAACTTGAGGAAGCAAGGAAAAGACAAGAAGCTAAAGGAATTTAGGGCTCAAGCAGCAAAAGGGCAAATTCAGTTCCTGAACCCTTTGTGGTTATCGAAGAACTACCCTCTCAACCTATGGCTCAACAATATGGGTATACCTCTGGTCCTACTCCTATAGTTTCAGATGAGTCAGCTTTTAGTATTTCTAAAGACTTTATGACTATAAACCAAGGCCTAGAAATCATGTCGAAGTCTGAGGAACCAAAGCAACAATCAAAAGAAAAGGAGATGGATGGATTGCATTTCTTTGTCAATGAGGTATTCTCTAATATGGAACCAATTGTAGAAAAGAAGCATCTGAACCTCAGATGGAAATTGTTCTGATGATGCCTTGATGCGAGCTATCGCGACTCACAAACAAATTAAAATTTATAAAGTGCTAAGTTGCACCAAAAATGTAACGCCCCGATTTTTCTATCTGAGAGGAAAATGATCAAAATGCCCTTGAGGTCAATTTCTGCCCGAAATTCGAGGAAAGCCATCCCGCCCATCCTCGAAGGGCTGACTCAATGTTTGAAGGGGATTGGATGATCCTTGAGTGATTTCAAAAACGAAATCTCGTTTTCTGCAGTTTCAGGTTAAAATGACCAAAATACCCCTATAGCGTTTTTATGCGGGTAAAGGTGCCGTTTGAGCCTGAAACTTTTCCCAAAGGATTAAAAAGGTAATTTCAAGTGTTTAGAGGTATCTGTTTAAGTCCCGGTGGTCCCGGGCAATTTTAGTACAAAATTATGATTTTGTCCCTGGAATAGTGTTTTTGAGCTTAATGACGTAATTAAGCAAACCTAAGCAATATTAAGCTCTAATCAAAGATTAATTAATTTCTATAATTAATCTAGAGTCAAAATAAGCTATTAAAATTACTTAGAACGTAAAATTGCTTAGATTAAACTTAAATCTCTTTTTAAAACTCAAGATTCTAATCTTGGAATCTTGAATAGTATTTTCTCTTTCCAATTCCTTAAATCATGGAATTGTGTCTAGAGTTGTTTATGAACTAAAATAAATTTATAACTCACTAATGATGCAAGACCACTCCTTAAACATGTCTTGACAACCTTGACTACCCATTTTCTCACAAATTCCTAATCTTAATCTTAATCAAAGATACATCTAAACACAACTCTAAACCACAATTAAAATGCAAGAAATCATCCCCCATGGCTGATGTATTTCTGCCACCTTCTCCCCCATTTGCATCACATGTTGATTTGTTTCTCACTCAAAGAACCATGTTTGACCCATACTTGCACCCATACTTGAACCCATACCTAGCTATGCTTTCCACCATGTGTAACACCCCGATTTCTCTGTCCGAGGGAAATGACCAAAATGCCCCTGAGGTCATTTCCTGACCCGAACTCGAGGGTAACCAACTCGGTCATCCTCGAAGGGTCAACTCAATGTTTGAAGGGGATTGAATGGCCTTTGAATGCTTTCGGAAGCGAAAATTTCGTTTTCCGCAGTTTCGGGTCAAAATGACCAAAATACCCCTATAGCGTTTTTACGCGGGTAATGGGGCCGTTTGAGCCCAGAACTTTCCCCAGAGGTTTAAAAACATGTTTTCATGTGTCTAGAGGTCTCTGTTCAAGTCCCGGTGGTCCGAGCAGTTTTAGTGCAAAATTACGATTTTGCCCCTAGAATAGTGTTTTTGAGCTTAATGACGTAATTAAGCAAACCTAAGCAATATTAGGCTCTAAACGAAGATTAATTTATTTCCCTAATTAATCTAGAGCCAAAATAATTTATTGAAGTTAATTAGAACCTAAAATTGCTTAGATTAAACTTAAATCCCTTTTTAGAACTCAAGACTCCTAGTCTTGGAATCTTGAATAGTGTTTTCTCTCTCCAATTCCTTAAATCAAGGAAATGTGTCTAGAGTTGTTTAGACTCTAAATTGAGGATTTAACTCCCTAATGGTGCAAGACCACTCCTTAATTATGTCTAGACCACCTTAATTACCCATTTACCTTACCTAAACACTTTCTTACAAATTCCTAATCTTAAGCATAATCAAAGATACACCTAAACACAACTCTAAACCACAATTAAAATGCAAGAAACTCTCCTCCCTTGGCTGATGCATTTCGGCCAGCACACCCCTCTTTGGCCACATGTTTAATTATTTTCTCACTCAAAGAACCATGCTTGAAGTCATACCTTGAACCATACCTCACCATACCTTAAGCCATACCTCACCATACCTCAAGAACACATTATCTCACCTCATGGAACACATGGAACCCTCCAATCTGCACCTCATATGGCCGAAGCCTTCATCAGCCTTCATACCCTCCATTTGTTTCATTTCTCTATAAATAGAATGCCTTGAGGAGCTTGCACCACTTTTGGATCATTTGCTAAGTTTAGGAAACACTCAAAGCTTTTCTTTTCTCTCAAAGTTCTAGTGTTCTTCAAGTTCTTCAAGCTCTTCAAAGTTCTTCATCATCTTCATCTTCTTCTTCCATCTTCAAGTTCATCACACCAAGTAGGGATTTTCTTTCATGTATTCTTTTCTTTAAAGTTCTTGTTTCAAGCTTGATGTTCATAGTTTCTCTTGTTTCTCTTTAGAACTTCATTTCCACTCCTTTTTCCTTTTCATTTTCGGCCATAGGCCTTGGAGAACAAAGAAATGAGAGCTTGATGATGAGAGTTTCATGATGATGTTCATCACTTGAAACAAACTCTAGAGCTTGATCTTTGTTCTTAAGCAAAAATGTTTCTAGTTTTTCCTTTCTTGAACTCTTGAGAACTTTAGCTTTGATGATGTTTTAAAATGGCTCTATGAACTCAATGATGAGGACTCATGATGTTGGTGTTAATGTATCATCAAGATCATGAACTCTAGAGTTCTAAAATGTTCCTTTTTCTTCTTGATGATTTCGGCCATTTCCTTAATTTTTCTAAGCTTCATGGTTTGATTTCCTAAGAATATTATGTTGAGTTTTAAAGAACTCTAAGCTTGACTTTACCTTGTTTGGATGAGTTTGGGTTATGGTTTAAATTCCTTTAAAGTCTTGTTAAGAGCTCTAGAAAGATAAAATAAACTTGCATAATTTATTTTATGCTTGCATTCATATTTACATTCTTGCTATGCATCTTTACTTTCAAGCTATCACCTAAGAACATAAAGATTAAAATGGAACTTGCATCTTCACTTAATTTAATTCTCAAAGCCTTTCTATTTCGGCCTTAAAGTCGATTGTTGTTGGGCCTAGAGCACTAAAATAAAGAATTGAACTTGCATCCTCACTTAATTAATTCCTCGAATGCCTATCTATTTCGGCCTTAAAGTCGATTGTTGTTGGGCCAAGAGCACTAAAATAAAGAATTGAACCATGTATATTACCTTCAAGCTCGCACGTTTAAGTTTATGCCTTGCATATTTAAATTCAAGTCATCACTTTACTTTGTAAGCAAGATTAAAAATGAAAAGCATGAGCACGTTTAGTTTATGTCGTAACTTAAGAACCTAGAGCTCAAAGACTTGCCCATTTCATCCCAAGATAAAGTTAAATGGGAATGTATTCCTTGAATGCATAATTTCGGCCAAGTAGTGATGATGGACTTGCAATGAGTTTTCATCTAGCTACTAGGACCAATAGTCTATGTTTTAAGTTTTCCCTAAAGCTTTACAAATCTTTATAAGGTTATGTCATCACAAGTTGTGATTTTATTATCTTTTAGGGGATGGAATATGTTTTGGTCAGTGACCTAAGGCTTCACTTAGCCTCTTGATGAATTAAAATGTTGTGCAAAGAGTTTTAGAAGTTCTAGATCGATTCCAAGAGAAACTAGTTAACTTATGTACCTAGAAATGTCAATTTAACTCTCTCATTTAAGTTAAATGTTTTCGGTTCTGATGTGATGAGTGTGATGCTGTATGATGATGTTTTGATGTGTTGGAATGTGTGAAAATATCATGTGATGATGTAGAAGCGAACCTATGCATGATAGGTAAGAAACTAGCTAACTAGAAATACCGTAAAGCTAGAATTTAACATAGTTTTGACCCATTTGTTTATGGAACTAATCCAAACTGTTTTAATGGGGACATAATCAGATTTAGATTGTTTAGACATGAAAAACTTGGTATCATTTGGATTAGAATCGAATTCTAGCACCTACGGGGAAACTAGTAACTAGAAAATCGTAAAAATGCAAATGTAGAACTCTTAGAACATTTAATTTTCTAGATTCTGTCCAGCACCCTTACAACATGATAAACATGATTAATAATTAATCCTTAAGCATAGGAATGCCTCAAGATTGATTTAGATTTAATATATAGCGCCTTCGGCGAAAACGGAACCGAGAAAGGGTCTAAAACGTAAGTTCTAGAACCCCGTGAACACAAGTTAGAGAATTTGTCCTATGCTTTTCAGATTTAAGTATGAACATGAGGATTAGGAATGATGATTAAATATGAGCCCTTAGGTGCATAAAGATATGAGCGACGGATGTAGAGAACTATATCTCAAGATTAAGACCCGTAAGGGTCAAAGCATAAGCTACCGTAAGGGTAAGCGTTTAGATGTTTTATGATGATGCATGAAGTATGCTAATGATGATGATGTCATTCATATGAGGAATTTATGAGACTATATGTTTATGTGGCATAAAGCAAATTTGGAAGGAAATTCGGTGTAATGACCGTTGTGCCGCCGAATTTCCAACAAATTTGGGGACTTAAAGAGATTTTGAAAATTAAGGTACTAAGATGGGTTCTAGGATGACACCGGTTCGGCCGAGCACCCCTAAGAGTTTTGCCCCCTAACCCGTACTCAGATAGTCGGGATTTATGATTTATGATACGCTTATCGTTAAGTGGTAAGTAAGAACTAGTGACGACTAGTTAAGGTATGAGCTCGTAACCTAGATGTATGACACGTTCTGGGTGACACCGGTTCGGCCGAGCACCCCCAGTTCGATTGTCTTTTAGGGTGGCCCATGAGGAAGAGAAGTTTCATGATTATGATTATGTCACTAAGTTTTGTCCCATATGAATGTTACTACTACCACTTTATGCCACCAAGAATGATGATGCTTGATGTTATGTTTTATGTATGTGCATTAGATAGTGCCATGCATACATTTTCTATCATGTTGCATCCATGACATTGAGATCATCCTAAAATGAATGGACCTTGGCTAAAATATATTTTAAAGTTTAAAATGAACCTAATACATGCTCAGTCATTTTGTATAAATAAACCCAAGGTTCCTGAGGACGTAGATGATGACACCTAGGTAGTAGGAGGCCCTACTGAGATTCTTTAGCAAGATTCTCACTCCCTCTATCTCTTTCTTTCCGTCACGTCTTCAGATGGCGACGTTCGTGGTGTTCGTGGACACGCCGACATGGGAGGTGCACCATGACCCGGACCACGGGTCATTCCATTTTGTGGGTCGATGCACAGTTAGAGTATTCATGTTCATGGGTCGACCCTTCACTCCCCCTGTACATTCCCATCGTTTCTCCCCCGTTTCACCTTTTGGCGATGATCTGGTGTTCGAGCGCACGTCCCCTAGAGGAGAGGCTTCGTCGTACCCCATCATCCACGTCCGCCGCTCGAGACTACCCCCAGTATGTGCCCCGTTGCCCATCGTCTTTTTCGGAGACGGATCCTTCCGAGGATTCAGCAACCCAAGCACCCTCCGAGGGATCTTCCCCCTCCATACCTATGGACTTTGGAGAGGATAGCGAGCCCACCGTGACTCAGCCGAGGCGTGCACGACGACCGGAGATGCGGCCATACCCCGGGGCTCACACTCGATCCCCGCTCCGCCTCTTCACGCCCGAGGAGCTCGCTTGATTCCGGATATCCGCCTCAATCACGAGATAGTCGCCCGATGAGAGGCCGTGGATGGCCCGAGATAGAGCACACACCACTTAGATGGGGATAAACCTTCTTTTGTTTAGAGGTTTCCCATTAGATGCACTCGGGTAGGGGAGTAGATTATGTTCATGTTTTATGTTGTATTTTCTTTTATGCATTTCCCCTGTACTAAACTAAGTCCCACACTTATAAGTGGGCAAATTATATATATATGAGATGATCTTCAGTGTTACTCATGGTGTGTGTAACACCCCGATTTTTCTGTCCGAGGGAAATGACCAAAATGCCCCTGAGGTCATTTCCTGACCCGAACTCGAGGGTAACCAACTCGGTCATCCTCGAAGGGTCAACTCAATGTTTGAAGGGGATTGAATGGCCTTTGAATGCTTTCGGAAGCGAAAATTTCGTTTTCCGCAGTTTCGGGTCAAAATGACCAAAATACCCCTATAGCGTTTTTACGCGGGTAAAGGTGCCGTTTGAGCCCGGAACTTTCCCCAGAGGTTTAAAAACATGATTTCATGTGTCTAGAGGTATCTGTTCAAGTCCCGGTGGTCCCGGGCAGTTTTAGTGCAAAATTACGATTTTGCCCCTGGAATAGTGTTTTTAAGCTTAATGACGTAATTAAGCAAACCTAAGCAATATTAGGCTCTAAACGAAGATTAATTTATTTCCCTAATTAATCTAGAGTCAAAATAATTTATTAAAGTTAATTAGAACCTAAAATTGCTTAGATTAAACTTAAATCCCTTTTTAGAACTCAAGATTCCTAGTCTTGGAATCATGAATAGTGTTTTCTCTCCAATTCCTTAAATCAAGGAAATGTGTCTAGAGTTGTTTAAACTCTAAATTGAGGATTTAACTCTCTAATGGTGCAAGACCACTCCTTAATTATGTCTAGACTACCTTAATTACCCATTTACCTTACCTAAACACCTTCTTACAAATTCCTAATCTTAAGCATAATCAAAGATACACCTAAACACAACTCTAAACCACAATTAAAATGCAAACTAATCCTCCCCATGGGCTGATGCATTTTCGGCCACATGCTCCCCATTTGACACATATTAAATTGTTTTCTCACTCAAAGAGCCATGCTTGAGCCATACCTTGAGCCATACCTCACCATGCTTTGAACCATACCTCACCATACCTCAAGAACACATTATCTCACCTCATGGAACTCATGGAGAGCCTCCAATCTGCACCCTCATGGCCGAAACCTTCTCCTCCATGAGCTCCCTCCATTTGTTTCATTTCTCTATAAATAGAATGCCTTGAGGAGCTTGCACCACTTTTAGATCATTTGCTAAGTTTAGGAAACACTCAAAGCTTTCTTTTTCTCTCAAAGTTTTTGTGTTCTTCAAGTTCTTGGAGTTCTTCAAGTTCTTCATCATCTTCATCTTCTTCTTCCATCTTCAAGTTCATCACACCAAGTAGGGATTTTCTTTCATGTGTTCTTTCTTTAAAGTTCTTGTTCTAAGCTTAAAGTTCATAGTTTCTCTTGATTCTTTTTAGAACTTCTTTTTCTTCCCTTTACCTTTTCATTTTCGGCCATGGGCCTTGGAGAACAAAGGAATGAGAGCTTGATGATGAGAGTTTCATGATGATGTTCATCACTTGAAACAAACTCTAGAGCTTGATTTTTGTTCTTGAGCAAAAGTGTTTCTAGATTTTTCCTTTCTTGAACTTTTGAGAACCTTAACTTTGATGTTGTTTCAAAATGGTTCTAATGACTCAATGATGAGGTCTCATGATGTTGGAGTTTGTATATCACCAAGATCATGGATTCTAGAGTTTCAAACATTTCTTTTCTTTCCTTGAAGTTTCGGCCATTACCTTTTCCTTTTCATGCTAGATGTTTGATTTTTAAATATGTTATGTTGAGTTCTAAGAACTCTAGACTTTTACCTTGTCTTGGTTTGATGAGTTTGGGTTGAGGTTTAAGTTCCTTTAAAGTCTTGTTAAGAGCTCTAGAAAGATAAAATGAACTTGCATAATTTATTTTATGCTTGCATTCATATTTACATTCTTGCTATGCATCTTTACTTTCAAGCCATCACCTAAGAACATAAAGATTAAAATGGAACTTGTATCATCACTTAACTTAATTCTCAAAGCCTTTCTATTTCGGCCTTAAAGTCGATTGTTGTTGGGCCTAGAGCACTAAAATAAAGAATTGAACTTGCATTATCACCTAATTAATTTCTCGAATGCCTATCTATTTCGGCCTTAAAGTCGATTGTTGTTGGGCCAAGAGCACTAAAATAAAGAATTGAATCTTGCATCTTTACTTTCAAGCTTGCACGTTTAAGATTATGCTTAGCATATTTACTTTCAAGTTTACATCGTTTAAATTATGCCTTGCATATTTAATTTCAAGACATCACTTTACCTTGAAAGCAAGATTAAAAATGAAGAGCATGAGCACGTTTAGTTTATGTCGTAACTTAAGAACCTAGAGCTCAAAGACTTGCCCATTTCATTCCAAGTTAAAGTTCAATGCAAACCACACTTTGAATGTCGTTTTTCGCCAAGTAGTGAAGATGGACTTGCAATGAGTTTTCATCTAGCTACTAGGACCAATAGCCTATGTTTTGAGTTTTCCTTAAAGTTTGACAATTCTTTATAAGGTTATGTCGTTATAAGTTGTGATTCCAATCTCTTTTAGGGGATGGAATATGTTTTGGTCAGTGACCTAAGGCTTCACCTAGCCTCTTGATGAATTAAAATGTTTTGCAAAGAGTTTTAGAAATTCTAGATTGATTCCAAGAGAAACTAGTTAACTTATGTACCTAGAAATGTCAATTTAATTCTCTTATTGAGGCAAGATGTTTTCGGCTCTGATGTGATGAATGTGATGCTGTATGATGATGTTTTAATGTGTTGGAATGTGTGAAAATATCATGTGATGATGTAGAAGCAAACCTATGCATGATAGGTAAGAAACTAGCTAACTAGAAATACCGTAAAGCTAGAATTTAACATAGTTTTGACCCATTTGTTTATGGAACCAATCCAAACTGTTTTAATGGGAACATAATCAGATTTAGATTGTTTAGACATGAAAAACTTGGTATCATTTGAGTTAGAATCGAATTCTAGCACCTATGGGGAAACTAGTAACTAGAAAACCGTAAAAATGCAAATGTAGAACTCTTAGAACATTTAATTTTCTGGAATCTGTCCAGCACCCTTACAACATGATAAACATGATTAATAATTAGTCCTTAAGCATAGGAATGTCTCATAATTGATTTAGATTTAATGTATATAGCCTCAAAGTAAGACGGAACCGAGAAAGGATCTAAAGCGTAAGTTCTAGAACCAGTAAAAACAAGTTAGAGACTCAGTCCTATGCTATTCAGATTTAAGTATGAACATGAGAATGAAGAATGATGTTTAATATGAGCCTTAGGGGCATAAAAATATGAGCGACGGATATTAGAGAGCTATATCTCAAGATTAAGACCCGTAAGGGTCAAAGCATAAGCTACCGTGAGGGTAAGCGTTTGAATGATGTATGATGATGCATGAAGTATGCTAATGATGATGATGTTATTCATATGAGGAATTTATGAGGTTATATGTTTATGTGGCATAAAGCAAATTTGGAAGGAAATTCAGTGTAATGACCGTTTTGGCCGCCGAATTTCCGACAAATTTGGAAGGAAACTCGGTGTAATGACCGTTTTGGCCGGCGAATTTCTGGCAAATTTGGGGACTTAAAGAGATTTTGAAAATTAAGGTACTAAGATGGGTTCTAGGATGACACCGGTTCGGCCGAGCACCTCCATAGAACTCATGTGACATCGGTACCATTTTATACTCTTAGGTGACACCGGTTGACCGAGTACCCCTAAGAGATTTGCCCCCTAACCCGTACTCAGATAGTGGGGATTTATGATACGCTTATCGTTAAGTGGTAAGTAAGAACTAGTGACGACTAGTTAAGGTATGAGCTCATAACCTAGATGTATGACACGCTCGGTGACACCGGTTCGGCCGAGCACCCCCGATTCGATTGTCTTTTAGGGTGGCCCATGAGGAAGAAAAGTTCATGATTATGATTATGTCACTAAGTTTTGTCCCATATGAATGTTACTATTGCCACTTTATGCCACCAACGATGATGATACTTGATGTTATGCTTTACGTATGTGCATTAGGTAGTGCCATGCATACATTTTCCATTATGTTGCATTCATGACATTAAGATCATCCTAAAATGAACGGACCTTGGCTAAAGTATATTTTTGAAGTTTAAAATGAACTAAATGCATGTTCAGTCATTTCATATAATTAAACCCAAGGTTCCTGAGGACGTAGATGATGACACCTAGGTAGTAGGAGGCCCTCCTGAGATTCTTTAGTAAGATTCTCACTCCCTCTATCTCTTTCTTTACGTCACGTCTTGAGATGGCGACGTTAAGTAGCATTCATGGACACCCCGACATGGGAGGTGCACTATGACCCGACTCACGGGTCATACCATTTTGAGGGCGTGCACGGTGCGGATTTTCATGTTTGTAGGACGCCTTCGCTCATCCGTGCACACCCATCACTTCTCCCCGATCGCACCCTATGGCGGCGATTTAGCGGGTTTTGAGCGTCTTGGCGACGCATGACGAAGAGTACTCGTGAGGCACACCGCCTTAGCCATGCGAGATTATCCCGACTATGTGCCCGGACCTATTTCACGGAGACCGACCCATCCGAGGACCCGCCTACCCATCCGTATAGCGAGGACTCGCCCTCTCCACTACGAGATAAGGGAGGGCGGTGAGGATACCGTGACTCACCACGGCCACGCGACGACCGGAGATGCGACCATACCGTGGGGTCACCCTCGATCCCCATTCCGCCTCTTCACGTCCGAGGAGCTCGCCGCTTTCCGGATATCCGCCTCGTTCGCGAGATGGACGCCTTGATGGAGGTGACGATCGTCCGATGGAGTACCGGTTAGAGCACACACACCACTTAGATGGGGATAAACCTTCTTTTGTTTAGAGGTTATCCTATTAGATGCACTCGGGTAGGGAGTAGATTATGTTTATGTTTTAGGTTGTATTTCCTTGTCTTGAATTAAGTCCCACACTTATAAGTGGGCAAGTTATATATATATGAGATTATATTCAGTGATGTTCATGATGTGCCTTATGTTATGATGATTGTGAGACGATTGTTTTACTGCATGGTTTACCGCTTATCGCATCACGCGCTCTCACTTTTATATCAAAAAAAAATTTCCGTATTTTCCGCTAAGTAATTCAAAGCTAAATGAGAACTATGAAGTAAATGGACTAATGATTAACCTAAATATGTTCTAGAGTATTGGGTTAAAAATTAGGATGTTACATTATGGTATCGAGCGATTCGATTCTCATGGAGCCTGAGGATTGGGTGACTATGCTTTCTAAAGCGTGAGTACGATAGCTAGGTCATGCGTAGAGCTTAACTAGAGATAAGCTATAGGGTAGAAGTTCATGACCCTTGTCTACTTGCGTGTGCCATGGTAACTAGCTCATTTTACATGGAATATTGAGCCCGATCACCTCGGTGTTTATTGTCTCATGTGTTTAGGGACCAATGGCACCAAGGAGACAACCTAGGACCCCGACCGAGGGAGACCAAAGCGATGCCATCGCTGCCTTTGTTCGTGACATGGCTAGAGCCATGGAACGAATGTTCGAGAGGATGAACCAACAAGGGGACACCGGACGTGCTCCCTCATGCTTTGAAATGGTCGAGCAAGCGAGGTTTGGTGAGTTTCGCAAGGCGAACCCACCAACCTTCCGAGGAGCCATGGACCCCGACAAAGGCGATGAGTGGATCAAAAACATGGAGAAGATCTACTGCGTGGTGGCTTGCTCGAGGAGCAAAAGGTCACCTTCGCCGCTTATATGATGGAGTCGGATGCCGAGTTACGGTGGCGGCACCAAGATCGCTAGAAGCTTCGCATCGCTGCCAATCGGGAGCTATTCAAGACCTACTTCTATGAGAAGTACTTCCTGAGTCCGTGAGGAACGCGAAAGATATTGAGTTCATGCAATCGACTCAAGGAGGGTCTCATCACGCCCAAAGACACGCGAAATTCGAGGAGCTTAAGTTCTCTAGGGTGTTTCAAGGAAACCCCGACGAGGTGGGGAAGTGCCTCAAGTATGAGGCCGGACTAACGGCAGAGCTCAACTATCTTCCTTAAGCGCACATGGAGATTAGGGACTTTCCAACCCTAGTCAATAAGTGCCGGATCATGGAAGAGGGACAGAAGAAAATCAATGCTGCAAGGGCAGCACGAAACAAGGGGCTAGCACCTCAAGCCCCAAAATTCAAGCCCCAATATCCAAACCAAGCCGAAATCACTATAATCCCTACCAAACCAACCATTCAGACCACAACAACAACAAAGAACCCCTTCCACCAACAACCCAAGCGACCATACCGACCACAATTCCGTAACAACAACAACAACCGCAACAACCACAATAATAACCGACAAGGAGGGTCGGGCGGCCCCCGAAACAACCAAGGAGGGTCAAGTGGGACTAAGAACAGGACGCCTCAAGGGACGCCCGCCCAAGCTATCCCAGTAGTGCTATGTCCCAAGTGCGCGGGAAGGATCATGGCAACCGTCCCGCTTAGCGGGCGTAATATCTGCTCGATGCGAAAGCCTGGCCACTACGCCCGAATCGCACTAATGGGAGGCCGACAAGCCGAATTCCGGCCGCAACACCAAGGGAGGGTCTTCACCCTTAATGTAGCCCAGGCGGACACATCCAACGGTCTCATAGAAGGTAAGTGCGAAATAGATGGTAGAACCTTAACTGTGCTATATGACTCTGGTGCAACACATTCTTTTATTTCATATGCCAGTGTCGAGGCTCTAAATTTGAAAACTTCCAAACTTCCTTTTGATCTTATTGTCTCTACACCCACAAATCATCCTGTGAATACTTGTTATTGTTGCCTAAATTGTCACCTCACCACAGAAAATAGATCATATGTTGTGGATTTAATTTGTTTACCCATGAAAGGTATAGGAATAGTTCTTGGCATGGATTGGCTTCACGCCAACCGTGTATTGTTAGACTGTGACACCAAAACAGTCGTCTTTCCTTCTCCCCCTAGTGAAATAAGTCAACCTTTGAAACTCTATCTCAATGCCGTAGAGGTCCACTGTAGTGGGAAAAAGACTAAGGGATATGTTCTCCTAGCCGCTAGCGAGGTACACTTTGAGCAGAATTTAGAGAATATACCTATAGTGAGAAACTATCCAGGTGTTTCCTAAGATATACCCGAGTTCCCTCCCGAGCGAAGTGGAGTTCTCCATTGAGTTGGTTCCTGGAGCGGGACCAATCTCCATCGCCCCCTATAGAATGTCACCCCTAGAACTAGCCGAGCTTAAACCCCAACTTGAGGAACTTTTAGAGAAAAGCTTCATAAGACCTAGTGCTTCACCATGGGGAGCCACGGTCTTGTTTTTGAAAAAGAAGGACGGGAGTATGAGGTTGTGCATAGATTATAGGCAATTAAATCGTGACAGTGAAAACAAATACCCTTTGCCTAGGATTGATGATCTCATGGACCAATTGAGAGGAGCGGTAGTGTTTTCCAAGATCAACCTAAGGTCGGGATACCACCAAATTAGAGTGAGAGATCAAGATATACCAAAGACCGCCTTTAGAACTCGGTATGGACACTTTGAGTTCGCGGTGATGTCTTTGGGTTGACAAATGCTCCTGCAGATTTATGGATTACATGAATAGGATCTTTAGACCCTATTTAGATCAATTCGTGGTCGCTTTTATAGATGATATACTCATCTATTCAAGACCCACGAGGAGCATGAGCGTCATTTAAGGATAGTTTTGGAGATTTTGAAGGAGAAAAGCTATATGCAAAACTCTCTAAGTGTGAATTTTGGTTGGAGGAGGTCAAGTTTTTACGCCACGTTCTGTCAAAAGGAGGTATAGCCGTTGATCGTAGTAACGTAGAAGCCGTAATGAATTGGGTTAGGCCAACCACCGTAAATGTAAATACTGAGCTTTTGGGTTTAGCAAGGCTACTACCGTAGGTTTATCAAAGGATTTTCCAGCTAGCCCTACCCTTGACCAAGCTCACTAGGAAGAATGCCCCGTTTGAGTGGGGGCCCGAATGTGAGAAGAGTTTCCAAGAGCTTAAGGAAAGGTTAACCACGACCCCAGTCTTAGTCTTACCTAGCCCCAATGTACCCTTCGAGGTATATTGTGATGCTTCGGGCAAAGGACTAGGGTGTGTGTTGATGCAAAATAGGCAAGTGGTAGCCTATGCATCCCGACAACTCAAGCCTCACGAGGCTAACTACCCCACCCATGACCTAGAGTTAGCTGCCGTAGTGTTTGCCTTAAAGATGTGGAGACACCATTTGTATGGTGTAAGGTTTGAGGTTTTCTCCGATCATAAGAGTCTCAAGTACCTCTTTGATCAAAAGGAGTTAAATATGAGGCAAAGAAGGTGGATGGAATTCCTCAAGGACTACGATTTCGGTTTAAGTTACCACGCCGGCAAGGCTAATGTAGTCGCCGATGCCTTGAGACGAAAGTCGTTACAACTGACGCACATGAAGAATAAAGAAGTTTAGTTGATAGAGAAGTTTAGGGATATGAATCTAGGGATGTCAGTGATCAGATAAAGGAATAAAAATGTGCTATCTTAGTGTGACAAGTGGATTTAAGCAGAGAATCATGTTAGCACAACGAGAGAATGAGGAGTTCGAAGAGATCATAGATGCCGTTAAAGTGGGGAAAGTTAAAAGGTTTCGAAAGAGGTGAGGATTGGATATGGAGATTTGAGGGAAGGATCTGCGTACCCCAAGATGGTGACCTCCGAGAGAAGATCTTGGAGGAGGCTCACAAAAGCTATTTCACCATTCATCCCGGTGTTACCAAGATGTACCAAGACTTGAAGAAGATGTTTTGGTGGCCCGGAATGAAAAAGGATGTAGTCGTCTGGGTTAGTAAGTGCTTGGTATGTGAGAAAGTGAAAATCGAGCACCAAAACCTTCAGGTTTGTTGCAACCCCGCCAATCCCGAATGGAAGTGGGAATGCATATCTATGGATTTCGTGACGATTGCCTAAGACGCTTAAGCTGGCCATGATGCTATATGGGTGATAGTGGATCGACTAACCAAGTCGGCACACTTTCTACCTATTAGAGTAACGTACTCTTTAGATAAATTGGCTCACTTATACATCCAAGAGATCGTAAGATTGCATGGAGTACCGTCGTCGTTAATCTCGGGTAGAGATCCGCGGTTTACGTCGCGTTTGGGGAGCCTTCCAAAAGGCGTTTGGTTCAAAGCTATGCTTGAGCACCGCTACCACCCACAAGCAGACGGACAATCTGAAAGGACGATCCAAACCCTAGAGGATATGCTAAGAGCTTGTGTGTTAGACCAAAGGGGAAGTTGGGATAGGTACTTGCCTTTGATCGAGTTTGCGTATAACAATAGTTATCACGCAAGCATCGGTATGGCACCGTACGAGGCATTGTATGGAAGGAAGTGCCAATCACCTTTGTGTTGGTACGAGCCTGGGAGCAAAGTGTCTTAGGACCCGATGTAGTGAGGGAAACAACGGAACAAATCAAGAGGATCCGGGATAGGATGCTCACTGCTCAAAGTAGACAAAAGAGCTATGCGGACAAGCGGCGCAAGCCCTTGGAGTTCGAGGAGGGAGAACATGTGTTCCTTAGGATTACCCCACTACCGGCATAGGAAGAGCCATGAAAGTCAAAAAGTTGAGCCCCGATTCCTTGGTCCCTTCCAAATTCTTCAAAGGATAGAACAGTTGCCTACAAAATAGCCTTACCCCTAATCTTTCTAATCTTCATGACGTCTTTCACGCCTCTCGATTAAGGAAGTATGAGTCCGACCCTAGCCACGCTTTAGAGCGAGCATGTTCGGTTAAGGGACGACCTAACTTTCAATCTTCCCTCTACGAATCGTGGACCGCGGAGTCAAGCAGCTGAGGAACAAGTCTGGTCCATTGGTAAAGGTAGCATGGGGACGCGACAAATCCGAAGAGTTTACATGGGAGCTAGAGTCAGAAATGCAAGACAAGTATCCCGAGCTTTTCTAAGGTAACGAATTTCGAGGGCGAAATTCTTTTAAGGAGGGAGTAATGTAACACCCCGATTTTCGTCCGAGGGAAATGACCAAAATGCCCCTGAGGTCATTTCCTGACCCAAACTCGAGGGTAACCAACTCGGTCATCCTCGAAGGGTCAACTCAATGTTTGAAGGGGATTGAATGGCCTTTGAATGCTTTCGGAAGTTTAAAATTTCGCTTTCATAGCTTCGGTCAAAATGACCAATATACCCCTATAGCGTTTTTACGCGGGTAAAGGTGCCGTTTGAGCCCGGAACTTTCCCCAGAGGTTTAAAGACATGATTTCATGTGTCTAGAGGTATCTGTTCAAGTCCCGGTGGTCCCGGGCAGTTTTAGTGCAAAATTACGATTTTGCCCCTGGAATAGTGTTTTTAAGCTTAATGACGTAATTAAGCAAACCTAAGCAATATTAGGCTCTAAACGAAGATTAATTTATTTCCCTAATTAATCTAGAGTCAAAATAATTTATTAAAGTTAATTAGAACCTAAAATTGCTTAGATTAAACTTAAATCCCTTTTTAGAACTCAAGATTCCTAGTCTTGGAATCATGAATAGTGTTTTCTCTCTCCAATTCCTTAAATCAAGGAAATGTGTCTAGAGTTGTTTAAACTCTAAATTGAGGATTTAACTCTCTAATGGTGCAAGACCACTCCTTAATTATGTCTAGACTACCTTAATTACCCATTTACCTTACCTAAACACCTTCTTACAAATTCCTAATCTTAAGCATAATCAAAGATACACCTAAACACAACTCTAAACCACAATTAAAATGCAAACTAATCCTCCCCATGGGCTGATGCATTTTTCGCCACATGCTCCCCATTTGACACATATTAAATTGTTTTCTCACTCAAAGAGCCATGCTTGAGCCATACCTTGAGCCATACCTCACCATGCTTTGAACCATACCTCACCATACCTCAAGAACACATTATCTCACCTCATGGAACTCATGGAGAGCCTCCAATCTGCACCCTCATGGCTTCGAAACCTTCTCCTCCATGAGCTCCCTCCATTTGTTTCATTTCTCTATAAATAGAATGCCTTGAGGAGCTTGCACCACTTTTAGATCATTTGCTAAGTTTAGGAAACACTCAAAGCTTTCTTTTCTCTCAAAGTTTTTGTGTTCTTCAAGTTCTTGGAGTTCTTCAAGTTCTTCATCATCTTCATCTTCTTCTTCCATCTTCAAGTTCATCACACCAAGTAGGGATTTTCTTTCATGTGTTCTTTCTTTAAAGTTCTTGTTCTAAGCTTAAAGTTCATAGTTTCTCTTGATTCTTTTAGAACTTCTTTTTCTTCCCTTTACCTTTTTCATTTTCGGCCATGGGCCTTGGAGAACAAAGGAATGAGAGCTTGATGATGAGAGTTTCATGATGATGTTCATCACTTGAAACAAACTCTAGAGCTTGATTTTTGTTCTTGAGCAAAAGTGTTTCTAGATTTTTCCTTTCTTGAACTTTTGAGAACCTTAACTTTGATGTTGTTTCAAAATGGTTCTAATGACTCAATGATGAGGTCTCATGATGTTGGAGTTTGTATATCACCAAGATCATGGATTCTAGAGTTTCAAACATTTCTTTTCTTTCCTTGAAGTTTCGGCCATTACCTTTTCCTTTTCATGCTAGATGTTTGATTTTTAAATATGTTATGTTGAGTTCTAAGAACTCTAGACTTTTACCTTGTCTTGGTTTGATGAGTTTGGGTTGAGGTTTAAGTTCCTTTAAAGTCTTGTTAAGAGCTCTAGAAAGATAAAATGAACTTGCATAATTTATTTTATGCTTGCATTCATATTTACATTCTTGCTATGCATCTTTACTTTCAAGCCATCACCTAAGAACATAAAGATTAAAATGGAACTTGTATCATCACTTAACTTAATTCTCAAAGCCTTTCTATTTCGGCCTTAAAGTCGATTGTTGTTGGGCCTAGAGCACTAAAATAAAGAATTGAACTTGCATTATCACCTAATTAATTTCTCGAATGCCTATCTATTTCGGCCTTAAAGTCGATTGTTGTTGGGCCAAGAGCACTAAAATAAAGAATTGAATCTTGCATCTTTACTTTCAAGCTTGCATCGTTTAAGATTATGCTTCAGATATTTACTTTCAAGTTTACTCGCTTAAATTATCCCTTGCATATTTAACTTCAAGAGATCACTTTACCTTGAAAGCAAGATTAAAAATGAAGAGCATGAGCACGTTTAGTTTATGTCATAACTTAAGAACCTAGAGCTCAAAGACTTGCCCATTTCATTCCAAGTTAAAGTTCAATGCAAACCACACTTTGAATGCACGCTTTTGCCAAGTAGTGAAGATGGACTTGCAATGAGTTTTCATCTAGCTACTAGGACCAATAGCCTATGTTTTGAGTTTTCCTTAAAGTTTGACAATTCTTTATAAGGTTATGTCGTTATAAGTTGTGATTCCATTCTCGTTTGGGGGATGGAATATGTTTTGGTCAGTGACCTAAGGCTTCACCTAGCCTCTTGATGAATTAAAATGTTTTGCAAAGAGTTTTAGAAATTCTAGATTGATTCCAAGAGAAACTAGTTAACTTATGTACCTAGAAATGTCAATTTAATTCTCTTATTGAGGCAAGATGTTTTCGGCTCTGATGTGATGAATGTGATGCTGTATGATGATGTTTTAATGTGTTGGAATGTGTGAAAATATCATGTGATGATGTAGAAGCAAACCTATGCATGATAGGTAAGAAACTAGCTAACTAGAAATACCGTAAAGCTAGAATTTAACATAGTTTTGACCCATTTGTTTATGGAACCAATCCAAACTGTTTTAATGGGAACATAATCAGATTTAGATTGTTTAGACATGAAAAACTTGGTATCATTTGAGTTAGAATCGAATTCTAGCACCTATGGGGAAACTAGTAACTAGAAAACCGTAAAAATGCAAATGTAGAACTCTTAGAACATTTAATTTTCTGGAATCTGTCCAGCACCCTTACAACATGATAAACATGATTAATAATTAGTCCTTAAGCATAGGAATGTCTCATAATTGATTTAGATTTAATGTATAGCGCCTCAAAGTAAGACGGAATCGAGAAAGGATCTAAAACGTAAGTTCTAGAACCCCGTAAAAACAAGTTAGAGACTCAGTCCTATGCTATTCAGATTTAAGTATGAACATGAGAATGAAGAATGATGTTTAATATGAGCCTTAGGGGCATAAAAATATGAGCGACGGATATTAGAGAGCTATATCTCAAGATTAAGACCCGTAGGGTCAAAGCATAAGCTACCGTGAGGGTAAGCGTTTGAATGATGTATGATGATGCATGAAGTATGCTAATGATGATGATGTTATTCATATGAGGAATTTATGAGGTTATATGTTTATGTGGCATAAAGCAAATTTGGAAGGAAATTCGTGTAATGACCGTTTTGGCCGAATTTCCGACAAATTTGGAAGGAAACTTCGGTGTAATGACCGTTTTGGCCGCCGAATTTCTGGCAAATTTGGGGACTTAAAGAGATTTTGAAAATTAAGGTACTAAGATGGGTTCTAGGATGACACGGCTTCGGCCGAGCACCTCCATAGAACTCATGTGACATCGGTACCATTTTATACTCTTAGGTGACACCGGTTCGGCCGAGCACCCCTAAGAGATTTGCCCCCTAACCCGTACTCAGATAGTCGGGATTTATGATACGCTTATCGTTAAGTGGTAAGTAAGAACTAGTGACGACTAGTTAAGGTATGAGCTCATAACCTAGATGTATGACACGTTCTGGGTGACACCGGTTTGGCCGAGCACCCCCAGTTCGATTGTCTTTTAGGGTGGCCCATGAGGAAGAAAAGTTCATGATTATGATTATGTCACTAAGTTTTGTCCCATATGAATGTTACTATTGCCACTTTATGCCACCAACGATGATGATACTTGATGTTATGCTTTACGTATGTGCATTAGGTAGTGCCATGCATACATTTTCCATTATGTTGCATTCATGACATTAAGATCATCCTAAAATGAACGGACCTTGGCTAAAGTATATTTTTGAAGTTTAAAATGAACTAAATGCATGTTCAGTCATTTCATATAATTAAACCCAAGGTTCCTGAGGACGTAGATGATGACACCTAGGTAGTAGGAGGCCCTACTGAGATTCTTTAGTAAGATTCTCACTCCCTCTATCTCTTTCTTTCCGTCACGTCTTCAGATGGCGACGTCAAGTAGCATTCATGGACACCCCGACATGGGAGGTGCACTATGACCCACTCACGGGTCATACCATTTTGAGGGCAAGGCGGTGCGGATTTTCATGTTTGTAGGACGCCCCTTCGCTCATCCCGTGCACACCCATCACTTCTCCCCGACTGCACCCTATGGCGACGACGAGCGGGTTTTTGAGCGTGCGCGTACGCATGACGAGAGAGTACTCAGAGGGCACACCACGCCTTAGCCATGCGAGATTATCCCGACTATGTGCCCCGGACCTATTTCACGGAGACCGACCCATCCGAGGACCCGCCTACCCATCCGTATAGCGAGGACTCTGCCCCCTCTCCACTACAGATAAGGGAGGGCAGTGAGGATACCGTGACTCAGCCACGGCTTACGCGACGACCGGAGATGCGACCATACCGTGGGGGTCACCCTCGATCCCCATTCCGCCTCTTCACGTCCGAGGAGCTCGCCCAGTTTCCCGGATATCTGCCTCGTTCGCGAGATGGACGCCAGTAGGAGGTGACGATCGTCCGATGGAGTACCCGGTTAGAGCACACACACCACTTAGATGGGGATAAACCTTCTTTGTTTAGAGGTTATCCTATTAGATGCACTCGGGTAGGGGAGTAGATTATGTTTATGTTTTAGGTTGTATTTCCCTTGTACTGAATTAAGTCCCACACTTATAAGTGGGCAAGTTATATATATATGAGATTATATTCAGTGATGTTCATGATGTGCCTTATGTTATGATGATTGTGAGACGATTGTTTTACTTTGCATGGTTTACCGCTTATCGCATCACGCGGCTCTCACTTTTATTTCAAAAAAATTTCCCGTATTTTCCGCTAAGTAATTCAAAGCTAAATGAGAACTATGAAGTAACAGACTAATGATTAACCTAAATATGTTCTAGAGTATTGGGTTAAAAATTAGGATGTTACAGTGTGCCTTATGTTATGATGTTGTGAGACATTTGTTTACCATACATGGTTTACCGCTTATCGCATCACGCGGCTCTCACTTTGTTTTTCAAAAAAAAATTTACCCGTATTTTCCGCTAAGTAATTCAAAGTTAGATGAGGACTATGAAGTAACAGACTAATGATTAACCTAATTATGTTCTAGAGTATTGGGTTAAAAATTAGGATGTTACACCATGCCTTGAACCATACCTTGGAGAAGATATTTTCTCTTCCCCATGGCTGTAAATGGCTGAAGCTTTCCTCCCCATTTACACCTCTCATTTTGTTTCATTTCTCTATAAATAGCATGCTTGGGTAAACTTGCATCACTTTGGGTTCATTTGCTACGTGTAAGTCTTCAAAGAGCACTCTAAAGTTTTCTTTTTCCTTCAAAGTTCAAGTGTCCAAGTTCTTCAACTTCTTCATCCTCTTCACTCATCTCAACCTCCAATTACTTGGTAGGGATTTTCTTTCAAGTGCTCCTTTCATTTAAGTTCTTAATCTAGTTATGTGTTTTATGGTTTCTCTTGAATCTTTTTGGCACTTCTTTTCTTCTTCTCTTCCTTCTTCATTTTCAACCATAAGCCTTTGAAAACAAAGGAATGAGAGCTTGATGATGAGACTTTCATGATGATATTCATCACTTGAACAACCTCTAAAGCTTGATCTTTGTTCGTAAGCAAAAGGTGTTTTTAGTTTCTTTCTTTCTTGAACCTTGAGATTCTTAACTTTGATGTTGATTTAAAATGAGTTAGTGAGCTCAGTGATGAGGACTCATGATGTTGGTGTTAATACATCATCAAGATCATGGTCTTTAGGGTTTCAAAATGGATCTTTTCTTGCTTATGATTTTGGTTCCTTCCTTTTTCTTTCCTTAAGATTTCAGTTTCTTTCCTTTTCTTTCCTTCATGATTTCAGCCAACCAACTTGGGTGGTCCAACATGATAGCTTGATCATGAGAGTTCTAGATGGAGACTTTATGTTCACCACAATGAAACCTCTAAAGCTTGAGTTTTCATAAAAATGTTATATAGCTCACTTGTGGTTTAATTCTTTAGAAATGTTATCTTGAGTTCTAAGAACTCTAGACCTCACTTTATCTTGTCATGATGAATTTGGATTAAGGTTTAAGTTCCTCTAAAGTTTTGAATGAGCTCTAATAAGATATAAATGAACTTGCATATTTATTTTGAGGTTGCACTCATGTTTATATTCTTGCTTTGCATCTTTATTTTCAAGTCATCACCTAAGGACTCAAAGATTAAAACAAGACTTGCATTATCACCTAATTAATTCTCAAAGCCTTTCTATTTTGGCCTCAAAGTCGATTGTTGCTGGGCCTGGAGCACTAAAATAAAGAAATGAACTTGCATTACATATTTATTTCAAGTTTTGCATATTTACGTTCAAGCCTTGCATATTTACTTCAAGTCTTGCATATTTAAATTTCAAGCCTTACATATTTATTTCCAAGTTTTGCATATTTACTTTAAAGTTCTCACTTTACTTTGTAATGAAGAATAAAAATGAAGTGCATAGCATGTTTATATTTTGTCATCACTTAAAGACCTTAGAGCTCAAAGGCTTGCCCATTTCATCTCAAGTTAAAGTTTAATATGGAAGCATTCTTTGAATGTATAATTTCGGCCAAGTAATAATGATGAGCTTGGAATGAGTTCCATCTAGTTACAAGGGCCAACAACCAATGTTCTAGGATTTTCTTTAAGCTTGATGAGTTTTATAAAGTTATGACCAACAAGATTTATGATTTTAATCCTCTTCTAAAGAAGAATTAAATTGGTTACTGACCTAAGGTTGTTTTTATCCTCTTGATAAAATAAAATGATTTGCAAAGAGTTTTAGAAGTCCTAAAATGATTCCAAGGGGAACTAACAACTTATATGCTTTAGAAATGTCAAATTATGTGTCTTTTTGGACTTGAGCAGTTCAGTTCTGCCTTGATGTGTTTGTTGCTGTATGATGATGTTTTGATGTGTTAGAATGTGTGAAAATATATATGATAAGATAGGAACACTTCTATGCATATTAGGAGAGAAACTAGCTTCATAGAAAAATCGTAAAGTTGGAATTTAACGTGTGTTAAACCCCTGCAATCCTAATCAATGCCAAAACTGTTTTAGTATGATAACAATCAGTTTAGGATTTATTAATCATGAAAAATTTGGTTACATTTGAAGTAGGATTGAATTTTAGCACATATAGAGAAACTAGTAACTAGAAAACCGTAAAAGTGCAATCCTAGAACTCTTAGAACATTTAATTTCTGGATTCTGTCCAGCAACCTCATAATATGGCAAACATGGTTTATAATTAGTTCTTAGGTATAGGAATGCCTCATAATTCATTTAGATTTAATTTATAGCACCTTAGGCGAAGACGGAACCGAGAAAGGGTCTAAAACGTAAATTCTAGAACCCCGTAATCATAGATATATAACTCTGCCCTTGGAGTATCGTGCTGCCCAGATTTATTAAAGAACATAAATGATAGTAAGATTTGTTAGAAGAGAATCCTTAGGTGCATAAGAGGTTGATAGAGAATGATAGAATAATTACATCTCAAGTTTAAGGCCCGTAAGGGTCAAAGCATAAGATACCGTATGATCAAGAGCATAATAAGTTTCAATGTTACATGTGAATGTATGTTTTATTTGAAAATGATTATGTAAATGTATGGAATTATGATTGAGGATACATGTTCTATGTAACGCCCCGATTTTCTGTCTAAGTGGAAAATGACCAAAATGCCCCTGAGGTCATTTCCGGCCCGGAATTCGAGGATGGCCGACCCGGTAGTCCTCGAAGGGCCAACTCAATGTTTGAAGGGGATTGAATGACCCTTGAGTGGTTCCGGAGGCGAAAGTCTCATTTTCCGCAGTTTTGGGTCAAAATGACCAAAATACCCCTATAGCGTTTACGCGGGTAAAGGTGCCGTTTGAGCCCGAAACTTTCCCCAGAGGTTCAAAACCATGTTTTTACACGTTTTAAAACATTTGTTTGAGTCCCGGGCAGTTTTAGTGCAAAATTACGATTTTGCCCATAGAATAGTGTTTTTAAGCTTAACGATGTGATTAAGCAAACCTAAGCAATATTAGGCTCTAAACGAAGATTAATTAATTTCCATAATTAATCTAGAGTCAAAATAAATTATTAAAATTAATTAGAACCTAAGATTGCTTAGATTAGATTTAAATCTCTTTTCTAAAACTCAAAATTTCACTTTTGGAATCTTGAATAGTGTTTTCTCTCTCCAATTCCTTAAATCAAGGAATTGTGTCTAGAATTGTTTATACACTAAAATGAATTTATAACTCACTAATGATGCAAGAACACTCTTTAATTATGTCTTGACAACCCTAATTACCCATTTTCTCACCTAAACACTTTCTTACAAACTCCTAACCTTAATCCTAATCAAAGATACACCTAAACACAACTCTAAACCACAATTAAAATGCAAGAAACCCTCCCCCCATGGCTGATGCATTTCGGCCACCTCTCTCTCTTTTATCACACATGTTGAATTGTTTCTCACTCAAAGAACCATGCTTGAGGCCATACCTTGAACCATACCTCACCATGCCTCAAGACCACATTATCTCACCTCATGGAACTCATGGGCTCCCTCCATGCTGATGGCCGAAGCTCCTCTCCCTCCATGCATCCTTCATTTGTTTCATTTCTCTATAAATAGCTTGCTTAGGTGTAATTGCATGTTTATTTGGGTTCATTTGGCCGAAGCTTCATTTGTATCATTTTGGGTTCATTTGCAAAGTGTAAGTTTTTCAAAGAGCACTTCAAAGCTTCCTTTTTCTCTCAAGTTCAAGTCTTCAAGTTCTTCAAGTTCTTCATCCTCTTCTCTCATTCCAACCTCCTAATCACTAGGTAGGGATTTTCTTTCAAGAGTTCTTTCATTTAAAGTTCTTAATTCCTTTATGTGTTCTTAGTTTCTCTTGAATCCTTTCAAGAACTTCCTTTCTTTTTCTTCTCCTCCTTGTTTCGGCCATGAGCCCTTGGGAATCAAAGGAATGAGAGCTTGATTATGAGGTTCCATGATGATAATGTTCATCACTTCGATAATCTCTAAAGCTTGATCTTTGTTCTTAAGTTAAAGATGTTTTCTTTGTTCTTTCTTCTTGAACTTTGAAACCTCTCACCTTGATGATATTTTAAAATGGTCACATGAACTCCATGATGAGGACTCATGAGGTTGGTGTTAATGCATCATCAAGATCATGGTGTCTAGAGTTTCAAATGTTTCTTTTTCTTCTAAAAGGTTTTCGGTTCCTTTCCTTTTCTTCCTTCATATTTTCGGCCATATTGGCCAAGGGAGTTCACAATGGCTTGATGATGGGAGCTTCTAGATGATGACTATGTGTTCATCACAATGAGGCCTCTAGAGCTTGAGTTTTAATAAAAATGTTATTTATGTTTACATTCCAAGCAAAGAAACCTTGTGTTTTAAAGAACCCTTGAGGTTCACTCTTGTTTTTACTTTATCTTGTCATGATAAGTTTGGGTTGAGGTTTGAGATTCCTTTAAAGTCTTGTATGAGCTCTAATAAGACATAAAATGAACTAGCATTCATATTTAAATTCAAGCTTATGCATTGCATGTTTAATTTGAGCTTTGCACTCATATTTAATTTCCAAGCCATCACTTAAAAGATTAAAGGCTAAAGAATGGAGTGCATCTCATATTTATATTCTTGTCTAGCATATTTACCTTTCATCACTAAAGAACGTAAAGACTTAAAATGAGGTTTGCACTATCACCTAACTAAATCTCAAAGCCTTTCTATTTCGGCCTTAAAGTCAATTGTTGTTGGGCCTAGAGCATTAAAATAAAGAAATGAACTTGCATATTTATATTTCAAGCCTTGCATAATTATATTCCAAGTCTTGCATATTTAGTTGAAGCCTTGCATTTTTATATTCAAGTCTTGCACGTTTACTTTAAGCTCTCACTTTAATTTGTAATGAAGAATAAAAATGAAGGGCATAGCACGTTTAAATTATGTCATCACTAAAAAGATCTTAGAGCTCAAAGACTTGCCCATTCTATCTCAAGTTAAAGTTTAATGAGGGAGCATTCTTTGAATGCATAATTTCGGCCTTGTAGTGATGATGAACTTGGAATAAGTTTCATCTAACTTCAAGGACCAATATGTCAAGTTTTAAGAATCCTTTTAAATCTCATGAATTTGTTTGAGTTCAAGACCAACAAGGTTCTAAGAATTCAACTCTGTTGAAGGAGGGATTAAGTGGTCACTGACCTAAGATTGTTTTTAGTCTCTTTCACGAAACAAAATGGTTTGCAAAAGAGTTTTAGAAATCTTGAAAAATGATTCCAAGAGAAACTAGCAACTTATGTGTTTAAAGATATCAAGTTATGTATCTTTTTGGGATTTAATATTCCGGTCCTTCCATGATGGGTTTGCTGCTGTATGATGATGTTATGATGTGTTATGATGTGTGAAAGTTATGTGTGATGAGGTAGGAACACATCTAAGCATGTTAAAAGAGAAACTAGCTTTCTAGAAAAATCGTAATGTCAAGATTTAGCATAGTTTTAACCCATTTATTCATGGACACTGCCCAAACTGTTTTAATGGGAATAAAATCAGATTAGGATTGATTAATCTTGAAAAATTTGGTTACATTTGAAGTAGGAATGAATTTTGGCACCTATAGAGAAACTAGTAAGTAGAAAACCGTAAAACCGCAATTCTAGAACTCTTAGAACATTTAACTCTTAGAATCTGTCCAGAAACCTTAAAATGTAGATAACATGGTTTATAATTAGTTCTTTGATATAAGAATGACTCATAATTGGTTTAGGTTTAACTTATAGCGCCTTAGGCGAAGATAGAACCAAGAAAGGGTCTAAAACGCAAGTTCTAGAACCCCGTAATCATAAGTTTATAACGCTGCCCCTAAGGAATGGTGATGTTCAGATTTAATTGAGAGCATAAATAAATGATAAGTTTTGATAAGAGAGAACCCTTAGGTGTATAAAAGTTTGATAGGAGATGATAGGTTAACTACATCACAAGTTTAAGGCCCGTAAGGGTCAGAGCATAAAATACCGTAGGACCAAGTGCATAATGAACTTTTAATGTTGCTTGTGAACGCATGAGAATGATTATGTGAATGCATGAAAATTATGATGGAGGATTCATGTTTGAATGACTTATGTGGCATAAAGAAGAATTTGGAAGAAGTTCGACATGCTGCAGTTATGCTGCCGAATTTCTGACAAATTCAGGGACTCAGAAAGATTTTGAAAACCTATGAGATTTTTATGAGTTACTAAGATGAGTTCTCGGATGACACCGGTTCGGCCGAGCACCTCCAGAGAACTCATGTGACATCGGTACCAAGATTAATTCTTGGGTGACACCGGTTCGGCCGAGCACCCCCAAGAAATGCCCCCTAGTCCGTACTGGATAAGTCGGGATTATGTTTATGATTATGTTACGCTTATCGAGATTTATAAGTAAGAACTAGTGACGACTAGTTGAGGTATGAGCTCATAACCTAGAGATGTGACACGTTCTGGGTGACACCGGTTCGGCCGAGCACCCCCAGAGCGATTGTCTTTTAGGGTGGCCTATGAGGAAGTTATGATGATTATGTCACAAAGAGAATTTAATTGCCACTTTATGCCACCATTATGATGTTCTTAAAGATATGATAATTATTCTTGAATTAAGTAGAGCCATGCATACAATCTTTAATATGATTGCATCCATGACATTAAGATTCATGCTAAAATGAACGGACCTTGGCTAATTATGTTTTAGAACCTAAAAATAGATGAGTATGCATGCTCACTTATTTTGTATAACTAAACCCAAGGTTCCTGAGGACGTAGATGATGACACCTAGGTAGTAGGAGGCCCTACTGAGATTCTTTAGCAAGATTCTCATTCCCTCTATCTCTTTCTTTCCGTCACGTCTTTAGATGGCAACGTTCGTGGTTTTCGTGGACACCCCGATGTGGGAGGTGCACTATGACCCGAATCACGGGTCATATCATTTTGAGGGACAGTGCACGGTACGAGTCTTCATGTTCATAGGACGCCCCTTCGCTCACCCTGTGCATACCCATCGCTTCTCCTCGACAGCACCCTACGGCGACGACAAGCGGGCTTTTGAGCGCGCGCGTACGCATAATGAGAGAGTGCTCCGCATGCATACTGCCGCCTCAGCCATGCGTGACTACCCCGATTACGTGCCCCGGACTTACTTCTCGGAGACCGACCCGTCTGAGGACCCGCCTACCCATCCGTATAGCGAGAGCTCTGCCCCCACTCCACCACTGATGAGGGAGGGTAGTGAGGACACCGTGACTCAGCCACAGCTTGCACGACGACCGGAGATGCGGCCACATCGCGGGGGTCACTCTCGATCCCTGTTCCGCCTCTTTATGCCCGAGGAGCTCGGCCAGTTTCCTGGATATATGCCTCGCTCATGAGGTGGACATTAGTTGGAGGTGACGTACGACCGATGGAGTACCCGGGTAGAGCACACACCACTTAGATAGGTGTGAACCTTCTTTTGTCTTAGAGGTCATCCCGTTAGTTGCACTTGGGTAGGGGAGTTGCTTTTATAGTTTCCGTTGCACTTTCTCTTGTATTTCCTTTTTAGTTGTATTGCTCATGATGTATCAAACTAAGCCCCACTCTATACAAGTGGGCATTTCATATATTATATAAATATGCAGTTCAATGTTATCATGATGTGCCTTTATTTGCTTATGTCATGTTGCTATGCGATGCTTGCTTTATTACCTTTCGTGCATTATTAATTAACATGTCGCGCGGCTCTCACTTTGCTTTTATAATTCAAAAAATATTTACCAGTATTTTCGCTAAGTATTTTAAAGTAATAAGGAAACTATGACGTAACAGCTAATGATTAGCCTAATTATGTTCTAGAGTATTGGGTTAAAAAAATTAGGATGTTACATTATGGTATCAGAGCAGTTCGATTCTCATGGAGCTTGAGGATTAGACTGACTATGCTTTTAGAGCATAATGGAGTAGACATGTCATGTGTAGAGCTTGCCAGAGACAAGCTATAGGTTAGAGATGCATGACCCCTGTTTGTTTGCAAGTGCCATGGTAATTAGCTCATTTCACATGAAACGTTGAGCCTGATCAACTCAGTGGTTATTGTCTTATGTGTTTAGGAACCAATGGCACCCAGACGACAGAATAGGACCACGACCGAGGGAAACCAAGAGGATGCAACTGCCACTGCTGTCCGTGACATGGCAAGAGCCATGGAGCGGATGTTCGAAAGAATGAATCAACAAGGGGACACCGGACGTGCTCCCCCAACTGCTGAAGTGGTCGAGCAAGCAAGGTTTGGTGAGTTTCACAAGGCAAACCCACCGGCCTTTAGAGGAGCCATGGATCCCGACAAAGCTGATGAGTGGATCAAAAATCTGGAGAAGATCTACTCCGTGGTGGCTTGCTCGGAGGAGCAAAAGGTCACCTTTGCGGCCTACATGATGGAATCGGATGCCGAATTCTGGTGGATCGGCACCAGAAGACTGCTAGAAGCTTCTGGTACTGCGGTCAACTGGGAGCTGTTCAAGACTTACTTCTATGAGAAGTACTTCCCGGAGTCAGTAAGGAACGCTAAGGATATCAAATTCATGTAGTTAACTCAAGGAGGAAGGTCTATTGCCCAGTACACGGCGAGATTTGAGGAGCTGATTAAGTTTTCGCAGGTGTTCCAAGGGAACCCTGACGAGATATGGAAATGCGTTAAGTACGAAGCTGGATTGAAGCCGGAGCTGAACTACGCCGTGGCACACATGGAGATCAGGGATTTCCCCACCCTGGTCAACAAGTGCCGCATTTTGGAGGAAGGACAAGGAAAGCTCCAGGCTGCAAGGACAGAACGTGCCAAGGGGCTAGGACCTCAAGCCCCGAAATTCAAGCCACAACACCAAAACCAACCTCGAAACCATTACAACCCTTACCACACCAATCAGTTCAAGCCACATCAACAACAACAAAGAACCCCCTTCCACCAACAACCCAAGCAACCCTACAGACCACCATTCTAGTACAACAACCAACGAAACAACAACAACAACAACAATAACCGACAAGGAGTGTCGGAAGGCCCCCGGAGCAATGCTCAACAAGGAGGGTCCAGTGGGACCGAGCACAAGACGCCCCAAGGAGCCCCCGCCACCTTTGCTAGGCCTACACCGGCGGTGACGTGTCCCCAGTGCAGGAAAGATCACGGCAACCGTCCCTGCCTAGCTGGGCAAAACGTATGCTTCAAGTGAGGGAAGCCCGGCCACTACGCCAACAGATGCAATAATGAGAGGCCAGCGAATCAGAACCTTAGGCCGCAACACCAAGGGAGGGTCTTCACCCTCAACGCGGACGAAGCAGAAAGGTCCAATGATCTCATCGAAGGTACGTGCGAAATAAACGGCAAACCTTTAACTATACTTTATGACTCTGGCGCTACACATTCTTTCATTTCATATGCTAGTGTCGAGTCTCTAAATTTAAAGACTTCCAAACTCCCTTTTGATCTTATTGTTTCTACCCCCACAAACCACCCTGTAAACACTTGTTTTTGTTGTTTAAATTGCCATTTTACTGTAGAAAATAGATCCTTTGTCATAGATTTAATTTGCTTACCCATGAAAGGTATAGGTGTAGTCCTTGGCATGGATTGGCTTCACGCCAACCGTGTATTGTTAGATTGTAACACCAAAACAGTTGTCTTCCCTTTTCCCCCTAAAAAAACCAATCAAACCTTGAAACTCTACCTCAATGCCATAAAGGTCAACTGTAGTGGGCAAAAGACTAAGGGATATGTTCTCCTAGCCACTAGCGAAGTACACTTTGAGCAGAATTTAGAGAATATACCAGTAGCAAGAGACTATCTCGAGGTATTCCCGGAAGAGATACCCGAGTTTCCCCCTAAGAGAGAAGTGGAGTTCTCCATTGAGTTGGTTCCTGGAGCGGGACCAATCTCTACCACCCTCTATAGGATGTCACCCTTGGAGTTAGCCGAATTAAAAACCCAACTTGAGGAGCTTTTAGGAAAGAGTTTCATTACACCTAGTGCCTCACCTTGGGGAGCCCCAGTTCTGTTTGTCAAGAAAAAGGACGAAAGCATAAGGTTGTGGATAGATTATAGGCAATTGAACCGTGTGATAGTGAAAAACAAATACCCTTTGCCTAGGATTGATGATCTTATGGACCAATTGAGAAGAGCGGTAGTGTTTTCCAAGATTGATCTAAGGTCAGGATACCACTAAATTAGGGTGAGAGATCAAGATATACCAAAGACCGCCTTTAGAACTTGGTATGGACACTTTGAGTTCACGGTAATGTCTTTTGGGTTGACAAATGCTCCTGCAGTGTTTATGGATTACATGAATAGGATCTTTAGACCCTATTTAGATCAGTTCGTGGTCGTTTTCATAGATGATATACTCATCTATTCGAAGACCCACGAGGAGTATGAGCGTCATTTAAGGATAGTTTTGGAGATTTTGAAGGAGAAAAAGCTGTATGCAAAACTCTCTAAGTGTGAATTTTGGTTGGAGGAGGTTAAGTTTTTAGGGCACGTTATGTCAAAAGGAGGTATAGCCGTTGATCCTAGTAAGGTAGAAGCCGTAATGAATTGGGATAGACCAACCACCGTAACGGAAATACGGAGCTTTTTGGGTTTAGCAGGCTATTACTGTAGGTTTATCAAAGGATTCTCCCAAATTGCCCTACCCCTGACCAAGCTGACTAGGAAGAATGCACCCTTCGAGTGGAATCCTGAGTGCGAGAAGAGTTTCCAAGAGCTTAAGGAAAAGCTAACCACAACCCCAGTTTTGGTTCTACCAAGCCCCGATATACCCTTCGAGGTATATTGCGATGCCTCGAGTAAGGGTTTAAGCTGTGTATTGATGCAAAATAAGCAAGTGGTAGCCTATGCGTCAAGACAACTCAAGCCGCACGAGGCAAATTACCCCACCCATGACCTAGAATTAGCAGCCGTAGTGTTCGCCTTGAAGATGTGGAGACACCATTTGTATGGTGTAAGGTTTGAAGTTTTCTCCGATCACAAGAGTCTCAAGTACCTCTTTGATCAAAAGGAGCTAAACATGAGACAGAGGAGGTGGATGGAGTTCCTTAAAGACTATGACTTCGGTTTAAGTTACCACCCCGGCAAGACTAATGTAGTCGCCGACACCTTGAGCCGAAAGTCATTGCACCTATCTCACATGATGGTCAAGGAAGTTGAGCTAATAGAGAAGTTTAGAGATATGAATTTGGGGATGTCTGTGACCAATGAGGGTATGAAAATATGCTATCTTACCGTGACAAGTGGGTTTAAACAAAGAGTCATGCTAGCACAAAGAGAGAGTGAGGAATTTAGGGAGCTCATAGAGGCGGTTAAGGCAGGAAAAATCAAAGGATTCGAGCAAGGTCCTGATTAGGTGTGGAGGTTTGAAGGAAGGATCTGTGTGCCACAAGATGGTGACCTTCGAGAGAAGATCTTGGAGGAGGCCCATAAAAGCCATTTCACCATCCATCCTGGTGTTACCAAGATGTACCAAGATTTAAAAAGGATGTTCTGGTGGCCCGGATTGAAAAAGGATGTGGTCGCCTGGGTTAGTAAGTGCTTGGTGTGTCAAAAGGTGAAGATCGAGCACCAAAAGCCATCAGGTTTATTGCAACCCCTGTCAATCCCTAAATGGAAGTAGGAGTGCATATCGATGGATTTTGTGACAGGATTGCCTACGACCCAAGCTGGCCATGATGCCATATGGGTGATAGTGGATCGACTAACCAAGTCGGCTCACTTTCTGCCTATTAGAGTGACATACTCTTTGGACAAATTGGCTCAGCTATACATCCAAGAGATCTTGAAATTACATGGAGTACCGTCGACAATAATCTCGGATAGGGATCCGCGATTTACGTCACGTTTTTGGGGAGCCTTTCAAAAGGCGTTTGGTTCGAAGTTGTGTTTGAGCACGGCTTACCACCCACAAACAGACGGGCAATCAGAAAGAACAATCCAGACCTTGGAGGACATGTTCAGAGCCTGTGTTCTAGATCAAAAGGGAAGTTGGGACAAGTACCTGCCACTGATCGAGTTTGAATATAACAACAGTTATCACGTGAGCATCGGCATGGCACCCTACGAAGCCCTATATGGACGAAAATGTCAATCCCCTCTATGCTGGTATGAACCCGGAGAACAGAGCATGTTAGGACCTGATATAGTGAGGGAAACGACGGAGCTAATCAAGAGAATCCAGGATAGGATGCTTACAGCTCAAAGTAGACAAAAGAGCTATGCGGATAGGCGGCGCAAGCCGTTGGATTTTAACGAGGGAGAACATGTGTTCCTTAGGATCACCCCCACTACAGGCATAGGAAGAGCCATGAGAGTTAAAAAGTTGAGCCCCCGATTCCTTGGTCCTTTTGAGATCCTTCAAAAAGTAGGGCCAGTAGCCTACAGAATAGCCTTACCCCCAAATCTTTCCAACCTCCACGATGTCTTTCACGTCTCCCAGTTAAGAAAATACGAGTCCAACCCTAGCCATGTCCTAGAGCCAGAGCATGTACAGTTAAGGGAGGATCTAACTTTCAATCTGCCGCCAACGAGGATCGTGGATCGCGGAGTCAAGAAGTTGAGGAACAAGTCTGTTCCCTTGGTGAAAGTGGCATGGGGACGGGACAAGACCGAAGAATTCACGTGGGAGTTAGAGTCGAAGATGAAGATCAAGTATCCAGAGCTCTTCTAAGGTACGAATTTCGAGGACGAAATTCTTTTTAAGGAGGGGAGTAATGTAACGCCCCGATTTTCTGTCTGAGTGGAAAATGACCAAAATGCCCCTGAAGTCATTTCCGACCCGGAATTCGAGGATGGCCGACCCGGCAATCCACGAAGGGCCAACTCAATGTTTGAAGGGGATTGAATGACCCTTGAGTGGTTCCAGAGGCGAAAGTCTCATTTTCATGAGTTGGTCAAAATGACCAAAATACCCCTATAAGCGTTCTGCGGAGTAAAGTCTTGCGTTGAGCAGAAACTTTCCCCAGAGGTTCAAAACCATGTTTTTACACGTTTTAAAACATCTGTTTGACTCCCGATAGTCCCGGGCAGTTTTAGTGCAAAATTACAATTTTGCCCCTAGAATAGTATTTTTAAGCTTAACGATGTGATTAAGCAAACCTAAGCAATATTAGGCTCTAAACGAAGATTAATTAATTTTCATAATTAATCTAGAGTCAAAATAAATTATTAAAATTAATTAGAACCTAAGATTGCTTAGATTAGATTTAAATCTCTTTTCTAAAACTCAAGATTTCACTCTTGGAATTTTGAATAGTGTTTTCTCTCTCCAATTCCTTAAATCAAGGAATTGTGTCTAGAATTGTTTATACACTAAAATGAATTTATAACTCACTAATGATGCAAGAACACTCTTTAATTATGTCTTGACAACCCTAATTACCCATTTTCTCACCTAAACACTTTCTTACAAACTCTTAACCTTAATCCTAATCAAAGATACACACCTAAACACAACTCTAAACCACAATTAAAATGCAAAAAACCCTCCCCCCATGGCTGATGCATTTCAGCCACCTCTCTCTCTTTTACCACACATATTGAATTGTTTCTCACTCAAAGAACCATGCTTAAGGCCATACCTTGAACCATACCTCACCATGCCTCAAGACCATATTATCTCACCTCATGGAACTCATGGGCTCCCTCCATGCTGATGGCCGAAGCTCCTCTCCCTCCATGCACCCTTCATTTGTTTCATTTCTCTACAAATAGCTTGCTTGGGTGAACTTGTACAATTTTGGGTTCATTTGTAAAGTGTAAGTTTTTCAAAGAGCACTTCAAAGCTTCCTTTTTCTCTCAAGTTCAAGTCTTCAAGTTCTTCAAGTTCTTCATCCTCTTCTCTCATTCCAACCTCCTAATCACTAGGTAGGGATTTTTTTTCAAGAGTTCTTTCATTTAAAGTTCTTAATTCCTTTATGTGTTCTTAGTTTCTCTTGAATCCTTTCAAGAACTTCCTTTCTTTTTTTTCTCCTCCTTGTTTCGGCCATGAGCCCTTGGGAATCAAAGGAATGAGAGCTTGATGATGAGGTTCCATGATGATAATCTTCATCACTTGGATAATCTCTAAAGCTTGATCTTTGTTCTTAAGTTAAAGATGTTTTCTTTGTTCTTAAGTTAAAGATGTTTTCTTTGTTCTTTCTTCTTGAACTTTGAAACTTCTCACCTTGATGATATTTTAAAATGGTCACATGAACACTATGATGAGGACTCATGAGGTTGGTGTTAATACATCATCAAGATCATGGTCTCTAAAGTTTCAAATGTTTCTTTTTCTTCTAAAAGGTTTTCGGTTCCTTTTCCTTTTCTTCTTTCATATTTTCGGCCATATTGGCCAAGGGAGTTCACAATGGCTTGATGATGGGAGCTTCTAGATAATGACTATGTGTTCATCACAATGAGGCCTCTAGAGCTTGAGTTTTAATAAAAATGTTATTTATGTTTACATTCCAAGCAAAGAAACCTTGTGTTTTAAAGAACCTTTAAGGTTCACTCTTGTTTTTACTTTGTCTTGTCATGATAAGTTTGGGTTGAGGTTTGAGATTCCTTTAAAGTCTTGTATGAGCTCTAATAAGACATAAAATGAACTAGCATTCATATTTAAATTCAAGCTTATGCGTTGCATGTTTAATTTGAGCTTTGCACTCATATGTAATTTCCAAGCCATCACTTAAAAGATTAAAGGCTAAAGAATGGAGTGCATCTCATATTTATATTCTTGTCTAGCATATTTACCTTTCATCACTAAAGAACGTAAAGACTTAAAATGAGGTTTGCACTATCACCTAAATAAATCTCAAAGCCTTTCTATTTCGGCCTTAAAGTCAATTGTTGTTGGGCCTAGAGCACTAAAATAAAGAAATGAACTTGCATATTTATATTTCAAGCCTTGCATAATTATATTCCAAGTCTTGCATATTTAGTTGAAGCCTTGCATTTTTTATATTCAAGTCTTGCACGTTTACTTTAAGCTCTCACTTTAATTTGTAATGAAGAATAAAAATGAAGGGCATAGCACGTTTAAATTATGTCATCACTAAAAAGATCTTAGAGCTCAAAGACTTGCCCATTCTATCTCAAGTTAAAGTTTAATGAGGGAGCATTCTTTGAATGCATAATTTCGGCCTTGTAGTGATGATGAACTTGGAATAAGTTTCATCTAGCTTCAAGGACCAATATGCAAAGTTTTAAGAATCCTTTTAAATCTCATGAATTTGTTTGAGTTCAAGACCAATAAGGTTCTAAGAATTCAACTCTTTTGAAGGAGGGATTAAGTGGTCACTGACCTAAGATTGTTTTTAGTCTCTTTCACGAAATAAAATGGTTTGCAAAAGAGTTTTAGAAATCTTGAAAAATGATTCCAAGAGAAACTAGCAACTTATGTGTTTAAAGATATCAAGTTATGTATCTTTTTGGGATTTAATATTCCGGTCCTTCCATGATGGGTTTGCTGCTGTATGATGATGTTATGATGTGTTATGATGTGTGAAAGTTATGTGTGATGAGGTAGGAACACATCTAAGCATGTTAAAAGAAAAACTAGCTTTCTAGAAAAATGGTAATGTCAAGATTTAGCATAGTTTTAACCCATTTATTCATGGACACTGCCCAAACTGTTTTAATGGGAATAAAATCAGATTAGGATTGATTAATCTTGAAAAATTTGGTTACATTTGAAGTAGGAATGAATTTTGGCACCTATAGAGAAACTAGTAACTAGAAAATCGTAAAACCGCAATTCTAGAACTCTTAGAACATTTAACTCTTAGAATCTGTCCAGAAACCTTATAATATAGATAACATGGTTTATAATTAGTTCTTTGATATAAGAATGACTCATAATTGGTTTAGGTTTAACTTATAGCGCCTTAGGCGAAGATAGAACCAAGAAAAGGTCTAAAATGCAAGTTCTAGAACTCCGTAATCATAAGTTTATAACGCTGCCCCTAAGGAATGGTGATGTTCAGATTTAATTGAGAGCATAAATAAATGATAAGTTTTGATAAGAGAGAACCCTTAGGTGCATAAAAGTTTGATAGGAGATGATAGGTTAACTACATCACAAGTTTAAGGCCCGTAAGGGTCAGAGCATAAAATACCGTAGGACCAAGTGCATAATGAACTTTTAATGTTGCTTGTGAACGCATGAGAATGATTATGTGAATGCATGAAAATTATGATGGAGGATTCATGTTTGAATGACTTATGTGGCATAAAGAAGAATTTGGAAGAAGTTCGACATGCTGCAGTTATGCTGCCGAATTTCTGACAAATTCGGGGACTCAGAAAGATTTTGAAAACCTATGAGATTTTTATGAGTTACTAAGATGAGTTCTCAGATGACACCGGTTCGGCCGAGCACCTCCAGAGAACTCATGTGACATCGGTACCAAGATTAATTCTTGGGTGACACCAGTTCGGCCGAGCACCCCCAAGAAATGCCCCCTAGCCCGTACTGGATAAGTCGGGATTATGTTTATGATTATGTTACGCTTATCGAGATTGATAAGTAAGAACTAGTGACGACTAGTTGAGGTATGAGCTCATAACCTAGAGATGTGACACATTCTGGGTGACACCGGTTCGGCCAAGCACCCCCAGAGCGATTGTCTTTTAGGGTGGCCTATGAGGAAGTTATGATGATTATGTCACAAAGAGAATTTAATTGCCACTTTATGCCACCATTATGATGTTCTTAAAGATATGATGATTATTCTTGCATTAAGTAGAGCCATGCATACATTCTTTAATATGATTGCATCCATGACATTAAGATTCATGCTAAAATGAACGGACCTTGGCTAATTATGTTTTAGAACCTAAAAATAGATGAGTATGCATGCTCACTTATTTTGTATAACTAAACCCAAGGTTCCTGAGGACATAGATGATAACACCTAGGTAGTAGGAGGCCCTACTAAGATTCTTTAGCAAGATTCTCACTCCCTCTATCTCTTTATTTCCGTCACGTCTTCAGATGGCGACGTTCGTGGTTTTCGTGGACACCCCGACGTGGGAGGTGCACTATGACCCGAGTCACGGGTCATATCATTTTGAGGGACAGTGCACGGTGCGAGTCTTCATGTTCGTAGGATGCCCCTTTGCTCACCCCGTGCATACCCATCGCTTCTCCCCGACAAAGACCCTACTGGGCGGACGAGCGGGGTTTTTGAGCGGCGCCAGACGCATAACGAGAGAGTGCTCTGCATGCATACCACCGCCACCTCAGCCATGCGTGACTACCCCGATTACGTGCCCTGGACGTACTTCTCAGAGACCGACCCGTCCGAGGACCCGCCTACCCATTCGTATAGCAAGAGCTCTGCCCCCACTCTACCACTGATGAGGGAGGGCAGTGAGGACACCGTGACTCAGCCACGGCTTGCACGACGACCGGAGATGTGGCCACATCGCGGGGGTCACTCTTGATCCCCATTCCGCCTCTTTACGCCAAAGGAGCTCGCCCAGTTTCCCGGAGATATGCCTCGTTCACGAGATGGACGTCAGTAGGAGGTGACGTACGACCGATGGAGTACCTGGGTAGAGCACACACCACTTAGATAGGTGTGAACCTTCTTTTGTCTTAGAGGTCATCCCGTTAGTTGCACTTGGGTAGGGGAGTTGCTTTTATAGTTTTCGTTGCACTTTCTCTTGTATTTCCTTTTTAGTTGTATTGCTCATGATGTATCAAACTAAGCCCCACTCTATACAAGTGGGCATTTCATATATTATATAAATATGCAGTTCAGTGTTATCATGATGTGCCTTTATTTGCTTATGTCATGTCGCTATGCGATGTAAAACCCTAGTAATTAACCAGATACACCTAGGTTGAATCTGATTAATGACTAGACTTTACTCCTTACTTTGGTTCTTTCTTCATAATTTGAAAATACTTAGTGAAATTACGAGCCATTTTTTTTTTAAACACATAATTGAAAACATGAGCCGAGTACAACGTGAACGAGTAAGCGGAGTATAATAAGACGTTTAAGAATATATCACATCATATCACTTAGGCTCCATCATATAACATCCATAAGCACATTATAGCATATATTTACATACAATAACCTCACTCAAAGGGTGGGTTATGTTCATACATCATTATCTTATGCAAACCCATAAAAGAAAATATACATAAGGAAATACATGCCCCTAAACTAGATAACTCCATAAGCCGGGAAGGTTATCCTAAAACTACGGTGCATGATCACACATAAATCTACTAAGAACCCTCTATGGCCACTGTCACGAAATGGGGAATAAATCCGATCCATCGATGAGCTCCTCAGGAGGGACACACGAGATGCACTAGGTGGGAGTCGCATGGGCGGCCTTCTTGCTAACCTCGGCTGAACAACTGTTTCCTCACTACCCTCTCTTACGTGTGGGAGTAGGAGCGAGCTCTCGAATATACATGAGTAGGAGTGTCCTCTGAAGGATCGGTTGAGAATATCTCGTCTCGGGAACATACTGAAATCCATGGACAGCAGATGAAGCGGGATAAGAACGTAACATCGTTTCATCAAGTGGGCGTGCATGTTCGAAAACCATTTCATCGCCATAGGGAGAAGTAGGAGAAAATCGATAACTAGGGACAGGATGTGCAAATGGACGACCTATGTAAATAAAAACATGAACTGCGCACCTCCCTTCAAAATGATATGAGCGATGCACCGGATCATAGTGAAATTCCCAAGTAGGGGTATCAACGAACAGGGCGAATGTCGCCATCTGAATCTGGAGACAATGACGGAAATAAAGAAAAGGGAGTGAGAATCTTGCTAAAGAATTCTCGGTAAGGTACCTCCTTCTCTGATGTCATCATCAAAGTCCCCAGGAACCTCGGGATTATTCTAAAACAGTGAGCATGCAAAGATTCATTTTAAGTTCGGACAAATACTTAACCGAGGTTCATCAATTTTTAATCATGCGTCTTATAATGCATCATAATCTTAACATGTCATATTTACAATGAACTTTTCCTTTATCATTACATCATTTTCCTCATCATCATTATCAAATAACATGCATAAAAGAACGTCATATAATATTAGCTACACGTGGACAGAGTGCACATATTTCATTTCTTTAGTGCCTTAGGTGACTTAAAATCTTATCATCATCATTATTTTCCTTAGGCCACCCTATACTCCACCCTTTTGGGAGTAATTTAGGTTATGAGCTCATACTTTACTAGTCGTCACTAGCATATACCTATCCCTTTTAATAAGCTAAAGTCCCGACTCTACCCTTTTGAGAGAACGGGTTAGGGGGCTAAAATCACCTTTTCACCACCTATAGTCTGATGGTTCCAAAGGATCGTTTTCTTATAAGTTTAAGTCACCATTAAATCTTTGCATGTTATATCACAATACAATTCATAAACATCATAACATTTTCTCATTTATAGTCTTAAGCTAGAATAATATATATCAACTGTAATCATGCATATAGGAGATTCCCGGGGAAAGCAGAGGTGGGTCACAATGGACACGCTTAAATACCAAGTCTTTCCTTAGCCAGAACCTTTCCAAATTACACTTTTACAATGATACACTTTCTTCTAGCAACAAAGGTAAATTTTACATCATAAAGAACATTTCATGTATAAGCATTCTCATTATTTGCCATAGCAACTATAACATGCAAGCCAGGAAATCATTCAATGATATCAAGTACTTAATAAGCATCCAATCCTTACATAGAATTATCAATTATAGAACTAATTAGTTACTAAACCAATTATGAATCATTCTCTTAACAATGAACCATAATTATCACAACTTCAATCATATCAACTCATTATCACACATTGATACTAAACTCAGATCAGTGGCCAAATCATGAACCTCATGCAATTACATAGAATCATATTTTAAGTGCATATAAAATACTAGTTCCCCGTAAAATCCTTGCAAAGCCTTAAAACTCATTTAGAAACTAGTTCATTTGTCAAATTTAGGAGAATCTTCACAATTAAAATTCTCACTTAAGATAAAAGGAGTAAGTCTTGAGCTTTAGAGATTTAGGTGACATCTTAGAATTATAAACATGCTATGCAACCTTATTTTAATCTTATCTTTATAAGGTGATAGCTTGGAATTATAAACATGATATGCAATTCCATTTCTTTATCTTTAAGATTTAAGGTGATGACTTGAAAATTAAACCTGATGCAAGAACTTGAAATATAAACATGATACAAGAAACTGGAGCGGCGGTAATCCGCACAGGACCAGTAGAGGGAGAAGAGAATATTAAGAAACCGGAGCGGCGGTAGTCCGCATAGGACCAGTAGAGGGAGAAGAGACCAGTAGAGGGAGAAGAGAATATTAAGAAACCGGAGCGGCGGTAGTCCGCACAGGACCAGTAGAGGGAGAAGAGAATTATTATTACATCTTTTTAAGCTCTAATCTCAAGACTTTTTAAAGAATAAATTCTTTAACTCCAATAATCATATTTCTTTGCTTGTGATACATGGGCAAGTCTTTGAGCTCTAGGATCCTTAGGTGATGGCATAAAATAAACATGTCATGCGTTGATTCCTTTAGCCATTATAAAATATAGTGAGAGCATAAATTAAATATGAGATGCAACCTCTTTATTATCTTGAAAGATTAAGTGATGACTTGAAACATAAACATGAAATACAAGCTTGGAATTTAAACATGAGAAATGAAAGTTCATTTATTCATTCTTGAAAATTTAGTGATGACATAGAAGGTAAACATGGTTATGCAAAGCAGAAACTTAATCATGGATGCAAATTCATTTTGTTTCTTTACTAGAGCTCCTTCAAGACTTTAAAAGAATTATAAGCTCAACCCAATACATATCTTAACAAGAAATAAAACATAAAAGGAAAATACATCTTTCAAGTTCTAAACTAAAAATCTTTGTTTTAGCATCGTAAAGCATTATTCTTTAAAGTTTTGCATCAAGTGGAATTTTCAAGCTTTAGAGGCCTAACTTGTGATGGATTTACAACCCACCCTCAAGGTCCTCATCATCAAGCCATCATCTTAGTTCCACCTAGGCCATATGGTTGAATTGGTTAAAGAAAAATTGAAGAGGAAAACCAAAATGAAAAGCTAAGGTAAGTTCATAATTTCATCATTTTGAGCTAAAAACACAACTCCTCAAAGCATAGAAATAAATTTAGAAACTACTCCCTACCTAATCTGAGTTGAAGAAGAGGAAGAGAACTTGGTTTCTTGAAGTGAAATGAAACAAAATCTCTTTGAAAAAATTGAAGAAAGAATTCAGCCAAAGAGGAGGAAGAAAGAAAGTTTTTGGTGCTCCTAAAAACTAGTTATGAACCAAGCATTCCAAGACCACTCAAGCAAGCCTATTTATAGAAGATTTTGAGGCTTCTAATTGGCCAAAATGATGAGGTAGTGGACGAATTTTGCAGGAGAAATAAGGGAGGAAAAATCATTTTAGACAAAGTTGTATGAAATTAAGGAATTATGTCTCTTATGGTGACATTTTGGCATTTTGTTTTAGTGCAACTTTTGGCAATAATTCAGCTGCATAATGGCATCAATAATTTCGTCCATTACAGCCCAAAGAAGTGAAATTTGTGTGTTCCATGCATTATTTAGGTGTAGGCAAGGTATTCATGTAATTTAGAGAATTTACGGTTAAGGGTTTAAGTGAATTAGTAAGCAATTTGGGTGTTTTTGAGCCATTTTGGGTTCTAATCAATCTAAATACATAATTTTGACTCTAGATTAATATTTAGAATTTAATGAGCTTTAATTTGAGCCTAATATTGCTTAGGTTTCGGTATACGAATCAAAAATCCCGAAATTCGCAAAACTACCCAAAAACAGGGGCAAAATCGTACTTTCACTTAAAAACTGCCCGAGGCCACCCGAGCTTAACCAATGGTTAATCATGGCTTAAAAACACATTTTAAAACATTTTAGTGAGGTTCGGGCTCAGTCGGCACACACATCGGAGTTAAAACAGCCGCAGGGGCGTTTTGGTCATTTCGCACGTCGGAACTCAAAATTGAGATCCTTCTGCTCTATTAACACACATAACATAAACAATCCCTTATTATCCTCAAAATATCCCCTTGAGAATAGGTGGGGCCCACGATCCTCATATTCATTAACACAAATAACTTCAGGGGCATTTTGGTCATTTTTTATGTACAGAAATTCGGGATTTGCGACTTTCGCATGAATCGTTCCTAACCTCTCTTCTAATGTTATATTCCTTTATTGAGGATTGTTCGGCCTCAAATCTTATGTAATAATTACCTACGGTAATTTGGTAATTGAGTAATTTCTAATGACAGTAAAAATTACAGTAAAAATTGGGGCGTTACATTACTCCCCTCCTTAAAAAGAATTTCGCCCCGAAAATTCGTTACCTGAGAACAACTCGGGGTATTGTGCTTTCATGTTTGATTCCAGCTCCCATGTAAGTTCTTCGGTTTCACCTTGTCTCCATGCTACTTTGACCAGGGTACTGACCTTGTTCAGAATCGCTTAACTCCTCGGTCGACGATTCTCGTGGGTAGTAAGTTAAATGTCAGGTTATCTCTTAATTGTACATGTTCTGGCTCTAGTACATGACTCGGGTCAGATTGATACTTTCTTAACTGAGAGACATGGAAAACATCATGAAGGTTGGATAGACTCGGGGTAGGGCTATCACGGTGAGGCTCTGAGTCCTACTTTGCTAAGGATATCAAACGGACCAAGAAATCTGGGGCTCAATTTCTTTACTTTTATTGCTCGGCCTATGCCTGTGGTGGGGGTGGGGGTGGGGGTGATCCTTAGGAACACGTGGTCCCCTTCTTGAAAATCTAGCGGTTTTCGTCGCTTGTCCGCATAGTTTTTCTGTCGACTTTGAGCAGTAAGAATCTTATCCCTAATCTTCTTGATTTGTTCCGTTGTTTCCCTCACAATATTAGGTCCGAGTAAACTTTGCTCTCCGGGTTCATACCAACATAAGGGGGATTGACATTTCCGTCCATAGAGGGCCTCATACGGTGCCATACCGATACTTGCATGATAACTGTTGTTATATGCAAATTCAATCGATGTGTGTACTTATCCCAACTTCCTTTGATCTAAAACACATGCCCTTAACATATCCTCCAAGGTTTGGATAGTTCTTTCAGATTGACCGTCTGTTTGGGGGTGATAGGCCGTGCTTAGACACAGCTTTGAACCAAACGCCTTTTGAAAGGCTCCCCAAAATCGTGACGTAAACCGCGGATCCCGGTCCGAAATTATCGTCGACGGCACCCCATATAACCTTACTATCTCCTGAATATATAATTGCGCTAACCTATCAAAGGAATAAGTCACCTTAATAGGTAAAAAGTGGGCTGACTTCGTCAATCGATCCACGATTACCCATATGGTATCATGATTCATTTGGGTCCTCGGTAATCCAGTCACAAAATCCATGGAGATACTATCCCACTTCCACTCAGGGATCGACAGAGGTTGCAGTATTCCAGAAGGTTTTTGGTGTTCAATCTTCACCTTTTGACACACCAAGCACTTACTCACCTATGTGCACACATCTTTCTTCATTCCAGGCCACCAGAACATCTTCTTCAAATCTTGATACATCTTGGTGGCACCAGGATGAAGGGTAAAATGGCTTTTATGGGCTTCCTCCAAAATATCTTTTCGGAGGCCACCACTAGCAGGTACACATATTCGACCTTTAAACCTCCACAAATCGTCCATTCCTTAGGTAAAACCTATCAACTTTCCTGCCTTCACTGCCCCTGAAGTCTCTTGAAACTCAAAGATCGCCCCTTGAGCTTGAACAATCCTTTCTTTGAACTCACTTGTCACTCTAAGATGACAAGCTCTGATGCCCTTAGTGGTCAAAGTCATTCCTAGGTTTAAGTCCCTAAATTGCTCAATCAATTCAACCTCCTTCACCATCAAACGGGACACTTGTAAGGACTTCCTACTCAAAGCATCAGCTACTACATTAGCTTTACCAGGATGGTAGTTCAATCCAAAATCATAATCTTTCAAGAACTCCATCCATCGCCTTTGCCTCATGTTTAGCTCTTTTTGATCAAAGAGATATTTCAAACTCTTGTGATCGGAAAACACCTCAAACTTAACTCCATATAAATGGTGTCTCCAAATCTTTAGAGCAAACACGACGACAGCTAACTCAAGGTCATGGGTAGGGTAGTTTGCCTCATGTGGCTTGAGTTGTCTTGATGCATAGGCCACCACTTGCCTATCTTGCATCAATACACAACCTAAACCCTTTTTCGAAGCATCACAATACACCTCGAAAGGCACATTGGGGTCGGGTAACACTAAAACAGGGGTCGAGGTTAGCTTGTATTTTAATTCTTGAAAGCTCTTTTCACACTCAGGTCCATGAAAAGGGGTGTTCTTCCTAGTCGACTTGGTCAAAGGTAGGAAATCTGGGAAAATCCTTTGATAAATCGACAAGAATAACCTGGCTAAACCCAAAAGCTCCTTACTTGATTCTAGTGGTTGGTCTTTCCCGATTTACTACCGCTTCTACCTTACTAGGATCTACAAGCAATTCCTTTCTTAGATACTACATGCCCTAAAATTGCACCTTATCCAACCAAAACTCACACTTGGAAATCTTGGCATATAGTTTCTTTTCCTTCAAGATCTCCAGTACTATGGTCAGGTGGCATTCATGCTCTTCATGGGTCTTAGAATATATGAGAATGTCATCTATAAAGATAACTACAAACTGATCTAAATAGGGTCGAAAGATCCTATTCATGTAATCCATAAAAATAGCTGGAGCATTGGTTAACCCAAAGGACATTATTGCAAACTCAAAATGGCCGTATCGAGTGCGAAAGGCCGTTTTAGGTATGTCTTCATCTCTCACTCTAATTTGATGGTAGCTTGACCTCAAATCTATCTTAGAAAACACTACCGCACCTTTCAGTTGGTCCATCAAATCATCGATCCTAGGCAGAGGATACTTATTTTTCACCGTTACTTTATTCAACTGCCTATAATCTATACACATCCTCATACTCCCATCCTTTTTCTTTACAAACAACACAGGGGCTCCCCAAGGTGATGCACTAGGCCTAACAAACTTTTTCTCGAATAAATCTTCCAATTGAGTTTTTAACTCGGTCAATTCTAATGGGGACATCCTGTATGGGGCTATGGATATAGGTCCCGCACCCTGAAGCAATTCTATGGAAAACTCTATCTCTCTCTTGGGGGGAAACTCTGGTATCTCATCTGGAAATACTTCAGGATAATTTCTTACTATTGGTATCTCATCGATACTTTGCTCAAAGTCTACATCACTAGCGGCTAAGAAAATGTAACCTTTACTCTCACCCTTACCACAGTCCATTTCACAATGATTATGTAAAGACTTATGGGTTTCTTAGGTTCAATGGGAGCAGGAAGAAAAGTGATGGTTTTCTCATAACAGTTTAACGATACAGTTGGCCTCAAGCCAATCCATGCCAAGAATCACATCTAAACCTCGCATGGGTAAGCAAATAAGATCTAAAACAAAGGATCTATTATCTATAATAAAACTCCAATCTAAACAACATTTACAAGTCCTAACGGGTTTTCCAGTCGGGGTAGAAACAATAAGGTCAAAAGGAAGCTCAGTCATAGGTAAATTAAGGCTTTTAACACATGAATGGGAGATAAAAGAATGAGAAGCGCCAGAATCATATAGTACAATTAAGTCTTTACCATGCATATTACCCTTACCTTCCACGAGATTTTGTGACTTCGTTGTTTCTTGAAAGATTAACAGTAAATACCCTTCCCTGGTATTGCGGCTTGGGATTGGGGGTTGGCGGGTTCCTTTCCGTGCATTCTCGGGAGTAATGACCTGGTTTTCCACACCGATAGCACATGTTTATTCCGGCTCGACATGGCATGCTCCCATGATTCTTGCCGTACTTGGGACATTCCATGGATGGCGCAGGCCGTGGAAGTCTTCTTTGGACCTCTTTGTGGTGCTTTCCTTTATTGTTATTATTGTTGTTGTTGCGATTATTCCGAGGTTATTGTTGTAGGGGTTGTTATAATAGCGGATGTTGTTGTTTGGCCTTCCTTGTTAAAAATTTCTTTGTGTCCCTTGTGGTCTTGATTGAGGGGGAAATGGAGGTCGATTCTGCCTTTTGAACTGCTGACCTTGAGGTATCAACTTTTTGGTAATATTATCTGACTTTGGGGTGTTTAGTTTTCTCGACCTTCTTCAATAATCCGACATTTGTTAACTAGGGTAGAGAAATCCTAATCTCCAAATGTGCAAGCTGCCACATTAAGTTCGCCTTCAACCACGACTCGTATTTAATACATTTCAAGACTCATCAGGATTTCCTTGGTACATTCTTGAGAACTTAATGAGTTCTTCAAATCTGGCGATGTATTGGGCCACATTCATATTCCCTGGACAAGTTGCATGAATTCAATGTCCTTGGCATTTCTAAGCGACTCTGGAAAGTACTTTTCATAAAAATGGACCTTGAATAGTTCCCAATCAATGTCCACGTCGATGCGTCTCCAGGAGTCTTGAACACTGTCCACCGAAACGGCATCACCCTCAAGCATATGAGTAGCGAAGGTGACCTTTTGCTCCTACGAGCATGGGACTACAAAGAAAGACCTTCTCAATATTTCGAATCCATTCATACGCAATATTTGGATTCGGTGTCCCTGAAGCTGGTGGGTTTGCCTTACGAAACTCCCGAAAGCAGGCATGTTCAGAATCTCATGTCCTCGATTCATATTGGCTTGCGATCTGATCCATTCGTTCCATCATCATTCTCATGGTCCTTGCTACGTCGCGGAGTGCTTGGCTGTCTCGTTGTCTTGATTATTCTCAGCATCTTTGTGCTCCTAGTGCATTTGTCGGCGTGCCATTGGTCCCTATACACACAAAGCAAAGAACAACGAGGTGATCAGGCCCAATATTCCATGCAAAGTGAGCAAGTTACCATGGCACTTTCAACATATAGTAGTCATGTATTTCTAATCCTCAAGCTCATCCTAATGATAAACATCTACACATGACGTCACTAACGTATTATGCTTTAGAAGCATAGCTAGTCCAATCCTCAGGCTCCATGAGAATCAAACTGCTCTGATACCAAAATGTAAAACCCTAGTAATTAACCAGATACACCTAGGTTGGATCTGATTAATGACTAGACTTTACTCCTTGCTTTGGTTCTTTCTTCATAATTTGAAAATACTTAGTGAAATCCATGGACAGCAGATGAAGCGGGATAAGAACGTAACATCCTTTCATCAAGTGGACGTGCATGTTCGAAAACCATTTCATCGCCATAGGGAGAAGTAGGAGAAAATCGATAACTAGGGACAGGATGTGCAAATGGATGACCTATGTAAATAAAAACACGAACTGCGCACCTCCCTTCAAAATGATACGAGCGATGCACCGGATCATAGTGAAATTCCCAAGTAGGGGTATCAGCGAACAGACGAATGTCGCCATCTGAATGTAGAGACAATGACGGAAATAAAGAAAAGGGAGTGAGAATCTTGCTAAAGAATTCTCAGTAAGGTACCTCCTTCTACAGTGTCATCATCAAAGTCCCCAGGAACCTCGGGATTATTCTAAAATAGTGAGCATGCAAAGATTCATTTTAAGTTCGGACAAATACTTAACCGAGGTTCGTCAATTTTTAATCATGCGTCTTATAATGCATCATAATCTTAACATGTCATATTTACAATGAACTTTTCCTTTATCATTACATCATTTTCCTCATCATCATTATCAAATAACATGCATAAAAGAACGTCATATAATATTAGCTACACGTGGACAGAGTGCACATATTTCATTTCTTTAGTGCCTTAGGTGACTTAAAATCTTATCATCATCATTATTTTCCTTAGGCCACCCTATACTCCACCCTTTTGGGAGTAATTTAGGTTATGAGCTCATACTTTACTAGTCATCACTAGCATATACTTATCCCTTTTGATAAGCTAAAGTCCCGACTCTACCCTTTTGAGAGAACGGGTTAGGGGGCTAAAATCACCTTTTCACCACCTATAGTCTGATGGTTCCAAAGGATCGTTTTCTTATAAGTTTAAGTCACCATTAAATCTTTGCATGTTATATCACAATATAATTCATAAACATCATAACATTTTCTCATTTATAGTCTTAAGCTAGAATAATATATATCAACAGTAATCATGCATATGGGAGATTCCCAGGAAAGAGAGGTGGGTCACAATGGACATGCTTAAATACCAAGTCTTCCCTTAGCCAGAACCTTTCCAAATTACACTTTTACAATGATACACTTTCTTCTAGCAACAAAGGTAAATTTTACATCATAAAGAACATTTCATGTATAAGCATTCTCATTATTTGCCACAGCAACTATAACATGCAAGCCAGGAAATCATTCAATGATATCAAGTACTTAATAAGCATCCAATCCTTACATAGAATTATCAATTATAGAACTAATTAGTTACTAAACCAATTATGAATCATTCTCTTAACAATAAACCATAATTATCACAACTTCAATCATATCAAATCATTATCACACATTGATACTAAACTCATATCAGTGGCCAAATCATGAACCTCATGCAATTACATAGAATCATATTTTAAGTGCATATAAAATACTAGTTCCCCGTAAAATCCTTGCAAAGCCTTAAAACTCATTTAGAAACTAGTTCTTTTGTCAAATTTGGGAGAATCTTCACAATTAAAATTCTCACTTAAGATAAAAGGAGTAAGTCTTGAGCTTTAGAGATTTAGGTGACATCTTAGAATTATAAACATGCTATGCAACCTTATTTTAATCTTATCTTTATAAGGTGGTAGCTTGGAATTATAAACATGATATGCAATTCCATTTCTTTATCTTTAAGATTTAAGGTGATGACTTGAAAATTAAACCTGATGCAAGAACTTGAAATATAAACATGATACAAGAAACTGGAGCGGCGGTAATCCGCACAGACCCGAGAGGGAGAAGAGAATATTAAGAAACCGGAGCGGCGGTAGTCCGCATAGGACCAGTAGAGGGAGAAGAGAATATTAAGAAACCGGAGCGGCGGTAGTCCGCACAGGACCAGTAGAGGGAGAAGAGAATTATTATTACATCTTTTAAGCTCCAATCTCAAGACTTTTTAAAGAATAAATTCTTTAACTCCAATAATCATATTTCTTTGCTTGTGATACATGGGCAAGTCTTTGAGCTCTAGGATCCTTAGGTGATGGCATAAAATAAACATGTCATGCGTTGATTCTTTTAGCCATTATAAAATATAGTGAGAGCATAAATTAAATATGAGATGCAACCTCTTTATTATCTTGAAAGATTAAGTGATGACTTGAAACATAAACATGAAATACAAGCTTGGAATTTAAACATGAGAAATGCAAGTTCATTTATTCATTCTTGAAAATTTAGTGATGACATAGAAGGTAAACATGGTTATGCAAAGCAGAAACTTAATCATGGATGCAAATTCATTTTGTTTCTTTACTAGAGCTCCTTCAAGACTTTAAAAGAATTATAAATTCAACCCAATACATATCTTAACAAGAAATAAAACATAAAAGGAAAATACATCTTTCAAGTTCTAAACTAAAAATCTTTGTTTTAGCATCGTAAAGCATTATTCTTTAAAGTTTTGCATCAAGTGGAATTTTCAAGCTTTAGAGGCCTAACTTGTGATGGATTTACAACCCACCCTCAAGGTCCTCATCATCAAGCCATCATCTTAGTTCCACCTAGGCCATATGGTTGAATTGGTTAAAGAAAAATGAAGAGGAAAACCAAAATGAAAAGCTAAGGTAAGTTCATAATTTCATCATTTTGAGCTAAAAACACAACTCCTCAAAGCATAGAAATAAATTTAGAAACTACTCCCTACCTAATCTGAGTTGAAGAAGAGGAAGAGAACTTGGTTTCTTGAAGTGAAATGAAACAAAATCTCTTTGAAAAAATGAAGAAAGAATTCAGCCAAAGAGGAGGAAGAAAGAAAGTTTTGGTGCTCTTAAAAACTAGTTATGAACCAAGCATTCCAAGACCACTCAAGCAAGCCTATTTATAGAAGATTTTGAGGCTTCTAATTGGCCAAAATGATGAGGTAGTGGACAGAATTTTGCAGGAGAAATAAGGGAGGAAAAATCATTTTAGACAAAGTTGTATGAAATTAAGGAATTATGTCTCTTATGGTGACATTTTGGCATTTTGTTTTAGTGCAACTTTTGGCAATAATTCAGCTGCATAATGGCATCAATAATTTCATCCATTACAGCCCAAAGAAGTGAAATTTGTGTGTTCCATGCATTATTTACGTGTAGGCAAGGTATTCATGTAATTTAGAGAATTTACGGTTAAGGGTTTAAGTGAATTAGTAAGCAATTTGGGTGTTTTTGAGCAATTTTGGGTTCTAATCAATCTAAATACATAATTTTGACTCTAGCTTAATATTTAGAATTTAATGAGCTTTAATTTGAGCCTAATATTGCTTAGGTTTCAGTATACGAATCAAAAATCCCGAAATTCGCAAAACTGCCCAAAAACAGGGGCAAAATCGTACTTTCACTTAAAAACTGCCCGAGGCCACCCGAGCTTAACCAATGGTTAATCATGACTTAAAAACACATTTTAAAACATTTTAGTGAGGTTCGGGCTCAATCGGCACGCACATCGGAGTTAAAACACCATGAGGCGTTTTGGTCATTTTGCGCGTCGGAACTCAAAATTGAGATCCTTCTGCTCTATTAACACACATAACACAAATAATCCCTCATTATCCTCAAAATATCCCCTTGAGAATAGGTGGGGCCCACGATCCTCATTCTCTGAGTAAAATAACTTCAGGGGCATTTTGGTCATTTTATACGTACAGAAATTCGGGATTTGCGACTCTCGCATGAATCGTTCCTAACCTCTCTTCTAATGTTATATTCCTTTATTGAGGATTGTTCGGCCTCAAATCTTATGTAATAATTACCTACGGTAATTCGGTAATTGAGTAATTTCTAATGACAGTAAAAATTACAGTAAAAATTGGGGCGTTACAATTCTATTGCCCATTTCATCATCCATCTAGTAAGATCTAGTTGATGCATTATCTATCTTACTAGCTGGTCATTCGAATCCCCACGGTGTGAGCTTAGAAGATTTGTCTTAACCTTCTTGCCGATACTACGCGCGAAGGCCACCTTTTCTCACTTGGAATACCGAAGCCCCACACCAATTAATGACTTCCTGAGAAAGTAGACAGGCATTTGTGATTTCTTGAACTCCATTATCAAGGCGCTAGTAACTGTGTTGTCAAATATTGCTAAGTACAGGACCAAATACTTACCGAGGCCCAGCCTTGTTAGGATAAGCGGGGACCTTAGTACTAGCTTGAAACATAAAAATGCTTTTTGCTGTCCGAAGTCCATTTGAAATCCTTTTTCTTTTTAAATAGCTCGAACAGCCAGCTAGCCTTTAATGTTGACACTACTAATAATCTTGACAAGGAAGCTAACCGGCCCGCTAAATGTTGAACCTCCTATACAAAGGTTGAACTTTGCATTTGCAGGAATGCTTTGCACTTGTGCAAGTTAGCTTTAATTCCACTAACTGGATTCACCTTGCCTTTTCTGTCCTTCTCGAGGTTGATGTCCTTTCTTCTCTTCATCTTGCCTCTGTAACACCCTAAAAATTAGTTAAAAATTAATTTGAGCTTTATTACTCATAATTTCAAAAATCTAATAGTTTGAACAATGATGAGGATGGTCCAATGGATTTGTAAAAAAAAATGTGAATAATAATGTGGGTACACTCACTTTGGAATGTGGTGATATGAAGGTGGCATTTAACCTTGCTAATGCTATTAAATACCCCATTGAAGATCACTCTATCTTTGCATTGACATTTTGGATGATATTTGTGATGAATATTTTGATTCAACATGTGATGTGCTGATTAACTCTCTAGATCATGAGTATGAGTTCCCAAATTGTGAGAGAATGGATAGTTTATTCAAGGAATGTGTTGAGATGGATGCTTTATTAATTAATGATGAAATTTTTGGAGATACACGTACCTACATATCACCTACACCTGCTGTTCCCTCTTCATTTTCACCTACCACTGGATATAATGCACTTGTTCTTGCAGGGGATGTTGAAATTGCAGGTATGGAGAACACTGCCAACCACTACAGTGGTCACCCGAGCACGACTTAGTTAAGATATAAGATTCTCCCAACCGCTGCAATGGTCCCCTAAGGCAGAAAAAGATGAATTGAAGCCCCTCCCTCTTCATCTTAAGTATGCTTTCTTATGGAAAGGTACTGAGCTACCTATTATCATTACTAGTGACCTCTCTGTAGAAGAAGAAAGCAAGCTCTTGCATGTCTTGAAAGGTCACAAGAAGGCACTTGGGTGGACACTGGCAAATATCACTGGTATAAGCCCCTCCATTTGCACACATCGCATTTTCTTGGATGAGGATGCAAGACTAGTGAGACAACCCCAAAGACGTCTAAACCCCTTAATCTTAGATGTGGTTAAGAAATAAGTAGTGAAGGTTTTAGTTGCAGGGATAATATACCCTATTTCTGACAGTTAATAAGTTAGTCCACAAGAAATCTAGGATTACTGTGGTCAAGAATGAGCAAAATAAGTTAGTGCCCACAAGAGTCCAGAATATTTGGAGAGTATGTATTGACTACCGCAAGCTAAACCAAGCCACTAAAAAGGATCACTTTCCATTACCATTCATTGATCAAATATTGGAGAAGCTTACGGGACAGTTACACTACTACTTCTTAGATGGATACTCTAAGTACTTCCAAATCCCTATTGCTCCAGAAGACCAAGAGAATACCACCTTCACTTGCCCTTTTGGTACATATGCATACAGATGCATGCCATTTGGGCTATGCAATACACCAAGAACCTTCCAAAGGTTTATGATAATATCTTCTCGGATTTTATTGATGAATACATGGAAGTTTTATGGATGATTTTATAGTTTTTGGTCTTTCTTTTGATGCATGCCTCCGTAGTTTGGAAAAGGTTTTGAGTATATGCATCTCTACCAACTTGGTTCTAAATTTTGAAAAATACCATTTCATGGTCAAACAAGGTATGGTGTTGGGGCATGTCATCTCTAGGGAAGGAATAACTATAGATAAGGCTAAGATAGATGTGATTACCTCTTTGCTTTACCCTGCATGCGTGCGGGAAGTGCATTCTTTTCTTGGTCATGCAGGTTTTTACAGGCATTTTATCAAGAATTTCAGTAAAGTAGCGCAACCCATGACGAAGCTCTTGCAAAAGGAGGTGGAATTCATCTTTGATGAGAGCTATAAGGAAGCTTTTGCCATTCTGAAGAAGAACCTGACCTCAGCTCCCATAATCCAGCCCCCTGACTAGTCCCTACCATTTGAGCTGATGTGTGATGCTTCCAATCATGCCGTGGGAGCAATTTTGGGGCAATCAGTTGGTAAGCAATCTCATGTTATTTACTATGCTTCCCGGACCTTAGATGCTGCACAGTCAAATTACACTACTACCGAAAAAGAGCTCTTGGCAATTGCTTTTGCTCTAGACAAATTCAGATCATATTTACTTCGTTCCAAGGTGGTAGTATATTTTGACCATGCAGCTCTGTGGTATTTGTTAAAAAATTCTGAAGCTAAACCCTAGTTGATCAGATGAGTGTTCCTCTTGCAAGAATTTGATCTGGAAATAAAAGATAGGAGTGGTGCTCAAACTCAAGTAGTTGACCATCTAAGTAGATTGAAGCACATTCCACATGAGCAACACCCCTTGAATGATTCTTTCCATGATGATCACCTTCTCAAAGTTGATGTGGCGCCATGGTATGTAGACATTGTGAATTACTTGATTGCAAAGGCTATCCCTACATATTTTTCTAAGGCATAGGCTTCCAAGTTGAAAAGTGATTCAAAATATTATGTGTAGGTTGATCCTTACTTATGGAAATTTTGCAGTGACCAAGTAATTCGTCGATGTGTATATTAGCCTGAGTCACAATCCATACTGCGCTTTTGTCACTCTAAAGCGAGCAGAGGCCATTTTGGACCCCAACACACTTCTAGGAAGATTTTGGACTATGGATTCTATTGGACCACACTATTTATAAATGCCTTTGAGTTTTGCAAGGCTTGTGAGCATTGCCAGAGAATGGAACAATTTCCTAGAAAAAGGAGATGCCTTAACAACCCTTGCTGTTTTGTGAAATTTTTTATATTTCAGGTATTGATTTCATGGGACCATTTCCTATCTCTCATGGTTATATTTACATCCTCCTTGTGGTGGATTATGTTTCAAAATGGGTGGAAGCCATAGCCATGCGTACTAATGATTCTGCCATAGTGTATGCTTTTGTTAGACAAAACATTTTCTGCAGGTTTGCAACTCCAAGAGCTCTCATAAGTGACCAGGGGTCTCACTTTTGTAATAGAAGCATGGAAGCTTTGCTCCATAGGTATGGGGTGCTGCACAAGGTTTCTGCATCCTATCACCCCCAAACCAACAAGCAAGCCGAAATCTCCAATAAAGAGATCAAAAGGATTATTGAGAAAGCGGTGAGACCTAATAGAAAAAATTGGAGTGAGAGATTGGATGATGCTCTTTGGGCATACAGGACAGCGTATAAAACTCCTATTGGGATGAGCCCCTTTAGAATAGTATTTGGGAAGTCCTGACATTTTCCGGTTGAACTCGAACATCGGGCCTGTAACGCCCTGATTTTTTGTCTAAGAGAAAATGACCAAAATGCCCCTGAGCTAATTTTCTGCCCGGAATTCAAGGATAGCCGGCTCGACAGTCCTCGAAGGGTCAACTCAATGTTTGAAGGGGTTTGGATAGTCCTTGAGTGGTTTCGGAAATGAAAATTTTGTTTTCTGTAGTTTCGGGACAAAATGACCAAAATATCCCTATAGCGTTTTACGCGGGTAAAGGTGTCGTTCAAGCCCGAAACTTTTCCCAAAGGTTTAAAATAATGTTTTCATGTATTTAAAAATATTTGTTTAATTCCCGGTAGTCCCGGGCAGTTTTTATACAAAATTACGATTTTGCCCCTAGCATAGTATCATTTGAGCTTAATAATGTAATTAAGCAAACCTAAGCAATATTAGGCTCTAATAAAAAATTAATTAATTTTTATAATTAATCTAGAGTCAAAATAAGTCATTAAAATTAATTATGACCTAAGATTGCTTAGATTAAACTCAAAATCCTTTTTTCTTTTAAAAACTCAAGTTTCTAGAACATAGAATCTTAAATAGTATTTTTACTATTTACTCTCCATACTCCAAAGAGCCTAGCTAGAGTAGGATTTTGACCCCACTAATGAGCTAGAATGCTCATTAATCATGCCTTAAAATAGCCTTAATGACCTATCCTTTCACTTACACACCTACTTACAAGTTTCTAATCCTAAGCCTAATCAAAGCCACATCTAAACACACCTCTAAACCACAATTAAATGGAAGATTTTCCTCCCCCATTCCATGGAGAAGATGGCGCCACCTCACCCCTCCAACATTCAAAGAACCCATACTTGAGACCATACCTCACCATACCTAGCCATGCCTACACCATACCTTACAAAGAGATATTTTCTTCCTTTTCCCTCCATGAAGAATTCGGCCACTCCCTCCATTTCCTTCACCCATGTTTTTGTTTTTCTATAAATAGTACACTTGGGTGAACTTGAATCACCTTTAGTCATTTGTTAAGTTTTAGCTTTCAAGAAGCACCTCAGAGCCTTTCTTTTTCTCTCAAGTCCAAGAGTTCTCCTTTTTCAACCTCTTCATCTTCTTCACTCTTCTCAACCTCCAATCACTTGGTAGGGATTTTATTTCAAGTATTTCTTTCACTAAAAGTTCTTACTAGTTATGTGTTTTATGGTTTCTCTTGAATCTTTTAGAATTTCTTTCTTAATCCTTGTTTCTTTTGAATATTTCGGCCAAGAGCCTTTGGGGACTTGGAAATGAGAGCTTGATGATGAGGATCTCATGATAATATTTATCACTTGAGCAACCTCTAAAGCTTGACCTTGGTTCTTGAGTAAAAGATGTTTTTGGTTTCTTTCTTTTTTGATCTTGGGAACTTAGTTTTGATAATACTCTAAGATGGATGTATGAACTCAAGGATGAGGACTCATGATGTTGGTGTTAATACTCATCAAGAGCATGGCCTCTAGAGTTTCAAAATGGTTTCTTTTCTTGTTCATGTTTTTGGTTCTTTTCCTTTTCTTCCCTTTGATGTTTTTGGCCATTATGTTGAATGGCTTAACATGATAGCTTGATGATGAGAGTTCCAGATGATGACTTCTTGTTCATCATAATGAAATCTCTAAAGCTTGAGTTTCATAAAAATGTTATATGGCTCTCTTATGGTTTTATTTTTAAGGAATGTTGTTTTGTGTTCTAGGAACTCTAAAGTTTACTTTACCTTGTCATGATAAGTTTGGGTTAAGGCTTATGTCCCTTTAAAGTCTTGTAAGAGCTCTAGTAAAGATGTAAAAATGAACTTGCATATTTATATTTCTAGCCCCTCATATTTATATTTCAAGTTCTTGCATCTCATATTTACTTTTCTATGTCATTACTAAACTCTCAGGATCTAAGAAAAGAACTTGCATTATCACGTTTAAGTTTCAAACTTTGCATTTCACGTTTATATTTCAAGTCATCACCTAAGAACTTAAAGATTAAAACAAGAATTTGCATATCACCTAATTAATCTCAAAGCCTTTCTATTTCGGCCTTAAAGTCGATTGTTGCTGGGCCTAGAGCACTAAAATAAGGAATTGAACTTGCATATTTACTTTCAAGTTTTGCATATTTACTTTGAGCCTTGCGTATTTACTTTGAGCCTTGCATATTTACTTTCAAGCCTTGTGTAACATCCTAATTTTTAACCCAATACTCTAGAACATATTTAGGTTAATCATTAGTCTATTACTTCATAGTCTCCTTTTTACTTTAAAATTACTTAGCGAAAATATGGGTAAATTTTTTTTTGAATAATAAAAGCAAAGTGAGAGCCACAGTAACTGGTGAATGATGAACCACATAAAGAAATATAACAAATATCTCATAAGCATCACAACATAAGGCAGATAATGGCACATCATCAAGAAAACCGAACTGCATATATATATATATATATATATAACACGATATGCCCACTTATAAGAAGCGGGACTTAGTTTGGTACAACATAGAACAAATACAACTGAAAAGAAGGTACATTAGAAAGGAAATTACTACAGAAAGTGAGAAGGGAAAACTCCCCTACCCAAGTGCATCTAAAACGGATAACCTCTATACAAGAGAAGGTTTATCCTCTCCTATGTGGTGTGTGCACTATTTCTACCCGCGAGCCTCAACTGCTAGGATCCCGTAAAGGATAGGGCGTATCCAATCCAAGGGCGAGGCACATCCGAAATGGGCACGCTCAAAACTTGATCCTCGTCGCCGTATGGTGATGTCGGGTCGCCTATCAAACGCTAAATCACGAACAATGCATCGGCCCTCAAAAGGTACAGCCCATGCTCAGAATCATGGTGCACTTCCCACGTCTGGGAATCCACAAAATCCACGAGCCGCCATCATCTGAAGACGTGACGGAAAGAAGAGATAGAGGAGTGAGAATCTTGCTAAAGAATCTCAAGAGGGTAACCTCCTATCTAGGTGTCATCATCTACGACCTCAGGAACCTTGGGTTTATTGTATAAAATGAGTGAGCATGCATCAAATTCATTTTTAAGTTACTAAACGTAATTAGCCAAGGTCCGCCTATTTTAGAATGAGTCTTGATGTTACGGATGCGACATAATAAAGCATGAATGCATGAAGATGCATCAAGCATAAATCATTTAATCATCATAGAAGAATCAATATCACGTAAGTGGCATAAAGTGGCATATACTTCTCATGTAAAACATCTTTCTATAACTTGTGTGACATTCCAAGCATTGTCTTTGTAACATAGGGATCACCCTAAAAGACAATCGATCCGGGGTGCTCGGCCGAACCGGTGTCACCCAGAACGTGTCACATCTCTAGGTTATGAGCTCATACCTAACTAGTCGTCACTAGTTCTTACTTATCAATCCCGATAAGCGTAATCATAATAATAATCATAATCATAACAAACGCGCGTCCCACCGCATCAAGTACACGGTGAATATTGTCCTCTTCGGGCGTTACGTATCGCGTCCCCTCAAGGATTTGTTTCGGGCGTTACGTATCGTCCCCCAGAACGCGTTTTCACAGTACTATGTCACATTAAAAACTCATGTACTTTCAAAACTTTCAAGGTTCTCAAGTTTATCAGAAATTCGGCAGCCTAACAAAGAAGACAATCGAATTTCTTCCAAACTTTCTTTATGCCACATTCATATCTTTACACAATCATTTATAATCATGTGTGTCATAAGCATCATCATCATATGCATCATAGGCATTGTAAAACATCGCACGCATCATAACGTGAGCATCAATAAATTAACATTGCATATCCTCATAAGAAATCATATGCCCAAGATATTCTCATAATAAAACATGCGATCACGTAAAACACTAAAGTTTATTATGCCCTTACGCCTATGGTGTCTTATGCTTTGACCCTTACGAGCCTTAAACTTGAGGTATAATTATTCTGACATTCTCTATTAACCTTTTATGCACCTATAGGTTCACAACTAATGATCTTTACTAATGTTTATGTTCAATGATGAATCTGGACAGCATCTTTCTTAAGGGCAAAATTACATCTTGGGATTACGGGGTTCTAGAAGCTACGTCTTAGACCCTCTTTTAGTTCCGTCTTCGCCTAAGGCGCTATAAATTAAATCTAAACCAATTGTGAGGTATTCCTAAGCCATTGAACTAATTATAAATCATATTTACTCCATTATAAGGGTGCTGTACAAAATCAGAAAATTCAATGTTCTAAGAGTTCTAGAATTACATTTTTTACGGTTTTCTAGTTACTAGTTTCTCTGTAGGCGCTAAAAATTCAATTCTAATCCAAATGTCACCAAGTTTTTCATGCCTAAACAATCCTAATCTGATTATGTTCCCATTAAAACAGTTTGGGCAGAATCCATAAAGAAATGGGTTGAAACTATGTTAAATTCTAACTTTACGGTATTTCTAGTTACTAGTTTCTCTATGGGTGCTAAAAATTCAATCCTATTCCAAATGTAACCAAATTTTTCATGAATAATCAATCCTAAACTGATTGTTATCATACTAAAACAGTTTTGGTATTAGGTATGAATGAATGGGTCAAAACTAGGTTGAAACACAACTTTACGGTTTTTCTATAAAGCTAGTTTCTTTCCTAACATACATAGAAAGGTTCCTACCTCATCATAAGTAATTTTCACACATTCTAACACATCAAAACATCATCATTCAGTAGCAAACTCATCATGAAAGAACCGAAATATCAAGCCCCAAAAAGATGTATAAATTGATATTTCTAAAGCATCTAAATTGCTAGTTTCTCTTGGAATCATTTTAGGACTTCTAAAACTCTTTGCAAACCATTTTACTTCATCAAGAGGCTAAAAATAACCTTAGGTCAGCAACCAATTAAATTATCCTTTAGAAGAGGATTAACATCATAAATTTTGTTGGTCATGACTTTATAAAACTCATCAAGCTTAAAGAAAATCCTAGAACCTAGGTTGTTGGCCCTTGTAACTAGATGAAACTCACTCCAATCTCATCATCACTACATGGCCGAGATTATGCATTCAAAGAATGCTTCCATAGTAGACTTTAACTTGAGATAAAATGGGCAAGTCTTTGAGCTCTAGGTCCTTAAGTTATGACATAAAGTAAACGTATATGCTTTTCATTTTTAATCTTGCTTACAAAATAAAGTGATGACTTAACATAAATATGCAAGACTTGAAAGGTAAATATGCAAGGCATAAACTTAAACGTGCAAGCTTGAAAATAAATATGCAAGACATAAACTTAAACGTGCAAGCTTGAAGGTAAACATGCAAGGTTCAATTCTTTATTTTAGTGCTCTTGGCCCACAGAACAATCGACTTTAAAGCCTAAATAGAATGGCATGCGGGAAATTAATTAAGGGATAATGCAACTTCAATTCTTTATTTTAGTGCTCTAGGCCCAAAGAACAATCGACTTTAAGGCCGAAATAGAAAGGCTTTGAGAATTAAATTAAGTGATGATGCAAGTTCCATTTTAATCTTTATGTTCTTAGGTGACAACTTGAAAAGTAAAGATGCATAGCAAGAATGTAAATATGAGTGCAAGCATAAAATAAATTATGCAAGTTCATTTTATCTTTCTAGAGCTCTTAACAAGACTTTAAAGGAACTCAATGCTTAACCCAAACTCATCCAACCAAGGTAAAGTAAAGCTAAGAGTTCTTAGAACTCAACATAATATTTTTAGAAAACCAAAACATAAAACTTGGAAAAACAAGGAAAAAGGCCGAAACTTCAAGAAGGAAAAAGGAACATTTTATAACTCTAGAGTCCATGATCTTGATGATATATTAACACCAACATCATGAGTCCTCATCATTGAGTCCTTAGAACCATTTTGAAACATCATCAAAGTTAGAGTTCTCAAAAGTTCAAGAAAGGAAGAACTAGAAACATTTTTACTCAAGAACAAAGATCAAGCTCTAGAGTTTGTTTCAAGTGATGAACATCATCATGAAACTCTCATCATCAAGCTCTCATTTCTTTGAACTCCAAGGCTCATGGCCGAAATGAGAAAGAACAAAGAAAAGAAAAGAAGTTCTAAAAAGAATCAAGAGAAACTATGAACATCAAACTTAGAATAAGAACTTTTAAAGAAAGAATACATGAAAGAAAATCCCTACTTGGTGTGATGATCTTGAAGATGGAAGAAGATGAAGAGCTTCAAGAACTTGAAGAACACAAGAGTTTTTGAGAGAAAAAGAAAAGCTTTGGAGAGATCTAAACTTTACAAATGAACTAAAGTAGTAAAATGTTCACCAAGGCAAGCTATATATAGAGCCTTGAGTCATGAATGAGTGGAGAGGAAGAGGCCATGTAGTTGTCTTCTAGAATAAGGGAAGTATGTGGAGGAGAATGAATGAGAAGTTGTCTTGGAGACATGGCCAATTGTGTGCCACACATTCAAACAACATGTGATGCAAAGTGGAGGGAAAAGTGGAGCCATTTTTTGGGCAACCATGGGGGCAAAATCATCTCCTCTAATCATGGTTTAAAGGTGTGTTTAGGTGTGTTATGGATTAGACTTAGGATTAAGGGTTGTTATGTAGGTACTTTAAGTAAACTAGTTAGCTAATTAAGGCTATAATCCCATAGGTTAGAAGTGATCATGTAGGTTTAGTGGAGTCAAAAACTTTTATGACTAGTGATGTGAGTGTGACAACTTTTCTTGGAAATGGGGGCATGAATAGTGAAAACACTATTCATGGATACTTTTTCTTTAAAGAAAGAAAAGAATTTAGAAAAGGGTTTTTAAATTTCTTTAAACAATTCTAGGTTCCAATTAATTTTAAATAATGATTTTGGCTCTAGATTAATTATGGAAATTAATTAACCTTTAATTAGAGCCTAATATTGCTTAGGTTTGCTTAATTATATCATTAAACTCAAACAGCACTATCCCGGGGGCAAAATCGTAATTTTGTACAAAAACTGCCCGAGACCATCGGAACTTAAACAGACACTTTAAAATAGTTGAAAACGTTATTTTAAACCTTTAGGGAAAGTTTCGGGTTCGAATGGCATTTCTACCCACGTAGTATGCTATAGGGGTATTTTGGTCATTTTGACCCAAGCTAGAAAACACGATTTTTGTTTCGAAACCACACATGGACCATCCAATCCCCTTGAAACATTGAGTTGACCCTTCGAGGACTGCCGGGTCGGCTATCCTCGAATTCCGGGCAGAAAATGACCTCAGGGGCATTTTGGTCATTTTCTCTTAACCAGAAAAATCGGGGCGTTACACCTTGCATATTTAATTTCAAGTTCTTGCATTTCATATTTACTTTGAAGCTCTCACTTTACTTTCTAATGAAGAATAAAATGAAATGCATAGCACGTTTATATTTTGTCATCACTTAAAGAACCTAGAGCTTAAAGGCTTGCCCTTATTATCTCAAGTTAAAGTTGGTTATGGAGACATCCTCATGGATGCATATTTCGGCCATGTGATGATGATGAACTTGGTGTAAGTCTTATCTAGTCACAAGAGCCAACAATCTATGTTTTAAGATTTTCTTTAGACCTCAAGAGTTTTATAAAATTATTACCAATGAGATTTATGAATTAAACCTCTTTTAGGAATGTTTTAAACTAGCTACTGCCCTATGGCCATTCTTAGTCCCTTTCGTGAAATAAAATGGTTTTCAAAGAGTTTTAGAAGTCCTAAAACGCTTCCAAAAGAAACTAGCAATTTATATGTCTTGAAAATACGAGATTATGTGTTCTTTGGAACCTATGCTTTTCGATTCTGCCATGGTGTGGTTGCTGCTGTATGATGATTTTTTTGACATGTTAGAATGTGTAAAAATTATGTATGTTGAGGTAGGAGCCTTTCTATGCATGTTAAGAAAGAAACTAGTCTTACCGATAAACCGTAAAGTCAAGTTTTAGCGTGGTTTTGATCCATTTATTTTTAGACACTGACCAAACTGTTTTAGTATGATAATAATCAGATTAGGATTGTTTAATTGTGAAAAACTTGGTAATATTTGATGTAAGATTGAATTTTAGCACCCATAGAGAAACTAGTAACTAGAAAACCGTAAAAATGCAATTCTAGAACTCTTAGAACATTTAATTTTCTGTTTCTGTTCCAGCACCTTTGAAGGATTGTAAAACCATGTTATGCCATGTTTACTTGAGTGAGAATGACCCATAAATGGTTTAGGAATTAATTCTAGCATCATAAGAAAAGCCGGTAACGAGAAAGGGCGTAAAATGCATCTTCTAGAACAGCTTAAATCATAGAATTTCATTTACTACCTATGCTGTCCAACTTTGATTGATGATGTTCTTGAGGTTAATAATTAGTGGTAATGACGATGATTAGTCCCTTAGATGTATAAAGAAACAATTTGACAATTTGAGTTACCCAATTTAAGTGTTTGGCCATTTAAGGGAATGTTTATGAGATGATGATTCGAGATGATACATTCATGTGATATTTGATGTTATGTGAGGTATTGGTATAGAAATTCATCATTTGCATGTTATGGTTTCATTTGAAACATTAGAGATGCATATGTTAGAAATATATGAAGAATTATGGCATTTATGTGATATGTGTTGCATCTTGTTATAACATGCCAAGACTTAAGGTGACTTAAAGTATGAGAAAATGATCCTTTGGACTCACCAAACAATAGGTGATGAAAAGGTGATTCTTACGTAAGGTGATGTAAAGTATGAGAAAGTGATCCTTTGGACTCACCAAACGATAGGTGATGAAAAGGTGATTCTTGCTTAAGGTGATTTAAAACATGAGAAAATGATCCTTTGGACTCATCAAACTATAGGTGATAAAAAGGTGATTCTTGCCCCCTAACCTGTACTTATCAAGTCGGGACTTCAACTTATCAAAAGGGAATAAGTTTATGCTAGTGACGACTAGTAAGGTATGAGCTTGTAACCTAGAAGTACTCTCAAAAGGGAAGAGCAATAGGGTGGCCCCAAGGATGAAAAGAAACTAATTTAAAGTCACCAAAAGAAACAAGGAATGTCATTCATGAACCATGTTCTATGCACACCATGCTTGCTATGAAGTTAGATGTATAATTTAGAGTTGATGTTGCATAAAGTATTGACATGCATATCATAAAGAAGTATGTTGCATTCATTACAGACTCATGATAAAACGAACAGGCCTCAGTTATGGAAGTTTTAGAACATAATTAATGAATCTTTGCAAGCTCACTATTTCATAACTAAACCCGAGGTTCCTGAGAACGATGATGATGACACGTGTGTAAAAAGGGGAGCCCTACTGAGATTCTTGTATAAGTTTCTCACCTGCTATCTTTCTTTTCCATCTTCGTCTTCAGACAAGGTCGACAACATCGTCCATGGATAGCCCTGAGGTGCCGACATGGAAGTAGCTCGAGGGTCGAGAATAGAGTGGCGCAGCAGAAGTGGGAACATGGCCTTAGCTTTTTACACCATAGTTATGCGTGATTTTTAAGTTGTTGCATGTTCAACCTTTATAGGTGGGCTCAGTATGATTAATGTGATGTTACTGTGGAATATTCCTATATCATTAATACTATTAATGTTGTTTGACTTAAATATTTGAAGTTAATGTTATATGGCGATGAGTTGATGTTTCTGATTATGCTTTTTTTTTATGTTTACGCTTTACGCTAACGACCTTTTACGATACGCAAGGCTCACATTTTGTTTATGTTTTCAAAAAAAATTCTACCTGTATTTTCCGCTAAGTACTTTAAAGAAAGGTTTTAAAGAATGAGACTAAAAGAGTAATAGACTAATGGTTAACCTAAATACGTTCTAGGAGTATTGGGTTAAAAATTAGAGGAACTTCATCTGGAAGCTCATGAGAGTTCCAAGATCTATAAGGAGAAGACAAAGGTATTTCATGACAAGCAAATCTTCAGGAAGGAAGTCTGTAACACCCTAGTAATTAACCAGATACACCTAGGTTGAATCTGATTAATGACTAGACTTTACTCCTTACTTTGGTTCTTTCTTCATAATTTGAAAATACTTAGTGAAATTACGAGCCATTTTTTTTTAAACACATAATTGAAAACGTGAGCCAAGTACAACGTGAACGAGTAAGCGGGGTATAATAAGACGTTTAGGAATATATCACATCATATCACTTAGGCTCCATCATATAACATCCAATAGCACATTATAGCATATATTTACATACAATAACCTCTCTCAAAGGGTGGGTTATGTTCATACATCATTATCTTATGCAAACCCTTAAAAGAAAATATACTTAAGGAAATACATGCCCCTAAACTAGATAACTCCATAAGCCGGGAAGGTTATCCTAAAACTAGGGTGCATGATCACACATAAATCTACTAAGAACCTTCTATGGCCACTGTCCTGAAAATGGGGGAATAAATCCGATCCATCGATGAGCTCCTCGGGAGGGACACACACGAGATGCACCAGTCGGGTCGCATGGACGCCTTCTCGCTAACCTCGGCTGAACAACCTGCTTTCCTCACTACCCTCTCTTACACGTGTGGGAGTAGGAGCAGAGCTCTCAGAATATACATGAGTAGGAGTGTCCTCTGAAGGATCAGTTTCAGAATATCTCGTCTCGGAACATACTGAAATCCATGGACAGCAGATGAAGCGGGATAAGAACGTAACATCCTTTCATCAAGTGGACGTGCATGTTCGAAAACCATTTCATCGCCATAGGGAGAAGTAGGAGAAAATCGATAACTAGGGACAGGATGTGCAAATGGACGACCTATGTAAATAAAAACACGAATCACAAGACCTCCCTTCAAAATGATACGAGCGATGCACGGATCATAGTGGAATTCCCAAGTAGGGGTATCAACGAGCAGGGCGAATGTCGCCATTTGAATCTGGAGACAATGACGGAAATAAAGAAAAGGAGTGAGAATCTTGCTAAAGAATTCTCGGTAGGGTACCTCCTTCTATAGTGTCATCATCAAAGTCCCGGGAACCTCGGGATTATTCTAAAATAGTGAGCATGCAAAGATTCATTTTAAGTTCGGACAAATACTTAACCGAGGTTCGTCAATTTTTAATTATCGTCTTATAATGCATCTTATTCTTAACATGTCATATTTACAATGAACATTTCCTTTATCATTACATCATATTCCTCATCATCATTATCAAAATAACATGCATAAAAGAACGTCATATAATATTAGCTACACATGGACACAGTGCACATATTTCATTTCTTTAGTGCCTTTGGTGACTTAAAATCTTATCATCATCATTATTTTCCTTGGGCCACCCTATACTCCACCCTTTGGGAGTAATTTAGGTTATGAGCTCATACTTTACTAGTCGTCACTAGCATATACTTATCCCTTTTGATAAGCTAAAGTCCCGACTCTACCCTTTTGAGAGAACGGGTTAGCGGGCTAAAATCACCTTTTCACCATCTATAGTCGATGGTTCCAAAGGATCATTTTCTTATAAGTTTAAGTCACCATTAAATCTTTGCATGTTATATCATAATACAATTCATAAACATCATAACATTTTCTCATTTATAGTCTTAAGCTAGAATAATATATATCAGCTGTAATCATGCATATGGGAGATTCCCAGGAAAGAGAGGTGGGTCACAATGGACACGCTTAAATACCAAGTCTTTCCTTAGCCAGAACCTTTCCAAATTACACTTTTACAATGATACACTTTCTTCTAGCAACAAAGGTAAATTTTACATAATAAAGAACATTTCATGTACAAGCATTCTCATTATTTGCAACAAAGAACTATAACATGCAAGCCGGGAAATCATTCAATGATATCAAGTACTTAATAAGCATCCAATCCTTACATAGAATTATCAATTATAGAACTAATTAGTTACTAAACCAATTATGAATCATTCTCTTAACAATAAACCATAATTATCACAACTTCAATCATATCAAATCATTATCACACATTGATACTAAACTCGGATCAGTGGTAGAATCATGAACCTCATGCAATTACATAGAATCATATTTTAAGTGCATATAAAATACTAGTTCCCAGTAAAATCCTTGCAAAGCCTTAAAACTCATTTAGAAACTAGTTCTTTTGTCAAATTTGGGAGGATCTTCACAATTAAAATTCTCACTTAAGATAAAAGGAGTAAGTCTTGAGCTTTAGAGATTTAGGTGACATCTTAGAATTATAAACATGCTATGCAACCTTATTTTAATCTTATCTTTATAAGGTGATAGCTTGGAATTATAAACATGATATGCAATTCCATTTCTTTATCTTTAAGATTTAAGGTGATGACTTGAAAATTAAACATGATGCAAGAACTTGAAATATAAACATGATACAAGAAAGCTGGAGCGGTAATCCGCACAGGACGATAGAGGGAGAAGAAAATATTAAGAAACCGGAGCGGCGGTAGTCCACTTGCAGGACCAGAGAGGAGAAGAGAATATTAAGAAACCGGAGCGGCATGTAGTCCGCATACAGACCAGAGAGGGAGAAGAGAATATTATTATTACATCTTTTTAAGCTCCAATCTCAAGACTTTTTAAAGAATAAATTCTTTAACTCCAATAATCATATTTCTTTGCTTGTGATACATGGGCAAGTCTTTGAGCTCTAGGATCTTTAGGTGATGGCATAAAATAAACATGCCATGCGTTGATTCTTTTAGCCATTATAAAATATAGTGAGAGCATAAATTAAATATGAGATGCAACCTCTTTATTATCTTGAAAGATTAAGTGATGACTTGAAACATAAACATGAAATACAAGCCTGGAATTTAAACATGAGAAATGCAAGTTCATTTATTCATTCTTGAAAATTTAGTGATGACATAGAAGGTAAACATGGTTATGCAAAGCATAAACTTAATCATGGATGCAAATTCATTTTGTTTCTTTACTAGAGCTCCTTCAAGACTTTAAAAGAATTATAAATTCAATCCAATACATATCTTAACAAGAAATAAACATAAAAGGAAAAAAATACATCTTTCAAGTTCTAAACTAAAAATCTTTGTTTTAGCATCATAAAGCATTATTCTTTAAGGTTTTGCATCAAGTGGAATTTTCAAGCTTTAGAGGCCTAACTTGTGATGGATTTACAACCCACCCTCAAGGTCCTCATCATCAAGCCATCATCTTAGTTCCACCTAGGCCATATGGTTGAATTGGTTAAAGAAAAATTGAAGAGGAAAACCAAAATGAAAAGCTAAGGCAAGTTCATAATTTCATCATTTTGAGCTAAAAACACAACTCCTCAAAGCATAGAAATAAATTTAGAAACTACTCCCTACCTAATCTGAGTTGAAGAAGAGGAAGAGAACTTGGTTTCTTGAAGTGAAATGAAACAAAATCTCTTTGAAAAATTGAAGAAAGAATTCAGCCAAAGAGGAGGAAGAAAGAAAGTTTTTGGTGCTCCTAAAAACTAGTTATGAACCAAGCATTCCAAGACCACTCAAGCAAGCCTATTTATAGAAGATTTTGAGGCTTCTAATTGGCCAAAATGATGAGGTAGTGGACGGAATTTTGCAGGAGAAATAAGGGAGGAAAAATCATTTTAGACAAAGTTGTATGAAATTAAGGAATTATGTCTCTTATGGTGACATTTTGGCATTTTGTTTTAGTGCAACTTTTGGCAATAATTCAGCTGCATAATGGCATCAATAATTTCGTCCATTACAGCCCAAAGAAGTGAAATTTGTGTGTTCCATGCATTATTTAGGTGTAGGCAAGGTATTCATGTAATTTAGAGAATTTACGGTTAAGGGTTTAAGTGAATTAGTAAGCAATTTGGGTGTTTTTGAGCAATTTTGGGTTCTAATCAATCTAAATACATAATTTTGACTCTAGATTAATATTTAGAATTTAATAAGCTTTAATTTGAGCCTAATATTGCTTAGGTTTCGGTATACGAATCAAAAATCCCGAAATTCGCAAAGCGCCCAAAACAGGGCAAAATCGTACTTTCACTTAAAAATTGCCCGAGGCCACCCGAGCTTAACCAATGGTTAATCATGGCTTAAAAACACATTTTAAAACATTTTAGTGAGGTTCGGGCTCAGTCGGCACGCACATCGGAGTTAAAAGCGACCCTTGAGGGCGTTTTGGTCATTTCGCGCGTCGGAACTCAAAATTGAGATCCTTCTGCTCTATTAACACACATAACACAAACAATCTCTTATTATCCTCAAAATATCCCCTTGAGAATAGGTGGGGCCCACGATCCTCATTTTCTGAGTAAAATAACTTCAGGGGCATTTTGGTCATTTTATACGTACAGAAATTCGGGATTTGCGACTCTCGCATGAATCGTTCCTAACCTCTCTTCTAATGTTATATTCCTTTATTGAGGATTGTTCGGCCTCAAATCTTATGTAATAATTACCTACGGTAATTCGGTAATTGAGTAATTTCTAATGACAGTAAAAATTACAGTAAAAATTGGGGCATTACAAAGTCCAGGAAGGCTACCAAGTCCTTCTGTATAACTCCTGCCTAAAGCTCATGGCGGGGAAGTGACGGTCAAGGTAGGATGGCCCCCTTTTTGGTGACAAAGGTTTATCCATATGGTGCTGTTGAGTTGCAGGACCCTTAGACCAAGGCACAGTTCAAGGTAAATGGCCATAGAGTAAAACTTTTCCATGAAGGGCCTAATTCAATTGAGAGTTCCGAGGTGTCCTTGCTTTCTGTTTCATATGATCCCTGATTAGTGATAGACTTAGGGACAATAAATCAAAGTGCTGAGTAGGAGACAACCCACTATTTAATTTTCTTGTCATTTACTGTCATTCCTTTCCATTTTGTATTGTATAGGTACTAATTTAACTTTAAGAGAGTACGTATTGGCCAAGATTGTGTAACTCAGAGTGTAACTCGATTCTGCTAACCATTGCAGCGGTAAACAACCACTGCAGTGGTGGATTGACGCCACCAGGTATGTGTTCCAAAAAAAAAAAAAAGAACTTGCGCAGCATAAGTGAAACGGTGCATTTCACTTGTACCGCTGCAGCGGTGAGCTGCATATTTCTTTTTTTAAAAGAACAAAATGCACACGGCACACACACCACTCTCTTCTTCCTCACGATTCTGCAACCTCTCCCCATTCCCCTTTATTCTTCTTATATAACAACCACCACCCACTACCACTCACCACCCCATTACCCCACCACCTCTTATACACACCACCATCACTATTTCACCACCATTCATGCACACACACACACCCTTTCACGCCCTTCTTGCACTTTCATGAATTTTGATCTAATTCTCCTCAATTTCGGTTAAGGTATGTGTTATTTTTCATCTTTTCTTCTTCATTCTACTGCTGGTTGTGTTTGTCTTTTCAAATCTGGGGATTTTCCACTTGTCAAAGTGTTATTCATGATGGGGATGGTAGGGCACACACCAGGTGTTTGCTAAATTGCCTCAATGACCTGAAAACTTTTTTGCCTTAATTTGAAGGCAATTTAACATTATTTCCACTCCCTCCCACCGTCAATAATTAGTTTCCCCCTCATCTGCTTCTTTTATTCTGCTCTTTCACATTTCATTTTTCTGTCCTCCCTTTTTATAGTGAACATTTTCATGCACTTGTTCATTTTGCAAGAATGGCTTCTAGCTCCACTGCCGGATCCAACAAGCGACCACGTTCTTCATCTCCTCCTGCTGATGCCATTGTTCAAGCCCCTTCCCCATTGGTTCCCCCCCATCACCTAGGCCTCATATCCCTTGGGCTACTAACCCTAGCCATTTCATCGATTTATAGGATGAGCGACAGTTTTTCACGAAGATACAGGGTCGTCCTATCCTCTATGAGTATTCAGTTGATCTATCCCAGGATAGCGTTCAGTACACTGTAGAGGTCATCAACCAATAGGGGTAAGGTTTCCTTTTGGCTGAGCCAGTGGAGCCCAACCTATCTATTGTATGTGAATTCTATGTAAACTTTGTAGGGGTTAGGTTCCCTAAGGTTTATGTGCGAGGCCGGTACATTCCTGTCATTTTAGAGGCCATCCGAGCAGCCACTGGTATTCCTAACTGCCTAGATATGGCTCTCCCATATGATCACCAGTAGCTCCTTGAGCAGATCCAGTCCCTTGATATCGATGTACTCAAGGATGCCCTCACTACTCCGGGATCCACCTGGACCTTGAACAGGCAGGGCCGTCCCTATGCATTGGATAGCTAGTGGCTCACTTTTCAGGCACATATATGGATGAAGCTGCTCTTCTCCCATATTGTCCTTTGCTCCTATGTCCATAACGTCACCATAAACTAGGTCTTCACGCTTTACTGCATTGTTATAAAGCAGCGAGTGTATCTTCCCCTCCTCATTAAATGCGTATTATAGATGCATGCATCACGACAAGAAAGGTAACTGCCTTCCCTTTCCTTCTTTGATTACATGCATGGCCATTGTTGTAGGTGTCCCCGTTCAGCCAGCTGATGAGCGCCCTCCGCCCAACCGATGGAAAACCACCATCTCGAGACCTACTTTGCAACATGTTGATACAGCTGTAAGGAATAGATCCAAAAGAGGTCCTACTTCTTGCCCTAGTTCCCAACTGACTGTCAACTCCAGCTCTCACCCAGACTTCACCACCGCCATTGCTGATTTATAGTAGGCCCTCACATACCATATCCGGTGGTCTGAGTGGTGGGTGCGAGCTCAGATTCGGGCTTTTGAGACTCGTGTTATGCGGCATTTCTAGCCCCTTAAGTCTCGGGTATAGGGCATTGCTCCCAGCTCAGACACAGATACGAAGGCCCTCGAGGCTACCTCGGGAGATGACTCTTTAGATGAGGATCCTGATGTTGAGTTCTCTGAGGAGGAGCCTACTTCTAAGGAGGATGACTAAGCTTCTGATCCCTTCAACTTTTACTGGTTCTATTGGCTTGGCACTAAGGGCAGTGCCCATTCTGTAAGTGTAGGGGTGTTCTTACTTTTTAGGTTTTCATTTTGTAGTTATTTTCATTTTTTTTTAGCTAGTTTCTTTTATTTTTGCATGTTAAGGCGAGTGATAGTTGAACACTGCTCAAGAGAGCCATGTTATGTTGAAGCCTCTTTTGGCACTTGATTGTGATGAATGATTGACAAAATGACTAGATCTATGAACTCCGAAGCATGATTGATTGATTGAATTTACCTTGTGAGACTTGAGCTTAATTTGTGATTCCAGTACATTAATCACTACAATTTTCTTTTGGTGTGTTTGCAATCACTGTGGCTTAATCTAGAACTTGCTTTGATCCTTTATTTAAACTTTATGTCTGCTCACTGCTTAACTTGCTTAGGATAGAGGCATTTTATTTCCAATTCTAACCACTCAGCTATACAGCCAATCCTTACATGCAATCAACCCTTTGTAACCCCCTTTGTGCGTAAATATAACCCTTCATTTGTCATAAGCACACTACAAGACAACCCTTGAATAACAAAGAAAAAAATCCCTAACTATGGCCATGGAAAGAGAGGTTGAATTAAATATGCTTGAGATATAAGTGTAGAGAAACACACCAATGAAAAGTGAAATGGGGACAAGGGCAAACTATGTGGAAGTGAACTGGTCTTGTGGTAAGCAAAAAAAAAAAGAAAAAGGTGGCAAGAATGACAAAGTTCTGGTACCAATTCACTTCTTCAATTTGAATAATAGGATAAGAATCAAGGAAATTAAGCTATTGGGAAGGAAGTGCATAACAGGTACCCCAAAAGGTCTGAGGCACATACCTCTTCTTTCCTAGGATCGAGTTTGACTACAATGTTTCCCCAGAAAGACCAGAACCTAACTTTATTGCCTTATTACAACCCATAGATGACCTCTTGATGCATGTTATGTATTTGTCAGACATGTGGAGATTTAGGAGAAAAGCAAGCCTATGGAAGCTGCCATTAGTGAATTGCTTGAGAGTTGATTAAGCCCATAGACATGAGTGATGAGTGAATACACACCCCAGTGAGTCAGTTGAATCATTCATTTTCTGAGTCATAGTTCTTGTAATTTGATTGAGTAATGAAAAGGTACCATAACGTCTACCTTTGGACTCTTGTTGTCATTGTTCATACTGTTATTCGCTCATCAATTTTTTTTTTTAGGATTAGTTTAGTCCGCACATTCCATAATGCTGTTGCACCCATGCCTTTATTACAATTCAGCTTTATATTTCACATGAGGACATGCAAAGGCTTAAGTGTAAGGGGTTTGATAAGGGGCATTCGTGTCACTTATCTTACTTCTAAACACTGGTCTTTTGAATGAGTTTCATTGATTAATCAGTGAAATTATTACTGATTGCTAACTTGTTCCTCATTTTACATTTGTTCGGAAAATCATTGATTATTGCACTGATTTTAGAAATTAAGCTTCTCACATTTAACTTGTCTCTTTGAGTGTGGTTTTTATATACAAAAGCATTGGATTGGGTGCAATTCTTAAGGAAGAGAGTTGGGAACACTCTGGAAGGAGCTAAAAGCTGAGAAAGGATGAAACTGGGAAAAAAAGCTCCTCGGGTAACCTCTACAGCGGACAGCAGAACACCCCACGTGTGCATCAGGGAAGAAGCTTCTCTAGAGACCGCTGCAGTAGTTATTAACCGCTGCAGCGGTGGTGCAATAACCTGGAATCTGCTCTTTTTAATTGTAATGGGTCCCACTTTGACCCATCTTTAGGGAAAAGTATTTATAGGACCAGATGTGAATTTCGACCTAGCTTTTGAATAGTAGAGTTTTAGTGATAATAATTCTCTCTCTCTCTCTATCTCTCTCCCTCTCTCTCTATCTCTCTCCCTCTCTCTCTCTTCTCTTCATCTTCTCTTTCTTACGGATTTTATTGGTAGTGTAACGCCCCGATTTTCTGTCTAAGAGAAAATGACCAAAATGCTCAGAGGCCATTTTCTACCCAAAAATCGATGATAGCCAGCCTGGTAGTCCTCGAAGGGTCAACTCAATGTTCGAAGGGGGTTAAATGGTCCTTGAGTGATTTCAAAAACAAAAATCGTATTTTCTACAGTTTCAGGTCAAAATGACCAAAATACCCCTATAGCGTTTTTACGCAGGTAAAGGTGCCGTTCCAGCCCGGACTTTTCCCAAAGATTTAAAATGATTTTTTCATATGTTTAAAAGCATCTGGTTGAGTCCCGATGGTCCCGGACAATTTTGTGAAAAATTATGATTTTGCCCCTGGCATAGTGCCATTTGAGCTTAATGACGTAATTAAGCAAACCTAAGCAATATTAGGCTCTAATCGAAGATTAATTAATTTCCATAATTAATCTAAAGTCAAAATAAGTTATTAAAGTTAATTAAAACCTAAGATTGCTTAAATTAAACTCAAACCCCTTTTTAACTCAAGTCTCCAAGACATAGAATCTTGAATAGTATTTTCACTATTCACTCTCCATACTTCAAGAAGCCTAGGATGTGATTGAGAACCTTGATTGAGTAGGGTTTGACCCCACTAATGGGCAAGAATGCTCAACTTTATGGCCCAGATTTTACATGCAGTGGAAAAATGACCAAAATGCCCCTGAGGTCATTTCGGCCTGGAATTCAAGGATGGCCGACCCGGCAGTCCTCGAAGGGCCAACTCAATGTTTGAAGGGGATTGAATGACCCTTGAGTGGTTCTGGAGGCGAAAGTCTCATTTTCCTCAGTTTTGGGTCAAAATGACCAAAATACCCCTATAGTGTTTTACGCAGGTAAAGGTGCCGTTTGAGCCCGAAACTTTGCCCCAGATAAACCATGTTTTTACATGTTTCAAAACATCTATTTGAGTCCCGGCAGTCCCTGGCAATTTTAGTGCAAAATTATGATTTGGCCCCTAAAATAGTGTTTTTGAACTTAATGATGTGATTAAGCAAACCTAAGCAATATTAGGCTCTAAACGAAGATTAATTAATTTCCATAATTAATCTAGAGTCAAAATAAATTATTAAAATTAATTAGAACCTAAGATTGCTTAGATTAGATTTAAATCTCTTTTCTAAAACTCAAGATTTCACTCTTGGAATCTTGAATAGTGTTTTCTCTCTCCAATTCCTTAAATCAAGGAATTGTGTCTAGAGTTGTTTATACACTAAAATGAATTTATAACTCACTAATGATGCAAGTACACTCCTTAATTATGTCTTGACAACCTTGATTACCCATTTTTTCACCTAAACACTTTCTTACAAATTCCTAATCTTAATTCTAATCAAAGATACACCTAAACACAACTCTAAACCACAATTAAAATGCAAGAGAACCCTCCCCATGGCTGATGCACTTCGGCCCTTTCTCTCTCAATTACCACACATGTTGAATTGTTTCTCACTTAAAGAACTATGCTTGAAGCCATACCTTGAACCATACCTCACCATACTTTGAACCATACCTCACCATGCCTCAAGACCAGATTATCTCACCTCATGGAACTCATGGGCTGCCCATGAGTCTGATGGCCGAAGCTCTTCCCCCTCCATGCACCTTTCATTTGTTTCATTTCTCTATAAATAGCTTGCTTGGGTGAACTTGTATCATTTTGGGTTCATTTGCTAAGTGTAAGTTCTCAAAGTGCACTTCAAAGTTTCCTTTTTCTCTCAAGTTCAAGCCTTCAAGTTCTTCAAGTTCTTCATCCTCTTCTCTCATCCTAATCTTCAAAGCACTAGGTAGGGATTTTCTTTCAAGAGTTCTTTCATTTAAAGTTCTTAATTTCTTTATGTGTTCATAGTTTCTCTTGAATTTTCTTTTGAACTTCTTTTCTTCTTCTTCTCCTCTATGTTTTCGGCCATTAGGCTTGAAGATCAAAGGAATGAGAGCTTGATGATGAGAGTTTCATAATGATGTTCATCACTTGAACAATCTCTAAAGCTTGATCTTTGTTCTTGAGATAAAGATGTTTTTAGTTTTTCTTCTTGAATCCTTGAAAACTATTCACTTTTGATGATGTTTTAAAATGGTTAACATGAACTCAATGATGAGAACTCATGATGTTGGTGTTAATGTATCATCAAGATCATGGTCTCTAGAGTTCCAAATGTTCCTTTCCTTCTCCAACAATTTCGGTTCCTTTTCTTTTTCTTTCTCTAAGGTTTCGGCCATATTGGCCAAGGAAGTTCACAATGGCTTGATGATGAGAGCTTCTAGATGATGACTATGTGTTCATCACAAAGAGGCCTCTAGAGCTTGAGTTTTAATAAAAATGTTATTTATGTTTACATTCCAACAAAAGAAACTTTGTGTTTTAAAGAACCCTTGAGGTTCATTCTTGTTTTTACTTTACCTTGACATGATAAGTTTGGGTTGAGGTTTAAGTTCCTTCAAAAGTCTTGTATGAGCTCTAATAAGAAATAAATGGACTAGCATTCATATTTATTTCAAGCCTTGCATACTTATATTTCAAGTCTTGCATGTTTACTTTAGGCTCTCACTTTATTTTGTAATGAAGAATAAAAATGAAGTGCATAGCATGTTTAAATTATGTCATCACTTAAAAGACCTTAGAGCTCAAAGACTTGCCCATTTTATCTCAAGTTAAAGTTTAAATGAGGGAGCACTCTTTGAATGCATGATTTCAGCCTTGTAGTGATGATGAACTTGGAATGAGTTTCATCTAGCTTCAAGGACCAATAAGTCAAGTTTTAAGAATCCTTTTAAATCTCATGAATTTGTTTGAGTTCAAGACCAACAAGGCTCTATGAATTTAACTCTCTTTAAGAAGGGATCAAGTGGTCATCGACCTAAGGATGTTTTAGCCTCCTTTACAAAATAAATTGGTTTGCAAAAGAGTTTTAAAGGTTCTAAATTGGTTCCAAGAGAAACTAGCACCTTATATGTCTTAGAAACATCAAGTTATGCACCTTCTTGGGGACTTGGTGTTTTGGCCTTGTCATGATGAGTTTGTTGTTGTGTGATGATGTTTTGATGTGTTATGATGTGTGGAAATTATGTGTGATGAGGTGGGAACACTTCTATGCATGTTAAAAGAGAAACTAGCTTTCTAGAAAAATCGTAAAGTCAAAATTTAGCATAGTTTAATCCCATTTACTTATGGACACTGCCCAAACTGTTTCAATAGGGATATAATCAGATTAGGAGTGCTTAATCATGAAAAATTTGGTTACATTTGAAGTAGGATTGAATTTTAGCACCTATAGAGAAACTAGTAACTAGTAAACCAGTAAAACATAATTCTAGAACTCTTAGAACATATAATTCTTAGAATCTGTCCAGCAACCTTATAATGTATAGAACATGGTTTATAATTAGTTCTTTGACATAGGAATGTCTCATAATTGGTTTAGGTTTAACTTATAGCGCCTTAGGCGAAGACAGAACCAAGAAAGGGTCTAAAACGTAAGTTCTAGAACCCCGCAATTTTAAGATTAAAGTGCTGCCCCTAAGGAATGATGATGTTCAGATTCAATAGAGAGCATGAATAATAATAATAAGCTTTGTTAAGAGAGAACCCTTAGGTGCATAAAAGTTTGATAGGAGATGATAGGTTAATTACATCACAAGTTTAAGTCCTGTAAGGGTCAAAGCATAAGATACCGTAGGACCAAGTGTATAACGAATCTTTAATGTTGCTTGTGAAAGTATGAGGATGATTGTGTGAATGCATGAAATTATGATGAAGGATGCATGTTTGATTGACTCATGTGGCATAAAGAAGAATTTGGAAGAAATTCGGCATGCTGCAGTTATGCTGCCGAATTTCTGACAAATTCGGGACTCAGAAAGTTTTTTTGAAAATCTATGAGATTTTTATGAGGTACTAAGATGAGTTCTTGGATGACACCGGTTCGGCCGAGCACCTCTAGAGAACTCATGTGACATCGGTACCAAGATGAATTCTTGGGTGACACCGGTTCGGCCGAGCACCCCCAAGAAATGCCCCCTATCCCGTACTGGATAAGTCGGGATTATGTTTATGATTATTGTAACGCCCCGATTTTTCTGTTTAAGAGAAAATGACCAAAATGCCCCTGAGGTCATTTTCTGCCCGGAATTCGAGGATAGCCGACCCGCGATCCTCGAAGGTCAACTCAATGTTTCAAGGGATTGGATGGTCTTTGTGTGCTTTGAAACAAAAATCGTGTTTCTGAGTTTGGTCAAAATGACCAAAATACCCCTATAGCATACTACGTGGGTAGAAATGCCATTCGAACCCGAAACTTTCCCTAAAGGTTTAAAATAACGTTTTCAACTATTTTAAAGTGTCTGTTTAAGTTCCGATGGTCTCGGCGAGTTTTGTACAAAATTACGATTTTGCCCAGGGATAGTCTTTGTTTGAGTTTAATGATATAATTAAGCAAACCTAAGCAATATTAGGCTCTAATTAAAGGTTAATTAATTTCCATAATTAATCTAGAGCCAAAATCATTATTTAAAATTAATTGGAACCTAGAATTGTTTAAAGAAATTTAAAAACCCTTTTCTAAATTCTTTTCTTTCTTTAAAGAAAAAGTATCCATGAATAGTGTTTTCACTATTCATGCCCCCATTCAAGAAAAGTTGTCACACTCACATCACTAGTCATAAAAGTTTTTGACTCCACTAAACCTACATGATCACTTCTAACCTATGGGATTATAGCCTTAATTAGCTAACTAGTTTACTTAAAGTACCTACATAACAACCCTTAATCCTAAGTCTAATCCATAACACACCTAAACACACCTTTAAACCATGATTAGAGGAGATGATTTTGCCCCCATGGTTGCCCAAAAAATGGCTCCACTTTTCCCTCCACTTTGCATCACATGTTGTTTGAATGTGTGGCACACAATTGGCCATGTCTCCAAGACAACTTCTCATTCATTCTCCTCCACATACTTCCCTTATTCTAGAAGACAACTACATGGCCTCTTCCTCTCCACTCATTCATGACTCAAGGCTCTATATATAGCTTGCCTTGGTGAACATTTTACTACTTTAGTTCATTTGTAAAGTTTAGATCTCTCCAAAGCTTTTCTTTTTCTCTCAAAAACTCTTGTGTTCTTCAAGTTCTTGAAGCTCTTCATCTTCTTCCATGTTCAAGATCATCACACCAAGTAGGGATTTTCTTTCAAATATTTCTTTCTTTAAAGTTCTTGTTCTAGCTTTATGGTCATAGTTTCTCTTGATTCTTTTTAGAACTTCTTTTATTCTCCTTTTTCTTTCCCATTTTCGGCCATGGGCCTTGAGGCTCAAAGAAATGAGAGCTTGATGATGAGAGTTTCATGATGATGTTCATCACTTGAAACAAACTCTAAAGCTTGATCTTTGTTCTTGAGTAAAAATGTTTCTAGTTCTTCCTTTCTTGAACTTTTGAGAACTCTAACCTTGATGATGTTTCAAAAATGGTTCTAAGGACTCAATGATGAGGACTCATGATGTTAGTGTTAGTATATCATCAAGATCATGGACTCTAGAGTTATAAAATGTTCCTTTTTCCTTCCTGAAGTTTCGGCCTTTTTCCTTGTTTTTCCAAGTTTTATGTTTTGGTTTTCTAAAAATATTATGTTGAGTTCTAAGAACTCTTAGCTTTACTTTACCTTGGTTGGATGCATTTGGGTTAAGCATTGAGTTCCTCTAAAGTCTTGTTAAGAGCTCTAGAAAGATAAAATGAACTTGCATAATTTATTTTATGCTTGCACTCATATTTACATTCTTGCTATGCATCTTTACTTTTCAAGCTATCACCTAAGAACATAAAGATTAAAATGGAACTTGCATCATCACTTAATTTAATTCTCAAAGCCTTTCTATTTCGGCCTTAAAGTCGATTGTTGCTCGGCCTAGAGCACTAAAATAAAGAATTGAACTTGCATTATCACTTAATTAATTTCTCGAATGCCTTTCTATTTCGGCCTTAAAGTCGATTGTTGCTGGGCCAAGAGCACTAAAATAAAGAATTGAACCTTGCATGTTTACCTTCAAGCTTGCACGTTTAAGTTTATGTCTTGCATATTTATTTTCAAGCTTGCACGTTTAAGTTTATGCCTTGCATATTTACCTTTCAAGTCTTGCATATTTATGTTAAGTCATCACTTTATTTTGTAAGCAAGATTAAAAATGAAAAGCATAGCACGTTTACTTTATGTCATAACTTAAGGACCTAGAGCTCAAAGACTTGCCCATTTTATCTCAAGTTAAAGTCTACTATGGAAGCATTCTTTGAACGCATAATCTCGGCCATGTAGTGATGATGAGATTGGAGTGAGTTTCATCTAGTTACAAGGGCCAACAACCTAGGTTCTAGGATTTTCTTTAAGCTTGATGAGCTTTATAAAGTCATGACCAACAAAATTTATGATGTTAATCCTCTTCTAAAGGATAATTTAATTGGTTGCTGACCTAAGGTTATTTTTAGCCTCTTGATGAAGTAAAATGGTTTGCAAAGAGTTTTAGAAGTCCTAAAATGATTCCAAGAGAAACTAGCAATTTAGATGCTTTAGAAATATCAATTTATACATCTTTTTGGGGCTTGATATTTCGGTTCTTTCATGATGAGTTTGCTACTGAATGATGATGATGTTTTGTTGTGTTAGAATGTGTGAAAATTACTTATGATGAGGTAGGAACCTTTCTATGTATGTTAGGAAAGAAACTAGCTTTATAGAAAAACCGTAAAGTTGTGTTTCAACCTAGTTTTGACCCATTCATTCATACCTAATACCAAAACTGTTTTAGTATGATAACAATCAGTTTAGGATTGATTATTCATGAAAAATTTGGTTACATTTGGAATAGGATTGAATTTTTAGCACCCATAGAGAAACTAGTAACTAGAAATACCGTAAAGTTAGAATTTAACATAGTTTCAACCCATTTCTTTATGGATTCTGCCCAAACTGTTTTAATGGGAACATAATCAGATTAGGATTGTTTAGGCATGAAAAACTTGGTGACATTTGGATTAGAATTGAATTTTTAGCGCCTACAGAGAAACTAGTAACTAGAAAACCGTAAAAAACGTAATTCTAGAACTCTTAGAACATTGAATTTTCTGATTCTGTACAGCACCCTTATAATGGAGTAAATATGATTTATAATTAGTTCAATGGCTTAGGAATACCTCACAATTGGTTTAGATTTAATTTATAGCGCCTTAAGCGAAGACGGAACCAAAAAGGGTCTAAGGCGTAGCTTCTAGAACCCGTAATCCCAAGATGTAATTTTGCCCTTAAGAAAGATGCTGTCCAGATTCATCATTGAACATAAACATTAGTAAAGATCATTAGTTGTGAACCTATAGGTGCATAAAAGGTTAATAGAGAATGTCAGAATAATTATACCTCAAGTTTAAGGCTCGTAAGGGTCAAAGCATAAGACACCATAGGCGTAAGGGCATAATAAACTTTAGTGTTTTACGTGATCGCATGTTTTATTATGAGAATATCTTGGGCATATGATTTCTTATGAGGATATGCAATGTTAATTTATTGATGCTCACGTTATGATGCGTGCGATGTTTTACAATGCCTATGATGCATATGATGATGATGCTTATGACACACATGATTATAAATGATGGTGTAAAGATATGAATGTGGCATAAAGAAAGTTTGGAAGAAGTTCGATTGTCTTTGCTATTAGGCTGCCGAATTTCTGATAAACTTGAGGACCTTGAAAGTTTTGAAAGTACATGAGTTTTTAATGTGACATAGTACTGTGAAAACGCGTTCTGGGGGACGGCGATACGTAACGCCCCAGAAACAAATCCTTGAGGGGGGCGATCATGCGCCCGAAGAGGACAATATTCACCGTGTACTTGATCTCGGTGGGGCCAGCGTTTTTGTTATGATTATGATTATTATTATGATTACGCTTATCGGGATTGATAAGTAAGAACTAGTGACGACTAGTTAGGTATGAGCTCATAACCTAGAGATGTGACACGTTCTGGGTGACACCGGTTCGGCCGAGCACCCCCAGATCGATTGTCTTTTAGGGTGATCCCTATGTTACAGTACAATGCTTGGAATGTCACACAAGTTATAGAAAGATGTTTTACATGAGAAGTATATGCCACTTTATGCCACTTACGTGATATTGATTCTTCTATGATGATTAAATGATTTATGCTTGATGCATCTTCATGCATTCATGCTTTATTATCTTTGCATCCGTAACATCAAGACTCATTCTAAAATAGGCGGACCTTGGCTAATTACGTTTAGTAACTTAAAAATGAATTTGATGCATGCTCACTCATTTTATACAATAAACCCAAGGTTCCTGAGGACGTAGATGATGATACCTAGATAGGAGGTTACCCTACTGAGATTCTTTAGCAAGATTCTCACTCCCTCTATCTCTTCTTTCCGTCACGTCTTCAGATGACGACGTCGTGGATTTTGTGGATTCCCAGGCGTGGGAAGTGCACCATGATTGAGCATGGGCTATACCTTTTTGAGGGCCGATGCCTGCTCGTGATTTCGCGTTTGATAGGCGACCCGACATCACCATACGGCTGACGAGGATCAAGTTTTGAGCGTGCCCAATTCGGATGTGCCTCGCCCTTGGATTGGATCGCCCTATCCTTTACGGGATCCTAGCAGTTGAGGCTCGCGGGTAGAAATAGTGCACACACCATATAGGAGAGGATAAACCTTCTCTTGTATAGAGGTTATCCGTTTTAGATGCACTTCGGTAGGCGAGTTTTCCCTTCTCACTTTCTGTAGTAATTTCCTTTCTAATGTACCTTCTTTTCAGTTGTATTTGTTCTATGTTGTACCAAACTAAGTCCCGCTTCTTATAAGTGGGCATATCGTGTTATATATATATATATATATGCAGTTCGGTTTTCTTGATGATGTGCCATTATCTGCCTTATGTTGTGATGCTTATGAGATATTTGTTATATTTCTTTATGTGCTTCATCATTCACCGATTCTGTGGCTCTCACTTTGCTTTTATTATTCAAAAAAAAAAAATTTACCCATATTTTCGCTAAGTAATTTTAAAGTAAAAAGGAGACTATGAAGTAATAGACTAATGATTAACCTAAATATGTTCTAGAGTATTGGGTTAAAAATTAGGATGTTACAATTATGTTACACTTATCAGGATTGATAAGTAAGAACTAGTGACGACTAGTTAAGGTATGAGCTCATAACCTAAAGATATGACACGTTAAGGTGACAGGTTAGCCGAGCACCCCCAGAGCAATTGTCTTTTAGGGTGGCCTATGAGGAAGTTATGATGATTATGTCACAAAGAGAATTTAATTGTCATTTTATGCCACTATTATGATGTTCTTAAAGATATGATGATTATTCTTGTATTAAGTAGAGCCATGCATACATCCTTTAATATGTTTGCATCCATGACATTAAGAATCATGCTAAAATGAACGGACCTTGGCTAAACTATGTTTTAGAACTTAAAAATGGACTTAATGCATGCTCACTTATTTTGTTTATTAAACCTAAGGTTCCTGAGGATGTAGATGATGACACCTAGGTAGTAGGAGGCCCTACTGAGATTCTTTAGCAAGATTCTTACTCCCTCTATCTCTTTCTTTCCGTCACGTCTTCAGATGGCGACGTTCGTGGTTTTCGTGGACACCCCGACGTGGGAGGTGCACTATGACCCGGATCACGGGTCATACCATTTTAGGGGCGGTGCGGTGCGAGTCTTCATGTTCGTAGGGCGTCCGCCCGCTCACCCGTGCATACCCATCTCTTCTCCCGACTGACACCCTATGGCGGCGGCGAAGCAGGTTTTTGGCGGCGTCACGCGCATAATGAGAGTACTCCGCATGCACACCGCCGCCTCAGCCATACGTGACTATCTCGATTACATGCCCCGGACCTACTTCTCGGAGACTGACCCGTCCGAGGACCCGCCTACCCATCCGTATAGCGAAAGCTCCGCCCCCACTCCACCACTGATGAGGGAGGGCAGTGAGGATACCGTGACTCAGCCACGGCTTGCACGACGACCGGAGATGCGGCCACATCGCGGGGGTCACTCTCAATCCCCGTTCCGCCTCTTTACGCCCGTGGAGCTCGCCCAGTTTCTCGGATATGTGCCTCGCTCGAGAGATGGACGCCAGTAGGAGGTGACGTATGACCAATGGAGTACTCGGGTAGAGCACACACCACTTAGATGGGGATGAACCTTCTTTTGTTTAAAGGTCATCCCGTTAGTTGCACTTGGGTAGGGGAGTTGTTTTTATAGTTTCCGTTACACTTTCTCTTGTATTCCCTTTTTAGTTGTATTGCTCATGTTGTACCAAACTGAGTCCCACTCTACATAAGTGGGCATACCATATATATATATATACAGTTCAGTTTTATTGAGATGTGCCTTTACTTGCCTTATGTTATGATGTTATGATGTTATGAGATGATTGCTTTTTTTACACCCATGCTTTATTACTCATCGTTACGCGTGGCTCTCACTTTGCTTTTATAATTCAAAAAAAAAATTTACCAGTATTTCCGCTAAGTATTTTAAAGTAATAAGGAAGCTATGACGTAACAGACTAATGATTAACCTAATTATGTTCTAGAGTATTGGGTTAAAAATTAGGATGTTACACTCACTAATCATGCCTTAAATAGCCTTAATTACCTATCCTTTCACTCACACACTTCACTACAAACTCCTAATCTTAAAACTAATCAAAGATATACCTACACACATCACTAGCCCACAAATTAATAAAATAATTTCCTCCCCTTGGATTCCCAAAAGGTGGTGCCACCTCACCCCCCATGCATCACAAACTTGTTCACTCACACACTCAAGGAAGCATGCTATACCATGCCTATACCATGCCTTACACCTTACCTTGAAATGACATAGCCAAGAGATATTTTTCTCCTTTCTCCCTCCCCTAAAATGGCGCCACTTCTCCCTTCCATTCTCACCCCTCATGTTCCATTTCTCTATAAATAGCATGTTTGGATGAACTTGAATCAGTTTTAGTTCATTTGCCAAGTTTGAGTTTTCAAGAGCACCTTAAAGCTTTTGTTTTTCTCTCAAGCTCAAAGAGTTCCTCTCCTTCAACTTCTTCATCTTCTTATCTCATCTCAACCTCCAATCACTTGCTAAGGATTTTATTTTAAGTGTTTCATTCATTAAAAGTTTTTATTTAGTTATGTGCTTTATGATTTCTCTTGAATCTTTTAGAACTTCTTTCTTCCTCTTTGTTTTTCTTTTTGGCCAAGAGCCTTGAAAGGCTTGGAAATGAGAGCTTGATGATGAGGATTTCATGATGATGTTCATCACTTGAGCAACCTCTAAAGCTTGATCTTGGTTCTTGAGTAAAAGATGTTTTTGGTTTCTTTCCTTCTTGGTCTTGAGAACTTAACTTTGACGATGCTCTAAAATGAATATATGAACTCAATGATGAGGACTCATAATGTTAGTGTTAATACATCATCAAGATCATGGTCTCTAGAGTTCCAAAATGGTTCCTTTCCTTGCTCATGGTTTCGGCTCTTTTCCTTTTCTTTCCTTTAAATTTTCAGCCATGCATGTTGAATGGTCCAACATGATAACTTGATGATGAGAGTTCTAGATGATGACTTCATGTTCATCATAATGAAATCTCTAAAGCTTGAGTTTTCATAAAAATGTTATATAGCTCTCTTATGGTTTTATTTTTAAGAAAGGTTGCTTTAGGTTCTAGGAACTCTCAAGTTCACTTTATCTTGCTATGATAAGTTTGGATTGAGGTTTAAGTTCCTTTAAAGTCTTGCAAGAGCTCTAGTGAAGAACGTAAAATAAACTTGCATTCATATTTATTTTCCTTGCCTAACATATTTATTTTGGCCATCACCTAAAACGTAAAGATTAAAACAAGAGTTACATTTTCATATCACATAATAAATAATCTCGAAGCTCGCTTATTTCGGCCTTAAAGTCAATTGTTGTGGAGCCTAGAGCACTAAAATAAGGAATTGGACTTGCATTCACGTTTACGTTTCCTTGTCTAGCATATTTATACTTAAGTCATCACTTAAATCCTAAAAGATAAAATGAACTTGCATATTTACTTTTAAGTCTTGCATATTTATTTTCAAGTTCTTGCATCTCATATTTATTTTGAAGTTCTCACTTTACTTTATAATGAAGACTAAAATAGAATGCATAGCACGTTTACTCTTTGTTATCACTTAAAGACCCTAGAGCTCAAAGACTTGCCCTTTTATCTCAAGCTAAAGTTTGGTTATGGAAGCATTCCCTTGAATGCACAATTTGGCCATGTGATGATGATGAGCTTGGTGTGAGTTTCATCTAGTCACAAATGCCCATAATCTATGTCTTAGGATTTTCCTAAGCATAGGAGAACTCAAAGCATATTTCAAGTATGATTTTACGTTTTAAATTCCAATCTTGGGCCAACTCAAACAGTTGCTGCCCTTGTTTAGTTTATGAGGATTTTAACGAGATAAGTTAGTTTTCAAAGAGTTTTAGAAATCCTAAAACGATTCCAAGAGAAACTAGTAATTTATACATCTTGAAAATGTAAGATTATGTGTTTCTTAGGAACTATGCTTTTCAATTTTACCATGGTATGGTTGCTACTGTGTGATGATGTTTTGACATGTTAGAATGTGTAAAAATTATATATGTTGAGGTAGGAGCCTTTCTATGCATATTAGAAAAGAAACTAGTCTTATAGAAAAAATCGTAAAGTTGAGTTTTAGCATAGTTTTGACCCATTTGTTTTTAGCCACTGCCAAAACTGTTTTAATGGGATAACATTCAGTTTAAGATTGATTAACCATGAAAAACTTGGTAACATTTGATGTAGGATTAATTTTTAGCGCCTATAGAGAAAACTAGTAATTAGAAAACCATAAAAGTACAATTTTAGAACACTTAGATTAATTAATTTTCTGTTTCTATCCAAAAACCTTGTAATGTAGTAAACATGGTTTATAATTAGTTCATAGGCATAGGAATGCCCCATAATTGGTTTAGGTTTGATTTATAGTGCCTCAGGTGAAGACGAAATGTAGAAAGGGTCTAAAACGTAGTTTCTAGAAACCCCCGTAATCACAAGATGTAATTCTGCCCTTAAAGCATGTCGCTGTCCAGATTCATTGACAAACATTAATATTAGTAAGAATTTTTAGTTGTCAATCCTTAGGTGCATAAAAGGTTTATAGTGGATGTTAGAATAATTATATCTCAAGTTTAAGCCCTGTAAGGGTCAAAGCATAAGACACCATAGGTTTAAAAGCATAATGAACTTTAGTACTTCATGTGAGTGCATGTTTTTATTATGAAAATTTATGATGATTGTGATGCTCATGACTATGTACATACATGAATGTGGCATAAAGCAAATTTGGAAGAAATTCGGTGTGCCGTCATTATGCTACCGAATTTCTGACAAATTTGAGGAACTTAGAAAGTTTTCAAAAAGATATGAGTTTTTGAATGTGACATAGTACTGTGCAAACGAGTTCTGGGGGATGGCGATACCTAACGCCCCAGAAACAAATCCTTGAGGGGGACGGCGATACGTAATGCCCCGAAGAAAACAATATTCACCGTGTACTTGATACCGGTGCAACGTGTTCTGTTATGATTAGTATTATTGAGATTGCGCTTATCAGATGATAAGTAAGAACTAGTGACTACTAGTTAAGGTATGAGCTCATAACCTAGAAATGTGACACGTTCTGGGTAACACTGGTTTGGCCGAGAACCCCCAGATCAAGATATGAGTTTTTGAATGTGACATAGTACTGTGCAAACGAGTTCTGGGGGATGGCGATACCTAACGCCCCAGAAACAAATCCTTGAGGGGGACGGCGATACGTAATGCCCCGAAGAAAACAATATTCACCGTGTACTTGATACCGGTGCAACGTGTTCTGTTATGATTAGTATTATTGAGATTGCGCTTATCAGATGATAAGTAAGAACTAGTGACTACTAGTTAAGGTATGAGCTCATAACCTAGAAATGTGACACGTTCTGGGTAACACTGGTTTGGCCGAGAACCCCCAGATCAAGATATGAGTTTTTGAATGTGACATAGTACTGTGCAAACGAGTTCTGGGGGATGGCGATACCTAACGCCCCAGAAACAAATCCTTGAGGGGGACGGCGATACGTAATGCCCCGAAGAAAACAATATTCACCGTGTACTTGATACCGGTGCAACGTGTTCTGTTATGATTAGTATTATTGAGATTGCGCTTATCAGATGATAAGTAAGAACTAGTGACTACTAGTTAAGGTATGAGCTCATAACCTAGAAATGTGACACGTTCTGGGTAACACTGGTTTGGCCGAGAACCCCCAGATCGATTGTCTTTTTAGGGTGATCCCTATGTTGCAGTACGATACTTTGAATGTCACACAGTTACAAAAAGAGAAATGCTTTTACATGAGAAGTATATGCCACTTTATGCCACCTATCTGATGTTGATATCTCTATGAATGTTTAATTGATTTATGTCTGTTGTATCTTCATGCATTCATGCTTCATTATGTTGCATCCATGACATTAAGACTCATCCTAAAAGGAATAAACCTAATAAGTGAATTTTATGCATGCTCACCTTTTTCAAAGAAACCTAAGGTTCCTAAGGACGTAGACGATGACACCTAGATAGGAGGTTGCCCTACTGAAATTCTTTAGTAAGATTCTCACTTCCTTTATCTCTTCTTTCCGTCACGTCTTCAGATGGCGACGTTCGTGGTTTTTGTGGATTCCCCAACGTGGGAAGTGCACTATGATCCAGAGCATGGATCATACCATTTTAAGGGTCGATGCACTGTTCGTGTCTTCATGTTTATTGGATAACCCTTCGCTCATCCTGTACATACTCATTGCTTCTCCCCAATGTCACCCTACGGCGACGACGATCGAGTTTTTGAATGTGCCCGCACGCACAACGAGAGGGTGCTCCGTATGCACACTGCTGCCTCGGCCAGGCACGATTACCCTGACTATGTGCCGCATACGTACTTCTCGGAGACCGATCCATTGGAGGACTTGCCTACCCACTTGTATAGCGAGAGCTCTGCCCCTACTCCACCACTGATGGGAGAGGGCAGCGAGGAGACTATCACTCAGCCGAGGTTGGCTCAGAGGCAGTCCATGCACCCCCGTTGAGGAGCTCACGTCCAGCCGCAGTGAGTGCCCACTCCAGATGTGCTTCGTCCTTGGATTGGATATGTCTCACCCTTTCCGAGATCCCAGCAGTAGAGGCTTGTGGGTAGAGATAGTGCACACACTACATAGATAAGGATAAACCTTCTTTTGTTTAGAGGTTATCCATTCTAGATACACTTGGGTTAGGGAGTTTTCTTTTTCGCTTTCTATTGTATTTTCCTTTCCATTGTACTTTCATTTCAGTTGTATTTGTTCTATGTTATACCAAACTAAGTCCCGCTTTTCTTGAGTGGGCATATTATACATACATACATACATATATATATATATATATATATATATGCAGTGTGTTTTATTATGTTGTGCAATTACATGTTTTATGATCGAATGTTCATGAGGTGTTTAGTTGAATTTGTGTCTACTTCTTCTATGCTTCATCGTTCGTCGTGTTGCGCGGCTCTCACTTTGCTTTTACATTTCATAAAAAAATTACCTGTATTTTCTGCTAAGTATTTTAAAGTAAAGAGGAAACTATGACATAATAGACTAATGATTAACCTAAATATATTCTAAAGTATTAGGTTAAAAATTAGAATGTTACAACTACTGTCGTACATCCTCACGCAAACTGCTACGGCTCTGCCAGTCTTCTCCACCGCACTGGTTTCGCTCCTCATGGCCTCATCCTGAAACCGTTGTATATCTTGGAGTCACAATCGCGCCACTTGCGCATGGCCTCTGTAACATCCTAATTTTTAACCCAATACTCTAGAACATATTTAGGTTAACCATTAGTTTGTTACTTCATAGTTCTCATTTAACTTTGAATTACTTAGCGGAAAATACGGGTAATTTTTTTTTTGAAATGAAAGTGAGAGCCGCGTGATGCGATATAACTTGCAATGGACAAAACATACATCTCATAACGTCATAGCATAAAGCATATAAGGGCACATCATGAGAGACACTGAATAACATCTCATATATAATTATAATTTGCCCACTTATAAGCGTGGGACTTGATTTAGTACATGGAAATGCATGAAAGAAAATACAACATAAACATAAACATAATCTACTCCCCTACCCGAGTGCAACTAATAGGATAACCTTTAAACAAAAGAAGGTTCATCCCCATCTAAGTGGTGTGTGTTCTAACTTGGGGACGTGCGCGCTCGAACACCAGGCCATCGCCAAAAGGTGAGACGGGGGAGAAACGATGGGGATGTACAAGGGGAGTGAAGGGTCGACCCATGTACATGAATACTCTAACTATGCATCGACCCACAAAATGGTATGATCCGTGGTCCGGGTCATGGTGCACCTCCTATGTCGGCTTTGTCCACGAATATCATGAACGTCGCCATCTGAAGGCGTGACGGAAAGAAAGAGATAGACGAAGGGAGAATCTTGCTAAAGAATCTCAGTAGGGCCTCCTACTACCTAGGTGTCATCATCTACGTCCTTAGGAACCTTGGGTTTATTTATACGAAATGACTGAGCATGTATCAAGTTCATTTTAAACTTTAAAATATATTTTAGCCAAGGTCCATTCATTTTAGGATGATCTTAATGTCATGGATGCAACATAATAGAAAATGTATGCATGACACTACCTAATGCACATACATAAAAACATAACATCAAGCATCATCATTCTTGGTGGCATAAAGTGGCAATAGTAACATTCATATGGGACAAAACTTAGTGACATAATCATAATCATGAACTTCTCTTCCTCATGGGCCACCGTAAAGACAATCGAGCTGGGGTGCTCGGCCGAACCGGTGTCACCCAGAACGTGTCATACATCTAGGTTATGAGCTCATACCTTAACTAGTCGTCACTAGTTCTTACTTACCACTTAACGATAAGCGTATCATAAATCCCGACTATCTGAGTACGGGTTAGGGGGCAAAACTCTTAGAGGTGCTCGGCCGAACCGGTGTCACCTAAGAGTGTAAAATGGTACCGATGTCACATGAGTTCTATGGAGGTGCTCGGCCGAACCGGTGTCATCCTAGAACCCATCTTAGTACCTTAATTTTCAAAATCTCTTTAAGTCCCCAAATTTGTCGGAAATTGGCCAAAACGGTCATTACACCGAATTTCCTTCCAAATTTGCTTTATGCCACATAAACATATAACCTCATAAATTCCTCATATGAATATCATCATCACCATTAGCATACTTCATGCATCATCATAAAACATCCAAACGCTTACCCTTACGGTAGCTTATGCTTTGACCCTTACGGGTCTTAATCTTGAGATATAGTTCTCTACATCCGTCGTTCATATTCTTAAGCACCTAAGGCTCATAATTAAACATCATTCCTAATCCTCATGTTCATACTTAAATCTGAAAAGCATGGGACAAGTTCTCTAACTTGTATTTACGGGGTTCTAGAACTTACGTTTTAGACCCTTTCTCGGTTCGTTTTTAGCGAAGGCTATATATTAAATCTAAATCAATTATGAGGCATTCCTATGCTTAAGGACTAATTATTAATCATGTTTATCATGTTGTAAGGGTGCTGGACAGAATCCAGAAAATTAAATGTTCTAAGAGTTCTACATTTGTGTTTTTACGGTATTCTAGTTACTAGTTTCCCCATAGGTGCTAGAATTCAATTCTAACTCAAATGATACCAAGTTTTTCATGTCTAAACAATCTAAATCTGATTATGTCCCCATTAAAACAGTTTGGATTAGTTCCATAAACAAATGGGTCAAAACTATGTTAAATTCTAGCTTTACGGTGTTTCTAGTTAGCTAGTTTCTCACCTATCATGCATAGGATCGCTTCTACATCATCATACGATATTTTCACACATTCCAACACATTAAAACATCATCATACAACATCACATTCATCACATCAGAACCGAAAACATCTTGCCTCAATAAGAGAATTAAATTGGCATTTCTAGGTACATAAGTTAACTAGTTTCTCTTGGAATCAATTTAGAATTTCTAAAACTCTTGCAAGACATTTTAAATCATCAAGAGGCTAAGTGAAGCCTTAGGTCACTGACCAAAACATATTCCATCCCCTAAAAGAGATTGGAATCACAACTTTTAATGACATAACCTTATAAAGGATTGTAAAACTTTAAGGAGCACTTAAAACATAGGCTTTTGGTCCTAGTAGCTAGATGAAAACTCATTGCAAGTCCATCATCACTACTTGGCCGAAATTATGCATTCAAGGAATACATTCACATTTAACTTTATCTTGGAATGAAATGGGCAAGTCTTTGAGCTCTAGGTTCTTAAGTTACGACATAAACTAAACGTGCTCATGCTTTTCATTTTTAATCTTGCTTTCAAAGTAAAGTGATGACTTGAAATTAAATATGCAAGGCATAAGTTAAACGTGCAAGCTTGAAAGTAAATATGCGAAGCATAATCTTAAACGTGCAAGCTTGAAAGTAAATATGCAAGATTCAGTTCTTTATTTTAGTGCTCTTGGCCCAACAACAATCGACTTTAAGGCCGAAATAGATAGGCATTCGAGAAATTAATTAGGTGATGATGCAAGTTCAATTCTTTATTTTAGTGCTCTAGGCCCAACAACAATCGACTTTAAGGCCGAAATAGAAAGGCTTTGAGAATTAAATTAAGTGATGGTACAAGTTCCATTTTAATCTTTATGTTCTTAGGTGATAGCTTGAAAGTAAAATGCATAGCAAGAATGTAAATATGAATGCAAGCATAAGATAAATTATGCAAGTTCATTTTATCTCTCTAGAGCTCTTAGCAAGACTTTAAAGGAACTTAAACCTCAACCCAAACTCATCAAACCAAGACAAGGTAAAAGTCTAGGGTTCTTAGAACTCAACATAACATATTTAGAAAATCAAACATCTAGCATGAAAAGGAAAGGTAATGGCCGAAACTTCAAGGAAAGAAAAGAAATGTTTGAAACTCTAGAATCCATGATCTTGGTGATATACTAACACCAACATCATGAGACCTCATCATTGAGTCATTAGAACCATTTTGAAACAACATCAAAGTTAAAGTTCTCAAAGGTTCAAGAAAGGAAAATCTAGAAACACTTTTGCTCAAGAACAAAAATCAAGCTCTAGAGTTTGTTTCAAGTGATGAACATCATCATGAAACTCTCATCATCAAGCTCTCATTCCTTTGTTCTCCAAGGCCCATGGCCGAAAATGAACAAGAACAAGGAAAGGAAAAGAAGTTCTAAAAAGAATCAAGAGAAACTATGAACATTAAGCTTAGAACAAGAACTTTAAAGAAAGAATACATGAAAGAAAATCCCTACTTGGTGTGATGAACTTGAAGATGGAAGAAGAAGATGAAGAAGATGAAGAACTTGAAGAACACAAGAACTTTTGAGAGAAAGGAAAAGCTTTGAGTGCTCCTAAACTTAGCAAATGATCTAAAAGTGGTGCAAGCTCCTCAAGGCATTCTATTTATAGAGAAATGAAACAAATGGAGGGTGTATGTGGGCTGATGCATTTTCGGCCAAGAGGTGCAGAATTGGAGGGTTCCATGTGTTCCATGAGGTGAGATAATGTGTTCTTGAGGCATGGTGAGGTATGGCTTAAGGTATGGTGAGGTATGGTTCAAGGTATGGCCTCAAGCATGGTTCTTTGAGTGAGGAAACAATTAAACATGTGGCCAATGGGGATGAGGTCTGGCCGAAACTTCATCATGCATGGGGAGGATTAGTTTGCATTTTAATTGTGGTTTAGAGTTGTGTTTAGGTGTATCTTTGATTATGCTTAAGATTAGAAATTTGTAAGAAAGTGTTTAGGTAAGGGAAATGGGTAATTAAGGTGGTCTAGACATAATTAAGGAGTGGTCTTGCACCATTAGAGAGTTAAATCCTCAATTTAGAGTCTAAACAACTCTAGACACATTTCCTTGATTTAAGGAATTGGAGAGAGAAAACACTATTCAAGATTCCAAGACTAGGAATCTTGAGTTCTAAAAAGGGATTTAAGTTTAATCTAAGCAATTTTAGGTTCTAATTAACTTTAATAAATTATTTTGACTCTAGATTAATTAGGGAAATAAATTAATCTTCGTTTAGAGCCTAATATTGCTTAGGTTTGCTTAATTACGTCATTAAGCTCAAAAACACTATTCTAGGGGCAAAATCGTAATTTTGCACTAAAACTGCCCGGGACCACCGGGACTTGAACAGAGACCTCTAGGCACATGAAAACATGTTTTTAAACCTCTGGGGAAAGTTCCGGGCTCAAACGGCACCTTTACCCGCGTAAAAACGCTATAGGGGTATTTTGGTCATTTTGACCAAAGCTGAAAACGAAATTTTCGCTTCCGAAAGCATTCAAAGGCCATTCAATCCCCTTCAAACATTGAGTTGACCCTTCGAGGATGACCGAGTTGGTTACCCTCGAGTTCGGGTCAGGAAATGACCTTAGGGGCATTTTGGTCATTTCCCTCGGACAGAAAAATCGGGGTGTTACAGCCTCCGCTCACCCTCACTCTCTCTTTTTCAAACTCTCTATCGGAATTTGTATGTGTGTGAAAGAAAAAAGAGAGAGAAGAATATGTGTTTGTGTTTGTGTTTGTAGGTGAAAGAAAGACAAGTGAGTGTATGTGTGAGTGGGGAGTCAATACGGTGATAAGCCTCACTCCTAAAATTATTATTATTATTATTCTTATAGTATTATTTTTTTTATTTCGATGGATCAGAAATTAGGTTTGTTTGTTTGGTTTTATTTGCATGATTAATGTTTATTTTATTTTTAGTTTTGGGCTTGCTTGCTTGGAGTTTGAGTTATTGTGGTTTAAAATGAACTAAAAATAAAAGGGTTTTATTTAATTTGGTTCAAAATAAATACTCAAGCAGTTCGATTTGCTAGAAAAAGAGTTTGTGTTATATCTTGTTGCAACGATCTTAAATTGTTTGAGTGGAATTAAAAAACAAAAATAAGAAGAAAAGTTTATTTGTTTCTTTGTTTTGATTGAATTTTTATACTAAATTCTTTTAAAAAAGATTAAAAAATGATTAGGACATCTTTAGTTTAATTATTTTATATGTTTATGTATTTTGCTCAAATTAATTGTGTGTTTGTATTTATAAATTAATTTGGTAGTTTCCTGTTGAAATTGGAGCTTGTCAAAAAATGGTTTCCTTTATTTAATAATGAAAATCCTTTTCAAAAATTAAAATCAATCAACACATAATTATTTTCTATAAGAACGACGTGGCTTTGAGTTCATCATTACACCAGAGGATACATCGGCATAGCCAATAACTATCAACCCAAAATCCTTTTTCGTAAACTGTGTCTTTTATTTCTTGTTTTGATATTAGCTTTATTTCTTTGTAAATATGTAATTGTTATAATTCTTGGGGAAAAATAAATATTTTTAAGTTATAAATAAATTTGCATAATGAGCTCTAGGGTAACCGTACTTATACGGATATATTAGAGGTGCGGTAGGATTAAGTTTCCACCCTTCCTTAATCATAATTAGACTCCCGGATTCAAATCTCTTAAAAAAGACCAATTTACAAATCAAAAGGTTTTCCAATTTTTCTAGAATTAAAATTGGTTGCGACTCCCATTTTATTTTAAAATCAGTTGTCATTCTAGTTGCGGCGCCCTCCGGGTATGTTGTAATAGTTTGGCAACTCCACTGGAGATAATTAGAGAGTCAAGCCTATTAGAGTAAATCATGCAAATAATTATAACTTTATAATATTTATTTTCCCGTTGCATCATTTTTTCTGTAAATAAATGTTTTGCTTTTGTTTATCTGTATATAATTGTTTATTTTATCTGTAAATATTTGTCACTCAAACTTAGGGTAGAGGACATTTTTGTAAATATATTGTTTGAGCTTTTGTCTTGTAGGAATAAGTATGCTTCTCACACATAGTGCACAATCATTATCTCATACACATTTTGGCTCTATACCCGAGCTTGTGCAATCCAAGGAATAAGAGGGCTCCTAACATTGTCATTGAGGGACTTCTTTCTCACTTGGCATTTGGTAGGACACCACACAGATTGCTACCAATATCAAGGAATGGTCATATTGAGAGGGTTCATCCCTAGTTGTAATCTTTTTGTGAGCTGGGTCTCTATCTCATAGATAGGGGCAATCTGGGGACCAAGGCCTTTAGAAGTCTAAACCTGTCCCAAAGCACTAATAGAATGAACCTAGTGGCTGATCATCTATTTTCTAGGTCTGAGCCAATTAGGACACAGGAGCATCCATCTACATCCTCCTCTTACGTGGCTTGCATATAAAAATCATCTTGCATAATTCATCCATTGCATCAAAAATAAACTCATCCTACATAACTCATTCATTGCATTAAAAATCCATGGCTTGCATAATCTTGCATGCCCATTCATTGTCAAAAAGAAAAAACTTGCATAGCTCATCTATTGCATACAATAATCTCTTCATGGTCCATTTATTGCATTTCATGCACAAAAATCGTCTTTTCATTTCATTAGGTGTATCCAAAAAAATGTTGCATTTATTTAAAAAAAAAATCCAGCCTATATATATGCATTTTTTTTCTCATGCATGCATTACTCATGCTTTTCTCATGTATACATGGCATGTATTCCTTTCTCACGTTATTCATGCACAACAAGCATAACTCATCCTTTTAGCATACAGAGGGGCATCCTGTTTCTATTCTTACTCATTCATTGTATATATCTCAACATACATGCATGCACATCTTCCTTTTCTTAAAAAAAAAATCTTTTTTATAAACATTTCATTCATAAGCATTGCATTCATAAAGAAAAAAAGAGAAAAAATCTCATATATGCACTCTTCCTATGCATACATAACACGCATAACACCTATCTTTAGGATAGAAGTGTCATGTATGGTGAGAAAAAAATCATTTCATTTCATTATATGCATTTAAAAAATTTAATGCATGACTTATTCATTATATATATCTCCAACATACATGCATATATTTTGTACAGAAAAAAAACTTTTCTTGTCAACATTTCATATATGGCTCATCTTTATTGCTAATTCATGCATACTCATATCACATTAACCATATCCATATGCAAAATAAAAAAAATCATTTCGCATGCATTTTCATGCATTCAAAAATAGCATGCATTCATTCATACACTTTCTTTCATGCACAACCCCATCCACAAAAATTTTGGCATGCATTTTCTTCCTTTTCTCTAAAAAAAAAAAGGTCTTTTTATAAACATTTCATTCATAAGGGCATCCATTGTATAAAAAATAAAAAAATTTCATACATGCACTCTTCCTATGTATAGCTAACATGCAAAACACCCATCTTTAGGTGTCATGCATGGTGCAAAAAAAAATAAAAACAAAAAAATATTTCATTTCATTGCATGCATTCCAAAACATAATTAATGCATGACTCATTCATTGTATATATCTACAACATTTACATAAAAAAATTTCTTGTGAACATATCATATCTTATGCATCCATTGTAAAAAAAAAAATCTCATTTCACATACATTCTATCTCATACATGCATAACATGCATTCCTCTCTCACATTACTTATGCACAACATGCATAACCCACTCTTATCACTCATCCATGCGTACATTCTCATCACATTGACATCATCCAAAAAAAGGAGAGAAATTATTTGACATTCATTTTCATACAAAAAGGCATACATCATGCATAGCATGCATTCATACATCTTTTTCATGCATAGTCCCCATAAAAAAAAAACACTTAGCATGCATTCATGCATAATTTCTTTCACACATATCTATATCCACCAAAAAATTTAGGCTGCATTCATACTCAATCTATATTCATAAAAAATGGCATGCATTCATATATTTTATTTCATACATAGTTCAATGCATAAAGAAAGAAGGGGTACACTTGGCATTCATACATTTTCCTTCATGCATCCACTTCCATAAGAAAAATTGGCACCCATTCATGCACAGTCTATATAGAAAAGGCATGCATTCCTGCACACATCTTCTTTCTCATTCATTTTCATCTTTAGTCTGCATCAAAAAAAATAAATAAATAAATCATTTGGCATGCATTCATGTTTTCTTTTCACATATCATAATTACATCCATACAAAAAAAAAATCGAACATGCATTCCTATCTCTTATTTATCCATTTCCTAGTTTGCAGCATGCATTTTTTTCCTACACATGAAAGCATGCATCAATAAACTCATCAACAAACTTAAAAAAAAAATCTTCTTCTTAAATCATTCAGCAAGCATAGAATATATATATATATATATATATATAGAACTTCATTCAATATGCATCAGTCATGCATTATATAGTAGCATTTCATTTTGTAAAAAATAAAAAGCAACTTTTTGCCTCTAGACATTGCTCATCCAAGTGAAATTTTATTTGATCCAAGAGGTTGTGTTTGAGAGTAAAAAAAAATCAAAAAAGAGAAAAGAAAAAATGAAAGGGAGATAAATAGGGACACAAAAAATAAATAAAAGAGGAGAACCATGGTTGAGCATAGTGAGAAGGCAAGGAGGTGATCTGAAGAACCTTTAAGAGCATATTTGAATAAGTCATTCCTGGCATTCAGCTTGATGTCGTTCAGTTAAACAGAGCTTTGAAAAATGTAAAGTGGCTTTCCTTTTGAGGAAAATACATTAGGAAATAAAGATAAGAATTATGACTTGACTTGAGCTTGATTAATGAATTGTCAGCTCTTATGGCCTCAAATTATGTCTAGGCTTTTGAAATGATGAAATAATTGTGCATGTTTTTCCAATACACTATCTTCTACCTTTTATCCACACATTCTTATTTTCTTTTCCACTGTTTCAAAGTCTTTTTCTTTCAAACATCTTCACCCCATGCAGATAGCTTTGATAACTAATCAATTAATTCTTGTGTTACAATGAATACGAACAATCATGATTTTGATGAGAGTCCAAAGCTATGCAAATAATATGCTCAGATGCTACAGTTAGTGGAAAATGGTCAAGTAGTCGATAATCAAAAAGTAAAATATTGCCCGAAACACTCTAGCTCAATCATCAACTGAGCAATTTTTAATGGTTAATAGGAAAGCTGCAATATGCAAAGCGTTAAATGTGATCAGCAGCAATTCACCAAGGACAAACATATCAAAAGAAGAGGACACATTTGGTCTTCCATGCTTTGGCATCAATCGTAAACTCCAAACTAAGAATAGTCAAACACTATGAAGATCTATCTAGGGCGAAAAACTAGCAAAGTTGGTTCAAGAAAGAATGAAAAAAAAAGGCTCACTGGATCAAAAACTCAAAAAAAAAAAAGAATCCAGGCAGAAGTTAGAGTAAGAAAAAAGAAAAAGAAAAATGCTTGCTAGATTGAAAAGCCCAAATAATAGTGGAAACTAGATTGAAAACTCAAAAGTACAATCTAGGAAAAGATGTGTCGCTTCAGAATCAGGTGGAAAAAAAGAGCTTATGAACAATGTCAAGCTGTGTCAATTAAATGACTATTGATCAAACAAGAGTCATCCTTCACAGAATAAAGAGCCAACAGTCCCAGGCACATTTATCGCATAGCAATGGATTCTAATCTCAATCATGAATTGTAATTCAGAGTAGTCGAGTAATTGATGAAATGAGTAATCAAATGAAACTGCACATCTCATTCTAATCCTCTATCTTGTAAATATCATACACTTTCAAATCCAATCCTTTAATTCTAACCTCCATATCACCTTTATCTTCTTTTTCCTTCATCATCAAATCCTCATCATGCAAAATCAAGACATTAAGACAACAAATCAAGTCAAGTCAAGTTAATGTCTAGGCCAAAAGGGAGCCAGGTAGATCGAAAACCCAAGAAGACAGTCTTGACAAGAATTATAGCAAACACAAAAAAAAAATCCGAAGAAAAGAACAAACGAACAGCTTGCTTGATCGATGCTTAGCAACCAAAAATAATTATTAGAGCAAGAAAATAAGAAAGAGAGAAAAGTTTGCTCAATTCAGCAACTAGAAATATCGGTCTGTATAAAGAATTGGGGCAAAATCAACGAAAGAACCAAAGTCTAAAGCATGATAAGGTCAGGAACTAAAGACAAGATCAATCAGGAGTTGGAAACAAAGAAAAAAAATGGGAAAGAGGAGAGAAAAAGTGGGAATCATAAAGAAAGTTATTCTCAAATTGACTCATCTTGGATCAGACAAAAGTCTTCTCAAAAGCAATGCTTGGATACCAAAACTGGGGCAAATTTTTCAGCATCGAGTCATCTAGGTTTCATCAGCATCATATCATTCATCGTGTCTAGTCATCTAAGTTTTATCTGTGCTGCAAACCAGGACAAATTTCTTAGTATCAAATCATCGAGGTTTCATCATCATTTATCATGTGCAAATTCTTCTTATCATATTAGATCGTACATTTTCTCATCATTCATCATCAAATCATATATGACATTTGTAACACCCTAGTAATTAACCAGATACACCTAGGTTGAATCTGATTAATGACTAGACTTTACTCCTTGCTTTGGTTCTTTCTTCATAATTTGAAAATACTTAGTGAAATTACGAGCCTTTTTTTTTTTTTAAACACATAATTGAAAACGTGAGCCGAGTACAACGTGAACGAGTAAGCGGAGTATAATAAGACGTTTAAGAATATATCACATCATATCACTTAGGCTCCATCATATAACATCCATAAGCACATTATAGCATATATTTACATACAATAACCTCACTCAAAGGGTGGGTTATGTTCATACATCATTATCTTATGCAAACCCATAAAAGAAAATATACTTAAGGAAATTCATGCCCCTAAACTAGATAACTCCATAAGCCGGGAAGGTTATCCTAAAACTAGGGTGCATGATCACACATAAGTCTACTAAGAACCTTCTATGGCCATTGTCCTGAAAATGGGGGAATAAATCCGATCCACTGATGAGCTCCCTCGGGGAGGGACACACGAGATGCACCAGTGGGAGTCGCATGGACGGCCTTCTCGCTAACCTCGGCTGAACAACTGTTTCCTCACTACCCTCTCTTACACGTGTGGGAGTAGGAGCAGAGCTCTCAGAATATACATGAGTAGGAGTGTCCTCTGAAGGATCAGTTTCAGAATATCTCGTCTCGGAACATACTGGAAATCCATCGACAGCAGATGAAGCGGCTTAAGAACGTAACATCCTTTCATCAAGTGGGCGTGCATGTTCGTAAACCATTTCATCGCCATAGGGAGAAGTAGGAGAAAATCGATAACTAGGGACGGGATGTGCAAATGGACGACCTATGTAAATAAAAACACGAACTGCGCACCTCCCTTCAAAATGATACGAGCGATGCAGCGGATCATAGTGGAATTCCCAAGTAGGGGTATCAGCGAACAGGACGAATGTCGCCATTTGAATCTGGAGACAATGACGGAAATAAAGAAATGGGAGTGAGAATCTTGCTAAAGAATTCTCAGTAAGGTACCTCCTTCTACGGTGTCATCATCAAAGTCCCAGGAACCTCGGGATTATTCTAAAATAGTGAGCATGCAAAGATTCATTTTAAGTTAGGACAAATACTTAACCGAGGTTCGTCAATTTTTAATCATCGTCTTATATTGCATCTTATTCTTAACATGTCATATTTACAATGAACTTTTCCTTTATCATTACATCATATTCCTCATCATCATTATCAAAATAACATGCATAAAAGAACGTCATATAATATTTGCTACACATGGACACAGTGCACTTATTTCATTTCTCTAGTGCCATAGGTGACTTAAAATCTTATCATCATCATTATTTTCCTTGGGCCACCCTATACTCCACCCTTTTGGGAGTAATTTAGGTTATGAGCTCATACTTTACTAGTCCTCACTAGCATATACTTATGCCTTTTGATAAGCTAAAGTCCCGACCGTACCCTTTTGAGAGATCGGGTTAGGGGGCTAAAATCACCTTTTCACCACCTATAGTCCGATGGTTCCAAAGGATCATTTTCTTATAAGTTTAAGTCACCATTAAATCTTTGCATGTTATATCATAATACAATTCATAAACATCATAACATTTTCTCATTTATAGTCTTAAGCTAGAATAATATATATCAATCGTAATCATGCATATGGGAGATTCCCAGGAAAGAGGTGGGTCACAATGGACACGCTTAAATACCAAGTCTTTCCTTAGCGAACCTTTCCAAATTACACTTTTACAATGATACACTTTCTTCTAGCAACAAAGGTGAATTTTACATAAGAACATTTCATGTATAAGCATTCTTATTATTTGCAACAGCAACTATAACATGCAAGTCAGAAATCATTCAATGATATCAAGTACTTAATAAGCATCCAATCCTTACATAGAATTATCAATTATAGAACTAATTAGTTACTAAACCAATTATGAATCATTCTCTTAACAATAAACCATAATTATCACAACTTCAATCATATCAAATCATTATCACACATTGATACTAAACTCAGATCAGTGGCGAATCACGAACCTCATGCAATTACATAGAATCATATTTTAAGTGCATATAAAATACTAGTTCCCGTAAAATCCTTGCAAAGCCTTAAAACTCATTTAGAAACTAGTTCTTTTGTCAAATTTGGGAGGATCTTCACAATTAAAATTCTCACTTAAGATAAAAGGAGTAAGTCTTGAGCTTTAGAGATTTAGGTGACATCTTAGAATTATAAACATGCTATGCAACCTTATTTTAATCTTATCTTTATAAGGTGATAGCTTGGAATTATAAACATGATATGCAATTCCATTTCTTTATCTTTAAGATTTAAGGTGATGACTTGAAAATTAAACATGATGCAAGAACTTGAAATATAAACATGATACAAGAAAGCTGGAGGCGGCGGTAATCCGCACAGGACGATAGAGGAGAAGAGAATATTAAGAAACCTGAGCGGCGGTAGTCCGCACAGGACGATAGAGGAGAAGAGAATTATTATTACATCTTTTTAAGCTCCAATCTCAAGACTTTTTAAAGAATAAATTCTTTAACTCCAATAATCATATTTCTTTGCTTGTGATACATGGGCAAGTCTTTAAGCTCTAGGATCTTTAGGTGATGGCATAAAATAAACATGTCATGCGTTGATTCTTTTAGCCATTATAAAATATAGTGAGAGCATAAATTAAATATGAGATGCAACCTCTTAATTATCTTGAAAGATTAAGTGATGACTTGAAACATAAACATGAAATACAAGCTTGGAATTTAAACATGAGAAATGCAAGTTCATTTATTCATTCTTGAAAATTTAGTGATGACATAGAAGGTAAACATGGTTATGCAAAGCATAAACTTAATCATGGATGCAAATTCATTTTGTTTCTTTACTAGAGCTCCTTCAAGACTTTAAAAGAATTATAAATTCAACCCAATACATATCTTAACAAGAAATAAAACATAAAAGGAAAAAATACATCTTTCAAGTTCTAAACTAAAAATCTTTGTTTTAGCATCATAAAGCATTATTCTTTAAGGTTTTGCATCAAGTGGAATTTTCAAGCTTTAGAGGCCTAACTTGTGATGGATTTACAACCCACCCTCAAGGTCCTCATCATCAAGCCATCATCTTAGTTCCACCTAGGCCATATGGTTGAATTGGTTAAAGAAAAAATTGAAGAGGAAAACCAAAATGAAAAGCTAAGGCAAGTTCATAATTTCATCATTTTGAGCTAAAAACACAACTCCTCAAAGCATAGAAATAAATTTAGAAACTACTCCCTACCTAATCTGAGTTGAAGAAGAGGAAGAGAACTTGATTTCTTGAAGTGAAATGACACAAAATCTCTTTGAAAAATTGAAGAAAGAATTCAGCCAAAGAGGAGGAAGAAAGAAAGTTTTTGGTGCTCCTAAAAACTAGTTATGAACCAAGCATTCCAAGACCACTCAAGCAAGCCTATTTATAGAAGATTTTGAGGCTTCTAATTGGCCAAAATGAGGAGGTAGTTGTCAGAATTTTCAGGAGTAATAATGGAGGAAAAATCATTTTAGACAAAGTTGTATGAAATTAAGGAATTATGTCTCTTATGGTGACATTTTGGCATTTTGTTTTAGTGCAACTTTTGGAAATAATTCAGCTGCATAATGGCATCAATAATTTCGTGCATTACAACCCAAAGAAGTGAAATTTGTGTGTTCCATGCATTATTTAGGTGTAGGCAAGGTATTCATGTAATTTAGAGAATTTACGGTTAAGGGCTTAAGTGAATTAGTAAGCAATTTGGGTGTTTTTGAGCAATTTTGGGTTCTAATCAATCTAAATACATAATTTTGAATCTAGATTAATATTTAGAATTTAATAAGCTTTAATTTGAGCCTAATATTGCTTAGGTTTCGTATATGAATCGAAAATCCCGAAATTGTAAAGCGCCCAAAAAGCGGGGCAAAATCGTACTTTCACTTAAAAGCGCCCAAGGCCACGAGCTTAACCAATGGTTAATCATGGCTTAAAAACACATTTTAAAACATTTTAGTGAGGTTCGGGCTCGGTCGCACGCACATCGGAGTTAAAGCAGCGCTTGAGGCGTTTTGGTCTTTTTCGCGTCGGAACTCAAAATTGAGATTCTTCGCTCTATTAACACACATAACACAAACAATCCCTTATTATTCTCAAAACATCCCCTTGAGAATATGTGGGGCCCACAATCCTCATTTACGAGTAAAATAACTTCAGGGACATTTTGGTCATTTTATACGTCTGAAATTCGGGATTTGCGACTCTCGCATGAATCGTTCCTAACCTCTCTTCTAATGTTATATTCCTTTATTGAGGATTGTTCGGCCTCAAATCTTATGTAATAATTACCTACGGTAATTCGGTAATTGAGTAATTTCTAATGACGATAAAAATTACAGTAAAATTAGGCGTTACATTACTCCTCCTTAAAAGAATTTCGCCAGGAAATTCGTTACTGAGAACAACTTTCGGGTATTGTGCTTTCATGTTTGATTCCAGCTCCCATGTAAGTTCTTGGTTTCACCCTGTCCCCATGCTACTTTGACCCGAAGTCTGACCTTGTTCCTTAACCGCTTAACTCCTCGGTCGACGATTCTCGTGGGTAGTAAGTTAAATGTCGGTTATCTCTTAATTGTACATGTTACGGCTCTAGTACATGACTCGGGTCGATTGATACTTTCTTAAGCGAGAGACATGGAAAACATCATGAAGGTTGGATAGACTCGGGGTAGGGCTATACGGTGAGGCTCTGGTCCTACTTTGGTAAGGATTTCAAGCGGACCAAGAAATCTGGGCTCAATTTCTTTACTTTTATTGCTCGGCCTATGCCTGTGGTGGGGGTGATCCTTAGGAACACGTGGTCCCCTTCTTGAAAATCTAGCGGGTTTCGCCGCTTGTCCGCATAGTTTTTCTGTCGACTTTGAGCAGTAAGAATCTTATCCCTAATCTTTTTGATTTGTTCCGTTGTTTCCCTCACAATATCAGGTCCAAGTAAACTTTGCTCTCTGGGTTCATACCAACATAAGGGAGATTGACATTTCCGTCCATAGAGGGCCTCATACGGTGCCATATCGATACTTGCATGATAACTGTTGTTATATGCAAATTCAATCAGTGGCAGGTACTTATCCCAACTTCCCCTTTGATCTAAAACACATGCCCTTAACATATCCTCCAAGGTTTGGATAGTTCTTTCAGATTGACCGTCTGTTTGGGGGTGATAGGTCGGGCTTAGACACGACTTTGAACCAAATGCCTTTTGAAAGGCTCCCCAAAATCGCTGACGTAAATCGCGGATCCCGATCCGAGATTATCGTCGACGGCACCCCATGTAACCTCACTATCTCCTGAATATATAATTGTGCTAACCTATCCAAGGAATAAGTCACCTTAATAGGTAAAAAGTGGGCTGACTTTGTCAATCGATCCACGATTACCCATATGGTATCATGATTCATTTGGGTCCTTGGTAATCCAGTCACAAAATCCATGGAGATACTATCCCACTTCCACTCGAGGGATCGGCAGAGGTTGCAGCATTCGGAGGGATTTTGGTGTTCAATCTTCACCTTTTGACACACCAAGCACTTACTCACCCATGTGCACACATCTTTCTTCATTCCAGGCCACCAGAACATCTTCTTCAAATCTTGATACATCTTGGTGGCACCAGGATGAAAGGGTAAAATGGCTCTTATGGGCTTCCTCCAAAATATCCTTTGGAGGCCACCACTAGCAGTACACATATTTGACCTTTAAACCTCCACAAATCGTCCATTCCTTGGGTAAAACCTATCAACTTTCCTGCCTTCACTGCCTCTAAAGTCTCTTGAAACTCAGCATCGTCCCCTTGAGCTTGATCAATCCTTTCTTTGAACTCACTTGTCACTCTAAGATGACAACCTCTGATCCCATTAGTCGTCAAAGTCATTCCTAGGTTTAAGTCCCTATATTGCTCAATCAATTCAACCTCCTTCACCATGAAACGGGACACTTGTAAGGACTTCATACTCAAAGCAGCGGCTACTACATTAGCTTTACCAGGATGGTAGTTCAATCCAAAATCATAATCTTTCAAGAACTCCATCCATCGCCTTTGCCTCATGTTTAGCTCTTTTTGATCAAAGAGATATTTCAAACTCTTGTGATCGGAAAACACCTCAAACTTAACTCCATATAAATGGTGTCTCCAAATCTTTAGAGCAAACACGACGGCAGACTAACTCAAGGTCATGGGTAGGGTAGTTTGCCTCATGTGGCTTGAGTTGTCTTGATGCATAGGCCACCACTTGCCTATCTGCATCAATACACAACCTAAACCCTTTTTTGAAGCATCACAATACACCTCGAAAGGCACATTGGGGTCGGGTAACACTAAAGCAGGGTCGAGGTTAGCTTGTGTTTTAACTCTTGAAAGCTCTTTTCACACTCAGGGTCCATGAAAAGGGGTGTTCTTCCTAGTCGACTTGGTCAAAGGTAGGAAATCTGGGAAAATCCCTTGATAAATCGACGGTAATAACCGGCTAAACCCAAAAAGCTCCTTACTTGATTCACAGTGGTTGGTCTTTCCCATTTACTACCGCTTCTACCTTACTAGGATCTCTGACAATTCCTTTCTTAGATACTACATGCCCTAAAATTGCACCTTATCCAACCAAAACTCACACTTGGAAATCTTGGCATATAGTTTCTTTTCCTTCAAGATCTCTAGTACTATGGTTAGGTGGCATTCATGCTCTTCATGGGTCTTAGAATATATGAGAATGTCATCTATAAAGACAACTACAAACTGATCTAAATAGGGTCGAAAGATCCTATTCATGTAATCCATAAAAATAGCTGGAGCATTAGTTAACCCAAAGGACATTCCGCAAACTCAAAATGGCCGTATCGAGTGCGAAAGGCCGTTTTAGGTATGTCTTCATCTCTCACTCTAATTTGATGGTAGCCTGACCTCAAATCTATCTTAGAAAACACTACCGCACCGTTCAGTTGGTCCATCAAATCATCGATCCTAGGCGAGAGGATACTTGTTTCTCACCGTTACTTTATTCAACTGCCTATAATCTACACACATCCTCATACTCCCATCCTTTTTCTTTACAAACAACACACGGGCTCCCCAAGGTGATGCACTAGGCCTAACAAACTTTTTCTCCAATAAATCTTCCAATTGAGTTTTTAACTCGGTCAATTCTAATGGGGACATCTGTATGGGGCTATGGATATAGGTCACTTTAAGCAACTCTATGGAAAATTCTATCTCTCTCTTGGGGGGAAACTCTGGTATCTCATCTGGAAATACTTCGCGATAATTTCTTACTATTGGTATCTCATCGATACTTTGCTCAAAGTCTACATCACTAGCGGCTAAGAAAATGTAACCTTTACTCTCACCCTTACCACAGTCCATTTCCACAGCTGATTATGTAAAGACTTATGGGTTTCTTAGGTTCAATAGGAATAGGAAGAAAAGTGATGGTTTTCTCATAACAGTTTAACAGTACACGGTTGGCCTCAAGCCAATCCATGCCAAGAATCACATCTAAACCTCGCATGGGTAAGCAAATAAGATCTAAAACAAAGGATCTATTATCTATAATAAAACTACAATCTAAACAACATTTACAAGTCCTAACGGGTTTTCGGTCGGGTAGAAACAACAAGGTCAAAAGGAAGCTCAGTCATAGGTAAATTAAGGCTTTTAACACATGAATGGGAGATAAAAGAATGAGGGGCGCCCGAATCATATAGTTCAATTAAGTCTTTACCATGCATATTACCCTTACCTTCCACGAGATTTCGTGACTTCGTTGTTTCTTCAAGATTAACTGAAATACCCTTCCCTGGTATTGTGGCTTGGGATTGGGGTTGGCGGGTTCCTTTCAGTGCATTCTCGGGAGTAATGACCTGGTTTTCCACACCGATAGCACCACGTTTGTTCTCCGGCTCGACATGGCATGCTCCCATGATTCTTGCCGCACTTGGGACATTCCATGGATGGCGCAGCCGTGGAGAATCTTCTTTGGACCTCTTTGTGGTGCTTTCCCTTTATTGTTGTTATTGTTGTTGTTGTGATTATTCTTGGGGTTATTGTTGTAGCGGTTGTTATTATAGCGATTGTTGTTGTTTGGCCTTCCTTGTTGAAAATTTCTTTGTGTCCCTTGTGGTCTTGATTGAGGAAATGGAGGTCGATTACGCCTCTTGAGCTAGCTGACCTTGAGGTGTCAACTTTTTGGTAATATTATCTGACTTTGGGGTGTTTAGTTTTCTCTGACCTTCTTCAATAATCCGACATTTGTTAACTAGGGTAGAGAAATCCCTAATCTCCAAATGTGCAAGTGGCACATTAAGTTGCGCGTTCAACCACGACTCGTATTTAATGCATTTCCGGTACTCATCAGGATTTCCTTGGTACATTCTTGAGAACTTAATGAGTTCTTCAAATCTGGCGATTATCTTGGGCCACATTCATATTCCCCTGGACAAGTTGCATGAATTCAATGTCCTTGGCATTTCTAACTGACTCTGGAAAGTACTTTTCGTAAAAATGGACCTTGAATAGTTCCCAATCAATGTCCACATCGGTCGTCTCAGGAGTCTTGAACACTTGTCCACCGTAAGCGGCATCACCCTCAAGCATATGAGTAGCGAAGGTGACCTTCTGCTCCTCCGAGCATGGGACTACAACAAAGACCTTCTCAATATTCCGAATCCATTCATCTGCAATATTTGGATTCATGTCCCCTTGAAAACCGGTGGGTTTGCCTTACGAAACTCCCCGAAACAGGCATGTTCAGGAATCTCATGTCGCTGATTCATATTGGCTTGACGATCCTGATCCATTCGTTCCATCATCATTCTCATGGTCCTTGCTACGTCGCGAGTGCTTCTACTGTCTCGTTGTCGTGATTATTTTGTCTGCGCACCTAGTCTCTTGTCGAGGTGCCATTGGTCCCTAGACACACAAAACAGCAAAACTGAGGAGATCAGGCCCAATATTCCATGTAAAGTAAGCAAGTTACCATGGCACTTTCAACATCTGATAGTCATGTATTTCTACTCCCCAAGCTCATCCTAATGATAAACATCTACACATGACGTCACTAACGTATTATGCTTTAGAAGCATAGCTAGTCCAATCCTCAGGCTCCATGAGAATCGAACTGCTCTGATACCAAAATGTAACACCCTAGTAATTAACCAGATACACCTAGGTTGAATCTGATTAATGACTAGACTTTACTCCTTGCTTTGGTTCTTTCTTCATAATTTGAAAATACTTAGTGAAATTACGAGCCTTTTTTTTTTTAAACACATAATTGAAAACGTGAGCCGAGTACAACGTGAACGAGTAAGCGGAGTATAATAAGACGTTTAAGAAGATATCACATCATATCACTTAGGCTCCATCATATAACATCCATAAGCACATTATAGCATATATTTACATACAATAACCTCACTCAAAGGGTGGGTTATGTTCATACATCATTATCTTATGCAAACGCATAAAAGAAAATATACTTAAGGAAATTCATGCCGCTAAACTAGATAACTCCATAAGGCGGGAAGGTTATCCTAAAACTAGGGTGCATGATCACACATAAGTCTACTAAGAACCTTCTATGGCCACTGTGCTGGAAATGGGGAATAAATCCGATCCTTGATGAGCTCCCTCGGGAGGGACACACGAGATGCACCAGTGAGGGTCGCATGGACGCCTTCTCGCTAACCTCGGCTGAACAACTGTTTCCTCACTACCCTCTCTTACACGTGTGGGAGTAGGAGCGAGCTCTCAGAATATACATGAGTAGGAGTGTCCTCTGAAGGATCAGTTTGAATATCTCGTCTCGGGAACATACTGAAATCCATGGACTGACAGATGAAGCGGGATAAGAACGTAACATCCTTTCATCAAGTGGGCGTGCATGTTCGAAAACCATTTCATCGCCATAGGGAGAAGTAGGAGAAAATCGATAACTAGGGACGGGATGTGCAAATGGGCGACCTATGTAAATAAAAACACGACTACGCACCTCCCTTCAAAATGATCTGAGCGATGCAGGATCATAGTGGAATTCCCAAGTAGGGGTATCAACGAACAGGGCGAATGTCGCCATTTGAATCTGGAGACAATAGCGGAAATAAAGAAAAGGGAGTGAGAATCTTGCTAAAGAATTCTCAGTAAGGTACCTCCTTCTACAGTGTCTTCATCAAAGTCCCCAGGAACCTCGGGATTATTCTAAAATAGTGAGCATGCAAAGATTCATTTTAAGTTAGGACAAATACTTAACCGAGGTTCGTCAATTTTTAATCATGCGTCTTATAATGCATCTTATTCTTAACATGTCATATTTACAATGAACTTTTCCTTTATCATTACATCATATTCCTCATCATCATTATCAAAATAACATGCATAAAAGAACGTCATATAATATTAGCTACACATGGACACAGTGCACATATTTCATTTCTTTAGTGCCTTAGGTGACTTAAAATCTTATCATCATCATTATTTTCCTTGGGCCACCCTATACTCCACCCTTTTGGGAGTAATTTAGGTTATGAGCTCATACTTTACTAGTCGTCACTAGCATATACTTATCCCTTTTGATAAGCTAAAGTCCCGACTCTACCCTTTTGAGAGAACGGGTTAGGGGTCTAAAATCACCTTTTCACCACCTATAGTCGATGGTTCCAAAGGATCATTTTCTTATAAGTTTAAGTCACCATTAAATCTTTGCATGTTATATCATAATACAATTCATAAACATCATAACATTTTCTCATTTATAGTCTTAAGCTAGAATAATATATATCAACTGTAATCATGCATATGGGAGATTCCCGGGAAAGAGAGGTGGGTCACAATGGACACGCTTAAATACCAAGTCTTTCCTTAGCGAACCTTTCCAAATTACACTTTTACAATGATACACTTTCTTCTAGCAACAAAGGTGAATTTTACATAAGAACATTTCATGTATAAGCATTCTTATTATTTGCAACAAAGAACTATAACATGCAAGTCAGAAATCATTCAATGATATCAAGTACTTAATAAGCATCCAATCCTTACATAGAATTATCAATTATAGAACTAATTAGTTACTAAACCAATTATGAATCATTCTCTTAACAATAAACCATAATTATCACAACTTCAATCATATCAAATCATTATCACACATTGATACTAAACTCAGATCAGTCGGCGAATCACGAACCTCATGCAATTACATAGAATCATATTTTAAGTGCATATAAAATACTAGTTCCCGTAAAATCCTTGCAAAGCCTTAAAACTCATTTAGAAACTAGTTCTTTTGTCAAATTTGGGAGGATCTTCACAATTAAAATTCTCACTTAAGATAAAAGGAGTAAGTCTTGAGCTTTAGAGATTTAGGTGACATCTTAGAATTATAAACATGCTATGCAACCTTATTTTAATCTTATCTTTATAAGGTGATAGCTTGGAATTATAAACATGATATGCAATTCCATTTCTTTATCTTTAAGATTTAAGGTGATGACTTGAAAATTAAACATGATGCAAGAACTTGAAATATAAACATGATACAAGAAAGCTGGAGCGCGGTAATCCGCACAGGACGAGTAGAGGGAGAAGAGAATATTAAGAAACCGGAGCGATGTAGTCCGCACAGTGACCGAGAGGAGAAGAGAATTATTATTACATCTTTTTAAGCTCCAATCTCAAGACTTTTTAAAGAATAAATTCTTTAACTCCAATAATCATATTTCTTTGCTTGTGATACATGGGCAAGTCTTTAAGCTCTAGGATCTTTAGGTGATGGCATAAAATAAACATGTCATGCGTTGATTCTTTTAGCCATTATAAAATATAGTGAGAGCATAAATTAAATATGAGATGCAACCTCTTAATTATCTTGAAAGATTAAGTGATGACTTGAAACATAAACATGAAATACAAGCTTGGAATTTAAACATGAGAAATGCAAGTTCATTTATTCATTCTTGAAAATTTAGTGATGACATAGAAGGTAAACATGGTTATGCAAAGCATAAACTTAATCATGGATGCAAATTCATTTTGTTTCTTTACTAGAGCTCCTTCAAGACTTTAAAAGAATTATAAATTCAACCCAATACATATCTTAACAAGAAATAAAACATAAAAGGAAAAAAATACATCTTTCAAGTTCTAAACTAAAAATCTTTGTTTTAGCATCATAAAGCATTATTCTTTAGGTTTTGCATCAAGTGGAATTTTCAAGCTTTAGAGGCCTAACTTGTGATGGATTTACAACCCACCCTCAAGGTCCTCATCATCAAGCCATCATCTTAGTTCCACCTAGGCCATATGGTTGAATTGGTTAAAGAAAAAATTGAAGAGGAAAACCAAAATGAAAAGCTAAGGCAAGTTCATAATTTCATCATTTTGAGCTAAAAACACAACTCCTCAAAGCATAGAAATAAATTTAGAAACTACTCCCTACCTAATCTGAGTTGAAGAAGAGGAAGAGAACTTGATTTCTTGAAGTGAAATGACACAAAATCTCTTTGAAAAATTGAAGAAAGAATTCAGCCAAAGAGGAGGAAGAAAGAAAGTTTTTGGTGCTCCTAAAAACTAGTTATGAACCAAGCATTCCAAGACCACTCAAGCAAGCCTATTTATAGAAGATTTTGAGGCTTCTAATTGGCCAAAATGAGGAGGTAGTTGTCAGAATTTTTCAGGAGTAATAATGGAGGAAAAATCATTTTAGACAAAGTTGTATGAAATTAAGGAATTATGTCTCTTATGGTGACATTTTGGCATTTTGTTTTAGTGCAACTTTTGGAAATAATTCAGCTGCATAATGGCATCAATAATTTCGTGCATTACAACCCAAAGAAGTGAAATTTGTGTGTTCCATGCATTATTTAGGTGTAGGCAAGGTATTCATGTAATTTAGAGAATTTACGGTTAAGGGCTTAAGTGAATTAGTAAGCAATTTGGGTGTTTTTGAGCAATTTTGGGTTCTAATCAATCTAAATACATAATTTTGAATCTAGATTAATATTTAGAATTTAATAAGCTTTAATTTGAGCCTAATATTGCTTAGGTTTCGGTATATGAATCGAAAATCCCGAAATTCGCAAAACTGCCCAAAAACGGGGGCAAAATCGTACTTTCACTTAAAAACTGCCCAAGGCCACCCGAGCTTAACCAATGGTTAATCATGGCTTAAAAACACATTTTAAAACATTTTAGTGAGGTTCGGGCTCAGTCGCCACGCACATCGGAGTTAAAACAGCCCCAGGGGCGTTTTGGTCTTTTCGTGCGTCGGAACTCAAAATTGAGATTCTTCTGCTCTATTAACACACATAACACAAACAATCCCTTATTATTCTCAAAACATCCCCTTGAGAATATGTGGGGCCCACAATCCTCATTTTCTGAGTAAAATAACTTCAGGGACATTTTGGTCATTTTATACGTACAGAAATTCGGGATTTGCGACTCTCGCATGAATCGTTCCTAACCTCTCTTCTAATGTTATATTCCTTTATTGAGGATTGTTCGGCCTCAAATCTTATGTAATAATTACCTACGGTAATTCAGTAATTGAGTAATTTCTAATGACAGTAAAAATTACAGTAAAAATTGGGGCGTTACAACATTCATTATACTCATCAACATTTTTCATGGTGCAAACTGGGGCAATTTTTTTTTTTGAGGCATCCTCATCTTATTTAATTTTGATCACCATCATCATCACACCATTCATCATGTGTAAAGTTTTCTTAAGGCATTCACATTCTCAATTATCAAATCATCTAGGATATTCATCATGATCATACCATCAACATTTTTCATGCCGCAAACTGGGGCAAATTTGTTTTCTTTGTGAGGTTATCTCATCATGTTAGGGCATTTATCATTTGCATCTTCAAATCATCAAGGCATAGTGGTTATAAGTCATATCATTCATCATATCATTATTACATTAATCAATCATCTCTAGGCATTCACTTTTTTAAATCATGAATCATTGCATTGTTTTGTAAATATCATTTATCATGAACAAGCATCACATATAATTTATATTGAGCATCCATTCAATTTTGCATACTTTCTTTTATCATATTGATCGCATCATGTACTTTTTAGTATCATCACATCTTATACTTTTTCATACCATTGCATCCTGTACTTTCCATACCATTACATCATTTTCCTTTTTCACAATTATCACATCACTATCACATTATTCACTTTTCAGCACAATTACATCATTCACTTTTCATCACTATCACATCATTCATTTTGTAACAATTATCACATCATTTTTCACCATCACATCATTTACTCTTTTTTTTTGCAATTATCATATCATTCACTTTTCAGCAATTACCATATCAATCACTTTCCAGCATTTATCACATCATTCACTTTCTAGCAGTTATCACATCATTTTTCACCATCGCATCATTTACTTTTTTTGCAATTATCATATCATTCACTTTTCAACAGTTACCATATCATTTGCATTATTTACTTTTCAATCTCAATTCCAATCATTTACTTTTCAGTCTCGATCCCAATCATTTACTTTCTATTTCGATCTAATCATTTACTTTTCTGTCCCGATCCCGACATTTACTTTTCTGTCTTAATCACAATCATTTAATTTTCAGAAATAAGAAAGGATAAAGACAAGTCACAGATACATATAACATCACAATATATATATATATATATATATATATATATATAGACCATAGAATATCATGACATAAACAATATCATCACATCAAAATTATATCATAATAGTAATGTCCTCTAAACATAAAGGGCATCGGTACACATCCATCAAGAGACTAAAGCACGAGCAGATGAAAAGGATATGATCACCCTAAAGCCAATATCTAAGGGAAACTATCTTCATACTCCCATTGCGACCTTCTTGATCCCTTTTGTAGTGCAACTCCCTCATCCACGTCTTAGAGAAATTCACGAGCTACACTATCATCCTTATCTGGAGACGACACGGAAGAAAGAAAAAAGGATGAGAAACTTATACAAGATTCTCAGTAGGGCTTCCTTATTCTAATGCAAGTGTCATCGTAATCGTGTCCAGGAACCTTGGGTTTTATTATGAAAAGGGTGAGCATATATAGAGTTCATTTATTAAGTTCCAAATACCATTAGCCGAGGCCCATATCTTTTAGCATGAGTCTTAATGTCATGAATGCAATAGATATCTCATGTATGCATGATAATGCCTCCAGTACATAAATAACATATGCAAATAACTTAAGCATACTCTTAACATGAATTTGCAACACATAAAACCAAAACACAACATCACATGAGTAAACACACCAAATATACACCCTTACTTTACTTTCTTAGGTGACTTAGTATGAATGCATGATATAACAAAGTTGATGAATCGCCATTTAGCTTGCATGGAAAAGGTAAGAGAACCCATGATAATTTACTTTCTCATAGTGGAACTCTCAAGTTCCTTTCTTAACAACTGTCCTCTTACATAACCACCTCAAACTAACCATCTCACCTTCCCCGGCGATTTTATATTCATCACCAAAACTCCACGTCACCGATCGCCTAGGATTGAGCTCAACCTACCTAGCTGTCACTAGATTTAATATGGGGTAATAGAGGAGGAAAATACATCACTTTCTTGCCTTTCTCATCATAAGTATGCAACTTTCTTGGATCACCTCTCATAACCTTTAATTCGAGGGGTCTAGAGGATCATTTTCTTGTGTCTTGTGTCACTTTTAATCTTAGCAAGTTACTTAGAGATACAAGCATGAACCCATAATCATAATTCATCATTCAATATTTCATGCTCGTAAACTTAATTGATCATGCATCTCCATCATTCAAGCATAGATATATTTCATGCACAGTTCATTATGAAACTTGAACATCTAAGTATGCATTATACTAATAATCGTCACTAACATCAATAAAGAATTGAACATATTTAATTAGTAACTATGCACAAGTATAAGTTTTCAACTAAAACACATGAATATAACTTCCAGAGGATATCATCCACACTTATCTCATCAAGTTAACAATTTTTATGCTTAAGCCCCAAAAAGGGTCAAAATTGCAATTTCTCAAAGATTACAGGTTAAAATGTAATTTTTCTTTTTAACTCGTACTTTCAAACTAATTATCTTCAAAACTAATTTATATATTTCAGAGACTCATAACACTTTGAATTCATTTACATTCATCATAAGAACCACTTTGGATCATAGGCCAAATTTTGCTATACTTTAGGGGTCAAAGTGCAAAATTGCTTATTTTGAACATTTAATAGTAACCGAAACTTCTAATTTTTTTTTAAACATCATAAATGATATTTTGAACTCATGGATACATTCAACATCATTAGTTGCTCTAATTAAAACATTTGGCTAAAATAACATAGTTGATAGTTCAAAACATAACTTTTCGCATTTTACAAAATGGCCCAAGCTAACACTTGTAATTACCTTTTCATGCATCTATGATACCAAAAACAATTTTTACATCAAATATAAGTAATTTTTAAGTATGTGAACAACATGAACAGCCTTGAACAACCCTTGAACAAAATCCGAAAATTAATCTCTCAAAGTTCATAAAATCACAATTTTGATCTTCCTAATTACTAGACTTTTCCAAAATGCTAAAAATAATTTTTAAAATAATTATTAGTGATTCTCAAGTGTGTGAACAGCAATGAACAGTAGTGAACAGAACCAAACACTAATAAAAAAAACTAGCCTTCTAAAAGCTTCATAAAAACACAATTTTGATCTTTTTAGTTGCTAGTTTTTCCTGAAATACTAAAACAATTTTTACACCAATTATCAGTGATTTAGACTCATCTAAACATCACAAATTAGTAATCATTCCAGTGTTAAGAGATCAGATCAGAAACTAAAAATTTAGCATTTAAAATCATGAGAAAAATCATGTTCTTAATCCTTTACAATTTCTATGTCTTTCAAGATTTCTTTATGCATCTTAGAGACAAGATTCATATCTAAAAACAAAGTATAACAAGCTCTAAATCAGAATTATATAAGGGCCAAAAACATATTGATGAGAAGTGTCCATGATCAAAATTTCCATTTAAGATAAAAGTCTTGAGCTTTAGAGATTTAGGTGATAACTAAAATCATAAACATGCTATGCAAGTCTCATTTTAATCTTCATCATTATAAGGTGAGCACTTGGAAATATAAATATGATGTGCAATACTTGAAATATAAATATAAGGATGCAAGTCCATTTTTAAGTCTTTAAGATTTAGGTGATAATTTGAAATATAAACATGATGTGCAAGGTTTGGAATTTAAACATGAAATGCAAACCCATGTTATTGTCTTCAATTTAAAGTCATAACTTGAAATTTAAACATGATATGTAAGGCTTGAAATTTAAACATGATATGCAAGTCCATTTTCTTATCTTTAAGATTTAGGTGATGACTTGAAATATAAATGTGATATGCAAGTCCATATTATTATCTTCAAGATTTAAAGTGATAACTTGAAATATAAACATGATTATGCAAAGCTTGGAATATAAATATGATATGCAAGAACTTGAAACATAAACATGGATGCAAGTTCACTTTTATGTCTTATTAAGCTCAAAACTCAAGACTTAGCAATTCTTTCATTAATCTTTTGAACATCAAGAATTAAATCTTAAGTTATAGAGGTCATTTAAATGATGGATTCACAACCACCACTATGATTCCTCATCACCAAGCCATGGCCAATATTAAGTCATAGAAACCAAAGATAAAGGAAGAAGCATAGGAAAGAATATGAAATAAAATCCTTACCAAGTTGTTTCTTGTTTATTAAAGAGAAAGCTTGATCTTCTGAGTTATCAAAGACAAAATCTGATCTTAGTGATGGTATATATTCGTCCAAGTGATGATGGAATGGTGAAGGATTTTTGTTGTGTTCTTGTGTTTAGATATGGAAAGTTTAGGTGCTAAGGGGTTGGTTCATGGTATGTATGTGTTTGTTTGAGCTTGGGAACTTGAATGAATATCAAGAATGGAGTCTCTTGGAAGTGGAGAAGGAAGAAGAAAGCTTTCAATTTAGAGAGAATATAGAGGATTTTTTGCCAAAATAGTGAACAAGACTACACCAAAATTTCAAGTAACAATTATAGGTGTTTGTGTGTGCATTTAGCTTGAAAGAAACACATATTTATAGGAAATTTGGGGGTGCTAAACCATGGCCTTCTAGGCTGTAATGCAATCAGAATTTTGCTCAAAAAAAATTGCAAGACAACTCAAAGAACACATGGTATGGTCATGATGTTGTTTGAGTGCATAATTCTTTGAAATAAAATAAAATGGAAGCATTATGAAGGCATGAAGTGCACAGCTAATTCAAGGGAATAACTGGGGACAAGATTTCATTTATCATGTATGGTAGGACACAAGGATAGCTTACTTTATTAGGTAGTAGATTTAGGAACTGGTAATTTTGTGAAATGGTAAAACTAGGTGTGTAAGATAACTCAAGACTGGGTAAAAGGATAATCTTATACTAGTAATAGAGTCAATTTCAATTGAGTTGAAAATCAATTAGTAACTTAAGTTTTAACCTCAAGGTAAAGAAAGTAAATACATTAGAATTTCCTTAATCTTAGCATTATCAGTTTTATGAGCTCTTTGTAATTAAGAAAGGAAATTAAATTTTTCTAAACAATTCTTAGGCTTTAATTACCTCTAATAATTATTTTTAACCTTCAGTAATTATTTTTAACCTCAAGTAATTATTTTTAACCCAAGGTCAATGAATGAAAATAATTTGAGTTCAATTAGAGCTTAATATTGCCTTAATTGCATAAATAAATTCATTTAGCACAATTAGGGGTAAAAAGGTAATTTTATATAAAAACTCCCTGTAATTACTGGATATTCTCAAATTATACTTGAAATAGTCATTTTGAACCTTTGGGTGAAAACCAAATTTAAAGATTGTATAATTTCATGTAAAATTATTGCAGGGGTAAAATGGTAATTTTACGTATGGTAAAAATTGAGAATTGAGATTTTTATCTCTAAGGCACATATAATCCCTATCAAGCATTAAACTAACCCCTCAAAGATAATCTAGATTGGTTATCTTTGATTTCTAGGTAAAAATTATCTCAGGGGCATTTTGGTCATTTTACACGTACAGAAAAATCAGGGTTTGCAACTTTCGCAAAATCACTGTTCAAGTTCTCATAATGTTTTTCTAATGTTATATTCCTTTGTTGAGTATTATTCGGCCTCAAATTACATGCAAAAATTACCTATGGGCATTTTGATAATTTTTACATAGCAGTAAAAATTGGGGCATTACACCTTTACTGCTTTTATGTTTACTTTCACATGACTTTACTGTTTTCAAGTTTATTTTCACAAGGTTTTACTGCTTTCACGTTTACTTTCACAAGTTTTTACTGCTTTCACGTTTACTTTCGCATGCCTTTATTGCTTTCATGTTTATTTTCACAAGTTTTTACTACTTTCATGTTTACTTTCACATGCCTTTACTTCTTTCACATCCATTTTCATAAGATTTTACTGCTTTCACATTTACTTTCACGTTTTTACTGCTTTCACATTTACTTTAACATACCTTCACTGCTTTCATGTTTACTTTCATAAGCCTTTACTGCTTTCACGTTTACTTTATAAAATCTTACTGCTTTCACGTTTACTTTCACAAGCTTTTACTGCATTCACATTTACTTACACAATCTTTTACATACATTTACTTTCACATGCATTTTCTGCTTTCACATTCACATTTCACATGCATTTCCTTTCACAGATTCCATCTTCATATGCTGTACATTTCACATTTCACATGCATTTCCTTTCATAGATCCCACTTGACATTAGCAGTATGCATTCATCATGAAATCATCCAGCATCATTCACTAGAGCGTGTTATTATGCATCATTCACTACATCATTCCATATTGTCATCATGCATTCATTGTCACTATGCATTGATTGTCTAGCATCATCCATCAGAACATTTTACATTGTCACCATGTGTATTCATCATTACCAACATGCACACATCATTGTTTTCATCTTATTAAAGAAAAAAAGATCATCAACAACTATCAGCTTTTCTACCATAATCATCATTCATTTTTCACCCATCATTATATTGTCATATTTCAAAAGTTGAATCATTTGTTTTCATCGTCATGTCATTTTTCCCTCATACTATATGTCTTTCTACTTCAATCCTTCCCTATAGAAGTCAAGCATCCTCATCATACATTCATCAACATTGTCATCATCCTTATGTCATCATGCACTCATTATCAACATGCATTTGGACAAAATATGTGTTCATATCTTTACTTGTCTTTTACAACAAATTGCCAAAGTCACCATCTTTGTATTTTTCAGTAAGAAACAAGTAAAGAGGAGCAACTGTGAACACCATATTTTGTCCGAAAACCTTTCTTGCTTTTGATTATTTTGTTTGTTTATTATTACTTTCTGTTTCTTTAAAAAAAATGGAAGAGAGAATTGACGGATAGAACATGGTGGCTCCTTTCTATTTCCTTAGATCCATAATCCTTACTCATTGCACTCCCTACTTCCTTTGTTCCATCATTCTACTTTGCAATGTGCCAGACAAAATGAAAAAGAAAAAATATGAAATGATGAGATATGATGATCCCTGACAGTCTGTAAGTCACTCACCACCACAACCTTTTTCATCTACCTTCTCCTACCATAGCTAAGGGACGGGGCAACACACCTGAGAAAGGAGAACCAGTTTTCACACATTCACAATACACAGACCATTTAGATATTCCTTCAAGACCAAAACCAAAAACAATGTAGTTCCTCTTTGAACCTCCATAGATCATAGCCAAATATCCATTAAACTATCTATACCAATATTCTCAACCAAACAGATCAAAAAACCAAATACCCAATTTACATAAACAGATACTGTAACATCCTAATTCTTAACCCAATACTCCTAGAACGTATTTAAGTTAATCATTAGTCTATTACTCTTTTAGTCTCATTCTTTAAACCTTTCATTAAAATACTTAGCGAAAAATACAAGTAAATTGTTTTTTTTGGAATGTAAATGCAAAGTGAGAACTACGCAACACAACGAACGATGAGGCACATAGAGAAATAAAACACAAGATTAAATAAGCATCTGTCAAGACATAAAGCATGTAATTGCACATTATGATAAAACTAACTGCATATATATATAATATGCTTACTCATGAAGAGCGGGACTTAGTTGGTACAACATAGAAACAAATACATCCGAAATGAAAATACAACAGAAAGGAAAATGCAATAGAAAGCAGAAAAGGAAACTCCCCTACCCAAGTGCATCTAAAATGGATAACCTCTAAACAAAAGAAGGTTTATCCTCATCTATGTATTGTGTGCACTATCCCGGAGAAGGTGGAACATATCCAATCCATGGTGTAACATCCTAATTTTTAACCCAATACTCCTAGAACGTATTTAGGTTAACCATTAGTCTATTACTCTTTTAGTCTTATTCTTTAAAACCTTTTATTAAAATACTTGGCGAAAAATATGAATAAATTTTTCTTTTTGAAACATGAAAGTAAAACGCAAGCCGCGCTATCCTAACGTTCGTCGTAACCATAACATGCAAGGAAAGTAATCACACCATTCATAATCATGAAACATAGTATTATACATAACAATCATAATATCATTACATCTTCATAGATACATAATTTACTAGCATCCTTGTAACTTCATTTACATCAAAACATGCCCATATGTATATGAAGTGATCCTTATCCACCTGTGAGGTTGGATAAGTGTCAACCCAAAAGCTAAGCTATCTATGCTCCCGCAGCGAGCCTCCGCTCCATTTGCTAGCGTGACCCTTAAGCACGAGCCTTAGAAGAAGTCATGAACCTCGTTGTAATCCTCGTCTAGAGACGACACGAAGAAGAGAAAAGGATGAGAAACTCATTCAAGATTCTCAGTAGGGATTCCCGACTCTAACATGAGTGTCATCGTCATCGTCCCCAACCACCTCGGTTTTAATTATGAAAAAGTGTACATGCATAAGGTTCAGTTTTAAGCTTTCCAAATCTATTTATCCGAAGTGGGTGTCTTTTAGTATGAGTCTTAATGGCATGAATGCAACAGATATTTGATGAATGCATGACAATACCATATGCACATTAACATGAAAATCATTGCTCTTGGGCTCAACGTAAAGAAACATAAATCATATACGTGGCATAAAAGGCATAGTACTTTTCATGTGACATCTTTCTCATGAGTCAAACTCTTGAGTTCTTTTTCTTTAAAACCACCCTCTTAACATATCCACCAAAAATCCAACCGACTCACCGGCCCGGCAATAATCTAGTCACCAAACTACATCTCACCTATCGCCTAGGAATGAGCTCAATCCTAACTAGTCGTCACTAGATTTAATATGGGCTAATAGAGGGGGTATACATAACTTTCTTGGATCACATATCTTAGGATCATTTTCTTCTTTGAAACACTCTACTGGTATCTAGTACACAGCGAATTGTCCGCTTTGGCAAGCTCAATATCAATACCCTCACGGATTTGTTTCCTCCCCACCGTAGCGGGAGGAATGCGTCTCAGTGTTATATCACGTCTGTTCTGGGGGTGCTCGGCCAAACCGATGTCACCCAGAAGCTTTCCTGGGGGTGCTCGGCAGAACTAGTGTCACCCGGGAGTTTTCACAAACTTTTCTCAAATTCTCAAGTTTGATAGGAAATTCAACAGCGTAACGGTGTACACCAGATTTCCTTCAAACTTGCTTTATGCCACGAAACTTGTAGGACATGCATAACCATTCAACATCGTCATAAGACATGAAGTCATATAGTCAAACTCATCATAGCATATACGTCATCACATCATTGCTTTAACGTTCTCAAAAGATAGCATGCTCCTAATTAGTTTGCTGGAATCAAGAACCGGGCTCAGCTAATGCATATGCTATGCTCAAGTCATTCTCATAATCAATCATACATCTATTGGAAGTCATAAGGTTCATTATGTCTTGGGACCTATGGTGTCTTATGCTTTGACCCTTATGGGTCTTTAACTTGAGGTATAATTATTCTATTATTCTCTATCAACCTCTTATGCACCTAAGGGTTCACAACTAATAATTCTTACTAGCATTTATGTTCATTAATAAATCTGGGCAGCATCATATTCTAAGGGCAGAGTTACCTCTTCATGATTACGGGGTTCTAGAACTTACGTTTTAGACCCTTTCTCGGTTCCGTCTTCGCCTAAGGTGCTATAAATTAAACCTAAACCAATTATAAGGCATTCCTATGCCTAAGAACTAATTATAAACCATGTTTTCCATATTATAAGGTTGCTGGACAGAATCCCGAAATTAAATGTTCTAAGAGTTCTAGGATTGCACTTTTATGATTTTCTTATTACTAGTTTCTCTATAGGTGCTAAAATTCAATCCTACTTCAAATGTAACCAAATTTTTCATGATTAATTAATCCTAAACTGATTGTTATCATACTAAAATAGTTTTGGCATTGATTAAGATTGAAGGGGTTAAACACACGTTAAATTCCAACTTTACAGTTTTTCTATGAAGCTAGTTTCTCTCCTAACATGTATAGAAGTGTTCCTATCTCATCATATATTATTTCCACACATTCTAACGCATCAAAACATCATCATACAGCGACAAACATATCAAGGAAGAACCGAACTGTTCAAGTCCAAAAAGACACATAATTTGACATTTCTAAAGTATATAAGTTGCTAGTTTCCCTTGGAATCATTTTAGAACTTCTAAAACTCTTTGCAAACCATTTTATTTTATCAAGAGGATAAAAACAACCTTAGGTCAATAACCAATTTAATTCTTCTTTAGAAGAGGATTAAAATCATAAATCTTGCTGATCATAACTTTATAAAACTCATCAAGCTTAAAGAAAATCCTAGAACATAGGTTGTTGGCCCTTGTAACTAGATGGAACTCATTCCAAGCTCATCGTTATAACTTGGCCGAAATTTTACATTCAAAGAATGCTTCCATATTAAACTTTAACTTGAGATAAAATGGGCAAGTCTTTGAGCTCTAAGGTCTTTAAGTGATGACAAAATATAAACATGCTATGCACTTCATTTTTATTCTTCATTACAAAGTAAAGTGAGAACTTTAAAGTAAATATGCAAAACTTGGAAATAAATATGCAAGGCTTGAAATTTAAATATGCAAGACTTGAAGTAAATATGCAAGGCTTGAAAGTAAATATGCAAGACTTGAAATAAATATGCAATGCAAGTTCATTTCTTTATTTTAGTGCTCTAGGCCTAGCAACAGTCGACTTTAAGGCCAAAATAAAAAGGTTTTGAGAATTAATTAGGTGATAATGCAAGTCTTGTTTTAATCTTTGAGTCCTTAGGTGATGACTTGAAAATAAAGATGCAAAGCAAGAATATAATCATGAATGCAACCTCAAAATAAATATGCAAGTTCATTTATATCTTATTAGAGCTCATTCAAGACTTTAAAGGAACTTAAACCTTAACCCAAATTCATCATGACGAGATAAAGTGAGGTCTAGAGTTCTTAGAACTCAAGATAACATTTCTAAAGAATTAAACCACAAATGAGCTATATAACATTTTTATGAAAACTCAAGCTTTAGAGGTTTCATTGTGGTGAACATAAAGTCTCCATCTAGAACTTTCATCATCAAGCTATCATGTTGGACCACCCAAGTTGGTTGGCCAAAATCATGAAGGAAAGAAAAGGAAAGAAACTGAAATCTTGAGAAAAGAAAAAGGAAGGAACCGAAATCATAAGCAAGAAAAGATCCACTTTGAAACTCTGGAGACCATGATCTTGATGATGTATTAATACCAACATCATGAGTCATCATCACTGAGTTCACTAACTCATTTTAAATCAACATTAAAGTTAAGAATCTTAAGGTTCAAGAAAGAAAGAAACTAAAAACACCTTTTGCTTAAGAACAAAGATCAAGCTTTAGAGGCTGTTCAAGAGATGAACATCATCATGGAACCCTCATCATCAAGCTATCATTCCTTTGTTTTCAAAGGTTCATGGCCAAAAATGAAGAAGGAAGAGAAGAAGAAAACAAGTTCCAAAAAGGTGAGCATGTATAAACTTCATTTATTAGGTTTTAAACTTAATTATCCAAGGTCCATTTTTTTAAGATGAATCTTAATATTATGGATGCAGCATGATAAAGCATGAATGCATGAAGATGCAACAGGCATAAATCAATTAAATATTCATAGAGATATCAACATCATGCAGGTGGCATAAAGTGGCATATCCTTCTTATGTAAAAACATTTCTCTTTCTATAACTGTGTGACATTCAAAGCATCGTACTACAACATAAGGATCACCCTAAAATCTTCTCTAGGTTAAGAGCTCATACCTTAACTAGTCATCACTACTTCTTACTTATCCTCTGATAAGCATAATCACAATAATAATAATCATAACAGAACGCGTCGCACCGGTATCAAGTACACAGCGAATATTGTCCTCTTCGGAGCGTTACGTATTGCCGTCCCCCTCAAGGATTTGTTTCTGGGGCGTTACATATCGCCGTCCCCTAGAACGCGTTCTTACAGTACTATGTCACATTCAAAAACTCATATCTTTTTTTTGAAAACTTTTTTAGTCCTCAAATTTGTCAGAAATTTGGCAGCATAAAGGCAGCACACCGAATTTCTTCCAAATTTGCTTTATGCCATATTCATATATATACATAGTCATTCATAAGCATATGTGTCATACGCATCATAATCATCATATGCACCATAAGCATCATAACATCGTAATTTCTTTCATAAGGCACCATAGCATGAGCATCAACACATCAACATTATATATTCTAATAGGAGGTCACATACTCAAGATATTCTCATAATAAAACATGCATTCACATGAAACATTAAAGCTCGTTATGCTGTTAAACCTATGGTGTCTTATGCCTTGACCCTTACAGGGCTTAAACTTGAGATATAATTATTCTAACATTCGCTATTAACCTTTTATGCACCTATGGGTTCACAACTAATTATCCTCATTAATTTTTATGCTTAGGAGCAAAACCGAACAACTCCATACAGATTGTCAATTTCTAAATCTTGCAATTATGGGGTTCTAGAAACTATGTTTTAGACCCTTTCTACATTCCGTCTTCGCCTAAAATGCTATAAATCAAATCTAAATCAATTATGGGGCATTCCTATGCCTATGAACTAATTATAAACCATGTTTACTGCATTACAAGGTTGCTAGACAGAAACAGAAAATTAATTAATCTAAGTGTTCTAGAATTGCACTTTTACGATTTTCTAGTTACTAGTTTCTCTATAGGTGCTAAAAATCAATCCTACCTCAAATGTTACTAAGTTTTTTTATAATTAAACAATCCTAAACTGAATGTTATCATACTAAAACAGTTTTGGCAGTGGCTAGAATTAAATGGGTCAAAACTATGCTAAAACTCAACTTTATGATTTTTCTGTCAGACTAGTTTCTTTCCTAACATACATAGAAAGACTCCTACCTCAACATATATAAATTTTACACATTCTAACATACCAAAACAACATCATACAGCAGCAAACATACCAAGGCAGAACCAAAACATTAAAGCTCAAGTATCATTCGAAAATCATGTCCTTAATACATAAAAGTTACTAGTTTCTCTTGAAATCATTTTAGGACTTCTAAAACTCATTGAAACCCGTTTTATTTTATAAAAGAAGACTAAAAATAACCATAGGGCAGTAGCTAATTCAAGGCATTTTTATAAGAGGTTAACTCATAAATCTTGTTAGTAATAATCTTATAAAAACTCTTAAGGCCTAAAGAAAATCTTAGAACATAGATTGTTGGCTCTTGTGACTAGATGAAACTCACATCAAGTTCATCATCATCACATGGCCGAAATATGCATCCATGGGGATGTTTCCATGACCAAACTTTAACTTGAGATAAAGAGGGCAAGTCTTTGGGCTTCTAGGGTCTTTAAGTGATGACAAAATGTAAACATGCTATGTATCCCATTTTATTCTTCATTATAAAGTAAAATAAGAACTTCAAAGTAAATATGAGATGCAAGAACTTGAAATATAAATATGAGGTGCTAGAAATATAAATATGCAAGACTTGAAAGTAAATATGCAAGTTCATTTTATCTTCTAGGATTTAAGTGGTGACTTGAAATATAAATATGCTAGACAAGGAAACGTAAACATGAATGCAAGTCCAATTCTTTATTTTAGTGCTCTAGGCTCCACAACAATCAACTTTAAGGCCGAAATAGGTGAGCTTCGAGATTAATTATTAGGTGATATGAAAATGCAACTCTTGTTTTAATCTTTACGTTTTTAGGTGATGGCCAAAATAATAAATGTGCTAGGCATTGAAAGTAAATATGAATGCAAGTTCATTTTATATTCTTCACTAGAGCTCTTGCAAGACTTTAAAGGAACTTAAACCCCAACCCAAACTTATCATAGCAAGATAAAGCAAGCTTTAGAGTTCTTGTACGAAGTTTTACAAAGAAACCATATGGTGTGAACTTCATCATCAAACTCTGAGGAAATGGATTAAAAGGACAAATCAAGTTAACATTCCCTTATACCCTTAAAAATGAAAATTCAAAAACTCAAAGAAAAGGAAAAATGGCCAAAAACTTAGAAGAAAGAAAAAGGAAAGAAACCAAAACCATGAGCAAGGAAAGAAACCATTTTGAAACTCTAGAGACCATGGTCTTGATGATGTATTAACACCAACATCATGTGTCCTCATCATTGAGTTCACATATTCATTTTAGGACATCATCAAAGTTAAGTTTCTCAAGAATAAGAAAGGAAGAAACCAAAAACATCTTTTACTCAAGAACCAAGATCAAGCTTTAGAGGTTACACAAGTGATGAATATCATCATGGATTCCTCATCATCAAGCTCTCATTTCCAAGTTCCCAAAGGCTCTTGGCCGAAAATCAAAGAGGGAGAGAAGAAGTTCTAAAAAGTTTCAAGAGAAATCATAAAGCACAATACTAAATAAGAGCTTTAATGAATGAACCACTTAGAACAAAATCCCTACCAAGTGACTTGAGGTTGAGATGAGTGAAGAAGATGAAGAAGTTAAAGAAGATGAATTCTTGAACTTGAGAGAAAAAGAAAAGCTCATAGTGCTCTTGAAAACTCAAACTTGGCAAATAAACTAAAAATGCTTCAAGTTTATCCAAGCATGCTATTTATAGAGAAATGAAACAAATGAGAGGTGTAATGAGGGGGAGGAGTTTCGGCCAAGTCCCATGAGTTCTATGAGGTGAGATGTTGTGTTCTTGAAGTATGGTGAGGTATGGCTCAAGGTAAGGTAAGGTATGGCTCAAAGCATGGTTCAAGGCATGGTTCTTTGATTGTTTAAAATTTCAAACATGTGATGGAAGTGGTGGGAGAGGTGACCGAATGTGCATCAACCAAAGGGGGGAATCACTTTTTTTAATTGTGATTTAGAGTTGTGTTTAGGTGTGTCTTTGATTAGGCTTAAGTTTAGGAATTTATGAGAAAGTGTTTAGGTGACTAAGGATGTAATTAAGGATTTCAAGACAAGGTTAGGGAGAGCTCTTGCTTTATTGGTGAAATAAAAACTCATTTTAGTGTATAAACAATTCTAGACACAATTCCTTAATTTAAGGAATTAGAGAGAGAAAATACTATTCAGGATTCCAAGATTAGGAATCTTGAGTTTTAAAAAGAGGTTTAGGTTTAATCTAAGCAATTTTAGGTTCTAATTAATTTTAATAACTTATTTTGACTCTAGATTAATTATGGAAATTAATTAGTCTTCGATTAGAGCCTAATATTGCTTAGGTTTGCCTAATTACATCATTAAGCTCAAACGGTATTGTTCTAGGGGCAAAATCGTAAGTTTACACAAAAACTGCCCGGGACCACCGGGACTTAAACAGATACTTTTAAACACATGAAAACCTCATTTTAAACCTTTGGGGAAAGTTTCGGGCTCGAACGGCACCTTTACCGGCGTAAAAACGCTATAGGGATATTTTGGTCATTTTGACTCGAAACTATAGAAAACAAGATTTTCATTTTCGAAATCACTCAAGGACCATCTAATCCCCTTCAAACATTAAGTTGACCCTTAGAGGACTGTCAGGCTGGCTATTCTCGAATTCCGGGCTGAAAATGACCTCAGAGACATTTTGGTCATTTTTCTCTCAAACAGAAAATCGGGGCATTACAGGTACTCAATTCATACAAATCATCAGTACATCAACCGTTCATCTCAATTCAAACAAATTTCAGTACCAGATCAGAATGAAACAATAATCTCGAGTATGACACCATAACTTAAGGATGAGGTTGTACTTGGGAGGATGTTACACAAACCAATACGAGTTTCAGTATGCTTTGTCCTTACTCAAATGCTTCCTGGGAAGACTTCCCAGGAGGTCACCCATCCCAAAATTGCTCCAAGTTAAACACGTTTAACTGTGGAGTTTTTTCATGATGGGCTACCGAAAAGAAGATGCATCTTGTTAGTATAAGTAGTATGAATCAATTCATATAAACCTTCCTTAACTGTATAGTCCCATACCTACACAGTCTTAGGATCCCTCTCATTTGGGTGTGTAACAGTTCATTCATGTACCTCTCTGCTTGGAAGTCTACCAGGAGCCGCTTTTTGTCCGTGCCTTCTATTTACACCGGCAATCACTCCCCGACTTCATCCTTGGGCATTACATGCCCACCAGCTTTCGCTTGGTTCGTCCCCAAACTACACCGCACTAGGAGAGGTGTAGGCTCTGATACTATTTGTAACATCCCCTGCTGCTTTATGGGTTGACGACTGTCCCCACAAACTAACACGGGTTTTTCCAGTAGGGACGAAGTCGAGGAGTGATTACCGATGCAAAAAGAAGGCACGGACAAGGAGCGACTCCTGACATACTTCCAAGCGGAGGAATATATGAATGAACCGATTACATGTCCGAATAAGAGGAATCCTAAGACTGTGTAGGTATGGGACTATACAGTTAAAGAGGGCTTATATGAATTGATTTGTACTACCTATACCAACAAGGTGCATCTTCTTTTCGGTAGCCCATCATGAAAGAACTCCACAGTTAAGCGTGCTTGACTTAGAGCAATTTTGGGATGGGTAACGTCCTGGGAAGTTTTCCTAGGAAGTGTTTGAGTGAGGATAAAGCACGCTGAAAAAACCCGTGTTGATTTGTGGAGACAATCGTCAAGCCATAAAGCAGCAAGGGATATTACAAATGGTATTAGAGCCTGCACCTCTCCCGGTACCAGTGTGGTTCGGGGTGTAACACCCTAGTAATTAACCAGATACACCTAGGTTGAATCTGATTAATGACTAGACTTTACTCCTTGCTTTGGTTCTTTCTTCATAATTTGAAAATACTTAATGAAATTACGAGCCATTTTTTTTTAAAACACATAATTGAAAACGTGAGCCGAGTACAACGTGAACGAGTAAGCGGAGTATAATAAGATGTTTAAGAATATATCACATCATATCACTTAGGCTCCATCATATAACATCCATAAGCACATTATAGCATATATTTACATACAATAACCTCACTCAAAGGGTGGGTTATGTTCATACATCATTATCTTATGCAAACCCATAAAAGAAAATATACTTAAGGAAATACATGCCCCTAAACTAGATAACTCCATAAGCCGGGAAGGTTATCCTAAAACTAGGGTGCATGATCACACATAAATCTACTAAGAACCCTCTATGGCCACTGTCCTGGAAATGGGGAATAAATCCGATCCATCGATGAGCTCCCTCGGGAGGACACACGAGATGCACCAGGCTGGGGTCGCATGGACGGCCTTCTTGCTAACCTCGGCTGAACAGCTGTTTCCTCACTACCCTCTCTTACACGTGTGGGAGTAGGAGCAGAGCTCTCAGAATATACATGAGTAGGAGTGTCCTCTGAAGGATCAGTTTCAGAATATCTCGTCTCAGGAACATACTCTGGAAATCCATGGGCAGCAAATGAAACGGGATAAGAACGTAACATCCTTTCATCAAGTGGACGTGCATGTTCGAAAACCATTTCATCGCCATAGGGAGAAGTAGGAGAAAATCGATAACTAGGGACAGGATGTGCAAATGGACGACCTATGTAAATAAAAACACGAACTGCAAACCTCCCTTCAAAATGATACGAGCGATGCCTTTGGATCATAGTGAAATTCCCAAGTAAGGGTATCAACGAACAGGACGAATGTCGCCATCTGAATCTGGAGACAATGACGGAAATAAAGAAAAGGGAGTGAGAATCTTGCTAAAGAATTCTCAGTAAGGTACCTCCTTCTACAGTGTCATCATCAAAGTCCCCAGGAACCTCGGGATTATTCTAAAATAGTGAGCATGCAAAGATTCATTTTAAGTTCGGACAAATACTTAACCGAGGTTCGTCAATTTTTAATCATGCGTCTTATAATGCATCATAATCTTAACATGTCATATTTACAATGAACTTTTCCTTTATCATTACATCATTTTCCTCATCATCATTATCAAATAACATGCATAAAAGAACGTCATATAATATTAGCTACATATGGACATAGTGCACATATTTCATTTCGTTAGTGCCTTAGGTGACTTAAAATCTCATCATCATCATTATTTTCCTTAGGCCACCCTATACTCCACCCTTTTGGGAGTAATTTAGGTTATGAGCTCATACTTTACTAGTCGTCACTAGCATATACTTATCCCTTTTGATAAGCTAAAGTCCCGACTCTACCCTTTTGAGAGAACGGGTTAGGGGGCTAAAATCACCTTTTCACCACCTATAGTCTGATGGTTCCAAAGGATCATTTTCTTATAAGTTTAAGTCACGATTAAATCTTTGCATGTTATATCATAATACAATTCATAAACATCATAACATTTTCTCATTTATAGTCTTAAGCTAGAATAATATATATCAACTGTAATCATGCATATGGGAGATTCCCAGGAAAGAGAGTTGGGTCACAATGGACACGCTTAAATACCAAGTCTTTCCTTAGCCGTAACCTTTCCAAATTACACTTTTACAATGATACACTTTCTTCTAGCAACAAAGGTAAATTTTACATAAAAAAGAACATTTCATGTATAAGCATTCTCATTATTTGCAACAACAACTATAACATGCAAGCCAGGAAATCATTCAATAAGCATCCAATCCTTACATAGAATTATCAATTATAGAACTAATTAGTTACTAAACCAATTATGAATCATTCTCTTAATAATAAACCATAATTATCACAACTTCAATCATATTAAATCATTATCACACATTGATACTAAACTCAGATCAGTGGCCGAATCATGAACCTCATGCAATTACATAGAATCATATTTTAAGTGCATATAAAATACTAGTTCCCCATAAAATCCTTGCAAAGCCTTAAAACTCATTTAGAAACTAGTTCTTTTGTCAAATTTGGGAGGATCTTCACAATTAAAATTCTCACTTAAGATAAAAGGAGTAAGTCTTGAGCTTTAGAGATTTAGGTGACATCTTAGAATTATAAACATGCTATGCAACCTTATTTTAATCTTATCTTTATAAGGTGATAGCTTGGAATTATAAACATGATATGCAATTCCATTTCTTTATCTTTAAGATTTAAGGTGATGACTTGAAAATTAAACATGATGCAAGAACTTGAAATATAAACATGATACAAGAAACTGGAGCGGTAATCCATACAGGACGAGAGAGGAGAAGAGAATATTAAGAAACCTGAGCGGCGGTAGTCCTGCACAGGACCAGAGAGGGAGAAGAGAATATTAAGAAACCGAGCGATGTAGTCCGCACAGACGATAGAGGGAGAAGAGAATTATTATTACATCTTTTAAGCTCCAATCTCAAGACTTTTTAAAGAATAAATTCTTTAACTCCAATAATCATATTTCTTTGCTTGTGATACATGGGCAAGTCTTTGAGCTCTAGGATCTTTAGGTGATGGCATAAAATAAACATGTCATCGTTGATTATTTTAGCCATTACAAAATATAGTGAGAGCATAAATTAAATATGAGATGCAACCTCTTTATTATCTTGAAAGATTAAGTGATGACTTGAAACATAAACATGAAATACAAGCTTGAAATTTAAACATGAGAAATGCAAGTTCATTTATTCATTCTTGAAAATTTAGTGATGACATAGAAGGTAAACATGGTTATGCAAAGCATAAACTTAATCATGGATGCAAATTCATTTTGTTTCTTTACTAGAGCTCCTTCAAGACTTTAAAAGAATTATAAATTCAACCCAATACATATCTTAACAAGAAATAAAACATAAAAGGAAAATACATCTTTCAAGTTCTAAACTAAAAATCTTTGTTTTAGCATTATAAAGCATTATTCTTTAAAGTTTTGCATCAAGTGGAATTTTCAAACTTTAGAGGCCTAACTTGTGATGGATTTACAATCCACCCTCAAGGTCCTCATCATCAAGCCATCATCTTAGTTCCACCTAGGCCATATGGTTGAATTGGTTAAATAAAAATTGAAGAGGAAAACCAAAATGAAAAGCTAAGGTAAGTTCATAATTTCATCATTTTGAGCTAAAAACACAACTCCTCAAAGCATAGAAATAAATTTAGAAACTACTCCCTACCTAATCTGAGTTGAAGAAGAGGAAGAGAACTTGGTTTCTTGAAGTGAAATGAAACAAAATCTCTTTGAAAAAATTGAAGAAAGAATTCAGCCAAAGAGGAGGAAGAAAGAAAGTTTTTGGTGCTCTTAAAAACTAGTTATGAACCAAGCATTCCAAGACCACTCAAGCAAGCCTATTTATAGAAGATTTTGAGGCTTCTAATTGGCCAAAATGATGAGGTAGTGGACGGAATTTTGCAGGAGAAATAAGGGAGGAAAAATCATTTTAGACAAAGTTGTATGAAATTAAGGAATTATGTCTCTTATGGTGACATTTTGGCATTTTGTTTTAGTGCAACTTTTGGCAATAATTCAGCTGCATAATGGCATCAATAATTTTGTCCATTACAGCCCAAAGAAGTGAAATTTGTGTGTTCCATGCATTATTTAGGTGTAGGCAAGGTATTCATGTAATTTAGAGAATTTACGGTTAAGGGTTTAAGTGAATTAGTAAGCAATTTGGGTGTTTTTGAGCAATTTTGGGTTCTAATCAATCTAAATACATAATTTTGACTCTAGATTAATATTTCAAATTTAATAAGCTTTAATTTGAGCCTAATATTGCTTAGGTTTCGGTATACGAATCAAAAATCCCGAAGTTCGCAAAACTGCCCAAAAACAGGGGCAAAATCGTACTTTCGCTAAAAATTGCCCGAGGCCACCCGAGCTTAACCAATGGTTAATCATGGCTTAAAAAAATATTTTAAAACATTTTAGTGAGGTTCGGGCTCAGTCGGCACGCACATCGGAGTTAAAACAGCCGCATGGGCGTTTTAGTCGTTTCAAGCGTCTAACTCAAAATTGAGATCATTCTGCTCTATTAACACACATAACACAAACAATCCCTTATTATCCTCAAAATATCCCCTTGAGAATAGGTGGGGCCCACGATCCTCATTTTCTGAGTAAAATAACTTTAGGGGCATTTTGGTCATTTTATACGTACAGAAATTCGAGATTTGTGACTCTCGCATGAATTGTTCCTAACCTCTCTTCTAATGTTATATTCCTTTATTGAGGATTGTTCGGCCTCAAATCTTATGTAATAATTACCTACGGTAATTCGGTAATTGAGTAATTTCTAATGACAGTAAAAATTACAGTAAAAATTGGGGCGTTACACGGGGACTAACCAAGTGGAAGCTGGTGGGCATGTAACGCCCGAGACGAAGTCGGGGAGTGATCACTGGTGCAAAAAGAAGACACGGACAAGGAGTAGCTCCTGGCAGACTTCCAAGCGGAGGGGTACATGAATGAACCGATTACACACCCAAATGAGAGGGATCCTAAGACTGTGTAGGTATAGGACTATACTGTTAAGGAGGGCTTATATGAATTGATTTGTATTACCTATACCAACAAGATACATCTTGAGAATAACTTTCAGATTTCACACATATAATTTTCAAACATATTTCAAGAGTTTATCTAGCAAAATAGTCAAACAATCACCAAGCAATAGACATAGATCTTGTAACGCCTCGATTTTCTGTTTGAGTGAAAAATGACCAAAATGCCCCTGAGGTCATTTTCGGCTTGGAATTCGAGGATGGCCGACCCGGCAGTCCTTGAAGGGCCAACTCAATGTTTGAAGGGGATTGAATGACCCTTGAGTGGTTTCGGAGGCGAAAGTCTCATTTTCTGCAGTTTCGGGTCAAAATAACCAAAATACCCCTATAGCGTTTTTATGCGGGTAAAGGTGCCGTTTGAGCCCGAAACTTTCCCCAAAGGTTTAAAACAATGTTTTTACAAGTTTAAAAGCGTCTGTTTAAGTCCCGGTGGTCCCGGGCAATTTTAGTATAAAATTATGATTTTGCCCCAGAATAGTGTTTTTGAGCTTAATGATGTAATTAAGCAAACCTAAGCAATATTAGGCTCTAATCGAAGGTTAATTAATTTCCATAATTAGTCTAGAGTCAAAATAAACTATTAAAAGTAATTAGAACCTAAAATTGCTTAGATTAGATTTAAATCTTCTTTCTAAAACTCAAGATTTCACTGTTGGAATCTTGAATAGTGTTTTCTCTCTCCAATTCCTTAAATCAAGGAATTGTGTCTAAAATTGTTTACGCACTAAAATGAGTTTATAACTCACTAATGATGCAAGACCACTCCTTAAATATGTTTTGACAACCTTGATTACCCATTTTCTCACCTAAACACTTTCTTACAAATTCCTAATCTTAATCTTAATCAAAGATACACCTAAACATAACTCTAAACCACAATTAAAATGCAAGAAAAGCCTCCCCCATGGCTGATGCACCTTCGGCCATCTCTCTCCCATTTACATCACATGTTGATTTGTTTCTCACTCAAAGAACCATGCTTGAGCCATACCTTGAACCATACCTCACCATGCCTCAAGATCACAACATCTCACCTCATGGAACTCATGTGGCTGCCCTTGCTTGGCCGAAACTCCTCCTCCCTCTTGCACCTTGCATTTGTTTCATTTCTCTATAAATAGCATGTTTGGGTGAACTTGCATCATTTTGGGTTCATTTGCTAAGTGTAAGCTTTCAAAGAGCACTTCAAAGTTTTCTTTTCTCTCAAGTTCAAGTGTTCAAGTTCTTTAAGTTCTTCATCCTCTTCTTTCATCCCAATCCTCAAATCACTTGGTAGGGATTTTCTTTCAAGTATTTTCTTTATTTAAGTTCTATTTCTAGTTATGTGTTTATGGTTTCTCTTGAGTCTTTTTAGAACTTCTTTTCTTCTCCTTTTTCTTCATCATTTTCGGCCATGGGCCTTTGAGGACAAGGAATGAGAGCTTGATGATGAGGTTTCATGGTGGTGATGTCCATCACTTGAACAATCTCTAAAGCTTGATCTTTGTTCTTGAGTTAAAGATGTTTTTAGTCTTTCTTCTTGAACCTTGAAACCTTTCACTTTGATGATGTTTTAAAATGGTTACATGAACTCAATGATGAGGACTCATGATGTTGGTGTTAATGCATCATCAAGATCATGGTCTCTAGAGTTTCAAATGTTTCTTTTTCTTCTTAAAAGTTTCGGTTCCTTTTCCTTTTCTTTCTCCAAATTTTCGGCCATGTTGGCCAATGAGATTCATAATGGCTTGATGATGAGAGCTTCTAGATGATGACTATATGTTCATCATAATGGGGCCTCTAGAGCTTGAGTTTTAATGAAAATGCTATTTATGACCTCATTTCAAGGAAAGAAACTTTGTGTTCTAATGAACCCTTGAGGTTCACTCTTGTCTTCACTTTATCTTGTCATGATGAGTTTGGGTTGAGGTTTAAGTTCCTCTAAAGTCTTGTATGAGCTCTAATAAGAAATAAAATGGACTAGCATTCATATTTAAATTCAAGCTTATGCATTACATATTTACTTTGAGCTTTGCATTCATATTTATTTTCCAAGCCATCACTTAAAGTTAAAGGATAAAGAATGGAGTGCACCTCATATTTACATTATTGTCTAGCATATTTACTTTTCATCACTAAAGAACATAAAGATTTAAAATGAGAGCTTGCACTATCACCTAACTAAATCTCAAAGCCTTTCTATTTTGGCCTTAAAGTCAATTGTTGCTGGGCCTAGAGCACTAAAATAAAAAAATGAATTTGCATATTTATATTTCAAGTCTTGCATATTTATTTCAAGCCTTGCATATTTATATTTCAAGTCTTGCATATTTACTTTAAGCTCTCACTTCACTTCGTAATGAAGAATATAAATGAGGTGCATAGTATGTTTAAATTATGTCATCACTTAAAGACCTTAGAACTCAAAGACTTGCCCATTTTATCTCAAGTTAAAGTTTTATGTGGGAACATTCTTTGAATGCATAATTTAGGTCATGTAGTGATGATGAGCTTGGAATGAGTTTCATCTAGTTACGAGGGCCAACAATCTAAGTTTTATGACTTTCCTTAAGCCTCATGAACTTTATGAGATTAAGACCAAATAAGATTTATGAATTTATTTCTCTTTTAAGGAAGGATCAAGTGGTCACTGACCTAAGGATGTTCTTAGCCTCTTTTACAAAATGAAATGGTTTGCAAAAGAATTTTAGAAGTCCTGAAAATGATTCCAAGAGAAACTAGCAACTTATATCCTTTAGAAATATCAAGTTATACATCTTTTTGGGACTTAATGTTTCGGTTCTTCCATGATGAGTTTGCTGCTGTATGATGATGTTTCGATGTGTTAGAATGTGTGAAAATTATGTATGATGAGGTAAGAACATTTCTAGGCATGATAGGAGAGAAACTAGCTTTCTAGAAAAACCGTAAAGTCAAGATTTAACATAGTTTTAACCCATTTATTTTTGGATACTGTCCAAACTGTTTCAATGGGAATATAATCAGATTAGTATTGTTTAATCATGAAATATTTGATTACAATTAAAGTAGGATTGAATTTTAGGACCTATAGAGAAACTAGTAACTAGAAAACCGTAAAACCGCAATTCTAGAACTCTTAGAACATTTAATTTTTAGAATCTGTCCAGCAACCTTATAATATAGTGAACATGGTTTATAATTAGTTCTTAGGCATAGAAATGCCTAATAATTGATTTAGGTCGAATTTATAGCGCTTTAGGCGAAGACGGAACCAAGAAAAGGTCTAAAACGTAAGTTCTAGAACCCCGTAATTATAAGTTTATAATGCTGCCCCTAAGGAATGGTGTTACCCAGATTTATTAAACAACACAAATAATAGTAATACTTGTTAGAAGAAAATCCTTAGGTGCATAAGAGGTTGATAGAAAATGATAGATAAATTACATCACAAGTTTAAGGCCCGTAAGGGTCAAAGCATAATGTACCGTAGGACCAAGAGCATAATGAATTTCTAATGTCACTTGTGAACATATGAGAATGATTATGTGAATGCATGGAATTATGATGGAGGATGCATGTTTGATTGACTTATGTGGCATAAAGTAAAATTTGGAAGAAATTCGGCATGCTGCTGTTATGCCGCCGAATTTCTGACAAATTTGGGGACTTAGAAAGTTTTTTGATAACCTATGAGATTTTTTTTATTTATGAGGTACTAAGATGAGTTCTCATATGACATCGGTTCGGCCGAGCACCTCCAGAGAACTCATGTGACATCGGTACCAAGATGAATTCTTGGGTGACACCGGTTCGGCCGAGCACCCCCAAGGAATGCCCCCTAGCCCATACTAGATAAGTCGGGATTATGTTTATGATTATGTTACGCTTATCGGGATTGATAAGTAAGAACTAGTGATGACTAGTTAAGGTATGAGCTCATAACCTAGAGATGTGACACGTTTTGGATGACATCGGTTCGGCCGAGCACCTCCAGAATGATTGTCTTTTAAGGTGGCCTATGAGGAAGTAAAGTATGATGTTTATGTCACAAAGTTTCCCATATGAGAATGTAATTGCCACTTTATGCCATTATTATGATGTTCCTAATGAAATTATTATTCTTGCATTAAATAGAGACCATGCATACATTCTTTAATATGATTGCATCCATGTCATTAAGAATCATGCTAAAATGAATGGACCTTGGCTAATTATGTTTTAAAGCTTAAAAATGGACTTAATGCATGCTAACTTATTTTACACACTAAACCCAAGGTTCCTAAGGACATAGACGATGACACCTAGGTAGTAGGAGGCCCTACTGAGATTCTTTAGCAAGATTCTCACTTCCTCTATCTCTTTTCCTCTGTCACGTGTTCAGATGGCAACGTTCGTGGTTTTCGTGGACACCCCAACGTGGGAGGTGCATCATGATCCAGACCACGGGTCTCACCATTTTGTGGGTCGCTGCGTCGTTCGTATATTTATGTTCGTTGGATGGCCCTTTAGTCACCCCGTACGTAGCCATCGATTCTCTCCTGTCTCACCATTCGGCGACGACCTCGTGTTCGAGCACGCACGCCCTCGAGAGGAGCGGATCTTCCGTACCCCACCGACAGCTTCTGCCATCCGAGACTACCCACAGTATGTGCCCCGCTCGCCCTCATCATTCTCCGAGACGGACCCTTCGGAGGACTCTGCCACTCAGGCACCTTCCGAGGGATCCTCCCCCACCGTGCCGATGGACGTTGGGGAGGGTAGTGAGGCTTCTGTCGCTCAGCCGATACGTGGAGGACGGGTGAGGATGATTCCCCGCCGTGGAGCTCATGCCCGACCGATGCAGCGCATAGCCACCCCGGCCGAGATAGCCCAATGGATCGAATACATCCCTCCTTTCCAGAGAGGCCCGCAGTAGGAGGCGACCATCGCGTTTTGGTGCCCGAGCTTTGACTAGGCCTGGATAGCCTCCTTTTGTCTTAAGGTTATCTATTTGTAGGCGCACTAGAGTTAGGAGAGTTTCTTTTTATGCCTTTGTTGTACTTTCATTTTCCATGTATTTCTATTCCAGATGTATCAAACTAAGTCCCACTCTACATAAGTGGGCATATCATATTATATATAAATATACAATTCAGTTTTATTGTGATGTACCTTTACTTGCTTTATGTTATGATGAGTGTTTGCTTTACTTCCATCCATGCTTTATTGCTCATCGTGTCGTGCGGCTCTCATGTTGCTTTTATAAATTTTAAAAAAAATTTACCAGTATTTCCACTAAGTATTTTAAAGTAAAAAGGAGACTATGACGTAATCGCCTAACGATTAACCTAAATATGTTCTAGAGTATTAGGTTAAAAATTAAGATGTTACAGATCTTTCCTATCTTTCTTCCAAGCTTTTTGCTAGATCTTTCTCCAACTTTTCCTCCTTTAACTTAAAGCTTCAAACCCATTTTCCAACCCTTCTATGAGCTGCTGTTGGACATCTTTGAAGAGGAAAAAAGAAGGTTTTGGCTTGAGTTTGATGTAGAGAAAGTGATCTTGAACTAGTTTATGTGTTTATCTAAGTGTATCCTTCAATAATATGAAGCTTTCATGGAGTTTGAAGAATAAAAACTTGAAGAAAGATAAAGGAAGAAAAAAGAGAACATGAAGTTGTGCACAGAGAAAGAAAAATGTCATTTTCTTTTTGATTTATACAATTATGACTTACTTGGAAAGTAAGTAGCCATATAGATGTAATTATCATTATTCCAGATCAATATACCTTCTATCAATATAGAAAATATCTATATCTATTTGATTATTCTAAGTAAAAATTATCTGGGACCCGATAATATCCATTATTTTTACCAGACTCAATGTTTTTGTATACCGGTTATTATCACCTCGGTGCACCAATTATTACCATTTCAATACCCGATTGACATAAAATAAACTTTATCGGGTTAAAATATATAAATACTTTTATCCTTATTTTTATCTAAGTCCTTATATCATTTATAGGGTCTCATCCAAATTACCCTATATCTCTGGTTAAAAATATTATTATATTGAATTTTATTTTATTAAATTAATTTTAATTTTTTTTTACAAACTCCTCATATTGTTGTGATCATAACTGTGTTTATTGAAATTTTTAAAATCCTTATAAATTATTCACAATTAATTATTTTATCAGAACAACACTAAAAAAAAAAATCGGTCGTTACAGGTTTCGTTCCTTGTGGCCTTAGCCCAAAATCGTTGTACATCTTGGAGTCATAATCACACCACCTGTGCGCGGCCTCCCCTCACTTTCACAATGAGGTGGCCATAGTGTTTTCAGCCCCTCACTCTCTCTTTTTCTCACTCTATCTCTTTTTCTCGGTCTCTTTTTCTTCCTCTCTCTGAATTTGTATGTGTGTGTGTGTGTGTGTGTGTGTGAAAGAAAAAGAGAGAGAAGATTCTGTGTTCGTGTTTGTGTTTGTGGGGAGAGAGAGACATGTGAGTGTATGTGTGAGTGGGGAGTGGGTACGATGATGAGCCCCACTCCCAAAATTATTATTATTATTATTATCATTATTATTATTATTATTATTATTATTATTTTGATAGTATTTTTTATTTCGATGGATCAGAAATTGGGTTTGTTTGTTTGATTTTATTTGCATGATTAGTGTCTATTTTATTTTTAGTTTCGGGCTTGCTTTGTTGGAGTTTGAGTTATTGTGGTTTAAAATGAACTAAAAATAAAAGGGTTTTATTTAATTTGGTTCAAAATAAATACTCAAGCAGTTGGATTTGCTAGAAAAAGAGTTTGTGATATGTCTTCTTGTAATGATCTTAAATTGTTTGAGTGGAATTAAAAAACAAAAATAAGAAGAAAAGTTTATTTGTTTCTTTGTTTTGAATGAATTTTTATACTAAATGTTTTTTTAAAAAAAAGATTAAAAAATAATTAGGACCTCTTTAGTTTAATTATTTTATAAGTTTATGTATTTTGCTCAAATTAATTGTGTTTGTATTTATAAATTAATTTTGGTAGTTTCCTATTGAAATTGGAGCTTGTCAAAAATTGTTTTCCTTCATTTAATAATAAAAATCCTTTTCAAAAATTAAAATCAATCAACACACAATTATTTTCTATAAGAACGACGTGACTTTGAGTTCCTCATTGCACCAGAGGATATGTCGGCATAGCCAATAACTATCAAGCCAAAATCCTTTTTCATAAAATGTGTCCTTTCTTTCTTGTTTTAATATTAGCTTTATTTCTTTGTAAATATGTAATTGTTATAATTCTTGGGGAAAAATAAATATTTTTAAGTTATAAATAAATTTGCATAATGAGTTCTGGGGTAACCGTATTTATACGGATGTATTAGGGGTATAGTGAGATTAAGTTTCCACCCTTCCTTAATCATAATCAGACTCCCGAATTCAAATCTCTTAAAAAAGACCAGTTTATAAATCAAAAAGTTTTCTAATTTTTCTAGAATTAAAACTGGTGTCAGCTCCCATTTTATTTTAAAATCAATTGTCATCCTAGTCGCAGCACCCTTCGGGTATGTCATAACAATAGATAATACAAAATTCAGAAAAAGGTGTAAGTTTACCTTTTGATAATTCCTTGTCAGAAGGAAGTTTGGCATGGACCTCTTGCCAGATGAGATCAGCTTGATGTAATTGTTGTTGCCTACCTTTAAAGTCTTTTTCCAAGAATTTTTGTTGCAAGGTAAGACACTTGATTTTTTTTGTCTAAAGAGATGGCTTAAGTACACAGCTGGAGTTGATCAGTTTAGGTCTGCTTGAGTTGCTGGGATAAGGAGGACTCTTGGGGAAGCAAGGTTTGCATCTCAGCTTCCATTTGAGTGATGTTGTTCCTTAGGAATGCAATTCTCTGAGTTGTGGCCTGATGTTTCTCAAGGTCTCCAATTCTTTTGTTCTCTTGTTCAACAAAAGCCGAGGTGAGCTTCTGCTTTTTATTAAACAGATTAGCAAGTCGGGCTAGTTTGTGCTCACTATGGCTGATCCTATGTTTGTCGGCCTCTAAATGGTGGTTCATGTCCATAAGCAGCATACCCATTTCATTGTATAGAGCTTTAGTTGACTCTAGGACATTGTCATCAGTGGAGTTAGCTATATGGCTAAGGTTTTCTTGGATAATATTAAGGGTGTCTGAATCCGGAATGGCATCTATCTCCAAGATTTTAGCTATAATCTTACAAATAGCTTCAGTAGGACAACTTCCTCTGTCTCCTTGTAGTGCAGCTGCAAGGGTATTGAAATATTTAGCCAAATCTTCAGCAGAAATGCTTGGAGGTTGAGTGAGCTGAACAGAGGTGATAGGTACGGCTTCAACTATATCAACACTTGTGGAGATAGTTTCAGTATCACTCTCCTCAGCTAAGATGATGGCTTGATCAGCAAGGGAATGTATACCACTGTTAGCAAGAGGAGTTTCCAGTATCTTCTATTTAAAAAGAAACATTCTGGATTAGTTATCAGATTTTTCAAGGTTAAAGTAATTAAGTAAAAAGTATGTATATATTGATATACCTTGGGTTTGGTGGAAGTAACTGGATCTGAAAAAGGGGTGTGACCAGAAGAACATGTGACCTTTTTAGGCAACTCGGCTACTGTGGAGCTTTCCTTTTTTTTGCTTAGGAGAAGGAGTTGCTTTCACGGCTACAGAATTACACTTTGGTAAGAAAATATATGAGTATAAAGCACTGAAAAAGAAATATGAAAGACAATGAATTACCAGGCATAGGGTTGCTTGTAGTAAAGGTAGGAGTGGCTTTTCATTTCCTCTTTTTCTGCGGAGGGTCCAAATCAGCCCTATACATTTTCTCTGTATATGTCTGTTCATCATCCTTGAAGGTTGCTGACAGTAGTAGGCGCCACCACTCCAAGAAGTTGGGGGTTTCTGTTGGTTCCAGATTATAAGTTATGAACCAGAGGCCGAGAAAGGTTGCCTGCTGCTCTTCTTCATTTTTCTTCATTTGTTCTATGTTTAGAACAGGGTGTTCAACTAAGAAGAGTATATTGCCAGACTGTGCTGGGATGTCCTGAACAAAACCTAATTGCCTTGCAAAGAAGTGGGGACAATAGGGCTTGACTGAAGTTTTATATCTCCTAGAATTCGGTCTCAAGCCACCAAGAATATCACGAGGAAAAAGAACATAAGGGAAGTGGTCTTGCAAAAGGACAATATCATGTCCTGAGGCAACATAAGGGTCTATCCTAATCCATCTAGGGCCAAATCTAGCATCACGATAGGGGAAATAATCTAGACTTTGCCGTGGGGAAATTTCAAAAAGCCGAGAAACAATTTCATAGGAAGTCATAATGGTAATAGGTACGGATACGTATAGGTTACCATATATAGCAGGCAAAGGAGTTTTGAGAAAACCAGCTGAGATGAACTCTGGCAGATATACGTTAGCCCAGAGATTTAAGAACCAGAGAAGACCTTGGACATTTTCTATAGGATTACCCTTTCTTAATTCTTCTGTCATGTTGGACATACTCCTATAGAAAGTAGATAGAAAAAGAGACCTTATAGATATATGTCTATCTGACATAATAGTGGCAACTATATATGAGCACTCAAGAACTCTGGCAAAGCTAGTGTAGAAAAAGCACTTATAAAGCCAAAATCAGAAATATGGGAATTGGTTCGAAGGAAATTGGAATGTGGTGCCAATTGCTTGTTAAATTTAACACCGAGATTATGGCCGGGATGGATTCCCCTGCAATGGATAGACCAAGGCTTATTGCTACATCCATTAGAGTTGGAGTCAGCATGCCAAAGGGAAATATGAACCCATTGATGCTAGGGTTCCAAAAGCTGAGCAAGGAAAAGATAAAATGGGGGTTGCGCGGATACTGTTGGTGCTAAGCTTAATCATATCGTATATGCCTCATCTTGCCCATTCTCTTGCCTTGGCTTTCCATACCTTCTCAACCCAAGCTTCATATCCTGGAGTAAGATGCGGTCAAGCTTGGAAATCAGCCGGACACCTGGATATATTAAACTATTCTTCCGTAATAGGGAGCTGGTTTTCAAGAGATAGTAGGAGATAAGTAATGAGCTCCCTTCCAGAGTCTAGGTCTAGCAGAACTGGGCTCAAACGGTAGGTTTGTGTGTCTTTGTTGTAAGGCAGGAAAGTGCGGCTGGTTTCAGTCAAAGAAGGCAGCAGACTTAAGAAGAAGAGAAAACTAGTTCGTTGAAAAGGAAGTGATGGGGAAAGCTGAAAAGAGACGTTGCAATGATTATAAGGGTGTTCGTTTTGGTTTTCCATATTTATGGCAAAGTTGGTTCAACCAATTCGCAATTAAAAAGAGGATGGTAATGTGACTGTAAACACCTGATTTTGTCCAGCCCATAAAACAAAATCAAAAATCTTTTAGCATATTTTCCGAATTTAGCCCATATTGATTGTTTTGTTTTATTAAGTAAAGTTGTGAACAATTTCAAATTTTGTCAATAGTTCTTCGTTGCATTTTTTAGACCTTTTTAATTTGGATTTATTTATTATTTATTTTGAGTGTTTATTTTAGGTACATAACAAAAAGAGTGGTCCAATCTTTTTAGCCTGTTTTCATTAAAAAAAAAAAAGTTCAAGCATTTCTATCTATTCCCTTTAAAAATAAAAAATAAAAAATCGATTCAACCCATTTCAAAAACAAACATTGTTTTCAGTCTGTTTTCCTTTTCTCTTCAAAAAAAATAAAAAAGGATTAAAATAAAAAATAAGGAAAGGATTCGGTACAATGGCAAACATAATAATTCCTCCACTTCCTGAACCATGATGGTGTTCCTCGTCACTACCTTCACAATGATGAAGTTTTATTTGTTTTTTTCCTTTCCTTTGCTTTTACAGGTGAGCAAGGGATGATTAGGATCCCTACTTCCAAGCTATAAAAGGCATGATCAATAATGGTAGCAAGGAAGGATATAAACAGATCAACAGCAATCAAAAAAGGAGAGAGAATAGACATTGAGAGATCATCGGAGATCAGCTTCAAAACACCTCAAAAGAATTTAAACACACAAACACACACACACACACACACATTCAGCAACGTCATTTGACCAGAAAAATTCCAAACAGAGAGAGCAGTACCATAGAGCAAAAAGAAATTTCTCACACACAGAGCAAAACAACCAAAAATCAGCAGCATATCAGCCAAAAGTTCGAACGCAACCAAAGATATACAAGGAAGAGAACCAACAACTCAGTCCAGAAACCAGAAAGAAAAAATAAGGTGATTACAGCTGTAGTAGTGTCATCATCATCAAACTAAAAAAAGAAAACATAAAAAGGGAGGGGGGCAAAGAGGCCGCGGCCTTCCCCTACTACTGCCGCGGCCTCCTCTTCTTTCTCTTACACCATCTATCACCCTCCTCCTTTCTTGCCCCTTTTCTCGACAGTGGTGCTTCTCTTCCCTTCTTGCCATCACCACCTGAAATTCCAATTCTAGATAATAATCACATATAAATTCATTCTCTTTCCAAAAAAAAAAGAAAAAAGTAGAAACCGAAAGGAACCAAAAGGAGGAGCCAATCACCCATTCCATGGCAGTCCGCCACCGCGGTCTCCTCCCTCAGCAGCGACATCGTGCGGCTTCCTCCCCATCCTCAGTGACTCACTCTTTCTTCCTCTCTGGATCGGTCTCACGCGGTCTCCATGTAAGGCACCACACCCCACTACCGGCCGTTTCTCTCCACCATCATCATCAAAGCCAATCTCAACCTCATCCTTCCCCTCCGCCATGCTTTTCCTCATCGCAACCACCAGCCACCCCTGCGAAGGCGAGCTTTGCCAAGCCACCGGAGCACGCATACAGTGCCGCCGATGACCTCCTCTCCGATCAAGCCCATCAGCCATTTCCACCCTCAAAGCTGGCAGCGATGCTCTTCCCTCTCCGATTCGTTAAGAGCCGCGAACCACCCACCGCAAACCTCCACTCAGCGCGTCCCAAAACCGCCAGCCACGCATCCGCCTTCTGTAACACCCTAGTAATTAACCAGATACACCTAGGTTGAATCTGATTAATGACTAGACTTTACTCCTTGCTTTGGTTCTTTCTTCATAATTTGAAAATACTTAGTGAAATTACGAGCCATTTTGTTTTTAAAACACATAATTGAAAACGTGAGCCGAGTACAACGTGAACGAGTAAGCAAAGTATAATAAGACGTTTAAGAATATATCACATTATATCACTTAGGCTCCATCATATAACATCCATAAGCACATTATAGCATATATTTACATACAATAACCTCACTCAAAGGGTGGGTTATGTTCATACATCATTATCTTATGCAAACCCATAAAAGAAAATATACTTAAGGAAATACATGCCCCTAAACTAGATAACTCCATAAGCCGGGAAGGTTATCCTAAAACTAGGGTGCATGATCACACATAAATCTACTAAGAACCTTCTATGGCCACTGTCCTGGAAATGGGGGAATAAATCCGATCCATCGATGAGCTCCTCGGGAGGGACACACGAGATGCACCAGTCGGGTCGCATGGACGGCCTTCTTGCTAACCTCTACTGAACAATCTGTTTCCTCACTACCCTCTCTTACGTGTGAGAGTAGGGAGCAGAGCTCTCGAGAATATACATGAGTAGGAGTGTCCTCTGAAGGATCAGTTTGAATATCTCGTCTCGGAACATACTATGGAAATCCATGGACTGCAGATGAAGCGGGATCGAACGTAACATCCTTTCATCAAGTGGACGTGCATGTTCGAAAACCATTTCATCGCCATAGGAGAAGTAGGAGAAAATCGATAACTAGGGACAGGATGTGCAAATGGGCGACCTATGTAAATAAAAACACGAATCACAAGACCTCCCTTCAAATGATACGAGCGATGCACGGATCATAGTGAAATTCCCAAGTAGGGGTATCAACGAACAGGACAAATGTCGCCATCTGAATCTGGAGACAATGACGGAAATAAAGAAAAGGGAGTGAGAATCTTGCTAAAGAATTCTCACTAAGGTACCTCCTTCTACAGTGTCATCATCAAAGTCCCCAGGAACCTCGGGATTATTCTAAAATAGTGAGCATGCAAAGATTCATTTTAAGTTCGGACAAATACTTAACCGAGGTTCGTCAATTTTTAATCATGCGTCTTATAATGCATCATAATCTTAACATGTCATATTTACAATGAACTTTTCCTTTATCATTACATCATTTTCCTCATCATCATTATCAAATAACATGCATAAAAGAACATCATATAATATTAGCTACATGTGGACATAGTGCACATATTTCATTTCTTTAGTGCCTTAGGTGACTTAAAATCTTATCATCATCATTATTTTCCTTAGGCCACCCTATACTCCACCCTTTTGGGAGTAAATTTAGGTTATGAGCTCATACTTTACTAGTCGTCACTAGCATATACTTATCCCTTTTGATAAGCTAAAGTCCCGACTCTACCCTTTTGAGAGAAGCGGGTTAGGGGCTAAAATCACCTTTTCACCACCTATAGTCTGATGGTTCCAAAGGATCATTTTCTTATAAGTTTAAGTCACCATTAAATCTTTGCATGTTATATCATAATACAATTCATAAACATCATAACATTTTCTCATTTATAGTCTTAAGCTAGAATAATATATATCAACTGTAATCATGCATATGGGAGATTCCCAGGAAAGAGAGGTGGGTCACAATGGACATGCTTAAATACCAAGTCTTTCCTTAGCCGTAACCTTTCCAAATTACACTTTTACAATGATACACTTTCTTCTAGCAACAAAGGTAAATTTTACATAATAAAGAACATTTCATGTATAAGCATTCTCATTATTTGCAACAGCAACTATAACATGCAAACCAGAAATCATTCAATAAGCATCCAATCCTTACATAGAATTATCAATTATAGAACTAATTAGTTACTAAACCAATTATGAATCATTCTCTTAACAATAAACCATAATTATCACAACTTCAATCATATCAAATCATTATCACACATTGATACTAAACTCAGATCAGTGGCGAATCATGAACCTCATGCAATTACATAGAATCATATTTTAAGTGCATATAAAATACTAGTTCCCCGTGAAAATCCTTGCAAAGCCTTAAAACTCATTTAGAAACTAGTTCTTTTGTCAAATTTGGGAGGATCTTCACAATTAAAATTCTCACTTAAGATAAAAGGAGTAAGTCTTGAGCTTTAGAGATTTAGGTGACATCTTAGAATTATAAACATGCTATGCAACCTTATTTTAATCTTATCTTTATAAGGTGATAGCTTGGAATTATAAACATGATATGCAATTCCATTTCTTTATCTTTAAGATTTAAGGTGATGACTTGAAAATTAAACATGATGCAAGAACTTGAAATATAAACATGATACAAGAAACTGGAGCGGCGGTAATCCGCACAGACCAGAGAGGGAGAAGAGAATATTAAGAAACCTGAGCTGACGGTAGTCCGCACAGACCAAGAGAGGGAGAAGAGAATATTAAGAAACCTGAGCGGCGGTAGTCCGCACAGACCAAAGAGAGGAGAAGAGAATTATTATTACATCTTTTTAAGCTCCAATCTCAAGACTTTTTAAAGAATAAATTCTTTAACTCCAATAATCATATTTCTTTGCTTGTGATACATGGGCAAGTCTTTGAGCTCTAGGATCTTTAGGTGATGGCATAAAATAAACATGTCATGCGTTGATTATTTTAGCCATTACAAAATATAGTGAGAGCATAAATTAAATATGAGATGCAACCTCTTTATTATCTTGAAAGATTAAGTGATGACTTGAAACATAAACATGAAATACAAGCTTGAAATTTAAACATGAGAAATGCAAGTTCATTTATTCATTCTTGAAAATTTAGTGATGACATAGAAGGTAAACATGGTTATGCAAAGCATAAACTTAATCATGGATGCAAATTCATTTTGTTTCTTTACTAGAGCTCCTTCAAGACTTTAAAAGAATTATAAATTCAACCCAATACATATCTTAACAAGAAATAAAACATAAAAGGAAAATACATCTTTCAAGTTCTAAACTAAAAATCTTTGTTTTAGCATTATAAAGCATTATTCTTTAAAGTTTTGCATCAAGTGGAATTTTCAAACTTTAGAGGCCTAACTTGTGATGGATTTACAATCCACCCTCAAGGTCCTCATCATCAAGCCATCATCTTAGTTCCACCTAGGCCATATGGTTGAATTGGTTAAATAAAAATTGAAGAGGAAAACCAAAATGAAAAGCTAAGGTAAGTTCATAATTTCATCATTTTGAGCTAAAAACACAACTCCTCAAAGCATAGAAATAAATTTAGAAACTACTCCCTACCTAATCTGAGTTGAAGAAGAGGAAGAGAACTTGGTTTCTTGAAGTGAAATGAAACAAAATCTCTTTGAAAAAATTGAAGAAAGAATTCAGCCAAAGAGGAGGAAGAAAGAAAGTTTTTGGTGCTCTTAAAAACTAGTTATGAACCAAGCATTCCAAGACCACTCAAGCAAGCCTATTTATAGAAGATTTTGAGGCTTCTAATTGGCCAAAATGATGAGGTAGTGGATGGAATTTTGCAGGAGAAATAAGGGAGGAAAAATCATTTTAGACAAAGTTGTATGAAATTAAGGAATTATGTCTCTTATGGTGACATTTTGGCATTTTGTTTTAGTGCAACTTTTGGCAATAATTCAGCTGCATAATGGCATCAATAATTTCGTCCATTACAGCCCAAAGAAGTGAAATTTGTGTGTTCCATGCATTATTTAGGTGTAGGCAAGGTATTCATGTAATTTAGAGAATTTACTGTTATAGGTTTAAGTGAATGAGTAAGCAATTTGGGGTTTTTTGAGCAATTTTGGGTTCTAATCAATCTAAATACATAATTTTGACTCTAGATTAATATTTAGAATTTAATAAGCTTTAATTTGACCCTAATATTGCTTAGGTTTCGATTATACTAATCAAAAATCCCAAATTCGCAAACTCGCCAAAACAGGGGCAAAATCGTACTTTCACTTAAAATCGCTCGAGGCCACCCGAGCTTAACCAATGGTTAATCATGGCTTAAAAACACATTTTAAAACATTTTAGTGAGGTTCGGGCTCAGTCGGCACGCACATCGGAGTTAAAACACCATAGGGCGTTTTGTCATTTCGCGTCGAACTCAAAATTGAGATCCTTCTGCTCTATTAACACACATAACACAAACAATCCCTTATTATCCTCAAAATATCCCCTTGAGAATAGGTGGGGCCCACGATCCTCATTTTCTGAGTAAAATAACTTCAGGGGCATTTTGGTCATTTTATACGTACAGAAATTCGGGATTTGCGACTCTCGCATGAATCGTTCCTAACCTCTCTTCTAATGTTATATTCCTTTATTGAGGATTGTTTGGCCTCAAATCTTATGTAATAATTACCTATGGTAATTCGGTAATTAAGTAATTTCTAATGACAGTAAAAATTGGGGCGTTACACCTTCAACCGTGAAGGCATCCCCACCGCGAGCTCCCCCTTCTCTCTCGCACACCACCCTCAACCACCATGGCCGCTCCATCCCGGTCTGCAACCTCCACGAACCACCGATCTACCAGTTGCGACCAACCAAGCCGCCAATCAGCTCGCGTCAGTGCGTGGCTGGCTAGATCCACCTCTCCTCCGCTCGGTCCGCAGCTGAGCCCGCTCCATCCCGGTCTGCAACCTCCACGAACCACCGATCTACCAGTTGCGACCAACCAAGCCGCCAATCACCAAGGCGTCGGTCGTGGTCGGCTAGATCCACCTCTCCTCCGCTCGGTCCGCAGCTGAGCATAAGCCTCCGTTAGCCACTCGAACCCACCACTCCGCGATCTGGTCGGCCAACCCCTCGCGACGTCTTCCTTCCTTAGCCGGCGGTTCTCCCCTCTCTCCTTGTCTCTCACTTTCTCTCTCTTGCTCCATCCTCTCACCCTCTGTGTCTCTGTTGTTTATTTTCAAAAGAAAGAATAAAAAGGATACCAGCAAAGCATGGGATAATCCCTTTCTAGCTTGTTATTTCTTCTTTTTATTTTAAAATCAGAAACTGTTTGCGTTAGTGTGTGTGGGTTTTCGAACGTGTGTGTGCGTGTGTGACAATATGTGTGCGTGTTTTGTGTGCCCGTGTAGGTTAGTGTGTGTAATGGAAGTGATGATAGTATTAGATTAATTAGAAAATGTATTATTATTATTATTATTATTATTATTATTATTTTGTTGGTGTTGTTTTATTTTATTAAATTAGAAATTGAGTTTATGTGTTTAGATTCGTTTACATGATCATTGTTTCTTATAATTTTAGTTTCTGGCTTGATTGGAGTTTAAGTTATTTGTGATTTAAAATGAACAAAAATAAAAGGTTTTATTTAATTTGATTCAGATAAATACTTGGTCATTGAGTTACTGAAAATGGTTTCTTTTTATTATTTTGATTTTGATTTTCAGCGAATCTAGTGTTAGTGTTTCTATTAATTGAAAAAGACTAAAAAAAAAAAGAATAATTAGGACCTTTGTTTCTTAGTGTAATTACTTTATATGTTTTGCTAAATCGTATGTTTGTGTTTGTGTTTATAAATTAATTTTATTTTTTAATTTGCATTTATATGTTTTGGTTAAATTAATTGCTTAGTTATGTTTATTTTACCTTTTGTAAATACTTTGTGTTTATGTGTTTTGATTAAATTAATTATGTGATTGTAATAATTTTGCATTTCTAGTTTATTTATTTTACATGTTTTGTGTATCTTTTTTTTCGTTTTATTATTTTATATATTTATGTGTTTTGCTTAGATTAATTGTATGCTTGTATTTATGATTTTTTATTTTTTAATTTTTATTTTATTTTATTTTATTTTATTTATTTTTTTATTTATTTTTTTGTGTTTTGCTTGAATTAAGTGTGTATTTGTGTTTTTTTTTTCTTTTTGCTTTTAGTTTGATTATTTTATATGATTATGCGTTTTGTGTGCAACTATGTTTATGAATTAATTTTCTTTTTGTTTTAATTCTTTTACATGTTTATGTATTTTGGTCCAAATTATTTGTGTATGTATATCTATGAATTAACTTTGTCAATTTCTATTAAAATTATGGTTTTGGCTAAAAATGAAATAAAACAAAAATATGTTTTTTTTATTAATAACCCTTTTTAAAAATCTTTTACATTTGTGCGATGTTCAATAATGGTGGTTGAATAGCAAATGTTATCTTCACCATTATTGAATCATAAGGATTCATTGAGTAGCCTAGTGCTAACTTGTATTCTTTGCACAAATGGATAATCATTGATCTGATAAGATTTGTTCTAATCCGCGCAATGATCAATGATGATAATTGAGTAACAAATGTTATCTTTATGGTTATTGAATCATAAGGGTTTATTGAGTAGCTAAATGCTAACTTAAATCCTGTGCGAGAACGGATTCTATTTTCTAAAGGAATTACCTCTTCACAAAAAATTACTCTGTGCAATGACCAATAACGATGATTGAGTAGTAGACGTTACCTTCATTGTTATTTAAATCATAGGAATTCATTGAGTGGCCTAGTGCTAACTTGGATTTTGTGCAATAACGGATTTTCTTGTTATAAATTCTTTTTCATAAATAAAATTTATCAACCCACAATCTTTTTTTTTACAGAACTACATGACTTTGAGTTCCCCATTGCACCAGGGAATACATAGGAGCAGGTGATCCTTGTCAAGCCAAAATTAATTTTTTTTCAAATTGTTTTGTTTAAATTGTAAATATTTTTGTCTCTTTCTTTTTTTATTATTTTTTTTAAGGTTATTAATTGATTTGCACAATTTACTAAGGTACCGTCTAAGGGCGGGTGTATTAGGGGTGCGTAGGGTAAACTCCTACCCTTCCCTATGCATAACCGGCTCCCGAACTCAAAACTGGTTTCAAAGATCATTCTTTAAAATAAGTGGGTTTTTCCATGTTTTCTCAAATTCTAATAAACTTGGTGGCGACTCCATTAATTTTCAAAATGAAAATTCTTTTTTCGCCGTCCCCGTCGCGATCCTGGATGCGACAAATGGCGACTCCACTGGGGAATTCCAAGAGAGTCAAGCCTGTTTTAGTTAGTTGTGCAAATTAAGTATAGCCTTTTGATTCTTATTTTCCTTTTCTTATTTTGTACAGTTTTTTATGTTTTATTTGTAACACCCCGATTTTTCTGTCCGAGGGAAATGACCAAAATGCCCCTGAGGTCATTTCCTGACCCGAACTCGAGGGTAACCAACTCGGTCATCCTCGAAGGGTCAACTCAATGTTTGAAGGGGATTGAATGGCCTTTGAATGCTTTCGGAAGCAAAAATTTCGTTTCATAGCTTTGGTCAAAATGACCAAAATACCCCTATAGCGTTTTTACGCGGGTAAAGGTGCCGTTTGAGCCCGGAACTTTCCCCAGAGGTTTAAAAACATGTTTTCATGTGCCTAGAGGTCTCTGTTCAAGCCCGGTGGTCCCGGGCAGTTTTAGTGCAAAATTACGATTTTGCCCCTAGAATAGTGTTTTTGAGCTTAATGACGTAATTAAGCAAACCTAAGCAATATTAGGCTCTAAACGAAGATTAATTTATTTCCCTAATTAATCTAGAGTCAAAATAATTTATTAAAGTTAATTAGAACCTAAAATTGCTTAGATTAAACTTAAATCCCTTTTTAGAACTCAAGATTCCTAGTCTTGGAATCTTGAATAGTGTTTTCTCTCCAATTCCTTAAATCAAGGAAATGTGTCTAGAGTTGTTTAGACTCTAAATTGAGGATTTAACTCTCTAATGGTGCAAGACCACTCCTTAATTATGTCTAGACCACCTTAATTACCCATTTCCCTTACCTAAACACTTTCTTACAAATTCCTAATCTTAAGCATAATCAAAGATACACCTAAACACAACTCTAAACCACAATTAAAATGCAAACTAATCCTCCCCATGCATGATGAAGTTTCGGCCAGCACCTTTCCCCATTGACCACGTGTTTAATTATTTTCTCACTCAAAGAACCATGCTTGAGCCATACCTCACCATGCTTTGAACCATACCTCACCATACCTCAAGAACACATTATCTCACCTCATGGAACTCATGGAAAGCCTCCAATCTGCACCCTCATGGCCGAAACCTCCTCCTCCATGAGCTCCCTCCATTTGTTTCATTTCTCTATAAATAGAGTGCCTTGAGGAGCTTGCACCACTTTTAGATCATTTGCTAAGTTTAGGAAACACTCAAAGCTTTTCTTTTTCTCTCAAAGTCTTTGTGTTCTTCAAGTTCTTGGAGTTCTTCAAGTTCTTCATCTTCTTCATCTTCTTCTTCCATCTTCAAGTTCATCACACCAAGTAGGGATTTTCTTTCATGTATTCTTTCTTTAAAGTTCTTGTTCTAAGCTTAATGTTCATAATTTCTCTTGATTCTTTTTAGAACTTCTTTTTCTTTCCTTTACCTTTTCATTTTCGGCCATGGGCCTTGGAGAACAAAGGAATGAGAGCTTGATGATGAGAGTTTCATGATGATGTTCATCACTTGAAACAAACTCTAGAGCTTGATTTTTGTTCTTGAGCAAAAGTGTTTCTAGATTTTCCTTTCTTGAACTTTTGAGAACTTTAACTTTGATGGTGTTTTAAAATGGCTCTATGAACTCAATGATGAGGACTCATGATGTTGGTGTTAATATATCATCAAGGTTATGAACTCTAGAGTTTTAAAATGCACTTTTCTCTTCTTGGAGATTTCGGCCATTTCCTTGAGATTTTCTAAGTTTCATAGTTTGATTCCCAAAGATATTATGTTGAGTTCTAAGAACTCCAAGCTTGACTTTACCTTGTTTGAATGAGTTTGGGTTAAGATTTAAGTTCCTTTAAAGTCTTGTTAAGAGCTCTAGAAAGATAAAATGAACTTGCATAATTTATTTTATGCTTGCATTCATATTTACATTCTTGCTATGCATCTTTATTTTCAAGCTATCACTTAAGAACATAAAGATTAAAATGGAACTTGCATCTTCACTTAATTTAATTCTCGAAGCCTTTCTATTTCGGCCTTAAAGTCGATTGTTGTTGGGCCTAGAGCACTAAAATAAAGAATTGAACTTGCATTATCACCTAATTAATTTCTCGAATGCCTATCTATTTCGGCCTTAAAGTCGATTGTTGTTGGGCCAAGAGCACTAAAATAAAGAATTGAATCTTGCATATTTACTTTCAAGCTTGCACGTTTAAGATTATGCTTCGTGATATTTACTTTCAAGCTTGCACGTTTAAATTATGCCTTGCATATTTAATTTCAAGTCATCACTTTACTTTGAAAGCAAGATTAAAAATGAAAAGCATGAGCACGTTTAGTTTATGTCATAACTTAAGAACCTAGAGCTCAAAGACTTGCCCATTTCATTCCAAGTTAAAGTTTAATGTAAACCATACATTGAATGTATGTTTTTCGGCCAAGTAGTGATGATGGACTTCCAATGAGTTTTCATCTAGCTACTAGGACCAATAGTCTATGTTTTAAGTGTTCCTTAAAGTTTTACAAATCTTCATAAGGTTATGTCATTATAAGATGTGATTCCAATCTCCTTTAGGGGATGGAATATGTTTTGGTCACTGACCTAAGGCTTCACTTAGCCTCTTGATGATTTAAAATGTCTTGCAAAGAGTTTTAGAAATTCTAAATTGATTCCAAGAGAAACTAGTTAACTTATGTACCTAGAAATGTCAATTTACTTCTCTTATTGAGGCAAGATGTTTTCGGTTCTGATGTGGTGAATGTGATGCTGTATGATGATGTTTTAATGTGTTGGAATGTGTGAAAATATCGTATGATGATGTAGAAGCGATCCTATGCATGATAGGTGAGAAACTAGCTAACTAGAAATACCGTAAAGCTAGAATTTAACATAGTTTTGACCCATTTGTTTATGGAACTAATCCAAACTGTTTTAATGGGAACATAATCAGATTTAGATTGTTTAGACATGAAAAACATGGTATCATTTGAGCTAGAATTGAATTTTAGCACCTATAATGAAACTAGTAACTAGAAAACCGTAAAAGTGCAAGTTTAGAACTCTTAGAACATTTAATTTTCTGGATTCTGTCCAGCACCCTTACAACATGGTAAACATGATTAATAATTAGTCCTTAAGCATAGGAATGCCTCATAATTGAGTTAGATTTAATACATAGCGCCTTCGGCGAAAACGGAACCGAGAAAGGGTCTAAAACGTAAGTTCTAGAACCCCGTAAATACAAGTTAGAGAACTTGTCCTATGCTATTCAGATTTTAAAAGTAAAATGAGAGGATTATGAATGATGTTTAATTATGAGCCTTAGGTGCTTAAAATATGAACGACGGATATAGAGAACTATATCTCAAGATTAAGACCCGTAAGGGTCAAAGCATAAGCTACCGTAAGGGTAAGCGTTTGGATGTTTTATGATGATGCATGAAGTATTCTAATGATGATGATGTTATTCATATGAGGAATTTATGAGATTATATGTTAATGTGGCATAAAGCAAATTTGGAAGGAAATTCGGTGTAATGACCATTTGGCCGCCGAATTCCCACCAAATTTTGGGACTTAAAGAGATTTTGAAAATTAAGGTACTAAGATGGGTTCTAGGATGACACCGGTTCGGCCGAGCACCTCCATAGAACTCATGTGACATCGGTACCATTTTATACTCTTAGGTGACACCGGTTCGGCCGAGCACCCCTAAGAGATTTGCCCCCTAACCCGTACTCAGATAGTCGGGATTTATGATTTATGATACGCTTATCGTTAAATGGTAAGTAAGAACTAGTGACAACTAGTTAAGGTATGAGCTCATAACCTAGATGTATGACACGTTCTGGGTGACACCGGTTCGGCCGAGCACCCCTGATTCGATTGTCTTTTAGGGTGGCCCATGAGGAAGAGAAGTTCATGATTATGATTATGTCACTCGCTTTTGTCCCATATGAATGTTACTATTGCCACTTTATGCCACCAATGATGATGATGCTTGATGTTATGTTTTATGTATGTGCATTAGGTAGTGCCATGCATACATTTTCTATTATGTTGCATTCATGACATTAAGATCATCTTAAAATGAATGGACCTTGGCTAACGTATATTTTGAAGTTTAAAATGAACTAAATGCATGTTCAGACATTTCGTATAATTAAACCCAAGGTTCTGAGGACGTAGATGATGGGACCTAGGTAGTAGGAGGCCCTACCGAGATTCTTTAGCAAGATTCTCACACGCTCTATCTCTTTCTTTCCGCCACGTCTTCAGATGGCGACGTTCGTAGTGTTCGTGGACACCCCGACATGGGAGGTGCACTATGACCCGACTCACGGGTCATACCGTTTTGAGGGGCAGTGCGGTGCGAATTTTCATGTTCAGGGGCGCCCTTCGCTCATCCCGTGCACACCCATCACTTCTCCCGAGCGCACCCTATGGCGACGACAAGCGGGTTTTTGAGCGTGCGCGTACGCATGACGAGAGAGTACTCCGTAGGCACACCGCCGCCTTAGCCATGCGAGATTATCCCGACCACGCGTTCCGGACCTACTTCTCGAGACCGACCCATCCGAGGACCCGCCTACCCATCCGTATAGCGAGAACTCGCCCTCTCCACCACAGATAAGGGAGGCGGTGAGGATACCGTGACTCACCACGGCTTGCGCGACGACCGAGATGCGACCATACCGAGGGGGTCACCCTCGATGCCCGTTCCGCCTCTTCACGTCCGAGGAGCTCGCCCAGTTTCCCGGATATCTGCCTCGTTCGCGAGATGGACGCCAGTAGGAGGTGATGATCGTCCGATGGAGTACCCGGTTAGAGCACACACCACTTAGATGGGGGTAAACCTTCTTTAGTTTAGAGGTTATCCTATTAGATGCACTCGGGTAGGCGAGTAGATTATGTTTATGTTTATGTTGTATTTTCTTTCATGTATTTCCATGTACTAAATCAAGTCCCACGCTTATAAGTGGGCAAATTATAATTATATATGAGATGTTATTCAGTGTCTCTCATGATGTGCCCTTATATGCTTTATGCTATGACGTTATGAGATGTATGTTTTGTCCGTTGCAAGTTATATCGCATCACGCGGCTCTCACTTTCATTTCAAAAAAAAAATTTACCCGTATTTTCCGCTAAGTAATTCAAAGTTAAATGAGAACTATGAAGTAACAGACTAATGATTAACCTAAATATGTTCTAGAGTATTGGGTTAAAAATTAGGATGTTACATTATTTCTTTGTAGAATTTAATATTTCATTAGTTTATAATGTTGGCTTTATTTGTTAAAACCTTAGGATAGATGACCGTTATTGTTCTATAGATATTTATTGTTTATATTTGTTTTGCAGGAGTGTATGTAGTTTTAGGATTGAAAGGTTTGTATGCTCCATGCACACACTTCACAATCACTCATCTCACACACTTTTTTGGGCTCTATACCCGAGCCTGTACGAACCAAAGGATAGGGGGTTTCTTAACATTGTCATGAGGGGGCTTCATGCTCACTTGATAGTTGTTGGGACACCACTCAGATTGTTACTGGCTTTATGGGTCAATCATATTGAGAGGGTTCATCCCTACTTGTGGTCGATTCGAAAGTCGGATCCTTATCTATGGATAAGGGCAATCTGGGGACCATGACTATTAGAAGTCTAGATCCACCATGAATGTGTACACGTATATTTGAACGTAGCAAACACCCAAATTAGGGTTTTGGCCTTAGAACTCCCCATCTATTAAGTTTGACCCTGTTAGGACAAAGGGAGCATACTTCTTTCATCCTTTTACTTTGCACTTCTTTATGTTTTACTTTAAACTAGTTACACTCGCATCAAAACATTATCACATTGCATTTAGGATTATCCATTTCATCATCTCATAAAGTGGTCATGCTTTGAATTTTTTATGTGTTTAGGCATACATAACATAGACAAGCATTCTATTGATTATCACATGTATTCATTTTTTATCATTTCTTATTCTTATTCATAATTTGCTCTATCATGAAAAATTTGTGGGTTTATGCATCATCATTTTCTTAGGGAAATATCTCATATTCTCAATAGGAGCATGCATTTTTATTTATTGTTTTCTTTTCATCTTTTTAATTTTACTCATTTATCTTTTTCTTTCCCACAATTGGACTTTGATAAAGCAATAGTCATTATCAGTTCAAAGCAAATGGAAGCATTACAAATGAACACTAGCAATGCACATGATTGGAAAAGGAACATCAGAGTTACAGTGACTAATAATGAGCTAGAGCAAGTAAAGAAAATGATTCAGTTGATGCCTCGTGAAGTCCGGTCATCCTTCAAGGATACGTATGGGCGTATATTGGATTTGCTGCTTATCCCAGTAGAAGCACCAGCATTGAGCGCTCTCTCACAGTTTTGGAATCCTTCTCTTTGCTGTTTTGAACTACCTGATTTTGATACGACACCAACTATAGAGGAATACATGGTTATGATAAGGCTACCAGTTCGAGAAAGATTTGGTGTGTATCTCTATCAGGGGCATTATGTCAGTAAGGAAAAGATTGTCAAAATAATTGGAGTTGAAGCAAATCAGATGGAAATGGAAGTAAAGGGATCCACTCAGGGAATCAAGAGGGGTTTTTTTGAAGCCCATCTACAGATGTTGGCCCAACAAGGAAATTGGGACTTTTTCAATCGAACATTGGCACTAACTATTTACGGATTGGTCCTATTCCCATTCACACTAGACATTGTTGACCAGGCCGTCATAGATGTGTTTTTCAAATTCGAGACACAAGGCATGAATCCGGTTCCAGCCATATTGGCGGACACCTTCCTTTCCTTGGGGGTTTGTCTTAAGAAAAATGGTGGCAGGTTACGGTGCTGTTTGCCGATGTTATATGTTTGGTTTATGACCCATGTATATGCTAATAATCACATGGGTTTCTTTCCTGATCCATTTGGAAGCTTCCACCATATGTAGATAAGCCATCAAGAGGCACCAGCATGGAAAAAGGAGTTCTCAGAGATCCAGTCAAATTCCTTCAAGTGGGTTTGTCCTTGGTACCATGGAGAAAATGTTATATATAGCTGTGGTGATTTTCACAATGTTCCTTTAATGGGTCCAAGGGGATGTATCTCCTACATGCTTGCATTGATGCTCAGACAACTTCATTGGACTCAAACAAAACAACAAGAAAAGCAACTTGATGGGTTTAGCTTCTTGTATCAAAGGATAAAAGCACCATGGAGCAAGAAAAGAAGATCAAGATGGCATGGAATGATGTTAAAATCCTAGGAAGAAAAGAACTCGGGCAACAACGACTGACCTTTTCTCAAGAATACAGAGAGTGGAGAAAAATAAGGAAAAATAATATCTCAAAAGATATTCCAGGCAACTTAGCTCCCATAAAAACCACAGAAACACCTCCATCAACATCCCAAGTAGAGATAATGAAGGCACAAATGCAATTCTTGGAAGAGAAAAAAGAGGCAGCTGATCTGAAAAATGTCACCCTTCAAAGCCGATGCGAGAAAATGGCTAAGGAAATCGAAGTCTTAAAAGAAGAATGTACTGTCACGATAAAAATTACCAAGTCCAAGAAAGGCAAAGAAAAGATCCCAACTACTCATTTCGCTGAAATCCAAGAGCTAAAAGGAAGACTCCATGTGTTTGAGAAAGAAAGGAACAAGTTAAAAGAAGAGATCAATAAAAAGAGTCGCATGGTGAAAAGGGTAGAACAAGAGGTCAGCAAGAGGGACAAAAGCATCTTGAGCCTGAAAATAGAGGTCAACAAAGAAAAGGACAAGAGAAAAGAAGAAAACTTGTCAACAATGTTAGCACAGACAAAACATGATGCCGTTCGTGGATGGACATCGGCAAACTAGTATCATGACTTGTTTGTTGATGCGACTGAATTTGGGAAATCATGGAGAGAAAAGGCCCTCGAGTGGAAAGAAGAAAATGGAAAGCTAACTAACGAGCTGAGTCATTACATTCCAAATTTTGTTTATCGATTTGAGAAGGCAAGCAAGCAAATCAATAAGATACCCACATTCAAATTACCTCAAGAAGTGGTGGAGTTCATAGATTCATGTGAGAGTATCACTAAAAATCTTAAGAAGAAAAAGATGAAGTTGTTAATGTAGTTACCAAAGATCCTCTTGATGTAATTGTTTCTTTGTCAGCACATGTGTGATGTATTCTCAAATGATTTGTATTCAGAACTTTGCCTGGAAATGAATGAAATTTTCAATGTTTGTGTGTCAATTGCAAATTACCACTCATTCCTGGTATGCTCGATACTTTCTATAGAGGGTCAAATGTTCCCTTAGAAAGTGATCAATCACTTTTCTTGCCTTGAGATTATTCATCCTTGTGCAAGAAAATGAGAAGCTTAGTCACGAAGAACTGCATTGCTAGTGCTCATTATATAGCATCTATAAAGGAGTAGATTCTCCCTAGAGATTTTGCTATTAACCGTACCTCGACTTATAGGGTGATATATCCATAAGAACAGATACGGGGCATCCTCATTTGCACAAAGAACTCTTGATGACTATTGTTCTCTTGTCTGTTAGTTTTCCATATACATAAAATGAAAAAACTAATCTTTTGGTTTTGCTTTGAGTTTAGGTAAAATTTTGCAACCATTGGGCGCCCAAGGAAAACGGATACCGATCAAACTCGTATTCATAATACCAGAGCTCGGACTAAAATGGCTGGAGGAAATGGTAACACAGGAAGTGTTATTCCAACTGCAACTACTTCTGAAGCCGAAAGAGATTTGACCAATGAGGTTTATGCAGTAAGAGGAAAATTGAATGAACTGTCAAACAACCAAGGAAGACTGGAAGACATGATACGGGCCATACAAGAGTCGCTTAACCTATTGGGAGCTCATCCAGTAGGTGTGTAACCAAATGCCACGACATAAAGTATGCCTGTAGTATCAAGTGCAGCTCTAAATGTCACCTTAGGGATGAATGACATGGGAGAAATCCCAAATAACCCCATGGACAACCGCCATCTACGATACCATTGATGCTACCAGTTGGAGAGGGCTATCGTTCCTTAGAAAATGTGCATACTGATGGGCATGGGCATGCTACCCCTATTTGGGAGCAGCCTCGTGTTGTCATCCAGAAATAGTCATTTTCCTCATAGAATAGTCATGCAGAAGTAGAAAAGGGGAAATTCAAGGAAGAATGGATGAAGAAAATACAAGAACAAATTAAAGCCATCCAAGGTCCTAGCTCCTATGGCGGTGTAGAGATTGAGCAACTATGCCCGTCTATGGACCTGATAGTCCCTGAAGACTTCAAGATCCCTGATTTCTCAAAATACGATGGGACAGGTAATCCTCTTTTTCACTTGAAGAGTTATTGCACTGAGATGGCAATATGGTCAAAAGATGAAAAATTTCTCATCAGTTTCTTACATGAAAGTCTGACTGGATCTGCTCTGGAATGGTATATTCAATTAGACCATTCAAAGATTTCTAGTTGGAGAGAATTAGCAGATCTGTTCATGAGCCAATACAAGTTCAATCTTGATGTGGCACCTACCCGGGAGCAATTAAGCTCCATGCAGAAGAAGAAGGATGAATTATTCAAGTAGTACGCTCAAAGGTGGAGAGCCTTGGCTGCCCAAGTTCAACCACCACTCATCCTAACTGAAATGTGTTCCTACTTCTTGGGAACCTTGAGATCCCCTTATATCGGGACAATGGCAGGGGCAGCATACAAAGATTTCTCTAAGTTGATAACTGCTAGAGAAAGAATTGAGAGCTTAGCAAAGGCCGGCAAACTTCCCATGAGCAGTGAAGACATAAGAAAAAGCTTCCCGCCCAGAAAGAAGGAAACATATGTGAATTATGTGCATGGTCAGCAATCTTTCATCCCAAGGTATACACCAACACGTCCACGACCCCAAATGTTATCATTCCCTCCTTACTCATTTTACTAAGCCACACCAACCCCAAACACTGTCCCATATTCACAGCCTCAAGTTAACAACATCCACATAAGGCCATATCAACCAACTCGCCCAACATATACCCCAGCATCCCGACTAAATTTTCAAAACTAGAACCGCAATCGATTTCCTAACCTTCCACCCTTTCCAAAGCTATCCATTTGAAATGCTGACCTCTTTCAGAAACTAGTTGATGCCCACCTGATCTCTGCATATCCAGTGCACCCAGTAGAACCACCATATCCAGCATGGTATAACCTAAACCTTACTTGCAAATATCATATCGATATTGCGGGACATTCCATTGAAGATTGTGAAGGCTTCAAAATGACAGTGAGAAGATTAATTATTTGTGGGAGGCTGGGCTTTCAGGAAGATTCGAAGCCAGACATTGTTAATAACTCGATCCCAAAACATGAAGGAGGAAGTGTGGTAAATGCTCTGGAGATAGAAGAACCTTCGATTAAGAGGGTTTTGAGTCTTCAAACACCGATGGAAAAAGTGTTCCACAACTTGAAGGAGGCTGGATACAACATCACAGCATCTGCATCCATAATGAAGGAAGATGGGAAGTATGACATGGAATTAAGCTGTTTATACCATTGTGGAGGTCTCGGCCATGATATAGAAAATTGCTGGGATTTCAAGGTTCGTGTACAGGGATTGCTCAACTTGGGCGTAAATCAGGCGAAAAAGAGGCCAATTTTTCCTGAAGAAATAAATGTGATAGAACGCTTTATGCTTCGAGTACCGCCACTTGATCCAGCTCCGAGACTGAAAAAAGTAGTGCTCACTGTGAAAAAGCCGATGCCTTTTGGCTATGAGAATACACATGTGGTTCCTTGGAACTATGAAACCAAAGTGGAAACAAATAAGGATGTAGGGGAAACCTCAAAGGCCCAAACAAGTAAAGTGGTGGCCGAAGTAAAAGGAATAACAAGAAGTGGAAGAGTCTATGGGCCCAAAGAACTGGAAAAAGGAAAATTCGTGGACGAAGGGGATATTGGAGAGAAGAAAAAAGAAGATGAGGAGGAAGAAGAGTTCCTTAAATCATGAAACAGAGCGAATATGATGTTTTGGAACAATTGAAAAAGACTCCTGCCAGAATATCCCTTTTGTCATTAATCCTATCGTCTGAACCCCACCAAAAGGCAGTGCTAAAAGTCTTGAAGGAAGCCTTTATCAAGCTTGAAACTTCATTGGAGAACATGGTGGATCCAGTGAGGCGTGTCAATATGATCACCTTTTCAGATGAAGAGGTTGTGTCGCGGACTAACCCACAAGCACTGCATATAACCCTCAAATGTAAAGGCCACATAGTGCCCAGAGTCCTTATTGATGGAGAGTCAGGATTAAATGTCTTACCAGTGTCGACCTTAAGGTACTTGTCAATAAGTAAGAATGATATTTCACCGCAAATGATGATTGTGAAAGCATTTGATGGAGCAAAGAAAAGCATTCTTGGGGAAATGGTGCTGCCATTGGAAATTGGCCCGAGCCAATTTGAGGTGTTATTCCAAGTAATGGAGATTGAGTCTGATTACAATATGCTTTTGGGAAAACCATGGATTCATAATGTTGGTGCTGTTCTTTCAACCTTGCATCAAAAGGTTAAGTACATTGAGAATAGCTCAGTCATTACAATACATAAGGAGAATGAGATCCTTGTATCTAAACTAGTTACACTGCCTTATGTTGAAAATGTTGAGTTAGTGGAAAGCAGCTTATGGCACAGTCTGGAGGTGGTAGAGTTGAAACAAGTTCAAAATGAGTTCCCAAGGCAAGAAGTCAATCAGGTAGTGGCTCATATCATGACCAAAAATGGTTATCAGCACGGCAAAGGACTGGGACCACGATTGCAGGGTATCAAAACACCTCTGCCTATCTCAGGGAAGCCTAACCGATTCGGTTTAGGATATGAGATGTCATTGGAGGAGCAGGTCAAGACCATGGCTTTTGAGCAAAAGAAACTAAAAGAGAAGATGAAGCAGATCCCTCATTTGAAAGAGACATTTCCTTACCCGGCTGTGTTTATGGCTGAAAAAGGCTACGTCTCTAGTTATTGTCCAATTATCAATATGGTGGATGTTGAGAAGCCTGAAGAATGCAACAATGCTTGTGCTGCCAACCGTAAGGAGATCCTGATGAATTGGACAGCTGAACCATTGATTGATGTTATTGCTTCAAAGTAATTATTTGGGATTATGTTAATTGCTTTTGCTTTCATGTATGCTACTTTGAGACATCATTTGAATGAATTTGCATAATTATCCAGTAATTTTTACATTTCTTCGTGTCTTCCATTCTCTTTGTTTCAACCTCTATTCTTTTGTTTTCTTTTTATTTTTATCACCATTTTCTCAAACCATTAATTGGCATTTTCTCGTATTATTTGCGTTTTATACACTATTTGTTTTGGCATTCCAACCCCCACAAATGCTTTCCAGGGACCTAAATACTATGAACATTTTGCCACGTGAAAAGGACCTTGGATACTTATCAGTTGATTCTCTTGCTGCACTTGATTACGATAATTATGAATCCGAGGATGATGAAGAAGCTATTATTAGGCAATTTTCAAATCTGTTGGAATATACGGAAAAGGGGTTTGACTTAGACAATGAGGTGGTTGAGGTGATTACCATGGGCACTGAAGAAGAGAAGAAAGAGCTGAAAATAGTGGAAAACCCTGAACGAACGGAAATGATTACGTTGTTTGAAGAATACTTGGATGTCTTTGCATGGTCCTACCGTGATATGCCAGGATTGGACCCAGAGATTGCTTCACACAAAATCCCTTTGGATCTGGAAACTGAGCCAAAAAAGCAGAAGTTAAGAAGAATGCGACCCGACATGTCTTTAAAAATAAATGAGGAGGTGACTAAACAGTTAGAAGCTAGATTTTTGGAGATATCAAGACACACCGATTGGGTGGCCAACATTGTACCTGTGCCTAAAAAGGATGGGAAGGTCAGGATGTGTGTAGACTATCGAGATTTGAATAAGGCTAGTCCAAAAGACGATTTTCCTCTCCCTCACATTGATATCCTTGTTGATAATACAGCCAAAAATCACCGATTCTCATTTATGGATGGATACTCCGGGTATAATCAGATTCCCATGGATATTCACGACAAAGAGAAAACCACGTTCATAACTCCGTGGGGAACATTTTGCTACACAGTTATGTCGTTCGGGTTGAAGAATGCTGGTGCCACTTATCAACGTGCTATGGTTGCACTATTCTATGACATGATGCACAAGGAGATTGAGGTGTATGTTGATGACATGGTCACTAAATCTAAAGAGGGAGAAAGTCACATGGCAGTTTTGCGAAAGCTGTTCGAAAGACTCAGGAAATACAAGTTGCACCTAAACCCTAATAAATGCATTTTTGGAGCGTCTACAAGGAAATTGCTTGGATTCATCGTTAGCAGATAAGGGATAAATGTGGATCCAGACAAGGTGAAGGCGATACAAGAGATGCCAGCTCCCCAAACTGAAAAGGAAGTGAGAAGTTTTCTTGGGAGGCTCAACTACATTACTAGATTCATTGCCAATTTGGCCAGTACTTGTGAGCCTATATTCAAGTTGCTACGAAAACATCAACTTGGAGAATGGAATGAAGAATGCCAAGAAGCCTTTGACAAAATCAAGACTTATCTAATGAAACCTCCAGTTTTGATTCCTCCTACGCCAGGCCGTCCTTTAATACTGTATCTTACAGTGTTGCCCACTTCACTCGGGGCAATGTTGGGGCAATATGATGAATCCAGAAAGAAAGAACAGACCATTTATTATTTGAGCAAGAAATTTAATGAATGTGAGTCCCGCTATCTGGCAATTGAAAAGACCTGTTGTGCATTAGTATGGGCTTCTAAGAGGTTGAGGCAGTACATGTTATACTACACCACTTGGTTGATTTCTCGAATGGATCCATTGAAATACATATTTGATAGTCCTCATGTGTCATTAAGAATGTCAAAATGGCAAGTGATGTTGTCTAAATTTGATATCAAATATGTTACTCAAAAGTCCATAAAAGGAAGTGCAATTGCTGATCATCTAGCTGAAAACCCTTTGGAGGGTGGACAACCTACCATGCCTGAATTCCATGATAGCGAGGTATTGACAGTAGAAAAAGAAGAAATGGAAGAAGAGAATGTGTGGAAGATGTATTTTGATGGGGCTGCCAATATGAACAGATGTGGGATAGGAGTTGTAATAGTCTCACCAGCTGGGAAACAGTACCCAGTTTCCATCAAACTAGACTTTGAATGTACCAACAACATGGCAGAGTATGAAGCATGTGCAAATGGTTTGCAAGTTGCGATTGACTTGGGAATCAAAGAACTAAAGGTCTTTGGAGACTTCGCGCTCATAATTTATCAAGTTAATGGAGAATGGCGCAAAAAAGACCCAAAGTTGGTACTTTATCAGAAGCATTTGTCTTAATTAATTGAACGCTTTGATGATATATCATTCTCTCATTTAACTCGGGACAAGAACCAGTTTGCAGATGCTTTGGCGACTTTGGCCGTGATGACTAATTTGGAGGTACATGCTAATGTCCAACCCATCCTTGTAGAAGTGCAAGGTGAACCCGTATACTATGGCAACGTAGAGACTAAACCAGACGGTCAACCATGGTATCATGACATAAAGCAGTATATTCAAAAAGGAGAATACCCAGTAGGTGCAAATGAGGTGGATAAAAAGACAATTCGAAGACTAGCCATGGCTTTCTTCCTGAATGGTGAAGTCATTTACAAGAGGAATTATGACACCACTCTTCTTAGATGTGTAGATGCTCATGAAGCTCGAATAATCATGACTGAAGTCCATGAAGGGATCTATGGAACTTATGCCAATGGGCATATGATGGCACGTAAAATCCTAAAGAGTGGTTATTACTGGTCCACCATGGAGAGTGACTGTATGAATTATGTTCGGAAGTGCCACAAATGCCAAATATATGCAAACCGAATCAATGGTCCTCCAGTTCAATTGCATAGCATGGTATCTCCTTGGCTTTTCTCAATGTGGGGCATGCATGTTATTGGCCCAATTAATCCCAAAGCATCCAATGGGCATCGTTTCATCTTGGTGGCAATAGATTATTTCACTAAATGGGTGGAAGCTACTTCATACGCCAACATCACACAGAAGGTGTTTCTCAGATTCATCAAAAAGGACATCATCTGCAGATATGGGATTCCAGAAAGGATCATCATAGACAATGCTCCTAACCTCAATGGTACCGAGGTTCAAAAATTCTTTGAGACTTTCAAGATCAAGCATCATAATTCAGCTCCATATAGGCCTCAAATGAATGGTGTGGTTGAAACTGCAAATAAGAATATCAAAAAAATCATTGCCAAAATGGTGGTGAATTACAAAGACTGGCATGAAATGTTGCCATATACTTTGCATGCGTATCGTACCAGCATACGGTCAAGCACAGGAACAACCCCCTTCTCATTGGTTTATGGAATGGAAGCTGTATCCCCTATAGAGGTTGAAATCCCTTTGCTTAGGGTTTTAATGGAGGCTGAATTGGAAGAATCTGAATGGGTGAAAGCTCGATATGAGCAGTTAAACATGATCGAAGAAAAAAGGCTTGCAGCTATTTGTCATGGCTAGTTGTATCAAAGCAGAATGGCTAAGGCTTTTAATTAGAAAGTTCACCCTAGAGATTTTCATCCAGGAGATTTGGTTCTGAAGAAAATTCTCCCTAATCAAGAGGACGCACGGGGAAAGTGGGCTCCAAGTTATGAGGGTCCTTATATTGTCAAGCAAGCATTTTCAGGTGGGGCGTTGATTTTGCAAAACATGGATGAACAAGAATTGCCTAAGCCAATCAACAGTGATGCAGTCAAAAGATTTTGTGCTTGAAAAGATGCTCAAAAAGGCCCGTTAGGTTGAAAACTCGAGAGAGCAACCTAAGCAAAAGTTAGGGCAAAACAAAAAAAAACAAAATAGAAAGAAAAAGAAAAAAAAGGAGAAGAGGAAGAAGGCTCTCTAGGTTGAAAACTCTCGCTAGGTTGAAAACTCGAAAGAACAGCTTAGGCAAAAGTTAGAGCAGGTAATAATACAGCCTACACTGGGGCAATTTTTGAATTTGCCCAGTAAATCAAGCAAATCAAAGTCCGAAACTGGGGCAATTTTGAAGAAGGGATTTGAAGATATGTCATCAGATATCATGGCTATGGTATTCAATTTGCTGCAAGAAGTCAATTGATTGAGCCAAAAAGACCTAAACTGGGGCAAAATTTCGTTTCTCTCGCAATTTTGTATTTCACTTTTATTTTGTTGTCTTCTTCAAAAACTTTTGTCATCCAATACACCAAGCAATAAAGATGTTTATTCAGTTGATCCTTTCACTTTCTCCTTGAATGCATGTTCATTTATGATGTCTCAAGTAGAATAAATTTAAGCTTCAATTATACGGTCTAACAATGTTTACAGCAATACATCAATGACTAGCATCACAATTCAGAAATTTCAATCAAGCTTGGCAGAAAAGCAATCATCAGTTTAAAAATGGAAAAGTAGAGGAGAAGAGAAGAAATGAGCAAGGTCATAGAAGAAAAGAAAGTCTTAGTTATGCCAGAAAGTCCAGTGCAAGAATTATGAGTTTGATCGGTTAAAGTTTCCTGGAGTATTGCCCGATTTGGTCGTGGTTAGTTTTTCAAGAATGTGTCTAAAATAAGCTGAAATTCATGATTTTTGCATATAACTTAAAAAAAAAGGAAAAAAAAAGAAAAAGAAACTATGAAAATTGTTATTCTCTAAGTCAGCTTTTAATTGCTTGTTGGCCTCAGATTGCCACCAATTTACATTTCCATTCGGTATCCTTGCCGGTTTAATTTTTTGCCATTCGGTATCCTTGCCGGTTTAATTTTCAATCAGTCGGTATCCTTGCCGATTTAATTTTCAGTCGGCCTCCTTGCCAGTTTACATTTCCATTCGGTATCCTTACCGGTTTAATTTTCAATCGGCTTCTTTGCCAGTTTACATTTCCAATTGGTATCCTTACCGATTTGATTTTCGATTTACTTCTCAGACAGATTGCTTTCAGTTGGCTTCAGATTGCCAATTTAATTTTCTATCAGCCTCAGCTTGTCATTAACTTACAGTCGGCCTCAGATTGCCAACTTACTTTTCCATGCCATTGCTTTTAATTTCCAGTTGCTTGTTGACCTAAATTCAATTGATTGCAAGGTTTGTAAATTCCTTTCAGCCCCCATCGACTTGTAAATTCCTGTTAGCCCTATCTGCTTTTAGTTTCTTGTTAGCTTGTGCATTTGGCTTTTACTTTTCTTGTCATTTGTGAATCCATATTGGTTTGTTTGCAAATTTTACTACCTTGTGTCGTTCGTAAATTCATTTCAAATTAGTTTTGTTCTCCCTATTCTCTTTGATTCATACACTGTTGATTTTCTAAATTACATAGCTTGCATTTGACTTTCTTAGATATGCATTTTCTTTTGTTGTTTAGATTTAGATTGTTTGCATTTCAGGTATTGTCAAACAAAATCAATGTTCATGTCTTTACTCATTTCTTATGAAGACAATACGTAAAACTTGGGTTTTTCATATTCTCCTATAAGAAATAAGTAAAGAGGGGCAACTATGAACACCTGATTTTGTCCGGCCCATAAAACAAAATCAAAAATCTTTTGGCATATTTTCCGAATTTAGCCCATATTGATTGTTTTGTTTTATTGAGTAAAGTTGTGAACAATTTCAAATTTTGTCAATAGTTCTTCGTTGCATTTTTTAGACCTTTTTAATTTGGATTTATTTATTATTTATTTTGAGTTTTTATTTTAGGTGCATAACAAAAAGAGTGGTCCAATCATTTTAGCCTGTTTTCATTAAAAAAAAAGTTCAAGCATTTCTATCCATTCCCTTTAAAAATAAAAAATAAAAAATCGATTCAGCCCATTTCAAAAACAAACATTGTTTTCAGTCCGTTTTCCCTTTCTTTCGAAAAAAAATAAAAAAGGATTAAAATAAAAAATAAGGAAAGGATTCGGTACAATGGCAAACATAATAATTCCTCTACTTCCTGAACCATGATGGTGTTCCTTGTCACTACCTTCACAATGATGAAGTTTTATTTGTTTTTTTCCTTTCCTTTGCTTTTACAGGTGAGCAAGGGATGATTAGGATCCCTACTTCCAAGCTATAAAAGGCATGATCAATAATGGTAGCAAGGAAGGATATAAACAGATCAACAGTAATCAGAAAAGGAAAGAGAATAGACATTGAGAGATCATCGGAGATCAGCTTCAAAACACCTCAAAAGAATTCAAACACACACACACACACACACACACACACATTCAGCAACATCATTTGACTAGAAAAATTCCAAACAGAGAGAGCAGTACCATAGAGCAAAAAGAAATTTCTCACACACAGAGCAAAACAACCAAAAATCAGCAGCATATCAGCCAAAAGTTCGAACGCAACCAAAGATATACAAGGAAGAGAACCAACAACTCAGTCCAGAAACTAGAAGGACAGAATAAGGTGATTACAACTGCAGTAGTGTCATCATCATCAAAATAAAAAGAGAAAACATAAAAAGGGGAGGGGGGCAAAGAGGCCGCGGCCTTCCCCTACTACTGTCGCGGCCTCCTCTTCTTTCCCTTACACCATCTATCATCCTCCTCCTCTCTTGCCCCTTTTCTCGGCAGTGGTGCTTTTCTTCCCTTCTTGCCATCACCACCTGAAATCCCAATTCTAGATCACAATCACATATAAATTCATTCTCTTTCCAAAAAAAAAGAAAAAAGTAGAAACCGAAAAGAACCAGAAAGAGGAGCCAATCACCCCTTGCATGGTCGTCTGCCGCTGTGGTCTCCTCCCTCAGCAGCAACATCGCGTGGCTTCCTCCCCATCCACGGTGACTCACTCTTTCTTCCTCTCTGGATTGGTCTCACGCGGTCTCCATGTGAGGCACCACACCCCACTACCGGCCGCTTCTCTCCACCATCATCATCAAAGCCAATCTCAACCTCATCCTTCCCCTTCGCCATGCTTTTCCTCATCGCAACCACCAGCCACCCCTGCAAAGGCGAGCTTTTCCAAGCCACCGAAGCACGCATGCAGTGCCGCCGATGACCTCCTCTCCGATCAAGCCCATCAGCCACCTCCACCCTCAAAGCCGGCAGCGAAGCTCTTCCCTCTCGGATTCGTTAAGAGTCGCGGACCACCCACCACGAACCTCCACTCACCGCATCCCAAAACCGCCGGCCACGCATCTGCCTTCAACCGTGAAGGCATCCCCACCGCGAGCTCCCCTTTTTCTCTCGCGCACCACCCCGAACCACCATGGCCGCTCCATCCCAGTCTGCAACCTCCACGAACCATCGATCTACCCGTTGCGACCAACCAAGCCGCCGATTTGCTCGCGTCAGTGTGTGGCCGGATAGCTCCGCCTCTCCTCCGCTCGGTCCGCAGCTGAGCATAAGCCGCCGTTAGCCACTCGAACCCACCACTCCGTGATCTGGTCGGCCAACCCCTCGCGGCGTCTTCCTTCCTTGGTCGGCGGCTCTCCCCTCCCTCCTTATCTCTCACTTTTTCTCTCTTGTTCCATCCTCTCACCTTCTGTGTCTCTGTTGTTTATTTTCAAAAGAAAGAATAAAAAGGATACCAGCAAAGCATGGGATGCTCCCTTTCCAGCTTGTTATTTCTTCTTTTTATTTTAAAATCAGAAACTGTTTGCGTTAGTGTGTGTGGGTTTTTGAACGTGTGTGTGCGTGTGTGACAGTGTGTGTGCGTGTTTTGTGTGCCCGTGTAGGTTAGTGTGTGTAGTGGAAGTGATGATAGTATTAGATTAATTAGAAAATGTATTATTATTGTTATTATTTTGTTGGTGTTGTTTTATTTTATTAAATTAGAAATTGAGTTTGTGTGTTTAGATTCGTTTACCTGATCATTGTTTCTTATAATTTTAGTTTCTGGCTTGATTGGAGTTTAAGTTATTTGTGATTTAAAATGAACAAAAATAAAAGGTTTTATTTAATTTGATTCAGATAAATACTTGGTCATTGAGTTACTGAAAATGGTTTTTTTTTATTATTTTGATTTTGATTTTCAGCGAATCTAGTGTTAGTGTTTCTATTAATTGAAAAAGACTAAAAAAGAAAAATAATAATTAGGACCTTTGTTTCTTAGTGTAATTACTTTATATGTGTTGCTAAATCATATGTTTGTGTTTGTGTTTATAAATTAATTTTATTTTTTAATTTGCATTTATATGTTTTGGTTAAATTAATTGCTTAGTTATGTTTATTTTACCTTTTTTAAATACTTTGTGTTTATGTGTTTTGATTAAATTAATTATGTGATTGTAATAATTTTGCATTTCTAGTTTATTTATTTTACATGTTTTGTGTATCTTTTTTTTTCGTTTTATTATTTTATATATTTATGTGTTTTGCTTGGATTAATTGTATGCTTGTATTTATGATTTTTTATTTTTTATTTTATTTTATTTTTATTTTACTTTATTTTTTTGTGTTTTGCTTGAATTAAGTGTGTATTTGTGTTTTTTTTTCTTTTTTCTTTTTAGTTTGATTATTTTATATGATTATGCGTTTTGTGTGTAACTATGTTTATGAATTAATTTTCTTTTTGTTTTAATTCTTTTACATGTTTATGTATTTTGGTCCAAATTATTTGTGTATGTATAACTATGAATTAACTTTGTCAATTTCTGTTAAAATTATGGTTTTGGCTAAAAATGAAATAAAATAAAAATATGTTTTTTTTATTAATTTTTTAAAATATTTTACATTTGTGCGATGTTCAATAATGGTAGTTGAATAGCAAATGTTATCTTCACTATTATTGAATCATAAGGATTCATTAAGTAGCCTAGTGTTAACTTGTATTCTGTGCACAAATGGATTTTCATTGATCTGATAAGATTTGTTCTAATCCGTGCAATGATCAATGATGATAATTGAGTAACAAATGTTATCTTTATGGTTATTGAATCATAAGGGTTTATTGAGTAGCTAAATGCTAACTTAAATCCTGTGCGAGAACAGATTCTGTTTTCTAAAGGAATTACCTCTTCACAAAAAATTAATCTGTGCAATGACCAATAACGATGATTGAGTAGCAGACGTTACCTTCATTGTTATTTAAATTATAGGAATTCATTGAGTGGCCTAATGCTAACTTGGATTCTGTGCAATAACGGATTTTCTTGTTATAAATTCTTTTTCATAAATAAAATTTATCAACCCACAATCTTTTTTTTACAGAACTACGTGACTTTGAGTTCTCCATTGCACCAGGGGATACGTAGGAGCAGGTGATCCTTGTCAAGCCAAAATTAATTTTTTCTCAAATTGTTTTGTTTAAATTGTAAATATTTTTGTCTCTTTCTTTTTTTTATTATTTTTTTTAAGGTTATTAATTGATTTGCACAATTTACTAAGGTACCGTCTAAGGACGGGTGTATTAGGGTTGCGTAGGGTTAAACTCCTACCCTTCCCTATGCATAACCGGCTCCCGAACTCAAAACTGGTTTCAAAGATCATTCTTTAAAATAAATGGGTTTTTCCATGTTTTCCCAAATTCTAATAAACTTGGTGGTGACTCCATTAATTTTCAAAATGAAAATTCTTTTTTCGCCGTCCCCGTCGCGATCCTAGTTGCGACAGTGACCGTTACACCCATAAGCCTTTTCGTTCTTCAGCTTATGGGTGTGAGGAGGTATATGTTACTACTAAATGAAAAGTGGGCTGAGGTTATGAAATGGGCTTGATTGGATTAAAATCAATTGGGCCTATAAATGTGGAGCAGTTACAACTAGTAGGTCAGCTATTGTGAGAGTGATGAGCCGTGGTAGATGGTTGCGCAACCAAGGAGCGTATCTTAGTTACCAGCCATGGGCAAGGAAAGCTGGAACGGTTATTTTGAGAAACGTGCTGTGATAGAACCTATTATTATAGTAAGAGCAGTTATGCCAAAAAGTTAGTGGACCCAGAAGCATCAGATTGAGTCGTGGTAACTGAATATCCTTCATACAGTTATTCCAGTCAAGCGCATAAAAGAAGAGAATGCAAGAGAGAAAGACACGACAAGTCAATTATACACAACTTTTACACATTTCTGCTCTTAGTTTCGCTCTTAGGCATAGTTGTAGTGTAGTTCACCACTTTTGTGTTTCTGCTTCCATGTCTTCTGGCATTATTGTTGATATTGTAAACTTTGATTTTTATTAATCAATCTTACCTTTATTTCATCAATCTTGGTCCAAAGCTTGTTGTCTCATAGTATTTGGAGAACCCATAACCAAGGGGTAGATTCCCCTCCTTGGTGAAGTCGTCTTAATACATTGGGATCAAGGGTATTTTGTTTCTTGGCTTTGTTCATCCACTAAACTCAACTGAGACAACTTTACCCAAAACAACACCACTTAATTACGTTTTTATATCCAATTTTGGATCACACAATGAACAGTTAATTGTTACAATTTTTTTTTTTGTTTAAGAACAAAGCAAGAATGACAATTGCTCCATGGCAAAGTTCTTAAAAAAAATAAATAAATAAGGAAATGCTCCACCGCGATGATCACTTTCCAAATCTCTCTTTATCACCATAAATCGTTTTCCATGCATTTAGCTTTTTATTTTTAATTTGCACTTAATTAAGTTCTCTGTTTTTAAATTTGTTTCATAATAGCGCAATATAACACAACACATTTTGGTTTGATTCACTCTTTGAAATTTTATTGTGTATGTGCATGAATACAAGACAAGTGAAAAATGTGGTTTTTTCATTCCATGAAGTCCATCCAACACCCAAATATGATGGCCATGTTTGTCTCTTTCTATGGTCTCTTTTCCAAAGAGGATAAGAGAAAAGAAATTAGAGTAGTATATTATTGTGCAAAGTGTAAATATATTGTTTGTGAGTAAAATACAATCCTCTCTTTTAAGAGACGTTATTATTATATTATCTATTTTTAAAATATATAATATTATCTCATATTTTAGAAAATTAAAAATGTAGTTTTTTTAGCAATAATATAAAATTCTCAACTTATTCTAAAAAATATAATATTTTTTTTTAAAATTTAAAAATATAATATTAAAATCATTGATAAAAAATTTAAAAACAATGGCTGAGACAACTATTATGCACGTGGCGCCGTATGATTGGATACAGTTTTCCACAGTTTGGTCCGCCAATTAGAGAATAGGTGACATTGTGCTGTAAAATGTAAGGCCCCACATGTTGACCACAACCTACGTGACTTTGACCCCTGACCCGTTCTATGCGCTTCTTGTTCTCTTCTTCGATTTCTCTCTCTATCTATCTCTCAATCCTCATTGGTTCATTCCACTACCTCTTTCTCTCTCTGCAAACCCTAAGAAAGCGAAGCGTGTGATGTGATGTTACGCAGCAGCGACGGAGAGAAAGCAACCGCTATGGTTATGGGTTGGTATCCGGTGCGGGCGTGACCGTTCAAGGATTAGTGCGCCTCTGATCAGTGATCACCGCCGCCACCGGCCTTTGGGGGATTCCGTCTCGTGCTTTTTCACAAGTCACAAACTCCAATGGGAAGAGCATCGTTTGGTTTAGCTGTTAAGGAAGATTGAGATTTCTGGGTTTGGGGGTTGATTTGGAATTGGGATTGGGGTTTGTTTGGTGATTGTTACTGTTATTATGTCTGAATTGGTGGCCCGCACGGGTCGGCATCAGCAACGGTACCAGGACGGTTATCGCCTTGTTGCCGGGTACATTATTTTTCTTCATCACTGCCCAATCACATTGTTTCAATCTTTCTTTTTGTTTCGATTTTTTCAAAAATATATTCGTCAATTTTTGTTTTTTGGTGATTGTTGTTGACGGAAAAAAAAATGTCATTTTCAATAGGAACTGTGCGTATGCATAAAAGTCCCCTCTTTTATATATATATATATATTTTAAGAACCTGCTGATTGGAGTGGTTATGGTTGACGATTTGTTGTTGTTGTTGTTGCCGTTATTTAACTCATGCTTGGAAAATAAGATTGGTTAATTTTTTTAATTTTATTTTATTTCTTGAGTTTGGGGTTGTTTTGGGTAAGATGGTCGGGTTGCATGTAGAGTAGTTATTATGTCATTTTCAGGACAACGAAGCTTCATTTGCCATAATAATTAATTAATTACGTAATAATTACATAATATTTGTAAAGATCCTTTTCTTACTGTTAAAAGACTTTGATTTTCGAAGACATTTTACGGTCAACCTCATACATGGAGGACCAATTATTTATTTATTTCTGGTCTGGATGTTTTCTTTTGTGCCAACAGGAGGTTCTAAATTAATTAATTAATTAGATAATGGGGAAGTTGTACAGAGTGGTATAGTTTGTTGCATTGACATTCTGTGATTGTCATACACTCATACTACACCTACAAAGTTACTTTATTTTGCCTTCTTTGCTCTATGAGATTTGTATTCTCCCTTTTTTTCAGTTTTATTGGATGACTAGGTCGTTGGTCCCTGATAGTTTGCATTTTGGTGCATCAACACTTGGAAGGTGTAGTAAATATACAGATCATAAGCCACCATAATTCTATTACACTGCTACTTTGAACTAGCATATTAGTTATAACCATACCACAACCATCTTCCTGTTAACTAAGAATTAGGATTCTTTGATGCATTGAGTTTCTTCTCTAGTTAGTGTCTTCTTATTTTCGTTAGCATGTGGCCTTTCTAATCCTAAGAAATTAAGCATTGCTGCCAAAGATTTGTGGTTATATAACAAAAGTGGATAAAATCACATACTCCAAAGATTTGTTGCATTAACTTATTGTTTTATATTACCATATCGTTGTAAATACTTTTAAGTTTTATCATATCATCAGTTTTATTGATAAAAATGTACAATTTCTTGTGGGGGTGAAAATGACTATCTAATCCAAATAAATCAATTTTTAAGTCTAAAATTGTTGACGTACTGTTAGGTACAATCTTGTATGAAACTCATAATGAATTTGAAATATGTAAAACTCTAGTAATATGGAGATGTTTGCTGACTAAACTTACTAACCTTTAAAGTGAAGCAGCTTTTATTATGTTAGTCATACCTTTTCAGCTGTGAATTGCTTGAGAATTGAATTTATTTTTTTATTTTTTGTTATTTACTCATTGTGATTTGTATATACACTTAAAGATCTGATCTGAAAATGCTAATTGGGTTGCAGGTGTGTTCCATTTAGGTACAAAAGTTCTGATGATTGTGAAGACTCTAATTCTGAGAAGATTGTTGAAGTTCTTCTGATTAATTCACCTAGTGGACCAGGTCTTTTGTTTCCAAAGGTATATTGTTTGAACAAACTTGTTGCTTATGTTTCTTGAATAGATCTTTGTACGTGTTTTTTATTTCAGTTTACTTAGATTTCTATTAAGGCGCTGACTACTATGATTTTAACAGCGATACATGATTAAGATTCTTCTGGTGAGTAATGTACTTATTTTGGAAGGATCAGATTATAAGAAATGGTTGTGATGGAGTAGAATTCACTGTTTTCTTATATCTACGCGACTCATTTTGATGATATTAAGTTATTTTTTCAAGAAACAATCCATTCTTTGTTATTCATTTCAGCAAATTATTGTTCCCTAGACATCATTAGTGTCACTGTGTCAACTTCTGCTTCATGCATTTGATACTGTTGTTACTGTGAGGATTTTAGATCTATATAGGAATTGGATGGTTTGTACAGTTTGTTTTTGTATTCTGCTATAAGAAAAGTTCAATGGTCACCGAAACTATGTTTTGCAAAATCAATGCAGCTTGTTTGCTTTTAGTATTAATGTTTTCATTGTATTGGGAAATGTTATTGGCTGTTCTTGTGCCTCTGATAGTAATCATAGTGGCTTGTTGGGAGAAAGAAGCACAAACTATTGGTGTTGCATCTCTTGCTTGTTATTTTTCACCCCATATTTTTTTTATGTACCACACATAGCTCTCTCATGTACATGAATAGTTTTTTAAGTTGACCTTACATGAGTGGCAGCTTGTATTGCAGCTGTCATTACTGGAGTAAAGTTAGTACCCTTACTAGGGAACCCAAGTTGCTTAGGTGTTTTAGGCTTTTGGCCTATATTGACGAGCAATGCAACCTAATGTGCATGGAGCATCAATCAGCGATATAATCTTGGGTTTGAAACACTTTGTAGGACATATTTTATGTGATATGGATATCTTGTTTTGATGAAAATAAGTTGAATTGGAGACTCGAGTCAGTATTATTTTATATATGCATGATGGTTATGATAACTGGGACTAACTTCCATAATGTCTATGAATATTGAGGACATCTACAACCTGCTGGACCAGTTTCGGTTCCAATATTTATGCCAATCATTTATTGTTTTTTAAATTAAATTTTCTTTGTTGTTGGATGAGATGGTAAAATCATAGATTCTATTCTCAACGACACCATTATGGATGGCAAATCAACTAGTTTTACATCTCCAAATTTAAACAATATGAGAAACAGCCCCTTGTAAGTTCTTTTGAGTACCTATACTGATTAGACACAGGTCAAATTACTTTTTTTGGTGTTGAAAGAGAATTTGGCCTCTCAAAAAATTGACTGCACCTTCTTACTGAGGGTCCATTTAAAATGGTTTCTCCTACTCAATTCTGTTCTGTTTTTGTAACATTTGTGGTCAATATCAGTTGTGAATTCTTTTTCAAAGGGGTTCTGAATGGACTATGGAGATGTTTTTTTTCTAATTATTATAATGCTGCTTTTCCATTAAAGGGAGGTTGGGAGAATGATGAAACTGTTGAGGAGGCAGCAGTGAGAGAAGCTATTGAAGAAGCAGGAGTTCGTGGAGACCTAATGGTGAAAAACTTCTCCACATATATGAATTTATTTAATTTTAGCTTCTGCACTATATTACATTGCTTCCGAGCTTCTGTAATCTTGAGATGTGTTCATGTATGTGGGTGTTCTGTTGGTTCCACCAATGTAAAAAAAATCTTCTCATGGTATTCTATGTTACTGTGAGTTGCGATTGTTGATAATGGCTATAAAGCCATGAATATAACTTGAGGCAACATTAACATTCAAATTTGGTGGATCTGACCCGAGAACAGTTTGTATTATTATCACATGTTTTAAAATGTTTTTCTCCTACTTGAGCATAAGTCAGTGGGTATTACTATTAATTGATATTAGTATCAGGTTTTTTGGATTTATTTTCCATTGTTTTTCTTGGATTCTGGTGGCTTGTATTTGCTTTTGGCCTGCTCTTGATTCTTTGATACCTTTTTTTTTTTTTTAAAACATCCAATATTTACACTTTAAACTAGGCTGATGGATATTTTTGCATTGGCTTTGATCTTATTATTTGGATGCATACTTGCAAATCAATGGTTGAAACCTGTGGCTACTGGGTTTCAGGATTTTCTGGGGTACTATGAGTTTAGGAGTAAGACTCACCAAGATGAGTTCAGTCCAGAAGGTTTATGTAAAGCAGCAATGTTTGCCTTGTTTGTCAAGGAGGAACTTGAGCTATGGCCCGAGCAAAGTACCAGAAATAGGAGTTGGGTTGCTGTGTCGGAGGCACTTGGAAGCCTCCGGCATGCATGGATGAGGGATGCTCTGGAATGCTTCTGTAAATGGCATGAGGATAAGTTGGTGAGTGGAACAAGAGGACTTACCTGATGTAGACCGTTTTGCTGACTACCTATTAATCTAGGGGTAACCTAACCCTACTTTAGGAAAGATATCTCTGATCATAATTGCATAGTTAATTGTTTCAAAGTCTGGGGATTGATCTCTGATTTTTTTTCAATTCAGAGTAATTCATAACATTGAATTTTAGTTGAGGTACTCATTCAAGTTGTTCGCATTCTTGTATGTGCATGCTTCTCTTTACTTGATTTTCAGTTTTTCACCTGAAAGTTGAAACATCTAATTAGGCTCATAACATTAAATAGTTCCTTCAATATTGGCAAGTGCTACTGTCCAACAGAGTTCAACTCTTTTGGCCCACCTTGTAATCTAAGGGAAAAGATCATGAGATGCATGGGATTACCAAATAGTCTATGGTGTACATGGGGTTACCAAATAGTGTATGGTGTATTGTAGTAATTTTCATTTTAGTCAGATTTTAAAAAATTAGTTAAATATTGGCTTAAATATGTTTAATCCCAACTTTAAGCGAATTTTGATTTTTAGTTCTTGAAAATTTTCTGGTCTGTTTTGGTTCAAACATTTTTAAAGCATTTGATTTTAGTTCTTATCATGTGTAATTATAGGTTGTCATTTGAGATTGATTGACTTGACCCTCTATTAGATAGTTTAACATTTAACATTTAACATAGATGGTCTAACAATTAGATTAAAATTTTTTTTATAAATATTTGGATCAAAATTAGTCAAAATTTATTAAATACTAAAATTAAAATTTGCTTATTTTTTAGAGACCAAAAATATATTTAAGTCTTAAATATATTTTCAAAGTGGATAAATTTTATGCGTGGTTGAGATTAAGTAAAAATTATTAAAGTATTTAACATAAAATCTAGTCATTACTAAATTTTAAAAGTGATAAAAAAATTTATGTGTAATCTTTAAATTAAATAGAACTTTTTGAAATATTTGTTTACTTTCAAATTATATTTAGTCATAATTTTTTAAGTCGGACTATATTAAAAAATTATTAACACACCACAATAATTTTGTACATTAATGCACTTTATGATCTTAATAGTTAGATCATAGTTTGCATCATAAAAGATGTATGGATATAAGAGAGTATTTTAAGGTAGCTTGGGTAATTGAAGTTGAAAGAATATTTTAGGGTTTGTTGGGTTTGAATTTTGATAGAACTATTTTTGAAATAACTGAAGTTAGTTGAATTGATTTGAAAACAATTAATTTTAAAATAATTAATTTATATCTGGAAATAATGTTAAAATTTGAGTTTTGAAGAATTAATTTGAGATAGAAAGTAAATGCTAAGGGGCTATTTGGAAGTGTTTTTATTCTTAAATTTTTTTAAAACTGATTTAGAAAATAAGTTTAAATTTATTTTTAAAAAAATAAAAAAATAAAAAAAATCTATTTGGCAAGTTAACTTTATAAATAGAAAACCTGTTTGGATAAGTTTTTAAAAATCAACTTTTAAAATTAATAAAATCAAAACTTGTTTGGCAAATTATATCACTACAAAGGACAAATTTTAACATAATATTATATTTTGTAGATAATATTTTCATACATATTTAGGATTTAATTGCTATACACTAACAATGTAAAATTTTTTTATACAGTCATCTAATCATGTATTGTCATATAAGTCATGATAGGTGACTTTTATACCCACTACTTGAAAAGTCATCCAAACTAAATGTTTTGATTGGATGACAGTGTAAAACTATTTTACACTGTCAGTGTATCAAAATTAAGCTCATATATTTAATAAATAAAGTCTTAATACAAGTTTTTATTTTAAAAATAGTCTTAATACAACTTGGTGTCAATTTATATTTATAAATCTATTTATAAGTTATGCATGATTTTCTGGTAGCCACATCCAATTTGCAATTTGGTTATGATGTCTTGTCATTTCCTTTGCAATTTCACCTGTCAATCTTGTTGTGTTGTCCCCATTAGAATTCACATATAAATTTACATTATCATTTATAGCTTCAAGTCAATAATTTACATTGTCATTTATAAGCTTCAAGGTCATCACAACTTAAGCAAAACTCAAAACCAATCCATTATTTTACATTCCTTTATGATACAACATTAATCTGGACATAAATACAATTGAACCAAAAAAAAAAAAAGCTATTAACCAAATGTAATTCTATTTCATTTGTGGAAGCTTTAAACCTCTCAACCTTGTTTCTTTTAATAAAAATAAATAAATTATTGAGGAGGTGAAAAGCCACTACAGAAAAAAAGCTACAATACTAATACTAATGCCTTCAAAATAACGACTTCGTTACTTCCAAATCAAAATCCCTTCATGCTTGATCTCGATGCCTCCTAAACTTACGGAAAAGCTACAAGTTCAAAAGAAAGAGAATTCAACATTGAATTCACTACCAAAAGAAAAATTCTGATAAAACACAATATAATTATATACTTTTCAAAAGTTACTAGACAAATATATTTGGCCGAAATTAGAAGATATGAAGAAGTCCTTTCTTTTTCCTTTTTTGTATTTCCTACCTTTTTCCTAAACAATTAAAGTTGCTTCGTGTTCATTAAACACTAAAGAAACAAGCATAATTTATTATTGATCCTCCCCAACGTATATACCAAAAACCTGAATGCGTTGTTCATTTATAAGATGGTATGTGCGAAGTGAAGCAATGGCTTAGGCTCTATTTCGTGTTTAACATAGTTCTAGCGAAGTCAATGAACAATATTCAATAGTTAATAAAATTAAATGGGCCAAATTCCAAGCTGAAGAGAAAGATGGAACTAGAACCTCTAATTTGTTTATGGAAGTAATACAATATTTTATTTGCGATCCCATACAACATAACGAAAGCATTAACATAGCAATGATTCATTCTGCATAAACGACACCCACAACCAAAACAACGTAAATTGTAGTAATCATTCTCAGAATTGATGGAGTCCAAAGTTATAACAAAAAATCTTGGCAAGGAATACATAAGTAGGCAAAAGAGGAGAAAAAAAAAGGCAAGCATAAGGAATTAAAAAGCTGACCATGCAAAAGTATAGATAGGCTTCCCATAGGCATGTAGTCATAAGCAAGCAACTTCTCATCCCTGCTGAAATAGTACACCATTAAAGCTTCTCATGTTAGCTCCAAAATCTTTTTGAAAGCTTTAAAACAATATGTTTTGAATGACAACAAAGCCAATTTAAGGAAAATATTTTGACGAATGACTAATGTTTATCTTGAGTTTCTTCTAGTAGCAAGCTGGTTCTTTCATTGGCATAACATGACTCCATTAAGTGAAAATAATTTTCACTTTACATGCATAAACATGCTTTATCTCGTATCACGAGATGGGAACTAAATGGAAGTGATAATTATATCGTAGATTGAGCATAAATGTGTCCAACAGATTGAAGAAATACAATCAGTTTAAGAAAACAAAACTCGAGACTTTAGAAAGTAGCACTGGACTTCAGAAAATACACTTGGACTGAAGATATCAATCAAATTCTAAAACAAATGTGATGTGGAGCCTCATGGATATTAAAATCCAAAAACCCTAACACACAATTGATATGGAGGATAGGATTGAAAAACAAATAAAATGCTACAAGGGAATCACTCTACTTTGTAATATTTTATCCAGCTTCCTGATGCAACAAGTTAAGGGAATCACTCAACCTCACCTGTACGCACAAAGTTTCTAAAAAGAAACCAATGAAATTTCATTCAAAACAAAAACTCCCCAAAAATGGCTACCAAGTTTGGAGGTATTTATATTTTTTATCTCCTAACCTTACTAGAATAGGTCCAAATTTCTACACTATAATTGGGCTTAGTAAACATAAAAATTAAAATAAATCTTAAAATAATTTAAAATATAAACTAAATAAATTAGACTTGCGGAATATATCCTAAATGCAAATTAGCCAATAATAAGATCTTTTCTTCTAGTGTTGAAATATCCAATTTGCCCTCCTACGCTCGTATCATTCCTTCCTTCCTCAAAAAAGATTTGTCCTTAAATCTTGTAGGCATTCTAGTTTCTTTGCTAGCACCAAACATGGTCTAGGGTCAAATACAACAGCTTCAAATTCTTGCAACAAAGAAACAAAATGACATGAAAAATTTGGATGAATTGTAGTAGCAGACAGTGAAGCTTTTTTCAACCAAATTGGAACAAAAGCTCGAGTGCCAAACAAAACAACCTGCAAATCCCTCTCCTTTGCATATAAACATTGTATCCTCTTAACTCTATCACCCAGCTCATTTCTCACACGCTCTACTTCTGCTGCACGCACCAATGAGCCTTTTCTGCATGCTTTTCTCTTGTGGCCTCTATTTGCGCTTCTTTTTCTAGTACCTCATGCTCAAAATTCCCAAGAGAAGATTGCTGACAGTTGTTTTGAGCAAGATACACCTCATTAGCAGATGATGACACAACAATATGGGCATTGTGTTCTAGGGTGTCCTCCTCATGGACTTGTAAACCTAATGCAGGCCTAGTAGCAAGAGGTTCACCATGGTCAAAATTGTCAACATGTTCATCATTAGCAGAGTAATCCTTCAAGGACGGCACAACATCTTTTTCAATAGACTCAGAGCCATCATCAAAATCAGACACGATTTCACCTTTTCTAACATCCAAGGTTCTTTTGATTGGGCAATCATATGCACAAGGACCAAATCCCAAACATCGAAAGCACATAATATCAATATGGCCAGAAGTGGCAGTAGGAGAAAATGAATTAAAGGTATCTTTTTCATGGTGTGATTTCGAATACTTCTTCTTCATGTTATCCCCAACTTTGTTATGCCAAACAAAATTAGCTGTACCAAGCTCCCCCTCAAATTGCTTATGAGAAGAATCATTGTGACGGTGTCGGTTCCGTGGAATAACCTTGATATTTCCATTGGACTTAGATTGTGACATCTTTTGTAGTCGCACTTTCATATCATGTAATCTGCTATGCATTTGGTTAATGGTCTTGTACATGAGCTTTATAGCATTCACTCTATCATCATTTTCATCACTCCCAGATATGTTAATAGTCATTTGAACAATCTTCAAAGTAATAAAAGAGACAATCTTTCAAAGCATTTGCTCACGTGTTTCACTCAAAAGGTGTACACTCGTGTTTGCACTCAATATAGCTTTCACCTTCTTTTGTGCTCACCACTCTTGCCTTTTACCACTCGGATCCCTTATAAATGTTGCACTTCAGAAACCAAATAAACTCAAACAAGATAAAGTCCCAAGTAACATATAAAAGGCATAAGGAAGAACTAAAGAACTAGAAGAAATAATAAGATCAACTCAAAAGAAAAAGAAATGACCTAAAGAGATAAAAGAAAATAAAAAAAATTGAAGGACCCAAAGAAGAACAAGAGAAAAGGAATAAAAAAAAGAAATTGGAGGAATGAGACTAATCTTACTAGAATAGGCCCAAATTTCTACACTACAATTGGGCTTAATTAAACATAAAAATTAAAATAAGTCTTAAAAAAATTTAAAATATAAACTAAATAAATTAGACTTGACCAAACTTATTCGGAATATATCCTCAACGCAAATTAGCCAATAATAAGATCTTTTCTTCTAGTGTTGAAATGTCCAGTTTGCCCTCCTAAGCTCGTATCAAAACTTGTTTTGCAGTATTCAATCATCACATTTGCAATATTTTTATCATCAACAAACTCTGATTGAAAACAAGAAGACCAAAGATTCATCAAGGAAATGACACTACACTTCAGAAAGCTCACTTAGCAGTGAAATAATGCATCTACAAGAAAATAAGGGAAATTTGAAATTCAAAATTGAAATTGAAAAGTCAAAACCCAGTGTTAGAACTAGTGTGTCATCTTTTCTGCCAATTTGGTCAACTACCCCAGCTTCTAGAAGGAAGTGTTCAGAAACCATGCTTCAGAAAGTAAAAGTAGTTTCTCGAAGACATCAAAAACCTTAATTTTGCAACGACTTTTGCAACAACTCTGATAAACAGACAGGCTACTCTTCTAGACTGCTTTTCCAAGACACAAATAGATGATTAACACGTGTCACTTGGAAATCTGATCAAGGGCAACGATCATAAGCAATGCCATCTATAAAATAGAGATATTGTGCTTTGAAATAAAAGAGACAGATGTTGCACAAAAGAGCAAAAACACTGTGAAAATTTCTCCTCATCTTGTTAAGTTCATTACATCTTGTAATCATTTTCCTTGCTTGTAAAAATCTTCTTTTTACGATCCTTTCTTGTTCATACATTTTTCCAAGGAAGAATAGCTAGAAAGAAGTCATTCAAGTTACCCAAGTCTTACATTGTATATCTTAAGGAAACTTGAGTGTAGGTTAGTTTGAGTTGCAAACCCAAACACAAACCTCTGTAACCTTGATCTAGTAGTGAACGGTATGAGCTGGCTTAGAGAGACTAGTTAAAGACTACTTGCAATATGACAGTAAATATGTTTTACCGGTCACAATTTAGCTTGGAGAGACTGGTTAAAGACTACTAGATTTAACTTGGAGAGGCTGATTAAAGACTACTCGGTTTAGCTTGAAAAGGCTGGTCAAAGACTACTCAATTCAGCTTAAAGAGGCTGGTGAATAACTACTTGGTTTGTGATAATATGAGTTGTTTACTAGTCACAGGTGAGAGCTTGGGAAGGCTATTGTAAAGACTATCCTTTTTCTTTCTCGAGTTAGAGAAAGATTTAGTGGAACTCAACTATTGTTGGGAACTGAATGTGGGCAAGTTAAGCATACTAGTATAAAAACTTCTGAGAAGTATCTTTTTCCTCCTTTACCTTTTATTTATTTACTGTATTCAGTTTAATTTCTGTCATTCTTCTAGAAAACCTTCTTTTATGCGTTTAGTTAACTTAGTTTAGAAAGCTCACTTTCTGACGTTTCTAATGCTGCTTTTGCTGCATTTCAAGCTCATAGCTTGATAGTATTATGATTAAGGTTTTTAGAAGCTAAAAAGGAAAGAAAAAGAGTAGCACGATTCAACCCCCTTCACATGTGCTTTTCTACTAAAAGTGGTATCAAAACTTGGCCTCTAAGGGGTTGAGCATTCTAATGATTGCAGAGGATAAATATCCGAGGGACAAATGGCATAGAATATCCATATAGCTGAAGGACACTACATTAACAGACTGCCATTCTTTGATGGAAGGAATATGACTACTGAAGAGACTGAATGGAGTTGTTTGTAAAATACATAAGTCTTGACTTATGGGAGATCATACAAGAAGAAGATTATGTTCTAATGGAGAAAGTTCTAGAAACAAATGATGAACCTTCAACATCAAGAGAAGTCCCCTATAGTAGGTGGACAGAGCGACACAAGGCCAAAGTACAATTGAACTCAAAAGCTAAGTACCTACTCATGTGTGCACTGAGCAAAGCTAAATATGACAAAATCATTGCTTATAACACGGCAAAAGAAATATGGGACATGCTGCACATGTTGCATGAAGGCACTGATCAAGTGAAAAAAACAAAGATCAGTATGCTAGTTCATTAATATGAGATGTTTAAAATAACGGACCAAGAAAATATTGATGAAAAGACTACAAGATTTATGCACATCATAAACCAGTTAAAGGGACTAGGAAAAAGATACTCTAACTCTGAAATGGTTAGAAAAATCTTAAGAAGCCTCCCTGCGAAGTGGCTACCCAAGGTCGTGGTCATTACAAAAGCTAAAGGCCTTCAAACTCTTGGTCTGGATGCACTCATTGGTCACTAAAAATGCATGAGGTAGTGCTCTCTGAAATGCATGGTGAATTCACAAAGAAGAGCAAGTCCAGGGCCTTGAAGTCACTTCATCAGAAGCAAAATAAAGCAAAGGTGAAGCTAGAAAGTATTGCCTGCTATAACTGTGGGGAGAAAAGACACTTCAAACTAGAATGTCCTAAATTCAAAAGTCCACAGAAGAAGTTTGCGTCCAAGAAAAAGGGCATGCTGGTCACCTGTAGCGAATTAGAGGAATAAAAGGAAGGATCGGAAGATCAGGAGGAAGTAGATGCTGCAAACCTATGCTTCATGGTAGGTTATTCATTAGAAAGCGAATCTGAGGTAAACAACTTTGACTCTGACCTTTCCTATGATGAACTTCTAGCTTTATATGAAGAGTTGCTTAAGGACTCTCAAACTCTCTTCTTTCATTATTTCAACCTGAAAAAGAAACATAAAAAAATTGTTTTAGAACTCGAAATGGTCAAAACAGAAGCTGAAAATCTAAGGCTTGAAAAAGAAGAAGAAAAAGGAGAAAACAAAGTTTTAAATGCAAAATCCAATGCCTTAGAATCTAAAGTCTCAAGTAAAAATGAAAACACTCAGAAAATTATTTCTGAGGAAAAAATGGTAAATGGATCAAAAAATCGCAATATAATGTTTGGAGGTCAGAGGCTATATTTTAAAAATACTGGGTTAGGATACTAAAAGGAATTAGATGAGAAAAGAAAACCAACTTTGTTTAAGAAAGTTGATAAACACTCTTTTTGTAAATATTTTCCCTTTTTACACTTAGTGTTTTTGCATTCTTTTTTAGCTTAATTCCCATGAGTTTGCTAACTATTGTATATAATCCTCCTTACATTCAATTTATCTTGGTGTTTTCTATTCAGTGACTTTTGCACAATTTTGGTTTATATCTTTCATGAGTTCTTTTTCTCATAGAGGAGCTCGTGCTCATCTGAAGAATCACCTTTGATAATGCACAGTGGAGCTTGGAGCACATATGGAGAAAAGATAAAAGAGCTGAATGAAGTTTGCCCAGACAGCTTCGCTTTAACAAGCATCAGTCGCTGCAGTGAACATGGAAGACAGAGCTTGACTAGAAATAAAGACTGATGTTTGCTACAGCGAGCTTTGCGGTCTTGAACCTGAAAGTTTGATTTTGTAATTTTGACCCACTTAGGCCCCTTTTAGCAAAATTTATGATGATGTAAAGTTCTAAAACACGAAAATCGAGGTATTCTTTGCCAAATTGGGAAATAGGACTAGGTTTTTGAGAGACCTCTCCTCCTTCTTCCTTTCTTCTTATTCTTTTTCTCTTCCTTTAAGAACACACTGATACACTTAGCTTAGTTTATCTTTTATTTGGATTTTCATTTTTAATTCTATCATTCTTTATCAATCTCTATTTGTAACCTCCTTCATGGAGGAGTAGTGTTCTTGCTAGCTCAAGGGATTCAAGAGCTAGGGTTGTGTTTTGAAACATTGTTGATTTTAATGCAAATGCTTGGTGTTGTTCTTTTTCTCTTTATGTTTTTCCTCTCTTTTCATGTTTATGATTCATATGCATGTTGAGTTAGGTGCCGTTTTCTGTATGCGAGCATGATTTGATAACATACTTGATTTAGCTTGTTGATTGAATGCATGCTAATTAGTTAACCAAGAGAATAGAGATAATTCTTGATTGAGGATTGGGTTATGGCAATTGGTATTTTGTTTTGTTCATACATTTAGGTGTTGTGCTTGCAATCATTTAAGTGTATGTGCTTTATGTTATCTTCTAGTTGATTGACTTTAAGGATAATTGCTAGCTAATAGTGTGATTGCATGATTAGTACATAATTCCTCACCAAGCGCTTGATATTTTGTTATGTTGATGATCAACACTCCCTAGCTTGAGAATCCCCTGGGCTAGCTTCCTTTTATTATTGTTAAATTCAATTGTTCATTATTTCGATTTTAATTCTCATACAACAAACCCCCCTAATTCCAACTAATTAGTTCAGTTTTCCTCATGAGACGACACGGGTTGTATACCGCTATCTAAGTGCTTCGTACAATCTAGTTTAGGAATCCAAATTCCTTTTTTAAACTTGGTATTAATAATGGCTAGCTATCAAAAGTAAAGAACAAGGTTTCTGTGCTTTTAGTTTTAGGAAGGGACATTCACTTGACAAGTACTTTATGAGAAAGAAGTATGTCAGAAAGGTTGAAAAATCCCCTTCTCAAAAGATTAACATAAGATAACCTAAGAAAGTCTGGGTACCTAAATTAAAAATTGTGTTTGTTGCAAGTTTGCCTAAGAATGTGTAACATCTTCCCAAGTACAACCTCATCCTTAAGTCATGGTGTTGTACTCGAGAGTTGTTACTTCTAAGTTTGCAGACCTTTCTTAATTATCTATAGTAAGGATAGGTTGAATCGTGTACTATCTAATACGTGGTTCTATAAAAACAAATATAGCAAATAAACAAAGTATCTTTTTAATACAAGTTGAGTATCAAGGAAAGCTCTGCTGTGAGCTTTAACACACATCTGTTATCCCCTATATTTACAAAAATACACATGTAACTAAGTAATATAAATACAAGTCTTAGCCACTAACTTCTACAATTTCAATTCTTTCAGGTGGAAGCCTCACTATTCTTTAGATCAACCTGGAGACGACACCAGAAAACAAACAAATAGTGTAACGCCCCGATTTTCTGTCTGAGTGGAAAATGACCAAAATGCCCCTAAGGTCATTTTTGGCCCGGAATTCGAGGATGGCCGACCCGGTAGTCCTCGAAGGGCCAACTCAATGTTTGAAGGGGATTGAATGACCCTTGAGTGGTTCCGGAGGTGAAAGTCTCATTTTCTGCAATTTCGGGTCAAAATGACCAAAATACCCCTATAGCGTTTTACGCGCGTAAAGGTGCCGTTTGAACCCGAAACTTTCCCCAGAGGTTTGAAACAGTGTTTTTACATGTTTCAAAACATCATTTGAGTCCCGGTGGTCCCGGTGGTCCCGGGCAGTTTTAGTGTAAAATTACAATTTTGCCCCTGGAATAGTGTTCTTGAGCTTAATGACGTAATTAAGCAAACCTAAGCAAGATTAGGCTCTAATCGAAGATTAATTAATTTTCATAATTAATCTAGAGTCAAAATAAATTATTAAAATTAATTAGAACCTAAGATTGCTTAGATTAGATTTAAATCTCTTTTCTAAAACTCAAGATTTCACTCTTGGAATCTTGAATAGTGTTTTCTCTCTCCAATTTCTTAAATCAAGGAATTGTGTCTAGAATTGTTTATACACTAAAATAAGTTTACAACTCACTAATGATGCAAGAACACTCCTTAATTATGTCTTGACAACCTTGATTACCCATTTTCTCACCTAAACACTTTCTTACAAATTCCTAATCTTAATCCTAATCAAAGATACACCTAACACAACTCTAAACCACAATTAAAATGCAAGAAAACCCTCCCCATGGCTGATGCAATTTCGGCCCTCTCTCTCTCATTTACAACACATGTTGATTTGTTTCTCACTCAAAGGACCATGCTTGAGCCATACCTTGAACCATACCTCACCATACTTTGAACCATACCTCACCATGCTTCAAGACCACATTATCTCACCTCATGGAACTCATGGGCTGCCCTTTGTGCTGATGGTCGAAACTTCCTTCTTCATTTGCACCTTGCATTTGTTTCATTTCTCTATAAATAGCTTGCTTGGGTGAACTTGCATCATTTTGGGTTCATTTGCTAAGTGTAAGTTTTCAAAGAGCACTTCAAAGTTTCCTTTTTCTCTCAAGTTCAAGTCTTCAAGTTCTTCAAGTTCTTCATCCTCTTCTCTCATCCCAACCTTCAAATCACTTGGTAGGGATTTTCTTTCAAAAGTTCTTTCATGTAAAGTTCTTAATTTCTTTATGTGTTCATAGTTTCTCTTGAATCCTTTTAGAACTTCTTTTCTTCTTCCAATCCTCTTTGTTTTTCGACCATGAGGCTTGAGAATCAAAGGAATGAGAGCTTGAGAGTTTCATGATGATGTTCATCACTTGAACAATCTCTAAAGCTTGATCTTTGTTCTTGAGTTAAAGATGTTTTTAGTTTTCTTCTTGAATCTTTGAAACCTTTCACTTTGATGATGTTTTAAAATGGTTAACATGAACTCAATGATGAGAGCTCATGATGTTGGTGATAATGCATCATCAAGATCATGGTCTCTAGAGTTCCAAATGTTTCTTTTCTTCTCCAACAATTTCGGTTCTTCTTCCTTTTCTTTCTTTAAGGTTTTGGCCATATTGGCCAAGGAAGTTCACAATGGCTTGATGATGAGAGCTTCTAGATGATGACTATGTGTTCATCACAATGAGGCCTCTAGAGCTTGAGTTTTAATAAAAATGTTATTTATGTTTACATTCCAAGAAAAGAAACTTTGTGTTTCAAAGAACCCTTGAGGTTCACTCTTGTTTTACTTTATCTTGTCATGATAAGTTTGGGTTGAGGTTTGAGTTCCTTTAAAGTCTTGTATGAGCTCTAATAAGAAATAAAATGAACTAGCATTCATATTTAAATTCAAGCTTATGCACTACATGTTTAATTTGAGCTTTGCATTCATATTTAATTACCAAGCCATCACTTAAAGTTAAAGGCTAAAGAATAGAGTGCATCTCATATTTATATTCTTACCTAGCATATTTACTTTTATCACTAAGGAACGTAAAGATTTAAAATGAGGACTTGCACTATCACCTAACTAAATCTCAAAGCCTTTCTATTTCGGCCTTAAAGTCGATTGTTGCTGGGCCTAGAGCACTAAAATAAAGAAATGAACTTGCATATTTATATTTCAAGCCTTGCATATTTATATTCCGAGTCTTGCATATTTATTTTAAGCCTTGCATTTTTATATTCAAGTCTTGCACGTTTACTTTAAGCTCTCACTTTATTTTGTAATGAAGAATAAAAATGAAGTGCATAGCATGTTTAAATTATGTCATCACTTAAAAGATCTTAGAGCTCAAAGACTTGCCCATTTTATCTCAAGTTAAAGTTTAATGAGGGAGCATTCTTTGAATGCATGATTTCAGCCTTGTGGTGATGATGAACTTGGAATGAGTTTCATCTAGCTTCAAGGACCAATAAGCCAAGTTTTAAGAATCCTTTTAAATCTCATGAATTTGTTTGAGTTCGAAACCAACAAGGTTCTAAGAATTTAACTCTTTTGAAGGAGGGATTAAGTGGTCATTGACCTAAGATTGTTTTTAGTCTCTTTCACAAAATAAAATGGTTTGCAAAAGAGTTTTAGAAGTCTTGAAAATGATTCCAAGAGAAACTAGCAACTTATGTGTTTTAAGATATCAAGTTATGTATCTTTTTAGGACTTAATGTTTCGGTTCTTCCATGATGTGTTTGCTGCCATGTGATGATGTTTTGATGTGTTTGAATGAGTAAAAATTATGTATGATGAAGTAGGAACATTTCTATGCAAGTTAGGAAAGAAACTAGCTTTCTAGAAAAACCGTAAAATCAAGATTGAGCATAGTTTTATCCCATTTAGTTATGGACACTGCCCAAAATGTTTCAATGGGGGATACAATCAGATTAGGATTGTTTAATCATGAAAAATTTGGTTACATTTGAAGTAGGATTGAATTTTAGCACCTATAGAGAAGCTAGTAACTAGAAAACCATAAAACTGCAATTCTAGAACTCTTAGAACATTTAATTCTTAGAATCTGTCCAGAAACCTTATAATGTAGAGAACATGGTTTATAATTAGTTCTTTGATATAGGAATGACTCATAATTGGTTTAGGTTTAACTTATAGCGCCTTAGGCGAAGACAGAACTAAGAAAGGGTCTAAAACGTAAGTTCTAGAACCCTGCAATTTTAAGATTATAGTGCTACCCCTAAGGAATGATGATTTCAGATTTAATGGGGAGCATAAATAATCATGAGATCTACTAGAAGAGAACTCTTAGGTGCATAAAAGGTTGGTAGAAGATGATAGGTTAATTACATCACAAGTTTAAGGCCCGTAAGGGTCAAAGCATAAGACACCATAGGTCCCAAGACATAATGAACCTTGTGACTTTCGATAGATGTATGATTGATTATGAGAATGACTTGATGTCTTATGATGATGTTGAATGGTTATGCGTGTCCTACAAGTTTCATGGCACAAAGCAAGTTTGAAGGAAATCCGGTGAACGCCGTTATGCTGCCGAATTTCCCATCAAACTTGAGAATTTGAGAAAAGTTTGTGAAAACTCCTGGGTGACACCGGTTCGGCCGAGCACCCCCAGGAAGGTTCTGGGCGACACCGGTTCGGCCGAGCACCCCCAGAACAGATGTGACGTAACACTGAAACGCATTCATCCGGCTACGGTGGGGAGGAAACAAATCCGTGAGGGTATTGACATTGAGCTTGCCAAAGCGAACAATTCGTTGTGTACTAGATGCCAGTAGAGCATTTCAAAGAAGGAAATGATCCTAAGATAGGTGATCCAAGAAAGTTACGTATATCCCCTCTATTAGCCCGTATTAAATCTAGTGATGACTAGTTAAGATTGAGCTCATTCCTAGGCGATAGGTGAGACGTAGTTTGGTGACCAGATTATTGCCGGGCCGGTGAGTCGGTTGGATTTTTGGTGGATATGTTAAGAGGGTGGTCTTAAAGAAAAAGAACTTAAGAGATCAACTTATGAGAGAGATGTCACATGAAAAGTGCTGTACTTTTTATGCCACGCATATGATTTATGTTCGTTTATGTGGAGCCCAAGGGCGATGATGTTCATGTTAATGTGCATATGGTATTGTCATGCATTCATCAAATATCTGTTGCATCCATGCCATTAAGACTCATACTAAAAGACACCCACTTCGGATAATTAGATTTGGAAAGCTTAAAATCGAAGCTTATGCATGTACACCTTTTCATAATTAAAACCGAGGTGGCTGGGGGCGACGACGATGACACTCGTGTTAGAGTCGGGAGTCCCTACTGAGAAGCTTGGATAAGTTTCTCATCCCTTCCTTTTCTTCCGTGTCGTCTCTAGATGAGGATTACAACGAGGTTCGTAACTTTTTCTGAGACTCGTGCTTAAAGATCACACTAGTAGACGGGGCAGAGGGTCGCTGCGGGAGCATAGATAGCTTAGCTTTTGGGTTGACACTTATTCAACCTCATAGGCGGATAAGGATGACTTCACATATATGGGCATGTTTTGATGTAAATGATGGTACAATGATGTTAGCATGTATCTATGAAGATGTGATGGTATTATGATTGTTATGTATAATACTATGTTTCATGATTTTCAATGGTGTGGTTACTTTCCTTGCACGTTATGGTTATGACGAACGATGGGTTGGTGCGCGGCTTGCGTTTTGTTTTTTTCAAGTTTTGAAAAAGAAAAATTTATTCATATTTTCCGCTAAGTATTTTAACGAAAGGTTGTGAGGAATGAGACTAAAAGAGTAATAGACTAATGATTAACCTAAATATGTTCTAGAGTATTGGGTTAAAATTTAGGATGTTACATTTTGTTCTAGAGTATTGGGTTAAAAATTAGGATGTTACAAATAGGGATGAGAATTTTAAAATTCTCAATAGGGCATCCTGAAAATATATACAGGGACTCATGTCATCATCATCATCCCAATCACTTTGGTTTATTAAGAAAATATGAATATGCAACATATACCAAAAGTTCGTTTTAAAATTTCAAAATCAAATTTCCGAAGTGGATTGCTTTTATTATTCAATCACTAAATATACACATGTTGTAGTCCTTGACATCATAGTAATTCAATTCAGAAAGATAATTTAATAAAATATGCATATGCATATGACAAGTACAATAATCTTCCCTTATCTTTGATATCTTTCTTAACTTCATGCGCTCTTATTATGTTAAAGCGGATCTCATATATATCTTTCTCAATTTTATGTGCCCTTAACATATCGAAGAGGATTTCACCTTACTTTATGTGCCCTTGACAAATTTAAAGGGATCTCATCTTCCTTTATGTGCCCTTAACAAATTAAAGGGGATCTCATGATGTAACGCTTCGATTTTTCTATCTGAGAGAAAAATGACCAAAATGCTCCTGAGGTCATTTTCTGCCTGGAATTCGAGGTTGGCTGGCCTGGCAGTCCTCGAAGGGTTAACTCACTGTTTGAAAGGGATTGATGGCCCTTGAGTGGTTTTGGAGGTGAAAATCTCATTTTCTGCAGTTTTAGGTCAAAATGACCAAAATACCCCTATAGAGTTTTTATGCGGGTAAAGGTGCCGTTGAGGTTGAACTTTCCCCGAAGGTTTAAAACAATGTTTTCATGTGTTTAAAAGTGTCTGTTTAAGTCCTGGTGGTCCTAGGCAGTTTTTGTGCAAAATTACGACTTTGCCCCTGAGATAGTGTCATTTGAGTTTAATGACGTAATTAAGCAAACCTAAGAAATATTAGGCTCTAATCGAAGATTAATTAATTTCTATAATTAATCTAGAGTCAAAATAAGTTAATAAAATTGATTAGGATCTAAAATTGATTAGATTAAACCTAAATCTCTTTTTAAAACTCAAGATTCCTAGTCTTGGAATCTTGAATAGTGTTTTCTCTCTCCAATTTCCCTAAATCAAGGAATTGTGTTGGCAATGGATTCCTTGTTAATGGAGTTTGATTCCATTAATTTAGCAAGACCACCTCCTAAACCTAGCCTTACAAGCCTCTAATTAACCATTACCTTACCTAAACACTTTCCTACAAATTCCTAATCTTAAACATAATCTAAAGCACACCTAAACACACTTCTAAACCACAATTAAATAGAAGAAATCCTTCCCCCATGGCTGATGCATTTTGGCCACATCATCCAAATTCCATCACATGTTTTAAATTTTAAACACTCCTTGAGCCATACCTTAAACCATACCTCACCATGCCTCAAGATCACAACATCTCACCTCATGGAACTCATGGGTTGCCTTGACCATGGCCGAAACCCTTTCCCCCCCCTTGCACCTTTCATTTGCTTCATTTCTCTATAAATACCACACTTGAGTGAATTTGAAACACCTTTAGTTCATTTGCTAAGTTTAGAGCACTCAAAGCTTTCCTTTTCTCTCAAAGACCAAGAGTTCTTCTTCTACAAACTTCTTCATCTTCTTCATCCTCTTCAACATCATTTCACTTGGTAGGGATTTTATTTTAAATGTTTCTTTCATTAAAAGTTCTTATTTAGTTATGTACTTGATGGTTTCTCTTGAATCTTTTGGAAACTTCTTCTTTTTTCCCATTTTGATTTCGGCCTAGAGCCTTAAGGAACTTGGGAAATGAGAGCTTGATGATGGGGATTGCATGATGATATTCATCACTTGAGCAACCTCTAAAGCTTGATCTTGGTTCTTGAGGAAAGATATTTCTAGTTTCTTTCTTTTTATCTTGAAAACTTTACTTTGATGTTGTTCTAAAATAAGTGTATGAACTTAATGATGAGGATACATGATCTTGGTGTTAATACATTATCAAGATCATGGTCTCTAGAATTTCAAAGTGGTTCTTTTCTTGTTCATGGCTTCGGCCCCTTTTTCCTTTTTCTTTCTTTAAGATTTCGGCCATCATTGGTGATTCAACATGAAAGCTTGATAATGAGAGTTTCTAGATGATGACCATGTGTTCATCATAATGAGACCTCTAGAGCTTGAGTTTTAACAAAAATGCTATTTATGATTTTGCCTCAAGGAATGATATTTTGTTTACTTTAGCTTGTGATAAATTCGGGTTAAGGCTTAAGTTCCTTCAAAGTCTTGTAAGAGCTCTAGTAAAGATATAAAAATGAACTTGCATATTTATATTTCTAGCACCTCATATTTATATTTCAAGCTCTTGCACCTCATATTTACCTTCCTATGTTATCACTAAACTCTAAAGATTAAAGAAAAGGACTTGCATTATCACGTTTAAGTTCAAGCCTTGTATTGCACGTTTACATTTCAAGTCATCACTTTAAGAACTTAAAGATTTAAAACGAGAACTTGCATATCACCTAATTAATCTCGAAGCCTTTCTATTTCGGCTTTAAAGTCGATTGTTGCTGGGCTTAGAGCACTAAAATAAAGAATTGAACTTGCATATTTACTTTCAAGTTTCGCATATTTACTTTGTGCCTTGTATATTTAATTTCAAGTTCTTGCATTCCATATTTTCTTTCAAGCATTCACTTTACTTTATAATGAAGAATAAAATAGGATGCATAGCACGTTTATATTTTGTCATCACTTAAGGAACCTAGAGCTCAAGGACTTGGCCTCATTATCTCAAGTTAAAGTTGGGTTATGGAGACATCCCCAAGGATGTAAATTCAGCCATGTGATGTTGATAAACTCAAAATGAGTTTCATCTAGTTGCAAGGGCCAACAATCTATGTTCAAAAGTTTTCCTATGTTTTTAAGAGTTCTATAAGGTCATGATCTACAAGATTTGGAAATAAAACCTCTTCTAAGAGTGTTTTAAATTAATTACTGCCCCATGATTGTTCTTAGCCTCTTTTACGAGATAAAATGTTTTGCAAAAGAGTTTTAGAAGTCCTAAAACGATTCGAGGAGAAACTAGCAACCTATGCTTGTTGAGAATGAGGTTTTATGCAAGATATGTATATGCATGAATTCAGTTCTGCCATGATATGTTTTCTGTTGTATGATGATGTTTTGACATGTTAGAATGTGTGAAATTTATATATGTTGAGGTAGGAACCTTTCTATGCATGTTAAGGAAGAACTTAGTCTAACAGAAAAATCGTAAAGTCAAGTTTTAGCATAGCTATGACCCATTTATTTTTAGTTTCTGTCCAAATTGTGTTAATGGGACAATAATCAGATTAGGATTGGTTAATCATGAAAAACTTGGTAACATTTGATGTAGGATTGATTTTTAGAGCCTATAAAGAAACTAGCAACTAGAGAACCGTAAAAATGCAATTCTAGAACCCTTAGAACATTTAATTTTCTGATTCTGTACAGCACCCTTATAAGGTAGTAAACATGATTTATAAATAGTTCAAAGGCTTTGGAATACCTCATAATTGGTTTATATTTAATTTATAGCGCCCTAGGCGAAGACGGAACCGAGAAAGGGTCTAAAATGTAAGTTCTAGAACCCCGTAATCATAAAGATATAATTCTGCCCTTAGAGTATGATGTTGCCCAGATTTATTAATAAACATAAATGCTAGTAAAAATTATTAGTTGTGAAGCTTAGGTGCATAAGAGTTTAATAGAGAACGATAGAATAATTACATCTCAAGTTTAAGGCCCGTAAGGGTCAAAGCATAAGAGATCGTAAGTCCAAGGATATGATGAGCTTTTATGTTACACGAGGATGTATGTTTTATTTGAGAATGGTCATGTCAACGCATGAAATTATGATTGAGGATACATGCTCTAATTATTTATGTGGCATAAAGTAAATTTGGAAGAAATCCGGCATGCTGCTGTTATGCTGTCGAATTTCTGACAAATTTGGGGACTTATACAGTTTTTGAAAAAAAAAACCTATGAGATTTTCTTTGAAAGAGATGAGGTACTAAGATGTGTTCTTGGATGACACGGGTTCGGCCGAGCACCTCCAAGAACTCATGTGATATCAGTACCAAGATGTATTCTTGGGTGACACCGGTTCGGCTGAGCACCCCCAAGAAAATGCCCCCTAAGCCCGTACTAGAGAGTTGAGATTTATTTATGATACGCTTATCGGTAAGGGATAAGTAATAACTAGTGACGACTAGTTAGGTAAGAGCTCATAACCTAGAGATGTGACACGTTCTGGGTGACACCGGTTCGGCCGAGCACCCCCAGAACGAATGCCTTTTTAGGGTGGCCCCATAAGAAAGTAAAGTATGATGATTATGTCACAAAGTTTTCCCACCTGAGATTTCAATTGCCACTTTATGCCACTACTATGATGTTACTTGCTGTTATGATGAATATTCTTGCATTAAGTAGTGTCATGCATACATTCTTTACTATGTTGCATCCATGACATTAAGAATCATTCTAAAATGAACAGACCTTGGCTAACTATGTTTTGAAGCTTAAAATGAACTTGATGCATGCTCACTTATTTTATACACTAAACCCAAGGTTCCTGAGGATGTAGATGATGACACCTAGATAGGAGGTTGCCCTACTGAGATTCTAGCAAGATTCTCACTCCCCCTATCTTTTCTTTCCGTCACGTCTTCAGATGGCGACGTTTGTATTGTTCGTTGTTTCCCGTACCTGGGAGGTGCATTACGACCCGGAGCACCGGTCGTATCATTTTGAAGGGAGCTGCACACTCCGAGTGTTTATGTTTTTGGGATGCCCCTTTTCTTACCCTGTACATAGCCATCGATTTTCTCCAACTTCGTCGTATGGCGATGACATGGTTTTTGAGCGAGTGCGGACGCATAATGAGAGGGTACTCAGCACGTACTTCGCTGAGTCCGCCGCTCGTGATTTTCCCGACTATGTCCCTCAATCGAGACATTCGGAGACTGACCCATCAAAGGATCCACCCACCCATCTATACTCTGAGAGCTCTGCCCCTACTCCCCCGTTGAGGGTAGAAGGTAGTGAAGAAACGGTCACACAGCCGAGACTGGCTCGGAGGCAATCCATGCGTCCCTGTTTAGGAGCTCATGTTCAACCACAGCGAGTGCCTACTCCGGATGCGCTTCGCCCATGGATCGGTTATGTCCTGCCCTATCCGAACTTCCAGCAGTAGAGGCACTCGAGGAGTAATAGTGTACACACCACACATAGATTAGGATAGCTTTCTTATGTTCAGAAAGGTTATCCATTTTAGGTGAACTAGGGTGTGGGTGTTCTCTTTTTATGTTTCCATGTATTTCTATTTCAGTTGTATTTTTCCTATGTTGTACTAAACTAAGTCCCGCCTTTCTTGGGTGGGCATAATATATATCCACTTATGCAGTTTGTTTTATTATGCTGTGCAATTGCATGTTTTATGACCGGATGTTCATGATGTGTTTATTTGGATTTGTGTTTTATTCCTTTCATGCTCCATCGTTCATCATGTCGCGCGGCTCTCACTTTGCCTTTACATTTAAAAAAAAAATTACCTGTATTTTCCGCTAAGCATTTTAAAGTAAAAAGGAAACTATGACGTAATAGACTAATGATTAACCTAAATATGTTCTAGAGTATTGAGTTAAAAATTAGGATGTTACATTATGGTATCAGAGCAGTTCGATTCTCACAGAGCTTGAAGATTGTATTGACTATGCTTTCTGAGTGCAGTACGATAGTTATGTCATGCGTAGTGCTTTAGTAGAGATAACCTATAGGATAGAAAAGCATGACCCCTATCTGCTTGCGTGTGCCATGGTAACTAGATCATCTTACATGGAATATTGAGCCTAATCACCTCCGTGTTTATTGTCTCGTGTATTTAGGAACCAATGGCACCCAGGAGACAGTTTAGGACTCCAACCGAGGATAACCAAGACAATGCAATTGCTGCTGCTATCCGTAACATGGCAAGAGCCATGGAGCGGATGTTCAAAATGATGAACCAACAAGGGGACACCGGATGTGCTCCCCCTACTGTTGAAATGATCGAGCAAGCAAAGTTCGGTGAATTTCGCAAGGCGAACCCACCGGCCTTTAGAGGAGCCATGGATCCCGACAAAGCTGATGAGTGGATCAAGAATATGGAGAAAATCTACTCCATGGTCGCTTGCTCGGAGGAGCAAAAGGTCACGTTTGCTGCCTATATGATGGAATCGGACGCTGAGTTCTAGTGGACCGGCACCCGAAGATTGCTGGAGGCTTTTGGTACTACTATTAACTGGGAGCTGTTCAAGACCTACTTCTATAAGAATGACTTCCCGAAGTCAGTAAGGAACGCGAAGGATATTGAGTTTATGCAATTGACCCAAGGAAGGTCTACTGTTGCCCAGTACATGGTGAAGTTTGAAGAGTTTATTAAATTCTCACGGGTGTTCTAAGGGAACCCCGACGAGGTGTGGAAGTGCGTCAAGTATGAAGCCAGACTGACGGCAGTGCTGAACTATGCCGTGACACACATGGAGATCAGGGATTTCCCTACCTTGGTCAACAAGTGCCGAATCATGGAGGAAGGACAAAAGAAAATCAATGCTGTGAGAGCAGAATGAACCAAGGGGATGGGACCGCAAGCCCCGAGGTTCAAGCCGCAATGTAACACCCTAATATTTAACTCAACACGCCTAGGACGTATTTAAGTTAAGTATTAGTTATTACTCTTTTGTTTCAGTTTTTGATTCAAAACTTGAAAAATACTTTAGTGAAAATATGGGTAAATTTTTTTTTGAACTTTAAATACCAAAACGTGAGCCGTGCATACTAGATATCTAACGTCATTTATCTTGCCTGCATAAGAGAGATATTAGAAACAAATAACGGATAAATACATAATACAACCATGACATAACATAACTCAAATAATAATAACATATCAATAACTGTATCATAATAGTGATGTCTTGTAAACTTAAGGACATCAATATATATCCATCAATAGAATACAAACTGATATATGAAATACAATCACTCTAAAGGCAAATATCCAAAGGAAAGTTATCTCCGTAGCTCTTCGTCCAGTCTCAAGGTAAATCACGAACTACACCATCATTCATGTTTGGAAATGACACGGAAAAGAAAAAGGGATGAGAAACTTATACAAGAATCTCAGTAGGGCTTCCCAACTCTAACACAAGTGTCATCGTCATCGTCCCCAGGAACCTCAGGTTTAATTATGAAAATGGTGAACATATATATAAGGTTCATCTATGAAGTTATAAATACCATTAGTCGAGGCCCGTATCTTTTAGCATGAATCTTAATGTCATGAATGCAACATATTAGTCATGGATGCATGTCAATATCATATACATAATATCATAAAATTCATAAAATGATGCATATGATATAAAGAACATCATGATCACCATTCTTACAGGTGACTTAAACTTCTTTATTCTCTTTTACTTGGGGGCCGCCCTATAATTCTCTCTTTTCTCGAGAGTTCTAGGTTATGAGCTCATACCTCACTAATCTTCACTAGCGTACTCTTATCCCTCTTGATAAGTTAAATTCTTGACTCTTAAGGTATGGGATAGGGGGCATTAGGATCATCTTTCATAACCTTTAATTTGGGGAGTCCAAAGGATCACTTCCTATTCGGATCACCTCTCATAACCTTTAATTCGGGGAGTCTAGAGGATCATTTCCATGTGTTTTATGTCACCTTAAATCTTGGCATGATATATATCGATGCAAACATGAATAACTCATCATTAATATTTCATGCTCATAAACGTCACGAAGTTATGCATCTCAATGAATCAGACATAATCGTAACATGCCATAAATCAAATCACATAAACATGCATCATATTTCATTGCATATATCCATAAGCCATATAAATCTCAATATATGAACATAGGCATCATAAGATATCAATCACATTCATCTCATCAAATTATCAATATTTACATTTAAGTCCCAAAGGGTCAAATCATAATTTTTCAAAGGTTACGGGTCAAAATGTAATTACCCCATTTTAACATCTACTTATAAATTAAAGATCTTTAACTTCAACCAATACATTTCAAGAGACATATAACTATCAGAAACTATTCAAACTCATCATTAAAACCTTTTAGGGCCATAGACTAAATTTAACACATTTTAGGGGTCAAAGTACAAAGTTACTTATTCTTTTCATTTATCAAAAGCCAATACTTCTAAAACTTTCTCTAAACATCATAAATGGTATTCTAAACACATATACACATCAGATATCATTATTTACTCTAATTAAAATCCTTTGAATAAAAAAAATTACATAATTGATAGTTTAGGACACAACTTTTTGCATTTTATGAAACGGTCAAAACTAATACTTATAATTATTCTTTTCAACCTCTAAGATACCAAAAATATTTTATACATCAAATACTAATAATTCTAATGTATATAAACCATAAGATCAGCATCAAATCAGTGAGGAATTAACCTAGAAAATTCATTGTCTAAAGCTTTATAAAATTACGATTTTGATCATTTCTAATTATTAGTTTATCTCAAAAATGCTAAAAACAATTCTTACATCAATTATAAGTAATTTATACACATTCAAACCTTATAAAATAGCATTCTAACCATTTTATTTAAATCAGGTCGGTAACATAATTTTTAAATGAAAAAGCTTGAGAAAAGCACAATCTTTAACATCTTTGGATTTCTAACTCTAACAAAAATTACTTAAGTGATTTAAAGACAAGATCAAAGCCTTAAAAAATAAAATAAACTAATCTTAATACCAAGAATGTAACATCCTAATTTTTAACCCAATACTCCTAGAACGTATTTAGGTTAACCATTAGTCTATTACTCTTTTAGTCTCATTCTTTAAAACCTTTCTTTAAAATACTTAGCGAAAAATACAGGTAGAATTTTTTTCATCATCATAAATAAAACGTGAGACTCGCATCATCAAATAACATCACATAAATAAAAGAATAACATAAACAGAAACACCAGATAAGTTTCATAGAAAGATCAACCATCGGCACATCATCATATAACATCATCATTGAATATCAAGTCAAACATTAATAGTGTTAATAATATAGGGACATCCCATAATAACATCATACCAAATATATTGGGCCCACTCGTGAAGGTTGAGCATATAACAATTCAAACTACACTCCAAAGTTATGGTGTAAATAAGCTGAGACTACGTCCTCGCTTTCACTGCGTCACTTTATTCTTGACCATCAAGCTACTTCCATGTCGGCACCTCGGGGCAATCCACGGACATCCTTGTCAGCCTTGTCTGAAGACGAAGATGGAAAAGAAAGATAGGGGGTGAGAAACTTATACAAGAATCTCAGTAGGGCTCCCCTTTTCACGCACATGTCATCATCATCATCCTCAGGAACCTCGGGTTTAATTATGAAATAATGAGCATGCAAAGATTCATTTATTAAGTTCTAAACATCCATTACCGAGGCCCGTTCATTTTATCATGAGTCTTGTAATGAATGCATCATACTTCTTTATGATATGCATGTCAATACTTTATGCAACATTAACTTCAAAGCATACATCTAACTACATAACATACATGATGTGCATAGAACATGGTTCATAAATGACATTCCTTGTTTCCTTAGGTGACTTTAAGTTTCTTTTCTTCCTGGGGCCAACCTATTACTCTTCCCTTTTGAGAGTACTTCTAGGTTATGAGCTCATACCTCACTACTCGTCACTAGCATAAACTTATTCCCTTTTGATAAGTTGAAGTCCCGACTTGATAAGTACGGGTTAGGGGGCAAGAATCACCTTTTCATCACCTATAGTTTGATGAGTCCAAAGGATCATTTTCTCATATTTTAAGTCACCTTAAGCAAGAATCACCTTTTCATCACCTATCGTTTGGTGAGTCCAAAGGATCACTTTCTCATGTTTTAGATCACCTTAAGCAAGAATCACCTTTTCATCACCTATCGTTTGGTGAGTCCAAAGGATCACTTTCTCATACTTTACATTTCCTTGAGCAAGAATCACTTTTTCATCACCTATAGTTTGGTGAGTTCAAAGGATCATTTTCTCATACTTTATGTCTCCTTAAGTCTTAGCATGTTATAACAAAATGCAACACATATCTCATAAATGTCATAATTCTTCATATATTTCTAACATATGCATCTCTAATGTTTCAAATGAAACCATAACATGCAAATGATGAATTTTATACCAATACCTCACATAACATCAAATATCACATGAATGCATCATCTCAAATCATCATCTCATAAACATTCCCTTAAATGGCCAAACACTTAAATCGGGTAACTCAAATTGTCAAATTATTTCCTTATGCATCTAAGGGACAAATCATCGTCATTACCACTAATTATTAACCTCAAGAACATCATCAATCAAAGATGGACAACATGGGTAGTAAATGAAATTCTATGATTTAAGGTGTTCTCGAAGTTGCGTTTTACGCCCTTTCTCGTTACCGGCTTTTCTTATGATGCTAGAATTAATTCCTAAACCATCTATGGGTCATTCTCACTCAAGTAATCATGGCATAACATGGTTTTACAATCCTATAAAGGTGCTGGGACAGAAACAAAAAATTGATTAATCTAAGTGTTCTAGAATCGCACTTTTACGGTTTTTCTAGTTACTAGTTTCTCTATAGGTGCTAAAAATCAATCCTATATCAAATATTACCAAGTTTTTCATGATTAATCAATCCTAAACTGAATATTATCCCATTAAAACAGTTTTGGCAGTGGCTAAAAATAAATGGGTCAAAACTATGTTAAAACTCAACTTTACGGTTTATCGGTAAGACTAGTTTCTTTCCTAACATGCATAGAAAGGCTTCTACCTCAACATATATAATTTTTACACATTCTATCATATACAATCATCATCAAACAGAAACCAAATCATCAAGGTAGAGCCGAATTCATTCATCATTATACCAAGCATGAAATTTCATTTTCAATGAACATAAGCCACTAGTTTCTCATGGATTCACTTTAGGACTTCTAAAACTCTTTATAAACCATTTTACTTCATTGAAATCATTGTAAAATGAGTGAGGACAGTAGCTTATTTAAATTGTTCATAGTTGGAATTTGAAACATAAAATTTGCACTTGAATCGTTCTTTGAGTTCACCTATGCTTAAGAAAATCCTAAGACATAGGTTATTGGCGCTTGTGACTAGATGAAACTTACTCCAAGCTCATCGTCATCACATGGCTGAAGTATGTATCCATGAGGATGTCTCCATAACCAACTTTAACTTGAGATAATAAGGGCAAGTCTTTGAGCTCTAGGTTCTTTAAATGATGACAAAATATAAACGTGCTATGCATTCCATTTTATTCTTCATTAGAAAGTAAAGTGAGAGCTTCAAAGTCAATATGAAATGGAAGAACTTGAAATTAAATATGCAAGGTTTGAAAATAAATATGCAAGGCTCAAAGTAAATATGGAAAACTTGAAATTAAATATGCAAGTTCAATTCTTTATTTTAGTGCTCTAGGCCCAGTAACAATCGATTTTAAGGCCGAAATAGAAAGGTTTCAAGATTAATTAGGTGATATGTAAATTCTTGTTTTAATCTTTAAGTTCTTAGGTGATGACTTGAAATATAAACTTGAAATGCAAAGCTTGAAACTTAAACGTGACAAGACTTTAAAGGGACATAAGCCTTAACCCAAACTTATCATGACAAGGTAAAGTGAACTTTAGAGTTTCTAGAACACAAAACAACATTCCTTAAAATAAAACCATAAGAGAGCCATATAACATTTTTATGAAAACTCAAGCTTTAGAGATTTCCTTATGATGAACAAGAAGTCATCATCTAGAACTCTCATCATCAAGCTATTATGTTGAGCCATTCAACATAATGGCCTAAAACTCAAAGGGAATAAAAGGAAAAGAACCGAAAAAGAAAAGGAAAGGAGAACCAAACTTTATCATTCCAAACCAAAAGCTAATCAAAAGAAGGAAAGGCATTCTCAACATAAACTAAACTTTCAACCTTGGATGTGTTTTCTTGATTGAGAAAGAGGACTTGCTCTTGAGGAAGAAGAAGAAGAAGAACTTCTTGAAGCTTGAAAGAAAAAAAATATTTGGGGGTGTGAGAGAAATCAGCAAAGGTTCTAGCAAGCTCCTTGGGTGTCTATTTATAGAGGAAATGAACATGAGAGGAGTGAGGGGAGGAGGCTAGGTGGCACAATTTGAGTGGAGGAAGGAGAGAAAATATCTCTTGGTTATGTCATTTCAAGGTAAGGTGTATGCATGGGTTTAGGTATAGTGTAGGCATGGTTCTTTGAATAAAAGAATTCAAACATGTGGTGGATATTGGAGGGTGATGTGGCGCTATCTTCTCCATGGAATGGGGGAGGAAAATCTTCCATTTAATTATGGTTTAGAGGTGTGTTTAGGTGTAGCTTTGATTAGGCTTAGGATTAGGAACTTGTAGGTAAGTGTGTAAGTGAAAGGATAGGTAATCAAAGCTATGTTGAGGCATGATTAGTGGGCATTCTAGCTCATTAGTGGGGTCAAAATCCTACTCTAGCTAGGCTTCTTGGAGTATGGAGAGTGAATAGTGAAAACACTATTTAAGATTCTATATTCTAGAAACTTGAGTTTTTAAAAGAAAAAGGGGTTTTGAGTTTAATCTAAACAATCTTAGGTTCTAATTAATCTTAATGACTTATTTTGACTCTAGATTAATTATAAAAATTAATTAATCTTTGATTAGAGCCTAATATTGCTTAGGTTTGGTTAATTACATCATTAAGCTCAATGGCACTATGCCAGGGACAAAATCGTAATTTTACACAAAAACTGCCCGGGACCACCGGGACTTAAACAAATATTTTTAAACACATGAATACATCATTTTAAACCTTTGGGGAAAGTTTCGGGCTCGAATGACACCTTTACCCGCGTAAAATGCTATAGGGGTATTTTGGTCATTTTGGCCCGAAACTGCAGAAAACACGATTTTCATTCCGAAAACACTCAAGGACCATCCAATCCCCTTCAAATATTGAGTTGACCCTTCGAGGACTGCCGGGCCGGCTATCCTCGAATTCCGGGTAGGAAATGACCTCAGGGGTATTTTGGTATTTCCCTTTGACAGAAAAATCGGGGCGTTACAAAGAACATCAAGAGGCTGAATTTAACTTAATTTAAGTATAAGAATTCCCATTTAAGATTAAAGAGGTAATTTTTGAGCTTTTAGAGATTTAGGTGATAACAAGAATCATAGATATACTATGCAATCCATTTTTAATCTTTATCATTATAAGGTGATAACTTGGAAATATAAACATGATATGTAATACTTCAAATATAAATATGAAGATGCAAGTTTATTTTTAGATCTTCAAAGTTTAGTGATAACTTGAAACATAAAATGCATTACTTGAAATTTAAACATGAGAATGCAAATTCATATTATTATCTTAAAGATTTAAGATGATGACTTGAAATTAAATATGATTATGCAAAGCTTGAAATTTAAATATGATGTGCAAGAACTTGAAACATAAATATGGATGCTAGTTCATTTTTATATCTTGTTAAGCTTAAAACTCAAAACTTAGTAATTCCTTTATTAATCTTTTAACATCAAGAATTAAACCTTGTGCTTTAGAGTTCATTTAAATGATGGATTCACAACCACCACCATGATTCCTCATCATCAAGCCATGGTCATTATCAAATCATAAAAATCGAAAATATAAAGAAAGAACAAGAGAAAGAACATGAAATAAAATCCCTACCAAGTTGTTTCTTGTTATCAAAAGATAATGCTTGATCTTTAGAAAAGTTAGGAGAAGAAAATATGTCCTTGAAATTCAGCAAAGATTAGAGCAAATGGAGGAAGGATTTTTCTTGTGTTTTTGTTTTTGATAATGGAAGGTTATGTGTTTAGGAGTTGATTTATGGTTGGAATGTGTATGCTTGAGGTTTAGAACTTGATTAGAGGTTGGGAAATGAGGAAGAAGAAGAAAGCTTGAAGTATTGAGAGAATTAGAGAACTTTGAGCAAACTTTGAGTTAGAAAACTATCAAGTAAGAAAATGCTAAGGCTAGGAATATTTGTGTGTGTATTTAGGCAATGGAAGAGCTCATATTTATAGGCCAAGAAGGGCTGTATGGCAGCTGCCTTGTTGCTGGAAAAATGGAGTTTTTAGTTCATTTTTCAATTAAAGAAAACATGGAAAAAGAATGCTTTTATTCTTGTAATAATTTGGTTCATGCATAATAGATGAAAACACTAAAACATGATGCTAATGGGAGACACTGTTGTTGATCACATCATGGCTAAAATGGGTGGGTTTTCTTTTAAATAAACATAGCCAAAAATAATGCAAAAGAAAGCTAAAGGTATGGTGTTATGGTTGGATATGTTTCTTTGTTAGAAAAACACTTAAAATATGGTGAAAAGGAGACAAGTTGGCCACTGGTTTCTGATTCCTTTAGGATCAAATTGGTGATGTTTTTCAAGTGGTAAATCATGTATTAGATGTGTATTTACTTAGGTAAAAGATTAGGAATTGATAGATTAGTGAAAATGATAAAAGGTTAAGTGTTTAGGACAATACAAGACAAAGTAAAAAGAGAAATCATATACTAGTAAATGAGGTTAATTTCAAATGAGTAAAAATCAATTTGTAATATAGGTTCTAAACTTAGGATAAGAAAATGTAAATGTACAATATTTTACTTAAACCAAAATTTTAACTTTGATCTCAATTATCACTAATTTTATGAGCTTTCATAATTAAGGAAAGATAATTTAATTTTACCTTAGGTAATTTTAGACTCTAATTACCTTAGTAATTATTTTTAACCTTGGGTGATTAATTTTAAACTCAAGGTTAATGAATAAAATCAATTTGAGTTCAAATAAAGCTTTAATACTATCTTAATTACACAAGTAAACCTATTTACCACAACTAGGGGTAGAAAGGTAATTTCATGTAAAAACTCCCTATAAATACTGGACAATCTCAAATCATACTTGAAATAGTCATTTTAAACCTTTGGGTGAAAACCGAATTCAAAGATCATATAATTTCATGAAAAATTACTACAGTGGTAAAATGGTAATTTTACTTATGGTAAAAATTGAGAATTGAGATTTTTACCTCTAAGGCACATATAATCCCCATCAGGCATAAAATTAACCCCTCAAAGATAATTTAGATTGGTTATCCTTGATTTCTAGGTAAAAATGACCTCAGGGGCATTTTGGTCATTTTACACGTATAGAAAAATTGGGGTTTACGACTTTCGCACGAATCGCTAATCAAGTCTCCTATGATGTTTCTCTAATGTCAAATTCCTTTATTGAGGATTATTTGACCTCGAATTACGTGTAAAAATTACCTAGGGGCATTTTGGTAATTTTTACATAGCAGTAAAAATTGGGGCGTTACATGCAACAACAGAACCAGTCACGAACTCACTATAACCCCTACCACGCCAACCAATTCAAGCCTCATCAACAACAACAAAGAACCCCCTTCCACCAATAACCCAAGCAATACCACAGACCACCATTCCAGCACAAAAACCACCGAAACAACAACAACAACAATAATCGACAAGGAGGGTCGGGGGGCCCTCGGAACAACAATCAGCAAGGAGGGTCTAGCGGGGCCAAGAACAAGGTACCCCAAGGAGCCCCCGCCACCTTTGCCAGACCTGCACCAACTATGGTGTGTCCCCAGTGTGGAAAAGATCACGGTAATCACCCCTGCCTGGCTGGGCAAAACATCTGCTTCAGGTGCGGAAAGCCCGGCCACTATGCCAACAACTGCACTAATGGAAGGCCAACGAACCAGAACCCCAGGCCATAACACCAAGGGAGGGTCTTCACCCTCAATGCGGACGAAGCAGAAAGGTCCAACGACCTCACAAAAGGTACATGCGAAATAAATGGTAAAACTTTAACTGTACTATATGACTCTGGTGCGACACATTCTTTCATTTCATATGCTAGTGTTGAGACTCTAAACTTGAAAGTTTCCAAACTTCCTTTTGATCTTATTGTTACTACCCCCACAAATCATCCTGTAAATACTTGTTTTTGTTGTTTAAACTATCATTTCACTACAGAAAATAGATCCTTTGTCATAGGTTTGATTTGTTTACCCATGAAAGGTATAGGTGTAGTCCTTGGCATGGATTAGCTTCACACCAACAGTGTAATGCTAGATTGTAATACCAAAACCGTTGTTTTTCCTTCTCCCCCTAGCGAAACTAGTCAAACCCTGAAACTTTACCTTAATGCCGTAGAGGTCAACTGTAGTAGGCAAAAGACTAAAGGATATGTTCTCCTAGCCACTAGTAACGTAGATTTTGAGCAAAGTTTGGATAGCATACCAGTAATAAGAGATTATCCCGAGGTATTCCCAGGTGAAATACCCGAGTTCCCTCCCGAGAGAAAAGTGGAGCTCTCTATTGAGTTGGTTCCTGGAGTGGGACCAATCTCCATAGCCCTTTATCAGATGTCACCCTTGGAGTTAGCCGAGTTGAAAACCCAGCTTAAGGAACTTTTAGAGAAGAGTTTCATAAGACCTAGTGCCTCACCTTGGAGAGCCCTGATTTTGTTTGTCAAGAAGAAGGACGAGAGTATGAGGTTGTGCATAGACTATAGGCAATTGAATTGTGTAACGGTGAAAAACAAGTACCCTTTGCCTAGGATTGATGATCTTATGGACCAATTGAGAGGAGTGGTGGTATTTTCCAAGATTGATCTAAGGTTGGGATACCACTAGATTAGGGTGAGAGACCAAGATATACCAAAGACCGCCTTTAGAACTCGGTATGGACACTTTGAGTTCACGGTGATGTTTTTTGGGTTGACGAATGCTCTTGCAGTATTTATGGACTACATGAATAGGATCTTTAGACCCTATGTAGATCAGTTCGTGGTCGTTTTCATAGATAATATACTCATCTATTCGAAGACCTATCAGGAGCATGAGCATCATTTAAGGATAGTTTTGGAGATCTTGAAGGAGAAAAAGCTGCATGCAAAGCTCTCTAAGTGTGAATTTTGGTTGGAGGAGGTGAAGTTTTTAAGGCACGTCGTGTCAAAAGGAGGCATAGCTGTTAATCCTAGTAAGGTAGAAGCCATAATAAATTGGGATAGACTAACTGTAACGCCCCGTTTTTCTCTAAACTTTTAAATAACCAAAATGCCCCTGAGGTCATTTTTACCTGAAACATGAAGACGACCGGCCTCGGCCATCCTCACAAGGCTTTTATGATATATGAAGGGGATTATATGTTTATGAATGTTAACAAGTCAGAAAAATCTCATTTTTGAGGTTTCTGTGCACAAATGACCAAAATACCCCTAACTTGATTTAAGGCAGTTTTAAGTTTTGACTCCGACCTGAACTCGTCCCGGAGATCAAAAATGATGTTTTAAGGCATGAACTATGTTGGTTTAAGTCCCGGAGGTCCCGGGCAAATTTTGGTAAAAATTACGATTTTACCCATGCTTAGTGCATTTTAAGCCTAACGAGTTACTTAACTCAAACCTAAGCAATATTAGGCTCTAATGAAAGGTTAATTAATTTCCTTAATTAATCTAGAGCTAAAATAATTATTTAAGATTGATTATAACCTAAAATTGCTAAGGAAATTTGCAACTCAATTCTAATTCTTTTCTTTCTTTAAAGAAAAAGCAACTATGAATAGTGTTTTCACTATTCACATTTCCTTTCCCAAGAATGCTTTCTCTTCCAAGAAAAGTTGTCATACATCAATCAATGGTCATAGGAGTTTGACTCCATCAATCCTACAATAGTACTCTTAGTCTAAGGTATTAGGGTCCTAATTACCTAATTAGTTCACCTAAACACTTGATTACACAACCTTAATTAGTAACCTAACCTTGTTTATTCCTAAACACTCCATTAGTACATGATTAAATTGGATGAAATCTTCCCTCCCTTGGCCCTATAATGACCAGCCACTTTCCCCCCAAAATTTCAAAAGAATGATATTTTATGTAGTCAATTACATTGTCCATCAAAGCCACCCTAAGACCTATGATCTATGACACCATGAATGACAACACAAGAGATATTTTTCTTCATTCTTCCTCAAGAAGTTTCGGCCAACTTCCTTCCCTCCACTCCTTCATGATTCATTTGCCTATAAATACACAACACCACACAACTTCACTTCTTTGCTTACTTCTTGCAAAATCACTAAAAGTCTCAAGCTCTCTCACTTCTTTTTCTCTCAAACTTCCAAGAGTTCTTCAAGCTCAAGTTCTTCCTCTCCTTTTTCGAAAACCACAAGGTAGGGAACCTTTCTAAATATGTCTTTGATTTCTATGCTAAGTCTTGTTGGGAAATGATGAAAGGTGGAACCTCCATGTTGCTTTTCATTTTCAGTTTCTTCCTTTTCTTTTCCTTTCATTTTTGGCCTCAAGGCCTTGAGCATGATAGCTTGATGATGAGTGCTCTCTAGAGGTGACCATGAGTTCATCTCACATGAGGCCTCTAAAGCTTGAGTTTTTCTCAAAGAAAAGTTTCATCTTTTACAAGTTTAGTCAAGAATGAGGTTTTGTTTCTCTTGAATGTTTGAACTTCTCTTTTCTCCTTTATGATTCGGCCATGAAGGCCTTAACCCATGAGAAAAATGAAAGCTTGATGATGAGGTTGTCATGATGGTGCTTGTCACTCAACAACCCTAAAGCTTGAATTTTTTTGAAGGAAAGTTACATCCTTTTTTCCAAGTTTGAGAAAGAAAGGAGTTTATGTCTCTTGAACTCTTTTGGACTTCCCTTTTTCCTCCCATGTTTTCGGCCATGTAGGCTTCTAAGGCTTGGAAAAATGAAAGCTTGATGATGAGTGTTTCATGTTGATGCTAGTCACATGAACAAACTCTAAAGCTTGAAACTTTGATCTTAAACCAAGCATGGCTTCGGTTTTACTTTCTTCTCTAGCATAAACTTTGTTTTAAATGTTAGTTTTAAGGAAGCTATGTACTCAATGATGAGGACTTAGGATGTTGATGTCTTAGATCATCAAGATCTTGGTCCCTAGAGTTTAAAAATGGTTCATTCTCCATGATGGGGATTCGGCTACTTCCAAGTTCTTTAAGGTTATGATTTATTTTGAGTATTCTAGCACTAGTAGTTTCCTTTTCTTGTGAGGATGAGGTTTGGGTTGGAACTATGTTTCTTTTTAAAGTCTTGCAAGAGCTCTAGACAAGATAAAAGTAACTTGCATTCACGTTTACTTTATGCTTTGCATATCACGTTTATTTTCTATGTTGTCACTAAACCCCAAGATAAGGAATGAACTTGCATAATGCACGTTTAAATTCCAAGCTTCGCATTCCATGTTTATATTTCAAGTCATCACTTAAGAACTTAAAGATGTAAAACGAGAGCTTGCATATCACCTAAGATAATCTCAAAGCCTTTCTATTTCGGCCTTAAAGTCGATTGTTGCTGGGCCTAGAGCACTAAAATAAATAATTGAACTTGCATATTTACTTTGAGCCTTGCATATTTAATTTCAAGTTCTTGCATTTCATATTTACTTTGAAGCTCTTACTTTACTCTCTAATGAAGAATAAAATGGAATACATAACACGTTTACTTTTATGCCATCACCTAAGAGACTAGAGCTCAAAGACTTGCCCATTTCATCTTGAGAAAAGTTAAATCAAGAAGGTATCTTCTTGAGATGCATTCGGCCATGTGATGATGAAAGCTCTAGGATGAGTTTTTCATTAGTTACAAGAGCCTATAGTTTATGTTTTAAGTTTTTCCTAAACATAAGCGACATTTAAAAGTATTTTTTGAGTATGTTCTTATATTTAGGATTTCAACCATGAGTAAAATTAAGGAGTTGCTGCCCCATGTATTTCATGAAAGTTCTTGACAAGTTAAATTGATTTCCAAGGTACTTTTGAAGTCCTAAAATTGTTCCAAGAGAAACTAGCTACCTAGGTACATTGAAAAAGCAATTTATACATGATTTGATGACTTACCAATTTCAGTTCTGCCATGATCATTTCCAGCATCTTAAATCATGTTTGGGTGGTCTAAATATGTTTAAATACCTTGCCAAGTGTATGCTAATTGTTCTAGACATTTTAGAGCATGTGTAGTTACTTTAATTGCTTGAAATGTGAATTCTAGAACCCCATAGGTACAGAAAATATGAATTCTGTCCAGATTGATTAACGCCCATAGAATCACATTATATGATGTCTAGATCAGTGAGAGTGACTCATAATTGGTTTAGGTATTAATTGTTGCATCATAGAAAAAGTCAGATGTGAGAAAGGGTTTAAAACGCATCTTTTAGAACACCGTAATTCATCCTAATTCAACCTTACTGCCAATGCTGTCCAGCCATGATTAATTAGGTTTTAGGACTTAATAAATTATAGTAATAAGGTTAATCAATCCCTTAGAGGCATAAGAAAATAATTTGGAAGTTTGAGGTTACTCGATTAGGGGTTTTCACTCTTAAGGGAAAGGTTTAAGCATTACTCTATGAATGATGAATTGGTGTTTACCTCATGACTTATATGATGCCATGTAAACTATTATTCCTAAATAATAGTTTTATTGCATGTGATGGTTCTTCAAGAACTTAGAGATGCCTATGTTGTAATCGTTGATACTTGACATGTATGAACCAATTGGCTTCTCAATAAACATGCTAAGACTTAAGGTGACTTAAACTATGAGAAAATGATCCTTGAACCACCAAGTTAAGGGTGGGGATAAGGTGATTCTAGCCCCCTAGACCCGTACTTTAAGTCGGGACCTTTAACTTATCAAAAGGGATAAGTCCATGTGCTAGTGACGACTAGCAAGGTATGAGCTCATAACCTAGAATTTTCTCCACAGGGAGATCAGTTATGGTGGCCCTAGGAAAATAATGATGATGTTTTAATGTCACCTCAAGTAACCAAGATATGTACCATGTACCATGTTCCATGAACTATGATTCTATGCCCCATGATATAAGAAACCATGATCATATGCGTCTATGTGCTATGCCCCATGATATAAGAAACCATGAATTTATGAGTTTATGTGCTATGACCCATGATATAGGAAACCATGATTTATGATTAATGAACCATGACTTATGATCCATGTTTCATGACCTGTAGACTATGTAACCAAGAGATTTTCATAATTAAAAGAAATGGGCCTCGAAGGTTAATGTTTGCGAACTCCATAAATGAACTATTATATGCCCACGTTTTTACCAAGAAACTGAGGTCCCTGGAGACATGTATGATGACACTTAGATATGAGGAAAAACCCTATTGAGTTTCTTTAGTAAGAAATCTCACTCCCTCTATCTCTTTCTTTCCATTACGTCTCTAGATTCGGATGGCAACATTCGTACTCTACGTTGAGACACCCACGTGGGAGTACCACTACGATCCGGAACACGGATCGTACCATTTTGAAGGCTGCTGCACTGTTCGTGTCTTTATGTTTCCCGGATGGCCTTTCGCCCATCCTGTAGATAGCTACCTCTTCTCCCCGATGTCACCCTATGGAAATGACATGGTTTTTGAGCGTGCTCGTACACCCAACGAGAGAATCCTACGGACTTACACCGTAGGCTCGGGCGCCATACTCGAATATGTACCCCACTCGCAGCATTCGGAGGAGCCACCTGCCCCTATGTATGAGGAGGACTCTGCCCCCACTGTCCCTCCTATGGGAGCAGGCAGCGAGGAAATGGTTACCCAGCCACGGAGGGCTCGGATGCTTGAGAGGCGACCCCAACACGGAGGACGTGTCTGAGTGGCCACTCTTGACGTGCTCCACCCGTGGATCGGCTATGTCCCACCTTACCCGTGATGGTAGCCGTATGGTTTAGAGGGTAGTCCTTAGTGCACACACGTCACGTAGATAGGATAAACCTTCTTTTGTGTTGAGGTTATCCATTTCAGACGCACTTGGGTGTGGGTACTCTCTTGCTTGTAGCGTTTATGTTTCCATGTATTTCCTACGTTCAGTTGTATTGCACTTTATGTATGGAACAGTCCCGCCATTACTGGTGGGCATTCTACGTTTTAATATATGAGGTATTTTAGTATATGTGATCATGCTGCTGTGTATGGAGCCTTTATGTGTTTATACTTCCGCACTTTACGTTATCGTTCGAATTACATTATACGCGGCTCATACTTTATCAAGGTTTTGTTACAAAAAAAAATGGCTCGTATTTTCAGTAAGTAATTTCAAAGGTAATAGAACTAAAGTAAGAAGTAATGACTAATATTTGGCCTCAGTACATACTAGTAGTATTGGGTTGAATATTAGGGTGCTACACTAACCATCGTAACGGAAATATGGAGCTTTTTGGGTTTAGCAGGCTACTACCGTAGGTTTATCAAAGGTTTTTCCCAGATCGCCCTACCCTTGACCAAGCTAACTAGGAAGAACACCCCCTTCGTACGGAATCCTGAGTGTGAGAAGAGTTTCCAAGAGCTTAAAGAAAAGCTGACCACAACCCCAGTTTTGGTTCTACCTAGCCCCAATGTACCCTTCAAGGTATATTGTGATGCTTTGGGCAAAGGTTTAGGCTGCGTGTTGATGCAAAATAAGCAAGTGATAGCCTATGCGTCCAAGCAACTTAAGCCTCACGAGGAAAACCACCCTACCCACGACCTGGAGTTGGCAACCATAGTGTTCACCTTGAAGATGTGGAGACATGACTTATATGGTGTCAGGTTTGAAGTTTTCTCCGATCATAAGAGTCTCAAGTATCTCTTTGATCAAAAGGAGCTAAACATGAGGCAGAGGAGATGGATGGAGTTCCTTAAGGATTATGATTTCGGTTTAAGTTACCACCCTGGCAAGGCTAATGTAGTCGCCGATGCCTTGAGCCGAAAGTCATTACACCTATCTCACATGAAGGTCAAGGAAATTGAGCTAATAAAGAGGTTTAGAGATATGAATTTGGGGATGTCTGTGACCAATGAGGGCATGAAGATGTGTTATCCTAGCATGACGAGTGGGTTTAAATAGAGAATCATGCTAGCACAATGGGAAAGTGAGGAGTTTAGGGAAACCATAGAGGCGGTTAAGGAAGGAGAGTTAAAAGGTTTTGAACAAGGTTCTGATTGGATATGGAGGTTTGAAGGAAGAATCTGCATGCCATAAGATGGTGACCTTCAAGAGAAGATCTTGGAGGAGGCCTACAAAAGCCATTTCACTATCCACCCTGGTGTTACCAAGATGTACCAAGATTTAAAGAAGATGTTTTGGTGGCTCGAATTAAAAAAGGATGTGGTCACTTGGGTTAGTAAGTGCTTGATATGTCAGAAAGTAAAGATCGAGCACCAAAAGCCATCAAGTTTGTTGCAACCCTTGTCTATCCACGAGTGGAAATGGGAATGTATATCCATGGATTTTGTGACGGGATTGCTTAAGACCCAAGCTGGCCATGATGCGATATGGGTAATAGTGGATCGACTAACTAAGTCAGCTCACTTTCTACCTATTAGAGTGACATACACTTTGGACAGATTGGCTCAGCTGTACATCCAAGAGATTGTAAGGTTGCATGGTGTACCGTCAATGATAATCTCAGATAGAGATCTGCGGTTTACGTCACGTTTTTGGGGAGCCTTTCAAAAGGCGTTCGCCTCAAAGCTCTACTTGAGCACAGCTTACCACCCACAAACAGACGGACAATCAAAAAGAATGATCCAAACCCAGGAAGACATGTTGAGAGCCTGTGTTTTAGACCAAAGGGGAAGTTGGGATAAGTACTTGCCACTGATCGAGTTTACGTATAACAACAGTTATCATGCAAGCATTACGAAGCCTTATATGGATGAAAATGTCAATCCCCTCTGTGCTGGTATGAGCTCGGAGAGCAAGGCATGCTCTGACCCGATATAGTGAGGGAAACAACGGAACAGATCAAGAGGATCTGGGATAGGATGCTTACAGCTCAAAGTAGACAAAAGAGCTATGCGGATAGGCGACGCAAGCCGTTGGAATTCAACGAGGGAGAACATGTATTCCTTAGGATCACCTCCACTACAGGCATAGGAAAGGCTATGAAGGTCAAAAAGTTGAGCCCCCAATTCCTCGGCCCCTTTGAAATCCTCCAAAGAGTAAGGACAGTAGCCTACAAAATAGCCTTACCCCCTAAGCTTTCCAGTCTCCATGACGTCTTTCACGTCTACCAGTTGAGGAAGTATGAGTCCGACCCTAGCCATGTCTTAGAGCCAGAGCATGTACAGTTAAGGGAGGACCTAACTTTCAATCTGCCACCAACGAGGATCGTGGATTGCGGAGTCAAGCAGTTGAGGAATAAGTCTGTTCCTTTAGTGAAAGTAGCATGGGGACGGGACAAGACCAAAGAATTCACGTGGGAACTAGAATCAGAGATGAAGACCAAGTGTCCAAAGCTCTTCTAAGGCACAAATTTTGAGGATGAAATTCTTTTTAAGGAGGGGAGTAATGTAACGCCTCGATTTTTCTGTCTGAGAGAAATGACCAAAATGCCCCTGAGGTCATTTCTGGAACCGGAAATCGAGGATAGCCGGCACGGCAGTCCTCGAAGGGTTAGCTCAATGTTCGAAGGGGACTAGATGATCATTGAGTGTTTTCGGAAACGAAAAACCTGTTTTTTGCGGTTTCGGGTCAAAATGACCAAAATACCCCTGCAGCGTTTTTACGGGGGTAAAAGTGCCATTCGAACCCGAAACTTTCTCCGAAGGTTTAAAATGATGTTTCCAAGTATTTAAAAGTGTCTGTTTAAATCCTAGCAGTCCCGAGGAGTTTTTGTGTAAAATTACGATTTTGCCCCCGGGATAGTGCCATTTGAGCTTAATGACGTAATTAAGCAAACCTAAGCAATATTATGCTCTAATCGAAGATTAATTAATTTCTATAATCAATCTAGAGTCAAAATAAGTTAATAAAATTAATTAGGACCTAAAATTGCTTAGATTAAACCTAAATCGCTTTTTAAAACTCAAGATTTCTAGTTTTAGAATCTTGAATAGTGTTTTCTCGCTCCAATTTCCCTAAATTAAGGAAATGTGTTGGCATTGGATTCCTTGTTAATAGAGTTTGACTCTATTAATTTAGCAAGACCACCTCCTAAACCTAGTCTTACAAGCCTCTAATTAACCATTACCTCACCTAAACACTTTTCTACAAATTCCTAAACTTAAACATAATCTAAAACACACCTAAACACACTTCTAAACCACAATTAAATGGAAGAAATCCCTCCCCCACAGCCGATGCATTTCGGCCACATCATCCCCAAATTCCATCACATGTTTTAAATTTTAAACACTCCTTGAGCCATGTGTAATATCCTAATTTTTAACCCAATACTCTAGAACATATTTAGGTTAATCATTAGTCTGTTACGTCATAGTTTCCTTATTACTTTCAAATACTTAGCGGAAATATTGGTAAATTTTTTTTTTTGAATTATAAAAGCAAAGTGAGAGCCGCACGACACGATAAATAATAAAGCATGAAAGGAAATAAAGCAAGCATCTCATAATAGTATGACATAAAACAAGTAAAGGCACATCACAATAGAACTAAACTGTATATATATATATATATAATATGATATGCCCACTCATGGAGAGTGGGGCTTAGTTTAGTACATCATGAGCAATACATCTAAAAAGAGAATATAAAGGAAAATGCGACGGAAACTATAAAAGCAACTCCCTTACCCAAGTGCAACTAAAGGGATAACCTCTAAACAAAAGGAGGTCCATCCTCATCTAAGCGGTGTGTACTCTACCCAGGTACTCCATCGGTCGTACGTCACCTCCTACTGACGTCCATCTCGCGAGCGAGGCACATATCCGGGAAACTAGGCGAGCTCCTTCGGCGTGTAAAGGCGGAACGGGGATCGAGAGTGACCCCTACGACGTGGTCGCATCTCCGGTCGTCGTGCCAGCCGTGGCTGAGTCACAGTATCCTCATTGCCCTCTCTCATCAGTGGTGGAGTGGGGGCGGAGCTCTCGCTATACAGATGGGTAGGCGGGTCCTCCGACGAATCGGTCTCCGAGAAGTAAGTTCGGGCATGTAGTCGGGATAGTCACACACAGCTGAGGCGGCGGTGTGCATGCGGAGCACTCTCTCGTTATGCGTACACGCGCGCTCAAAAACCCGCTCGTCGTCGCTGTAAGGTGCTGTCAGGGAGAAGCGATGGGTATGTACGGGGTGAGCGAAGGGACGTCCAACGAACATAACGACTCACACCGTGCACTGTCCCTCAAAATGGTATGATCTGTGCTCCGGATCATAGTGTACCTCCCACGTCGGGGTGTCCACAAAAACTACGAACGTCGCCATCTGAAGACGTGACGGAAAGAAAGAGATAGAGGGAGTGAAAATCTTGCTAAAGAATCTCAGTAGGGCCTCCTACTACCTAGGTGTCATCATCTACGTCCTCAGGAACCTTGGGTTTAGTGTACAAAATAAGTGAACATGCATTGAGTCCATTTTTAAGCTTTGAAACATAGTTAGCCAAGGTCCATTCATTTTAGTATGATTCTTAATGTCATGGATGCAACATATTAAAGAATGTATGCATGGCTCTACTTAATGCAAGAATAATAATCATAACATTAAGAACATCATAATAGTGGCATAAAGTGGCAATTAAATTCTCATATGGGAAACTTTGTGACATAAACATCATACTTTACTTCCTCATAGGCCACCCTAAAAGACAATCGCTCTGGGGGTGCTCGGCCGAACCGGTGTCACCCAGAACGTGTCACATCTCTAGGTTATGAGCTCATACCTTAACTAGTCGTCACTAGTTCTTACTTATCAATCCCGATAAGCGTAACATAATCATAAACATAATCCCGACTTATCCAGTACAGGCTAGGGGGCATTTCTTGGGGGTGCTCGGCCGAACCGATGTCACCCAAGAATTCATCTTGGTACCGATGTCACATGAGTTCTCTGGAGGTGCTCGGCCGAACCGGTGTCATCCGAGAACTCATCTTAGTACCTCATAAATAAAAATCTCATAGGTTTTCAAAAACTTTCTAAGTCCCTAATTTTGTCAGAAATTCGGCAGCATAACAGCAGCATGCCGAATTTCTTCCAAATTTTACTTTATGCCACATAAGTCGATTAAACATGCATCCTTCATCATAATTCCATACATTCACATAATCATCCTCATACATTCATAGGCAACATCGAAATTTCATTATGCTCTTGGTCCTACGGTATCTTATGCATTGACCCTTACGGGCCTTAAACTTGTGATGTAATTAATCTATCATTTTCTATCAACCTCTTATGCACCTAAGGATTCTCTTCTAACAAATATTACTATTATTTATGCTCTTTAATAAATCTGGGCAACTCCATGCCTTAGGGGGGCAGAATTATAAACTTACAATTACGGGGTTCTAGCACTTACGTCTTAGGCCCTTTCTCGGTTCCGTCTTCGCCTAAGGTGCTATAAATTAAACCTAAACCAATTATGAGACATTCCTATGTCTAGGAACTAATTATAAACCATGTTTTCTGTATTATGAGGTTGCTGGACAGATTCTAAAGATTAAATGTTCTAAGAGTTCTAGAATTGCGATTTTACGGTTTTCTAGTTACTAGATTCTCTATAGATGCTAAAATTCAATCCTACTTCAAATGTAACCAATTTTTTCATGATTAACAATCCTAATCTGATTATATTCCCATTGAAATAGTTTGGGCAGTATCCAAAAATAAATGGGTTAAAACTATGCTACATCTTGACTTTACGGTTTTTCTAGAAAGCTAGTTTCTCTCCTATCATGCATGGAAATGTTCCTACCTCATCATACATAATTTTCACACATTCTAACACATTAAAACATCATCATACAGCAGAAAACTTATCATGGAAGAACCGAAACATTAAGTCCTAAAAAGATGCATAACTTGATATTTTCTAAAGCATATAAGTTGCTAGTTTCTCTTGGAACCATTTTTAGGACTTCTAAAACTTTTTTGCAAACCATTTTATTTTGTCAAGAGGCTAAAAATACCCTTAGGTCAGTAACCAACTGGATCCCTCCTTAAAAGAGGATTAAATTCATAAATCTTGTTGGTCTTAACTTCATAAAATTCATGAGGCATAAAGAGAATTTTAAAACTTAGATTGTTGGCCCTTGTAGCTAGATAAATCTCCTTCCAAGTTCATCATCACTACATGGCCGAAATTATGTATTCAAAGAATGCTTCCACATTAGACTTTAACTTGAGATAAAATGGGCAAGTCTTTGAGCTCTAAGGCCTTTAAGTGATGACATAATTTAAACATGCTATGCACTTTATTTTTATTCTTCATCACAAAGTAAATTGAGAGCTTAAAGTAAATATGCAAGGCTTGAATATAAATATGCAAGGCTTGAATATAAATATGCAAGGCTTGAAATAAATATGTAAGACTTGAAATATAAATATGCAAGTTCATTTCTTTATTTTAGTGCTCTAGGCCCAGCAACAATCGACTTTAAGGCCGAAATAGAAAGGCTTTGAGATTTAGTTAGGTGATAATGCAAGCTCTTATTTTAAATCTTTATGTTCTTTAGTGATGAAGAGTAAATATGCTAAACAAGAATGTAAATAGGAGGTGCACTCTATTCTTTACCTTTTAACTTTAAGTGATGGCTTGGAAAATAAATATGAATGCAAAGCTCAAAGTAAATATGTAATGCATAAGCTTGAATTTAAATATGAATGCTAGTCCATTTTATTTCTTATTAGAGCTCATACAAGACTTTAAAGGAACTTAAATCTCAACCCAAACTTATCATGACAAGGTAAAGTAAAGACAAGAGTGAACCTCAAGAGTTCTTTAAAACACAAAGTTTTTTTCTTGAAATATGGTCATAATAACATATTTATTAAAACTCAAGCTCTAGAGGCCTCATTGTGATGAACACATAGTCATCATCTAGAAGCTCTCATCATTAAGCCATTGAGAACCTCATTGGCCAACATGGCCGAAAATATGGAGAAAGGAAAGGAAAAGGAACCGAAACTTTTAAGAAGTAATGGAAACATTTGAAACTCTAGAGACCATGATCTTGATGATGCATTAACACCAACATCATGAGTCCTCATCATTGAGTTCATGTAACCATTTTAAAACATCACCAAAGTTAAAGATTCAAGGTTCAAGAAGAAAGAACAAAAAGAACATCTTTGACTTGAGAACAAAGATCAAGCTTTAGAGATTGTTCAAGTGATGAACATCATCATCATGGAACCTCATCATCAAGCTCTCATTCCCTTGTCCTCAAACGCCCATGGCCGAAAATGGAGAAGAAGAAGGAGAAAGAAAGAAGTTCTAAAAGGACTCAATAGAAACCATAAGCACATAACTAGAGTAAGAACTTAAGTAAAGGAAATACTTGAAAGAAAATCCCTACCAAGTGATTGAAGGTTGGGATGAGAGAAGAGGATGAAGAACTTGAACACTTGAACTTGAGAGAAAAAGGAAACTTTGAAGTGCTCTTTGAAAACTTACACTTAGCAAATGAACCCAAAGTGATGCAAGTTCACCAAAGCATGCTATTTATAGAGAAATGAAACAAATGCAAGGTGCAAGGAGGAGAGGGAGTTTCGGCCAAGCAAGGGCAGCCCCATGAGGTCCATGAGGTGAGATGTTGTGATTTTGAGGCATGGTGAGGTATGGTTCAAAGTATGGTGAGGTATGGCTCAAGCATAGTTCTTTGAGTGAGAAACAAATCAACATGTGATGCAAATGGAGGAGGAGTTATAACACCCTAGTAATTAACCAGATACACCTAGGTTGAATCTGATTAATGACTAGACTTTACTCCTTGCTTTGGTTCTTTCTTCATAATTTGAAAATACTTAATGAAATTACGAGCCATTTTTTTTTTTAAACACATAATTGAAAACGTGAGCCGAGTACAACGTGAACGAGTAAGCGGGGTATAATAAGACGTTTAAGAATATATCACATCATATCACTTAGGCTCCATCATATAACATCCATAAGCACATTATAGCATATATTTACATACAATAACCTCACTCAAAGGGTGGGTTATGTTCATACATCATTATCTTATGCAAACCCGTAAAAGAAAATATACTTAAGGAAATACATGCCCCTAAACTAGATAACTCCATAAGCCGGGAAGGTTATCCTAAAACTAGGGTGCATGATCACACATAAATCTACTAAGAACCTTCTATGGCCACTATCCTGGAAATAGGGGAATAAATCCGATCCACTGATGAGCTCCCTCGGGAGGGGACACACGAGATGCACCAGGCTGGGGTCGCATGGGCGGCCTTCTCGCTAACCTCGGCTGAACAACTGTAGCCTCACTATCCTCTCTTACACGTGTGGGAGTAGGAGCGAGCTCTCAGAATATACATGAGTAGGAGTGTCCTCTGAAGGATCGGTTTGAGAATATCTCGTCTAGGGAACATACTCGGAAATCCATGGACAGCAGATGAAGCGGGATAAGAACGTAACATCCTTTCATCAAGTGGACGTGCATGTTCGAAAACCATTTCATCGCCATAGGGAGAAGTAGGAGAAAATCGATAACTAGGGACAGGATGTGCAAATGGACGACCTATGTAAATAAAAACACGAACTGCGCACCTCCCTTCAAAATGATCCGAGCGATGCAGGATCATAGTGGAATTCCCAAGTAGGGTATCAACGAGCAGGACGAATGTCGCCATTTGAATCTGGAGACAATGGCGGAAATAAAGAAAAGGGAGTGAGAATCTTGCTAAAGAATTCTCGATGGGTACCTCCTTCTACAGTGTCATCATCAAAGTCCCCAGGAACCTCGGGATTATTCTAAAATAGTGAGCATGCAAAGATTCATTTTAAGTTTGGACAACTACTTAATCGAGGTTCGTCAATTTTTAATCATGCGTCTTATAATGCATCTTATTCTTAACATGTCATATTTACAATGAACATTTCCTTTATCATTACATCATATTCCTCATCATCATTATCAAAATAACATGCATAAAAGAACGTCATATAATATTAGCTACACATGGACACAGTGCACATATTTCATTTCTTTAGTGCCTTTAGTGACTTAAAATCATATCATCATCATTATTTTCCTTGGGCCACCCTATACTCCACCCTTTTGGGAGTAATTTAGGTTATGAGCTCATACTTTACTAGTCGTCACTAGCATATACTTATCCCTTTTGATAAGCTAAAGTCCCGACTCTACCCTTTTGAGAGAACGGGTTAGGGGGCTAAAATCACCTTTTCACCACCTATAGTCTGATGGTTCCAAAGGATCATTTTCTTATAAGTTTAAGTCACCATTAAATCTTTGCATGTTATATCATAATACAATTCATAAACATCATAACATTTTCTCATTTATAGTCTTAAGCTAGAATAATATATATCAACTGTAATCATGCATATGGGAGATTCCCAGGAAAGAGAGGTGGGTCACAATGGACACGCTTAAATACCAAGTCTTTCCTTAGCGAGAACCTTTCCAAATTACACTTTTACAATGATACACTTTCTTCTAGCAACAAAGGTAAATTTTACATAATAAAGAACATTTCATGTACAAACATTCTCATTATTTGCAACAGCAACTATAACATGCAAGCCAGAAATCATTCAATGATATCAAGTACTTAATAAGCATCCAATCCTTACATAGAATTATCAATTATAGAACTAATTAGTTACTAAACCAATTATGAATCATTCTCTTAACAATAAACCATAATTATCACAACTTCAATCATATCAAATCATTATCACACATTGATACTAAACTCGGATCAGTGGCGAATCATGAACCTCATGCAATTACATAGAATCATATTTTAAGTGCATATAAAATACTAGTTCCCCGTAAAATCCTTGCAAAGCCTTAAAACTCATTTAGAAACTAGTTCTTTTGTCAAATTTGGGAGGATCTTCACAATTAAAATTCTCACTTAAGATAAAAGGAGTAAGTCTTGAGCTTTAGAGATTTAGGTGACATCTTAGAATTATAAACATGCTATGCAACCTTATTTTAATCTTATCTTTATAAGGTGATAGCTTGGAATTATAAACATGATATGCAATTCCATTTCTTTATCTTTAAGATTTAAGGTGATGACTTGAAAATTAAACATGATGCAAGAACTTGAAATATAAACATGATACAAGAAAGCTGGAGCGGCGGTAATCCGCACAGACCGATGAGAGGAGAAGAAAATATTAAGAAACCGGAGCGGCGGTAGTCAGTAGAGGGAGAAGAGAATATTAAGAAACCGGAGCGGCGGGAGTCCGCACAGGACCAGTAGAGGGAGAAGAGAATATTATTATTACATCTTTTTAAGCTCCAATCTCAAGACTTTTTAAAGAATAAATTCTTTAACTCCAATAATCATATTTCTTTGCTTGTGATACATGGGCAAGTCTTTGAGCTCTAGGATCTTTAGGTGATGGCATAAAATAAACATGCCATGCGTTGATTCTTTTAGCCATTATAAAATATAGTGAGAGCATAAATTAAATATGAGATGCAACCTCTTTATTATCTTGAAAGATTAAGTGATGACTTGAAACATAAACATGAAATACAAGCTTGGAATTTAAACATGAGAAATGCAAGTTCATTTATTCATTCTTGAAAATTTAGTGATGACATAGAAGGTAAACATGGTTATGCAAAGCATAAACTTAATCATGGATGCAAATTCATTTTGTTTCTTTACTAGAGCTCCTTCAAGACTTTAAAAGAATTATAAATTCAACCCAATACATATCTTAACAAGAAATAAAACATAAAAGGAAAAAATACATCTTTCAATTTCTAAACTAAAAATCTTTGTTTTAGCATCATAAAGCATTATTCTTTAAAGTTTTGCATCAAGTGGAATTTTCAAGCTTTAGAGGCCTAACTTGTGATGGATTTACAACCCACCCTCAAGGTCCTCATCATCAAGCCATCATCTTAGTTCCACCTAGGCCATATGGTTGAATTGGTTAAAGAAAAATTGAAGAGGAAAACCAAAATGAAAAGCTAAGGCAAGTTCATAATTTCATCATTTTGAGCTAAAAACACAACTCCTCAAAGCATAGAAATAAATTTAGAAACTACTCCCTACCTAATCTGAGTTGAAGAAGAGGAAGAGAACTTGATTTCTTGAAGTGAAATGACACAAAATCTCTTTGAAAAATTGAAGAAAGAATTCAGCCAAAGAGGAGGAAGAAAGAAAGTTTTCGGTGCTCCTAAAAACTAGTTATGAACCAAGCATTCCAAGACCACTCAAGCAAGCCTATTTATAGAAGATTTTGAGGCTTCTAATTGGCCAAAATGATGAGGTAGTGGACGGAATTTTGCAGGAGAAATAAGGGAGGAAAAATCATTTTAGACAAAGTTGTATGAAATTAAGGAATTATGTCTCTTATGGTGACATTTTGGCATTTTGTTTTAGTGCAACTTTTGGCAATAATTCAGCTGCATAATGGCATCAATAATTTCGTCCATTACAGCCCAAAGAAGTGAAATTTGTGTGTTCCATGCATTATTTAGGTGTAGGCAAGGTATTCATGTAATTTAGAGAATTTACGGTTAAGGGTTTAAGTGAATTAGTAAGCAATTTGGGTGTTTTTGAGCAATTTTGGGTTCTAATCAATCTAAATACATAATTTTGACTCTAGATTAATATTTAGAATTTAATAAGCTTTAATTTGAGCCTAATATTGCTTAGGTTTGGTATCTGAATCAAAAATCCCGAAATCGCAAAAGCGCCCAAAAGCAGGGCAAAATCGTACTTTCACTTAAAAATTGCCCGAGGCCACCCGAGCTTAACCAATGGTTAATCATGGCTTTAAAACACATTTTAAAACATTTTAGTGAGGTTTGGGCTCAGTCGGCATGCACATCGGAGTTAAAATAGCCGCATGGGCGTCTTGGTCATTTCGCGCGTCGGAACTCAAAATTGAGATCCTTCTGCTCTATTAACACACATAACACAAACAATCCCTTATTATCCTCAAAATATCCCCTTGAGAATAGGTGGGGCCCACGATCCTCATTTTCTGAGTAAAATAACTTCAGGGGCATTTTGGTCATTTTATACGTACAGAAATTCGGGATTTGCGACTTTCGCATGAATCGTTCCTAACCTCTCTTCTAATGTTATATTCGTTTATTGAGGATTGTTCGGCCTCAAATCTTATATAATAATTACCTACGGTAATTCGGTAATTGAGTAATTTCTAATGACAGTAAAAATTACAGTAAAAATTGGGGCGTTACAGGAGTGGCCGAACTTGCATCAGCCATGGGGGGTGGGATTTCTTGCATTTTAATTGTGTTTAGAGTTGTGTTTAGGTGCATCTTTGATTAGGATTAAGATTAGGAATTTGTAAGAAAGTGTTTAGGTGAGAAAATGGGTAATCAAGGTTGTCAAGACATGTTTAAAGAGTGGTCTTGTATCATTAGTGAGTTATAAACTCATTTTAGTGCATTAACAATTCTAGACACAATTCCTTGATTTAAGGAATTGGAGAGAGAAAATACTATTCAAGATTCCAAGAGTGAAATCTTAAGTTTTAAAAAGAGATTTAAATCTAATCTAAGCAATTTTAGGTTCTAATTAATTTTAATAGTTTATTTTGACTCTAGATTAATTATGGAAATTAATTAATCTTTTGATTAGAGCCTAATACTGCTTAGGTTTGCTTAATTACATCATTAGGCTCAAAAACATTATTCTAGGGGCAAAATCATAATTTTGCACTAAAACTGCCCGGGACCACCGGGACTCAAACAGATGCTTTGAAACATGTAAAAACATTGTTTTAAACCTTCGGGGAAAGTTTCGGGCTCAAACGGCACCTTTACCCATGTAAAAATGCTATAGGGGTATTATGGTCATTTTGATCCAAAACTGCAGAAAATGAGACTTTCGCCTCCAAAACCACTCAAGGGTCATTCAATCCCCTTCAAACATTGAGTTAGCCCTTCGAGGACTGCCGGGCCGGCCATCCTCGAATTCCGAGCCGAGAATGACCTCAGGGGCATTTTGGTCATTTTCCACTCAGACAGAAAATCGGGGTGTTACATTACTCCCCTCCTTAAAAAGAATTTCGTCCTCGAAATTCATACCTTAGAAGAGCTCTGGATACTTGGTCTTCATCTCCGATTCTAATTCCCACATGAATTCTTCGGTCTTGTCCCGTCCCCATGCCACTTTCACCAAAGGAACAGACTTGTTCCTCAACTGCTTGACTCCGCGATCCACGATCCTCGTTGGCGGCAGATTGAAAGTTAGGTCCTCTCTTAACTGTACATGCTCTGGCTCTAGGACATGGCTAGGGTCGGACGTATATTTTCTTAACTGGGAGACATGAAAGATGTCATGGAGATTGAAAAGGTTGGGGGGGTAAGGCTATTTTATAGGCTATCGGCCCTACTTTCTAAAGGATCTTAAAAGGACCAAGGAATCGGGGGCTCAACTTTTTAACTTTCATGGCTCTTCCTATGCCTGTAGTGTGGGTGATCCCAAGGAACACATGTTCTCCCTCGTTGAATTCCAATGGCTTGCGCCGCCTATCCGCATAGCTCTTCTGCCTACTTTGAGCTGTAGGCATCCTATCTCAAATTCTTTTGATCTACTCCATCGTTTCCCTTACTATATCATGTCCTAACATGCTCTGTTCTCCGGGCTCATACCAGCATAGAGGGGATTGACATTTTCGTCCATATAGGGCTTCGTAGGGTGCCATACCGATGCTTGCATGATAACTGTTCGGGGATTAGGCAATCCTATCACAAAATCCATCGATATGCACTCCCACTTCCATTCGGGGATTGATAGGGGTTGCAGCAAGTCTGATGGCTTTTGGTGCTTGATCTTCACCTTTTGACACACCAAGCACTTACTAACCCAAGCGACCACATCGTTTTTCAATCCGGGCCACCAGAACATCCTTTTTAAATCTTGGTACATCTTGGTAACGCCAGGATGGATGGTGAAATGGCTTTTATGGGCCTCCTCCAAGATCTTCTCTCAAAGGTCACCATCTTGTGGCACACAGATTCTTCCTTCAAACCTCCATACCCAATCAGAGCCTTGTTCGAAACCTTTAAGTTTTCCCGCCTTAACCGCCTCTATGATTTCCCTAAATTCCTCACTTTCCTTTTATGCTAGCATGACTCTTTGTTTAAACCCACTTGTTATGGTAAGATAACACATCTTCATACCCTCATTGGTCACAGACATCCCCAAATTCATATCTCTAAACTTCTCTATTAGCTCAGCTTCCTTGACCATCATGTGAGATAGGTGCAATGGCTTTCGGCTCAAGGCGTCGGCGACTACATTAGCCTTGCTGGGGTGGTAACTTAAACCGAAGTCATAGTCTTTGAGGAACTCCATCCACCTCCTCTGCCTCATGTTTAGCTCCTTTTGATCAAAGAGATACTTGAGACTCTTGTGATCGAAGAAAACTTCAAACCTTACACCATATAAATGGTGTCTCCATATCTTCAAGGCGAACACTACGGCTGCTAATTCTAAGTCATGGGTAGGGTAGTTTGCTTCGTGCAGCTTGAGTTGCCTTGACGCATAGGCTACCACTTGCCTATTTTGCATCAACACACAGCCTAAACCTTTACCCGAGGCATCGCAATATACCTCGAAGGGTACATCGGGGCTAGGTAGAACCAAAACTGGGGTTGTGGTTAGCTTTTCCTTAAGCTCTTGGAAACTCTTCTCACACTCGGGATTCCACAGGAATGGTGCATTCTTCCTAGTTAGCTTAGTCAGGGGTAGGGCAATTTGGGAGAATCCTTTGATAAACCTACGGTAGTAGCCTGCTAAACCCAAAAAGCTCCGTATTTTCATTACGGTGGTTGGTCTATCCCAATTCATTACGGCTTCTACCTTACTAGGATCAACGGCTATACCTCCTTTTAACATAACGTGCCCTAAAATCTTAACCTCCTTCAACCAAAATTCACACTTAGAGAGTTTTGTATACAGCTTCTTCTCTTTCAAAATCTCCAAAACTACCCTCAGATGACGCTCATGCTCCTCGTGGGTCTTCGAATAGATGAGTATATCATATATGAAAATGACCACGAACTAATCTAAATAGGGTCTAAAGATCCTATTCATGTAATCCATAAATACTGCAGGAGCATTTGTCAATCCAAAAGACATCACCGTGAACTCAAAGTGTCCATACCGAGTTCTATAGGCGGTCTTTGGTATATCTTGGTCTCTCACCCTAATTTGATGGTATCCTGACCTTAGATTGATCTTGGAAAATACCACCGCTCCTCTCAATTGGTCCATAAGATCATCAATCCTAGGCAAAGGGTACTTGTTTTTCACTGTTACACGATTCAATTGCCTATAATCTATGCACAACCTTATGCTTCCGTCCTTTTTCTTGACAAACAGAACTAGGGCTCCCCATGGTGAGGCACTAGGTCTAATGAAACTTTTTCCCAAAAGCTCCTCTAGTTGGGTTTTTAACTCGGCTAACTCCAAGGGTGACATCCTATAGGGGCGGTAGAGATTGGTCCCACTCCAGGAACTAACTCAATGGAGAACTCCACTTCTCTCTTGGGGGGAAACTCGGGTATCTCTTCTGGAAATACCTCGGGATAGTCGCTTACTGCCGGTATATTCTCTAAGTTATGCTCAAAGTCTACCTCGCTAGCGGCTAGGAGAACATATCCCTTAGTCTTTTGCCCACTATAGTTGACCTTTACGGCATTAAGGTAGAGTTTCAAGGTTTGACTAGTTTCACTAGGGGGGAAGGAAAGACAACTGTTTTGGTGTTACAATCTAACAATACATGGTTGGCGTGAAGCCAATCCATGCCAAGGACTACACCTATACCTTTCATGGGTAAGCAAATTAAATCTATGACAAAGGATCTATTTTCTACAGTGAGATGGCAATTTAAATAACAAAAATAAGTATTTACAGGGTGATTTGTAGGGGTAGAAACAATGAGATCAAAAGGAAGTTTGGAAGTCTTTAAGTTTAGAGACTCGACACTAGCATATGAAATGAAAGAATGTGTAGCGCCAGAGTCATAAAGTACAGTTAAAGGTTTACCATTTATTTCGTATGTACTTTCGATGAGGTCATTGGACCTTTCCGCTTCGTCCACATTAAGGGTGAAAACCCTCCCTTGGTGTTGCGGCCTGGGGTTCTGATTCGTTGGCCTCCCGTTGTTGCATCTGTTGGCGTAGTGGCCAGGCTTTCTGCACTTGAAACAAATATTCTACCCAGCCAGACAGGGATGGTTGCCGTGATCTTTCCTGCACTAGGGACACACCATTGCTGGTGTGGGTCTAGCAAAGGTGGCGGGGGCTCCTTGGGGCGTCTTGTTCTTGGTCCCGCTGGACCCTCCTTGTTGAGTGTTGCTCCGGGGGCCTCTCGACCCTCCTTGTCGATTATTGTTGTTGTTGTTGTTGTGGTTGTTGTTGTTTCGGTGGTTATTGTACTGGAATGGTGGTCTGTAGTGTTGCTTGGGTTGTTGGTGGAAGAGGGTTCTTTGTTGTTGTTGATGTGGCTTGAATTGGTTGGTGTGGTAGGGGTTGTAATGGTTTCGTGATTGGCTTTGGTGTTGTGGTTTGAACTTCGGGGCTTGAGGTCCTAGCCCCTTAGCACGTTCCACCCTTGCAGCCTGGAGCTTTCCTTGTCCTTCCTCCAGAATGTGGCACTTGTTGACCAGGGTGGGGAAGTCCCTGATCTCCATATGTGCCACGACATAGTTCAGCTTCGGCTTCAACCCAGCCTCATATTTCACGCACTTCCATATCTCGTTGGGGTTCCCTTGGAACACCCGCGAGAACTTAATCAGCTCTTCAAACCTCGCCGTGTACTGGGTGATGGTAGATCCTCCTTGAGTCAGTTGCATGAATTCAATGTCCTTCGTGTTCCTTACTGACTCCAGGAAGTACTTCTCGTAGAAGTAAGTCTTAAACAGCTCCCAGTTGATAGCAGTACCAGAAGCTTCTAGCAGTTTTTGGGTGCCGGTCCACCAGAATTCGGCATCCGATTCCATCATGTAGGTAGCAAATATGACCTTTTGCTCCTCCGAACAAGCGACCATGGAGTAGATCTTCTCCATGTTCTTGATCCACTCGTCAGCTCTGTCAAGATCCATGGCTCCTCTAAAAGCCGATGGGTTTGCTTTGCGGAATTCATGAACCTCGCTTACTCGACCATTTCAGCAGTGGGGGGGCACGCCCGATGTCCCCTTGTTGGTTCATCCTTTCGAACATTCGGTCCATGGCTCTTGCCATGTCACGGACAGCAGTGGCAGTTGCATCATCCTGGTTGCCCTCGGTCGGGGTCCTATTTTGTCGTCTAGGTGCCATTGGTTCCTCAACGTTTCATGTGAAATGAGCTAGTTACCATGGCACTTACAAACAAACAGGGGTCATGCATCTCTATCCTATAGCTTGTTTCTAACAAGCTCTACACATGACATGTCTACCGCATTATGCTTCAAAAGCATAGTCAGTCTAATCCTCAGGCTCCATGAGAATCGAACTGCTCTGATATTGTAACACCCTCCCTATTATAGTGCTATGCTTGAGTCATAACATTATAGTAAGTAGACATTACCCATAACTTATATATTAGCAATTCCTTAACTATATGAAATATACACGTATAAGTTGTAATAAATATGAGCCTTGTACTAAAAACTATCCTAACTTGTCCCATATCAAGTTTGCTCACAATGTGATAGTCAGCTTATAGGATTAGCGGAAATGTAATGCGCATCCTAAGAAGTCAGTCACACGATAATTCATATCTTATATCACATCCATTGCAAGTTAAGTCATACAGTCATACTATATACATTCATACTTAATTACATATATATTATAAACAACCCTACCCTGGTCCTTGCAGTGACCACCTAGTTCGGGTTAGGGCCTATCAAAATACAACTGACTACATATAGATAACCTAACTCCCTCGGTCAGTGGCTCATCAAAAAGTCAGATGTAAGAGCCTACGATAGTTAAACGGTATGAGGGAATCTAAGCAAATGTAAGCCTCATAACAGTAGTAACGGACAGACGAGCAAATAGTACATAAACACAGATACGAGACTTAGCGACCAAGTACACTGACCGTAACTCCGGGTCATAATACCACTGCAATTTAGGCATCTCAAGACAGAGCACGATCGAGGCCATCTATATAAAATACATCACACAACAAGAATGAGAATCAATGATTCCCAGTAGGAAAAATATACCAGTCTACCACTCAATGATATTCAGCTTAATACAAGATAAGCAAAGTACTTTAGTTATTTATATGATGATTTCATTAGTTAGAATCATTATTTCTTATGACTTAATTTTATTAGAAAATTTTGAACTTAATGGTAGAACTCATAGGACTCTTCTGATATACTTCTCTTTGGATCGTACTGTCAACGATGTAACGCCGTCATGTTACAACCTGATATAGTTCACTAGATGGAGTACGTCTACTTCATCTCATCTAGAACAGCCTCGCTATTCTCAGTACATCCCATTCCTCATAACGATGTAACGCCATCGCGATTACAACCTGATATAGTTCTAAGGGCGTAGCACGTCTGCTACTACCCGTGAATCCATGAGCTTACCATTAAGCAATTAATTATTATGTAAAGCTTGTTTTCTTGATTTCCCTCTATTTGTGTGAGATTTATTTTCTTACGTTCCCTCTCTTTATGAAGCTTGGTTTCTTATACTTGTCTGAGGTTTCCTTGGAATTTATTTAAACTCTTATGAGATATTTCCTTAAAGTCTCTTGAATTCTTATAAGATATTTTGTTAAAATCTACTAAATATGTATGAGATATTCTATTAAAACCTCTTGATGTCTTATGAGATATTCATATTCTGTTCATGTGCTCATGTCATACTAGTACAAGATGCTGGTATTTCATCAATTTAAAGTAACAATTTATTTTCAGCACAATGGTAGATTTCATATATTTGTCGTACAATTTAATATGCAATTCAAACCATCAAATCGGAGACTATAAAAATTCTCAATGACACCTCAATGCGTCCACAAGGTTCCATAAAAATTTCATAGTAAAAAGAGTTCTCTAGCTATGTTAACAAAATTAGAAAAATTTGGTCATCAGAGACCATCGATTCTCAGCTAAATTCCCAAATTCCCTAATTTTTAACCCTAGAAAATGAAACCAGAAAATTAGGAATAAAAATCCTAGTAAAACCTCAAGATGTCCCTAATACCCTCTAAAAATGTCAAAGGAAAAATCGGTCATTTGCTATGGTAACAAAAATAGACAAATTTGCAGCTTCAGTTCCAATAGTTCAGGCAGCATAGGTACAATTTCGGTTCTTGATTTTTTAAACATAGCAAAAGTGACCAGAATACCTCAAAACGTTTACTGAAGATGCCTCAACATGTTAGCTACATCATATGAAATTTTCAGTTCAATCTAAGGCCTCTAAATAGGTCAGAAAATTCGTGAAAACTGCTGCCCTGTTGAAATCTGAAAATTCAGCAAACCAATTCAACACTCATATCTAATACATCCTTTATATTCATCCAACTCACATATATATGACTCTTGAAGATAAATTTCAGATTTCATAAAATAATTTCAAACATATTTCAAGGATTTATATTAACAAACTAGCCAAACAATCACCAAGTAATAGATTAGAATTTTTTCCTACCTTTTTTCCAAGCGTTTTGCTAAACTTTCTCTAGTTTTTCCTCTCCAACCAAGCCTCAAACCCCCCCTTTATTCAGCCTGGTTTTGTGCTGGAAAATGGACCAAGTGCAAGGAAAAAACAAAGTTTTCAATTGATCTTGATGTAGAGAAGATGTTCTTGAAGTAGTTTAGATGCTTACCTAAGAGTATCCTTTGTAGATATGGTGGTTTGATGGAGTTCTACAAAGAAGAAAATTTAGAAAATGAAGAAGAGAAGAAGGAGGAAGGCAACGAAGAAGAAGAAAAGGAACACGTGAATGTGTCCATGAATGAAAGGAAAATACTTGTCTTTTTCCTTTTTATAATCTTGTTACTTGGAGAGAAAGTAATGGAATTGATCTTTCCGGATTAATTTGCCTTCTACCGGTATTAGAAATATCTATATTTATTTGATTATTATAAGTAAAACTTTATTTAAGATATGATAATATCCATTAATTGGGCCAATGTCAATGTTTCGGCATACCGGTTATTACCATTTCGGTGTACCATTTCTTATTATTTCAGTACCTGGTTGACATCAAAAAAAACTTTATCGGGTAAAATTATCGTCTTAACCTCATCCGAATTTTTATTTTGTCCTAATATTATTTATAAGATCCCATCCTATGTTACTGATTAAAATATTATTATTCTAAATTTTTATTATTAATTAATTAATTTTCATTTTTTTTACAGAATCCTTATGTTGTTCTGATCTTAACTGTGTCGACCGAAATTTTTAAAATCCTTACTGAGTACTTACAATTAATTATTTTATCAGAGAAAATATAGATAGACAAGTCGTTACATTCTACTCCCCTTAGAAAAATTTTGCCCTCAAAATTTAGTACCTGTGAAAAAAGCGAGATAGTCTTCTCGCATACTAGATTCTAACTCCCATGTATACTCCTTGGATCCTTCTTTTCCCTATGCAACCTTGACAAGAGAGACAGATTTCCCTCGAAGTTATTTCACACTTCTATCCACTATCTGTGCTAGTGCTAACTCGAAAGTTAAGTCATCCCTTAGTTGTAGTGATTCAGGTTCCAGTATATGATTAGAATTAGGGTTGTATTTTCGAAGTTGTGACACGTGAAATACATCATGGAGGTTTGAAACATGTGGAGGTAAAGCTATCCGGTATGCTACTGAGCCTATACGACTTAGGATTTGGAATGGACCTACAAAGCGAGGATTTAACTTCCTGACTTTAATGGCCCTACCTATCCCTGTCATAGGGGTAACTTTCAAAAAGATGTGATCTCCCTCCTGAAATTCTAACGGCCTCCTCCTCTTATCAGCGTAGCTTTTCTGTCGGCTCTGAGCAGTTAAAATCTTACTTCGGACTCTCTTTATCTGTTCAATAGTCTGTCGGATGAGGTCTGGTCCCAAAAGGCTGGCTTCGCCTGATTCATACCAACAAAGTGGCGATTGGCACTTTCTTCCATACAGAGCTTCATAAGGAGCCATTCCGATACTTGCATGATAGCTATTGTTGTAGGAAAATTCGATCAGTGGCAGATAGCTGTCCCAACTCGTACAATGTTCTAGTACACATGCTCTCAACATATCTTCCAGTGTTTGAATGGTCCTTTCAGTTTGTCCGTCAGTCTGGGGATGATAAGCTGTGCTTAGACAAAGTTTACTTCCAAAAGCTTTCTGAAAAGCTTCCCAAAATCTTGAAGTGAATCGTGGATCCCGGTCTGAAATTATAGTTGAAGGAATGCCATGCAACCTCACAATTTCCTCTATATAGAGTCTAGCTAATTTCTCCAAAGAATATGAGACTCTGATAGGTAGAAAATGGGCAGACTTATTTAGTCTATCCACTATAACCTAAATAGCATCATATCCTGATGATGTTGTGGGTAATCCCATTACAAAGTCCATGGAAATACTTTCCCATTTCCATCCTGGAACTTCAAGAGGTTGTAGTGTACCTGGTGGCTTCTTATGTTCAATTTTCACCTTTGACAAGTCAAACACTTAGATACTATTTCTGCTACATCAACCTTCATTTTTGGCCACCAGAACATCTTCTTGAGATCTCTATACATTTTTCCGACTCCTAGGTGTCCAGAGAAATTACCTTGGTGAGCTTCTTCTAGAATATCACGACGAAGATTTCCCATTCTCGGTACACAGATCCGATCTTGCTTCCCAGATTGAACTGAGGCCATTATTTTCTGAAATTCTGAATCTTCTTGCTGAGCTCGTGAAATCTCCTTCTTGATGTCACTTGTGATCATAATCTGACCCAAATAGACACTTTTAGGCCTTTCTTCTATTCCCAAATTAAGGTTTCGGAAAGTCTCTTCTAACTCTGTCTCCTTAATCATCATCCAAGAGATACCCAAGGTCTTTCTGCTGAGAGCATCTGCTACCACATTTGCCTTTCCTGGATGGTAGCTTAGATCAAAGTCATAATCTTTCAAAAATTCCATCCATCTACGTTGTCTCATGTTCAAGTCTTTCTGATCAAAAAGATATTTGAGACTCTTGTGATCAAAAAAGACTTCAAACTTTACTCCATAGATATGGTGCCTCCAAATTTTCAAAGCGAATACTACTGCTGCCAATTCAAGATCGTGAGTAGGGTAGTTCACCTTATGTAACTTCAGTTGCCTTGAAGCATGGACCACCACATTTCTATTCTGTATCAAAACACACCCTAAGCCTCTTCCTGACGCATCATAGTAGACCTCAAATGGACCATGTGGATCTAGCAAGGCCAACACTGGTGCCGTTGTCAATCTCTGCTTGAGTTCTTGAAAACTTTTCTCACACTCTATTGTCCAAGTTAACGGTGTATTCTTGCGAGTTAGCTTTGTCAAAGGCAAAGATATTTGGGAGAATCCTTTGATAAATCTTCTATAATACTCAGCTAATCCTAAGAAACTTCGAATTTCTGTAACAGTGGTTGGCCTTTCTCACTTTAGAACTGCTTCAATCTTTGCTGGATCAACTGCAATTCCTCGCTGTGATGCGACATGGCCAAGAAATTTTACTTCCTTCATCCAAAACTCACATTTTGACAACTTGGCATATAGTTTCCGCTCTCACAGAATCTGTAGCACCGTTTGGAGGTGCATTTCATGTTCTTCCTCGGTCTTTGAATAGATGAGAATATCATCTATAAAGACAACCACAAACTTATCGAGATAAGGTCGGAAAATTCGATTCATGTAGTCCATGAAAATCACTGGGGCATTTGTTAATCCAAAGGACATCACTGTATATTCATAATGCCCATACCGTGTTCTAAAAGTAGTTTTTAGAATATCTACTTCCTGAACTTGAATCTGGTGATACCCCGATCTCAAATCAATTTTGGAGAATATTGTCGCTCCCCTTAATTGGTCCATGAGATCATTAATCCTTGGGAGAGGATATTTATTTTTTATTGTCACCTTATTCAATTGTCTATTGTCAATACATAGCCTCATACCTCCATCCTTCTTCTTCACTGGGAGTACAGGAGCTCCCCATGGTGATGCACTAGGGCAGATAAAATGTTTACTCAACAGTTTTTCAATCTGTTTCTTCAATTCTACTAATCCCAAAGGAGACATCCGGTAAGGAGTTATTGAAATCGGACCCATTCCTGGAACCAAGTCAATAGAGACTCTATCTCCCTCTGTGTGGGAAATTCTGGTATATCTTCTGAAAATACATCAGAGTATTCTCGTACTACCGGAATCTTTTCTAATTCCTGCTCACCCTCTACTAAGCTAGTCATCAAGAATATATACCCCTGTCTACTAGACTTTCCACATCCTAATTCTAAGGAATTTTGGTAAAAACACATGGAGACTTTTTGTTCAAAAAGGATATCTGATGGGAACACTATTATCTTATCATAGCATCTTAACATCACATGGTTGGCAGAAAGCCAATCCATGCCAAGAATAAGATTGAGACCAACTAATGGCAGGCAGACTAAGTCAATTATGAATGTCCTACCCTCAACATGAATAATTATTTTACAGAATCTTTATGTTGTTCTGATCCTAATTGTGTCGACCGAAATTTTTAAAATCCCTATTGAGTACTTACAATTAATTATTTTATTAGAGAAAATATAGATAGACAAGTCGTTACAGATACCATAATGTAACATCCTAATTTTTAACCCAATACTCTAGAACATATTTAGGTTAATCATTAGTTTATTACGTCATAGTTTTCTTATTACTTTAAAATACTTAGTAGAAATACTGGTAAATTTTTTTTTTGAATTATAAAAGCAAAGTGATAGCCGCGCGACACGATAAATAATAAAGCACGAAAGGAAATAAAGCAAGCATCTCATAATAACATGACATAAAGCAAGTAAAGGCACATCACAATAGAACTGAACTGCATATATATATAATATGATATGCCCACTCATGGCGAGTGGGGCTTAGTTTAGTACATCATGAGCAATACATCTAACAATAGAATATAAAGGAAAATGTGATGGAAACTATGAAAGCAACTCCCCTACCCAAGTGCAACTAAGGGGATAACCTCTAAACAAAAGGAGGTCCATCCTCATCTAAGTGGTGTGTGCTCTACCCGGGTACTACATCGGTCGTACGTCACCTCCTACTGACGTCTATCTCGCGAGCGAGGCACATATCCGGGAAACTGGGTGAGCTCCTCCAGCGTGTAAAGGTGGAACGGGGATCGAGAGTGACCCCCACGACGTGGTCGTATCTCCAGTCGTCGTGCCAGCCGTGGCTGAGTCACAGTATCCTCACTGCCCTTTCTCATCAGTGGTGGAGTGGGGGCAGAGCTCTCGCTATACGGATGGGTAGGCGGGTCCTCTGACGGATCGGTCTCCGAGAAGTAAGTCCGGGGCACGTAGTCTGGATAGTCACGCATGGCTGAGGCGGCGGTGTGCATGCGGAGCACTCTCTCGTTATGCGTACGAACGCGCTCAAAAACCCGCTCATCATTGCCGTAGGGTGCTGTCGGGGAGAAGCGATGGGTATGTATGGGGTGAGCAAAGGGACGTCAAACAAACATGAAGACTCGCAACGTGCACTGTCACTCAAAATGGTATGATCCGTGCTCCGGATCATAGTGCACCTTCCACGTCGAGGTGTCCACAAAAACTACGAACGTCGCCATCTGAAGACGTGACAGAAAGAAAGAGATAAAGGGAGTGAGAATCTTGTTAAAGAATCTCAGTAGGACCTCCTACTACCTAGGTGTCATCATCTACGTCCTCAGGAACCTTGGGTTTAGTGTACAAAATAAGTGAACATGCATTAAGTCCATTTTTAAGCTTTGAAACATAGTTAGCCAAGGTCCATTCATTTTAGTATGATTCTTAATGTCATGGATGCAACATATTAAAGAATGTATACATGGCTCTACTTAATGCAAGAATAATAATCATAACATTATGAACATCATAATAGTGGCATAAAGTGGCAATTAAATTCTCATATGGGAAACTTTGTGACATAAACATCATACTTTACTTCTTCATAGGCCACCCTAAAAGACAATCACTCTGGGGGTGCTCGGCCGAACCGTTGTCACCCAGAACGTGTCACATCTCTAGGTTATGAGCTCATACCTTAACTAGTCGTCACTAGTTCTTACTTATCAATCCCGATAAGCGTAACATAATCATAAACATAATCCCGACTTATCCAGTACGGGTTAGGGGGGATTTCTTAGGGGTGCTCGGCTGAACCGGTGTCACCCAAGAATTCATCTTGGTACCGATGTCATATGAGTTCTCTGGAGGTGCTCGGCCGAACCGGTGTCATCCGAGAACTCATCTTAGTACCTCATAAATAAAAATCTCATAGGTTTTCAAAAACTTTCTGAGACCCCAAATTTGTCAGAAATTCGACGGCATAACAGCAGCATGCCAAATTTCTTCCAAATTTTACTTTATGCCACATAAGTCGATTAAACATGCATCCTTCATCATAATTCCATACATTCACATAATCATCCTCATACATTCATAGGCAACATCGAAATTTCATTATGCTCTTGGTCCTACAGTATCTTATGCATTGACCCTTACGGGCCTTAAACTTGTGATATAATTAATCTATCATTTTCTATCAACCTCTTATGCACCTAAGGATTCTCTTCTAACAAATATTACTATTATTTATGCTCTTTAATAAATCTGGGCAACTCCATTCCTTAGGGGGGCAGAATTATAAACTTACAATTACGCGGTTCTAGCACTTACGTCCTAGACCCTTTCTCGGTTCCGTCTTCGCCTAAGGTGCTACAAATTAAACCTAAACCAATTATGAGACATTCCTATGTCTAAGAACTAATTATAAACCATGTTTGCTGTATTATGAGGTTGCTGGACAGATTCTAAAGATTAAATGTTCTAAGAGTTCTAGAATTGCGATTTTACGGTTTTCTAGTTACTAGTTTCTCTATAGATGCTAAAATTCAATCCTACTTCAAATGTAACCAAATTTTTCATGATTAAACAATCCTAATCTGATTATATTCCCATTGAAACAGTTTGGGCAGTATCCAAAAACAAATGGGTTAAAACTATGCTAAATCTTGACTTTACAGTTTTTCTAGAAAGCTAGTTTGTCTCCTATCATGCATGGAAATGTTCCTACCTCATCATACATAATTTTCACACATTCTAACACATCAAAACATCATCATACAGCATCAAATGTATCATGGAAGAACCGAAACATTAAGTCCCAAAAAGATGCATAACTTGATATTTTCTAAAGCATATAAGTTACTAGTTCTCTTGGAACCATTTTTAGGACTTCTAAAACACTTTTGCAAACCATTTTATTTTGTCAAGAGGCTAAAAATACCCTTAGGTCAGTAACCAACTTGATCCCTCCTTAAAAGAGGATTAAATTCATAAATCTTGTTGGTCTTAACTTCATAAAATTCATGAGGCATAAAGAGAATCTTAAAACTTAGATTGTTGGCCCTTGTAGCTAGATGAATCTCCTTCCAAGTTCATCATCACTACATGGCCAAAATTATGCATTCAAAGAATGCTTCCACATTAGACTTTAACTTGAGATAAAATGGGCAAGTCTTTGAGCTCTAAGGTCTTTAAATGATGACATAATTTAAACATGCTATGCACTTCATTTTTATTCTTCATTACAAAGTAAAGTGAGAGCTTAAAGTAAATATGCAAGGCTTGAAATAAATATGCAAGACTTGAAATATAACTATGCAAGTTTATTTCTTTATTTTAGTGCTCTAGGCCCAGCAACAATCGACTTTAAGGCCGAAATAGAAAGGCTTTGAGATTTAGTTAGGTGATAATACAAGCTCTCATTTTAAATCTTTATGTTCTTTAGTGATGAAGAGTAAATATGCTAGACAAGAATGTAAATATGAGGTGCACTCCATTCTTTACCCTTTAACTTTAAGTGATGGCTTGGAAAATAAATATGAATGCAAAGCTCAAAGTAAATATGCAATGCATAAGCTTGAATTTAAATATGAATGCTAGTCCATTTTATTTCTTATTAGAGCTCATACAAGACTTTAAAGGAACTTAAACCTCAACCCAAACTTATCATGACAAGGTAAAGTAAAGACAAGAGTGAACCTCAAGGGTTCTTTAAAACACAAAGTTTCTTTTCTTGAAATGTGGTCATAATAACATTTTTATTAAACCTCAAGCTCTAGAGGCCTCATTGTGATGAACACATAGTCATCATCTAGAAGCTCTCATCATCAAGCCATTGAGAACCTCATTGGCTAACGTGGCCGAAAATGTGGAGAAAGGAAAGGAAAAGGAACCGAAACTTTTAAGAAGTAAAGGAAACATTTGAAACTCTAGAGACCATGATCTTGATGATGCATTAACTCAACATCATGAGTCCTCATCATTGAGTTCATGTAACCATTTTAAAACATTACCAAAGTTAAAGATTCAAGGTTCAAGAAGAAAGAACAAAAGAGAACATCTTTAACTTGAGAACAAAGATCAAGCTTTAGAGATTGTTCAAGTGATGAACATCATCATCATGGAACCTCATCATCAAGCTCTCATTCCCTTGTCCTCAAAGGCCCATGGCCGAAAATGGAAAAGAAAAAGGAGAGGGAAAGAAGTTCTAAAAAGACTCAAGAGAAACTATAAGCACATAACTAGAGTAAGAACTTAAGTAAAGGAAATACTTGAAAGAAAATCCCTACCAAGTGATTGAAGGTTGGGATGAGAGAAGAGGATGAAAAACTTGAACACTTGAACTTGAGAGAAAAAGGAAACTTTGAAGTGCTCTTTGAAAACTTACACTTAGCAAATGAACCCAAAATGATGCAAGTTCACCCAAGCATGCTATTTATAGAGAAATGAAACAAATGCAAGGTGCAAGGAGGAGAGGGAGTTTCGGCCAAGCAAGGGCAGCCCCATAAGGTCCATAAGGTGAGATGTTGTGATCTTGAGGCATGGTGAGGTATGGTTCAAGGTATGGCTCAAGCATGGTTCTTTGAGTGAGAAACAAATCAACATGTGATGCAAATGGAGGAGGAGTGGCCGCACTTGCATCAGCCATGGGGGAGGGGGATTTCTTGCATTTTAATTGTGGTTTAGAGTTGTGTTTAGGTGTATCTTTGATTAGGAATTTGTAAGAAAGTGTTTAGGTGAGAAAATGGGTAATCAAGGTTGTCAAGACATGTTTAAGGAGTGTTCTTGCATCATTAGTGAGTTATAAACTCATTTTAGTGCATAAACAATTCTAGACACAATTCCTTGATTTAAGGAATTGGAGAGAGAAAACACTATTCAAGATTCCAAGAGTGAAATCTTGAGTTTTAAAAAGAGATTTAAATCTAATCTAAGCAATTTTATGTTCTAATTAATTTTAATAGTTTATTTTGACTCTAGATTAATTACGAAAATTAATTAATCTTCGATTAGAGCCTAATATTGTTTAGGTTTGCTTAATTATATCATTAGGCTCAAAAACACTATTCTTGGGGCAAAATCATAATTTTGCACTAAAACTGCCCGGGACCACCAGGACTCAAACAGATGCTTTGAAACATGTAAAAACATTGTTTTAAACCTTCGGGGAAAGTTTTGGACTCAAACGGCACCTTTACCCGTGTAAAAATGCTATAGGGGTATTTTGGTCATTTTGACCCGAAACTGCAGAAAATGAGACTTTCACCGCCTCCGAAACCGCTCAAGGGTCATTCAATCCCCTTCAAATATTGAGTTGGCCCTTCGAGGACTACCGGGCCGGCCATCCTCGAATTCCGGGCCGAGAATGACCTCAGAGGCATTTTGGTCATTTTCTACTAAGACAGAAAATCGGGGCGTTACACCATGCTTTGAGCCATACCTTGAACCATACCTCACCATACCTTGAACCATACCTCACTATGCCTCAAGATCATAACATCTCACTTCATGGAACTCATGGGCTGCCTTGACCATGGCCGAAACCCTTCTCCCCCTTTGCACCTTTCATTTATTTCATTTCTCTATAAATAGCACACTTGAGTGAACTTGAAACACCTTTAGTTCATTTGCTAAGTTTAGAGCACTCAAAGCTTTCCTTTTCTCTCAAAGACCAAGAGTTCTTCTTCTTCAAACTTGTTCATCTTCTTCATCCTCTTTAACATCATTTCACTTGGTAGGGATTTTATTTTAAATGTTTCTTTCATTAAAAGTTCTTATTTAGTTATGTACTTGATAGTTTCTCTTGAATCTTTTGGAAACTTCTTTTTTCCCATTTTGATTTCAGCCTAGAGCCTTGAGGAGCTTGGGAAATGAGAGCTTGATGATGGGGATTACATGATGATATTCATCACTTAAGCAACTTCTAAAGCTTGATCTTGGTTCTTGAGGAAAGATATTTTTAGTTTCTTTCTTTTTATCTTGAAAACTTTACTTTGATGTTGTTCTAAAATAAGTGTATGAACTCAATGATGAGGATATAAGATCTTGGTGTTAATACATTATCAAGATCATGGTCTCTATAGTTTCAAAATGGTTCTTTTCATGCACATGGCTTCGACCCCTTTTTCCTTTTTCTTTCCTTGAGATTTCGGCCATCATTGGTGATTCAACATGAAAGCTTGATGATGAGAGTTTCTAGATGATGACCATGTGTTCATCACAATGAGACCTCTAGAGCTTGAGTTTTAACAAAAATGTTATTTATGATTTTGCTTCAAGGAATGATATTTTGTTTACTTTAACTTGTTGTGATAAATTCGGGTTAAGGCTTAGGTTCCTTCAAAGTCTTGTAAGAGCTCTAGTAAAGACATAAAAATGAACTTGCATATTTATATTTCAAACTCTTGCATCTCATATTTACCTTCCTATGTTATCAATAAACTCTAAAGATTAAAGAAAAGGACTTACATTATCACATTTAAGTTCAAGCCTTGCATTGCACGTTTATATTTCAAGTCATCACTTTAAGAACTTAAAGATTTAAAACAAGAGCTTGCATATCACCTAATTAATCTCGAAGCCTTTCTATTTCGGCCTTAAAGTCGATTGTTGTTGGGCCTAGAGCATTAAAATAAAGAATTGAACTTGCATATTTACTTTCAAGTTTTGCATATTTACTTTGTACCTTGCATATTTAATTTCAAGTTCTTGCATTCCATATTTACTTTGAAGCTCTCACTTTACTTTATAATGAATAATAAAATGGAATGCATAGCATGTTTATATTTTGTCGTCACTTAAGGAACCTAGAGCTCAAAGACTTGCCCTCATTATCTCAAGTTAAAGTTTGACTATAGAGACATCCCTAAGGATGTAAATTTGGCCATGTGATGTTGATAAGCTCAAAATGAGTTTCATCTAGTTGCAAGGGCCATCAATCTATGTTCAAAAGTTTTCCTATGTTTTTAAGAGTTCTATAAGGTCATGATCTACAAGATTTGTAAATTAAACCCCTTCTAAGAGTGTTTTAAATTAGTTACTGCCCCATGATTGTTCTTAGCCTCTTTTACGAGATAAAATGTTTTGCAAAAGAGTTTTAGAAGTCCTAAAACGATTCAAGGAGAAACTAGCAACCTATGCTTGTTGAAAATGAGATTTTATGCAAGATATGTATATGCATGAATTCGGTTCTGCCATGACATGTTTGCTGTTGTATGATGATGTTTTGACATGTTAGAATGTGTGAAATTTATATGTGCTGAGGTAGGAGCCTTTCTATGCATGTTAGGGAAGAGCCTAGTCTAACAGAAAAACCGTAAAGTCAAGTTTTAGCATAGCTATGACCCATTTATTTTTAGTTTCTGTCCAAACCGTGTTAATGGGACAATAATCAGATTAGGATTCGTTGATCATGAAAAACTTGGTAACATTTGATGTAGGATTGATTTTTAGAGCCTATAGAGAAACTAGCAGCTAGAGAACCGTAAAAATGCAATTCTAGAACTCTTAGAACATTTAATTTTCTGATTCTACACAACACCCTTATAAGCTAGTAAACATGATTTATAAATATTTCAAAGGATTAGGAATACCTCATAATTGGTTTAGATTTAATTTATAGCGCCCTAGGCGAAGACGGAACCGAGAAAAGGTCTAAAACGTAAGCTCTAGCATCCTGTAATCATAAAGATGTAATTCTGCCCTCAGAGTATGATGCTGCCCAGATTTATTAATGAACATAAATGCTAGTAAAAATTATTAGTTGTGAACTTTAGGTGCATAAGAGGTTAATAGAGAATGATAGAATAATTATATCTCAAGTTTAAGGCCCGTAAGGGTCAGAGCATAGGAGACCATAAGTCCAAGGATATAATGAGCTTTTATGTTACACGAGGATGCATGTTTTATTTGAGAATGATCATGTCAATGCATGAAATTATGATTGAGGATACATGCTCTAATTGTTTATGTGGCATAAAGTAAAATTTGAAAAAATTCGGCATGCTGCTGTTATACTGCCGAATTTCTGACAAATTTGGGGACTTAGAAAGTTTTTGAAAAACAAAACCTATGAGATTTTCTTTGAAAGAGATGAGGTACTAAGATGTGTTCTTGGATGAAACCGGTTCGGTCGAGCACCTCCAAGAACTCATGTGACATCAGTACCAAGATGTATTCTTGGGTGACACCGATTCGGCTGAGCACCCCCAAGAAAATGCCCCCTAAGCCCGTACTAGAGGGTCGGGATTTATTTATGATACGCTTATCGGTAAGGGATAAGTAAGAACTAGTGACGACTAGTTAGGTATGAGCTCATAACCTAGAGATGTGACACGTTCTGGGTGACACCGATTTGGTCGAGCACCCCCAGAACGAATGTCTTTTTAGGGTGGCCCCATGAGAAAGTAAAGTATGATGATTATGTCATAAAGTTTTCCCACCTGAGGTTTCAATTGCCACTTTATGCCACTATTATGATGTTACTTGATGTTATGATGAATATTCTTGCATTAAGTAGTGTCATGCATACATTCTTTACTATGTTGCATCCATGACATTAAGAATCTTTCTAAAATGAACGGACCTTGGCTAACTATGTTTTGAAGCTTAAAATGAACTTGATACATGCTCACTTATTTTATACACTAAACCCAAGGTTCCTGAGGATGTAGATGATGACACCTAGATAGGATGTTGCCCCACTGAGATTCTAGCAAGATTCTCACTCCCCCTATCTTTTCTTTCTGTCACGTCTTCAGATGGCGACGTTCGTATTGTTCGTTGATACCCCTACCTGGGAGGTGCATTACGACCCGAAGCACCGGTCGTATCATTTTAAAGGGAGCTACACACTCCGAGTGTTTATGTTTTTGGGACGCCCCTTTTCTTACCCTGTACATAGCCATCAATTTTCTCCGACTTCCCCGTATGGCGATGACATGGTACTCCGCACGAACTTCGCTGAGTCCACTGCCCATGATTTTCCCGACTATGTCCCTCGATCGAGACATTCGGAGACTGACCTATCAAAGGATCCACCCACCCATCCATACTCCGAGAGCTCTGCCCCTACTCCCTTGTTGAGGGTAGAGGGTAGTAAGGAGACGGTCACACAGCCGAGACTGGCTTAGAGGCAGTCCATGCGTCCCCGTCGAGGAGCTCATGTTCAGCCCCAGCGAGTTCCCACTCCGGATACACTTCACCCATGGATCAGTTATGCCCCGCCCTATCCGAACTACCAGCAATAGAGGCACTCGAGGAGTGATAGTGTACAGACCACACGTAGATTAGGATAGCTTTCTTTTGTTCAGAAAGGTTATCCATTTTAGGTGTACTAGGGTATGGGTGTTCTCTTTTTACGTTTCCATGTATTTTTATTTCAGTTGTATTTGTCCTATGTTGTACTAAACTAAGTCCCGCCTTTCTTGGGTGGGCATAATATATATCCACTTATGCAGTTTGTTTTATTATGCCGTGCAATTACATGTTTTATGACCGGATGTTCATGATGTATTTATTTGAATTTGTGTTTTAGTCCTTTCATGCTTCGTCATTCTTCATGTCGCACGGCTCTCACTTTGCCTTTACATTTCAAAAAAAAAAATTACCTATATTTTCCACTAAGTATTTTAAAGTAAAAGGGAAACTATAACGTAATAGACTAATGATTAACCTAAATATGTTCTGAAGTATTGGGTTAAAAATTAGGATGTTACATTATGGTATCAGAGCAGTTCGATTCTCATGGAGCCTGAGGATTGGACTGACTATGCTTTCTGAGCATGGTACGATAGTTATGTCATGCGTAGTGCTTTAGTAGAGATAAGCTGTAGGATAGAAATGCATGACCTATGTCTGCTTGTGTATGTGATGGTAACTAGCTCATCTTACATGGAATATTGAGCCTGATCACCTCAGTGTTTATTGTCTCGTGTGTTTAGGAACCAATGGTACCCAGGAGACAGCCTAGGACTCCGACCGAGGATAACCAAGACAATACAACTGTTGGTTCTGTCCGTGACATGGCAAGAGCCATGGAGCGGATGTTCAAAAGGATGAACCAACAAGGGGACACCGGACATGCTCCCCCTATTGCTGAAATGATCGAGCAAGCAAGGTTTGGTGAATTTCGCAAGGCGAACCCACCGGCCTTTAGAGGAGCCATGGATCCTGACAAAGCTGATGAGTGGATCAAGAATATGGAGAAAATCTACTCCACGATCGCTTGCTCGGAGGAGCAAAAGGTCACGTTTGCTGCCTTTATGGTGGAATTGGACGCTGAGTTCTGGTGGACCGGCACCCGAAGACTGCTGGAGGCTTTTGGTACTACTATTAACTGGGAACTGTTCAAGACCTACTTCTATGAGAAGTACTTCCTGGAGTCAGTAAGTAATAGGAAGGATATCGAGTTTATGCAACTAACCCAAGGAGGGTCTACTGTTGCCCAGTACACGGTGAAGTTTGAAGAGCTCATCAAATTTTCACGGGTGTTTCAGGGGAACCCCGACGAGGTGTGGAAGTGCATCAAGTATGAAGCCGGACTGACGGCAGAGCTAAACTATGCCGTGGCGCACATGAAGATCAGGGATTTCCCTACCCTGGTCAACAAGTGTTGGATCATGGAGCAAAGACAAAAGAAAATCAACGCTGCACTAGTAGAATGAACCAAGGGGTTGGGACCGCAAGCCCTGAGGTTTAAGCCGCAACAACAAAACCAGTCACGAACTCACTACAACCCCTACCACACCAACCAGTTCAAGCCACATCAACAATCCAAGCAACACCATAGACCACCATCCCAGCACAACAATCACTACAACAACAACAATAACAATAACAACAAGAACAACAATCAGCAAGGAGGGTCCAGTGAGGCCAAGAACAAGGCGCCCCAAGGAGCCCCCGCCACCTTTGCCAAACCCGCACTAACTATGGTGTGTCCCTAGTATGGAAAGGATCACGGCAACCATCCCTGCCTGGCTGAGCAGAACTTTTGTTTCAAGTGCGGAAAGGCTGGCCACTACTCCAACAGATGCTCTAATGGGAGGCCAATGAACCAGAACCCCAGGCCACAACACCAAGGGAGGGTCTTCACCCTCAATGCGCACGAAGCGGAAAAATCCAACAGCCTCATAGAAGGTAAGTGCGAAATAGATGGTAGAACCTTAACTGTTCTTTATGACTCTGGTGCAACACATTCTTTCATTTCGTATGCTAGTGTCGAGTCTCTAAACTTAAAGACTTCCAAAATTCCGTTTGATCTTATTGTTTCTACCTCCGCAAATCGTCCTGTAAATACTTGTTTTTGTTGTCTAAACTGCCATCTCACTGCTGAAAATAGATCCTTTGTCATAGATTTAATTTGCTTGCCCATGAAAGGTATAGGTGTAGTCCTTGGCATGGATTGGCTTCACGCCAACCGTGTATTGTTAGGTTGTGACACAAAAACAGTTGTTTTTCCTTCTCCCCCTGGTGAAACTGTAATACCCTATTCTTTTTAGAAATTAAATGAAGCTTTGTTAATGAGAATTTTAAGATGTTGATAGATGTGGAAATGATGAGACTAACTCAAGGAAGCAAAAAAAAAAAAAAATGTGAATAGCATCTTACAGGCCCCACAGGTCCGCCGGGACAGCCGAAATCCTAAAATTGGGCCCCGGAGATGCCCAAAATTGAGAAATTATAAGATTATGTTTAGAAATAGGTAGGCATAATGATTTTATACCCGAAATTATTTTTCGGGCAATGTTTGATTTCTCGGGTACATTGTTTCGCCCGTTTGTAGAAATTTCGGTGTTCGATTTCTAACACCGAAAACTAGTTAATATCTACAAATAATGAAGTATATCCACTTGAATACCAAGTGAATGGCTAGGATTTCATCTTGGATGAAAGATCAAATCCTAGCCATTGATTTTAAACCCTTTTAATGAAAAGAAATTATATTTTATTTTTCAACCAATCAAAACACCCCTTAATAGATATATTTAACCCACCTAATCTCATCTTTTTCATCATCATCCTCGGCCAAGTGAAGAGCAGCAGCAAACTCATTCCTTCTTCATCCAAAAACCTTTGCTAACCTTGAATTTCAACCTCCAAAATCCTAGACCAAATCTTGCTAGAATAAAAAACTTCCTTAAGCAAACTTGTTCTACACTTCAACCTCCACAAATATAACCGATTAGATTTTTCAAAACCTCACTTTAGTACCTCACTCAGCACTGATTAGTGGAGGATCTAGGTGTGTTTCAAGAGTTTTGGGGTGGATAACATCTACCTTGAACTATACAAAAGCTAAAGAAGCATTAGCTTCCAAGGGTAGGGTTTATTTGTCCTTTTTTGTTTCAAAATTTCCTCTGAAAATTCTGATTGGTTTTGTCCTAAAATTTCTGATTTTATTGGTTAATCATATGTTGATATTGATGTATGAATTTTGGTGGAGTGTTTGGTGTTGTGGAAAAATCATTTTCATCAAGAGAGACTTGGAATTAGTTTGCTGGATTTTCGGATTTCAACAAGGTAGAACTTGTTGACAAATTTTCTGCTGCAATTGTGTTCAGTTTTATGGGCTACAAAAATTATATGTTGAAGGTAACATCCTAAGACAACCCCATGATTTTCCTTGGGTCATGTGAACGATTTTCTCTGCTTGAAAAAAAATTCATGATTCTTGAACATTGTTGCTGGAAAATCCCAGTTTGAAGCAAGCAGCAAATTTTGTCGAATTTTCTAATATATCTAGAGATCTTGGATTCAGTTGCAAATTTTATGGGATGTAGTTACCATGTTAGGGAGTCTATAGTAAAAATTTGGGGTTATTCTGGGCACTTTTTCTGTGTTTAAAAATTCAAGAACCGAATTTGTGACCATGCTGCCTGAAATATTGAAGCTGAGGCAGTAAAATTGTGTGATTTTATTATCATAGTAAACAATGGGTTTATTCTTTGAAAATTTTATGGGAAGCTGATAACACATTGAATTTCAACTGTGAATTTTATTTTGAGTTGATTTAATCAATTGGTGGGGTCGAAAATTATGAGAGTCTTGATCTAAACTGTGAACAAGTGGTCTCTAACCACCAGATTTGCAAAATTTAGTTGATAAGGTTAGAGAACACCGTTTGTTTGGAAATTTGTACAGGGCCTTTTAGATACATTGACATGTCATAGAGAATTTTTATGGCTCTTAAATTCACTGTTTGATAGGGAAATTAATTTTGAATTCTAGAGTGATAAATCTGCTGATTGCTGAAAATGGTAAGAATGGCTTTAGATACAAGTATATATCATGTTAATGCATGCTAATTGTTTGAAAGAAATGTTGATGAGATATGGATGAGACTCCAACATAATTGTATTCCTACCTGTGATCTAAGCAGGCCTTTGAAAGGAGAAGTACACTATGTGATTATTGTGAGGATAAAGGAAAAGAAAAGAAAAATAACATGACTTTTAGTTGTGCAATTTTTAACATATGGGGAAAATAGAGACAAGGCTTATGTGGTTGAACGGGAAAGACAAAAGTAAGAGCTTTCCTGGGAATTTGATAAGTCGGTAGACGTATCGACATATAGGAATGAGCTCATGTCCTAATGGTCAATAGTTCTTGTGGAGTGATTCCACTACAGACATCACTTGATGTGAGATTAAGCCTTCCCTATGTTAATGAGAAAAAGAACAATGCACGAATTATTAGTATACTTGTACTTGATTTTACATTATGTATATACCTTGATATTGCTATACATAGTTTTGCATGAGTATTCCCACATGAATAAGCTTATCAATTGTGTTTCACATTATACCTGAGGGAATACCCTACTGAGGATTTTATAATATTCTCATCCCTACGATTGCATTTACTTTGTGTTAATCAGATCCAGCAGATGCCGTTACTAGTATTTTACCTTGACTCGCCACAGTGGGTGTGGCATTATGATCCTGCTCTTGACTTTCTGTATGTAGTGGGTTACTCACAAGTTCGTGTCTATGTGTTTTTCGGCCGCTCTTTTAGTACATCAGTATTTACAGCTGACTTTGACCCTGCTTTCCCTTATGATGGTGTGCCTCTCCACTTGGCACACCCAGTGATATTTGATGTCCCACCTGCACCACCAGCACCCCCTCCAGCAGATGATCCCTCTCCATCCTCGTCTTCAGACTCAGACCCATCGGAGGGTCCTGATGCCCCAGGCGGAGGTGAGGCTATCATACCGATAGCCAACGGTTTCATCTAGTAGGACGTGAGATCTTCAGGGACTCATGATATGTATATAGTGGTAGTTTAGTACTAGTGACCCGCTAACGTGCAGATTAATCGTGTTAAATGTTGTGGGGTTTATTTCTGTTTGTACAAACTTTTGCTAGACCTCAACTTTGAGCAGGTTAGATTAGATACTGGAGGTGTTCCTTCCTTTTGTGAACTGAGTTCCTGATGAGCTTAGAATTTAACCAGTGTAGTATCAGTACGGTGTACACATTGCAAACTTAAAAATGATGTTTATATATGTATATACGAGTTTAGCCATCTATGTGTCTGAATTATTTGATTTTTTTTATTTTCGACTAGTATAGATTGTGAATGTAAGTAATACTTTTCTAATTACTGTGTTGATACTCGAGTAAAATATGGTAATTAGGAGGGTGATACATTATGGTATCAGAGCCGGACTATCCTACAAGCCTGAGGATTGGACCGGCTATGCTTTCTTAGAAATTGTCATACATTATGATTTTATATATATATGTATGACGGCTGAATTAGGAATGTTGTGGGTTGCTGCTGCACTTAGCTCGGTATTGAGCCTGATCAACTCAATATTTTGTTTGGTGTGACAGGAATCGATGACTTCGAATCGGCAAACTAGGAGTGGAGCAGGAAATGATGCTGACATGATGAATACTTTCCGTGAGATGGCGGCTGCCATGAGGGAACAAGCTACAGCTGCTACCCGAATGATGGAGCAACTGAATTGCAACGAAAGGCAAAATCCAGCCAATAAACCTTCAGTGAATGAGGTTGATGTAGAGTATCAGAAGTTTACTAAGTTCAGGAAGGCAACTCCCCCGCCATTTCGAGGAGCCTTCAACCCAAGTAAGGCAGAGGAATGGGTTAAGGCCATAGAGAAGATCTTCTCAGTTCTCCCGTGCACAGAGACCCAAAAAGTGGCTTTTGCCACCTACATGTTGGAAGCAGATGTGGAATTCTGGTGGGTTGGCACCAGGAGGTTATTTGAAGCTTCCCAAACTGAAGTTACTTGGGACATTTTCAAGGAAGCCTTCTACTGCAAGTATTTTCCTACTTCTGTGAGAAATACAAAAGAGTTGGAGTTCATGGCCCTTAAACAAGGACCTATGAGTGTAGCAGAGTACACCGCTAAATTTGAGGAGCTCTGCAAGTTTTCTACAATTTACCAGTGTGATCCGGATGAAGCTTGGAAATGCATGAAATATGAAGGAGGTCTACGAGAAGATATAGAAGCAGCTGTAAGTCTCCTAGAGATCAGAGACTATCCTACTTTCGTAAATAAATGTCGACGTGCAGAGGAGTCCAATAAGAAGCTGACAAATTTTAAGTATGCCCAAAACAATGCTAGAAGGGGGTTATCACCTCAAGGCCCCCCGATTCAAGCCTGTTAACCAACCCGGGAGGAGATTTCCACCGAACAATAACAATAACAACAGCAACAAAGGGAAACAACTTCAATCTTCAAGACCTGATGCAGGGAGAGATTGCCCTAAATGTGGCAAGAATCATGGGAATCGGCCTTGCTGGACAACACAAATTGTTTGTTTTGGATGTAGGAAACCAGGACATAAAATATTTGAATGCCCCGACAAGAGAGGCCAGCAGCCCACCTCCAAGCCACAACAACATGGACGCGTTTTTACTATAAGTGCCAAAAAAGCTTCTCAATCTACCGATCTGATCCGAGGTAAGTGTGAAATAAATGGTAATACCCTGAATGTACTGTATGATACGGGTGCCTCTTATTCTTTCATATCCCATGAATGTGTACAGAGATTACAATTACCTGTGTCTAAATTAGCTTACGATCTCCTTGTATCCACTCCTACTGCTGGTCTTATTAGAACTTACTATGCATGCATGAACTTTCCTCTTCAAATAGGTGCTAGAGAGTTTACTGCCAATTTAGTTTCTCTTCCTTTATCTGGTTTAGAGGTAATTTTAGGCATGAATTGGTTAGTATCTAATTATGTTCTTTTACACTGTCTAGACAAAACTCCTATATTTCTTTCTACATTACCTTCTATTCCTGTGGTTGCTTTTTCTTTTTATTTAGACTTAGTAACACCCAACCCAAACAAAACAGATCATCAGGAATATGTTCTTCTCTCAGCCAGTGAAACTGAAGGTGACTACGAATTAAGTAAGATTCCAGTGGTTAGAGAATATCCAAATGTCTTTCCAGAGGATATTCCCGAATTTCCTCCTGAACGAGAGATTGAATTCTCCATTGAGTTAGTTCCAGGGGCGGGTCCTATTTCAATTGCTCCTTATAGAATGTCCCCTTTAGAGTTGAAGGAATTAAAGTCACAAATTGAAGAATTATTAGGGAAGCACTTCATTAGACCAAGTGCCTCTCCGTGGGGAGCCCCTGTTCTTCTGGTAAAGAAAAAGGATGGGGGTATGAGGCTTTGTGTGGACTATATAGGCAGTTGAATAAGGTAACGATGAAGAACAAATACCCTTTGCCAAGGATTGATGACCTTATGGATCAGTTGAGAGGGGCAACTATATTCTCAAAGATTGATCTTAGATCAGGCTACCACCAAATTCGAGTTCGGGATGAAGATATTCCCAAAACTGCTTTTAGAACTCGATATGGGCATTATGAGTATAGGGTGATGTCTTTTGGACTGACAAATGCTCCAGCAATATTTATGAATTATATGAACCGAATCTTCCGACCATACTTTGATAAATTTGTAGTTGTCTTCATAGATGATATACTTATTTATTCAAGGACGAAGGAAGAACATGCGGAGCATCTTCGGGTTGTGTTACAGATCCTAAGGGAGCGGAAGTTGTATGCTAAGTTGGCAAAATGTGAATTTTGGATGGAAGAGGTTAGATTTTTAGGTCATGTGGTATCACGAGGGGGAATCTCCATAGATCCCAGTAAAGTGGAATCAGTACTCCATTGGGAACGACCTACAACGGTGACAGAGGTTCGGAGTTTCCTAGGGTTAGCTGGATACTATAGGTGTTTTATTATGAGTTTTTCTCAGATAGCCCTACCTTTGACTAAGTTAACCCGAAAGAATGCTCTATTCAAGTGGACACCAGAATGTGAAAATATTTTCCAGGAATTGAAACAAAAGTTGACCACGGCTCCAGTATTAGTATTACCTAATCCTCATGAACCCTTTGAGGTTTATTGTGATGCTTCTAATAAGGGTTTAGGATGTGTATTGATGCAAAATCAAAAAGTGGTCGCCTACGCTTCTCGGCAGTTGAAACCTCATGAAGTCAACTATCCCACCCATGACCTTGAACTTGCAGCTGTGGTTTTTGCTCTAAAGATTTGGCGACATCTCCTTTATGGTGTGCAGTTCAATGTTTTCTCGGACCACAAAAGCTTGAAATATCTCTTTGACCAGAAGGAATTGAACATGAGACAACGAAGATGGATGGAATTCCTCAAGGATTATGATTTTAGTCTGAATTACCATCCAGGCAAGGCAAATGTCGTTGCCGATTCCCTAAGCAGAAAATCCTTAAGTGTAGCATGCTTGAGGATTAAAGAGGCAGAGTTAGTGGAAAGTTTTCAGAAGCTTAGTCTAGATATGTCTGTAACCCCTCAAGGTGTTGTATTAGGCTAGATAAAAGTAACAAGTGAGTTCAAAGGACGAATTTTGGCCGCACAACGTGAAAATCCAGAGTTCCAAGAGATGTTAAGATCACTTCATACAAAGGAGTTGCCAGGATTTACTCAAGATCAACAAGGTATATGGAGATACATGGATAGGGTATGTGTACCTGCAAGTGGCAATCTGAGAAATGAGATCTTAGAGGAAGCTCATAGAGGTGAATTCACTATACACCCAGGGACTAGTAAGATGTATGCGGATCTCAAGAAAATGTTTTGGTGGCCAAGGATGAAGAAAGACATAGAAGATTTTGTCAAGAAGTGCTTAACTTGTCAAAAAGTTAAAATAGAACACCAAAAACGAGCTGGAACCCTGCAACCTTTGGAAATCCCAGAATGGAAGTGGGAAAGTATCTCTATGGACTTTGTAATGGGTTTGCCAAGGACATCGTCAAGTCATGATGCTATATGGGTTATAGTAAATAGATTGACTAAGTCTGCTCATTTCTTACCCATTAAGGCTAATTTTCCTTTGGATAAGTTAGCTTCTTTGTACATCCAAGAGATAGTCAGGCTACACAGTGTTCCTTCTTCTATAGTTTCGATGAGATCCCGATTTACTTCGAGATTTTGGGGAGCTTTTCAAAAGGCCTTTGGAACCAAACTTTGTTTAAGTACTGCCTACCATCCCCAGACTGATGGACAAACAGAACGAACCATACAAACCCTGGAAGACATGTTAAGGGCATGCGTGATTGAGTAAAAAGGAAGTTGGGATAAGTTACTTCCATTGGTTGAATTTGCTTATAATAACAGCCATCATGCTAGCATTGGCATGGCCCCGTATGAAGCACTATATGGAAGAAAATGCCAATCTCCATTATGTTGGTATGACTCAGGGGAGGCAGGATTGCTGGGGCCCGACCTTGTTAACCAAACGACGGAGCAGATCCAAAAGATTAAGAGTAAAATTCGCACTGCGCAAAATCGTCAAAAGAGCTACGCAGACACTCGAAGGAAACCTTTAGAGTTTCAAGAGGGAGAACATGTATTCTTGAAGGTCACACCCACTACTGGAGTAGGTAGAGCCCTTAGAGTTAAAAAGTTGTCACCCAGGTTCATAGGTCCTTTTCAAATTCTCCGATGAATTGGGTCAGCTGCTTACCAAATAGCCTTACCCCCACATTTATCTAACCTTCATAATGTTTTCCATGTGTCTCAACTTCGAATGTATCATCCAGATCCACACCATATTATTGAGCCCGAATCGATACAGTTAAGGGATGACTTGACATTTCAAGCCCCTCCTATTCAGATCGTCGATAGAGAAGTCAGGCAACTTAGAAATAAATCTGTGGAACTTGTAAAAGTGGCTTGGGGTGGACCTGGAAATGAAGAATATACATGGGAACTAGAATCAAGCATGAAGAAAGATTATCCGGAGTTGTTTACAGGCACGAAATTTTGAGGACAAAATTTTTATTAAGGTGCGTGGTAATGTAATACCCTATTCTTTTTAGAAATTAAATGAAACTTTGTTAATGAGAATTTTAAGATGTTGATAGATGTGGAAATGATGAGACTAACTCAAGGAAGCAAAAAAAAAAAATGTGAATAGTGTCTTACAGGCCCCACAGATCCAATGAGCAATAGAAATCCTAGAATTGGGCCCCGGAGATGCCCAAAATTGAGAAATTATAAGATTATGTTTAGAAATAGGTAGGAATAATGATTTTATACCCGAAATTATTTTTCGGGCAATGTTTGATCTCTCGGGTACATTGTTGAGGAACAAGTCCGTTCCTTTGGTGAAAGTAGCATGGGGACGAGACAAGACCGAAGAATTCACGTAAGAACTAGAATTGGAGATGAAGACCAAGTATCCAGAGCTCTTCTAAGGTACAAATTTCAAGGAAAAAATTCTTTTTAAAGAGGGGAGTAATGTAACGCCCCGATTTTTCTGTCTGAGAGGAAAATGACCAAAATGCCCCTAAGGTCATTTTCTGCCCGGAATTCAAGGATGGCCGGCCCAGCAGTCCTCGAAGGGTTAACTCGATGTTTGAAGGGGATTAGATGGCCCTTGAGTGGTTTCGGAGGCAAAAATCTCATTTTTTGCAGTTTCGGGTCAAAATGACCAAAATACCCCTATAGCATTTTTACGCGGGTAAAGGTGCCGTTGAGCCCGAAACTTTCCCCGAAGGTTTAAAATAATGTTTTCATGTGTTTAAAAGTGTATGTTTAAGCCTCGGTGGTCCCGGGCAGTTTTTGTGCAAAATTACGACTTTGCCCCCGGGATAGTACCGTTTGAGCTTAATGACGTAATTAAGCAAACTTAAGCAATATTAGGCTCTAATCAAAGATTAATTAATTTCTATAATTAATTTAGAGTCAAAATAAGTTAATAAAATTGATTAGGACCTAAAATTGCTTAGATTAAACCCAAATCTCTTTTTAAAACTCAAGATTCCTAGTCTTGAAATCTTGAATAGTGTTTTCTCTATCTAATTTCCCTAAATCAAAGAATTGTGTTGGCATTGGATTCCTTGTTAATGGAGTTTGCCTCCATTAATTTAGCAAGACCACCTCCTAAACCTAGTCTTACAACCGTCTAATTAACCATTACCTCACCTAAACACTTTCCTACAAATTCCTAATCTTAAACATAATCTAAAACACACCTAAACACACATCTAAACCACAATTAAATGGAAGAAATCCCTCCCCCACGGTTGATGTATTTCGGCCACATCATCCAAATTCCATCACATGTTTTAAATTTTAAACACTCCTTGAGCCATGCTTTGATCCATACCTTGAACCATACCTCTCCATACCTTGAACCATACTTCACCATGCCTCAAGATCACAACATCTCACCTCATGGAACTCATGGGCTGCCTTGACCATGGCTAAAACCCTTCTGCCCCACTTGCACCTTTCATTTGTTTCATTTCTCTATAAATAGCACACTTGAGTGAACTTGAAACACCTTTAGTTCATTTGCTAAGTTTAGAGCACTCAAAGCATTCATTTTCTCTCAAAGACCAAGAGTTCTTCTTCTTCAAACTTGTTCATCTTCTTCATCCTCTTCAACATCATTTCACTTGGTAGGGATTTTATTTTAAATGTTTGTTTCATTAAAAGTTCTTATTTAGTTATGTACTTTATGGTTCCTCTTGAATCTTTTAGAAACTTCTTTTTTTTCTTCTCATTTTGATTTTGGCCTAAAGCCTTGAGGAACTTGGGAAATGAGAGCTTGATGATGCGGATTACATGATGATATTCATCACTTGAGCAACCTCTAAAGCTTGATCTTGGTTCTTGAGGAAAGATGTTTCTAGTTTCTTTCTTTTTATCTTGAAAACTTAACTTTGATGTTGTTCTAAAATAAGTGTATGAACTCAATGATGAGGACACATGATCTTGGTGTTAATACATTATCAAGATCATGGTCTCTAGAGTTTCAAAGTGGTTCTTTTCTTGTTCATGGCTTCGGCCCCTTTTTCCTTTTTCTTTCTCTAAGATTTTGGCCATCATTGGTGATTCAACATGAAAGCTTGATAATGAGAGTTTCTAGATGATGACCATGTGTTCATCACAATGAGACCTCTAAGCTTGAGTTTTAACAAAAATGCTATTTATGATTTTGCCTCAAGGAATGATATTTTGTTTACTTTAGCTTATTGTGATAAATTCGGGTTAAGGCTTAAGTTCCTTCAAAGTCTTGTAAGAGCTCTAGTAAAGATATAAAAATGAACTTGCATATTTATATTTCTAGCACCTCATATTTATATTTCAAGCTCTTGCATCTCATATTTACCTTCCTATGTTATCACTAAACTCTAAAGATTAAAGAAAAGGACTTGCATTATCAGGTTTAAGTTCAAGCCTTGCATTGCACATTTACATTTCAAGTCATCACTTAAAGAACTTAAAGATTTAAAATGAGAGCTTGTATATCACCTAGTTAATCTCGAAGCCTTTCTATTTAGGCCTTAAAGTCGATTGTTGCTGGGCCTAGAGCACTAAAATAAAGAATTGAACTTGCATATTTACTTTCAAGTTTCGCATATTTACTTTGTGCCTTGCATATTTAATTTCAAGTTCTTGCATTCCATATTTACTTTGAAGCTTTCACTTTACTTTATAATGAAGAATAAAATGGAATGCATAGCACGTTTATATTTTGTCATCACTTAAGGAACCTAGAGCTTAAGGACTTGCCCTCATTATCTCAAGTTAAAGTTAGGTTATGGAGACATCCCCAAGGATATAAATTCGGCCATGTGATGTTGATAAACTCAAAATGAGTTTCATCTAGTTGCAAGAGCCAACAATCTATGTTCAAAAGTTTTCCTATGTTTTTAAGAGTTCTATAAGGTCATGGTCTACAAGATTTGTAAATTAAACCTCTTCTAAGAGTGTTTTAAATTAGTTACTACCCCATGATTGTTCTTAGCCTCTTTTATGAGATAAAATGTTTTGCAAAAGAGTTTTAGAAGTCCTAAAACGATTCGAGGAGAAACTAGCAACCTATGCTTGTTGAAAATGAGATTTTATACAAGATATGTAGATGCATGAATTTGGTTCTGCCATGACATGTTTGCTGTTGTATGATGATGTTTTGACATGTTAGAATGTGTGAAATTTATATGTGCTGAGGTAGGAATCTTTCTATGCATGTTAGGAAAGAACCTAGTCTAACAGAAAAATCGTAAAGTCAAATTTTAGCATAGTTATGACCCATTTATTTTTAGTTTCTGTCCAAACTATTTTAGTGGGATAATAATCAGATTAGGATTGTTTAATCATGAAAAACTTGGTAACATTTGATGTAGGATTGATTTTTAGAGCCTATAGAGAAACTAGCAACTAGAAAACCATAAAAATGCAATTCTAGAACTCTTAGAACATTTAATTTTTTGATTCTGTAAAGCACCCGTATATTGTAGTAAACATCATTTATAAATAGTTCAAAGGCTTAGGACTACCTCATAATTGGTTTATATTTAATTTATAGCGCCCTAGGCGAAGACGGAACCGAGAAAGGGTCTAAAACGTAAGTTCTAGAACCCCGTAATCATAAAGATATAATTTTGCCCTTAGAGTATGATGCTACCCAGTTTTATTAATGAACATAAATGCTAGTAAAAATTATTAGTTGTGGACCTTAAGTGCATAAGAGGTTAATTGAGAACGATAGAATAATTACATCTCAAGTTTAAGGCCTGTAAGGGTCAAAGTATAAGATACCATAAGTTCAAGGATATAATGAGCTTTTATGTTAGATGAGGATGTATGTTTTATTTGAGAATGATCAAGTGAACGTATGAAATTATGATTGAGGATACATGTTCTAATTGTTTATGTGGCATAAAGTAAATTTGGAAGAAATCCAGCGTACTGCTGTTATGCCACCAAATCTCTGACAAATTTGGGGACTTAGAAAGTTTTTTGAAAAAACCTATGAGATTTTATTTAAAAGAGATGAGATACTAAGATGTGTTCTTGGATGGTACCGGTTCGGCCGAGCACCTTCAAGAACTCATGTGACATCGATACCAAGATGTATCCTTGGGTGATACCGGTTCGGCTAAGCACCCCCAAGAAAATGCCCCCTAGCCTGTACTAGAGAGTCGGGATTTATTTATGATACACTTATCGGTAAGGGATAAGTAAGAACTAGTGACGACTAGTTAGGTATGAGCTCATAACCTAGAGATGTGACACATTCTGGGTGACACCGGTTCGGTCGAGCACCCCCAGAACGAATGTCTTTTTAGGGTGGCCCCATGAGAAAGTAAAGTATGATGATTATGTCACAGTTTTCCCACCTGAGGTTTCAATTGCCATTTTATGCCCCTATTATGATGTTACTTGATGTTATGATGAATATTCTTGCATTAAGTAGTGTCATGCATACATTCTTTACTATGTTGCATCCATGACATTAAGAATCTTTCTAAAATGAACGGACCTTGGCTAACTATGTTTTGAAGCTTAAAATGAACTTGATGCATGCTCACTTATTTTATAAACTAAACCCAAGATTCCTGAGGACGTAGATGATGACACCTAGATAGGAGGTTGCCCTACTGAGATTCTAGCAAGATTCTCATTCCCCCTATCTTTTATAACACCCTAATTTTCTTTAGAAATAAAATGAGGTTTTATTAATGATAATTTTAAGATTTTGATAGATGTAGAAATTATGAGAAGGATTTAAGGAAGCAAAAAAAAAAAAACATGAATAGTGTTTTGTGGGCCCCGTAGGCCCGCCGAGACAGCCAAAATCCTAGAATTGGGCCCCGGAGATGTCCAAAATTGAGAAATTATATGATTATGGTTAGAAATAGGTAAAATTAAAGATTTTATATCCAAAAATATTTTTCGGGCAATGTTTGATTACCCGGGTACACTGTTTCATCCGTTCAGTGAAATTTCGGTGTATGATTTCTAACACCGAAAACTAGTTAGATCTCTACAAAACAAATAAACCTATCCTTGTAAATCAAATGAATAGCTAGGATTCAATATTGAATTACAAGATTGAATCACAACCATTCATTTTACTTTATTGGCTTTGTAATTATTTAAACATAATATATTTTATTCATTTCTTTAATACAAGATAAGCTTGATTTTTTGGCTTCTCTAAGAAGCTATTTCTCGGCCATAACTAGAGGAAGACAGCAACTCCATTTCTTCCATGGCTAAGAGCTTCAACTTGCTTTCAACTCCATATATGTTAGCTTAGAGTTACCAAAATCCAAAGTTTCCTTCACAAAAATTATTCTACACCTCAACATCTACACATATAACCGATTAGAATCTCAATCACTCACCAAATCTCAATCTTGATCCCTTGTACCTCACTATTTGTAAAGGGTTTTGGGTGTGTTTTGAGAGCCTTGAAGTGGAGGGCATCATCTTAAAGCATACTAGGGACAAAGACATTACTTGCTTCCAATAGTAGGGTTTTATTTGGTCTTTTCTTGCCAAATTTATATTTCACATCTCTGACCTGTTTTGCTCGAAATTTTTCATTGTGGTGGTTAATGATATATGGTTGTTGATGTATGAATTTTGATGAAGGATTTGGATGAGCTTAGATAACTCATTTTATCAAGAGAAGTTTTAGTTAGAGTGCTGGATTTTCGGTTTGCCTCCAGAGAGCAAAATTTCATGAATTTATAGACATGTTTTCATGATATTCATTGCCTGGAAAAATTATATGTTGGTCTTGACATCTTGAAATATCTACACGAAATTCCTTGAGCATTGGTTTCAAGGAATACTGTCTTAAAAAAATCAGAAACCGAAATAGCTCTCATGCTGTCTGGATTTCTGAAACTGAAGCAGGGAAATTGTATGATTTTATTATCATAGTAAATGAGTGATTTCTCTGTTGAAATTTTTATAGGGAGTTACCAACATCTTGAAGTGTAACTGTAATTTTTATCTTGGGTTGATTCCATCATATGATAAATTTAAAAATTATGAGAACCTTGTCCTAGGCTGTGAAAAGGTGTACTGTGACCACTACATTTGTAGAATTTAGTGACATGGTTATAGAACTCTGATTATTATGAAAATTTTATAGGATCTTTTAGACATATGAAGGTGTCATAGGGAATTTTTGTGACTCTTGAATTGGCTGTTTGATGGGGAAATTAATTTTTAATTCTAGAGTGATAAATCTGTTGATGCTGAAAATGGTAAGAATGTCTTGAACTAATGATAGAATGGCTTTAGATGCAAGTATATATCATGTTAATGCATGCTAATTGTTTGAAAGAAATGTTGATGAGATGTGGATGAGACTCCAACATAATTGTATGCCTACCTGTGATCTAAGCAGGCCTTTGAAAAGAGAAGTACACTATGTGATCATTGTGAGGATAAAGGAAAACAAAAGAAAAATAACATGACTTTTAGTTGTGCAATTTTTAACATATAGGGAAAATAGAAACAAGGCTTGTGTGGTTAATAGGGGAAGGAAAAAGTAAGAGCTTCCCTCGAAAATTGATGAGTTGGTAGATGTATCGACATATAGGAATGAGCTCATGTCCTAGTAATCAATAGTTCTTGTGGAGTGACTCCACTACAGATACCACTTGATATGAGATTAAGTCTTCCCTATGTTAATGAAAAGAGATAATTGCACTAAATTGAATTCCACGAGTTGCAAGAGAAAGACACTTGTTTACTACCCCTTTTGCATCCGACTTTATATGATTTATGCACATTGGTATTTATGCATATAATTTAGCATGATGAATTCAATATGAATGAATTTATTGGTTATATTATGTTCACATTTGAGGGAGTACCCTACTGAGAATTTTATAATATTTTCATCCTTACGCTGCATGTATTTATGTTGTATTCAGATTCTAAGGATGCCGTCTCTTCCTTGACTCGCCCTAGTGGCAGTGGCATTATGACCTAGCCTTAGACTCCTTATATGTTATAGCATACTCCCGGATCAGAGTGTACGTGTTCTTTAGCCATTCATTTAGTACTTCTGTTTTCTCTGCTCAGTTCGACCTAGGTTTCCCTTATGCTGAGGTGCCTCTTGAAATGGCACACCCTGATATATTTGTAGCTCCACCTGCACCATCTATGTCCCCTCCTAGAGATGATCCTTCATCCTCTTCCTCTGACTCCAATCCACCAATTGATCCTGATGCCCCAGCTGGGGGCAATGCCATTGCACCAATGGCAAATGGTTTTATTTAGGAGACCATGGGACAACTCAGGGACTGTTTGGTGCATGTATAGTGGCAGTTAGGAATAGGATCCCCCAGACCGTAGTTCGACCTTATTGGATGTTGATAAGATTCATTTTCTGTTTGTATAAAATTTTGCTGGATCTCAACTTTGAGTAGGTTAGACTAGCTGGTAGGGATGTTCTTTTGTGGACTGCGTCCCTGTTGTTTAGGAAATGACTAGTTTGTTTTACAGTGTTGCCTATTGTAAACTTAACAACAATGTCCATATATGTATATATTGGCTTTGCAACATATACATCTACATTATTTTATTTCAATTATTTTCGACTAGTATAGATTGTGAATGTAAGTAATACTTTTCTAATTACTGTATTGATACTCGAGTAAAATATGGTAATTAGGAGGGTGTTACAGGCTACCGAAAAGAAGATGCATCTTGTTAGTATAGGTAGTACAAATCAATTCATATAAGCCCTCCTCAACTGTATAGTCTCATACCTATATAGTTCAGGATCCCTCTCATTCAGGTATGTAATCGGTTCATTCATGTACCCCTCCGCTTTCGAAGTCTGCTAGGAGCTGCTCTGTGAACACCCGATTTTGTCCGACCTTAAAACAAAAAAATCAAAATTGACATATTTTTAGAATTTAGCCTATTTGTAGACTCATAATAGTCAATTCAATTTAGATCATGTTTTTAGATTTTTTTTTAATTATTATTATTGTTATTTTAGGTTTTGACCTATGTGAATAAAAAAAAAAACAGAGATCCAAGTGTTTTAGTCCATTTCTAATTATCAAAAAAAAAATCATTCAGCCTATTTACAAAAAAAAAAAGAAATGTATTAGCCCATGGTTTTTGTTTTTTTAAAAAAAAGAAAAAGAATCAGTCCATTTTATTTTATTTTTTTATCATTATTATTATTATTATTATTATTTATTTTATTTATTAATTTTTTTATTATTGTTCTTTTTTTTTTCTTTTCCTTTCATTTCCCTTTTAGCCTAGCCCATGTCTTTTGCTAATTTATTTAAAAAATAAAAAAAATGAAAAGAAAGAAAAGCTAGAAAAGCAAATCGTAGCGCACCAAGCTGAAGATAACAAAAAAAAGAGCAAAAGTTGAGGCACCATGCCTATCATCACCATCAAGAACTGTAATAATGCCTCGGCCATAACTCATAGTGCCTTCAACCATTCCAGGAGAAATCATTACATGAGCGTATGATAGGGTTTACAATGTTTATAAATAAGATCAAAATTCATGATAAGAGAGAACAGACAGAGGAAAATTGCGGCAATATTAGAGATCAAATACTTCCCAAACAAAGAGCAATCAAAAAATAGAGAGATCACATTCTTTCTCAAAAAAAACAAAGGCAAAACAATCCAAGAACTGCAAATAAAAAATCGGGCAGCATATCAACTGAAATTGGAGCATAGCCAACTCATATACCAAGGAGGAACCAATAATTCAATCCAAATTCAGCAACAAGAAGGGAAGAATCAAGTAATAATAGCAACAATATTATCATTACCAAAAAATTTTAAAGAAAAAAAAGGAGCAAAAGAGAGACGGAGAGGCCGTGGCCTCTCCTCATTGCCGCGGCCTCCTCATGTTATCTGCCTCAGCCACCATCTTCCTCCTCATGGTATCCATCATCACCTCTAGACCCCTCCATCATCTTAATCCCCATCTCAACTCTTTCCCTTCCCTCAACACCACCACTCCTCCTCCTCCTCCATCCTCATCCGCTGGCTCCTCTTTTCTCCCCCTCGCCACCGTGGGGAAGCCAATGCCTCCGCAAAGCCATCGCCGTGCCCCAGATCATGGCTGAGCCTCCCTCGGCCCTCCAAATCCGCTACCACTATGGCTAAAGAGTGCCCCTCACAGCCGCCATCGCCGATTCACCCTCCTCCACTGAAGACCGGAAAACCACCGCGTGCGCCTCCAACAGCAAGCACCCAAGATTCCATCTTCCCTAAACCCAGCATTCCCCTTGGACCGGCCTCTTCTCTATTATCTGCTGCCTTGTGAGGTCGCACCGCCGGCTCCACCGCATGCCCCGTTCCCTATCTCGGTTTTCTTTTCCTCCACCACACCGCCTCCATCATCACCTGTGGCCTCCCCCTCTCAATCGCGAGCTTTTCGAGCCTCCACCACCCACTCGCCCTGAGCCTGAACCGCCGCACAAAAGGCCGGGCGCACGAGGCCGAAATCAGCCTCCCTGGCTGTGGTGCCCTTCCCCTCCGTTCTCTCCCTCTCTTGGCATCTCCAACCATCTCTCTCTCTCATCTCTTTCATTTTCTCAATTTCTCTCTCTTAATCTCCCCTTTCCTCATCTCTGTCTGCGTGAAGATATGTTATTTTCTTTGTATGAGTGTGTGTAAAAAAAAAAAAGAAAAGAAAGCTGTGTAATGCGTGTGTGCACATGATCCGCATGGGTTTATTTGAGTGGAAAATGAGTGAGTGGTGTTTTAGGTGACAGATGAAGGTTCCCCTTTACATCAATATTCAAATAATCTCATCCTGTGTTTTTTTTTGGGTTCTTTCTTTTTAATCCTTGGATTCCTTTGTTTATTCTATTTATTTATTTATCTGAATTTTATTTCTCTGTTAGTTGAAAATCTTGTTTAAATTTTCTTTTTTTGTTTTCTTATTTATCTGTTTTGTTCCATTAATCTTTTTTTTTTCATTCATTTGTAAATTTAATATCAAAAGCTTTAAAACAAAAATTGATAAATAGAGGACAGCAGCTATGACTTGGTTTTGCTTCTAGTTTAAATTATTTTATTTATCTATTTATTATTGTTATTATTTTTTTTACTTAAATGCATAATTCATCTTTGCATTGATTTTGTTAGTTTATGATTGAAATTATTTGTTTTGAAAAATATTAAAAAAAATTTTTTTGTTCAAATAAAAAGAATCTTTTCATTTCTATTTTAATCCGCACAATGATGATCAATGATGATAATTGAGTAACAAATGTTATCTTTATTGTTATTGAATCATAAAGGTTTATTGAGTAGCTAAATGCTAACTTAAATCCTGTGCGAGAGCGGATTTTATTTTCTAAAGGAATTATTTCTTCACAAGAATCTTTTTAATCCGTGCAATGATCAATAATGGTGATTGAGTAGCATATGTTACCTTTATTGTTATTTAAATCATAGGAGTTCATTGAGTAACCTAGTGCTAACTTGGATTCCATGCGATGACGGATTTTATGTGTCTTGTTACAAATTCTTTTATTTATAATTAAAATCCTTCAACACAGAATCATTTTCTACAGAACTATGTGACTTTGAGTTTCCCATTTCACCAGGGGATACGTAGGAGCAGGTGATCCCTGTCAAGCCAAAATTAATTTTTCTTAATTTGTTTGTTTAAATTTGTAAATATGTTTTGTCTCTTTTCTTGTTTTCTTTTTTTTAAGGGGTTATTAATTAATTTGCATAATTTTCTACGGTACCGTCTAAGGACGGGTGTACTAGGGGTGCGTAGGATTAAATTCCTACCCTTCCCTATGCATAACCAACTCCCGAACTCAAAACTGGTTTCAAAGATCATTTTTTTTAAATAAATAGGTTTTTCCAATGTTTTCCCAGTTTTAATAAACTTGGTGGCGACTTTATAAATTTCAAAATTAAAATTCTTTTTTCACCGTCCCCATCGCGATCCCGGTTGCGACAGATGGCGACTCCACTGGGGACTTTCCAAGAAAGTCAAGCCTGTTTTAGTTAGTTGTGCAAATTGAATATAACCTTTTGATTTTGGTTTTTCCTTTGCTTATTTCTTTTTTGTTTTTCTTTACTGTTTATTTCTTTACAAAGTGTAGTATTTCATGTGTTTATTTATAGTGATGGGATTATTTGTTAAAACCTTAAGATAGATGACCAATATTGTTCTGTATATATTCGTTGTTTGTATTTTTGTTTTGCAGGAGTGTATGTAGTGTTAGGATTGAAAGGTTTGTATGCTCCCTGCACACACTTCACAATCACTTATCTCACACACTTTTTTGGGCTCTATACCCGAGCCTGTGCGAACCAAAGGATACGGGGTTTCTTGACATTGTCATGAGGGGCTTCATGCTCACTTAATAGTTGTTGGGACACCACTCAGATTGTTACTGGCTTTATGGGTCAATCATATTGAGAGGGTTTATCCCTACTTGTGGTTAATTCGAAAGTCGGATCCTTGTCTATGGATAAGGGCAATCTGGGGACCATGACTATTAGAAGTCTAGATCCACCATGAATGTGTGCACGCATAGTTGAACTTAGCAAACACCCAAATTAGAGTTTTGGCCTTAGAACTCCCCATTTATTAAGTTCAACCCTGTTAGGACAATAGGAGCATGCTTCTTTCATCCTTTCACTTTGCACTTCCTTATGCTTTACTTTAAACTAGTTAATCTTGCATCAAAACATTGTCACATTGCATTTAGGATTAGCCATTACTTCCTCTCCAACTTGGTCATGCTTTGTATTTTTTAGGTGTTTAGGCATCCATGATGTAGATACGCATTCCATTAATTACCACACGCATTCATTTTATCATACCTTATTCTTTTCATAATTTACTCTTTCATGAAAATTGGTAGGCTTGTGCATTATAATTTTGTTAGGAAAGCATCTCATATTCTCAATAGGATCATGTCCCTTTTCTTTCATGTATTTTCTTTCTATCTTTTTAATTTTGCTCATTTATCTTTTTCTTTCCATAGTGGTCTTTTGATTGTCAATAAGGCAAAAGTCATCATCAGTTCAAAGCAAATGGAAGCATTACAAATGAACACTAGCAATGCACATGATTGGAAAAGAAATATCAGAGTTACAGTGACTAATAATGAGCTAGAGCAAGTAAAGAAAATAGTTCAGTTGATGCCTCGTGAAGTCCGGTCATCTTTCAAGAATACATATGGGCGTATATTGGACCTGTTACTTATCCCATAGAAGCACCAGCATTGAGCGCTCTCTCACAGTCTTGGAATCCTTCTCTTTGCTATTTTGAATTACCTGATTTTGATACGATACCAACTATAAAAGAATACATGGTTATGATAAGGCTACTAGTTCGAGAAAGATTTGGTGTGTATCTCTATCAGGGGCATTACGTCAGAAAAGAAAAGATTGCCAAAATAATTGGAGTTGAAGCAAATCAGATGGAAATGGAAGTAAGGGGATCCACTCAGGGAATCAAGAGGGGTTTTCTTGAAGCCCATCTGTAGATGTTGGCCTAACAAGGAAATTGGGACTTCTTCAATCGAACATTGGCACTAACTATTTACGGATTGGTCCTATTCCTATTCCTATTCACACCGGATATGGAACCCCGACGAGATATGGAAGTGCGTGAAGTACGAGGCCGGGTTAAAGCCGGAATTGAACTACGCCGTGGCACATATGGAGATCAGGGGCTTCCCCACCCTGGTCAACAAATGCCGCATTCTGGAGGAAGGACAAGGAAAGCTCCAGGCTGCAAGGGCGGAACGTGCCAAGGGGCTAGGACCTCAAGCCCCGAAGTTCAAACCACAGCACCAAAACCAATCACGAAACCATTACAACCTCTACCACACTAACCAGTTCAAGCCACAACAAAACCAACAAAGACCACCCTTCCACCAACTGTAACGCCCCGATTTTCTGTCTGAGTGGAAAATGACCGAAATGCCCCTGAGGTCATTTTCGGCCCGGAATTCGAGGATGGCCGACCCGGCAGTCCTCGAAGGGCCAACTCAATGTTTGAAGGGGATTTAATGACTCTTGAGTGGTTCCGGAGGCGAAAGTCTCATTTTCTGCAGTTTCAGGTCAAAATGACCAAAATACCCCAATAGCGTTTTACACGGGTAAAGGTGCCATTTGAGCCCGAAACTTTCCCCAGAGGTTTAAAACCATGTTTTTACATGTTTCAAAACATCTATTTGAGTCCCGGTGGTCTCGGGCAGTTTTAGTGCAAAATTACGATTTTGCCCCTAGAATAGTATTTTTGAGCTTAATGATGTAATTAAGCAAACCTAAGCAATATTAGGCTCTAATCAAAGATTAATTAATTTCTATAATTAATCTAGAGTCAAAATAAATTATTAAAATTAATTAGAATCTAAGATTGCTTAGATTAGATTTAAATCTCCTTTCTAAAACTCAAGATTTCACTCTTGGAATCTTGAATAGTGTTTTCTCTCTCCAATTCCTTAAATCAAGGAATTGTGTCTAGAATTGTTTATACACTAAAATGAGTTTATAACTCACTAATGATGCAAGAACACTCCTTAATTATGTCTTGACAACCTTGATTACCCATTTTCTCACCTAAACACTTTCTTACAAATACCTAATCTTAATCCTAATCAAAGATACACCTAAACACAACTCTAAACTTCAATTAAAATGCAAGAAAACCCTCCTCATGGCTGATGCAATTTTGGCCCCCTCTCTCTCTCATTTACAATACATGTGGAATTATTTCTCACTCAAAGAACCATGCTTGAAGCCATACCTTGAACCATACCTCACCATGCCTCAAGACCACATTATCTCACCTCATGGAACTCATGCGCTGCCCATGAGGCTGGTGGCCAAAATTTCCTTCTTCATTTGCACCTTGCATTTGTTTCATTTCTCTATAAATAGCTTGCTTGGGTGAACTTGCATCATTTTGGGTTCATTTGCTAAGTGTAAGTTCTCAAAGAGCACTTCAAAGTTTCCTTTTTCTCTCAAGTTCAAGTCTTCAAGTTCTTCATCCTCTTCTCTCATTCCAACCTCCTAATTACTAGGTAGGGATTTTCTTTCAAGAGTTAATTCATTTAAAGTTCTTACTTTCTCTATGTGTTCTTAGTTTCTCTTGAATCCTTTCTAGAACTTCTATTCTTTTCTTCTCCTCTTTGTTTTTCGGCCATGAGGCTTGTGAATCAAAGAAATGAGAGCTTGATGATGAGAGTTTCATGATGATGTTCATCACTTGAACAATCTCTAAAGCTTGATCTTTGATCTTGAGTTAAAGGTATTTTTAGTTTTCTTCTTAAGTCTTTGAAACCTTTCACTTTGATGATGTTTTAAAATGGTTAACATAAACTCAATGATGAGAGCTCATGATGTTGGTGTTAATGCATCATCAAGATCATGATCTCTAGAGTTCCAAATGTTTCTTTTCTTCTCCAACAATTTCGGTTCTCCTTCCTTTTCTTTCTTTATGATTTTCGGCCATGTTGGCCAAGGGAACTCACAATGGCTTGATGATGAGAGCTTCTAGATGATGACTATGTGTTCATCATAATGAGGCCTCTAGAGCTTGAGTTTTAATAAAAATGTTATTTATGTTTACATTCCAAGAAAAGAAACTTTGTGTTTAAAGAACCCTTGAGGTTCACTCTTGTTTTACTTAATCTTGACATGATGAGTTTGGGTTGAGGTTTAAGTTCCTTTAAAGTCTTGTATGAGCTCTAATAAGAAATAAAATGAACTAGCATTCATATTTAAATTTAAGCTTATGCATTGCATGTTTAATTTGAGCTTTGCATTCATATTTAATTTCCAAGCCATCATTTAAAGTTAAAGGCTAAAGAATGGAGTGCATCTCATATTTACATTCTTGTCTAGCATATTTACCTTTCATCACTAAAGAACGTAAAGATTTAAAATAAGGTTTGCACTATCACCTAACTAAATCTCAAAGCCTTTCTATTTCGGCCTTAAAGTCGATTGTTGCTGGGTCTAGAGCACTAAAATAAAGAAATGAACTTGCATATTTATATTTCAAGCCTTGCATATTTATATTTCAACCCTTGCATATTTATATTCCAAGTCTTGCATATTTATTTTAAGCTTTGCATTTTTATATTCAAGTCTAGCATGTTTACTTTAAGCTCTCACTTTAATTTGTAATGGAGAATAAAAATGAAGTGCATAGCATGTTTAAATTATGTCATCACTTAAAAGAACTTAGAGCTCAAAGACTTGCCCATTTTATCTCAAGTTAAAGTTTAATGAGGGAGCATTCTTTGAATGCATGATTTCGGCCATGAAGTGATGATGGACTTGGAATGAGTTTCATCTAGCTTCAAGGACCAATAAGTCAAGTTTTAAGAATCCTTTTAAGTCTCATGAATATGTTTAAGTTAAGACCAACAAGGTTCTATGAATTCAACACTCTTTTAAGGAGGGAATAAGTGGTCACTAACCTAAGGATGTGTTTAGTCTCTTTGACATGATAAAATGGTTTGCAAAAAGAGTTTTAGAAGTCTTGAAAATGATTCCAAGAGAAACTAGTAACTTATGTGTTTTAAAAATATCAAGTTATATATCTTTTTGGGATTTAATGTTTCGATTCTGCCATAATGTGTTTGCTGCCATGTGATGATGTTTGATGTGTTTGAATGAGTAAAAATATGTATGATGAAGTAGGAACATTTCTATGCAAGTTAGGGAAGAAACTAGCTTTCTAGGAAAAACCGTAAGGTCAAGATTTAGCATATTTGTAACATCCCCTGCTGCTTTATGGATTGACGACTGTCCCCACAAACCAACACGGGTCTTTTTAGCGTGCTTTGTCCTCACTCACACGCTTCCTAGGAAAACTTCCTAGGAGGTCACCCATCCCAAAATTGCTCCAAGTCAAGCACGCTTAACTGTGGAGTTCTTTCAATTTGGGCTACCGAAAAGAAGATGCATCTTGTTGGTATAGGTAGTACAAATCAATTTATATAAGCCATCCTCAACTGTATAGTCCCATACCTATATAGTCTTAGGATCCCTCTCATTCGGGTGTGTAATCGGTTCATTCATGTACCCCTCCGCTTTCGAAGTCTGCCAAGAGCTGCTCCTTGTTCGTGCCTCCTTGCACCGACGATCACTCCCCAACTTTGCAATCCTCGGGCGTTACATGCCCACCAGCTTCCGCTTGGTTCATCCCCGAACCACACCGTACTGGGAGAGGTGCAGGCTCTGATACCATTTGTAACATCCCCTGCTGCTTTATGGATTGACGACTGTCCCCACAAACCAACACAAGTCTTTTCAGCGTGCTTTGTAATTGGTTTTGAGTGCCTATTTGGGCACTCCCAAATCTTGTGTCCTGGCTTTTCACAGCCATAGCACACATTTCGCCCAGCCAAGCAAGCCCTATTTCCATGATCTCTTCCACATTTTGGGCATGAACTTGATTGCTGTTGCTGTTTATCCTTGTGTGGACTTGGTTGAAACCGCTTCTTCAAGGGCGGGTCATCCTCATAGTCTTGGTCTTCGAGGGACAATCTTTTGTTCGAAGTGTTCTTAGCAGATTGAACAATTGCTAACTTCTTGTTGGAGTCCTCGGCACGGCGGCATTTGTTTACCAAGGTTGCATAATCCCGAATCTCTAAGAGACCCACAGCAGCTTCAATGTCCTCACATAATCCTCCTTCATATTTCATGCACTTCCAAGCTTCATCTGGATTATGTTGATAAATAGTAGAAAACTTGCAAAGCTCCTCGAACTTGGCTGTGTACTCTGCTACACTCATAGACCCTTGCTTGAGTGCCATAAACTCCAGCTCTTTTGCATTTCTTACCAAAATAGGGAAATACTTGTGGTAGAAAGCTTCCTTGAAGACATCCCAGGTGACTTCAGTTTGAGAAGCTTCGAATAATCCCTTGGTGCCGACCCACCAAAATTCAGCATCTGCTTCTAGCATGTAAGTAGCAAAAGCCACTTTCTGGATTTCAGTGCAAGGAAGAACGGAGAAAACCTTCTCCATAGCCTTGATCCATTCTTCTGCTTTATTCGGATCGAAAGCTCCTCGGAATGGTTAAGGGTTTGCCTTTCTAAACTCAGCAAATTTTTGGTATTCTATGTCCACTTTTGCTCCTCCAAGATTCCCAATTGGATTTCCTTCGGCATGTCGGTCCAACCTTTCCATCATCCTGTTGGCTACTACAGCTTGTTCTCTCATGGCAGCCGCCATCTCACGAAAAGTGTCCATCATACCCACTTCGTTTCCAGCACTGTTCCTAGTACGCCGATTAGAAGTCATCGGTTCCTGTCACACCAAACAAGAATTATTGAGTTGATCAGACTCAATACCAAGCTAAGTGTGGCAACAACCCACAACATTCTCAACCAGCAGTCATACACATATATAGAGTTATAATGCATGACATTTACTAAGGAAGCATAGCTAGTTCATTCCTCAAGGTCCTACAAGGATGAACTGCTCTAATACCATAATGTAACATCCTCCCAAGTATAGCATCATCCTTAAGTCATGACATCATACTCGGGAGTTGTTACTTATAAATTAGCGAACCTTTCTTAAATATCTATAGCCATTTGGATTGATTCGCGAGATAACATGGTCATAATACTGAAATATATAGCAATAAAACCAAAATATTTATTTAATACAAAGTTCAGTACATTAAGAAAGCTCTTTGGTGAGCCTTGACACACCTTGTCATCTAACCTATTTACATACATATCCATTCCACTAAATATAACATAACAAAAGTATTAACTACTACCCTATTGTACTTTCGAGTTCTATTGCATAGCAGTTTCTCGATTTTCTGCGTCAACCTGGAGACGACACGAGAACACAGAAACATAGGGGTGAGAATTATACAATTCTCAGTAGGGTGACTCCCCTGAACACAATTATAATGTCATCATCATCGCCCCAGCCACTTCGGTTTATTAAGAAAAAGTGGTCATGCATTATATAATAACGGTTTATTTTTAAAGTTCCAAATCGTACTTCCGAAGTGGGTTACTTTTAATAATCAATCACTTAATATACATATACCATACTACTCAACATCATATACTACTAAACTTTCCACTTAAATATATTGGTTTCAATATCAATGCTAAACTTCTTCACTCAGCATATAAGACAAAAGATTTCTTAGAATATTTACTTCTTAAACTTGCCTTGGCCCTTGACTAATCTTATCACATCTGGACGTTACGTACCGCCGTCCCCAATGTGGCAATAATGGGTAATAGACTGTTTTTCAGGACTGAGCTCATTCCTATACATGATCATTGGATTTGTTTTCTCCAATTCTCACACAGACCTATTCCTAGCCAGGTTTACTTTCCTTGACTCAATTCAAGGGTAGTCAGGTTTACTTTCTCTGACAGACCGGATTTACTTTCTCCAGCCCAAGGATTATAAATCTTATGCTCTTCTTGGTAGTTAGGTTTACTTTCCCTAACAAACTGGATTTACTTTCTCCAGTCCAAGAAACATAATCTTATGCTTTTCTTTCACATATAAACAATTGTAATAATCATTCATATCTATATGTACCTAACCTCATCAATAAGTTCACATGCTCAATTACTCGTACTCATATTCAGGTACTCATGTCATACTAGTACAAAATGTCATCATTTCATCAATTCAAAGCATCAAGTTATTTTCAGCACAATGGCAGATTTCACACTCAAGTAGCACAATTTATTTCTCATACCAAATGATCAATTAAAATGCTATAAAAATTCTCAATGATACCTCAATGTGTCACCAAGGTTCTGTAAAAATTTCAGGGTAATTAGAGTTCTCTAACTATATTAACAAAATTCTAAAAGTTTAGTGGTCAGAAACCATCCAACCTCAGCTCAAGAACCAAAATTCATAATTTTTAACCCTATCAATTGAACCCAGAAAATTATAAATAAAAATCCTGGTAAAACCTCAATATGTCTCTAATACTCTGTAAAAATTTCAAGTGACAATTCCATCATTTGATATGGTAACAAAATTAGCAAAATTTATAGCTTTTGTTTCAACACTTTAGGCAGCATATGCTTAATTTCGGTTATTGATTTTTCTAAGGCAGTTTGACTCAAAATGAAAACCCGAGAAAATTCATGGGACTAGCTCAAGATGTTATCTCCAACATTTAATTTTTTTAAGCTCATGAAAATGTCCACAACAAGCCCAGAAAATTCGTGATCACACACTGCCTGTCAGAAAACCGAAAATCCAGCAAGTATCACTCAACATCTTTTGACAAAATGATCTTTCTAACCTCATCCAAACACTTCAGCAAAATTCATACATCAATAACAACATAATATCAACCAAATTAACCAGAAATTTTGGATTGAAACCAGTAATAATTGCTCAGAAAAATTTTGAAAGAAAAAGGCTAAAGAAAACCCTACTTTTGGTGTCTTTTGGATCCTTGGCTCCAAGGTGCTCCAAGATTGATTCCTTCCACTTCAAACCTCAAACCCACACCAAACCCTTCCTTAGGCAGAGGAGTATGAGATATCAAAGTGAGAAATTGAAATTTCAATCGGTTAGAATGGTAGATATTGATGTGTAGAACAAGTTTAGTGAAGGAAGTTTAGTGTTTTATCAACTCTAGGCTAGTGTTTTTGGTATTTGAAGTGAAGTTTGAGCTCTTGGACATGGAGGAACCTGGTTTCCTTCTCCTTACAGCATGATGCACGAAATTTTGAGCTTCTTGAAGAAGCTTGGCTTGTGGTTATCTTGTTATATATAAAAGAATAAGTATTATATTGTATAATTGAATGATCTTTGACCAAGAAAATAAGATTAATGGCTAGGATATGATCTTGTAATTCAAGATTAAATCCTAGCCTTACACTTGGCTCCAAAGGATAAACATTATCCTTTTACAAAGATAAAACTATCTTTCGGTGTTAGAAATCGCACATCGAAATTTTACCGAACGGGTAAAACAGTGTACCCAGGAAATCAAACATTGCCCGAAAAATAATTTCCGGTATAAAATCTTTATTTCTACCTATTTCTAACCATAATCGTATAATTTCTCAATTTCGGGCATCTCCGGGTCCCAATTCTAGGGTTTCGGCTGTCCTGCAGGCCCGCAAAATACTATTCACATTTTTTTTTTTTTACAAATACGTTGGATCGTCCTCATTATTGTTCAAACTATCAAATTTTTGAAATTATGATTGATAAAACTCAAATTAATTTTTAGACAATTTTTAGGGTGTTACATTACCACCCACCTTAAAAAGAATTTTGTCCTCAAAATTCATTGAAAACAATTTCAAAAGACAAATTCATGAATCAAACAAGGAATTCACACATATTTCAAATAATTCAATCAAATCCTAAACATTTCTACCAATATCATGTAACGCCCGGGGATTACGAAGTCGGGGAGTGATCGCCGGTGCAACGAGGCACGGACAAGGAGCGGCTCCTGGCAGACTTCGAAAGCGGAGGGGTACATGAATGAACTGATTACACACCCGAATGAGAGGGATCCTAAGACTGTATAGGTATGGGACTATACAGTTGAGGATGGCTTATATGAATTGATTTGTACTACCTATACCAACAAGATGCATCTTCTTTTCGGTAGCCCAAACTGAAATAACTCCACAGTTAAGCGTGCTTGACTTGGAGCAATTTTGGGATGGGTGACCTCCTAGGAAGTTTTCCTAGGAAGCGTGTGAGTGAGGACAAAGCACGCTGAAAAGACCCGTGTTGGTTTTTGGGGACAGTCGTCAATCCATAAAGCAGCAGAGGATGTTACAATAGTTGTATCCTATTTAGTTATGGACACTGCCCAAACTGTTTTAATGGGAAGATAATCAGATTAGGATTGATTAATCATGAAAAATTTGGTTACATTTGAAGTAGGAATGAATTTTCGGCACCAATAGAGAAACTAGTAACTAGACAACCGTAAAACTGCAATTCTAGAACTCTTAGAACATTTAATTCTTAGGATCTGTCCAGCAACTTTATAATGTAGATAACATGTTTTATAATTAGTTCCTTGATATAGGAATGACTCATAATTGGTTTAGGTTTAACTTATAGCGCCTTAGGCGAAGACAGAACCAAGAAAGGGTCTAAAACACAAGTTCTAGAACCCTGTAATCATAAGTTTATAACGCTGCCCCTAAGGAATGATGTTGTTCAGATTTAATAGAGACCATAAATAAATAATAAGATTGGTTAAGAGAGAACCCTTAGGTGTATAAAAGTTTGATAGGAAATGAAAGGTTGACTACATCACAAATTTAAGGCCCGCAAGGGTCAAAGCATAAGATACCATAGGACCAAGAGCATAATGAATTTTCAAGGTGGCTTGTGGACGTATGAGAATAATTATGATTTGATGTCTTATGATGATGTGGAATGGTTATGCATGTCCTACAAGTTTTGTGGCATAAAGCAAAGTTTGAAGGAAATTCGGTGAATGCCATTATGTTGCCGAATTTCCCATCAAACTTGAGAATTTGAGAAAAGTTTGTGAAAACTCCTGGGTGACACCAGTTCGGCCGGGCACCCCCAGAATAGATGTGACATAATACTGAGACGCATTCCTCCCACTACGGCGGGGAGGAAACAAATCCGTGGAGGTATTGACGTTGAGCTTGCCAAAGCGGACAATTCACTGTGTACTAGATACCAGTAGAGCGTTTCAAAAAAGGAAATGATCCTAAGATAGGTGATCCAAGAAAGTTATGTATACCCCCTCAATTAGCCCATATTAAATCTAGTGATGACTAGTTAGGATTGAGCTCATTCCTAGGCGATAGGTGAGATGTAGTTTGGTAACCAGATTATCGCCGGGCCGGTGAATCGGTTGGACTTTTGGTGGATATGTTAAGAAGGTGGTCTTTAAGAAAAAGAACTTAAGAGTTCTACTTATGAGAAAGATGTCACATGAAAAGTACTAAGCCTTTTTATGCCGCGTATATGATTTATGTTTCTTTATGATGTGCCCAAGTATTACAATTTTCGTGTTAATGTGCATATGGTATTGTCATGCATTCATCAAATATCTGTTGCATTCATGTCATTAAGACACATACTAAAAGACACTCACTTCGGATAAATAGATTTGTAAAGTGTAACACCCCGATTTTTCTGTCCGAGGGAAATGACCAAAATGCCCCTGAGGTCATTTCCTGACCCGAACTCGAGGGTAACCAACTCGGTCATCCTCGAAGGGTCAACTCAATGTTTGAAGGGGATTGAATGGCCTTTGAATGCTTTCGGAAGCGAAAATTTCGGTTTCATGATTTGGTCAAAATGACCAAAATACCCCTATAGCGTTTTTACGCGGGTAAAGGTGCCGTTTGAGCCCGGAACTTTCCCCAGAGGTTTAAAAACATGATTTCATGTGTCTAGAGGTCTCTGTTCAAGTCCCGGTGGTCCCGGGCAGTTTTAGTGCAAAATTACGATTTTGCCCCTAGAATAGTGTTTTTGAGCTTAATGACGTAATTAAGCAAACCTAAGCAATATTAGGCTCTAAACGAAGATTAATTTATTTCCCTAATTAATCTAGAGTCAAAATAATTTATTAAAGTTAATTAGAACCTAAAATTGCTTAGATTAAACTCAAATCCCTTTTTAGAACTCAAGATTCCTAGTCTTGGAATCTTGAATAGTGTTTTCTCTCTCCAATTCCTTAAATCAAGGAAATGTGTCTAGAGTTGTTTAGACTCTAAATTGAGGATTTAACTCTCTAATGGTGCAAGACCACTCCTTAATTATGTCTAGACCACCTTAATTACCCATTTCCCTTACCTAAACACTTTCTTACAAATTCCTAATCTTAAGCATAATCAAAGATACACCTAAACACAACTCTAAACCACAATTAAAATGCAAACTAATCCTCCCCATGCATGATGAAATTTCGGCCAGCACCTTTCCCCTTTGACCACATATTAAATTGTTTCTCACTCAAAGAGCCATGCTTGAGCCATACCTTGAGCCATACCTTGAGCCATACTTCACCATGCTTTGAACCATACCTCACCATACCTCAAGAACACATTATCTCACCTCATGGAACTCATGGAAAGCCTCCAATCTGCACCTCATGGCCGAAACCTCCTCCTCCATGAGCTCCCTCCATTTGTTTCAATTCTCTATAAATAGAATGCCTTGAGGAGCTTGCACCACTTTTAGATCATTTGCCAAGTTTAGGAAACACTCAAAGCTTTTCTTTTTCTCTCAAAGTCTTTGTGTTCTTCAAGTTCTTGGAGTTCTTCAAGTTCTTCATCTTCTTCATCTTCTTCTTCCATCTTCAAGTTCATCACACCAAGTAGGGATTTTCTTTCATATATTCTTTCTTTAAAGTTCTTGTTCTAAGCTTAATGTTCATAGTTTCTCTTGATTCTTTTTAGAACTTCTTTTTCTTTCCTTTACCTTTTCATTTTCGGCCATGGGCCTTGGAGAACAAAGGAACGAGAGCTTGATGATGAGAGTTTCATGATGATGTTCATCACTTGAAACAAACTCTAGAGCTTGATTTTTGTTCTTGAGCAAAAGTGTTTCTAGATTTTTCCTTTCTTGAACTTTTGAGAACTTTAACTTTGATGGTGTTTTAAAATGACTCTATGAACTCAATGATGAGGACTCATGATGTTGGTGTTAATATATCATCAAGGTCATGAACTCTAGAGTTTTAAAATGCACTTTTCTCTTCTTGGAGATTTCGGCCATTTCCTTGAGATTTTCTAAGTTTCATAGTTTGATTCCCAAAGATATTATGTTGAGTTCTAAGAACTCCAAGCTTGACTTTACCTTGTTTGAATGAGTTTGGGTTAAGATTTAAGTTCCTTTAAAGTCTTGTTAAGAGCTCTAGAAAGATAAAATGAACTTGCATAATTTATTTTATGCTTGCATTCATGTTTACATTCTTGCTATGCATCTTTACTTTCAAGCTATCACCTAAGATCATAAAGATTAAAATGGAACTTGCATCTTCACTTAATTTAATTCTCGAAGCCTTTCTATTTCGGCCTTAAAGTCGATTGTTGTTGGGCCTAGAGCACTAAAATAAAGAATTGAACTTGCATTATCACCTAATTAATTTCTCGAATGCCTATCTATTTCGGCCTTAAAGTCGATTGTTGTTGGGCCAAGAGCACTAAAATAAAGAATTGAATCTTGCATATTTACTTTCAAGCTTGCACGCTTAAGATTATGCTCGATATTTACTTTCAAGCTTGCACGTTTAAATTATGCCTTGCATATTTAATTTCAAGTCATCACTTTACTTTGAAAGCAAGATTAAAAATGAAAAGCATAAGCACGTTTAGTTTATGTCGTAACTTAAGAACCTAGAGCTCAAAGACTTGCCCATTTCATTCCAAGATAAAGTTAAATGTGAATGTATTCCTTGAATGCATAATTTCGGCCAAGTAGTGATGATGGACTTGCAATGAGTTTTCATCTAGCTACTAGGACCAATAGCCTATGTTTTAAGTGCTCCTTAAAGTTTTACAATTCTTTATAAGGTTATGTCATTATAAGTTGTGATTCCAATCTCTTTTAGGGGATGGAATATGTTTTGGTCAGTGACCTAAGGCTTCACTTAGCCTCTTGATGAATTAAAATGTTTTGCAAAGAGTTTTAGAAATTCTAAATTGATTCCAAGAGAAACTAGTTAACTTATGTACCTAGAAATGTCAATTTACTTCTCTTATTGAGGCAAGATGTTTTCGGTCCTGACGTGATGAATGTGATGCTGTATGATGATGTTTTAATGTGTTGGAATGTGTGAAAATATCATATGATGATGTAGAAGCGATCCTATGCATGATAGGTAAGGAACTAGCTAACTAGAAATACCGTAAAGCTAGAATTTAACATAGTTTTGACCCATTTGTTTATGGAACTTTTCCAAACTGTTTTAATGGGGACATAATCAGATTTAGATTGTTTAGACATGAAAAACTTGGTATCATTTGAGTTAGAATTGAATTCTAGCACCTATGAGGAAACTAGTAACTAGAAAACCGTAAAAATGCAAATGTAGAACTCTTAGAACATTTAATTTTCTGGATTCGGTCCAGCACCCTTACAACATGGTAAACATGGTTAATAATTAGTCCTTAAGCATAGGAATGCCTCATAATTGAGTTAGATTTAATACATAGCGCCTTAGTAGCGGAATCGAGAAAGGGTCTAAATCGTAAGTTCTAGAACCCCGTAAATACAAGTTAGAGAACTTGTCCTATGCTATTCAGATTTTAAAAGTAAAATGAGAGGATTATGAATGATGTTTAATTATGAGCCTTAGATGCTTAAAATATGAACGACGGATGTAGAGAACTATATCTCAAGATTAAGACCCGTAAGGGTCAAAGCATAAGCTACCGTAAGGGTAAGCGTTTGGATGATTTATGATGATGCATGAAGTATTATAATGATGATGATGTTATTCATATGAGGGATTTATGAGATTATATGTTTATGTGGCATAAAGCAAATTTGGAGGGAAATTCGGTGTAATGACCGTTTTGGCCGCCGAATATCCGACAAATTTGGGGACTTAAAGAGATTTTAAAAATTAAGGTACTAAGATGGGTTCTAGGATGACACCGGTTCGGCCGAGCACCTCCATAGAACTCATGTGACATCGGTACCATTTTACACTCTTAGGTGACACCGGTTCGGCCGAGCACCCCTAAGAGTTTTGCCCCCTAACCCGTACTCAGATAGTCGGGATTTATGATACGCTTATCGTTAAGTGGTAAGTAAGAACTAGTGACGACTAGTTAAGGTATGAGCTCATAACCTAGATGTATGACACGTTCTGGGTGACACCGGTTCGGCCGAGCACCCCAGTTCGATTGTCTTTTAGGGTGGCCCATGAGGAAGAGAAGTTCATGATTATGATTATGTCACTAAGTTTTGTCCCATATGAATGTTACTATTGCCACTTTATGCCACCAATGATGATGATGCTCGATGTTATGTTTTATGTATGTGCATTAGATAGTGCCATGCATACATTTTCTATTATGTTGCATTCATGACATTAAGATCATCCTAAAATGAATGGACCTTGGCTAAAATATATTTTAAAGTTTAAAATGAACCGAATACATGCTCAGTCATTTTGTATAAATAAACCCAAGGTTCCTGAGGACGTAGATGATGACACCTAGGTAGTAGGAGACCCTACTGAGATTCTTTAGCAAGATTCTCACTCCCTCTATCTCTTTCTTTCCGTCACGTCTTCAGATGGCGACGTTCGTAGTGTTCGTGGACACCCCGACATGGGAGGTGCACTATGACCCGGCTCACGGGTCATACCATTTTGAGGGGCAGTGCACGGTGCGAGTTTTCATGTTCAGGGACGCCCTTCGCTTCATCCCGCACACCCATCGCTTCTCCCGATCGCACCCTATGGCGACGGCGGCGGGTTTTGAGCGCGGCGTGCAGACGCATGACGAGAGAGTGCTCCGCATGCACACCGCCGCCTTAGCCATGCGAGACTATCCCGATTACGTGCCCTGGACCTACTTCTCGGAGACCAACCCGTCCGAGGACCCGCCTACCCATCCGTATAGCGAGAGCTCTGCCCCCTCTCCACCATTGATGAGGAGGCGGTGAGGATACCGTGACTCGGCCCGACTTGCACGACGACCGGAGATGCGGCCACACCGCGGGGTCACTCTCGATCCCGTTCCGCCTCTTTACGCCCGAGGAGCTCGCACGCTTTCCGGATACTTGCCTCGTTCACGAGACGGACGTCAGTAGGAGGTGACGATCGACCGATGGAGTACCCGGTTAGAGCACACACCACTTAGATGGGGATAAACCTTCTTTTGTTTAGAGGTTATCCTATTAGATGCACTCGGGTAGGGGAGTAGATTATGTTTATGTTTGATGTTGTATTTCCTTTCTTGTATTTTCCATGTACCAAATCAAGTCCCACGCTTATAAGTGGGCAAATTATAATTATATATGAAATGTTATTCAGTGTCTCTCATGATGTGCCCTTCTATGCTTTATGCTATGACGTTATGAGATGTATGTTTTGTTCGTTGCAAGTTATGACGCATCACGCGGCTCTCACTTTTATTTCAAAAAAAAAATTACCCGTATTTTCCGCTAAGTAATTCAAAGTTAAATGAGATCTATGAAGTAACAGACTAATGTTTAACCTAAGTATATTCTAGAGTATTGGGTTAAAAATTAGGATGTTACATAAAGCCTAAAACCAATCCTTATGCATGTACACCTTTTTCATAATTAAAACCGAGGTGGCTGGGGACGACGACGATGACACTAGTGTTAGAGTCGGGAATCCCTACTGAGAATCTCGAATGAGTTTCTCATCCCTTCCTTTTCTTCCGTGTCGTCTCTAGACGAGGATTACAACAGGGTTCGTGACTTCTTTTGAGGCTCGCACTTAAGGGTCACACTAGCAGACGGAGCAAAGGGTCGCGGCGGGAGCATAGATAGCTTAGCTTTTGGGTTGACACTTATCTAACCTCATAGGTGGATAAGGATGACTTCACATATATGGGCATGTTTTGATGTAAATGATGGTACAATGATGTTAGTAGTCTATGTATCTATGAAGATGTGATGATATTATGATTGTTATGTAAAATACTATGTTTCATGATTATCAATGGTGTGGTTACTTTTTCTTGCACGTGATGGTTATGACGAATGTTAGGTTAGTGCGCGGCTCGTGTTTTGCTTTCAAGTTTCAAAAAGAAAAATTTATTCATATTTTCCGCTAAGTATTTTAATGAAAGGTTGTAAGGAATGAGACTAAAAGAGTAATAGACTAATGATTAACCTAAATATGTTCTAGAGTATTGGGTTAAAAATTAGGATGTGACACCAACAGAAACAACATCAGAGGGCACCATTCAAACCGAACAACAACCCCAGGAGCAACAACAACAACAACCACAACAACCGACAAGGAGGGTCCGGCGGGGCCAAGAATAAGGCACCTCAAGGAGCCCCTGCCGCCTACACCAGACATGCACCGGTCATGCTATGCCCCCAGTGCGGGAAAGATCACGGCAATCGTCCCTGCTTAGCCAGGCATAACGTCTGCAGATGTGGGAAGCCCGGTCATTACGCTAACAAATGCACCAACGAAAGGCCAACGAATCAAAACCCTAGGCCGCAACACCAAAGGAGGGTCTTCACCTTCAATGCGGATGAAGCGAAAAGGTCCAATGTCCTCATCGAAGGTACGTGTAAAATAAATAGTAAACCTTTAACTGTACTTTATGACTCTGGCGCTACACATTCTTTCATTTCATATGCTAGTGTCGAGTCTCTAAACTTAAAGACTTCCAAACTTCCTTTTGATCTCATTGTTTCTACCCCCACAAATCACCCTGTAAATACTTTTTGTTGTTGTTTAAACTACCATCTCACTATAGAAAATAGATCCTTTGTCATAAATTTAATTTGCTTACCCATGAGAGGTATAGTGTAACGCCCGGGGATTGCGAAGTCGGGGAGTGATCACCGGTGCGAGGAGGCATCGACAAGGAGCGGCTCCTGGCAGACTTCGAAAGCGGAGGGGTACATGAATGAACCGATTACACACCCGAATGGAGGGATCCTAAGACTGTATAGGTATGGGACTAGACAGTTGAGGAGGGCTTATATGAATTGATTTGTACTACCTATACCAACAAGATGCATCTTCTTTTCAGTAGCTCAAACTGAAAGAACTCCACAGTTAAGCGTGCTTGACTTGGAGCAATTTTGGGATGGGTGACCTCCTGGGAAGTTTTTCCAGGAAGTGTGCGAGTAAGGACAAAGCATGCTGAAAAGGCCCGTGTTAGTTTGTGGGAACAGTCGTCAATCCATAAAGCAATAGGGGATGTTACATATAGGTGCAGTCCTTGGCATGGATTGGCTTCATGCCAACCATGTATTGTTAGATTGTAACACCAAAACAGTTATCTTTCCTTCTCCCCCTAGCGAAACTAGTCAAATCTTGAAACTCTACCTTAATGCCGTAGAGGCCAACTGTAGTGGGCAAAAGACTAAGGGATATGTTCTCCTAGCCGCTAGCGAGGTAGACTTTGAGCAGAACCTAGAGAATATACTGGTAGTAAGAGACTATCCCGAGGTATTTCTGGAAGAGATACCCGAGTTTCCCCCCAAGAGAGAAGTGGAGTTCTCCATTGAGTTAGTTCCTGGAGTAGGACCAATCTCTACCACCCCCTATAGGATGTCACCCTTGGAGTTAGCCGAGTTGAAAACCCAACTTGAGGAGCTTTTGGGAAAGAGTTTCATTAGACCTAGTGCCTCACCTTGGGGAGCCCCGGTTCTGTTTGTCAAGAAAAAGGACGGAAGCATGAGGTTGTGCATAGATTATAGGCAATTGAATCGTGTAACAGTGAAAAACAAGTACCCTTTGCCTAGGATAGATGATCTTATGGACCAATTGAGAGGAGCGGTAGTATTTTCCAAGATCAATCTAAGGTCAGGATACCACCAAATTAGGGTGAAAGATCAAGATATACCAAAGACCGCCTTTAGAACTCGGTATGGACACTTTGAGTTCACGGTGATGTCTTTTGGGTTGACGAATGCTCCTACAGTATTTATGGATTACATGAATAGGATCTTTAGACCCTATTTAGATCAGTTCGTGGTCGTTTTCATAGATGATATACTCATCTATTCGAAAACCCACGAGGAGCATGAGCATCATTTAATGGTAGTTTTGGAGATTTTGAAGGAGAAAAAGCTGTATGCAAAACTCTTTAAGTGTGAATTTTGGTTGGAGGAGGTTAAGTTTTTAGGGCACGTTATGTCAAAAGGAGGTATAGCCGTTGATCATAGTAAGGTAGAAGCCATAATGAAATGGGATAGACCAACCACCATAACAGAAATACGGAGCTTTTTGGGTTCAGCAGTGTAACACCCTAGTAATTAACCAAATACACCTAGGTTGAATCTGATTAATGACTAGACTTTACTCCTTGCTTTGGTTCTTTCTTCATAATTTGAAAATACTTAGTGAAATTACGAGCCATTTTTTTTTAAAAAAAGAACATAATTGAAAACGTGAGCCGAGTACAACATGAACGAGTAAGCGGAGTATAATAAGACGTTTAAGAATATATCACATCATATCACTTTGGCTCCATCATATAACATCCATAAGCACATTATAACATATATTTACATACAATAACCTCACTCAAAGGGTGGGTTATGATCATACATCATTGTCTTATGCAAACCCATAAAAGAAAATATACATAAGGAAATACATGCCCCTAAACTAGATAACTCCATAAGCCGGGAAGGTTATCCTAAAACTAAGGTGCATGAACACACATAAATCTAATAAGAACCTTCTATGGCCACTGTCCTGGAAATGGGGGAATAAATCCGATCCACTGATGAGCTCCCTCAGGAGGGGACACTCGAGATGCACCAGGCTGGGGTCGTATGGACGGCCTTCTTGCTAACCTCGGCTGAACAACTGTTTCCTCACTACCTTCTCTTACACGTGTGGGAGTAGGAGCAAAGCTCTTAGAATATACATGAGTAGGAGTGTCCTCTGAAGGATCAGTTTCAGAATATCTCGTCCCAGGAACATACTCTAGAAATCCATGGACAGCAGATGAAGCGGGATAAGAACGTAACATCCTTTCATCAAGTGGGCGTGCATGTTCGAAAACCATTTCATTGCCATAGGGAGAAGTAGGAGAAAATCGATAACTAGGGACAGGATGTGCAAATGGACGACCTATGTAAATAAAAACACGAATCACAAGACCTCCCTTCAAAATGATACGAGCGATGCACCGGATCATAGTGGAATTCCCAAGTAGGGGTATCAACGAATAGGATGAATGTCGTCATTTGAATCTAGAGACAATGACGGAAATAAAGAAAAGGGAGTGAGAATCTTGCTAAAGAATTCTCAGTAGGGTATCTCCTTCTACAGTGTCATCATCAAAGTCCCCAGGAACCTCGGGATTATTCTAAAATAGTGAGCATGCAAAGATTCATTTTAAGTTCGGACAAATACTTAACCGAGGTTCGTCAATTTTTAATCATGCGTCTTATAATGCATCATAATCTTAACATGTCATATTTACAATGAACTTTTCCTTTATCATTACATCATATTCCTCATCATCATTACCAAAATAACATGCATAAAAGAACGTCATATAATATTAGCTACACATGCACACAGTGCACATATTTCATTTCTTTAGTGCCTTAGGTGACTTAAAATCTTATCATCATCATTATTTTCCTTGGGCCACCCTATACTCCACCCTTTTGGGAGTAATTTAGGTTATGAGCTCATACTTTACTAGTCGTCACTAGCATATACTTATCCCTTTTGATAAGCTAAAGTCCCGACTCTACCCTTTTGAGAGAACGGGTTAGGGGGCTAAAATCACTTTTTCACCACCTATAGTCTGATGGTTCCAAGGGATCATTTTCTTATAAGTTTAAGTCACCATTAAATCTTTGCATGTTATATCACAATACAATTCATAAACATCATAGCATTTTCTCATTTATAGTCTTAAGCTAGAATAATATATATCAACTATAATCATGCATCTGGGAGATTCCTAGGAAAGAGAGGTGAGTCACAATGGACACGCTTAAATACCAAGTCTTTGCTTAGCTTAACCTTTCCAAATTACACTTTTACAATGATACACTTTCTTCTAGCAACAAAGGTAAATTTTACATAATAAAGAATATTTCATGCATAAGCATTCTCATTATTTGCAACAAAGAACTATAATATGCAAGCCAGCAAATCATTCAATGATATCAAGTACTTAATAAGCATCCAATACTTACATAGAATTATCAATTATAGAACTAATTAGTTATGCACCTAAGGGATTTATTACCATCCTTACGATTATTTATAGGCCTTAAGAACACTATTAAATCAAATGGGGTAGCATAGGTAGTAAGTTGTTCCTAAGGTTTTACGGTATGCTAGAAGTTATGTTTTAAATCCTTTCTTGTTACCAGCTTTCCCTATGATACTGAAATTAGTTACTAAACCAATTATGAATCATTCTCCCTTATTTAAACATAATAAAACCTGGTTCTTATCGTTGCTAAAGATTCTGGATAGAATGCATAAATTTCATTCCCTAGAGTTCTAGAAATCTTATTTTTACGGTTTTCTAGTTGCTAAGTTCATTTTTAGTGTTCGGGATCAATCCTAGTCTAATTGATACCAAATTTTTCATGGCTAACTAATCCTAGACAGAATTATAACATACTAAAACAAATTTGGCATTGGCTAAACTTAAAGGGGTCAAAAACTAGGTAAATTCTAGCTCTTCGGTTGTTCTAGGGAGCTAGTTTTATCTCTAACATGCAGTGAATCATTCTCTTAACAATAAACCATAATTATCACAACTTCAAACATATCAAATCATTATCATACATTGATACTAAACTCAGATCAGTGGCCGAATCATGAACCTCATGCAATTACATAGAATCATATTTTAAGTGCATATAAAATACTAGTTCCCCGTAAAATCCTTGCAAAGTCTTAAAACTCATTTAGAAACTAGTTCTTTTGTCAAACTTGGGAGGATCTTCACAATTAAAATTCTCACTTGAGATAAAAGGAGTAAGTCTTGAGCTTTGGAGATTTAGGTGACATCTTAGAATTATAAATATGCTATGCAACCTTATTTTAATCTTATCTTTATAAGGTGATAGCTTGGAATTATAAACATGATATGCAATTCCATTTCTTTATCTTTAAGATTTAAGGTGATGACTTGAAAATTAAACATGATACAAGAACTTGAAATATAAACATGATGCAAGAAACTGGAGCGGCGGTAATCCGCACAGGACCAATAAAGGGAGAAGAGAATATTAAGAAACTGGAGCGGCGGTAGTCCGCACAGGACCGGTGAAGGGAGAAGAGAATTATTATTACATCTTTTTAAGATCCAATCTCAAGACTTTTTAAAGAATAAATTCTTTAACTCCAATAATCATATTTCTTTACTTGTGAAACATGGCCAAGTCTTTGACCTCTAGGATCTTTAGGTGATGGCATAAAATAAACTTGCCATGCGTTGATTCTTTTAGTCATTATAAAATAAAGTGAGAGCATAAATTAAATATGAGATGCAACCTCTTTATTATCTTTAAAGATTAAGTGATGACTTGAAACATAAACATGAAATACAAGCTTGGAAAATACATCTTTCAAGTTCTAAACTAAAAATCTTTGTTTTAGCATCATAAAGCATTATTCTTTAAAGTTTTGCATCAAGTGGAATTTTCAAGCTTTAGAGGCCTAACTTGTGATGGATTTACAACCCACCCTCAAGGTCCTCATCATCAAGCCATCATCTTAGTTCCACCTAGGCCATATGGCCAAATTGGTTAAAGAAAAATGAAGAGGAAAACCGAAATGAAAAGCTAAGGTAAGTTCATAATTTCATCATTTTGAGCTAAAAACACAACTCCTCAAAGCATAGAAATAAATTTAGAAACTACTCCCTACCTAATCTGAGTTGAAGAAGAGGAAGAGAACTTGATTTCTTGAAGTGAAATGAAACAAAATCTCTTTGAAAAAAATTGAAGAAAGAATTCAACCAAAGAGGAGGAAGAAAGAAAGTTTTTGGTGCTCCTAAAAACTAGTTATGAACAAAGCATTCCAAAACCACTCAAGCAAGCCTATTTATAGAAGATTTTGAGGCTTCTAATTGGCCAAAATGAGGAGGTAGTTGGCGGAATTTTGCAGGAGAAATAAGGGAGGAAAAATCATTTTAGACAAAGTTGTATGAAATTAAGGAATTATGTCTCTTATGGTGACATTTTGGCATTTTGTTTTAGTGCAACTTTTGGCAATAATTCAGCTGCATAATGGCATCAATAATTTCGTCCATTACAGCCCAAAGAAATGAAATTTGTGTGTTCCATGCATTATTTACGTGTAGGCAAGGTATTCATGTAATTTAGAGAATTTACGGTTAAGGGCTTAAGTGAATTAGTAAGCAATTTGGGTGTTTTTGAGCAATTTTGGTTCTAATCAATCTAAATACATAATTTTGACTCTAGATTAATATTTAGAATTTAATAAGCTCTAATTTGAGCCTAATATTGCTTAGGTTTCAGTATACGAATCAAAAATCCCGAATTCGCAAACCGCCCAAAAACAGGGGCAAAATCGCATTTTCACTTAAAAGCGCCGAGGCCACCTGAGCTTAACCAATGGTTAATCATGGTTTAAAAACAAATTTTAAAACATTTTAGTGAGGTTCGGGCTCAGTCGGCATGCACATCGGAGTTAAAACAGCCGCAGGGGCATTTTGGTTATTTCGCGCGTTGGAACTCAAAATTGAGATCCTTCTGCTTTATTAACACACATAACACAAACAATCCCTTATTATCATCAAAACATCCCCTTGAGAATAGGTGGGGCCCACGATCCTCATTTTCTGAGTAAAATAACTTCAGGGGCATTTTGGTCATTTTATACGTACAGAAATTCGGGATTTGCGACTCTCGAATGAATCGCTCCTAACCTCTCTTCTAATGTTATATTCCTTTATTGGGGATTGTTCGGCCTCAAATCTTATGTAATAATTACCTACAGTAATTCGGTAATTTCTAATGACAGTAAAAATTGGGGCATTACAAGCAGGTTACTACCGTAGGTTTATCAAAGGATTCTCCCAAATTGCCCTACCCCTGACCAAGCTAACTAGGAAGAATGCACCATTCGTATGGAGTCTCGAGTGTGAGAAGAGTTTCCAAGATGTACCCCAGTTTTGGTTCGACCTAGCCCCGATGTACCCTTCGAGGTATATTGCGATGCCTCAGGTAAAGGTTTAGGCTGTGTGTTGATACAAAATAGGCAAGTAGTAGCCTATGTGTCAAGACAACTCAAGCCACACGAAGCAAATTACCCCACCCATGACTTAGAGTTAGCAGCCATAGTGTTCGCCTTGAAGATGTGGAGACACCATTTATATGGTGTAAGGTTTGAAGTTTTCTCCGATCACAAAAGTCTCAAGTATCTCTTTGATCAAAAAGAGCTAAACATGAAGCAGAGGAGGTGGATGGAGTTCCTCAAAGACTATGACTTCGGTTTAAGTTACCACCTCGGCAAGGCTAATGTAGTAGCTGACGCCTTGAGCCGAAAGTCATTGTGTAACACCCTAATATTTAACTTAACACGCCTAGGACGCATTTAAGTTAATTATTAGTTGATACTCTTTTGTTCCAGATCTTAATTCAAACTTCTTGAAAATACTTTAGTGAAAATATGGGTAAATTTTTTTTTGAACTTAAATACCAAAACATGAGTCACAAGATGCTAAGTATCTAGCGTCATTCATCTTGCCTGTGTAAGAGATGTTAGAGACAAATAACAGTTAAATACATAATACAATCATAACATAAACTCGAATAACACATTAATAACAATATCATAATAGTGATGTCCTCTAAACGTAAGGACATTAATGTATATCCATTAATAGAATACAAACTGATAAATAAGATACGATCACTTTAAATATCCAAAGGAAACTATCTCCGTAGCTCCTCGTCCAGTCTTAGGGTAAATCACGAACTACCCCATCATTCCTGTCTGGAGACGACACGGAAAAAGAAAAGGGATGAGAAACTTATACAAGAATCTTAGTAGGGCTTCCCGACTCTAACACAAGTGTCATCGTCATCGTCCCCAGGAACCTCGGGTTTAATTATGAAAATAGTGAACATATATATAAGGTTCATTTATTAAGTTCTAAATATCATTAGCCGAGACCCGTATCTTTTAGCATGAATCTTAATGTCATGAATGCAACATATTAATCATGGATGCATGTCAATATCATATACATAATATCATAAAATTCATAAAACAATGCATATGATATAAAGAACATCATGATCATCATTCTTACAGGTGACTTAAACTTCTTTATTCTCTTTTCCTTGGGGGCCACCCTATAATTCCCTCTTTTCTCGAGAGTTCTAGGTTATGAGCTCATACCTCACTAGTCGTCAATAGCGCAATCTTATCCCTTTTGATAAGTTAAATTTCCGACTCTTAAGGTACGGGATAGGGGGCATTAGGATCACCTTTCATAACCTTTAATTCGGGGAGTCTAAAGGATCATTTCCTATTTGGATCACCTCTCATAACCTTTAATTCGGGGAGTCTAGAGGATCATTTCCATGTGTCTTATGTCACCTTTAACCTTGGCATGTTATATAGAGATGCAAATATGAATAACTCATCATTTCAACATTTCATGCTCATAAACTTCATGGAATCATGCATCTCAATTTATCAAGCATAATTATAACATACCATAACTTAAACTACATAAACATGCATCATACTTCATTGCATATATCCATAAGCCATATAAGTTTCAACACATGAATATAGCCTTCACAAGATATCAACCGCATTCATGTCATCAAATTTATCAACATTTACGCTTAAGCCCCAAAGGGTCAAATCACAATTTCTCAAAGGTTACGGGTCAAAATGCAAATACCCCTTTGTAACACCTTCTCACAAACTAGAGATCTTTAACATTAACCAATACTTTCAATAGACATATAACTATTAGAAACCGTTATAAACTCATCGTAAAAACCTTTTAAGGCCATAAACCAAATTTCAATACATTTTAGGGGTCAAAGTGCAAAATCGCTTGTTTTTAATATTTAACAACGACCAAAATTTCTAAAACTTTATATAAACTTCATAAATGGTATTTTGGACTCATGGACACATTCAACATCATTAGTAGATTTAAATAAAATCATTTGGCTGAAATAACATAGTTGATAGTTCAAAACACAACTTTCTTCATTTTGCAAAACGGCCCAAACTAACACTTGTAACTACCCTTTTATGCATCTATGGTACCAAAAATAATTTTTACAATAACTATTAGCGATTTAAACTCATCTAAACATCCTAAATCAGTAACCTTTCCAGTTCTAAAGGATTAGATCAAAATACTAAAATTTTAGCATTTAAAATCATGAGAAAAACCGTATTCTTAATCCTTTATAATTTCTAGGTCTTTCAAAATTTCTTTGTACAAATTTAAAGACAAGATCATACCTAAAAATAAAGTATATCAAGCTTTAAATCAGAATTATATAAGTGCCAAAAATAAATAGATGAGAAGTGTCCATGATCAAAGTTGTCATTGAAAATAAAACAAGTAAATCTTGAACTTTAGGATTTAAATGATAACTAGAATCATAAACTTGTCTTGTAACCTTATTATTATCATTATAAGGTGATAATTTGGAAATATAAATATGAAATGCAGGGCTTGAAATATAAATATAAAGATGCAAATTCATTCTTAGGTATTTATGATTTAGGTGACAACTTGAAAGTAAATATGAATATGCAAGTTCATATTATTATCTTCAAGAATTAAAGTGATAACTTGGAATATAAATATGATTATGAAAAGCTTGAAATATAAATATGATATGCAAGAACTTATAACATAAATATGGATGCAAGTTCATTTTTATGTCTTATTAAGCTTAAAACTCAAGACTTAGTAACTCCTTTAGAAATCTTTTGTCATCAAGAATTAAATCTTGGGCTTTAGAGGACATTTAAATGATGGATTCACAACCACCACCATGATTCCTCATCATCAAGCCATGGTCATTATCAAATCATAAAAATCAAAAATATAAAGGAAGAACAAAAGAAAGAACATGAAATAAAATCCCTACCAAGTTGTTTCTTTGTTAATTAAAGCAAGAGCTTGATCTTATATGAGATATCAACGATAAAAATCTGATCTTAGTGATAGTATATATTTGGCCAAGTGAAGATGAAATGGTGGGAGGATTTTTGTTGTGTTCTTGTATTTGGATATGGAAAGTTTAGGTGCTTAGGGGTTGGTTTATGGTATGTATGTGTTTGTTTGAGCTTAGGAACTTGGATGGATATCAAGAATGGAGTCTCTTGGAGGTGGAGAAGGAAGAAGAAGAGAGCTTTGTATTTAGAGAGAGAAGAGAGGATTTTTGGCTAATTTTTGTGAGCAAGACTACAACCAAAAATGCAAATGGTAAGAATGAATGTTTGTGTGTGAATTAGGCTTGGAAAAACACATATTTATAGGGATTTTTAGGGGTGAGGCAGCTGCATTAATGGCTATAATGGGGAGTATTTTTTTCAATTTTTGTGAGTGGTAGGACATATATTTGATGGGTATTTAATTTGTAATAGTTTAGAAATGATAAATTAGTGTAAGTAGCTTAACCATCAAGAGTTTAAAATTCCTCAAGACAAGATTAAATGGACAACACTTATAGTGGAAATTTTAGTGCTAATAATCTGAAGTAATAAAATAAAAATAAATCTAAAATATATTTTATTTTTGAGAAAAAGAAATTGTTAGTGGAAAAGAAATTGATAAACTAAAGTAAGTGCTTAATAATCAAATATTTAAGGTGCTCCATTACAAAATTAAATGGCCAACATATGTAGTGGAATTTTTAGTGCAAATAATCTGAAGTAATAAAAATAAATAAATCTAAAATATATTTTATTTTTAAGAAAAAGAAATTTAATACACTAATTTCCTATTATGTGTCTTAAGAACCCCTTTTTAATTAAGAAAGAAAAAAAATATTTTCTAAAATAATCTTATGCTTTAAAATTACCTCAAATAATTATTTTGACTCAAGATAAATAAATAAAATTAATTTATCTTTAATTAGAGCCTAATATTGCCTATATTTATTTGATTACGTAAATAAGCTCATTTATTGTTAATTAGGGGCAAAATGGTAATTTCACACAAAAACTCCCCGAAACTACCCGAACATTTTCAAATATCAAATTACACATGTAATAAACATTTTGAACTCCCAGGCGATGACTAGGTTCAGAAATTACTTAATCTTGTGTTAAATTACCACAGGGGTATTTTGGTAATTTCACTTGCGGTAAAAAAATTGAAGTTGATATTTTCACATCTACAACACACATAATCCCCTTCAAGCATAAAATTAACCCCTTGAGGATAGCCTGGACTGGCCGTCCTTGATTTCGGGGCAAAAATGACCTTAGGGGCATTTTGGTCATTTGTACATTGAAAAATTGAAAATCGCGATTTTTACACATATTGCTATTTAATCACCATATAATGTTATTCTAATATCAAAATATCCCATTGAAGATGGCCTAGACTATTTTGGCCTCAAATCTTGTGTAGAAATGACCTAGGGGTATTTTGGTCATTTTGCATAACAGTAAAAATCGAGGCGTTACATTTCTACCCTCCTTAAAAAGAATTTCGTCCTCGAAATTCGTTACCTGTGAATAGTTCAGGATAATGAGTTTTCATTTCTGATTCCAATTCCCATGTGAAATCCTTCATCTTACCTTGTCCCCATGCCACCTTAACCAAAGGTACAACTTTGTTTCTTAACTGTTTAACTTTTTTCTCCATGATCCTCGTAGGCGGTAAGTTGAAAGTCAGGTCCTCCCTTAATTGTACTTGTTCTGGCTCTAAAACATGACCAGGGTCTGACTGATACTTCTTTAATTGCACCTATCTCACATGATGGTCAAGGAAGTTGAGCTAATAGAAAAGTTTAGAGATATGAATTTGGGAATGTCTGTGACCAATAAGGGCATGAAGATGTGCTATCTTACCATAATAAGTGGGTTTAAACAAAGAGTCATGCTAGCACAAAGGGAAAGTGAGGAATTTAGGGAAATCATAGAGGCGGTTAAGGCGGGAAAACTAAGAGGTTTCGAGCAAGGTTCTGATTGAGTATGGAGGTTTGAAGGAAGGATCTATGTGCCACATGATGGTGACCTTCGAGAGAAGATCTTGGAGGAGTCCCATAAAAGCCATTTCACCATCCATCCTGGTGTTACCAAGATGTACCAAGATTTAAAAAGGATGTTCTAGTGGCCCGAATTAAAAAACGATGTGGTCGCCTGGGTTAGTAAGTGCTTGGTGTGTCAAAAGGTGAAGATCGAGCACCACAAGCCATCAGGTTTGCTGTAACCCCTGTCAATCCCCGAATGGAAGTGGGAGTGCATATCGATGGATTTTGTGACAGGATTGCCTAAGACCCAAGCTGGCCATGATGCCATATGGGTGATAGTGGATCGACTAACCAAGTCGGCTCACTTTCTGCCTATTAGAGTGACATACTCTTTAGACAAATTGGCTCAGCTATACATCCAAGAGATCGTGAGATTACATGGAGTACCGTCGACGATAATCTCAGATAGAGATCCACGATTTACGTCACGTTTTTGGGGAGCCTTTCAAAAGGCATTTGGTTTGAAGTTGTATTTGAGCACGGCTTACCACCCACAAACAGACGGACAATCAGAAAGAACGATCCAGACCTTGGAGGACATGTTGAAAGCCTGTGTTTTGGATCAAAAAGGAAGTTGGGACAAGTACCTGCCACTGATCAAGTTTGCATATAACAACAGTTATCATGCAAGCATCGGCATGGCACCCTACGACTCCCTATATGGACAAAAATGTCAATCCCCTCTATGCTGGTATGAGCCCGGAGAACAGAGCATGTTAGGACCTGATATAGTGAGGGAAACGACGGAGCAGATCAAAAGAATCCGGGATAGGATGCTCACAGCTCAAAGTAGACAAAAGAGCTATGCGGATAGGCGGCATAAGCCGTTGGAATTCAACGAGGGAGAACATGTGTTCCTTAGGATCACCCCTACTACAGGCATAGGAAGAGCCATGAAAGTTAAAAAGTTGAGCCCCCGATTCCTTGGTCCTTTTGAGATCCTTCAAAAAGTAGGGCCGGTAGCCTACAAAATAGCCTTACCCCCAACCTTTCCAATCTCCATGATGTCTTTCACGTCTCCTAGTTAAGAAAATATGAGTCTGACCCTAGCCATGTCCTAGAGCCAGAACATGTACAGTTAAGGGAGGAACTAACTTTCAATCTACCGCCAACGAGGATCGTGGATCGCGGAGTCAAGTAGTTGAAGAACAAGTCTGTTCCTTTGGTGAAAGTGGCATGGGGACGGGACAAGACCGAAGAATTCACGTGGGAATTAGAATCAGAGATGAAAACCAAGTATCCAGAGCTCTTCTAAGGTATGAATTTCGAGGACGAAAATCTTTTTAAGGAGGGCAGTAATGTAACGCCCCGATTTTTTGTCTGAGTGGAAAATGACCAAAATGCCCCTAAGGTCATTTTCGGCCCGGAATTCGAGGATGGTCAGCCCGACAGTCCTCGAAGGGCCAACTCATTGTTTGAAGGGGATTGAATGACCCTTGAGTGGTTTTGGAGGCGAAAGTCTCATTTTCTGCAGTTTCAGGTCAAAATGACCAAAATACACCTATAGCGTTTTTATGCGGGTAAAGGTGCCGTTTGAGCCTGAAACTTTCCCCGAAGGTTTGAAACAATGTTTTTACATGTTTAAATTTGAGTCCCAGTGGTCTCGGACAGTTTTTAGTGCAAAATTACGAATTTGCCTCTAGAATAGTGTTTTTGAGCTTAATGACATAATTAAACAAACCTAAGCAATATTAGGCTCTAATCGAAGATAAATTAATTTCCATAATTAATCTAGAGTCAAAATAAACTATTAAAATTAATTAGAATCTAAAATTACTTAGATTAGATTTAAATCTCTTTTTAAAAACTCAAGATTTCACTCTTGGAATCTTGAATAGTGTTTTCTCTCTCCAATTTCTTAAATCAAGGAATTGTGTCTATGATTGTTTATGCACTAAAATGAGTTTATAACTCACTAATGATGCAAGACCACTCCTTAAATATGTTTTGACAACCTTGATTACCCATTTTCTCACCTAAAGACTTTCTTACAAATTCCTAATCTTAATCCTAATCAAAAATACACCCAAACACAACTCTAAACCACAATTAAATGCAAGAAATCCCCCTCATGGCTGATGCAAGTTTCGGCCACCTCTCTCTCATTTACATCACATGTTGATTTGTTTCTCACTTAAAGAACCATGCTTGAGCCATACCTTGAACCGTACCTTACCATACTTTGAACCATACCTCACCATGCCTCAAGATCACAACATCTCACCTCATGGAACTCATGGAGCTGCTCTTGCTTGGCCGAAACCTTCCCTCCCTCATGCACCTTGCATTTGTTTCATTTCTCTATAAATAGTATGCTTGGGTGAACTTGCATCATTTTAGGTTCATTTGCTAAGTGTAAGTTTTCAAAGAGCACTTCAAGGTTTCCTTTTTCTCTCAAGTTCAAGTGTTCAAGTTCTTCATCCTCTTCTCTTATCCCAATCTTCAAATCACTTGGTAGGGATTCTCTTTCAAAGTATTTTCTTTGTTTAAGTTCTTACTCTAGTTATGTGTTTATGGTTTCTCTTGAGTCTTTTTAGAACTTCTCTCCCTCTCCTTCTTCTTCTCCATTTTTGGCCATGGGCCTTTGAGGACAAGGGAATGAGAGCTTGATGATGAGGTTCCATGATGATGATGTTCATCACTTGAACAATCTCTAAAGCTTGATCTTTGTTCTCAAGTTAAAAATGTTTTCTTTTGTTCTTTCTTCTTGAACCTTGAATCTTTAACTTTGGTGATGTTTTAAATGGTTACATAAACTCAATGTTAAGGACTCATGATGCTGGTGTTAATGCTTCATCAAGATCATGGTCTCTAGAGTTTCAAATGTTTCCTTTTCTTCTTAAAAAGTTTCGGTTCCTTTTCCTTGTCCCTCTTCACATTTTCGGCCATATTGGCCAATGAGATTCACAATGGCTTAATGATGAGAGCTTCTAGATGATGACTATGTGTTCATCACAATGAGGCCTCTAGAGCTTGGGTTTTAATAAAAATGTTATTTATAACCTCATTTCAAGAAAAGAAACTTTGTGCTCTAAAGTACCCTTGAGGTTCACTCTTGTCTTTACTTTATCTTGTCATAATAAGTTTGGGTTGAGGTTTAAGTTCCTTTAAAATCTTGTATGAGCTCTAATAAGAAATAAAATGGACTAGCATTCATATTTAAATTCAAGCTTATGCATTACATATTTACTTTGAGCTTTGCATTCATATTTATTTTTCCAAGCCATCACTTAAAGTTAAAGGATAAAGAATGAAGTGCACCTCACATTTACATTCTTGTCTAGCATATTTACTTTTCATCACTAAAGAACGTGAAGATTTAAAATGAGAACTTGCACTATCACCTAACTAAATCTCAAAGCCTTTCTATTTCGGCCTTAAAGTCGATTGTTGCTGGGCCTAGAGCACTAAAATAAAGAAATAAACTTGCATTGCTAGGCCTAGAGCACTAAAATAAAGAAATAAACTTGTATGGCATATTTATTTCAAGCCTTGCATATTTATATTTCAAGCCTTGCATATTTACTTTAAGCTCTCACTTTACTTTGTAATAAAGGATAAAAATGAGGTGTATAGCATGTTTAAATTATGTCAACATCTAAGAACCTTAGAGATCAAAGACTTGCCCCTTTTATCTCAAGTTAAAGTCTTATGTGGGAACATTCTTTGAATGCATAATATCGGTCATGTAGTGATGATGAGCTTGGAATGAGTTTCATCTACCTACGAGGACCAACAATCTAAGTTTTACGACTTTCTTTAAGCATCATGAACTTTGTGAGATTAAGACCAACAAGACTTATGCATTAAATTCTCTTTTAAGGAGGGATCAAGTGGTCACTGACCTAATGATGTTTTAGCCTCTTTTACAAAATAAAATGGTTTGCAAAAGAGTTTTAGATGTCCTAAAAATGATTCCAAGAGAAACTAGCAACTTATATGCTTTAGAAAATATCAAGTTATGCATCTTTTTGGGACTTAATGTTTCGGTTCTTCCATGATAAGTTTGCTGTTGTATGATGATGTTTTGATGTGTTAGAATGTATGAAAATTATGTATGATGAAGTAGGAACATTTCTATGCATGATAAGAGGGAAACTAGCTTTCTAGAAAAACCGTAAAGTCAAGATTTAGCATAGTTTTAACCCATTTATTTTTGGATACTGCCCAAACTGTTTCAATGGGAATATAATCAGATTAGGATTGTTTAATCATGAAAAATTTGGTTACATTTGAAGTAGGATTGAATTTTAGCATCTATAGAGAAACTAGTAACTAGAAAACCGTAAAATCGCAATTCTAGAACTCTTAGAACATTTAATCTTTAGAATCTGTCCAGCAACCTGATAATACAGCAAACATGGTTTATAATTAGTTCTTAGACATAGGAATGTCTCATAATTGGTTTAGGTTTAATTTATAGCGCCTTAGGCGAAGACGGAGCCGAGAAAGGGTCTAAGATGTAAGTACTTGAACCCCGTAATTGTAAGTTTATAATTCTGTCCCCTAAGGAATGGAGTTGGCCAGATTTATTAAAGAGCATAAATAATAGTAATATTTGTTAGAAGAGAATCCTTAGGTGCATAAAAGGTTGATAGAAAATGATAGATTAATTACATCACAAGTTTAAGGCCCACAAGGGTCAATGCATAAGATACCGTAGAACCAAGAGCATAATGAAATTTCAATGTTGCCTATGAACGTATAAGGATGATTATGTGAATGTATGGAATTATGATGACGGATGCATGTTTAATTGACTTATGTGGCATAGAGTAAAATTTGGAAGAAATTCGGCATGCTACTGTTATGCCGCCAAATTTCTAACAAATTTGGGGATTTAGAAAGTTTTTAAAAACCTATGAGATTTTTATTTATGAGGTACTAAGATGAGTTCTCGGATGATACCGGTTCAGCCGAGCACCTCCAGAGAACTCATGTGACATCGGTATCAAGATGAATTCTTGGGTGACACCGATTCGGCCGAGCACCCCCAAGAAATGCCCCCTAGCCCGTACCGGATAAGTTGGGATTATGTTTATGATTATGTTACATTTATCAGGATTGATAAGTAAGAACTAGTGATGACTAGTTAAGGTATGATCTCATAACCTAGAGATGTGACACGTTCTGGATGACACCGATTCGGCCGAGCACCCCCAGAACGATTGTCTTTTAGGGTGGCCTATGAGGGAGTAAAGTATGATGTTTATGTCACAAAGTTTCCCATATGAGAATTTAATTGCCACTTTATGCCACTATTATGATGTTCTTAAAGTTACGATGATTATCCTTGCATTAAGTAGAGCTATGCATACATTCTTTAATATGTTGCATCCATGTCATTAAGAATCATGCTAAAATGAACGGACCTTGGCTAATTATGTTTTAAAACCTAAAAATAGACATTAATGCATGCTCACTTATTTTGTATACTAAACCCAAGGTTCTTGAGGATATAGATGATGACACCTAGGTAGTAGGAGGCCCTACTGAGATTCTTTAGCAAGATTCTCACTCCCTCTATCTCTTTTTTTCCGTCACGTCTTCAGATGGCGACGTTTGTGGTTTTTGTGGACACCCCGACGTGGGAAGTGCACTATGATCCGGAACACGGATCATACCATTTTGAGGGACAGTGCACGGTGTGAGTCTTCATGTTCGTGGGACGTCCCTTCGCTCACCTCGTGCATACCCATCGCTTCTCCCCGACAGCACCCTACGGCGACGACGAGCGGGTTTTTGAGCGCGCGCGTACGCATAATGAGAAAGTGCTCCGCATGCACACCGCCGCCTCAGCCATGCGTGACTATCCCGACTACGTGCCCTGGACTTACTTCTCGGAGACCGACCCGTCGGAGGACCCGCCTACCCATCCATACAGCGAGAGCTCCGCCCTCACTCCACCACTGATGAGAGAAGGCAGTGAGGATACCGTGACTTAGCCACGACTCGCACGATGACTGGAGATGCAGCCACGTCGCGGGGGTCACTCTCGATCCCCGTTCCGCCTCTATACGCCAGAGGAGCTCGCCCAGTTTCCCGGATATGTGCCTTGATCGCGAGATAGACGTCAGTAGGAGGTGACGTACGACCGATGGAGTACCCGGGTAGAGCACACACCACTTAGATGAGGATGGACCTCCTTTTGTTTAGAGGTTATCCCTTTAGTTGCACTTGGGTAGGGGAGTTGCTTTTATGTTTTCTGTTATACTTTCCTTTGTATCTTTTTTTTAGTTTTATCTGTTCATGATGTACTAAACTAAGCCCCACTCTCCATGAGTGGGCATATCACATTATATATAAATATGCAGTTCAGTTTTATTGTGATGTGCCTTTACTTGCCTTATGTTATGATGAGATGTTTGCTTTATTTCCATCCATGCTTTATTGCTCATCGTGTCACGCGGCTCTCACTTTGCTTTTATAAATTCAAAAAAAAAAATTTACCAGTATTTTTTGCTAAGTATTTTAAAGTAAAGAGGAGACTATGACGTAACCGACTAATGATTAACATAAATATGTTCTAGAGTATTGGGTTAAAAATTAGGATGTTACAATAAAAGCACCATGGAGCAAGAAAAGAGGATCAAGATGGCATGGAATGATGTTAAAATCCTAGGAAGAAAAGAACTCGGGCAACAACGACTGACCTCTTCTCAAGAATACAGAGAGTGGAGGAAAGCAAGGAAAAATAATATCTCAAAAGATATTCCAAGCAACTCGGCTCCAATAAAAACCACAGAAACACCTCCATCAACATCCCAAGTAGAGATAATGAAGGCACAAATGCGATTCTTGGAAGAGAAAAAAGAGGCAGCTGATCTGAAAAATGTCACCCTTCAAAGCCGATGCAAGAAAATGGCTAAGGAAATCGAAGTCTTAAAAGAAGAATATACTGTCACAACAGAAATTACAAAGTCCAAGAAAGGCAAAGAAAAGATCCCAACTACTTATTTCACTGAAATCCAAGAGCTAAAAGGAAGACTCCATGTGTTTGAGAAAGAAAGGAACAAGTTAAAAGAAGAGATCAATAAAAGGAGTCGTATGGTGAAAAGGGTAGAACAAGAGGTCAGCAAGAGGGACAAAATCATTGAGCTTGAAAATAGAGGTCAACAAAGAAAAGGACAAGAGAAAAGAACTGGAAGGGGAGGTAGAAAACTTGTCAACAATGTTAGCACAGACAAAACATGATGTCGTTCATGGATGGACATTGGCAAACCAGTATCATGACTTATTTGTTTATGCGATTGAATTTGGGAAATTATGGAGAGAAAAGGCCCTTGAGTGGAAAGAAGAATATGGAAAGCTAACTAACAAGCTGAGTCATTACATTCCAAATTTTGTTTATCGATTTGAGAAGGCGAGTAAGCAAATCAATAAGATGCCCTCATTCAAATTATCTCAAGAAGTGTTGGAGTTCATAGATTCATATGAGAGTATCACTAAAAATCTTAGGAAGAAAAAGATGAAGATGTTGATATAGTTATCAAAGATTCTCTTGATGTAATCGTTTCTTTGTTAGCAAATGTGTGATGTATTCTGAAATGATTTGTACTCAGAACTTTGCCTGAACTTCCATGATCAATTACCAATCAAGACATTCCTGGTATGCTCGATACTTTCTATAGAGCATCAAATGTTCCCTTAGAAAGTGATTAATCATTTTTCTTGCCTAGAGATTGTTCATCCTTGTGCAAGAAAATGAGAAGCTAGGTCACAAAGAACTGCATTGCTAGTGCTCATTATATAGCATCTATAGAGGAGTGGATTCTCCCTAGAGATTTGCTATTAACCATACCTCAACTTATAAGGTGATATATCCATAAGAACGGATACAGGGCATCCTTATTTGCACAAAGAACTCTTGATGACTATTGTTCTCTTATCTGTTAGTTTTCCATACAAAAAATAATAATAAATAAATAAATAAAAATAAAAATAAAAAAATAATACACTAATCTTTTGGTTTTGCTTTGAGTATCATAGGTAAAATTTTGCAACCATTAGGCACCCAAGGAAGACGGATACTGATCAAACTCGTATTCACAAGCTCAGACTAAAATGGCTGGAGGAAATGGTAACACAGGAAGTACTATTCCAACTGCAACTACTTCTGAAGCCGGAAGAGATTTGACCAATGAGGTTGATGTGGTAAGAGGAAAATTGAATGAACTGTCAAACAACCAAGGAAGACTGGAGGATATGATGCAGGCCATACAAGAGTCACTTAACCTATTGGGAGCTCATCCAGCAAGTGTGCAACCAAATGCCACGACATTAGGTATGCCTGTAGTATCAAGTGCAACTCTAAATGTCACCATAGGGATGAATGACATGGGAGAAATCCCAAATAACCTCCATGGACAACCGCCACCTACGATACCATTAATGGTACCAGTTGGAGAGGGCTATCATTCCTTAGAAAATATGCATGGTGATGGGCATGGGCATGCTACCCCTGTTTAGGAGCAGCCTCATGTTATCGTCCAGAAACAGTCATTTTCCTCAGAAGATAATCGTGCAGAAATAGAAAAGGGGAAATTCAAGCAACTATGCCCACCTATGGACCTAATAGTCCCTAAAGACTTCAAGGTCCCTGATTTCTCAAAATATGATGGGATGGGTAATCCTCTTTTTCACTTGAAGAGTTATTGCACTAAGATGGCGATATGGTTAAAGGATGAAAAATTTCACATCAGCTTCTTCCATGAAAGCCTGACTGGATCTGCTCTAGAATGGTACATTCAATTAGACCATTCAAAGATTTCTAGTTGGAGAGAATTGGCGGATCTGTTTATGAGCCAACAAAAGTTCAATCTTGATATGGCACCTACCTGAAAGCAATTAAGCTCCATGTAGAAGAAGAAAGATGAAACGTTCAAGCAATATGCTCAAAGATGGAGAGCCCAGGCTGCCCAAGTTCAACCACCACTTATCCCTACTGAAATGTGCACTTACTTCTTGGGAACCTTGGGATCCTCTTACATTGGGGGCAATGGCAGGAGCAGCATACAAGGATTTCTCTGAATTAACAACTGCTGGAGAAAGAATTGAGAGCTTAGCAAAGGTCGGCAAGCTTCCCATGTGTAACACCCTAATCATCTTTGGAAATTAAATGAGGTTTTATTAATGAGAATTTTAAGATTTTGACGTATGTAGACATGATGAGAATGATTCAAGAAATCAGTAAAAAAAAAGAAAAATCATGAATAGTATTTTGCGGGCCCTGCAGCCCGCCGGGACAGCCGAAACCCTAGGATTAGGTCTCGGAGATGGTAGAAATTGAGAAATTATATGATTATGTTTAGAAATAGGTAGAAATAAAGATTTTATACCCGAAAATATTTTTCGGGCAATGTTTGATTATTCGGGTACACTATTTCACCTGTTCGGTGGAATTTCGGTGTGTGAATTCTAACACCAAAAACTAGTTAGACCTCTACAAAACAAATGAACCTAACTTTTTAAATCAAATGAATGGCCAAGATTCAATCTTGAATTACAAGATTGAATCATAACCATTCACTTTACTTCATTGGAGGATAATTATCTAAATATACATTATAATATTCATTACTTTATTAATGGATAAACATCACAAATTTGGCTTCTTTAAAAAGCCATTTTCGGCCAGCCCAAGGGAGAAGAAACCAGCAGCCTCCTCCATAACCAAGAGCTCCATTTTGTGTTCAAATCACCTATGTACTAGCTAGAGCTACCAAAACCAAGAACATGAACGTGTTTTTACTATAAGTTCCAAAGAAGCTTCTCAATCTGCTGATCTGATCCGAGGTAAGTGTGAAATAAATGGTAATATCCTAGATGTACTGTATGATACGGGCGCCAGTCATTCTTTTATATCCCATGACTGTGTACAAAAATTACAACTATCTGTGTCTGAATTACCTTATGATCTCCTTGTGTCCACTCCTACTGCTAGTCCTATTAGAACTTGTTATGCATGTATGAGCCTTCCTCTTCAAATAGGTGCTAGAAAGTTTACTGCCAATTTAGTTTGCCTTCCTTTATCTGGTTTAGAGGTAATTTTAGGTATGGATTGGCTAGTACCTAATTATGTTCTTTTACACTGTCCAGATAAAACTCCTATATTTCTTTCTACATTACCTTCTATTCCTGTGGTTCCTTTTTCTTTTTATTTAGACTTAGTAACACCTAACCCAAACAAAACAAACCATCAGGAATATGTTCTTCTCTCTGCCAGTGAAACTGAAGGTGACCATGAATTGAGTAAAATTCTAGTGGTGAGAGGATATCCAGATGTCTTTCCAGAGGATATTTCTGAATTTCCTCCTGAACGAGAGATTGAATTCTCCATTGAGTTGGTTCCAGGGACGGGTCCTATTTCAATTGCTCCTTATAGAATGTCCCCTTTAGAGTTGAAGGAATTAAAGTCACAAATTGAAGAATTATTAGGGAAGCACTTTATTAGACCAAGTGCCTCTCCGTGGGAGCCCCTGTTCTTCTAGTAAAGAAAAAGGATGGGGGTATGAGGCTTTGTGTGGATTATAGGCAGTTGAATAAGGTGACGATTAAGAACAAATACCCTTTGCCAGGGATTGACGATCTTATGGATCAATTGAGAGGGGCAGTCATGTTCTCAAAGATTGATCTTAGGTCAGGGTACCATTAGATTCGAGTTCGGGAGGAGGATATCTCCAAAACTGCTTTTAGAACTCGGTATGGGCATTACGAGTATAGGGTGATGTCTTTTGGACTGATTTAACGCTCCAAAGAAGATTTATGGATTATATGAATCGAATCTTCCGACCATACTTGGATAAATTTGTAGTTGTCTTTATAGATGATACACTTATTTATTCAAGGACGGAGGAAGAACATGCGGAGCATCTTCGGGTTGTGTTACAGATCCTAAGGGAGCGGAAGTTGTATGCTAAGTTGTCAAAATGTGAATTTTGGATGGAGGAGGTTAAATTCTTAGGTCATGTGGTATCACGAGGGGGAATCTCCGTAGATCCTAGTAAAGTGGAATCAGTACTCCATTGGGAACGACCTACAATGGTGACAGAGATTCGAAGCTTCCTGGGATTAGCTGGATACTATAGGCGTTTTATTATGAGTTTTTCTCAGATAGCCCTACCTTTGACTAAATTAACCCGAAAGAATGCTCTATTCAAGTGGACACCGGAATGTGAAAATAGTTTCCAGGAATTGAAACAAAAGTTGACCACAGCTCCAGTATTAGTATTACCCGACCCTCATGAACCCTTTGAGGTTTATTGTGATGCTTCTAATAAGGGTTTAGGATGTGTATTGATGCAAAATCAAAAAATGGTTGCCTATGCTTCTCGGCAGTTGAAACCCCACGAAGTCAACTATCCCACCCATGACCTTGAACTTGCGGCTGTGGGTTTTGCTCTAAAGATTTGGCGACATCTCCTTTCTGGTGTGCAGTTCAATGTTTTCTCGGACCACAAAAGCTTAAAATATCTCTTTGATCAGAAGGAATTGAACATGAGACAACGAAGATGAATGGAATTCCTCAAGGATTATGATTTTAGTCTGAATTACCATCCAGGAAAGGCAAATGTTGTTGCCGATGCCCTTAGCAGAAAGTCCTTAAGTGTAGCATGTTTGAGGATTAAAGAGGTGGAGTTAGTTGAATGCTTTCGGAAGCTTAGTCTAGATATGTCTGTAACCCCTCAAGGTGTTGTATTGGGCCAGATAAAAGTAACAAGTGAGTTCAAATGACGGATTTTGGCTGCATAATGCGAAAATCTAGAGTTCCAAGAGATGTTAATATCAATTCATACAAAGGGGTTGTCAGGATTTACTCAGGACCAACAAGGTATATGGAGGTACATGGACAGGGTATGTGTACCTGCAAGTGGCAATCTGAGAAATGAGATCTTAGAGGAGGCCCATAAGGGTGAATTCACCATACACCCAGGGACTAGTAAGATGTATGCGGATCTTAAGAAAATGTTTTGGTGGTCAGGAATGAAGAAAGACATAGAAGAATTTGTCAGGAAGTGCTTAATTTGTCAAAAAGTTAAAATAGAACACCAAAAACCAGCTGGAACCCTGCAACCTTTGGAAATCCCAGAATGGAAGTGGGAAAGTATCTCTATGGACTTTGTAATGGGTTTGCCAAGGACATCGTCAGGTCATGATGCTATATGGGTTATAGTAGATAGATTGCCTAAGTCTGCTCATTTCTTACCCATTAAGGCTAATTTCCCTTTGGATAAGTTGGCTTCTTTGTACATCCAAGAGATAGTCAGGCTACATGGTGTTCCTTCTTCTATAGTTTCTGATAGAGATCCCCGATTTACTTCGAGATTTTGGGGAGCTTTTCAAAAGGCCTTTGGAACCAAACTTTGTTTAAGTACTACCTACCACCCCCAGACTGATGGACAAACAGAACGAACCATACAAACCCTCGAAGACATATTAAGGGCATGCGTGATCGAGCAAAAAGGAAGTGGGGACAAGTTACTTCCATTGGTTGAATTTGCTTATAATAACAGTCATCACGCTAGTATTGGCATGGCCCCATATGAAGCACTGTATGGAAGAAAATGCTAATCTCCATTATGTTGGTATGACTCAGGGGAGACAAAATTACTGGGACCCGACCTTGTTAACCAAACGACGGAACAGATCCATAAGATCAGGAGTAAAATTCGCACTGCGCAAAATCGTCAAAAGAGCTACGCAGAGACTCGAAGGAAACCTTAGAGTTTCAAGAAGGAGAACATGTATTCTTGAAGGTCACGCCCACTGCTGGAGTAGGTAGACCCCTTAAAGTTAAAAAGTTGTCACCCAGGTTCATAGGTCCTTTTCAAATTCTCCGACGAATTAGGTCAGCTACTTACCAAATAGCCTTACGTCCACATTTATCTAACCTTCATAATGTCTTCCATGTATCTCAACTTCGAATGTATCATCCAGATCCACACCATATTATTGAGCCCGAATCTATACAGTTAAGGGATGACTTGACATTTCAAGCCCCTCCTATTCAGATCATTGATAGAGAAGTCAGGCAACTCATAAATAAATCTGTGCAACTTGTAAAAGTGGCTTGGGGTGGACCTGGAAATGAAGAATATACATGGGAACTAGAATCAAGCATGAAGAAGGATTATCCAGAGTTGTTTACAGGTATGAAATTTTGAGGACAAAATTTTTATTAAGGTGGGTGGTAATGTAACACCCCAATCATCTTTGGAAATTAAATGAGGTTTTATGCATGAGAATTTTAAGATTTTGACGTATATAGACATGATGAGAATGATTCAAGAAATCAGCAAAAAAAAAAATGTGAATAGTGTTTTGCGAGCCTTGCAACTTGCCAGGACAACCGAAATCCTAGGATTTGGTCCCGGAGATGCTAGAAATTGAGAAATTATAAGATTATGTTTAGAAATAGGTAGCAATAAAGATTTTATACCCAAAAATATTTTTCGGGCAATGTTTGATTATTCGGGTACTATTTCACCCGTTCGATGGAATTTTGGTGTGTGAATTCTAACACCGAAAACTAGTTAGATCTCTACAAAACAAATGAACCTAACTTTTTAAATCAAACGAATGGCCAAGATTCAATCTTGAATTACAAGATTGAATCATAACCATTCACTTTACTTCATTGGAGGATAATTATCTAAATATACATTATAATATTCATTACTTTATTAATGGATAAACATCACAAATTTGGCTTCTTTAAAAAGCCATTTTTGGCCAGCCCAAGGGAAAAGAAACCAGCAGCCTCCTCCATAACCAAGAGCTCCATTTTGTGTTCAAATCACCTATGTACTAGCTAGAGCTACCAAAACCAAGAACTCCCTTCACTAAAATTGTTCTATACATCAACCTCTACAATTCTAACCGATTAAAATTCCCAAACCTCATCTTATTTACCCCACTCATCACTAATTGGAGAAGGGCTTGGGTGTATCTTGAGAGTTGTGGAGTGAAGAGCATCACTTGGGAGCATCCTAGAGACCAAGGCACCTTTAGCTTCCAAGAGTAGGGTTTTATTGAGTCTTTTATTTCCAAATTTATTTTCTAACTTTATGACTTGTGCTGCACGAAATTTTTGATTATTTTGGTTAGTGATATACGTTTGTTGATGAATGAATTTTGGTGGAGGATTTGGATGAGGTTAGAGTCATCAATTTACCAAATGAAATTTGAGTTAGAGTGCTGGATTTTCGGTTTTGCTGAATACAGTAAAATCTCATGAATTTTTGGACATAATTGTGGTCATGATCATGGTCTGGAAAAATTATATGTTGGCCCTAACATCTTGAAATATTTTCACAAATTTTCTTGAGCATTGGTTTCAAGAATTTCTGCTTTAAAAAAATCAGTGATAGAAATGATATTCATGCTGCTTAGATTTCTGAGACTGAAGTTGTAAATTTGTCTGATTTTATTATCATAGAAAACGATTTATTTTTCCTTTGAAACTTTTACAGGGTGTTGATAACTTCTTGAAGTATTAGTGTGATTTTTCTCTTGAGTTAATTTTATTGATTGCTAGGGTTAAAAATTAAGAGAACTCTAGTCTGGGCTACGAATAAGTGGTATCTGACCACTAAATTTGTACAATTTATTTAACATGGTTAGAGGTCTCTATTTGCTATGAAATTTTTACAGGGACTACTGGACATGTTGACATGTCATAGAGAATTTTTGTGGCTCTTAAATTGGTCATCTAATATAGAGAATAATTATGAGTTATAGATTGATAAATCTGCCTGGTTGCTAGAAATGATAAAGATGTCTTAAACTAATGATGAAATGGCATTGAATTAAGGTATATATCATATGGAATGCATGTTAATTGTTCTATAGAAATGATGAGGAGATATGGATGAGACTCCGACATGATTATATGCTCATATGTGATATAAGTAGGCATTTGAAAAGATAATTACATCATATGACTATTATGCTGATGAAAGCGGGAATGTGACCTTCAGTTGTGTAAATTCCAACATATAGGGGAAAAACAGAAACAAGGCTTATGTGGGGTATATCAGGGAGGCAAAAAGAAGGACTTCCCAGTAAGTTTTATGAGTTGGTAGATGTATCGGCTAGAAATAGAACTGTGTGTGATTCGGAAATGGAAAAACAAAAGATGAAGTCTGATGATCACAAATAGGAATGAGCTCATGTCCTAGCAGTCTATTGTTCTTTGTGGAGTTATCCACTACAGATATTACTGGATCTGAAACTAAGTCTTCCCTATGTTAAAGAGAAACAACTGCACAAACTTGGATTCCATGGATCGCTAGAGAAAAACTTATAATTACTATCATGTTACATTTGACTTTACCTGAACCATATACATTAATAATTATTCCTAGGACTGTGCATAATTTATTGTTATTTTTGCATATACGTGTACTTGGTAATGCTTGAAAAAAAAATGAATGATATTCCTAATTATGTTTTATTTATTAATTTTGATCACTGGTGAGGGAATACCCTACTGAGAATTTTATAATATTCTCATCCCTACGCTGCATGTATTTTATGTTGTATTCAGATTCTAAAGATGCCGTCGGTGATAATCTTCCTTGACTCGCCCTAGTGGCAGTGGCATTATAATCCAACCTTGGACTCTTTATATATTGTAGCATACTTCCGGGTCAGAGTGTACGTGTTCTTTAGCCGTTCATTTAGTACTTCTGTTCTCTCTGCTGAGTTCGACCCAGGTTTTCCTTATGCTGAGGTGCCTCTTGAAATGGCACACCCTGACGTATTTGTAGCTCCACCCGCACCACCTATGTCTCCTCCTGGAGACGATCCTTCGTCCTCTTCCTCCGACTCCGATCCGTTAGTTGATCTTGATGCCCTAGCTGGGGGCAATGCCATTGCACCAATGGCAAATGGTTTTATTTAGGAGACCATGGGACAACTCAGGGACTTTTGATGTATGTATAGCAGCAGTTTAGGAATAGAATCCCCAGACCGTAGTTTGACCTTACTGGATATTGATGAGATTCATTTTCTGTTTGTATAAAGTTTTGCTGGATCTCAACTTTGAGTAGGTTAGACTAGCTGCTAGGGATGTTCTTTTGTGGATTGAGTCCCTGTTGTTTAGGAAATGACTAGTTTGTTTTATAGTATTACCTATTGTAAAATTAACAACAATGTCCATATATGTATATATTGGCTTTCCAACTTACGCGTCTACACTATTTTATTTTAATTATTTTCGACTAGTATAGATTGTAAAGGTAAGTAATACTTTTCTAATTACTGTATTGATACTCGAGTAAAATATGGTAATTAGGAGGGTGTTACACCATGAGCAGTGAAGACACAAGAAAAAGCTTCCCGCTCAAAAAGAAGGAGACAGATGTAAATTATGTGCATGGTTAGCAATCCTTCGTCCCAAGGTATACACCAACACATCCACGACCCCAAATGTCATCATACCAAAATTCTATCCCTCCTTACTCATTTTACAAGCCACACCAGCCACAAACACTGTCCCATATTCCCAGCCTCAAGTTAACAACATCCATATAAGGCCATATCAACCAACTCGCCCAACATATACCCCAGCACCCGGACCAAATTTTCAAAACTAGAACCGCAATCGATTTCCTAACCTTTCACCCTTTCCAAATCTATCCATTTCAAATACTAGCCTCTTTCAAAAACTAGTTGATGCCCACCTGATCTCTGCATATCCTATGCACCCATTAGAACCACCATATCCAGCGTGGTATAACCCAAACCTTACTTCCAAATATCATATGGATATTGTGGGATATTTCATTGAAGATTATGAAGGATTCAAAATGGCAGTGAAAAGATTAATTGCTTGTGGGAGGCTGGACCTTCAGGAAGATTTGAAGCCAGACATTGTTAATAACCCGATCCCAAAACATGAAGGAGGAAGTGGGGTAAATGCTCTGGAGATAGAAGAACCTTCGATTAAAAAGGTTTTGAGTCTTCGAACACCGATGGAAAAAGTGTTCAACGGCTTGAAGGAGGCTGGATACAACATCACAGCATCTACATCCATAATGAAGGAAGATAAGAAGTATGACATCGAATTAAGATGTTTATACCATTGTGGAGGTCCCGGCCATGATATAGAAAACTGTTGGGATTTCAAGGCTCGTGTACAGGGATTGCTCAACTTGGGCATAATTCAGGCGAAAAAGAGGCCAATTTTTCCTGAAGAAATAAATGTGATCGAACGCTTTGTGCTTCGAGTACCGCCACTTGATCCAGCTCCAAGACCGAAAAGAGTAGTGCTCACTGTGAAAAAGTCGATGCCCTTTGACTATGAGAATACACATGCGGTGCCTTGGAACTACGAAACCAAAGTGGAAACCAATAAGGACGTAGAGGAAACCTCAAAGGCCTAAACAAGTAAAGTGGTAGCCGAAGTAAAAGGAATAACAAGAAGTGGAAGAGTCTATGGGCCCAAAGAACCGGAAAAAGGAAAATTCATGGACGAAGGGGATGTTGGAGAGAAGAAAAGGAGGAAGAAGAGTTCCTTGAAATCATGAAACAGAGTGAGTATGATATTTTGGAACAATTAAAAAAGACTCCTGCCAGAATATCCCTTTTGTCATTGATCCTATCATCCGAACCCCACCAAAAGGCAGTGCTAAAAGTCCTAAAGGAAGCCTTTGTCAAGCCTGATACTTCGTTGGAGAACATGGTGAATATGGTGGATCCAATGAAGCATGTCAATATGATCACCTTTTCAGATGAAGAAGTTGTGTCACGCACTAACCCACAAGCACTGCATATAACCCTTAAATGTAAAGGCCACATAGTGCCCAGAGTCCTTATTGATGGAAGGTCAGGATTAAATGTCTTACTAATGTCGACCTTAAGGTACTTGTTAATAAGCAAGAATGATATTTCACCGCAAATGATGATTGTGAAAGCATTTGATGGAGCAAAGAAAAGCATTCTTGGGGAAATGATGCTACCATTGGAAATCGGCCCAAGCCAATTTGAGGTGTTATTCCAAGTAATGGAGATTGAGTCTGATTATAATATGTTGTTGGGAAGACCATGGATTCACAATGTTGGTGCTGTTCCTTCAACCTTGCATCAAAAGGTTAAGTACTTTGAGAATGGCTCAGTCATTACAATCCATGGGGAGAATGAGATCCTTGTATCTAAACCAGTTACACTGTCTTATGTTGAAAATGTTGAGTTAGTAGAAAGCAGCTTATGGCATAGTCTGGAGGTGGTAGAGCTGAAACAAGTACAGAATGAGTTCCTAAGGCAAGAAGTCAATCAGGTAGTGGCTCATATCATGACCAAAAATGGTTATCTGCACGGCAAAAGACTGGGACCACGATTGCAAGGTATCAAAACACCTCTACCTATCTCAGGGAAGCCTAACCGATTTGGTTTAGGATATGAGATGTCATTGGAGGAGCAGATCAAGACCATGGCTTTTGAGCAAAAGAAACCAAAAGAAAAGATGAAGCATATCCCCCATCTGAAAGAGACATTTCCTTACCCGGCTGTGATTATGGCTGAAAAAGGCCGTGCCTCTAGCTATTGTCCAATTATCAATATGGTGGATGTAAGAATGCAACAATCCTTGTGCTGCCAACCGTGAGGAGATGCTGATGAATTGGACAGCTGAACCATTGATTGATGTTATTGCTTCAAAGTAATTATTTGGGATAGTATTAATTGTGTTTTGCTTTCATGTATGCTACTTTGAGACATCATTTGAATGAATTTACATGATTATCCAATAATTTTTACATTTCTTCGTGTCTTCCATTCTCTTTGTTTCAACCTTTATTCTTTTGTTTACTTTTTATTTTTATCACCATTTTCTCAAACCATTAATTGGCATTTTCCCGTATTATTTGCGTTTTATCCACTATTTGTTTTGGCATTCCAACCCCCACAAAGGCTTTCCAAAGACCTAAATATTATGAACATTTTGCCACGTGAAAGGGACTTTGGATGCTTATCAATTGATTCTCTTGCTGCACTTGATTGTGATAATTATGAATCCGAAGATGATGAAGAAGCTATTGGGCAATTTTCAAATCTGTTGGAACATACAGAAAAAGGGGTTTGACTTAGACAATGAGGTGGTTGAGGTGATTAACATGGGCACTGAAGAAGAGAAGAAGGAGCTGAAAATAATGGAAAACCCTAAACGAACAGAAATGATTGCGTTGTTTGAAGAATACTTGGATGTCTTTGCATGGTCCTATTGTGATATGCCAGGATTAGACCCAGAGATCGCTTCACACAAAATCCCTTTGTATCCAGAAGCTGAGCTAAAAAAGCAGAAGTTGAGAAGAATGCGACCTGACATATCTTTAAAAATAAAAAGGAGGTGACTAAACAGTTAGAGGCTGGATTTTTGGAGGTATCAAGACACATTGATTGGGTGGCCAACATTGTACCTGTGCCTAAAAAGGATGGGAAGGTCAGGACGTGTGTAGACTATCGAGATTTAAATAAGGCTAGCCCAAAAGATGATTTTCCACTCCTTCACATTGATATCCTTGTTGATAATACAGTCAGAAATCACCGATTCTCATTTATGGATGGATACTTTGGATATAATCAGATTCCCATGGATATTCACGACAAAGGAAAAACCACGTTCATAACTCCGTGGGGAACATTTTGCTATACAGTCATGCCGTTCGAGTTGAAGAATGCTGGTGCCACTTATCAACGTGCTATGGTTTCACTGTTCTATGACATGATGCACAAGGAGATTGAGGTGTATGTTGATGACATGGTCACCAAGTCTAAAAAGGGAGAAAGTCACGTGGCAGTTTTGTGAAAGCTATTCGAAAAACTCAGAAAATACAAGTTGTGATTGAACCCGAATAAATGCATTTTTGGAGCATCTATACGGAAATTACTTGGATTCATTGTTAGCAGAGAAGGGATGAAGGTGGATCCGAACAAGGTGAAGGCGATACAAGAAATGCCAGCTCCTCGAATTGAAAAGGACGTGAGAAGTTTTCTTGGAAGGCTCAACTACATTGCTAGATTCATTGCCAATTTGACTAGTACTTGTGAGCCTATATTCAAGTTGTTGCGAAAACATCAACCTGGAGAATCGAATGAAGAATGCCAAGAAGCCTTTGACAAAATAAAGACTTATCTAATGAAACCTCCAATTTTGATTCCTCCTACACCAGGCCGTCCTTTAATACTGTATCTTACAGTATTGCCCACTTCACTTGGGACAATGTTGGGTCAATATAATGAATCCGGAAAGAAAGAACGGGTCATTTATTATTTGAGCAAGAAGTTTAACAAATATGAATCTCGCTATCTGGCGATTGAAAAGACTTGTTGTACATTAGTGTGGGTTTCCAAGAGGTTGAGGCAGTACATGTTATACTACACCACTTGGTTGATTTCTCGAATGGATCCATTGAAATACATATTTGATAGTCCTCATGTGTCATTAAGAATGTCAAAATAGCAAGTGATGCTGTCTAAATTTGATATCAAATATGTTACTCAAAAGTCCATAAAAGGAAGTGCAATTGCTGATCATCTAGCTGAAAACCCTATGAAGGGTGTACAACCCATTATGCTTGAATTCCCTAATGGCGAGGTGTTGACACTAGAAAGAAAAGATGAGGAAGAAGAGAATATGTGGAAGATGTACTTTGATGGGGAAGCTAATATGAATAGATATGGAATAGGAGCTGTTGTAATGTCACCAGTTGGGAAGCAATACCCAGTTTCTATCAAACTAGACTTTGAATGTACTAACAATATTGCAGAATATGAAGCCTGTGCAAATGATTTGCAAGTTGCGATTGACTTGGGAATCAAAGAATTGAAAGTCTTTGGAGATTCTGCACTCATAATCTACCAAGTTAATGGAGAGTGGCGTACAAAGGATCCAAAATTGGTACCTTATCAGAAGTATTTGTCTCGACTAATCGAACAGTTCGACGACATATCATTCTCCCACTTAACTCGAGACAAGAACCAATTTGCAGATGCATTGGCAACTCTGGCTGTAATGACTAAATTGGAAGTCCACACAAATGTCCAACCAATCCATGTGGTGTGACATCCTAATTTTTAACCCAATACTCTAGAACATATTTAGGTTAATCATTAGTCTATTATGTCATAGCTTCCTTGTTACTTTAAAATACTTAGCGGAAATACTGGTAAATTTTTTTTTTTGAATTATAAAAGCAAAGTGAGAGCCGCACGACACGATGAGCAATAAAGATGGATGAAGATAAAGCAAACATCTCGTCATAACACAAGGCAAGTAAAGGCACATCACAATAAAACTGAACTGCATATTTATATATAATAGGATATGCCCACTCATGGAGAATGGGGCTTAGTTTAGTACATCATGAACAGATACAACTAAAAAGAAAATATAAAGGAAAGTACGACAGAAAACATAAAAGCAACTCCCCTACCCAAGTGCAACTAAAGGGATAACCTCTAAACAAAAAGAGGTCCATCCTCATCTAAGTGGTGTGTGCTCTACCCGGGTACTCCATCGGTCGTACGTCACCTCCTACTGACGTCCATCTCGCGAGCGAGGCACATATCCGGGAAACTGGGCTAGCTCTTCTGGCATATAGAGGTGGAACGGGGATCGAGAGTGACCCCCGTGACGTGGTCGCATCTCCGGTCGTCATGCGAGCCGTGGCTAAGTCACGGTATCCTCACTGCCCTCTCTCATCAGTGATGGAGTGGGGGCGGAGCTCTCGCTGTACAGATGGGTAGGCGGGTCCTCCGACGGATCGGTCTCCAAGAAGTAAGTTCGGGGCACGTAGTCGGGATAGTCACGCATGGCTGAGGCGGTGGTGTGCATGCGGAGTACTCTCTCGTTATGCGTATGCACGCGCTCAAAACCCGCTCGTCGTCGTCGTAGGGTGCAGTCGGGGAGAAGTGATGGGTATGCACGGGATGAGCAAAGGGACGTCCCACGAACATGAAGACTTGCACCGTGCACTGTCCCTCAAAATGGTATGATCCGTGTTCCAGATCATAGTGCACCTCCCACGTCGGGGTGTCCACATAAACCACGAACGTTGCCATCTGAAGACGTGACCGAAAGAAAGAGATAGAGGGAGTGAGAATCTTGCTAAAGAATCTCAGTAGGGCCTCCTACTACCTAGGTGTCATCATCTACGTCCTCAGGAACCTTGGGTTTAGTACACAAAATAAGTGAGCATGCATTAAGTCCATTTTTAAGCTTTGAAACATAGTTAGCCAAGGTCCATTCATTTTAGTATGATTCGTAATGTCATAGATGCAGCATATTAAAGAATGTATGCATGGCTCTACTTAATGCAAGAATAATAATCATAACATTAAGAACCTCATAATAATGGCATAAAGTGGCAATTAAATTCTCATATGGGAAACTTTGTGACATAACATCATACTTTACTTCCTCATAGGCCACCCTAAAAGACAATTGTTCTGGGGTGCTCGGCCGAACCGGTGTCACCCAGAACATGTCACATCTCTAGCTTATGAGCTCATACCTTAACTAGTCGTCACTAGTTCTTACTTATCAATCCTAATAAGCGTAACATAATCATAAACATAATCCCGACTTATCCAGTACGGGCTAGGGGGCATTTCTTGGGGGTGCTCGGCCAAACCGGTGTCACCCAAGAATTCATCTTGGTACCGATGTCACATGAGTTCTCTGGAGGTGTTCTGCCGAACCGGTGTCATCCGAGAACTCATCTTAGTACCTCATAAATAAAAATCTCGTAGGTTTTCAAAAACTTTCTAAGTCCACAAATTTGTCAGAAATTCGGTGGCATAACATCAGCATGCTGAATTTCTTCCAAATTTTACTTTATGCCACATAAGTCAATTAAACATGCATCCTTCATCATAATTCCATACATTCACATAACCATCCTCATACATTCATAGGCAACATCGAAATTTCATTACGCTCTTGGTCCTACGGTATCTTATGCATTGACCCTTACGGGCCTTAAACTTGTGATGTAATTAATCTATCATTTTCTATCAACCTCTTATGCACCTAAGGATTCTCTCCTAACAAATATTACTATTATTTATGCTCTTTAATAAATCTGGGCAACTCCATTCCTTAGGGTGCAGAATTATAAACTTACAATTACAAGGCTCTAGCACTTACGTCTTAGACCCTTTCTCAGTTCCGTCTTCGCCTAAGGTGCTATAAATTAAACCTAAACTAATTATGAGACATTCCTATGTCTAAGAACTAATTATAAACCATGTTTTCTGTATTATGAGGTTGCTGGACAGATTCTAAAAATTAAATGTTCTAAGAGTTCTAGAATTGTGATTTTACGGTTTTCTAGTTACTAGTTTCTCTATAGATGCTAAAATTCAATCCTACTTCAAATGTAACCAAATTTTTCATGATTAAACAATCCTAATCTAATTATATTCCCATTGAAATAGTTTGGGCAGTATCCAAAAATAAATAGGTTAAAACTATGCTAAATCTTGACTTTACGGTTTTTCTAGAAAGCTAGTTTCTCTCCTATCATGCATGGAAATGTTCCTACCTCATCATACATAATTTTCACACATTCTAACACATCAAAACATCATCATACAGCAGCAAACTTATCATGGAAGGACCGAAACATTAAGTCCCAAAAAGATGCATAACTTGATATTTTCTAAAGCATATAAGTTGCTAGTTTCTCTTGGAACCATTTTTAGGACTTCTAAAATTCTTTTGCAAACCATTTTATTTTGTTTAGAGGCTGAAAGTATCCTTAGGTCAGTAACCAACTTGATCCCTCCTTAAAAGAGGATTAAATTCATAAATCTTGTTGGTCTTAACTTCATAAAATTCATGAGGCATAAAGAGAATCTTAAAACATAGATTGTTGGCCCTTGTAGCTAGATGAATCTCTTTCCAAATTCATCATCACTACATAGCCGAAATTATGCATTCAAAGAATGCTTCCACATTAGACTTTAACTTGAGATAAAATGGGCAAGTCTTTGAGCTCTAAGGTCTTTAAGTGATAACATAATTTAAACATGCTATGCACTTCATTTTTATTCTTCATTACAAAGTAAAGTGAGAGCTTAAAGTAAATATGCAAGACTTGAATATAAATACGCAAGGCTTAAAATAAATATGCAAGACTTGAAATATAAATATGCAAGTTCATTTCTTTATTTTAGTGCTCTAGGCCCAGCAACAATCGACTTTAAGGCCGAAATAGAAAGGCTTTCAGATTTAGTTAGGTGATAATGCAAGCTCTCATTTTAAATCTTTATGTTCTTTAGTGATGAAGAGTAAATATGCTAGGCAAGAATGTAAATATGAGGTGCACTCCATTCTTTATCCTTTAACTTCAAGTAATGGCTTGGAAAATAAATATGAATGCAAAGCTCAAAGTAAATATGTAATGCATAAGCTTGAATTTAAATATGAATGCTAGTCCATTTTATTTCTTATTAGAGCTCATACAAGACTTTGAAGGAACTTAAACCTCAACCCAAACTTATTATGACAAGATAGAGTGAAGACAAGAGTGAACCTTAAGGGTTCTTTAAAACACAAAGTTTCTTTTCTTGAAATGTGGTCATAAATAACATTTTTATTAAAACTCAAGCTCTAGAGACCTCATTGTGATGAACACATAGTCATCATCTAGAAGCCCTCATCATCAAGCCATTGAGAACCTCATTGGCCAATATGGCCGAAAATTTGGGGAAAGAAATGGAAAGAAACCGAAACTTTTTAAGAAGAAAAGGAAACATTTGAAACTCTAGAGACCATGATCTTGATGATGCATTAACACCAACATCATGGGTCCTCATCATTGAGTTCATGTAACCATTTTAAAACACCATCAAAGTGAAAGGTTTCAAGAAGAAAGAACTAAGAACATCTTTAACTTAAGAACAAAGATCAAGCTTTACAGATTGTTCAAGTGATGGACATCACCACCATGAAACCTCATCATCAAGCTCTCATTCCTTTGTCCTCAAAGGCCCATGGCCAAAATGATAAAGAAAAAGGAGAAGGAGAGAATTTCTAAAAAGACTTAAGAGAAACCATAAACACATAACTAGAAATATAACTTAAATAAAGAAAATACTTGAAAGAAAATCCCTACCAAGTGATTTGAAGATTGGGATGAGAGAAGAGGATGAAGAACTTGAAGAACTTGAACACTTGAACTTGAGAGAAAAAGGAAACTTTGAAGTGCTCTTTGAAAACTTACACTTAGCAAATGAACCCAAAATGATGCAAATTCACCCAAGCATGCTATTTATAGAGAAATAAAACAAATGCAAGGTGCAAGGAGGAGAGGGAGTTTCGGCCAAGCAAGGGCAGCCCCATGAGGTCCATGAGGTGAGATGTTGTGATCTTGAGGCATGGTGAGGTATGGTTCAAAGTATGGTGAGGTATGGTTCAAGGTATGGCTCAAGCATGGTTCTTTGAGTGAGAAACAAATCAACATGTGATGTAAATGAGGGAGAGTTCAGCCATGTGGGAGGGTTTTCTTGCATTTTAATTGTGGTTTAGAGTTGTGTTTAGGTGTATCTTTGATTAGGATTAAGATTAGGAATTTGTAAGAAAGTGTTTAGGTGAGAAAATGGGTAATCAAGGTTGTCAAGACATGTTTAAGGAGTGGTCTTGCATCAGTAGTGAGATATAAACTCATTTTAGTGCATAAATAATTCTAGACACAATTCCTTAATTTAAGGAATTGGAGAGAGAAAACACTATTCAAGATTCCAAAAGTGGAATCTTGAGTTTAAAAATGAGATTTAAATCTAATCTAAGCAATTTTAGGTTCTAATTAATTTTAATATTTTATTTTGACTCTAGATTAATTACGGAAATTAATTAATCTTTGATTAGAGCCTAATATTGCTTAGGTTTGCTTAATTACGTCATTAGGCTCAAAAACACTATTCCAAGGGCAAAATCGTAATTTTACACTAAAACTGCCCGGGACCACCGGGACTCAAACAGAAGCTTTGAAACATGTAAAAATATTATTTTAAATCTTCGGGAAAATTTTCGGGCTCAAACGGCACCTTTACCCGCGTAAAAACACTATAGGGGTATTTTGGTCATTTTGACCCGAAACTGCAGAAAATGAGACTTTCGCCTCCGAAACCACTCAAGGGTCATTCCATCCCTTTCAAACATTGAGTTGGCCCTTCGAGGATTGCCGGGCCGACCATCCTCGAATTTCGTGCCGAAAATTACCTCAGGGGCATTTTGGTCATTTTCCACTCAGACAGAAAATCGGGGCGTTACATGTGGAGGTGCAAAATGAGCCAGTATACTGTGATAATGTGGAGACTAAACTAGATGGTCAACCATGGTATCATGACATCAAGCAGTATATTCAAAAAGGAGAATGCCCAGCAAGTGCGAATGAGGTGGATAAAAAGACAATTCGAAGACTGGCTATGGCCTTTTTCCTAAATGGTGAAGTACTTTACAAGAGGAATTATGACACCACTCTCCTTAGATGTGTAGATGCTCATGAAGCTCGAATAATCATGACCGAAGTCCACGAAGGGATCCGTGGAACTCATGCCAATGAGCGTATGATGGCACGCAAAATCCTAAGGAGTGGATATTACTGGTCCACCATGGAGAGTGACAGTATGAATTATGTTCGGAAGTGCCACAAATGCCAAGTATATGCTGATCGAATCAATGCTCCTCCTGTTTCGTTACATAGCATGGCATCTCCTTGGCCTTTCTCAATGTGGGGCATGGATGTTATCGGCCTGATTAATCCCAAAGCATCCAATGGTCATCATTTCATCTTGGTGGCAATAAACTATTTCACTAAATAGGTGGAAGCTGTTTCATATGCCAACATCACACAGAAGGTGTTTCTCAGATTCATGAAAAGGGACATCATCTGTAGATATGGGATTCTAGAAAGGATCATCACAGACAATGCCCCTAACCTCAATGGTACTGAGGTTCAAAAATTCTTTGAGACTTTCAAGATCAAGCATCATAATTCAGCTTCATAAGAATATCAAGAAAATCATTGCCAAAATGGTGGTGAATTACAAAGACTGGCATGAAATGCTACCATATGCTTTGCATGCGTATCGTACCAACATATGGTCAAGCACAGGAACAACTCCCTTCTCATTGGTTTATGGAATGGAAGTTGTATCCCCTATAGAGGTTGAAATCCCTTCGCTTAGGGTTTTAATAGAGGCTGAGTTGGAAGAATCTGAATGGGTGAAAGCTCGATATATACAGTTAAACATGATTGAAGAAAAAAGGCTCGCAGCTATTTGTCATGGCCAGTTGTATCAAAGCAGAATGGCTAAAACTTTTAATAAGAAAGTATGTCCTAGAGATTTTCATCCAGGAGATTTGGTTCTAAAGAAAATTCTCCCTAGTCAAGAGGATGCATGGGGAAAGTAGGGCATTGATTTTGCCTAAGCCAATCAATAGTGATGCAGTCAAAAGATTTTATGTTTGAAAAGATGCTGAAAAAGCCCGTTAGGTCGAAAACTCGAAAGAGCGACCTAAGCAAAAGTTAGGGCAAAACAAAAAAGGGAGAGAAAAAAAAAACAAAAAAAGAAGAAGAGGGCTCGCTAGGTTGAAAACTCGAAAGAGCGGCCTAGGCAAAAGTTAGAGTAGGCAATGATGCAGCCTACACTGGGGCAATTTTTGAATTTGCCCAGTAAATCAAGCAAATCAAAGTCCGAAACTGGGGCAATTTTGAAGAAGGGATTTGAAGACATGTCGTCAGATATCATGGCTATGGTGCTCAATTTGCTGCAAAAAGTCAATTGATTAAGCCATAAAGAACCTAAACTGGGGCAAAATTTCGTTTCTCTCGCAATTTTGTATTTCACTTTTATTTTGTTATCTTCTTCAAAAGCTTTTGTCATCCAATACACCAAGCAATAAAGATATTTGTTCAGTTGATCCTTTCACCTTCTCTTTGAATGCATGTTCATTTATGATGTCTCAAGTAGGATAAATTTAAGCTTCAATTATATGGTCTAACAATGTTTACAGCAATACATCAATGACTAGCATCACAATTCAGAAATTTCAATCAAGCTTGGCAGAAAAGTAATCATCAGTTTAAAAATGGAAAAGTAGAGGAGAAGAGAAGAAATAAGCAAGGTCATAGAAGAAAAGAAAGTCTTAGTTATGCCAAAAAGTCCAGTACAAGAATTATGATCGGTTAAAGTTTCCTGGAGTATTGCCCGATTTGGTTGTGGTTAGTTTTTCAAGAATGTGTTTGCAATAAGCTGAAATTCATGACTTTTGCATATAACTTTAAGAAGAAAAAAAAGAAAAGAAAACAAAATTGTGAAAATTGTTGTTCTCTAAGTTAGCTTTCAATTGCTTGTTGGCCTCAGATTGCCACCAATTTACATTTCCATTCGGTATCCTTGCCGGTTTCATTTTCAGTTGGCTTCCTTGCCAATTTACATTTCTAGTCGGTATCCTTGCCAGTTTAATTTTTAGTCAGTTGGTATCCTTGCCGGTTTAATTTTCAGTCGGTCTCCTTGCCAGTTTACATTTCCATTCGGTATCCTTGCCGGTTTAATTTTCAGTCAGTCGATATCCTTACCAGTTTAATTTTCAGACGGCTTCCTTGCCAGTTTACTTTTCCAATTGGTATCTTTTCCGGTTTAATTTTCAATCAGTCGGTATCATTGCCGGTTTAATTTTCAGTCAGTCGTTATCCTTGCCGGTTTAATTTTCAGTCGACCTCCTTGCCAGTTTACATTTCCATTCGGTATCCTTGTCAGTTTAATTTTCAGTCAGGCGGTATCCTTGCCGGTTTAATTTTCAGTCAGTCGGTATCCTTGCTGGTTTAATTTTCAGACGGCCTCCTTGCCAGTTTACTTTTCCAGTCGGTATCCTTGCCGGTTTAATTTTTAGTCAGTCTCAGTTTGCCATTTACTTTTTAGTCGACCTCAGATTGCCAAGTTAATTTCCAGTCGGCCTCAGATTGCCATCATTTATTTTCCTGTCACTTGTTGACCCTATCTAGTTGGTCACAAGATTTTCAATTTCCCTTCAGTCTTACCTGCTTGTAAATTTCCGTTGGCCCCCTTCAGTTTTTGATTTCCTGTCACTTGTTGGCCCTATCCAGTTGCTCACAAGATTTTTGATTTCCTGTCAGTCTCATCACCTTGTAAATTTCCAATCAGTCCCATTGATTTTTTTACATTTCTTATCATTTGTGAATTCGTGTCAAATTAATTAGCTTTTAGCCTTTGCATGATTCATAAAATTTGATTTCTGAATTGCATCATTTCATGTTACTTCCTTGAAGGTTTATCTTCTTTTGTTGTGTGAACTTAAATTGTTGCATTTCATGCATTGCCGAACAAAATCAATGTTCATATCTTTACTTATTCCTTATGAAGATAATATGTAAAACTTAGATTTTTCATATTCTCTTATAAGAAATAAGTAAAGAGGGGCAACTGTGAACACCTGATTTTGTCCAGCCTTAAAACAAAAAAATCAAAATTGACATATTTTTAGAATTTAACCTATTTGTAGACTCGTGATAGTCAATTCAGTTTAGATCATGTTTTTAGATTTTTATTATTATTATTGTTGTTGTTTTACGTTTTGACCTATGTGAATAAAAAAAAAAAAGGTCCAAGTGTTTTAGTCCATTTCTAATTATAAAAAAAAAATCATTCAGCCCATTTACAAAAAAAAAAAAAAGAAATGTATCAACCCATGGCTTTTGTTTTTTTAAAAAAAAAGAAAAAGAATCAGTCCATTTTATTTTATTTTTTTTATCATTATTATTATTATTATTATTATTATTATTTATTTTATTTATTAAATTTTTTATTATTGTTCTTTTTTTTCTCTTTTCCTTTCGTTTCCCTTTTACCCTAGCCCATGTCTTTTGCTAATTTATTTAAAAAATAAAAAAAAATGAAAAGAAAGAAAAGCTAGACAAGCAAATCGTAGCGCACCAAGCTGAAGATAACAAAAAAAAGAGCAAAAGTTGAGGCACCATGCCTATCATCATCATCAAGAACTTTAATAATGCCTCGGCCATAACTCATAGTGCCTTCAACCATTCCAGGAAAAATCATTACAGGAGCGTATGATAGGGTTTGCAATGTTTATAAATAAGATCAAAATTCATGATCAGAGAGAACAGACAGAGGAAAATTGCGGCAATATTGGAGATCAAATACTTCCCAAACAGAGAGCAATCAGAAAATAGAGAGATCACATTCTTTCTCAAAAAAAAAAAAAGCAAAACAATCCAAGAACTACAAATAAAAAATCGGGCAGCATATCAACTGAAATTGGAGCATAGCCAACTCATATACAAAGGAGGAACCAGCAATTCAATCCAAATCCAGCAACTAGAAGGGAAGAATCAGGTAATAACAGCAACAATATTATCATTACCAAAAAATTTTAAAGAAAAAAAAGGAGCAAAAGAGAGACGGAGAGGCCGCGGCCTCCCCTCACTGCCGCGGCCTCCTCATGGTATCTGCCTCAGCCACCATCTTCCTCCTCATGGTATCCATCATCACCTCTCGACCCCTCTATCATCCTAATCCTCACCTCAACTCTTTCCCTTCCCTCAACACCACCATTCCTTCTTCCTCCATAAACCACCATCACTCCTCCTCCTCCATCCTCATCCGCTGGCTCCTCTTTTCTCCCCCTTGCCGCCGCGGGGAAGCCAACGCCTCCGCGAAGCCATCGCCGCGCACCAGATCGTGGCTGAGCCTTCCTCGGCCCTCCAAATCCGCTACCACTATGGCTAAAGAGTGCCCCTCACAGCCGCCACCGCCGATTCACCCTCCTCCACTGAAGACCGGAAAACCACCGCGTGCACCTCCAACCGCATGCACCCAAGATTCCATCTTCCCCAAACCCGGCATTCCCCTTAGATCGACCTCTTCTCTACCATCTGCTGCCTTGTGATGTCACACCACCGCCGCGCCACCGGCTCCACCGCATACCCCGTTCCCTCTCTCGGTTTCCCTTTCCTCCACCACACCGCCTCCATCATCACCTGCTGCCTCCCCCTCTCAATCGTGAGCTTTTCGAGCCTCCGCCACCCACTCGCCTCGAGCCTGAACCGCCACGCACAAGGCTGGGAGCACGAGGCCGAGATCGGCCTCCCTGGCTGCGGCGCCCTTCTCCTCCGTTCTCTCTCTTTCTTGGCATCTCCAACCATCTCTCTCTCTCATCTCTTTCATTTTCTCAATTTCTCTCTCTTAATCTCCCCTTTCCTCATCTCTGTCCGCGTGAAGATATGTTATTTTCTTTGTATGAGTGTGTGTAAAAAAAAAAGAAAAAGAAAAGAGAGCTGTGCAGTGCGTGTGTACGCGTGATCCGCGTGGGTTTATTTGAGTGGAAAATCAATGAGTGGTGTTTTAGGTGACAGATAAAGGTTCCCTTTTACATCAATATTCAAATAATCTCATCCTGTGTTTTTGTTTGGGTTCTTTCTTTTTAATCCTTGGATTCCTTTGTTTATTCCATTTATTTATTTATCTGAATTTTATTTCTCTATTGGTTGAAAATCTTGTTTAAATTTTCTTTTTTTGTTTTTTTGTTTATCTATTTTGTTCCATTAATCTTTGTTTTTCATTCATTTGTAAATTTAATATCAAAAGCTTTAAAACAAAAATTGATAAATAAAGGACGGTAGCTATGACTTGGTTTTGCTTCTAGTTTAAATTACTTTTTTTTACTTAAATGCATAATTCATCTTTGCATTGATTTTGTTAGTTTATGATTGAAATTATTTGTTTTGAAAAATATTAAAAAGTTTTTTTTTGTTCAAATAAAAAAATAGAAAGAATCTTTTCATTTCTATTTTAATCCACACAATGATCAATGATGATAATTGAGTAACAAATGTTATCTTTATTGTTATTAAATCATAAGGGTTTATTGAGTAGCTAAATGCTAACTTAAATCCTGTGTGAGAGCGGATTTTATTTTCTAAAGGAATTTTTTCTTCACAAGAATCTTTTTAATCCGTGCAATGATAAATAATGGTGATTGAGTAGCAAATGTTACCTTCATTGTTATTTGAATCATAGGAGTTCATTGAGTAGCCTAATGCTAACTTGGATTCCATGCGATAACGGATTTTATGTGTCCTGTTACAAATTCTTTTCTTTATAATTAAAATCCTTCAACACAGAATCATTTTCTACAAAACTACGTGACTTTGAGTTCCCCATTGCACCAGGGGATACGTAAGAGCAGGTGATCCCTGTCAAGCCAAAATTAATTTTTCTTAACTTGTTTGTTTAAATTTGTAAATATGTTTTGTATCTTTTCTTGTTTTCCTTTTTTTTAAGGGGTTATTAATTAATTTGCATAATTTTCTAAGGTACCGTCTAACGACGGGTGTACTAGGGGTGCGTAGGATTAAATTCCTGCCCTTCCCTATGCATAACCGACTCCCAAACTCAAAACTGGTTTCAAAGATCATTTTTTTTTAAATAAATGGGTTTTTCCAATGTTTTCCCAGTTTTAATAAACTTGGTGGTGACTCCATAAATTTCAAAATTAAAATTCATTTTTCACCGTCCCCGTCGCAATCCCAGTTGCAACACACTCCTTGTCTATGCCTCCTTGCACCGACGATCACTCCCCGACTTCGCAATCCCTGGGCGTTACATGTTATACTTAGAGATGTTATAAGCACCCTGCAAAAATTTCAAAGGATAATTCAATCATATACTAGGGTTAAAAATTATGAGATTCCAGTTCTGAGCTGAGTATAAGTGGTCTCTAACTACTAAATTTGTGGCATTTTGTTATTATACTTATGGAACTCTTTTTACTCCAAAATTTTCAAAGAACCTTGGAGACATATTCAATTGTCTTTGAGAATTTTTATAGCTTTGAATTTGATGGTTCGAAATGCAAAATAAATTTTGCTACAAATAAGTGAAATCTGTCATTATACTGAAAATAAATTAATGCTTTTATTATATTGTATTTAGTGGAATGGATATATATGGAAATATGTTAAAGGACAAAGGTGTGTTAAAGCTCATAAAAGAGCTTTCTTTATGTACTGAACTTTGTATTAAATAAATATTTTAGTTTCATTGCTATATATTTCAGTAGAATTATGACCTAGTTATCTCGTGAATCAATCAAAATGGCTATAGATATTTAAGAAAGGTCTGCTAATTTATAAGTAACAACTCTCGAGTATAATGTCATGACTTAAGAATGATGTTGTACTTGGGAAGATGTTACATTATGGTAAGCATGTAACGCTCGGGGATTGCGAAGTCGGGGAGTGATCACCGGTGCAAGGAGACACGGGCAAGGAGTGGCTCCCGGCAGACTTCGAAAGTGGAAGGGTACATGAATGAACTGATTACACACCCAAATGAGAGGGATCCTGAGACTGTATAGGTATGAGACTATACAGTTGAGGAGGGCTTATATGAATTGATTTGTACTACCTATACCAACAAGATGCATCTTCTTTTCGGTAGCCCATCACTAAAGAACTCCATAGTTAAGCGTACTTGACTTGGAGCAATTTTGGGATGGGTGACCTCCTAAGAAGTTTTCCCAGGAAGCGTGTGAGTGAGGATAAAGCACAACACGGGACAGTCGTCAATCCATAAAGCAACAGGGGATGAAGCAACAGGGGATGTTACACATGTGATGATGATGAGCTTGGTGTGAAGTTTCATCTAGTCACAAGTGCCTATAATCTATGTCTTAGGATTTTCTTAAGCATAGGTGAACTCAAAGAATACTTCAAGCATGGTTTTACATTTTAAATTCCAACCATGGACCATCTAAAATAGTTGCTGCCCTTATTTATTTTATGATGATTTTAATGAAATAAGTTGGTTTCCAAAGAGTTTTAGAAGTCCAAAAATGATTCCACGAGAAACTAGTGTCTTATGTGTATTAAAAATGAAATTCTATGCTCAATATGATGTTGTATTTTTTAGTTTTGCCTTGGCATGTTTGCTACTGATTGATGATGTTTAATAAGTTAGAATGTGTATAAATTGATAAGAATTGGAGTGGAGACTATTCTATACATGTTAGATAAAAAAACTAGTTTACTAGGAAACTGTAAAGTTGTAGTTTTAAAGGTCTTTGGCCTAATTAACCTTAGCCATTTTCAAAACTATTTTAGTATGATGAAATTCAGTGTGGGATGGTTTAACTAGGAAAAATTTGGTAGCATTTGGTGTAAGAATGATTTTTAGCACTTAGAGAGAAACTAGTAACTAGAAAATCGTAAAAAACATGAATTCTAGAACCTTAAGGATGTAGATTATAAATTCTGTTTTGGGAACATAATAATTTGGTGATGGGTAGCTGAACACTTGGTAAAATGTGTGGGATACACTCATAATTGGTTTAGGAATTAATTATAGCGCCTTAGGCGAAGACAGAACTTAGAAAGGGTCTAAGACGTAGTTTCTAAAACCCCGTAATTAAATGATATCAAATCTGCCCACATTTTTATGATGCTGTCTAGATTTTTTTATGATCATAAAAATAAGTAAGAATTATTAGTTGTGAACCTATAGGTGCATAAAAGGTTAAAGATGGATAATAAGGTTGGCTAGATTTGCAAGATTAAGACCCGTAAGGGTCAAAAGTATAAAACTTTGTGAGTTAAGGGACATAATGAAGTTTGTTAGTATGGATGCATATGTTATGAAGAACATGTTTATATGCCTTTGATGACTCATTTTGAATATGGAATTACGATTGAATATACATACTCTATATGTTTTGTGGCATAAAGCAAGTTTGGGAAAATTCAGCACACAGCTGTTGTGGTGCCAAATTTTCGCTAAACTTGAGGACTTAGAAAGTTTTTGAAAGACATGAGATACGTTCTGGGTGACACCGGTTTAGCCGAGTACGCCCAAGAACAAATGTGATATAGTACTGAGATGCATTTTGGGTGACACCGGTTTAGCCAAGCATCCCCAGAAACAAAACCGTGAGGATATTGACATCGAGCTTGCCAAAGCGGACAAATAACTGTGTACTAGATACCAGTAATTGCGTTTCAAAGAAGGAAATATTTCTATAAACTCCCCAAATTAAAGGTTATGATAGGTGATCCTTATGCCCCCTAGCCCATACTCTAGAAGTCGGGATTATTATGTTACGCTTATCAAGAGGGATAAGTAAGAACTACTGATGACTAGTTAGGTATGAACTCATAACCTAGAGATGTTTTTGGGGTGGCCCCCATGATGCAAAGTAAAATGTTTAATGTCACATGGTTGAGAAAAGAGAAAGTTTCATAAGAAAAGTTACATGCCACTTTATACCACTTATATGATGTTTCTTGATGTTGTGCTCTATTGTCCTCTTGCATAATGTAGTACCATGTATTCATGCTCTGATATGTTGCATACATTACATTAAGATTCATTCTAAAATGAAAGGACATTGGATAATTATGTTTAAACCTAGTAATGAACTATATGCATGCACACCTTTTTATAATAAATGTAGCGCCCCGATTTTTCTGTCTGAGAGAAATGACCAAAATGCCCCTGAGGTCATTTCCAGACTGGAATTCGAGGATAGTCGGCCTGGCAGTCCTCGAAGGGTCAACTCAATGTTTAAAGGGAATTGGATGATCCTTGAGTGTTTTTGGAAACGAAAAAACTTGTTTTCTGCAGTTTTGGGTCAAAATGACCAAAATACCCCTATAGCATTTTTACGCGGGTAAAGGTGCCGTTGAACCCGGAACTTTCCCCGAAGGTTTAAAACCATATTTTCATGTGTTTTGTAATACCCTAAAAATTATCTAAAAATTAATTTGAGCTTTATTAGTCATAATTTCAAAAATTTGATATTTTGAACAATGATGAGGACGATCCAACGGATTTGTAAAAAAAAAATTTTTTGAATAGTAACCTTGTGGGTCCTACGGGCCCATCGGGACAGCCGAAACCCTAGAATTGGGACCCAAACGTGCCCAAAACTGAGAAATTATAGGATTGAGATTAGAAATAGTTAGAAATGAGGATTTTATACTTAGAATTAATTTTTGGGCAATGTCTTATTACCCGGGTACAGTGTTTTACCCGTTCGGTAGAATTTCGGTGTGCAGTTTTTAACGCCGTACAAGTTACTTAGCGGCTAAGTGATCTTTACCAACCACTTTATGCCAAGTGGATGGCAAGGATTAAAACTTGAAAAGCAAGTTTTAATCATGACCTTTGATTTATTATATTTTACTCGGGTGCCAATAACTCATCCATTCGGTGGAATTTCGGTGTGCGATTTTAACACTGAAAAAGTTACTTGCTCACCAAGTTAATATGAGCCATTTATCTTGAGCCAAGTGGATGGCCAAGCTTCATTCTTTAACCAAGAAACCAAATCTTAGCCATTTATTTCATTATTTCATTTTTAAAAAGGAATAAATACCCATTTTGACTAGTTTTATACCTACATAATGATAAATCACTAACCTTATCACTCTAACACTATCAATTTCGGCCAAGAGCTCAAAATACATCAGACTTCATCTTCTTTCTCTCATTCCACCATTAACAAACTTGAAGCTTCATAAACCCTAGCCTAAACTTGACAAAACACCAAGATCCTTTCACAAAACTTGTTCTACTCCTCATAATCTATCAAACCAACCGATTAGAATTTTAAATAATCTTCAAGCTGAACTCTGAGCTATCATTCTCTACTATTTAAGGAAGGGTTAGGTGCTGTTTGGAAGGCTTGAAGTGAAGAAAAATCATTTTTGAAAAATCCCTTGGAGTTAGAAGCCTTAAAGCTTCACAAGTAGGGTTTTCTTTGATCATTTCTTTCCAATTTTATGCTGGATTTTTCTGATTGTGTTTGTCCGAAATTTCTAGATATATTGGTTGATAATATGATGCTATTGATGTGTTAATTTTGGTGGAGTGTTTGGGATTGTGGAAAAATCATTTTTATCAAAAGAGATTCTGAAGTGGTTTGCTGGATTTTCAGTTTTCCTGCTGGCAGTGATCGTTCACAAATTTTCTGAGGGAGTTGTGAGTGTTTTAATGAGCTATAAAAATTATAAGTTTAAGGTAACATCCTAGGATAGTTCCATGAATTTTCTTGAGCTCTGTTTTTGGTTCCTAATTCCTTGAAAAATTCAAGAACCGAAGTTGTAACTATGCTGCCTGAAATATTGAATCTGAAACTGTGAACTTGTGTCATTTTATTAACCTAGTAAATGATCGAATTATGAGCTGAAAGTTTAACAGGATATTAAGGACATATTGAAGTCCAACCCTGAATTTTTATATGATTTTATATGATCATTTGGTAGGGTAATAAAATTGGAAACTATGGCTGTTGCTGTAAATAGGGGGTTTCTAACCTCCGAAGTTGTCTAATTTTGTTGACATATTTAGAGAATTATTTTTGTTATGAAATTTTTATGGAACCTTGTGGACACATTGAGGTGACATTGAGAATTTTTATAGCATTTTAATTGATCATTTGGTATGAGAAATAAATTGTGCTACTTGAGTGAAAAATCTGCCAATGTGCTGAAGTTGTGATGATGCCTTGAATTAGTGAGCTAATGGCATTTGGTTCAAGTTGATGTGTGTGAATGCATGCCATGGACTTCCAAGATTATGTTATGAGGAATGAATGAATAACATATATAGGTTTGAAGTATTATGAAATCTGAGAATTATGTTCATAAATAAAGAAATATTATGCATGTATATGTGAACTTGAGGATGATGCATATGCTAAGTGAAAAATGAAGTCCCCTTTAGTGCACGAAGAGGTCCCTGATAGGGCACGAAGAAGTCCCCTTTAATATGTAAAGGGCACGGGAGAGGTCCCCTTTTGTTTATAAAGGGCACGAGAAAGGTCCCTTTTGTTTATAAAAGGCACGGGAAAAGTCCCCATTAGGGCATGGAAAAGTCTCCTTTATTATGTCAAGGGCACGAAAAGATCATTTTCATTGCCATATGTATATGTATATCTTGTTAAATTATTGGTCTTGAAGGAATTCCTTTGATGTTGAATATTATGAAATACATGTTTTAAGTTATTGAATAATAAAAGAGACCCACTTCATAAAGGTGATTTTATAACTTTAAAATGAACATTTGGTATGTACATATTGCATGCTCATGCTTTCTTAATAAACTGAAGTGGCTGGGGACGATGACATTATGAATGTGTAATTGGGGAGTTACCCTACTAAGAATTTTAGAATTCTCACCCCTATGTTTTTGTGTTCCCGTGTCGTCTCCAGGTTGATGCAGAGAACCGAGGGACTACTATACAAAAGAACTCAGAAGTGCAATAGTGTAGTAGTTAATGCTTTTATTATGTTGTATTTAGTGGAATGAATATGTGTGTAAATATGTTAGAGAACAAAGGTGTGTTAAAGCTCATAGAAGAGCTTCCCTTATGTACTTAACTCTGTATTAAATAAATAGTTTGGTTTCATTGCTATATATTTTAGTATAATTATGACCTAGTTATCTCGCGAACCAACCAAACTGACTATAGATATTTAAAAAAAGGTCCGCAAACTTAGAAGTAACAACTCTCGAGTATGATGTCATGACTTAAAGATGACGTTATAATTGGGAGGATGTTACATGTTTAAAAGTGTCTGTTTAAGTCCCGGTGGTCCCGGGCAGTTTTTGTACAAAATTATGATTTTGCCCCCGGGATAGTGTCGTTTGAGCTTGATGACGTAATTAAGCAAATCTATGCAATATTAGGCTCTAATAGAAGATTAATTAATTTCTATAATTAATCTAGAATCAAAATAAGTTAATAAAATTGATTAGGACCTAAAATTGCTTAGATTAAACCTAAATCTCTTTTTAAAACTCAAGATTCATAGTCTGGGAATCTTAAATAGTGTTTTCTCTCTCCAATTTCCCCAAATCAAGGAATTGTGTTGGTATTGGATTCCTTGTTAATGGAGTTTGACTCCATTAATTTAGCAAGACCACCTCCTAAACCTAGTCTTACAAGCCTCTAATTCACCATTACCTCACTTAAACACTTTCCTACAAATTCCTAATCTTAAACATAATCTAAAACACACCTAAACACACTTCTAAACCACAATTAAATGGAAGAAATCCCTCCCCCATGGCTGATGGATTTCGGCCACATCATCTAAATTTCATCACATGTTTTAAATTTTAAACACTCCTTGAGCCATGCTTTGAGCCATACCTTAAACCATACCTCACCATGCCTCAAGATCACAACATCTCACCTCATGGACCTCATGGGCTGCCTTGCCTTGGTTGAAACCCTTCTCCTCCCTTTGCACCTTTCATTTGTTTCATTTCTCTATAAATAGCACACTTGAGTGAACTTGAAACACCTTTAGTTCATTTGCTAAGTTTAGAGCACTCAAAGCTTTCTTTTTCTCACAAAGACCAAGAGTTCTTCTTCTTCAAACTTCTTCATCTTCTTCTTCCTCTTCAACATCATTTCACTTGGTAGGGATTTTATTTTAAATGTTTCTTTCATTTAAAGTTCTTATTTAGTCATTGACTTGATGGTTTCTCTTGAATCTTTTAGAACTTCTCCTCCTTCTTCTATTTCATTTTCGGCCAAGGGCCTTTGGGGAGCTTGGAAATGAGAGCTTGATGATGGGGATTGCATGATGATGTTCATCACTTGAGCAACCCCTAAAGCTTGATCTTAGTTCTTGAGGGAAAAGATGTTTTTAGTTTCTTTCTTTTAATCTTGAAAACTTTACTTTGATGTTGTTCTTAAATAAGTGTATGAACTCAATGATGAGGACACATGATCTTGGTGTTAATACATTATCAAGATCATGGTCTCTAGAGTTTTAAAATGGTTCTTTTCTTGTTCATGGCTTCGGCCCCATTTTCCTTTTTCTTTCTCTAAAAATTCGGCCATCATTGGTGGTTCAACGTGGAAGCTTGATGATGAGAGTTTCCAGATGATGACCATGTGTTCATCACAATGAGACCTCTAGAGCTTGAGTTTTAACAAAAATGCTATTTATGATTTTGCTTCAAGGAATGATATTTGTTTACTTTAGCTTGTTGTGATAAATTCGGGTTAAGGCTTAAGTTCCTTCAAAGTCTTGTAAAAGCTCTAGTAAAGATATAAAAATGAACTTACATATTTATATTTCTAGCACCTCATATTTATATTTCAAGCTCTTGCATCTCATATTTACCTTCCTATGTTATCACTAAACTCTAAAGATTAAAGAAAAGGACTTGCATTATCACGTTTAAGTCCAAGCCTTGCATTGCAAGTTTATATTTCAAGTCATCACTTAAAGAACTTAAAGATTTAAAACAAGAGCTTGCATATCACCTAATTAATCTCGAAGCCTTTCTATTTCGGCCTTAAAGTCGATTGTTGCTGGGCCTAGAGCACTAAAATAAAAAATTGAACTTGCATATTTACTTTCAAGTTTCACATATTTACTTTGTGCTTTGCATATTTAATTTCAAGTTCTTGCATTCTGTAACATCCTAATTTTTAACCCAATACTCTAGAACATATTTAGGTTAATCATTAGTCTATTACTCTTTTAGTCTCATTCTTTAAAACATTTCATTAAAATACTTAGCGAAAAATACGAATAAATTTTCCTTTTTTCGAAAATTGAAAACAAAATGCGAGCTGCGCGCTAACCTAATGTTCGTCATAACCACATCGTGCAGGAAAAGGTAATCACACCATACATACTCATGAACGGTAGTATTATCCATAACAACATAATATCATCACACCATCATAAAAACATAAATTACTAGCATCATGGTACCATTATTTACATCAAAATATGCACATATGAAGTGATCCTTTTCCACCTATGTGGTTGAATAAGTGTCAACCCAAAAGCTAAGCTATCTATGCTTTCGCAGCGACCTGTTGCTCTGTTTACTAGTGTGACCCTTAAGCACGAACCTTAGAAGAAATCACGAACCTCGTTGTAGTCCTTGTCTAAAGACGACACAGAAGAAAAAGAAGGGATGAGAAACTCATTCAAGATTCTCAGTAGGGATTCCCGACTCTAACACAAGCGTCGTCATCATCGTCCCCAGCCACCTCGGTTTTAATTATGAAAAAGGTGTACATGCATAAGGATTGGTTTTAGGCTTTTCAAATCTATTTATCCGAAATGGGTGTCTTTTAGTATGTGTCTTAATGACATGAATGCAATAAATATATTTGATGAATGCATGACAATACCATGTGCACATTAACATGAAAATCATAGCTCTTTGGGCCCAACATAAAGAAACGTAAATTATATGCGTGGCATAAAAGGCATAGTACTTTTCATGTGACATCTTTCACATAAGTCAAACTCTTAAGTTCTTTTTCTTAAAGACCACCCTCTTAACATATCCACCCAAAATCCAACCGACCCACCAACCTAGCGATAATCTGGTCACCAAACTACATCTCACCTATCGCCTAGTAATGAGCTCAATCCTAACTAGTCGTCACTAGATTTAATATGGGCTAATAGAGGGGGTATACATAACTTTCTTGGATCACCTATCTTAGGATCATTTCCTTCTTTGAAACCTCTACTGGTATCTAGTACACAACGAATTGTCCGCTTTGGCAAGCTCAATGTCAATACCCTTACGGATTTGTTTCCTCCCCACCGTAGCGGGAGGAATGCGTCTCAGTATTATATCACATCTGTTTCGGGGGTGCTCGGCCGAACCGGTGTCACCTGAAACCTTTCCTGGGGGTGCTCGGCCGAACCAGTGTCACCCAGGAGTTTTCGCAAACTTTTCTCAAATCCTCAAGTTTGATGGGAAATTCGCTTTATGCCACGAAACATATAGAGCATTCATAGCCATTCAACTCCGCCATAAGACATCAACTCATATAGTCAAACTCATCATAACATATACGTCATCACATTCATTGCTTTAACATTCTTAAAAGATAGCATGCTCCTAACCAGTTTGCCGGAATCAAGGACCGGGCTCAGCTAATGCATATGCTATGCTCAAGTCATTCTCATAATTAAACATACATTCTCATGTAACATTATAACTTATTATGCTCTTGAACCTACGGTGTCTTATGCTTTGACTCTTACGAGTCTTAGACGTGAGATATGATTGTTCTATTGTTCTCTATCAACCTCTTATGCACCTAAGGGTTCACAACTAATAATTCTTACTAGCATTTAAGTTCATTAGTAAATCTGGGATGCATCATACTCTAAGGGCAGAATTACATCTTTAAGATTACGGGGTTCTAGAACTTACTTTTTAGACCCTTTCTTGGTTCCGTCTTCACCTAAGGCGCTATAAATTAGATCTACACCAATTATGAGATATTCCTAAGCCTTTGAACTAATTATAAATCATGTTTACTACATTATAAGGGTGTTGTACAGAATCAGAAAATTAAATGTTCTAAGAGTTCTGGAATTGCATTTTTACGGTTTTCTAATTGCTAGTTTCCTTATAGGCTATAAAAATCAATCCTACATCAAATGTTATCAAGTTTTTCATATTTAAACAATCCTAAATTGAAGGTTAACATACTAAAATAGGTTTGGCAAAAGCTAAGAATTAATGGGTCAAAACTATGCTAGAACTCAACTTTACGGTTTTTCTATAAAGCTAGTTTCTTCCCTAACATGCATAGAAAGCTTCCTACCTCAACACATATAATTTTTACATATTCTAACATGTCAAAACATCATCATACAACAGCAAACATGTCATGGCAGAATCAAAAAGTATAGATTCCATAGAACACATAATCTCACATTTTCAAGACATATAAATTGCTAGTTTCTCTTGGAATCGTTTTAGGTTTCTAAAACTCTTTGAAAACCATTTTATTTCTCAAAAGGGACTAAGAATGGCCATAGGGCAGTAGCTAGTTTAAAACATTCCTATGAGAGGTTTAATTCATAAATCTCATTGGTAATAATTTTATAAAACTCTTGAGGTCTAAAGAAAATCATAGAATGTAGGTTGTTGGCTCTTGTGACTAGATGAGACTCACACTAAGCTCATCATCATCACATGGCCGAAATATGCATCCATGAGGATGTTTCCACAACCACCTTTATCTTGAGATAAAAAGGGCAAGTCTTTGAACTCTAGGTTCTTTAAGTGATGACAAAAATATAAACGTGCTATGCATTCCATTTTATTCTTCATTATAAAGTAAAGTGAGAGCTTTAAAGTAAATATGAAATGCAAAAACTTGAAATTAAATATGTAAGACTTGAAAATAAATATGCAAGTTCAATTCTTTATTTTAGTGCTCTTTGTCTAGCAACAATTGACTTTAAGGCCGAAATAGAAAGGTTTTAAGATTAATTAGGTGATATGCAAGCTCTCATTTTAAATCTTTAAGTTCTTAAGTGATGACTTGAAATATAAATGTGAAATGCAAAGCTTGAAACTTAAACGTGATAATGCAAGTCCTTTTCTTTAATCTTTAGAGCTTAGTGATGACATAGGAAAGTAAATATGAGATGCAAGAACTCGAAATATAAATATGCAAGTTCATTTTATATCTTGCTAGAGCTCATTCAAGACTTTAAAGGAGCATAAAAAACCTCAACCCCAACTTATCTTAACAAGGTAAAGCAAGCTTTAGAGTTCTTGTACCAAGGTTACAAGGAAACCTTATGGTTTGAACATCATCATCAAGCTCAAGGAAATGGACTTAAAGAAACAAATTAAACATTAATATTATTTAAAGAACCGAAAATGGATCAAGTTAGAAAACCAAACTTTGCATTTTAGAAACCATCTCACCATGTCTTTGGTGACAAAACCAAAATATCAAAGAAAAGGAAACCATGGCTGAAACCATGAAGGAGAAAGGATGAAACTTTGAAACTCTAGAGGCCATGATCTTGATGATACATCAACACCAACATCATGTGCTCTTATCCTTGAGTCATTTTCCAACCAAAACAAGTTTTATAAACCAAAACTAGAACCAACGAAAAGGAAAGGAAAAACCGAAATGCTTCGTGGTTCAAAAACCAAGTTTTCAAGCTTTAGAGGTTACACAAGTGATGATTCTCATGATTAACCCCTTGAACCCTCATTATCAAGCCAATATTTTTCTTTGAAGAAAGGCTCTGTAACGACTCATCTATCTGTATTTTCTCTGATAAAATAATTAATTGTAAGTAATCAGTAGCGAATTTAAAAATTTCGGTTGACACAGTTAGAATCAGAATAACATAAGGATTCTGTAAAAAAAAAATGAAAATTAATTAAATATTAATAAACATTTAGAATAATAATATTTTAATCAGTAATATAGGATGAGATCTTATAAATAATATTAGGACAAAATAAAAATTAGGATGAGGTTAAGACGATAATTTTACCCGATAAAGTTTTTTTTGATGTCAACCGGGTACTGAAATAATAAGAAATGGTACACCAAAATGGTAATAACCGGTATACCGAAACATTGAGATTGGCCCAATTAATGGATATTATCATATCTTAAATAAAGTTTTACTTATAATAATCAAATAAATATAGATATTTCTAATACCGGTAGAAGGAAAATTGATCCGGAAAGATCAATTCCATTACTTTCTCTCCAAGTAACAAGATTATAAAAAGGAAAAAGACAAGTATTTTCCTTTCATTCACGAACACATTCACGTGTTCCTTTTCTTCTTCTTCGTTGCCTTCCTTCTTCTTCTCTTCTTCATTTTCTAAATTTTCTTCTTTGTAGAACTCCATCAAACCACCATATCTACAAAGGATACTCTTAGGTAAGCATCTAAACTACTTCAAGAACATCTTCTCTATATCAAGATCAATTGAAAACTTTGTTTTTTCCTTGCACCTGGTCCATTTTCCAGCACAAAACCAGGCTGAATAAAGGGGGGGTTTGAGGCTTGGTTAGAGAGGAAAAACTAGAGAAAGTTTAGCAAAACACTTGGAAGAAAGGTAGGAAAAAATTCTAGTATATTACTTGGTGATTGTTTGGCTAGTTTGTTAATATAAATCCTTGAAATATGTTTGAAATTATTTTATGAAATCTGAAATTTATCTTCAAGAGTCATATATATGTGAGTTGAATGAATATAAAGGATGCATTAGATATGAGTGTTGAATTGGTTTGCTGAATTTTCGAATTTCAACAGGGCAGCAGTTTTCATGAATTTTTTGACCTATTTAGAGGCCTTAGATTGAACTGAAAATTTCATATGATGTAGCTAACATGTTGAGGCATCTTCAGTAAAAGTTTTGAGGTATTCTGGTCACTTTTGCTATGTTTAAAAAATCAAGAACCGAAATTGTACCTATGCTACCTGAACTATTGGAACTGAAGCTGTAAATTTGTCTATTTTTGTTACCACAGCAAATGACCAATTTTTCCTTTGAAAGTTTTACAGGGTATTAGGGACATCTTAAGGTTTTACTAGGATTTTTATTCCTAATTTTCTGGTTTCATGTTCTAGGGTTAAAAATTAGGCAATTTGGGAATTTAGCTGAGAATCGATGGTCTCTAACGACCAAATTTGTCTAATTTTGTTAACATAGCTAGAGAACTCTTTTTACTATGAAATTTTTATGGAACCTTGTGGACGCATTGAGGTGTCATTGAGAATTTTTATAGTCTCCGATTTGATGGTTTGAATTGCATATTAAATTGTACGACAAATATATGAAATCTGCCATTGTGCTGAAAATAAATTGTTGCTTTGAATTGATGAAATACTGGCATCTTGTTCTAGTATGACATGAGCACATGAACAGAATATGAATATCTCATAAGACATCAAGAGGTTTTAATAGAATATCTCATACATCTTTAGTAGATTTTAACAAAATATCTCATAAGAATTCAAGAGACTTTAAGGAAATATCTCATAAGAGTTTAAAGAAATTCCAAGGAAATCTCAGACAAGTATAAGAAACCAAGCTTCATAAAGAGAGGGAACGTAAGAAAATAAATCTCACACAAATAGAGGGAAATCAAGAAAACAAGCTTTACATAATAATTAATTGCTTAATGGTAAGCTCATGGATTCACGGGTAGTAGTAGACGTGCTACGCTCTTAGAACTATATCAAGTTGTAATCGCGACGGCGTTACATCGTTATGAGGAAAGGGATGTACTGAGAATAGCGAGGTTGTTCTAGATGAGATGAAGTAGACGTACTCCATCTAGTGAACTATATCAGGTTGTAACGTGAAGGCGTTACATCGTTGACAGTACGATCCAAAGAGAAGTAGATCAGAAGAGTCCTATGAGTTCAACCATTAAGTTCAAAATTTTCTAATAAAATTAAGTCATAAGAAATAATGATTCTAACTAATGAAATCATCATATAAATAACTAAAGTACTTTGCTTATCTTGTATTAAGCTGAATATCATTGAATGGTAGACAGGTACATTTTTCCTACTGGGAATCATTGATTCCCATTCCTGCTGTGTGATGTATTTTATATAGATGGCCTCGATCGTGCTCCGTCTTGAGATGCCTGAATTGCAGTGGTATTATGACCCGGAGTTACGGTCAGTGTACCTAGTCGCTAAGTCTCGTATCTGTGTTTATGTACTATTTGCTCGTCTGTCCACTACTACTGTTATGAGACTTACGTTTGCTTAGATTCCCTCATACCGTTTAACTATCGTAGGCTCTTACATCTGACTTTTTGATGAGCCACTGACCGAGGGAGTTAGGTTATCTGTATGTAGTCAGTTGTATTTTGATAGGCCCTAACCCGGACTAGGTGGTCACTGCGGGGACCAGGGTAGGGTTGTTTATAATATATATGTAATTAAGTATGAATGTATATAGTATGACTGTATGACTTAACTTGTGATAGATGTGATATAAGATGTGAATTATCGTGTGACCGACTTTTTAGGATGCGCATCACATTTCCGCTAATCCTATAAGCTGACTATCACATTGTGAGCAAACTTGATATGGGACAAGTTAGGATAGTTTTTAGTGCAAGGCTCATATTTATTACAACTTATACGTGTATATTTCATATAGTTAAGGAATTGCAAATATATAAGTTATGGGTAACATCTACTTACTGTAATGTTATAACTCGAGCATAGCACTATAGTAGGGAGGGTGTTACAGGCTCCAAGGCCGAAACATAAAGAGAGGAAAAGAAGTTCCAAGAAGCCAAGAGAAACCAACAAAACTCATTTTAAACAAGACTTTAAAGGATAAAGAAATTTAATAAAACAAATCCCGACCAAAGGTATGTCTCTTGGAGGATGAACAAGGCTTGGTCTTGAGAGGAGAATGAAAGAAAAATCCTCCCTAAAGCTTGGTGAAGCTTTGGCCAAGAAGAAAGGAAAAGGAAAGGAAGTTGTGTTTCTTAAGCTTGATCTTGAGAATGATATGGCTAAGTGTTTTAAGGAAGATTTAATGGTGGTTGTATGGTGGTGGAAAGGATGAAGAAGATGAGAGGAAGAAAGAACTCTTGAGTTCTTTGAAAGAAAAGAAAGAAACCAAGACACTCTTGAAAACTCAAAGCTAACAAATGAAGTAAAGGTTCTCACAAGTTCATTTGCATGTGTATTTATAGAAAAACAACCCAAGGGTGAAAGAATGGAGGGGGTGGCCAAAATTTTGAGGAAGGAAAGGAAGGAAAATATCTTCTTCAAAGTATGGTTGTGGTCATTCAAAGGTATGGCTAAGTATGGGTTCAAGTATGAGTTGAAGCATGGTCTTAAGCATCGTGTAGGCATGATATGGTATGGGTGGCCATGAGGGAGGTATAGGTGGCCATGCCTTTCTAGAAGAACTTGGGGGACAAGTTGTTTCTTAATTGTGGGTTAGGATGTGTGTTTAGGTATAGCTTTGATTAGGCTTAGGATTAGGAATTTGTAAGTAAGTGTTTAGGTGAGGTAATGTTAATTAGAGACTTGTAAGACTAGATTTTGGAGGTGGTCTTACTAAATTAATGAAGTCAAACTCCATTAACTAGGAATCCAATGCCAACATATTTCCTTGATTTAGGAAATTGGAGAGAGAAAATACTATTTCTAGATTCCTTTCTCAAAGAATTAAAACTATAAAAGAGTTTTAAGTTTCTCTCAACAATCTTAGGTTCTAATTAATATCAATTAATTATTTTGACTCTAAATTAGTAATTAGAATTTACTAATATTTAATTAGAGCCTAATATTGCTTAGGTTTTGCTAATCATATCATTAGGCCCAAAATACACTACGTAAGGGCAAAATCGTAATTTTAGACAAAAACTGTCCGGGACCACCGGGACTTAAACAAATACTTTTAAACACATGAAAAAATCATTTTAAACCTTCGAGGAAAGTTTCGGGCTTGAACGGCACCTTTACCCACATAAAAACACTATAGGGGTATTTTGGTCATTTTGACCCGAAACTGTAGAAAACACGATTTTCACTTTCAAAATCACTCAAGGACCATCTAATCCCCTTCAAATATTGAGTTGACCCTTCGAGGACTGCCGGGCCGGCTTTCTTCGAATTCCAGGCAGCAAATGACCTCAGGGACATTTTGGTCATTTTCTCTCAGACAGAAAATCGGAGCGTTGCATATTCCATATTTACTTTGAAGCTCTCACTTTACTTTATAATGAAGAATAAAACGGAATGCATAGCACATTTATATTTTGTCATCACTTAAGGAACCTAGAGCTCAAAGACTTGCCCTCATTATCTCAAGTTAAAGTTTGATTATAGAAACACCCCCAAGGATGTAAATTCGGCCATGTAATGTTGATAGACTCAAAATGAGTTTCATCTAGTTGCAAGGGCAAACAATCTATGTTCAAAAGTTTTCCTATGTTTTTAAGAGTTTTATAAGGTCATGATCAACAAGATTTGTAAATTAAACCTCTTCCAAGAGTGTTTTAAATTAGTCGCTGCCCTATGATTATTCTTAGCCTCTTTTACAAGATAAAATATTTTGCAAAAAGGGTTTTCGAAGTCGTAAGATGATTCAAAGAGAAACTAACAACCTATGTTTATTGAAAATGAGATTTTATGCATGATGTATATGAATATGGGTTCGGTTCTGCCATGACATGTTAGAATGTATAAAAAATTATGTATGTGGAGGTAGAAGTCTTTCTATGCATGTTAGGGAAGAAACTAGCTTTATAGAAAAATCGTAAAGTTGAGTTCTAGCATAGTTTTGACCCATTAATTCTTAGCTTTTGCCAAAACTGTTTTAGTATGTTAACCTTCAGTTTAGGATTGTTTAAATATGAAAAACTTGGTAACATTTTATGTAGGATTGATTTTTAGAGCCTATAGAGAAACTAGTAACTAGAAAAACCGTAACAATATAATTCTAGAACTCTTAGAACATTTAATTCTCTGATTCTGTACAGCACCCTTATAATGTAGTAAACATGATTTATAATTAGTTCAAAGGCTTAGGGATACCTCATAATTGGTTTAGATCTAATTTATAGTGCCTTAGGTGAAGACGGAACTAAGAAAGAGTCTAAAACATAAGTTCTAGAACCCCGTAATCTTAAAGATGTAAATCTACCCTTAGAGTATGATGCTGCCCAGATTTGTTGATGGGTATAAGTGATAGTAAAAGTCATTAGTTGTGAATTATTAGGTGCATAAGAGGTCGATAGAGGACAATAGAATAATTATATCTCAAGTTTAAGGCCCTTAAGGGTCAAAGCATAAGACACCGTAGGGTCAAGAGCATAATGAGCTATAATGTTACATGAGAATGTATGTTTTATCTAAGAATGATTATGTATACGTGTGAAATCATGATTGAGGATACATGTTCTAATTGTTTATGTGGCATAAAGTAAATTTGAAAGAAATCCGGTGTGCCGTTGTTATACTGCCGAATTTTTGACAAATTTGGGGACTTAGAAAGTTTTTGAAAAACCTATGAGATTTTCTTTAAAAGAGATTAGGTACTAAGATGTGTTCTTGGATGATACCGGTTCGGCCAACCACCTCCAAGAACTCATGTGACATCGGTACCAAGATGTATTCTTGGCTGACACTGGTTTGGCTGAGCACCCCCACGAAAATGCCCCCTAAGCCCGTACTAGAGAGTCGAGATTTATTTATGATACTCTTATCAGTAAGGGATAAGTAAGAACTAGTGACGACTAGTTAGGTATGAGCTCATAACCTAGAGATGTGACACGTTCTAGGTGACACCGGTTCGGCTGAGCACCCCAGAATGAATGTCTTTTAGGGTGGCCCCATGAGAAAGTAATGTATGATGATTATGTCACAAAGTTTTCCCCACCTGTGATTTCAATTGCCATTTTATGCCACTATTATGATGTTACTTGATGTTATGATGAATATTCTTGCATTAAGTAGTGCAATGCATAAATTCTTTAATATGTTGCATCCATGACATTAAGAATCATTCTAAAATGAACGCACCTTGGCTAACTATGTTTTGAAGCTTAAAATGAACTTGATGCATGCTCACTTATTTTATACACTAAACCCAAGGTTTCTGAGGACGTAGATGATGACACTTAGGTAGTAGGAGGCCCTACTGAGATTCTTTAGCAAGATTCTCACTCCCTCTATCTTTTCCTTCAGTCACATCTTCAGACGGCGACGTTCGTGATTTTTATGGACACCCCGACATGGGAGGTACATCATGACCCGGACCACGGGTCATACCATTTTGTGGGTCGCTGTGTCGTTCATGTATTCATGTTCAATGACGACCCTTCAATCACCCTGCACATACTCACCGATTCTCTCCTACCTCACCATGCGATGACGACTTTGTGTTCGAGCATGCATGCCCTCGAGAGGAGCGGATCCATCGCACCCCACCAACAGCTTCTGCTATCCGAGACTACCTGCAGTATATGCCCCGCTCCCCCTCATCATTCTCCGAGACGGACCCTTCAGAAGACTCTGCCACTCAGGTACCTTCCGAGGGATCCTCCCCCACTGTACCGATGGACTTTGGGGACGGTAGCGAGGCTTCTGTCACTCAGCCAATACGTGGAGGACGGGTGAGGATGATTCCCCGCCGTGGAGCTCATGCCTGGCCGATGTAAGGTATAGCTACCCCGGTAGAGATAGCCCAGTGGATCGGATACGTTCCTCCTTTCCAGAGAGGCTCCCAGTAGGAGACGACAGTCGTGTTCTGGTGCCCGAACTCTGACTAGACCAGGATAGCCTCCTTTTGCCTTAAGGTTATCTATTTGTAGGCACACTAGAGTAGGAGAGTTTCTTTTAATGCCTTCTGTTGTACCCTCATTTTCTATGTATTTCCATTTCAGTTGTATTCGCTTTATATTGTGCTAAACTAAGTCCCGCCTTTCTTGGGTGGGCATAATATATATCCACTTATGCAGTTTGTTTTATTATTCTGTGCAATTACATGTTTTATGATCGGATGTTCATGATGTACTTATTTGGATTTGCGTTTTATTCCTTTCATGCTTCATCGTTTGTCATGTCACGCGGCTCTCACTTTGCCTTTACATTTCAAAAAAAAAAAATTTACCTGTATTTTCTGCTAAGTATTTTAAAGTAAAAAGGAAACTATGACGTGATAGACTAATGATTAACCTAAATATATTCTAGAGTATTATGTTAAAAATTAGGATGTTACAATAAACTCAAGGTTCCTGAGGATGTGGATGATGTCACTTAGATAGGAGATTCCCTACTGAGATTCTTTAGTAAGATTCTCACTCCCTATTTCTTTCTGTCGCATCTTTAGATCTTGATGGTGACTTTTGTGCTGTTCATCGACACCCCCACCTGGGAGGTTCTCTACGACCCCAACCATCGGACCTATCATTTTGAAGGGAGCTGCGCCGTTAGAATTTTCATGTTTTTGGGACGCCCCTTTGCACATCCTATACATAGTTATCGTTTTTCTCCGACTTCTCCTTTTGGCGACGACATGGTTTTCGAGCGTGCACAGACGCACAATGAGAGGATACTCTGCACGTATACCACTGCATCTGCAGTTCGTGACATCCCTGACTATGTTCCTCGCTCCAGGCATTCGGAGACTGACCCATCGGAGGACACGCCTAATATTGCCCATATTTCTTTAATTATTTAATTAAGCTCATTTAGCACTAAATAGAGGCAAAAAGGTAATTTTACACAAAAATTGTCTGAGACCATCCTTACTTTTTCAAATATCATGTAACACTTATAATTAACATTTCAAACTTCTCGGGTGACAACCGGGTCCAGTCATCACTTAATCCCGAATTAAATTACCTTAGGACTATTTTGGTAATCTTATGCACGAGAAAAACCAGGAATTGAGATTTTCACCTCTAATATCATCCATAACACATTTAATCCCCTTCAAACATTACACTAACCCCTTGAAGATAGCCTAGACCGGTCGTCCTCAATTTTCGGATAGAAATGATCTCAAGGGCATTTTGGTCATTTGTACACAGGAAAAATCGAGGATTGCAATTTTCACACGGGTTGCTATCTAAACCTCATATAACCTTATCCTAATATTAAATTATCCTATTAAGGTTGGTCTGGACTAGCCGCCCTCGATTCTCTTACAAAAATGACCTCAGAAGTATTTTGGTCATTTTGCACAGTAGGGAAAATCAGGGCATTACACACTAGGTCACGTTTGCCGGCAGAGCTGGGTCACATGCAGAGGTAGAGACAGAGCTGGGTGGTGTACGGAGGCAGAAGCTAAGCTAGGTCACATTTAGAGGCCGATCTGGGTTGTGGGCGGTGGCAGATTTGGCTCGCGTGCACTAGCGGATCTGGGTCGCGTGCAGAGGCGAATCTGGGTCGCGTGCAGAGGCGAATACAAAGTTGGGGGAGCAGGTTATGTGAGGAGGAAGAGGCGAAGGCGGAGCTGCGGGAGTAGGTCGGGTACGTCGGTGTCTGGGGCTAGTCACGTGCGTAGGTGTCTGGGGGCTACTCATGTGCACTGGCCTCTGAGGCTGGTCGCATCCGTTGGTGAATGGGGGAGCTGGGTCTCTCTGTTGATGTTGTGAATTAAGGTTATCTATGTGGTGAGAAATAAAACACAGGAAACATCCAATAAGAATCGAAGGATGGCAAAGAATAGAAAGTCAATTTATTTACAAGTGTGCCACTGCATTTTTGTTGATTTTAAAAATAGTGTTTTGAAAAACACCTTAAAACTATTTTTCGTTTTTCTATTCTTAAAATGGGAGTTTTGTTTTTGATTTTTAAAACACATGTTGAGAAACTCTTCATTCAAACAGGTATTTTGTTTTTTCACTTTTAAAAATTGAAAACAATTTTTAAAAACCTTTGCCAAACAAGCCTTACGTATATAAATAGTTGTGAAATTAGTTTCCCTAGAGTGTAGCAGATGCAGTGGCCAAAATTGTAATGTCCCTAAGGGAGAAAAGGACCCAGTCCTTCTTTGGTTTGGTGTCAAGAGCATCATTGAAATCATGCTCTACTTTTTCCTCATTTCCTAAAGTGATTGTGTAAGTACTTAGCCAGTTACCAGATTGAGAAAATGATTTGATGATGCTATGGTGTCAATGAGAAAGATACGTTATTATAGGTAATTCAAAGCAAAATTGATCAACTATATCATTTGGTAAGTGACTTACGTGGTCTTATTAACTAAGCTTTTGGTTGTTCTTAATTGGTAAGAAATATGTGAGAGTGTGCACATGAACTCAGCCATTTCAATTTAATCAAATAATATTAATTATTATTTGATACTTAAAAAAAAAAGAGAAAAATAGTCTTTGAGAGATGCACTTTTGACTTTTATGCATGTATGTTAGTCACAATAAGTTTTTTGAAGCTTTATACTTAATATGGTATGTTATGCTAGAGGATTGACTTATTAAGGAGCAGAGCAAAGCTTGAGATTGAATGTGTGGAATACACACTTATCTTTTTCTACTCTTTTTTTATTTAATATTTGGACGTATTACATTATATTTAAATATCTATCTTATTGAGATATAATTGCCATGCATAGTATTTAGCATTAATTACAATAATCCCCAAAAAATAAAAGGTGACTCGACGGGCACTGCAATATTTAATAATTACGATTATGATTTTTTGTTTAAATTATTAATTATTGAAATTGTGAAACTTGTGTACCCTAAGTTACTCTAGAAGCAATATCTAAAAAAATTTTCTTTAAAGGAGTTCTAAATATTATTATTATGGATAGATTATAAATATGATAATATAATGTAAAAACGATCAATGCAACAAAAAAAAATGCTAACGTGTCTCATTCACAATGAATCGATTTCCCTCCAAATCTGATTATTATTGTTCAAACTAATTCCAATGACAATTTCATTCTCAATAAGAATCTACATTCAAAATAATTCTGCATTCCAATGAAAATCCAGAATTCACATAAATTGTCCCACAATCCACAACTACTGTCCACTGATGAATAATGTGTGCAGGTTTCAACAAATTCCAAGTGATCCATTAATTGTAATTGCAAATCAAAGTAATTATTTTTCAATTCTCAATGATTCACAATTGATGCTGGTGCATCTATAATCACCCAGTAGAATACAATGAATGAATTATGCTTTCTTGTGAATGAACTCCCGCCTGATGATAGTTTGGAAGCATACTTAATTCTACTGACTCTTCATCTGCTTACATATGCAGATATATATATAAATACATAGCATCACAGTAAGGAACGATGTCACACTTCCATTCCCTTCTCCTCAAGTAATCTCTCTTGATTCATTTCTTCCTGTGCATTACAAACACCTGCAACATGGCTGGAAAGTTAGTTCTAATCAACGATTTGAATAACGATAATGAGAATAAGTTCTGGAAAATGAAAGTAAAAGTGATCAAGTTGTGGAAGGTAGCTTCCTTCAATACCAAGTTTCAAAAACCAAGTCTGGATATGGTCGTTCTTGATGAAAAGGTTGATGTCCTTTCATATTAACTTAATCATTTCCGTTTTGTTTAACACTCCTTATTTTGCTGATTTTTTTTAAATTTTTTCTTATTTTAACATATTGAACATGCTTGTGTTCTCTGCTTTTCAGCGTGATAGGATTCATTGCACAGTAAGAAATCCACAACTAAAATATTTTGAGGGACTGATTGAGGAAAGCAAGGTGTACATTATGTCTAACTTTGATGTTGAGGAGAATTCATTGAAGTTCAAACCAACAAGGCATAATTTTAGAGTATTCTTCAAAAAAGATACTCAAGTGAAGGAAGTTGTTGATGATGTTTTCCCGTTAAATGGCTTTGATTTTGTACCCAATAGTGTCATATTGGCTGAAAAGTGGGAAGATAGATTCTTGGTTGGTGAGTAATCTCTATTTGTTAAATAAGTGTTGTTTCATGTATCGTTGACACTGCTTATGGTTTGTTTTATTTCATACATATCAGATGTAATAGGAACTTTAGCTGCAAAAGTGGACTGCGTGGGTTTACAAAGAATGACAAAACTACCAATTATGTGGAAATACAGTTGGATGGTTATCAGTAAGTGTGAGCATGTATCTCTAAATTTTCTTAATAATAACATTCTGATTTTATTTAATTAGCTATATTCTCAGATTCTGTATTCCAGGTATTCATAGAAATTATTTCTTATTGAGCAGAAGCAATGAAAAGATCCGATGCACATTGTGGGAAGAGTTTGGAAAACAGTTTCTGAAACACCTTGAAGAGCACCCTGCTTCAAGCTATGTGGTCATTCTCCAATTAGGAAAAATGAAATTTTACAATGGTCTTATACTAATCTTAATCTACATATAGCAAATGATTACTCATTGTTATGCAAATTTAAGATTTTTCTTTTCTTCCTTATGTGTAGGAAGTATAGGAGTCTCTAACACAAATTATACTTCCAAATTATTCATCAATGCTAACTTTCCAGAAGTTGATGAATTTTGAAAAAGGTTATTACACTTTTAGCATATTCACTTATTATCAGATAATTAAAAGAATATTCATAGATTGTATGCTATGTAGGATTAGTGACTCTCAAACTTCAGTGCCTCTTCCGGTCATCCAAATAGATAATGAGACTTATTGCTCATTGGAAGAAGACTTACTGAATCACAGTGTCTATAAAACAATTTATGATCTTAAAGAAATCACTGAGGTATATTTCAATTTCAATCTATAACAAACAATTAATTTGCTTAGTGACAATTATAGTAACATTTTCATCCTGTTCATTCTCAGAAATCTACTTTTGTTACTGTTGGAACTGTCAAAGAGGTAGATAACACATCTAACTGGTGGTACAAAGGCTGCAAAAAATGCTTTCAAGGTTTGATGGAGCTTAGCAATTCGTTTTATTGTAAGAAATGTGAAACATATCCAACAACTTTTGTTCCTAGGTTGGTGAACCTTTTGCTATTAATTTTTTTTTTCAAAAACTGCTTCAATATTCCACTGATTTATTCACAATAATGCAACAAAAATAATTGGTTATTGCAGGTATAGGATTAAAGTAAAGGTGGCTGATGAGACTGGGTCTGCCATATTCAACATTTTTGATAAGGAAGCTTCAAAGTTGTTGAATTTGTCTGCCAATGACTTAAGGGCCTCTTATATTAAAAGGGTATATGTTATTATTATCTTTCAAACTATATTACTGTTTCTATTAGTTTTAATTCTCTTTCTAATCTCTTGCAATGTTGTTACTTTAGGGAGGAGATAGGAAACAATACCATGAAGAACTCATTGCTTTCAAGGATAAGAAATTTATTTTCAAGGTTTCTGTAAAGTTTGAAGATTTGAATTCATTTCAACCTTGTGTGATAAATGTAATAAGGATTTGTTGTGATGAGTCTATCATTACTTCTTTTGTTCAAAAGCACAAAATAGATGAGGTTTGTTATGACGATCATCATCATTTATATTTAGTTTCACGATTTTTATATGTTAACTTGGTTAATTAATCTTTCAGTCCTCATTTCAGCATGATGTATCTGGAGTATTTAGTAATTTGCCTGATCTTTCTGAGCTTAATAAGATGATAAACATTCACTGAAATTGTAATTCTCATATCATATTTTTCAAATAGAAATTATAATGCCAGGTTATGTTTGCAGGATTTTTGGTCCCAATCATTTGAAGTGGGGACAGGATCAGAAGCTGGAGCATCAATGACTCCAACAACTAAAAAGGGGGATAAAGATTGGGAAGCTCAGCCTTCTCAAACATCACTAGATGATTCTGAACAATCATCTACAAAGCTGAGAAAGGTTATGAAGAAACCTGAGGAGTAACAAGACATCTCTTGCTTCAACTTCAACAGCTTTTGATTTTGCTGTCAATCCTTTTGGATTGTACAGACTATCATTCTCTTTAATTAACTACTTTGGGCTTTAAGAATTTTGGGTGGACTTTAAGAATTTTGGATTTGCGGTCAAGGCAGTTTCCAAGTAGATGCGTTTTTAGTTTTTTGCATTTTGAACAATTAGCAATATCTGAAGTATTATTATCAGATTTTTCGGTGTTATCTTTTTAATTCATACTCAAGTTTGCGTTTCTCCAAATTATGTCAACAAGGCCTTTATGAGTAATCATTTAATAAAAATCAGCAGAAGCAAGTAATGGAATCATATACCCAATTTACTCAACTTACATGCATGATAAAGACATATTTTAACATATGCGATATGTTTCATTTCATCTCAGATTTATCCTTCAGAATATATATAGAACAATATAATGGAATCATATTTTACTTTATAATGAAAGATGTACAAAACTTCTTTAATTGCTAAACAATAGATTTGATTACCAACTCTTATAACTTAAATAAATGAATTTCTACTATGAACAAGAATAACAAAAGTACTGCTCAAATATTATTATGTTTAGTGATAATATCAGACATAGAGTTTACATTTAGTTAACTCTCCTTTCCAATTTCAAATTGAAAAATGATTTAAATTACTTAATTTTTTAATTCAATCAGAATCATAGGTCAAGAAATATCTAATTTAATTTAATTTCGAATTATTAAAAACTAATCACATATGATAACTGATATTGGAACTCTCAGACAATCATTATTATTCTGTTAAAAACCACATGAAAAAAATTGGCTGCAGTTACAATGTGTCTCTGTTTAATTTTTAATTATCAGATTATCAGGTATTGGAATTGGAATTGTTGCTCAGTTTTCAGTGATGGATAATAACTCAAACAATACTCATTAATCATTATTCCCTATACAAATAATAATGATTGAAGCAGGTTTATTTTAACACCGTCATTGATATCTATCTGTACATTGAAGTCTTACACTACTTCTCATGTAAATATATTAAACAGTTGCCCTTTAAATGATTTAAATTACTTAATTTTTTAATTCAATCATAATCATAGGTCAAGAAATATCAAATTTAATTTAATTTCGAATTATTAAAAACCAATCACATATGATAACTGATATTGGAACTCTCAGACAATCATTATTATTTTGTTAAAAACCACATGTAAAAAATTGGCAGCAGTTACAATGTGTCTCTGTTTAATTTTTAATTATCAAATTATCAAATTATCAGGTATTGAAATTGGAATTCTTGCTCAGTTTTCAATGATGGATAATAACTCAAACAATACTCATTAATCATTATTCCCTATACAAATAATAATGATTGAAGCAGGTTTATTTTAACATTGTCCTTGATATCTATCTGTACATTGAAGTCTTACACTGTTTCTCATGTGAATATATTAAACAGTTGCCCTTCCAAAGACAACACATTTCTCAGCTTCTTAGTTACAATATAAAGCTTCCTTCCTAAAGGTGGTTCTTTTGTAAGACAATGGACAATCATCACACACATTGCAAATCGAAAATGGCTAGAATGAAGAGGAAGGAAATACTTAACAAAAAGAGGAAGAGGAATTCTTCCATTCAGCAACATCTAAATTATAGTAGAAATGGTTAGTTGATTAATTTAGTTTAAACTTTAGCTTTCTTATGCCAATGCTAACTGTTTTTTTGTTGTCATATTCTACCGGTCATTACTTATTTCTCCATGCTTGATTTAATTTGTTTCCATCTTTCTGTCAACAGGTCTTCTTCGTGGAATAATAGAAACTATGAGCCCGTCAATGGAGCCAAATATTCCTTTATTACCATCATCAAGTAATAGCGTTTCAAGAGAAAACAATGCACTTATTCATGGATTTCAAAATACTACTTATTTCTCATCTTGCAAAAAAAAGACCACTACCACTGCCAATATAATCGAAGACCCAAACGCAAGTTTTATGAGAACTCCATTGTCAAATATTACAAACGGTTTATGCTACTTACCGACTCCGTCTTCAGTTATATTGTTATCAGATTATAATTAATTTATTTTGATTGTGAAATTTTTCTTTGCATTTTCAGGTGTCAATATTGGGAATGCTAGGATGAACATTACTATTAATAATACTGGCAAGGAAAATAACTCAGACTCTCTTCACTCAGGGCAGAATTCTCCTATGATTCCTAGATTGAAAGCAAATAATGGTACTGCATTTGGAATGTATAACACATTGTAGTCCTGTTCTGCTGTCACCATGTTAAAGTTTATTCTTTCCATCTTTTTTCCTTATTGTTATGAAAATCAGGCAGACAGTGGGAAATCAGTTATTCTTCAAATACTTCTTCTTTAACATGTTTAGCTTTAAGGTATTTGTATCACAATGATTATAATAAATCTCATTGTTAATTTCATTGGATAATCTCTAAGGATATTATTTTAGTCGGAATAATTTTTATTGCATGACATATTATTATACGAATCAAATTACAGTTGGCAAGCATCTAATTCAATGATCTAAAATCATGGAGTCTGTACGAATAAATAATTCAAGAATTTTTCAAGACTCTTTACATTGCATAGGAGAGTCATCTCGACAACCACCATCAACAGCATGTGTTTAGTCAGTTGATCCATTTCAAGATTACAAAGGTATATAACACATTCCTGAAGATGATAATATTATTCTACTAATGATATTTACGTTGTTGTATTTTGTTGATACTTATGGGTTGGAAAAGGCCAGGCCACATCCTAAATAGCTCAAGCCTAGAAAATGGGCGTGAATTTGGTCTGTTACCTTTTATAGGCTTTATTTCGGCATGGCCTGACCTGGCCTGGCCTACTTAAGGCCTGGGCTCACTTAAAGCCTATTTCAAAGCCTATTTTTTAAATCTATTAAAATATGCTATTAGAATACTCTTTGCACCAAACAATACACAAAATCTGGATTAGTAATTTTTCCCCCCTAAATAACACACTTTCATGGTGTATCAGTTTAATAGAATTTTTGCAGCAAACAATCCACAAATTCTGGTTAATAACTTTTTTCCTTCACAAAATCAATAATAGAACACACTTGCAACACCAAACTCTTTATAGAAGAAATCAAAATAACAACAATGAACATACCAGAGCTGGTGGATGATAGGATCCTTTCAACAGATTTTTTGCATCAAACAATCCACATAATCTGCTTTTAATTCACTTCATTTCCTTTTGCCTCTTCCTTTTGCTCTATGGAAGACAGGACAACATAGCACAACTAACCTCCCCATTTCTGTGAGTCAAGAATCCGATTAGCATAATAGTCTGCAATTGGCTTCCCAATAAATGCTTCAAAATACTTCACCAGATCACTTGCTACTGTTACAGCTATAACCTTTAGCAAATCAAACATCACAAAATGGCAAGTTAAAATACATAAATCAAAGATGTCAATAACATGCTCAAAGAAAAAAGATTTCAGACAATAAAACGGACAAGGGTATAAAAGTACCACTACACATATAATTCTAAATGGCCAAGCTATGTCTATTAGATGGCCCTTGAATTAGAATTAATGAATGAGATCAAAACAACTAAGTGGTTATGTGACCTATCATATCTCTTTTCCTAAAGTCTTGCTTATCATTATCTACTGACTCAACATCTTTATGTGTTTATTCAGGTTTACCAAATACTACATTTTTGTCATATTGGTTGATTCTCATGAAATACTACTTTCATCCTTGAAGTTTTGTGATTGCAATATTGATTGCTTCTTATAAAATATTAGCCAGTTAGGCAAGTATAATATAAATCTAATGGAGTTTGATTGGTTCTTACAAAATAAGGATAATGATGATTTTTCGTGTTATCAACACATGGTTCACAAACCTTTGATTTTGTAATGATTATATATAAACAAGTAGAAAAAAAAAAAGCAACATTCAGAAAACTGACCAACAATCAAAGTAATGAACCATAATATTTGAACGGTGAGTTCAACATCATTGATTCCCAGCCTTCTTCATTGAATCCACCATCTCTGCCACAAACAGACACAATAAAAAAAAAATCATGAACCAAGCTTGTCAGTTGATAAGATCACATGAAAGAATGAGATAACATCTTCAATCAACTAAAAAACTCAGACTACCGTTAACGATCATGCGATCAACTTGAACATGCAGCCTATACATTAAAAAAAAAAACACATGCTCATCAAACCCTCAAAAATCCAATTCATAAAATTTGTTAAACAAGAGCAAGATCACAAAATTTAAGGTAAGACTAAACTAAAAAGCAAAAAATTAAACAAGAAACTATATTTCATTTGAAAGGGGCTTTAACTATAACCAATCCCTTTTTCGTACTCCCATTGCAACCAAAGTGACAATAAACAATACACAGTAAGCCAAAATTAGCCCAGAAAAAAAAATTTTGCAATGAAATTGACTTCAAATAGAAGAAAAGAACATAAATTCACACAAAACAATTCAGAACAACAAATCGCAAAAAAAAGGGATCATCAAAATCCAAGCACACCGAATGTGTGTGTACGAGAAAAGAATCCCTTAACCTTGCAAGCGCTCAACCTGCGCAGGTCTTGTGAAATGCTGGCTGACAAAACACGCCGGATCTAAGGAAGAAGAGGCGGAGCTGCGCAGGTCTCCACCTTGAAGGTTCAGCCCCTATGGTTTCTACTTTGCTTTATGTGCATACCCAATACATTGCGTGGCCTCTCCCTGACCACTTTCTCCTCTCTTTTTTATTTTATTTTTTTGTTTGTGTATCAAGTGCATGAAGGTTGCTTTATGTGCACACCTAATGCATTGCGTGGCCTCTCCCTGACCACTTAGTCCTCTTTTCTTTTTTTTGTGCCTCAAGTGCATAAAGGTTGGCTAAAATGCTTGGGTTTGACCATTTCTCAAGTTGGACCAACAAAATAAATGAAATCAAAATCCATGTCTGGAATGAAACTAGGCCACCGAGTACAAACTTAAAACAAGGTCCACAATTGGCTATCGACTAACACAAAGAAAAGGACCAGCTCTGAGTTTTTTGGGTTTTTAATTAATTTTTAAAAAAAACAAAAGAAAACTCTCTTTTTTTCATTTTAAATTTTTTATACGATTTGTTTCATATCCCTATAAAATTAAAGGGCACTGCTGCCTTTAAAATTAATCTAATTTTATTATTAGATGCTTATGGTAAACTATATAAAAATTGTTAATATAAAATATAAAAAAGACTAAATTATTAATGTGTTTAAATTTACTAAAAAATAAATTAAGAAGTAGTTATGGTCTTTAGGAGTAGTTATAAAATTAAATAATAAATAAAAATAGCTTCCTTTAATCTAACGCATTATCTGCTTCTTAATCTAACTCTCTTTTTTTATTTTATTTTTTTGTTTGTGTACAAAGTGCATGAAGGTTGCTTTATGTGCACACCCAATGCATTGCGTGGCCTCTCCCTGACCACTTAGTCCTCTCTTTTTTTGTTGTGCATCAAGTGCATAAAGGTGGGCTAAAATGCTTGGGTTTGACCATTTCTCAAGTTGGACCAACAAAATAAAATGAAATCAAAATCCATGTCTGGAATGAAACTAGGCCGCCGAGTACAAACTTAAAACAAGGTCCACAATTGGCTATCGACTAACACAAAGAAAAGGAACAGCTCTGATTTTTTTGGGTTTTTAATTAATTTTTTAAAAAAACAAAAGACAACTCTCTCTTTTTCATTTTAAATTTTTTATACAGTTTGTTTCATATCCCTATAAAATTAAAGGGCACTGCTGCCTTTAAAATTAATCTCATTTTATTATTAGATGCTTATGGTAAACTATATAAAAATTGTTAATATAAAATATAAAAAAGGCTAAATTATTAATGTGTTTAAATTTACTAAAAAACAAATTAAGAAGTAGTTATGGTCTTCAGGAGTAGTTATAAAATTAAATAATAAATAAAAATAGCTTCCTTTAATCTAACGCATTATCTGCTTCTTAATCTAACTCTCTTTTTTTATTTTATTTTTTTGTTTGTGTATAAAGTGCATGAAGGTTGCTTTATGTGCACACCTAATGCATTGCGTGGCCTCTCCTTGACCACTTAGTCCTCTCTTTTTTTGTTGTGCATCAAGTGCATAAAGGTGGGCTAAAATGCTTGGGTTTGACCATTTCTCAAGTTGGACCAACAAAATAAAATGAAATCAAAATCCATGTCTGGAATGAAACTAGGCCGCCGAGTACAAACTTAAAACAAGGTCCACAATTGGCTATCGACTAACACAAAGAAAAGGACCAGCTCTGATTTTTTTGGGTGTTAAATTAATTTTTTAAAAAAACAAAAGACAACTCTCTTTTTTTCATTTTAAATTTTTTATACAGTTTGTTTCATATCCCTATAAAATTAAAGGGCACTGTTGCCTTTAAAATTAATCTCATTTTATTATTAGATGCTTATGGTAAACTATATAAAAATTGTTAATATAAAATATAAAAAAGACTAAATTATTAATGTGTTTAAATTTACTAAAAAACAAATTAAGAAGTAGTTATGGTCTTTAAGAGTAGTTATAAAATTAAATAATAAATAAAAATAGCTTTCTTTAATCTAACGCATTATCTGCTTCTTTATTGTTTTTTGTTATTATAGTGCCCCATGGTTTTGATGACTTAAATTTGGGTGATGACCATGATGACTTCCCACTTAATCATGATTCATATCAAGAAGGTGAACAGTTTTAAGTTTTTAAATAAAATTAACCTTCGCATGTTTCTATCTATTTCAACTCATAAATATTTTGTGTTTCTATTTCTTATATCACAGGATATACAATACATTCAGAACACAATGAAGAAGAGGGTATGAATTTATTGAAAAATAAAAATTTTACTTCTTATTTATCAAAGTAGTCTTCCTTACATTTAATATTGATTAAAATTAAAATACAGATAGTTGGGATCTCGGAGATCTGGATCATGAATGTCAACACTGCAAGGCAATGATGTGGCTTTATGAAAGACTTGCAAAAAGCAAAGGATGTAATAGTCCTAGATTTTCATTGTGTTGTAAGGAAGGGAAAGTTCAGTTGCCTATACTAAAAGCACCTCCTAAATTGTTGGTGGATCTTCACACATTGGATGATGGAAAAAGTAAATATTTTAGAAAAAATCTAAGAGCTTTCAATGGCATGTTCTGCTTCACATCAATGGCTGGAAAGATTGATTGTCAAATCAACAATGGAACTGCTCCTCCAATCTTCCTTTTGGGTGGACAAAATTATCACTGTATTGGAAGTCTTATCCCTCCGGCTAATGAGAAACCTAGATTTGCCCAACTTTACATATATGACACTGAGAATGAAGTAGAAAATAGAATCAATGCATTAAGGTAATTGTTAACCATCATCATGCTAACTACTATTTGTATTATGATATCATAAATTCATAAATATTTTGTTGCAAATTCAATTTTCAGGCAAGGACAAAATGCTAATGACCTTGATCATGAAATAGTATCATCTTTAAAGGAAATGCTTGATGAGTTCAATGTTCTCGCAAAGTCATTCAGGTATGCAAGAGATAGATACAAAGAAGGTAATTTTTCTGATGTCAAGCTTAAGTTGATCAGGAAAAGGAATACTGATGGAAAGAGGTATAATTTACCTTCGGTATCTGAGGTTGCTGTTTTAATTGTTGGTGATATTGATGAGTCAGCAACTGATAGAGATTTAGTTGTTGAGACTCAAGGTAGAATGCTTAAAAGAATAGATGTCTTGCACCCTATGTACCTTAGTTTACAATATCCTTTGTTGTTTCCATATGGGGAAGATGGATACAGGCAAGATATATCGACAACTGAATCATCAAGAAGACTGTTGTCTAATAAAAGAACAAAAATAAGCATGAGAGATTTCTTTGCATATAGAATTCAAGATAGGATTAATGAGTCCCCTGTTATTCTTCAATCAAGGAGATTATTTCAACAATTTTTGGTTGATAGCTATACTATGGTCGAATCAGAAAGATTACAATTTATCAGGCAAAACCAACCGAGACTAAGAGTGGATCAATATAAAGGCCTACATGAATGCTTGGTTAGAGGGGAAACTGATGCTGCAGCTACTAGGCAGACAATAATTCTACCAAGTTCATTTACAGGCGGACCAAGATATATGTTTAACAATTGTAAAGATGCATTTGCCATTTGCAAATATACTGGATATCCAAGTTGCTTTATCATTATAACTTGCAATCCAGAATGGAATGAAATAAAGTGATTTGTTTCAAAAAGGGGATTGAATGCTGAAGATAGACCAGACATTTTATGCAGGGTGTTCAAAATGAAATTGGACGAAATGATAAAAGACCTAAAAGAAGGTCAAATCTTTGGAAGGATAAATGGATGTAAGTAACATCTTTCTTCCAAATTTATAAATCAAGTAAATTCATTTTAATGTATGGTAATGGTAATTTACTTTGTTTTATAGATGTTTGCACTGTTGAATTCCAAAAATGAGGGTTGCCTCATGCGCACATCCTTCTTTTCATGCATCCTGAGTTCAAACCACAATCACCAGATGACATAGACAGGTACATTTCTGCTGAAATCCCAGATAAAGACATTAATCCAAAATTGTACAAAGTGGTTGAAAAATCCATGGTTCATGGTCCATGTGGCCATTATAATTGGAATAGTCCATGCATGATAAATGGGGCTTGCTCAAAGTTTTACCCCAAGCAATATAGATCCAGAACAACTATTGATGAAGCTGGATTTCCCAAGTACAGAAGACAGGATGACGGTAGAACCATCAACAAGAGAAATTGTGTATTAGATAACAGATACATAGTTCCATACAATCCGACAATTCTTTTGAAGTATGGTTGTCATGTCAATGTTGAATATACTTGCCAGACTTCTGCAATAAAATATCTTTTCAAATATGTCCATAAGGGTCATGACAGAGTGACTGCAGGTTGTTCCAAAGCGATGCAACAGGAACATCTAATGTTAAAATTGATGAAATTCGCAATTATTATGATTGCAGATATATTTCTGCTTGTGAAGCATCATGGAGATTATTTGGTTTCGAAATTCAAGTAAAAGAACCTGCAGTGATTAGATTGCCCTTCCATTTGCCTGGACAACAACCTGTTGTTTTCAAGGACCATGAACATTTAACAGATGTTCTGAATAGAGCAGAAACAAAGAAGTCAATGTTATTAGGTTGGATGGAAGCTAATACATTATTTACAGAGGCAAGAAGTCTTACATACAATGAGTTACCAACAAAATTTGTATGGAAAGATAAAGTTTCAAGATGGACTCCAAGGAAAAGAGGGTTTGCTATAGGTAGAATTTCTCATGTTCCAACGGGAAGTGGAGAAGACTACTACCTTAGGTTGCTGCTAAATATTCAAAAAGGATGCCAAGAGTTTGAAGACATAAGAACAGTTGATGGCATTGTTTACAATTCTTTTAAGGATGCATGTTATGCTTTAGGGCTACTTCAAGATGACAAGGAGTTCATTGATGCTATATTAGAAGCAAGCTCATGGGCTTCTGCTGCTTATCTTAGAAGATTGTTTGTCATATTGTTGATATCAAATAATATGAATAGACCTGAAATTGTATGGGAAAAATGTTGAGAGCATCTTGCTGATGATATTGTTTACAGGGAACGTACAATGCTTCAATCCCAAGGTATTTTAATTCATTACTTTAAATATTAATTTTTTGGTTGTCTACTGTATTCAACTTATTTATGTAACTTTTAATGATTTATTTGTAACAAAGTCTAAAAAAATTGCAGAAATCCTTATCTCAAATGAGCAGATTAAAAATGTGACGCTGAGTAAGATAGAAGAATTGCTTCAGTCTAATGGCAGATCGCTAAAGGAATACACAAATATGTCTTTCCCTTCAGATGAATTTCTTTTTGGTTTACAAGATAGAATCATAATGGATGAGTTGAACTTCAATAAGGAAGCTTTATTAGAAGAGGTCAATGGATACTTGCAATCCGTTAATCCTGAACAAAGAACAGCGTATGATGAGGTAATGAATGCTGTTTATGGGAATAATGGTGGATTCTTTTTCTTGTATGGTTATGGTGGAACAGGAAAGACATTTCTTTGGAAGACTTTATCTGCCTCAATTAGGTCAAGAGGTGAAATTGTGTTAAATGTCGCATCAAGTGGTATTGCCTCTTTACTTCTTCCTAATGGAAGAACAACACATTCAAGATTTAAGATTCCACTAAATATCACTGAAGATTCCACATGCAACATAAAGCAAGGTAGTGTTCATGCAAAATTGCTATGTAAAGCAAAGTTGATTATATGGGATGAAGCACCAATGCTAAGCAAATATTGCTATGAGGCATTAGACAAATGCTTGAAAGATGTCAATAGATTTTCACCTGCATATAATCCTTATCTACCATTTGGTGGCAAAGTTGTGGTGCTAGGGGGGACTTTCAACAAATTCTACCAGTTATTCCAAGGGGTTCAAGAGAAGATATTGTCCAAGCATCTATTAATGCATCGTACTTGTGGCCATATTGCAAAGTACTTTGTTTATCAAGGAACATGAGGTTAACCAGTGCATCTAATGGTAGTGATATTGAAGACATAGAAATGTTTGGGAAATGGCTGCTAGAAGTTGGTGATGGTGTTGCAGGTGATTCAAGTGATGAAGGTCTTTGAAGCGAGGTTCGTATTCCAATGGATATACTTATTGAAAATACAGATAGTGCATTTGATGAGTTGATAAATTTTGTTTACCCTGATGTGCTGTCAAATTTAGCAAATACAAATTACTTCAAGGAAAGATCTATTTTGGCTCCAACTTTGGAAGTTGTTACAAATGTTAACAACTACATAATGTCCAAATTACCAAGGGAAGAAAGGATATATTTAAGCTCTGATTCAGTGTGCGTAGAAGAAGGGAACATGGAATCAATCTGAAGCTTTCTCGTAAATTCTAAATGAGATTAATTGTTCAGGTGTTCCACCCCATAAGTTGGTCTTGAAAGAAGGGGTTCTAATAATGTTGTTGAGAAATATTGATCAGTCAAATGGGTTGTGCAATAGAACAAGATTACAAATCAAAAGAATGGGAAATCATGTTATTGAATGCCTAACACTTATAGGTAATCGGGTTGGTCAGGTCATGTTGATTCCAAGGATGAACATGATTCCTAATAATGAAACAGTTCTTGTTAAGTTTCAGAGGAGACAATTTCCAATTATAGTATCTTTTGCCATGACTATTAACAAGTCTCAAGGTCAAACGCTCTCTACAGTTGGGTTATATTTATCAAGACCAGTTTTTACTCATGGTCAGTTATATGTTACATTTTCACGAGTAAAAAACAAGAAAGGTTTGAAAATTCTGTTGGAAAATCATGATGGGATTTTTGAACGATGTACCATCAATGTTGTGTACAAGGAAATATTTGAAAATCTTATGTCATGAGGTATGTAAATATGATTCTAATAATATTATTCATTACCAACTCTATACTAACACAAAATTTGATGCTTGACTAGAAACATTTGTTTTTAAAATTTTGCAGATTATTAACTTCGGCTCTTACCATGCTTCTACTATATGGCCAAAGACATTCCACCACTTTTTTTCAATCAACAAAAATCAAATAATGACGTATGTTCTGACATTTGCTAACCCATCTATTCTATCTATTCATTTTATAAATACTATTTTTTCTTTTATTTCTTTTATTATTTCCCGTGCATTGCAAGGTAACTACACTAGTTATATATGATACATGATACCAAAAAAATAGAAAATTCAAACACGGTGTTTTGACATATTAATACCAAAAAAAAAAACAAAAACGGAAGATTACTTGACGGCGCAAATGCCAGCAGTTTTAAAATGATTGACCATGGGAGCCAAACGACGTCGTTTGTTTGGACAGAAAACAAGAAAGCACTGAGCGCACCTGTGCTGCGACTTTCACGTTACCGTCATCATCTTTTTCAAACTCTAGCCAGAGTAGAAGCCTTCAAAACGACGTCGAATCTCGCCACTCGCCAGCGTCTCCGATGGCCGGGAACTGCTTGCCGGCGGTGCAGCTCACTGGAAGCGGACGGCCAGTGCTTCTGCCGAACGAAATCGAATGCTTCTTCCTCTCCTCCGTTGACCTTCTCTGCGAAGACGACGAAACCACCACTCCCTTCCCTCGTCTCAAATCTGGCCTCCTCATCCTCACCACCCACCGTCTCCTCTGGCTCTCCGACTCCTCTTCCTCCACCTCCGGCGGCTCCGCTTCCTTCGCAGTCCCCCTCGCCGCAATCTCCCACATTTTCTCCCACAAGAAGTCCATCAAGTCCATGTTCGCTTCCCCAAGGGTCCGCTTCCAGGTGTCGCTGTCGCCGGAGGGTAGGGTTTCGGCCTCGGGCTCGAGATCGGTGGTGGCGACGATCGTGGTGAGGGGCAAGGGGGACTGCGATGCCTTCCTGGTCAAGTTTTGGGAGAATTGGCGCTCCAGGGCGTGGGAGGACGCCGAGAGTGCTCCGGCGTCCGCCCCTGGGTCTGGTTCTGGTTCAAATTCAGCGGCAGCGTCTTCGAGTGGTATTTATTCGAGCGATGGGACGATAAGGATGGTTGGAGTGGCGGGGATACTGAGGAAGGAGCAGGAGATGTGGGAGAGTACTGATAGGAGCTTGCAGGAGGCTTTTCAGGATTTGAACGCTCTCATGGTAACAATGTGGGATAAACATTTTGGCCCTTAAAAGATCAATAACTTGACAAATCGGACTTTACAAGATGTTTTATTAGTGTGTGATGCCAATGATCATTCCCATTGATGCCAAAGGGTTCCATTAGTGTCGATAAAGTATATTTTAGGACTAATTTGTTATGCTGATCTTTGAGGAATCACGAGCTAATAAAACATCTCTTCTTAAGGACTAGTTCGTGAACGCGTTGATCTTTTGAAGCTCAAAATGGTGTTTCTCGGTGATAATGTGTTTATGTTTACTCTGATATAAGTCAAAATCTGTTGTGGTGGTGACTCAGGATGTGATGATGATTTGATATCTTTGTGAATTTATTTTCTCCTTGTGGGATCAAATGAGCGCGACTGAGGGTTGCGGGGAAGGACAACAAATTAGAATAATTGAATTCTGTTTTCCAAAAGTAGTTTGTTATGTAGGCTTTTGGGGAGCTGTGATTATGGGTTAATTGGATTTTGTTCAGATTTCAGAAATGCATAATTTTCTTCGAATCTTAATATTTGTCATGATTTGCTTGGGGTATGAGTTTCAAGGAAATATTGGATGCTTTTTTCTATCATTCTGGCAAAGGTATTCTAAACCATGTTTTTTCTATAATCTTAGCTGATCATGTTGATTTCTGTAATTTTAATTTTGTTTGGTTTGAAGTCTATGCAATGTAAATCTGTGTATGGAGTAATTTGTGGTCTGGAAAGTTGTTTCTTTGTCTTCTTGTGCTTCATTAAGAGGAAAGAAAGCATCACTCGTTTTGATTGCAGAGCAAGGCTAAGGAAATGGTGATGCTAGCAGAAAAAATGAGGCTAAAACTTCTGTCTGGCTCAAATTCTCAAGCCAATACAACAAATGATGAGGAGATGGGTTCAAAGGAAGAGATGCAAGATTGGTTATTGAGTGTCGGTATAATATCTCCTGTTACCAAAGAGTCTGCGGGTGCTTTGTATCATCAACAGTTATCTCGTCAGGTTTTCTTCTCTTTCCTTCTCATGTTACTGATTATTATCTTATTCATCAAAAGATCAAGCAAATTATAAGACACTAAGACATGCTTTTAGGATGGAATTTTTTCTTTCTTTTTCACCTTAACATTGAAAAGATTGATTTGGTCTAAATGTCTAAACAATTCACGATTGGAGATATTTAGCATGGAGCCTTTTATTCCTTCAATATGAATTGGCAGGTATTCTCAGGACTTATGTTGTTCAGTAATTTTTTTTTTTTTTTTAAAAAGGGGTTTCCAAAGCTAATGGGGACATTTAGGTTTTACTAGTACGACTAGAGTATTGAAATGGGGGTTGTATCAAGGGATGCTGGTGTAAGTCAGCAGAAGATTCAACTAATGTCAATCAATTATAATAAAGGATATCTTCTTAAAGTACATATTAAAAACTATGGTTGAAATCACGATGCATTAAAAAAATGGTACAACAGGCTATCTATTTCCTTTCATTGCAAAAATTATGGTCCTTTGACTTCATTTTGTGCAAGAGGACTAAATGCCCTTCAGGCTGTGTATGCATATGATTTGATGTGTTTTTCATTCTTCTCTCAAAATAGTGAAAAAAAAAACATAGTAAAAAGATGATGGTGTCTTTGTGCAGTTAATGCTATGGATTTAAAGAATGGTCACCTACTTGCTTGAGTGATTGCCTTTTACTACTTTTGTTTGTAAAAAAAAGATATCCTCATCACTCATCAGTCATTCTAGCTAACCCCACCTAGTGGGAAAAAGGTTGTTATTGTTATTGTTGTTGTATTCTAATCTGTCCTCGCTAATACTTAGCTGGCAGATTTTGTCAAAATTCCGCTTGAGAGAGCTGGAGGAATTATCAATCTAATTGATGTTTATTGTCTCTTCAATCGTGCTCGTGGCACAGGTTTCAATAATCTGTTTTCTGTGTTCTCTTTGACATGATTATCTTTCTACTTTTACACTTTTGAATTTATATCTCTGTTTTGGATGTCTAATAAACAGAGTTAATCTCGCCCGACGATTTGTTACGAGCATGTTCCCTGTGGGAGAAGTTTGATGTGTATGTATGACATTGCCTTCTACTTTTATCACTTCTGTTTCTTAGTATCAGTAAACTGAGTTCATGGTAACTTGGTAGTAGGTGACTCCAAATCATACTTCTTTGATCTTACTTTGTCTAATACTTTAGTGTGATACCATTTTTTGTTTGTTGTATTTCCATCTGTTGATTTTGTCATTCACTTGTTCAGCCCAGTGGTTCTACGGAAGTTTGATAGTGGAGTCATGGTAATACAGAACAAGTCCCACAGCGATGAGGAGGTGAGTTCATTTTATCTTTTTGTTTCTAGTCATTTTTATATCTGTTTTAAGTTTTATAATTGTTATTTCCTTTTGAAAATAATCATTCTTTTACCTGGTGGAGGGCATAATGTAGATTTTGAGTTGTGCACCAATTGTGAAACTGTGGGATCAGGTTGGTGGATTATTGTATAATAACTTGTATTCGGACAAATTATGTGTTAGAAACCACAATATAGAACAAATAAACAGAAGAAATGCTGTGTGTTATTAACACCCTTGAAAGAGAAAGAACAGTATAGATCTTGTAGAAAAAGAGATAAAAGCCTTGAACTTATACCAGCCCAACTCTCCCAAAAGCCTAGCCAAAAGCTTGCCTACCTTCTCCACTCCTCCTTGGCATACATATAACCCTTACCTCATGATAGAATCACATGGTATTTCCTTTCCCCACCATCCTGTTGCTGACTAGACAGGTAGTGACACAAGAATGTGCCCCTCATTCTCTCGCTTCTCAATAGCCGAACAATTACAATTTGCCCCAACAATCACAATTTAGGCTCAATACAACTCGGGCACCTAACAATACTCCCCCCCAAACTTCCACCTTCTCAAGGTGGGACGCATCAGTTCAATAGATTCTACATGGCTTAACAATGAGCATAGGGTCTAGCCAGCTATGGCAGCTTTAGGAGCATCCCCAACGAAGGAAAGCCCAAGGAACAAGTGAGATTGATCTGTATGCAGTAGTGCAGTCACTCCAGGACCTTGAGAACTTGATGAATCATCTCCTGCTCTCACATATGTGGGAAATTGAACAATGAAGGGTTGCAAAGAACTTGGCATATGAAAGTGTCTGCCAGTGTGGAAAGCAATTGACTTTCCCTGGGGTCCCAAATCTTGAAAAAGGAGGAGGAAACCAAACTTGCATTGTAGTGATGTCCACTTGGTCCCATGGATTTGATGCTAGTTCTCCCATGGTACAACCTAGAAATCAACCAAAGAGACCTTATGCCTTGATTGACAGCAATTCCTAAGGCCACAATTGCAAAATTGCTATGAGGAACAACCCATGCATAACATTTGCAATCTATAGAAATTTTATGATCGGCCTCATGTCACAAATCCCCTGAATAGCCCTTCCCTTTGTGATAGTAGCACTCACCAATCCTCTTGCATCCAACTTAAACATGAAATCATTTCTAGTTGCGTGGCAATAACAGCAGTAGGATGGGGATAGTGTGACATAGCACTTTCAATGTTTGTTTCTTCCAATGCTTTTATCAATGCCAATTGCCCCTCCACACTTCCTATCCAAAATCAATGAATCCCATCACTAATTGCTCTATTACAATCTCTCTGATAACATCATAACCATGTGCTTTAGACATTCTACTAGTTTCTCCCGAATAATTCCAGAGTCAACTCCTTCATGGGGGCATTGGATACAATTTGAGAGAATAGAGTCACTTGATGTAAATTGAAAGGAAAGTCCGCAAGCCTCTATTAAGGATCTTCTCTTCCCTTTCTTCAAGCTCTTACACCCTAAAGCACTTGATTTGTGGATCCTCTAGCATAACATGAATCAATTGAACATTGGTTGCCCACCCCTGCTTTAGCTGTTGCAATCTTGTAGAAGTGAACACACTCTCTCGCCTTCATTAGGTAGCTGGAAAAGCTTGCAATAAAGAAGAAAACTCCCATAGGATACTGTTAGAATCTGTAAATATCTGTAATTATCTATAATTAGGGAAGATATATCTTTGTAATTATTGTGTATTTATTGCACATTGTCTATATATATTTTCTCCGTTGTGTAGTTTAAAACACACGGATTCATTCTATGGTTTTCTCTCCTTCTCTGTTTCTCAACATGGTATCTAGAGCCTAGACAGAAAGAAAACCCTACTCCGTGCCGTCAGGAGAGGCCCGCTGCCCTCCGGAGAAATTTTTTTTTTTTTCGGTCCCAAGCTTCTCGCCGCCGCTGTTTCCTCCGCCGGCCGCCGTTCCGGCATCGTTTTCGGCCGGCAACCTCACCGCCAGCCTCGCCTCACCGTGTGCGGCCAACCCCCGGCGACCGCGGCTCCATCCGGCGTCTCACGCGCTCCCACTGACCTCTCTCCTCTGCGGTGTTTTGGCCGCGCGGCTTTCCGGCAGCGGGTGGCGGCGTCCGGCCGCCGTTCCGGCCGCCGTCTTCTGCGTTTGACTCGCGCCGCTCTCCTCTTTCCGGATCTGTCCTTGGCTTCGCGATCCGTGCCCGACGACGACGTGACCTTTTTTAAAATTCCCATTCTGCCCCTGCCTCCTTGTACCCATGGCTGGCCACTCTTCCTCTGATGATAAGGGTGTTTCAAAGGCTGATCCTCCCGCCTTCACGAGTTATGTTAGTGTGGCTCTTTCCACTGATAAACTTGATGGCAATAACTATGATACTTGGGCATCCGACATCAAACTTTGGTTGGCAGGGCAGGACTATGTTGACCACCTCACCACAAAGGCTGTCGACATCCCGGTGGATAGGCGCCCCCGCTGGGTTAAGATTGATGCCCAACTTTGTAGCATCCTCAAGTCCACCATTGCTCCTTCCATCAAACAAATCTTTCGGGCCCATGTCACTTGTGAATCTGTTTGGGCGCAGGCAAAGACCCTCTTCACCAATGACACTCAACGTCTGTACCGTGTTTGTCAGGATCTCATGGGTATCATTGCTCCTCGCCAGCTTGATGGTTCTATGTCCTCTTATTTGGGTAAGATTCACGGTGCACTCCATGACTTCAATGAACTCTTGCCCCCTGCTGATACCCCAGAGAAGGAATTGGAGCAACGTAGCTCTTTCTTTATGCTCTTGGCCCTTTATGGCTTACCTTCAGAGTATTCTGCTACTCGTGATCAGCTTCTGGGATCACCGACTGTGCCTACTCTCTCCATGGTGTCTGGCTCTCTCCTTCGGGTTCCCGCCAAACCACCGGCTGAGTTGCTCCTTCCTCCAGCCTCGATTGATACCTCTGCACTCGTCACCCAGGGTACCAGTCGTGGACGTTCTCGGAAGCCCCGCCCTAAGTGTGACCATTGTCATAAGCCAGGCCACACCATTGATCGTTGTTACTCTTTGCATCCTCACCTGCGTCCTACTGTTAATGTTGCCCAGGCGGTGTTCCCGCTCCTCGGACTCATCTGCTCCACAAACACCGTCTCCGGCTGACTATGCTGATTTCCTGAAGTGGTTTGAGCAACGTCAGAACTTTGGTTCCACTGCCTCTGTTGCACACTCTGGTAATTCTTTTGCTTGTCTCTCTCAGCCGGCCTCTTTGGGTCCTTGGGTTCTTGACTCTGCCGCCACTGATCATATCTCCGGTAATAAGGCTTTATTTTCTACGCTTTCCACTTCTGGATATTTGCCCACTGTCACTTTAGCTAATGGTTCTCACACAGTCTCACGGGGTGGGCACTGCCCATTCCCTTCCTTCTATGTCAGTTGATTCTGTCCTTTATGTTCCTGGTTCTCCCTTCAACCTACTCTCTATTTATCGGTTAACTAAAGCCCTCAAATGTGTTATTTCATTCACTGAAGACTCTGTTTACTTGCAGGACCGGAGCACGGGACGGACGATTGGCACCGGATGTGAGTCTCGTGGCCTCTATTGGCTTCGGCCCCCGTCAAGTGTTTGCTCCTCACCATCGATCCTCTCACCCTCCATGCCCGATTAGGACATCCCGGCCTTGCCAACTTGCAACGCATGGTGCCTAGCCCGACCAAACTCTCGGTTGCCTTGTGAGTCGTGTCAACTTGGGAAACACACGCGGAGTCATTTTCCAGATAGTGTTAGTCGTCGTGCTGCATCTCCATTTGCTTTAGTTCATTCAGATATTTGGGGTCCTAGTCGCACAGTGTCTAGTTTAGGATTTCGTTATTTTGTTACATTTATTGATGACTATTCTCGCCAGACGTGGTTATTTTTATTGAAACACAGTCTGAATTGTTTTCTGTTTTTACTACATTTTCTGAAGAAATCAAACCCCATTTTAGTGTTCCTATTCGCACTTTACGTAGTGATAATGCCAAAGAATATTTGTCTCACGATTTTCAAAATTTTTAGCTTCTCATGGGATTTTTCACCAGACGCCCCGCTCATACACCTCAACAAAATGGGGTTCTTGGCGCAAGAATCGTCATCTCATTGAAACCACACGTACTCTTCTCCTTCATCATCATGTACCTTTCCGCTTTTGGGGCGATCTTTGTTTAAGCGCATGTTATTTAATTAATCGCATGCCTCTTTGCTTTGGGCTACCAAGTTCCCATTCCATCTTATTTCCTCATGACCCCTTGCATTCCCTTCCCCCACATGTTTTTGGGTCCACTTGTTTTGTTCACAACTTAACTCCTGGTCTTGACAAGCTTTCGCACGCTCACTTAAATGTGTTTTTCTTGGTTACACTCGGTCTCAAAAAGGTTTTCGGTGTTTTCTCCTACTCTGCGTCGTTATCTTGTCTCCGCGGATGTTACCTTTTTTGACACTATTCCTTTCTTTGAGTCATCTCACCATTTCACCTCTCCTGCTTCTGAGGAACTCCCCCCTCCTCTGGCCCCCGTGCCCTTGCCCCCCCCTTTGCCTTCACCTACACCTCCACCCCGCCTCTTCAGGTCTACCATCGCGCGCCGTCCGCCAGTCGAGTCTGTCCCACCTCTACCACCCATTGCCCCAACCCCACAGTCGCTGCCTGCACCTGCTCCTTCCTCCGAGCCTATCTTGGCTGATGTGGACTCTCCTCCGGTGCCCGATCCTCCGTCGCCTTCGGTCTTGCCGGTTGCACCTGATCTTCCCATTTCCCTTCGCAAAGGTATTCGTTCCACTCGTAACCCATCTCCTCATTATACAGCCTTGAGTTATCACCGTCTGTCTTCTCTACATTATGCTTGTTTGTCTTCTTTGTCCTCTGTGTCTATTCCTAAGACTGCAGGTGAGGCCCTTTCCCATCCTGGGTGGAGACAGGCTATGATTACTGAGATGTGTGCACTTCAGGACAGTGGTACTTGGGACCTGGTGACTCTCCCTCCGGGTAAATCTGTGGTTGGTTGTCGGTGGATTTTTACAGTTAAAGTGGGGCCTGATGGCCACATTGACCGTCTTAAGGCTCGTCTTGTAGCCAAAGGGTACACTCAGATTTTTGGTTTGGATTATGGTGATACATTCTCCCCTGTTGCCAAGATGACTTCTGTTCGTCTGTTTCTCTCTATGGCTGCTATGCGTCATTGGCCTCTTCATCAGTTGGATATTAAGAATGCCTTTCTTCATGGTGATCTTGCGGAAGAGGTTTATATGGAGCAACCTCCTGGGTTTGTTGCTCAGGGGGAGTCTTCTGGCCTTGTTTGTCGTCTTCGCAAATCATTGTATGGTCTCAAGCAGTCTCCTCGGGCTTGGTTTGGAAGGTTCTCCACTGTGGTTCAGCAATTTGGTATGACTCGGAGTGAAGCTGACCACTCCGTGTTTTATCGTCATACTCAGAGAGGTTGCATCTACCTAGTTGTGTATGTTGATGATATTGTCATTACAGGGAGCGACACTCAGGGTATAACACAGATCAAACAACACCTATGCAAGCATTTCCAGACTAAAGACCTTGGCAAACTCAGATACTTCCTAGGTATTGAAGTAGCACAGTCCAAAGATGGCATAGTTCTCTCTCAGAGAAAATATGCTGTTGACATTCTAGAGGAAACAGGTTTACTTGCTGCAAAACCCGTTGATACTCCTATGGATCCTAATGTCAAGCTTCTACCAAATCAGGGGGAGCCGCTATCTGACCCTGGGAGATATAGACGATTGGTTGGGAAATTGAACTATCTCACAGTTACTCGTCCAGGACATTTCATTCGCAGTAAGTGTGGTTAGTCAATTCCTAAACTCACCATGTGAAGCTCACTGGGATGCTGTCATGCGTATTTTGAAGTATGTCAAAGGAGCGGCAAGAAGGGCCTTATTTATGAAGACAAGGGCATAATCGATATAGTTGGGTATTCCGATGCAGATTAGGCGGGATCCCTTCTCGATAGGCGTTCCACTTAGGGTATTGTATACTTATTGGAGGCAATCTCATATCCTGGAAGAGTAAGAAGGAAGCTGTAGTGGCACGGCCTAGTCTTTGAGGCAGAGCAGTGCAATGGCCTCAACCACATGTGAGCTTATCTGGCTTAAGCAACTCCTCAAAGAACTTCAATTTGGGGAAACCAAGCACATGACACTTGTGTGTGACAATCAAGCCGCTTTACACATTGCCTCAAATCCAGTTTTTCATGAAAGGACCAAACACATTGAAGTTGATTGTCACTTCATCAGAGAAAAGATTCTATCTGGAGACATCACCACAAGTTTCGTCAATTCAAATGACCAACTGGCAGATGTTCTCACCAAATCATTAAGAGGGCCTAGAATAAGTTACCTATGTAACAAGCTAGGTGCATATGATCTATATGCCCCAGCTTGAGGGGGAGTGTTAGAATCTGTAAATATCTGTAATTATCTATAATTAGGGAAGATATATCTTTGTAATTATTGTGTATTTATTGCACATTGTCTATATATATTTTCTCCGTTGTGTAGTTTAAAACACACGGATTCATTCTATGGTTTTCTCTCCTTCTCTGTTTCTCAACAGATACTAGATTTCTTATCAAACCAAACCACCCTTTAACATTCTTCCTACAGGGATACTCTCTTGTCTCTTATGTTCCCATGACATGAAACTCACATAAACAAACTTCTCCTTACCCAATGAAAACCTGACTCCATGATTGGCTAAAGTGTTCTTAGTCTCAATGTGCATGTAGGAAGAATGAAAACATGCCTTGGAGGAGAAATGACCGACATCGAGTTTGTATACGCAGCGGGTGTTGTCCCTTGCGGTGTCAATGGTGTTGAGACTTGGAGGTGGTGCTTTCACAGCAGCAAGGAGGCCACGCGAGTCACATTCGATGACTTTGACTCCAATGTCATCATAGTCTGGTGCCGACATGAAACCCTTATTGTTTGGTAGCTACCACCTAAGCCACAATGATCGCCTCCCATTAATCCTTAAAGGCAGCACACTTCCTAGCCTCAAGCAAGATTTAAGGTATCGGGTATTTAGTACTTCTCTTTGGGCTCGACCTACCAACCTTAGTATATCGGATCCATTACCAGAGCCCATGTACTTCACAACCCTTGTTAGCCCTTAGCCCATTGGTTCAACAACTAACTCAATTTTTAAAATGTCATCAACATTATTCAGTGAGACCTAACCCATTAAACCTATATATATTTGGACACCTTAGTCCATCTGCTAATTGAAGATTCCAAAATTTACCAACAAAGTGTAAGTGACTCGTTAAATTGTGATAGGAGTAGAATATCTGAATGAATGATTGTGCTTTATTGAATTGGGGATTTTTAGCAATCACTAAGAACCCTAGAATCGATACAACAACTTAGAGGAAGAATGAGTAAAAACTTATTAGACACACTTCTAATTCCTTGTTTCCTCCCTTTATTCTACTATTCTCTCCCTCTAATTATTTTTCCTGCTCAAATAACTACTTGTCCAGCTGTTAATCCACTTGACTATTTTACAATTAAGGTCTGAGTTGCCTATTCCTTTTCTCATAGGCCCTCCCATACATTGTGTCTCTAACACTACCCCTGCAAATTCACCTTGTCCTTAAGGTGAGCTTCTGGGAATTACTCTAGCAGCTTACTCAGGAGTTCCCATGAGTTGTCATGTGGTGGAAGTTGATTCCACTTCACCAACACCTCAGTTTCTCCCTGTGGGTAATGGTGAACCTGCAACAAATCCTCTAGTTTAGCTTGCAAAATCCCTTTGTCAGTCAACCCTGCTGGTTGGTCAAAGGGTTGGACTTGTGGGGGCAAAGCCTTATTCAAACGGCTAACGTGGAAAGCAGGGTGAAGTCTATAGCCACTAGGTAATTCCAACCGATAGGTTACAGGTCCAATTTCTTCTAGCACCTGAAATGGGCCATGGAACCTTGGATTGAGCTTAACACGGTTTTTCTTAGAGCTAAGACCATCCATATCCAATCTATCTAGAGCTTCAATCTCCTTAAGAACTTCCTTTTTCTTGACTCTTATGTAAAACACATCTCAGTTCCAAACTTTCAATCTATCTTTAAGGCATTTTAACCTTTTCATAAACTTGAACACTTCACACCCTTGAACATCTGTATTATCCCAAACATATCTTACTAAAGGAGCAAAAGAGCTATGGTCCAACCACATGTTCTCAAATCTAAATGGAGTAGGACCCTATTTAATCTTGTAAGACTCCAAAATAATAGGGAAGTGGTTTGAAACTGGATGAAAGAAAATTTCTTGCACAAGGTCTGGAAAGGTGGCCTCCCAAGCATTGAGAAACAAAAATTTGTCCAAACGAGAAGGCATTGTAGGGCCCCCATTAACTGACCAAGTGAAGTTTGCATTGGCAATGGGTAGGTCCTTTAAACCACAATCCCGAATAAAAGCATCAAAACCTTGCATACTTGAAGTCAACCTCCTTCCCCCTAGCTTCTCATTGGGTGATCTCACAGCATTAAAGTCACCACCTACACACCAACAAGGACCACAAAAGCCATAGGCATAACATAATTCTTCCCAAAAGAGAGGACGGAGCCTCGGCTTAGTTGAATCATAAATTGAGGTGCACCACCACTTTCCCTTACAAACAAAATCTAAATGAATTGAGAGAGAAAACATCACCATTGGCATCAACTTTCTTTGCTACTCTAGTGTCCCTGTTAGAATCTGTAAATATCTGTAATTATCTATAATTAGGGAAGATATATCTTTGTAATTATTGTGTATTTATTGCACATTGTCTATATATATTTTCTCCGCTGTGTAGCTTTAAAAACACACTTGATTCATTCTATGGTTTTCTCCTTCTCTCGCTTTCAACACAGATCTAGAAGCTGGACAGAAGAAAACTCCTACTCCAGGCCGTCAGAGAGGCCCGCCCTCCGGAGAAATTTTTTTCGTCCCCTTCGCCATATTGTTCTCACACCGGCTGCCATTGCTCAAGGCTCAGTCACACCGCTTCACCGTGGCGCGCTAACCCCTGATCATGGCTCCATCCGCCCACGCTACGCTCCCACGCTACGCCTTCTCCGCAGCTTTTTCTCGCCGCGCTTCCGGCGTGGCGTTGTCCTGCCGCTGCTCCGGCCGCTTTTCGGCTTGACTCAAGGCCGCCTCTCTTTCCGGATCCGCCCTGGCTTCGCGATCCGCGTTCGACGACGACGTGACCTTTTTAAAATTCCTATTCTCGCTCTTGCCTCCTTGTACCCATGGTCGGGCCACTCTTCCTCCGATGATATGGTGTTTCAAAGGCCGATCCTCCCGCCTTCACGAGTTATGTTAGTCGCTTTTTCCATCGAGCAACTTGATGGCCATAACTATGATACTTGGGCATCCGACATCAAACTTTGTCGACAGGTGGCAGACTATGTTGACCACCTCACCACAAGGTCGCCGCCGACATCCCTGATAGCGCCTACCGGTCAAGTTAAGATTGATGCCCAACTTGTAGCATCCTCAAGTCCACCATTGCTCCTTCCATCAAACAAATCTTTCGGGCCCTACGCCACTTGGGCGACCGTTTGGCAGTAAAGACCACTCTTTCACCAATGACACTCAACGTCTGCATCGCTGTTTGTCGTGATCTCATGGGTATCATTGCTCCTCGCCACCATGGTTCTATGTCCTCTTATTTGTAAAGATTCACGCAAGCACTCGCATGACTTCAATGAACTCTTGCCCTGGCCGATACCCAGAGAAGGAATTGGAGCAACGTAGCTCTTTCTTTATGCTCTTGGCCCTTTATGGCTTACCTTCGAGTATTCTCGCTACTGCGGATCGCCTTCGATCACCGATCGCGTTTACTCTCTCCATGGTGTTCCGCCTCTCTCCTTCGGGTTCCCGCCAAACCACCTACCGAAGCAGTTGCTCCTTCCTCCGTACCGATTGATACCGCACTCGTCACCCAGGGTACCGGGGCCGTGGACGTTTCTAAGGTCTCGCTCTAAGTGTGACCATTGTCATAAGCTCCGGCCACACCATTGATCGTTGTTACTCTTTGCATCCTCACCGCGCCTACGTTAATGCTGCCCAGGCCGTGTTCACGCTTCCTTCTGACTCATCCGCTCCACAAACACCGCTCTACCGACTATGCTGATTTCAAGTGGTTTGAGCAACGCCGTAACTTTGGTTCCACCGCTTCTATTGCACACTGCAATTCTTTTGCTTGCCTCTCTCTACCGGCCTTTTGGGTCCCTGGGTTCTTGACTCACGCCATCACGATCATACTCCAGGTAAGCGCTATTTTCTACGCCTTACTGGATATTTGCCCACCGTCACTTTAGCTAATGGTTCTCACATACGCCTCACTCTGGTGGGCACCGCCCATCCCCTTCCTTCTATGTCGCTTGATTCTCGCCCTTTATGCTCAGTTCCTCCTTCAACCTACTCTCTATTTATCTGCTAACTAAAGCCCTCAAATGTGTTATTTCATTCATCAAGACTGCGACTTGGCAGACCTGAGCACGACTGACGATTGGCACCTGATGCGTAGTCTCAGGCTATCGCCCGTCACGAAAGTGTTCCCTCACCACCGATCCTCTCACCCTCCATGCCCGCAGGACATCCCAAATTTTGCCAACTTGCAACGCATGGTTCTAGCCCGACCAAACTCTCGCTTGCCTTGTGAGTCGTGGTCAACTCTGGGAAAACACACTTGAGTCATTTTCCAGATAGTGTTAGTCGTCACACGCATCTCCATTTGCTTTAGTTCATTCAGATATTTGGGGTCCTAATGCGACAAAGTTCTAGTTTAGGATTTCGTTATTTTGTTACATTTATTGATGACTATTCTCGTCACGTGGTTATTTTTATTGAAACATAGGTCTGAATTGTTTTCTGCTTTTACTACATTTTACAAGAAATAAAACTCATTTTGGTGTTCCTTATTCGTGACTTTACGTGAGTGATAATGCCAAAGAATATTTGTCTCACGATTTTCAAAATTTTTAGCTCATGGATTCTTCACTGCACGTCCCGTGCTCATACACCTCAACAAAAATGGGGTTGCCGAGCCAAGAATCGTCATCTCATTGAAACCACACGCATTCTTCTCCTTCATCATCATGTACCTTTTCCTCGCTTTTGGGGACGCTGGTTTTTAATCAGAAGATTTAATTAATCGTGATGTCTCTCTTCTGCTTTGGGCTACCAAGTTCCCATTCCATCTTATTTCCTCATGACCCCTTGCATTCCCTTCCCCCACATGTTTTTGGGTCCACTTGTTTTGTTCACAACTTAACTCCTGGTCTTGACAAGCTTTCAAGACGCTCACTTAAATGTTTTTTTCTGGTTACACTGGTCTCAAAAAGGTTTTTGTTTTTTCCCACTGCCGTTATCTTGTTCTCACGGATGTTACCTTTTTGACCCTATTCTTTCTTTGAGTCATCTCACCATTTCACCTCTCCCGCTTCCGAGGAACTCCTCTTCCTGTGACTCGTGGCCTTTGCACCCCTTTTGCTCACCTACACCTTCACCCCGCCTCTTCAGTCTACTATCGCTACGGTCCGCCAAACCCGAAGTCTCTCACCTCTACCACCCATTGCTCCCAACCCCGCCATTGCCTCAGACCGCTTCCTTCCTCCGAGCCTATCTTTGGCTGATGTGGACTTCTCCTCCGTGCCCGATCCTCCGTCGCCTTTGGCCCTGCCGCTGCAGACTGATCTTCCCATTTCCTTCGCAAAGGTATTCGCTCCACTTTAGAACCCATCTCCTCATTATATTTTTGAGTTATCACCGCCCCGTTTCTCTACATTATGCTTGTTTGTCTTCTTTGTCCTTCCTGTGTCTATTCCTTAAGATCCAGTGAGGCCTCTTCATCCTGGTGGAGACAGTTATGATTATCGAGATGTGTGCACTTCAGACAAAGTGGTACGGGACTGTGACTCTTCCTCCGTAAATCTGCTTGGTTGTCGCGGATTTTACCGTTAAAGGTGGGCCCTGGCCACATTGACCGCCTTAAGGCTCTGCCTTGTAGCCAAAGGGTACACTCGATTTTTGGTTTGGATTATGGTGATACATTCTCCTGTTGCCAAGATGACTTCGCTCGCCTGCTTTCCTCTATGGTCGCTATGCGCGCCATTGGCCTCTTCATCACCTGGATATTAAGAATGCTTTTCTTCTACGCGATCTTGGAAGAGGTTTATATGGAGCAACCTCCCGGGTTTGTTGCTCGTGAGTCTTCTCACTTGCTTTGTCGCCTTCGCAAATCATTGTATGGTCTCGCCAGCCTCCTGGCTTGGTTTGAAGGTTCTCCACCGTGGGTTCAAAGAATTTGGTATGACTTTGAGGAAGTCGACCAATTCGCAGGTTTTATCGCCATACTGCAGAGGTTGCATCTACCAATACTGAGATGTTGATGATATTGTCATTACAGGAGCCACACTCAGGTATAACACGTATCAAACAACACCTATGCAAAGATTTCCGCACTCAAAGACCTTGGCAAACTCGTATACTTCCTAGGTGACAAGAAGACAGATTCAAAGATGGCATAGCTTTCTCGGAGAAAATATGCTGTTGACATTCTAGAGGAAACAGGTTTACTTGCTGCAAAACCCGTTGATACTCCTATGGATCCTAATGTCAAGCTTCTACCAAATCAGGGGAGCCGCTTATCCTGAATTCTGGGAGATATAGACGATTGGTTGGGAAATTGAACTATCTCACGCTTACTCGTCCATTTCATTCGCAAAGAAGTGTGGTTAGTCAATTCCTAAACTCACCATGTGAAGCTCACGGGGCCACAGATTTTGAAGATGTCAAAGGAGCACCCGGCAAGGGCCTTATTTATGAAGACAAGGGGCATACTGATATAGTTGGGTATTCCGATGCAGATTGGGCGATCCTCGATAGGCGCTCCACTTCCTGGGTATTGTATACTTATTGGGAGCAATCTCATATCCTGGAAGAGTAAGAAGCAAACTGTAGTGGCACGGTCTAGTGCTGAGGCAGACCGCGTGCAATGGCCTCAACCACATGTGAGCTTATCCTGGCTTAAGCAACTCCTCAAAGAACTTCAATTTGGGAAACCAAGACATGACACTTGTGTGTGACACGATAACTGCCGCTTACACATTGCCTCAAATCCATTTTCATGAAAGGACCAAACACATTGAAGTTGATTGTCACTTCATCAGAGAAAGATTCTATCTGAGACATCACCACAAGTTTCCACAATTCAAATGACCAACTGGGCAGATGTTCTCACCAAATCATTAAGAGGGCCTAGAATAAGTTATTATTTATGTAATAAGCCAGGTGCATATGATCTATATGCCCCACCTGAGGGGAGTGTTAGAATCTGTAAATATCTGTAATTATCTATAATTAGGGAAGATATATCTTTGTAATTATTGTGTATTTATTGCACATTGTCTATATATATTTTCTCCGTTGTGTAGTTTAAAACACACGGATTCATTCTATGGTTTTCTCTCCTTCTCTGTTTCTCAACAGTCCCAAATCAACACCATGCCTCCTGAAGCCCCTACCGAAGGAAGGAAAACAAAATCCTTATTTCTCATTTCCTACACATTTCTCAGATGTAAGGCTTCAAAAGATTCAAGTTTAGTTTCTTGAAGCATGACAATATCAGGATTAGCCTTCCAAATGATTTCCCTTACCCTAATCTATTTCCGTGGGTCACCTAACCTTCTAACATTCCAACTAAGAATCTGCATAAGATCACTTGGGACACCCACTTACCGTTCGCACCCTCATCGCTGAGAGTAGATCCTGTTTATCTTTAGCATCACCAAGACAATTGATGGCTATGGCATTTTCCTCTGGTTTGGCAAAAACTGAGTATTTGGCTTTAGTGTTATGGCCATGGACAGGTAAGGGAAGAAGGCCTTTAGTTGCTTGACTAGCCACCTCCTTTTGGTCACCTGAAACGGGAGAAATGTTCAAACGAGGAGATTGGTTAGGTAAAGAATGAGGGACAAAGGAAGAATATGAGGGGATGTAGAAGGAAGAAGGACCGAGTCACTTCCCAAAAAAGGCAAACTCAATACAAGGTTTCCGGTATCGCTTGCAGAATTAAGACCAACAACGATATTGCCTTCTAGACCATAAGTTGGTGAAGACATTCCCCCCTGAATGAGAGTCATCTTCAAATAAACTTGCGATCCCCAGGCCTTCATCTTCAAGAGCTTTTGATTGCATATAAGAGTCTAATTCCTTTGCTTGTGGAGACTTAATCAAAAGCCCCTCCTCTTCCTCAAAAAGAGAATCACCTTCAACCTCTTCTAAGAAGTCCATAGAGTTAGACTTTGAACCTGAACTATCAGAGCTCTTTAACTAATTAGTATCAATATGCTCATCACCAATCTCTATCCCTCCTTCCCTTTGCTTACCCACTCGAGAGGGACTTGGTTCAAAAGGAGAGGAATCTATAGAAGGGTGCTAGTTTTCGCTTCTAGAGCTTTAACAAATAAGAATTTGCTTTTCTAAACTCGAAGAGCTAGACATGTTGCAAGACTTTTCCTTAGGGACCCAAATTCGTTTCTGAGTTCCTTTAGCTGAACCATGGATTCTATACCTGTCATCTACCAATCTATGAAAATTGCTTCCTCTAGGATTCTGAATTCTAGAAAAGACACTGTGTCTAGGCTTTTTTTTGAGCGGAGAAAGAGATATTTCTACTGATATCCTTTGATTTCTTATTTCCTTGAACCTAAGACACCATTCTTTTGTTCCCAAAGGACACATTGAGAAGGATAGTCCAATTTCACACAGAAGCCAAAAGGAAGCTTTTCTACCCAAAACCAAAGATCGGACAAAGCCTTTGCTCCTCTCTGTTACTTGAAAACAAAAACCTTCCGTTCATAGTCCAAAATTAAGTCAAAACACTTAGCTTCTATGGCAATACATTTCACACCCCCCATTAGATAAGGGATAGTCTAAAGGAAGTGAAACAAAAGACTAGACAACTTGGTAGAAGATGAAAAAGAGCTGGAATAGAAGCACCACCACAAGAAACCTCAAATGCAAGAGAATGCTCTCAAGGGAAGGTCCCTCAAACTGGCTGAGAAAAGGACCAATGAACAACGGGGTGAGTAGCTACAATTGTCGGAAATTGTGTATCTGCCATGGGAACAGGTTGGAAACTTGCTAGAGAGGAAATGGGTAGGAGGCGCGGAGCAAACAAGCCCTGCATGCGCTCCCACGTGCAGCGTGGGGGTGGGAATTCCGAGATGCGCCAAAAGAGGGGGGGGGGGGGAGTGACTTTAGTGGAGGCATTGAATGTGGTTTGAACCAATATTCAGCCCAAGATAACCAATCAACTCACTGCCAAGGTTTGAACCCTACAAAGCAATTAAGATATTTTTCCAAACAGCGGTTTATCACCTCTATTTGAGGATGATAGGAGTTGCTATACTTCAACTTGGTCCCTGCAGCTTGAAAAAATTCTGACCAAAACCGGCTAATAAAAATGGGGTCCCTATCTGAAATGATGACAGAAGGAAACCCGTGTAATCGAACAATCTCCTTAACAAAGAGTTGGGCTACATCTTTGGCTGAATAGGAGTGTGAAAGGGGAAGAAAGTGGGCAAACTTACTGAGGTGATCCACCACCACCATGATCGAGTCTTTACCTTTTGCCTGAGGAAGTCTCGAAATGAAATCCATTGAAATTTCTGACCAAACTTGATTTGGAATAGGTAGTGGCTGCAATAAACTGGCTGGTGAAAAAGCTTCATACTTGTTGGTTTGGCACACCTGGCAATTAGCGACATAAGACTTCACTTGTTGCCTTATTCCACATCAAAGCACAGCTGCAGCCAGCATTTTATATGTCCTAAATAACCTTGAGTGGCTTCCTGATGGAAAATCATGGAATTCTGCCAGAAAAGTAGGAATTTGGGAGGAGTTCTTAGGAATGACTACTTTGCCTTGATAGAATAAATGCCCTTGATGTAAGCTGTAGCCCAGAAAATCATGATTTCCCTGGCTGAGGCTATGAATAACCTACTGTGGGTATCTTCCTCAATTTCTGCAGCAATAGTTCCCCACATGTTAGCTTGCACAGCTGAAATTGCTTGAAACAGCACCTGTCGTGATAATGCATTTGGAACTTTATTTTCTGAACCCGGTCAGAATTGAATTTCAAAATCTAGGCCCATGAGCTTGGATGTCCATATCAGCTGATCCTCTCCAAATACCGGCTGTTCTGTCAAGAATTTAAGACTACTATGGCCTGTCATAATGATAAAATGGTGCCCTAAGAAAGAGTGGCACCACTTTTGGATAGCAAACATAATTGCCATCAACTCCCTTTTTTCGAATCTCACACAGTTCTATCTCTAGCCGTTATCTATCGACTCATAATATCTTTAGGGAAGTTTCTCTTTTTGCCTTCCCTTTTACCCAACATAAGTCTTGTCTCTATTTTACGCATGTATTAGAACATGCACAATTTAAGTTCCTACATGCTCTTTAGTCACATGTATTCATCATTCATTTTTCTTTTTACCAATGCATGCATTGATCACATATGACCCATCCATCACATGAGATTCTCATTCATTTCTCATAAATCAAGCTTTAGAGTACATAGCATGCATTGATATTCATCATACCTAAATCAAAAGTCATTATATTACCAAATCAAGAATTTAGTTCATTTCCAGAACATGGCCAGATTTTACCCTTAAGGAGCAATATTTATTTTTCATGTCAATTAACCAATCCAATGGCTATAAAAATTCTCCATGACACCTCAATGTATCCCCAAGCCCCTGCAAAAATTTCAAAATTTCAAGGGAAGAAACATTTTCGAACTATATTAGCAAAATTTTACAAATTTGGTGGTCAGAGACCACTTAAGCTCAGCTCAAAACCAAAATTCTTGAATTTTCTACCCCACTAAATGAACCCAGAAAATTCGAAATAAAAATCTTGGTAATACCTTAAGCTGTCTCTAATACCATGTAAAAATTTAAAAGGAAAAATCGATCATTTGCTATAGTAATAAAATTTGCAAAATTTGCAGCTTTAAGTCTAGAAATTCAGGCAGCAAAGACATAGTTTCAGTTCGCAGTAAAAGTCGAAAAAAAAAGCTCAAGAAAATTCGTGGAACTAGCCTAGGATGTTAGTTTCAACATATATTTTTTCTAGCTCATAAAAATACCTACAAATACATCAGAAAATTCGTGACAATTCCCTGCCTATGATAAAACCTAAATTCCAGCAAGCATAGTTCAACACTTCTTTTGGTATCAATGATTTTTTCACAACACTAATACACTCCACTAATGCAAATACACCTATAGATATGTGTAATCATACATTAAAACCAAGAATATCAAATTGAACCAATAAAATCTGCAAGAAACAGAAAGTATAATCAAACCAGACACAAAAACTCTATTTTTAAAACTTTAGAACTGTATTTTTAAAACTTTAGAGCTCTATAACTCCAAAAGATGTTCCAATTAGTTTCTCTTCACTTCAAGGCCACCAAATCAGCCTCAAACCTTCCTTAGACAGCAAGGTGATGAGATATCCAAGTGAGAAATGGTGAAGATTTAAAATTTCAATCGGTTAGATTTGTAAGTTATGATGAGGAGTTGAAGTTTAGTAAAGGAAGTTAGAAGTTTTAACTAAGCTAGATTAAGGTTTTGAGGATTTAGAACTTGGAATGGAGGTTTGGAAGAAGAACATGAAGGCTGTCTCCTTGGTTTGTTCTTGATCGAGAATTTTATAAATGGAGAGATAAGATTGGTTGGTTTGATTTTATCTTGTAATTAAACTTAGATAATATATAATATAAATGAATAATTCTTGAGAAAAAAAGTAATACAGATGACCAGGATTTAGTCTTGTTATCCAAGATTAAATAGCCATTCATTTGATTTAAATGGATAAGCTCCTTCATTTTGTGGAGATTAAACTAACTTTCGATATTAGAAATCGCACATCAAAATTTCACCTAGCGAGTGAAACATCGTACCCAGATAATCAGATATTGCCTGAAATTTAATTCTAGATATAAAATTTTCATTTCTAACTATTTCTAGCCTTATCTTTGTGTTTTCTCAGTTTTGGGTATCTCCGGGTCTTGGATCTAGGGTTTTCAGGTGTCCCAACTGGCCTGCAGGGCCCGCAAAACATTATTCACTTTTTTTTTTCCTACTCGTCCATTGAGTCATTCTTATCATTACTACGTCTATCAGAATATTCGAATTCTCATTAATAAAGCTCCAATTAATTTATGAATAAATCCAGGGTGTTACAATTCTTCTACAGCATCATGCCACTTACTCTCCCCTAGTCCCTCCCGTTCCTCTTTTGATATCATGACTTGAAACCCCTTGTTTTTGTAGACATGATTCAAGGTAAACCTCTCATCGTATTGAAAACATAGCCCTTTGGTTCTCCTTTCCCTGTATTCCTCATTTGACAAGTGTTTAAATCCCCTACTAGGTTGGCCTAAACAAGTTTTCCCATCCTCTTTTGAAGTGGGGATTCCTATTGAGGGTTTGCATTACCCGAAAGAGGGTTTCTCCCTTCCTTCCTCAAATTGGTTCCTACACTACTCCCAAACTTTGGAACGGAACAATTCACGCAGTTTTACAACATTTTTGTTCCTACCTTCTACCAACTCAGCAAGGTTCACCATTTCATCCAAAGTAGAAAAGTGAAGTTTAAGTTCCGTGTGTGCCTCATGCTTTACTCCATTGAGAAATAAGCCAAAAACATAGCATCGTTCCTTGATCTTGAGAGGGTTGGCATAGAGTTCGAATTCTTCCCGATATTCACGAACTGAACATTCTTGCTTAAGTTCCAAGAGGATTTCAAAAGGATTCTGCACCTTTTTCGGTTAAAATCTCTTGATTATTGCATCCTTGAAGGTACCCCATGTTGGATCCAGTGCGGTGTCTACCTAGCAGCGAAACTAGATTAAAGCCTTGCTTTCCACTGCTACCTTTGCCACATGGAGTGACTATTGCGGTGGTGCTTTCCTAACCTGGAAGTAGCGCTCCATTGCATCTACCCAACCATAAGCGTCTTCACCATGAAACGGGCATGTCGATTCGCCTCCATTGCTCCACCCCTCATGTATGTTGGTTCGTGTTCGTACCATCTTCGCCACAGCCTTGTGCCCTATCGTGCCGTTGTGTACGGTCGCCGGCGTTCTGCTGAACTTTATGGCGCGGTGATCCATTGCAATTTGTATCACCTTGACAGTGATTGCGTTTGGGAAAGGAGTGCAATGAGTATTCTCGATTGTTTCCCTTTTTTATCACCTTTTCTACCGTCTCCATGTGATTGCCAAGGCACTTCAATGATTCAGCTATGGCATTGATTGAGGCCACCAAACTCTCATGGCATTCATGATCTTCTCTTTGAACGTGATCTTTTGCCCAATGCCTGTGATCGTCATCGCATGAGGGGTGGAGCATTAGCTTTGATTTTATTCTCCAATTTGGCAGCCATGAAAGCTTTTGCCCAGGGTAGGGAAGGCCTCTACCAGTGATAGGAGTAGTTTATTGAATTGGGGATTCTCAGCAATCACTAAGAACCCTAGAACTAATACAACTCAGAGGAAGAATGAATCGTCTAACTCTTATGGAATTTGTGAAAACTGATTAGACACACTTCTAATTCCTTCTCTCCTTACTTTATTCTACTATTCTCTTCCTCTAACTGTTTTTTCCGCTCAAATAACTACCTGTCCAGCACTTGTCCAGCTGTCAGTCCACCTGATTATTTTACAGTTAAGGCCTAAGCTGCCTGTTCCTTCTCTCATAGACCCTCCCATACATTGTGTCTCTAACAAATTGATGATGTCTCCATTAAATCCAATGATAGCACTAAAGAACATGATTTTGGGTTGAGAATAAGGGATGTTGGGCTTTGAGAATACATAAATGTGGTTAATAAAATAAATAAATATATAAAGAGCATGTGGTCATTTTGGTGAAAGAGATTCATGTTATTATGGATGTTGACAAAGAGTCATACAAGCAATTAGTCATTCATGTGTGCTTTAGCAAAGGGAATAACATGCCCCTTTTTATAAAAAGTAAAAGGGACCACAAGAAGACTTTTGAATCCTGGGGACATTAGACAAAGACCAACTTGGAGCTTTAGGCTAATAATTGTGAGGGCATGATGTGTTCATTGTCTAACACCCCCCTCTCTTCTCTTCCCCCCGGTACATGTTTATAATCTACCTTTATTATCTTGAATACATACATGAATATAGGCTTTTGTCTTTGATTGATTGTTTCAATCTTCTGCACTGTTTTTATATTGGATAAGGTCTCTTTCTAAGTTTGTCCATCCCTTCTGTCATTTTGACATCAACTTCTACTTTTGTTGAAATGGAAAGTTGTCAAATTGACCTTAGTAACCAAGTATTGTTTGGTGCAGGTTTTTGCTAAAATCAAGATGCTTGTTATGAAGCCTGAAGCTCTTAGAGGAGGGATAAGTGCTAGTGATGCTGCCATGACACTGGGAGTTGCCCCAGCAATGGCAAAGGAGCATCTCCTGTCTGCTGAGAGCAAGGGTATTAGCCTGAACTACTACTCCAATAGTTCTAGCAACGTTTGTCTTCTGACGTCTATTTTTGTTTGAGTCTCTTCAGGTGTACTATGCAGAGATGTAAGCCCTGATGGATTTCGTTTTTATATTAACTTGTTCCTGGATATTGATCGAGATGATATGTACTTGTAAGTGAACTTACTATGCTTGATATGTAGATTTGGTTTATTGGTACTCTAATTAACATATTTCCCCTTTTACTAAAATTTATACATGTTAAGATTGCATTAGTTAATGTTTGTTCCTTATTCCTTGTTCTTTCTATTTTGATTTATCTTTCTCGTGCTCTTATTATTTTCTCTAGTTATAAATGAAATAATGATTGAATTTCTTTACGTCAAAAAATTCTATTTTCACTTTTGTCCAAGTTGTTTTGTTGTTTCATTGATTCAATGACACCAACAATCAAGTCCTTTTGTACTAAGTGGAATCAGCCATATGGGTCGAATGATATCATAATGTCTTATTGTAGACCATTTCTGTAGACAAACCATTTAAATTTCAGTCTTCCTTACTCATTTCATTTCAGCTATTTTTTCCTGGTCTACCTCTACTTTTAATTATTGTGATATCCTCCATCTAGTCTACTCTCCTTATTCGGACCAGAGGTCTTCACGCATCACCACACATAATGGGGCTGCTTTTCAAGATTAGAAAATTAAGTCTTCAGTTTTGCAATCCAGTATCACTGGCCTTGCAGTCCAGATTTCCCTGCTTTCTAGCTGCTCAAGAGTTATTAATTACTATCCTATTTCCTAGGTCTCATTTGTCTGAAGTTTAATACATTTCAATGAGAAGATGGTTTTGTTCATTGATTGATTTAATAACCATAAGTTGTTTTCTGATAAATTGTCGCATACTGCCATTTATGCAGAGTGAAAGATCGTGGTATTTATGCCTCATGGGTAATGGCAAACCATGCACATGGGTAGAGTTAAAAACATTTTCAGGTATGGACAAGTTAAGCTAACCTTACTGCGATTTCTTTTGAGGTTTGCATAATTTTCTAATTCTAAGTTGGCATTTTTAAGCGAATTTACAGATTGATTTGATTGTCGAGTCAAGGTTAATATTGTGCTGACGATTTTAAGACAACTACATAACCTATGAAAAACTACCATAGCGGGCCTGTGTCTGTTCATATGGCATTTCTTTGTTGCTAATGATCCAACTGGGGAAGGAAGGCTTTTTGTGGGTCTGAAGGAAGGCATGGCTGAAGCAGCAGTTTTGACGATTTCTGCACATTGTACTATGATGTTATGTTAAAATTTGTAGAAAATAAAAGAGGTGTAAACCAACATGTGTGGAAAGATTGCTTACGTTCAAGGCATGCTTGGTATAGATACCCAGTAGCATTGATTGAGAATAAATGCATGTGTAGCTTGAAGAATAGGTGATTAATAATTATTTATTTTTCAAGAATTAATATTTCTAAAGTCATGCATTAATCACATTGCAGAGTACATTAGTTGTATGTATTATTCTTAACACTCCCTCAGTTAAATTTAGATACTCAAAATACACTGCACTCGGTTCAATTGATTTCAGAACAGTTTAGATTAGCAAGAAAACATTCAAGAAAGACTTCCTACAATTTATGTACGGATGTGGGTATGAAATATAAGATTTATGCAGAAGAAACATGACCAGAGTATGCGAAAGAGGGCTTTTAAGGTTTAGAGAGTGAATTCGCTTCTCATACGTGGATGCAAGCGCATTCGGCTGAATCTGGCTTAATTTTGTGACCTGTTCAATAATTTTTACTGTACTTATCTCAACATGTAAATGGTGGGAAAAATTCCCAATCCAAATGGGTTAAACAAATAAACAGAGCAAAAAGAGTATAAGAAATTTAATGCGATTTGGTCTTCAAAGCTTATGTCTAGATTTCACAAATCCACTAAGTTGTGTGACAAAATGCAATTACCAAATCTTCTCAAAATAAATAGTTTGTCATCCAAACAAATACTCACTTTTCGTAAATTTTCTCTATTAAAGAACCACTGTCAACAAATTTTCTTCATCACAATGATGAACAGTGCAAAGCAGAATTCTTTTTTCTAGTCCTATGAGTGCATACACATATCCACAAACTAACATAAAGCTAAGGACCAACTTTTATATGAAATAAAGCAAAACCTAGGCAACAATGAGGGCCAATCTTTATCCATTTTTATTTTTTATATGGGCTTGAAACCAATTCAAGACAATAAAAACAATTCTTTGCCTTATCTTACTATTTTCTTTGGCACATACATACGTTCTATCTTCTTTTTCTTCTTTTTCACATTACTACATACTCCAAATATTACCATTTTCTTTGACATGCATGCACATTCTATGTTCTTCACATTACTACACATAGTATTAAAAACCAGACTGGATCAGCTGGTTCGACTAGAAAACTGGTGAACCAATCACTTGGTCAGTCTGGTTCTCTTGTTGGTCCGGTTTGACCAGGTTGAACCAACCGAGTTTAGCTTAAATTGAGTTGTCAAATCGAACTAATTTTTAAGGACAAATTATATTTTTATAAAAGTTGGGTAATGGGGTTCAAACCATACACCAAGAGATACAAGGCACATGCACACGCCACTAAGCTAACCTGCTTCTTATTACATAATGTGCCAATAATTACATATATAAATGAATTTAAAACTTCCCATCCCAAGGATTGAACGTGTGCCACCAAGATAAATGACAATACACATACCTCCAGGCCAACTTGCTCTTTGTTTATTAAGTACCAATAAGTGTGTGTGTGTGTATATATATGTATGTAAATATATATATATATATCATACTTAATATATTTTTATATATTTATTTAATTGAATAGAGTTCAAGTGGTTCGACTAGTAACCCACCAATTGAACCAGTAACTCGGTACCTTGAGCGAGTTGATCACCAGTCTAGTTCTGAAAACTATGTTACTACATACTCCACCAATATCTTTTTCCATTACAATGTCTCCCATCAACTTACATAAATTACCAGTGGTTTTCTTACCCTTCATCATTATCAAAGAACCTCTCATCACTTGTTTTACCCTATCTCTTGCAGAATATCTATAGCTGAATGCATCAAGTCCACACAAAGAAATCAAATTTCTTACATGTGCATGTACGTACCTCACATCACCAAGTGTCCACAATATCCTTTTCAAAAATGTCAAAGCAATCATCATTAGCCATTCTAACAACCCTATCACCACAAGCATCATAAATATCAAACCATTCTTTCCTGCAACAAACATGATAAGAACAACCAAAATTTAAAAGCCAGCAATCATTATAAACATTTTTTCTTTTCTTCAACCATCAACACTTCAATTTTATAATTTGAATATTCTTCCACCATTGCAATAGCATCTTAAGACTTCTCTTTTTCGCTTTCTTTACTTCTTTCAAATTCTTCCATATCTACTTTCAATTTCATGCAATAAAATTTAATGTGACTTGTCTCATGACAATAATAACACTACTTGTCTTTATAGCCTGGTCTAGACACAAAATTTCACCTTGAATTGTCCCTACTAAAATCATTACCACTACTAGTTCTAGCAACTATGATACTCCCTTCAAATTGATCATTCGATATTTTCAATTTCTAATTCTCAAATAACACAACAATCATATCATCAACTTTCAATTTATCTTTTCTAACTAGCAATGTAGTGATTAAACTCTGAAAATTATTTGGAAGAGATGGAAATAACAACAATGCCTTATCTTCATCATCAATTTTCACACCAATGCTAGACAGTTGTGTAATCAATTTTGTAAAATGATTCACATGATCCCTAATGTTTGCTCCATCATTTATCTTCAATTGATCTATTTCTTTCTTTAAAAACAAATGATTTGTAAGGGACTTTGATATATATATATTCTAACTTCTTCCCCAAATCAATAGTAGAAGTTTCATTCAAAACATTGCATTTGACCTCGAGTACTAGGCATAGGTGAATCATATTGACAACTTTCATCTCCTTCTCTTTCCATTCTTCATCTAACATCTTTTCAGGCTTTTTTTTTTCTTCCCGTTCAAAGCTTTAACTAACCCCTGTTATACTAGAATATCTTTCATGTTGCTCTTCCATAAGATAAAATTGATTTTTCCACCAAAGAGCTCCATCTCAAATTTTCTCATTCTTTAACTTTGTATTTCTACCTTAAAAAAAAAAAATCCCTAGAAGCAAGATCTATAATATCCTCCCAAGTACAACGTCATCCTTAAGTCATGACATCAGACTCAAGAGTTGTTGCTTATAAATTAGTAGATCTTTCTTAAATAACTATAGCAAATTCGATGGGTTCGTGTATTAACTAGCGTAATTCGATTAAAATATATAACAAAGATACACAATATTTATTTACTATAAAGTCAATTACATAAGGAAGCTCTACTATGAGCTTTAACACATATACAATCTCTATTATATTTACCTACACAATTACTTGCAGCTATATACCACATAAGAAAAGGATCAACTCCTAAACTACTGCAATCCCGAGTTTCTTTCACGTGGCAGCCGCATGATTCTCTGGATCAACTTGGAGACGACATGGGAACACAAACACATAGGGGTGAAAATTATACAATTCTCAGTAGGGCATCCCCAAAACATATACTAAAATATCTGTCATCGTCATCGTCCCATCCACTTTGGTTTATTAGAAAAAGAGGGATCATACACTTTATAACAATGGTTCATTTTTAGAGTTCCAAATCATACTTCTGAAGTGGGTAGTTTTTAATAATCAATTATTTAATGCACACGTATCATAAAACTCAAACATATAGTTAATAATTCTAATCAAGAAATTAAATATGATATGAGCATGCATATGCTAAATATAGTGAACTTATCTCAAAGGGAGCTGGTTTCACTTGTGGCCATAGAGCTCAACTCGGTGCATTTTTCTCTTTTCATCAACATAGGAAAGACTTAGTGTATACCCGACAGGAATTTACTATGGATAACTCCACAATGAACAGTTTATACCACATGGTATTTATAGTGGTTCACACCACACAAAGGAAATAGACTACTTATCGGGACTGAGCTCATTCCTATACATGATCATTGGATTTACTTTCTCCAATTCTCACACAGATCTATTCCTAGCCGATACATCTACCGACTCATATTATCTCTAGGGAAGTTCATCTTTTTGCCTTCCCCTTTATCTCTGGGGAAGTTCCTCTTTTTGCCTTCCCCTCATTCCACATAAGTCTTGTTTCTGTTTTCTTCATATGTCAGAACATGCATGAGTGAAATTTATACATTCTCTTTTCTCATATAATTGCATCATGTACTTTCTTTTCTCAAATGCATGCATAAGCCACATGTAACACCCCGATTTCTCTGTCCGAGGGAAATGACCAAAATGCCCCTGAGGTCATTTCCTGACCCGAGTTCGAGGGTAACCAACTCGGTCATCCTCGAAGGGTCAACTCAATGTTTGAAGGGGATTGAATGGCCTTTGAATGCTCCCGGAAGCGAAAATCTCGTTTCATAGTTTGGTCAAAATGACCAAAATACCCCTATAGCGTTTTTACGCGGTAAAGGTGCCGTTTGAGCCCTAACTTTCCCAGAGGTTTAAAAACATGTTTTCATGTGTCTAGAGGTCTCTGTTCAAGTCCCAGGCAGTTTTAGTGCAAAATTATGATTTTGCCCCTAGAATAGTGTTTTTGAGCTTAATGACGTAATTAAGCAAACCTAAGCAATATTAGGCTCTAAACGAAGATTAATTAATTTCCCTAATTAATCTAGAGTCAAAATAATTTATTAAAGTTAATTAGAACCTAAAATTGCTTAGATTAAACTTAAATCCCTTTTTAGAACTCAAGACTCCTAGTCTTGGAATCTTGAATAGTGTTTTCTCTCTCCAATTCCTTAAATCAAGGAAATGTGTCTAGAGTTGTTTAGACTCTAAATTGAGGATTTAACTCACTAATGGTGCAAGACCACTCCTTAATTATGTCTAGACCACCTTAATTATCCATTTTCTTTACCTAAACACTTTCTTACAAATTCTTAATCTTAAGCATAATCAAAGATACACCTAAACACAACTCTAAACCACAATTAAAATGCAAGAAATCCTCCCCCATGGGCTGATGCATTTCGGCCACCTCATCCCCCTTTGACCACATGTTAAATTATTTTCTCACTCAAAGAACCATGCTTGAGGCCATACCTTGAACCATACCTCACCATACTTTGAACCATACCTCACCATGCCTCAAGACCACATTATCTCACCTCATGGAACTCATGGTCTCCTTCCCCATCTGATGGCCGAAACCTCCTCCTCACTTTGCACCCTCCATTTGCTTCATTTCTCTATAAATAGATGGCCTTGGGAAGCTTGCACCACTTTTAGATCATTTGCTAAGTTTAGGAACTCTCAAAGCTTTTCTTTTTCTCTCAAAGTTTTTGTGTTCTTCAAGTTCTTGGAGTTCCTCAAGTTCTTCATCTTCTTCATCTTCTTCTTCCATCTTCAAGTTCATCACACCAAGTAGGGATTTTCTTTCATGTATGCTTTTCTTTAAAGTTCTTGTTCTAAGCTTTATGTTCATAGTTTCTCTTGATTCCTTTTAGAACTTCTTTTCTTCCCCTCATTCCTCTTTATGTTTCGGCCATGGGCCTTTGGAGTTCAAAGAAATGAGAGCTTGATGATGAGAGTTTCATGATGATGTTCATCACTTGAAACAAACTCTAGAGCTTGATCTTTGTTCTTGAGCAAAAGTGTTTCTAGTTTTTCCTTTCTTGAACTCTTGAGAACTTTAACTTTGATAATGTTTTAAAATGACTCTATGAACTCAATGATGAGGTCTCATGATGTTGGTGTTATTATATCACCAAGATCATGGATTCTAGAGTTTCAAATATTTCTTTTCTTTCCTTGAAGTTTCGGCCATTACCTTTCCTCTTACATGCAAAATGTTTGATTTTCTAAATATGTTATGTTGAGTTCTAAGAACTCTAGACTTTTACTTTGTCTTGGTTTGATGAGTTTGGGTTGAGGTTTAAGTTCCTTTGAAGTCTTGCTAAGAGCTCTAGAGAGATAAAATGAACTTGCATAATTTATTTTATGCTTGCATTCATATTTACATTCTTGCTATGCATTTTACTTTCAAGCTATCACCTAAGAACATAAAGATTAAAATGGAACTTGTACCATCACTTAATTTAATTCTCAAAGCCTTTCTATTTCGGCCTTAAAGTCGATTGTTGTTGGGCCTAGAGCACTAAAATAAAGAATTGAACTTGCATTATCACCTAATTAATCTCTCGAATGCCTATCTATTTCGGCCTTAAAGTCGATTGTTGTTGGGCCAAGAGCACTAAAATAAAGAATTGAATCTTGCACATTTACTTTCAAGCTTGCACGTTTAAGATTATGCTTCACATATTTACTTTCAAGCTTGCACGTTACGTTTATGCCTTGCATATTTAATTTATGTCATCATTTTAATTTGTAAGCAAGATTAAAAATGAAAAGCATGAGCACGTTTAGTTTAGGTCGCAACTTAAAGAACCTAGAGCTCAAAGACTTGCCCATTTCATTCCAAGTTAAAGTTTAATGTAAAACCATTCTTTGAATGGATGTTTTTCTTTCGGCCAAGTAGTGATGATGGACTTGCAATGAGTTTTCATCTAGCTACTAGGACCAATAGTCTACGTTTCAAGTTTTCCTTAAAGCTTTACAAATCTTTATAAGGTTATGTCATTATAAGTTGTGATTCTAATCTCTTTTAGGGGATGGAATATGTTTTGGTCACTGACCTAAGGCTTCACTTAGCCTCTTAATGATTTAAAATGTCTTGCAAAGAGTTTTAGAAATTCTAAATTGATTCCAAGAGAAACTAGTTAACTTATGTACCTAGAAATGTCAATTTACTTCTCTTATTGAGGCAAGATATTTTTGGTTCTGATATGATGAGTGTGATGCTGTATGATGATGTTTTGATGTGTTGGAATGTGTGAAAATATCATATGATGATGTAGAAGCGATCCTATGCATGATAGGTAAGAAACTAGCTAACTAGAAATACCGTAAAGCTAGAATTTAACATAGTTTTGACCCATTTGTTTATGGAACTAATCCAAACTGTTTTAATGGGAACATAATCAGATTTAGATTGTTTAGACATGAAAAGCTTGGTATCATTTGAGTTAGAATTGAATTCTAGCACCTATAGTGAAACTAGTAACTAGAAAACCGTAAAAATGCAATGTAGAACTCTTAGAACATTCATTTTTTTTTTCTGGATTCTGTCCAGCCCCCTTACAACACGATAAAAATGATTAATAATTAGTCCTTAAGCATGGGAATGCCTCATAATTGATTTAGATTTAATCCATAGCGCCTTAGGCGAAGACGGAACCAAGAAAGGGTCTAAAACGTAAGTTCTAGAACCCCGTGATCACAAGTTAAGAATTCTACCCTATGCTTTTCAGATTTAAATGTAGATATGAGGATTATGAGTGATGTTTAATTATGAGCCCTTAGGTGCATAAAATATGAGCGACGGATATTAGAGAACCAAATCTCATGATTAAGACCCGTAAGGGTCAAAGCATAAGCTACCGTAAGGATAAACGATTGAATGTTCCATGATGGTGTATGTTATGTAAATGATGATGATGATACTCATATGAGGAATTCATGAGGATATATGTTTTATTACGAGAACAACTTGAGCATGTGATCTCTGATGAGAGTGTATAGTATTGATGTGTTGATGCTCCCGCCACGATGCGTTATGTAAAATTATGAAATTATGATGCTTACGATGCATACGATGAATATGATGCCTTATGTTGATGTTGAATGACTATGCATGCTCTATATGTTTCGTGGCATAAAGCAAGTTTGAAGGAAATCCGGTGTATGCCGTTACGCTGCCGAATTTCCCATCAAACTTGAGAATTTGAGAAAAGTTTGTGAAAACTCCTGGGTGACACCGGTTCGGCCGAGCACCCCCAGGATAGGTTCTGGGTGACACCGGTTCGGCCGAGCACCCCCAGAACGGATGTGACAAAGTACTGAGACGCATTTCTCCCGCTACGGTGGGGAGGAAACAAATCTGTGAGGGTATTGACATTGAGCTTGCCAAAGCGGACAATTATTGTGTACTAGATACCAAAGAGAGCGTTTCAAAGAAGGAAATGATCCTAAGATAGGTGATCCGAGAAAGTTATGTACACCCCCTCTATTAGCCCATATTAAATCTAGTGACGACTAGTTAGGAATGAGCTCATTCCTAGGCGATAGGTGAGACGTAGTTTGGTGACCAGATTATCGCCGGGCCGGTGAATCGGTTGGACTTTTGGTGGATATGTTAAGAGGGTGGTCTTTAAGAAAAAGAACTTAAGAGTTTTACTTATGAGAAAGATGCCACAAGAAAAGTACTATGCCTTTTTCGTGCCATGTATATGATTTATGTTCCTTTATGATGTGCCCAAGTATTACGATTTTCGTGTTAATGTGCATATGGTATTGTCATGCATTCATCAAATATCTGTTGCATTCATGTCATTAAGACACATACTAAAAGACACCCACCTCGGATAATTAGATTTGTAAAGCCTAAAACCAATCCTTATGCATGTACACCTTTTTCATAATTAAAACCGAGGTGGCTGGGGACGACGACGATGACACTAGTGTTAGAATTGGGAGTCCCTACTGAGAATCTCGAATTGAGTTTCTCATCCCTTCCCTTTCTTCCGTGTCGTCTCTAGATGAGGATTACAACGAGGTTCGTGACTTCTTTTGAGGCGCGCGCTTAAGGGACACACTAGCAGACGGAGTAGAGGGTCGCTGCGGAGGCATAGATAGCTTAGCTTTTTGGGTTGACACTTATCTAACCTCATAGGTGGATAAGGATGACTTCACATATGTGGGCATGTTTTGATGTAAATGATGGTACTATGATGTTAGTAGTTTATGTATCTATGAAGATGTGATGATATTGTGATCGTAATGTATAATACTATGTTTCATGATTATCAATGGTGTGGTTACTTTTTCTTGCACGTTATGGTTATGACGAACGTTAGGTTAGTGCGCGGCTCGCGTTTTGCTTTCAAGTTTCAAAAAGAAAAATTTATTCGTATTTTCCGCTAAGTATTTTAATGAAAGATTCTAAGGAATGAGACTAAAAAAGTAATAGACTAATGATTAACCTAAATATGTTCTAGAGTATTGGGTTAAAAATTAGGATGTTACACCACATGTAGGCTTTCAATCACAAGTAATTCTCATTTTTGCCTCATAAATCAATCTTTAAATTGTCTAGCATGCATTCATACTCATCATACTTAAATCAAGAGTCATTATATCAACTCAATACTTAAGTTCTTTTCAGCACAAATACAGCAGGTTGGCAGAATTCATGTCTAAGGAGTACAATTTATTCTGTCCATCAAACATCCATTGCAAGGGCTATAAAAATTCTCCAAAACACCTCATGTGTCCACAAGGCCCTGTAAAAATTTCGGAACAAAAATCCTTGTCTAACTTGTTTAACAAAATTAGACAAGCTTTGTGGCCAGAAACCACTTAACCTCAGCTCAGAACTAGAATTTCATAATTTTTAACCCTAGCAAATGATTGAATCAATTCAAACTAAAAATCAGGGTTGAACCTCAAGATTTTTTAAGGCCTTGTAAAAATTTCAAGTGATAATTCAATCATTTGCTATGGCAGCAAAATTAGACAAAATCACAGCTTCAAGACCAGAAAATCAGGCAGCACAGACATAGTCTCGGTTCATGATTTTTTTCAGGTAGTTAGAATCTTTATCATGCTCCACGAAAATTCTGAGAGTTTCCTTAGGATGTTAGCTTCAACATATAATTTTTTTTAGCTCATGAAAATACCCACAATTCACCCAGAAAATTCATGACTAGTTGTTGCCTGGAACAGAATCGAAAATCTAGCATGCATGTTTCAATTTCTCTTTACCAAAAATGATTTTTAACATCATCTAAACTCTCCACCAAATTAAACACATCAATATCTATCTATCATCAACCAATATATCTAGAAAAGTCCAGCCAATTCAATCAGAAACAATCAGAGCAAAATTGGGAAGAAAAGTGAACAAATAAAACTCTACTTGAATCTTCATAGCTCCTTGCCTAAAACAATCTTCCTGAAGTGTTTTTATTCATTCAAAATCCTTCCAAACAGCCCTTAGACCTTTCTTGGTAGTGATATGTGATGGTTCAAAGTGAGAAAATAATGATAGATTAAAATTCTAATCGGTTAGATTTGTAGGGATTGAGGTGTAGAACAAGTTTGGTGAAGAAACTTTGAGGTTTTAACAAAGCTAGGCTAGGGTTTTGAGGATTTAGAACTTGGAAATGGAGGTTTGGAAGAAGAAAATGAAGGCTGTCTGTCTCCTTGGTTTACTTGGCCAAGAATGTTATAAATGGAGAAATAAGGTTGGTTGGTTTGATTTATCTTGTAATTGAACTTAGATATTATATAATATAAATGAAGACTTCTTGAGAAAGAAAGAAATATGGATGGCTAGGATTGAATCTTGTAATTCAAGATTGAATCTTAGCCATTCACTTGATATAATTGGATAAACTCATTAATTTTGTAAAGATTAAATTAGCTTTCGGTGTTAGAACTTGCACACCGAAATTTTACTGAATGGATGAAATATTGGCTCCTAGATAAAATATAATAAATATAAGGTCAAGATTAAAACTTGTTTTTCAAGTTTTAATCTTTGCTATCCACTTGGCATAAAGTGGTTGGTAAAGGTTACTTGGCCACCAAGCAACTTGTACAACATTATAAACTGCACATCAAAACTCTACCGAATGGATAAAACACCGTACCCGGGAAATCAAACATTACCCAAAATTATTTCCAGGTATACAATCCTCATTCATTACTATTTCTAATCTCAATCCGATAATATATCAGTTTTGGGTATCTCTGGGTCTCGATTCTAGTGTTTCAGCTATCCCGACGGGTTGGTGGGGCCGTAGGTTACTATTCATTTTTTTTACAAATCCCTTGGACTGTCTTCATCATTACTAAAATTGTCAGATTTTTGAAATTATGAATAGTAAAGCCAAATTAATTTTAAATATATATTTTTTTAGGGTGTTACAGGATCAAAACCTGCCTTTGATACCAATTGTTAGGAAAAATCCCCGATCCAAACTAGCCAAACAAATAAACAAAGCAAAAAGAGCATAAGAAATTTAACGTGGTTCAGTCTTCAAAGCTTACGTCCATAACTTCACAAATCAATCCACTAAATTTTGTATGAAAAAATAACAATCACTAATCTGATAATTTCTCACAAACCCAAAACCTCAGTATGTAATACCTCAAGTCCACGTATCCCTAAACAAGTCTAGTACAGCCCTAGGGTGCCCCAGGACCCACTTGTGCTGTCAAAAAGGTTTTGAATGCATAAAAGACCCTTAATATGCAAGCTAGGTATTTTTGACACCACTATAGCTGTCCATAGCGGTTAGGCATGGTTTTAGTAGTGTTGAGGTCATTGTTTACCGCTATAGCAGTCATGTGTTTTCCAGAAGTGTTTCAAGTCTGTTGACTGATATAGCAGTCATAGACGGCCATAGCAGTACCCCTCGACACCAGAATAATATAAAATGACGTAGTTTTGATTAGTGATCCCTTCCACCCTATACATGTTAGCTCCATAACCCTTCAAGCATTAATGCAAAATGTTTTGAGTGAAAACGCAACCAATTCAGAGAAATTTTTTTGAAGAAAGACTGAAGTTTTCCTTGAGTTTCTTGAAGCATTCAACAGGTCGTTATATTAGCATAACACGGTTCTTGAAGCATAAGTATTTTCACTTTACATGTGCAAACATGTCTAATATCATTTAAAGAGATTGGGACCTAATGAAAGTGAAAATATACCACGAAATGATCGTATAAATGCCCAACGAACTATAGAAAATAATCATGTATAAGAAACCAAGGTTCAAATCTTTTAGAAAGTAGTACGCGAGTTCAGAAAGTACATTTCAAGTGAAGATATCTATCCTTCTCTGAAGCATACATGTTCTACAACCTTCAACCATCATGATCGCAATCATATCATCATCTAAAAGCTCTGGTTGAAGACTGAAAGATCAAAGACATATCAAGAAACTGATACTACACTTCAAAAAGCATGTTTTAGTGAGAAAAGGTGCACTTTATAGGGAAAAAAAGGGAAATTTGAAATTCAAATTTGAAGTCAAACCAGTTACAGACTGATGTGTTATTTTTTCTGCTAATTTGGCCAATTGCCATAATCCTGAAAGGAGAAGCTCATAAACCTCATTCAGAAAGAAAAAAGTTGTTTATGAAGATAGCCTCAGAAACCTCCTTTCACAGTGGCTTCTGTAACTGGTTTGACAGCGCCTAGCTACTGCTCTAGACTGCATTTCCAAGACACAAACAGATATTCAACACGTGTCACTTGGACAACAGATTAAGGGCAATGATCATAAATACAGAACATCTATAAATAGATATGCTGTGCCGAAAATGAAGCATAGAGTTTTCACTAACATAGTGCTGAAACGTTGAAGAATTTTCTCCTTATCCTTTTTGGAGTTCATTACTTCTTATAATCAATTTCTTGTTTGTAAAGATCTCATTTCTATGTTTCTTGTAGATCATACGTTCTTCTTAGGAAGAATCATAGAATGAAGTCATTCAAGTTTTCTAGGTCTATCACTGTATGTCTTATGAAAGCTTGTGTGTTGGTTAGTTTGAGGGAAAAACCCAAACACAAACCTTTGTAGCCTCAATCTAGTAGTGATCGGTAAGTTAGCTTAGAGAGGCTAAGTAAAGACTACTTGTAACCTGACAGTAGGAGTGAACTACTAATCATGGTATTAATTAGCTTGGAGAGGCTGGTCAAAGACTATGTGACAATAGAGTGTACTTGTTGGTCACTGTGTTAGTTTAGAGAGGCTGGTTAAAGACTACTCAGGTTGTAACAGCAGAGTATACTTGTTAGTCACTATTAAGAGCTTGGAAAGGGTACTGTAAAAACTATCCAACTTTCTCAGTTTGAGAAGAAAGGTTTTAGTGGAACTCAACGGTTGTTGAAAACTAGATGTAGGTAGAATTGACCGAACCAGTATAAAGCTCGTGTATAGTATCTTCTTCTCCTTTATCTCTCTTTATTTTACTGCCTAATATTTTTATTTTGAGATTTTTGGAAAACTTACTCTTACTTGTTTATTGTATATCCTAGTTCAGAAAGTTTCTTTTTGACATATCTAACATTTTTTTCGCTGCATTTCAAGTTTGGTACTTGATAGTATTTTGTCTAAGTTTTTCAGAAAAAGAAAAGGAAAGAAAAGCGAAGCATGATTTAACCTCTTTTCTCATGCACTTCTTTACCTATAATTGGCATTAAAGCTTAGGCCTCTAAGGGGTTGAGCACTCTAATGAATACAGAGGACAAAGATCCCAGGGAAAATGGCATCGAATATTCACATAGCTAAAGGATACTCCATTAACAGACCACCATTCTCTGGTGTGGACTATGTGTATTGGAGAGATTGTATGGAGTTGTTCATAAAATACACAAGCCTTGACTTGTGAGAGATAATCCAAGAAGGAGACTATGTTCCAACGGCATAAGTTGTTGGAATAGAAGATGTGCTTCCACCTCAAGAGAAGTCCCTCAGAGTAGGTGGACAAAGCAATATAAAGCCAGAGTTTAGTTGAAATCTAAAGCTAAATACCTACTCATGTGAGCACTAAGCAAAGCTGAATGTGATAAAATCATTGCTTGTGACACAGCCAAGAAGATATGGGATAGGCTGCACATGTTGCATGAAGGCACTGATCAAGTTAAAAAGACAAAGATCAGTATGCTGGTTCATCAATACGAGATGTTTGAAATGATAGATCAAGAAAGTATTGATGAAATGAGCACAAGGTTTATGCACATCGTAAACCAACTAAAGGGACTAGAAAAAAGATATTCTAACTCGGAAATGGTTAAAAAAATCTTAAGAAGCCCCCTACTAAATAGCTGTCCAAGGTCACAGCCATTACAGAAGCAAAAGACCTTGAAACTCTTAGCTTAGACGCACTTATTGGGTCACTCAAAACCCATGAAGTAGTGCTCTCTGAAATACATGGTGAATCCATTAAGAAAAGTAAGTCCATGGCCTTGAAGTCATCTCATTACAAACATAATAAAGGCAAGGCAAAGAAAGTTACTGAGACCTCTGATAATGAGGAAGAATATGATGAAAAGACTAAAGATGAGTGACAAGAGACATTTATGCCATTTATCTTACTACTAAACCTTAGCTTTTTACATGAGTTTTACTGAGTTATTAATATGATTAATTAGGATTTTTCATTTAGCCTTCATTGTTTAATTTTGGTAGAATCATTGACTATTTCATTGATTTTAGGATAATTTGTAATTACATTCTGTCGTGTTTAACTTGTCTCTTTGAGTACGGTTTCATGAATAGGAACTTTGGATCAAGTGCAAAGTATCAAAAACAAGGCTGGAAACTCTTTGGAAGAAGCTTGGAGCAAAAAGGAATAAAAGTCGTAGAAGCTCACTCTCTAATGTTAGCGCTATAACACTCAGCAGAATCACCTCCAAGATGAATTGGAGCAACGCTCTCTGGAGAGTGCTATCACGTTTATTTAGAGTTGCAATGCTAGTGCAATGACGGTAGAACAATTCATTAATCTGTTATTGGGCCCCAGTTTGGGCTATTTTAGATAGCAGTATTTAAAGGATTAACACAGATATTTACCCTAGTTTTGTTTTCAGTTTTGACTGCACATGTAGGTTACTATTATTCTCTCTCTACATCTCTCTTTCTTTATCTTCTTTCTACATCTTCTCTATTCTTCTCTCTTTTAGGGATTCCATTGGTGAAAGTGCTTTGTCTTGGAGATTGGTAAGCCTTGAGTTTTAGATATTTAGGTGATGATATAAACATAAACATGTTAATGCAAGCCTTGTAACACCTCGATTTTTCTGTCTGAGAAGAAATGATCAAAATGCCCCTGAGGTCATTTTCCATCCCGAATTCGAGCATAGCCAACCCAGCGGTCGGCGGTCCTCGAAAGATCAACTCAATGTTTGAAGGGGATTAGATGGTTTTTGAATGGTTCCGAAAATGAAAATCTGATTTTCTGAGGTTTGGGGTCAAAATGACCAAAATACCTCTATAATGTTTTTACACGGGTATAAGTGCCGTTTGAGCCTAGAACTTTCTCAGAAGGTTTAAAATGATATTTTTATATGTTTAGTGACCTCTGTTTGAGTCCCAATGGTCCCGGGTGTAACACCCTAAAAATTATTTAAAAATTAATTTGAGCTTTATTAATCATAATTTCAAAAATTTGATACTTTGAACAATGATGAGGACGATTCAACGGATTTGTAAAAAAAAAATATGAATAGTGTTTTGCAGGCCTCGCAGGCCCGCCGGGACAGCCGAAACCCTAAAATTGGGACCCGGAGATACCCGAAATTGAGAAATTATATGATTATGGTTAGAAATAGGAAGAAATAAAGATTTTATACCCGAAATTACTTTTCGGCCAATGTTTGATTTTTCGGGTACACTGTTTTACCTATTCAGTAAAATTTCAGTGTGCGATTTTGACACTGTAAAAGCTATTTATTCTACAAGTTAAAGAGAGCCACTTATCTTGAGCCAAGTGGCTAACCAAGATTCATTCTTTGACCAACAAACCAAATCTTGGCCATCCATTTTTCTTACTTTGGTCAAAGATCATTTAATTATATAATATAATACTCATTCTTTTATATATAACAAGATAACCACAAGCCAAGCTTCTTCAAGAAGCTCAAAATTTCGTGCATCATGCTGTAAGGAGGAGGAAACCAGGTTCCTCCATGTCCAAGAGCTCAAACTTCACTTCAAATGCCAAAAACACTAGCCTAGAGTTCATAGAACACTAAACTTCCTTCACTAAACTTATTCTACACATCAATACCTACAAATCTAACCGATTGAAATCTTAAATCCTCACCTTAATACCTCATTTACCCACTGCCTAAGGAAGGGTTAGGTGCTGTTTGGGAGGCTTGAATTGAAGAAAAATCATTTTTGAAAGATCCCTTGGAGTTAGAAGCCTTAAAGCTTTACAAGTAGGGTTTTCTTTGACCTTTTCTTTCCAATTTTATGCTGGACTTTTCTGATTGTGTTTGGTCCGAAATTTCTGGATATATTGGTTGATAATATGATAATATTGATGTGTTAATTTTGGTGGAGTATTTGGGGTTGTGTAAAAATCATTTTTATCAAAAGAGATTCTGAAGTGGTTTGCTGGATTTTCGGTTTTCCTGCTGGCAGTGATTGTTCATGAATTTTCTGAGGGAATTATGGGTGTTTTCAGGAGCTATAAAAATTATATATTGAAGGTAACATTCTAGGATAGTTCCATGAATTTTCTTGAGCTCTGGTTTTGACTCCTAATGCCTTGAGAAATTCAAGAACCGAAGTAGTTACTATGCTGCCTGAAATCTTGAATTTGAAACTGTGAACTTGTGAGATTTTATTAACCTAGTAAATGATCGAATTATGAGCTAAAATTTTTACAGGATATTAAGGACATATTGAAGTCCAACACTGAATTTTTATATGATTTGATATGATCATTTGGTAGGGTAATAAAATTGGAAACTATGGCTATTGGCTGTAAATAGGGGGTTTCCAACCTCTGAATTTGTCTAATTGTGTTGACGTATTTAGAGAATTCTTTTTGTTATGAAAATTTTATGGAACCTTGTGAACACATTGAGGTGTCATTGAGAATTTGTATAGCATTTGAATTGATCATTTGGTATGAGAAATAAATTGTGCTACTTGAGTGAAAAATCTGCCAATGTGTTGAAGTTGTGATGATGCCTTGAATTAGTGACCTAATGGTATTTGGTTCAAGTTGATGTGTATGAATGCATGCCATGAACTTACAAGATTATGTTATGAGGAATGAATGAATAGAGGTCCCCAGTAGGGCATGAAGAGGTCCCCAATAGGGCATGGAAAAGCCCCCATTAGGGCACGGAAAAGTCCCCTTTATTATGTCAAGAACATGAAAAGATCATTGTAATTGCCATATGTATAAGTATATCTTGTTAAATTATTGGTCTTGAAGGAATTCCTATGATGTTGAATGTTATGAAATACATGTTTTAAGTGATTGAATAATAAAAGAGACCCACTTCGGAAAGGTGATTTTATAATTTTAAAATGAACATTTGGTATGTACATATTGCATGCTCACGCTTTCTTAATAAACCGAAGTGGCTGGGGCGATGACGATGACATTATGAATGTGTAATTGGGGAGTTACCCTACTGAGAATTCTATAATTCTCACCCCTATGTTTTTGTGTTCCCGTGTCGTCTCTAGGTTGACGCAGAGGACTGAGGGACTGATATACAAAAGAACTCGAAAGTGCAATAGTGTAGTAGTTAATGCTTTTATTATGTTGTATTTAGTGGAATGAACATGTGTGTAAATATCTTAGAGAACAAAGGTGTGTTAGAGCTCATGGAAGAACTTCCCTTATGTACTTAACTTTGTATTAAATAAATAGTTTGGTTTTATTGCTATATATTTTAGTGTAATTATGACCTAGTTATCTCGCGAACTAACCAAACTGGCTATAGATATTTAAAAGAAAAAGGTCCGCAAACTTAGAAGTAACAACTCTCGAGTATGATACCATAACTTAAGGATGAGGTTGTACTTAGGAGGATGTTACAAGTTTTCGGTGTTAGAATTCGCACATCAAAATTTCACCGAACGGGTGAAATAGTGTACCCGGGTAATCAAATATTGCCTGAAAAAAAATTTCGGGCATATAATCTTTATCTCTACCTATTTCTAAACATAATCTTATAATTTCCTAATTTCGGACATCTCTGGGGCCTAATTCTAGGATTTCGATTGTTCCGGCGAGCCTACGGGGCCTATAAAACACTATTTATATTTTTTTTTGGCTCCCTTGAATTATTCTCATCATTTCTACGTCTGTCAAAATCTTAATACTCTCATTAACAAAAGCTCATTTAATTTCTAAAGAGAATTAGGGTGTTACATTACCACCCACCATAATAAAAATTTTGTCCTCAAAATTTCATACCTGGAAACAACTTCGGATAATCTTTCTTCATGCTTGATTATAATTCCCATGTATATTCTTCATTTTTAGGTCCACCCCAAGCCACTTTTACAAGTTGTACAGATTCATTTCTAAGTTACCTGACTTCTCTATCAACAATCTGAATAGGAAAGGCTTGAAATGTCAAGTCATCCTTTAATTGTATAGATTTGGGCTCAATAATATGGTGTGGATCTAGATGATACATTCGAAGTTGAGATACATGGAAAACATTATGAAGGTTAGATAAATGTGGAGGTAAGGGTATTTGGTAGGCAGTTGACCCAATTCGCCGGAGCATCTGAAAAGGTCCTATGAACCTAGGTGACAACTTTTTAACTCTAAGGGCCCTACTTATTCTAGTAGTGGGCGTGACCTTCAGGAATACATGTTCTCCCTCTTGAAACTCTAAAGGTTTCCTTCAAGTGTCAACATAGCTCTTTTAACGACTTTGTGCAGTGAGGATCTTACTTCTAATTTTCTGGATTTGCTCTGTTATTTGGTTAACAAGGTCGGGTCCCAGCAATCTTGTCTCCCCTGAGTCATATCAATATAATGGAGATTGGCATTTTCTTCCATATAGTGCTTCATACGGGGCCATGCCAATACTAGCGTGATGACTGTTATTATAAGCAAATTCAATAAATGGAAGTAACTTATCCTAACTTCTTTTTTGTTCAATTACGCACACCCTTAATTCCAGGGTTTGTATGGTGCGTTCCGCTTGTCCGTCAGTCTGGGGATAATAGGCAGTACTTAAACAAAGTTTGGTTCCAAAGGCCTTTTGAAAAGCTCCCCAAAATCTTGAAGTAAATCTAGGGTCTCTGTTAGGAACTATTGAACAAGGAACACTGTGTAGTCTTACTATTTCTTGGATTTACAAAGAAGCTAACTTATCCAAAGGAAAATTAGCCTTAATGGGTAAGAAATGAGCAAATTTAGTCAATCTATCTACTATAACCCATATAGTATCATGATCTAACAATGTTCTTGGCAAACCCATTACAAAGTCCATAGAGATACTTTCCCACTTCCATTCTGGGATTTCCAAAGGTTGTAGGGTTCCAGCTGGTTTTTGGTGTTCTATTTTAACTTTTTGGCATGTGAGACACCTTTTGACAAACTCTACTATGTCTCTCTTCATTCCTGACCATCAAAACATTTTCTTGAGATCTACAGACATTTTACTCATCCTTGGGTGTACAGTGAAATCGCCTCCATGGCTTCCTAAGATTTCTCTTCTAAGATTGACACTAGTAGGTACACATACTTTATCTTTGTATCTCCATATACCTTGTTGATCTTGAGTAAATCCTAGCAATTCCTTTGTATGAATTGATCTTAACATCTCTTGGAACTCTAGATTTTCACGTTATGTGGCCAAAATTTGTCCTTTGAACTCACTTGTTACTTTTATCTGGCCTAATACAATACCTTGAGGGGTTACAAACATATCTAGATTAAGCTTCTTAAAGCTTTCAACAAACTCTGTCTCTTTAATCCTCAAACATACTACACTTAAGGATTTCCTACTTAGTGCATCGGCAACAACATTTTCTTTATCTGGATAGTAAGTCAGACTAAAATCATAATCCTTAAGGAATTCCATCCATCTTCGTTGCCTCATATTCAATTCCTTCTGGTCAAAAAGATATTTTAAGCTTTTGTGGTCTGAGAAAACATTGAACTATACACTGTAAAGGAGATGTCACTAAATCTTTCGAGCAAAAACCACAGCCGCAAGTTCAAGGTAATGAGTAGGATAGTTGACTTCGTGGAATTTCAACTGCCGAGAAGCATAGGCAACCAATTTTCGATTTTGCATCAATACACATCCTAAACCCTTACTAGAAGCATCACAATAAACCTTAAAGGGTTCATAGGGGTCGGGTAATACTAATACTAGAGCCATGGTCAACTTTTGCTTCAACTCTTGGAAACTATTTTCACATTCTGATGTCCACTTGAATGGAGCATTCTTTGTAACATCCTAATTTTTAACCCAATACTCTAGAACATATTTAGGTTAATCATTAGTCTATTACATCATAGTTTCTTCTTTATTTTAAAATACTTAGCGAAAAATACAGGTAATTTTTTTTTTTGAAATGTAAAAGCAAAGTGAGAGCCGCACAACATGGCGAACAATGAAGCATAAAGGCAATAAAACACAAATCCAAATAAACATCTCATGACCATCCAATCATAAAACATATAGTTGCACAACATGATAAAACAATCCACATATATAGATATATAATATGCCCACTCGAGAAAAGTGGGACTTAGTTTAGTACAACACAGAGCAAATACAGCTGAAAGGAAAGTACAATGGAAAAGAAAATACAACTGAAAGTGAAATAGAAAACTCCCAAACCCAAGTACATCTAGAATGGATAACCTCTAAACAAAAGAAGGTATATCCTCATCTATTTAGTATGTGCACTATCTCTACCCATGAGCCGCTACTACTGGGATCCCAGAAAAGGGTGGGAAATATCCAATCTAAGGACGAAGCACGTCCGGAGTGGGCGCTCGTTGCGGTTGGACATGAGCTCCTCAACGGGGGCGCATGGTGTAACGCCCCGATTTTCGCTAAACTTTCATAATGACCAAAATGCCTCTGAGGTCATTTTTACCCGAAACACGAGGACGCCCGGCTTTGGCCATCCTCATAGGGTTCATATGTTATATGAAGGGGATTGTATGAGCATGAGTGCCTAACAAAGCAGGAAAACCTCATTTCTGAGATTTCTGCGCGTAAATGACCAAAATACCCCTGTAACAGAATTAAGGCAGTTTTAAGTTCTGTTTCGACCCGGACTTTGTTCTAGGTTCAAAACAATGATTTTAAGGCATGAACTATGCTTGTTTAAGTCCCAGAGGTTCCGGGCAACTTTTGGTGAAAATTACGGTTTTGCCCCTGCATATCGCATTTTCAGCTTAATGAGCCGTTTAACTCCAAACCTAAGCAATATTAGGCTCTGATTAAAGGTTAATTAATTTCCATAATTAATCTAGAGCCAAAACCATCATTTAGAATTAATTGGAACCTAAAATTGCTTAGGGAAATTCAAATCTCATCCTAGTCTTATTCTTTAAAAAAGAATAAGAATCTGTGAATAGTGTCGAATAGTGTTTCCACTATTCACATCAACTTTTCTTTTCAAGACAAGTTGTCACAACCACATCACTAGTCTTAGAGGTGTTGACTCCCCTAATCCTTCTAGACCACCTCTAACCTAGGGATTTGTGGTTTTAAATAACCTATTAGTGCACCTAAGTACCTACTTAGCAACTTTTAATCCTAAGCCTAATCTATGTCACACCAAAGCACACTTCTAGAACATGGTTTAAGGAGATATTTCTCCTCCCCAAGGCTGCCAAGAATGGCGCCATTTCTCCCTAGAAAATCATCAAAAAGTTAGTCTATGTGTTCAAGCTATCTTGTGACATATGTCTTGAACACTTTCAATCAATGATCAACTTTCAAGGAAAATTGTCACTCAAGACTCAAAGAATATTTTATAAGGTCAATCAAGGCTTTCAATTCATTTCTAAAATGAAAATAATTATGTCTTTCAAACTCAAAAAGAATGATTTGTTTTTGTGGTCATTCAAGCTTTCCATCAAACTTTTTCAAGACAACATGTCTTACAACACATTACCTATGCTTTGGAATTTAAGTCTAGAAAATTTTCTCCTCTTTTTGGGCATGAGAAGCACGGTTTCTCTTCAGATTTTGCAGCCCAAAATTTTAAGTTTTTATGCATTTTTAAAGGTTTGAAAATAAGGTACATGCTAGCCATACTTTAGGACATGCATAGCTAGACTTTTCACCATGCTTTGAATGACTTTACACCATGCTTTGAACAAGATTTTTCCTCCCTCATGTGGCTGTAAAAGTGGCCAAATTCTTCCCCCAAAAGGCCTCCAATATTCAATTCATTTCACTTCTCTATAAATAGGTAGCTTAGGGAACTTGAAGCACCTTTGTTCATTTCACTAAAGCTTTGAGTTAGAGCACTTTGAGTTTCTTTCTCTCAAGTTCAAGAGCTCATCCTCTCCAACCTCTTCATCTTCTTCACTTCCTCTCAAATCCCAAACTCTAGGTAGGGAGCTCTTCAAGAATGCTTTCTTTTATTTTCATGCTCAATGTTTATCTTGCTAGAAAGTTGTGTTGTTAGTAAGTTTTTCTCCCAAGCATTTTTTTTCGGTTTCTTCTTTTCTCTTCCTTTTCATTTTCGGCCTTAAGGCCATGGTAGTGAGAGCTTGATGATGAGTGCTCTCAAAGAGGAAACCATGAGTTCATCTTAAAGTGAGGCCTCTAAAGCTTGAACCTTTCTTAAGAAAAAGTTCCATCATTTCTCCTTTTTCTTTCATTTTCGGCCTCAAGACCAAAATAAGGAGAGCTTGATGATGAGTGCTCTCTTGGGATAACCATGTGTTCATCCTAACATGAGACCTCTAAAGCTTGAGTTTTGTTTGAGAAAAGTTTTATTTTTTTCATGTTTTGGTTAAGACAAGGCTATGTTTTTCATGAAAACTCTTTTTGAGCTTTTTGTTCCTAGATGTTTCGGCCATGGAGGCTTAAGGTGCTTGGAAAAATGGTAGCTTTGTAATGAGTGCTTCATGTTGGTCTTTGTCACATGAACAAACTCTAAAGCTTGAGTTTTTCCAAGAAAGGTTTCTCTTTTTCAAGTCTTGGTCAAGAATGAGTTATGTTTCTTTGATGTCTTGAAACTTTCCTTTTCTTTTGTTTAGGTTTCGGCCATGGAGGCCTCTTGGACTTGAAATATGAGAGGCTTGATGATGAGAGTTGTGTGATGATGTTTGTCACATGAACAATCTCTAAAGCTTGAGTTTTCTAAAAAATAAGTTTACTATTTTCAAGTTTTGCTCAAGACATAGTTATGTTTCTCTTGAACCTTGAAAACCTCATTTCTTTTCCCTTGAGTTTTCGGCCTTGAAGGCCTTTGGGACTTAGAAAAATGGTAGCTTGATGATGAGGGCTTTATGTTGATGTATGTCACATGAACAAAACTCTAGAGCATAAATTTGGTTTCTAGGTCAAGTATGTTTCGGTTTCTTTCCTTTATGTTGGTCATGAGTTTTGTGTTGTTAATAAATGTAGAGCATTGTAAAAATACTCAATGATGAGGACATGAGATGTTAGTGTTTGAATCACCAAAATCTTGGTCCCTAGAGTTCAAAAATAAGGTTGTTTCCTCATGATGAGGATTCGGCCACCTCATGGACTTTGAGGATATGATTTTCTTTTATACAACTTAGCAACACTAGTGTTTTCTCTTCTTGTGAGGATGAGTTATGGGTTGAAACTTTGTTTCCTTTAAAGTCTTGCAAGAGCTCTACACAAGATATAAAAGAAGTTGCATCCACGTTTACGTTTATGCTTTGCACTAGCACGTTTATTGCTTACGCCATCACTAAGACCCAAGATAATGAATGAACTTGCACAATGCACGTTATGTTTCAAGCTTTGCATCTCATTTTATATTTCAAGTCATCACTAAACTCTAAGAATAAGAATGGAGATGCATTTCATCTTTTACTTTGGGCTATCACTTTGTTTTCTAAAGGACTATAAAATGAAATGCATAGCATGTTTATTCTATGTCATCACTTGAAACTTTAGAGCTCAAAGACTTGCCCATTTCATCTTAAGAAAAGAATTAAATCAAGGAGGTATCTCCTTGAACGTCATTCGGCCATGTGGTGTAAATGGCTCTAGGATGAGTTTCATTTAACTACAAGGGCCTATAATGCATGTCTTAGAATTTTTCTAAGCTTTGATGCACTTAACCAAGGTTTTAAACATGTTCTCAAGTTTTGAATCATTGTCAAGAGCAAGCCGAAATGGCTGCTGCCCTTGATGTTCCATGATGAGTTTTGGCAAAATAAACTTTGATTTTTCATGGTCTTGAAGTCCCAAAAAGGTTCCAAGAGAAACTAGCAAGTTATATGGTTGAAAGAAAGTTTTTTCTCATGATTTTATGCCTTAAAGGTTTTCGGTTCTGCCTTAGTAATTTCAGCACCTTAAATTCTGTTTTGGGTGGTCTAAATATGTTGTAATACCTTGCCAAGTATGTGATAATTGTTCTAGACTCTTTAAAGCATTATTAGTGACTTTGTTTGCTTAATATGTGAATTCTAGAACTATAAGGAATGGCAAAATGAGTTTCTGCCCAGCCTTGATAAAATATTTAGAATCACATTAGATTATGTCTAGATGTGTGGGAGTGACTCATAATTGGCCTAGGTATTAATTATTGCACCATAGAAAAAGTCGGATGCGAGAAAGGGCTTAAAACGCATTTTCTAGAACACGTAATTCATCAAATATGAACAACTACATAAAGCTGTCCAACCATAATTAATTAGGATTTAGAACTTAATGGATTATGGTAATGAGGTTAATCAATCCCATAAACATACTAGAAAGTAATGGGAAAGTTTGAGGTTACCCGATTTAGGCATTTTTACCTTAAGGGATGATTATGCGCCTCTAAGTTTGATGATGAATTGATGTGTTAGCTCATGACGTGTATGGTGCCATGTGAACGATTATCCCTATGTGATAGCTTGTATTAACATATTATTATTTCTTTAAAAGAACTTTGGAGATGCCGAGGTAGTAATTATGTGCTATGCATTAATTATGTGGCATCTTAAAGAAACATGTTAAACTTAGGATGACTCAGGACATAAGAATGTAATCCTTTGAAACCGCCGAATTAAGGGTGGGGACAATGTGATTCTAGCCCCCTAAACCCGTACTTAAAGTCGGGAAGTTGACTTATCCAAATGGATAAAGTCTAGATGCTAGTGACGACTAGTGTGGTATGAGCTCATAACCTAGAGTTTTCTCAAAAGGCAGAAATATTAGGGCGGCCCAGTTAAGTAAAGGTTCTTATGTCACCTAAGTAACCCAGTTATGTGATTTATGTTCCATGTACCAGTTATATGATTTATGTTCTACGTACCAAGCTACATGATTTATGTCTATGATTTTAGTATATAGCCTATGTAACACAAGTGCCATGTTAAAAAGAACGGATTCTCGGAAATGAGATTTTGGAAAACTCATAATTGAACCTATGTATGTCCATTATTTTATAAATAACCCGAGATTCCTGGAGAACCGATATGATGACACCTAGGATAGAAGGAAAACCCTACTGAGTTTCTTTAGTAAGAATCTCACTCCCTCTATCTTTTCCTTTCCATTACGTCTTCAGAGCGAGATGGCGACCTTCGTCCTATTCATTGACACTCCACGGTGGGAGATCCACCACGACCCGGAGTATGGGTCCTATCATTTTGAGGGCCGATGTACCTTACGTGTATTCATGTTCGTTGGACGGCCATTTTCGCACCGTGTCTATAGCTACCACTTCACCCCGGCATCCCCCTACGACGATCCCGCGATTTTCGAGCATGCACGACCACAATGGGAGCAGAACCTGCGGGCCCCCTCTGACCGTTCAGCCGATATGCCGGTGTACGTGCCGCTGACACAACACTCGGAGGAGGACCCTATAGGGGATGTCCCTATGGGTCATGAGGACTCTGCCCCCACTCCACCGCAGCGACCGACGGGCAGCGAGGAGACGGTTACCCAGCGTCGGAGGGCTCCGGCACCAGGACCACGACCTCGACGTGGGCGGCCCATCCAGTCCCAGGGCATGCCTGCACCGGCCGAGTTCCGCCCATGGATTGGCTACGTCCCTCCATACCCGTGATCAAATTGCATAGACGGAGGGTAGACCTTAGTGCACGCACACCACTAGTATGGATGAAACCTCTTTTGTGTTGAGGTTATCCATCATAGATTGCACGGGGGTCGAGATATTTTCTTTCAGTTCTTTTCGATGTGTTTCTGTATTCTGATGTATTTATATTTACATTATGTACTTGAAGAGTCCTGCCCAGTGGGTAGGCATTTTATCTATGAGGTATTTCAGTTATGATTGATGTTATGCTCGATGTTATGTTTTGGAGCCATTCCTATGTTATCATTCCGCATACTATGATATCGACTCGTGAAGTTACGCGCGGCTTCTATTTTAAGTAATGATTTAAAAAAAAAAAGTTGGCTCATATTTTCGTTAAGTCTATTTTCCAAGGAAATGAACCATGTCAGTAAGTAACGACTAATATTTGGCCTAAGTACGTACTAGTAGTATTGGGTCGAATATTAGGGTGTTACACATGGACTACCTCCAAGCCAGCCTCGGCTGAGTGACAGTCTTCTCGCTGCCCTTTCTTATCAACGGTGGAGTGGGAGTAGAGCTCTCAATGTACAAGTAGGTAGGCAGGTCCTCCGACGGATCGGTCTCCGAGAAGTATGTATGCGGGCACATAGTTGGGGTAGTTGCGCACTGCCGAGGCGGCGGTGTGCATACGGAGCACCCTCTCATTATGCGTGCAGGCACGCTCAAAAACTCAATCGTCATCACCATATGGTGTTGTTGGGGAGAAGCGATGAGTATGTACAGGGTGGGTAAAGGGTCGTCTAACTAACATGAAGGAACGAATAGTGCATCGACCCTCAAAATGGTACAACCCATGCTCCAGATCATGGTGCACTTTCCACGTCGGGGAATCCACAAAAACCACAAACGTCACTATCTAAAGACGTGATGGGAAAAAAAGATAAAGGGAGTGAGAATCTTGCTAAGGAATCTCAGTAGGGCAACCTCCTATCTAGGTGTGATCATCTACATCCTCAGGAACCTTGGGTTTCTTTGAAAAAGGTGAGCATGCATAAAATTCACTTATTAGGTTTTAAACTTAATTATCCAAGGTCTGTTCCTTTTAGGATGAGTCTTAATGTCATGAATGCAACATAATAAAGCATGAATGCATGAAGATTGCAATAGGCAAAATCAAATAAACATTTGCAGAACTATCAACATCATACAGGTGGCATAAAGTGGCATATACTTCTCATGTAAAAGCATTTTTCTTTCTGTAACTGTGTGACATTCAAAGCATCGTACTGTAACATAGGGATCACCCTAAAAAGATAATTGATCTGGGGGTGCTCAATTGAACCGGTGTCACCCAGAACGTGTCACATCTCTAGGTTATGAGCTCATATCTTAACTAGTCATCACTAGTTCTTACTTATCATCTGATAAGCGAAATCTCAATAATAATCATCATAGCAGAACGTGTCGCATCAGTATCAAGTACATGATGAATATTGTCCTCTTTGGGGCGTTACGTATCGCTGTCCCCCTCAAGGATTTGTTTCTGGGGTGTTACATATCGCCGTCCCCCAGAACGCATTCTCACAGTACTATGTCACATTTAAAACTCATATCTTTTCGAAAACTTTCCAAGTTTCTCAAATTTGTCAGGAATTCGACAGTATAACCACGGCACACCGAATTTCTTCCAAATTTGCTTTATGCCACATTCATATATATACATAATCATGAGCATCACAGTCATTATAAATTTTCATAATAAAATCATGCAGCCACATGAAGTACCAAAGTTCATTATGCTCTTAAACCTAGGGTAAAACACCCTGAAAATTATTTAAAAATTAATTTGAGTTTTATTACTCATAATTTCAAAAATCTGACAGTTTTAATAATGATAAGGACGGTCTAACGGATTTGTAAAATAAAAAAAAGGTGAATAATGTTTTATGGGCCCCGTAGGCCACCGGGACAGCCGAAATCCTAGAATTGGGCCCCGGAGGTGCCCAAAATTGAGAAATTATATGATTATGGTTAGAAATAGGTAGAATTAAAGACTTTATACCCGAAAATATTTTTCGGGCAATATTTGATTACCCGGGTACGGTATTTCACCCGTTTAGTGAAATTTCAGACACCGAAAGCTAGTTAATCTCTGCAAAATAATGAAGTCTATCCCTTTGAATGCCAAATGAATGGCTAAGATTTTATCTTGGATGAAAGATCAAATCTTAGCCATTGATATTAAGTTCCTTTAATGAAAAGCAATTATGCTTTATGTTAACCAATCACAATTTTTCTTACAAGATATATATGAGCAAATTCTTCTCCAAGAAGCCATTGTCATCCTCGGCTAGCATAAGAGAGAGAGAGCAGCTTCATCCTCCATTTTCAAGAGCTTCCTCTTGATTTCAAAAGCCAAAAACACTACCCTAGAGTTCATAAAACCACAAAGTTTCTTCACAAAACTTGCTCTACACCTCAAATCCTACAAATCTAACCGATTGAAATCTCAAATCCTCACCTTAATACCTTACTTCCCCACTACCTAAGGAAGGTTTAGGACTGAAATTGGTGTCTTGAAGTGAAGGGAGATCACTTAGAACATCCTTTGAAGTATCAAGCTCAAAAGCTTTCAAAGTAGGGTTTTCTTTGGTCTTTTCTTTCCAATTTTATGCTGGACTTTTCTGATTGTGTTTGGTCCAAAATTTCCAGATATATTGGTTGATAGTATGTTGATATTGATGTGTCAATTTTTGTGGAGTGTTTGGATGATGTTAAAAATCATTTTTGCTCAAGAGAAATTGAAATATGCATGCTGGATTTTCGGTTCTGTTCTAGGCAGCAGATAATCACGAATTTTCTAGGTGAATTGTAGGTGTTTTCATGAGCTATAAAAATTATATGTTAAAGGTAACATCCTAGGATAGTTCCATGAATTTTTTTGAGCTCTAGTTTTGATTCCTAATGCCTTTAGAAATTCAAGAACCGAAGTGGTAACTATGCTGCCTGAAATGTTGAATCTGAAGCTGTGAATTTGTGAAATTTTGTTAACCTAGTAAATGATCGAATTATGAGCTGAAATTTTTACAGGATATTAAGGACATATTGAAGTCCAATTTTGAATTTTTATATGATTTGATATGATCATTTGGTAGGGTAATAAAATTGGAAACTATGGCTATTGGCTGTAAATAGGGGGTTTCTAACCTCCAAATTTATCTAATTTTGTTGACAAATTTAGAGAATTCTTTTTGTTATGAACATTTTATGGAACCTTGTGGACACATTGAGGTGTCATTGAGAATTTTTATAGCATTTTAATTGATCATTTGGTATGAGAAATAAATTGTGCTACTTGAGTGAAAAATCTATCAATGTGCTGAGGTTGTGATGATGCATTGAATTAGTGACCTAATGGCACTTGGTTCAAGTTGATGTGTATGAATGCATGCCATGGACTTTCAAGATTATGTTATGAGGAATGAATGAATAATATATATAGGTTTGAAGTATTATGAGATCAGAGAATTATGTTCATGCATATAGAAATGTGATGCATATATATGTGAGCTTGAGGATGGTGTATATGGTAAGTGAAAAATAAAGTCCCTTTTAATATAAAAAGGGCACGAAGAAGTCCCCTTTAACATGTAGAGGGCACGAAAAGGTCCCTTTTTGTTTATCAAGGGCATGAGAGAGGTCCCCTTTTGTTTATAAAGGGCACGAGAAATGTCCCTTTTGTTTATAAAAGGCACGGGCAAGGTCCCCATTAGGGCACGGAAAAGTCCCTTTCATTACGTAAAGGGCACGGCTGTAACACCCCGATTTTTCTGTCCGAGGGAAATGACCAAAATGCCCCTGAGGTCATTTCCTGACCCGAGTTCGAGGGTAACCAACTCGGTCGTCCTCGAAGGGTCAACTCAATGTTTGAAGGGGATTGAATGGCCTTTGAATGCTTCCGGAAGCGAAAATCTCGTTTTCAGTAGTTTCGGGTCAAAATGACCAAAATACCCCTATAGCGTTTTACGCAGGTAAAGGTGCCGTTTGAGCCCGAAACTTTCCCCCGAGGTTTAAAAACATGTTTTCATGTGTCTAGAGGTATCTGTTCAAGTCTCGGTGGTCCCGGGCAGTTTTAGTGCAAAATTACGATTTTGCCCCTAGAATAGTGTTTTTGAGCTTAATGACGTAATTAAGCAAATCTAAGCAATATTAGGCTCTAAACGAAGATTAATTTATTTCCCTAATTAATCTAGAGTCAAAATAATTTATTAAAGTTAATTAGAACCTAAAATTGCTTAGATTAAACTTAAATCCCTTTTTAGAACTCAAGACTCCTAGTCTTGGAATCTTGAATAGTGTTTTCTCTCTCCAATTCCTTAAATCAAGGAAATGTGTCTAGAGTTGTTTAGACTCTAAATTGAGGATTTAACCCACTAATGGTGCAAGACCACTCCTTAATTATGTCTAGACCACCTTAATTACCCATTTTCCTTACCTAAACACTTTCTTACAAATTCCTAATCTTAAGCATAATCAAAGATACACCTAAACACAACTCTAAACCACAATTAAAATGCAAAGAACCCTCCCCCATGGGCTGATGCATTTCGACCACCTCCTCCCCCATTGACCACATGTTTAATTATTTTCTCACTCAAAGAACCATGCTTGAGGCCATACCTTGAACCATACCTCACCATACCTTAAGCCATACCTCACCATGCCTCAAGAACACATTATCTCACCTCATGGAACTCATGGATGCCTCCATTCTGCACCCTCATGGCCGAACACCTTCAGCCCACACACACACTCTATTTGTTTCATTTCTCTATAAATAGAATGCCTTGAGGAGCTTGCACCACTTTTAGATCATTTGCTAAGTTTAGGAAACACTCAAAGCTTTTCTTTTTCTCTCAAAGTTCTTGTGTTCTTCAAGTTCTTCATCTTCTTCATCTTCTTCTTCCATCTTCAAGTTCATCACACCAAGTAGGGATTTTCTTTCATGTATTCTTTTCTTTAAAGTTCTTGTTTCAAGCTTGATGTTCATAGTTTCTCTTGGTTCCTTTTAGAACTTCTTTTCTTCTCCTTCTTCCTCTTTATGTTTCGGCCATGGGCCTTTGGGAATTAAGGAATGAGAGCTTGATGATGAGAGTTTCATGATGATGTTCATCACTTGAAACAAACTCTAGAGCTTGATCTTTGTTCTTGAGCAAAAATGTTTTTAGTTTTTCCTTTCTTGAACTCTTGAGAACTTTAGCTTTAATGATGTTTTAAAATGGCTCTATGAACTCAATGATGAGGACTCATGATGTTGGTGTTAATATATCATCAAGATCATGAACTCTAGAGTTCTAAAATGTTCCTTTTTCTTCTTGATGATTTCGGCCATTCCCTTAAATTTTGCTTGGCTTCATGGTTTGATTTCCTAAAAATATTATGTTGAGTTTTAAGAACTCTAAGCTTGACTTTACCTTGTTTGGATGAGTTTGGGTTATGGTTTAAATTCCTTTAAAGTCTTGTTAAGAGCTCTAGAAAGATAAAATGAACTTGCATAATTTATTTTATGCTTGCATTCATATTTACATTCTTGCTATGCATCTTTACTTTCTAGCTATCACCTAAGAACATAAAGATTAAAATGGAACATGTATCATCACTTAATTTAATTCTCGGAGATTGTTGTTGGGCCTAGAGCACTAAAATAAAGAATTGAACTTGCATTATCACTTAATTAATTCCTCGAATGCCTATCTATTTCGGCCTTAAAGTCGATTGTTGTTGGGCCAAGAGCACTAAAATAAAGAATTGAACCTTGCATCTTTACTTTCAAGCTTGCACGTTTAAGTTTATGCCTTGCATATTTAATTTATGTCATCACTTTATTTTGTAAGCAAGATTAAAAATGAAAAGCATGAGCACGTTTATTTTATGTCGTAATTTAAGAACCTAGAGCTCAAAGACTTGCCCATTTCATTCCAAGTTAAAGTTTAATGTGAAACCATTCTTTGAATGCATATTTTCGGCCAAGTAGTGATGATGGACTTGCAATGAGTTTTCATCTAGCTACTAGGACCAATAGTCTATGTTTTAAGTTTTCCTTAAAGCTTTACAAAACGTTATAAGGTTATGTCATCACAAGTTGTGATTTTATTATCTTTTAGGGGATGGAATATGTTTTGGTCAGTGACCTAAGGCTTCTCTTAGCCTCTTGATGAATTAAAATGTTTTGAAAAGAGTTTTAGAAGTTCTAGATTGATTCCAAGAGAAACTAGTTAACTTATGTACCTAGAAATGTCAATTTAATTCTCTTATTGAGGCAAGATGTTTTCGGTTCTAATATGATGAGTGTGATGCTGTATGATGATGATTTGATGTGTTGGAATGTGTGAAAATATCATATGATGATGTAGAAGCGAATCTATGCGTGATAGGTAAGAAACTAGCTAACTAGAAATACCGTAAAGCTAGAATTTAACATAGTTTTGACCCATTTGTTTTTGGAACTTATCCAAACTGTTTTAATGGGAACACAATCAGATTTAGATTGTTTAGACATGAAAAACTTGGTATCATTTGAATTAGAATTGAATTCTAGCACCTATAGGGAAACTAGTAACTAGAAAACCGTAAAAATGCAATGTAGAACTCTTGGAATATTTATTTTTCTGGATGCTGTCCAGCACCCTTACAACATGATAAACATGATTAATAATTAGTCCTTAAGCATGGGAATGCCTCATAATTGATTTAGATTTAATCCATAGCGCCTTGGGCGAAGACGGAACCAAGAAAGGGTCTAAAACGTAAGTTCTAGAACCCCGTGATCACAAGTTAAGAATTCTACCCTATGCTTTTCAGATTTAAATGTAGATATGAGGATTATGAGTGATGTTTAATTATGAGCCCTTAGGTGCATAAAATATGAGCGACGGATGTTAGAGAACCAAATCTCATTATTAAGACCCGTAAGGGTCAAAGCATAAGCTACCGTAAAGATAAACGGTTGAATGTTCCATGATGATGTATGTTATGTAAATGATGATGATGTTATTCATATGATGAATCCATGAGGATATATGTTTATGTGGCATAAAGCAAATTTGGAAGGAATTCGGTGTAATGCCATCGTCTTGAATTCCCAACAAATTTGGGGACTTAAAGAGATTTTGAAAATTAAGGTACTAAGATGGGTTCTAGGATGACACCGGTTCGGCCGAGCACCTCCATAGAACTCATGTGACATCGGTACCATTTTATACTCTTAGGTGATACCGGTTCGGCCAAGCACCCCTAAGAGAATTGCCCCATAACCCGTACTCAGATAGTCGGGATTTATGATTTATGATACGCTTATCGTTAAGTGGTAAGTAAGAACTAGTGACGACTAGTTAAGATATGAGCTCATAACCTAGATGTATGACACGTTCTGGGTGACACCGGTTCGGCCGAGCACCCCCAGTTCGATTGTCTTTTAGGGTGGCCCATGAGGAAGAGATGTTTCATGATTATGATTATGTCACTAAGTTTGTCCCATATGAATGTTTCTATTGCCACTTTATGCCACTAAGAATGATGATGTTTGATGTTATGTTTTATGTATGTGCATTAGGTAGTGCCATGCATACATCTTCTATTATGTTGCATTCATGACATTAAGATCATTCTAAAATGAATGGACCTTGGCTAAACTGTGTTTAGAACTTAAAAATGGATATAATGCATGCTCACTCATTTGTATAATTAAACCCAAGGTTCCTGAGGACGTAGATGATGACACCTAGGTAGTAGGAGGCCCTACTGAGATTTTTTAGCAAGATTCTCACTCCCTCTATCTCTTTCTTTCCGTCACGTCTTCAGATAGCGACGTTCGTAGTGTTCGTGGACACGCCGACGTGGGAGGTACACTATGACCCGACTCACGGGTCATACCATTTTGAGGGACGGTGCACGGTGCGGGTTTTCATGTTCGTGGGACGCCCCTTCGCTCATCCCGTGCACACCCATCGCTTCTCCCCGACTGCACCCTATGGCGACGATGAGCTGGTTTTTGAGCACGCGCGAACGCATGATGAGAGAGTGCTCCGCACGCACACCGCCGCCCTAGCCATGCGAGACTATCCCGATTACGTGCCCCGGACTTACTTCTCGGAGACCGACCCGTCCGAGGACCCGCCTACCCATCCGTATAGCGAGAGCTCTGCCCCCTCACCCCCATCTTTGAGGGAGGGCAGTGAGGATACCGTGACTCAGCCACGGCTTGCGCGACGACCGGAGATGCGACCATACCACGGGGGTCACACTCGAACCCCGTTCCGCCTCTTCACGTCCGAGGAGCTCGCCCAGTTTCCCGGATATTTGCCTCGTTCGTGAGATGGACGCCAGTAGGAGGTGACGATCGTCCGATGGAGTACCCGGTTAGAGCACACACCACTTAGATGAGGGATAAACCTTCTTTTGTTTAAAGGTTTCCCATTAGATGCACTCGGGTAGGGGAGTAGATTATGTTTATGTTTTATGTTGTATCTTCTTTTATGTATTTCCCTTGTACTAAATTAAGTCCCACACTTGTAAGTGGGCAAGTTATATATATATGAAATGATATTCAGTGATGTTTATGTTGTGCTCTATGTTATGATGTTGTGAGACATTTGTGTTACTTTACATGATTTACCGTTTAACGCATCATGCGGCTCTCACTTTGTATTTCAAAAAAAAATTTACCCGTATTTCCGCTAAGTATTTCAAAGTAAAAAATGAGAACTATGAGGTAACAGACTAATAATTAATCCAAATATGTTCAGGAGTATTGGGTTAAAAATTAGGATGTTACAACGGCAAGGTCCCCATTAGGGCACAGAAAAGTCCCTTTTATTATGTCAAGGGCACGAAAAGATCATTACAATTACCATATGTATACATATATTTTGTTAAATTATTGGTCTTGAAGGAATTTCTACGATCCTGAATGTCATGAAATGCATGTTTTAAGTGATTGAATAATAAAAGAAACCCACTTCGGAAAGGTGATTTTAGAACTTTAAAATGAACATTTGATATATATATATATTGCATGCTCACACTTTCTTAATAAACCGAAGTGGTTGGGGCGATGACGATGACATTATGATTGTGTAATTGGGGAGTTACCCTACTGAGAATTTTAGAATTCTCATCCTTATGTGTTTGTGTTCCCGTGTCATCTCCAGGTTGATTCCGAGAACAAGGAGGCTACTTTATGAAAGGAAATCAATTTGCAGTAGTTTACAGCTAAAGTTTGTACAGACTGTACTTAGTCATATGTTTATGTCTGTATTTATAATAAAGACCGGATGTGTATTAATGCTCATAGAAGAGCTTCCTTTTGCACTCAACCTTATAATCAATAAATGTTTGTTTCTTAGTTATATATGTTAATAGAACTACAATTTTAGTTACTTCATGATTCAATCGAACTTGCTATAGATATTTAAGAAAGGTCCATTAATTTCTAAGTAACAACTTCTCGAGTATGATGTTATGACTTAAAAATCATGTTGTACTTGGGAGGATGTTATATAGGGTGTCTTATACTTTAACCCTTACAGGTCTTAAACTTGAGATATAATTATTCTAACACTCGCTATTAATCTTTTATGCACCTATAGGTTCAAAACTAATATCCTCACTAATTTTTATGCCTAGGAGCAAAACCAAACAGCCCTATACAGATCTGCCATTTTCTAAAACTTGTGATTACGGGGTTCTAAAAACTACGTTTTAGACCCTTTCTACATTCCGTCTTCACCTAAGGCGCTATAAATTAAATCCAAACCAATTATGAGGTATTCCTATGCCTTTGAACTAATTATAAACCATGTTTACTACATTATAAGGTTGCTGGACAGAATTAGAAAATTAAATAATCTAAGTGTTCTAGAATTGCACTTCTACAGTTTTCTAGTTACTAGTTTCTCTATAGGCGCTAAAAATGAATCCTACATCAAATGTTACCAAGTTTTTCATGATTAATCAATCCTAAATATAATGTTATCCCATTAAAATAGTTTTGTCAGTGGCTAAAAATAAATGGGTCAAAACTATGCTAAAACTCAACTTTACGATTTTTTTCGGTAAGACTAGTTTCTTTTCTAACATGCATAGAAAGGCTCTTACCTCAACATATATAATTTTTACACATTCTAACATGTCAAAACATCATCATATAGCGGCAACCACACCATGGCAGAATCGAAAAGCATAGGTTCCAAAGAACACATAATCTCATATTTTCAAGATATATAAATTGCTAGTTTCTCTTGGAATCGTTTTAGGACTTTTAAAACTCTTTGAAAACCATTTTATTTCACGAAAGGGACTAAGAATGGCCATAGGGCAGTAGCTAGTTTAAAACATTCCTAGAAGAGGTTTAATTCATAAATCTCATTCGTAATAATTTTATAAAACACTTAAAGTCTAAGGAAAATCTTGAAACGTAGATTGTCGGCTCTTGTGGCTAGATGAAACTCACACCAAGTTCATCATCACCACATGGCTAAAATATGCATCCATGAGGATGTCTCCATAGCCAACTTTAACTTGAGATAAAAGGGCAAGTCTTTGAGCTCTAGGTTCTTTAAGTGGTGACAAAATATAGACGTACTATGCATCCTATTTCATTCTTTATTATAAAGTAAAGTGAGAGCTTCAAGTAAATATGAGATGCAAGAACTTGAAACATAAACATGAGGTGCTAGAAATTTAAATATGCAAGACTTAAAAATAAATATGCAAAACTTGAAAGTAAATAGATAAAGTGAACTTTAGAGTTCTTGTACCAAGGTGTCAAAGAAACCTTATGGTTTGAACATCATCATCAAGTTCAAGGAAATGGATCAAGAGATCAAAATAACTAACAACCAACGTTACTCAAAACAAAACCCTGAACACCAAAGGAAAGGAAAACAAGGCCAAAGCCATAAGGAGGAAAAGAACAAAACTTTAAAACTCTAGAGGCCATGATCTTGGTGAACATAAACTCGAACATCATGTGCTCTCATTCTTGAGTCACTTTTATCAAAAACAAACCTTCAAAAATCGAAACCATAGCAAAGGAAAGAGAAGGAGAAACCGAAACCAAAACAAGAAAAGGAAAAGGAAAAGAAATTGAAACCATTGAAAGAAAAGAAAAGGATAACCCAAAACGTGTTGGGATTAAGACTAAGTTTCAAGCTTTAGAGGTTTTTCAAATGAAAATCATGAGTTCATTATTTTGAAACCTCATCATCAAGCCATGGTGTTTCTTCCAAGATAGGCCATTATGGCTGAAACTAGAAGGAAAAAACCAAGAAACCAAAAAAAGAAAGAAAAGAGAAGGAAGGAAGAACTAAAAGATTCAAGAGAACTCATAAAGCACATAGCTAAATAACAACTTTTAATGAATAAAAAAATTAAAATAAAATCCCTACCAAGTGATTTGGAGGTTGAGATGAGAGAAGAAGATGAAGAAGTTGAAGAGGAAGAACTCTTGATCTTGAGTGAAAAAGGAAAGCTTTGAGTGCTCTAGAAAACTAAACTTAGCAAATGACTAAAGGTGGCTCAAGTTCACCCAAGTGTGCTATTTATAGAAAAACAAAACATGAGGGGTGAAAAAGGGGGGAAAAATGGCGCCATTTTGGGGAAGGGAGGAGGGAGAAAATAGGCATAGGTTTAGGCATGGGTTTAGGCATAGTGTAGCATGCTTCTTTGAGTGTGTGTGAGTGAACAAATTTGTGATGCAAGAGGGGATGAGGTGGCGCCACTTTTTGGGGATCTAAGGGGAGGAAAATCTTTCATTTAATTGTGGTTTAGACGTGTATTTAGGTTTAGTTTTGATTAGGCTTAGGATTAGGAGCTTGTAAGTAAGTGTGTAAGTGAAAGGATAGGTAATCAAGGCTATTTTAAGGCATGATTAGTAAGCACTCTAGCCCATTAGTGGGGTCAAAATCCTACTCTACCTAGACTTCTTGGAGTATGGAGAGTGAATAGTGAAAATACTATTCAAGATTCTATGTCTTGGGAACTTGAATTTTTAAAAGAAAAAGGGGTTTTTGAGTTTAATCTAAGCAATCTTAGGTTCTAATTGATTTTAATGACTTATTTTGACTCTAGATTAATTATGGAAATTAATTAATCTTCGATTAGAGCTAATATTGCTTAGGTTTACTTAATTACATCATTAAGCTCAAATGGCACTATGCTAGGGGCAAAATCATAATTTTGCACAAAAACTGCTCGGGACCATTGGGACTTAGACAGATATTTACCTGCGCAAAACGCTATAGGGATATTTTGATCATTTTGACCCGAAACCGCAGAAAACACGATTTTTGTTTCCAAAATCACTTAAGGACCATTTAATCCCCTTCAAACATTGAGTTGACCCTTCGAGGACTGTCGGGCTGGCTATCCTCGAATTCCAGGCTAAAATGACCTCAGGGGCATTTTGGTCATTTTCCCTCAGATAGAAAAATCAGGGCGTTACATTCTTTCGAGTTAAGTTAGTCAAAGGTAGGGCTATCTGAGAAAAACTCATGATAAAACGCCTATGGTAACCAGCTAACCCCAAAAAACTTTGAATCTCTATCACCGTTGTGGGTCGTTCCTAATGGATGACTGATTCCACCTTACTAGGATCTACTGAAATTCCCCCTTATGATACCACATAACTTAAGAATCTAACCTTTTCCATCCAGAATTCACATTTTGACAACTTAGCATACGACTTTCTCTCCCTTAGGATTTGTAGCACAATCCTAAAATCTCTGCATGTTCTTCCTTAGTCCTTGAATAAACAAGTATATCGTCTATAAAGACAACTACAAGTTTATCCAAGTGAGTGCGGAAGATTCGATTCATATAGTCCATAAATATAGTCGGAGCATTGGTTAATCCAAAAGACATCACCCTATACTCGTAATGCCCATATCGAGTTCTAAAAGTAGTTTTAGGAATATCCACATCTCAAACTCAAATCTGATGGTATCTTGATCTAAGATCAATCTTTGAGAATACGATTGCCCCTCTCAGTTGATCCATAAGATCGTCAATCCTTGGCAAAAGGTATTTGTTCTTAATTGTCACCTTATTTAACTACCTATAGTCTATACAAAGCCTCATACCCCCATCCTTTTTGTTTACCAGGAGAATAGGAGCTCCCCATGGGGAGGCACTTGGTCTAATGAAGTGCTTCCCTAATAATTCTTCAATTTGTGACTTTAATTCCTTCAATTCTAAAGGGGACATTCTATAAGGAGCAATTGAAATAGGACCTGTCCCTGGAACCAATTCAATGGAGAATTCAATCTCTCATTTAGGAAGAAATTTAGGAATATCCTCTGGAAAGACATTTGGATATTCTCTCACCACTGCAATTTTACTTAATTCGTGGTCACTTTCAGTTTCACTAGCTGAGAGAAGAACATATTCCTAATGATCTATTTTATTCAGGTTGGGTGTTACCAAGTCTAAATAAAAAGAAAAAGGAATCACAAGAAAAGAAGGTAATGCACAAAAGAAATATAGGAGTTCTGTCTGGATAGTGTAAAAGAACATAACTAGGTACTAGCTAATCTGTACCTAAAATTACCTCTAAACCAGATAAAGGAAGACAAACTAAATTAGCAATAAACTCTCTAGTACCTATTTGAAGAGGAAGGTTAATGCATGCATAACAAGTTCTAATAGGACCAGCAGTAGGAGTGGATACAAGGAGATGGTAAGGTAATTCAGACACAGATAATTGTAATTTCTGTACACACTCATGGGATATGAAAGAATGAGTGGCACTCGTATCATACAGTACATTCAGGGTATTACCATTTATTACCTCAGTTCATATCGACAGATTGAGAAGCTTCTTTGGCACTTATAATAAAAACGCGTCCATGTTGTTGTGGCCATCCAAAGCAAACGATTTGTTTGTCTAGCAAGGCCAATTCCCATGATTTTTCCTACATTTAGGGTGATCACTCCCTGCCTCAAGTCTTGAAGATTGAAGTTGTTTCCCTTTGTTGTTGTTGTTGTTATTGTTGGGTGGAAATCTTCTCTGAGGTTAGTTGAGAGGCTTGAATTAGGGGCTTTGAGGTGCTAATCCCCTTCTAGCATTGTTTTGGGCATACTTGAAATTTGTCAGCTTTTTGTTGGACTCCTCTGCACGTCGGCATTTATTTACCAAAGTAGGATAGTCTCTGATCTCCAAGAGACTTACAGCTGCTTCTATATCTTCTCATAAACCTCCTTCATACTACATGCATTTCTAGGATTCATTCGAGTCACGCTGGTGAATCGTAGAAAACTTGTAGAGCTCTTCAAATTTGGCAATATACTCTGCTACACTCATAAGTCCTTGTTTAAGGGCCATGAACTGAAAGTCTTTTGCATTTCTCACAGAAATAGGGAAATACATACGATAAAAAGCCTTCTTAAAAATATTCCAGGTAACTTCAGTATGGGAAGCTTCAAATAATCTCCTGGTACCAACCCACCCAAATTCCGCATCTGCTTCTAGCATGTAGGTAGCAAAAGCTACCTTTTGGATCTCTGTGCACAGGAGAACTGAGAAGATTTTCTCCATAGCCTTAACCCATTCCTTTGCCTTATTTGGGTTGAAAGTCCCTCAAAATGGCTGGGGATTTTCCTTTCTAAACTCAGCGAACTTCTGATACTCTACATCAACCTCGTTTACTACAGGGTTATCGGCTGAGTTTTGCCTTTCATTACGGCTCAGCCGCTCCATCATTCGGGTAGCAGTCGTAGCTTGTTCCTTCATGGTAGCCGCCATCTCACAGAAAGTATTTATCATATCGGTATCGTTTCCCACTCTACTCCTAGTTTGCCAGTTTGAAGTCATTGATTCCTATCACCCCAAAAAAATATTAAGATGATCAGGGTCAATACCAAGCTAAGTATATCAGCAACCCATAACATTCCTAATCAGCAGTCATACATATATATAAATCATAATGTATGACGAGTTCTAAGAAAGCATAGCCGGTCCAATCCTCAAGCTTAAAGGATAGTCCGGCTTTGATACTATAATGTAACACCCTCCTAATTACCACGCAACTCAAGTATTAACATCGTAATTAGAAGGGTATCACTTTCGTTATGTAATACGTACTAGTCGCATGAAATGAAAAATAAGGTAAATCAAACTCATAAATTTCAAGGAAACTCATATATACATATTTATGTACTTAATACACAACTCTTCTTAATACATACCATACTAGAAGTTAAGTCATTTTGCTTATAATACTACTCAAGGACTCTTATCAAAAGACAAATCAAGTGCCTAAAGTCTAGCCTGCTCTAACATCAAGGTCTCGCAAAATTGCATATACACAGGAATGGACCTAAAAACATCTAACAGTAATAAATTTGTAGGCTGGTAAAGTTCTAACACTAGGATGCTAACATAAACAGGTTAGAAGTCCTTGACGATCTTGTATCCTACTTGATGAAACCATTAGCCATCAAAATTATGGCCTCACCTCCGCCAGGTGCATCAGGACCCTCTAGTGGATCTGAGTCCGAGGACGACGATAAGGAGGAGTCATCTGTTGGATGGTGTGCGGGTGGTGTAGGAGGAATGTCAAATATAACAGGATGCGCCATATGAAGAGGCATACCCTCGTATGGAAAAGCGGGGTCAAACTCAGCCGAAAAGATAAACGTACTGAAGGAACAATGAAAAAATATATATGCACGGATCTGTGAATACCTTACTGCATACAAAGAGTCAAGTACTTGGTCATAGTGCCAAACCCACTCTGGTGAGTCAATGAAGAATACTAGGGATGGCATCTGCGAAATCTGATTAACACAAAATAAATGCAACTGTTGGGATGAGAATATTATAAAATCCTCAGTAAGGTATTCCCTCAGGTATAATGTAAACTATAAATGATAACCTCATTCACATGGGAATATTCATGCAAAACTATATGTATCCATATCAAGGTATATACATCATGTAAAATCAAGTACAAATATAGTAATGATTCATGCATTGTTCTTTTGTAACTGTAGGATTCAATTCTGTGCAGTTTTCTTTTTCCAATTAACATAGGGAAGGCTTAATTTCATATCAGTTGATATATGTAGTGGATCACTCCACAAGGACAATAGACTGCTAGGACATGAGCTCGTTCCTATTCATGAACCTCGGACTTAATTTTTTTCCATTTCCGAATTTCACGCAGTTCTATTCCTAGTCGATACGTTTCCCGACTCATAAAATTTCCAAGGAAGTCCTTACTTATTTATTTTCTTTCCTTTCCTTCCCTCTTTATCCCATATAAGCCTTGTCTCTATTTTCCTTATATGTTAAGAATTTCACAACCCAGATCTACATATTCTCTTTTGTCAAAACACATGTCTCATGTACTTTTATTTTTAAGGCATGCTTCCATCACATGTAAACATTCAATTACATAGGAGTCTCATTCATGTCCCCTAAACAATTATTTGAAACAATTAACATGCATTCATATGCCATATACTTGGACTAAATGTCATTCTATCATGAATTTAAGACGTTCTCACCATTCCGGCACCCTGATAGATTTACCATTCCCATAACAACATTTAATTTCCATATCAAATGTGTAACATCCTCCTAAGTACAACGCCATCCTTAAGTCATGACATCGGACTCGAGAATTGTCACTTATAAATTAATAGACCTTTCTTAAATAACTATAGCAAATGCAATAAGATCGTGTAATAACTAGCATAATTTAGTTGAAATATATAACAGAGAAACACAACATTTATTGAATACATAGCTAAGTACAAAAGGAAGCTCTTCTAAGAGCTTTAATACACATACGTTCTCTATTACATTTACATACATATAACTCCAACTAAGTACAGTAAATTAAAAACATCAACTATTAAACTACTGTAATCTTGAGTTCTTTCTCGTAGCAGCTACATCATTCTCTAGATTAACTTGGAAACAACACGAGAATACAAAACACATAGAGGTGAGAATTATACAATTCTCAGTAGGGTAACTCCCCAAAAACTCAACCATAATGTCATCATCATCGCCTCAGCCACTTCGGTTTATTAAGAAAAGGTGATCAAGCATTAAATAATAATGATTTATTTTTAAAGTTCCAAATCATATTTTCAAAGTGGGTTATTTTTAAATGATCAATCGCTTAATACATATATATCATAAAGCTCATATATATAGTTAATAAACCTAATCAAGCAATTAAATATGATGTGAGCATGTATATGCTAAATGTATTGAACTTATCTCAAAATGACCTGGTTTCATTTGTGGCCATAGAACTCAACTCGGTGCATTTTTCTCTTTTCATTGACATAGGACAGACTTAGTGTATACCCAATGGGTATTTACTATGGATAACTCCACAATAAATAGTTTATACCATATGGTATTTATAGTGGTTCACACCACACAAGGAAAATAGATTGTTTATCAGGACGAAGCTCATTCCTTTACATGATCATTGGATTTACTTTCTCCAATTCTCACACAGATCTATTCCTAGCTGATATGTCTACCTACTCATATTTTCTATAGGGAAGTTCATCTTTTTGCTTTCCCCTTTATCTCTAGGGAAGTTTCTCTTTTTGCCTTCCCCTTTATCTCTGGGAAAGTTTTTCTTTTTGCCTCCCCCTTTATCTCTAGGGAAGTTCCTCTTTTTACCTTTCCCTTATTCCACATAAGTCTTATTTCTATTTTCTCTATATGTCAGAACATGCACAAGTAAAATTTATACATTCTCCTTTCTTATATAATTGCATCATGTACTTTCTTTTCTCAAATGCATGCATAAGCCACATGTGAGCATTCAATCATAAGTAATTCTCATTTTTACCTCACAATTCAATCTTTAAATTGGCTAGTATGCATTTGTACTCATCATACTTAAAGCAAGAGTCATTATATCATCAAACCAACACTTGAGTTCATTTCGGTACAAATACAGCATGTTGGCAGAATTCATGTCTAAGGAGTATGATTTATTCTATCTATCAAAAATCCATTGCAAGGGCTATAAAAATTCTCCAAGACACCTCAATGTGTCCACAAGACCCTGTAAAATTTTCAGAAGGAAAATCATTCTCTAACTTATTTAACAAAATTAGACAAACTTGGTGGTCAGAAACCACTCAGCCTCAGCTCAGAACCAAAATCTAATAATTTTTAAGCCTAGCAAATGATTGAATCAATTCAAAATAAAAATCACAGTTACACTTAAATATGTTATTAACTCCCTGTAAAAATTTCAAAGGAAGAATCAATCATTTGCTATGGTAGTAAAATTAGTAAAATTCACAGCTTCAGAGTCAACATCTCCAGCAGCACAGTTACATCATCGGTTCATGATTTTTTAAACATGGAAAAAGTGACCAGAATACCTCAAAAGTTTTACTTAATATGACTTAACATGTTAAATACATCATATAAAATTTTTAGCTCAATCTAAAGCCTCTAACTAGGTCAGAAAATTCGTGAACAAATGTTGCCCTGTTGAAATCCAAAAATGCAGCAAATCAATCGAAAATCTCTATTGATAAAAATGATTTTTTTCACAACACCAAACACTCCACCAAAATTAACCATCAGAAATTTTGGACAAAACCACTCAGAATTTTCAAAATAATTTTTGAAATAAAAGAGAACAAATAAACCCTACTTGAATCTCCATAGCTCTTTGCCTAGAAAAATCTTCCCCAAGTGTTTTTCTTCAATCAAAATTCTTCCAAACAGCCCTTAAATCCCTCTTTGGTAGTGATGTATAATGGCTCAAAGTGAGAAAATAGTGATGGATTAAAATTCTAATCAGTTAGATTGGTAGATTATGAAGAGTAGAACAAGTTTAGTAAGGAAGATTGAGCTTTTGGTGACTTTGGGCTAGAGTTTTTGAAGCTTGAAGCTTGTTAATGGAGGTTTAAGAGAAAGAACGATGGAGTTTGTGTGTGCTGCAATTGTGGCCGAGAATGACAAGCTTCAAGTGTAAGCTTGGTTGCTTTGTTTTTATCTTGAAGTAAAGTTAATATTTATTAAGTCAAAGTGTAATTCTTTAAGAAATGGATGGCTTGGATTTACACTTAGCCTTACACTTGGCATATAAAGGATAAACAATATCCCTTTTATAAGAATAAACTATCTTTCGGTGTTAGAAATCGCACACTAAAATTTCACCGAACGGATAAAACTATGTACCCAAGTAATCAAACATTGCCCGAAAATTAATTCTGGGTATACAATCCTCATTTCTTACTATTTCTACTCTCAATTCTCTAATTTCTCAGTTTCAGGTATCTCCGGGTCCCAATTCCAGTGTTTCGGCTGTCCTAATAGGCCTGTGGGGCCCATAAGATTACTATTCATATTTTTTTTTACAAATCCCTTGGACCGTCCTCATCATTACTAAAACTGTCAAATTTTTTAAATTATGACTGGTAAAGCCCAAATTAATTTTTAAATAATTTTAGGGTATTACAAAATGGCCATCTCAACAGTCACAAAAATGCTCAATGACACCTCAATATGTCTAAAGGGTCCTGTAAAAATTTCATAGAAAATGAAGTTCTCTAACCATGTTAAATAAATTGTACAAGTTCGGTGGTTAGAGACCACATATACACAGCTTAGACCAGGACTCTCATAATTATTATTAACCCAAACAAATAATTGAATTAATTAACTCAAGATAAAATTCACAGTTGCAATTCAATATGTTATCAATTCACAGTTGCAATTCAATATGTTATCAAATTTTTGTAAAAATTTCAAAGAATAAATCTATCATTTACTATGATAATAAAATCACACAATTTTACTGCTTCAGCTTCAACATTTTAGCCAGCATAGTCACAACTTTAGTTCTTGATTTTTCTCAGGTAGCAAAAGTTTTTATCATGCACCACGAAATTTCACAGAGTTTCCTTAGGATGTTAGCTTCAACATAATTTCTATAGATCATAAAAATGACTACAATTGAATCAGAAAATTCATGAGCAAATACTGCCCTGTTGAAATCCGAAAATCCAGCAAACCAATTCAAAATCTCTCTTGATAAAAATAATTTTTCCACAACACCAAACACCCCACCAAAATTTATACACCAATATTAGCATATTATCAACCAATAAAACCAAAAAATTTCAGACAAAACCAATCAGAATTCTCAGAATAAATTTTGAAACAAAAGAGAACAAGTAAACCCTACTTTGAGAGCTTTTGAGTTCTTTGCCCCAAGGATACTCTACTTGACTTCTCTTGAGCTTGAGACTCCTAATCACACACCAAACCTCCCCTAGGCAGTGAGGGAGTGAGGAACCAAGGTGAAAATTGATGGAGAATTAAAATTTTGATCGGTTGGAATTATAGAGTTTAAGGTGTAGAACAACTTTCATGAAGGAAGATTTTGATTTTGGTAACTTTAGGCTAATATATAGGGAAATTGAAATCAAGATGGAGCTCTTGGCTATGGAGGAAAGTGAGCTGCTTCTTTCTCCTTGTTTGGTTGAGAATATAGCTTCTTAAAGAAGCCAAATGTTAAGCTTATCTTATATTAAATGAATGAATAAAATATATTATGTTTAGATAATTACAAATCCAATAAGGTAAAATGAATGGTTGCGATTCAATCTTGCAATTCAAGATAAGGTTTAGGGTTTAGGGTTTAGGTTGAATCCTAGCCATTCATTTGATTAAAGAGATAGGTTCATTTGGTTTGTTGAGATCTAACTAGTTTTCGATGTTAGAATTCGCACACTGAAATTTCACTGAACGGGTGAAACAGTGTACCTGGGTAATCAAACATTGCCCGAAAAATAATTTCGAGTATAAAATCTTTATCTCTACCTATTTCTAAACATAATATTATAATTTCCTAATTTCGGACATCTCCGAGGCCCAATTCTAGGGTTTGTTTGTCACATTCATGACCTTTGCAAAACACTATTCATTTTTTTTTTTTTTTGCTCCCTTGAATTATTTTCATCATTTCTATGTCTGTCAAAATCTTAATATTCTCATTAACAAAACCTCATTTAATTTCTAAAGAGAATTAGGGTGTTACAACTTTGCTTTTGAGTTCAGTTGAACTCTAGCTTTTTGTTATTCTGTCCACCAGCTTCTTGGGATTTCTCTGGATGTTGAGGGTGCATCATTTGTTCCTGGGACTTCCTCCCTAGGAACATAATCACCTTCCTATATGATCTCCCACAAGTCAAGGCTTGTGTATTTGATGGACAGCTCAATTCAATCCTTCCAGTAAGCATAATCTCCACTATCAAAGAAAGGTGGTCTGTTGATAAAGTGACCTTCAGCAATATGAATGTTTTGTGGCATATCTCCTTGGACCTTTAACCTCTCCAGTTATTAAATTGTTCAACCCCTTAGAAGCCAAGCTCTTATACCACTTGTAGTGCAACGGAAACAAGCAACGTTAGAAAGTTCAAAACGAGTATTTTTTGAACTATATAAATAATGAAAAAGGTAAGATAGTTTTTCAGCTATAAGCTTGAAAATATACATATATAAAAGAAGTAAAGGAAGATGAAAGAGATGAAGTATAAAGTACAAGAGGATTTATATTGGTTTGGCCAACCTTGCCTACATCCAATTCTCAACAACTGTTGAACTTCATTGAAATCTTTCTCCAACCTAAGAAAGAATAAAGATAGTCTTTACAGTAGCCTTCACAAGATATGTTCTGTGACTAGTAGACAACCCCTACTGTCACACACCAAGTAGTTCTTCACCAGCCTCTTCAAGCTGAACCGAGTAGTCTTGAACTATCCTCAAGGCCTTGAACATGATAGCTTGATGATGAGTGCTCTCCAGAGGTGACTATGAGTTCATCTCACATGAGACCTCTAAAGCTTGAGTTTTCTTAAGAAAAGTATCATCTTTTACAAGTTTAGTGGAGAATGAGGTTATGTTTCTCTTGAACATTTGGAACTTCCCTTTTCTTCTTTATGTTTCGGCCATGAAGGCCTTTGACCCTTGGAAAAATGAAAGCTTGATGATGAGGGTGTCATGATGATGCTTGTCACTTAACAACCTGTAATGCCCCAATTTTTACTGCTATGTAAAAATTATCAAAATGCCCCTAGGTAATTTTTACACGTAATTCGAGGTCAAATAATCCTCAATAAAGGAATATGACATTAGAGAAATATCATAGGAGACTTGATTAGCGATTCGTGCGAAAGTCACAAACCCAAATTTTTCTGTACGTGTAAAATGACCAAAATGCCCCTGAGGTCATTTTTACCTAGAAATCAAGGATAACCAATCTAAATTATCTTTGAGAGGTTAATTTTATGCCTGATGGGGATTATATGTGCCTTAGAGGTAAAAATCTCAAATATCAATTTTTACATTAAGTAAAATTACCATTTTACCCCTGCAGTAATTTTTCATGAAATTATATAATCTTTGAATTTGGTTTTCACCCAAAGGTTCAAAATGACCATTTTAAGTATGATTTGAGATTGTCCAATTTTTACAGGGAGTTTTTACGTGAAATTACCTTTCTACCCCTATTTGTGGTAAATAGGTTTACTTGTGTAATTAAGATAGTATTAAAGGTCTATTTAAACTCAAATTGATTTTATTAATTAACCTTGAGTTTAAAATTAATTACCCAAGGTTAAAAATAATTACTGAGGTAATTAGAGTCTAAAATTACCTAAGGTAAAATTAAATTACCTTTCCTTAATTATGAAAGCTCATGAAATTAGTGATAATTGAGATCAAAGTTAAGATTTCGGTTTAGGTAAAATATTGTACATTTACATTTTCTTATCCTAAGTTTAGAACCTATGTTACAAAGTGATTTTTACTCATTTGAAATTAACCTCATTTACTAGTATATGATTTCTCTTTTTACCTTGTCTTGTATTGTCCTAAACACTTAACCTTTTACCATTTTCACTAATCTATCAATTCCTAATCTTTTACCTAAGTAAATACACATCTAATACATGATTTACCACTTGTAAAACTTCACCAATCTGATCCTAAAGGAATCAGAAACTAGTGGCCAACTTGTCTCCTTTTCACCATATTTTAAGTGTTTTTCCAACAAAGAAACATATCCAACCATAACACCATACCTTTAGCTTTCTTTTGTATTATTTTTGGCTATGTTTATTCAAAAGAAAATCCACCCATTTCAGCCATGATGTGATCAGCAACAATGTCTCCCATTAGCATCATATTTTAGTGTTTTCATCCATTATGCATGAACCAAATTATTACAAGAATAAAAGCATTCTTTTTCCATGTTTTCTTTAATTGAAAAATGAACTAAAAACTCCATTTTTCCAGCCACAAGGCAGCTGCCATACAGCCCTCCTTGGCCTATAAATATGAGCTCTTCCATTGCCTAAATACACACACAAATATTCCTAGCCTTAGTATTTTCTTACTTGATAGTTTTCTTACTCAAAGTTCTCTAATTCTCTCAATACTTCAAGCTTTCTTCTTCTTCCTCATTCACACTCAAGAGACTCCATTTCCAACCTCTAATCAAGTTCTAAACCTCAAGCATACACATTCCAACCATAAATCAACTCCTAAACACATAACCTTTCCATTATCAAACACAAAAACACAAGAAAAATCCTTCCTTCATTTGCTCTAATCTTGGCTGAATTTCAAGAACATATCAAGGACATATTTTCTTCTCCTAACTTCTCTAAAGATCAAGCATTATCTTTTGATAACAAGAAACAACTTGGTAGGGATTTTATTTCATGTTCTTTCTCTTGTTCTTTCTTTATATTTTCGATTTTTATGATTTGATAATGACCATGGCTTGATGATGAGGAATCATGGTGGTAGTTGTGAATCCATCATTTAAATGAACTCTAAAGCCCAAGGTTTAATTCTTGATGTTAAAAGATTAATAAAGGAATTACTAAGTTTTGAGTTTTAAGCTTAACATGATATAAAAATGAACTAGCATCCATATTTATGTTTCAAGTTCTTCCACATCATATTTAAATTCCAAGCCTTGCATAATCATATTTAATTTCAAGTCATCATCTTAAATCTTTAAGATAATAATATGAATTTGCATTCTTATGTTTAAATTTCAAGTAATGCATTTTATGTTTCAAGTTATCACTAAACTTTGAAGATCTAAAAATAAACTTGCATCTTAATATTTATATTTGAAGTATTACATATTATGTTTATATTTCCAAGTTATCACCTTATAATGATAAAGATTAAAAATGGATTGCATAGCATATCTACGATTCTTGCTATCACCTAAATCTCTAAAAGCTCAAAACTTACTTCTTTAATCTTAAATAGGAATTCTTATACTTAAATTAAGTTAATTTTAGCCTCTTGATGTTCTTGATATTAAGATTAGTTTATTTTATTTTTTTAAGGCTTTGATCTTGTCTTTAAATCACTTAGATAATTTTTGTTAAAGTTAGAAATCCAAAGATGTTAAAGATTGTGCTTTTCTCAAGCTTTTTTATTTAAAAATTATGTTACTGACCTGATTTAAATAAAATATTTAGAATGCTATTTTATAAGGTTTGAATGTGTATAAATTACTTATAATTGATGTAAGAATTATTTTTAGCATTTTTGAGATAAACTAATAATTAGAAAGGATCAAAATCGTAATTTTATAAAGCTTTAGACAATGAATTTTCTGGATTAATTCCTCACTAATTTGATACTGATCTTATGGTTTATATACATTAGAATTATTAGTATTTGATGTATAAATTGTTTTTGGTATCTTAGAGGTTGAAAAGAATAATTACAAGTATTAGTTTTGATCGATTCATAAAATGTGGAAAGTTGTGTCCTAAACTATCAATTATTTAATTTTTTGATTCAAAGGATTTTAATTAGAGTAAATAATGATATCTGATGTGTATATATGTTTAGAATACCATTTATGATGTTTAGAGAAAGTTTTAGAAGTATTGGCTTTTGATAAGTGTCAAAAATAAGTAACTTTGTACTTTGACCCCTAAAATATGTTAAATTTAGTCTATAGCCCTAAAAGGTTTTTATGATGAGTTTGAATGGTTTCTAATAGTTATATGTCTCTTGAAATGTATTGGTTAAAGTTAAAGGTCTTTAATTTATGAGTAGATGTTAAAAAGGGGTAATTACGTTTTGACCCGTAACCTTTGAGAAATTGTGATTTGACCCTTTGAGACTTAAACGTAAATATTGATAATTTGATGAGATGAATGTGATTAATATCTTGTGATGGCTATGTTCATATATTGAGATTTATATGGCTTATGGATATGTGCAATAAAATATAATGCATGTTTATGTGATTTGATTTATGGCATGTTACGGTTATGTCTGATTCATTGAGATGCATAAATTCATAAAGTTTATGAGCATAAAATATTAATGATAAGTAATTCATGTTTGCATCTATATATATCATGCCAAGATTTAAGGTGACATAAAATACATGGAAATGATCCTCTAGACTCCCCAAATTAAAAGTTATGAGAGTTGATCCGAATAGGAAGTGATCCTTTGGACTCCCCGAATTAAAGGTTATGAAAGGTGATCCTAATGCCCCCTATCCCGTACCTTAAGAGTCAGGAATTTAACTTATCAATAGGGATAAGATTACGCTAGTGACGACTAGTGAGGTATGAGCTCATAACCTATAACTCTCGAGAAAAGAGAGAATTATAGGGCGGCCCCCAAGAAAAAGAGAATAAAGAAGTTTAAGTCACCTATAAGAATGATGATCATGATGTTCTTTATATCATATGAATTATTTTATGAATTCTATGATATTTTGTATATGATATTGACATGCATTCATGACTAGTATGTTGCATACATGACATTAAGATTCATGTTAAAAGATACAGGACTCGGCTAATGGTATTTAGAACTTAATAAATGAACCTTATATATATGTCCACCATTTTAATAATTAAACCCAAGGTTCCTGGGGACGATGATGATGACCCTTGTGTTAGAGTCGGGAAGCCCTACTGAGATTCTTGTATAAGTTTCTCATCCCTTTTCTTTTCCGTGTCGTCTCCAGACATGAATGATGATGTAGTTCGTGATTTACCTTGAGACTAGACAAGGAGTTACGGAGATAATTTCCCTTTGGATATTGCCTTTAGAGTGATCGTATTTCATTTATCAGTTTGTATTCTATTGATGGATATATGTTGATACTATGATACAGTTATGGATATGTTATTATTATTTGAGTTATGTTATGCTATGGTTGTATTATGTATTTACCTGTTATTTGTTTCTAACATCTCTCTTATACAGGCAAGATAAATGACGTTAGATACTTAGTATGCGCAGCTCACGTTTTGGTATTTAAGTTCAAAAAAAAATTTACCCGTATTTTTACTAAAATATTTTCAAGGAGTTTTGAGTTAAAAACTGAAACAAAAGAATAATAACTAATAATTAACTTAAATGCGTCTTAGGCATGTTGAGTTAAATATTTGGGTGTTACATTTTGGTATCAAAGCAGTTTGATTCTCATGGAGCCTGAGGATTGGACTGACTATGCTTCTCAAGCATAATGCGATAGTTATGTCATGTGTAGTTGTCTTGTTGTTAGAATAAGCTATAGAATAGAGATGCATGACTGCTGTAATTGGAGGTGTCATGGTAACTAGCTCACTCAGTCACTTTTTAAACTATTTAATTTGAATTAGTTTTGTTGTCATTCAAAACAGATCAGTGCAAATGATAGGGTTCTAGAGCTAACACTTTCTTTTCTCAAATACATGCATAAGCCATATGTAAGCATTCATTCATAATGAAATTTCAAGGATCATACCTCATAAACTACTCTTTACTTCCTCTAGCATGAATTTATATATCACAAGCCATATGGATAAATATTTAACATCAAGTATTCATGTCATACTAGAACCAAAATGCCATTACATTATAAATTCAAGTCTTAGGTTCATTTCCAGCAATTTGGCAGATTTCATACCATTGTAGCATGAATTTATTTGCACACGAAACAACAAATTCAGAGGCTATAAAAAATACTTGAGACACTTTAATGTGTCAATGAGGTTCCATAAAAATTTCAGAGCAAAAAGAGTTCTCTAACTATGTTAACAAAATTAAACAAATTTGGAGGTCAGAAACCCCCTATTTACAGTCAATAGCTATAGTTCCCAATTTTATTACCCTATCAAATGATCATATCAAATCATACAAAAATTCAAAATTAGACTTCAATATGTCCTCAACATCGCTGTAAAAATTTCAAGTGATAATTCAATCATTTGCTATGGTAACAAAATTAGTAAAATTCAATGTTCCAAAATTGGTAGTCCAGACAACTCAATAATAGTCTCGATTTCATATTTGTAGAAAATAGTAAAAGCCATTATTAAGACCCAAGAAAAATTGTGGAGTTGCCTTAGGGTGTTGGCTTCAACATATAATTTTTCTAGCCCATAAAAGCATCTACAATTCTATCAGAAAATTCAAATTTGAGAATTCCAGCAACATGATTTAAAACTTGTTTTGCCAAAATGGGTTTTCAAATTCCATCCAAACACTTCACCAAAATTAATACATTAATATCCATATATTATCAACCAACACAACCAAAAACATTTAGCCAAATCAGTGAGGAAAGCATGAAAATAGATTTGAAGTAAAAAAGGTTCAAAAGCCTTACCCTTTGGAGCTTTAGAGATTTTGGCTCCAAAGGATGCTCCAAGAATGATTTTTATTTACTCCAAGGCTACCAAATCAGCCCAAACCTTCCTTAGATAGTGAGAAATGAGATATCAAGGTTAGGATTGATGAGGAATTGAGATTTCAATCGGTTAGATTTATAGGTATTGATGTGTAGAACAAGTTTTATGAAGAGAATTTGTGGTTTTAGTAACTTTGGGGAAGTGTTCTGGTGATTTGAAATTAAAACTTGATCTCTTAGAGAAGACTACAATGGTGGCTGCTCTCTTTGCTTGCTAGCCGAAATAAGGGTGGCTTAATGGAGAAGTTTGGTTAAATATTGATCTTGTAAGGAAGCTTGTAAGGAAATCTTAGTTATTACAATATAAAAGGAGAATTCTTAAAGAAAGATAGTAAAATGGATTGCTTGGTTTGTTGATCAAAGAGTGAATCTTAGTCATCCTCTTGACTCAAGAAAAGTGGCTCACTTTAACTTGTGGAGCAAGTAGCTTTTTCAGTGTTAAAATCACACACCGAAATTCGACCAAATGGATGAGATATTGACTTCCGGGTAATATATAATAAATGAAAAGTCAAGATTTAAACACTCTTTTCAAGTTTTAATCCTTGCCATCCACTTGGCATAAAGTGGTTGGTAAAGGTTACTTGGCCACCAAGTAACTTGTATCGTATTAAAAACTGCACATCAAAACTCTACCAAACAAGTAACATACTGTATCCAGATAACCAAATATTACCCAAAAATTAATTCTAGGTATAAATTCTCATTCTCTACCATTTCTAATGTTAACTCTCTCATTTCTCAGTCCTTTCCTGGCCCTAGATCTAGGGTTTCAGCTGTCCTGACGGGCCAGTAGGGCTCGCAAGGTCCTATTCATCCTGGCCTAAAATTTTTTTTTTAACACGTCTATTGAGCCATTCTCATCATTGCTAAAACTTTAGATTTTTGAAATTATGACTAATAAAGCTCAAATTTATTTTTAAATAGTTTTTAAGGTATTACACTTATTACGCATTCTTTTTTTTTAGTACATCCTTAGTCAAAAGTGAAAAACCATAAAAATTCCCAACCTTCTAGGCTGAAGAGAGCAATTGTGTATTTCTTATATGTGCTTGAACATAAGTGTAGGGGAAAGTGTAATATCCCCTACTGCTTTATGGATTGATGACCGTCCCCACAAACCAACACGGGTCTTTTTAGTGTGCTTTGTCCTCATTCACACGCTTCCTGGAAAAACTTCCCAGGAGGTCACACATCCCAAAATTGCTCCAAGTCAAGCACACTTAACTATGGAGTTCTTTTGTGATGGGCTACCGAAAAGAAGATGCATCTTATTAGTATAGGTAGGACAAATCAATTCATATAAGCCCTTCTTAACTATATAGTCATATACCTATACAATCTTAGGATCTCTCTCATTCGGGTGTGTAATCGGTTCATTCATGTACCCTTCAGCTTGGAAGTCTGCTAGGAGCCGTTCCTTGTCTGTGCCTTCTTTGCACCGGCGATCACTCCCTGACTTTGCAATCCCCAGGTGTTATATGCCCACCAACTTTCGCTTGGTTCGCCCCCAAACTACACCGTATTGGGAGAAATGTAGGCTCTAATACCATTTGTAACATCCCCTACTGCTTTATGGATTGACAACTGTCCCCACAAACCAACACGGGTCTTTTCAGCGTGCTTTGTCCTTACTCACACGTTTCTTGAGAAAACTTCCCAGGAGGTCACCCATCCCAAAATTGCTCCAAGTCAAGTACGCTTAACTATGGAATTCTTTCGTGATGAGCTACCGAAAAGAAGATGCATCTTGTTGGTATAGGTAATACAAATCAATTCATATAAGCCTTCTTTAACTGTATAGTCCTATACCTATATAGTCTTAGGATCCCTTTCATTTGGGTGTGTAATCAGTTTATTCATATATCCCTCAGCTTGGAAGTCTGCCAAGAGCCGCTCCTTGTCCATGCCTTCTTTGCACTGGCAATCACTCCCCGACTTCGCAATCCCCGGGCGTTACATGCCTATACCAACAAGATGCATCTTCTTTTCGGTAGCCCATCACTAAAGAACTCTATAGTTAAGCGTGCTTGACTTGGAGCAATTTCGGGATGGGTGACCTCCTAGAAAGTTTTCCTAGGAAGCGTGTGAGTGAAGACAAAGCACGCTAAAAAGACCCGTGCTGGTTTGTGGGGACAATCGTCAATCCATAAAGCAGCAGAGCATGTTACAGAAAGCATGAGGACATGCCCTGATTTAAGTGTGGAGGAGAAACAATGTGTACAAAAATAAATTCAGCAAGTGGCACCCCAACAAGAAAAAAAAAAGAAAGAAATGAGGATGAAAAGATTGATAAGAAAACTTTCTTGAAAAGTTTGAGTTAAAGGTTTGCTATATTGCAAAAGAAAGACTTGTAATTATGTTAAGTTGCACAAAGTATACCCATATGCACTTGTGGTCTTGTTGTATACATTTGCTCTCTTTTGACTAGATATTTAGCTCATTGGCCTATATAATTACCCACCTTCACCTAAGCCTCATTTCAACTAAAGGTAAGTCTTCTTGATTCTGTATGCATGTGTGTATGAGAAAATGGACAATGAGACTCGTAACAAGCTTATGGTAATGCATTTTCATTTGAGATGATTGAGTGTGCATCATAACCCAAAATACTTGAGTAAATGATTAGCAAACACTAACCTTAGGAGAACTTTTGTGCTTGATCCATGCATCATATGTGAATTCTACTTTTGCATGCTATTTTCATGTTAATGTCTTGCTTATTGTAATTCTCTTAATTATTAGTATGAAAGCTTACTGTTATGCCTCTAGGCTCATTGGATTGGTATGTTGTCATTTATTTTCATTCATCATGCATTTTAGGTTAGGAGTCTGGTTTAGTCCTTGTATACTGTTTCTCATCTGTGCCTTGGTTTGATTTTAGTTTCACATGAGGACATGTGAAAGGTTAAGTGTGGGGGAGTTTGATAAGAGGCATTTATGCCACTTATGTTGGTACTAAATCTTAGCTTTTTACATGAGTTTTACTGAGTTATTAATGTGATTAATTAGGATTTTGATTTAGCCTTCAAGCATAATTTTGGTAGAATCATTGACTTTCGCACTAATTTTTTTAGGATAATTTGTAATTACATTATGTTGTGTTTAACTTATCTCTTCAAGTATAGTTTTGTGTATAGGAGCTTTGGATCAAGTGAAAAGTGTCAAGAACAAGGTTGGAAACTTTCTACAGGAAGCTTGGAGTAAAAAGGAATAGAATCATAGAAGCTCGCTCTTGGCTGAGCACTACAGTGCCAATTTAGCATTGCTATGCCCAGCAGAATGACTTCCTGGATTAATTGTAGCAACACTCTCTGAAGAGCACTGCAGCACTCATTTACCACTCCAGCATTGGTACAATGATGACAGAATAGTTCATTAATATGTTTTTGGGTCATAGTTTGGGCTATTTTAGATAGCAATATTTAAAGGATTAACACTGTAGTTTTTGTTTTGAATTTTGACTGCATATTTATGTTACTATTATTCTCTCTTTACATCTTTTTCTATCTTCTCTCTATTTTTTCTTCTCTATTGTTCTCTCTCTTAGGGATTCCATTGGTGATAGTGTTTTGTCTTGGAGATTGTGGCAAGGATTATTGCCATTATTTTCAAGTTCTCTCTTATCTTCGTTGTTGTAATCCTCCAGAGATGGAGGAGTAGATTTCTTTACTAGTTTAAGGGTTTCCAAATGAATTGGGATGAGTTTGAGGCCCTTTTTTATATTAAAGGCATTGATTTTTCTTAATAATGTTCTATAGTTTCTATTCCTTTAATTATTGTGGTGATTGCTATAATTTTTATTAGGATAACTAAATTGGCAATCGTCATTTAGGAAAACCCTTTGGGCATAAATTGATAGATTTATTGGTTTACATTTGAAGAAGAATATTAGAATTAACTTTTCGATTGGTGGTTAGGCTATAGAAATTGATTCATTAAATTAATATGACTTCTAAATAAATTGAGATCTCATTTATTAGTTATTTACATTAATCAAATTCTAGAGATTGATTGGTCACCAGTAGAATTACCAATAATTTGTTACTAATAGCCAATAATGGATTTAATATTTGGTCAATGATAATTAAATTCAATCCTAGGATTACCTTGTAGTAGTGCCTTCTTCATCACTGCTATTAACTTTTAATTTTAATTACTTTAAATGTAACACCCTAATTTTAACCCAACTTTCTAGAACACATTAGGTTAAACGTTAGGCTATTACCTCATAGTCTCTTCCTTTTCTAAAAATTATTTAGCGAAAATTATGGTAATTTTTTTTTTGAAAGTATAAAACAAAGTGAGAGCCGTGAACTTAACTATTCGAATAACAGAGACGTGAAACATGACTAACACTCATAGAGAGAACTCAAAAAGGAAAACATATAATAGTGGAGCAGAAATCATCATAACAAGAGAAACATTTCATTAATAATATATTTAGAGTACATAGGTAGTCATACCCGCATAGGTACAGGCAGAGCTTGTAATACAGGAGAAATAAATTACAATAAGAAACACAAGTGTAGGGTGCAACTACAATAAAAATCCAAAATGCTACCCTCTTAGTAAGCTACGAGTATAAATCCACCACCCCTCCCAAAAGATACAGCCGAAGGGAATATCCTTGCAACGCTTGTGTACTCGAAAGCTCCACCGGGGTATAGTGCACATCCCAGACTGGCGTGTCAATGAAGTCAACAAACATCGCCATCGCTCTCTGAAGATGTGATGGGAGAAGAGAGAGAGGAGTGAGAATTCTTAGTAAAGAATCTCAGTAGGAGTCTCCTATCCTAGGGTTACATCGTTCACATCCCCAGGAACCTTGGGTTTATTTCATAAAGACAAGTGAGCATACATCAAGTTCATTTTAAGTTCTAAAGTGTATTTTAGCCAAGGTCCATTCATTTTAGGATGATCTTAATGTCATGAATGCAACATATATTTGATGAATGCATGTCAATACCATATGCACATTAACACGAAAATCGTAATACTTGGGCACATCATAAAGAAACATAAATCATATACGCGGCATAAAAAGGCATAGTACTTTTCTTGTGACATCTTTCTCATAAGTAAGACTCTTAAGTTCTTTTTCTTAAAGATCACCCTCTTAACATATCCACCAAAAGTCCAACCGATTCACCGGCCCGGCGATAATCTGGTCACCAAACTACGTCTCACCTATCGCCTAGGAATGAGCTCAATCCTAACTAGTCGTCACTAGATTTAACATGGGCTAATAGAGGGGGTATACATAACTTTCTTGGATCACCTATCTTAGGATCATTTCCTTCTTTGAAACGGTCTACTGGTATCTAGTACACAGCGAATTGTCCGCTTTGGCAAGCTCAATGTCAATACCCTCACGGATTTGTTTCCTCCCCACCGTAGCGGGAGAAATGCGTCTCAGTACTATGTCACATCTGTTCTGGGGGTGCTCGGCCGAACCGGTGTCACCCAGAACCTATCCTGGGGGTACTCGGCCGAACCGGTGTCACCCAGGAGTTTTCGCAAGCTTTTTCTCAAGTACTCAAGTTTGATGGGAAATTCGGCAGCGTAACGGTGTACACCGGATTTCCATCAAACTTGCTTTATGCCACCAAACATATAGAGCATGCATAGCCATTCAATACCAACATAAGGCATCATAATCATCGTGTGCATCATAAGCGTCATAATATCATAATTTTGCATAACGCATCATGGCGTGAGCATTAACGTATCAACACTATATACTCTCATAAACATACAACCTCATGAATTCCTCATATGAATAACATCATCATCATTTACATAACATATGCATCATCGTAAAACATCTTAACATACCTTAGTATCATATAAATATCATTCTCATATTCTTAATGTCTTATGCATTGACCGCTATGGTCTTTAACTCACAGTCTAAGTTATGAATCATTCAAAGCTAACCTCTCGGGTACTTAGGAGGTTATGACTAAGTATATCTCTCTTCATACTATGGTCAAGAATATCTCTCAATCTCAAAGGTGCAGAATTCATAATTTCAACTTTACGGGTACCTAGGAGTCACGACAATGACCCTTTCTAAGTTCGGTTTGCTCCTAAGGCACCAAGATCAAGTCCTAAACCAATTATGAGTCATTTCTACACATTTAAACTAATTTAGAACCATGATTATCATTACTAAACCTTGCTGGACAGAATCCAGAAAATTCTAACATTAAGGGATCTAGAACTCTCAAATTAATTCTTTTCTAGTTTCTAACCTTTCTTATCTTTTACTTATGAGTTTTTCCATTGATCATACTTAAACATAAGCATGTTATCATTGTTAAAACAGCTCATACAGTGGCCAAACATAGCAAGGCGGAACCGAAACAACACTCTCCATACAAAGGCAGAAAACATACTTTTTAAAGCACATAGGATACTAGTTTCTCTTGGAACCTTTTTCAAAACCTTCAAAACTCTTTTGTAAACATTTTTAACATCTAAAATCATCAAGATATTTATAAGGGCAGTAGCTAAGTTGAATTTATTTCAAGAGGTCCTAAATTCATAAGACTTAGTTCTATATGTTCCTTGAATCCACATAGACTTAGAAAAATTATAAAGCATAGCTTATAGGCATTTGTGATCAAATGAAACTTACCCTAAGTTCATTCATCTCGCATAGCCGAAGTGGGCATTCTAAGAGAATGCTCTCCGTGTCTAACTCTCATTTGAGACCTTGGGACAAATCTTTGAGCTCTAGAGCTTTAGGTGATGACAAATCATAAACATGCCATGCACTTCATTTTTATTGTTCATTAGGGAATTAAAGTGAGAACTTGAAAAGTAAATAGCTCAAAATAAATATGAGATGCAACTTGTTATTATCTTGGATTTTAAGTGATGACTTGAATAATAAACGTGAAATGCAATGCTTGGAAATTAAATATGAATATGCAAGTTCATTTTTAGTCTTAGAGCATTAGTGATGACATAAAAATAAATCATGCTAGGCAAGGCATAAACTAAATATGAATGCAAGTTCATTTTGGTTTAATAACTAGAGCTCGTCCAAGACTTTAAAGAACCAATATTCACAACCCCAACATAGTCTCATCAAGTCAAGAGAATGGAACTAAAAGAAATCTCCATATTTTCAAGAAAAGGAATTATGGCCGAAATCATGAGGCTAAGAGAAAGTAATCCATATTCCTTTTTGAAATCATTCTTATTTTCTTAAGTTGAAAACTTTAGTGAACTTCATAGCATAATAATAAAAACTAAAGAAAACTCAAGCTTTAGGGGTCTCATTATGATGAACACATAGTCATCATCTAGAGGTCCCCATCATCAAGCCATCATGTATGAGTTTAAAGGTCATGAAGGCCGAAAACTCAAGAAGGAAACCAAGAGAGTTTTAAAAAGAAATTCCAAGAGGTATCTAGAGAAAAACTCATTTTTCATGGAAATGAGATGCAAAGAAACACTCCTACCTAGAGTGAAGACAAAGAGCTTGAACTTTGAGAGAAGAAAACAAGATGATGAGCTCCTCCAAAAGGCTTGATGTTTTCGGCCAAGGGGAGATAAGGAGGTTAGAGTTGTGTTTGAGGTAAGGTTGTGTTTGAGATGAAATATTTGAGAGGTTTGATGGTGATGTGTGAAGGTTATGAGATGATGATGATGAAGTAAAGAGATGAAAAAGATGAAGATGAAAAAGAAAGGAACTCTTTGGGACTAGAGAGAAAGAAAGAAACTAGCAAGACTACTCTAAGCTTTAGCAAATGCTCAATGTGCATCCAATGCTAACACAAGCTCCCTATTTATAGAAAAACAAAGTGATAGGTGAGAGAATGGAAAGCATGGCTGATGGTAAGAAAGAGAAAATATCTCTTTGATGGTATCATACAAGCATGGTTTGAAGCATGGAGCTCATGACACAAGGTATGGCTTCAAGCATGGGTTTTTGAGTGATCTTTTCTTTAAATTATGGATGAAATTAGGCTTCTAGAAGACCAACATGGCTGGAAATTTTTCAGCCACAAATAATTGAAGGGAATGATTTATTTTACTTGATTATTCATTTGGAAAAGCAAGCTTGATTGAAATTATGACAAGGCATGACAAGTGAGGTGATTTGAGGTGATTTTCCTTTAAGTTTGAAATGAAATAATTCATGAAAATGAGGGAGGGGGCTGGCTGATTTTGAGCCACAAAAATGAGAGAAAAAGTCTTCTAGAAGATGTCCTATGAAGCATGGATGAAAGCATGGAGGTTATGACACAAAGCATGGTTCTTTGTGAGATGGAAGCATGGTCTTTGGAGTGTCAAAAATTTGCACATGTGATGGATAATGGGGGGATGATTTTGGTCAGATTTGGGCAGCAAGGAGAGAGGAAAAATCTTCCATGTAATTGGGTGCTAATGATAGGATTAAGTGTAGGTTAGTTTAGGTACAAGGTTAGGAGTAATTAAGCTTAAGTTTAGGTAACTAAGCATGTGTATTAGGAATTTTATAACAAGGTTAGGAGTGCTCTTACATCATTAGAGAATTTAAAATTCATTTGTGAATAAACAATGTGTATCACAATCCCATGATTTAAGGAAAGAGAGAAAACACTATTTGTGCACTATTTGCGCACTATTCATTGATTCCTACACTCAAAGTCCTTGAATTTAAAGATAGGGTTTTAAGTTTATCTAAGCAATTTTAGGTTCTAATCATCCTTATTAAATTATTTTGATCTTAGATTAATTATGGAAATTAATTAACCTTCGATTAGAGCCTAATATTGCTTAGGTTTCGCTTAACCGTGTGATTAGGTGTAAACATACGAAACTACGGGCAAAATCGTAATTTTGCACTTATTTTGCCCGGGACCTCCGGGACCAAAACTGAGACCACAGAATACATAAAAACGTCTTTTAAACCCATCTGGAGAGGTTTCGGGTTCATCCGGCACTTGCAAAAGGGTAAAACGCCACAGGGGCGTTTTGGTCATTTTGACTGAAAACTTCAAAACGAGATTTTCGATCCCGGAAAGAAACACAAGTCATCCAATCCCTTTCCAACATTGAGTTTGCCCTTCGAGTATTGCCGGACCTGGCTTTCCTCGAATTCCGGGCTGATAATGACCTTAGGGGCATTTTGGTCATTTTCACTCTAGCAGAAAATCGAGGCGTTACATTAAACCTCATTCTTCAAAACCCCCCAATTTTTCCAACTAAGTGTTGAAGCCTTCTTGAGGGATGACCTAGATTATGCCATTTGCTACAATTTGTTGTGCAACTTAGCATTAAATAAACTTCTAATTTGAGGAGATAGGTAACAGTCTCTACCAATGAGAATGAAGATAAGATCCCCATGCTGATAAGGCATCAACATCATGAATGATAAAAATACAAGGGAAAGCCGGAAAACATCACCTGCTATAATTGTGAAGAGAAGGGATACTTCAAACCTGAATGTCCTAAGCTCAAGGGTTGTAGAAGAAGTTCACCTCCAAGAAGAAAGGTAAGCTGGGTACCTGGAGCAATACAAAGGAAGAGAAAGATGGCTCAGAAAGCCATGAAGAGCTAGAAGATGCTACAAATCTATGCTTCATGGTTAGCTATACTTTACAAGAAGAACCTGAGGTAAACACATCTTCTGAACTTGATCTCTCTTATGATGAATTACTTACTTTATATGATGAGTTGCTAGAAAATTCTAAAACACTTTCTTTTACTATCTCAACATGAAGAAGAAACATCAAAAGGTTATTTTAGAACTTGAAAAGGAAGAGATAAATAGAGAATACAAAGTTTTAAGTATCAAGTTCATTGCCTTAGAAGCTGAAGTTTTTGAGAAAAATGAGAAAACTCATAGAGTTATTTCTGAACAAAAAAGGACTTCAAAGCTTCTCAAATCTGACCTTGAAAAGATGGTAAACAGTTCAAGGAATCTTGAACTAATGCTGGACATTTAAGATGGAGCATTTTCGGAAATGGTCACTGCTTTCTCAAAGCAAAGAACACAACCACACTCAAAACCACTATTTGGGACACCTACATAGAAATGGGTTTTTCTGGCCTATCTACAGTGGTTAGGGCTTCTACGACTGGAGTTAACTGTGTTAGCTGATGAAGAGTGGTTTAACTCTCTTGGGGTGAGCACTGAAGATGTGCCAAAATGCCTCACTGACTCAACCAAATACAAACCCGGTAATACTACTACTGCCTTACTTAGTGTTAGGGTAAGAAAAGTGTTTACCATAGTCCAATTCAAAGTTCTACCTAGACGAGGAAGCATAGATGTTTTATTGGTTATGGATTGTATGTTCCTTTTCTGTTTAATGACCAAACAAAAGGTAAATTTGCCTAAAATGATTATGGACTTCCTACTCAGTTCCATTACCAAGGATAAAAGAAGAACAACTGCAGTGCCCTATGGTATGCTTCTAACAAAAATCCTTCAGCATTTTTGATACCCTCTGACTGAAAATGATTTGAATATTTTTTGGGTATAGACTACACCAGCAATTCTTTCATATCAAAGAAGAAAACACAGTCTATTCCTATGAAAACAAGCTCCAGAAAGACAAGTTTTTTGATTAATGAGAACAAAGGAGAGAAGGAGGCTGTAAGGAACAAGAATAAAATAGGAAAGCTGAAGAAAAGGGTATGGATGGCTTAAACTTCTTTGTTAATGAGGTCTTCTCTAGCCTAGAATCAACTGTAAGAAGGCCTAAGGAAAAAGCATAAGCACCATAGTTAGCAACCATTCTAGTGGTGCTTCAACTTCCTTTTTCCATTCGCATTACCCCAGTGGAGGAAGAAATGGTTAGGACATCTAAAGCTGAAACACCTACAGTACAAGAAGTTGCTGCTTCTATGTAAGTTCAAGAAGTCCTTCCTTTTGCTGCACCTGCTTAAGGAGTTGTTGCTTATTCCTTGGCTCAGATACTTGATATTGCTATTGCTATCCCTGAGTCTACCTTTGCTCATGCTACCTCTATTTATACTACCTCAACATCTACAAATGATCATGCACCATCCTTTCTACATCCAACTGCTGCAGAAGGTGACACTCGGGCTGAATCGTGTAGGTCAGGGGAGACTGTACCCCTAAACATTCCAGAGCCATCTCCTAAAGTTGTTGTTGTACCCATCAATCTACTGCCTCCATCTTCAACCGCGTCTTCAGCGAGCTATCAGATCATCCTGCGAAATCTAAGGGAGATTTCCTCTAGATAGGATAGATTTGAAGCAACTATCATAGAGCATGGTGCCCAGCTCAGACAACTGGAAGATTTACAGCTTCAAACTTTTCAATTTCTGCAGTGTCTGTTTCCAAGTACACCTCCTTTTTTATGATGCCAAAAGGAGGAGAAAGAAAAGATTTGAAAAAAATCAAGTGCTATGGAATTCAGGGGGAGCTTATGCTGAGGGGGAGCTTATAGATTGTCTGTTTTTAGTATGCATTGTTTTCCTTTTGATATTCTATATTTTTTTTGTAAATCCTTGACAACTAGCTTTTTATATAAATTGTTTTTCTTTCTCTACTCATATATATCATAATTTTTTATTATGCATATATGTCATTCATGTTTTATGCTCTGTTTCATTTAAACTCTGATACATATTTTTTTTTTTTAAGCTCTAATTCACATTGATGCTCTTTTATGCTCAACTAATCATATATCTTTCTATTAAATATCTGCTTCTTATCTCTTTTGCATATGTGTTGTCTTGTTTAATCATCAGCACACTGGGATACTTAGCTTACATGTGTTTGTATGGTTAGCTTTGGCAAGTGTCTTTAAAAGTACAAGTTGTTGTTGCTCTGATACTCGTATTAATCTACTAAGCCTCGATGTGTATGATGTGCTTAAAGTGTTTTTATGCTTCAAAAATGTATCAATGGGCAATCCCATGTTTTGTTATATAAATAACCACCCATGCTCTAATACTTATGAGAAAAGCTTCACAGCTTATTACAAAAAGCTCATCCTTGCTTATTCTGGGATTAAATCCTAATGAGCTTCAAAAACTTCACAAAATAATATGTTGATATTATCTTTTTAAGGTTTCTCTAAGCATCAGAAACTACATAAGCATCAGCGTGTTTTTCTCCAAAATCACGAATACTCTGTTAGGCTTATCTTTTATCCTTAATCATTCCTTTCAAAAATCATTTGGATAAAGAAGTACAAAATATAGTTTTAATTAAGATAAAATATCACAAGTATGCCTTGTTAGCTATTCAAGCACGAGAATCTTCAAAAACAAAATTTTTTACCTAAAAATCAAGCTACTTATGTAAAAAGGACTTAAACGATCATATTTGTTTTTGATACATCTCAGAAAGTACTCTGAGTAAGTTCAAAAATTTCATGAACAATTATATCAGCTTTGATTTAAGTTACTTGAGGCTAAAATGTTTTTGATCTTATTCACATCATGCCCTAAGAAAAGAACTTCCTGAAAATCACTTTCAGTGATAAGGTTGAAAGAATATAAACTATCATGCCTAGATTTCAGTAATATTTCTTACAATATCTCTTCAAAAGATTTTCTTGAAATTTGTTTGTTATCATCAAAAAGGGGGGAGATTGTTAGCTCCGGAACCTGTCAAAATGCGCTAATTAGTTTTAAATGACAACAAAGATAATTTAAAGAAAATGCTTTGAAGAACGACTAATAGTTGTCTTAAGTTTCTTGTAAGATTATAACATGATTCTATCGCTTAGCAAAAGCAAGGCTTACTCAAACGAGGGTAAAATTAACTATGCATGTGTAAACATGTTTGTCTCATGTTGAGAGATATGAACTAAAATGGAAGTGAAACTATATCCTTATTCAAGTAATAGATAGCTAACGATCTGAAGAAGATATCAATGCTACAAGAAACTAAGTCTTGAGACTTCAGAAAGTAGCACTGGACATTAGAAAGTATGCTTACTATGAAGATATCAAGCAATCTCTGAAGACTAGATGTTACTCTATCTTCAATCAGTACAATCACAAATCAGTCATGATCATAAAGCTTGAATTGAAGATTAGAAAATAAAGAAATCATCAAGGACCTGTTACCGCACATCAAAAAGCTCACTACATTGTGGAGCGTTGAGTATTACTAGAAATGGAGGAAAATTTGAATTTGAATTTAAAAGAGTCAAATCTTGGTGTCAGAATCGGCCAATCATCTCTTTTGCCTTTGAAGTCAACTATCCTAAGTCTTAGAAGAAAATGTTCAGAAACCATAGTTCAGAAAGTAAGAATGATTTCTAAAGGACATTAGAAACCTCTATTTTGACAACGGCTTCTGAAAATTGATCTAGCAAACAGGCAGACTACACCTCTAGACTTTCTTTCCAAGACACAAATGGATTACCAACACATGTCCCTGGAAGAACTTATCAAAGGAAGCGGTTACAAGGAAGACCTTCTTTAAATAGATATGTTATGCTCTAATGTTAAAGAGAGAAACTCTGCGCTTAAAGAAGAAATTCCACAAAAATCTCTCCTCATCTCTAGTAAGGTTCATATCTTAATGTAATCAGATTTCTTACTTGTGAAAAATCTTCTTTCTACGTTCTTAAATAGATATATGTTCTTCTAGGAAGAAATGATAGAAGGAAGTCATTCAAGTTTTCCCAAGATCTTTTCATGTATATGTTAAGGAAACTTGAGTGTAAGTTAGTTTGAGTGGCAACCTAAACATTAAACCTTTGTATCCTCGATCCAATAATGATCGTTGTGAGATAGCTTGGAGAAGCTAATGTAAAACTACTTGCAACGCAACAGTGAGGTGTTCTTGTTGATCACGGTTTAGCTTGGACAGGTTAGTTAAAGACTACTTTCAACGTGTTAGTAACAAGCAGTTTACTGCGCGAAATTACCAAAATACCCCTATGGTAATTTAACACAAGATTAATTACCGATTGGACTCGGACTTTACCCGGGAGTTTAAAATGCCATTTTTAAGGGATGTTAATGTCTGTTTAAGCCCAGGTGGTCCCAGGGAGTTTTTATACAAAATTACCATTTTGCCCCTAATTAAGGGCATAATGAGCTTAATTGTGTGATTAATGAAACCTAAGTAATATTAGGTTCTAATTAAAGATTAATTAACTTTAATTATTAATCTTGGGTCAAAATGATTATTTGAGGTTAATTGAGACTTAAGATTGCTTAGAGAAAGCTAAATCCCTTTCTAAATCAAAGTGGTCTTAATATATCAAAAAGTCAAAAAGGTGAATAGTATTTTCTCTCTCTTTTTCCTTAAAATTAGGATTTGTATTGGTTTTTGAATTTCAAACTAATTGGGTTTAATTCAAACTAAGAGTGTAAGACTACTCTCTAATCATGTCTTGAAACCCCTAAACACATGATTACTAACCTATACACTTAATTATCAAATTTCTAAACCATTACCTAGTCAAATCCATCTCTAATTCACATCCTAACCCACATGAAAGTCTAATTTTTCCCCCCAAAAGGCATCAGCCTCCTTCTCTAATTCCCTCTCATATTTTAGTTATTTAAACACTCAAACACTCACAAACCCTTATTCTTTACTATCAGTGTTTGTAGTCACAACTTGGGCACCAAGTTGTGTAAAAAATCCTCTCATTTTCTCCATCTTGAGTTTTCTTCTTCCTCCTCTCCTCCACCACAAGAACCACCACCTCTCAACCTCAAATCACCATTGTAACATCCTAATTTTTAACCCAATACTCTAGAACATATTTAGGTTAATCATTAGTCTGCTACGTCATAGTTTCCTTATTACTTTAAAATACTTAGCGGAAATACTGGTAAATTTTTTTTTTGAATTATAAAAGTAAAGTGAGAGCCGTGCGACACGATAAATAATAAAGCACGAACGGAATTAAGCAAGCATCTTATAATAGCATGACATAAGCAAGTACAGGCACATCACAATAGAACTGAACTGCATATTTATATATAATAGGATATGCCCACTCATAAAGAGTGAGACTTAGTTTAATACAACTGGAATAAAGGTACATGGAAAATGAAAGTACAACAAAGGCATAAAAAGAAACTCTCCTAACTCTAGTGCGCCTACAAATGGATAGCCCCAAAGACAAAAGAAGACTATCCTAGCCTAGTCAAAGCTCGAGCACCAGAACAGCGACGGTCGTCTCCTACTGCGGGCCTCTCTGGAAAGGAGGGATGTACCCAATCCACTGGGCTATCTCGGCCGGGGTGGCGATGCGCTGCATCGGTCGGGCATGAGCTCCACGGCGGGGAATCATCCTCACCCGTCCTCCACGTACTGGCTAAGGAGGAAGCCTCACTACCCTCCCCAACATCCATCATCACGATAGGGGAGGATCCCTCGGAGGGTCCGTCTCGGAGAATGATGAGGGCGAGCAGGGCACATACTGTAGGTAGTCCCGGATGGCAGAGGCTGTCGGTGGGGTGCGGCGGATCCGCTCCTCTCGAGGGCGTGCGCGCTCGAACACGAAGTCGTCGCCGAAGGGTGAGATAGGAGAGAATCGATGGCTATGTACGAGGTGACTAAAGGGCCGTCCAACGAACATAAATACTCGAACGACGCAGCGACCCACAAAATGGTATGACCCATGGTCTGGATCATGATGTACCTCCCAGGTTAGGGTGTCCACAAAAACCACGAACGTCGCCATCTGAAGACGTGACGGAAAGAAAGAGATGAGGGGAGTGAGAATCTTGCTAAAGAATCTCAGTAGGATCTCCTACTACCTAGGTGTCATCGTCTACGTCCTCAGGAACCTTGGGTGTAGTATACGAAATAAGTGAGCGTGCATTAAGTCTATTTTTAGGTTCTAAAACATAATTAGCCAAGGTCCATTCATTTTAGCATGATTGTTAATGTCATGGATGCAATCATATTAAAGAATGTATGCATGGCTCTACTTAATGCAAGAAAGTAGTCATAACATTAAAAACATCATGATAGTGGCATAAAGTGGCAGTTAAATACTCATATGGGAATCTTTGTGACATAAACATCATACTTTACTTCCTCATAGGCCACCCTAAAAGACAATCACTCTGGGGGTGCTCGGCCGAACCGGTGTCACCCAGAATGTGTCACATCTCTAGGTTATGAGCTCATACCTTAACTAGTCGTCACTAGTTCTTACTTATCAATCCCAATAAGCGTAACATAATCATAAACATAATCCCGACTTATCCAGTACAGGCTAGGGGGCATTTCTTGGGGGTGCTCGGCCGAACCGGTGTCACCCAAGAATTCATCTTGGTACCGATGTCACATGAGTTCTCCGGAGGTGCTCGGCCGAACCTGTGTCATCCGAGAACTCATCTTAGTACCTCATAAAAATCTCATAGGTTTTCAAAAACTTTCTGAGTCCCCGAATTTGTGAAATTGTCAAGATAATCTGACATGCCGAATTTCTTCCAAATTCTTCTTTATGCCACATAAGTCATTCAAACATGCATCCTCCATCATAATTTTCATACCTTCACATAATCATTCTCATGCGTTCACAAGCAACATTAAAAATTCATTATGCTCTTGGTCCTACGATATCTTATGCTTTGACCCTTATGGGCCTTAAACTTGTGATGTAATTAACCTATCATCTTCTATCAACCTTTTATGCACCTAAGGGTTCTCTTCTAATAGATCTCATTATTATTTATGCTCTCTATTAAATCTGAACAGCATCATTCCTTAGGGGCAGCATTATAAACTTATAATTGCGGGGTTCTAGAATTTACGTTTTAGACCCTTTCTTGGTTCTGTCTTCGCCTAAGGCACTATAAGTTCGACCTAAACCAATTATGAGGCATTCCTATGCCTAAGAACTAATTATAAGCCATGTTCTCTACATTATAAGGTTGCTGGATAGATTCTAAAAACTAAATGTTCTAAGAGTTCTAGAATTGCTGTTTTACGGGTTTCTAGTTACTAGTTTCTCTATAGGTGCTAAAATTCAATCCTACCTCAATTGTAACCAAATTTTTCATGATTAAACAATCCTAATCTGATTATATTCCCATAGAAATAGTTTGGGTATTGTCCAAAGATAAATGGGTCAAAACTATGCTAAATCTTGACTTTATGATTTTTCTAGAAAGCTAGTTTCTCTCCTATCATGCATAGAAATGTTCCTACTTCAACATACATAATTTTCACACATTCTAACACATCAAAACATCATCATACAGCAGCAAACTTATCATGGAAGAATCGAAACATTAAGTCCCAAGAAGATACATAACTTGATATTTTTAAAACACATAAGTTGCTAGTTTCTCTTGAGATGTGGTCATAGATAACATTTTTATCAAAACTCAAGCTCTAGAGACCTCATTGTGATGAACACATAGTCATCATCTAGAAGCTCTCATCATCAAGCCATTGAGAACCTCATTGGCCAACATGGCCAAAAATGTGAAGAAAGAAAAGGAAAAGGAACCGAAACTTTTAAGAAGAAAAGGAAACATTGAAACTCTAGAGACCATGATCTTGATGATGCATTAACACCAACATCATGAGTCCTCATCATTGAGTTCATGTAACCATTTTAAAATATCATCAAGGTGAAAGGTTTCAACGTTCAAGAAGAAAGAACAAAAGAAAACATCTTTAACTTAAGAACAAAGATCAAGCTTTAGAGATTATTCAAGTGATGGACATCACCACCATGAAACCTCATCATCAAGCTCTCATTCCCTTGTCCTCAAGGCCTATGGCCGAAAATGTTGAAGAAAAAGGAGAGGGAGAGAAGTTCTAAAAAGGCTCAAGAGAAACCATAAACACATAACTAAATATGGAACTTAAATAAAGAAAATACTTGAAAGAAAATCCCTACCAAGTGATTTGAAGGTTGGGATGAGAGAAGAGGATGAAGAACTTGAAGAACTTGAACACTTGAACTTGAGAGAAAAAGGAAACTTTGAAGTGCTCTTTGAAAACTTACACTTAGCAAATGAACCCAAAATTATGCAAGTTCACCCAAGCATGCTATTTATAGAGAAATGAAACAAATGCAAGGTGCAAATGGGGGAAAAGGCTTCGGCCATTACAGCTCATGGGCAGCCCCATGAGTTCCATGAGGTGAGATGTTGTGATCTTGAGGCATGGTGAGGTATGGTTCAAAGTATGGTGAGGTATGGTTCAAGGTATGGCTCAAGCATGGTTCTTTGAGTGAGAAACAAATCAACATGTGTTGTAAAAGAGAAAGAGAGGGCCGAAACTGCATCAGCCATGGGGAGGGTTTTCTTGCATTTTAATTATGGTTTAGAGTTGTGTTTAGGTGTATCTTTGATTAGGACTAGGATTAGGAATTTGTAAGAAAGTGTTTAGGTGAGAAAATGGATAATGAAGGTTGTCAAGACACATTTGAGGAGTGTTCTTGCATCATTAGTGAGTTATAAACTCATGTTAGTGCATAAACAATTCTAGACACAATTCTTTGATTTAAGGAATTGGAGAGAGAAAACACTATTCAAGATTCCAAGAGTGAAATCTTGAGTTTTAGAAAGGAGATTTAAATCTAATCTAAGCAATCTTAGGTTCTAATTAATTTTAATAATTTATTTTGACTTTAGATTAATTATGGAAATTAATTAATCTTTGATTAGAGCCTAATATTGCTTAGGTTTGCTTAATTACATCATTAAGCTCAAAAATACTATTCTAGGGGCAAAATCGTAATTTTGCACTAAAACTGCCCGGGACCATCGGGACTCAAACAGATGTTTTGAAACATGTAAAAATATGGTTTTAAACCTCTGGGGAAAGTTTTGGGTTCAAACGGCACCTTTACCCGTGTAAAAACGCTATAGGGGTATTTTGGTCATTTTGACCCGAAACTGCAGAAAATGAGACTTTCGCCTCCGGAACCACTCAAGGGTCATTCAATCCCCTTCAAACATTGAGTTGGCCCTTAGAGGACTTCCGGGTTGGCCATCCTCGAATTCCGGGCCGAAAATGACCTCAGGGGTATTTTGGTCATCTTCCACTCAGACAGAAAATCGGGGCGTTACAATCATAAACCACCCTCAAGAAACACAATTTTTCCATTTTTAAACACAAGAACTGTAACACCCTAAAAATTGTCTAAAAATTAATTTGAGCTTTATTAGTCATAATTTCAAAAATTTGATAGTTTGAACAATGATAAGAACGATCCAACGGATTTGTATAAAAAAAAAAAAGAATAGTAACTTGTGGCCCCCGCAGGCCTTCCGGGACAGCCAAAACCCCTTATTCGGGACTCGAAGGTGCCCGAAATTGGAAAAACATGGAAATAAGGTTAGAAATAGGAAGAAATAAAGATTTTATACCCGAAATTATTTTTCGGGCAATGTTTGATTACCCAGGTACACTGTTTTACCCGTTCGGTGAAATTTTGATGCACGATTTTTAACACCGAAAGCTAGTTAATCTCTACAAAATGATGAAGTTTATCCATTTGAAGCCAAATGGATGGCTAAAATTTCATCTTGGATAAAAGATCAAATTTTGGCCATTGATGTTAATTTCCTTTAATGAAAAGAATTACATTTTATATTCAACCAATGATATCACACCTTATAAGATCAACTTAACCCACCTAACTTCATAATTTTCATTCTCCATTCTCGGCCAGCAAAGGGGAAAGAACAGAAACCTCTATTTCTTCTTCTTAAAAGCTCCAAAATTGATTTCCAACCTTAAAAACCTTAACCTAGAGTTGATAAAACTTCCAATTTCCTTCACAAAATTTGTTCTACTCTTCATAATCTACCAAACTAACCGATTAGAATTTTAATCCATCACTATTTTTCCACTTTGAACCATCATACATCACTACCAAAGGGAGGTTTAAGGGCTGTTTGGAAGGATTTTGAATGAAGAAAAACACTTGGGGAATATTGTTCTAGACAAAGAACTATGGAGATTTAAGTAGGGTTTTATTTGTTCTCTTTTCTTTCCAATTTTTTTCTAATTTTTTTATGATTGAATTAGCTGGAACTATTTAGTTATATTGATTGATTTCACATAGATATTAATGTATTAATTTTGGTAGAGAGTTTTGATGAAGTTAGGAAACCCTTTTTGCAAAACCATGTTATGAATGATGTTGCTAGAAATCCCAAATTTAGCAAGCAGGTGAAATGTTTTGATTTTTCTCACTGATTTTGAGACGTCACCATGAGCTAAAATTTTTATATGATAAAGCTAACATATGGAAGAGTTTCTAGTAATTTTCTTGGGTCTTCTTTATCAATTTTACTATTTTTAAAAAATGGAAAACCGAACAGGTTAGGGGTGCTATCCAACCAGTCCAATTTGTAGTACTGAATTTGCCTAATTTTACTACCCTAGCAAATGATCGAATTATTAGCTGAAATTTTCACAGGGTGTTGAGGACATATTGAGGTCCAACTATGATTTTTGTACAAAGTTATGGTTTCATTTGATAGGATAGAAAAATTGAGACTTCTTTCTCTGAAATTTTCACAACACCTTAGGGATACATTGAAGTGTCTTGGATAATTTTTATAGCCTCTGAATTGATTGTTTGATATGCAAATAATTTTGTGCTACAATGGTGTGAAATTTGCCCACTTGCTGAAAATGAACAAAAGACTTGAATTGTTAATGTAATGGTATTTTGGTTCTAGTATGACATGAATACTTGATGTTAAATATTTGACCATGTGACTTGTGATGTATAAATGCATACTAGAGGAAGTAAAGATTGGTTTATGAGGCATGATTGAAATCACAATGTGAATGAATGCTTATATGTTTTCTATACATACATTGGAAAAAAAAAGTGAATGATATATTGAATTAAGTTCTGTAGCCATAGGTAAAAATGAGATCCTCTTTGACTTATCAATGGCAAATAAGAAACATGAGATCTTCTTTGACTTGGCAAGGGCAAATAAGAAACATGAGATCCTCTATGACTTGTCGAAGGCAAATAGAACGATATGAGATCCTTTCGACTTGTCAAGGGCAAATAAGAAACATGAGATCCTCTATGACTTATCGAAGGTAAATAGAGCGATATGAGATCCTTTTGACTTGTCGAGGGCAAATAGAGCAATATGAGATCCTTTTGACTTGTCGAGGGTAAATAGAGAGAGATGGGATTTTTTCGACTTGGCGAAGGAAATTGAAGATAGATGAGATCTTCTTCGATTTATCAAGGACAATTAAAGATAATTTCCCTACATTTGGCATATACATATTTGTATCATATTGAATCATTTTGATTGATATTATTTACTATGATTATGAGCTTATGATAAATGTGTACACAGTGATTGACTTTTAAAAACAACCCACTTTGAAAATATGATTTGGAACTCTAAAAAAATGAATGATTATTATGTAATGCTTGATCACCTTTTCTTAATAAATCGAAGTGGCTGGGATGATGACAATGACATTATGATTGTGTAATTGGGGAAGTTACCCTACTGAGAATTTTAGAATTCTCAGCCCTATGTGTTTGTGTTCCCGTGTCATCTCCAGGTTGATCCTGAGAACAAGGAGGCTACTTTATGAAAGGAAACCGGATTTGCAGTAGTTTAAAGCTGAAGTTTGTATAGACTGTACTTAGTCGTATGTTTATGTCTGTATTTATCATAGAGACCGGATGTGTATTAAAGCTCATAGAAGAGCTTCCTTTTTTACTCAACCTTATAATCAATAAATGTTTGTTTCTTAGTCATATATGTTAATAGAACTACGATTTAATTACTTCATGATTCAATCGAACTTGCTATAGATATTTAAGAAAGGTCCGTTAATTTATAAGTAACAACTTCTCGAGTATGATGTTATAACTTATATTCATCAAACTATAAATCATCATGTTCATAATCCAAGTACAACATGATTTTTAAGTCATAACGTCATACTTGAAAAGTTGTTACTTATAAATTAATGGACCTTTCTTAAATATCTATAGCAAGTTCGATTGAATCGTGAAGTAACTAAATCGTGGTTTTATTAACATATATGACTAAGAAACAAACATTTATTAATTGTAAGGTTGAGTACAAAAGGAAGCTCTTCTATGAGCTTTAATACACATCCAGTCCCTGTTATAAATACAGGCATAAACATATGACTAAGTACAGTCTGTACAAACTTCAACTATAAACTACTACAAATCCGATTTCCTTTCGTAAAGTAGCCTCCTTGTTCTCGAGATCAACCAGGAGATGACACGGGAACACAAACACATAGGGGTGAGAATTCTAAAATTCTCAGTAGGGTAACTCCCCAATTACACAATCATAATGTCATCATCATCGCCCCAGCCACTTTGGTTTATTAAAAAAGTGTGAGCATGCAATATATATATCAAATGTTCATTCTAAAGTTATAAAATCACCTTTCCGAAGTGGGTTTCTTTTATTATTCAATCACTTAAAACATGCATTTCATGACATTCAGGATCATAGAAATTCCTTCAAGACCAATAATTTAACAAAATATACGTGTACAAATGGCAATTTCAATGATCTTTTTGTGCCCTTGACATAATAAAGAGGGCTTTTCCGCACCCTAACAGGGACCTTGCCGTGCCCTTTACATAATAAAGGGGACTTTTTCATGCCCTAATAGGGACCTTTGCGTGCCCTTTTCGTAATAAAAGGGACTTTTCTGTGCCCTAGTGGGAACCTTGCCAAGCCCTTTACATAATAAAAGGGACTTTTTCATGTCCTAATGGGGACCTTTTCGTGCCCTTTATGTAATAAAGGGGACTTAATTTTTCACTTAGCACATATATCATCCTCAAACTCACATATACATGCATCACATTTCTATATGCATGAACATAATTCTCTAATCTCATAATACTTCAAATCTACATATATCATTCATTCATTTCTCATAACATAATCTTGGAAGTCCATGGCATGCATTCATACACATCAAATGTGAACCAACTGTCATTAGGTCGCTAATTCAAGGCATTATCACAATTTCAGCACATTGGTAGATTTTTCACTCAGGTAACACAATTTATTTTTTATACCAAATAACCAATTCAAGGGCTATAAAAATTATCTAATACACTTTAATGTGTCCATAAAGTTCCATAAAAATTTCAAAGCATAAAAAGACCTCTAACAATACTAATAAAATCTGACAATTTCATAGGTCAGAAACTACACACTCTTAGCCAATAGCCAGAAGTCTCAATTTTTCTACCCTATCAAATGAATCCAGAAATTTGTACAAAAAATTAGATTTGGACCTCAATATGTCCTCAACATCTTGTGAAAATTTCAGCTAATAATTCGATCATTTGCTAGGGTAGTAAAATTAAACAAATTCAGTACCACAAATTGGACTGGCTGGACAGCACCCCTGACCTGTTCGGTTTTCCATTTTTTAAAAATAGTAAAAGTGATAAAGAAGACCCAAGAAAATTACTGGAAACTCTCCCATATGTTATCTTTATCATATAAAAATTTTAGCTCATGATGATGTTTCAAAATCAGTGAGAAAAATCAAAACATTTCACCTGCTTGCTAAATTCGGGATTTTCAGCAGCATCATTCATAACATGGTTTTGCAAAAAGGGTTTCCTAACTTCATCAAAACTCTCTACCAAAATTAATACATCAATATCTATGTGAAATCAATCAATATAACTGAATAATTCCAGCAATTCAATCAGAAACCATTAGATCAAATTGGAAAGAAAAGAGAACAAATAAAACCCTACTTGAATCTCCATAGCTCTTTGCCTAGAACAATCTTCCCCAAGTGTTTTTCTTCATTCAAAATCCTTCCAAACAGGCCTTAAACCTCTCTTTGGCAGTGATGTATGATGGCTCAAAGTGGGCAAATAGTGATGGATTAAACTTCTAATCGGTTAGTTTTGTAGGTATTGCGGTGTAGAACAAGTTTTGTGAAGAGAGTTTGTGGTTTTAGTAAGATTTGGCTATAGAAATGGAGGTTTGAAATCAAGTATTGATGCTCATTGAGGAGCAAAAATGGTGGCTGTGTGTGTTCAGAAAGTTGGCTGAGAATGGAGCTTCTTAAAGAAGCCAAATGTTAAGATTATCATGTATTTAATAAATGAATATAATATATTATATTTAGATAATTACTAATCCAATAAAGTAAAATGAATGGTTATGATTCAATCTTATAATTCAAGATTGAATCTTAGCCATTCATTTGATTTAAATAGATACGTTCATTTGTTTTGTAGAGATCCAATTACTTTTCGGTGTTAAAATTCGCACACCGAAATTTCACTGAACGAGTGAAACAATATACCCAGGAAATCAAACAATACTCAATATTTAATTCGAAGTATAAAATTTTCATTTCTAACTATTTCTAACCTTATTTTCATGTTTTGCCAATTTCGGGCACCTTTAGATCCCAAATCTGGGGTTTCGGCTATCCCGGTGGGCCTGTGGGGTCCGTAAAATACTATTCACATTTTTTTTTTTTACAAAACCATTGGACCGTCCTTATCATTGTTAAAACTATCAGATTTTTGAAATTACGACTAATAAAGCTCAAATTAATTTTTAACTAATATTTAGGGTGTTACTAATAGGAGCATGTTTATTGTTATATTGAATCATAGTTTGTTCAAGGATATACGGAATGAATGTTAGGGATGCTTATGTGAAAGATTACATGAATTGTTATGGTTATACTCATTTGATTGAGATGCATGATTTATAAAGGATTATGAGCATGTTTATTTTATGAGATGATTAGTTCATGTCATGCTTGAAGATATATGTGATGCATATGTTGCATACCTGGCTATCAATTACGTAATGTATTGTAGCATGTTATGATTAAACTTGGAATATTTGAGATGCATATGATGAGTAATAAGAAAGCATGTGATATTATATGTTATGTTGTGCTTTTGCATCTCAATATAACATGCTAAGTTCATGGTGACATAAAACACATGAAAATGATCTTCTAGACTCCCCAAGTTAAAGGTTATAAGAGGTGATCCAAGTAAGTTGCATATTCATAATAAGAAAAGCAAGGAAGTGATGTGTTTCTCCCTTTCTATTACCCCATGTTAATCCTAGTGACGGCTAGTTAGATTGAGCTCATCCTAAGTGATCGGTATGTTGGTTGGTTCTAGTGTTAACTTTAAAAAAATTGCCGAGGAAGACGTGTAGGTTAGATTTGGTGTTAACGTAAAAGGGTGAAATTGATAAGAAAGAAACTTGAGAATTTGTTCAGGAGAAAGTAAATTACCATGGGTTCTCTCACCTCCCCATGCATGTTAAATTATGTTTAACTCATTATATTTGCCCTATCATGCATCCATTTACTTGCCACCATTTTAGTTCTCTAGCTTATCTCATGCTTATGTGCTTAGCTTTATTATGTGTTTTGAACTTATACGTTATTGATTTATGTTGCAAGTAGGGCTATGTTATTTGCATGTATTACTAATGCACTAAGGCATTGCCATGCATACATGAGATACCTGTTGCATTCATGCATTAAGTTTCATGCTAAAAGATACAAGCCTCGGTTAATAGTATTTTGGAACTTAATAAATAAATCTTATTTTGCCCACTACTTTCATAATGAAACCCGAGGTTTCTAGGGATGATGATGATGTTGTAACACCCTAATATTTAACTCAATATACCTAGGACGCATTTAAGTTAATTATTAGTTATTACTATTTTGTTCCAGTTTTTAACTCAACACTTCTTAAAAATACTTTTGTGAAAATATGGGTAAATTTTTTTTTTCGAAATGAAAGATCAAACGTGAGCCGCACGGGTGCATAAAGTAAACCGTATCGTCAACTTGCAAAGAAGAATCATATCATAACAGATGAAACCTAATGAAGCAACATCATAGTTTGATATATATATATATATATATATATATATATATATATATATATATATATATATATATATTAACTAGTTATACCATACACCAAGTCAAGCAGTAGTAGCATTAATATAGTTATCCATGTATAACATGAAGAAACATAAAGAGAGTACATATGAATCCCCTACCTACAAAAGTGCATCTAAAATAGATAACCTCTAAAAGCAAAAGAAGGCTATCCAAAGCATGTACGTGTGTATGCACTATAAGTCAGCTGCCAGCTCCTATTCACACCCATCAAAAGGAGGAACATAACTAACCCACTGAGCTAGCTCAGCCGAGGTGGCCAAACAGTGAGAAGGTCAAACATGAGCTTCATGACGACGTACCATCCTCACCCTGCCTCCTCGAAGTGGCTACGTCACAGTAGCCTCGCTACCTAACTCCATGGGCATGGTGGGGGAATAACTCATGGATGGGATGTCTATCTCGAAGAGGTCAGTCTCAGAAAAAGCCGAGGGTGAATGGGGAATGTACTCCAGGTAGTCATAGACAATGAAGGCAATAGTGAGGGTACGGTGGATACGCTCTCCTCAGGGGCGTGTACGCTCGAAGAGTAGATCATCGGTGAAGGGCGAGGTAGGCGAGAATCAAAAGCTAGTAACCGGCTGAGCAAAATGGCAATCTAGGAATACAAACAGACGGAATGAATAATGACCAACAAAATGATAGGACTGGTGCGTGGCGTCAAAATGCAGCTCCCAAGTCAGGGTATCAACGTAAATCACGAAGGCTGCCATCACCCTTTGAAGACGTGATGGAAAGAAAGATAGAGGGAGTGAGAAACTTGATAAAGAATCTCAGTAAGGTATTCCCCTATCTTGGTGTCATCATCTACATCTTCAGGAACCTCAGGTTCCTTTATAAAAAGGTGAATATGCATAAGGTTCAATTTTAAAGTTCTAAAGTACCATTTGTCGAGGCCCATTCATTTTAGTATGCATCTTGGATGTCATTAATGCAACATACCTTATCATGAAATGCATGGCAATGCAAGGTACGATATACTAATTCCAATCATAAGAAATGCTCACGGATCATAACAATCATAACATGACTTTCTTCCATTTATCTTTTAAGTGACTTAGATTTATTCTTTCTCTCATTTAGGGCCACCTTATTTCTCTCTCCTTTTGAGAGTTCTAGATTATGAGCTCATATCTCACTAGTCATCACTAGCATAATCTTATCCTATGATAAGTTAACACCCAACTCTTAGAGTACGGGATAAAGGGCAATAGGATCACCTTTCATAACCTTTAATTCGGGGAGTCCAAAGGATCACTTCCTTATTGGATCACCTCTTATAACCTTTAATTCAGGGAGTCTAGAGAATCATTTCCACATATTTTTATGTCACCTTTATATTAGCATATCTATGTTAAGATGCACAGTCATAACCATATCATATACTTTTCTCATGCTCTTCACATTACTTGAACATATGCAACTTTAAAATGTTTCAAGTGAAATCACAACATGCCATATCAATTCTCACAATCAAATAGCTAAACATGTAAGACATCAATTTCACATAATTCTTCAAGCATATGGAAAATCACAACATTTTACAGGTTAAGTACTTTCATTGCCTTTTACTTGATTTAACCTCTAAATCAGGTAAACCCAATTTTCACATTTATTATCTTATGCATCTAAGGGATCACATACAAGAATTCTCATTTATTATTAACCTAAGAGCATCACTAAACAAATCTAGATAGATTTGAAATAAAAATGAAATGAACCATTTTGGTGTTCTTATAAAATACGTTTTTGACACTTTCTCATTACCGACTTTTCCTATGATGCTAGAATTAATTTATAAGCCAATTATGGGTGATTCCTATATTTTTACTAAGTATTAAATATCATTTTTACTTAAATATCACATGCTGATCATAAAGCATATTTTCATTTTAAAGAGTCCTAGAATTCACTTTTTTGGGTTCTTTCCAGTTACTAGACTTTCCTTAACTATCAAAAATGATTATCATACCCATTAGTAACAGTTTTTGCATGTTAAGAGCACTCCAAACAACATACATCAATTCTGGAATGGTTCGAACCGAAAGCAAAATTTAATTTCCTAAGAGCATACAAAATTGTGAATTAGGCATTTCTAGTAACCTGTCTTTCTTAGGATTAATTCTAGATCAAGAAATGCTCTTATAATCAGTTCTTATTATTATTTTTTTACAGTAACACAAACAATAACCTTAAATTAGTAGCATCATTCGAGAGCTTAACAAAAGGATATTTAAATTTATAAAGATATATATATTCCATGAGTCAAAGTTCCCATGTGAGTTGAAAGGGGGAGTCTTGAGCACTAGGTTAATTAAGCGATGGCATAAATTTAAACGTGCAATGCAAGCTTCATTTTTAATCTTGGCATTATAGGGTGATGTCGAGAGAAACATCAATATGATATGTAAAGCTTGAGTATAAATATGAAAATGCAAGCTCTAGTTTTAATCCATAAGTTTAGGTGATGGCTTGAAAAGTAAACATGCTAAGCAAGAAATATAAATATGAATGCAAGTCCAATTCTTTATTTTAGTGCTCTAGACCCATTAGAGTATTCACTCTAAATCAACAATGCACTTTAAGGTTGAAATACGTAGGCTTCGAGTTTAATTATTTAAGTGATGGCATAAATGTAAATATGTTAATGTAAACTTCATTTTAGTTTTTAATATTATAAGGTGATGGCAAGGAAATATAAATATGAATGCAAAGCTTGAATATAAATATGAAAATGCAAGCTCTATTTTTAATCTTTAAGTTTAGGTGATAGCTTGAAGAATAAATATGCTAGGCAAGAAATGTAAATATGAATGAAAGTCCAATTCTTTATTTTAGTGATCTAGGCCCCTTAGAGTTTTCACTCTAAATCAACAATCAACTTTAAGGTTGAAATAGGTAGGCTTTGAGTTTAATTATTTAGGTGATGACATAAATGTAAATATGCTATTGTAAGGCTTAAATATAAATATGCAATGCAAGGACTTAAAATAGACATATGAATGCAATCCATTTATTATTTCTTTGAGTCCTAGGCTCAAGACCACCATTTAACATAATATCTTTGTTTGCCAAAAACTCTTAGGAGTGAAACCTTCAAGCTTTAGAGGTCAAATAAATGATAGTTTTACAACCAACACCCAAGATCCTCATCATTAAGCCAAGGTTTCTCCAATATGTAGGCCATCAAGGCTGAAAATAAAGAGAAAGGAAAAGGAAAATATGGAACCGAAAATGAGGAGGAGGAAAGAAAAATCAACATTATAACATCTCAATCCAAGAGTAATATAAAAGAATAGAATAGTAATCTTTAAAACAACTCCCTACCAAAGGTATTTTTCTTTGAAAAGAGAAAATCTTGGCCTTAGAAATGAGATGAGAAGAACAAATCTTCCTTGGTGCTTTAATGGTGGTTTTGGCCAAGAAAGAAAAAGAAGAAGGAATATGTGTCTTTGGTTTTGAACTTAGAAGTGGAGAGGTTAAGTGTTTAAAGGAAAATCTATGGTGGTTGTGTGGCGGTTTGGGGTTGAGAAGTGGTGGAAGGTGGTGGCTCTTGGAAGAATGAAGAAGATGAAGAAGAAGAATTCTTTGAGATCAAAGAAAGAAAGCTTGAAGTTGTAAATATGTGCAATGTAACACCCTAATTCTTTTTAGAACTTAAATGAGGTTTGGTTAATGAGCATATTAAGATTTTGACAGACGTAGAAATGATGAGAATCATTCAAGGGAACCAAAAAAAAAATTGTAAAGAGTATTTTACGGGTCCCGCAGGTCCCTAGGACAGTCGAAACCTTAGAATTGGGTCCCAAAGATGTCCAAAATTGAGAAATTATATGATTATGAGTAGAAGTAGGTAGAAATAAATATTTTATATCCGAAATTGTTTTTCGGACAATGTTTGATTACCCGGGAACACTGTTTCGCCCGTTCGGTGAAATTTCGGTGTGCAAATTCTAACACCAAAAACTAGTTGGATCTCTACAAAACAAATGAACCCATCCCATTAAATCAAATGAATGACTAATATTCAATCTTGAATTATAAGATTGAATCACAACCATTCATTTTACTTTATTGGCTTCGTAATTATCTAAACATAATATATTCTATTCATTCATTTAAATAAGCTTGATATTTGGCTTCTTTAAGAAGCCCTTTTCTCGGCCACAACAAGAAGAAGGAAGCAGCTCACTTTCCTCCATAGTTAAGAGCTTTAACTTGGTTTCAACTCCATATATGTTAGCTTAGAGTTACCAAAATCCAAAGTTTCCTTCACAAAAATTACTCTACACCTCAACACCTACACATATAACCGATTAGAATCTCAATCACTCACCAAATCTCAACCTTGATACCTTGTATCTCACTATTTGGAAAGGGTTTTGGGTGTGTTTTGAGAGCCTTGAAGTAGAGGGCATCATCTTGAAGCATACTAGGGACAAAGACATTACTTGCTTCCAATAGTAGGGTTTTATTTGATCTTTTCTTGCCAAATTTATATTTCACATCTCTGACTTCTTCTATTCAAAATTTTTCATTGTGGTGGTTAATGATATATGGTTGTTGATGTATGAATTTTGGTGAAGGATTTGGATGAGGTTAGATAACTCATTTTATCAAGAGAAGTTTTGGTTGGAGTGCTGGATTTTCAATTTCCCTACAGAGAGCAAAATTTCATGAATTTATAAACATGTTTGTAGTAATATTCATTTCCTGGAAAAATTATATGTTGGGCCTAACATCTTGAAATATCTACATGAAATTCCTTGAGCATTGGTTTCAAGGAATATTGTCTTGAAAAAATCAGAAACCGAAATAGCTCTCATGCTATCTGGATTTCTGAAACTGAAGCAGGGAAATTTTATGATTTTATTATCATAGTAAATGATTGATTCCTCTTTTGAAATTTTTACAGGGAAATAATAACATGTTGAAGTATGAGTATAATTTTTATTTTGATTTGATTTCATCATATGATAAATTTAAAAAATTGTGAGAACCTTGCCCCAGGCTTGAAAAAGTGTTCTCTAACCACTAATGACATGGTTATAGAATCTGATTGTTATGAAAATTCTACAGGATCTTTTAGACATATGAAGGCTTCAAAGAGAATTTTCGTGGCTCTTGAATTGGCCATTTGATATGGAAATTAATTTTGAATTCTAGAGTGTTAAATCTGCCTGATTGCTGAAAACGGTAAGAATGTCTTGAACTAATGATAAAACGGTTTTAGATGCAAGTATATATCATGTTAATGCATGCTAATTGCTTGAAAGAAATTTTGATGAGATATGGATGAGACTCCAACATAATTATATGCCTACCTGTGATATACATAGGCCTTTAAAAAAAGAATTACACTATGTGATTATTATGATGACAAAAGAAAAGAAAAGAAAAATAACATGACATTTAGTTGTGCAATTTTTAGCATATGGAGAAAATAGAGACAAGGCTTATATGGGGTATAGCGGGGAAGCAAAAATAAGGACTCCCCAGGAAACTTTATGAGTCGGTAGACGTATCGACTAGGAATAGAACTATGTGTGATTCGGAAATAGAAAAAAATGAAGTCCGATGATCACGATTAGGAATGAGCTCATGTCCTAGCAGTCTATTGTCCTTTGTGGAGTGAGCCCCCTACAGATATCACTTGATGTGACATTAAGCCTTCCCTATGTTAATGGAAAAGAGAATGTGGCACCAAATTGAGCTTATTGTTCTGAGCTAAAATGCCGATCATCTTTATCAAATCTACAATTATTCCTGGATGTGATTCTTGCATGATTTTAATTATGTACCATTGTTAATTATGCTTGCTTAAGCTTGAAGGAGTGCTCTGCTGAGAATTTTATAATATTCTCATCCCTATGCTGCATGTATTTTATGTTGTATTCAAATCCTAAGGATGCCGTCGATGATAATCTTCCTTGACTCGCCCCAGTGGCAGTGGCATTATAATCCAGCCTTAGACTCCTTATATGTTGTAGCATACTCCCGGATCAGAGTGTACGTGTTATTTTGCCGTTCATTTAGCACTTCTGTTTTCTTTGCTGAGTTCGACCCAGGTTTTCCTTATGCTGAAGTGCCTCTTGAAATGGCACACCCTGATATATTTATAGCTCCACTTGCACCACCAATGTCCCCTCCTGGAGATGATCCTTCATTCTCTTCCTCCGACTCCGATCCACTGGTTGATCTTGATGCCGCAGCTGGGGGAAATGCCATTGCACCAATGGCAAATGGTTTTATTTAGGAGACCATAGGACAACTCAGGGACTTTTGGTGTATGTATAGTGGCAGATTAGGAATAGGATCCCCCAGACCATAGTTTGACCTTATTGGATGTTGATGAGATTTATTTTCTTTTTGTATAAAATTTTGCTGGTTCTCAACTTTGAGTAGGTCAGACTAGCCGGTAAAGGTGTTCTTTTTTGGACTAAGTCCCTGGTGTTTAGGAAATGACTAGTTTGTTTTACAGTATTACCTATTGTAAACTTAACAACAATGTCCATATATGTATATATTGGCTTTGCAACATATACGTCTACATTATTTTATTTCAATTATTTTCGACTAGTATAGATTGTGACTGTAAGTAATACTTTTCTAATTATTGTATTGATACTCGAGTAAAATATGGTAATTAGGAGGGTGTTACGTTGTGGTATCAGAGCCAGACTATCCTATAAGCTTGAGGATTGGGCCCGGCTATGCTTTCTTAGAAATTGTCATACATTATCATTTTATATATATGTATGACTGCTGATTTAGAATGTTGTGGGCCACTACTACACTTAGCTTGGTATTGAGCCTGATCAACTCAATATTTTGTTTGGTGTGATAGGAATCAATGACTTCGAATCAGCAAACTAGGAGTGGAGCGGGAAATGATGCCGATATGATGAATACTTTCTGTGAGATGGCGGCTGCCATGAGCGAACAAGCTACAGCTGCTACCCGAATGATGGAGCAGCTGAACCGCAACGAAAGGCAAAACCTAGCTGATAACCCTGTAGTGAGCAAGATTGATGTTGAGTGTCAGAAGTTCACCGAGTTTAGGAAGGCAAATCCCCCACCTTTTTGAGGAGCCTTTAACCCAAGTAAGGCAGAGGAATAAGTTAAGGCCATGGAGAAAATCTTCTCAGTCCTCCCATGCATAGAGACCCAAAAGGTGGTTTTTGCTACCTACATGCTAGAAGCAAGTGCAGAATTCTAGTAGGTCAGTACTAGGAGATTATTTGAAACTTCCTAGACAGAAGTTACTTGGAATATTTTTAAGGAGGCTTTTTATCATAAGTATTTCCCTACTTCGGTGAGGAATGCAAAAGAGTTGGAGTTCATGGCCCTTAAACAAGGACCTATGAGTGAAGAAGAGTATACTGCCAAATTTGAAAAGCTCTGTAAGTTTTCTACGATTTACCAGCGTGACCCGGATGAAACCTGGAAATGCATGAAATATGAAGGAGGTCTACAAGAAGATATAGAAGCAGCTGTAAGTCTCTTGGAGATCAGAGACTATCCTACTTTGATAAATAAATGCTGACGTGCAGAGGAGTTCAACAAGAAGGTGATAAATTTCAAGTATGCCCAGAATAATGCTAGAAGAGGGTTAGCACCTCAAGGCCCCTGATTCAAGCCTGTTAACCAACCTCGGAGAATATTTCCACTCAACAATAACAACAACAACAACAACAAAGGGAAACAACTTCAATCTTCAAGACCTGAGGTAGGGAGAGATTACCCTAAATGTGGGAAGAATCATGGGAATCGGCCTTGTTGGGCAACACAAATTGTTTGCTTTGGATGTGGGAAGCCAGGACACAAAATATTTGAATGTCCCGACAAGAGAGGCCAGTAGCCCGCCTTTAGGCCACAACAACATGGATGCGTTTTTACTATAAGTGCCAAAAAAGCTTCTCAATCTGCCGATCTGATCCAAGGTAAGTGTGTGAAATAAATGGTAATATCCTGGCTATACTATATGATACGGGCGCCAATCATTCTTTTATATCCCATGACTGTATGCAAAAATTACAATTATCTGTGTCGGAATTACCTTATGATCTCCTTGTGTCCACTCCTACTGCTAGTCCTATTAGAACTTGTTATGCATGCATGAGTCTTCCTCTTCCAATAGGTGCTTGAAAGTTTACTACCAATTTAGTTTGTCTTTCTTTATCTGGTTTAGAGGTAATTTTAGGTATGGATTGGCAAGTACCTAATTATGTTCTTTTACATTGTGCAGATTAGAGGTAACCTTGCCCCATGGCTCTAGTATTAGTATTACCTGATCCTCATGAACCTTTTGAGGTTTATTGTGATGCTTCTAATAAGGGTTTAGGATGTGTATTGATGCAAAATTGAAAAGTGGTCGCCTATGCTTCTCGGCAGTTGAAACCCCATGAAGTCAACTATCCCACCCATGACCTTGAACTTGTGGCTGTGGTTTTTGCTCTAAAGATTTGGCGACATCTCCTTTATGGTGTGTAGTTCAATGTTTTCTCGGACCATAAAAGCTTAAAATATCTCTTTGACCAGAAAAAATTGAACATGAGACAACGAAGATGGATAGAATTCCTCAAGGATTATGATTTTAGTCTGAATTACCATCCAAGCAAGGCAAATGTTATTGCCAATGCCCTAAGCAGAAAATCCTTAAGTGTAGTATGTTTGAGGATTAAAGAGGCGGAGTTAGTCGAAAGCTTTAGGAAGCTTAGTCTAGATATGTCTGTAACCTCTCAAGGTGTTGTGTTAGGCCAGATAAAAGTAGCAAGTGAGTTCAAAGGACAGATTTTGACCGCACAACGTGAAAATCTAGAGTTCCAAGAGATGTTAAGATCAATTCATACAAAGGAATTGCCAGCATTTACTCAAGATCAGCAAGCGATATGGAGATACAAGGATAGAGTATGTGTACCTGCTAGTAGCAATCTTAGAAGAGACATCTTAGAGGAAGCTCATAGGGGCAATTTCACTATAAATCCAGGGACGAGTAAAATGTATGTGGATCTCAAAAAAATGTTTTGGTGGTCAGGAATGAAGAGAGACATAGTAGAGTTTGTCAAGAGGTGTCTCACATGTCAAAAAATTAAAATAGAACACCAAAAACCAGCTGGAACCCTGCAACCTTTGGAAATCCCAAAATGGAAGTGGGAAAGTATCTCTATGGACTTTGTAATGGGTTTGCTGAGGACATCGTCAAGTCATGATGCTATATGGGTTATAGTAGATAGATTGACTAAGTCTGCTCATTTCTTACCCATTAAGGCTAATTTTCCTTTAGATAAGTTAGCTTCTTTGTACATCCAAGAGATAGTCAAACTACACGGTGTTCCTTCTTCAATAGTTTCTGACAGAGACCCTAGCTTTACTTCAAGATTTTGGGGAGCCTTTCAAAAGGCCTTTGGAACCAAACTTTGTTTAAGTAGTACCTATCATCCCCTTACTGACGGACAAACGGAACACACCATACAAACCCTAGAAGACATGTTAAGGGCATGCGTGATTGAGCAAAAAGGAAGTTGGGATAAGTGACTTCCATTGGTTGAATTTGCTTATAATAACAGTCATCACGCTAGTATTGGCATGGCCCCGCATGAAGCACTATATGGAAGAAAATGCCAATCTTCGTTATGTTGGTATGACTCAGGGGAGACAAGGTTACTAGGACCCGACCTTGTTAACCAAACGATGGAGCAGATCCAAAAGATCGGGAGTAAAATTCGCACCGCACAAAGTCATCAAAAGAGTTAAGTAGACACTCGAAGGAAGCCTTTAGAGTTTCAAGAGGGAGAACATGTATTCCTGAAGGTCAAGCCCACTACTGGGATAGGTAGGACCTTTCCAAATTCTCCAACGAATTGTGTCAGTTGCTTACCAAATAGCCTTACCTCCATATTTATGTAACCTTCATAATGTTTTCCATGTATCTCAACTTCGAATGTATCATCCAGATCCACACAATATTATTGAGCCTAAACCTATACAATTAAGGGATGACTTGACATTTCAAGCCCCTCCTATTTAGATCGTTCATAGAGAAATCAAGCAACTTAGAAATAAATCTGTGCAACTTGTAAAAGTGGCTTGGGGTGGACCTGAAAATGAAGAATATACATGGAAGCTAGAATCAAGCATGAAGAAAAATTATCCGGAATTGTTTGCAGGTATGAAATTTTGAGGACAAAATTTTATTAAGGTGGGTGGTAATGTAACACCCTAATTATCTTTAGAAATTAAATGAGGTTTGTTAATGAGAATATTAAGATTTTTACAGATGTAGAAATTATGAAAATCATTTAAGGGAACCAAAAAAAAAGTGAATAGTGTTTTACGGGTTTCGTAGGCTCCCGGGATAGCCGAAACCTTAGAATTCGGTCCCGGAGATGCCCAAAATTGAGAAATTATATGATTATGATTAGAAGTAGGTAAAAATAAAGATTTTATACTTGAAATTATTTTTCGAGCAATGTTTGATTACCTGAGTACACTGTTTTGCCCATTTGGTGAAATTTCAATGTGCAAATTCTAACACCGAAAACTAATTGGATCTCTACAAAACAAATGAATCTATCCCTTTAAATCAAATGAATGGCTAAGATTCAATCTTGAATTATAAGATTGAATCACAACCATTCATTTTACTTTGTTGGCTTTGTAATTATCTAAACATAATATATTCTATTCATTCATTTAATATAAGATAAGCTTGATATTTGGCTTCTTTAAGAAGCCATTTTCTCAGCCACAACAAGAAGAAGGCAGCAGCTCACTTTCCTCCATAGGTAAGAGCTTCAACTTGGTTTCAACTCCATATATGTTAGTTTAGAGTTACCAAAATCCAAAGTTTCCTTCACAAAAATTACTCTACACCTCAACACCTACACATATAACCGATTAAAATCTCAATCATTCACCAAATCTCAGCCTTGATACCTTGTATCTCACTGTTTGGAAAGGGTTTTGGGTGTATTTTGAAAGCCTTGAAGTGGAGGGCATCTTCTTGAAGCATACTAGGGACAAAGACGCTGCTTTCTTCCAATAGTAGGGTTTTATTTGGTCTTTTCTTGCTAAATTTATATTTCACATCTTCGACATGTTCTGTTAAAAATTTTTATTGTGGTGGCTAATGATATATGGTTGTTGATGTATGAATTTTGGTGAAGGATTTGGATGAGGTTAGATAACTCATTTTATCAAGAGAAGTTTTGGTTGGAGTGCTGGATTTTCAATTTCCCTACAGAGAGCAAAATTTCATGAATTTATAAACATGTTTGTAGTAATATTCATTTCCTGGAAAAATTATATGTTGGGCCTAACATCTTGAAATATCTACATGAAATTCCTTGAGCATTGGTTTCAAGGAATATTGTCTTGAAAAAATCAGAAACCGAAATAGCTCTCATGCTATCTGGATTTCTGAAACTGAAGCAGGGAAAATTTATGATTTTATTATCATAGTAAATGATTGATTCCTCTTTTGAAATTTTTACAGGGAAATAATAACATGTTGAAGTGTGAGTATAATTTTTATTTTGATTTGATTTCATCATATGATAAATTTAAAAAATTGTGAGAACCCTGCCCTAGGCTGTGAAAAAGTGTTCTCTGACCACTAAACTTGTAACATTTAGTGACATGGTTATAGAACTCCGATTGTTATGAACATTCTACAGGATCTTTTAGACATATGAAGGTGTCATAGAGAATTTTCGTGGCTCTTGAATTGACCGTTTGATGTGGAAATGAATTTTGAATTCTAGAGTGATAAATTGCCTGATTGCTGAAAACGGTAAGAATGTCTTGAACTAATGATAAAATGGCTTTAGATGCAAGTATATATCATGTTAATACATGCAAATTGCTTGAAAGTAATATTGATGAGATATGGATGAGATTCCAACATAAATATATGCCTATCTGTGATATACATAGGCCTTTGAAATGATAATTATACTATGTGATTATTATGATGACAAAGGAAAAGGAAAGAAAAAAAACATGACTTTTAGTTGTGCAATTTTTAGCATATGGGGAAAACAGAGACAAAGCTTGTATAGGGTATAGCGGGGAGGCAAAAATAAGGACTTCCCAAGAAACTTTATGAGTCGGAAGACGTATCGACTAGGAATAGAACTCTGTGTGATTTGGAAATGGAAAAAAATGAAGTCTGATGATCACGATTAGGAATGAGCTCATGTCCTAGCAGTCTATTGTCCTTTATGGAGTGAGCCCTCTACAGATATCACTTGATATGACATTAAGCCTTCCCTATATTAATGGAAAAGAGAATGTGGCACCAAATTGAGCTTATTGTTTTGAGATAAAATGCCGATCACCTTTATCAAATCTACAATTATTCTTGGATGTGATTCTTGCATGATTTTAATTATGTACCATTGTTAATTATGCTTGCTTAAGCTTGAGGGAGTGCTCTGCTGAGAATTTTATAATATTCTCATCCCTACGCTGCATGTATTTTATGTTGTATTCAGATTATAAGGATGTCATCGGTGATAATCTTCCTTGACTCGCCCTAGTGGCAGTGGCATTATAATCTAGCCTTAGACTCCTTATATGTTATAGCATACTCCCGGATTAGAGTGTACGTGTTCTTTAGCCATTCATTTAGTACTTCTGTTTTCTCTGCTGAGTTCGACCCAAGTTTTCTTTATGCTGAGGTGCCTCTTGAAATGGCACACCCTGATATATTTGTAGCTCTACCTACACCACATATATCCCCTCCCGGAGATGATCCTTCATTCTCTTCCTCCAACTCCGATCCACTGATTGATCCTGATGCCCCAGCTGGGGACAATGCCATTGCACTAATGGCAAATGGTTTTATTTAGGAGACCATGGGACAACTCAGGGACTTTTGGTGTATGTATAGTGGCAGTTTAGGAATAGGATCCCCCAGACCATAGTTTGACCATATTGGATGTTGATGAGATTCATTTTCTATTTGCATAAAATTTTGCTAGATCTCAACTTTGAGTAGGTCAGACTAGCCGGTAGCGGTGTTCTTTTGTGGACTGAGTCCCTGATGTTTAGGAAATGACTAGTTTGTTTTATAGCATTACCTATTGTAAACTTGACAACAATGTCCATATATGTATATATTGGCTTTGCAACATATACGTCTACATTATTTTATTTCAATTATTTTCAACTAGTATGGATTGTGAGTGTAAGTAATACTTTTCTAATTATCTGTATTGATACTCGAGTAAAATATGGTAATTAGGAAGGTGTTACATGCAAAGGTTCTTACAACTTCCTTTGGCACCTATTTATAGAAAATGAAATATATGGGGGCATGAGGGGGGAGGTGTGGCCAGCAGTCTTGGAGGGAGGAAAGAAGAGAAAAAAAATATCTCATTTCATGGTATGGTGTAGGCATGGTTCAAGGTATGGCCAAGTATGGTTCAAGGTATGGTTCTTTGAGTGCACATTTTTAATTGAATTTCAACATGTGATGTATGAAAAATAGGGGAGGATGGCCGGCCATGTTAAGAGAAAATGGGGGAGGATTTCTTTCATTCTAATTTGGATTAAAAGTTTGTTTAGGAGGGATTTGGTTAGGCCATGGATTAGGAGTTGTAATTAGGTGTTTAGGTGAGAAAATGAGTAATTAAGGTGGCTCAAGACAAGATTAAAGAGTGTTCTTGCACAATTAGTGCAAATCCACCTTTATTAGCAAGGAATCTCATCACATGACCGTTCCCATGATTTAAGGAATTGAATAGAGAAAATACTATTTCAAATTGACATGACACTAATTCTTAAATTAAGAAAATGGTTTTGAGTGTCTCTAAGCAATCTTAGGTTCTAATTAACCTCAATTAATTCTTTTGACTGTAGATTAGTAATTAGAATTTACTGATCTTTAATTAGAGCCTAATATTGCTTAGGTTTCGTTAATCGTATCATTAGGCCCAAAATGCACTAGCCAGGGCAAAATGGTAATTTTCAGAAAAACCCCCCCAGGACTACCTAGACTTAACCAGATGTCAAACATCACTTAAAAAATCATTTCAAGCTTTTAGCTGAAGTCTGGACTCAATCGGCACTTAATTCTGTGTCAGTTAGACATAGGGGTGTTTTGGTAATTTTACTTATCGGAACTCAAAAATGAGATTCTTCTGCTCTATTAACACATATAACACATGTAATCACACATAATCCCCCTTCAATACTAAAACAACCCTTTGAGGATAGCCGGGGCCGGCTATCCTCATTTTCCCAGTAAAAATGACCTTAGGGGCATTTTGATCACTTGTATATGAAAAAATCGGGGCGTTACATAACTCCCCTCCTTAAAAGGAATTTATCCCTCAAAATTCATTACCTGAGAACAGCTCAGGGTATTGTGCCTTCATATTTGACTCTAGCTCCCAGGTAAACTCCTCTGTCCTTCCCCGTCCCCACGCTACTTTAACCAAAGGTACAGTCTTATTCCTTAATTGCTTGACTCCCCTGTCTACGATTCTCGTAGGTGGTAAGTTAAAGGTCAAGTCTTCCTTTAATTGTACCTACTCTGGCTCTAATACATGGGTCGGGTTAGACTCATATTTTCTTAACTGGGAAACAAGGAAGACATCATGGAGGTTAGATAGATTAGGGGGTAAGGCTATACGATATGCTACATTTTCGACTGGGTTAAGGATCTAAAACAGACCAAGAAATCTGGAGCTCAATTTCTTAACTCTCATGGCTCGACCTATGCTGTGGTAAGAGTGATCCTAAGGAACACATGTTCTCCCTCTTGAAATTCTAGTAGTTTTCGCCGTTTGTCCGCATAGCTTTTCTGTCGACTTTGACCAATGAGAATTCTATCCCTAATTCTCTTGATTTGTTCCGTCGTTTCCCTCATGATATCGGGTCCTAGTAGGTTTTGTTCTCCGAGCTCATACCAGCACAAAGGTGACTAGCATTTCTTCCCATACAGGGCTTCATACAGTGCCATGCCGATACTTGCATGATAACTGTTGTTATATACAAATTCGATCAATGGCAAGTACTTGTCCCAACTCCCTTTCTGGTCCAAGATGCATGCCCTTAGCATATCTTCCAATGTTTGGATAGTCCTCTCAGATTGCCCATCCGTTTGAGGGTGGTAAACCATGCTTAGGCATAACTTTGATCCAAATACCTTCTGAAAGGCTCCCCAAAACCGTGATGTAAATCGCGGGTCTCGATCCGAGATTATTGTCGATGGTACTCCATGCAATCTCACAATCTCTTGGATATATAAGTGAGCCAGCCTATCCAAGAAGTAAGTTACCTTGATAGGTAAAAAGTGGGCTGGCTTGGTTAGTCAATCCACTATTACCCATATGGCATCATGACCAGCTTAGGTCCTTGGTAGCCCAGTTACAAAGTCCATGGAGATACTATCCTACTTCCACTCAGGGATCGCCAGGGGTTGTAACATCCCAGAGGGCTTTTGGTGCTCAATCTTTACCTTCTGACAGACTAAGCACTTACTCACCCACGCACTCATGTCCCTCTTCATCCCCGGCCACCAAAATATCTTCTTCAAATCTTGATACATCTTGGTGGTGCCAGGGTGAATAGTAAAATGTCTGTTATGGGCTTCCTCCAAAATCTCTCTTCGGAGGTCACCACTTGCTGGGACACAAATTCAACCTCCGAACCTCCATACAACATCAGCATCTTGTGCGAAACCCTTTATCTTTTCACCCTGTACTGCCTCTAGAGTTTCTTGAAACTCTCTATCTTCCCATTGGGCTTGAGTAATCCTTCTCCTAAAGTCACTCGTCACACTAAGATGGCATGCCTTTATGCTCTTAGTAGTCAAGGTCATTCCTAGGTTTAGGTTTCTAAACTTTTCGATCAACTCCACCTCCTTAACCATCATATGGGATAGGTGCAAAGATTTTGTAACATCCTCCCAAGTGCAACGTCATCCTTAAGTCATGACATCAGACTCGAGAGTTGTTACGTCTAAATTAGCCGACCTTTCTTAAATAATTATCGCAAAATCGATGGGTTCATGTAATAACTAGCGTAATTTGATTAAAATATATAACAAAGATACAAGTCAATTACATAAGAAAGCTCTACTGTGAGCTTGAATACATATACAATCTCTATTACATCAGCCTACACATATACCTACAACTATATATCACATAAGAAAAGCATCAACTACTAAACTACTGTAATCTTGAGTTTCTTGTACGTAGCAGCCGCATTGTTCTCTGAGTCAACCTGGAGATGACACGGGAACACACAAAATAGAGGTGAGAATTATACAATTCTCAGTAGGGCAACTCCCCTAATACACAATCATAATGTCATCATTACCGCCCCAGCCACTTCAGTTTATTAAAAAAGTGATCAAGCATTACATAATAACGGTTCATTTTTAAAGTTCCAAATCATATTCCTGAAGTCAGTTGTTTTTAAGAATCAACCACTTTGTACACATTTATCACAAGCTCATAATCATAGCAAATAATGTCAATCGAAATGATTTGATATGATACAAACATGTATAGACCAAATGTAGGAAAATTATCTTTAATTACCCTTGATAAATCGAAGAAGATCTCATCTATCTTTATTTTCCCTTGATAAGTCGAAAAGATCTCATTTTTCTCTCTATTTTCCCTCGACAAGTCGAAAGGATATCATCTCTCTCTATTTGCCCTCGACAAGTCGAAAGGATCTCGTCTCTCTCTAAATGCCCTCGACAAGTCGAAAGGATCTTATGTTACTTTATTTGCCCTTGACAAGTCAAAGAGGATCTTATATTTCTTTATTTGCCCTTAACAAGTCAAAAAGGATCTCATGTTTCTTATTTGCCCTTGACAAGTCATAGAGGATCTCATTTTTACTTATGGTTACAAAACTTAATTCAATATATCATTCACTTTCTTTTCCAATGCATGTATAAAACACATATAGGCATTCATTCACATTGTGATTTCAATCATGCCTCATAAACCAATCTTTACTTCCTCTAGTATGCATTTATACATCACAAGTCACATGGCCAAATATTTAACATCAAGTATTCATGTCATACTAGAACCAAAATACCATTACATTATCAATTTAAGTCTTTAGTTCATTTCCAGCAAGTGAGCAGATTTCACACCATTGTAGCACAAATTTATTTGCATATCAAACAATCAATTCAGAGGCTATAAAAATTATTCAAGACACTTTACTATATCCCCAAGGTGCTGTGAAAATTTCAAAGCAAAAAGAGTTCTCTAAATATATTAACAAAATTAGACAAATTTGGTGGTTAGAAACCACTCAACCTCAGCTCAAGAACCAAAATTCATAATTTTTAACCCTAGCAATTGAACCGAGAAAATTCGAAATAAAAATCCTGGTAAAACCTCAACATGTTTCTAATATCCTGTAAAAATTTCAAGTGATAATCGTATCATTTATTATGGTAACAAAATTAGTAAAATTTACAGCTTTTGTTCCAACACTTCAGGCAGCATATGATTAATTTCAATTCTTGATTTTTCTAAGGCAATTTGACTCAAAATAAAACCCAAGAAAATTTTGGGACTAGCTCAAGAGCTTGGCTCCGAACGGGTAAAACAATGTACCCGAGTAATCAAACATTGCCCAAAAAATAATTTTGGGTATAAAATCTTTATTTCTACCTATTTCTAATCGTATTTCCATGTTTTCCCAATTTCGGGCACCTTCGGGTTCCGAATCAGGGGTTTCGGTTGTCCCTGCAGAGCCCACAAGTTACTATTCACATTTTTTTTGTACAAATCTGTTAGATCGTCCTCATCATTGTTCAAACTATTAAATTTTTGAAATTATGACTAATAAAGCTCAAATTAATTTTTAGACAATTTTTTAGGGTGTTACAGATTTCCTACTTAAGGCAGCCACTATATTGGCCTTGCCAGGGTAGTAGTTTAACCTGAAATCATACTCCTTCGGGACTTCATCCACCTTCTCTGCCTCATGTTTAGCTCTTTTTGATCAAAGAGGTATTTCAAACTCTTATGATCGGTACTCCGTACAAATGGTGTCTCTATACTTTTAGAGAAAACACTACGGCGGCTAACTCTAGGTCATGGGTAGGGTAGTTTGCCTCATGGGGCTTAAGTTGCCTAGATGCATAGGCCACCACTTGCCTATTTTGCATCAATACACAACCCAATCCTTTACCAAAAGCATCAGAATACACCTCAAAAGGTGCATTGGGGTCAAGTAACACTAAGACTGGGGTTGAGGTTAACTTCTGCTTCAACTCTTGAAAGCTCTTTTCACACTCCCGAGTCCAAGTAAAAGAAGCATTTTTCTGGGTAAGCTTGGTCAAGGGAAATGAAATCTAGGACAATCCTTTAATAAACCTACAGTAATACCCTACCAAACCCAAAAAGCTCCTAACCTCCATTACTGTGGTAGGCCTTTCCCAATTCATCACAGCATTTATCTTATTAGGGTCAACAGCAATGCCTCCTTTTGAAACTACATGCCCTAAAAGCTTTTTACTTCCTCCAACCAAAGTTCACACCTAGATAGCTTGGCATATAGTTTCTTTTCTCTTAGGATCTCCAGTACTATCTTCAAATGACGCTCATGCTCTTCGTGCATCTTTGAGTAGATGAGTATATCATCTATAAATACAACCATGAACTGATCTAGATAGGGTCTAAAGATCCTATCCATGTAGTCCATGAATACAATTGGAGCATTTGTCATCCCAAAGAACATTACAGTGAACTCAAAGTGGCCATATCGAGTACGAAAAGCCATTTTTGGTATATCCTCATCCCTCACTCTAATCTGGTAGTATCCTGACCTTAGATCTATCTTTGAAAATACTACTGTCCCCTTCAATTGATCTATCAAGTCATTGATCCTAGGAAAAGGGTATTTGTTCTTCATAGTTACTCGATTCAACTGCTTATAATCGACACATAGCCTCATGCTCCCATCTTTCTTTTTTACAAACAATACTGGGGCTCCCCACGGTGAGGCACTAGGTCTTACAAACTTCTTTTCTAGTAGATCCTCCAATTGAGTTTTTAACTCGGTGAGTTCTAAAGGGGACATCCTATAAGGTGCTATGGATATGGGTCCCATTCCCGAAAGCAATTCTATTGAAAATTCTATTTCTCTTACGGGGGAAAACTCAGGTATCTCATCAAGAAATACTTCGGGATAGTTCCTCACAACGGGTATTTCATCAAAACATCACTAGCGGCCAGGAGAACATAACCCTTAGTTTCTCCCCTATCACAGTTTATCTCTAGCATTTATGTAATAGCTTATAAGTTTCCTAGGTTCACTGGGAATAGGAAGAAAGGTGATTGATTTTTCATAACAGTTTAACATTACACGGTTAGTGTAAAGCCAATCCATGCCAAGGATCACATCTAGACTTTTCATAGGTAAACAAACTAAATCTAAGACAAAGGACCTATTTCAACAACAAAACTACAGTTTAGACAACACCTACAAGTTCTAACAGGCCTTCCAGTGGGGGTAGAAACAATAAGATCAAAGAAAAGTTCTGACACATATAATTTAAGGGATTCAACACAAGAGTGGAATATAAAAGAATGGGTAGCGCCAAAGTCAAAAAGTACAATTAAGGTTTTACCATTCATTTTGCACTTACCTTCCATGAGGTTTCGTGACTGCGTTGATTCTTCGGCACTGAGAGCGAAAACCCTTCCTTGTTTCACGGCTTGGGTTCGGGGCCGTTGGGTTTTTCTCTATGCATTCCCACGAGAAGTTGACGAGCTTCCCACATCGGTAGCAAATGCCTAGGCCAGCTCGGTAGGGTAAGTCTCTATGAGGTTTCCCACACTTGGCACACACTACGACGGGTGTAGGTCTTGGGGGTGCAGCTAGGGCCCTCTAAGGTGCCTTCCCTCGGTTGTCATTCAGCCTCCCTCGGTTGTTATTCAGCCTCCTTTGGTTGAAGTCTCTCCGAGGGCCTTGCGGTCTGAATGGAGGTCTGGACTATGGTCTTTGTGGCAGTCGAAAAGGCAGCCTATTCTGCGGCTTGAACTTCGGGGCTTGTGGTGCTAACTTCTTTGCGAAGCCATCAGCCCTTGACGTGCTCAGCTTTCTTTGGTCGTCCTCAATGATACAGCATTTGTTGATCAGGGTAGGGAAGTCCCTGATCTCTAAATGTGCCACTGCAACATTGATTTCAGCCCTCAGGCTCGACTCGTACTTAAAACACTTCCGTACTCGTCGAGGTTCCCTTGGTACATTCTTGAGAACTTGATGAGTTCCTCGAACTTGGTGGTGTATTGGGCGATGCTCATCCTTCCTTGAGTTAATTGCATGAATTTGATGTCCCTTGCATTCCTTACGAATTCGGGCAAGCACTTCTCGTAGAAGTGAGCTTTAAACAGTTCCCAGTCGATAGCAGTACCGGCTACCTCCAACAGTCTTTGGGTGCCGGTTCACCAGAATCCAGAACCTCCTTCCAGCATGTAGATGGCGAAATTTACCTTCTGCTCCTCTATGCATGGAATCACAGTGAAGATCTTCTCCATGCTCTTTATCTATTTATCGGCGTGGTTCGGGTTCAAGGTTCCTTTGAAGGATGGTGGGTTGGCCTTGCGAAATTCCCCAAAGTGAGTGTGCTCGGGGATCTCAACAATATTGGGACCTCATCCCACATTAGCCTGGAGGTCTTGGTCTATCCTCTCAAACATAGCTCTCATGGTCCTCGCTACGTCTCGGAGGGTTTCAGCAGTCTCATTATCTTAGTTACAATTGGTCGACTTCCTATTCTGTTATCGACGTGCCATTGGTTCCTATACACACAAAACAGCAAACACCAAGGTGATCAGACCCAACACTTATTGTAAAGTGAGCTAGTTACCATGGCACGTGCAACATACAGTAGTCATGCATTTCTAATCCTCATGCTTATCCTATAGAGCAATCTACACATGACATATCTATCGTAGCATTCTTAAGAAGCATAGCCAGTCTAATCCTCAGGCTCCGTGAAAATCGAACTGCTCTGATACCAAAATGTAATACCCTAATATTTAACTCAACACGCCTACGCATTTAAGTTAATTTACTCTTTTGTTCCAGTTTTTAACTCAAAACTTCTTGAAAATAGTTTAGTGAAAATATAGGTATTTTTTTTTTGGAAATGACAACTAAAACATGAGCTGCGCAGGTGCATAAAGTAAACCATATTGTCGACTTGCAAAGGAGAAACATAACATAACAGATGAAACGTAATGAAGCAACATCATAGTTTGATATATATATAACTATTTATACCATGCACCAAGTCAAGTAGTAGTAATAGCGTTAATATAGTCATCTGTGCATAACATGAAGAAACATAAAGAGAATACATATGAGTCCCCTACCTACAAAAGTGCATCTAAAATAGATAACCTCTAAAAGCAAAAGAAGGCTATCCTAAGCATGTACGTGTGTATGCACTATGAGTTAGCTGCCAGCACCTACTCACGCCCATCAAAAGGAAGAACATAACCAACCTACTGAGCTAGCTTGGCTAGGATGGCCAAACGATGAGAGGGTCGGACATGTACTCCACAACGAGGTACCATCCTAACCCTGCCTCCTCGAAGTGGCTACATCACAGTAGCCTCACTGCCTAACTCCATGGGTATGGTGGGGGAAGAACTCATGGATGGGATGTCTGTCTTGAAGTGTCGGTCTCAGAAAAAGCCGGGGATGAATGGGGAACGTACTCCGAGTAGTCTCGGACGGTGGAGGCAGCAACGGGGGTATGGCAGATACGCTCTCCTTAGGGGCACGTATGCTCGAAGAGTAAATCATCAGCGAAGGGCAAGGTCGGTGAGAATTGGAAGCTAGTAACCTGCTAAGCAAAAGGGTGATCCAAGGATACAAACAGATGGACTAAACAGTGGCCAACGAAGTGATAGGACTAGTGCGTGGTGTCAAAATGCAACTCCCAAGTCAGTATATCAACATAAATCACGAAGGCTGCCATCGTCCTCTGAAAACGTGATGGAAAGAAAGATAGAGGGAGTGAGAAACTTAATAAAGAATCTCAGTAAGATATTCCCCTATCTTGGTGTCATCATCTACATCCTCAGGAACCTCAGGTTTCTTTATAAAAAGGTGAACATGCATAAGGTTAAATTTTAAAGTTCTAAAGTACCATTTACCAAGGCCCATTCATTTTAGTATGCATCTTGGATGTCATGAATATAACATACCTTATCATGAAATGCATGGTAATGCAAGGTACGATATACTAATTCCAATCATAAGAAATGCTCATGGATCATAACAATCATTCATGACTTTCTTCCATTTATCTTTTAGGTGACTTAGATTAATTTTTTCTCTCATTTAGAGCCACCCTATTTCTCTCGCCTTTTGAGAGTTCTAGGTTATGAGCACATATCTCACTAGTCATCACTAGCATAATCTTATCCTATGATAAGTTAACACCCGACTCTTAGAGTACGAGATAAGGGGCAATAGGATCACCTTTCATAACCTTTAATTCGGGGAGTCCAAAGGATCATTTTCTTATTGGATCACCTCTCATAACCTTTAATTCAGGGAGTCTAGAGGATCATTTGTACATATTTTTATGTCACCTTTATATTAGCATGTTTATGTTAAGATGCACAGTCATAACCATATCATATACTTTTCTCATGCTCTTCACAGTACTTGAACATGTGCAACTTTAAAATGTTTCAAGTGAAATCACAGCATGCCATATCAATTCTCACAATCAAATAACTAAACATATAAGACATCAATTTCACATAATTCTTCAAGCATATGGAAAATCACAACATTATACAGGTTAAGTACTTTCATTGCCTCTTAATCGATTTAACCTCTAAATTGAGTAAACCTAACTTTCATATTTATTATCTTATGCATCTATGGGATCACATACAAGAATTCTCATTTATTATTAACCTAAGAGCATCACTAAACAAATCTGGACAGATTTGAAATAAAAAAGAAATGAATCATTTCGGTGTTCTTATAAAATACGTTTTTGACCCTTTCTCATTACCGGCTTTTCCTACGATGCTAGAATTAATTTATAAGCCAACTATGGGTGATTCCTATATTTTTACTAAGTGTTAAATATCATGTTTACTTAAATATCACATGCTGGTCAGAAAGCATATTTTCATTTTAAAGAGTCCTAGAATTCACTTTTTTTGGTTCTTTCTAGTTACTAGATTTTCCTTAACTATCAAAGATGATTATCATACCCATTAATAATAGTTTTTGCATGTTAAGAGCACTCCAAACAACATTCATAAATTCTGGAAAGGTTTGAATCGAAACCAACATTTAATTTCCTAAGAGCATACAAAATTGTGAATTAGGCATTTCTAGTAACTAGTCTTACTTAGGATTAATTCTAGATCAAGGAATGCTCTTATAATAAATTCTTTTTTTTTTACAGTAACACAAACAATAACCTTAAATTAGTAGTATCATTAGAGAGCTTATCAAAAGGATATTTATATTTATAAAAATATATATATTCCATGAGTCCAAGTTCTCATAGGAGTTGAAAGGGTGAGTCTTGAGCACTAGATTAATTAAGTGATAGCATAAATTTAAACGCGCAATGCAAGCTTCATTTTTAATCTTGGCATTATAGGGTGATGTCGAGAGGAACATAAATATGATATGCAAAGCTTGAATATAAATATGAAAATACAAGCTCTAGTTTTAATCTTTAAGTTTAGGTGATGGCTTGAAAAGTAAACATGCTAGGCAAGAAATATAAATACGAATGCAAGTCCAATTCTTTATTTTAGTGCTCTAGGTCCCTTAGAGTATATACTCTAAATCAACAATCAACTTTAAAGTTGAAATAGGTAGGCTTCGAGTTTAATTATTTAGGTGATAACATAAATGTAAGTATGCTAATGTAAACTTCATTTTAGTTTTTAACATTTTAAGGTGATGGCAAGGAAATATAAATATGAATATAAAGCTTGAATATAAATATGAAAATGCAAGCTCTATTTTTAATCTTTAAGTTTAGGTGATGGCTTGAAGAATAAATATGCTAAGCAAGAAATATAAATATGAATGCAAGTCCAATTCTTTATTTTAGTGCTCTAGGCCCCTTAGAGTATTCACTCTAAATCAACAATCAACTTAAGGTTAAAATAGGTAGGCTTTGAGTTTAATTATCTAAGTGATGACTTAAATGTAAATATGCTAATGCAAGGCTTAAATATAAATATGCAAGGCAAGGACTTGAAATAGAAATATGAATGCAATTCATTTATCATATCTTTGAGTCCTAGGCTCAAGACTACCATTTAACATAATATCTTTGTTTTCCAAAAACTCTTAGGAGTGAAACCTTCAAGCTTTAGAGGTCAAATAAATGATAGTTTTACAACCAACACCCAAGATTCTCATCATTAAGCCAAGGTTTCTCCAATATGTAGGCCATCAAGGCTGAAAATAAAGAGAAAGGAAAAGGAAAATATGGAACCAAAAATGAGGAGGAGGAAGGAAGAATCAACAATATAACATCTCAATCCAAGAGTAATGTAAAAGAGTAGAATAGAAATCTTTACAACAACTCTCTACCAAAGGTATTTTTCTTTGAAAAGAGAAAACCTTGGCCTTGGAAATGAGATAAGAAGAATAAGTCTTCCTTGGTGCTTTAATAGTGGTTTTGGCCAAGAAAGGAAAAGAGGAAGGAATATGTGTCTTTGGTTTTGAACTTAGAAGTGGAGAGGTTAGGTGTTTAAAGGAAAATCTATGGTGTTTGTGTAGTGGTTTGGGGTTGAGAAGTGGTGAAGGGTGGTGGCTCTTGGAAGAATGAAGAAGATGAAGAAGAAGAATTCTTTGAGATCAAAGGAAGAAAACTTGAAGTTGTAAAGATGTGCAAAGGTTCTTGCAACTTCCTTTGGCACCTATTTATTGAAAATGAAACATATGGGGGCATAAAGGGGGGGAGGTGTGGCCAGAGGTCTTGGATGGTGGAAAAAAGAGAAAAAATATCTCATTTCATGGTATGGTGTAGGCATGGTTCAAGGTATGGCCAAGTATGGTTCAAGGTATGGTTCTTTGAGTGCACATTTTTAATTGAATTTCAACATGTGATGAATGAAAAATGGGGAAGGATGGCCAGCCATATTAAGAGAAAATGGGGGAGGATTTCTTTCATTCTAATGTGGATTAAAAGTTTGTTTAGGAGTGGATTTGGTTAGGCCATGGATTAGGATTTATAATTAAGTGTTTAGGTGAGAAAATGAGCAATTAAGGTTGCTCAAGACAAGATTAAAGAGTGTTCTTACACAATTAGTGCAAATCCACCTTTATTAGCAAGGAATCTCATCACATGACCATTCTCATGATTTAAGGAATTGAATAGATAAAATACTATTTCAAATTGACATGACACTAATTCTTGAATTAAGAAAAAGGTTTTGAGTTTCTCTAAGCAATCTTAGGTTCTAATTAACCTCAATTAATTATTTCGACTCTAGATTAGTAATTAGAATTTACTAATCTTTAATTAGAGCCTAATATTGCTTAGGTTTCGTTAATCGTATCATTAGGCCCAAAATGCACTAGCCGGGGGCAAAATGGTAATTTTTTTGTAAAAATCCCTCGAGACTACCTAGGCTCAACCAGATGTCAAACATCACTTAAAAACATCATTTCAAGCTTTTGGGTGAAGTTCAAGCTCAATCGGCACTTGATTCTGTGTCAGTTAGACATAGGGGTGTTTTGGTAATTTTATGCATCAGAACTCAAAAATGAGATTCTTCTAGTCTATTAACACATATAACACATGTAATCACGCATAATCCCCCTTCAATACTAAAATAGCCCTTTGAGGATGGCTGGGGCCGGCCATCCTTATTTTCCCAGTAAAAATGGCCTAGGCATTTTGGTCACTTGTACATGGAAAAATCGGGGCATTACAGATGTCACGCGTGTAGAGACGGAATACCCTACTAAGATTCTTGTATAAGTTTCTCACTCCCTCTCTTTCTTTCCATCTTCGTCTTCAGACAAGGTTGATGGCGATATTGGTGGATTTTCTTGAGATGCCGACGTAGGAGTTGCACTACGGTCAGGATTAGAGTGGCATAGTGGAAGCAAAGATTTAGTCTTTCATTTTCACAACACTTAGAAGTTGTTTCGTCTTCGTATAAGTTCATAGCTTAGTCGCGAGGGATTTAGCTACATCATAGTTATGATTAGCTTTTGAATTGTTGTATGCTCAACCTCCATAGGTGGACTTGGTATTATGGTTGTAGTATGTTGTGGAATATTCCTATATTATCACAATTATTATTATTTTGACTTGATATCTGAAGTTAATGTTATGATATGACGATGTTCTCAGTTTATGATAGACTCTATTGTGATTTATATGTATACTATGTGATGAATAGTTATATGATATAACTCATGCGTAAACAGCTCATAGTATGGTTTTATAAAAAGCAAAAAAAAAAAAAAATTGGTCATATTTCCATAGACTTATTTTCAAAAACTTTAAAACTAAGTAAAGTTCTGAGACAAAAGAGTAACAACTAGCGATTAACTATTATGCATCCTAGACGTATTGTGTGGAAAGTTAGGGTATAACAGCTACACAACAAGTTTTATACTTGATAGTATTTGATTTAAATGTTTCAGAAAAGTAAAATGAAGCAAGCACGATTCAACCCCTCTTCTTGTGTACTTTTCCACATACAGAAACTATCCCATGGGTGTTGGGAATAGAGGGTACCATATGCAGTGGGAAAGCATCATTTGCAGATGCAGGATCAAACTCAGGGCGCAATACATTAAAAGCAAAAGGGTGATCAAATAGAATAAGTATATGAATCATACTCTGAGCTACTACACAAAACAATTGTTGATCTAGATCATAGCACCAATACCAGCTAGGAATCTCCACAAAAATGACCAACCTTGCCAACTATGTTAAAAAAAAAAAAAGACAATAGTAGGAATGAGAATCACATTCTCACTAGGAAATCGTAGACTACTACTTAGTGACATGATGATGGAGGAGGGGAAGCTCAACCGGTAGGGATAGGGTTGTAGAATATCACAAGTGCATTTAGTGGGGCAGACCCATGTCAAATGGAAAAGAGATTGGAATGGTGCATTTCTGCAAGTGTTAATGGGCCAAGCCCAAATTAGAGAAGAGAAGGATTGGGGTGCTACTAATAGAGACCATTCGATAGGCTTAAAGAACCAGGCCCAAATCATTACAACACCAGCATTAAGTCTGGAATTAGGCTCTTATAGAAAATTAATGGGCCAAGCTCAAGCAGATTCAGCGGCTGAAGTCACACAAGGCAAAGGGACATGTTGGGATTGGAACGATGGACTGAATTCAACATTACAGAGGCAATTAATTTTGGTTCCTGAAAAGAGTTGGGTTTTTAGTGTTGTTGCTTCCCAAGTGTATGAGGGAAAGTTTCAGCCTTTTATTTTTTAAGCAATGGGACCATGACAGAATACACACAATCTCAGAAATTCCTATTACCCCTCGTCGAGTCCTTGCACTCATGATGCTTTAAATTATTTCTTCTTAAAGAAAATTTTCCTTTAGTTCCTTTTTATTGAGATACTGACCATTTCCTTTCTCGTGTTTTTAAGTACAATGTTAACATCATCCCATTTTACCGTGAAAGGTAACTTTTTCCTGTCAATGAAGTACATCTTGAAACGTTGGGATCTATAATTAAATATGGGTCGACATGGATTAAGAAATTGATGAGGTTGGCTTTTAAAAAGAGGAGTGTCGTGTTTGACATTCAAAAGTGGGGTGGCGATCGGATATGATGAATGGAAGAATTGATTATATGCCATATCTTATTCAATGATAAAAAAAATGAGTGTACTCACTTTTTAAATATGAAAATAATATTTTTATTTTAAAAATGTTGTACATCTTGGACTAGGGATCTAAATTTACATTTAATGTAGAAATTAATTCTGACTTAGTATTTGTAGAAAAGTTTATACTATATATTATCACAATAACATATTTCTATTTGTAATATTTACGATCAGTAGTTAAATCAAATATTTTTATCTACTTATCAATACATTATTAGATATTTATGTAAAATTTTTTAGTTAAAAAAATGACTGGGGTTATTTTAAAAGGTTTAAAAAAATTTTAAGTCAAGTCAAGCTCTTTAATCTATTAAAAGTTTAAAAAAATTACTTTTCTTAGTTAAAAAAATCTACAAACCAATCATTCTCCTCCAAAATTCAAACTCACAGACATATAAAATTTATTTAATCAACAAAACTCATTAAATTTTACAGTAACCAACGATTTGAAGTCATCCTTTCTTGTTCGCGTTTTATACTTTCTTAGTCTTTGAATAATTACCCATTTAAGAAAATTATCTAAAAATAATTATCTATTTAAAAATTTAAGCAGTATTAATAATTTCTTTCCAATAATTATCCTATTTTTTTATCATTAAATTCATCACTCCTAACCAATTGAGATTAAAGTACATGAGTAACCAACAACAACTTGACCAATTCACCTATGAAAACAGCAACCACACCCTATCTGCCCATAACTAATGATTTATTTTCAATAATACCCTTAATAAACACTATCCACTCATTTAATGGAGGATGAGAGAAAAAATTGGAGTATTCAAAAGAAATAAGGATAATTTAATAAATTTTTCTCAACTTTTTTCTAATATTGATATTCTTTCAATCATTTCCTTAGTTTCAATAAATATTTAAAATTGAATAATTATTTAAGGACGCATTGAGTCCATAAAATAAAGACAACCCTTAATTTTCATATGATATTCGGGGCGATGAATACGTTTGATTACGAAGGTTGCCAATAATTGCACCCCACAATGGATTTGAAAAATCAAACTATGGATTTCAGCGTGGCCTAGTGTTATGAATATTTCTTCATCTTACAAGCAAAGGCAGTGGACTCTCAATAATGTCACTAGGGTTGTTTTATCATGGACCTAGTAAGGCAGGGTCTTTCAATGAACCTTGTATCACTAAAGAATAGGTAATAAAGATCAACGGTCATCATTTATTACTTAGAAACTAAAGAATAGACGATAAAGATTGAATTTACTGTGCAAAAAAAAAAAAACAACATAGGACTCAAAAGTTTTTAAAAAAATCCAATTATATATTCTCATATTATTTGACTCAATCACTCACTATCTTACAAATCTTATAAATAAAAATAATTGTGTAAAATTATTTTTTACTTATAGTACATCAAAATTAAGCCCTTAAAATAATCAAAACAACATGAAAAGTCATCATTAAAGTTATCTTCTTTGCAAGGGAACAAAAAAAAACCTTAGTGCAGCGAGAGTCATGGCTTCTCCCTCAAAGAGCTACTTCTCCTGGTTAAAAAAACTGATACTCGAAACAAAACTTAAGAGTCATTTAACTACGTAAGAGGGATATACACAAATGTCACTGGACAGAAATAGAAAGAAAAAAAAGTGATCTATATATTTTTTTATCGAGTCTAAAGTTACTCAAAGTTAGGCTTTTTATTTTGTGCTTATAAAATTATAACAGCAGTAACAAGCTATCAATATAAAATCTCATATATATTTCCCAAATTTTTTCATCACCAGACCAATCCTACAACTAATATTTGTATTCAAAACTTAGATTCATTAAAGAGATAGATATAAAGGCAATTTGATAGAAACACAGAAAAAATGACTGAGCTATCATTTTCGTATATCGCTCCTTAATGAATTTAAAATGAGTCCAAATTTTAAATGCAACTATGATTTCACTGTCGAGAACCGAGATCATAAAGTGCCCCAAGTGGTTATACCTAGTGTGTGGTCACATCCCCTATGACAGCGAAGTCACTATTCCCCAGCGGTGGCGCATGAAAATAGTCAGGGTCCATGAGAAAGGCCGAAAGATTTGAGAATAATAAACATAAGGTATAATATGGTTTAGGTCTGAAAAATAAGTTAATTTTGATTATGATCTCAGTAACTTCTTTTTTGTCATTTAGTTTATTCGATTCCAATTTCTAATAAAGGATCAAGTCATTCAACTTTCGTGATAGAATTAAAATTAAGTAGTTTTAAAAATACTGGGATCTTCAAGAAACAAAACCAAAATTCATTTATTCTTTAAGGATAAAAACCTATCCCAAAGAAAAAAAAGAAATTTATAAATATCAATTACTTTAAACAACCAGTAAACGCATAACGTCTTACCATGAACCTTTGCCTGCAAGGTTCACCATAAGAGGACAGACCCATGTCGCTAATGCTGTTTTTCTCTTTTGGATCAGAAGTTGAAAAAGTCATTGACGAAAATGAGACGGAGAGGTACCAAGCTATAGCGGCAAGACATGTGTAAAGCTCTTCCCGTTCCATTTTCTTTGTGCTTGTTGGATGATGACAAAAAGCTTTGCTGGCGTTGTTATAGAGGATCAAAGAAAGTTTAAGATGTAAATGTGTCATATGCAACAAAAAGGGAAGGCCTTTAATTTGGGCGGAGAAAGAGAGGGAGAGAGTGCGACCAGAAATAAAGGAGAAGAAAAGTATAGTGACGGGAATAATTAGCTAGTTCTAACTTTTAATTTAACTTGTGCTCGATGGGAATAATGGTGCCTTTCTCTTGCTCAAGTAAAGTGCACATCTTCCTTGAGTTTAAAGGCAAGGAATTTATAAATATGGTGAAGAGTAAACAATGTTCATTTGAATAGGAACGGTAAGCCAGTGTGCGTGATCGAGGATCTAATGGAGACCAACTTGGGCTTAGTAGCAGGTTCTCACAACAGCAACGAATTCATCATAATACGTCAAGATGGCGACTATGTTGTAAGTATCAAGTATCGATATCTCTTCAGTCAAATAATATGCATGCAGATACATGACTTTAAATTGTGATTGCATTGCAATGCCAAAAATTGCTAAAAAGATGCTGCCAATGCCACAATCATGGCCGCAACATATATAACAACAATATTGCGGTGGCAATTATGGTTTGCATACTACAATTTAAAACCATGTGGAGATATAAATATTTATTGGAACAAAAGGGTGATAACAACATTAACAAAGCAAGTTAATTTGGCATGTGGTGGAGCAGCGACAATTGGAACCCTTTTCTGGTCAAATTTGCCAACTGTGTGGAGATGACATAGGGGTTAATGCAGACGGTGACCTCTTCATGGCTTGCAACGAGTGTGCCTTTCCTGTTTGTAGAAACTGTTACGAGTATGAACGCAAGGAAGGAAACCAGGTCTGCCCACAATGCAAGACCAGATATAAGCGTCTTAAAGGTATGGGGAAAAGAAATTACCTGAATAAATAAGTATATATATGTGCATAGAATTATTCAATTTAATTTTTATGGACGGAGAACAAATAAATTATTTTATTTTATCAATCAATAGAAATTTTAAAAAATATCAAATTATAGTAGATAATTACCTATTATGATTTACACTATCAAAATTTCACTTAAAAAATAAGTATTTTCAACAATTAAAATATATTGAAAGAGCCAACAAAGGCATTGTCAAGAAAATTTTAATATAAAATGACCGTAAAATTGTGAAAAAGCTTATAAATATTTTTAATTATCACTTTATTCCAAAATTATCTTTTTAACAATATTTTTATTGGCATCTTAATTATTGAAAATATTCCTTTTTCTTGTAGTGTTTCTGTTGATTGATTTTTCCGACATAGAAATTAAAACTCATGTATGTAAACATTCTTCTCTATTGGCCCGATGTGGCATGAATATTGCAGGATGTGCAAGAGTTGAGGGGGACGAAGAGGAGGATGGCATGGACGACTTGGAGAACGAATTTGATTTTGACGGACCAATTAAACAAGATATGCAAATGACAACGTCCCCTGAGGTAACGCTTCACACAAGCAGTATGGTGATACTTGCTCTAGCATTCTTGTTACCGTATATGATATATCCCACGTCCCACGTAATCTCTCAAATAACTTAAGGAGCCAATTGGTTTGGTGGGCGGTAATATATCTACATTACTAATAATATGACTTAAAATTACCTGAGTTCATAATATTGTTTTGCTTGATTACCAAGGTCAACATTGTCATCTTAGTGGTAATGTGGATTACCGGAGCATCCCCATGGGGTGTCGATGTGGATTGCCTCCTAGTTGTAATCCTCCATGTGTTATTGTTATTATTATTAAAAATTTAAAAACTAATTATTATTAATAAATAAATAATTATTATTATTAAATAATTAAACATTATTATTGTAGATAAATAATAATAATAATAATTTTTTATTAATAATAATATTGTCCTTATTAAATAATAACTAATAATTAATTTTAAATGTTAATTAAATTATTAAAATTAATAGTCATCATTGTTTTTATAATAATTAATAATATTAATAAATATTATTAGTACTATTATTATTAATTTATTAGTAAAAACAGGTATTACCTAGTAATCTTTATAATCATAGTTTAAAACTTAGTTCAATGATCGACTTGATCTCAGTATCAGGTTAGTGGGTCACAAGTTGAACTAGTTGAACCCATTGAACTGGATATATTTAAATAAATATAAAAAATATATTTCAACTCAAATAAATATAACAAAATAAAATAAATAATTAACAATTTAAAAATTTATATACATATATATATATGTGTGTGTGTGTGATTAATAATTAATAAATTTAAATTATAAAATAACATGCATTTGAAATTTTAAATTAAAATTTTATTTCCTTTTGTGATAAATTGAGTGCTGAAGCCAAAAACTAGAAAAACATAGATATACAAGCCCATTGTGTTTTATTAGGTTATTTTAAATTCAAATTAAAGAATAACAAAAAAAGGAAACAAAAATTTAAATGGATGCTTGTGGCCTGTTTTTCATATTTTCTTCTTGCCTGAGATGTATCCATTGGGCTTGGGTTTTTCAATAACAACCTTTCGACCCAAAACATATAGCTAAAAACAAGCACTCCTCCAAACCCTAATGGAAACAACTTTTCTCCTTCACAAATGCATATCCCTAGCACCACACACAACACACATAACATTGTTCCCCTCATCGATCTCTTAGAGCCCTTTCTTCTTCTATTCTTACTCAAGTCCTTTTTTCTTCCATTTTTTGTCAACTCCATATCTCATTTTCTCAATTCGTCTCCCTTTCTCACCTTCCTCATTGCGACCATTATAGTGGATCTGAAGATAGCAGTAGCGTCAGAAGACAACCACGGTGGATTTGGAATGGCAGCAACTAGTGGCTCACCATAGCCATGCTTTTTTTTTTTGAGACTGTTGAACCGTATGAATTGGTAGCTCACTAGGTCACTCATTTTTTTTTTAAAATTGTAGAGTACTATAAGCACAGTTCATGTCAGTTCTCTTGCAAGTTTGATCTGATGTGCTACTTAGACCAGCTACCTAGCCAGTTCACCTGTTAGACCGGCTAGTTCGGTCTGAGTTTTAAAATTATACTTGTAATAGACCAAACAAAGGTGATGTGCATTGCCAATTAGATTATTGGACTAGTCAGTACTATCCCGACCCAATCATCTAGCCCTCAGGTGTTGCACGAAAGTCTTTTCAACCTTTCGGGCCTCGTGACTTGAGGGCTTATATGGACAGATTGGTACTGGTTCGACTCAAACTAATCACCTCCAAGGGCCCAACAATAGAAAGGCCGATGGTCGTCCGACCTAAACACTAGCCTCTCTTTCCCCCCAAACAACCTAATAAGTATTGAACCAACCACAACAGTCCCTCAGGTTCACCTCCAAGAGACCAAATCACTAGGATTTTGCCTGGAATCCTCATTTCACCGTGATTTTCGCCTGTCACCCCACCCCCAATAATTCTCGTTCATTGGGGAGATCTGCATTGCAATGGGCTCGAACTAGAGCATATATATATATATAGGCACTCAAGGGGGAAGGCAGATTTATTCCAAGACTATACACTAGCCTACCCTCTATCTGAGCTAGATAGCAACAATTACCTACATATACCAAATGCTACGTTGTAACATTATCAGTAATATAAAAAGTGGTAATCTTTCTAAGAGGTAATCTAGATTATTAACAATCTTGTAGGTGATGCACCAAACGCCTAAGAGTGAATTATGCTAAACTCCTATCATATTTGCTTACATTCTCCCTCCCTTCTAACAGCCCAATAAGTACCGACCCACCCACAATAGTCCCCGAGTTCACCCACAAGAGACTGGAACATGAGGATTCCATCTGGAATACTCATTTCCCTATGATCTTTGCCTATCAACCTATCTTCGATTCTTGCTCACTGGGGAGATCCGTGCCGATGGGCTCAAACTAGAGCATATGTATACGAGGCACTCAAGGGGAAAAGGAAAATTCATTCCAAGCATATACAACAGCCTACCTTGTACCCGAGCCAAACAATAACAATTGCCTACATATGCCAAATGCTACATTAAAAAATGGGAATCTTTCTAAGGGGTGATCTAGATTACCAGTAATCTTGTAAGTAATGCACCAAATGCTTCTGAGAGTGAATTATGCTAAACTTCTATCACTTTTGCTTACGTTACACTCCTTTTCATATAGAATATTCTATGTACACACTATTTTAATATCTTTTATTTGTTGACACACGCATGTTATTATGTAGAATCCAGTAGTAAAAAATTTTGTACAGGAAGTAAAAGAAAAAGATTAACACCAATGACACAGTTTCAAATGATAAAGACAACTCTACTAGTAACTCAATAACTCTATAATTCAGTTCTAGCTAGGTTGCTTTATTTTAAATGTTCAAATATATTATCACCGTTATCTCATCATCATCACCATCTCTGGATCGTGACTTCTTGTTTTCTTGGGAGTTGGGATGGTTTGGGTTTCTTGGACGTGAGTGCTATACGTTGAATACACATGGCTAAAATAGTTACAAATGACATTTGAAATAATTACAACTCTGTATGTTTTCAAGAAGAGCAATGCTATACACCAAAAAGAAAAAAAGAAGAGCAATGCTACAGCTAGAAAAGGTTGTCATACTTTAGGTTGTCATTACCGGCTAAGGAAATATGATTCATTTACTTATGCATCAATAAGCTAGTATCTCATATTATAATTTGACAAATAAATTTCGACAATAGTTTTTATTCTAGCATTTTTCTTTCATGATTCAATGGAAGAGACAACTGACCAATTTCAACGATTATCATTGAGCTTAAACAAACACAGAATAAATTAACGTTGGCGTCTGTATCAAAGCAAACTAATTTTGGCATAGCTTGTATTTTTCAATTTATAGTGGCAGTCAATATTTTTGAAAACTCGTGATATTGGTTTCCGTCCATAGATTTATTATTTCTTATAACATAAGATGACAATATTTATCACCTGACATTAGCTTTGTCTTTGGCATTTTTTTAATTAAAAACCCCACCAATAAAAAATAAATAAATAAGCCCTTGGTTAAGCTATTCCAAATATTGCTTCGTGGCAAGAAGATTAAAAAAAAAAAAATTATGCATACAATAAGATTGTATAATAAATATACACCACATACTTTATGACCTTCGATATGATGAGTGAGGAAAATAAGTGAGAATTACTATTCACATCTAATAATAATAAGATATGTATAATATATATTTATTATACAATTTTATTGTACATATAATATTATTCTTAAAAATAAAAAGGGACAACATTGTCAAAAACCGTGCAAGCATAACCAACGAGAGAACCAAATAAAGTTCAAACTTTGAAGAAAATAATTATTGGGAGGATCTCTTAATTAGCTCTAATACTGTGCCAGGTTGAAAACATTTTAAAGGGGAGAGAGAGAGCTAGTAGTTAATGAAAATGGTAACCGCGCGCAAAGCAACTATTGAAACCCCATATAACTTTTTTGTCCCATCAAATTATGGGATTTGGATCCTTTAAACTCACTTTAGAAGATAAAATGAGTAATTTTACCTTTAAATTAATAGAGTAAAAAGGGTCATACTTTTAATTTTATTGATCTCAAAATAAAACCTTCTTACTTTAATTTCTAAAGTGAAATCTTCACTTTAGAAGATCCGTACCCCAAATTATGAGCCTTATTAAGACGCAAGCGCAAAGATTTAATGGCAGTAACTGATGCATTAAATAATAAGTGGTGCAAAATTAATATTTAGTTTTTTACTCTACCAACATGCAAGAATTTTTCAACAAATATACCCATAAGTTTCTACACATATGTTATAAGAGCGTATTTTCTTTTCTTTTTCTTTTTGTAATATAATCTATGTCAACGATGCTATTCTAAATATTTAAGGGCTTGAAGTGTTTTTGGAAACATGAATAGATTTTTTTGTTTTTGGTAAATATGAATAGATTTAATGCTCTTCAATTTTTTCTTTTTTTTATTATCTGCTGAACTTTTTTCCAACGCTGCTTTCTTTTTTTTTCGGAATTCTTTTCTTTTTTGTTGGAAATTTAATAGAGCCAAGGAAAAGGACACAACAAAGAAGGTAAATTAAAACCAAGACGAAAATGAAAAGAAGACTAACGAGGATGCAAATCAAGAAGGAAGAAAAGAAGGATTTTTTTTTTCCTGTTGGAAACGAAATATGAAGAAAGAAAGGAAACAAGGAAGTGACACAACCAAAACTCTCAGCGACGCAAACCGAAAAGAAAGAAGAATGATTTTTTTATACTTTAAATTGTAAACTTGAAAAAAAAAAAAGCTAAACACAAATAAATAGGAACTTATCTACCACTTGAAATTGTAACGAATGATAAGAAAACCCGTGAATATATTGATCCAAAAACGTCAAAATACAAATTAATATAAAACAAATAATAAAATAAATATCCTCCCCACTAAATCCCTAAGGAACCCATTCTTAAAAATATAGATGATTGGGATAAGATAAACAATCTATACTAAACCTCTAAGAAACAGAGTCTTTAAAAATATAGATAATTAAAAAAAGATAAGTATCCTTACAAACCCTTAAGAAACATATTCTTGAAAATATAAATGATTAAACAAGCAAAGAAATCACTCAATATCACGTGAAATAAAGTCAAAAAATTCTGCATCACATATAACCACCCATGAGGATTTCAATTTTCACATTCTAAAAAACCTGACCAAAAATGTGTTCCTAGAGGCATTTATAGCCTCCTAGATTAGGGTAAACGTATAACTTAAACCTAAATTAATCCGAAGTCCAATAATACTTATGGGTCAAATAAACTAAATAAAATATAAATCTGTACTAAATAAAATGAATACAAACTTAGAAAGCCTATATAAATAAACTAAATAAAATCAAAAGACAGGAATGATCCACTTGACGTTTGGCTTTTATTCCTTGAGCATTCTTATGAGCTCCAGCTTACTTTTGGTGTTGGAATGTCCAATTTAGCTCTCTTGAGATATATCACTTTATAAGCAAATATGATTCAGTTAGTACTGGGTTGGGGCCTAAGGGTTTATGTAATCTGCAGAAAGTCAATGTTCAAATTCTATGTAATCATAGCAACAACAAAAAAAAATAATTTTTTCTTTTGAATTCTAATTACTTGTGCATGCATGCAAACAGGGAGATGAAATGTCTCAAGAACATCATCATGCTTTAGCTCCGTCAAGCATGGGCAAAGAGATCATTGGATTGCAAGCTAGACCCATGGATCCTTCCAAAGACCTTGCTGCTTATGGCTATGGAAGTGTTGCTTGGAAGGAAAGGATGGATATATGGAAGCAAAGACAAAGGAAATTTGGTGATATCAGTAAAGAAAATGGCAATGAAGATGAAGACAACATTCCTGATTATGACAATGAATTCCCTCTGTATGTGTTTCTCATGAATTTCTTTTGCATTGAAATGAAGATCTATATATATAGAAGAATTAATTTCTTTATTATGAGATCGCATTTCTTTTCTGTGTCAATCAGAATGGATGAAGCAAGACAACCCTTGTCAAGAAAGTTTTCTATTCCATCTAGTCAGATCAACCCTTATCGTATGACCATAATAATTAGAGTGGTTGTTCTTGGTTTTTTTCTCAATTATCGAGTTATGAACCCAGTCGACAATGCGTATGCTTTGTGGCTTGTGTCCATAATGTGTGAGATTTGGTTCGCTCTTACATGGATTCTAGACCAGTTTCCAAAGTGGCTTCCTGTCAAGAGGGAAACCTATCTGGATCGGCTTTCCTTAAGGCAAGTAATTGATATGCAGGGAAAAATGATTTTCTTTTATACATAGTTTTTTTTCCTGCTCCGGCTGCTATTGTTGTTAAGTATATGGCAATTTAACATATGGAACGCACATGTAAATAGTAGAGAGTTTATGTTAATCAATAGAGAATGAAAAATCGTAGTAATAACCAATAATATTATCATTTGAGTGGAAGATATTCATGTGCAAATGACAAGAATTTTTATGTGTAACAAGATTTATAACTTAATATAATAGTAGTTTTTCCATGATTCCTTGTTAATTAATGTAAATTTCCCATTATTTACACATGTCAATTTCCCACATTAAATTAACATACTTTACTTTATGCATAAATAAAACTACTCATAATAGTTTGGTCACCAGTGCTATACTCATTGTGATTTTTCTTAATCTCATTGTTAGCTCACATTAACCTTTTCCTATTCAAAGGTATGAAAAGGAAGGCCAACCGTCACAACTTTCTCCAATTGATATATTGGTGAATACAGTAGATCCGCTGAAAGAGCCACCTCTAGTGACTGCAAACACTATTCTTTCCATACTAGCTATAGATTATCCTGCGGAAAAGGTGTCGTGTTATGTGTCAGATGATGGCGCGGCTATGTTAACATTTGAGGCCTTATCTGAAACTTCCGAATTTGCTAAGAAATGGGTTCCATTTTGTAAAAAGTTCAGTATTGAGCCTAGGGCTCCTGAATGGTATTTCGCTGAGAAAATAAACTATTTGAAAGATAAGATACATCCATCATTTGTGAAAGAGAGAAGATCAATGAAGGTACGTATAGACTTTCTTGTTTCCAGTTTCCATACCTTGGTTTATGGTAAATTAATTTCTCTTCATTGATATTGTAGAGAGAATATGAGGAGTTTAGATTTCGCATTAATTCTCTAGTTGCGAAGGCCAAGAAGGTCCCAGAAGAAGGGTGGACAATGCAAGATGGAACACCATGGCCTGGAAATAGTGTTCATGATCACCCAGGAATAATACAAGTTAGTAATAAGGAACAATATCACGTGCATTTACGATTAATTTTAGCATGAGAATTACCTAATATACTTATTTCATTTAGAATACTATGTCAACTTATCCATCATCTATAATTGAAAAGATAAATTTTTTATCTTAAATATTTTATGACCATTTTCAATCATGAATGATAGATGAATTAACATGATATTCTAAGTGAAATAATTTCAAATTACACAAATATTTTGTCATAAACTTTTGGTTGTCATTGCCAACCCCTTCATAGGTTTTTCTTGGGAAAAGTGGGGGATATGACATGGATGGAAATGAACTGCCATGCCTGGTATATGTTTCACGAGAAAAGCGAGCTACTTTTAATCACCATAGAAAAGCTGGAGCACTAAATTCATTGGTAAGACCATTATGACCAAAGGAACAGAAACATAAAGAAAAAAAAGAAGAAGATAAGAGTGAGAAAATATGAACGATGCAGTTGACATTAGCAGATGATGTTTTCCTTGTTGACTTTTGTCAAGCAGGTCAGAGTGTCTGCTGTGCTTTCCAATGCGCCTTTTCTATTGAACTTGGAACATGAGAATTACATCAACAATAGCAAGGTTATAAGAGAAGCAATGTGCTTCATGATGGATCCATTATTAGGAAAAAATGTTTGCTTTGTTCAATTCTCGCAAAGATTTGACGGTATTGATGGCAATGAACAATATGATAATCAAACAACGACATTCACAGATGTAAGAGCATTCTTCTCTCACTATCCAAATTTACTATTTTCTTTTTCATTATTTTGTTATTTTCTCTTTTGAATGGAAATTAATTATTAAACATCAACTATCTTCCCTTGCAGGTTAACATGAAAGGTTTAGATGGGATTCAAGGACCGACATGTGTTGGGACAAGATGTGTCTTTAGAAGACAATCACTGTATGGTTTTGCTGCTCCCAGAAAAAGGAAGCCTCCAACAAGGACATGCAATTGCTGTCCTAAATATTGCTCTTGTGGATGGTGCTGCATGGAAAAAAGGAAGAAGAAGTCAAAGAAACCGAACATGGAGATAATGGATAGTAGCCATAGAAAAGTACATTCTGAGGCATCTATAGCTCATAGTGCTTTGAAGTGCGTTGAAGATGGAACTATACGTAATCTCTTCACATCTAATACTTGCCTCATATTGTATTCAATTCTTTTTAGCATTGCCCATATATAGTGAGAATAATAATTTTGTTCTTAAGAGTTCTTAAGAATCTGCTGCATTTTGTGACTCATGTCAAATTGGCAATTAATATTATGTCATGTATATTTGATGATCTTTCAAATTTCATTTTCTAATATTGATTGTAGGGTTTGAAGATGAAACTTTAACTCCAATCTCGGATCAGAAGTTAGCCAAGAAATTTGGACAATCTCCTATATTCATTGCATCAATTCAATTGGTTGATGGTGAGACAGTGAAACATGGTAGCCTTGCTTCTCTACTTACAGAAGCCATACATGTCATTAGTTGTGGCTATGAAGAGAAAACAGAATGGGGAAAAGAGGTAAAGAAATTCTTTTTCCAATTTCCGTTACTATTCTCTTTCCTTGTTGAAGTTGTAACTATGGATACAACTGAATACAAAATCTTTTGATCATTTCAGGTTGGGTGGATTTATGGTTCGGTTACAGAAGATATATTGACAGGTTTTAAAATGCACTGCCATGGATGGAGATCTATATATTGTATCCCCGAGAGACCTGCATTTAAAGTAGTTGTCCTAACAAACCTTTCTAACAATTTGCAACAAGTCTTTCAATGCGCCCTTGGATCCATTGAAATATTCATGAGTAAACATTGTCCTATTTGGCATGGATATGGCGGAGGACTAAAGTGGTTAGAACGTGTTTCTTACATAAATGCTATACTATATCCATTGACATCAATACCCTTGGTGGCATATTGTACTCTTCCTGCTGTTTGCTTGCTTACTGGGAAATTTATCATTCCGGAGGTATGAAGTTGTTTGTATTGTGTTGTGTTGTGCTACAAAATGACCTTTGAGGGGCAGATTGGTTTCAGTTTATATTTCCTATTTACGTTTTTTGTGTTTCTTTTTTTTTCGGGATTTTATAAAAAAACTAGTAAAATTAAGAAATTAAAACAATAAAACTGGATTTTATTGGTTTCACTCTCTTCTTCACAAAATCCTGCAAAAAGAGTCTTAGTTTTCTAATTCTTGTTATGGTTGGAACTTGGAACCTAGCTGGATTCATACAACATTGCAAAAGTGTTTATGCTAATAAACTTTTTTGTTGGCGTTACAGCTCAGTACAACAGCAGGCATGTGGTTCCTATCCCTTTTCATTTGCATTTTCGTGACGAATGTGCTAGAGATGAGATGGAGTGGAGTTACAATTGATGAATGGTGGAGAAATGAGCAGTTTTGGGTAATTGGAGGGATTTCAGCTCATTTATTTGCAGTGTTTGTAGGGTTGTTCAAGGTCTTGGCAGGTCTAAATGCAAATTTCATTGCGACATCAACAGTAGGAGGTAACCAGGAGCACTCTGAGTTGTTTACATTGAAGTGGAACACATTTCTAATCATACCAACAACACTGCTGATATTAAATATTATAGCCATAGTTGCAGGGATCTCACATGCAATAAACAATGGTTTTGAGTCTTGGGGGCCTCTGTTTGGAAAACTCTTTTTTTCCTTGTGGGTAATTCTTCACTTGTATCCATTCTTTAAAGGTATGATGGGTAGGCATAACAGAACTCCAACCATTGTTCTTGTATGGTCAATCTTGTTGGCATCTTTCTTCTTCGTCTTATGGGTGAAGATAGATCCATTTTTACCCAAGTCTGATGGTCCAATCCTAGAGGAATGCGGATTGGATTGCGATTAGCTACACATTTACCACCCAAGTGCAGAAAGATAATAAAATTATCAAGAAAATAGAAATTGTTTGGTTTTACATTATGTTTGAGGAGGATATTTGGTTGCTTATTACCACTTCAAACTCCTGATAGTTCTTCGTTATTTATTCAAGTTCTGATTTTTCTTGAGAGAGTTATGACATGAGTTTGGAGATGGAAAGAAGAGAGGGGGAATTAGTGATGTTGGTGTAAAATTTACGTATTTATACTTTTAATTAACCTTTTGTAGAATATAGTTCTTATTAATCAAATTGTTTAGTTATAGTTACTCATTTTGTTAATCATTTGTCTTGTTTTTCAAAAAATAGATATGAATAGGAATGTAATCAAATTGTTCTTATTTGTGCTAGGGGCTTAACTCAAACTATCGAGCCTGTTAAGCTGTATTTTTTATTTTTTCGGTATTGATATAACTTAAATTTTTTTTTTAAAACTAAATATGCAATGTATCTATTCAACTTTTGCATTTTTACTGACTATATCATATTTTTCTATGAATTCGAAACAAAACATATTGTGTGAATGTTAAATTATGAATATCTTTCCTTATCCCCTTGCATAAGTGTATTTGAGTTGTTTCAAAATTGTAACAAGGACAAGATAGACCAAAAAAAAAAAAAAATACAACTGCATGTAAATATGTTTGCAAATTAAACAAAAATATATGTATTGGCAATTATTGCCAAGTAATGATAAAATGATAAAAAAAATGAACGAAGAAGATCCCAAAGGCATATTCTAGTTAGTGCAATAAATAACAAAATATTACACTCAAGATAACATCTCTATTTGCTATAGTTTTGGTTGGACTTGGGATACTTGGGAGGTCAAAATGTGATCGGATATTTGAGGCATTGTTTCCTTTCCTACGTTTTGTGTAAATAAAGTATGATTAATTATTTATTTGAAAAATAAGATCAGGTTGAATGGATAAGAGGTGTACAATTGTAAATGTTTTCACCTTGTAAGGATTCTCCTCAACTCTATATATCTATCTCATCATTTAAAATTCTTGGACTTTAACAAACTGCAAGCAAATTGTGTATTAAAAGTGATAAATGAACCATCATGTCGACTTAATAGATTATAATGGCATGAAAGAATAAAGTAAAAGCTATAGAAGAATTATCCATTCAAGTGCAGAGTTAATGAGATGTGATTGTTGTTTCCTGAAAAGTATTAGTCTTGAAGATCATTAGCACCGAGTATTCGGTTTGTGATGACAAAAAACTCATAAGCTTAGTGTCTAACACGTCTTAACCATAAACCGATAAACTACTTTAATTTATTTTTATTGTATTATTTATTTATAATTCTTTATTTTATTATTCACGCATCTATTAATTTTATTATCCTGTAATTAATTTATTTTTTATTTTATTTTATTTATGATGTTATTTCAATTAATATTTACCAGCATTTTTAATGGGTGTTTATTATTATTATTATTTTGAAAAACTAAAGTTAAAGCAAATCAAAAGAGAAGAAAAATAGTTACAATTTGGAAATCTCCTATAATTGAGCAAAACTCCGAATTTCACTCCGAGGATAACGTTTATAAGATTCAATTGTAGATATAAATTCTTTTTAAAAGTTAAAAATAAGTAAATTCCTTTTAAAATGTTTGGATGAAAATCACCATGTTAATAAAACTGAATTATTATGGTAAAAAATAATTTTGGAAACTTAGTCCTTTAATATATATATATATGGGAATGACACAATTGAGAGGGGTGGTTGATTGTGAGAGTAAGAGGAGTAAATTTGGATCGTTGGTTCTTCTATGAATGATTAATATTAAAACATTAAATTATGTGACCATTCTAAATTATTATGTGATTATTAATTACTATTAATAACTTTCAACTCTGATAATCCATATATGGTTATATTGTTCAAATTTACTCCTCACACTCTCATGATAAATCATTTCTCTCACTAGAGTCATCCCTATATATATATGTGTTATATATATATATATATATATATATATATATATATATATATATATATATATAAATATAAACATATATGATTGCACCTAATAAATTTAAAGATATAAATTCTTTATTTGAATTTATTTTTCAAAAAACTGAATGAGTATTGAATGTTGTAACACCCTCCTAACTATTACGTAATTACACGAGAATTTACATAATAATTAGAAGTGTATTACTTTCATTTTTCTAACTTATACTAGTCATGAGGCATAAAAATAAAGTGAGATAAATCTGATGTTGACGGTTTATGGAACTAGTGTAGCCTTCAATGGCCCACCAATATATAAACATATACATAAATATGTCATAAGGTATGTGTATAATAATTCTGAGTATCTCGTAAAAGTCCCTAAAAGGACACTACTTGCTTACTTAGAGGCTAACCCTGCCTTCATGCTGCCAATGCCAGAGTCAAATGAAGATGATTGAGCCAGTACAACTATCGCAAGGTACTAATACTGCAATTGGTTGTATCATAAAGTCCAATTCGATGAAGATTCATAGGGATGACATTTGAAAAATCTGAGGATACACAAAGTACATGCAACATACAGATGAGAATATTATAAAATTCTTAGTAAGGCACTCCCTTATACATAAACATATCATCATTTAGAGCGTATATTGTCAAGTTGCAATTTAAACATATTGGTCTCAACACAGATGATAAAATCATTTACTTAGCACATAATTTAGAGAATTACTTAGGACAATTGGTACTTTAACTTGTCTTGGCCCTTGATCTATGGTGGCTTATTCCACTCTTGGGCAATGACTGCTTTTCAAGACTAAGTTAATTTCTATACATGATTATTGGATTTACTTTCTTTAATTCTCACACAAATTTATTCTTAGTCAGATTTACTTTTCCTGACTTAACTAGATTTACTTTCTCTAGCCCAAAAAAATTTATTCTTAATCTTTCTCTCATAGAGGCAATTGTCAAAAGTATTCACAATCATATGCACATAACATCATCAAGCTCACTTAGTATACAAAATATCACGTCATTAACATTATAGTTTCAGCTCACTAGCATGCTATCCAGAATTTTAGTCTTGAAGAAAATTTTGGTTAAATTACTAAACATCATCAAAATAGAGCAAACCAATTTTTAGAGAGATAATTCAATATGCCTATGAGAGACATATAAAAATTTTAGAGCAAAATAATAAGGTCTCTAGCTATATTAATAAAATTATACAATTTCAAAGATTAGTAACTACCTAATTTCAGCCAACATTTAGAGTTCTCAATTATGTTATCATATCAAATGAACTCAATAAATTTTGTAAAAATTTAGGGTTGGACCTAAAGGTGTTCAAAACATGATGTAAAAATTTCAAGTCAAAATTTGATCATTTGATATAGTAACAAAATTAGACAAAAATTAGTGCTTTAGAATTGGCTATTCAGGTAGAAACCCTGACCTCCTCGGTTTATGAATTTTCAAAAATAGTAAAAGCAATCAAATGAACTCAAGAAGAATACTGGAGGCACCTTTGTTAGCTTCATCATATAAAAATTATAGCTAAAAAATATGTCTCCTACTATGTGGAAAAAAATCATGTAAGATGACATGTCTACTTAAATTTGAGTTTATAGCAACATAACTCACAACTTCTTTTGATAAAAGGAGTTTTCTAACAATATAAAACACAAACATCTATGTGTAATTATTCAACAAAATTGAAAATATCAAACATATCATAAATTTTTAGAACCAGTTTTGAGAAAAGAAGACTGGAAAGAACCCTACTTGAATGTGTAACACCCTAGTAATTAACCAAATACACCTAGGTTGAATTTGATTAATGACTAGACTTTACTCCTTGCTTTGGTTCTTTCTTCATAATTTGAAAATACTTAGTGAAATTACGAGCCATTTTTTTTTAAAAAAAAAACATAATTGAAAACGTGAGCCGAGTACAACGTGAACGAATAAGCGGAGTATAATAAGACGTTTAAGAATATATCACATCATATCACTTTGGCTCCATCATATAACATCCATAAGCACATTATAACATATATTTACATACAATAACCTCACTCAAAGGGTAGGTTATGATCATACATTATTGTCTTATGCAAACCCATAATAGAAAATATACATAAGGAAATACATGCCCCTAAACTAGATAACTCCATAAGCCGGGAAGGTTATCCTAAAACTAGGGTGCATGAACACACATAAATCTACTAAGAACCTTCTATGGCCACTGTCCTGGAAATGGGGGAATAAATCCAATCCACTAATGAGCTCCCTCGGGAGGGGACACACGAGATGCACCAGGCTGGGGTTGCATGGACGGCCTTCTTGCTAACCTCGGCTGAACAACTGTTTTCTCACTACCCTCTCTTACACGTGTGGGAGTAGGAGCAGAGCTCTCAGAATATACATGAGTAGGAGTGTCCTCTGAAGGATCAGTTTCAGAATATCTCGTCTCGGGAACATACTCTGGAAATCCATGGACAGCAGATGAAGCGGGATAAGAACGTAACATCCTTTCATCAAGTGGACGTGCATGTTCGAAAACCATTTCATCGCCATAGGGAGAAGTAGGAGAAAATCGATAACTAGGGACAGGATGTGCAAATGGACGACCTATGTAAATAAAAACACGAACTGCGCACCTCCCTTCAAAATGATTCGAGCGATGCACCGGATCATAGTGGAATTTCCAAGTAGGGGTATCAACGAACAGGACGAATGTCGCCATTTGAATCTGGAGACAATGATGGAAATAAAGAAAAGGGAGCGAGAATCTTGCTAAAGAATTCTCGATGAGGGTACCTCCTTCTACTGATGTCATCATCAAAGTCCCTAGGAACCTCGGGATTATTCTAAAATAGTGAGCATGCAAAGATTCATTTTAAGTTCGGACAAATACTTAACCGAGGTTCGTCAATTTTTAATCATGCGTCTTATAATGCATCATAATCTTAACATGTCATATTTACAATGAACTTTTCCTTTATCATTACATCATATTCCTCATCATCATTATCAAAATAACATGCATAAAAGAACGTCATATAATATTAGCTACACATGGACACAGTGCACATATTTCATTTCTTTAGTGCCTTAGGTGACTTAAAATCTTATCATCATCATTATTTTCCTTGGGCCACCCTATACTCCACCCTTTTGGGAGTAATTTAGGTTATGAGCTCATACTTTACTAGTTGTTACTAGCATATACTTATCCCTTTTGATAAGCTAAAGTCCCGACTCTACCCTTTTGAAAGAACGGGTTAGGGGGCTAAAATCACCTTTTCACCACCTATAGTCTGATGGTTCCAAAGGATCATTTTCTTATAAGTTTAAGTCACCATTAAATCTTTGCATGTTATATCACAATACAATTCATAAATATCATAGCATTTTCTCATTTATAGTCTTAAGCTAGAATAATATATATCAACTATAATCATGCATCTGGGAGATTCCCAGGAAAGAGAGGTGGGTCACAATGGACACGCTTAAATACCAAGTCTTTCCTTAGCCAGAACCTTTCCAAATTACACTTTTACAATGATACACTTTCTTCTAGCAACAAAGGTAAATTTTACATAATAAAGAATATTTCAAGCATAAGCATTCTCATTATTTGCAACAGCAACTATAATATGCAAGCCAGGAAATCATTCAATGATATCAAGTACTTAATAAGCATCCAATACTTACATAGAATTATCAATTATAGAACTAATTAGTTATGCACCTAAGGGATTTATTACCATCCTTACGATTATTTATAGGCCTTAAGAACACTATTAAATCAAATGGGGTAGCATAGGTAGTAAGTTGTTCCTAAGGTTTTACAGTATGCTAGAAGTTATGTTTTAAATCCTTTCTTATTACCAGCTTTCCCTATGATGCTGAAATTAGTTACTAAATCAATTATGAATCATTCTCCCTTATTTAAACATAATAAAACCTGGTTCTTATCGTTGCTAAAGATTCTGGATAGAATGCATAAATTTCATTCCCTAGAGTTCTAGAAATCTTGTTTTTACGGTTTTCTAGTTGCTAAGTTCATTTTTAGTGTTTGGGATCAATCCTAGTCTAATTGATACCAAATTTTTCATGGCTAACTAATCCTAGACAGAATTATAACATACTAAAACAGATTTGGCATTGGCTAAACTTACAGGGGTCAAAAACTAGGTAAATTCTAGCTCTTCGGTTGTTTTAGGGAGCTAGTTTTATCTCTAACATGCAGTAAATCATTCTCTTAACAATAAACCATAATTATCACAACTTCAAACATATCAAATCATTATCATACATTGATACTAAACTCAGATCAGTGGTCAAATCATAAACCTCATGCAATTACATAGAATCATATTTTAAGTACATATAAAATACTAGTTCCCCGTAAAATCCTTGCAAAGTCTTAAAACTCATTTAGAAACTAGTTCTTTTGTCAAACTTGGGAGGATCTTCACAATTAAAATTCTCACTTAAGATAAAAGGAGTAAGTCTTGAGCTTTAGAGATTTAGGTGATATCTTAGAATTATAAACATGCTATGCAACCTTATTTTAATCTTATCTTTATAAGGTGATAGTTTGGAATTATAAACATGATATGCAATTCCATTTCTTTATCTTTAAGATTTAAGGTGATGACTTGAAAATTAAACATGATGCAAGAACTTGAAATATAAACATGATGCAAGAAACTGGAGCGGCGGTAATCCGCACAGGACGATAGAGGAGAAGAGAATATTAAGAAACCGGAGCGGTGTAGTCCGCACAGGACCGGTGAAGGGAGAAGAGAATTATTATTACATCTTTTTAAGCTCCAATCTCAAGACTTTTTAAAGAATAAATTCTTTAACTCCAGTAATCATATTTCTTTGCTTGTAATACATGGCCAAGTCTTTGACCTCTAGGATCTTTAGGTGATGGCATAAAATAAACATGCCATGCGTTGATTCTTTTAGCCATTATAAAATAAAGTGAGAGCATAAATTAAATATGAGATGCAACCTCTTTATTATCTTGAAAGATTAAGTGATGACTTGAAACATAAACATGAAATACAAGCTTGGAAAATACATCTTTCAAGTTCTAAACTAAAAATCTTTGTTTTAGCATCATAAAGCATTATTCTTTAAAGTTTTGCATCAAGTGAAATTTTCAAGCTTTAGAGGCCTAACTTGTGATGGATTTACAACCCACCCTCAAGGTCCTCATCATCAAGCCATCATCTTAGTTCCACCTAGGCCATATGGCCGAATTGGTTAAAGAAAAAAAATGAAGAGGAAAATCAAAATGAAAAGCTAAGGTAAGTTCATAATTTCATTATTTTGAGCTAAAAACACAACTCCTCAAAGCATAGAAATAAATTTAGAAACTACTCCCTACCTAATCTGAGTTGAAGAAGAGGAAGAGAACTTGATTTCTTGAAGTGAAATGAAACAAAATCTCTTTGAAAAATTGAAGAAAGAATTCAGCCAAAGAGGAGGAAGAAAGAAAGTTTTTGGTGCTCCAAAAAACTAGTTATGAACAAAGCATTCCAAGACCACTCAAGCAAGCCTATTTATAGAAGATTTTGAGGCTTCTAATTGGCCAAAATGAGGAGGTAGTTGGCGGAATTTTGCAGGAGAAATAAGGGAGGAAAAATCATTTTAGACAAAGTTGTATGAAATTAAGGAATTATGTCTCTTATGGTGACATTTTGGCATTTTGTTTTAGTGCAACTTTTGGCAATAATTCAGCTGCATAATGGCATCAATAATTTCGTCCATTACAGCCCAAAGAAGTGAAATTTGTGTGTTCCATGCATTATTTAGGTGTAGGCAAGGTATTCATGTAATTTAGAGAATTTGCTGATTAAGGGCTTAAGTGAATTAGTAAGCAATTTGGGTGTTTTTGAGCAATTTTGGGTTCTAATCAATCTAAATACATAATTTTGACTCTAGATTAATATTTAGAATTTAATAAGCTTTAATTTGAGCCTAATATTGCTTAGGTTTCAGTATACGAATCAAAAATCCCGAAATTCGCAAAACTGCCCAAAAACAGGGGCAAAATCGTAGTTTCACTTAAAAACCGCCCGAGGCCACCCGAGCTTAACCAATGGTTAATCATGGCTTAAAAACAAATTTTAAAACATTTTAGTGAGGTTCGGGCTTAGTCGGCATGCACATCGGAGTTAAAACAGCCGCATGGGCGTTTTGGTCATTTCGCGCGTCGGAACTCAAAATTGAGATCCTTCTGCTCTATTAACACACATAACATAAACAATCCCTTATTATCATCAAAACATCCCCTTGAGAATAGGTGGGGCCCACGATCCTCATTTTTTGAGTAAAATAACTTCAGGGGCATTTTGGTCATTTTATACGTACAGAAATTCGGGATTTGCGACTCTCGCATGAATCGCTCCTAACCTCTCTTCTAATGTTATATTCCTTTATTGAGGATTGTTTGACCTTAAATCTTATGTAATAATTACCTACAGTAATTCGGTAATTTCTAATGACAGTAAAAATTACAGTAAAAATTGGGGCGTTACAGAATGTTCAAAGCTTCTTGTCTAAAACAATTTTTTCCAAGTGCTTTTCTTCACTCAAAACCTTTCCAAACAACTCTTAACCCTTTTATAATAGAGGTATATAAAATACCTCAAGGTGGAGAATGATGGTCATTAGTGGATCAGTCAGCATTATACCGACCCAACTGCCCATGCTCCGAAATCACTAGGCCTCTCCAAACGGGCTTGTGCTCCAAGATTTGTAGGCCTCCCCAACCAACTTACCCTCTAAGCTTATTGGGCCTTCCCTAAACAATTATGGGACTAGCCCAAGGAGTATCGGATTCCCTAGTGCACCAACATAGCTCTAGAACCCTATGTGCTCATATGTTTTGAATGACAATAAAATCAATTCAAAGAAAATGCTTTGAAGAACGACTGATGTTTCTCTTAAGTTTCTTGTAAGATTATAACAAATATCTATCGTTTAGCAAGAGCAAGGCTTACTCAAATAAGTATATATATTTCACTATGCATATATAAACATGTTTGTTATAAAATAGAAGTGAAATTATATTCTTGTCCAAGCTTTTGATAGCTAATGTTCAGAGGTAGGCTGCAACGCTACAAGAAACCAAGGAAAGAGACTTCAGAAAGTAGCATGTGATATTAGAAAGTACTCTCAAGATGAAGAAATCAAAATATGTCTATATGCAACGTGTTACTTAATCTGCAATCATTACAATTGCAAAGAAATCATCATCAAGAAGATTTGATTGAAGATCAAAAGTTTGTACTGTCACAACGTACCTGAAGGGCACCGCGATGGGAATGACAACTTATTTTAAAATAAAATAAAACAGGAGTCCCCACCAATTTTAATTCTGATTAAAATTGGAAAACCTTTGATTTGCAAACTAATATTTTAAAAGAGATTTGAGGTTCGGGAGTCTGATTATGATTAGGGAAGGGTGGAAACTTAATCCCACTGCACCCCTAATACATCCGTATAAATACGGTTACCCTAGAGCTTATTATGCAATTTGATTATAATTTAATAATGTTTATTTTTTCCCAAAAAGTATGACAATTACGTATTTACAAAGAAATAAAGCAAAAATTAAAACAAGAAACATAGGACACATTTTATGAAAAAGGATTTTGGTTTGATAGTTGTTGGCTACGCCGATGTATCCTCTGGTGCGATGAGGAACTCAGAGCCACGTCGTTCTGTAGAAAATGATTCTGCGTTGATTGATTTTAATTAAAAATAAAAAGAATGTGTTGATTGATTTTAAATTTTTTGGAAATGGATTTTTGATTATTAAATGAAAAGAAAATATTTTTTTTATAAGCTCTAATTTTAACGAGAATTGACAAAAGAAAATAAAAGTAAATCATAGACACAATTACACAACTAATTTAAGCAAACACATGAACTTATAAAATAATTAAACTAAAAGCAAAATTAATTTACAAACGCAATTACACAATTAATTTAAACAAAGCACATAAACATATAAAATAATAATGAAAAAGAAAATTAACTTATAAACACAAGTACACAATTAAACAAAACATAATTAAATAAAAAAGGTCACAATTATTATTCTTTTTTCATTTTTTAATTTCAAAAAAACATTAGAACAAAATCCAACCAAAACAAAGGAGTAATTAAACCTTTCTTTTAATTTTTGATTTTTAATTCCACTCAAATAATTCAAGATCATTACCCAAAAGAAACATAAACTCTTTTTTTTTGTTATAGATCAAAATACTTAAGTATTATGAACTAAATTAAATGAAACTCTTTTATTTTTAGTTCATTTATACCAAAACAAACATACTAACCCAACTAAACAAATGAAAATATAATTAAAAAAAACATAATAATAATAATTTAGGGAGTGGGGCATATCACCACACCCACTCCCCATTCACACACGCACACATATACTCTCATTAACATAGTAACACAAACTCTTGCACTCACTAACACACACGATTCTCTCTCTCTCTTTCCCACTCTCACCAACACACACGGACATATACTCACAAACTTTCCCTCACTCACACTAACACAATAAACTGAAATCTCTCTTTCTCTTCCTCTCATATACACAAGCACTTTAACACATATACATGGAGAGAGAAGAAAACTGAGAGACAGTGAGAGACACGGAGAAGAGAGATCTGGGAGAGGAAGGGCCACAAGAGGAGAAAGGAAATCAGATGGAGGAAGTCGCGTGAGGGTCGACGCCACCGCGGTGATGGCCTAGTTTTGGAGGCGCGATCCACGCGGCTAGATTGGGCTTCAATCTGGTAGGGGAAGAGGGAAATCGGCTGCGAGGTTGGGCAGTGGAAGGGAAGGCTAGCTTCAAGGTGGAAGTGCAGTGTTATGGTGGCTGTGTTGGTGGTTCGTGGAGGGCCTCTCACTCACGACTGCAAGGGGACGTGATGGTGGTGTCAGTGCGGAACTGGTTGGGTTTCAGGTGCGTGGCGGTTCGCGATTATGGGAAGGACAACTGTGGTTTTGGTACGGAGGAGCAAGGCGGTCCTGGCAGAGATGATGTGACGGTGGTGTGGAGAGAGGCGGCTGAGATGATGAAGGCATGAGCTACGGAGGTCGCAACTGGGAGAAGACGAGACCTCCACGGCCTCCTTCTTTTTTTCTCTTTTTTATTATTATTTTTTGTTGATTTCTGATGATGATGATACTATCAGTGTTGTCGAATCTACCTTGTTCTTTCCTTTATTGTTGCTGAGTTGTCTGAATTACTAGGATTGTTGCTGGTTTCTTGTTCTCTATTTTGCAGGATTCCTATTGGCTCGTTGATGCATTTGGAAGTGTTTTTGATTTTTTTTTGATTTGATTTTTTTTGGTGGTTGATTGAAAATTCTTGCAGATTTGAAAAATTTTCTCTCAAAATTATGGTCCTTTTTCCCTGGTTGTTGATGGATGATTATATGATGCTCTTCAATCAAACAAAATCATTGTTCTGATCCTTTTTACAGCTCACTGGTAAACTTGTAATCATGAAAGGAGAGGGAATGATGCTGTTGGGGAGAAAAGGCTATGATAGTGTCTGCCATCTCCTTTTGCCGTTTTTGAGGAATGGATCCAAACAGAGGGATCCTGCCTGCCAACATTCCTTTTCCTTTTATTTTTGATTTTTATTATTTTTTTTAAAATAGCCAAATAAGGGATCCAATGACCCTTTTTGTTTTTGGTTGCAATAGGAATGGACAAAAAAAGGTAATAGGAATAGGCTGTAATAAAACAAGTCGGACTAGATAAACAAACCAAAAACCAAAAAAAAAATAGTAATAAAATAATAAAATAAAATAAATAAAAAAAGATGGATAAAATATGGTGTTCACAGTTGCCTTGATGATGATAAGTGTGATGACATGATAATGATGACAATGATGATGAATATATGATGAGGATGAATGTATGATAACAATGATGATGTGATGAATGATGCTATATGATTTTATGATGAATGAACACTGCTAATGTCAAGTGGGGAATAAAATATATATGAAAAATAAATGTATGCAAAACTTAAAAGCATGTGAAAAACAATGTGAAATCTAAATGCATGAGAGATGTGACAGCATGTCAAGATGAAGCATAAGTATGTGAAATTAAAATGTATGAATGCAAATGTGAAAGCAATAAAGGCATCTGAAATTGAAATCTATGAAAGCAGAGTAAAGGACATGTGAAATTTAAAATATGTGAAAGCAGAGTAAATATTTGTGAAAGCCAGGTAAACAGATATGAAAGTAAATATGAAAGTAGTAAATACATGTGAAATTAAAATTTGTGAAAGCAGTAAATGTTTGTGAAAAGCAATAAACACATGTGAAAGTAAATGTTTGTGAAAGCAGTAAACGCATGTGAAATTAAAGTTTGTGAAAGTAATAAATGTTTGTGAAAGCAGTAAATACATGTGAAAGTAAAATTTGTGAAAGCAGTAAACGCATGTGAAAGTAAATGTTTGTGAAAGCAGTAAACGCATGTGAAAGTAAATGTTTGTGAGAGCATATAAAAGTCTGTAAAAGCATGTAAAAATCTGTGAAAGTATTTAAATTTGTGAAAGCAAGTAAATGATTGTAAAATGTGAAAATAAAGTGTAACATCCTAATTTTTAACCCAATACTCTAGAACATATTTAGGTTAATCATTAGTCTGTTACTTCATAGTTCTCTTTTTTACTTTGGAATACTTAGTGGAAAATACGGGTAATTTTTTTTTGAAATAAAAAGTGAGAGCCGCGTGATGCGATAAGCGGTAAACCATGTATAGTAAAACAAATGTCTCACAACAGCATAACATAAGGCACACATGAATAACACTGAATATCATCTCATATATATATAACTTGCCCACTTATAAGTGTGGGACTTACTTTAGTACAAGGAAAATACAGGAAAGGAAATACAACATAAACTTAAACATGATCTACTCCCCTACCTGAGTGCATCTGATGGGATAACCTCTAAACAAAAGAAGGTTTATCCCCATCTAAGTGGTGTGTGCTCTAACCGGGGCCATCCACTGCCTCCTACTGGCGACTATCCCTCGAACGTGGTACGTAACCAGGAAACTGAGCAAGCTCCTCCGGCGTGAATAGACGGGTCGGGGCTCGAAAGTGACCTCCACGGCGTGGCCTCATCTCCGGTCGTCATGCAAACCTCGGCTGAGTCACGGAAGGCTTACTATCCTCCCCAAGGTCCATGGGTATGGTGGGGGAAGATCCCTCGGAGGGTGCCTGGGTTGCCGAATCCTCGGAAGGATCCGTCTCCGAAAAAGACGACGGGCAACGGGGCACATACTGGGGGTAGTCTCGAACGGCGGACGTGGATGGTGGGGTACGGCGAAGCCTCTCCTCTAGGGGACGTGTGCACTCGAACACCAGGTCATCGCCAAAAGGTGAGACGGGGGGAGAAACGATGCGAATGTACAGGGGGAGTGAAGGGTCGACCCATGAACATGAATACTCTAACCGTGCATCGACCCACAAAATGGAATGACCCGTGGTCTGGGTCATAGTGCACCTCCCATGTCGGTGTGTCCATGAACACTACGAACGTCGCCATCTGAAGATGTGACGGAAAGAAAGAGATAGAGGGAGTGAGAATCTTGCTAAAGAATCTCAGTAGGGTCTCCTACTACCTAGGTGTCACCATCTACGTCCTCAGGAACCTTGGGTTTAATTACACAAAATGACTGGGCATGTATTAAGTTCATTTTAATCTTTAAAGTATACTTCAGCCAAGGTCCATTCATTTTAGGATGATCTTAATGTCATGAATGCAACATAATAGAAGATGTATGCATGGTACTACCTCATGCACATACATAAGACATAACATCAAGCCTCATCATACTTAGTGGCATATGTAACATCCTAATTTTTAACCTAATACTCTAGAACATATTTAGGTTAATCATTAGTCTGTTACTTCATAGTTCTCATTTTTACCTTGAAATACTTAGCGGAAAATACGGGTAATTTTTTTTTGAAATAAAAAGTGAGAGCCGCGTGATGCGATAAGCGGTAAACCATGTATAGTAAAACAAATGTCTCACAACATCATAACATAAGGCACACATGAATAACACTGAATATCATCTCATATATATATAACTTGCCCACTTATAAGTGTGGGACTTACTTTAGTACAAGGAAAATACAGGAAAGGAAATACAACATAAACTTAAACATGATCTACTCCTCTACCCGAGTGCATCTGATGGGATAACCTCTAAAAAAAAAAGGTTTATCCCCATCTAAGTGGTGTGTGCTCTAACCGGGTACTCCATTGGTCGATCGTCACCTCCTACTGACGTCCGTCTCGCGAACGAGGCAAGTATCCGGGAAACTGGGCGAGCTCCTCGGGCGTAAAGAGGTGGAACGGGGATCAAGAGTGACCCCCGCGGTGTGGCCGCGTCTCCAGTCGCCGTGCAAGTCGGGGCTGAGTCACGGTATCCTCACTGCCCTCCTTCATCAATGGTGGAGAGGGGGCAGAGCTCTCGCTATACGGATGAGTAGGCAGGTCCTCGGACGGGTCGGTCTCCGAGAAGTAGGTCCGGGGCACATAATCGGGATAGTCTCGCATGGCTAAGGCGGCGGTGTGCATGCGGAGCACTCTCTCGTCATGCGTGCGCGCGCGCTCAAAAACCCACTTATCGTCGCCATAGGGTGCAGTCAGGGAGAAGTGATGGGTGTGCACGGGATGAGCGAAGGGGCGTCCTACGAACATGAAAACTCGCACCGTTCACTGCCCCTCAAAATGGTATGACCCGTGAGCTGGGTCATAGTGCACCTCCCATGTCAGGGTGTCCACGAACACTACGAACGTCACCATCTGAAGACGTGACCGAAAGAAAGAGATAGAGGGAGTGAGAATCTTGCTAAAGAATCTCAGTAGGGCCTCCTACTACCTAGGTGTCATCATCTACGTCCTCAGGAACCTTGGGTTTAATTACACAAAATGACTGGGCATGTATTAAGTTCATTTTAATCTTTAAAGTATACTTCAGCCAAGGTCCATTCATTTTAGGATGATCTTAATGTCATGAATGCAACATAATAGAAGATGTATGCATGGTATTACCTCATGCACATACATAAGACATAACATCAAGCCTCATCATACTTAGTGGCATAAAGTGGCAATAGAAACATTCATATGGGACAAACTTTAGTGACATAATCATAATCATGAAACATCTCTTCCTCATGGGCCACCCTAAAAGACAATCGAACTGGGGGTGCTCGGCCGAACCGGTGTCACCCATAACGTGTCATACATCTAGGTTATGAGCTCATACCTTAACTAGTCGTCACTAGTTCTTACTTACCACTTAACGATAAGCGTATCATAAATCATAAATCCCGACTATCTGAGTACGGGTTAGGGGGCAAAACTCTTAGGGGTGCTCGGCCGAACCGGTGTCACCTAAGAGTATAAAATGGTACCGATGTCACATGAGTTCTATGGAGGTGCTCGGCCGAACCGGTGTCATCCTAGAACCCATCTTAGTACCTTAATTTTCAAAATCTCTTTAAGTCCCCAAATTTGTCGGAAATTCAAGCACAACGTCATTACAATCGAATTTCCTTCCAAATTTGCTTTATGCCACATAAACATATAACCTCATGAATTCCTCATATGAATAACATCATCATCATTTGCATACTACATGCGTCATCATAAAACATCCAAACGCTTACCCTTACGGTAGCTTATGCTTTGACCCTTATGGGTCTTAATCTTGAGATATAGTTCTCTACATCCGTCGCTCATATCTTTATGCACCTAAGGGCTTATAATTAATCATCATTCCTAATCCTCATGTTCATACTTAAATCTGAAAAGCATAGGGCAAAATCTCTAATTTGTATTTATGGGGTTCTAGAACTTACGTTTTAGACCCTTTCTCGGTTCCGTCTTCGCCGAAGGCGCTATATATTAAATCTAAATCAATTATGAGACATTCCTATGCTTAAGAATTAATTATTAATCATGTTTATCATGTTGTAAGGGTGCTGGACAGAATCTAGAAAATTAAATGTTCTAAGAGTTCTACATTTGCATTTTTACGGTTTTCTAGTTACTAGTTTCCCCATAGGTGCTAGAATTCAATTCTAATCCAAATGTTACGAAGTTTTTCATGTCTAAACAATCTAAATCTGATTATGTTCCCATTAAAACAGTTTGGATAAGTTCCAAAAACAAATGGGTCAAAACTATGTTAAATTCTAGCTTTACGGTATTTCTAGTTAGCTAGTTTCTTACCTATCACGCATAGAATCGCCTCTACATCATCATATGATATTTTCACACATTCCAACACATCGAAACATCATCATACAGCATCACACTCATCATATTAGAACCGAAACATCTTGCCTCAATAAGAGAATTAAATTGACATTTCTAGGTACATAAGTTAACTAGTTTCTCTTGGAATCAATCTAGAACTTCTAAAACTCTTTTCAAAACATTTTAATTCATCAAGAGGCTAAGAGAAGCCTTAGGTTACTAACCAAAACATATTCCATCCCCTAAAAGAGAATAAAATCACAACTTGTGATGACATAACCTTATAAAGTTTTGTAAAGCTTAAAGGAAAACTTAAAGCATAGACTATTGGTCCTAGTAGCTAGATGAAAACTCATTGCAAGTCCATCATCACCACTTGGCCGAAAATATGCATTCAAAGAATGGTTCCACATTAAATTTTAACTTGGAATGAAATGGGCAAGTCTTTGAGCTCTAGGTTCTTAAGTTATGACATAAAATAAACGTGCTCATGCTCTTCATTTTCTTTAATCTTGCTTACAAAATAAAGTGATGACGTAAAATAAATATGCAAGGCATAAACTTAAATGTGCAAGCTCGAAAGTAAAATGCAAAGCATGAACTTAAACGTGCGAGCTTGAAAGTAAAATGCAAAGTTCAATTCTTTATTTTAGTGCTCTTGGCCCAACAACAATCGACTTTAAGGCCGAATAGAAAGGCATTCGAGAGATTAATTAGGTGATAATGCAAGCTCAATTCTTTATTTTAGTGCTCTAGGCCCAACAACAATCGACTTTAAGGCCGAAATAGAAAGGCTTTGAGAATTAAATTAAGTGATGGTACAAGTTCCATTTTAATCTTTATGTTCTTAGGTGATAGCTTGAAAGTAAAGGTGCATAACAAGAATGTAAATATGAATGCAAGCATAAAATAAATTACGCAAGTTCATTTTATCTGTCTAGAGCTCTTAACAAGACTTTAAAGGAACTCAACCTTAACCCAAACTCATTCAAACAAGGTAAAGTCAAGCTTAGAGTTCTTAGAACTCAACATAATATTTTTAGGAAATCAAATCATGAAGCTTAGAAAAATTAAGGAAATGGCCGAAATCTTCAAGAAGAAAAAGGAACATTTTAAGACTCTAGAGTTCATGATCTTGATGATATATTAACACCAACATCATGAGTCCTCATCACTGAGTTCAGAGAGCCATTTTAAAACATCATCAAAGATAAAGTTCTCAAGAGTTCAAGAAAGGAAGAACTAAAAACATTTTTGTTCAAGAACAAAGATCAAGCTCTAGAGTTTGTTTCAAGTGATGAACATCATCATGAAACTCTCATCATCAAGCTCTCACTTCTTCATTCCCAAAGGCCCATGGCCGAAACATAAAGAGGAAGGAGGAGAATAAAAGATGTTCTAAAAGGAATCAAGAGAAACTATGAACATCAAACTTGAAACAAGAACTTTAAAGAAGAGAATGCATGAAAGGAAATCCCTACTTGGTGTGATGAACTTGAAGATGGAAGGAGAAGATGAAGAAGATGAAGAACTTGAAGAACTCCAAGAACTTGAAGAACACTAGAACTTTGAGAGAAAAGGAAAAGCTTTGAGTGCTCCTAAACTTAGCAAATGATCTAAAAGTGGTGCAAGCTTCCCAAGGCCATCTATTTATAGAGAAATGAAGCAAATGGAGGGTGTGAAGGCTGATGAAGGCTTCGGCCATATGAGGTGTAGAATGGGAGAGAAAAATATCTATTACAAGGCATGGTTCAAAGCATGGGCAAGCATGGGCTCAAGTATGGTGCAAGCATGGGCTAAGCATGGTTCTTTGAGTGAGAAAACAATTCAACATGTGGTCAATGAGGGGAAGAGCTTCGGCCATGTGCATCAGATTGGGGAAGGATTGGTTTGCATTTTAATTGTGGTTTAGAGTTGTGTTTAGGTGTGTCTTTGATTATGTTCAAGATTAGGAATTTGTAAGAAAGTGTTTAGGTGAGGTAAATGGGTATTTAAGGTTGTCTAGACATAATTAGGGAGTGCTCTTGCACCATTAATGAGTTAGATCCTCAATTTAGAGTCTAAACAACTCTAGACACACTTCCTTGATTTAAGGAATTGGAGAGAGAAAACACTATTCAAGATTCCAAGACTAGGAATCTTGAGTTCTAAAAAGGGATTTAAGTTTAATCTAAGCAATTTTAGGTTCTAATTAACTTTAATAAATTATTTTGACTCTATATTAATTAGGGAAATTAATTAATCTTCGTTTAGAGCCTAATATTGCTTAGGTTTGCTTAATTACGCCATTAAGCTCGAAAACACTATTCTAGGGGCAAAATCGTAATTTTGCACTAAAACTGCCCGGGACCACCGGGACTTGAACAAAGACCTCTAGACACATGAAAACATGTTTTTAAACCTCGGGGGAAAGTTTCGGGCTCAAACGGCACCTTTAGCCGCGTAAAACGCTATAAGGGTATTTTGGTCATTTTGACCCGAAACTGCGGAAAACGAAATTTTCGCTTCCGAAAGCATTCTAAGGCCATTAGATCCCCTTCAAACATTGAGTTGACCCTTCGAGGATGACCGAGTTGGTTACCCTTGAATTCGGGTTAGGAAATGACCTCAGGGGCATTTTGGTCATTTCCCTCGGACAGAAAAATCGGGGTGTTACAGCATAAAGTGGCAATAGAAACATTCATATGGGACAAACTTTAGTGACATAATCATAATCATGAAACATATCTTCCTCATGGGCCACCCTAAAAGACAATCGAACTGGGGGTGCTCGGCCGAACCGGTGTCACCCAGAACGTGTCACATATCTAGGTCATGAGCTCATACCTTAACTAGTCGTCACTAGTTCTTACTTACCACTTAACGATAAGCGTATCATAAATCATAATTCCTGACTATCTGAGTACGGGTTAGGGGGCAAACCTCTTAGGGGTGCTCGGCCGAACCGGTGTCACCTAAGAGTATAAATTGGTACTGATGTCACATGAGTTCTATGGAGGTGCTCGACCGAACCGGTGTCATCCTAGAACCCATCTTAGTACCTTAATTTTCAAAATCTCTTTAAGTCCCCAAATTTGTCGGAAATTCGGCGGCACAACAGCATTACACCGAATTTCCTTCCAAATTTGCTTTATGCCACATAAACATATAACCTCATGAATTCCTCATATAAATAACATCATCATCATTTGCATACTACAAGCATCATCATAAAACATTCAAACGCTTACCCTTACGGTAGCTTATACTTTGACCGTTACGGGTCTTAATCTTGAGATATAGTTCTCTAACATCCGTCGCTCATATTTTTATGCACCTAAGGACTCATAATTAATCATCATTCCTAATCCTCATGTTCATACTTAAATCTGAATAGCATAGGGCAAATTCTCTAACTTGTGTTTACGGGGTTCTAGAACTCACGTTTTAGACCCTTTCTCGGTTCCGTCTTCGCCTAAGGCGCTATGAATTAAATCCAAATCAATTATGAGGCATTCCTATGCTTAAGGACTAATTATTAATCATGTTTATCATGTTGTAAGGGTGCTGGACAGAATCCAGAAAAATAAACGTTCTAAGAGTTCTAAACTTGCACTTTTACGGTTTTCTAGTTACTAGTTTCCCGATAGGTGCTAAAATTCGATTCTAATCCAAATGATACCAAGTTTTTCATGTATAAACAATCTAAATCTGATTATGTTCCCATTAAAACAGTTTGGAAAGAATCCATAAACAAATGGGTTAAAACTATGTCAAATTCCAACTTTACGGTATTTCTAGTTAGCTAGTTTCTTACCTATTATGCATAGGATCGCTTCTACATCATTATATGGTATTTTCACACATTCCAACACATCAAAACATCATCATACAACATCACACTCATCATATCAGAACCGAAAACATTTAACTTCAATAAGAGAGTTAAATTGACATTTCTAGGTACATAAGTTAACTAGTTTCTCTTGGAATCAATTTAGAATTTCTAAAACTCTTTGCAAATCATTTTAATTCATCAAGAGGCTAAGAGAAGCCTTAGGTCAATGACCAAAATATATTTCATCTCCTAAAAGGGAATAAAGTCATATCTCATGACAACATAACCTTGAAAAGGTTTGTAAAGCTTTAAGGAAAACTTAGAACATAGACTATTGGTCCTTGTAGCTAGATGAAAACCCATTGCAAGTACATCATCACTACTTGGCCGAAAATATGCATTCAAAGGATGGTTTCACATTAAACTTTAACTTGGAATGAAATGGGCAAGTCTTTGAGCTCTAGGTTCTTAAGTTACGACATAAAATAAATGTGCTCGTGCTTTTCATTTTTAATCTTGCTTACAAAATAAAGTGATGACATAAATTAAATATGCAAGGCATAAACTTAAACGTGCAAGCTTGAAAGTAAATATGCGAGGCATAAACTTAAACGTGCAAGCTTGAAAGTAAATATGCAAGGTTCAATTCTTTATTTTAGTGCTCTTGGCCCAACAACAATTGACTTTAAGGCCGAAATAGATAGGCATTCGAGAGATTAATTAGGTGATAATGCAAGTTCAATTCTTTATTTTAGTGCTCTAGGCCCAACAACAATCGACTTTAAGGCCGAAATAGAAAGGCTTTGAGAATTAAATTAAGTGATTATGCAAGTTCCATTTTAATCTTTATGTTCTTAGGTGATAGCTTGGAAGTAAAGATGTATAGCAAGAATGTAAATGTAAATGCAAGCATAAAATAAATTATGCAAGTTCATTTTATCTTTCTAGAGCTCTTAACAAGACTTTAAAGGAACATAAACCTCAACCCAAACTCATCAAACCAAGATAAAGTAAAGTCTAGAGTTCTTAGAACTCAACATAACATTTTTAGAAACCAAAACATTTTGCTTGTAAAAGAAAAGGAAAGGGCCGAAATTTCAAGGAACAAAAGAACATTTTGAAACTCTAGAGTCCATGATCTTGATGATATATTAACACCAACATCATGAGACCTCATCATTGAGTCCTTAGAACCATTTTAAAACACCATCAAAACTAACGTTCTCAAGAGTTCAAGGAAGGAAAAACTAGAAGCATTTGTGCTCAAGAACAAAGATCAAGCTCTAGAGTTTGTTTCAAGTGATGAACATCATCATGAAACTCTCATCATCAAGCTCTCATTTCTTTGAACCTCAAGGCCCATGGCCGAAAATGAGAAAGAATAAGGAAGAGAAAAGAAGTTCTAAAAAGAATCAAGAGAAACTATAAACATAAAGCTTAGAACAAGAACTTTAAAGAAAGGAATACTTGAAAGAAAATCCCTACTTGATGTGATGAACTTGAAGATGGAAGAAGAAGATGAAGATGATGAAGAACTTTGAAGAACTTGAAGAACACTAGAACTTTTAGAGAAAAGAAAAGCTTTGAGTGTTCCTAAACTTAGCAAATGATCTAAAAGTGGTGCAAGCTCCTCAAGGCATTGTATTTATAGAGAAATGAAACAAATGGATGGGGTGAGGGCTGAAGGGGTTTTCGGCCATGAGGTGCAGAATTGGAGGCATCCATGAGTTCCATGAGGTGAGATAGTGTGTTCTTGAGGCATGGTGAGGTATGGCTTAACGTATGGTGAGGTATGGTTCAAGGTATGGCCTCAAGCATGGTTCTTTGAGTGAGAAAATAATTAAACATGTGGCCAATGGGGAGTGTGTTGGCCGAAACTTCATCAGCCATGGGGGAGGGTTCTTTGCATTTTAATTGTGGTTTAGAGTTGTGTTTAGATGTATCTTTGATTATGCTTAAGATTAGGAATTTGTAAGAAAATGTTTAGGTAAGGGAAATGGATAATTAGGATGGTCTAGACATAATTAAGGAGTGGTCTTGCACCATTAGTGAGTTAGATCCTCAATTTAGAGTCTAAACAACTCTTAGACACATTTCCTTGATTTAAGGAATTTGGAGAGAGAAAACACTATTCAAGATTCCAAGACTAGGAATCTTGAGTTCTAAAAAGGGATTTAAGTTTAATCTAAGCAATTTTAGGTTCTAATTAACTTTAATAAATTATTTTGATTCTAGATTAATTAGGGAAATTAATTAATCTTTGTTTAGAGCCTAATATTGCTTAGGTTTACTTAATTACGTCATTAAGCTCAAAAACACTATTCTAGGGGCAAAATCGTAATTTTGCACTAAAACTGCCCGGGACCACTAGGACTTGAACAGAGACCTCTAGACATATGAAAACGTGTTTTTAAACCTCTAGGGAAAGTTTCGGGCTCAAACGGCACTTTTACCCGCGTAAAACGCTGTAGAGGTATTTTGGTCATTTTGACCCGAAACTGCGGAAAATGAAATTTTCGCTTTCCGAAAGCATTCAAAGGCCATCCAATCCACCTCAAACATTGAGTTGACCCTTCGAGGATGACCGAGTTGGTTACCCTCGAATTCGGGTCAGGAAATGACCTCAGGGGCATTTTGGTCATTTCCCTCGGACAGAAAAATCGGGGTGTTACATAAAGCTTGTGAAAGTAGAGTGAATACATATGAAAGTAAAAGCATAATTTTATGAAGGTGTGTAAGAATTAGATGAATGTGAAAACAAATGTAAATGAATGATTGGCAATTTTGATGAAATAACGATGTGAGATTAATGTGATGATGATAAGAGTGATGCAAAATTAGTGTAATGATGATATGATGAATGAAGCAAAACAGGTGGAGTAATGGCCTGATGAATGAATTAATGCAAAACTGATGTTGTGGTGACGTGTTCAGTGACAAGAATGATGACAATAGCTCTTTAAAATTAAAATTTTCCCCAGTTTGAAGTGTCTTTGCATCATCCTTCAAGAAAGCTTTTGTCTATCCCAAGATGAGCCATCTCTTTAGATGAGTAGCTCTATGAGCCTCTTCCTTGTATATTCAAACACATTTCGCCTAGTAATACTTCAACATCTTCTTATTGCCCCAGTTCTTCCACCTTTTTTTTCACCCATCTCATTTCCTTTGTGATTCAATCTTGATCTATAAGCCCCTTACTTGGTTTATCAATCATGAGCTTTGTTAGCAGATTACTTCCTTGGTTATATTTCAATCATAACATCAAGATTATGCATGGTTTCAAAAGAGAAAACAGAAATAGAGATTTTTGGTAGAAATGAAGGATAATTAGAGATAAAGAGAAAGACAATTTTATTGGATTTGAAACTGGAAAGTATTTACAGGACTTCAACAACTGTTAAGAGATAAGGAATGAAGAAAGAAAATACTGGTAGTGCTGCTTTCATAAGGTCAATCCATTTTACTGATCCATTGATTAGACCAGACTCAAAATTCATGATAGCGATTACAACCTTTCATTGTGTTTCCAACAATATCATGATCAAATTGCCCCAGTTTTGATATCTTATATAGCTTCCTGATCATTGTCTTGATCTTTCACCAATGCATAGGCTGCCTTTTTAGGTTTTCAACCTAGCAATTATGACTTGCCTTTCTCTTTTGATTTTTTTTTATTATTTTATTTTTTGTGTTCTAATTTTTGCTTAGGCCGCCTTTCTGGGTTTTCAACCTAGCGAGCATTTTCTCTTTTTTTTTCTTCTTTTCCTTTTTGTTTTTTTTTTCAGGCGAAGTACTTCTTCACAACATCTGAATTGATTGGTTTTGCGAGTGCATTGCCTTCCATGTCAGTCAAAATCAATGCTTCTCCAGAAAATGCATCTTTGACGATGTAAGGGCCTTCATGTGTGAGTGCCCACTTGCCTCGATTATCCTCTTGATTTGGCAAGATTTTCTTCAGGACAAGGTCGTCTGGCTGGAATGTTCGAGGGCGAACATTTTTATTAAACGCTTTGACCATCCTTTTCTGGTACAGTTGGCCATGATAGACTGCGTTGAGCCATTTTTCTTCTAGCATGTTCGATTGCTCATATCTTGTTCTAACCCACTCAGCCTCTTCCAATTCAGCTTCGACTAAAACCCTTAAAGATGGTATTTCCACTTCTATGGGTGTTACTGCCTTCATCCCATACACCAATGAATACGAAGTTACCTAAGTTGAGGATCTGACAGAAGTATGGTAGGCATGTAATGCATAAGGCAGCATATCACTCCAATCCTTATAGGTGACCACCATCTTCCCCAGGATCTTCTTTATGTTCTTGTTTGCTGCTTCCACAACCTCATTCATCTTTGGTCGGTAAGGAGCCGAGTTATGATGCTTAATATTGAATTGTGTAACGCCCCAATTTTTACTGCTATGTGAAAATTACCAAAATGCCCCTAGGTAATTTTTACACGTAATTCGAGGTCAAATAATCCTTAATAAAGGAATATGACATTAGAGAAATATTATAGGAGGCTTGATTAGCGATTCGTGCGAAAGTCGTAAACCTCGATTTTTGTGTACGTGTAAAATAACCAAAATGCCCATGAGGTCATTTTTACCTCGAAATCAAGGATAACCAATCTAAATTATCTTTCAGGGGTTAATTTTATGCCTGATGGGAATTATATGTGCCTTAGAGGTAAAAATCTCAATTCTCAATTTTTACCGTAAGTAAAATTACCGTTTTACCCCTGTAGTAATTTTTCATGAAATTATATAATCTTTGAATTCGGTTTTCACCCAAAGGTTCAAAATGACTATTTTAAGTATGATTTGAGATCGTCAAATATTTACAGGGAGTTTTTATGTGAAATTACCTTTTTACCCCTAGTTGTGGTAAATAGGTTTACTTGTGTAATTAAGATAGCATTAAAACTCTATTTGAACTCAAATTAATTTTATTCATTAACCTTGAGTTTAAAATTAATTACCCAAGGTTAAAAATAATTACTGAGGTAATTAGAGTCTAAAATCACCTAAGGTAAAATTAAATTATCTTTTGTTAATTATGAAACCTCATAAAATTAGTGATAATTGAGATCAAAGTTAAGATTTCGGTTTAGGTAAAATATTGTACATTTACATTTTCTTATCCTAAGTTTAGAACCTATGTTACAAAGTGATTTTTACTCATTTGAAATTAACCTCATTTAGTAGTATATGATTTCTCTTTTTACCTTGTCTTGTATTGTCCTAAACACTTAACCTTTTACCATTTTCACTAATCTATCAATTCCTAATCTTTTACCTAAGTAAATACACATCTAATACATGATTTACCACTTGTAAAACATTACCAATCTGATCCTAAAGGAATAAAAAACCAGTGGCCAACTTGTCTCTTTTTCACCATATTTTAATTGTTTTTCCAACAAAAAAAATATTCAACCATAACACCATACCTTTAGCTTTCTTTTGCATTATTTTTGGCTATGTTTATTCAAAAAAAAACCCACCCATTTCAGCCATGATGTGATCTGTAACAATGTCTCCCATTAGCATCATATTTTAGTGTTTTAATCCATTATGCATGAACCAAATTATTACAAGAATAAAAGCATTCTTTTTCCATGTTTTCTTTAATTGAAAATGAACAAAAAACTCCATTTTTCCAGCCACAAGGCAGCTGCCATACAGCCCTCCTTGGCCTATAAATATGAGCTCTTCCATTGCCTAAATGCATACACAAACATTCCTAGCCTTAGCATTTTCTTACTTGATAGTTTTCTTATTCAAAGTTTGCTCAAAGTTCTCTAATTCGCTCAATACTTCAAGCTTTCTTCTTCTTCCTCATTCATACTCAAGAGACTCCATTCCCAACCTTTAACCAAGCTCTAAACCTCAAGCATACACATTCCAACCATAAATCAACTCCTAAACACATAACCTTTCCATTATCAAACACAAAAACACAAGAAAAATTCTTCCTCCATTTGCTCTAATCTTGGCTGAATTTCAAGGACATATCAAGGACATATTTTCTTCTCCTAACTTCTCTAAAGATCAAGTATTATCTTTTGATAACAAGAAACAACTTGGTAGGGATTTTATTTCATGTTCTTTCTCTTGTTCTTTCTTTATATTTTTGATTTTTATGATTTGATTATGACCATGGCTTGATGATGAGGAATCATGGTGGTGGTTGTGAATCCATCATTTAAATGAACTCTAAAGCCCAAGGTTTAATTCTTGATGTTAAAAGATTAATAAAGGAATTACTAAGTTTTGAGTTTTAAGCTTAACAAGATATAAAAATGAACTAGTATCCATATTTATGTTTCAAGTTCTTGCACATCATATTTAAATTTCAAGTCTTGCATAATCATATTTAATTTCAAGTTCATCATCTGAAATCTTGAAGATAATAATATGAATTTGCATTCTCATGTTTAAATTTCAAGTAATGCATTTTATGTTTCAAGTTATCACTAAACTTTGAAGATCTAAAAATAAACTTGCATCTTCATATTTATATTTGAAGTATTACATATCATGTTTATATTTCCAAGTTATCACCTTATAATAATAAAGATTAAAAATGGATTGCATAGCATATCTATGATTCTTGCTATTACCTAAATCTCTAAAAGCTCAAAAGTTACCTCTTTAATCTTAAATAGGAATTCTTATACTTAAATTAAGTTAATTTCAGCCTCTTGATGTTCTTGGTATTAAGATTCGTTTATTTTATTTTTAAGGCTTTGATCTTGTCTTTAAATTACTTAAATAATTCTTGTTAGAATTAGAAATCCAAAGATGTTAAAGATTATGCTTTTCTCAAGCTTTTTGATTTAAAAATTATGTTACTGACCTGACTTAAATAAAATGGTTAGAATACTATTTTATAAGGTTTGAATGTGTATAAATTACTTATAATTGATGTAAGAATTGTTTTTAGCATTTTTGAGATAAACTAATAATTAGAAAGGATCAAAATTGTAATTTTATAAAGCTTTAGACAATGAATTTTATGGATTAATTCCTCACTAATTTGATACTGATCTTATGGTTTATATACATTGGAATTATTAGTATTTGATGTATAAATTATTTTTGGTATCTTAGAGGTTAAAAAGAATAATTACAAGTATTAGTTTTGACCGATTCATAAAATGCGAAAAGTTGTGTCATAAACTATCAATTATGTAATTTTTTGATTCAAAGGATTTTAATTAGAGTAAATAATGATATCTGATGTGTATATGTGTTTAGAATACCATTTATGATGTTTAGAGAAAGTTTTAGAAGTATTGGCTTTTTAAGTGTTAAAAATAAGTAACTTTGTACTTTGACCCCTAAAATATATTAAATTTAGTCTATGGCCCTAAAAGGTTTTTATGATGAGTTTGAATGGTTTCTAATGGTTATATATCTCTTGAAATATATTGGTTAAAGTTAAAGATCTTTAATTTATGAGTAGATGTTAAAAAGGGGTAATTATGTTTTGACCCGTAACCTTTGAGAATTGTGATTTGACCCTTTGGGACTTAAACGTAAATATTGATAATTTGATGAGATGAATATAATTGATATCTTGTGATAGTGATGTTCATATATTGAGATTTATATGGGATATATGCAATGAAATATGATGCATGTTTATGTGATTTGATTTATGGCATGTTACAGTTATGTCTGATTCATTGAGATGCATAAGTTCATGAAGTTTATGAGCACGAAATATTAATGATAAGTTATTCATGTTTGCATCTCTATTTATATCATGCCAAGATTTAAAGTGACGTAAAACATATGGAAATTATCCTCTAGACTCCCCGAATTAAAGGTTATGAGAGGTGATCCGAATAGGAAGTGATCCTTTGTGTAACATTCTAATTTTTAACCCAATACTCTAGAACATATTTAGGTTAATCATTAGTCTGTTACTTCATAGTTCTCATTTAACTTTGAATTACTTAGCGAAAAATACGGGTAATTTTTTTTTTGAAATAAAAGTGAGAGCCGCGTGATGTGATAAGCGGTACACCATGTAAAGTGAAACAATTATCTCACAACATCATAACATGAGGCACAACATGAACATCACTTGAATATCATCTCATATATATATAACTTGCCCACTTATAAGTGTGGGTCTTAATTTAGTACAAGGGAAATGCATAAAAGAAAGTACAACATAAGCATAAACATAATCTACTCCCCTACCCGAGTGCATCTAATGGGAAACCTTTAAACAAAAGAAGGTTTATCCCCATCTAAGTGGTGTGTGCTCTAACTCGGGCCATCCACGGCCTCCTACTGGCGACTATCTCGTGATCGAGGCAGATATCCGGGAAACTGGGCGAGCTCCTCGGGCGTGAAGAGGTGGAGCGGGGATCGAGTGTGAGCCCCGGGGTATGGCCACATCTCCGGTCGTCGTGCACGCCTGGGCTGAGTCACGGTGGGCTCGCTATCCTTTCCAAAGTCCATAGGTATGGAGGGGGAAGATCCGTGGGAGGGTGGCAGGGTTGCCGAATCCTCGGAAGGATCCGTCTCCGAAAAAGATGACGGGCAACGGGGCACATACTGGGGGTAGTCTCGAGCGGCGAACGTGGATGATGGGGTACGGCGAAGCCTCTCCTCTAGGGGACATGCGCGCTCGAACACCAGGTCATCGCCAAAAGGTGAGACGGGGGAGAAACGATGGGAATGTACAGGGGGAGTGAAGGGTCGACCCATAAACATGAATACTCTAACCGTGCATCAACCCACAAAATGGAATGACCCGTGGTCTGGGTCATGGTGCACCTCCCATGTCGGCGTGTCCACGAACACCACGAACGTCGCCATCTGAAGACGTGACGGAAAGAAAGAGGTAGAGGGAGTGAGAATCTTGCTAAAGAATCTCAGTAGGGCCTCCTACTACCTAGGTGTCATCATCTACGTCCTCAGGAACCTTGGGTTTATTTATACAAAGTGACTGAGCATGTATTAGGTTCATTTTAAACTTTAAAATATATTTTAGCCAAGGTCCATTCATTTTAGGATGATCTTAATGTCATGGATGCAACATATTAGAAAATGTATGCATGGCACTACCTAATGCACATACATAAAACATAACATCATGCATCATCATTCTTGGTGGCATAAAGTGGCAATAGTAACATTCATATGGGACAAAACTTAGTGACATAATCATAATCATGAAACTTCTCTTCCTCATGGGCCACCCTAAAAGACAATTGAACTGGGGGTGCTCGGCCGAACCGGTGTCACCCAAAACGTGTCATACATCTAGGTTATGAGCTCATACCTTAACTAGTCGTCACTAGTTCTTACTTACCACTTAACGATAAGCGTATCATAAATCATAAATCTCGACTATCTGAGTACGGGTTAGGGGGCAAAACTCTTAGGGGTGCTCGGCCGAACCGGTGTCACCTAAGAGTGTAAAATGGTACTGATGTCACATGAGTTCTATGGAGGTGCTCGGCCGAACCGGTGTCATCCTAGAACCCATCTTAGTACCTTAATTTTCAAAATCTCTTTAAGTCCCCAAATTTGTCGGAAATTCGGCAGCACAACGGTCATTACACCGAATTTCCTTCCAAATTTGCTTTATGCCACATAAACATATAATCTCATAAATTCCTCATATGAATAACATCATCATCATTAGCATACTTCATGCATCATCATAAAACATCCAAACACTTACCCTTACGGTAGCTTATGCTTTGAGCCTTACGGGTCTTAATCTTGAGATATAGTTCTCTACATCCGCTGCTCATATTTTAAGCACCTAAGGCTCATAATTAAACATCATTCATAATCCTCTCATTTTACTTTTAAATCTGAATGGCATAGGGTGGAAATCCTAACATGTGAATACGGGGTTCTAGAACTTACGTTTTAGACCCTTTCTTGGTTCCGTTTTCGCCGAAGGCACTATGGATTAAATCTAAATCAATTATGAGGCATTCCTATGCTTAAGGACTAATTATTAATCATGTTTACCATGTTGTAAGGGTGCTGGACAGAATCCAGAAAATTAAATGTTCTAAGAGTTCTACATTTGCACTTTTACGGTTTTCTAGTTACTAGTTTCCCCATAGGTGCTAGAATTCAATTCTAACTCAAATGATACCAAGTTTTTCATGTCTAAACAATCTAAATCTGATTATGTCCCCATTAAAACAGTTTGGAAAAGTTCCATAAACAAATGGGTCAAAACTATGTTAAATTCTAGCTTTACGGTATTTCTAGTTAGCTAGTTTCTTACCTATCATGCATAGGATCGCTTCTACATCATCATATGATATTTTCACACATTCCAACACATCAAAACATCATCATACAGCATCACATTCATCACATCAGAACCAAAAACATTTAACTTAAATGAGAGAGTTAAATTGACATTTCTGGGTACATAAGTTAACTAGTTTCTCTTGGAATCAATCTAGAACTTCTAAAACTTTTTGCAAAACATTTTAATTCATCAAGAGGCTAAGTGAAGCCTTAGGTCACTGACCAAAACATATTCCATCCCCTAAAAGATAATAAAATCACAACTTGTGATGACATAACCTTATAAAGATTTGTAAAGCTTTGAGGAAAACTTAAACATAGACTATTGGTCCTAGTAGCTAGATGAAAACTCATTGTGAGTCCATCATCACTACTTTGGCCGAAATTATGCATTCAAGGAATACATTCACATTTAACTTTATCTTGGAATGAAATGGGCAAGTCTTTGAGCTCTAGGTTCTTAAGTTTCGACATAAACTAAACGTGCTCATGCTTTTCATTTTGAATCTTGCTTACAAAGTAAAGTGATGACTTAAATTTAAATATGCAAGGCATAAACTTAAACGTGCAAGCTTGAAAGTAAACATGCGAGGCATAAATTTAGACGTGCAAGCTTGTAGGTAAATATGCATGGTTCAATTCTTTATTTTAGTGCTCTTGGCCCAACAACAATCGACTTTAAGGCCGAAATAGATAGGCATTCGAGAAATTAATTAGGTGATAATGCAAGTTCAATTCTTTATTTTAGTGCTCTAGGCCCAACAACAATCGACTTTAAGGCCGAAATAGAAAGGCTTCGAGAATTAAATTAAGTGATGATACAAGTTCCATTTTAATCTTTATGTTCTTAGGTGATAGCTAGAAAGCAAAGATGCATAGCAAGAATGTAAATATGGATGTAAGCATAAAATAAATTATGCAAGTTCATTTTATCTTTCTAGAGCTCTTAACAAGACTTTAAAGGAATTTAAACCATAACCCAAACTCATCCAAACAAGGTAAAGTCAAGCTTAGAGTTCTTTAAAACTTAACATAATATTTTTAGGAAATCAAACCATGAAGCTTAGAAAATTTAAGGAAATGGCCGAAATCATCAAGAAGAAAAGGGAACATTTTAAAACTCTAGAGTTCATGATCTTGGTGATATATTAACACCAACATCATGAGTCCTCATCATTGAGTTCATAGAGCCATTTAAAAGCATCATCAAAGCTAAAGTTCTTAAGAGTTCAAGAAAAGAAAAACTAAAAACATTTTTGCTCAAGAACAAAGATCAAGCTCTAGAGTTTGTTTCAAGTGATGAACATCATCATGAAACTCTCATCATCAAGCTCTCATTCCTTTGTTCTCCAAGGCCTATGGCCGAAAATGAAAAGGAAAAAGGAGTGGAAATGAAGTTCTAAAGAGAAACAAGAGAAACTATGAACATCAAGCTTGAAACAAGAACTTTAAAGAAAAGAATACATGAAAGAAAATCCCTACTTGGTGTGATGAACTTGAAGATGGAAGATGAAGATGAAGATGATGAAGAACTTTGAAGAGCTTGAAGAACTTGAAGAACACTAGAACTTTGAGAGAAAAGAAAAGCTTTGAGTGTTTCCTAAACTTAGCAAATGATCTAAAAGTGGTGCAAGCTCCTCAAGGCATTCTATTTATAGAGAAATGAAACAAATGGAGGGAGCTCATGGGTGAAGAGGTTTCAGCCATGAGGGTGCAGATTGGAGGCTTTCTATGAGTTCCATGAGGTGAGATAATGTGTTCTTGAGGTATGGTGAGGTATGGTTCAAGGCATGGTGAGGTATGGCTCAAGGTATGGCTCAAGCATCGTTCTTTGAGTGAGAAAACAATTTAATATGTGTGGTAATTGGAGAGAGATGGCCGAATATGCATCAGCCCATGGGGGAGGTTTCTTTGCATTTTAATTGTGGTTTAGAGTTGTGTTTAGGTGTATCTTTGATTATGCTTAAGATTAGGAATTTGTAAGAAAGTGTTTAGGTAAGGTAAATGGGTAATTAAGGTGGTCTAGACATAATTAAGGAGTGGTCTTGCACCATTAGTGAGTTAAATCCTCAATTTAGAGTCTAAACAACTCTAGACACATTTCTTTGATTTAAGGAATTGGAAAGAGAAAACACTATTCAAGATTCCAAGACTAGGAGTCTTGAGTTCTAAAAAGGGATTTAATGTTTAATCTAAGCAATTTTAGATTCTAATTAACTTTAATAAATTATTTTGACTCTAGATTAATTAGGGAAATAAATTAATCTTCGTTTAGAGCCTAATATTGCTTAGGTTTGCTTAAATACGTCATTAAGCTCAAAAACACTATTCTAGGGGCAAAACCGTAATTTTGCACTAAAACTGCTCGGGACCACTGGGACTTGAACAGAGACCTCTAGACACATGAAAACATGTTTTTAAGCCGCTGGGGAAAGTTCCGGGCTCAAACGGCACCTTTACCCGCGTAAAAACGCTATAGGGGTATTTTGGTCATTTTGACCCGAAATTGCGGAAAACGAGATTTTCGTTTCCGGAAGCATTCAAAAGTCATTCAATCCCCATCAAACATTGAGTTGACCCTTCGAGGACGACCGAGTTGGTTACCCTCAAGTTCGGGTCAGGAAATGACCTCAGGGGCATTTTGGTCATTTCCCTCGGACAGAGAAATCGGGGTGTTACACTTTGGACTCCCCGAATTAAAGGTTATGAAAGGTGATCCTAATGCCTCCTATCCCATACCTTAAGAGTTGGGAATTGAACTTATCAAAAGGGATAAGATTACGCTAGTGACGACTAGTGAGGTATGAGCTCATAACCTAGAACTCTTGAGAAAAGAGAGAATTATAGGGCGGCCCCCAAGGAAAAGAGAATAAAGAAGTTTAAGTCACCTGTAAGAATAATGATCATGATGTTCTTTATGTCATATGCATCATTTTATGAATTTTATGATATTATGTATATGATATTGACATGTATCCATGACTAATATGTTGCATTCATGACATTAAGATTCATGCTAAAAGATATGGGCCTCGGCTAATGGTATTTATAATTTAATAAATGAACCTTATATATATGTTCACCATTTTCATAATTAAACCCGAGGTTCCCGGGGACGATGACGATGACACTTGTGTTAGAGTCGGGAAGCCCTACTGAGATTCTTGTATAAGTTTCTCATCCCTTTTTCTTTTTCGTGTCGTCTCCAGACATGAATGATGGTGTAGTTCGTGATTTACCTTGAGACTAGACGAAGAGCTACGGAGATAACTTTCCTTTGGATATTTGCCTTTAGAGTGATCGTATCTCATATATCAGTTTGTATTCTATTGATGGATATATATTGATGTCCTTAAGTTTACAAGACATCACTATTATGATACAGTTATTGATATGTTATTATTAATTGAGTTATGTTATGCCATGGTTGTATTATGTATTTATCCGTTATTTGATTCTAACATCTCTCCTACGCAGGCAAGATAAATGACGTTAGATATCTAGTATGCGCGGCTCACATTTTTGTATTTAAAGTTCAAAAAAAAATTTTACCCATATTTTCACTAAAGTATTTTTCAAGAGGTTTTTTAATCAAAAACTGAAACAAAAGAGTAATAACTAATACTTAACTTAAATACGTCCTAGGCGTGTTGAGTTAAATATTAGGGTGTTACAAATTGCTCGCATAGTTTCTGTACATCTGCATTGTTGAAATTTGTGGTATTATCTGTGATGAGCCTCTCCAGCAACCCATACCTACAAATGATGTTGTTCTTCAGAAACTTCACTACCACTTTCCGTGTCACATTGGCATAGGAAGCAGCTTCTATCCATTTAGTGAAGTAATCAATAGCTACCAGAATGAATCGATGCCCATTGGAGGCTTTAGGGTTGATTGGTCCTATGACATCCATGCCCCACATTGCAAACGGCCAAGGCGATGTAAGAGTATGTAATGGCACAGGAGGATAATGGATTTGGTCAGCATAGATTTGACATTTGTGACATTTCCTGACAAATTCTATGCAGCCTTTTTCCATTGTGAGCCAATAGTATCCTTGTCTGAGGATCTATCGGGATAATGTGTGCTTGTTAGCATGGGTACCACAAATATCCTCATGGACTTATGATATGATAGAGTTTGCTTCCCTAGTATTGATGCACCTTAACAAAACTCCGTCATTGCTCCTTTTATACAATACTTCTCCTGAGAGGAAGAATGACATGGATAGTCGTCTGAGTGTCTTCCTATCATTCTCATTTGTTGCTGCAGGATATTCTCTCTCCTTAATGAACTTTTTGATATCATAGAACTATGATCGATCATCTGGCTCATCTTCAATATTGGAACAATATACCGGTTCTTTTCTAATTGTCACTTGCAAAGGTCGCACTTCTATTTCCAGATCGAGCTTGGTCATCATGGCCAAAGTAGCTAAGGCATCCGCAAACTAATTCTGATTACGAGGTAGGTAATGGAAACTGATTTCCTTGAATTCATCTTTCAAGCTCATAAGATGTTCATGGTATGACAGTAACCTGTGCTCTTTGACTCGCAATTCCCCATTGACTTGGAAAATAATTAGGGCTGAATCTCTGTAGACTTCCAGATATTGCACCCCAAGGGATATCGCTGTCTTCAGACCTATTATGCATGCTTCATATTTGGCCATGTTGTTGGTACAATCAAATGTCAGTTTCACGGCAACTGGAAATTGTTTGCTGTCAGGGGATATTAAGATTGCTCTAACTCCATTTCCTCGGATATTAACTGCACCAACGAAGTTCATCTTCCGCGCCAAATCATCTTCTTCCTGATTTTCACTGTTTTCATCTACAACTGCTAGGACATCTTCATCGGGGAATTCAAGCTCCATCGACTGATAATCTTCAAGTGGATTTTCGGCTAGGTGGTCAGCTATCACACTCCCTTTTATAGATTTCCTGGTCACATACTTGATGTCAAATTCTGCTAAAGCTACTTGCCATTTGGACATCCTCAGGGAGATATGTGGGCTTTCAAAGGTGCATTTCATAGGATCTATCCGAGATATGAGTAATGTTGTATAGTAGAGCATGTACTATCGTAATCTTTTTGCCATCCATACTAGTGCACAACAAGTCTTCTCAATAGCCAGATACTTGGACTCACAGTCATTGAACTTTTTGCTCAAGTAGTAAATGGCTTGCTCCTTTCGACCAGACTCATCATGCTGACCCAATACTACCCTCATAGACCCATGCAATACCGTGAGGTATAGTATGAGTGGTCGCCCTGGTGTTGGTGGAACTAGAGAGGTGGATTTGAAAGGTAATTCTTGATCTTGTCAAAGGCCTCTTGACACTCATAATCCCATTTGCTTGAATGATTTTTCTTCAATAACTTGAATATCGGTTCGCAAGTATGTGTCAAATTGGAGATGAATCTTGCTATATAATTCAGTCAGCCTAAGAAACCTCGAACTTCCTTCTCTATCTTAGGCGCTGGCATGTTCTGGATGGCTTTTGTCTGGGTCTACTTCAATACCCTTCTTGCTGACAATGAACCCCAACAATTTTCCTGTAGATGTTCCAAAGATGCATTTTGCTGGATTCAGTCGAAGCTTGTAAGTCCTCAACCTTTCAAATAATTTCCTGAGCACTGCAACATGACTTTCTCCTTCTTGTGACTTTGCTACTATATCATCAACATACACCTCCAACTCCTTATGGATCATGTCATGGAAAAGAGTCACCATCGCTCGTTGGTATGTAGCCCTAGCATTCTTCAGTCCGAACGGCATAACCCTATAGCAAAACACTCCCCATTGAGTGACAAATGATGTTTCCTCCTTGTCTTCTTGTGCCATCAAGATCTAATTGTAACCTGAATAACCATCCATGAAAGAGAACTGATGGCTTCTAGCTGTGTTATCAACCAAAACATCTATATGTTGGAGAGGAAAATTATTTTTCAGGCTTGCTTTGTTCAGGTCTCGATAATCCACATACATTCTGACCTTTCCATTTTTCGTTGGCATAGGTACTATATTGGCAATCCATTTCGGGTAGAGTGGAACCTCCAAGAAACCCGCATCAAGTTGCTTTTTGACTTCATCTTTGATTTTGAGCGACATTTCTGGACTCATCCGCCGTAACTTTTGTTGCTTAGGTTCCATTCCTTCAATCAATGGGATACTGTGAGCTACTATCTCCGGGTCCAAGCCAGGCATATCTTTGTAAGACCAAGCGAAGATATCTAGGAATTCACGGAATAGTGCAATCATCCCTTCCCTTTCTGGATTGTTGACTATTTTCACTTCTTTTTTGTCTTCATCAGTGCCCAAATTCATAGTTTCAACAACCTCATCATGTGGATTTATCCCTTTCTCCATTGAATTTATGATTTTGGCAAATTATTGGCATAACTCAGGATCTTCATCTTGTTCATTTTCATTTAAGTCTGTTGTAACGCAATAATCAGTTAATGGGTTTTCACAATCATTTGCACGATATGAAGGTTCTGAAAGAGATGAGTCCTTGGAATTGAGATAAGATCGAAAATAAATAAAAGAGAAAAGATAAACAAGGAAGAGAGAATTGGAAAAGAGAAACCATGCATAATCATTTTATTATTCAATTGAAATGCAAACAAAGGTGACTAATCATCCATTACTCAAGGAAAAATAAATCATTCAGGGGAGTAAACTCCCAGTTGTTTAACGGCTCGAGATTAGGGTAAATCAACTGAGGTATCTCCATGGTTCCTCCAAGGGTGCTGACAGCTTCAGTTCCTTCTATCATCATCACTGCTGCTGGCGCAGGAAATGTATCCCTAATGTGTGGGATTTTCTCCTTAATGGATTCAAGAGACTGCTGATCACTTGTGGCTTCATACCCAAGATCGAATTTCCTAGGGTTGTTGGGAAGCGACATCGGATTCTTGATTCCTTGTAGCTGACTCCCTAATCCTTTTCCTTCTTCAAATCCATTCTTGCGCATTATCTGAATGGCCACTTAATGTATACCACCTTTTGGTTCTACTGGCTTTGCTATCTCAAGGTTTTGGAATGATACCTCGAGGGTGTCTTCAGCACAATCAACATATGGCACTGATATTGGTTTAGTCACCAACAATTCTTCTTCCCCTTTGACTGTTATAAGTTTCCCATCATTTATGAACTTCACCCTCTGATGAAGCGTAGAAGGGACAACACCTGTTTCATGAATCCAAGGTCTTCCTAACAGCATTGTATACCCTAGATCAATATCCATTACTTGGAATCTAGTCATGAAGATAGTTAGCCCAACTTGCAGCTGAAGATCAATAGCTCCCATGATCTCCCTCAATGACCCATCAAATGCTTTGATGATCGTCCCACTTAGTTCAATCGTAGAAGGATCAATCGAGAGTTGTTGCAATATGGAATAAGGAAGCACATTGAAAGGTGATCCTTCATCGACCAATACCTTTGCAATATTACAACCTTGGCATTTCAAGGTGATGTGGAGCGTCTTCAGGCGCCCTGATAAATGAGCAAAAATCTCGCTTTCAGTGAATGTGATGGCATTAGTTGTTTTGATTGCACCCACAATGCCTTCAACCCTATCAGGGGTTATGTCTTTAAACACATATGCTTGATCCAGCACCTTTTTGATTGCGCTATGATGAGCCTCTAAAGACAAGATCAAGGAATAAAGTGAGATCTTTGCTGGTGTTTTCTTCAGCTGATCCACCACATCATACTCACTTTGTTTCATTATCTTTAGAAATTCTTCTTCTTCTTCTTCTTCGTGGCTTTTTCCTTTGCTTTCCTTTACATGCACCGCTTGGGAGTCTATCAGCTGGGGGTTCTTTGATAACTTCTCAGAAGTATAACATCTGCCACTCCGAGTAATTCCCCCTATTCTTGCAATATTTATTATGGATTCCAATGCTAAGGGTTCTTCATTGTCAGGTTCATCATTCACTTCCAGGCAATCAGGCTTTACGTAGATTGCAAGATGAGAAGGCAATCTAGATACCTTGAAGACAAGTACCGCTCTTTGACTAGAAGATGTCATTCCAGACATTGATGAATTAGGTTCCACTAGCATTTCATACCTTCATGGGACTGCACGGTCACTTTCATAAGGAAATGGCTTGGGCACTTTGAAAACAAGTACTGACTCTTGGTTGTAGACTTTAAAAATAGGGGGTGCACGATGAATCATATTGACGCTTTGTTCAATACCTCTTGGTATCTCAAGCACCCCCAGTTTGATCATTTTTTCGATATAGAGCTTCAACTTTGGACATTCCTCTATGTGGTGTTTTCCTTCTCCAAAACACTCACAGAGTAGGTTATCGTCATTTTCCTTCACTATCTTTGTTCCTTGCTTTCCTTCAACCTCTAGCTCATAACTAGCTCTCCTCAGTGCTTCTAGGATCTCCTTTATTGGGAGCTTGTCATTCTTCACTCCTTGACTTGCGCGCTTCTCATGGAAAATGGAATTCACTTGTCCTATGCCATGATTGGGGAAAGGATTATTCCTTATATGTGGTCTTGATTCTTCCTCCAATTTAATGGTGCCATTGTCGATCAAACGCCATACCGCACTTTTGAACCCATAACAATCTTTGACAGAGTGTCCAGGAAAGTTAGAATGATACTCACATGTTTGGTTTGGATTATACCACTGAAGATATGGTGGTACGAAAGTCTTCCCAGGACGTGGGGCTAGTAGGTTATCTCCACATAAACGCTTGAACAACTCAGAGTTACTCATGTGGAAATCAGGCAAGGGATGATTATTCATAGGTGGTCTTGGAGTAGCAATGGTCTTAAGAGGTAATCGAGGAGGTATTGTGGGTGGGTAGGTCATTTGGTGATTTTGGTTGGTTTAGTAGGATTTGGATATGGTAGGTGTATATGGTCTAGGGTAAGAAACATTGTTGACTTGGTATGGTTGAGGTTGATATGGAGGTAATGGATAAGATAGGTGTTGATATGGTGAAATGGGTCTAGGTCGAAAGGTTGGTTGGTTGGTTTGAGGTGGTCGTTGTGGCTGTATGAGATTGATGGTTCCGTTATTCTTTTTATAGGATTGTCCCTTCCTGATCTGAGTCTCACTGGTTTTTCTAGCAATTAACTCCACTTTGCCATCTTGAATGTTAACTTCAATCCTCTCCCCAATCTCTATCAGATCAACAAACTCCATCACATGAGTTCCTAGCATGTTCTTGAAGAAAGGACCCTCCAAGGTACGGTTAAAGTAGGAGCACATCTCCTGCTTTAACAATGGTGGGACGACTCTAGCTGCGAAAGCTCTCCACCTTTGAGCATACTCTTTGAATGATTCATCATTCTTCTTTTTCATCCCCTTGAGCTGGTCTCTCGTAGGTGCAGCATTTAGATTGAACTTATACTAGTTAGTGAATGCCAAAGCCAAGTCTGCCCAACATTTGATTCGAGCCATGTCCAGTTACATATACCATTCCTAAGCGGCTCCTTCTAAGCTTTCGGAGAAGAAACTGATTAGAAAGTTTTCATCCTGAGACCACATACCCATCTTGGTGCAGTACATTTTTAGGTGCATGATAGGATTAGAATTGCCATTAAATTTGACAAGCTCCGGCATTTTAAAATCTTTAGGAATATTGACATTAGGAGCAAGACATAACTCCTTAATATTCATACAACCAAATGGACTTGGTCCCCTTAATGCCTGAAATTGTTCTTGCATTTTCGCTTCTAGTTCTTCTCTTAGTTTAATCTGTTCCAACTCCCTCGCGGTTTCATTTGCAGAGCCAATTCCCTCGTCATTCTCATATCCCGCATGTGCTTCGTGCTCAATATTCTTAGCATTTTCTTTTGCCATGTTTATAGTGTCAACAATGAATTTCTTAAGTTCTGGACCAAACATAGACTTCATCATGTCTTTGAGGTCATCAATTTCTTGACTTAGATTCCTTCCTTCTGTAGCCATAACCTTTCCATTGCCTTTACTCTTTTTAGCCTTATTCTTTTTAGCTTTATTTGTCTCTCTTCTGGGTCATAGTTCGTACGGCTCTGTAGTCGATGCACTTGTATTAGACAGAGCTTTCTTTGAAGGAGCAATGTTTGACACCCTGAAAGAAAAGGAAAAAAGAACATGGTTTCAGTTTTTTTTTTAGTGCAAGGGTTGTCATCAGCCCTTTATGACAAACAGAGATCCCCTTCACTTATTGTTACGAGTACCTTTCCTTGTAACGTTAAGTGTAGTTGATAGCGCTTTGAGGGAACATTTTCTCGTCAACAAAGACCATCTAAGAGACACTAGCAATGCAATTTTGACTTGGAACTAAAATGCAATTGATCTTCATTCCAAGGGAGTATTCCTCCTCTATAGAATGCTTTCTTAGGTGAATTTTGAAAATTTTATTCCAATGGAATATGATTTAGTACATCATGAATTTGTGGGTCTAATACATCAAAAGTTTTGTTTTTCTCTTTTTGAATTTCCTAGAATATCCTTCACACTTCTTCAAAAACGCGGTTACTCCTTGGGGTAGATCGAGCAATGGTTCCTCTTCAATCTCTTCTTTAGCTTTTTCAAAGCTTTGTGAAATTACTGAGCTATGGTGCTCAATCTCGTTGACCATTTGGACATATTTTCTCTTCCATCCTTCCAATTCTTCAACACGATCTAGGGCTTCATCCTTCCAAAATTGTCAATGTTTAGCAGCCGTAATATGAAGGTGTTGGTACTGGCTTGATGATACTCATGCATGATCATGATCATTTCTTGTTTATGCGAGAATTTTCATCAAACCTTGCACTCTCTCTTCTAGCTTCATTCTTGCTTGGCGTTCTATGTCAATCACCTTTTCTAGCTCTCCTCTTACATCTTTCTCATTGGCCACCTTCATTTCTAGATCCTTGACAGTTTTCTCTTTCCGGTCCAATTCAGTTTTTAACTTTGCCTTGGTCTTGTCTCGGCTCATGAATTCTTTTTGAAGCCTCATATTTTCCTTTGAAAGGTAGTGCAACCTTTCTTTAAGTTCCCTGATCTGGTTGGCCATTGAAGCATTCTCTTTGTTCTTTTGTGATTGAGATGCATCAAATGAATCTGCACATTCATCTTTCAACTTCTCAATTTCCGCAGCCCTCTTGTGACAACGATCTTGGAGAATGACAATTTGCAAATCAGCTTCTTGCTTCTTTTCTTCCAAAAACCTCATTTGTGCTTCCAATACCTCAATGTAAGATGCCATTTGTGGTATCGACTGAAATTGGTCTTGGAATGATTTTTCAGGCTTTGAAATTTTCTTCGATTCATTATCTGGCTTCATTTTTGCTTTCCTCCATTCTTCATGCTTAGGGGATAAAATTGGTCACTGTTTTCCCAATCTACTTCTCCTAGCTAATTCAATGCTTTCCCAAGCTCTCTTGATTTCTAACTCTTGTGCTTTGGTGTCTTGACTTTTCTGATATAGGAAACTATAACCTTTCAGCTGCTCTTCTTGAGGTTCAGTTTGTGTCCAACACAATTGTCTGAGAACTAAAGCAGGAGAGTATGATATACACCTTCTTGGGCTCATTAAAGGCACATGAGGAAATTCTCCGCAATTGTAGATGATACTTTCCCCATGGTACCAAGGACAGACCCACTTAAAGGTGCCAGACTCAATGTCGAAGAACTCTTGCATCCATTCAGTCGCTGGTTGTTGTTCTATTGGGATACAATGGAAGTCCTTCAATGGATCAGGTAAATGCCCCATATGACTCCCGGCACGAACATATGTCATGACCCAGACATATAACATATGTATGCAGCATCTCAATTTTCCCCCATTTCTTTGATGGCAGATGTCTATGGAAAGGGAAGTGTCTGCTAGAATGGCAGGAACCAGATTTGCTCTATAAGTACAATATCTGAAGAACACATCAATGGAAGCTTGATCCACAATATTTGGAGTAAAAGGGAAAAGTACTAGCCCATAAATCATCAATGCTAAAGTTCTTTTGAAGAAATGCCATTCCTTCTATTGGGATAAAGTTTCAAGATGTGACTCGAGGAAATTTCTGCTTAACCCTCGAGTCCTACCCCTTTCGTCCATCAACATTTTATGGGCTTGAACTGAATTAACTTACCAATTTTTGTTTCTGCCACATAACTCCCTTGATAGAGGTATACCCCGGCTTTCTCACGGATCGACAATCTTATCATAGTTGTGTATTCCTTTATAGTTGGTACTATGTCTATCTTTGGCAACTTGAAACAGTGAAGTGGAGATTTTCAAAATTGTGTGAGGGCGCTAAGCACAGATTCTTGGACTAAGATATCCAAGAGTTCTAGTATATGTCCATATTTCTTTTGGAAGTCAAGCTTGTCTTCATGCGGCATCAGCCGACTCATCTTTCTTATTGTGCTCAAGTCACTATAGGTCATAGTAACCTTGATATTTTTTGCATTGCTAGTGCTATTTTGGATTTCCATGTTGTGTTTTGAGAGCTGATCCCCTGTACCTGTTCGCAAGAGAATTTTATTAGAAAGATATGAAATTAAAAGGATGCTATGTATGGCAAATGAGTGCTGTATGCGATGCATGGAAGATACGTAACTAATGTATGATTTTATACAAGAATAATGTATGACTTTATTATAAATATGCAATGAATGAGTCATGTAAGATGATGGTTTTTTTTTTTTGTAAACTATGTAAGATATATTTTTATACGGTGAATAAGCATGTAAAATGATTTTTATATACAATGCTATGTAAAAGAAAAAGGTAGATGGATGCTCCTGTGTCCTAAAAGGGATAGTCTTAGGGGAAGGATTTTTCTAAGGTCAACACCTTAGTTTGGATGGCTACTAAGCTCATTCTATTTGTGCACGGTTTTCAAGACAGGTCTAGACTTCTAAAGGCCATGGTTCCCAGTGTAACATCCTAATTTTTAACCCAATACTCTAGAACATATTTAGGTTAATCATTAGTCTATTACTCTTTTAGTCTCATTCCTTACAACCTTTCATTAAAATACTTAGCGGAAAATATGAATAAATTTTTCTTTCTGAAACTTGAAAGCAAAACGCGAGCCGCACACTAACCTAACGTTCGTCATAACCATCACGTGCAAGAAAAAGTAACCACACCATTGATAATCATGAAACATAGTATTATACATAACAATCATAATATCATCACATCTTCATAGATACATAGACTACTAACATCATTGTACCATCATTTACATCAAAACATGCCCATATATGTGAAGTCATCCTTATCCACCTATGAGGTTAGATAAGTGTCAACCCAAAAGCTAAGCTATCTATGCCTCTGCAGCGACCCTTTGGTCCGTCTGCTAGTGTGTCCCTTATGCGCGTGCCTCAAAAGAAGCCACGAACCTCGTTGTAATCCTCGTCTAGAGACGACACGGAAGAAAAGGAAGGGATGAGAAACTCATTCGAGATTCTCAGTAGGGATTCCCGACTCTAATACTAGTGTCATCGTCGTCGTCCCCAGCCACCTCGGTTTTAATTATGAAAAAGGTGTACATGCATAAGGATTGGTTTTAGGCTTTACAAATCTATTTATCCGAAGTGGGTGTCTTTTAGTATGTGTCTTAATGACATGAATGCAACCGATATTTGATGAATGCATGACAATACCATATGCACATTAACACGAAAATCGTAATACTTGGGCACATCATAAAGAAACATAAATCATATACGCGGCATAAAAAGGCATAGTACTTTTCATGTGACATCTTTCTTATAAGTAAAACTCTTAAGTTCTTTTTCTTAAAGACCACCCTCTTAACATATCCACCAAAAGTCCAACCGATTCACCGGCCCGGCGATAATCTGGTCACCAAACTACATCTCACCTATCGTCTAGGAATGAGCTCAATCCTAACTAGTCATCACTAGATTTAATATGGGCTAATAGAGGGGGTATACATAACTTTCTTGGATCACCTATCTTAGGATCATTTCCTTCTTTGAAACGCTCTACTGGTATCTAGTACACAGCGAATTGTCCGCTTTGGCAAGCTCAATGTCAATACCCTCACGGATTTGTTTCCTCCCCACCGTAGCGGGAGAAATGCGTCTCAGTGTTATGTCACATCTGTTCTGGGGGTGCTCGGCCGAACCGGTGTCACCCAGAACCTTTCCTGGGGGTGCTCGACCGAACTGGTGTCACCCAGGAGTTTTCACAAACTTTTCTCAAATTCTCAAGTTTGATGGGAAATTCGGCAGCATAACGGCATTCACCGGATTTCCTTCAAATTTGCTTTATGCCACGAAACTTGTAGGACATGCACAACCATTCATCATCATCATAAGACATCAAATCATTCTCGTAATCAATCATACGTCTACTGGAAGTCATAAGGTTCGTTATGTCTTGGGACCTATGGTGTCTTATGCTTTGACCCTTACGGGTCTTTAACTGGCGGTATAAATTATTCTAACATTCACTATCCACCTTTGATGCACCTCAGGATTCTCTTCTAACAAATATTACTATTATTTATGCTCTTTAATAAATCTGGGCAACTCCATTCTTTAGGGGGCAGAATTATAATTTTACAATTACGGGGTTCTAGAACTTACGTCTTAGACCCTTTCTTGGTTCCGTCTTCGCCTAAGGCGCTATAAATTAAACCTAAACCAATTATGAGACATTCCTATGTCAAAGAACTAATTATAAACCATGTTTACCATATTATGAGGTTGCTGGACAGATTCTAAAAATTAAATGTTCTAAGAGTTCTAGAATTGCGGTTTTACGGTCTTCTAGTTACTAGTTTCTCTATAGGTGCTAAAATTCAATCCTACTTCAAATGAAACCAAATTTTTCATGATTAATCAATCCTAATCTGATTATATTCCCATTAAAACAGTTTGGGCAGTGTCCATAACTAAATGGGATTAAACTATGCTAAATCTTGACTTTACGGTTTTCCTAGCAAGCTAGTTTCTTTCCTAACTTGTATAGAATTGTTCCTACTTCGTCATACATAATTTTTCACTCATCCAAACACATCAACCATCATCACATGGCAGCAAACACATCATGGGAGAATCGAAACATTAAATCTCAAAAAGATACATAACTTGATATTTTTAAAATACATAAGTTACTAGTTTCTCTTGGAATCATTTTCAAGACTTCTAAAACTCTTTTGCAAACCATTTTATCATGTCAAAGAGACTAAACCTATCCTTAGGTGAGTGACCACTTAATCCCTCTTAAAAAGGGGGTTAAATTCCTAGAACCTTGTTGGTCTTAAACTTAAACAAAATCATGAGATTTAAAAGGATTCTTAAAACTTGACTTATTGGTCCTTGAAGCTAGATGGAACTCATTCCAAGTTCATCATCACTTCATGGCCGAAATCATGCATTCAAAGAATGCTCCCTCACTAAACTTTAACTTGAGATGAAATGGGCAAGTCTTTGAGCTCTAAGATCTTTTAAGTGATGACATAATTTAAACATGCTATGCACTTCATTTTTATTCTTCATTACAAATTAAAGTGAGAGCTTAAAATAAACATGCTAGACTTGAATATAAAAATGCAAGGCTTAAAATAAATATGCAAGACTTGGAATATAAATATGCAAGGCTTGAAATATAAATATGCAAGTTCATTTCTTTATTTTAGTGCTCTAGGCCCAGCAACAATCGACTTTAAGGCCGAAATAGAAAGGCTTTGAGATTTAGTTAGGTGATAGTGCAAACCTCATTTTAAATCTTTACGTTCTTTAGTGATGAAAGGTAAATATGCTAGACAAGAATGTAAATATGAGATGCACTCCATTCTTTAGCCTTTAACTTTAAGTGATGGCTTGGAAATTAAATATGAATGCAAAGCTCAAATTAAACATGCAATGCATAAGCTTAAATTTAAATATGAATGCTAGTTCATTTTATTTCTTATTAGAGCTCATACAAGACTTTAAAGGAACTTAAACCTCAACCCAAACTCATCATGTCAAGATTAAGTAAAACAAGAGTGAATCTCAAGGGTTCTTTAAACACAAAGTTTCTTTTCTTGAAATGTAAACATAAATAACATTTTTATTAAAACTCAAGCTCTAGAGGCCTCATTGTGATGAACACATAGTCATCATCTAGAAGCTCTCATCATCAAGCCATTGTGAGTTCCCTTGGCCAACATGGCCGAAAATCATAAAGAAAGAAAAGGAAGGAGAACCGAAATTGTTGGAGAAGAAAAGAAACATTTGGAACTCTAGAGATCATGATCTTGATGATGCATTAACACCAACATCATGAGCTCTCATCATTTAGTTTATGTTAACCATTTTAAAACATCATCAAAGTGAAAGGTTTCAAAGACTTAAGAAGAAAACTAAAAATACCTTTAACTCAAGATCAAAGATCAAGCTTTAGAGATTGTTCAAGTGATGAACATCATCATGAAACTCTCATCATCAAGCTCTCATTTCTTTGATTCACAAGCCTCATGGCCGAAAAACAAAGAGGAGAAGAAAAGAAAAGAAGTTCTAGAAAGGATTCAAGAGAAACTAAGAACACATAGAGAAAGTAAGAACTTTAAATGAAAGAACTCTTGAAAGAAAATCCCTACCTAGTGATTAGGAGGTTGGAATGAAAGAAGAGGATGAAGAACTTGAAGACTTGAACTTGAGAGAAAAAGGAAACTTTGAAGTGCTCTTTGAGAACTTACACTTAGCAAATGAACCCAAAATGATGCAAGTTCACCCAAGCAAGCTATTTATAGAGAAATGAAACAAATGCAAGGTGCAAATGAAGAAGGAAATTTTGGCCATCAGCCTCATGGGCAGCCCATGAGTTCCATGAGGTGAGATAATGTGGTATTGAGGCATGGTGAGGTATGGTTCAAAGTATGGCTTCAAGCATGGTTCTTTGAGTGAGAAATAATTCAACATGTGTTGTAAATGAGAGAGAGAGAGGGCCGAAATTGCATCAGCCATGGGAAGGGTTTTCTTGCATTTTAATTGTAGTTTAGAGTTGTGTTTAGGTGTATCTTTGATTAGGATTAAAGATTAGGGATTTGTAAGAAAGTGTTTAGGTGAGAAAATGGGTAATCAAGGTTGTCAAGACATAATTAAGGAGTGTTCTTGCATCATTAGTGAGTTATAAACTCATTTTAGTGTATAAACAATTCTAGACACAATTCCTTGATTTAAGGAATTGGAGAGAGAAAACACTATTCAAGATTCCAAGAGTGAAATCTTGAGTTTTAGAAAGGAGATTTAAATCTAATCTAAGCAATCTTAGGTTCTAATTAATTTTAATAATTTATTTTGACTCTAGATTAATTATGGAAATTAATTAATCTTCGATTAGAGCCTAATATTGCTTAGGTTTGCTTAATTACATCATTAAGCTCAAAAACACTATTCTAGGGGCAAAATCGTAATTTTGTACTAAAACTGCCCAGGACCACCGGGACTCAAACAGATGTTTTGAAACATGTAAAAACATGGTTTTAAACCTCTGGGGAAAGTTTCGGGCTCAAACGATACCTTTACCGGCGTAAAACGCTATAGGGGTATTTTGGTCATTTTGACCCGAAACTGCAGAAAATGAGACTTTCGCCTCTGGAACCACTCAAGAGTCATTCAATCCCCTTCAAACATTGAGTTGGACCTTCGAGGACTACCGAGTCGGCCATCCTCGAATTCCGGGCCGAAAATGACCTCAGGGGCATTTCGGTCATTTTCCACTCATACAGAAAATCAGGGCGTTACACCCAGATTGCCCCTATCCATAAGATAAAGACCCAGCTCATAAAAGGATCACAAGTAGGGATGAACCCTCTCAATATGACCATTCTATGATACTAGTAACAATCTAAGTGGAATCCCCCATATGCCAAGTGAGTATAAAGCTCCTCAATGACAATGTTGAGATCCCTCCTATTCCTTAGGTTGCACAAGCTCGGGTATAGAGCCCAAGAGGTTTGTGAGGCAGTGTGAACGTGTATCGTGTGTGAGGAGCATACCAACCTTTGACTTTAAGTGTTATACACAATCCTGCAAAACAAAACAAAATAGTATATATATACAAAAGTCATCTACCCTAAGGTTCCAAATATATACAATAAACAACTTTATCCTGAGATTTGAATGACATATGTTTACATATAGAATAAACAAATATCTACAAAAGAAAGATAATTATTTACGAAAAAAAAGAATTATGATGGCGAAATATTAATATTATAAAGTTATAATTATTTGCATAATTAATTCTAATAAGCTTGACTCTCAAAATATCCCCAGTGGAGTCACCAAACTGTCATAACGTACTCGGAGGGCACCACGACGGGAATGACAACTGATTTTAAAATAAAATAAAACAGGAGTCGCCACCAATTTTAATTCTGGTTAAAATTGAAAAACTTTTGATTTGCAAACTGATCTTTTAAAAGAGATTTGAGGTTCGGGAGTCTGATTATGATTAGGGAAGGGTGGAAACTTAATCTCACTGAACCCCTAATACATCCGTATAAATACGGTTACCCAAGAATTTATTATGCAATTTGATTATAATTTTATAATATTTATTTTTTCCCAAAAAGTATGATAATTACGTATTTACAAAGAAATAAAGAAAAAATTAAAACAAGAAACATATGACACATTTTATGAAAAAGGATTTTGGCTTGATAGTTATTGGCTACGCCGACGTGTCCTCTGGTGTGATGAAGAACTCAAAGCCATGTCGTTCTATAGAAAATGATTCTGTGTTGATTGATTTTAATTAAAAATAAAAAGAATGTGTTGATTGATTTTAAATTTTTTGGAAATGGATTTTTGATTATTATATGAAAAGAAAATATTTTTTTTATAAGCTCTAATTTTAACGAGAATTGACAAAAGAAAATAAAAGTAAATCATAGACACAATTACACAACTAATTTAAGCAAACACATGAACCTATAAAATAATTAAACTAAAAGCAAAATTAATTTACAAACGCAATTACACAATTAATTTATACAAAGAACATAAACATATAAAATAATAATGAAAAAGAAAATTAACTTATAAACACAAGTACACAATTAAACAAAACATAATTAAATAAAAAGGGTCATAATTATTATTCTTTTTTCTATTTTTAATTTCAAAAAAACATTAGAACAAAATCCAACCAAAACAAAGGAGCAATTAAACCTTTCTTTTTGTTTTTAATGTTTAATTCCACTCAAATAATTCAAGATCATTACCCAAAAGAAACATAAACCCTTTTTTTGTTATAAATCAAAATACTTAAGTATTATGAACTAAATTAAATGAAACTCTTTTAATTTTAGTTCATTTTATACCAAAACAGACATACTAACCCAACTAAACAAATGAAAATCTAATTAAAAAAAACATAATAATAATAATAATTTAGGGAGTGGGCATATCACCACACCCACTCCCTACTCACACACACACACACACACACATACTCTCATTAACATAGTAACACAAACTCTCGCACTCACTAATACACACGATTCTCTCTCTCTCTTTCCCACTCTCACCAACACACACGGACACACACACTCACAAACTTTCCCTCACTCACACTAACACAATAAACTGAAATCTCTCTCTCTTTTCTTCTTACATACACAAGCATTTTAACACATATACATGGAGAAAGAAGAAAAATGAGAGACAGTGAAAGACATGGAGAAGAGAGATCTGGGAGAGGAAGGGCCGCAAGAGGAGAAAGGAAATCAGACGGAGGAAGCCGCGTGAGGGCCAATGCCACCACGGTGATGGCCTAGTTTTGGAGGCGCGATCCACGCGGCTAGACTGGGCTTGAATCTGGTAGGGGAAGAGGGAAATTGGCCGCGAGGTTGGGTGGTGGAAAGGAAGGCTGGCTTCAAGGTGGAGGTACGGTGTTATGGTGGCTGTGTTGGTGGTTTGTGGAGGGCCTCTCACTCGCGATTGCAAGGGGACGCGATGGTGGTGTCAGTGGAGAGCTGGCTGGGTTTCAGGTGTGTGGCGGTTTGCAATTATAGGAAGGATAGCTGTGGTTTTGGTACGGAGGAGCAAGGCGGTCCCGCCGGAGATGATGTAATAGTGGTGTGGAGAGAAGGCAACTGAGATGATGAAGGCATGAGCTACGGAGGCCACGACTGGGAGAAGACGAGACCGCCACGGCCTCCTTCTTCTTTTCTTCTTTTTTATTATTATTTTTTGTTGATTTCTGATGATGATGATACTATCAGTGTTGCTGAATCTACCTTGTTCTTTCCTTTGTTGTTGCTGAGTTGTCTGAATTACTGGGATTGTCCTGGTTTCTTATTCTCTGTTTTGCAAGATTCCTATTGGCTCGTTGATGCATCTGGAAGTGTTTTTGAAATTTTTTTTTGATTTGATTTTTTTTTTGGTGGTTGATTGAAAATTCTTGTGGATTTGAAAAATTTTCTCTGAAAATTACGGTCCCCTTTCCCCGGTTGTTGATGGATGATTATATGATGCTCTTCAGTTAAACAAAATTATTGTTCTGATCCTTTTTACAGCTCACTGGTAAACTTGTAATAATGAAAGGAGAGGGAATGATGCTATTGGGGAGAAGAGGCTATGACAGTGTCCACCATCTCCTTCTGCTGTTTTTGAGGAACGGATCCAAATAGAGGGATCCAACGTTCCTTTTCCTTTTATTTTTTATTTTTATTATTATTTTTAAAACGACCAAATAAGGGATCCAATATCCCTTTATTTTTTGGTTGCAATAGGAATGGACAAAAAAAGGTAATAGGAATGGGCTGTAATAAAACAAGCTGGACTAGATAAACAAACCAAAAACCAAAAAAAAGAGTAATAAAAAAATAAAATAAAATAAATACAAAAAGATGGACAAAATATGGTGTTCACATGTACAATCATCAAGGAATCTGTTAGACTTTTTAGAAAGCTCACTTTTGTGTAGAGCATTGAATGCTATAGGAAAAGGAAGGAAAATTTGAATTTTGAAATTCAATTTCAACTCAAAGTCAATCTCAGTTGTCAAAACTGTACGACATTTCTTTGCCAACTTGATCAACCAACCTAGCTTCATGAATGAGGTGTTCAGAAAGTAAGCTCAGAGAATAGAAAAGTGGTTTCTAAAAGAAGATCAGAAATCTCATTTTACAATAGCTTTTGGAACCGATGTGACAGATCTATCAATCTCACTTCTAGCTCACTCTTCGAAGACAAAACTGATGATCAACACATGTCACTTGGAGATCTGATCAAAATCAATGGTCATGAAAGAAGGACCACTATATATAGAGAGATGCCATGCTGAAAATGATGGTGACATTTAGAGAGACTTGTGCTTAAAAGAGAGAAAATTCTATTTAAATATCTCCTCATCCTGTAAGGTTGATTAGTCTTATGTAAGTAGATTCCCTACTTGTAAAAATCTTCTTCTATGCTCTTTATTAGATTTATGCCCTTCTAAAGAAAGAAGTAAAAAGAGGAAGTTGTTCTTGTTTCCTAGGTTTATTTTAAATGTATCATCTTTAAGGAAACTTGAGTATAGATTAGTTTGAGTGACAACCCAAACACAAACCTCTGTAACCTTGATCCGTTAGTGATCAGTATGAGACATAGCTTAGAGAGGTTAAGGTAAAACTACTTGCAACGTGATAGTAAGATGTTTTTACTTATCACGGTTTAGCTTAGAGAGGTTAGTCAAAGACTACTTGCAGCCTGGAGAGGCTAGGGAAAGACTACTTGCAGCTTAGAGAGGCTGGAGCAAGACTACTTTCAACGTGACAGTAGAGGTTGCTACTGTTCATGGTTTGGCTTGGAAAGGCTAGTGTTAAGACTATTTACAACATGACTGTAGGGGTGGCTATTGATCATGGGTTAGCTTGGAGAGGCTGGTACAAGACTACTCATGTTAGCTTGGAGAGGCTAGTATAATACTACTCATGTTAGTATGGAGAGGTTAGTACAAAACTACTCAAATTTGTGGCGATAGGTGATTTTTGAAGCCCACAGATGATAGCTTGGGAAGGCTAATAAAAAGACTATCTATCCTGAAAAAGTTGTTGTTATAATGGAATCTCAGCGATTTGTTAAATCTTGGATGTAAATTTGGTTGGCTAAACCAGTATAAAATCTTTTGTGTCCTTTTTTTCTCTCTGATCGCTTTTATTTATTTGTGATGTATCATTCTTTTCTCTCTGTCTTATATATATCCTTCTTGTTTTATGTTATCTATGAACATTTTATTTAATTAGGCTCAGAAATCCACTTTCTGAAACTACTGACTGTTTTCGCAGCACTACAAGTTTTATATTTGATAGTATTTATCTTCAGAAGTTTTAGAAAATACGAAGAAGGTTAAATGCACGTTCAACCCTACTTCTTGTGCACATCTTCACCTACAAGTGGTATCAGTGCCAGGCCTTTGAGGGGTTGAGCAAGACAATGATTGCAGAGGACAAAGATCTAAAGGATAAAATGACCTACATCATCTTTTCAAGATCAATATTTTATTTTATGATCCTTTGCTGATAAGACTCTAAGTCATGGCATAGTTCATTCATATGATGAAAAGGATTCAAAAATGACTTGTTGACATGAACTTTACAAAGGAAAAAGTTTACCATTTTAATCAAGTCAAGTCTCTACTCATTTCAGCATCAATCTTAAACTATATATGTTTCCTATGTATGTGATATTGCATAAGAAAGGCTATATAAAACAATCAATACGGATCTTAACTTGTATCAAGATATCTTTGATCTTATTTATAACATATCAGATGTTTTACAATATTGAAGCAATGAAAATTGCTAAGACTTATCTGAAAAGTAGAAAGATTTGATATTGTTATCTGAAATTGGTTTTAGAGATAAATTCTCTATCTGTGATTTACATCTAAAGTCCGCAATGACTATATCAAGGACATCAATCTCTTGAACAATAGATCAGGACAAAGATCATCTTGAGAAAGAACATTTGCTTATAGCAACAATGTCACTTTTCATGTATTTGTTCAGCTCTTAATCATTATATCCTTGTGCAAAAAGGAAGAATATGCTAATCATTTAGATAGTCTTGGTCAGAAAGACTTCTTGTGCTAAAACTAGCTACTATTCTATTTTTCATAGCTAAAGAGCATCATCAAGGACTCGTGAGGTAAAAGTTTCAGCATCTTATCTCTGTCATTTTTTCCCCATGAGATAAGGTGCTAGAAAGTTGTCAAGCTTTTTCATCTATATATCTCAACCTATCAAAATAACTCAGAGTTGCCATGAACACTTGAGAAGGGCCAGTCTAAGGCTGGAAACCTGAGAGAGAGAAATACTCCAAAAAGAGTTTACTTTTCTCAAGTTATGTTTCTGAAGCCTCCAAGAAACCATGTTTTTGTAACAAATGGTCATCTTTTATTTCAGAGAAACTGGATTGAGATATACAAGAGAACAATAGAAGAAAAATCTATGCAATTTCATCTATATGTTATCTTTTGCTTTTCAAGATGTTTAAAGAGAGACCTTTACAACAAATGAATCCTAAAAAGGATTCTCTTTAGAAAGGTTGAAAAAATCTCTTTATCTAAAACTAACTGATGAGGACCCATGAAAGTCTGGGTACCAAAAGTCATACTCTTTCTTGCAGGTATATCTAAAAATATCCCTCTAACTGAAGAGCTAAAGAAGCACTATGATGTTGATCTTTCCAGATATCAAACCTTGATTCTAAGTGTTGTCATAGTCCTAAGAGATAATTCTTTCAATAACCTCTCATGATGATGATGATGAAGAAAAAGCTTAAGAAAGACTTTGTTAATAATCTTGTTTATCATGAACCAGCTTTGAGAATTTTTATCTCAAGGCATCTCCAGAAAGCTAGCAGATGAAAGCCAAAAACTTCAAAAATTGAGCTCCAGAACCTCAGTGTTTGGGAGAATATGCTCGGATCTTTCAAGATAATTAGAAAGAAATCTTTTTGATATACAACTTGAGTAGTTTCTAGACAACATAGAAGCTGGAGGATCCATGCACAGTAATTTCATGAAAGTTTTGTTTTAAAGATAATATTCTATTGTCAAAGTTCTTGGAGTAGCTCCAGAGGGATGAGTATGAAGTCATTCCTTGGATTTTTATCAATTGTGCTTTCATCACTACCACAGTATCTCTAAATATTAAAAAAGCTTTGTGTTATCAAAGTTGGATAGAAGCTATGCTATATACTAACCAAGCTCAAGAGAAAGGCAAAGTCTGCTCATATCTTCGAGACATCATCATCTATACTGACAGGAAGCTCAAGGACTAGTTGGACAAATCTGATAACATCAGGGAAAGCAAATCTATGCAAGAAAGAAAGGATCAAATAGAAAATTCCTAAAAGAAAGGATCAAATAGAAAATGCCTAAGCATTCTAAGATCCTTGAACTCAGATGTTACGGATAAGAAATCACTTGCAAGATCATCTCTTGAGGTAAGTTGTCTTCCTCTTATCTCAAACTATGTTAAGCTATTTACCCTTATAAGAATCCGTTCAACACTTTTTATCCTAGTCCATTTTTGTAAAAGTTTTTCTTAAACGGAGATACTTAGTAAGTAGAAATGTTTACTGAAGATCTTGTACCAAGATGTAATCACAATATCTATAACTAATAATCTCTTGGTTATTTTTTGTCTTTAAAATGTTTTTAAGGTTTCATATATGCATAAGCATTCTTGCATCAAACTCTCTAGGTGGTGTCTTTCTCTCTCTCTCCTCTTCTTTCCCCTGAAGATCAAGCAAAGCAATCAGAATTCATCATGGTACATATCCTCCTGAAGGCTATGCATATCGATTTGTAAGAATGTCAGAAGATCAGTATGCAAGATCAAGTCTACCTACATGTGTTTTAGAAGTCAGTTTGCAAGGCCACAGATCTCTGTGAAGAGTAGTGTATCAGCTTGCAAGATTAAAAGGGAATCAAGTTGCTTAGTTTGAAGATGAATCGATTAGAAAAAATACCATTTGTTCAGAAGAAGATTGATTGGTTAGAAAGAAAGTCTTAAGATTCAGTGAATAATGGTTATATATAGGAGCATTATATTTAGAGTAAGAAGAAGAATAGGGGATAAGATACAAAAGTTCCTCTGGAGGTCAGAAAGTAAACCTTGAAGCTTTAGAAAGTAACTCCTCCAGAAAGTAAGATCAAATGTCAGAAGACTCTCTTTCTGAAAGAAGGATGAAAATATGGGATTTCTACCCACTGTGTTAGATTTTCTCCTTTCTACGTGCTTCGCATTCAGTCATGTTACATCTCTTTTAACCCCCACGTCTTGCCTTCGCCTTTACCTTCATTTTCCAAGAACAAGTTTTTTTTCCTAACCCCAAACATTGAATCATCCCTTTTCCTATCTCTTTCCTGAAACCCTCTCTTCATCTTTACAAACCTTGGTATTTGTTTTTTTAGCTTTGCTTCGTCCATTCTTACCTTGCTTCACCAAACCCTAACTTGTTTCTTAAAAAACCTCTTTCATGGCTGAAGGTCGAGAGATAGAAAAAAATACATCTAGACAAAGAGCTTTTCTCATGTATAATGAGCCACATATGCAGGAGGTATATGAAGAAGACTTTTCTCGGAGAACCATTGCTCTTGGAAAAAGGCTAAGCAATGCCTTATTAAATCAAGTTCAGATTCTCAGGGAAGTATTCTCCTTCCAAGGATGGGAATACTTTCTTGACATCTCAGACAGAGTCTTTCCAGGAATGCTCACTAATTTCTATTACTTTTTGGAAGGAAAGGACCAGAGTACTTTCTCTACAATAATCAAAGACGTATTCATGGAGATAAAGCTGTCAAACCTAGCAGCTATTGTCAGGGTGCTTGATACTGGAGTCACCTATTTTGATCGTAAAGATTAAGCAAACTCTCTTAGGGTAAGTGCTAAGGAAGTGTCAAAATGCCTATCCGATTCCATGAAATACCAACTGGGTAACATTACTATTGCCCTACTTAGTTCTAGAGTAAGAAAAGTATTCTCTGTGGTTCAATTTACTGTTCTTCCTAGGAGAGGAAGCACAGATGTTCTAATAGGAATGGACTGCATGTTAGTACTCTTCTGTCTAATGAGCAAACGAAAGGTGAACTTGCCAAAGCTGATAATGGACTACATGTAACATCCTAATTTTTAACCCAATACTCTAGAACATATTTAGGTTAATCATTAGTCTGTTACGTCATAGCTTCCTTATTACTTTAAAATACTTAGCGGAAATACTGGTAAATTTTTTTTTGAAATGTAAAAGCAAAGTGAGAGCCGCGCGATATGATGATCAATAGAGTATAGATGTAAGTAAAGCAAACATCTCATCAAAACATATAGCAAATAAAGGCACAACACAATAAAACTAAACTGCATATTTATATATAATTATGATATGCCCACTTAGGTAGAGTGGGACTTAGTTTAGTACAACTAGAATGGAAATACATGGAAATGAAAGTACAACAAAGGTGATAAAAGAAACTCTCTCCTAACTCTAGTGCGCCTACGTATAGACAGCCTTAAGACAAAAGGAGCTATCCATGCCTAGTCAAAGCTCGGGCACCAAAACGCGACGGTCGTCTCCTACTGCGGGCTTATCTGGAAAGGAGGGATGTACCCGATCCACTGGGCTATCTCGGTCGGGGTGGCGATGCGCTGCATCGGACGGCCATGAGCTCCACGGCGGGGAATCATCCTTACCCACCCTCCACGTACTGGCTGAGCGACAGAAGCCTCGCTACTCTCCCCAACGTCCATCGGCACAGTGGGGGAGGATCCCTCGAAGGGTGCCTGAGTGGCAGAGTCCTCCAAAGGGTCCGTCTCGGAGAATGATGAGGGCGAGCAGGGTACATACTGTGGGTAGTCCCGGATGGCAGAGGCCATCAGTGGGGTGCGGCGGATCTGCTCCTCTCGAGGGCGGGCGCGCTCGAACATGAAGTCGTCGCCGAAAGGTGAGATATGAGAGAATCGATGGCTATGTACGGGGTGACTAAAGGGTCGTCCAACGAACATAAACACTTGAACGACGCAGCGACCTACAAAATGGTATGACCCGTGGTCCGGATCATGATGTACCTCCCAAGTTGGGGTGTGCAACATCCTAATTTTTAACCCAATACTCTAGAACATAATTAGGTTAATCATTAGTCTGTTACGTCATAGCTTCCTTATTACTTTAAAATACTTAGCAGAAATACTGGTAAATTTTTTTTTGAATTATAAAAGCAAAGTGAGAGCCGCGCGACACGTTAATTAATAATGGACGAAAGGTAATAAAGCAAACATCGCATAGCAACATGACATAAGCAAGTAAAGGCACATCATAGTAACATTGAACTGCATATTTATATAATATATGATATGCCCACTTGTGTAGAGTAGGGCTTAGTTTGATACATCATAAATAGATACAACTAAAGGAAAATACAAAGGAAAATACTACGGAAACGTAAAAGCAACTCGCCTACCCAAGTGCAACTAAAGGGATAACCTCTAAACAAAAGAAGTTTCATCCTCATCTAAGTGGTGTGTGCTCTACCCGGGTACTCCATCGGTCGTACATCACCTCCTACTGATGTCCATCTCATGAGCGAGGCACATATCCGGGAAACTGGGCGAGCTTCTCGGGCGTAAAGAGGCAGAACAGGGATCGAAAGTGACCCCCGCGATGTAGCCGCATCTCCAGTCATCGTGCAAGCGATGGCTGAGTCACGGTATCCTCACTGCCCTCCCTCATCAGTGGTGGAGTGGGGGCGGAGCTCTCGCTATACGGATGGCTAGGTGGGTCCTCGGACAGGTCGGTCTCCGAAAAGTAGGTCTGGGGCACGTAATCGGGATAATCACGCATGGCTGAGGCGGCGGTGTGCATGCGGAGCACTTTCTCGTTATGCGTACGCACGCGCTCAAAAACCCGCTCGTCGTCACCGTAGGGTGCTGTCGGGGAGAAGTGATGGGTATGCACGGGGTGAGCGAAGGGACGTCCTATGAACATGAAGACTCGCACCGTGCACTGTCCCTCTAAATGATATGACCTGTGATCCGGGTCATAGTGCACCTCCCACGTCGGGGTGTCCACGAAAACCACGAACGTCCCCATCTGAAGACGTGACGGAAAGAAAGAGATAGAGGGAGTGAGAATCTTGCTAAAGAATCTCAGTAGGGCCTCCTCCTACCTAGGTGTCTAAATCTACGTCCTCAGGAACCTTGGGTTTAGTTATACAAAATAAGTGAGCATGCATAGACATCTATTTTTAGGTTCTAAAACATAATTAGCCAAGGTTCGTTCATTTTAGCATGAATCTTAGTGACATGGATGCAATCATATTAAAGAATGTATGCATGACTCTACTTAATGCAAGAATAATCATCATATCCTTAAGAACATCATAATAGTGGCATAAAGTGGCAATTAAATTCTCTTTGTGACATAATCATCATAACTTCCTCATAGGCCACCCTAAAAGACAAGCGCTCTGGGGGTGCTCGACCGAACCGGTGTCACCCAGAGCGTGTCACATCTCTAGGTTATGAGCTCATACCTTAACTAGTCGTCACTAGTTCTTACTTATCAATCCCAATAAGCGTAACATAATCATAAACATAATCCCGACTTATCCAGTACGGCCTAGGGGGCATTTCTTGGGGGTGCTCAGCCGAACCGGTGTCACCCAAGAATTCATCTTGGTATCGATGTCACATGAGTTCTCTGGAGCTACTCGGCTGAACCGGTGTCATCCGAGAACTCATCTTAGTACCTCATAAAAATCTCATAGATTTTTAAAAAAACTTTCTGAGTCCCGAATTTGTCAGAAATTTGACAACATAACTGCAGCATGCCGAATTTCTTCCAAATTCTTCTTTATGCCACATGAGTCAATCAAACATGCATCCTTCATCATAATCTCATGCATTCACACAATCATCCTCATACTTTCACAAGCATCATTAAAGATTTGTTATGCACTTGAACCTACGGTATCTTATGCTCTGACCTTTACGGGCCTTAAACTTGTGATGTAATTAACCTATCATTTTCTATCAAACTTTTATGCACCTAAGGGTTCTCTTTTAACAAAACTTATTATTATTCATGCTCTCTATTAAATATGAACATCATCACTCCTTAGGGGCAGCACTTTAAACTTAAGATTGCGGGGTTCTAGAACTTACGTTTTAGACCTTTTCTTGGTTCTGTCTTCGCCTAAGGTGCTATAAGTTAAATCTAAACCAATTATGAGACATTCCTATGTATAGGGACTAATTATAAACCATGTCTACCATATTATGAGGTTGCTGGACAGATTCTAAAATTAAGTGTTCTAGGAGTTCTAGAATTGCGGTTTTACGGTTTTCTAGTTACTAGTTTCTCTATAGGTGCTAAAATTCAATCCTACTTCAATTGTAGCCAAATTTTTCATGATTAAACAATCCTAATCTGATTATATTCCCATTGAAACAGTTTGGGCAGTGTCCAAAGGTAAAATGGATTAAAACTATCCTAAATCTTGACTTTACGATTTTTCTAGAAAGCTAGTTTCTCTCTTAACATGCATAGGAGTGTTCCTACCTCTTCATACATAATTTCCACACATTATAACACATCAAAACATCATCACACAACAACAAACTCATCATGACAAGGCCGAAACACCAAGTCCCCAAGAAGGTGCATAACTTGATATTTCTAAGACATATAAGGTGCTAGTTTCTCTTGGAACCAAATTAGAACCTTTAAAACTCTTTTGCAAACCAATTTATTTTGTAAGAGAGGCTAAAACATCCTTAGGTCAGTGACCACTTGATCCCTCCTTAAAGAGAGTTAAATTCATAGAATCTTGTTGGTCTTAAACTCAAACAAATTCATGAGATTCAAAAGGATTCTTAAAACTTAGATTGTTGGTCCTTGTAGCTAGATGAAACTCATTCCAAGTTCATCATCACTATTTGGCCGAGGTTATGCATTCAAAGAATGCTCCCAAATTAAACTTTAACTTGAGATAAAATGGGAAAGTCTTTGAGCTCTAAGGTCTTTAAGTGATGACATAATTTAAACATGCTATGCACTTCATTTTTATTCTTCATTACAAAGTAAAGTGAGGGCTTAAAGTAAATATGCAAGAATTGAATCATAAATATGCAAAGCTTGAATTAAATATGCAAAACTTGAAATATAAATATGCAAAACTTAAAATATAAATGTGCAAGTTCATTTCTTTATTTTAGTGCTCTAGGCCTAGCAACAATCGACTTTAAGGCCAAAATAGAAAGGCTTTGAGATTTAGTTAGGTGATAGTGCAATTCTCATTTTAAATCTTTATGTTCCTTAGTGATGAAAGGTAAATATGCTAGACAAGAATGTAAATATGAGATGCACTTCATTCTTTATCCTTTAACTTTAAGTGATGGCTTGGAAAATAAATATGAATGCAAAGATCAAAGTAAATATGTAATGCATAGGCTTGAATTTAAATGTGAATGCTAGTCCATTTTATTTTTTATTAGAGCTCATACAAGACTTTTAAAGGAACTTAAACCTCAACCCAAACTTATCATGTCAAGGTAAAGTAAAAAAACAAGAATGAACCTCAAGGGTTCTTTAAAACATAAAGTTTCTTTTCTTGGAATGTAAACATAAATAACATTTTTATTAAAACTCAAGCTCTAGAGGCCTCTTTGTGATGAACACATAGTCATCATCTAGAAGCTCTCATCATCAAGCCATTGGAACTTCCTTGGCCAATATGGCCGAAACCTTAGAGAAAGAAAAAGAAAAGGAACCGAAATTGTTGGAGAAGGAAAGGGACATTTGGAACTCTAGAGACCATGACCTTGATGATGCATTAACACCAACATCATGAGTTCTCATCATTGAGTTCATGTTAACCATTTTAAAACATCATCAAAGTGAAAGGTTTTCAAGGATTCAAGAAGAAAAACTAAAAACATCTTTATCTCAAGAACAAAGATCAAGCTTTAGAGATTGTTCACGTGATGAACATCATCATGAAACTCTCATCATCAAGCTCTCATTCCTTTGATCCTCAAGCCTCATGGCCGAAAACATAGAGGAGAAGAAGAAGAAAAGAAGTTCAAAAGAAGATTCAAGAGAAACTATGAACACATAAAGAAATTAAGAACTTTAAATGAAAGAACTCTTGAAAGAAAATCCCTACCTAGTGATTAGGAGGTTGGAATGAGAGAAGAGGATGAAGAACTTGAAGAACTTGAAGGCTTGAACTTGAGAGAAAAAGGAAACTTTGAAGTGCTCTTTGGAAACTTACACTTAGCAAATGAACCCAAAATGATACAAGTTCACCCAAGCAAGCTATTTGTAGAGAAATGAAACAAATACAAGGTGCAAATGAAGAGGAAGGCTTCGGCCATACAGCATGGAGGGTAGCCCGTGAGTTCCATGAGTTGAGATAATGTGGTCTTGAGGTATGGTTCAAAGTATGGTGAGGTATGGTTTAAGGTATGGCTCAAGCATGGTCCTTTGAGTGAGAATCAATTCAACATGTGATGTAAAGGGAGAGAGATGGCCGAAACTTGCATCAGCCATGGGGAGGGTGTTCTTGCATTCTAAACAATCTTAGGTTCTAATTAATTTTAATAATTTATTTTGACTCTAGATGAATTATGGAAATTAATTAATCTTCCTTTAGTGCCTAATATTGCTTAGGTTTGCTTAATTACATCATTAAACTCAAAAACACTATTCTAGGGGCAAAATCGTAATTTTGTACTAAAATTGCCCGGAACTACCGGGACTCAAATAGATGTTTTGAAACATGTAAAAACATGGTTTTAAACCTTTGGGGAAAGTTTCGGGCTCAAACGGCACCTTTACCTGCGTAAAATGCTATAGGGGTATTTTGGTCATTTTGACCCGAAACTGCGGAAAATGAGACTTTCACCTCTGGAACTACTCAAGGGTCATTCAATCCCCTTCAAACATTGAGTTGGCCCTTCGAGGGCTGCCAGGTCAGCCATCCTCGAGTTCCGGGTCGAAAATGACCTCAGGGGCATTTTGATCATTTTTCACTCAGACAGAAAATCGGGGCGTTACATTACTCTCCTCCTTAAAAAGAATTTCGTCCTCGAAATTCGTACCTTAGAAGAGCTCTGGATACTTGGTCTTCATCTCTGATTCTAATTCCCACATGAATTCCTCAATCTTGTCCCGTCCCCAGGCCACTTTCACCAAAGGAACAGACTTATTCCTCAACTGCTTGACTCCGCGATCCACGATCCTCGTTGGTGGCAGATTGAAAGTTAGGTCCTCCCTTAACTGTACATGCTCTGGCTCTAGGACATGGCTAGGGTCAGACTCATATTTTCTTAACTGGGAGACGTGAAAGACATCATGGAAATTGGAAAGATTTGGGGGTAAGGCTATTCTGTAGGCTACTGGCCCTACTTTCTAAAGGATTTCGAAAGGACCAAGGAATCGGGGGCTCAACTTTTTAACTTTCATGGCTCTTCCTATGCTTGTAGTGGGGGTGATCCTAAGGAACATATGTTCTCCCTCGTTGAATTCCAATGGCTTACGCCGCCTATCCGCATAGCTCTTTTGTCTACTTTGAGCTGTAAGCATCCTATCCCAGATTCTTTTGATCTGCTCCGTCGTTTCCCTCACTATATCAGGTCCTAACATGCTCTGTTCCCCGGGCTCATACCAGCATAGAGGGGATTGACATTTTCATCCATATAGGGCTTCGTAGGGTGCCATGCCGATGCTCGCATGATAACTATTATTATATGCAAACTCGATCAGTGGCAGGTACTTGTCCCAACTTCCCTTTTGATCCAGAACACAGGCTCTCAACATGTCTTCCAAGGTCTGGATCGTTCTTTCTGATTGTCCGTCTGTTTGTGGGTGGTAAGCCGTGCTCAAACACAGCTTTGAACCAAATGCCTTTTGAAAGGCTCCCCAGAAACGTGATGTAAACTGCAGATTTCTATCCAAGATTATCATCGATGGTACTCCATGTAATCTCACGATTTCTTGGATGTATAACTGAGCCAATTTGTCTAAAGAGTATGTCACTCTAATAGGTAGAAAGTGAGCCGACTTGGTTAGTCGATCCACTATCACCCATATGGCATCATGGCCAGCTTGGGTCTTAGGCAATCCTGTCACGAAGTCCATCGATATGCACTCCCACTTCCATTCAGGGATTGACAGGGGTTGTGTAACATCCTAATTTTTAACCCAATACTCTAGAACATATTTAGGTTAATCATTAGTCTGTTACTTCATAGTTCTCATTTAGCTTTGAATTACTTAGCGGAAAATACGGGAAATTTTTTTTTTGAAATAGAAGTGAGAGCCGCGTGATGCGATAAGCGGTAAACCATGCAAAGTAAAACAATCGTCTCACAATCATCATAACATAAGGCACATCATGAACATCACTGAATATAATCTCATATATATATATAACTTGCCCACTTATAAGTGTGGGACTTAATTCAGTACAAGGGAAATACAAATCTAAACATAAACATAATCTACTCCCTACCCGAGTGCATCTAATAGGATAACCTCTAAACAAAAGAAGGTTTATCCCCATCTAAGTGGTGTGTGTTTCAACCGGTACTCCATCTGGACGATCGTCACCTTTCATCAAGGCCCATCTCGCGAACGAGGCAGTATATCCGGAAATCGGGCGAGCTCTCGACGTGAAGAGGCGAACGGGATCGAGGGTGACCTACTCGATGGTCGCATCTCCGGCCGTCGCAGAAGCCGTGGTCGAAGTCACGGTATCCTCACCGCCCTCCTTATCCGTGGTGGGAGAGGGGGCAGAGTCCTCGCTATACGGATGGGTAGGCGGGTCCCTGATGGGTCGGTCTCCGTGAAATAGGTCCGGGGCACATAGTCGGATAATCTCAGTATGGCTAAGGCGGGGTGTGCCTACGGGAGTACTTTCTCTCGCGCGACGCCAAGACGCCAAAAACCCGCCGCCGTCCGCCATAGGGTGCGCCGGGAGAAGTGATGGGTGTGCACGGGATGAGCGAAGGGCGCCCTACAAACATGAAAATCCGCACCGGCACGCCTCAAATGGTATGACCCGTGAGTCGGGTCATAGTGCACCTCCCATGTCGGGTGTCCATGAATGCTACGAACGCCGCTTATCTCAAGACGTGACGGAAAGAAAGAGATAGAGGGAGTGAGAATCTTACTAAAGAATCTCAGTAGGGCCTCCTACTACCTAGGTGTCATCATCTACGCCCTCGTGAAACCTTTGGGTTTAATTATATGAAATGACCGAACATGCATTTAGTTCATTTTAAACTTCAAAAATATACTTTAGCCAAGGTCCGTTCATTTTAGGATGATCTTAATGTCATGAATGCAACATAATGGAAAATGTATGCATGGCACTACCTAATGCACATACATAAAGCATAACATCAAGTATCATCATCGTTGGTGGCATAAAGTGGCAATAGTAATATTCATATGGGACAAAACTTAGTGACATAATCATAATCATGAATCCTTTTCTTCCTCATGGGCCACCCTAAAAGACAATCGAACCTGGGGGTGCTCGCCAATCCGTGTCACCCGTAACGTGTCATACATCTAGGTTATGAGCTCATACCTTAACTAGTCGCCAGTATTTGTTACTTACCACTTAGCGATAAGCGTGGGATAAATCCCGACTATCTGAGTATCGGTTAGGCAAATCTCTTAGGGTGCTCGTCAACCGGGTGTCACCTAAGAGTATAAAATGGTACCGATGTCACATGAGTTCTATGGAGGTGCTCGCCTCAACCGGGTGTCATCCTAGAACCCATCTTAGTACCTTAATTTTCAAAATCTCTTTAAGTCCCCAAATTTGCCAGAAATTCTACCAAAACGGTCATTACACCGAAGTTTCCTTCCAAATTTGTCTGAAATTGTGCACAAAACTGGTCCATTATAATCAATTTCCTTCCAAATTTGCTTTATGCCACATAAACATATAATAACCTCATAAATTCCTCATATGAATAACATCATCATCATTAGCATACTTCATGCATCATCATACATCATTCAAACGCATACCCTCACGGTAGTTTATGCTTTGACTTTACGGTCTTAATCTTGAGATATAGCTCTCTAATATCCGTCAAGCCATATTTTATGCCCCTAAGGCTCATATTAAACATCATTCTTCATTCTCATGTTCATACTTAAATCTGAATAGCATAGGATGTAGTCTCTAACTTGTTTTTACGGGTTCTAGAACTTACGCTTTAGACCCTTTCTCGGTTCGCCTCTTCACCGAGGCGCCATACATTAAATCTAAATCAATTATGAGACATTCCTATGTTTAAGGACTAATTATTAATCATGTTTATCATGTTGTAAGGGTGCTGGACAGATTCCAGAAAATTAAATGTTCTAAGAGTTCTACATTTGCATTTTTACGGTTTTCTAGTTACTAGTTTCCCAGAGGTGCTAGAATTCGATTCTAACTCAAATGATACCAAGTTTTTCATGTCTAAACAATCTAAATCTGATTATGTTCCCATTAAAACAGTTTGGATTGGTTCCATAAACAAATGGGTCAAAACTATGTTAAATTCTAGCTTTACGGTATTTCTAGTTAGCTAGTTTCTTACCTATCATGCATAGGTTCGCTTCTACATCATCACATGATATTTTTCACACATTCCAACGAATTAAAACATCATCATACAGCATCACATTCATCACATCAGAACCGAAAAACATCTTGCCTCAATAAGAGAATTAAATTGACATTTCTAGGTACATAAGTTAACTAGTTTCTCTGAATCAATTTAGAATTTCTAAAACTCTTTGCAAGACATTTTAAATCATCAAGAGGCTAAGTGAAGCCTTAGGTCACTGACCAAAACACATTCCATCCCCTAAAAGAGATTGGAATCACAACTTATAATGACATAACCTTATAAAGAATTGTCAAACTTTAAGGAAAACTCAAACATAGGTTATTGGTCCTAGTAGCTAGATGAAAACTCATTGCAAGTCCATCTTCACTACTTATTTAAAAACGACATTCAAAGTGTGGTTTGCATTAAACTTTAACTTGGAAATGAAATGGGCAAGTCTTTGAGCTCTAGGTTCTTAAGTTACTTACATAAACTAAACGTGCTCATGCTCTTTCATTTTTAATCTTGCGTCAAGGTAAAGTGATGTCTTGAAATTAAATATGCAAGGCATAATTTAAACGTGTAAACTCGAAAAGTAAATATGCGAAGCATAATCTTAAACGCAAGCTTGAAAGCAAAGATGCAAGATTCTTTGTTTTAGTGCTCTTGGCCCAACAACAATCGACTTTAAGGCCTAAATAGATAGGCATTCGAGAAATTAATTAGGTGATAATGCAAGTTCAATTCTTTATTTTAGTGCTCTAAAGCTCAACAACAATCGACTTTAAGGCCGAAATAGAAAGGCTTTGAGAATTAAGTTAAGTGATGATACAAGTTCCATTTTAATCTTTATGTTCTTAGGTGATAGCTTGTAAATAAAGATGCATAGCAAGAATGTAAATATGAATGCAAGCATAAAATAAATTATGCAAGTTCATTTTATCTTTCTAGAGCTCTTAACAAGACTTTAAAGGAACTTAAACCTCAACCCAAACTTATCAAACCAAGACAAAGTAAAAGTCTAGAGTTCTTAGAACTCAACATAACATATTTGGAAAATCAAACATCTAGCATGAAAAGGAAAAGGTAATGGCCGTAAGTTCAAGGAAAGAAAAGAAATGGTTGGAACTCTAGAATCCATGATCTTGGTGATATACAAACCGCAACATCATGAGACCTCATCATTGAGTCATTAGAACCATTTTGAAACAACATCAAAGTTAAGGTTCTCAAAAGTTCAAGAAAGGAAAATCTAGAAACACTTTTGCTCAAGAACAAAAATCAAGCTCTAGAGTTTGTCTCATGATGAACATCATCATGAAACTCTCATCATCAAGCTCTCATTCCTTTGTTCTCAAGGCCCATGGCAAAAATGAAAAGGTAAAGGGAAGAAAAAGAAGTTCTAAAAGAATCAAGAGAAACTATGAACTTTAAGCTTAGAACAAGAACTTTAAAGAAAGAACACATGAAAGAAAATCCCTACTTGGTGTGATGAACTTGAAGATGGAAGAAGGAAATGAAGAAGATGAAGAACTTGAAGAACTCCAAGAACTTGAAGAACACAAAGACTTTGAGAGAAAAGAAAAGCTTTGAGTGTTTCCTAAACTTAGCAAATGATCTAAAAGTGGGTGCAAGCTCAAGGCATTCTATTTATAGAGAATTGAAACAAATGAAGTGTGTATGTGGGCTGATGTGTTTCGCCATGAGGTGCAGAATTAGAGACATCCATGAGTTCCATGAGGTGAGATAATGTGTTCTTGAGGCATGGTGAGGTATGGCTTAAGGTATGGTGAGGTATGGTTCAAGGTATGGCCTCAAGCATGGTTCTTTGAAAGTGAGAAAATAATTAAACATGTGGCCAATGGGGAGTGGGCTGGCCAAATGCATCAGCCAAGGGAGGAGAGTTTCTGCATTTTAATTGTGGTTTAGAGTTGTGTTTAGGTGTATCTTGGTTATGCTTAAGATTAGGAATTTGTAAGAAAGTGTTTAGGTAAGGTAATTGGGTAATTAAGGTGGTCTAGACAAAATTAAGGAGTGGTCTTGCACCATTAGAGAGTTAAATCCTCAATTTAGAGTCTAAACAACCCTAGACACATTTCCTGATTTGATTTAAGGAAATGAGAGAGAAAACACTATTCAAGATTCCAAGACTAGGAATCTTGAGTTCTAAAAAGGGATTTAAGTTTAATCTAAGAAATTTTAGGTTCCTAATTAACTTTAATAAATTATTTTGACTCTAGATTAATTAGGGAAATAAATTAATCTTCGCTTAGAGCCTAATATTGCTTAGGTTTGCTTAATTACGCTATTAAGCTTAAAAACACTATTCCAGGGCAAAATCGTAATTTTGCACTAAAACTGCCCGGATCACCGGGCTTGAACAGAGACTCTAGACACATGAAAACATGTTTTTAAACCTCTGGGGAAAGTTCCGGCTCAAACGGCACTTTACTCCGCGAAAAACGCTATAGGGTATTTTGGTCATTTTGACTAAATCGCTGAAACGAAATTTTCGCTTCCGAAAGCATTCAAAGGCCATTCAATCCCCTTCAAACATTGAGTTGACCCTTCGAGGATGACCGAGTTGGTTACCCTCGAGTTCGGGTCAGGAAATGACCTCAGGGGCATTTTGGTCATTTCCCTCGGACAGAAAAATCGGGGTGTTACAGGTTGCAGCAAACCTGATGGCTTTTGGTGCTCGATCTTCACCTTTTGACACACCAAGCACTTACTAACCCAGGTGACCACATCCTTTTTCAATCCGGGCCACCAGAACATCCTTTTTAAATCTTGGTATATCTTGGTAACACCAGGATGGATGGTGAAATGGCTTTTATGGGCCTCCTCCAAGATCTTCTCTCGAAGGTCACCATCTTGTGGCACACAGATTCTTCCTTCAAACCTCCATACCCAATCAGAACTTTGTTCAAATCCTTTAAGTTTTCCTGCTTTAACTGCCTCTATGAGCTTCCTAAATTCCTTGCTTTCCCTTTGTGCTAGCATGACTCTTTGTTTAAACCTACTTATTACGGTAAGATAGCACATTTTCATGCCCTCATTGGTCACAGACATCCCCAAATTCATATCTCTAAACTTCTCTATTAGCTCAACTTCCTTGACCATCATGTGAGATAGGTGCAATGACTTTCGGCTCAAGGCGTCGGTGACTACATTAGCCTTGTCGGGGTGGTAACTTAAACCGAAGTCATAGTCTTTGAGGAACTCCATCCACCTCCTCTGCCTCATGTTTAGCTCCTTTTGATCAAAGAGATACTTGAGACTCTTGTGATCGGAGAAAACTTCAAACCTTACACCATATAAATAGTGTCTCCACATCATTAAGGCGAACACTACGGCTGCTAACTCTAAGTCATGGGTGGGGTAGTTTGCTTCGTGCGGCTTGAGTTGCCTTGACGCATAGGCTACCACTTGCCTATTTTGCATCAACACATAGCCTAAACCTTTACCCAAGGCATCGCAATATACCTCGAAGGGTACATCAGGGCTAGGTAAAACCAAAACTGGGGTTGTGGTTAGCTTTTCCTTAAGCTCTTGGAAACTCTTCTCACACTCGGGACTCCACTCGAAGGGTGCATTCTTCCTAGTTAGCTTGGTCAGGGGTAGGGCAATTTGGGAGAATCCCCTGATAAACCTACGGTAGTAGCCTGCTAAACCCAAAAAACTCTGTATTTTCATTACGGTGGTTGGTCTAATTCATTACGGCTTCTACCCTACTAGGATCAACGGCTATACCTCCTTTTGACACAACGTGCCCTAAAAACTTAACCTCCTCCAACCAAAATTCACACTTAGAGAGTTTTGCGTACAGCTTTTTCTCTTTCAAAATCTCCAAAACTATCCTCAAATGGCGCTCATGCTCCTCGTGGGTCTTCGAATAGATGAGTGTATCATCTATGAAAACGACCACGAACTAATCTAAATAGGGTTTAAAGATCCTATTCATGTAATCCATAAATACTGCAGGAGCATTTGTCAACCCAAAAGACATCACCGTGAACTCAAAGTGTCCATACTGAGTTCTAAAGGCAGTCTTTGGTATATCTTGATCTCTCACCCTAATTTGGTGGTATCCTGACCTTAGATCGATCTTGGAAAATACTACTGCTCCCCTCAATTGGTCCATAAGATCATCTATCCTAGGCAAAGGGTACTTGTTTTTCACTGTCACACGATTCAATTGCCTATAATCTATGTACAACCTCATGCTTCCGTCCTTTTTCTTGACAAACAGAACTGGGGCTCCCCAAGGTGAGGCACTAGGTCTAATGAAACTCTTTCCCAAAAGCTCCTCAAGTTGGGTTTTTAATTCGGCTAACTCCAAGGGTGACATCCTATAGGGGGCGGTAGAGATTGGTCCCGCTCCGGGAACCAACTCAATGGAGAACTCCACTTCTTTCTTGGAGGCAAACTCGGGTATCTCTTCCGGAAATACCTCGGGATAGTCTCTCACTACCGGTATATTTTCTAGGTTCTGCTCAAAGTCTACCTCACTAGCGGCTAGGAGAACATATCCCTTAGTCTTTTGCCCACTACAGTTGACCTCTACGGCATTGAGGTAGAGTTTCAAGGTTTGTCTGGTTTCGCTAGGGGGAGAAGGAAAGACAACTGTTTTGGTGTTACAATCTAACAATATACGGTTGGCGTGAAGCCAATCCATGCCAAGGACTATGTAACACCCCTAATTTTGGACCTGGTGCAAAATTACCAAAATGTCCTTGAAGACATAATTTGGATGATCGAAAGATTAATTAAATTTTCCTATTAGTCTTGAATCAAAATAATTAATTGAAATTGAGTTATATAAGAAAATCCAAATTTGTCTATTTCATGATGCTCTTCTTTTACACTTGAATAAAGATGATTATCCAGAAGATGTAAATTTAACTCTAAAGTCGTATCCATTATGAAATAATATAATTTTATAATTAAGTTAACTTAATAAAGTGAACAAATATGTTATTCGTCTTAATATTGATTAAACTCTATCTATCCTTTTTATGTATGTAATGGATGACTGTATTATGTTAAGACAAAAGTAATTCAGTTCTGATACCGTAAGCTATAATACAATCATATAACTCATGTGCATTCTGATTGCATAATTATGATGATTTCACAGTATGTATTGTGCACATCTTGTATTATTTCCTTTGTAGTTTCTGGTCTTGCATTTTATTGTGCTGATTGCTTTGAAACTTAATTTGTCGAAACGAGTATTGTCATTTGGAATCTGTGATGATGAGGTGATGCTATTCATACAACTAGTTTTTGTCTCCGATGCCTTGTCAAGTTAACATGTCAAATAAGCAATATAAAAGCAAACACAAAGCCACATGTCAAGACACAAGAGTGATTAGATGAACACCTGTAGTCCACTTGTACCTAAGCTAATTTTGTAAGATTTCCTTCCCATCCCCTGCACTCCCCACTCACTGCAGCTTGAGCACTCTATCAAGGCACTTAACCGACAATCATGGGCAAGATTGAAAGATGAACATAAGTCCAGAGAAGGCACCATCAGTATTTCATGCCCATCACTATCTATATCTTTATAAAAAGGAAAAATTACAGGAGCGAAGAAGGTAGGCTTTTATACATTAGCAATCAACTAAACGGAGAAAAAGAGCAAGATTCTAGAGAAAGAGAAATAGAAGTAAGAAGCTGTGTGCTTTCCTATTGTTGTTGCCTAATTGTATGTTCCTTCATTCTGATATCAAAATCACACATGCACATGTATACACCATAGCTCTTCCTTCTCAATTCACAAACAAATCATAGCAAACAACCCCAAAATCACAGACCCAAGCCTATCAGCAATCAAAATCAAACCAACAGTCCTATATTATTACAACCAACCAAGTCCAGAATGAATGTTCAACCCTCAAACACAATTAAAATGTCCCAAATAGTCCATATTTATACAAAATTAAAATAATAAGAATATTTATAATAGAAAAAAAGGGGGAGGTGACTCAACCCATGGTGGCCACCACCCACGGCTACCACTAACACTCCGCTGCGCCACCATGCATAAACCGTGGCTGAGAAGGTTCATTACCACCTACATCATCACAACACACACCCATACACAACCCATGATACCCATAAGCCAGTAGCAGAAAAGAGAAAAGGAAAAGAAGAGAGGCCGCAGCTGAACCCATCACCACAGCTATGCTCACCTCTTCCACCTTGAATCGGTCAACACTACCTGCTGAAAATCATAACCCAAGACAAAATTTTAATCATAAGCCAACCAGCACAAATACAGGGAAAGAAAAGGGAGAGGGAAGAAACCTCACCACCAGTGGTTGCGGAGTGGCCAACCAACCATGACGAATCGGCCTATTGTTCCTGCAAGCCTAGCCGCCCTCTACCTCTTTGCGATCCGCCATTAACCCCACCGTGAAATACATCCTCTTCCATCTCCACCTTACCACCAGTGTCCTTCCTCGCTACGCCCTCTCCTCAGCCACTAGAGGGCTTTGAGTTCAGCCGTGGAGTCACCCCACTCGCCCACGAGATCCGTCGTGGCGCTTGGCTCTGCCTTCCTCGACCTCTTCTCCCCGTTCCGGCGCTTCCCCTGGAATCACATGCAAAGCCCGCGCCGGTCACCACCCTTGCCGAACTAGCCGTCGCTCGCAAGCTCGGTGCCAACGTGAACTACCCGGGAAGCCACCTAGCAGCGTCGCAAGCTTCTTCTCCGCCACTCACAGCCACCCAGCCACCGCAAGTTACCAGCACTAGCCTCCCTCAACAGCCGCTTTCTTCCCCCTTGCACAGCCGTGCCTCTGTGGCCTTGTCTCTCTCCATTTCTCATCAGCTCTCCTTCCTTCTCTGTTCATTTCCCACTCTTTGAAACAAAAAGAAAAGTGCAAGTGTGTGTTCTCGTGTAAGTGGCGTGAGAGAAAGAGAGAATTTTAATTTGTGTGTATGTGTCACTCACAGAAACCTATCCCTTGTTGCCCCACTCATCCTCAAATCACAATTTCATTTCTTTTATGGGTGTGTGTGCCATTCAGGGAGTGAGAGAGGAAGAGAGTTTGTGCTATTTTAAATGGGCTAGTGGAAATGTGGAAGGGGTTAAAATTTTATGGATGTTGTAATCGGTAGATCGATGAGCATAGGGGAATACACTTTCGTTTCTTTATTTATTTCATTTTCCTTTAGTCTGACATTGAGTTCTTGGGCCAAATGTCTTGGGCTTATTTGGTTTAAGAAAGGCAAAATTCATTTCAATGCAGATTTTGGTTTGGGGCTTAAACAAAAAGAATGATCTTGGGTTTTCTTTTTTTAATAATTGTGGGTCATCATTCGTGAACTTCATTTTTTTTGGTTCTAAGATGAGGGGCATTTGGGTTAAGTTTTTGGAAGCTAAGTTTCAAAAATAAATAAATAAATAAAATAATAATAATAGTAATAAGTAAAAACAAAACAAGAAAGACAAAGATATTTAAAAAGACTATGTTAAACCCAAACTATGAGGATCCCTTATTTTAACTTGCTGATTCTCTTCTTCTTTGCCATTTATTTTGTGGTAATACAAGGTTTAGGCTAGTTAGCTATACTCATTAAAAGTCTAATAGTGATTTTATTTATATTTCATTTTTTAGGCCAATTTTAGGTACCATTCTTTGAGTTATATATAATGTTTGGCCTAGACTAGTATCCTAGCTTGTTTTAAAATACAATTAATCAGTAAATTCTTATGGTAGAGTTAGTTTAGTCATAACGGCTTATTTAATTTGTGCACTAAGATACTATTCTTCTGCCAGGCATATACTTATGTATTTTAGACTGTGCATATTAATCTGACATCATTCCATATAATCATGTGTAAATCTTAGAATTAGCAAGGTTATAATGAACTTTCAAAATAAATAGCATCTGATCATTAATAAATATTTAATGCTATATACTGCTTCATTTTGTTTTAAACTCATAACATGACATTGGAATTTATCACACTGTGAAATAGGTGAGAGGTTATATATATATATATAGTGGTATGATAGTTTTAATAGTAGGTTTTGTGTAGAATTCTTTAAAAGATATATTGTTAAGTGTTAACTATTTTATTATTTTGCACTAAGTGTTATACAAGATGATAATTCTATGTTGCTAATTTTGTCTATAATTATAATACTAGTATAGGTCTATATGTATCCTGCAATGCTAATGCTTAATATTTTTGGCCAACAGTTTAATATTCTAAATTCCTTTTCAAAGACAAAAAAATCAATCAACCAATAAATATTTTATTGAGAACGACGTGGTTTTGAGTTCCTCATTGCACCAGAGGATACGTCGGCGTAGCTAATAGCTATCAAGCCAAAATTAATTTTTGTAATTTTAGTCTCATTTGTAAATGATTTCTTTTCTAATAAATTTTGATATGAGACATCTTATTTTATTTTCATTTCTCTGGAGAATAAATTATTGTGATGTTGAGAAGTTAAGTGATGATCTCTAGTATGTTGTATCCTGTTGAACATAACATATGCATTAGCTGAGTCCGGTCCCTGAATTCCGGCATACTGGATAGGAGCATATCATTGTTATAAACTATTGGTTGGTGACATACTTGTGAATATATATTTCATGATTTTATGTTCATGTTGTGCATATCTAAATGATATACTGAGATTAAAGGTGACATAAGATACATGGAAATGATCCTCTAGACTCCCCGAATTAAAGATTATGAGAGGTGATCCAAATAGGAAGTGATCCTTTGGACTCCCCAGATTGAAGGTTATGAAAGGTGATCCTAGCGCCCCCTTATCCTATACCTTAAGAGTCGGGAATCTAACTTATCAAAAGGGATAAGATGACACTAGTGACGACTAGTGAGGTATGAGCTCAGAACCTAGAACTCTCGAGAAAAGAGAGAACATAGGGCGGCCCCAAGGAAAAGAGAATAAGAAGTTTAAGTCACCTATAAGAATGATGATCATAATTTTATGTTCTTTATATCATATGCATGGTTCTATAAATTCGATGATATTTTGTGTATGATATTGATATGCATCTATGATTAGCATGTTGCACTCATGACATTAAGATTCATGCTAAAAGATACGGGCCTCGGCTAATGGCATTTTAGAACATAGTAATTGCACTTTATGTATGTTCACTACTTTATAATGAAAACCCGAGGTTCCTGAGGACGTAGACGATGACACCAAGATAGTAGAAAACTTTATCGAGATTCTTTGTTAAGATTCTCACTTCCTCTATCTTTTCTTTCCATCGCGTCTTCAGAGGACGATGGTGATGTTTGTGATTTACATTGATGCGCCTACTTGGGAGATGCACTACGACGCCACCCATCGGTCATATCACTTCGTGGGTCGTTGTGCTATTCGCCTTTTTGTGTATATGGACTGGCCCTTTGCACACCCAGTTTCCAGCTTTCGGTTCTCTCCTGCTTCCCCCTTTGGCGACGATCTCGTGTTTGACCATGCACGACCTCGCGGGGAGCGGACTCGTCGTACCCAGCCAGCCGCTTCTGCCATGCGTGACTTCCCAGAGTATGTGCCCCGTTCCCCCACGGATCATTCAGAGACGGATCCATCTGAGGACTCCGCCACCCAAGTGCCATCCGAGGGCTCTTCCCCCACCGTGCCCATGGATTTTGGTGAGGGCAGTGAGGCCACCGTAGTACAGCCAATGAGAGGAGCTATGCCTGTACGTGGAGGAGCCACTCGACCACGCCGAGGTGCCCATGTCCATCCGGTGAGGCGCCTCGCTACACGTGACGAGTTGAGACGTTGATGTTTGCCCTAGGTGCTACGAGGCGGAGTGAGGAGGGGGAAAGGAGTATGTGTCCGTTCCTTATGTTTATCCATATGGTGTACTGTATCTGTCATAACTCTTATCAGTATGTGTTGTAATTGTGGAACAATTAGTACTTACTTTGATTTCACTATGCACTAATGTTATAACTTGTAGTACTTGTTATTTGCTTTATTCTCTTTCCTCGACATACGGCGTGCCAACATTAGCTGATTCGTGTATGCAACTCATATTTTGTATTTCAAAAAAAAAAAAATTTACCCATATTTTTTTTTACTAAAGTGATTTTCAAAAGCTTAAGTTAATGACTGGAATAAAAGAGTAATAACTAATAAATAACTTAATTGCGTCCTAAGCGTATTGGGTTAGATATTAGGGTATTACAGACTACACCTATACCTTTCATAGGTAAGCAAATTAAGTCTAGGACAAAGGATCTATTTTCTACAGTAAGATGGCAATTTAAACAACAAAAACAAGTATTTACTGGGTGATTTGTAGGGGTAGAAACAATAAGATCAAAAGGGAGTTTGGAAGTCTTTAAATTGAGAGACTCGACACTAGCATACGAAATAAAAGAATGTGTAGTGCTAGAGTCATAAAGTACAGTTAAAGGTCTACCATTTATTTCGCATGTACCTTCGATGAGATCATTGGACCTTTTTGCTTCATTCGCGTTGAGGGTGAAGACCCTCCCTTGGTGTTGCGGCTTAGGGTTCTGATTCGCTGGCCTCTCGTTATTGCATCTGTTGGTGTAGTGGTCGGGCTTCCCGCACTTGAAGCATACGTTTTGCCCAGCCAGGCAGGGACGGTTGCCATGATCTTTCCAGCACTGGGGACACACTATTACTGGTGTGGGCCTAGCAAAGGTGGTGAGGGCTCCTTGGGGCGTCTTGTTCTTGGTCCCACTGGACCCTCCTTGTTGAGCGTTGCTCCGGGGGCCTCCAGACACTCCTTGTCAGTTACTGTTGTTGTTGTTGTTGTTTCGGTGGTTGTTGTACTGGAATGGTGGCTTGTAGTGTTGCATGGGTTGTTGGTGGAAGGGGGTTCTTTGTTCTTGTTGATGTGGCTTGAATTGGTTGGTGTGGTAGGGGTTATAATGGTTTTGTGATTGGTTTTGGTGTTGTGGTTTGAACTTCGGGGCTTGAGGTCCTAGCCCCTTAGCTCGTTCCGCCCTTGCAGCCTGGAGCTTTCCTTGTCCTTCCTCCAGGATGCGACACTTGTTGACCAGGGTGGGAAGTCCCTAATCTCCATATGTGCTACGGCGTAGTTCAATTCCGGCTTCAACCCAGCTTCGTACTTAACACATTTCCATATCTCGTCGGGGTTCCCTTGGAACACTCGCGAGAACTTAATCAGTTCTTCAAATCTTGCCGTGTACTGTGTAACACCCTAGTAATTAACCAGATACACCTAGGTTGAATCTGATTAATGACTAGACTTTACTCCTTGCTTTGGTTCTTTCTTCATAATTTGAAAATACTTAGTGAAATTACGAGCCATTTTTTTTTTTAAACACATAATTGAAAACGTGAGCCGAGTACAACGTGAACGAGTAAGCGGGGTATAATAAGACGTTTAAGAATATATCACATCATATCACTTAGGCTCCATCATATAACATCCATAAGCACATTATAGCATATATTTACATACAATAACCTCACTCAAAGGGTGGGTTATGTTCATACATCATTATCTTATGCAAACCCATAAGAGAAAATATACTTAAGGAAATACATGCCCCTAAACTAGATAACTCCATAAGCCGGGAAGGTTATCCTAAAACTAGGGTGCATGATCACACATAAATCTACTAAGAACCTTCTATGGCCACTGTCCTGGAAATGGGGGAATAAATCCGATCCATCGATGAGCTCCTCGGGAGGGGACACACGAGATGCACCAGTGGGAGTCGCATGGACGGCCTTCTCGCTAACCTCGGCTGAACATTGTTTCCTCACTACCCTCTCTTACACGTGTGGGAGTAGGAGCAGAGCTCTCAGAATATACATGAATAGGAGTGTCCTCTGAAGGATCAGTTTCAGAATATCTCGTCTCGGGAACATACTCTGGAAATCCATGGACAGCAGATGAAGCGGGATAAGAACGTAACATCCTTTCATCAAGTGGACGTGCATGTTCGAAAACCATTTCATCGCCATAGGGAGAAGTAGGAGAAAATCGATAACTAGGGACAGGATGTGCAAATGGACGACCTATGTAAATAAAAACATGAATCGACCTCCCTTCAAAATCATACGAGGGATGCACCGGATCATAGTGGAATTCCCAAGTAGGGGTATCAACCAACAGCGCCAATGTCGCCATTTGAATCTGGAGACAATGACGGAAATAAAGAAAAGGGAGTGAGAATCTTGCTAAAGAATTCTCAATAGGGTACCTCCTTCTATAGTGTCATCATCAAAGTCCCCAGGAACCTCGGGATTATTCTAAAATAGTGAGCATGCAAGGATTCATTTTAAGTTCGGACAAATACTTAACCGAGGTTCGTCAATTTTTAATTATGCGTCTTATAATGCATCTTATTCTTAACATGTCATATTTACAATGAACATTTCCTTTATCATTACATCATATTCCTCATCATCATTATCAAAATAACATGCATAAAAGAACGTCATATAATATTAGCTACACATGGACACAAAGTGCACATATTTCATTTCTTTAGTGCCTTTGGTGACTTAAAATCTTATCATCATCATTATTTTCCTTGGGCCACCCTATACTCCACCCTTTTGGGAGTAATTTAGGTTATGAGCTCATACTTTACTAGTCGTCACTAGCATATACTTATCCCTTTTGATAAGCTAAAGTCCCGACTCTACCCTTTTGAGAGAACGGGTTAGGGGGCTAAAATCACCTTTTCACCACCTATAGTCTTATGGTTCCAAAGGATCATTTTCTTATAAGTTTAAGTCACCATTAAATCTTTGCATGTTATATCATAATACAATTCATAAACATCATAACATTTTCTCATTTATAGTCTTGAGCTAGAATAATATATATCAAGCTGTAATCATGCATATGGGAGATTCCCGGGGAAAGAGAGGTGGGTCACAATGGACACGCTTAAATACCAAGTCTTTCCTTAGCCAGAACCTTTCCAAATTACACTTTTACAATGATACACTTTCTTCTAGCAACAAAGGTAAATTTTACATAATAAAGAACATTTCATGTACAAGCATTCTCATTATTTGCAACAAAGAACTATAACATGCAAGCCAGAAATCATTCAATGATATCAAGTACTTAATAAGCATCCAATCCTTACATAGAATTATCAATTATAGAACTAATTAGTTACTAAACCAATTATGAATCATTCTCTTAACAATAAACCATAATTATCACAACTTCAATCATATCAAATCATTATCACACATTAATACTAAACTCAGATCAGTGGCCGAATCATGAACCTCATGCAATTACATAGAATCATATTTTAAGTGCATATAAAATACTAGTTCCCCGTAAAATCCTTGCAAAGCCTTAAAACTCATTTAGAAACTAGTTCTTTTGTCAAATTTGGGAGGATCTTCACAATTAAAATTCTCACTTAAGATAAAAGGAGTAAGTCTTGAGCTTTAGAGATTTAGGTGACATCTTAGAATTATAAACATGCTATGTGTAACACCCTAGTAATTAACCAGATACACCTAGGTTGAATCTGATTAATGACTAGACTTTACTCCTTGCTTTGGTTCTTTCTTCATAATTTGAAAATACTTAGTGAAATTACGAGCCTTTTTTTTTTTAAACACATAATTGAAAACGTGAGCCGAGTACAACGTGAACGAGTAAGCGGAGTATAATAAGACGTTTAAGAATATATCACATCATATCACTTAGGCTCCATCATATAACATCCATAAGCACATTATAGCATATATTTACATACAATAACCTCACTCAAAGGGTGGGTTATGTTCATACATCATTATCTTATGCAAACCCATAAAAGAAAATATACTTAAGGAAATTCATGCCCCTAAACTAGATAACTCCATAAGTGCGCAAGGTTATGCTAAAACTAGGGTGCATGATCAGACATAAGTCTACTAAGAACCTTCTATGGCCCTTGTCCCGAAAATGGGGGAATAAATCCGATCCATCGATGAGCTCCCTCGGGAGGGACACACGAGATGCACCAGTCAGTCGCATGGACGGCCTTCTCGCTAACCTCGGCTGAACAACTGTTTCCTCACTACCCTCTCTTACACGTGTGGGAGTAGGAGCAGAGCTCTCGAATATACATGAGTAGGAGTGTCCTCTGAAGGATCGTTTGAGAATATCTCGCCTCGGGAACATACTGAAATCCATGGACAGCAGATGAAGCGGGATAAGAACGTAACATCCTTTCATCAAGTGGACGTGCATGTTAAAACCATTTCATCGCCATAGGGAGAAGTAGGAGAAAATCGATAACTAGGGACAGGATGTGCAAATGGGCGACCTATGTAAATAAAAACACGAATCACGCACCTCCCTTCAAAATGATACTGAGCGATGCAGGATCATAGTGGAATTCAAGTAGGGTATCAACGAACAGACGAATGTCGCCATTTGAATCTGGAGACAATGACGGAAATAAAGAAAAGGGAGTGAGAATCTTGCTAAAGAATTCTCAGAAGGTACCTCCTTCTATGTCATCATCAAAGTCCCCAGAACCTCGGGATTATTCTAAAATAGTGAGCATGCAAAGATTCATTTTAAGTTCGGACAAATACTTAACCGAGGTTCGTCAATTTTTAATCATGTCTTATAATGCATCTTATTCTTAACATGTCATATTTACAATGAACTTTTCCTTTATCATTACATCATATTCCTCATCATCATTATCAAAATAACATGCATAAAAGAACGCCATATAATATTAGCTACACATGGACACAAAGTGCACATATTTCATTTCTTTAGTGCCTTAGGTGACTTAAAATCTTATCATCATCATTATTTTCCTTGGGCCACCCTATACTCCACCCTTTTGGGAGTAATTTAGGTTATGAGCTCATACTTTACTAGTCGTCACTAGCATATACTTATCCCTTTGATAAGCTAAAGTCCCGACTCTACCCTTTTGAGAGAACGGGTTAGGGGGCTAAAATCACCTTTTCACCACCTATAGTCAGATGGTTCCAAAGGATCATTTTCTTATAAGTTTAAGTCACCATTAAATCTTTGCATGTTATATCATAATACAATTCATAAACATCATAACATTTTCTCATTTATAGTCTTAAGCTAGAATAATATATATCAAGCTGTAATCATGCATATGGGAGATTCCCAGGAAAGAGAGGTGGGTCATAATGGACACGCTTAAATACCAAGTCTTTCCTTAGCCAGAACCTTTCCAAATTACACTTTTACAATGATACACTTTCTTCTAGCAACAAAGGTGAATTTTACATAAGAACATTTCATGTATAAGCATTCTTATTATTTGCAACAGCAACTATAACATGCAAGTCGGAAATCATTCAATGATATCAAGTACTTAATAAGCATCCAATCCTTACATAGAATTATCAATTATAGAACTAATTAGTTACTAAACCAATTATGAATCATTCTCTTAACAATAAACCATAATTATCACAACTTCAATCATATCAAATCATTATCACACATTGATACTAAACTCAGATCAGTGGCCGAATCACGAACCTCATGCAATTACATAGAATCATATTTTAAGTGCATATAAAATACTAGTTCCCCGTAAAATCCTTGCAAAGCCTTAAAACTCATTTAGAAACTAGTTCTTTTGTCAAATTTGGGAGGATCTTCACAATTAAAATTCTCACTTAAGATAAAAGGAGTAAGTCTTGAGCTTTAGAGATTTAGGTGACATCTTAGAATTATAAACATGCTATGCAACCTTATTTTAATCTTATCTTTATAAGGTGATAGCTTGGAATTATAAACATGATATGCAATTCCATTTCTTTATCTTTAAGATTTAAGGTGATGACTTGAAACATAAACATGAAATACAAGCTTGGAATTTAAACATGAGAAATGCAAGTTCATTTATTCATTCTTGAAAATTTAGTGATGACATAGAAGGTAAACATGGTTATGCAAAGCATAAACTTAATCATGGATGCAAATTCATTTTGTTTCTTTACTAGAGCTCCTTCAAGACTTTAAAAGAATTATAAATTCAACCCAATACATATCTTAACAAGAAATAAAACATAAAAGGAAAAAAAATACATCTTTCAAGTTCTAAACTAAAAATCTTTGTTTTAGCATCATAAAGCATTATTCTTTAAGGTTTTGCATCAAGTGGAATTTTCAAGCTTTAGAGGCCTAACTTGTGATGGATTTACAACCCACCCTCAAGGTCCTCATCATCAAGCCATCATCTTAGTTCCACCTAGGCCATATGGTTGAATTGGTTAAAGAAAAATTGAAGAGGAAAACCAAAATGAAAAGCTAAGGCAAGTTCATAATTTCATCATTTTGAGCTAAAAACACAACTCCTCAAAGCATAGAAATAAATTTAGAAACTACTCCCTACCTAATCTGAGTTGAAGAAGAGGAAGAGAACTTGATTTCTTGAAGTGAAATGACACAAAATCTCTTTGAAAAATTGAAGAAAGAATTCAGCCAAAGAGGAGGAAGAAAGAAAGTTTTTGGTGCTCCTAAAAACTAGTTATGAACCAAGCATTCCAAGACCACTCAAGCAAGCCTATTTATAGAAGATTTTGAGGCTTCTAATTGGCCAAAATGAGGAGGTAGTTGTCAGAATTTTTCAGGAGTAATAATGGAGGAAAATCCATTTTAGACAAAGTTGTATGAAATTAAGGAATTATGTCTCTTATGGTGACATTTTGGCATTTTGTTTTAGTGCAACTTTTGGAAATAATTCAGCTGCATAATGGCATCAATAATTTCGTGCATTACAACCCAAAGAAGTGAAATTTGTGTGTTCCATGCATTATTTAGGTGTAGGCAAGGTATTCATGTAATTTAGAGAATTTACTTAAGGGCTTAAGTGAATTAGTAAGCAATTTGGGTGTTTTTGAGCAATTTTGGGTTCTAATCAATCTAAATACATAATTTTGAATCTAGATTAATATTTAGAATTTAATAAGCTTTAATTTGAGCCTAATATTGCTTAGGTTTCGGTATATGAATCGAAAATCTAAATTAAATAGCGCCCAAAGCAGGCAAAATCGTACATTTTCACTTAAAAACTGCCCAAGGCCACCCGAGCTTAACCAATGGTTAATCATGGCTTAAAAACACATTTTAAAACATTTTAGTGAGGTTCGGGCTCGGTCGGCTTGCACGCACATCGGAGTTAAAAGCAAATTGGAGGCGTTTGGTCTTTCGTGCGTCGGCCTAACTCAAAATTGAGATTCATACGCTCTATTAACACACATAACACAAACAATCCCTTATTATTCTCAAAACATCCCCTTGAGATATATGGGGCCCACAATCCTCATTTACGAGTAAAATAACTTGGGGACATTTTGGTCATTTTATACGCAGACAGAATTCGGGATTTGCGACTCGCATGAATCGTTCCTAACCTCTCTTCTAATGTTATATTCCTTTATTGAGGATTGTTCGGCCTCAAATCTTATGTAATAATTACCTACGGTAATTCAAGAATTGAGTAATTTCTAATGATAAAATTACAGTAAAATTAGGCGTTACATTACTCCCTCCCAAAAAGAATTTCATGGAAATTAGTACGTTACGAGAACAACTTCGGGGTATTGTGCTTTCATGTTTGATTCCAGCTCCCATGTAAGTTCTTGAGGTTTCACTGTCCCCCATGCTACTTTGACCGAAGTGCGGTACCTTGTTCCTTAACTCGCTAACTCCTCAGTCGATTCTCGTGGGTAGTAAGTTAAATGTCGAGTTATCTCTTAATTGTACATGTTCGCTCTAGTACATGACTCGGGTCGATTGATACTTTCTTAAGCGAGAGACATGGAAAACATCATGAAGGTTGGATAGACTGGGGTAGGGCTATACGGTAGAGCTACAGTCCTACTTTGGTAAGGATTTCAAGCGGACCAAGAAATCTAAGGCTCAATTTCTTTACTTTTATTGCTCGCCTATGCCTGTGGTGGGGTGATCCTTAGGAACACGTGGTCCCTTCTTGAAAATCTAGCGGTTTTTAAGCCGCTTGTCCGCATAGTTTTTCGCGACTTTGGCAAGTAAGAATCTTATCCCTAATCTTTTGATTTGTTATTTGCGTTTCCCTCACAATATCAGGTCCAAGTAAACTTTGCTCTCTGGGGTTCATACCAACATAAGGAGATTGACATTTTAGTCCACCATAGAGGGCCTCATACGGTGCCATACCGATGCCATGATACTTGTTATATGCAAATTCAATAAGTGGCAGTACTTATCCCAACTTCCCCTTTGATCTAAAACACATGCCCTTAACATATCCTCAAGGTTTGGATAGTTCTTTCAGATTGACCGCCTCTGTTTGGGGGTGATAGGTCGTGCTTAGACCACGACTTTGAACCAAATGCCTTTTGAAAGGCTCCCCCAAAATCGCTTGACGTAAATCGCGGATCTCGGCCCGAGATTATAAATCGGCGGCACACCCCATGTAACCTCACTATCTCACCGAATATATAATTGTGCTAACCTATCAAGGAATAAGTCACCTTAATAGGTAAAAGTGGGCTGACTTTGTCAATCGATCCACGACCCATATGGTATCATGATTCATTTGGGTCCTTGGTAATCGAGTCACAAAATCCATGGAGATACTATCCACTTCCACTTCGAGGATCGGCCAGAGGTTGCAGCATTCGAGGGTTTTGGTGTTCAATCTTCACCTTTTTGACACACCAAGCACTTACTCACCCATGTGCACACATCTTTTTCTTCATTCAGGCCACCGTAACATCTTCTTCAAATCTTGATACATCTTGGTAGGCACGGGATGAAGGGTAAAAATAGCTCTTATGGGCTTCCTCCAAAATATCCTTTGAGGCCACCACTAGCAGGTACACATATTCGACCTTTAAACCTCCACAAATCGTCCATTCCTTGGGTAAAACCTATCAACTTTCCCCGCCTTCACTTGCCCTAAAGTCTCCTGAAACTCAGCATCGTCCTTGAGCTTGAACAATCCTTTCTTTGAACTCACTTGTCACTCTAAGATGACAAGCTCTGATGCCCTTAGTGGTCAAAGTCATTCCTAGGTTTAAGTCCCTAAATTGCTCAATCAATTCAACCTCCTTCACCGTCAAGCGGACACTTGTAAGGACTTCCTACTCAAAGCATCACCTACTACATTAGCTTTACCAGGATGGTAGTTCAATCCAAAATCATAATCTTTCTAGAACTCCATCCATCGCCTTTGCCTCATGTTTAGCTCTTTTTGATCAAATAGATATTTCAAACTCTTGTGATCGGAAAACACCTCAAACTTAACTCCATATAAATGGTGTCTCCAAATCTTTAGAGCAAACCACTGACTTTGTGACTAACTCAAGGTCATGGGTAGGAGTAGTTTGCCTCATGTGGCTTGAGTTGTCTTGATGCATAGGCCACCACTTGCCTATCTGCATCAATACACAACCTAAAACCCTTTTTGAAGCATCACAATACACCTCGAAAGGCACATTGGGGTCGGGTAACACTAAAGCGAGGGTCGAGGTTGGCTTGTGTTTTAACTCTTGAAAGCTCTTTTCACACTCAGGGTCCATGAAAAAGGGTGTTCTTCCTAGTCGCTTGGTCAAAGGTAGGGAAATCTGGGAAAATCCCTTGATAAATCAGCCAGTAATAACGGCTAAACCCAAAAAGCTCCTTACTTCCGATTCACAGTGGTTGGTCTTTCCCGGTTTACTAGCTTCTACCTTACTAGGGATCTACAGCAATTCCTTTCTTAGATACTTCATGCCCTAAAAATTGCACCTTATCCAACCAAAACTCACACTTGGAAATCTTGGCATATAGTTTCTTTTCCTTCAAGATCTCTAGTACTATGGTTAAAGTGGCATTCATGCTCTTCATGGGTCTTAGAATATATGAGAATGTCATCTATAAAGACAACTACAAACCGTGATCTAAATAGGGTCGAAAGATCCTATTCATGTAATCCATAAAAATAGCTGGAGCATTAGTTAACCCAAAGGACATTCTTGCCAAACTCAAAATGGCCGTGTCAGTGAAAGGCGGTTTAGGTATGTCTTCATCTCTCGCTCTAATTTGATGGTAGCCTTTGACCTCAAATCTATCTTAGAAAAACACTACCGCACTTTTTAGGTTGGTCCATCAAATCATCGATCCTAAATGAGAGGATACTTGTTTCTCCACCGTTACTTTATTCAACTGCCTATAATCTACACACATCCTCATACTCCCATCCTTTTTCTTTACAAACAACACAGGGCTCCCAAGGTGATGCACTAGGCCTAACAAACTTTTCTCCAATAAATCTTCCAATTGAGTTTTTAACTCAGGTCAATTCTAATGGGGACATCTGTATGGGGCTATGGATATAGTCCCGCACTTTTGAAGCAACTCTATGGAAAATTCTATCTCTCTCTGGGAAACTGCAGTATCTCATCCAGGAAATACTTGGGATAATTTCTTACTATTGGTATCTCATCGATACTTTGCTCAAAGTCTACATCACTAGCGGCTAAGAAAATGTAACCTTTACTCACCCTTACCACAGTCCATTTCACAGATTAGCTGTAAAGACTTATGGGTTTCTTAGGTTCAATAGGAATAGGAAGAAAAGTGATGGTTTTTCTCATAACTTGAGTTTAACAGACACGGTTGGCCTCAGCCAATCCATGCCAAGAATCACATCTAAACCTGCATGGGTAAGCAAATAAGATCTAAAACAAAGGATCTATTATCTATAATAAAACTACAATCTAAACAACATTTACAAGTCCTAACGGGTTTTCGGTCGGGTAGAAACAATAAGGTCAAAAGGAAGCTCGAGTCCATAGGTAAATTAAGGCTTTTAACACATGAATGGGAGATAAAAGAATGAGAAGCGCCCAGAATCATATAGTACAATTAAGTCTTTACCATGCATATTACCCTTACCTTCCACGAGATTTCTCGCGTGACCGTTGTTTCTTGACGTGCTGATAAATACCCTTCCTGGTATTGTGGCTTGGGATTGGGGTTAGCGGGTTCCTTCGGTGCATTCTGGGAGTAATGACCTGGTTTTCCAATAATCGATAGCACTGCGTTTATTCGGCTTCGACATGGCATGCTCCCATGATTCTTGCCGCGCGGGACATTCCATGGATGGCGCAGTCGTGGAGGTACGCTTGGACCTCTTTGTGGTGCTCCCTTTATTGTTATTATTGTTGTTGTTGTGATTATTCTTGGGGTTATTGTTGTAGCGGTTGTTATTATAGCGATTGTTGTTGTTTGGCGCTTCCTTGTTGAAAATTTCTTTGTGTCCCCTTGTGGTCTTGATTGAGGGGGAAATGGGAGGTCGATTCGTCTGCCTCTTGAACCGCTGACCTTGGAGGTGTCAACTTTTGGTAATATTATCGACTTTGGGGTGTTTAGTTTTCTCGACCTTCTTCAATAATCCGACATTTGTTAACTAGGGTAGAGAAATCCTAATCTCCAAATGTGCAACTGCCACATTAAGTTCCGCCTTCAACCACGACTCGTATTTAATGCATTTCGAAGACTATCAGGATTTCCTTGGTACATTCTTGAGAACTTAATGAGTTCTTCAAATCGGAGTGTCTTTGGCCACACATTCATATTCCTGGACAAGTTGCATGAATTCAATGTCCTTGGCATTTCTAATCGACTCTGGAAAGTACTTTTCGTAAAAATGGACCTTGAATAGTTCCCAATCAATGTCCATCCCAGTCGTCTCCGAGAGTCTTGAACACTTGTCCACGGCGGCATCACCCTCAAGCATATGAGTAGCGAAGGTGACCTTTTGCTCCTCCGAGCATGGGACTACAGCAAAGACCTTCTCAATATTCAATCCATTCATCCGCAATATTTGGATTGGCGGTGTCCCTGAAAACCGTGGGTCAGGTTTGCCTTGGAAACTCAGCAGCATGTTGGGAATCTCATGTCGCCGATTCATATTGGCGGCGATCTGATCCATTCGTTCCATCATCATTCTCATGGTCCTTGCCACGTCGCGAGTGCTTGGGACATCTCGTTGTCGTGATTATTTTGTCGCTGCGCTCCTGATGCATTGTCGGCGTGCCATTGGTCCTATACACACAAGCAGCAACACGAGGTGATCAGGCCCAATATTCCATGTAAAGTGAGCAAGTTACCATGGCACTTTCAACATACAAGATGTCATGTATTTCTACTCCCAGCTCATCCTAATGATAAACATCTACACATAGCGTCACTAACGTATTATGCTTTAGAAGCATAGCTAGTCCAATCTCGGGCTCCATGAGAATCGAACGCTCGATGCCAAAATGGGGTCAACACCTAGTAATTAACCAGATACACCTTGGTTGAATCTGATTAATGACTAGACTTTACTCCTTGCTTTGGTTCTTTCTTCATAATTTGAAAATACTTAGTGAAATTACGAGCCTTTTTTTTTTTAAACACATAATTGAAAGCGTGATGAGTACAAGCGTGAGCGAGTAAGCGGAGTATAATAAGGCGTTTAAGAATATATCACATCATATCACTTAGGCTCCATCATATAACATCCATAAGCACATTATAGCATATATTTTACATACAATAACCTCACTCAAAGGGTGGGTTATGTTCATACATCATTATCTTATGCAAACCCATAAAGAAAATATAGCAAGGAAATTCATGCCCTAAACTAGATAACTCCATGTTTCGGAAGGTTATCCTAAAACTAGGGTGCATGATCACACATAAGTCTACTAAGAACCTTCTATGGCCATCTCACGAAAATGGGGGAATAAATCCGATCCAGTTGATGAGCTCCCTCGGGAGGGACACACGAGATGCACCGGTGAGGGTCGCATGGGCTGACCTTCTCGCTAACCTCGGCTGAACAACTGTTTCCTCACTACCCTCTCTTTGCGTGTGGGAGTAGGAGCAGAGCTCTCAGAATATACATGAGTAGAGTGTCCTCTGAAGGATCAGTTTGAGAATATCTCGTCTGGGAACATACTGAAATCCATGGACGCAGATGAGGCGGGATAAGAACGTAACATCCTTTCATCAAGTGGGCGTGCATGTTCGAAAACCATTTCATGCCATAGGAGAAGTAGGAGAAAATCGATAACTAGGGCCAGGATGTGCAAATGGACGACCTATGTAAATAAAAACCTGACTGCGCACCTCCTTCAAAATGATCTGGCGATGCCAGGATCATAGTGGAATTCCCAAGTAGGGTATCACGAGCAGGCGAATATCGCCATTTGAATCTGGAGACAATGACGGAAATAAAGAAAGGGAGTGAGAATCTTGCTAAAGAATTCTCGATGGTACCTCCTTCTCACAAGATGTCATCATCAAAGTCCCGGTGAACCTCGGGATTATTCTAAAATAGTGAGGCATGCAAAGATTCATTTAAGTTAGGACAAATACTTAACCGAGGTTAGTCAATTTTTAATCATGCGTCTTATAATGCATCTTATTCTTAACATGTCATATTTACAATGAACTTTTCCTTTATCATTACATCATATTCCTCATCATCATTATCAAAATAACATGCATAAAGAACGTCATATAATATTAGCTACACATGGACACGGTGCACATATTTCATTTCTTTAGTGCCTTAGGTGACTTAAAATCTTATCATCATCATTATTTTCCTTGGAGGCCACCTATACTCCCACCCTTTTGGGAGTAATTTAGGTTTATGAGCTCATACTTTACTAGTCGTCACTAGCATATACTTATCCCTTTTGATAAGCTAAAGTCCCGACTCTACCCTTTGAGAGAAGCGGGTTAGGGGGCTAAAATCACCTTTTCACCACCTATAGTCTGATGGTTCCAAAGGATCATTTTCTTATAAGTTTAAGTCACCATTAAATCTTTGCATGTTATATCATAATACAATTCATAAACATCATAACATTTTCTCATTTATAGTCTTAAGCTTAGAATAATATATATCACTTGTAATCATGCATATGGGAGATTCCCAGGAAAGAGAGGTGGGTCACAATGGACAGCTTAAATACCAAGTCTTTCCTTAGCCAGAACCTTTCCAAATTACACTTTTACAATGATACACTTTCTTCTAGCAACAAAGGTGAATTTTTACATAAGAACATTTCATGTATAAGCATTCTTATTATTTACCAGCAACTATAACATGCAAGTCAGGAAATCATTCAATGATATCAAGTACTTAATAAGCATCCAATCCTTACATAGAATTATCAATTATAGAACTAATTAGTTACTAAACCAATTATGAATCATTCTCTTAACAATAAACCATAATTATCACAACTTCAATCATATCAAATCATTATCACACATTGATACTAAACTCGGATCGGTGGCGAATCATGAACCTCATGCAATTACATAGAATCATATTTTAAGTGCATATAAAATACTAGTTCCCCGTAAAATCCTTGCAAAGCCTTAAAACTCATTTAGAAACTAGTTCTTTTGTCAAATTTGGGAGGATCTTCACAATTAAAATTCTCACTTAAGATAAAAGGAGTAAGTCTTGAGCTTTAGAGATTTAGGTGACATCTTAGAATTATAAACATGCTATGCAACCTTATTTTAATCTTATCTTTATAAGGTGATAGCTTGGAATTATAAACATGATATGCAATTCCATTTCTTTATCTTTAAGATTTAAGGTGATGACTTGAAACATAAACATGAAATACAAGCTTGGAATTTAAACATGAGAAATGCAAGTTCATTTATTCATTCTTGAAAATTTAGTGATGACATAGAAGGTAAACATGGTTATGCAAAGCATAAACTTAATCATGGATGCAAATTCATTTTGTTTCTTTACTAGAGCTCCTTCAAGACTTTAAAAGAATTATAAATTCAACCCAATACATATCTTAACAAGAAATAAAACATAAAAGGAAAAAATACATCTTTCAAGTTCTAAACTAAAAATCTTTGTTTTAGCATCATAAAGCATTATTCTTTAAGGTTTTGCATCAAGTGGAATTTTCAAGCTTTAGAGGCCTAACTTGTGATGGATTTACAACCCACCCTCAAGGTCCTCATCATCAAGCCATCATCTTAGTTCCACCTAGGCCATATGGTTGAATTGGTTAAAGAAAAATTGAAGAGGAAAACCAAAATGAAAAGCTAAGGCAAGTTCATAATTTCATCATTTTGAGCTAAAAACACAACTCCTCAAAGCATAGAAATAAATTTAGAAACTACTCCCTACCTAATCTGAGTTGAAGAAGAGGAAGAGAACTTGATTTCTTGAAGTGAAATGACACAAAATCTCTTTGAAAAATTGAAGAAAGAATTCAGCCAAAGAGGAGGAAGAAAGAAAGTTCTTGGTGCTCCTAAATACTAGTTATGAACCAAGCATTCCAAGACCACTCAAGCAAGCCTATTTATAGAAGATTTTGAGGCTTCTAATTGGCCAAAATGAGGAGGTAGTTGTCAGAATTTTTCAGGAGTAATAATGGAGGAAAAATCATTTTAGACAAAGTTGTATGAAATTAAGGAATTATGTCTCTTATGGTGACATTTTGGCATTTTGTTTTAGTGCAACTTTTTGGAAATAATTCAGCTGCATAATGGCATCAATAATTTCGTGCATTACAACCCAAAGAAGTGAAATTTGTGTGTTCCATGCATTATTTAGGTGTAGGCAAGGTATTCATGTAATTTAGAGAATTTACAGGTTAAGGGCTTAAGTGAATTAGTAAGCAATTTGGGTGTTTTTGAGCAATTTTGGGTTCTAATCAATCTAAATACATAATTTTGAATCTAGATTAATATTTAGAATTTAATAAGCTTTAATTTGAGCCTAATATTGCTTAGGTTTCGGTATATGAATCGAAAATCCCGAAATCATAAAGCGCCCAAAAGCTGGGGCAAAATCGTACTTTCACTTAAAATCGCCCAAGGCCACCCGAGCTTAACCAATGGTTAATCATGGCTTAAAAACACATTTTAAAACATTTTAGTGAGGTTAGGGCTCGGTCGGCACGCACATCGGAGTTAAAGCGGCCTTGAGGCGTTTTGGTCTTTTCGTGCGTCGGAACTCAAAATTGAGATTCTTCTGCTCTATTAACACACATAACACAAACAATCCCTTATTATTCTCAAAACATCCCCTTGAGAATATGTGGGGCCCACAATCCTCATTTTCTGAGTAAAATAACTTCAGGGACATTTTGGTCATTTTATACGTCTGAAATCGGGATTTGCGACTCTCGCATGAATCGTTCCTAACCTCTCTTCTAATGTTATATTCCTTTATTGAGGATTGTTCGGCCTCAAATCTTATGTAATAATTACCTACGGTAATTCAGTAATTGAGTAATTTCTAATGACAGTAAAAATTACAGTAAAAATTGGGGCGTTACACTATGCAACCTTATTTTAATCTTATCTTTATAAGGTGATAGCTTGGAATTATAAACATGATATGCAATTCCATTTCTTTATCTTTAAGATTTAAGGTGATGACTTGAAAATTAAACATGATGCAAGAACTTGAAATATAAACATGATACAAGAAACTATTATTACATCTTTTTAAGCTCCAATCTCAAGACTTTTTAAAGAATAAATTCTTTAACTCCAATAATCATATTTCTTTGCTTGTGATACATGGGCAAGTCTTTGAGCTCTAGGATCTTTAGGTGATGGCATAAAATAAACATGCCATGCGTTGATTCTTTTAGCCATTATAAAATATAGTGAGAGCATAAATTAAATATGAGATGCAACCTCTTTATTATCTTGAAAGATTAAGCGATGACTTGAAACATAAACATGAAATACAAGCTTGGAATTTAAACATGAGAAATGCAAGTTCATTTATTCATTCTTGAAAATTTAGTGATGACATAGAAGGTAAACATGGTTATGCAAAGCATAAACTTAATCATGGATGCAAATTCATTTTGTTTCTTTACTAGAGCTCCTTCAAGACTTTAAAAGAATTATAAATTCAACCCAATACATATCTTAACAAGAAATAAAACATAAAAGGAAAAAAATACATCTTTCAAGTTCTAAACTAAAAATCTTTGTTTTAGCATCATAAAGCATTATTCTTTAAGGTTTTGCATCAAGTGGAATTTTCAAGCTTTAGAGGCCTAACTTGTGATGGATTTACAACCCACCCTCAAGGTCCTCATCATCAAGCCATCATCTTAGTTCCACCTAGGCCATATGGTTGAATTGGTTAAAGAAAAATTGAAGAGGAAAACCAAAATGAAAAGCTAAGGCAAGTTCATAATTTCATCATTTTGAGCTAAAAACACAACTCCTCAAAGCATAGAAATAAATTTTGAAACTACTCCCTACCTAATCTGAGTTGAAGAAGAGGAAGAGAACTTGGTTTCTTGAAGTGAAATGAAACAAAATCTCTTTGAAAAATTGAAGAAAGAATTCAGCCAAAGAGGAGGAAGAAAGAATGTTTTTGGTGCTCCTAAAAACTAGTTATGAACCAAGCATTCCAAGACCACTCAAGCAAGCCTATTTATAGAAGATTTTGAGGCTTCTAATTGGCCAAAATGATGAGGTAGTGGACGGAATTTTGCAGGAGAAATAAGGGAGGAAAAATCATTTTAGACAAAGTTGTATGAAATTAAGGAATTATGTCTCTTATGGTGACATTTTGGCATTTTGTTTTAGTGCAACTTTTGGCAATAATTCAGCTGCATAATGGCATCAATAATTTCGTCCATTACAGCCCAAAGAAGTGAAATTTGTGTGTTCCATGCATTATTTAGGTGTAGGCAAGGTATTCATGTAATTTAGAGAATTTACGGTTAAGGGTTTAAGTGAATTAGTAAGCAATTTGGGTGTTTTTGAGCAATTTTGGGTTCTAATCAATCTAAATACATAATTTTGACTCTAGATTAATATTTAGAATTTAATAAGCTTTAATTTGAGCCTAATATTGCTTAGGTTTAGGTATCTGAATCAAAAATCCCGAAATTATAAAGCGCCAAAAGCAGGCAAAATCGTACTTTCACTTAAAAATTGCCCGAGGCCACCCGAGCTTAACCAATGGTTAATCATGGCTTAAAAACACATTTTAAAACATTTTAGTGAGGTTCGGGCTCAGTCGGCACGCACATCGGAGTTAAAAGCGACAGGGCGTTTTGGTCATTTCACGCGTCGGAACTCAAAATTGAGATCCTACGCTCTATTAACACACATAACACAAACAATTCCTTATTATCCTCAAAATATCCCCTTGAGAATAGGTGGGGCCCACGATCCTCATTTACTGAGTAAAATAACTTCAGGGGCATTTTGGTCATTTTATACGTACAGAAATTCGGGATTTGCGACTCTCGCATGAATCGTTCCTAACCTCTCTTCTAATGTTATATTCCTTTATTGAGGATTGTTCGGCCTCAAATCTTATGTAATAATTACATACGGTAATTCGGTAATTGAGTAATTTCTAATGACAGTAAAAATTACAGTAAAAATTGGGCGTTACATTACTCCTCCTTAAAAGAATTTCGCCCGGAATTCGTTACGAGAACAACTTCGGGTATTGTGCTTTCATGTTTGATTCCAGCTCCCATGTAAGTTCTTGGTTTTCACCTGTCCCCATGCTACTTTGACGAGTCTGACCTTGTTCCTTAACCGCTTAACTCCTCGGTCGGCGATTCTCGTGGGTAGTAAGTTAAATGTCGAGTTATCTCTTAATTGTACATGTTACGGCTCTAGTACATGACTGGGTCGATTGATACTTTCTTAGCGAGAGACATGGAAAACATCATGAAGGTTGGATAGACTCGGGGTAGGGCTATACGGTGAGGCTACGAGTCCTACTTTGGTAAGGATTTCAAGCGGACCAAGAAATCTGGGGCTCAATTTCTTTACTTTTATTGCTCGGCCTATGCGTGGTGGGGGTGATCCTTAGGAACACGTGGTCCCTTCTTGAAAATCTAGCGGTTTTAGCGCTTGTCCGCATAGTTTTTAATCGACTTTGAGCGGTAAGAATCTTATCCCTAATCTTCTTGATTTGTTCCGTTGTTTCCCTCACAATATCAGGTCCGAGTAACCTTTGCTCTCAGGGTTCATACCAACATAAGGGAGATTGACATTTCAGTCCATAGAGGGCCTCATACGGTGCCATACCGATACTTGCATGATAAGCTGTTGTTATATGCAAATTCAATCGATGGCAGTACTTATCCCAACTTCCCTTTCATCTAAAAGACATGCCCTTAACATATCCTCCAAGGTTTGGATAGTTCTTTCAGATTGACCGTCTGTTTGGGGGTGATAGGCCGTGCTTAGACACAGCTTTGAACCAAACGCCTTTTGAAAGGCTCCCCAAAATCGTGGCGTAAACCGCGGATCGGTCCGAGAGATTATCGTCGACGGCACACCATGTAACCTTACTATCTCCTGAATATATAATTGTGCTAACCTATCCAAGGAATAAGTCACCTTAATAGGTAAAAAGTGGGCTGACTTCGTCAATCGATCCACGATTACCTATATGGTATCATGATTCATTTGGGTCCTCGGTAATCCAGTCACAAAATCCATGGAGATACTATCCCACTTCCACTCAGGGGATCGGCGGAGGTTGCAGCATTCGAGAGGGTTTTTGGTGTTCAATCTTCACCTTTTGACACACCAAGCGATTACTTACCCATGTGCACACATCTTTCTTCATTCCAGGCCACAGAACATCTTCTTCAAATCTTGATACATCTTGGTGGCACCAGGATGAAGGGTAAAATGGCTCTTATGGGCTTCCTCCAAAATATCCTTTCGGAGGCCACCACTAGCAGGTACACATATTCGACCTTTAAACCTCCACAAATCGTCCATTCCTTGGGTAAAACCTATCAACTTTCCCCGCCTTCACTTTGCCTCTAAAGTCTCTTGAAACTCGGCATCGTCCCCTTGAGCTTGAACAATCCTTTCTTTGAACTCACTTGTCACTCTAAGATGACAAGCTCGATGCCCTTAGTGGTCAAAGTCATTCCTAGGTTTAAGTCCCTAAATTGCTCAATCAATTCAACCTCCTTCACCATCAAGCGGGACACTTGTAAGGACTTCCTACTCAAAGCATCGGCTACTACATTAGCTTTACCAGGATGGTAGTTCAATCCAAAATCATAATCTTTCAAGAACTCCATCCATCGCCTTTGCCTCATGTTTAGCTCTTTTTGATCAAAGAGATATTTCAAACTCTTGTGATCGAAAAACACCTCAAACTTAACTCCATATAAATGGTGTCTCCAAATCTTTAGAGCAAACACGACGGCAGCTAACTCAAGGCATGGGTAGGGTAGTTTGCCTCATGTGGCTTGAGTTGTCTTGATGCATAGGCCACCACTTGCCTATCTTGCATCAATACACAACCTAAACCCTTTTTCGAAGCATCACAATACACCTCAAAAGGCACATTGGGGTCGGGTAACACTAAAACAGGCGTAGAGGTTAGCTTGTGTTTTAACTCTTGAAAGCTCTTTTCACACTCCGGGTCCATGAAAAAGGGTGTTCTTCCTAGTCGGCTTGGTCAAAGGTAGGGAAATCTGGAAAATCCCTTGATAAATCGACGGTAATAACCTGGCTAAACCCAAAAAGCTCCTTACTTGATTCTGATGGTTGGTCTTTCCCAGTTTACTACCGCTTCTACCTTACTAGGATCTACAGCAATTCCTTTCTTAGATACTACATGCCCTAAAAATTGCACCTTGTCCAACCAAAACTCACACTTGGAAATCTTGGCATATAGTTTCTTTTCCTTCAAGATCTTCAGTACTATGGTCAGGTGGCATTCATGCTCTTCATGGTCTTAGAATATATGAGAATGTCATCTATAAAGACAACTACAAACTGATCTAAATAGGGCCGAAAGATCCTATTCATGTAATCCATAAAAATAGCTGGAGCATTGGTTAACCCAAAGGACATTCTTGCAAACTCAAAATGGCCGTGTCGAGTGCGAAAGGCCGTTTAGGTATGTCTTCATCTCTCACTCTAATTTGATGGTAGCCTGACCTCAAATCTATCTTAGAAAACACTACCGCACCTTTCAGTTGGTCCATCAAATCATCGATCCTAGGCAGAGGATACTTGTTTTTCACCGTTACTTTATTCAACTGCCGATAATCTACACACATCCTCATACTCCCATCCTTTTTCTTTACAAACAACACAAGGGCTCCCCAAGGTGATGCACTAGGCCTAACAAACTTTTTCTCCAATAAATCTTCCAATTGAGTTTTTAACTCGGTCAATTCTAATGGGGACATCTGTATGGGGCTATGGATATAGGTCCCGCACCGGAAGCAATTCTATGGAAAACTCTATCTCTCTTGGGAAACTCGGTATCTCATCTGGAAATACTTCAGGATAATTTCTTACTATTGGTATCTCATCGATACTTTGCTCAAAGTCTACATCACTAGCGGCTAAGAAAATGTAACCTTTACTCTCACCCTTACCACAATCCATTTCCACAGCAGCTTATGTAAAGACTTATGGGTTTCTTAGGTTCAATAGGAACAGGAAGAAAAGTGATGGTTTTCTCATAACAGTTTAACAGTACACGGTTGGCCTCAAGCCAATCCATGCCAAGAATCACATCTAAACCTCGCATGGGTAAGCAAATAAGATCTAAAACAAAGGATCTATTATCTATAATAAAACTACAATCTAAACAACATTTACAAGTCCTAACGGGTTTTCGGTCAGGGTAGAAACAATAAGGTCAAAAGGAAGCTCAGTCATAGGTAAATTAAGGCTTTTAACACATGAATGGGAGATAAAAGAATGAGAAGCGCCAGAATCATATAGTACAATTAAGTCTTTACCATGCATATTACCCTTACCTTCCACGAGATTTCGTGACTTCGTTGTTTCTTCAAAGATAACGATAAATACCCTTCCCTGGTATTGCGGCTTGGGATTGGGGTTGGCGGGTTTCTTTCCGTGCATTCTCGGGAGTAATGACCTGGTTTTCCACACCGATAGCACACGTTTGTTCGGCTCGACATGGCATGCTCCCATGATTCTTGCCGCGCCAGGACATTCCATGGATGGCGCAGGCCGTGGAAATCTTCTTTGGACCTCTTTGTGGTGGTTTCCTTTATTGTTGTTATTGTTGTTATTGTGATTGTTACTGGGGTTATTGTTGTAGCGGTTGTTATTATAGCGATTGTTGTTGTGTGGCCTTCCTTGTTGAAAATTTCTTTGTGTCCCTTGTGGTCTTGATTGAGGGGAAATGGAGGTCGATTCTCGCTCTTGAGCTGCGACCTTGAGGTGTCAACTTTTTGGTAATATTATCGACTTTGGGGTGTTTAGTTTTCTCGACCTTCTTCAATAATCCGACATTTGTTAACTAGGGTAGAGAAATCCTAATCTCCAAATGTGCAATCGCCACATTAAGTTCCGCCTTCAACCCTGACTCGTATTTAATGCATTTCCAGTACTCATCAGGATTTCCTTGGTACATTCTTGAGAACTTAATGAGTTCTTCAAATCTGGCAATGTACTGTGCCACATTCATATTCCCTTGGACAAATTGCATGAATTCAATGTCCTTGGCATTTCTAGCGACTCTGGAAAGTACTTTTCATAAAAATGGACCTTGAAAAGTTCCTAATCAATGTCCACGTCGGTCGTCTCCAGGAGTCTTTGAACACCCGTCCACCAGAAACCGGCATCACCTTCAAGCATATGAGTAGCGAATGTGACCTTTTGCTCCTCCGAGCATGGGACTACAGCAAAGACCTTCTCAATATTCCGAATCCATTCATACGCAATATTTGGATTGGTGTCCCTTGAAAACTGGTGGGTTTGCCTTACGAAACTCCCCGAAACAGGCATGTTCAGGAATCTCATGTCCTTGATTCATATTGGCTTGACGATCCTGATCCATTTGTTCCATCATCATTCTCATGGTCCTTGCTACGTCGCGGAGTGCTTCGGCTGTCTCGTTGTCTTGATTATTACGTCTTTGCGCTCCTAGTCCGTTGTCGGCGTGCCATTGGTCCCTATACACACAAAACAAAGAACAACGAGGTGATCTGGCCCAATATTCCATGCAAAGTGAGCAAGTTACCATGGCACTTTCAACATACAGTAGTCATGTATTTCTAATCCTCAAGCTCATCCTAATGATAAACATCTACACATGACGTCACTAACGTATTATGCTTTAGAAGCATAGCTAGTCCAATCCTCAGGCTCCATGAGAATCGAACTTCTTTGATACCAAAATGTAACACCCTAGTAATTAACCAGATACACCTAGGTTGAATTTGATTAATGACTAGACTTTACTCCTTGCTTTGGTTCTTTCTTCATAATTTGAAAATACTTAGTGAAATTACGAGCCATTTTTTTTTTTAAACACATAATTGAAAACGTGAGCCGAGTACAACGTGAACGAGTAAGCGGGGTATAATAAGACGTTTAAGAATATATCACATCATATCACTTAGGCTCCATCATATAACATCCATAAGCACATTATAGCATATATTTACATACAATAACCTCACTCAAAGGGTGGGTTATGTTCATACATCATTATCTTATGCAAACCCATAAGAGAAAATATACTTAAGGAAATACATGCCCCTAAACTAGATAACTCCATAAGCCAGGAAGGTTATCCTAAAACTAGGGTGCATGATCACACATAAATCTACTAAAAACCTTCTATGGTTACTGTCCTGGAAATGGGGGAATAAATCCGATCCACTGATGAGCTCCTCGAGAGGGACACACGAGATGCACCCAGTACAGGGGTCGCATGGGCTGACCTTCTCGCTAACCTCGGTTGAACAACTGTTTCCTCACTACCCTCTCTTACACGTGTGGGAGTAGGAGCAGAGCTCTCAGAATATACATGAATAGGAGTGTCCTCTGAAGGATCAGTTTCAGAATATCTCGTCTGGGAACATACACTGGAAATCCATGGACAGCAGATGAAGCGGGATAAGAACGTAACATCCTTTCATCAAGTGGACGTGCATGTTCGAAAACCATTTCATCGCCATAGGGAGAAGTAGGAGAAAATCGATAACTAGGGACAGGATGTGCAAATGGGCGACCTATGTAAATAAAAACACGAATCACAAGACCTCCCTTCAAAATGATACGAGGGATGCAGGATCATAGTGGAATTCCCAAGTAGGGGTATCAACGAGCAGACGAATGTCGCCATTTGAATCTGGAGACAATGGCGGAAATAAAGAAAAGGGAGTGAGAATCTTGCTAAAGAATTCTCGAGGGTACCTCCTTCTATAGTGTCATCATCAAAGTCCCCAGGAACCTCGGGATTATTCTAAAATAGTGAGCATGCAAGGATTCATTTTAAGTTCGGACAAATACTTAACCGAGGTTCGTCAATTTTTAATTATGCGTCTTATAATGCATCTTATTCTTAACATGTCATATTTACAATGAACATTTCCTTTATCATTACATCATATTCCTCATCATCATTATCAAAATAACATGCATAAAAGAACGTCATATAATATTAGCTACACATGGACACAAAGTGCACATATTTCATTTCTTTAGTGCCTTTGGTGACTTAAAATCTTATCATCATCATTATTTTCCTTGGGCCACCCTATACTCCACCCTTTTGGGAGTAATTTAGGTTATGAGCTCATACTTTACTAGTCGTCACTAGCATATACTTATCCCTTTTGATAAGCTAAAGTCCCGACTCTACCCTTTTGAGAGAAGCGGGTTAGGGGCTAAAATCACCTTTTCACCACCTATAGTCCGATGGTTCCAAAGGATCATTTTCTTATAAGTTTAAGTCACCATTAAATCTTTGCATGTTATATCATAATACAATTCATAAACATCATAACATTTTCTCATTTATAGTCTTGAGCTAGAATAATATAAGTTATTTGTAATGATGCATATGGGAGATTCCCAGAGAGAGGTGGGTCACAATGGACACGCTTAAATACCAAGTCTTTCCTTAGCAGAACCTTTCCAAATTACACTTTTACAATGATACACTTTCTTCTAGCAACAAAGGTAAATTTTACATAATAAAGAACATTTCATGTACAAGCATTCTCATTATTTGCAACAAAGAACTATAACATGCAACCCAGGAAATCATTGAATCATATCAAGTACTTAATAAGCATCCAATCCTTACATAGAATTATCAATTATAGAACTAATTAGTTACTAAACCAATTATGAATCATTCTCTTAATAATAAACCATAATTATCACAACTTCAATCATATCAAATCATTATCACACATTGATACTAAACTCAGATCAGTGGCGAATCATGAACCTCATGCAATTACATAGAATCATATTTTAAGTGCATATAAAATACTAGTTCCCCGTAAAATCCTTGCAAAGCCTTAAAACTCATTTAGAAACTAGTTCTTTTGTCAAATTTGGGAGGATCTTCACAATTAAAATTCTCACTTAAGATAAAAGGAGTAAGTCTTGAGCTTTAGAGATTTAGGTGACATCTTAGAATTATAAACATGCTATGCAACCTTATTTTAATCTTATCTTTATAAGGTGATAGCTTGGAATTATAAACATGATATGCAATTCCATTTCTTTATCTTTAAGATTTAAGGTGATGACTTGAAAATTAAACATGATGCAAGAACTTGAAATATAAACATGATACAAGAAAGCTGGAGCGCGGTAATCCGCACAGGACCAGAGAGGGGAGAAGAAAATATTAAGAAACCTGAGGCGGTAGTCCGCACAGACCAAGAGAGGAGAAGAGAATATTATTATTACATCTTTTTAAGCTCCAATCTCAAGACTTTTTAAAGAATAAATTCTTTAACTCCAATAATCATATTTCTTTGCTTGTGATACATGGGCAAGTCTTTGAGCTCTAGGATCTTTAGGTGATGGCATAAAATAAACATGCCATGCGTTGATTCTTTTAGCCATTATAAAATATAGTGAGAGCATAAATTAAATATGAGATGCAACCTCTTTATTATCTTGAAAGATTAAGCGATGACTTGAAACATAAACATGAAATACAAGCTTGGAATTTAAACATGAGAAATGCAAGTTCATTTATTCATTCTTGAAAATTTAGTGATGACATAGAAGGTAAACATGGTTATGCAAAGCATAAACTTAATCATGGATGCAAATTCATTTTGTTTCTTTACTAGAGCTCCTTCAAGACTTTAAAAGAATTATAAATTCAACCCAATACATATCTTAACAAGAAATAAAACATAAAAGGAAAAAATACATCTTTCAAGTTCTAAACTAAAAATCTTTGTTTTAGCATCATAAAGCATTATTCTTTAAGGTTTTGCATCAAGTGGAATTTTCAAGCTTTAGAGGCCTAACTTGTGATGGATTTACAACCCACCCTCAAGGTCCTCATCATCAAGCCATCATCTTAGTTCCACCTAGGCCATATGGTTGAATTGGTTAAAGAAAAATTGAAGAGGAAACCAAAATGAAAAGCTAAGGCAAGTTCATAATTTCATCATTTTGAGCTAAAAACACAACTCCTCAAAGCATAGAAATAAATTTTGAAACTACTCCCTACCTAATCTGAGTTGAAGAAGAGGAAGAGAACTTGGTTTCTTGAAGTGAAATGAAACAAAATCTCTTTGAAAAATTGAAGAAAGAATTCAGCCAAAGAGGAGGAAGAAAGAAAGTTTTTGGTGCTCCTAAAAACTAGTTATGAACCAAGCATTCCAAGACCACTCAAGCAAGCCTATTTATAGAAGATTTTGAGGCTTCTAATTGGCCAAAATGATGAGGTAGTGGACGGAATTTTGCAGGAGAAATAAGGGAGGAAAAATCATTTTAGACAAAGTTGTATGAAATTAAGGAATTATGTCTCTTATGGTGACATTTTGGCATTTTGTTTTAGTGCAACTTTTGGCAATAATTCAGCTGCATAATGGCATCAATAATTTTGTCCATTACAGCCCAAAGAAGTGAAATTTGTGTGTTCCATGCATTATTTAGGTGTAGGCAAGGTATTCTTGTAATTTAGAGAATTTACGGTTAAGGGTTTAAGTGAATTAGTAAGCAATTTGGGTGTTTTTGAGCAATTTTGGGTTCTAATCAATCTAAATACATAATTTTGACTCTAGATTAATATTTAGAATTTAATAAGCTTTAATTTGAGCCTAATATTGCTTAGGTTTCAGATATCTGAATCAAAAATCCCAAATTCGCAAAACTCGCCAAAAACAGGGCAAAATCGCATTTTCACTTAAAAAATTGCCCGATGCCACCCGAGCTTAACCAATGGTTAATCATGGCTTAAAAACACATTTTAAAACATTTTAGTGAGGTTCGGGCTCAGTCGGCACGCACATCGGAGTTAAAACAAACCACAGGCTGCTTTGGTCATTTCACGCGTCGGAACTCAAAATTGAGATCCTTCTGCTCTATTAACACACATAACACAAACAATCCCTTATTATCCTCAAAATATCCCCTTGAGAATAGGTGGGGCCCACGATCCTCATTTTCTGAGTAAAATAACCAGTGGGCATTTTGGTCATTTTATACGTACAGAAATTCGGGATTTGCGACTCTCGCATGAATCGTTCCTAACCTCTCTTCTAATGTTATATTCCTTTATTGAGGATTGTTCGGCCTCAAATCTTATGTAATAATTACCTACGGTAATTCGGTAATTGAGTAATTTCTAATGACAGTAAAAATTACAGTAAAAATTGGGGCGTTACATACTGGGCAACAGACCTTCCTCCTTGAGTTAGCTGCATGAACTCAATATCCTTCGCGTTCCTTACTGACTTCGGGAAGTACTTCTCATAGAAGTAAGTCTTGAACAGCTCCCAGTTGACAGCAGTACCAGAAGCTTCTAGCAGCCTTCAGGTGTCGGTCCACCAGAATTTGGCATCCAATTCTATCATGTAGGCAGCGAATGTGACTTTATGCTCCTCCGAGCAAGCGACCACGGAGTAGATCTTTTCCATGTTCTTGATCCACTCGTCAGCTCTGTCGGGATCCATGGCTCCTCTAAAGGCCACTGGGTTTGCCTTGCGGAACTCACCGAACCTTGCTTGTTCGACCATTTCAGCAGTAGGGGGAGCACGTCTGGTGTCCCCTTATTGGTTCATCCTTTCAAACATCCACTCCATGGCTCTTGCCATGTCACGGACAACAGTGGCAATTGCATCCTCTTGGTTACCCTCAGTCGGGGTCCTATTCTGTCGTCTGGGTGCCATTGGTTCCTAAACACATAAGACAATAACCACTGAGTTGATCAGGCTCAACGTTTCATGTGAAATGAGCTAGTTACCATGGCACTTGCAAACAAACAAGAGTCATGCATCTCTAACCTATAGCTTGTCTCTAGCAAGCTCTACACATGACATGTCTATCGCGTTATGCTCTAAAAGCATAGTCAGTCCAATCCTCAGCCTCCATGAGAATCGAACCTGGCTCTGATACCATAATGTAACATCCTAATTTTTAACCCAATACTCTAGAACATAATTAGGTTAATCATTAGTCTGTTATGTCATAGCTTCCTTATTACTTTAAAATACTTAGTGGAAATACTGGTAAATTTTTTTTTGAATTATAAAAGCAAAGTGAGAGCCGCGCGACACGTTAATTAATAATGCACGAAAAGTAATAAAGCAAACATCGCATAGCAACATGACATAAGCAAGTAAAGGCACATCATCGTAACATTGAACTGCATATTTATATAATATATGATATGCCCACTTGTGTAGAGTAGGGCTTAGTTTGATACATCATAAACAGATACAACTAAAGGAAAATACAAAGGAAAATACTACGTAAACGTAAAAGCAACTCACCTACCCAAGTGTAACTAAAAGGATAACCTCTAAACAAAAGAAGGTTCATCCTCATCTAAGTGGTGTGTGCTCTACCCGGCGGCATAACTGCAGCATGCCGAATTTCTTCCAAATTCTTCTTTATGCCACATGAGTCAATCAAACATGCATCCTTCATCATAATCTCATGCATTCACACAATCATCCTCATACTTTCACAAGCATCATTAAAGATTTGTTATGCACTTGAACCTGCGGTATCTTATACTCTGACCCTTACGGGCCTTAAACTTGTGATGTAATTAACCTATCATCTTCTATCAAACTTTTATGCACCTAAGGGTTCTCTTTTAACAAAACTTATTATTATTCATGCTCTCTATTAAATCTGAACATCATCACTCCTTAGGGGCAGCACTTTAAACTTAAGATTGTGGGGTTTTAGAACTTACGTTTTAGACCCTTTCTTAGTTCTGTCTTCGCCTAAGGCGCTATAAGTTAAATCTAAACCAATTATGAGACATTCCTATGTATAAGGACTAATTATAAACCATGTCTACCATATTATGAGGTTTCTGGACAGATTCTAAAATTAAGTGTTCTAGGAGTTCTAGAATTACGGTTTTACGGTTTTCTAGTTACTAGTTTCTCTATAGGTGCTAAAATTCAATCCTACTTCAATTGTAGCCAAATTTTTCATGATTAAACAATCCTAATCTGATTATATTCCCATTGAAACAGTTTGGGCAGTGTCCAAAGGTAAAATGGATTAAAACTATGCTAAATCTTGACTTTACGGTTTTTTAAGAAAGCTAGTTTCTCTCTTAACATGCATAGGAGTATTCCTACCTCTTCATACATAATTTCCACACATTATAACACATCAAAACATCATCACACAACAACAAACTCATCATGACAAGGCCGAAACACTAAGTCCCCAAGAAGGTGCATAACTTGATGTTTCTAAGACATATAAGGTGCTAGTTTCTCTTGGAACCAAATTAGAACCTTTAAAACTCTTTTGCAAGCCAATTTATTTTGTAAGAGAGGCTAAAACATCCTTAGGTCAGTGACCACTTGATCCCTCCTTAAAGAGAGTTAAATTCATAGAATCTTGTTGGTCTTAAACTCAAACAAATTCATGAGATTCAAAAGGATTATTAAAACTTAGATTGTTGGTCCTTGTAGCTAGATGAAACTCATTCCAAGTTCATCATGACGACTTGGCCGAGGTTATGCATTCAAAGAATGCTCCCATATTAAACTTTAACTTGAGATAAAATGGGCAAGTCTTTGAGCTCTAAGGTCTTTAAGTGATGACGTAATTTAAACATGCTATGCACTTCATTTTTATTCTTCATTACAAAGTAAAGCGAGGGCTTAAAGTAAATATGCAAGACTTGAATCATAAATATGCAAAGGTTGAATTAAATATGCAAGACTTGAAATATAAATATGCAAAACTTAAAATATAAATATGCAAGTTCATTTCTTTATTTTAGTGCTCTAGGCCCAGCAACAATCGACTTTAAGGTCGAAATAGAAAGGCTTTGAGATTTAGTTAGGTGATAGTGCAATTCTCATTTTAAATCTTTATGTTCCTTAGTGATGAAAGGTAAATATGCTAGACAAGAATGTAAATATGAGATGCACTTCATTCTTTATCCTTTAACTTTAAGTGATGGCTTGGAAAATAAATATGAATGCAAAGCTCAAAGTAAATATGTAATGCATAGGCTTGAATTTAAATGTGAATGCTAGTCCATTTTATTTTCTATTAGAGCTCATACAAGACTTTTAAAGGAACTTAAACCTCAACCCAAACTTATCATGTCAAGGTGAAGTAAAAAAACAAGAATGAACCTCAAGGGTTCTTTAAAACACAAAGTTTCTTTTCTTGGAATGTAAACATAAATAACATTTTTATTAAAACTCAAGCTCTAGAGGCCTCTTTGTGATGAACACATAGTCATCATCTAGAAGCTCTCATCATCCAGCCATTGTGAACTTCCTTGGCCAATATGGCCGAAACCTTAGAGAAAGAAAAAGAAAAGGAACCGAAATTGTTGGAGAAGGAAAGGGACATTTGGAACTCTAAAGACCATGACCTTGATGATGCATTAACACCAACATCATGAGTTCTCATCATTGAGTTCATGTTAACCATTTTAAAACATCATCAAAGTGAAAGGTTTTCAAGGATTCAAGAAGAAAAACTAAAAACATCTTTATCTCAAGAACAAAGATCAAGCTTTAGAGATTGTTCAAGTGATGAATATCATCATGAAACTCTCATCATCAAGCTCTCATTCCTTTGATCCTCAAGCCTCATGGCCGAAAACATAGAGGAGAAGAAGAAGAAAAGAAGTTCAAAAGAAGATTCAGGAGAAACTATGAACACATAAAGAAATTAAGAACTTTAAATAAAAGAACTCTTGAAAGAAAATCCCTACCTAGTGATTAGGAGGTTGGAATGAGAGAAGAGGATGAAGAACTTGAAGAACTTGAAGACTTGAACTTGAGAGAAAAAGGAAACTTTGAAGTGCTCTTTGGAAACTTACACTTAGCAAATGAACCCAAAATGATACAAGTTCACCCAAGCAAGCTATTTGTAGAGAAATGAAACAAATACAAGGTGCAAATTGTAACGCCCCAATTTTTACTGTAATTTTTACTGTCATTAGAAATTACTCAATTACCGTAGGTAATTATTACATAAGATTTGAGGCCGAACAATCCTCAATAAAGGAATATAACATTAGAAGAGAGGTTAGGAACGATTCATGCGAGAGTCGCAAATTCCGAATTTCTGTACGTATAAAATGACCAAAATGCCCCTGAAGTTATTTTACTCAGAAAATGAGGATCGTGGGCCCCACCTATTCTTAAGGGGATATTTTGAGGATAATAAGGGATTGTTTGTGTTATGTGTGTTAATAGAGCAGAAGGATCTCAATTTTGAGTTCCGATGCGCGAAATGACCAAAACGCCCCTGCGGCTGTTTTAACTCCGATGTGCGTGCCGACTGAGCCCGAACCTCACTAAAATGTTTTAAAATGTGTTTTTAAGCCATGATTAACCATTGGTTAAGCTCGGGTGGCCTCGGGCAGTTTTTAAGTAAAAGTACGATTTTGCCCCTGTTTTTGGGCAGTTTTGCGAATTTTGGGATTTTTGATTCGTATACCGAAACCTAAGCAATATTAGGCTCAAATTAAAGCTTATTAAATTCTAAATATTAATCTAGAGTCAAAATTATGTATTTAGATTGATTAGAACCCAAAATTGCTCAAAAACACCCAAATTGCTTACTAATTCACTTAAACCCTTAACCGTAAATTCTCTAAATTACATGAATACCTTGCCTACACCTAAATAATGCATGGAACACACAAATTACACTTCTTTGGGTTGTAATGGATGAAATTATTGATGCCATTATGCAGCTGAATTATTGCCAAAAGTTGCACTAAAATAAAATGCCAAAATGTCACCATAAGAGACATAATTCCTTAATTTCATACAACTTTGTCTAAAATGATTTTTCCTCCCTTATTTCTCCTGGAAAATTCTGTCCACTACCTCATCATTTTGGCCAATTAGAAGCCTCAAAATCTTCTATAAATAGGCTTGCTTGAGTGGTCTTGGAATGCTTGGTTCATAACTAGTTTTTAGGAGCACCAAAAACTTTCTTTCTTCCTCCTCTTTGGCTAAATTCTTTCTTCAATTTTTTCAAAGAGATTTTGTTTCACTTCACTTCAAGAAACCAAGTTCTCTTCCTCTTCTTCAACTCAGATTAGGTAGGGAGTAGTTTCTAAATTTATTTCTATGCTTTGAGGAGTTGTGTTTTTAGCTCAAAATGATGAAATTATGAACCTACCTTAGCTTTTCATTTTGGTTTTCCTCTTCAATTTTTCTTTAACCAATTCAACCATATGGCCTAGGTGGAACTAAGATGATGGCTTGATGATGAGGACCTTGAGGGTGGGTTGTAAATCCATCACAAGTTAGGCTTCTAAAGCTTGAAAATTCCACTTGATGCAAAACTTTAAAGAATAATGCTTTATGATGCTAAAACAAAGATTTTTAGTTTAGAACTTGAAAGATGTATTTTCCTTTTATGTTTTATTTCTTGTTAAGATATGTATTGGGTTGAATTTATAATTCTTTTAAAGTCTTGAAGGAGCTCTAGTAAAGAAACAAAATGAATTTGCATCCATGATTAAGTTTATGCTTTGCATAACCATGTTTACCTTCTATGTCATCACTAAATTTTCAAGAATGAATAAATGAACTTGCATTTCTCATGTTTAAATTCCAAGCTTGTATTTCATGTTTATGTTTCAAGATAATAAAGAGGTTGCATCTCATTTAATTTATGCTCTCACTATATTTTATAATGGCTAAAAGAATCAACGCATAACATGTTTATTTTATGCCATCACCTAAAGATCCTAGAGCTCAAAGACTTGCCCATGTATCACAAGCAAAGAAATATGATTATTGGAGTTAAAGAATTTATTCTTTAAAAAGTCTTGAGATTGGAGCTTAAAAAGATGTAATAATAATTCTCTTCTCCCTCTACTGGTCCTGTGCGGACTACCGCCGCTCCGGTTTCTTAATATTCTCTTCTCCCTCTTTGGTCTGTGCGGATTACCGCCGCTCCAGTTTCTTGTATCATGTTTATATTTCAAGTTCTTGCATCATGTTTAATTTTCAAGTCATCACCTTAAATCTTAAAGATAAAGAAATGGAATTGCATATCATGTTTATAATTCCAAGCTATCACCTTGTAAAGATAAGATTAAAATAAGGTTGCATAGCATGTTTATAATTCTAAGATGTCACCTAAATCTCTAAAGCTCAAGACTTACTCCTTTTATCTTAAGTGAGAATTTTAATTGTGAAGATCTTCCCAAATTTGACAAAAGAACTAGTTTCTAAATGAGTTTTAAGGCTTTGCAAGGATTTTACGGGGAACTAGTATTTTATATGCACTTAAAATATGATTCTATGTAATTGCATGAGGTTCATGATTCGGCCACTGATCTGAGTTTAGTATCAATGTGTGATAATGATTTGATATGATTGAAGTTGTGATAATTATGGTTTATTGTTAAGAGAATGATTCATAATTAGTTTAGTAACTAATTAGTTCTATAATTGATAATTCTATGTAAGGATTGGATGCTTATTAAGTACTTGATATCATTGAATGATTTCCTGGCTTGCATGTTATAGTTCTTTGTTGCAAATAATGAGAATGCTTATACATGAAATGTTCTTTATTATGTAAAATTTACCTTTGTTGCTAGAAGAAAGTGTATCATTGTAAAAGTGTAATTTGGAAAGGTTCTAGCTACGGAAAGACTTGGTATTTAAGCGTGTCCATTGTGACCCACCTCTCTTTCTTGGGAATCTCCCATATGCATGATTACAGTTGATATATATTATTCTAGCTTAAGACTATAAATGAGAAAATGTTATGATGTTTATGAATTGTATTATGATATAACATGCAAAGATTAATGGTGACTTAAACTTATAAGAAAATAATCCTTTGGAACCATCAGACTATAGGTGGTGAAAAGGTGATTTTAGCCCCCTAACCCGTTCTCTCAAAAGTGTAGAGTCGGGACTTTAGCTTATCAAAAGGGATAAGTATATGCTAGTGATGACTATTAAAGTATGAGCTCATAACCTAAATTACTCCCAAAAGGGTGGAGTATAGGGTGGCCTAAGGAAAATAATGATGATGATAAGATTTTAAGTCACCTAAGGCACTAAAGAAATGAAATATGTGCACTATGTCCACGTGTAGCTAATATTATATGACGTTCTTTTATGCATGTTATTTGATAATGATGATGAGGAAAATGATGTAATGATAAAGGAAAAGTTCATTGTAAATATGACATGTTAAGATTATGATGCATTATAAGACGCATGATTAAAAATTGATGAACCTCGGTTAAGTATTTGTCCGAACTTAAAATGAATCTTTGCATGCTCACTATTTTAGAATAATCCCGAGGTTCCTGGGGACTTTGATGATGACACTGTAGAAGGAGGTACCTTACTGAGAATTCTTTAGCAAGATTCTCACTCCCTTTTCTTTATTTCCGTCATTGTCTCCAGATTCAGATGGCGACATTCGTCCTGTTCGTTGATACCCCTACTTGGGAATTTCACTATGATCCGGTGCATCGCTCGTATCATTTTGAAGGAGGTGCTTGATTCGTGTTTTTATTTACATAGGTCGTCCATTTGCACATCCTGTCCCTAGTTATCGATTTTCTCCTACTTCTCCCTATAGCGATGAAATGGTTTTCGAACATGCACGTCCACTTGATGAAAAGATGTTACGTTCTTATCCCGCTTCATCTGCTGTCCATGTATTTCCAGAGTATGTTCCCGAGACGAGATATTTTGAAACTGATCCTTCAGAGGACACTCCTACTCATGTATATTCTGAGAGCTCTGCTCCTACTCCCACACGTGTAAGAGAGGGTAGTGAGGAAACAGTTGTTCAGCCGAGGTTAGCAAGAAGGCCGTCCATGCGACCCCAGCCTGGTGCATCTCGTGTGTCCCCTCCTGAGGGAGCTCATCAGTGGATCAGATTTATTCCTCCATTTCCAGGACAGTGGCTATAGAGGGTTCTTAGTAGATTTATGTGTGATCATGCACCCTAGTTTTAGGATAACCTTCCCGGCTTATGGAGTTATCTAGTTTAGGGGCATGTATTTCCTTATGTATATTTTCTTTTATAGATTTGCATAAGATAATGATGTATGAACATAACCCACCCTTTGAGTGAGGTTATTGTATGTAAATATATGCTATAATGTGCTTATGGATGTTATATGATGGAGCCTAAGTGATATGATGTGATATATTCTTAAACGTCTTATTATACTCCGCTTACTCGATCACGTTGTACTCGGCTCACGTTTTCAATTATGTGTTTAAAAAAAAAATGGCTCATAATTTCACTAAGTATTTTCAAATTATGAAGAAAGAACCAAAGCAAGGAGTAAAGTCTAGTCATTAATCAGATTTAACCTAGGTGTATCTGGTTAATTACTAGGGTGTTACACAAATGAAGAGGAAGGCTTCAGCCATACAGCATGGAGGGCAGCCCATGAGTTCCATGAGGTGAGATAATGTGGTCTTGAGGTATGGTTCAAAGTATGGTGAGGTATGGTTTAAGGTATGGCTCAAGCATGGTCCTTTGAGTGAGAATCAATTTAACATGTGATGTAAAGGGAGAGAGATGGCCGAAACTTGCATCAGCCATGGGGAGGGTGTTCTTGCATCAGCCATGGGGAGGGTGTTCTTGCATTCTAAACAATCTTAGGTTCTAATTAATTTTAATAATTTATTTTGACTCTAGATTAATTATGGAAATTAATTAATCTTCGTTTAGAGCCTAATATTGCTTAGGTTTGCTTAATTACATCATTAAACTCAAAAACACTATTCTAGGGGCAAAATCGTAATTTTGCACTAAAATTGCTCGGGACTGCCGGGACTCAAACAAATGTTTTGAAACATGTAAAAACATGGTTTTAAACCTCTGGGGAAAGTTTCGGGCTCAAACGGCACCTTTACCCGCGTAAAACGCTATAGGGGTATTTTGGTCATTTTGACTCGAAACTGCGAAAAATGAGACTTTCACCTCCGGAACAACTCAAGGGTCATTCAATGCCCTTCAAACATTGAGTTGGCCCTTCGAGGACTGCCAGGTCAGCCATCCTCGAGTTCCGGGCTGAAAATGACCTTAGGGGCATTTTGGTCATTTTCCACTCAGACAGAAAATCGGGTCGTTACAGGGTGTCCACAAAAACTACGAACGTCGCCATCTGAAGACGTGACGGAAGGAAAGAGATAGAGGGAGTGAGAATCTTGCTAAAGAACCTCAGTAGGGCCTCCTACTACCTAGGTGTCATCATCTACGTCCTCAAGAACCTTGGGTTTAGTTATACAAAATAAGTGAGCATGCATAAACATCTATTTTTAGGTTCTAAAACATAATTAGCCAAGGTCTGTTCATTTTAGCATGAATCTTAATGACATGGATCCAATCATATTAAAGAATGTATGCATGGCTCTACTTAATGCAAGAATAATCATCATATCTTTAAGAACATTATAATAGTGGCATAAAGTGGCAATTAAATTCTCTTTGTGACATAATCATCATAACTTCCTCATAGGCCACCCTAAAAGACAAGCGCTCTGGGGATGCTCGGCCGAACCGGTGTCACCCAGAACGTGTCACATCTCTAGGTTATGAGCTCATACCTTAACTAGTCGTCACTAGTTCTTACTTATCAATCCTGATAAGCGTAACATAATCATAAACATAATCCCGATTTATCCAGTACGGGCTAGGGGGCATTTCTTGGGGATGCTTGGCCGAACCGGTGTCACCCACGAATTCATCTTGGTACTGATGTCACCTGAGTTCTCTGGACGTGCTTGGCCAAACCGGTGTCATCCAAGAACTTATCTTAGTACCTCATAATAAAAATCTCATAGGTTTTCAAAAACTTTCTGAGTCCCGAATTTGTCAGAAATTCGGCAAAGATAACTGACAAAGATGCTGAATTTCTTCCAAATTCTTCTTTATGCCACATAAGTCATTCAAACATGCATCCTCCATCATAATTTTCATGCATTCACATAATCATTCTCAAGCGTTCACAAGCAACATTAAAATCCATTATGCTCTTGATCCTACGGTATCTTATGCATTGACCCTTACGGGCCTTAAACTTGTGATGTAATTAACCTATCATCTTCTATCAACCTTTTATGCACCTAAGGGTTCTCTTCTAATAGATCTCGTTATTGTTTATGCTTTCTATTAAATCTGAACAACATCATTCCTTAGGGGCAGCATTATGAACTTATGGGGTTCTAGAACTTACGTTTTAGACTCTTTCTTGGTTCTGTCTTCGCCTAAGGCGCTATAAGTTAAACCTAATCCAATTATGAGACCTTCCTATGTCTAAGGACTAATTATAAACCATGTCTACCATATTATGAGGTTGCTGGACAGGTTCTAAAATTAAATGTTCTAAGAGTTCTAGAATTGCGGTTTAACGGTTTACTAGTTACTAGTTTCTCTATATGTGCTAAAATTCAATCCTACTTCAATTGTAACCAAATTCTTCATGATTAAACAATCCTAATCTGATTATATTCCCATTGAAACAGTTTGGGCAATGTCTAAAAATAAATGGGTTAAAACTATGCTAAATCTTGACTTTACGGTTTTTCTAGAAAGCTAGTTTCTCTCCTATCATGCATAGAAATGTTCCTACTTCAACGTACATAATTTTTACTCATTCAAACACATCAAAACATCATCATACAGCAGTAAACTCATCATGGAAGAACCGAAGCATTAAGTCTCCAAAAAGATGCATAACTTGATATTTTTAAAACATATAAGTTGCTAGTTTCTCTTGGAATCATTTTCAAGACTTCTAAAACTCATTTGCAAACCATTTTATTTTGTAAAAGAGCTAAAAACATCCTTAGGTTAGTGACCACTTGATTCCTCAAAAGAGTATTAGATTCATAAATCTTGTTGGTCTTAATCTCATAGAATCCATGAGGCTTAAAGAGAATTCTTAAAACTTAGATTGTTGGCCCTTGTAGCTAGATGAAACTCATTCCAAGTTCATCATCGCTACTTGGCCGAGATTATGCATTCAAAGAATGCTCCCACATTACACTTTAACTTGAGATAAAATGGGCAAATCTTTGAGCTCTAAGGTCTTTAAGTGATGACATAATTTAAACATGCTATGTACTTCATTTTTATTCTTCATTACAAAGTAAAGTAAGAGCTTAAGGTAGATATGCAAGGCTTGAATTATAAATATGCAAAGCTTGAATTAAATATGCAAGACTTGAAATATAAATATGCAAAACTTAAAATATAAATATGCAAGTTCATTTCTTTATCTTAGTGCTTTAGGCCCAGCAACAATCGACTTTAAGGCCGAAATAGAAAGGCTTTGAGATTTAGTTAAGTGATAGTGCAACTCTCATTTTAAATCTTTACGTTCTTTAGTGACGAAAAGTAAATATGCTAGACAAGAATGTAAATATGAGATGCACTTCATTCTTTATCCTTTAACTTTAAGTGATGGCTTGGAAAATAAATATGAATGCAGGACTCAAAGTAAATATGTAATGCATGAGCTTGAATTTAAATATGAATGTTAGTCCATTTTATTTCTTATTAGAGCTCATACAAGACTTTAACGAAACTTAAACCTCAACCTAAACTTATCATGACAAGATAAAGTAAAAACAAGAGTGAACCTCAAGGGTTCCTTAAAAACACAAAGCTTCTTTTCTTGAAATGTAGACATAAATAACATTTGTATTAAAACTCAAGCTCTAGAGGCCTCATTGTGATGAACACATAGTCATCATCTAGAAGCCCTCATCATCAAGCCATTGTGAACCTTATTGGCCATTATGGCCGAAAATATGAAGAAAGAAAAGGAAAAGGAACCAAAACTTTTAAGAGGAAAAGGAAACATTTGAAACTCTAGAGACCATGATCTTGGTGATGCAATAGCACCAATATCATGAGTCCTCATCATTGAGTTTGTAACACCCCGATTTTTCTGTCCGAGGGAAATGACCAAAATGCCCCTGAGGTCATTTCCTGACCCGAACTCGTGGGTAACCAACTCAGTCGTCCTCGAAGGGTCAACTCAATGTTTGAAGGGGATTAGATGGCCCTTGAATGCTTAAGCTTAAAATTTCGTTTCTCATGATTTGGTCAAAATGACCAAAATACCCCTATAGCGTTTTTACGCGGGTAAAGGTGCCGTTTGAGCCCGAAACTTTCCCCAGAGGTTTAAAAACATGTTTTCATGTGTCTAGAGGTCTCTGTTCAAGTCCCGGTGGTCCCTGGCAGTTTTAGTGTAAAATTACGATTTTGCCCCTAGAATAGTGTTTTTGAGCTTAATGACGTAATTAAGCAAACCTAAGCAATATTAGGCTCTAAACGAAGATTAATTTATTTCCCTAATTAATCTAGAGCCAAAATAATTTATTAAAGTTAATTAGAACCTAAAATTGCTTAGATTAAACTTAAATCCCTTTTTAGAACTCAAGACTCCTAGTCTTGGAATCTTGAATAGTGTTTTCTCTCTCCAATTCCTTAAATCAAGGAAATGTGTCTAGAGTTGTTTAGACTCTAAATTGAGGATTTAACTCACTAATGGTGCAAGACCACTCCTTAATTATGTCTAGACCACCTTAATTACCCATTTACCTTACCTAAACACTTTCTTACAAATTCCTAATCTTAAGCATAATCAAAGATACACCTAAACACAACTCTAAACCACAATTAAAATGCAAAGAAACCTCCCCCATGGATGATGAAGTTTCGGCCAGCACACTCCTCCTTTGACCACATATTAAATTGTTTCTCACTCAAAGAACCATGCTTGAGGCCATACCTTGAACCATACCTCACCATACCTTAAGCCATACCTCACCATGCCTCAAGAACACAATATCTCACCTCATGGAACACATGGAACCCTCCAATTCTGCACCTCTTGGCCAAAAATACATCAGCCCATTCACACCCTCCATTTGTTTTATTTCTCTATAAATAGAATGCCTTGAGGAGCTTGCACCACTTTTAGATCATTTGCTAAGTTTAGGAAACACTCAAAGCTTTTCTTTTCTCTCAAAGTTCTAGTGTTCTTCAAGTTCTTCAAGCTCTTCAAAGTTCTTCATCATCTTCATTTTCTTCTTCCATCTTCAAGTTCATCACATCAAGTAGGGATTTTCTTTCATGTATTCTTTTCTTTAAAGTTCTTGTTTCAAGCTTGATGTTCATAGTTTCTCTTGTTTCTCTTTAGAACTTCATTTCCACTCCTTTTTCCTTTTCATTTTCGGCCATAGGCCTTGGAGAACAAAGGAATGAGAGCTTGATGATGAGAGTTTCATGATGATGTTCATCACTTGAAACAAACTCTAGAGCTTGATCTTTGTTCTTGAGTAAAAATGTTTTTAGTTTTTCTTTTCTTGAACTCTTAAGAACTTTAGCTTTGATGATGTTTTTAAATGGCTCTATGAACTCAATGATGAGGACTCATGATGTTGGTGTTAATATATCACCAAGATCATGAACTCTAGAGTTTTAAAATGTTCCTTTTTCTTCTTGAAGATTTCGGCCATTACCTTAAATTTTCTAAGCTTCATGGTTTGATTTCCTAAAAATATGATGTTGAGTTTCAAGAACTCTAAGCCTGACTTTACCTTGTTGGATGAGTTTGGGTTATGGTTTAAGTTCCTTTAAAGTCTTGTTAAGAGCTCTAGAGAGATAAAATGAACTTGCATAATTTATCTTATGCTTGCACTCATGTTTACACTCTTGTTATGCACCTTTACTTTCTAGCTATCACTTAAGAACACAAAGATTAAAATGGAACTTGTATCATCACTTAATTTAATTCTCGAAGCCTTTCTATTTCGGCCTTAAAGTCGATTGTTGTTGGGCCTAGAGCACTAAAATAAAGAATTGAACTTGCATTATCACCTAATTAATTTCTCGAATGCCTATCTATTTCGGCCTTAAAGTCGATTGTTGTTGGGCCAAGAGCACTAAATAAAGAATTGAACCATGCATATTTACCTTCAAGCTTGCACGTTTAAGTTTATGCCTCGCATATTTACTTTCAAGCTTGCACGTTTAAGTTATGCCTTGCATATTTAATTTTAAGTCATCACTTTACCTTGTAAGCAAGATTAAAAACGAAAACTATGAGCACGTTTAGTTTATGTCACAACTTAAGAACCTAGAGCTCAAAGACTTGCCCATTTCATTCCAAGTTAAAGTTATATGTGAATGTATTCCTTGAATGCATAATTTCGGCCAAGTAGTGATGATGGGCTTGCAATGAGTTTTCATCTAGCTACTAGGACCAATAGTCTATGTTTTAAGTTTTCCCTAGAGCTTTACAATCTTTATAAGGTTATGTCATCACAAGTTGTGATTTTATTATCTTTTAAGGGATGGAATATGTTTTGGTCAGTGACCTAAGGCTTCTCTTAGCCTTTTGATGAATTAAAGTGTTTTGCAAAGAGTTTTAGAAGTTCTAGATTGATTCCAAGAGAAACTAGTTAACTTATGTACCTAGAAATGTCAATTTAACTCTCTTATTGAAGTTAAATGTTTTCGGTCCTGATATGATGAGTGTGATGTGGTATGATGATGTTTTGATGTGTTGGAATGTGTGAAAATATCATATGATGATGTAGAAGCGATCCTATGCATGATAGGTAAGAAACTAGCTAACTAGTAATACCGTAAAGCTAGAATTTAACATAGTTTTGACCCATTTGTTTATGGAACCTTTCCAAACTGTTTTAATGGGGACATAATCAGATTTAGATTGTTTAGACATGAAAAACTTGGTATCATTTGAGTTAGAATTGAATTCTAGCACCTATGGGGAAACTAGTAACTAGAAAACCGTAAAAATGCAAATGTAGAACTCTTAGAACATTTAATTTTCTGGATTCTGTCCAGCACCCTTACAACATGGTAAATGTAACACCCTAGTAATTAACCAGATACACCTAGGTTGAATCTGATTAATGACTAGACTTTACTCCTTGCTTTGGTTCTTTCTTCATAATTTGAAAATACTTAGTGAAATTACGAGCCATTTTTTTTTTTAAACACATAATTGAAAACATGAGCCGAGTACAACGTGAACGAGTAAGCGGGGTATAATAAGACGTTTAAGAATATATCACATCATATCACTTAGGCTCCATCATATAACATCCATAAGCACATTATAGCATATATTTACATACAATAACCTCACTCAAAGGGTGGGTTATGTTCATACATCATTATCTTATGCAAACCCATAAAAGAAAATATACTTAAGGAAATACATGCTCCTAAACTAGATAACTCCATAAGCCGGGAAGGTTATCCTAAAACTAGGGTGCATGATCACAGATAAATCTAGTAAGAACCTTGTATGGCCACCGTCTGAAATGGGGAATAAATCAGATCCATCAAGAGCTCCTCGGACGGACACACGAGATGCACCAGTCGGGTCGCATGGACGGCCTTCTCGCTAACCTCTACTGAACAACTGCTTTCCTCACTACCCTCTCTTACACGCAGGGAGTAGGAGCAGAGCTCTCAGAATATACATGAGTAGGAGTGTCCTCTGAAGGATCAGTTTCAGAATATCTCGTCCTCGGGAACATACTGGAAATCCATGGACGCAGATGAAGCGGGATAAGAACGTAACATCCTTTCATCAAGTGGACGTGCATGTTCGAAAACCATTTCATCGCCATAGGGAGAAGTAGGAGAAAATCGATAACTAGGGACAGGATGTGCAAATGGACGACCTATGTAAATAAAAACACGAACTGCGCACCTCCCTTCAAAATGATAAGAGCGATGCACCGGATCATAGTGGAATTCCCAAGTAGGGGTATCAACGAACAGGACGAATACCCATTTGAATCTGGAGACAATGACGGAAATAAAGAAAAGGGAGTGAGAATCTTGCTAAAGAATTCTCAGTAGGGTACCTCCTTCTACAGTGTCATCATCAAAGTCCCCAGGAACCTCGGGATTATTCTAAAATAGTGAGCATGCAAAGATTCATTTTAAGTTCGGACAAATACTTAACTGAGGTTCGTCAATTTTTAATCATGCGTCTTATAATGCATCTTATTCTTAACATGTCATATTTACAATGAACATTTCCTTTATCATTACATCATATTCCTCATCATCATTATCAAAATAACATGCATAAAAGAACGTCATATAATATTAGCTACACATGGACACAGTGCACATATTTCATTTCTTTAGTGCCTTTGATGACTTAAAATCTTATCATCATCATTATTTTCCTTGGGCCACCCTATACTCCACCCTTTTGGGAGTAATTTAGGTTATGAGCTCATATTTTACTAGTCGTCACTAGCATATACTTATCCCTTTGATAAGCTAAAGTCCCGACTCTACCCTTTTGAGAGAACGGGTTAGGGGCTAAAATCACCTTTTCACCACCTATAGTCCGATGGTTCCAAAGGATCATTTTCTTATAAGTTTAAGTCATCATTAAATCTTTGCATGTTATATCATAATACAATTCATAAACATCATAACATTTTCTCATTTATAGTCTTAAGCTAGAATAATATATATCAAGCTCGTAATCATGCATATGGGAGATTCCTAGGAAAGAGAGGTGGGTCACAATGGACACGCTTAAATACCAAGTCTTTCCTTAGCCGTAACCTTTCCAAATTACACTTTTACAATGATACACTTTCTTCTAGCAACAAAGGTAAATTTTACATAATAAAGAACATTTCATGTACAAGCATTCTCATTATTTGCAACAAAGAACTATAACATGCAAGCCAGAAATCATTCAATGATATCAAGTACTTAATAAGCATCCAATCCTTACATAGAATTATCAATTATAGAACTAATTAGTTACTAAACCAATTATGAATCATTCTCTTAACAATAAACCATAATTATCACAACTTCAATCATATCAAATCATTATCACACATTGATACTAAACTCAGATCAGTGGCCGAATCATGAACCTCATGCAATTACATAGAATCATATTTTAAGTGCATATAAAATACTGGTTCCCCGTAAAATCCTTGCAAAGCCTTAAAACTCATTTAGAAACTAGTTCTTTTGTCAAATTTGAGAGGATCTTCACAATTAAAATTCTCACTTAAGATAAAAGGAGTAAGTCTTGAGCTTTAGAGATTTAGGTGACATCTTAGAATTATAAACATGCTATGCAACCTTATTTTAATCTTATCTTTATAAGGTGATAGCTTGGAATTATAAACATGATATGTAATTCCATTTCTTTATCTTTAAGATTTAAGGTGATGACTTGAAAATTAAACATGATGCAAGAACTTGAAATATAAACATGATACAAGAAAGCTGAGGCGGTAATCCGCACAGACCGAGTAGAGGGAGAAGAAAATATTAAGAAACCGGAGCGGCGGTAGTCCGCACAGGACGAGTAGAGGGAGAAGAGAATATTAAGAAACCGGAGCGGCGGTAGTCCGCACAGCACCAGTAGAGGGAGAAGAGAATATTATTATTACATCATTTTAAGCTCCAATCTCAAGACTTTTTAAAGAATAAATTCTTTAACTCCAATAATCATATTTCTTTGCTTGTGATACATGGGCAAGTCTTTGAGCTCTAGGATCTTTAGGTGATGACATAAAATAAACATGCCATGCGTTGATTCTTTTAGCCATTATAAAATATAGTGAGAGCATAAATTAAATATGAGATGCAACCTCTTTATTATCTTGAAAGATTAAGTGATGACTTGAAACATAAACATGAGATACAAGCTTGGAATTTAAACATGAGAAATGCAAGTTCATTTATTCATTCTTGAAAATTTAGTGATGACATAGAAGGTAAACATGGTTATGCAAAGCATAAACTTAATCATGGATGCAAATTCATTTTGTTTCTTTACTAGAGCTCCTTCAAGACTTTAAAAGAATTATAAATTCAACCCAATACATATCTTAACAAGAAATAAAACATAAAAGGAAAAATACATCTTTCAAGTTCTAAACTAAAAATCTTTGTTTTAGCATCATAAAGCATTATTCTTTAAAGTTTTGCATCAAGTGGAATTTTCAAGCTTTAGAGGCCTAACTTGTGATGGATTTACAACCCACCCTCAAGGTCCTCATCATCAAGCCATCATCTTAGTTCCACCTAGGCCATATGGTTGAATTGGTTAAAGAAAAATTGAAGAGGAAAACCAAAATGAAAAGCTAAGGCAAGTTCATAATTTCATCATTTTGAGCTAAAAACACAACTCCTCAAAGCATAGAAATAAATTTAGAAACTACTCCCTACCTAATCTGAGTTGAAGAAGAGGAAGAGAACTTGGTTTCTTGAAGTGAAATGAAACAAAATCTCTTTGAAAAATTGAAGAAAGAATTCAGCCAAAGAGGAGGAAGAAAGAAAGTTTTTGGTGCTCCTAAAAACTAGTTATGAACCAAGCATTCCAAGACCACTCAAGCAAGCCTATTTATAGAAGATTTTGAGGCTTCTAATTGGCCAAAATGATGAGGTAGTGGACGGAATTTTGCAGGAGAAATAAGGGAGGAAAAATCATTTTAGACAAAGTTGTATGAAATTAAGGAATTATGTCTCTTATGGTGACATTTTGGCATTTTGTTTTAGTGCAACTTTTGGCAATAATTCAGCTGCATAATGGCATCAATAATTTCGTCCATTACAGCCCAAAGAAGTGAAATTTGTGTGTTCCATGCATTATTTAGGTGTAGGCAAGGTATTCATGTAATTTAGAGAATTTACGGTTAAGGGTTTAAGTGAATTAGTAAGCAATTTGGGTGTTTTTGAGCAATTTTGGGTTCTAATCAATCTAAATACATAATTTTGACTCTAGATTAATATTTAGAATTTAATAAGCTTTAATTTGAGCCTAATATTGCTTAGGTTTCGGTATATGAATCAAAAATCCCGAAATTCGCAAAACTGGCCAAAAACAGGGGCAAAATCGTACTTTCACATTAAAATTGCCCGAGGCCACCCGAGCTTAACCAATGGTTAATCATGGCTTAAAAACACATTTTAAAACATTTTAGTGAGGTTCGGGCTCAGTCGGCATGCACATCGGAGTTAAAGCGAATTGAGGCGTTTGGTCATTTCACGCGTCGAACTCAAAATTGAGATCCTTCGCTCTATTAACACACATAACACAAACAATCCCTTATTAACCTCAAAATATCCGCTTGAGAATAGGTGGGGCCGACGATGCTCATTTTCTGAGTAAAATAACTCCAAGGGCATTTTGGTGATTTTATACGTCTGAAATTCGGATTTGCGACTCTGCATGAATCGTTCCTAACCTCTCTTCTAATGTTATATTCCTTTATTGAGGATTGTTCGGCCTCAAATCTTATGTAATAATTACCTACGGTAATTCGGTAATTGAGTAATTTCTAATGACAAAGAAAAATTACAGAAAAATTGGGCGTTACATTACTCCCTCCTTAAAAGAATTTCGCCGAAAATTCGTTACATGAGAACAACTTCGGTATTGTGCTTTCATGTTTGATTCCAGCTCCCATGTAAGTTCTTCGGTTTCACCTGTCCCCATGCTACTTTGACCAGGGGTACACCCTTGTTCCTTAACTGCTTAACTCCTCGGTCGTCGATTCTCGTGGGTAGTAAGTTAAATGTCAGGTTATCTCTTAATTGTACATGTTCGGCTCTAGTACATGACTCGGGTCGATTGATACTTTCTTAATCGAGAGACATGGAAAACATCATGAAGGTTGGATAGACTCGGGGTAGGGCTATACCAGAGGCTACTGTGTCCTACTTTGGTAAGGATTTCAAGCGAACCAAGAAATCTGGGCTCAATTTCTTTACTTTTATTGCTCGGCCTATGCCTGGTGGGGTGATCCTTAGGAACACGTGGTCCCCTTCTTGAAAATCTAGCGGTTTTCGCCGCTTGTCCGCATAGTTTTTCTCACGACTTTGAGCAAGAAGAATCTTATCCCTAATCTTCTTGACTTGTTCCGTTGTTTCCCTCACAATATCAGAACTGAGTAAACTTTGCTCTGCGGGTTCATACCAACATAAGGGAGATTGACATTTCCGTCCATAGAGGGCCTCATACGGTGCCATACCGATACTTGCATGATAACTGTTGTTATATGCAAATTCAATCAGTGGCAGGTACTTATCCCAACTTCCCGTTGATCTAAAACACATGCCCTTAACATATCCTCCAAGGTTTGGATAGTTCTTTCAGATTGACCGTCTGTTTGGGGTGATAGGCCGTGCTTAGACACACTTTGAACCAAATGCCTTTTGAAAGGCTCCCAAAATCGTGGCGTAAACCGCGGATCCCGTCCGAGATTATCGTCGACGGCACCCCATGTAACCTTACTATCTCCTGAATATATAATTGTGCTAACCTATCCAAGGAATAAGTCACCTTAATAGGTAAAAAGTGGGTTGACTTCGTCAATCGATCCACGATTACCCATATGGTATCATGATTCATTTGGGTCCTCGGTAATCCGATCACAAAATCCATGGAGATACTATCCCACTTCCACTCGAGGATCGACAGAGGTTGCAGTATTCCGCAGGGTTTATGGTGTTCAATCTTCACCTTTTGGCACACCAAGCACTTACTCACCCATGTGCACACATCTTTCTTCATTCCAGGCCACCAGAACATCTTCTTCAAATCTTGATACATCTTGGTGGCACCAGGATGAAGGGTAAAATGGCTCTTATGGGCTTCCTCCAAAATATCTTTTCGGAGGCCACCACTAGCAGTACACATATTCGACCTTTAAACCTCCACAAATCGTCCATTCCTTGGGTAAAACCTATCAACTTTCCCGCCTTCAACGCCTCTAAAGTCTCTTGAAACTCAGCATCGTTACCTTGAGCTTGAACAATCCTTTCTTTGAACTCACTTGTCACTCTAAGATGACAAGCTCTGATGCCCTTAGTGGTCAAAGTCATTCCTAGGTTTAAGTCCCTAAATTGCTCAATCAATTCAACCTCCTTCACCATCAAACGGGACACTTGTAAGGACTTCTACTCAAAGCATCAGCTACTACATTAGCTTTACCAGGATGGTAATTCAATCCAAAATCATAATCTTTCAAGAACTCCATCCATCGCCTTTGCCTCATGTTTAGCTCTTTTTGATCAAAGAGATATTTCAAACTCTTGTGATCGGAAAACAGCTCAAACTTAACTCCATATAAATGGTGTCTCCAAATCTTTAGAGCAAACACGACGACTAACTCAAGGTCATGGGTAGGGTAGTTTGCCTCATGTGGCTTGAGTTGTCTTGATGCATAGGCCACCACTTGCCTATCTTGCATCAATACACAACCTAAACCCTTTTTGAAGCATCACAATACACCTCGAAAGGCACATTGGGGTCGGGTAACACTAAAACAGGGTAGAGGTTAGCTTGTGTTTTAACTCTTGAAAGCTCTTTTCACACTCCGGTCCATGAAAAGGGTGTTCTTCCTAGTCGACTTGGTTAAAGGTAGGAAATCTGGGAAAATCCCTTGATAAATCGACGGTAATAACTTGGCTAAACCCAAAAAGCTCCTTACTTGATTCTGAGTGGTTGGTCTTTCCCGCTTTACTATCGCTTCTACCTTACTAGGATCTCTGACAATTCCTTTCTTAGATACTACATGCCCTAAAAATTGCACCTTATCCAACCAAAACTCACACTTGGAAATCTTGGCATATAGTTTCTTTTCCTTCAAGATCTCCAAGATTATGGTCAGATGGCATTCATGCTCTTCATGGGTCTTAGAATATATGAGAATGTCATCTATAAAGACAACTACAAACTGATCTAAATAGGGCCGAAAGATCCTATTCATGTAATCCATAAAAATAGCTGGAGCATTGGTTAACCCAAAGGACATTATCGCAAACTCAAAATGGCCGATCAGTGCGAAAGCCCGCTTTAGGTATGTCTTCATCTCTCACTCTAATTTGATGGTAGCCTGACCTCAAATCTATCTTAGAAAACACTACCGCACCTTTCAGTTGGTCCATCAAATCATCGATCCTAGGCAGAGGATACTTGTTTTTCACCGTTACTTTATTCAACTGCCGATAATCTACACACATCCTCATACTCCCATCCTTTTTCTTTACAAACAACACAGGGCTCCCCAAGGTGATGCACTAGGCCTAACAAACTTTTTCTCCAATAAATCTTCCAATTGAGTTTTTAACTCGGTCAATTCTAATGGGGACATCCTGTATGGGGCTATGGATATAGGTGCCGCACCCTAAGCAATTCTATGGAAAACTCTATCTCTCTCTTGGGGGGAAACTCTGGTATCTCATCTGGAAATACTTCAGGATAATTTCTTACTATTGGTATCCCATCGATACTTTGCTCAAAGTCTACATCACTAGCGGCTAAGAAAATGTAACCTTTACTCTCACCCTTACCACAATCCATTTCCACAAATAGCTTATGTAAAGACTTATGGGTTTCTTAGGTTCAATAGGAACAGGAAGAAAAGTGATGGTTTTCTCATAACAGTTTAACAGTACACGGTTGGCCTCAAGCCAATCCATGCCAAGAATTACATCTAAACCTCGCATGGGTAAGCAAATAAGATCTAAAACAAAGGATCTATTATCTATAATAAAACTACAATCTAAACAATATTTACAAGTCCTAACGGGTTTTCCAAATGGTAGAAACAATAAGGTCAAAAGGAAGCTCAGTCATAGGTAAATTAAGGCTTTTAACACATGAATGGGAGATAAAAGAATGAGAAGCGCCAGAATCATATAGTACAATTAAGTCTTTACCATGCATATTACCCTTACCTTCCACGAGATTTCGTGACTTCGTTGTTTCTTCAGCATTAACCGTAAATACCCTTCCCTGGTATTGCGGTTTGGGATTGGGGGTTGGCGGGTTTCTTTCCGTGCATTCTCGGGAGTAATGACCTGGTTTTCCACAATCGATAGCACACGTTTGTTCCGCTCGACATGGCATGCTCCCATGATTCTTGCCGCACTTGGGACATTCCATGGATGGCGCAGCCGTGGAGAATCTTCGGACCTCTTTGTGGTGCTTTCCCTTTATTGTTGTTATTGTTGTTGTTGTGATTGTTACTGGGGTTATTGTTGTAGCGGTTGTTATTATAGCGATTGTTGTTGTTTGGCCTTCCTTGTTGAAAATTTCTTTGTGTCCCTTGTGGTCTTGATTGAGGGGGAAATGGAGGTCGACTCTGCCTCTTGAGCTAGCGACCTTGAGGTGTCAACTTTTTGGTAATATTATCTGACTTTGGGGTGTTTAGTTTTCTCTGACCTTCTTCAATAATCCGACATTTGTTAACTAGGGTAGAGAAATCCCTAATCTCCAAATGTGCAACTGCCACATTAAGTTCCGCCTTCAACCCTGACTCGTATTTAATGCATTTCCAGTACTCATCAGGATTTCCTTGGTACATTCTTGAGAACTTAATGAGTTCTTCAAATCTGGCAGTGTACTGGGCCACATTCATATTCCCCTGGACAACTTGCATGAATTCAATGTCCTTGGCATTTCTAGCGACTCTGGAAAGTACTTTTCATAAAAATGGACCTTGAAAAGTTCCCAATCAATGTCCATGTCGGTCGTCTCCAGGAGTCTTCGAACACCCGTCCACCAGAAACCGGCATCACCTTCAAGCATATGAGTAGCGAAGGTGACCTTTTGCTCCTCCGAGCATGGGACTACAACAAAGACCTTCTCAATATTCCGAATCCATTCATCCGCAATATTTGGATTCAGTGTCCCCTTGAAAGCGGTGGGTTTGCCTTACGAAACTCCCGAAAGCAGGCATGTTCAGGAATCTCATGTCCCTGATTCATATTGGCTTGACGATCCTGATCCATTCGTTCTATCATCATTCTCATGGTCCTTGCTACGTCGCGGAGTGCTTCGGCTGTCTCGTTGTCTTGATTATTACGTCTTTGCGCTCCTAGTACATTGTCGACGTGCCATTGGTCCCTATACACACAAAACAGCAACACTGAGGTGATCAGGCCCAATATTCCATGCAAAGTGAGCAAGTTACCATGGCACTTTCAACATACAGTAGTCATGTATTTCTAATCCTCAAGCTCATCCTAATGATAAACATCTACACATGACGTTACTAACGTATTATGCTTTAGAAGCATAGCTAATCCAATCCTTAGGCTCCATGAGAATCGAACTGCTCTGATACCAAAATGTAACACCCTAGTAATTAACGGATACACCTAGGTTGAATCGATTAATGACTAGACTTTACTCCTTGCTTTGGTTCTTTCTTCATAATTTGAAAATACTTAGTGAAATTACGAGCCATTTTTTTTTAAACACATAATTGAAAACATGAGGCGAGTACAACGTGAACGAGTAAGCGGGGTATAATAAGACGTTTAAGAATATATCACATCATATCACTTAGGCTCCATCATATAACATCCATAAGCACATTATAGCATATATTTACATACAATAACCTCACTCAAAGGGTGGGTTATGTTCATACATCATTATCTTATGCAAACCCATAAAAGAAAATATACTTAAGGAAATACATGCTCCTAAACTAGATAACTCCATAAGCCGGGAAGGTTATCCTAAAACTAGGGTGCATGATCACACATAAATCTACTAAGAACCTTCTATGGCCACCGTCCCGAAATGGGGGAATAAATCAGATCCACTGAAGAGCTCCCTCGGGACGGGACACACGAGATGCACCAGGCTGGGGTCGCATGGACGGCCTTCTCGCTAACCTCGGCTGAACAACTGTTTCCTCACTACCCTCTCTTACACGTGTGGGAGTAGGAGCAGAGCTCTCAGAATATACATGAGTAGGAGTGTCCTCTGAAGGATCAGTTTCAGAATATCTCGTCTCGGGAACATACTCTGGAAATCCATGGACAGCAGATGAAGCGGGATAAGAACGTAACATCCTTTCATCAAGTGGACGTGCATGTTCGAAAACCATTTCATCGCCATAGGGAGAAGTAGGAGAAAATCGATAACTAGGGACAGGATGTGCAAATGGACGACCTATGTAAATAAAAACACGAACTGCGCACCTCCCTTCAAAATGATACGAGCGATGCATCGCATCATAGTGGAATTCCCAAGTAGGGGTATCAACGAACAGACGAATGTCGCCATTTGAATCTGGAGACAATGACGGAAATAAAGAAAAGGAGTGAGAATCTTGCTAAAAAATTCTCAGTAGGGTACCTCCTTTTACAGTGTCATCATCAAAGTCCCCAGGAACCTCGGGATTATTCTAAAATAGTAAGCATGCAAAGATTCATTTTAAGTTCGGACAAATACTTAACCGAGGTTCGTCAATTTTTAATCATGCGTCTTATAATGCATCTTATTCTTAACATGTCATATTTACAATGAACATTTCCTTTATCATTACATCATATTCCTCATCATCATTATCAAAATAACATGCATAAAAGAACGTCATATAATATTAGCTACACATGGACACAGTGCACATATTTCATTTCTTTAGTGCCTTTGATGACTTAAAATCTTATCATCATCATTATTTTCCTTGGGCCACCCTATACTCCACCCTTTTGGGAGTAATTTAGGTTATGAGCTCATATTTTACTAGTCGTCACTAGCATATACTTATCCCTTTTGATAAGCTAAAGTCCCGACTCTACCCTTTTGAGAGAACGGGTTAGGGGGCTAAAATCACCTTTTCACCACCTATAGTCTGATGGTTCGAAAGGATCATTTTCTTATAAGTTTAAGTCATCATTAAATCTTTGCATGTTATATCATAATACAATTCATAAACATCATAACATTTTCTCATTTATAGTCTTAAGCTAGAATAATATATATCAAGCTGTAATCATGCATATGGGAGATTCCTAGGAAAGAGAGGTGGGTCACAATGGACACGCTTAAATACCAAGTCTTTCCTTAGCCGTAACCTTTCCAAATTACACTTTTACAATGATACACTTTCTTCTAGCAACAAAGGTAAATTTTACATAATAAAGAACATTTCATGTACAAGCATTCTCATTATTTGCAACAGCAACTATAACATGCAAGCCAGAAAATCATTCAATGATATCAAGTACTTAATAAGCATCCAATCCTTACATAGAATTATCAATTATAGAACTAATTAGTTACTAAACCAATTATGAATCATTCTCTTAACAATAAACCATAATTATCACAACTTCAATCATATCAAATCATTATCACACATTGATACTAAACTCGGATCGGTGGCGAATCATGAACCTCATGCAATTACATAGAATCATATTTTAAGTGCATATAAAATACTGGTTCCCCGTAAAATCCTTGCAAAGCCTTAAAACTCATTTAGAAACTAGTTCTTTTGTCAAATTTGAGAGGATCTTCACAATTAAAATTCTCACTTAAGATAAAAGGAGTAAGTCTTGAGCTTTAGAGATTTAGGTGACATCTTAGAATTATAAACATGCTATGCAACCTTATTTTAATCTTATCTTTATAAGGTGATAGCTTGGAATTATAAACATGATATGTAATTCCATTTCTTTATCTTTAAGATTTAAGGTGATGACTTGAAAATTAAACATGATGCAAGAACTTGAAATATAAACATGATACAAGAAAGCTGGAGGCGTGTAATCCGCACAGGACCAAAGAGAGGAGAAGAAAATATTAAGAAACCGGAGCGGTGTAGTCCGCACAGGACCATAGAGAGGAGAAGAGAATATTAAGAAACCGGAGCGGCGGTAGTCCGCAGGACGATAGAGGAGAAGAGAATATTAAGAAACCTGAGCGGTAGTCCGCACAGGGACGATAGAGGAGAAGAGAATATTATTATTACATCTTTTTAAGCTCCAATCTCAAGACTTTTAAAGAATAAATTCTTTAACTCCAATAATCATATTTCTTTGCTTGTGATACATGGGCAAGTCTTTGAGCTCTAGGATCTTTAGGTGATGACATAAAATAAACATGCCATGCGTTAATTCTTTTAGCCATTATAAAATATAGTGAGAGCATAAATTAAATATGAGATGCAACCTCTTTATTATCTTGAAAGATTAAGTGATGACTTGAAACATAAACATGAGATACAAGCTTGGAATTTAAACATGAGAAATGCAAGTTCATTTATTCATTCTTGAAAATTTAGTGATGACAAAGAAGGTAAACATGGTTATGCAAAGCATAAACTTAATCATGGATGCAAATTCATTTTGTTTCTTTACTAGAGCTCCTTCAAGACTTTAAAAGAATTATAAATTCAACCCAATACATATCTTAACAAGAAATAAAACATAAAAGGAAAAATACATCTTTCAAGTTCTAAACTAAAAATCTTTGTTTTAGCATCATAAAGCATTATTCTTTAAAGTTTTGCATCAAGTGGAATTTTCAAGCTTTAGAGGCCTAACTTGTGATGGATTTACAACCCACCCTCAAGGTCCTCATCATCAAGCCATCATCTTAGTTCCACCTAGGCCATATGGTTGAATTGGTTAAAGAAAAATTGAAGAGGAAAACCAAAATGAAAAGCTAAGGCAAGTTCATAATTTCATCATTTTGAGCTAAAAACACAACTCCTCAAAGCATAGAAATAAATTTAGAAACTACTCCCTACCTAATCTGAGTTGAAGAAGAGGAAGAGAACTTGGTTTCTTGAAGTGAAATGAAACAAAATCTCTTTGAAAAATTGAAGAAAGAATTCAGCCAAAGAGGAGGAAGAAAGAAAGTTTTTGGTGCTCCTAAAAACTAGTTATGAACCAAGCATTCCAAGACCACTCAAGCAAGCCTATTTATAGAAGATTTTGAGGCTTCTAATTGGCCAAAATGATGAGGTAGTGGACGGAATTTTGCAGGAGAAATAAGGGAGGAAAAATCATTTTAGACAAAGTTGTATGAAATTAAGGAATTATGTCTCTTATGGTGACATTTTGGGCATTTTGTTTTAGTGCAACTTTTGGCAATAATTCAGCTGCATAATGGCATCAATAATTTCGTCCATTACAGCCCAAAGAAGTGAAATTTGTGTGTTCCATGCATTATTTAGGTGTAGGCAAGGTATTCATGTAATTTAGAGAATTTACGGTTAAGGGTTTAAGTGAATTAGTAAGCAATTTGGGTGTTTTTGAGCAATTTTGGGTTCTAATCAATCTAAATACATAATTTTGACTCTAGATTAATATTTAGAATTTAATAAGCTTTAATTTGAGCCTAATATTGCTTAGGTTTGATTATCTGAATCAAAAATCCCGAAATTCGCAAAACTGCCCAAAAACAGGGGCAAAATCGTACTTTCACTTAAAAATTGCCCGAGGCCACCCGAGCTTAACCAATGGTTAATCATGGCTTAAAAACACATTTTAAAACATTTTAGTGAGGTTCGGGCTCAGTCGGAACGCACATCGGAGTTAAAACAAATTGAGGGCGTTTTGGTCATTTCGCGCATCGGAACTCAAAATTGAGATCCTTCTGCTCTATTAACACACATAACACAAACAATCCCTTATTATCCTCAAAATATCCCATTGAGAATAGGTGGGGCCCACGATCCTCATTTTCTGAGTAAAATAACTTCAGGGGCATTTTGGTCATTTTATACGTACAGAAATTTGGGATTTGCGACTCTCGCATGAATCGTTCCTAACCTCTCTTCTAATGTTATATTCCTTTATTGAGGATTGTTCGGCCTCAAATCTTATGTAATAATTACCTACGGTAATTCGGTAATTGAGTAATTTCTAATGACAGTAAAAATTACAGTAAAAATTGGGGCGTTACAGTAAACATGATTAATAATTAGTCCTTAAGCATAGGAATGCCTCCTAATTGATTTAGATTTAATATATAGCGCCTAAAAAGCGAACCAAGAAAGGGTCTAAAACGTAAGTTCTAGAACCCCGTATTCACATGTTAGGATTTCCACCCTATGCTATTCAGATTTAAAAGTAAAATGAGAGGATCATGAATGATGTTTAATTATGAGCCTTAGGTGCTTAAAATATGACGACGGATGTAGAGAACTATATCTCAAGATTAAGACCCGTAAGGGTCAAAGCATAAGCTACCGTAAGGGTAAGTGTTTGGATGTTTTATGATGATGCATGAAGTATGCTAAGGATGATGATGTTATTCATATGAGGAATTTATGAGGTTATATGTTTATGTGGCATAAAGCAAATTTGGAAGGAAATTCGGTGTAATGACCGTTGTCTTGCCAATTTCCGACAAATTTGGGGACTTAAAGAGATTTTGAAAATTAAGGTACTAAGATGGGTTCTAGGATGACACCGGTTCGGCCGAGCACCTCCATAGAACTCATGTGACATCAGTACCATTTTATACTCTTAGGTGACACCAGTTCGGCCGAGCACCCCTAAGAGTTTTGCCCCCTAACCCGTACTCAGATAGTCGGGATTTATGATTTATGATATGCTTATCGTTAAGTGGTAAGTAAGAACTAGTGACGACTAGTTAAGGTATGAGCTCATAACCTAGATGTATGACACGTTCTGGGTGACACCGGTCGGCCGAGCACCCCAGATTCGATTGTCTTTTAGGGTGGCCCATGAGGAAGAGAAGTTTCATGATTATGATTATGTCACTAAGTTTTGTCCCATATGAATGTTACTATTGCCACTTTATGCCACCAAGAATGATGATGCTTGATGTTATGTTTTATGTATGTGCATTAGGTAGTGTCATGCATACATTTTCTATTATGTTGCATTCATGACATTAAGATCATCCTAAAATGAATGGACCTTGGCTAAAATATATTTTAAAGTTTAAAAGGAACCTAATACATGCTCAGTCATTTTGTATAAATAAACCCAAGGTTCCTGAGGACGTAGATGATGACACCTAGGTAGTAGGAGGCCCTACTGAGATTCTTTAGCAAGATTCTCACTCCCTCTATCTCTTTCTTTCCGTCACGTCTTCAGATGGCGACGTTCGTAGTGTTCGTGGACACCCCGACATGGGAGGTGCACTATGACCCGGCTCGTGGGTCATACCATTTTGAGGCGTGCGGTGCGGGTTTTCATGTTCGTAGGGACGCCTTCGCTCATCCGTGCACACCCATCGCTTCTCCTCGACTGCACCCTATGGCGGCGACGAGCGGGTTTTTGAGTGTGGCACGCATGACGAGAGTGCTCCGCATGCACACCCGCCTTAGCCATGCGAGACTATCCCGATTACGTGCCCCGGACCTACTTCTCGGAGACCGACCCGTCCGAGGACCCGCCTACTCATCCGTATAGCGAGAGCTCTGCCCCCTCTCCACCATTGATGAGGGAGGGCAGTGAGGATACCGTGACTCAGCCCCGACTTGCACGACGATCGGAGATGCGGCCACACCGCGGGGGTCACTCTCGATCCCCGTTCCGCCTCTTTACGCCCGAGGAGCTCGCACAGTTTCCCGGATACTTGCCTCGTTCACGAGACGGACGTCAGTAGGAGGTGACGATCGACCGATGGAGTACCCGGTTAGAGCACACACCACTTAGATGGGGATAAACCTTCTTTTGTTTAGAGGTTATCCTATTAGGTGCACTCGGGTAGGGGAGTAGATTATGTTCATGTTTTATGTTGTATTTTCTTTTATGCATTTCCCCTGTACTAAACTAAGTCCCACACTTATAAGTGGGCAAATTATATATATATGAGATGATCTTCAGTGTTACTCATGGTGTGTCTTATGTTATGATGTTGTGAGACATTTGTTTACTTTACATGGTGTACCACTTATCGCATCACGCGGCTCTCACTTTTATTTCAAAAAAAAAATTACCCGTATTTTTCGCTAAGTAATTCAAAGTTAAATGAGAACTATGAAGTAACAGACTAATGATTAACCTAAATATGTTCTAGAGTATTGGGTTAAAAATTAGGATGTTACAGAGTTCATGTGACCATTTTAAAACATCATCAAAGTGAAAGGTTTCAAGGATTTAAGAAGAAAAACTAAAAACATATTTAACTTAAGAACAAAGATCAAGCTTTAGAGATTATTCAAGTAATGAACATCATCATGAAACCTCATCATCAAGCTCTCATTCCCTTGTTCTCAAGGCCCATGGCCGAAACAAAGAAGGAGAGGAAGAAGAAAAGAAGTTCTAAAAAGATTCAAGAGAAACTATGAACACATAAAGAGATTAAGAACTTTAAATGAAAGAACTCTTGAATGAAAATCCCTACCAAGTGATTTGAAGGTTGGGATGAGAGAAGAGGATGAAGAACTTGAAGACTTGAACTTGAGAGAAAAAGGAAACTTTGAAGTGCTCTTTGAAAACTTACTCTTAGCAAATAAACCCAAAATGATGCAAGTTCACCCAAGCAAGCTATTTATAGAGAAATGAAACAAATGCAAGGTGCAAGGAGGAGGGAAGGCTTCGGCCATTACAGCATCATGGGCAACCCCCATGTGTTCCATGAGGTGAGATGTTGTGATCTTGAGGTATGGTGAGGTATGGTTCAAAGTATGGTGAGGTATGGTTCAAGGTATGGCTCAAGCATGGTTCTTTGAGTGAGAAACAATTCAACATGTGATGTAAAAGGGAGAGAGATGGCCGAAACTTGCATCAGCCATGGGGAGGGTTTTCTTGCATTTTAATTGTGGTTTAGAGTTGTGTTTAGGTGTATCTTTGATTAGGATTAAGATTAGGAATTTGTAAGAAAGTGTTTAGGTGAGAAAACTGGTAATCAAGGTTGTCAAGACATAATTAAGGAGTGTTCTTGCATCATTAGTGAGTTATAGATTCATTTTAGTGTATAAACAATTCTAGACACAATTCCTTGATTTAAGGAAAAGGAGATTTAAATCTAATCTAAGCAATCTTAGGTTCTAATTAATTTTAATAATTTATTTTGACTCTAGATTAATTATGGAAATTAATTAATCTTCGATTAGAGCCTAATATTGCTTAGGTTTGCTTAATTACATCATTAAGCTCAAAAACACTATTTTAGGGGCAAAATCATAATTTTGCACTAAAATTGTCCGGGACTCAAACAGATGCTTTGAAACATGTAAAAACATGGTTTTAAACCTCTGGGGAAAGTTCTGGGCTCAAACGACACCTTTACCCGCGTAAAAACGCTATAGGGGTATTTTGGTCATTTTGACCCGAAACTGCAGAAAATGAGACTTTCGCCTCCGGAACCACTCAAGGGTCATTCAATCCCCTTCAAACATTGAGTTGGCCCTTCGAGGACTGCCGGGTCGGCCGTCCTTGAATTCCGGGCCGAAAATGACCTCAGGGGCATTTTGGTCATTTTCCACTCAGACAGAAAATCGGGGCGTTACACTACATTCTTAGTGCCATTACCAAAGACAAAAGAAGAACCACAGCTATACTTTATGGAATATTGCTAACAAAAGTCTTCCAGTACTTCTGATACCCTCTTACTGAAGAATGGTTTGAGTATATTCCAGGAACTGATTATGTAACACCCCGATTTTTCTGTCCGAGGGAAATGACCAAAATGCCCCTGAGGTCATTTCCTGACCCGAGTTCGAGGGTAACCAACTCGGTCATCCTCGAAGGGTCAACTCAATGCTTGAAGAGGATTGAATGGCCCTTGAATGCTTTTGGAAGCAAAAATTTCATTTTCCGCAGTTTCGGGTCAAAATGACCAAAATACCCCTATAGCGTTTTACGCGGGTAAAGGTGCCGTTTGAGCCCGGAACTTTCCCCAGAGGTTTAAAAACATGTTTTCATGTGTCTAGAGGTCTCTGTTCAAGTCCCGGTGGTCCCAGGCAGTTTTAGTGCAAAATTACGATTTTGCCCCTAGAATAGTGCTTTTGAGCGTAATGACGTAATTAAGCAAACCTAAGCAATATTAGGCTCTAAACGAAGATTAATTTATTTCCCTAATTAATCTAGAGGCAAAATAATTTATTAAAGTTAATTAGAACCTAAAATTGCTTAGATTAAACTTAAATCCCTTTTTAGAACTCAAGACTCCTAGTCTTGGAATCTTGAATAGTGTTTTCTCTCTCCAATTCCTTAAATCAAGGAAATGTGTCTAGAGTTGTTTAGACTCTAAATTGGGGATTTAACTCACTAATGGTGCAAGACCACTCCTTAATTATGTCTAGACCACCTTAATTACCCATTTTCCTTCCCTAAACACTTTCTTACAAATTCCTAATCTTAAGCATAATCAAAGATACACCTAAACACAACTCTAAACCACAATTAAAATGCAAGAAACTCTCCTCCCTTGGCTGATGCATTTCGGCCAGCACACTCCTCTTTGGCCACATGTTTAATTACTTTCTCACTCAAAGAACCATGCTTGAGGCCATACCTTGAACCATACCTCACCATACCTTAAGCCATACCTCACCATACCTCAAAGAACACATTATCTCACCTCATGGAACTCATGGAAGCCTCCATTCTGCACCTCATGGCTGAAGCCACTCTCCCCCATGAGCTCCCTCCATTTTTTTCATTTCTCTATAAATAGAATGCCTTGAGGAGCTTGCACCACTTTTAGATCATTTGCTAAGTTTAGGAAACACTCAAAGCTTTTCTTTTTCTCTCAAAGTTCTAGTGTTCTTCAAGTTCTTCAAGCTCTTCAAAGTTCTTCATCATCTTCATCTTCTTCTTCCATCTTCAAGTTCATCACACCAAGTAGGGATTTTCTTTCACGTATTCTTTTCTTTAAAGTTCTTGTTCAAGCTTGATGTTCATAGTTTCTCTTGTCTCTTTTTAGAACTTCTCTTCCATTCCTTTTTCCTTTCCATTTTCGGCCATGGGCCTTTGGGAATGAAGAAATGAGAGCTTAATGATGAGAGTTTCATGATGATGTTCATCACTTGAAACAAACTCTAGAGCTTGATCTTTGTTCTTGAGCAAAAATGTTTTTAGTTTTTCCTTTCTTGAACTCTTGAGAACTTTAGCTTTAATGATGTTTTAAAATGGCTCTATGAACTCAATGATGAGGACTCATGATGTTGGTGTTAATATATCATCAAGATCATGGACTTTAGAGTTTTAAAATGTTCCTTTTTCTCCTTGAAGATTTCGGCCATTCCTTAATTTCTTCTAAGCTTCATGGTTTGATTTCCTAAAAATATTATGTTGAGTTTTAAGAACTCTAAGCTTGACTTTTCCTTGTTGGATGAGTTTGGGTTATGGTTTAAGTTCCTTTAAAGTCTTGTTAAGAGCTCTAGAGAGATAAAATGAACTTGCATAATTTATCTTATGCTTGCACTCATGTTTACATTCTTGATATGCACCTTTACTTTCAAGCTATCACCTAAGAACATAAAGATTAAAATGGAACTTGTCTCATCACTTGATTTAATTCTCGAAGCCTTTCTATTTCGGCCTTAAAGTCGATTGTTGTTGGGCCTAGAGCACTAAAATAAAGAATTGAACTTGCATTACCACCTAATTAATTTCTCGAATGCCTATCTATTTCGGCCTTAAAGTCGATTGTTATTGGGCCAAGAGCACTAAAATAAAGAATTGAACCATGTATATTTACCTTCAAGCTTGCACGTTTAAGTTTATGCCTCGCATATTAACTTTCAAGCTTGCACGTTTAAGTTTATGCCTTGCATATTTAAATTTAAGTCATCACATTACTTGGTAAGCAAGATTAAAAATGAAAAGCATGAGCACGTTTAGTTTATGTCGAAACTTAAGAACCTAGAGCTCAAAGACTTGCCCATTCCATTCCAAGTTAAAGTTTAATGTGAAACCATTCTTTGAATGCATATTTTCGGCCAAAGAAGTGATGATGGACTCGCAATGAGTTTTCATCTAGCTACTAGGACCAAAAGTCTATGTTTAAGTTCCCCTCAAAGCTTTGCAAATCTTTATAAGGTTATGTCATCACAAGAGGTGATTTTATTATCTTTAGGGGATGGAATATGTTTTGGTCAGTGACCTAAGGCTTCTCTTAGCCTTTTGATGAACTAGAGTGTTTTGCAAAGAGTTTTAGAAGTTCTAGATCGATTCCGAGAGAAACTAGTTAACTTATGAACCTAGAAACGTCAATTTAACTCTCTCATTTAAGTTAAATGTTTTCGGTTCTGATATGATGAGTGTGATGTTGTATTTTGATGTCTTGATGTGTTGGAATGTGTGAAAATATCATATGATGATGTAGAAGCGATCCTATGCATGATAGGTAAGAAACTAGCTAACTAGAAATACCGTAAAGCTAGAATTTAACATAGTTTTGACCCATTTGTTTTTGGAACTTATCCAAACTGTTTTAATGGGAACATAATCAGATTTAGATTGTTTAGACATGAAAAACTTGGTAACATTTGGATTAGAATTGAATTCTAGCACCTACGGGGAAACTAGTAACTAAAAAACCGTAAAAATGCAAATGTAGAACTCTTAGAACATTTAATTTTCTGGATTCTGCCCAGCACCCTTACAACATGATAAACATGATTAATAATTATTCCTTAAGCATAGGAATGCCTCATAATTGATTTAGATTTAATATATAGCGCCTTCGGCGAAAACAGAACCGAGAAAGGGCCTAAAACATAAGTTCTAGAACCCCGTAAATACAAGTTAGAGATTCTGCCCTATGCTTTTCAGATTTAAGTATGAACATGAGGATTAGGAATGATGATTAAATATGAGCCCTTAGGTGCATAAAGATATGAGCGACGGATGTAGAGAATTATATCTCAAGATTAAGACCCGTAAGGGTCAAAGCATAAGCTACCACAAGGGTCAAAGCATAAGCTACCGTAAGGGTAAGCATTTGAATGTTTTATGATGATGCATGTAGTATGCAAATGATGACGATGTTATTCATATGAGAAATTTATGAGGTTATATGTTAATGTGGCATAAAGCAAATTTGGAAGGAAATTCGGTGTAATGACCGTTGTCACTAATTTCCGACAAATTTGGGGACTTAAAGAGATTTTGAAAATTAAGGTACTAAGATGGGTTCTAGGATGACACCGGTTCGGCCGAGCACCTCCATAGAACTCATGTGACATCGGTACCATTTTACACTCTTAGGTGACACCGGTTCGGCCGAGCACCCCTAAGAGTTTTGCCCCCTAACCCGTACTCAGATAGTCGGGATTTATGATTTATGATACGCTTATCGTTAAGTGGTAAGTAAGAACTAGTGACGACTAGTTAAGGTATGAGCTCATAACCCAGATGTATGACACGTTCTGGGTGACACCGGTTCGGCCGAGCACCCTCAGTTCGATTGTCTTTTAGGGTGGCCCATGAGGAAGAGAAGTTTCATGATTATGATTATGTCACTAAGTTTTGTCCCATATGAATGTTACTATTGCCACTTTATGCCACCAAGAATGATGATGCTTGATGCTATGTTTTATGTATGTGCATTAGGTAGTGCCATGCATACATTTTCTATTATGTTGCATTCATGACATTAAGATCATCCTAAAATGAATGGACCTTGGCTAAAATATATTTTAAAGTTTAAAATGAACTTAATACATGCTCAGTCATTTTGTATAAATAAACCCAAGGTTCCTGAGGACGTAGATGATGACACCTAGGTAGTAGGAGGCCCTACTGAGATTCTTTAGCAAGATTCTCACTGCCTCTACCTCTTTGTTTCCGTCAGGTCTTGAGATGGCGGCGTTCGTGGTGTTCGTGGACACGCCCGACATGGGAGGTGCACCATGACCGGACCACGGGTCATTCCATTTGGAGTCGATGCGCGGTCGAGTATTCATGTTCATGGGTCGACCTTTCACCCCCTGTACATTCCCATCGTTTCTCCCCGTCTCACCTTTGGCGATGACCTGGTGTTCGGCGCAAGACGTCCCCTAGAGGAGAGGCTTCGCGTACCCCATCATCTACGTCCGCTCGAGACTACCCCAAGATGTGCCCGTTGTTCGTCATCTTTTTCGGAGACGGATCCTTCCGAGGATTCGGCAACCCAGGCACCCTCCGAGGGATCTTCCCCCACCATACCCATGGACCTTGGGGAAGGTAGTGAGCCTTCCGTGACTCAGCCAAGGCTTGCACGATAACCGGAGATGAGGCCACGCCGTGGAGGTCACTTCCGAGCCCCGTCCCGTCTATTCACGCCGGAGGAGCTTGCTCAGTTTCCTGGTTACTTGCCACGCTCGAGGGATAGTCGCCAGTAAGAGGCTGTAGATGGCTGAGATAGAGCACACACCACTTAGATAGGGATAAACCTTCTTTTGTTTAGAGGTTATCCCATTAGGTGCTGTAAAGCCCTAGTAATTAACCAGATACACCTAGGTTGAATCTGATTAATGACTAGACTTTACTCCTTGCTTTGGTTCTTTCTTCATAATTTGAAAATACTTAGTGAAATTACGAGCCATTTTTTTTTTTAAACACATAATTGAAAACGTGAGCCGAGTACAACGTGAACGAGTAAGCGGGGTATAATAAGACGTTTAAGAATATATCACATCATATCACTTAGGCTCCATCATATAACATCCATAAGCACATTATAGCATATATTTACATACAATAACCTTACTCAAAGGGTGGGTTATGTTCATACATCATTATCTTATGCAAACCCATAAAAGAAAATATACTTAAGGAAATACATGCCCCTAAACTAGATAACTCCATAAGCCGGGAAGGTTATCCTAAAACTAGGGTGCATGATCACACATAAATCTACTAAGAACCTTCTATGGCCCTTTGTCCTGGAAATGGGGAATAAATCCGATCCATCGATGAGCTCCCTCGGGAGGGACACACGAGATGCACCAGTGGGAGTCGCATGGGCGGCCTTCTCGCTAACCTCGGCTGAACAAGCTGTTTCCTCACTACCCTCTCTTACACGTGGGAATAGGAGCGAGCTCTCAGAATATACATGAGTAGGAGTGTCCTCTGAAGGATCAGTTTGAGAATATCTCGTCTCGGGAACATACTGAAATCCATGGACAGCAGATGAAGCGGGATAAGAACGTAACATCCTTTCATCAAGTGGACGTGCATGTTCGAAAACCATTTCATCGCCATAGGGAGAAGTAGGAGAAAATCGATAACTAGGGATAGGATGTGCAAATGGACGACCTATGTAAATAAAAACACGAACTGCGCACCTCCCTTCAAAATGATACGAGCGATGCACGGATTATAGTGGAATTCCCAAGTACGGGTATCAACGAACAGGACGAATGTCGCCATTTGAATCTGGAGACAATGACGGAAATAAAGAAAATGGAGTGAGAATCTTGCTAAAGAATTCTCAGTAGGGTACCTCCTTCTATAGTGTCATCATCAAAGTCCCCTGCAACCTCGGGATTATTCTAAAATGCTGAGCATCCAAAGATTCATTTTAAGTTAGGACAAATACTTAACCGAGGTTCGTCAATTTTTAATTATCGTCTTATAATGCATCTTATTCTTAACATGTCATATTTACAATGAACATTTCCTTTATCATTACATCATATTCCTCATCATCATTATCAAAATAACATGCATAAAAGAACGTCATATAATATTAGCTACACATGGACACAGTGCACATATTTCATTTCTTTAGTGCCTTTGGTGACTTAAAATCTTATCATCATCATTATTTTCCTTGGGCCACCCTATACTCCACCCTTTTGGGAGTAATTTAGGTTATGAGCTCATACTTTACTAGTCGTCACTAGCATATACTTATCCTTTTGATAAGCTAAAGTCCCGACTCTACCCTTTTGAGAGAACGGGTTAGGGGCTAAAATCACCTTTTCACCACCTATAGTCGATGGTTCCAAAGGATCATTTTCTTATAAGTTTAAGTCACCATTAAATCTTTGCATGTTATATCATAATACAATTCATAAACATCATAACATTTTCTCATTTATAGTCTTAAGCTAGAATAATATATATCAGCTGTAATCATGCATATGGGAGATTCCCAGGAAAGAGAGGTGGGTCACAATGGATACGCTTAAATACCAAGTCTTTCCTTAGCCAGAACCTTTCCAAATTACACTTTTACAATGATACACTTTCTTCTAGCAACAAAGGTAAATTTTACATAATAAAGAACATTTCATGTACAAGCATTCTCATTATTTGCAACAGCAACTATAACATGCAAGCCAGGAAATCATTCAATGATATCAAGTACTTAATAAGCATCCAATCCTTACATAGAATTATCAATTATAGAACTAATTAGTTACTAAACCAATTATGAATCATTCTCTTAACAATAAACCATAATTATCACAACTTCAATCATATCAAATCATTATCACACATTAATACTAAACTCAGATCAGTGGCCGAATAACCTCATGCAATTACATAGAATCATATTTTAAGTGCATATAAAATACTAGTTCCCAGTAAAATCCTTGCAAAGCCTTAAAACTCATTTAGAAACTAGTTCTTTTGTCAAATTTGGGAGGATCTTCACAATTAAAATTCTCACTTAAGATAAAAGGAGTAAGTCTTGAGCTTTAGAGATTTAGGTGACATCTTAGAATTATAAACATGCTATGCAACCTTATTTTAATCTTATCTTTATAAGGTGATAGCTTGGAATTATAAACATGATATGCAATTCCATTTCTTTATCTTTAAGATTTAAGGTGATGACTTGAAAATTAAACATGATGCAAGAACTTGAAATATAAACATGATACAAGAAACTGCAGCGGCGGTAATCCGCACTGGACCAAAGAGAGGAGAAGAAAATATTAAGAAACCGGGAGCGGTAGTCCATACAGGACCGATAGAGGGAGAAGAGAATATTATTATTACATCTTTTTAAGCTCCAATCTCAAGACTTTTTAAAGAATAAATTCTTTAACTCCAATAATCATATTTCTTTGCTTGTGATACATGGGCAAGTCTTTGAGCTCTAGGATCTTTAGGTGATGGCATAAAATAAACATGCCATGCGTTGATTCTTTTAGCCATTATAAAATATAGTGAGAGCATAAATTAAATATGAGATGCAACCTCTTTATTATCTTGAAAGATTAAGTGATGACTTGAAACATAAACATGAAATACAAGCTTGGAATTTAAACATGAGAAATGCAAGTTCATTTATTCATTCTTGAAAATTTAGTGATGACATAGAAGGTAAACATGGTTATGCAAAGCATAAACTTAATCATGGATGCAAATTCATTTTGTTTCTTTACTAGAGCTCCTTCAAGACTTTAAAAGAATTATAAATTCAACCCAATACATATCTTAACAAGAAATAAAACATAAAAGGAAAAAATACATCTTTCAAGTTCTAAACTAAAAATCTTTGTTTTAGCATCATAAAGCATTATTCTTTAAGGTTTTGCATCAAGTGGAATTTTCAAGCTTTAGAGGCCTAACTTGTGATGGATTTACAACCCACCCTCAAGGTACTCATCATCAAGCCATCATCTTAGTTCCACCTAGGCCATATGGTTGAATTGGTTAAAGAAAAATTGAAGAGGAAAACCAAAATGAAAAGCTAAGGCAAGTTCATAATTTCATCATTTTGAGCTAAAAACACAACTCCTCAAAGCATAGAAATAAATTTATAAACTACTCCCTACCTAATCTGAGTTGAAGAAGAGGAAGAGAACTTGGTTTCTTGAAGTGAAATGAAACAAAATCTCTTTGAAAAATTGAAGAAAGAATTAAGCCAAAGAGGAGGAAGAAAGAAAGTTTTTGGTGCTCCTAAAAACTAGTTATGAACCAAGCATTCCAAGACCACTCAAGCAAGCCTATTTATAGAAGATTTTGAGGCTTCTAATTGGCCAAAATGATGAGGTAGTGGACAGAATTTTGCAGGAGAAATAAGGGAGGAAAAATCATTTTAGACAAAGTTGTATGAAATTAAGGAATTATGTCTCTTATGGTGACATTTTGGCATTTTGTTTTAGTGCAACTTTTGGCAATAATTCAGCTGCATAATGGCATCAATAATTTCGTCCATTACAGCCCAAAGAAGTGAAATTTGTGTGTTCCATGCATTATTTAGGTGTAGGCAAGGTATTCATGTAATTTAGAGAATTTACGGTTAAGGGTTTAAGTGAATTAGTAAGCAATTTGGGTGTTTTTGAGAAATTTTGGGTTCTAATCAATCTAAATACATAATTTTGACTCTAGATTAATATTTAGAATTTAATAAGCTTTAATTTGAGCCTAATATTGCTTAGGTTTCGGTATCCGAATCAAAAATCCCGAAATTCGCAAAACTGCCTAAAAACAGGGGCAAAATCGTACTTTCACTTAAAAATTGCCCGAGGCCACCCGAGCTTAACCAATGGTTAATCATGGCTTAAAAACACATTTTAAAACATTTTAGTGAGGTTCGGGCTCAGTCGGCACGCACATCGAGTTAAAACACCACATGAGGCGTTTTGGTCATTTGTGCGTCGGAACTCAAAATTGAGATCCTTCTGCTCTATTAACACACATAACACAAACAATCCCTTATTATCCTCAAAATATCCCCTTGAGAATAGGTGGGGCCCACGATCCTCATTTTATGAGTAAAATAACTTCAGGGGCATTTTGGTCATTTTATACGTACAGAAATTCGGGATTTGCGACTCTCGCATGAATCGTTCCTAACCTCTCTTCTAATGTTATATTCCTTTATTGAGGATTGTTCGGCCTCAAATCTTATGTAATAATTACCTACGGTAATCCGGTAATTGAGTAATTTCTAATGACAGTAAAAATTACAGTAAAAATTGGGGCGTTACAGGTGCACTCGGGTAGGGGAGTAGATCATGTTTATGTTTATATTGTATTTCCTTTCCTGTACTTTCCTTGTACTAAACTAAGTCCCACACTTATAAGTAGGCAAATTATATATATATGAGATGATCTTCAGTGTTACTCATGGTGTGCCTTATGTTATGATGTTGTGAGATATTTGTTTACCATACATGGTTTACTGCTTATCGCATCACACGGCTCTCACTTTGTTTTTCAAAAAAAAATTACCCGTATTTTCCGCTAAGTAATTCAAAGATAAATGAGAACTATGAAGTAACAGACTAATGATTAACCTAAATATGTTCTAGAGTATTGGGTTAAAAATTAGGATGTTACAGATTACACCATCAATTCCTTCAAGTTAAAGAAGAAGACTCACTCATTTCCTATGAAAATGAGCTCACGGAAGATAAGCCATCTGGTTGAGGGAACAAAACCAGAAAAGAAGACTACTAAGAGGAAGAACAAAGTAGAAGATCAGAAGAAAAGGAAAGCTAAGAAAGTTGTCAGTCTCTTTAAAAGTAGTTCAGAATGATATGATGAAGAAGAATAGACATCCTCTGGGAGTGAGTCTAAGAAGACAAAACTTCTTCAAAAAGCAAGGGCATGTAACGCCCCAATTTTTACTGTAACTTTTACTGTCATTAGAAATTACTCAATTACCGAATTACCGTAGGTAATTATTACATAAGATTTGAGGCCGAACAATCCTCAATAAAGGAATATAACATTAGAAGAGAGGTTAGGAACGATTCATGCGAGAGTCGCCAATCCTAATTTCAGACGTATAAAATGACCAAAATGCCCCTGAAGTTATTTTACTCAGAAAATGAGGATCGTGGGCCCCACCTATTCTCAAGGGGATATTTTGAGGATAATAAGGGATTGTTTGTGTTATGTGTGTTAATAGAGCAGAAGGATCTCAATTTTGAGTTCCAACGCGCGAAATGACCAATACGCCCCTGCGGCTGTTTTAACTCCGATGTGCATGCCGATTGAGCCCGAACCTCACTAAAATGTTTTAAAATGTGTTTTTAAGCCATGATTAACCATTGGTTAAGCTCGGGTGGCCTCGAGCAGTTTTTAAGTGAAAGTACGATTTTGCCCCTGTTTTTTGGCAGTTTTGCGAATTTCGGAATTTTTGATTCGTATATCGAAACCTAAGCAATATTAGGCTCAAATTAAAGCGTATTAAATTCTAAATATTAATCTAGAGTCAAAATTATGTATTTAGATTGATTAGAACCCAAAATTGCTCAAAAACACCCAAATTGCTTACTAATTCACTTAAACCCTTAACCGTAAATTCTCTAAATTACATGAATACCTTGCCTACACCTAAATAATGTATAGAACACACAAATTTCACTTCTTCGAGCTGTAATGGATGAAATTATTGATGCCCTTATGCAGCTGAATTATTGCCAAAAGTTGTACTAAAACAAAATGCCAAAATGTCACCATAAGAGACATAATTCCTTAATTTCATACAACTTTGTCTAAAATGATTTTTCCTCCCTTATTTCTCCTGCAAAATTCCGTCCACTACCTCATCATTTTGGCCAATTAGAAGCCTCAAAATCTTCTATAAATAGGCTTGCTTGAGTGGTCTTGGAATGCTTGGTTCATAACTAGTTTTTAAGAGCACCAAAAACTTTCTTTCTTCCTCCTCTTTGGCTGAATTCTTTCTTCAATTTTTTCAAAGAGATTTTGTTTCATTTCACTTCAAGAAACGAAGTTCTCTTCCTCTTCTTCAACTCAGATAAGGTAGGGAGTAGTTTCTAAATTTATTTCTATGCTTTGAGGAGTTGTGTTTTTAGCTCAAAATGATGAAATTATGAACTTACCTTAGCTTTTCATTTTGGTTTTCCTCTTCAATTTTTCTTTAACCAATTCAACCATATGGCCTAGGTGGAACTAAGATGATGGCTTGATGATGAGGACCTTGAGGGTGGGTTGTAAATCCATCACACGTTAGGCTTCTAAAGCTTGAAAATTCCACTTGATGCAAAACTTTAAAGAATAATGCTTTATGATGCTAAAACCAAGATTTTTAGTTTAGAACTTGAAAGATGTATTTTCCTTTTATGTTTTATTTCTTGTTAAGATATGTATTGGGTTGAATTTATAATTCTTTTAAAGTCTTGAAGGAGCTCTAGTAAAGAAACAAAATGAATTTGCATCCATGATTAAGTTTATGCTTTGCATAACCATGTTTACCTTCTATGTCATCACTAAATTTTCAAGAATGAATAAATGAACTTGCATTTCTCATGTTTAAATTCCAAGCTTGTATTTCATGTTTATGTTTCAAGTCATCACTTAATCTTTCAAGATAATAAAGAGGTTGCATCTCATATTTAATTTATGCTCTCACTATATTTTATAATGGCTAAAAGAATCAACGCATGGCATGTTTATTTTATGCCATCACCTAAAGATCCTAGAGCTCAAAGACTTGCCCATGTATCACAAGCAAAGAAATATGATTATTGGAGTTAAAGAATTTATTCTTTAAAAAGTCTTGAGATTGGAGCTTAAAAAGATGTAATAATAATTCTCTTCTCCCTTTACTGATCCTGTGCGGACTACCGCCGCTCCGGTTTCTTAATATTCTCTTCTCCTTCTATCGTCTGTGCGGATTACCGCTCCAGTTTCTTGTATCATGTTTATATTTCAAGTTCTTGCATCATGTTTAATTTTCAAGTCATCACCTTAAATCTTAAAGATAAAGAAATGGAATTGCATATCATGTTTATAATTCCAAGCTATCACCTTATAAAGATAAGATTAAAATAAGGTTGCATATCATGTTTATAATTCTAAGATGTCACCTAAATCTCTAAAGCTCAAGACTTACTCCTTTTATCTTAAGTGAGAAATTTAATTGTGAAGATCCTCCCAAATTTGACAAAAGAACTAGTTTCTAAATGAGTTTTAAGGCTTTGCAAGGAGTTTACGGGGAACTAGTATTTTATATGCACTTAAAATATGATTCTATGTAATTGCATGAGGTTCATGATTCGGCCATTGATCTGAGTTTAGTATCAATGTGTGATAATGATTTGATATGATTGAAGTTGTGATAATTATGGTTTATTGTTAAGAGAATGATTCATAATTGGTTTAGTAACTAATTAGTTCTATAATTGATAATTCTATGTAAGGATTGGATGCTTATTAAGTACTTGATATCATTGAATGATTTCCTGGCTTGCATGTTATAGTTCCTGTTGCAAATAATGAGAATGCTTATACATGAAATGTTCTTTATTATGTAAAATTTACCTTTGTTGCTAGAAGAAAGTGTATCATTGTAAAAGTGTAATTTGGAAAGGTTACGCTAAGGAAAGACTTGGTATTTAAGCGTGTCCATTGTGACCCACCTCTCTTTCCCGGGAATCTCCCATATGCATGATTACTGATTGATATATATTATTCTAGCTTAAGACTATAAATGAGAAAATGTTATGATGTTTATGAATTGTATTATGATATAACATGCAAAGATTTAATGGTGACTTAAACTTATAAGAAAATGATCCTTTGGAACCATCGGACTATAGGTGGGGAAAAGGTGATTTTAGCCCCTAACCCGTTCTCTCAAAAGGGTAGAGTCGGGACTTTAGCTTATCAAAAGGATAAGTATATGCTAGTGACGACTAGTAAAGTATGAGCTCATAACCTAAATTACTCCCAAAAGGGTGGAGTATAGGGTGGCCTAAGGAAAATAATGATGATGATAAGATTTTAAGTCACCTAAGGCACTAAAGAAATGAAATATGTGCACTATGTCCACGTGTAGCTAATATTATATGACGTTCTTTTATGCATGTTATTTGATAATGATGATGAGGAAAATGATGTAATGATAAAGGAAAAGTTCATTGTAAATATGACATGTTAAGATTATGATGCATTATAAGACGCATGATTAAAAAGTGACGAACCTCGGTTAAGTATTTGTCCGAACTTAAAATGAATCTTTGCATGCTCACTATTTTAGAATAATCCCGAGGTTCCTGGGGACTTTGATGATGACACTGTAGAAGGAGGTACCTTACTGAGAATTCTTTGGCAAGATTCTCACTCCCTTTTCTTTATTTCCGTCATTGTCTCCAGATTCAGATGGCGACATTCATCCTGTTCGTTGATACCCCTACTTGGGAATTTCACTATGATCCGGTGCATCACTCGTATCATTTTGAAGGGAGGTGCGCAGTTCGTGTTTTTATTTACATAGGTCGTCCATTTGCACATCCTGTCCCTAGTTATCAATTTTCTCCTACTTCTCCCAATGGCGATGAAATGGTTTTCGAACATGCACGTCCACTTGATGAAAGGATGTTACGTTCTTATCCCGCTTCATTTGCTGTCCATGGATTTCCAGAGTATGTTCCCGAGACGAGATATTCTGAAACTGATCCTTCAGAGGACACTCCTACTCATGTATACTCTGAGAGCTCTGCTCCTACTCCCACACGTGTAAGAGCGGGTAGCTAGGAAACGGTTGTTCAGCCGAGGTTAGCAAGAAGGCCGTCCATGCGACCCCAGCCTGGTGCATCTCGTGTGTCCCTTCCCGAGGGAGCTCATCAGTGGATCGGATTTATTCCCCCATTTCTAGGACAGTGGCCATAGAGGGTTCTTAGTAGATTTATGTGTGATCATGCACCCTAGTTTTAGGATAACCTTCCCGGCTTATGGAGTTATCTAGTTTAGGGGCATGTATTTCCTTATGTATATTTTCTTTTATGGGTTTGCATAAGATAATGATGTATAAACATAACCCACCCTTTGAGTGAGGTTATTGTATGTAAATATATGCTATAATGTGCTTATGGATGTTATATGATGGAGCCTAAGTGATATGATGTGATATATTCTTAAACGTCTTATTATACTCCGCTTACTCGTTCACGTTGTACTCGGCTCACGTTTTCAATTATGTGTTTAAAAAAAAATGGCTCGTAATTTCACTAAGTATTTTCAAATTATGAAGAAAGAACCAAAGCAAGGAGTAAAGTCTAGTCATTAATCAGATTCAACCTAGGTGTATCTGGTTAATTACTAGGGTGTTACAGGGCACATCAACCAAGAAGCATAAACTTTTGAAAACATAACAGCAGCATGGCAAAGAAGTAAAAGCCTTAGAAAGTGAGCTTTCTAAGGGTAGACCGGATAAGCTCCCCATTCAAAAGAAAGTTCAAGAAAAGGAGACACGGTATCTGCCTAAAGCAGTTCAAGGAGCTGCACTCATTCTGAAGGGTATGAGTAAGGAAAAATATGCTGCTACAGTAACTAGGGAGGCAGAGCTTTCTCATGATGAAGAAGAGGCCGACCTCTTTCTGAAGGATCAGAGGATTCTGTAGGAGAAAAGGAAACTTGAGGAAGTAAGGAAAAAATAGGAAACTGAAGGAATTCAGGGTTCGACCAACAGAAGGGAAATCCTATTCCTGAACCTTTATGGTTATCGAAGAACTACCTCTTAACCCATGGCTCAATAATATGGGTACACCTCTGGTCCTGCTCCTACAGTTTCAAATGAGTTCGCTTTTAATGTTTCTGAAGTCCTTATGATTGTTAGCCAAGTCCTAGAAATCATGTCAAAGTCTGAGGAACTAAAGCAACAATCAAAAGAAAAGGAAATGGATGGATTGCACTTCTTTGTCAATAAGGTATTCTCTAATATGGAACCAATTGTAGAAGAACCTGAAGAAGAAGCATCTAAACCTTAGATGGAAATTGTTCTTATAGTGCCTCAACCTCCTCTTTGCATTCGCAGCACTCCAGTAGAGGAAGAAATTGTTAGAACACATGAAGCTTGTAACATCCTAATTTTTACCTCAATACTCTAGAACATATTTAGGTTAATCATTAGTCTGTTACTTCATAGTTCTCATTTATCTTTGAATTACTTAGCGGAAAATACGGGTAATTTTTTTTTGAAAAACAAAGTGAGAGCCGCGTGATGCGATAAGCGGTAAACCATATATGGTAAACAAATGTCTCACAACATCATAACATAAGGCACACCATGAGTAACACTGAAGATCATCTCATATATATATAATTTGCCCACTTATAAGTGTGGGACTTAGTTTAGTACAAGGAAAGTACAGGAAAGGAAATACAACATAAACATAAACATGATCTACTCCCCTACCCGAGTGCACCTAATGGGATAACCTCTAAACAAAAGAAGGTTTATCCCCATCTTAGTGGTGTGTGCTCTAACCGGGTACTCCATCGGTCGATCGTCACCTCCTACTGACGTCCGTCTCGTGAACGAGGCAAGTATCCGGGAAACTGTACGAGCTCCTCGGGTGTAAAGAGGCGGAACGGGGATCGAGAGTGACCCCCGTGGTGTGGCCGCATCTCCGGTCGTCGTGCAAGCCGGGGCTGAGTCACGGTATCCTCAATGCCCTCCCTCATCAATGGTGGAGAGGGGGCAGAGCTCTCGCTATACGGATGGGTAGGCGGGTCCTCGGACGGGTCGGTCTCCGAGAAGTAGGTCCGGCACGAATCGGGATAGTCTCGCATGGCTAAGGCGGCGGTGTGCATGCGGAGCACTCTCGTCATGCGTCGACGCCAAGACGCTCAAAAACCCGCTCGTCGTCGCCATAGGGTGCAGTCGGGGAGAAGCGATGGGTGTGCACGGGATGAGCGAAGGGGCGTCCTACGAACATGAAAACCCGCACCGTGCACTGCCCCTCAAAATGGTATGACCCGTGAGCCGGGTCATAGTGCGCCTCCCATGTCGGGGTGTCCACGAACACTACGAACGTCGCCATCTGAAGACGTGACGGAAAGAAAGAGATAGAGGGAGTGAGAATCTTGCTAAAGAATCTCAGTAGGGCCTCCTACTACCTAGGTGTCATCATCTGCGTCCTCAGGAACCTTGGGTTTATTTATACAAAATGACTGAGCATGTATTAGGTTCATTTTAAAATTTAAAATATATTTTAGCCAAGGTCCATTCATTTTAGGATGATCTTAATGTCATGGATGCAACATGATAGCAAATGTATACATGGCACTACCTAATGCACATACATAAAACATAGCATCAAGCATCATCATTCTTGGTGGCATAAAGTGGCAGTAGTAACATTCATATGGGACAAAACTTAGTGACATAATCATAATCATGAAACTTCTCTTCCTCATGGGTCACCCTAAAAGACAATCGAACTGGGGTGCTCGGCCGAACCGGTGTCACCCAGAACGTGTCATACATCTAGGTTATGAGCTCATACCTTAACTAGTCGTCACTAGTTCTTACTTACCACTTAACGATAAGCGTATCATAAATCATAAATCCTGACTATCTGAGTACGGGTTAGGGGGCAAAACTCTTAGGGGTGCTCGGCCGAACCGGTGTCACCTAAGAGTGTAAAATGGTACCGATGTCAGATGAGTTCTATGGAGGTGCTCGGCCGAACCGGTGTCATCCTAGAACCCATCTTAGTACCTTAATTTTCAAAATCTCTTTAAGTCCCCAAATTTGTCGGAAATTCCGCGGCACAACGGTCATTACACCGAATTTCCTTCCAAATTTGCTTTATGCCACATAAACATATAACCTCATAAATTCCTCATATGAATAACATCATCATCATTTGCATACTTCATGCATCATCATAAAATATTCAAACGCTTACCCTTACGGTAGCTTATGCTTTGACCCTTACGGGTCTTAATCTTGAGATATAATTCTTTAACATCCGTCGCTCATATTTTTATGCACCTAAGGGCTCATAATTAATCATCATTCCTAATCCTCATGTTCATACTTAAATCTGAATAGCATAGGGCAAATCCTCTAACTTGGGTTCACGGGGTTCTAGAACTTACGTTTTAGACCCTTTCTCGGTTCTGTTTTCGCCGAAGGCGCTATATATTAAATCTAAATCAATTATGAGGCATTCCTATGCTTAAGGACTAATTATTAGTCACATTTATCATGTTGTAAGGGTGCTGGACAGAATCCAGAAAAGTAAACGTTCTAAGAGTTCTAAACTTGCACTTTTACGGTTTTCTAGTTACTAGTTTCCCTATAGGTGCTAGAATTCGATTCTAATCCAAATGATACCAAGTTTTTCATGTCTAAACAATCTAAATCTGATTATGTTCCCATTAAAACAGTTTGGGTTAGTTCCATAAACAAATGGGTCAGAACTATGTTAAATTCTAGCTTTACGGTATTTCTAGTTAACTAGTTTCTTACCTATCATGCATAGGATCGCTTCTACATCATCACATGATATTTTCACACATTCCAACACATCAAAACATCATCATACAGCATCACACTCATCACATCAGAACCGAAAACATTTAACTTAAATGAGAGAGTTAAATTGACATTTCTAGGTACATAAGTTAACTAGTTTCTCTCGGAATCGATCTAGAACTTCTGAAACTCTTTGCAAAACATTTTAATTCATCAAGAGGCTAAGTGAAGCCTTAGGTCACTGACCAAAATATATTTCATCTCCTAAAAGAGAATAAAGTCATATTTCATGACAACATAACCTTGAAAAGGGTTGTAAAGTTTTAAGGAAAACTTAGAACATAGACTATTGGTTCTTGTAGCTAGATGAAAACTCATTGCAAGTCCATCATCACTACTTGGCCGAAATTATGCATTCAAGGAATGCATTCACATTAAACTTTAACTTGGAATGAAATGGGCAAGTCTTTGAGCTCTAGGTTCTTAAGTTACGACATAAACTAAACGTGCTCATGCTTTTCATTTTAAATCTTGCTTACAAAGTAAAGTGATGACTTAAATTTAAATATGCAAGGCATAAACTTAAACGTGCAAGCTTGAAAGTAAATATGCGAGGCATAAACTTAGACGTGCAAGCTTGAAGGTAAATATGCATGGTTCAATTCTTTATTTTAGTGCTCTTGGCCCAACAACAATCGACTTTAAGGCCGAAATAGATAGGCATTCGAGAAATTAATTAGGTGATAATGGAAGTTCAATTCTTTATTTTAGTGCTCTAGGCCCAACAACAATCGACTTTAAGGCCGAAATAGAAAGGCTTCGAGAATTAAATTAAGTGATGATACAAGTTCCATTTTAACCTTTATGTTCTTAAGTGATAGCTAGAAAGTAAAGATGCATAGCAAGAATGTAAATATGAATACAAGCATAAAATAAATTATGCAAGTTCATTTTATCTTTCTAGAGCTCTTAACAAGACTTTAAAGGAATTTAAACCATAACCCAAACTCATCCAAACAAGGTAAAGTCAAGCTTAGAGTTCTTAAAACTCAACATAATAATTTTAGGAAATCAAACCATGAAGCTTAGAAAAATTTAAGGTAATGGCCGAAATCTTCAAGAAGAAAAAGGAACATTTTAAAACTCTAAAGTTCATGATCTTGATGATATATTAACACCAACATCATGAGTCCTCATCATTGAGTTCATAGAGCCATTTTAAAACATCATTAGAGCTAAAGTTCTCAAGAGTTCAAGAAAGGAAAAACTAGAAACATTTTTGCTCAAGAACAAAGATCAAGCTCTAGAGTTTGTTTCAAGTGATGAACATCATCATGAAACTCTCATCATCAAGCTCTCATTCCTTTGTTCCCAAAGGCCCATGGCCGAAACATAAAGAGGAAGAAGGAGAAGAAAAGAAGTTCTAAAAGGAATCAAGAGAAACTATGAACATCAAGCTTGAAACAAGAACTTTAAAGAAAAGAATACATGAAAGAAAATCCCTACTTGGTGTGATGAACTTGAAGATGGAAGAAGAAGATGAAGATGATGAAGAACTTTGAAGAGCTTGAAGAACTTGAAGAACACTAGAACTTTGAGAGAAAAGAAAAGCTTTGAGTGTTTCCTAAACTTAGCAAATGATCTAAAAGTGGTGCAAGCTCCTCAAGACATTCTATTTATAGAGAAATGAAACAAATGGAGGGAGCTCATGGGGGAGTGGCTTCGGCCATGAGGTGCAGAATGGAGGCTTCCATGAGTTCCATGAAGTGAGATAATGTGTTCTTTGAGGTATGGTGAGGTATGGCTTAAGGTATGGTGAGGTATGGTTCAAGGTATGGCCTCAAGCATGGTTCTTTGAGTGAGAAAACAATTTAATATGTGGTCAAAGGGGGAGGATGTGGCCGAAATGCATCAGCCCATGGGGAGGATTAGTTTGCATTTTAATTGTGGTTTAGAGTTGTGTTTAGGTGTATCTTTGATTATGCTTAAGATTAGGAATTTGTAAGAAAGTGTTTAGGTAAGGAAAATGGGTAATTAAGGTGGTCTAGACATAATTAAGGAGTGGTCTTGCACCATTAGTGAGTTAAATCCTCAATTTAGAGTCTAAACAACTCTAGACACATTTCCTTGATTTAAGGAATTGGAGAGAGAAAATACTATTCAAGATTCTAAGACTAGGAGTCTTGAGTTCTAAAAAGGGATTTAAGTTTAATCTAAGCAATTTTTAGGTTCTAATTAACTTTAATAAATTATTTTGACTCTAGATTAATTAGGGAAATAAATTAATCTTCGTTTAGAGCCTAATATTGCTTAGGTTTGCTTAATTACGTCATTAAACTCAAAAGCACTATTCTAGGGGCAAAATCGTAATTTTGCACTAAAACTGCCCGGGACCACCGGGACTTGAACAGAGACCTCTAGACACATGAAAACATGTTTTTAAACCTCTGGGAAAGTTAGGGCTCAAACGGCACCTTTACCCGCGTAAACGCTATAGGGGTATTTTGGTCATTTTGACCAAGCTCATGAAACGAAATTTTTGCTTCTGAAAGCATTCAAGGGCCATTTAATCCCCTTCAAACATTGAGTTGACCCTTCGAGGACGACCGAGTTGGTTACCCTCGAGTTCGGGTCAAGAAATGACCTCAGGGGCATTTTGGTCATTTTCCTCGGACAGAGAAATCGGGGTGTTACAAAGCTTCTTTGCGGAAAGATGTTGCTGTCTTTGCTGCAGAATAAGATGTTCTTGCTCCTTCCTTAGCTCAAATGAAGTTAACGTTGTTACTGAGCGTATCCCTGCTCCTACTGCTTCTGTCTCTGCCACTGCCATACCTACCAAAGCTCTTGAGCTACCTTCCTCACCTCCACCTATTGTACAAGGTGACTCTAGGGCTGAATTGCCTCAATTAGGGGAGACGATTCCACTTGATATTCCTATACCCTCTCCAGAATCATCCCCAAAGGTTGCTCCTACTCCTACCAATTTGCCACCTCCTCTCTCAACTGAATCTTTAGTATGCTACCAGGTCATCCTGAGGAATCTAAGAGAGATTTCCTTTAGATAAGATACCTTTGAGGCAACCTTGGCTGCACATGGTGCTCAACTAAGATAGATGGAAGATCTTCTACTTTGGATGTTTCAGTGGATGTAGCGTGCATTTCTTGGTACACCTCCTTTTTTCTAATGCTGAAAGGGGGAAAAGTTTACATTGAAGAAAATTCGTGCCAGCAGGATTCAGGGGGAGCTTTGCTGAAATAAGCACTGTGGCAAAGGACTTAGGAAGAGCATATGCTGAGGGGGAGCCTAGAGAATTTTTTTGTTAGCATTCCTTTTTAGTATAAAACTTTCCTTTTTGTATATCTTGAACATGTTTTATGTTTATATAAGTTTCGTTTATCATGATCTCTTTACATTCCTTTATACCTTTTATATATCTTCTTTAACTCTTGTGTTTGATGGTTTTTTTAACATGCTTCATGTTTTCTTAAGCTCTGAATCATATCATTGCTCTATCTAAGCTTAGCTAATCACATTTATATGTTTGCTTTTTATCCTGAAAGTGTATGCTTGGACATGTCTATTCATATATGCTGGATGCTAGCTTACATGCTTTTCTGTGATTAGTCTTGGCCAAGTATTTTTAGGAGCACAAGCTGGTTGTTACTTTGGTACTAGTTTATAAGTTAAGCCTTCATATACATGATGAGCTTAATCATTTTTTTTCTTTGCTTGTAAGAGATTTTTTTCTAAAGTGTTGAGCATAACTTGATCAAAGTCTGGTTGTATAAAGTTTCTGACTTGTCTTCAGAAACGTGCGCTTACATATGATAAAAAGACCAAGATTAGTTAACAAACTTCAAAAAACTATCAACGAGTAATTGTTCTTTTTGTTTTTACAAAACCTATTTAAAAATGGATCATACATCCTCTATTTTTTAAAAAACCTTGCTTTCATAATCTGGTTCTTAAGGAAAAGTTTCATAGCTTAGCTTAAAAGCTCCTTTTTGATGTTTTAGGGATCGATCCCTATACAAGCTTTAGAAACCTTGAGCAGTAGTATATTGATCTTATCTTTCCTATGATTTTTTTGAGCATCAGAAACTACATAAGCATCAATTTGCTTTTTAAAAATTACAAATGATTTGTGTCTTTTATCATATGTTTAAGCATTCCTTTCAAAGTTTCTTTTGGATTAAATTTTGCTAAAAATGGATTTAGTTAAGATAAAATATCATAAGTTTTACTTGTTAAGTTTTCAAGCATGAGGGTCTTCAGAAAGTTCCTTTCTTTTGACAAATGATTAAGCTGGTTATTTATCCATAGCTTAAACATCTGCTCTCACAACGATCTGAATGTACACTAAGTTTGCCCTATGCTTAAAATGAAACAACAGCAGTCTTGATTAAATGTCACTTATGGCTAAAATTTTTCTTATATGATTTACATCATGCCTTAAGAAAAAGAACTTCTTGAAAATCTTTTGCTGTGTTTTTTTGAAAGAATATGCATATCTTGTTTACTTTTCTGTAATTTTTTTCTTTCAAATATCTCATCAAAGATTTTCCTCAAATTGGTTTGTTATTATCAAAAAGGGGGAGATTGTTAGCTCCAGAACTCTATGCACTCATGTGTTTTGAATGATAGCAAAACCAATTCAAAGAAAATACTTTGAAGAATGACTGATGTTTCTCTTGAGTTTCTTGTAAGATTATAACAGGTATTTATCATTTAGCAAGAGCAAGGCTAACTCAAATAAGTATATATATTTCACTATGCATTTGTAAACATGTTACAAGATTTGTTATAAAATAAAAGTGAAATTATATCGTTGTCCAAGCTTTTGATAGCTAACATTCAGAGGTAGGCTGTAACACTATAAGAAACCAAGGAAAGAGACATCAGAAAGTAGCATAGGACATCAGAAAGTACTCTCAAGATAAAGAAATCAGAATATGTCCATATGCAACGTGTTACTTAATCTTCAATCATTGCAATCACAAAGAAATCATTATCAAGAAGATTTGATTAAAGATCAGAAGTTTGTAGAATCATCAAGGAATCTATTACACTTTTCAGAAAGTTCACTTTTGTGTAGAGCAAATTTTGAAATTCAAAATTTCAACTCAAAGTCAATCTCAGTTGTCAAAACTATACAATATCTCTTTGCTAACTTGATCAACCAATCTAGCTTCATGAAGGATGAGGTCAGAAAGCAAGCTCAGAAAATAGAAAAATGGTTTCTGAAGGAAGATAAAAAATCTCATTTTACAATGGTTTATGGAATCGATGTGACAGATCTGTTAGTCTCACTTCTAGCTCACTCTTCCAAGACCCAATTGATGATCAACACATGTCACGGTCATGAAGAGAAGATGCTATATAGAGAGAGATGCCATGCTGAAAATGATGATGACAGTTAGAGAGACTTATGCTTAAAGAGAGGAAATTCTGTTTGAATCTCTCCTTATCCTGTAAGGTTCATTGTTTTTATGTAATCCTTACATGTAAAAATCTTCCTCTATGCTCTTTATTAGATTTATGCCCTTTTGAAGAAAGAAGTAAAATGAAGAAGTTGCTCTTGTTTCCTAGGTTTATTTTAAATGTATAATCTTTAAGGAAACTTGAGTATAGGTTAGTTTGAATGACAACCCAAACACAAACCTCTGTAACATTGATCTGTTAATGATCAATGTAGGACATAGCTTGGAGAGGCTAAGGTAAAACTACTTGCAACTCGATAGTTAGATGTTCTTATTTATCATGGTTTAGCTTGGAGAGACTAGTCAAAGACTACTTGTAGCTTGGAGAGGCTGGGGAAAGACTACTTGCAACTTGGGGAGGCTGAAGCAAGACTACTTTCAACATGACAGTAGAGGTTGCTACTATTCACAATTTGGCTTGGAGAGACTAGTGTCAAGACTACTAGCAACATGACTATAGGGGTGGCTACTAATCACATTTAGCTTGGAGAGACCAGTACAAGATTACTCATGTTAGCTTAGAGAGGCTAGTATAATATTACTCATGTTAGCTTTAAAAGGCTAGTACAGAACTACTCAAATCTGTGGTGAAAAGTGATTTCTAAAGCCCATGGGAGATAGCTTGGGAAGTTTAGTGTAAAGACTATCCATCTTTACTTTCTCAGGTTGAGAAAGTTGTTGTTATAATGGAATCTCAATAGTTGTTGAGTACTGGATGTAGGCTGATTGGCCGAATCAGTATAAAATCTTTTGTATCCTTTCTCTTTATCTCTGATCTCATTTATTTATCTATGATCTATTATTCCCTTCTCTCTGTCTTATATATCCTTCTCGTTTTATGTTATCTATGGATGTTTTATTTAATTGGGTTCAGAAATCCATTTTCTGAAACTATTGACTATTTCTGCTGCACTATAAGTTTTATACTTGATAGTATTTATCTTCAAAAGTTTCAGAAAATGCGAAGAAGGTTAAATGCACGTTCAACCCCCTTCTCATGCGTATCTTCACCTACAATAATGACTTTATAAAGGATGGAGGGAAATTTTTTTAGTATTTCAGCCCTTTGATGAGCAAAAGTATCTTGCATTGTAAGCATAACATCTCCTTTTATACTTATTCTGCACTTACGACCATTGCCCTTGATCTATTTTCCAAGTGATATGCATTGATCTTCTTTTTGTGTCTTGGAAATGTAGTTTAGAGGAGTAGCTCAGCATTGTTAGAACAGTTGTAGAAGTCGTTGTGAAATAGAGGTTTTTGAGTTCACCTTAAGAAACAACTTTTTACTTTCTGAATGATGTTTCTGAACTTTTCCTTCCAGAAGCTGGGATAGTTGACCAAGTTGGCAGAATAGATGTCATATTAATCCTTGATTGAGTTTGACTTTAAATTTAAATTTTAAGTTTCCCTCATTTTCTTGTAAAGTGCATTGTTTACATTAAAACGTGCTTTTTGAAGTGCCACAACAAGTTCTTGATTTCTCTTTGATCTTCTAGTCTTCAATCAAAGCTTGTTGTTGTTGATATGATTACGATCATGATGATTGAAGATGGTTGTACACACTTGCTTCAGAGGTGGATTGAAATATTCACTTGAATGACTTTCTTGTACTTGACAGTTTTCTTTAATTTGTTGAGTATATATACGTTCATTCCATGACATACTTTTCACTTACTAAAAGTCTTAATCTCTTCAAATGAGATTAAACACGTTTGCACATGTCATTATGAAAATATTTTCATTTTAAGAACCGTATATGCTAATGTAAAAAAAACCTGTTTGTTGCTTCAAGAAACTCAAGAAAAAGATTAGTTATTCTTCAAAATATTGTCTCGAAATTGGTTATATTATCACTCAAAACATTTAGCACTAAAGCTTTTTGAAGAGTTTTGTGTAACACCCTAATATTCAACCCAATACTACTAGTCTGTACTGAGGCTAAATATTAGTCATTACTTCTTGTCTCAGCTTATTACTTTGAAAATTACTTATTGAAAATACGAGCCAATTTTTTTTCTTTTAAAACTCTTAGTAAAATATGAGCCATATATAATGTAATCGAATGATATCTTAAAGTGCAGAAAGGTAAACACATAAAAGGCTCCATACACAGCATTGTGAACACATATACTGAAATACCTCATACATTAATATATAAAATGCCCACCAATAATAGCGGGACTGTTCAATACATAGCACCCAATACAACTGAAAAGCGAAAATACATGGACACATAAAAGATACATGCAAGAGGACACCCATACCCAAGTGCATTTGAAATGGATAACCTCAACACAAGAGAAGGTTTATCCTAACTACGTGTCATGTGTGCGCTTAGGACTACCCTCTAACCCATACGGCTAAGGTCATGGGTAAGGTGGGACATAGCCGATCCATGGACGAAGCTCAGTAAGAGTGGGAACCCGAACAAGTCCTCAGCGTCGGGGTCGCGACTCGGGCATGCAAGCCTTCTGGGGCTGGATAACCGTCTCCTCGTTGCCTGCTAGCATACGTGGGGGAGTAAGGGCAGAGTCCTCTCTATACATGTGGGTGGGTGGCTCCTCCGAAGGGTCCTCCTCTGAATGTTGCAAGCGGGGTACGTACTCAAGTACGGTGCCTGTGCCTGCAGTATAGGTTCGGAGAATCCTCTCATTGCGTGTGCGAGTATGCTCAAAAACCATGTTATCACCGTATGGCGACATGGGTAAGAAAAGAAAGCTATCTATAGGGTGAGTGAACGGCCATCTAGGGAACATGAATACACGAACTGTGCAGCGGCCCTCAAAATGGTATGATCCGTGCTCCGGATCATGATAGAACTCCCATGTGGGTGTCTCAACGTAGAGCACGAACGTCATCATCCGAATCTAGAGACGTGATGGAAAAAAAGAGATAGAGGGAGTGAGATTTCTTACTAAAGAAACTCAGTAGGGTTTTTCCTCATATCTAAGTGTCATCATCTACGTCTCCAGGAACCTTGGTTTCTTAGCAAAATCGTGGGCATATAATGGTTCAATTATGAAGTTCGCAAATGTTAACCTCTGAGGTCCGTTCCTTTTAATTCTAAAACTTCTTGGTTACGTAGTCTATACCTTACAAAACTTGAATCATAAGTCATGGTATGTAAAATCATAAATCATGGTTCCTGATATCATAGATTATGGAACATAATTTCATAGTTCATGGTGCATAAAATCATAGATCATGGTTCCTAGTATCATGGATCATGGAACATAAATTCATAGTTATAAAATCATAGATCATGGTTCCTAGTATCATGGATCATGGAACATAAATTCATAGTTCATGGTGCATAAAATCATAGATCATGGTGCATAGAAACATAGTTCATAGAACATGGTACATGGTACTTTATCTTGGTTACTTTAGGTGACATTAAAACCTCATCATTTTCTTCCTAGGGCCACCCTAACTGATCTCCCTTTGGAGAAACTTCTAGGTTATGAGCTCATACTACGCTAGTCGTCACTAGCACATGGACTTATCCCTTTTGATAAGTTAAAGGTCCCGACATAAAGTACGGGTCTAGGGGGCTAGAATCACCTCATCCCCACCCTTAGTTTGGTGGTTCAAGGATCATTTTCTCATAGTTTAAGTCACCTTAAGTCTTAGCATGTTTATTGAAATGCCACTTAATTCATATTTGTCACATATCTATTATTACAACATAGGCATCTCTAAGTTCTTGAAGAACAATCACATGTAATAAATAAAACTATCATTTAAGCATAATAGTTCACATAGCATCATACAAATCATGAGGTAAACACCAAATCATCATATTCATAATTCGAGAATAGGCATGCGAGATCATCAAGTCATATTCACATAGAAGAAGGAATACTCATTTACACATTTTAGATACTGGTAATCGATTACATCGGTCTTGTAATTGATTACTTGGCTCAACTTTCTAAAACAGGGAGGTTTGAGGTTCTGATAATCGATTACATGAGCCTCGTAATCGATTACCTCGGTTGCAAATGCATTCTGGGCCTCAAGAACACCTGGGTAATCGATTACATGGAGTGGTAATCGATTACTAGGGTCTAGAAACATGTTTTGGGTCTCCCAGAACATTGTGTAATCGATTACATAGGCCCAAAACTCATATCCGGGTGCCCAAGGCATTCTGGTAATCGATTATATAAGCCCTATAATCGATTACCAGTAACCTAAAATAGAACTTAAGGGGTTGGCACTGTTAAGGCAGATCCAAAAACAATAATAGTGATCAAATCATGTATACAACTTCTTTTTCAATGAACATAGGTAGCTAGTTTCTCTTGGAACCTTTTTGGGGCTTCAAACCTTCATGGAGGCAAAGTTTATCTTTTCTCAAGATGAAATGGGCAAGTCTTTGAGCTCTAGTAATTTTAGGTGATAGCATAAAAGTAAACGTGCCATGTATTCCATTTTTATAGTTCATTAGAAAGTAAAGTGATAGCATAAAGTAGATATGAAATGCACATTCATTTTTAGCCTTTGAATTTAGTGATGACTTAAAATATAACATGTAATGGAAAGCTTGGAATTTAAACGTGCATTATGCAAGTTCATTCTTTATCTTGGGGTTTAGTGATAGCATAGAAAGTAAACGTGCTATGCAAAGCATAAAATAAACGTGAATGCAAGTTACTTTTATATCTTGTCTAGAGCTCTTGCAAGACTTTAAAAAGAACATAGTTCCAACCCAAACCTCATCCTCACAAGAAAAGAAAACTATTAGTACTAAGATATTCAACATAAATCATAACCTCAAAGGTCTTGAAAGTGGCCGAATCTTCATCAAGAAGAATGAACTATTTTTAAACTCTAGGGACCAGTATCTTGATGATCTATGACATCAACATCCTAAGTCCTCATCATTGAGTACAAGGCTTCCCTCTAAACTAACATTTAAACAAAGTTCATGCTAAAAAAGAAAGCAAAACCGAAACCATGCTTGGTTTAAGGTCAAAGTTTCAAGCTTTAGAGTTTGTTCATGCGACAAGCATCGACATGAAACCCTCATCATCAAGCTTTCATTTTTCTAAATGTCAAAGGCCTTCATGGTTGAAAAACATGAGGAAGGAAAGAAAGAAGATCCAAAATGTTCAAGAGAAACATAAACTCATCCTCAACTAAACTTGTAAAAGATGAAGCTTTTCTTTAAGAAAAACTCAAGCTTTAGAGGTCTCATGAGAGATGGACTCATGGTCACATCTAGAGGACACTCATCATCAAGCCATCATATTCAAGGCCTTGAGGCCGAAAACTAAAGGAAAAGGAAAGGAAGAAACCGAAAAAGAAAACAACATGGAGGTTCAACCATTCATTATTTCCCAACAAGATTCAACATAAAGATCAAGACATATTTAGAAAGGTTCCCTACCTTGTGTTTCTTGAAAATGAGAGTAAGACTTGAGCTTCAAGAACACATGAGAGCTTGGAAGAAGAAGGAAGTAAGAAAGCTTGAGACTTTTAGAGAGTTGCAAGAAGTGAGCAAAAGAATGGGAATGTGTAGTGTGGTGTATTTATAGGACAAATGAATCATGAAGGAGTGGAGGAGGAGGGGTATGGCCGAAATTTTGGGCAAGGGGGAAGGAAGAAAAATCTTCTTGAGTTGTCATTCATGGTGTGATTGAAAGCATGATAGGTATGGTCCATAGGGTGGCTTGAAAGACAACTTGATTGACTATATAAAAATACATTTCTTTTGAATTTTAGGGGGAGTGGCCAAAAATCATAAGACCAAGGGAGGGAAGAGATTTCATTCAATTTAATCATGTACTAGTGAGGTGTTTAGGAGCAAATAAGGTTAGGTCACTAATTAAAGTTGTGTAACCAAATGTTCAAGTGAGCTAATTAGGTGATTAGGGCCATGAATACCTTGGATTAAGAGTGATCTTGTAGGATTAATGGGGTCAAACTCCTATGACTATTGATTGAAGTGTGACAACTCTTTCTTGGGAATGGAAGTGTTCTTGGGAATGGAAGTTGAATAGTGAAAATGCTATTCATAGTTGCTTTTTCTTTAAAGAAAGAAAAGAATTAGAAATGAGTTTTAAATTTCCTTAAGCAATTTTAGGCTCTAACCAACCTCAAATAATTATTTTAGCTCTAGATTAATTAAGGAAATTAATTAACCTTTCATTAGAGCCTAATATTGCTCAGGTTTAAGTTAAGTAACTCGTTAGGCTTAAAATGCACTAAGCGGGGATAAAATCGTAATTTTTGCCAAAAGTTGCCCGGGACCTCCGGGACTTAAACCAACATAGTTCATGCCTTAAAACATCATTTTTGGTCTCCGGGACAAGTCCAGGTCAGAGTCACAACTTAAACTGCCTTAAATCGGGTTAGGGGTATTTTGATCATTTACGCACAGAAACCTCAGAAATGAGATTTTTCTGCTTTGTTAAACATTCATATACATATAATCCCCTTCATATATCATAAAAGTCTTGTGAGGATGGCCGAGGCCAGTCGTCCTTGTGTTTCAGGTAAAAATGACCTCAGGGGTATTTTGATCATTTAAAAGTTTAGAGAAAAACGAGGCATTACATTTTGGAGCTAACAATCTTCCCCTTTTTGATGATGACAAACCAATTTTTTGAAAATGTTTTGAAGAGATTTTAAAAGAAATGTATCACAAGATGTAGAGCTTGATAAACCAATTTTCTTTCAAAACCCATATGATGGGATTTTCAGAGTCTCATTCTTAAAGTATGATATGGATAGAATCAAAACGCTTTGTTACTTTAAGTGACTAAAATTAGAGCTATTTTATTTCAATTAAGGTTTTTGAAGTTAATCAGAATGCTTTCTGAGAGGTATCAGAGCAATTTTAGAAAATAAATAAGCATACAAGCTTTCTAAATAAACACAGTTTGATTTTTAGTCATGTTGACTTTTTTGAAAATATGTGTGTTTGAATAAAGCGAGTTATACTTGTTATATTTACTCTTGATATTGGATTCATACTCAGCACACCTTTATCCAAATAAATTTTTGAAACACGATGCAATTTTTGTGCATAAAAACATGTAACAAGTAAACTTTGTATACACAAGAAGTTTCTAAAGCTCAAAAGACACTGATCACAATTGTATTAGAGCATGTGTATCAGAGCTTGTGATGTATATGAGAAAACTTCATATATGTGTATCAAAGCATATATGTTTATATCATAAAAAAAATCATGCATGTTTATCATGGCATACATATCAGTTCTATGTATATATCAAAGCATAAATAGATATGTATTAGCACTAATCGCAGATTACACAAGGCATATGATTGATGTAGCTAAGTATCAGAGCGTGCTAAGTTTCAAATCAAACGCTTAAGATTTATAAAGCATACACCACAAATAAGATATATGACTAACTAAGCAAGATATATCATAGTCTAAATATCTTGATAAGGATAAATTAAACATATATGTACCGAAAAGATAAAAATTCATGGCAGTAGAACAATGGTAAAAGCAGAAATGGAAATATTGTTCAATCAGCAAAGAGAGAAAAAAATGATTATGTTGATAGAAAAAAAAATCTTTGAGCTCCTTCTCAGCTTGCTCTCCTTGAATTCCTTAGCACAAGATTTTCTAAAACTTCTTTTCTTTTCCCCCTTTTGTCATCAACCAAAAGAGGGTGTGCTAGAACTCAAGTGACACCATTATTAGCCCCTTCACCTGACTTCACAAAGTATCTCTAACAATAATGCTTCATTTCTTCTTGATTGAGTGTCTTGAAGAATTTGAAGCAGTAGCTCTTCAGGTCTTCAAATTTGTGTGCTAAGCACCCTATTGGAGGCTTTAACTCGATCCAATATAGAAGCCATATCCCTTTCATTATGTAGAAGAAACTGGATCTAAGGAGAACTTGTTGAAGGCTCGGATGAAGGCTGGTGTGGAATGTGGATTGTTGTTGGAGTAGATGGGGCAGCCTTAGGTGTAGGCTCAAGTATGTTAAGAGGAATGATGTCTCCTGACTTAGGCGAGTCAACATCAAGATCAGCCATATGAGCAGCAGGTGGTGGAAAAGATGGATGTTCATCTTGTGGTGGTATGATAGGTAAAGTGATTGGTGGAACATTGGCAGTAAAGGCAGCAGGTTCAGGAACAGAAACATAAGCATAAGTAGCATTAGGATCAGTAACAGAACCAGGAAGAGATGTAGCAATTTCAAGAGCATTTTCAACATGAGAGAACACTAGTTTCTGAGGTCTTGTCTATTTCCTTTTCCATTGAAATTATTTTTATGGAAGAAGGAGGTTGAGGTACCATCAGAATCACAACTATTTTTGGTTCAGCTTCTTCCTTAGCTAGTTATTCCACGATGGGCACTAAGGTTTGATAAAACTCAACTTCAGCTGTTTTTTCTTTCTCTTCTTCATCTTTTTCTTCTGATGAGTCAATTATTTCACACCCTTTAGCTTGCTGCCTTGCCATTTCCATGAGAAGTATAGTGGTTGAGGGAATATCATTTGGAAGATTCCTGAGATCGTGTAAGATGTCCTTTTTTTTTTTTTGCTAATTTTCGAAGCTTCCCTTCTTACTCTTTTATCAGATTCAAAAGATTTTTCTGAACTTTGTGAGCTTTCTGAGCTGACTAAGGTTTGAGTTATTGTATGAAGTTCTTGTTTTTGAAGGCTCTCTTGCCTTGGCTTGGTTCTTCTTTCTTTGTTTAGAGGAATTTTATTAGATTCTCCTTCCTCTGAGTTTTTAGGCTCACTTTTTTATAAGAATTAGCTTCCTTCTGCCTTTAACCATTTTCTTCTCAGAATCAACATTCCTTGAAGATTTTCTAGCTTGGTCACCCCTTGTTCTAGTATTCTGCCTTGTTGCACCAAACTTTGATATCGTAGGCTTTCTTCCTGAGGTCCTAAAAGAGGCAGGCATGTATATGGTACCTTCCATGTATTCAAACCATTCCTCCACAAAAGGTAAGTGCATATGCTGGAATAACCTAGTCAACAACATATCATATAGTGCTCCAGTTGTTCTCCTTTTGTCCGTAGTGATGCACTAAGCATATAATCCATGATGAATCTTGGCAAATTTACCTTCTTTTTGGACATGAGACAGTATAAGAGCATGCAATCCATGCCTACAAGCACATCAGTGCTTCCTAGACGAGGTAAGATAGAGAGTTGTACTATAGTGAAAACTTTCCTTACTCTTGCACTTAACATGGAAGTGTTAATTTCACTAGATTTATGTGTAACGCCCCAATTTTTACTGATTTGTAAAAATTACCAAAATGTCCCTAGGTATTTTTGCACGTAATTCGAGGCCGAATAATCCTCAATAAAGAAATGTAACACTAGAGAAACGTTATGAGAAATTTGAACAGTGATTCATGCGAAAGTTACAAACCCCAATTTTTCTGTACGTGTAAAATGACCAAAATGCCCTTTAGGTCATTTTTACCAAGAAATCAAGGATAACCAATCTAAATTATCTTTGAGGGGTTAGTTTTATGATTGATGGGGATTATATGTGCCTTAGAGGTAAAAATCTCAATTCTCAATTTTTGTCGTATGTAAAATTACTATTTTACCCCTGCAGTAATTTTACATGAAAATATATAATCTTTGAATTTGGTTTTTCACCCAAAGGTTCAAAATGACTATTTCAAGTATGATTTGAGATTGTCCAGTATTCACAAGGAGTTTTTATGTGAAATTACCTTTTTACCCCTAGTTGTACTAAATAGATTTACTTGTGTAATCAAGGTAGTATTAAAGCTCTATTTTAACTCTAAATGATTTTACACATCAACCTTGAGTTTAAATTAATAATTTAGGGTTAAAAATTAATTACTGAGGTAATTAGAGTCTAAAATTACCTAAGGTAAAATTAAATTACCTTTCCTTAATTATGAAAGCTCATAAAATTAGTGATAATTGAGATCAAAATTTAGATTTCGGTTTAGGTAAAATCTTGTACATTTACATCTTCTTATCCTAAGTTTAGAACCTATGTTACAAATTAATTTTAACTAATTTGAAATTAAATTTATTTACTAGTGTATGATTTCTCTTTTTACCTTGTCTTGATTTGTCCTAAACACTTAACCTTTTACCATTTTCACTAACTTATCAATTCCTAATCTTTTACCTAAGTAAATACACATCTAATACATGATTTACCACTTGTAAAACATCACCAATCTGATCCTAAAGGAATCAGAAACCAGCAGCCGACTTGCCTCCTTTTCACCATATTTTAATTATTTTTCCAACCAAGAAACATATCCAACCATAACATCATACCTTTAGCTTTCTTTTTTGTAACGCCCCAATTTTTACTGTCATTAGAAATTACTCAATTACCGAATTACCGTAGGTAATTATTACATAAGATTTGAGGCCGCACAATCCTCAATAAAGGAATATCACATTAGAAGAGAGGTTAGGAACGATTCATGCGAGAGTCGCAAATCCCGAATTTCTGTACGTATAAAATGACCAAAATACCCCTGAAGTTATTTTACTCAGAAAATGAGGATCGTGGGCCCCACCTATTCTCAAGGGGATATTTTGAGGATAATAAGGGATTGTTTGTGCTATGTGTGTTAATAGAGCAGAAGGATCTCAATTTTGAGTTCCGACGCGCGAAATGACCAAAACGCCCCTGCGGCTGTTTTAACTCCGATGTGCATGCCGACTGAGCCCGAACCTCACTAAAATGTTTTAAAATGTGTTTTTAAGCCATGATTAACTATTGGTTAAGCTCGGGTGGCCTCGGGCAGTTTTTAAGTGAAAGTACGATTTTGCCCCTGTTTTTGGCGCTTTGCAATTTGGGATTTTTGATTCGTATACCGAAACCTAAGCAATATTAGGCTCAAATTAAAGCTTATTAAATTCTAAATATTAATCTAGAGTCAAAATTATGTATTTAGATTGATTAGAACCCAAAATTGCTCAAAAACACCCAAATTGCTTACTAATTCACTTAAGCCCTTAACCGTAAATTCTCTAAATTACATGAATACCTTGCCTACACCTAAATAATGCATGGAACACACAAATTTCACTTCTTTGGGCTGTAATGGATGAAATTATTGATGCCATTATGCAGCTGAATTATTGCCAGAAGTTGCACTAAAACAAAATGCCAAAATGTCACCATAAGAGACATAATTCCTTAATTTCATACAACTTTGTCTAAAATGATTTTTCCTCCCTTATTTCTCCTGCAAAATTCCGTCCACTACCTCATCATTTTGGCCAATTAGAAGCCTCAAAATCTTCTATAAATAGGCTTGCTTGAGTGGTCTTGGGAGGCTTGGTTCATAACTAGTTTTTAGGAGCACCAAAAACTTTCTTTCTTCCTCCTCTTTGGCTGAATTCTTTCTTCAATTTTTTCAAAGAGATTTTGTTTCATTTCACTTCAAGAAACCAAGTTCTCTTCCTCTTCTTCAACTCAGATTAGGTAGGGAGTAGTTTCTAAATTTATTTCTATGCTTTGAGGAGTTGTGTTTTTAGCTCAAAATGATGATATTATGAACTTACCTTAGCTTTTCATTTTGGTTTTCCTCTTCAATTTTTCTTTAACCAATTCAACCATATGGCCTAGGTGGAACTAAGATGATGGCTTGATGATGAGGACCTTGAGGGTGGGTTGTAAATCCATCACAATTTAGGCCTCTAAAGCTTGAAAATTCCACTTGATGCAAAACTTTAAAGAATAATGCTTTATGATGCTAAAACAAAGATTTTTAGTTTAGAACTTGAAAGATGTATTTTCCTTTTATGTTTTATTTCTTGTTAAGATATGTATTGGGTTGAATTTATAATTCTTTTAAAGTCTTGAAGGAGCTCTAGTAAAGAAACAAAATGAATTTGCATCCATGATTAAGTTTATGCTTTGCATAACCATGTTTACCTTTTATGTCATCACTAAATTTTCAAGAATGAATAAATGAACTTGCATTTCTCATGTTTAAATTCCAAGCTTGTATTTCATGTTTATGTTTCAAGTCATCACTTAATCTTTCAAGATAATAAAGAGGTTGCATCTCATATTTAATTTATGCTCTTACTATATTTTATAATGGCTAAAAGAATCAACGCATGGCATGTTTATTTTATGCCATCACCTAAAGATCCTAGAGCTCAAAGACTTGCCCATATATCACAAGGAAAGAAATATGATTATTGGAGTTAAAGAATTTATTCTTTAAAAAGTCTTGAGATTGGAGCTTAAAAAGATGCAATAATAATTCTCTTCTCCCTCTACTGGTTCTGTGCGGACTACCGCCGCTCCGGTTTCTTAATAATTCTCTTCTCCCTCTACTGGTCCTGTGCGGACTACCGCCGCTCCGGTTTCTTAATATTCTCTTCTCCCTCTACTGGTCCTGTATGGATTACCGCCGCTCCAGTTTCTTGTATCATGTTTATATTTCAAGTTCTTGCATCATGTTTAATTTTCAAGTCATCACCTTAAATCTTAAAGATAAAGAAATGGAATTGCATATCATGTTTATGATTCCAAGCTATCACCTTATAAAGATAAGATTAAAATAAGGTTGCATAGCATGTTTATAATTCTAAGATGTCACCTAAATCTCTAAAGCTCAAGACTTACTCCTTTTATCTTAAGTGAGAAGTTTAATTGTGAAGATCCTCCCAAATTTGACAAAATAACTAGTTTCTAAATGAGTTTTAAGGCTTTGCAAAGATTTTACGGGGAACTAGTATTTTATATGCACTTAAAATATGATTCTATGTAATTGCATGAGGTTCATGATTCGGCCAGTGATCTGAGTTTAGTATCAATGTGTGATAATGATTTGATATGATTGAAGTTGTGATAATTATAGTTTATTGTTAAGAGAATGATTCATAATTGGTTTAGTAACTAATTAGTTCCATAATTGATAATTCTATGTAAGGATTGGATGCTTATTAAGTACTTGATATCATTGAATGATTTCCTGGCTTGAATGTTATAGTTCTTTGTTGCAAATAATGAGAATGCTTATACATGAAATGTTCTTTATTATGTAAAATTTACCTTTGTTGCTAGAAGAAAGTGTATCATTGTAAAAGTGTAATTTGGAAAGGTTACGGCTAAGGAAAGACTTGGTATTTAAGCGTGTCCATTGTGACCCACCTCTCTTTCCGGGAATCTCCCACATGCATGATTACTGATTGATATATATTATTCTAGCTTAAGACTATAAATGAGAAAATGTTATGATGTTTATGAATTGTATTGTGATATAACATGCAAAGATTTAATGGTGACTTAAACTTATAAGAAAATGATCCTTTGGAACCATCGGACTATAGGTGGTGAAAATGTGATTTTAGCCCCTAACCCGTTCTCTCAAAAGGGTAGAGTCGGGACTTTAGCTTATCAAAAGGGATAAGTATATGCTAGTGACGACTAGTAAAGTATGAGCTCATAACCTAAATTACTCCCAAAAGGGTGGAGTATAGGGTGGCCCAAGGAAAATAATGATGATGATAAGATTTTAAGTCACCTAAGGCACTAAAGAAATGAAATATGTGCACTGTGTCCATGTGTAGCTAATATTATATGACGTTCTTTTATGCATGTTATTTTGATAATGATGATGAGGAATACGATGTAATGATAAAGGAAAAGTTCATTGTAAACATGACATGTTAAGAATATGATGCATTATAAGACGCATGATTAAAAATTGATGAACCTCGGTTAAGTATTTGTCCGAACTTAAAATGAATCTTTGCATGCTCACTATTTTAGAATAATCCCGAGGTTTCTGGGGACTTTGATGATGACACTGTAGAAGGAGGTACCCTACTGAGAATTCTTTAGCAAGATTCTCACTCCCTTTTCTTTATTTCCGTCATTGTCTCCAGATTCAAATGGCGACATTCGTCCTGCTCGTTGATACCCCTACTTGGGAATTCCACTATGATCCGTGCATCGCTCGTATCATTTTGAAGGGAGGTGCTTGATTCGTGTTTTTATTTACATAGGTCGTCCATTTGCACATCCTGTCCCTAGTTATCGATTTTCTCCTACTTCTCCCTATGGCGATGAAATGGTTTTCAAACATGCACGTCCACTTGATGAAAGGATGTTACGTTCTTATCCTGCTTCATCTACTGTCCATGGATTTCCAGAGTATGTTCCCTAGACGAGATATTCTGAAACTGATCCTTCAGAAGACACTCCTACTCATGTATATTCTGTGGGCTCTGCTCCTACTCCCACACGTGTAAGAGAAGGTAGTGGGGAAACAGCTTGTTCAAATGAGGTTAGCGAGAAGGCCGTCCATGCGACCCCACTGGTGCATCTCGTGTGTCCCCTCCCGAGGGAGCTCATCAGTGGATCGGATTTATTCCCCCATTTCCAGGATAGTGGCCATAGAAGGTTCTTAGTAGATTTATGTGTGTTCATGCACCCTAGTTTTAGGATAACCTTTCCGGCTTATGGAGTTATCTAGTTTAGGGGCATGTATTTCCTTACGTATATTTTTCTTTTATGGGTTTGCATAAGATAATGATGTATGAACATAACCCACCCTTTGAGTGAGGTTATTGTATGTAAATATATGCTATAATGTGCTTATGGATGTTATATGACGGAGCCTAAGTGATATGATGTGATATATTCTTAAACGTCTTATTATACTCCGCTTACTCGTTCACGTTGTACTCGGCTCACGTTTTCAATTATGTGTTTAAAAAAAAAAATGGCTCGTAATTTCACTAAGTATTTTCAAATTATGAAGAAAGAACCAAAGCAAGGAGTAAAGTCTAGTCATTAATCAGATTCAACCTAGGTGTATCTGGTTAATTACTAGGGTGTTACATTTTTCATTATTTTTGGCTATGTTTAATCAAAAGAAAACTCATCCATTTCAGCCATGATGTGATTAGCAACAATGTCTCCCACTAGCATCATATTTTAGTGTTTTCATCCATTATGCATGAACCAAATTATTACAAGAATAAAATCATTCTTTTTCCATGTTTTCTGTAACACCCCGATTTCTCTGTCCGAGGGAAATGACCAAAATGCCCCTGAGGTCATTTCCTGACCCGAACTCGAGGGTAACCAACTCGGTCATCCTCGAAGGGTCAACTCAATGTTTGAAGGGGATTAAATGGCCCTTGAATGCTTTCGGAAACGAAAATTTCGTTTTCCGCAGTTTCGGGTCAAAATGACCAAAATACCCCTATAGCGTTTTTACGCGGGTAAAGGTGCCGTTTGAGCCCGGAACTTTCCCCAGAGGTTTAAAAACATGTTTTCATGTGTCTAGAGGTCTCTGTTCAAGTCCCGGTGGTCCCGGGCAGTTTTAGTGCAAAATTACGATTTTGCCCCTAGAATAGTGTTTTTGAGCTTAATGACGTAATTAAGCAAACCTAAGCAATATTAGGCTCTAAACGAAGATTAATTTATTTCCCTAATTAATCTAGAGTCAAAATAATTTATTAAAGTTAATTAGAACCTAAAATTGCTTAGATTAAACATTAAATCCCTTTTTAGAACTCAAGACTCCTAGTCTTGGAATCTTGAATAGTGTTTTCTCTTTCCAATTCCTTAAATCAAGGAAATGTGTCTAGAGTTGTTTAGACTTTAAATTGAGGATTTAACTCACTAATGGTGCAAGACCACTCTTTAATTATGTCTAGACCACCTTAATTACCCATTTACCTTACCTAAACACTTTCTTACAAATTCCTAATCTTAAGCATAATCAAAGATACACCTAAACACAACTCTAAACCACAATTAAAATGCAAAGAAACCTCCCCCATGGGCTGATACATATTCGGCCATCTCTCTCCAATTACCACACATATTAAATTATTTTCTCACTCAAAGAACCATGCTTGAGCCATACCTTGAGCCATACCTCACCATGCCTTGAACCATACCTCACCATACCTCAAGAACACATTATCTCACCTCATGGAACTCATGGAAAGCCTCCAATCTGCACCCTCATGGCCGAAACCTCTTCACCCATGAGCTCCCTCCATTTGTTTCATTTCTCTATAAATAGAATGCCTTGAGGAGCTTGCACCACTTTTAGATCATTTGCTAAGTTTAGGAAACACTCAAAGCTTTTCTTTTCTCTCAAAGTTCTAGTGTTCTTCAAGTTCTTCAAGCTCTTCAAAGTTCTTCATCATCTTCATCTTCTTCTTCCATCTTCAAGTTCATCACACCAAGTAGGGATTTTCTTTCATGTATTCTTTTCTTTAAAGTTCTTGTTTCAAGCTTGATGTTCATAGTTTCTCTTGTTTCTCTTTAGAACTTCATTTCCACTTCTTTTTCCTTTTCATTTTCGGCCATAGGCCTTGGGGAACAAAGGAATGAGAGCTTGATGATGAGAGTTTCATGATGATGTTCATCACTTGAAACAAACTCTAGAGCTTGATCTTTGTTCTTGAGCAAAAATGTTTTTAGTTTTTCTTTTCTTGAACTCTTAAGAACTTTAGCTTTGATGATGTTTTTAAATGGCTCTATGAACTCAATGACGAGGACTCATGATGTTGGTGTTAATATATCACCAAGATCATGAACTCTAGAGTTTTAAAATGTTCCTTTTTCTTCTTGAAGATTTCGGTCATTTCCTTAAATTTTTCTAAGCTTCATGGTTTGATTTCCTAAAAATATTATGTTACGTTTTAAAGAACTCTAAGCTTGACTTTACCTTGTTTGGATGAGTTTGGGTTATGGTTTAAATTCCTTTAAAGTCTTGTTAAGAGCTCTAGAAAGATAAAATGAACTTGCATAATTTATTTTATGCTTACATCCATATTTACATTCTTGCTATGCATCTTTGCTTTCTAGCTATCACCTAAGAACATAAAGATTAAAATGGAACTTGTATCATCACTTAATTTAATTCTCGAAGCCTTTCTATTTCGGCCTTAAAGTCGATTGTTGTTGGGCCAAGAGCACTAAAATAAAGAATTGAACCATGCATATTTACCTACAAGCTTGCACGTCTAAATTTATGCCTCGCATATTTACTTTCAAGCTTGCACGTTTAAGTTATGCCTTGCATATCTAATTTTAAGTCATCACTTTACCTTGTAAGCAAGATTAAAAACGAAAAGCATGAGCACGTTTAGTTTATGTCATAACTTAAGAACCTAGAGCTCAAAGACTTGCCCATTTCATTCCAAGATAAAGTTAATTGTGAATGTATTCCTTGAATGCATAATTTCGGCCAAGTAGTGATGATGGGCTTGCAATGGGTTTTCATCTAGCTACTAGGACCAATAGTCTATGTTTTAAGTTTTCCCTAAAGCTTTACAATCTTTATAAGGTTATGTCATCACAAGTTGTGATTTTATTATCTTTTAGGGGATGGAATATGTTTTGGTCAGTGACCTAAGGCTTCACTTAGCCTCTTGATGAATTAAAATGTTTTGCAAAGAGTTTTAGAAGTTCTAGATTGATTCCAAGAGAAACTAGTTAACTTATGTACCCAGAAATGTCAATTTAACTCTCTCATTTAAGTTAAATGTTTTCGGTTCTGATGTGATGAATGTGATGCTGTATGATGATGTTTTGATGTGTTGGAATGTGTGAAAATATCATATGATGATGTAGAAGCGATCCTATGCATGATAGGTAAGAAACTAGCTAACTAGAAATACCGTAAAGCTAGAATTTAACATAGTTTTGACCCATTTGTTTATGGAACTTTTCCAAACTGTTTTAATGGGGACATAATCAGATTTAGATTGTTTAGACATGAAAAACTTGGTATCATTTGAGTTAGAATTGAATTCTAGCACCTATGGGGAAACTAGTAACTAGAAAACCGTAAAAGTGCAAATGTAGAACTCTTAGAACATTTAATTTTCTGGATTCTGTCCAGCACCCTTACAACATGGTAAACATGATTAATAATTAGTCCTTAAGCATAGGAATGCCTCATAATTGATTTAGATTTAATCCATAGCTTTCAAGTAAAACGAAACCAAGAAAGGGTCTAAAACGTAAGTTCTAGAACCCCGTATTCACATGTTAGGATTTCCACCCTATGCCATTCAGATTTAAAAGTAAAATGAGAGGATTATGAATGATGTTTAATTATGAGCCTTAGGTGCTTAAAATATGAACGACGGATGTAGAGAACTATATCTCAAGATTAAGACCCGTAAGGGTCAAAGCATAAGCTACCGTAAGGGTAAGCGTTTGGATGTTTTATGATGATGCATGAAGTATGCTAATGATGATGATGTTATTCATATGAGGAATTTATGAGACTATATGTTTATGTGACATAAAGCAAATTTGGAAGGAAATTCGGTGTAATGACCGTTGTGCCGCCGAATGTCCGACAAATTTGGGGACTTAAAGAGATTTTGAAAATTAAGGTACTAAGATGGGTTCTAGGATGACACCGATTCGGCCGAGCACCTCCATAGAACTCATGTGACATCGGTACCATTTTACACTCTTAGGTGACACCGGTTCGGCCGAGCACCCCTAAGAGTTTTGCCCCCTAACCCGTACTCAGATAGTCGGGATTTATGATTTATGATACGCTTATCGTTAAGTGGTAAGTAAGAACTAGTAACGAGTAGTTAAGGTATGAGCTCATAACCTAGATGTATGACACGTTCTGGGTGACACCGGTTCGGCCGAGCACCCCCAGTTCGATTGTCTTTTAGGGTGGCCCATGAGGAAGAGAAGTTTCATGATTATGATTATGTCACTAAGTTTTGTCCCATATGAATGTTACTATTGCCACTTTATGCCACCAAGAATGATGATGCTTGATGTTATGTTTTATGCATGTGCATTAGGTAGTGCCATGCATACATTTTCTATTATGTTGCATCCATGACATTAAGATCATCCTAAAATGAATGGACCTTGGCTAAAATATATTTTAAAGTTTAAAAATGAACCTAATACATGCTCAGTCATTTTGTATAAATAAACCCAAGGTTCCTGAGGATGTAGATGATGACACCTAGGTAGTATGAGGCCCTACTGAGATTCTTTAGCAAGATTCTCACTCCCTCTATCTCTTTCTTTCCGTCACGTCTTCAGATGGCGACGTTCGTAGTGTTCGTGGACACACCGACATGGGAGGTGCACCATGACCCGGACCACGGGTCATTCCATTTTGTGGGTCGATGCACGGTTAGAGTATTCATGTTCATGGGTCGACCCTTCACTCCCCCTGTACATTCCCATCGTTTCTCCCCCGTCTCACCTTTTGGCGATGACCTGGTGTTCGAGCGCGCACGTCCCCTAGAGGAGAGGCTTCGCCGTACCCCATCATCCACGTCCGCCGCTCGAGACTACCCGCAGTATGTGCCCCGTTGCCCGTCATCCTTTTCGGAGACGGATCCTTCCGAGGATTCGGCAACCCAGGCACCCTCCGAGGGATCTTCCCCCTCCATACCTATGGACTTTGGAGAGGATAGTGAGCCCACCGTGACTCAGCCAAGGCGTGCACGATGACCGGAGATGCGGCCATACCCCGGGGCTCACACTCGATCCCCGCTCCTCCTCTTCACGCCCGAGGAGCTCGCCCAGTTTCCCGGATATCTGCCTCGATCACGAGATAGTCGCCAGTAGGAGGCCGTGGATGGCCCGAGTTAGAGCACACACCACTTAGATGGGGATAAACTTTCTTTTGTTTAAAGGTTTCCTATTAGATGCACTCGGGTAGGGGAGTAGATTATGTTTATGCTTATGTTGTACTTTCTTTTATGCATTTCCCTTGTACTAAATTAAGACCCACACTTATAAGTGGGCAAGTTATATATATATGAGATGATATTCAAGTGATGTTCATGTTGTGCCTCATGTTATGATGTTGTGAGATAATTGTTTCACTTTACATGGTGTACCGCTTATCGCATCACGCGGCTCTCACTTTTATTTCAAAAAAAAAATTACCCGTATTTTCCGCTAAGTAATTCAAAGTTAAATGAGAACTATGAAGTAATAGACTAATGATTAACCTAAATATGTTCTAGAGTATTGGGTTAAAAATTAGGATGTTACATTTTCTTTAATTGAAAAATGAACTAAAAACTGCATTTTTCCAGCCACAAGGCAACGGCCATACAGCCCTCCTTGGCCTATAAATATGAGCTCTTCCATTGCCTAAATGCACACACAAACATTCCTAGCCTTAGCATTTTCTTACTTGATAGTTTTCTCACTCAAAGTTTGCTCAAAGTTCTCTAATTCTCTCAATACTTCAAGCTTTCTTCTTCTTCCTCATTCACACTCAAGATACTCCATTCCCAACCTCTAACCAAGCTCTAAACCTCAAGCATACATATTCCAACCACAAATCAACTCCTAAACACATAACATTTTCATTATCAAACACAAGAACACAACAGAAATTCTTCCACCATTCCATCATCACTTGGCCGAAGTTACCATCATCATCTAGAGGAGATTTTCCCCTATTTACTTCTTAAGACATCAAGCTTTAACATTTGAGAACAAGAAACAACTTGGTAGGGATTTTATTTCATGTTATTTCCTTGTTCTTTGCTTATAATTTAACTTTTAATGAGCTTAATAATAAGACCATGAAATAAGGTTCTTGGAACCATGATAATCAAGGACTCTATTGCTCACTTCCTTTGTTAAGATTAATTGAGGTTAAAGAGTTTAATTCTCTAAAAGTTTTGAGCTTAACAAGATCATAAATAAACTTGCATCCATTGTTTATGTTTCAAGCTCTTGCATATCATATTTAAATTTCAAGCCTTGCATAATTATATTTAATTTCAAGTCATCACCTTAAATCTTGAAGATAATAATATGAATTTGGATTCTCATGTTTAAATTTCAAGTAATGCATTTTATGTTTCAAGTTATTACTAAACTTTGAAGATCTAAAAATAAACTCGCATCTTCATATTTATATTTGAAGTATTACATATCATGTTTATATTTCCAAGTTATCACCTTATAATGATAAAGATTAAAAGTGGATTGCATAGCATATCTATGATTCTTGCTATCACCTAAATTTCTAAAAGCTCAAAAACTTACCTCTTTAATCTTTAATAGGAATTCTTATACTTAAATTAAGTTAACTTCAGCCTCTTGATGTTCTTGGTATTAAGATTAGTTTATTTTATTTTTAAGGCTTTGATCTTGTTTTTAAATTACTTAAATAATTTTTGTTAGAGTTAGAAATCCAAAGATGTTAAAGATTATGCTTTTCTCAAGCTTTTTGATTTAAAAATTATGTTACTGACTTGAATTAATTAACATGGTTAGAATGCTATTTCATAAGGTTTGAATGTGTATAAATTACTTATAATTTATGTAAGAATGTTTTTAGCATTTTTGAGATAAACTAATAATTAGAAAGGATCAAAATTGTAATTTTATAAAGCTTTAGAAAATGATTTTCTGGATTAATTCCTCACTGATTTGTGCTGATCTTATGATTTATATACATTAGAATTATTAGTATTTGATGTATAAATTTGTTTTTGGTATCTTTAAGGTTGAAAAGAATAATTACAAGTATTAGTTTTGATCGTTTCATAAAATGCGAAAAGTTGTGTCCTAAACTATCAATTATGTAATTTTTTGATTCAAAGGATTTTAATTAGAGTAAATAATGATATCTGATGTGTATATATATGTGTTTAGAATACTATTTATGATGTTTAGAGAAAGTTTTAGAAGTATTGGCATTTGATAAGTGTCAAAAATAAGTAATTTTGTAGTTTGACCCCTAAAATGTGTTAAATTTAGTCTATGGCCCAAAAAGGTCTTTATGATGAGTTTGAATAGTTTCTAATAGTTATATGTCTCTTGAAATGTATTGGTTAAAGTTAAAGATCTTTAATTTATGAGTAGATGTTAAAAATGGGTAATTACATTTTGACCCGTAACCTTTGAGAAATTGTGATTTGACCCTTTAGGGCTTAAATGTAAATATTGATAATTTGATGAAATGAATGTGATTAATATCTTGTGATGACTATGTTCATATATTGAGATTTATATGGCTTATGGATATATGCAATGAAATATGATGCATGTTTATGTGATTTGATTTATGGCATGTTACGGTTATTTCTGATTCATTGAGATGCATAAGTTCATGAGCATAAAATATTAATGATGAGTTATTCATGTTTGCATCTCTATATATCAAGCCAAGATTAAAGGTGACATAAAACACATGGAAATGATCCTCTAGACTCCCCGAATTAAAGGTTATGAGAGGTGATCCAAATAGGAAGTGATCCTTTGGACTCTCCGAATTAAAGGCTATGAAAGGTGATCCTAATGCCCTCTATCCCGTACCTTAAGAGTTGGGAATTTAACTTATCAAAAGGGATAAGATTATGCTAGTGACGACTAGTGAGGTATGAGCTCATAACTTAGAACTCTTGAGAGAAGAGAGAATATAGGGTGGCTTCCAAGGAAAAGAGAATAAAGAAGTTTAAGTCACCTGTAAGAATGATTATCATAATGTTCTTTATATCATATGCATTGTTTTATGAATTTTATGATATTATGTATATGATATTGACATGTATCCATGAGTAATATATTGCATTCATGACATTAAGATTCATGCTAAAGGATATGGGCCTTGGCTAATGGTATTTAGAACTTAATAAATGAACCTTATATATATGTTCACCATTTTCATAATTAAACTTGAGGTTCCTGGGGACGATGACGATAACATTTATGTTAGAGTCAGGAAGCCCTACTGAGATTTTTGTATAAGTTTCTCATCCCTTTTCTTTTCCATGTCATCTCCAGACATGAATGATGGTGTAGTTCATGATTTACCATTGAGATTGGACGAGGAGCTACGGAGATAGTTTTCCTTTGGATATTTGCCGTTAGAGTGATCGTATCTCATTTATCAGTTTGTATTCTATTGATGGATATATATTGATGTCCTTATGTTTATAGGACACTACTATTATGATACAGTTATGGATATGTTATTATTATTCAAATTATGTTATGCCATGGTTGTATTATGTATTTACCTGTTATTTGTTTCTAACATTTCTCTTACACAGGCAAAATGAATGACGTTAGATGCTTAGTATATGTCGCTCACGTTTTCGAATTTAAGTTCAAAATTTTTTTTACCCATATTTTCACTAAAGTATTTTCAAGAATTTTTGAGTTAAAAACTGAAACAAAAGAGTATTAACTAATAATTAACTTAAATGTGTTCTAGGGGTGTTGAGTTAAATATTAGGGTGTTACATTATGAATACTAGAGTTAGTCGGGTACCTAGACTCATCTCCTTCATTTATCCTTGGGGAGAAAGCCAAGTTAGGTGAGGAAGAGTAGATAAGTCCTTCATATTGTGCTTTACAACTTTTGATTGACTTGTAGGGCTAACCTCTACAGCAAAATCTCTGATCAACATTTTCAAAGATGATTTTGGGGTACCCTTCAGTTGTGAGCAGAAAGCCATTACGAATCCTGGAAAAACTTTGTCATTGATTTCTAGAAATTCTTCCCACCTTTGAAAGGAGAATGATTCCTTAAGAATGAATATCTCATCAAGAAGCTCTTTCCTTAATGTTTTTCTAGGGGCCATTTTTCTAATGGAGAAGTGATTCATGTAATGATCTTGCAACTTTGAATCGTTATACATGTGAAAGGGTCTCCTCTTTATAACTAATCGGTCAAGTTGCTTTCCTTCAACCATGATAAGGGTTGTGTATGAGAGGTTTGAAAGAGAATATGAGGGTTTGAGGAAACGGTAAACTTGCAGAGAAGGAAGATTTGTGAGAGAATATGAAACTATTTTAGGTAAAGGTGAGAGTGATTAAGGTTGAAGACAAGGAAGTAGGATGTGACATGTGAGGAGTAAGGAGTGATTTAAGTGATGGGACATAAAGACTGAAAGTGAGGTGACGTGGGAGAGAGAAACTCAAAAAGAGTGGGAATTATCCCGCCTTTTTCACTTTTCCTGAGTAAGTGGTTTCTGAAGCTTAGAACCACTTTTTGAACCTTGTCATCTTTCTGAACCATCAAGATAACACTGCTTTTCTCACAACTAATCCGTCCTCAAATTCTGAACGCCATGGGACCATGTAGCCTATTTTCTGATCATTTGATCTTCTTTCTGAGCTAACTAACTGACTTTTGATCTTGCAAACTAATATTCTAGTCTTGCAAACTGATCTTTAGGTCTTGCAAATTGCTCTCTTTATTTGGACTTCAGTTCAGAGCCATGATGTGGAAAGTCTAGATATGTTTATGCATGAATGCTTATGTATATTTAAAAACTTCTAAGGTTCAAAAGCATTTTCAAGTAGCAAAAATGATCTTCAGCTAATGGTTTTGTGAATATATCAGATTTTTTATTTTTAGTATTCACAAACATTAACTCAACATCTCCCTTTTGAACATGATCTCTAATAAAATAATGTTTAACATCAATGTATTTGGATCTAGAGTGTTGGATGAGATTCTTAGCAAGATTAATAACATTAGTATTATCACAGAAAATAAAGATTTTGGAATACCTGAGTGATAATCTTCTAGCTGGTTCCTTATTAGCAGCATCTGGGTACAGTAGTTTGTAGCAGCTATATATTCAGTGTAACATCCTAATTTTTGACCCAATACTCTAGAACATATTTAGGTTAATCATTAGTCTGTTACTTCATAGTTCTCATTTTTACTTTGAAATACTTAGCGGAAAATACGGGTAATGTTTTTTTTGAAAAACAAAGTGAGAGCTGCGTGATGCGATGTATCTTGTAACGATCAAATCATGCATCTCATAACTTCATAGCATAAGGCACAACATGAATAACACTGAATATCATCTCATATATATATATATAACTTGCCCACTTGTAAGTGTGGGACTTAATTTAGTACAAGGAAAATACATGAAAGGAAATACAACATAAACATAAACATGATCTACTCCCCTACCCGAGTGCATCTAATGGGATAACCTCTAAACAAAAGAAGGTTTATCCCCATCTAAGTGGTGTGTGCTCTAACCCGGGCCATCCACAGCCTCCTACTGGCGACTATCCCTCGAGCGTGGTACGTAACCGGGAAACTGAGCAAGCTCCTCCGGCGTGAATAGACGGGACGGGGCTCGGAAGTGACCTCCACGGCGTGGCCTCATCTCCGGTAGTCGTGCAAGCCTCGGCTGAGTCACGGAAGGCTCACTACCCTCCCCAAGGTCCATGGGTATGGTGGGGGAAGATCCCTCGGAGGGTGCTTGGGTTGCCGAATCCTCGGAAGGATCCGTCTCCGAAAAAGACGACGGGCAACGGGGCACATACTAAGGGTAGTCTCGAGAGGCGGACGTGGATGGTGGGGTACGGCGAAGCCTCTCCTCTAGGGGACGTGCACGCTCGAACACCAGGTCATCGCCAAAAGGTGAGACGGGGGAGAAACGATGGGAATGTACAGGGGGAGTGAAGGGTCGACCCATGAACATGAATACTCTAACCGTGCATCGACCCATAAAATGGAATGACCCGTGGTCCGGGTCATGGTGCACCTCCCATGTCGGTGTGTCCACGAACACTACGAACGTCGCCATCTGAAGACGTGACAGAAAGAAAGAGATAGAGGGAGTGAGAATCTTGCTAAAGAATCTCAGTAGGGCCTTCTACTACCTAGGTGTCATCATCTACGTCCTCAGGAACCTTGGGTTTAATTATACAAAATGACTGAACATGCATTAAGTTCATTTTAAACTTTAAAATATACTTTAGCCAAGGTCCATTCATTTTAGGATGATCTTAATGTCATGAATGCAACATAATAGAAGATGTATGCATGGCACTACCTAATGCACATGCATAAAACATAACATCAAGCATCATCATACTTAGTGGCATAAGTGGCAATAGTAACATTCATATGGGACAAACTTAGTGACATAATCATAATCATGAAACATCTCTTCCTCATAGGCCACCCTAAAAAACAATCAAACTGGGGGTGCTCGGCCGAACCGGTGTCACCCAGAACGTGTCATACATCTAGGTTATGAGCTCATACCTTAACTAGTCGTCACTAGTTCTTACTTACCACTTAACGATAAGCGTATCATAAATCATAAATCCCGACTATCTGAGTACGGGTTAGGGGGCAATTCTCTTAGGGGTGCTCAGCCGAACCGGTGTCACCTAAGAGTATAAATGGTACCGATGTCACATGAGTTCTATGGAGGTGCTCGGCCGAACCGGTGTCATCCTAGAACCCATCTTAGTACCTTAATTTTCAAAAATCTCTTTAAGTCCCCAAATTTGTCGGGAATTCAAGACACGATGGCATTACGCCGAATTCCTTCCAAATTTGCTTTATGCCACATAAACATATATCCTCATGAATTCCTCATATGAATAACATCATCATCATTTACATGCCACATGCATCGTCATGGAACATTCAACCGTTTATTCTTACGGTAGCTTATGCTTTGACCCTTAAGGGTCTTAATCATGAGATATGGTTCTCTAACATCCGTCGCTCATATTTTATGCACCTAAGGGCTCATAATTAAATATCATTCATCATCCTCATGTTCACACTTAAATCTGAATAGCATAGGGCAGAATTCCTAACTTGTGAATACGGGGTTCTAGAACTTACGTTTTAGACCCTTTCTTGGTTCCGTCTTCGCCTAAGGCGCTATGAATTAAATCTAAATCAATTATGAGGCATTCCTATGCTTAAGGACTAATTATTAATCATGTTTATCATGTTGTAAGGGTGCTGGACAGAATCCAGAAAAATAAATGTTCTAAGAGTTCTAAACTTGCACTTTTACGGTTTTCTAGTTACTAGTTTCCCTATAGGTGCTAGAATTCGATTCTAATCCAAATATTACCAAGTTTTTCATGTCTAAACAATCCTAATCTGATTATGCTCCCATTAAAACAGTTTGGACAAGTTCCATAAACAAATGGGTCAAAACTATGTTAAATTCTAGCTTTACGGTATTTCTAGTTAGCTAGTTTCTTACCTATTATGCATAGAATCATTTCTACATCATCATATGATATTTTCACACATTCTAACACATCAAAACATCATCATACAGCATCATACTCATCATATCAGAACCGAAAACATTTAGCTTCAGTAAAGAATTTAAATTGACATTTCTGGGTACATAAGTTGACTAGTTTCTCTTGGAATCAATTTAGAATTCCTAAAACTCTTTGCAAATCATTTTAATTCATCAAGAGGCTAAGAGAAGCCTTAGGTCAATGACCAAAATATATTTCATCTCCTAAAAGGGAATGAAGTCATATCTCATGACAACATAACCTTGAAAAGATTTGTAAAGCTTTAAGGAAAACTTAGAACATAGGCTATTGGTCCTTGTAGCTAGATGAAAACTCATTGCAAGTCCATCATCCCTACTTGGCCGAAAATATGCATTCAAAGAATGGTTTCACATTAAACTTTAACTTGGAATGAAATGGGCAAGTCTTTGAGCTCTAGGTTCTTAAGTTACGACATAAAATAAACGTGCTCATGCTTTTCATTTTTAATCTTGCTTACAAAATAAAGTGATGACATAAATTAAATATGCAAGGAATAAACTTAAACGTGCAAGCTTGAAAGTAAATATGCAAGGCATAAACTTAAACGTGCAAGCTTGAAAGTAAATATGCAAGATTCAATTCTTTATTTTAGTGCTCTTGGCCTAACAACAATCGACTTTAAGGCCGAAATAGATAGGCATTCGAGAAATTAGTTAGGTGATGATGCAAGTTCAATTCTTTATTTTAGTGCTCTAGGCCCAACAACAATCGACTTTAAGGCCGAAATAGAAAGGCTTTGAGAATTAAATTGAGTGAAGATGCAAGTTCCATTTTAATCTTTATGTTCTTAAGTAATAGCTTGAAAGTAAAGGTGCATAACAAGAATGTAAACATGAGTGCAAGCATAAGATAAATTATGCAAGTTCATTTTATCTCTCTAGAGCTCTTAACAAGACTTTAAAGGAACTTAAACCTTAACCCAAACTCATTAAACCAAGGTATGATATAGTCTAGAGTTCTTAGAACTCAACATAATATTTTTAGGAATCAAACCATGAAACTTAGAAAAAAAAGGAAAAGGGCCGAAACTTCAAAAGGAAAAGGGAACATTTTAAAACTCTAGGGTCCATGATCTTGATGATATAATAACACCAACATCATGAGACCTCATCATTGAGTCTTTAAAACCATTTTGAATCACCATCAAAACTAAAGTTCTCAAGAGTTCAAGAAAGGAAGAACTAGAAACATTTTGCTCAAGAACAAAGATCAAGCTCTAGAGTTTATTTCAAGTGATGAACATCATCATGAAACTCTCATCATCAAGCTCTCATTTCTTTGAACCTCAAGGCCCATGGCCAAAAATGAGAAAGAACAAGGAAAGGAAAAGAAGTTCTAAAAAGAATCAAGAGAAACTATGAACATAGAGCTTAGAACAAGAACTTTAAAGAAAGGAATACTTGAAAGAAAATCCCTACTTGGTGTGATGAACTTGAAGATGGAAGAAGAAGATGAAGAACTTTGAAGAACTTGAAGAACTTGAAGAACACTAGAACTTTGAGAGAAAAGAAAAGCTTTGAGTGTTCCTAAACTTAGCAAATGATCTAAAAGTGGTGCAAGCTCCTCAAGGCATTCTATTTATAGAGAAATGAAACAAATGAAGTGTGTGTGTGGACTGATGAGTTTCGACCATGAGGGTACAGAATGGAGGCATCCATGAGTTCCATGGGGTGAGATAATGTGGTCTTGAGGCATGGTGAGGTATGGTTCAAAGCATGGTGAGGTATGGTTCAAGGTATGGCTTCAAGCATGGTTCTTTGAGTGAGAAACAATTCAACATGTGGTCAATGGGGGTGAGAATTTTGGCCATGTGCATCAGATTTGGGGGAGGATTAGTTTGCATTTTAATTGTGGTTTAGTGTTGTGTTTAGGTGTATCTTTGATTATGCTTAAGATTAGGAATTTGTAAGAAAGTGTTTAGGTAAGGAAAATGGATAATTAGGATGGTCTAGACATAATTAAGGAGTGGTCTTGCACCATTAGTGAGTTAGATCCTCAATTTAGAGTCTAAACAATTCTAGACACATTTCCTTGATTTAAGGAATTGGAGAGAGAAAACACTATTCAAGATTCCAAGACTAGGAATCTTGAGTTCTAAAAAGAGATTTAAGTTTAACCTAAGCAATTTTAGGTTCTAATTAACTTTAATAAATTATTTTGACTCTAGATTAATTAGGGAAATTAATTAATCTTCGTTTAGAGTCTAATATTGCTTAGGTTTGCTTAATTACGTCATTAAGCTCAAAAACACTATTCTAGGGCCAAAATCGTAATTTTGCACTAAAACTGCCCGGGACCACCGGGACTTGAACAGAGACCTCTAGACACATGAAAACATGTTTTTAAACCTCTGGGGAAAGTTTCGAGCTCAAACGGCACCTTTACCCGCGTAAAACGCTATAGGGGTATTTTGGTCATTTTGACCCGAAACTGCGGAAAACGAGATTTTCGCTTCCGAAAGCATTCAAAGGCCATTCAATCCCCTTCAAACATTGAGTTGACCCTTCGAGGACGACTGAGTTGGTTACCCTCGAATTCGGGTCAGGAAATGACCTCAGGGGCATTTTGGTCATTTCCCTCAGACAGAAAAATCGGGGTGTTACATTCAGCTTCAGCAGTAGAGAGAGCAATGGTGTTTTGCTTTTAGCAGCACCAAGTGATGAGGCTTTTTCCAAAGAAACAATAGCATCTACTGGTGCCTTTTTTTCTCTACTCTGTCTCCAACAAAGTCAGCATCACAGTACCCTACAATTTTATAAGATGTACCTTTCTCATACCAGTAGCCAAGATTAGTAGTACCAAATAGATATCTTAAAATCCTTTTAACTGTATTTAAGTGTAATTGCTTTGGGTTAGATTTAAATCTAGCACAAATCCCCACACTTAATTGAATATTTGATCTACTTGCTGTAAGATATAGAAGTGAAGCAATCATTTCTCTATATTTGCTTTTTGATATCTTTTCATATCAATGACTTGAGATGAATTCATAAAGGTACTCATAGGTTTGGCTTGATCCACATTAAACTTTTTCAAAAGCTCTTTTGTATATTTTTCTTGATGGCTCAAGGTTCTTTCCTTTTGTTGTTTTATTTGAAGTCCGAGGAAAAACTTGAGTTCACCCTTCATGCCCATCTCAAATTCACTCTACATTAATTTTGAAAACATTTTTACAGAGAAACGGATTAGTGGTGCCAAATATAATGTTATCAACATATATTTGAACTTTAGAAAGTGATTATTTAGCCCAAGAGTAAATAGGGTTATGTTAACATTACCTCTCTTGAACCCATTCTTCAGTTAAAAGGTACTTAGCCTTTCATATCAAGCTTGGGGAGCTTGTTTCAAACCTTAAAGTGCCTTTGTTAGCTTGAAGACATGGTTTGAAAAGTTTTCACTCCAAAATCATGAGGCTGCTTTACATATGCTTTATCATAGAGGAATCTATTTAGGGGCCCAAACTTAACATCCATTGGTAAAGAGTGAATCCCTTGTAGGTAGCAAAAGCAAGTAGCATTCTTATGGCTTCAAGCCTAGCTCCTGAGGCAAAGGTTTCATCATAATCAATTCCCTTTTGTTTATGATAATCTTGTACAACCAACCTTGCTTTGTTTCTGATGATCTTGCCTGCTTCATTTAGCTTGTTTCTGAACACCTATTTTGTTTCATTGATGGTCTTTCGTTTAGGCATTTTCACAAGCGTGCAGACTTTGCTTTTCTCAAATTGGTCCAATTCCTCTTGTATAGCATCCGCCCAACTTCAATTGTTCAAAGCATCTTCAATGTAATCAGGCTCAATGGTGGAAATGAAAGCACTGTTAGACATATTTGGGAGGATCTTGTTCTCACACCCTTGGAAATGTCTCCTAGAACCTTGCTCTAAAAAACTACTTTTAGATCAGAAACTTTTTTGTAGTTCCTATAACTTTGATGTTCTTTAGCTACTCTTTCATCTTTAGATTGCTCTTCTTCATGCTCAGAAATGTCACTTTTTGAGGACTTTAGATTTCTGAGTAAGTTTTCTGAAGAGTTGATGTTTTAAAGCTTACTTGCTGAAGATTTCACTTTCATTTGCTTGCTTTCTGAGGATTCCTTAAGGTTTAGTTTCTCAATGTTTTCCTCTAGCTCTTCAAGATCATCAGTAAAGTATTTCTTGTACTCTTTGAATTTGATGTGGATAGTCTCTTCAACATATAGTATTCTCTTGTCGTACACCCTATAAGCTTTGGAGACCAAAGAGTATCCTAAGAAAATTCCATCATTAGACTAAGGATCAAACTTTGTGAGTTTATCCTTGGTGCTAAGAATAAAACAAGATGAACCAAATATATGAAAATAAGATATGTTGGGTTTTCTACTCTTCCATAGCTCATAATGAGTTTTCTTGAGGATCGGCCTTAGAAAGATTTTGTTTTGGATATAGCACGAGGTGTTTACAGCCTCTACCAAAGAGCCTCTTGATAAACAACTTTCTAAAAGTATGGTTCTAGCCATCTCTTGTAAGCTTCTGTTCTTCATTTTAGCGACCTTATTTTGTTGGGGAGTTCTAGGTGTAAACTCGGGAGAGATGCCATGTTTTTCACAGAACTCTTCAAAAATGTGATTTTCAAATTTTCCTCTATGATATGATTTTATAGAGGTAATTTGAGAATCTTTTTCAGTTTAAACTCATTTTGCAAAAACCTTGACTCTTTTAATCACCTCATCCTTAGACGCTAGGAAGGTAACATCTGTAAATTTAGAGAAATCATCCACTATGACAAGACAATATCTCTTTTCGGCAAGACTTGTAGTCTTCGTTGGTCAAAAGAGACCCATATGTAAAAACTCAAGTGGCTTAGTGGTTGAAACCACATGTTTGTCGTGGAAAGAAGCTTTGGTCTGATTGCCTTTTTCACAGAAATCACAAGTTGAGTCCTTATGAAATATAATCTTAGGCAGGCCTTTAACGAGCTCTTTCTGAGATATCTTAGAAATAAGCTTCATATGAGCATGTCCAAACTTCTTATTTTACAGCCACTTATTATCCATGAAGGATACGAGACAGTTTACATCTTAATCTAGAAGGTTAATCTAGAAGGTTATCCAAGAATAACACATAAGTGTTATCATGTCTTTTGCCAAATAAAATGACTTGTCTTGAAGTGGGATTTACAATTTCGCAAGCATGAGCATTAAATAAAACATTAAAGTCTTGGTCACAGAATTGGATGATGCTCAGCAGATTGCGAGCCAGACCATCAATAAGTAAAACATCAAAAATTTGGTGAGAGTCATCTTTACCAATATTTCCTATGCCTGTGATCTTACCCTTGCCTCCATCAGTGAATTTGACTGATGCAGAGTTCTTAACTTCAGGTTTCTGAATCATCTCCTAGATTTGGACATGTATCTGGAGTAGCCACTATCCATGTACCATTTGTTGTCCCTGACAATGTGCATTCTCAAACACACCTACAACAAAAATAGTTTTTACTTTAGGTACCCAAATTTTCTTGGGTCCTTTTGGGTTGTTTTTTCTTGGGTGATGTTTCCTAACCTATTTGATAGATTTCTTTCTCATGAAACACTTGTTAGGTGGGTGTCCCTTTTTATAACAGAAAGTACAAGAGACTCTATTCTTAACTTTCTTTGATAAGATTGCTTTCTCTTTCTCATCCATTTCATTCTCATATCCTAACCCATTTTTATGAAAATAAGGCCTTTGACCACTAAGCATTATTTCAAGATTCTTGGAGCCATTTACCATTTCCTCTAGATAAAATTTGAGAAGTTTTGAAATCCTCGCAAGTTCAAAAATTACTTTCTGAGCCTTTTGATCTTTTTTTGTGATGTCAACTTCTAAGGCTTTGAGTTTTCTCCATTTATTTGTTTGTTCTTAAGTCTTGGATTCTCAACATCTGATTTGGCATTTTCAAGTTCAAGAACCACTTTCTAATGGTTCCTTTTGAGGTTGAGATAGTGAAAAGAGACAGTTTGTGAATTTTCGAGCAACTCATCATATAATGAAAGTAATTCATCATAAGAAAGATTGGATTCAGATGTTTTTACCTCAGGTTCTCCTTCTAAAGCATAGTTAGCTATGAAGCAGAGATTTGCAATATTGCTCATCCTGGCTTTCTGAACCATCCTTCTTTTCCTCTGAATCACTCTAGGTTGCCAGTATTCCCTTCTTCTTAGAGCGAATGTTCTTCTGTGGACCTTTGAGCTTGGGACAGTTAGTTTTGAAGTGTCTATTTTCTCCATAGTTATATCAACTAATGCTTTCCAGCTTTCCTTTGCCTTTTTTGTCCTTTTTGAGATTGATGTCTTTTCTCTTCTTTGTTCTACTTTTCTAGGCTTTGGACATCTTCCTCACGAACATAGAGTTCTTATCTCCATCCTCTTTTTTGGACTGTTCATCAGATTCTTCCTTGTCATAAGAGGTTTTAGCAACTTTCATTACTTTACCCTTATTCTATTTCTGATGTAATGAATTCAGGGCCATGGACTTGCTCTTCTTTATGGATTTACCATGAAATTCAGAAAGCACAACCTTATGGGTTTTGAGCAACCCAATGAGTATGTCCAAGCCAAGTGTTTGAAAGTCTCTTGCTTCTATAATGGCTGTGACCTTGAGCGACCATTTAGCAGGTAGGCTTCGTAGAAATCTTCTAACCATTTTGTTTAGAAAACTTTTCGCCTAGTCCCTTTGTAACGCCTCGATTTTCGCTAAACTTTCATAATGACCAAAATGCCCCTGAGGTCATTTTTACCCGAAACACGAGGACGGCCGGCTTTGGCCATCCTCATAGGGTTCATATGTTATATGAAGGGGATTGTATGAGCATGAGTGCCTAACAAAGCAGGAAAACCTCATTTCTGAGATTTCTGCACGTAAATGACCAAAATACCCCTGTAACATAATTAAGGCAGTTTTAAGTTCCGTTTCGACCCGGACTTTGTTCTAGGTTCAAAACAATGATTTTAAGGCATGAACTATGTTTGTTTAAGTCCCGGAGGTTCCGGGCAACTTTTGGTGAAAATTACGGTTTTGCCCCTGCATATCGCATTTTCAAATTTAATGAGCCGTTTAACTCCAAACCTAAGCAATATTAGGCTCTAATTAAAGGTTAATTAATTTCCATAATTAATCTAGAGCCAAAACCATCATTTAGAATTAATTGGAATCTAAAATTGCTTAGGAAAATTCAAATCTCATCCTAGTCTTATTCTTTAAAAAGGAATAAGAATATGTGAATAGTATCGAATAGTGTTTCCACTATTCACATCAACTTTTCTTTTCAAGACAAGTTGTCACACCCACATCACTAGTCTTAGAGGTGTTGACTCCCGTAATCCTTCTAGACCACCTCTAACCTAGGGATTTGTGGTTTTAAATAACCTATTAGTGCACCTAAGTACCTACTTAGCAACTTTTAATCCTAAGCCTAATCTATGTCACACCAAAGCACACTTCTAGAACATGGTTTAAGGAGATATTTCTCCTCCCCAAGGCTGCCAAGAATGGTGCCATTTCTCCCTAGAAAATCATCAAAAAGTTAGTCTATGTGTTCAAGCTATCTTGTGACATATGTCTTGAACACTTTCAATCAATGATCAACTTTCAAGAAAAATTGTCACTCAAGACTCGAGGAATATTTTATATGGTCAATCAAGGCTTTCAATTCATTTCTAAAATGAACATAATTATGTCTTTCAAACTCAAAAAGAATGATTTGTTTTTGTGGTCATTCAAGCTTTCCATCAAACTTTTTCAAGACAACATGTCTTACAACACATTACCTATGCTTTGGGAGTTTAAGTCTAGAAAATTTTCTCTTCTTTTTGGGCATGAGAAGCACGGTTTCTCTTCAGATTTTGCAGCCCAAAATTTTAAGTTTTTATGCATTTTTAAAGGTTTCAAAATAAGGTACATGCTAGCCATACTTTAGGACATGCATAGCTAGACTTTTCACCATGCTTTGAATGACTTTACACCATGCTTTGAACAAGATTTTTCCTCCCTCATGTGGCTGTAAAGTGGCCGAATTCTTCCCCCCAAAAGGCCTCCAACATTCAATTCATTTCACTTCTCTATAAATAGGTAGCTTAGGGAACTTGAAGCACCTTTGTTCATTTCACTAAAGCTTTGAGTTAGAGCACTTTGAGTTTCTTTCTCTCAAGTTCAAGAGCTCGCCCTCTCCAACCTCTTCATCTTCTTCACTTCCTCTCAAATCCCAAACTCTAGGTAGGGAGCTCTTCAAGAATGCTTTCTTTTATTTTCATGCTCAATGTTTATCTTGCTTGAAAGTTGTGTTGTTAGTAAGTTTTTCTCCCAAGCATTTTTTTCGGTTTCTTCTTTTCTCTTCCTTTTCATTTTCGGCCTTAAGGCCATGGTAGTGAGAGCTTGATGATGAGTGCTCTCAAAGATGAAACCATGAGTTCATCTTAAAGTGAGGCCTCTAAAGCTTGAACCTTTCTTAAGAAAAAGTTCCATCATTTCTCCTTTTTCTTTCATTTTCGGCCTCAAGACCAAAATGAGGAGAGCTTGATGATGAGTGCTCTCTTGGGATAACCATGTGTTCATCCTAACATGAGACCTCTAAAGCTTGAGTTTTGTTTGAGAAAAGTTTTATCTTTTTCATGTTGTGGTTAAGACAAGGCTATGATTTTCATGAAAACTCTTTTTGAGCTTTTGGTTCCTAGATGTTTCGGCCATGGAGGCTTAAGGTGCTTGGAAGAATGGTAGCTTTGTAATGAGTGCTTCATGTTGGCCTTTGTCACATGAACAAACTCTAAAGCTTGAGTTTTTCCAAGAAAGGTTTCTCTTTTTCAAGTCTTGGTCAAGAATGAGTCATGTTTCTTTGATGTCTTGAAACTTTCCTTTTCTTTTGTTTAGGTTTCAGCCATGAAGGCCTCTTGGACTTGAAATATGAGAAGCTTGATGATGAGAGTTGTGTGATGATGTTTGTCACATGAACAACCTCTAAACCTTGAGTTTTCAAAAAAATAAGTTTACTATTTTCAAGTTTTGCTCAAGACATAGTTATGTTTCTCTTGAACCTTGAAAACCTCATTTCTTTTCCCTTGAGTTTTCGGCCTTGAAGGCCTTTGGGACTTAGAAAAATGGTAGCTTGATGATGAGGGCTTCATGTTGATGTATGTCACATGAACAAAACTCTAGAGCATAAATTTGGTTTCTAGGCCAAGTATGTTTCGGTTTCTTTCCTTTATGTTGGTCATGAGTTTTGTGTTGTTAATAAATGTAGAGCATTGTAAAAATACTCAATAATGAGGACTTGAGATGTTGGTGTTTGAATCACCAAAATCTTGGTCCCTAGAGTTCAAAAATAAGGTTGTTTCCTCATAATGAGGATTCGGCCACCTCATGGACTTTGAGGATATGATTTTCTTTTATACAACTTAGCAACACTAGTGTTTTCTCTTCTTGTGAGGATGAGTTATGGGTTGAAACTTTGTTTCCTTTAAAGTCTTGCAAGAGCTCTAAACAAGATATAAAAGAAGTTGCATCCACGTTTATGTTTGTGCTTTGCACTAGCACGTTTATTTCTTATGCCATCACTAAGACCCAAGATAATGAATGAACTTGCACAATGCACGTTATGTTTCAAGCTTTGCATCTCATTTTATATTTCAAGTCATCACTAAACTCTAAGAATAAGAATGGAGACGCATTTCATCTTTTACTTTGTGCTATCACTTTGTTTTCTAAAGGACTATAAAATGAAATGCATAGCACGTTTATTCTATGTCATCACTTGAAACTTTAGAGCTCAAAGACTTGCCCATTTCATCTTAAGAAAAGAATTAAATCAAGGAGGTATCTCCTTGAACATCATTCGGCCATGTGGTGTAAATGGCTCTAGGATGAGTTTCATTTAACTACAAGGGCCTATAATGCATGTCTTAGAATTTTTCTAAGCTTTGATGCACTTAACCAAGGTTTTAAACATGTTTTCAAGTTTTGAATCATTGTCAAGAGCAAGCCAAAATGGCTGCTGCCCTTGATGTTCCATGATGAGTTTTGGCAAAATAAACTTTGATTTTTCATGGTCTTGAAGTCCTAAAAAGGTTCCAAGAGAAACTAGCAAGTTATATGGTTGAAAGAATGTTTTTTTTCCTCATGATTTTATGCCTTAAAGGTTTTTGGTTCTGCCTTAGTAATTTCAGCACCTTAAATTCTGTTTTGGGTGGTCTAAATATGTTGTAATACCTTGCCAAGTATGTGATAATTGTTCTAGACTCTTTAAAGCATTATTAGTGACTTTGTTTGCTTAATATGTGAATTCTAGAACTATAAAGAATGGCAAAATGAGTTTCTGCCCAGCCTTGATAAAATATTTAGAATCACATTAGATTATGTCTAGATGTGTAGGAGTGACTCATAATTGGCCTAGGTATTAATTATTGCACCATAGAAAAAGTCGGATGTGAGAAAGGGCTTAAAACGCATTTTCTAGAACACGTAATTCATCAAATATGAACAACTACATAAAGCTGTCCAACCATAATTAATTAGGATTTAGAACTTAATGGATTATGGTAATGAGGTTAATCAATCCCATAAACATACTAGAAAGTAATGGGAAAGTTTGAAGATACCCGATTTAGGGATTTTTACCTTAAGGGATGATTATGCGCCTCTAAGTTTGATGATGAATTGATGTGTTAGCTCATGACGTGTATGGTGCCATGTGAACTATTATCCCTATGTGATAGCTTGTATTAACATGTTATTATTTCTTTAAAAGAACTTTGGAGATGCCGAGGTAGTAATTACGTGCTATGCATTGATTATGTGGCATCTTAAAGAAACATGTTAAACTTAGGATGACTCAGAACATAAGAATGTAATCCTTTGAAACCACCGAATTAAAGGTGGGGACAATGTGATTCTAGCCCCCTAAACCCGTACTTAAAGTTGGGAAGCTGACTTATCCAAATGGATAAAGTCTAGATGCTAGTAACGACTAGTGTGGTATGAGCTCATAACCTAGAGTTTTCTCAAAAGGGAGAAATATTAGGGCGGCCCAGTTAAGTAAAGGTTCTTATGTCACCTAAGTAACCCAGTTATGTGATTTATGTTCCATGTACCAGTTATATGTTGTATGTTCCATGTACCAGTTATATGATTTATGTTCCATGTACCAGTTATATGATTTATGTCCCATGCGCCAGTTATATGATTTAGGTTCCATGTACCAGTTGTATGATTCATGTTCTACATACCAAACTACATGATTTATGTCTATGATTTTAGTATATAGCCTATGTAACACAAGTGCCATGTTAAAAGAACGGATTCTCGGAAAATGAGATTTTGGAAAACTCATAATTGAACCTATGTATGTCCATTATTTTATAAATAACCCGAGATTCCTGGAGACGTATATGATGACACCTAGGATAGAAGGAAAACCCTACTGAGTTTCTTTAGTAAGAATCTCACTCTCTCTATCTTTTCCTTTCCATTACGTCTTCAGAGCGAGATGGCAACCTTCGTCCTATTCATTGACACTCCACGGTGGGAGATCCACCACGACCTAGAGTATGGGTCTTATCATTTTGAGGGCCGATGTACCTTACGTGTATTCATGTTTGTTGGACGGCCATTTTCGCACCGTGTCTATAGCTACCACTTCACCCCGGCATCCTCCTACAACGACCCCGCGATTTTCGAGCATGCACGACCACAATGAGAGCAGAACCTGTGGGCCCCCTCTGACCGTTCAGTCGATATGCCGGTGTACGTGCCGCTGACACAACACTCGGAAGAGGACCCTATAGGGGATGTCCCTATGGGTCATGAGGACTCTGCCCCCACTCCACCGCAGCAACCGACGGGCAGCGAGGAGATGGTTACCCAGCGTCGGAGGGCTCCGGCACCAGGACCACGACCTCGACGTGGGCAGCCCATCCAGTCACAGGGCATGCCTGCACCGGCCGAGTTTCGCCCATGGATTGGCTACGTCCCTCCATACCCGTGATCTCACTGCATAGACGGAGGGTAGACCTTAGTGCACGCACACCACTAGTATGGATGAAACCTCTTTTGTGTTGAGGTTATCCATCATAGATTGCACGGGGGTCGAGATGTTTTCTTTCAGTTCTTTTCGATGTGTTTCTGTATTCTGTTGTATTTATATTTACATTATGTACTTGAAGAGTCCTCGCCAAAGGTAGGCATTTTATCTATGAGATATTTCAGTTATGATTGATGTTATGTTCGATGTTATGTTTTGGAGCCATTCCTATGTTATCGTTCCGCATACTATGATATCGACTCGTGAAGTTACGCGCGGCTTCTATTTTAAGTAATGATTTCAAAAAAAAAAAGTTGGCTCATATTTTCGTTAAGTCTATTTTCCAAGGAAATGAACCATGTCAGTAAGTAACGACTAATATTTGGCCTAAGTACATACTAGTAGTATTGGGTCGAATATTAGGGTGTTACATTTTGGTATCAGAGCAGTTCGGTTCTCACGGAGCCTGAGGATTGGACTGACTATGCTTCTTAAGCATATTCCGCTAGAAATGTCATGAATAGGAAGTTTTAGGATTAAGTGATATATGACTTCTGTTTGTTGCACGTGCCATGGTAACTTGCTCACTTTACTAGGAGGATTGAGCCTGATCAACTCAGTGTTGCTGTTTTGTGTGTATAGGGACCAATGGCACCGCGACGACAGCCTAGGACTATGCCAAATGCTGACCAAGACAATACGATCGCCGCCGCTGTCGTCAAATGGTCGCAGCCCATGACACGACTGTTGGAGCGAATGGACCAATGTGAGAATGCTGGAGCAGCTCCCCATCGCCGAGATTCCGAGCATGTTCGCTTGGCGATTTCAGAGGCGAATCCACCCACCTTCAAGGGAACTGCTAACCCAAACCATGCCGAAGAGTGGATCCGAAACATGGAGAAGATCTTTGGCGTGATACCGTGCTCTGAGGAGCAAAAAGTGAGGTTCGCCACATACATGCTCGAAGGTGACGCCAGTTGTTGGTGGACTGGAGCCTAGAGGCTGCTGGAAGCGGCTAATGAGGCCATCAACTGTGAAGTATTTAAAGTTCACTTCTATGAGAAGTACTTCCCAGAGTCTGTTCACAACGCCAAGGAAGTGGAGTTCATGCAATTGTTCCAGGAGAATCGGACGGATGCACAATATACTGCCAAATTCGAGGACCTCATCAAGTTCTCAAGGATGTACCAGGCTAACCCTGACGAATACTGGAAATGTCTGAAGTACGAAGCGAGGTTGAGAGCGGAGCTCAAGGTAGCGGTCGCTCATCTAGAAATCAGGGACTTCCCAACCCTGGTGAACAAATGCCGCATTATTGAGGAAGGGCAATGGGAGTTGAATGCGACAAGGTCCGGCAACTCCAGCAACAAGAAGCTGGCACCTCAAGGCCAGCAGTTCAAGAAAAAGGGGTCGCAGAAGTTTCAACCCCAACAGAAGTCCCAATCCGGGTCCAAGCCTCAGGGACCTCGGAAGGACTTCAAACCGAAGAACAACAACAACAACCACAACAACAACAAGAACAAGCCCGCGAATAATAAGGGGAAGGCACTTCAAGGGACATCTTCCACCCCACATACGGAGTGTCCCAAGTGCGGTAGACCCCATGGAAGCTTGCCGTGTCGGGCCGGGTTAGATGTGTGCTACCGATGCGGAGAATCGGGACACTACTCCAAAGATTGTCCCAAAAGGAACCAGCCAACCCCCAACCCCAAGCCGCAACGTCAGGGAAGGGTCTACACCCTCAATGCGGAAGAGACGATGACGTCCCCAGATCTCGTTGAAGGTAAGTGTGAAATGAACGGTAAAAACCTAGTTGTACTGTATGATTCTGGCGCAACCCATTCCTTTATATCATATTCTTGTATAGAGACCCTAGGTTTGACTGTGTCTGAACTCCCTTTTTATCTTGTTGTCTCTACCCCCACTGGGAAACCAGTTAGAACTAGCAAATGTTGTTTGGAATGCAGTTTCATTCTAGAAAATAGACCGTTTGTTCTAGATTTCGTATGCTTACCCATGAAAGGACTAGAGGTAATTCTGGGCATGGATTGGCTTTGGGCCAACCGTGTGTTGTTAAACTGCTATGAGAAAACCATCACCTTTCTCCCCATTCCCCCTGAACCTAGGGAAACCATGAGAGTATACCTAAATGCTGTAGACCTAAGCTGTGGTAAGGATGAAAAAGGTTACATTCTTTTGGCCGCTAGTGATGTCGACTTTAAGCAGAGCATCGAGGAGATACCCGTAGTAAGGAACTATCTCGAAGTATTTCCAGATGAAATTCCCCCTAAGAGAGAACTTGAATTCTCAATAGAGTTACTCCCAGGTACCGGACCCATATCCATAGCCCCATATAGAATGCCCCCTTTGGAATTGGCCGAGTTGAAAACCCAGTTAGAGGACCTTTTGGAAAAGAATTTCATTAGGCCGAGTGCATCACCCTGGGGAGCCCCGGTGTTGTTTGTGAAAAAGAAGGACGGAAGCATGAGGATGTGTGTCGATTATAGGCAATTGAACAAAGTAACGGTGAAAAATAAGTACCCTTTGCCTAGAATTGACGATTTGATGGACCAGTTGAGAGGTGCGGTAGTGTTTTCTAAGATTGACTTGAGGTCTAGTTATCATCAGATTAGAGTTAGGGATGAGGATATACCCAAGACGGCTTTTCGCACTCGATATGGACATTTCGAGTTTGCAGTTATGTCTTTTGGATTGACCAATGCTCCAGCTGTTTTCATGGATTATATCAATAGGATCTTTAGACCCTATTTGGATAAGTTCGTGGTTGTCTTTATAGATGATATACTCATTTATTCAAGGAACCACAAAGAGCATGAGCAACATTTAGTCATAGTATTAGAGATTTTGAGGGAGAAGAAACTTTATGCCAAGTTGTCTAAATGTAAGTTTTGGTTGGAAGAAGTGAAATTTCTAGGGCATGTAGTGTCTAGAGGAGGAATTGCAGTCGATCCTAGTAAGGTGGAAGCAGTGATGAATTGGGAACAACCTAAGACCGTGACTAAGATAAGGAGCTTTTTGGGATTAGCTGGCTATTACCGTAGGTTCATCAAGGGATTTTCCCAGATCGCGCTACCTTTAACCAAGCTTACTAGGAAAAACACTCCTTTTGTCTGGACCCCAGATTGTGAGAAAAGTTTTCAGGAACTAAAGCATAAGTTGACTTCTACCCTAGTCCTAGTTCTCCCCGACCCTAAGGAGCCTTTTGAGGTATACTGTGACGCTTCTGGTAAAGGTTTGGGCTGTGTCTTGATGCAAAATAGGCAAGTGGTAGCCTATGCATCGAGGCAACTCAAGCCACATGAAACAAACTACCCCACCCATGACCTAGAATTGGCAGCCGTTGTGTTTGCTCTCAAGATCTGGAGACACCATCTGTACGGGGTAAGGTTCGAGGTGTTCTCCGATCATAAGAGTTTAAAGTATCTTTTTGATCAGAAAGAGCTAAACATGAGGCAAAGGAGGTGGATGGAGTTCTTGAAGGATTACGATTTCGGATTGAACTACCATCCCGGAAAAGCTAATGTTGTAGCCGATGCCCTAAGTAGGAAGTCCTTACACTTGTCCCACTTGATGATTAAGGAGGATGAACTGATCGAGGCTTTTAGAGACCTGAACCTAGGAATAACCATAACCCCTATGGGTATGAGAGTTTGCCACCTTAGTGTGTCAAGTGATTTCCGTGGGAGAATCACTCAAGCCCAAAGGGTAGACGACGAGTTTCAAGAGACCCTAAGGGCAGTAAAGGCGGATAAACTGAAGGGTTTTGTCCAAGGGAAGGATGGTATGTGGAGGTTTGAAGGACGTATATGTGTACCTGCTAGTGGTGACCTCCGGAAAGAGATTCTTAAGGAGGCCCACAAGAGCAATTTTTCAATTCATCCTGGTGCCACCAAGATGTACCAAGACTTGAAGAAGATGTTTTGGTGGCCCGGATTGAAAAAGGATGTTTGCAATTGGGTTAGTAAGTGCCTAGTATGCCAGAAGGTGAAGATAGAGCACCAAAAACCCTCTGGTATGTTGCAACCCTTATCGGGAATTGGGATAGCATCTCAATGGATTTTGTGACTGGACTACCAAGGACCCAAGCGAATCATGACGCTATATGGATAATAGTGGATATTTTGACGAAGTCAGCCCACTTTCTACCTATTAAAGTGACATATTCCTTGGATAGGTTAGCACAATTGTATATCCAAGAGATTGTGAGACTACATGGAGTGCCATCGATGATAATCTCGGATCGGGATCCGCGGTTTACATCACGGTTTTGGGGAGCCTTTCAGAAGGCGTTTGGTTCGAAGCTGTACTTAAGCACGGCTTACCACCCACAAACAGATGGCCAATCTGAGAGAACAATCCAAACTTTGGAGGATATGCTTAGGGCGTGTGTTCTAGACCAGAAAGGGAGTTGGGACAAATACCTGCCACTGATCGAATTTGCGTATAACAACAGTTACCACGCGAGTATCGGTATGGCACCGTATGAAGCCCTTTATGGATGAAAATGTCAATCACCCCTATGTTGGTACGAACCTGGAGAGCAAAGTCTAATTGGACCAGACTTAGTGAGGGAAACGACGGAACAGATTAAAAGGATTAGGGATAGGATTCTTACTGCTCAAAGCCGACAGAAAAGCTATGCGGACAAGCGGCGTAAGCCGATTGAGTTCCAAGTAGGGGAACATGTTTTTCTCAAGATAACCCCCACCACAGGCATAGGTCGAGCTATGAAGGTGAAAAAGTTAAGCCCCAGGTTCCTTTGCTCATTCGAAATCCTCAGTAGAGTAGGGTCTGTGGCATACCGCATAGCCCTACCCCCAAATCTATCCAATCTCCACGATGTTTTCCATGTCTCCCAGTTACAAAAGTACCAGTCTGACCCAAGTCATGTGCTAGAGCCAGAACATGTACAATTAAGGGATGACCTGACATTTAACCTGCCTCCCACGAGAATTGTGGACCGAGGAGTCAAACAGCTGAGAAATAAGTCAGTGCCGTTGGTCAAGGTCGCGTGGGGACGCGGGAAAGCCGAAGATTTCACATGGGAGTTGGAGGCCAACATGCGACCACAATACCCCGAGATGTTTTCAGGTAATGAATTTCAAGGATGAAATTCTTTTTAAGGAGGGGAGTAATGTAACGCCTCGATTTTCGCTAAACTTTCATAATGACCAAAATGCCCCTGAGGTCATTTTTACCCGAAACACGAGGACGGCCGGCTTTGGCCATCCTCATAGGGTTCATATGTTATATGAAGGGGATTGTATGAGCATGAGTGCCTAACAAAGCAGGAAAACCTCATTTCTGAGATTTCTGCACGTAAATGACCAAAATACCCCTGTAACAGAATTAAGGCAGTTTTAAGTTCCGTTTCGACCCGGACTTTGTTCTAGGTTCAAAACAATGATTTTAAGGCATGAACTATGTTTGTTTAAGTCCCGGAGGTTCCGGGCAACTTTTGGTGAAAATTACGGTTTTGCCCCTGCATATCGCATTTTCAGCTTAATGAGCCGTTTAACTCCAAACCTAAGCAATATTAGGCTCTAATTAAAGGTTAATTAATTTCCATAATTAATCTAGAGCCAAAACCATCATTTAGAATTAATTGGAACCTAAAATTGCTTAGGAAAATTCAAATCTCATCCTAGTCTTATTCTTTAAAAAGGAATAAGAATATGTGAATAGTATCGAATAGTGTTTCCACTATTCACATCAACTTTTCTTTTCAAGACAAGTTGTCACACCCACATCACTAGTCTTAGAGGTGTTGACTCCCCTAATCCTTCTAGACCACCTCTAACCTAGGGATTTGTGGTTTTAAATAACCTATTAGTGCACCTAAGTACCTACTTAGCAACTTTTAATCCTAAGCCTAATCTATGTCACACCAAAGCACACTTCTAGAACATGGTTTAAGGAGATATTTCTCCTCCCCAAGGCTGCCAAGAATGGTGCCATTTCTCCCTAGAAAATCATCAAAAAGTTAGTCTATGTGTTCAAGCTATCTTGTGACATATGTCTTGAACACTTTCAATCAATGATCAACTTTCAAGAAAAATTGTCACTCAAGACTCGAGGAATATTTTATATGGTCAATCAAGGCTTTCAATTCATTTCTAAAATGAACATAATTATGTCTTTCAAACTCAAAAAGAATGATTTGTTTTTGTGGTCATTCAAGCTTTCCATCAAACTTTTTCAAGACAACATGTCTTACAACACATTACCTATGCTTTGGGAGTTTAAGTCTAGAAAATTTTCTCTTCTTTTTGGGCATGAGAAGCACGGTTTCTCTTCAGATTTTGCAGCCCAAAATTTTAAGTTTTTATGCATTTTTAAAGGTTTCAAAATAAGGTACATGCTAGCCATACTTTAGGACATGCATAGCTAGACTTTTCACCATGCTTTGAATGACTTTACACCATGCTTTGAACAAGATTTTTCCTCCCTCATGTGGCTGTAAAAGTGGCCGAATTCTTCCCCCCAAAAGGCCTCCAACATTCAATTCATTTCACTTCTCTATAAATAGGTAGCTTAGGGAACTTGAAGCACCTTTGTTCATTTCACTAAAGCTTTGAGTTAGAGCACTTTGAGTTTCTTTCTCTCAAGTTCAAGAGCTCGTCCTCTCCAACCTCTTCATCTTCTTCACTTCCTCTCAAATCCCAAACTCTAGGTAGGGAGCTCTTCAAGAATGCTTTCTTTTATTTTCATGCTCAATGTTTATCTTGCTTGAAAGTTGTGTTGTTAGTAAGTTTTTCTCCCAAGCATTTTTTTTCGGTTTCTTCTTTTCTCTTCCTTTTCATTTTCGGCCTTAAGGCCATGGTAGTGAGAGCTTGATGATGAGTGCTCTCAAAGATGAAACCATGAGTTCATCTTAAAGTGAGGCCTCTAAAGCTTGAACCTTTCTTAAGAAAAAGTTCCATCATTTCTCCTTTTTCTTTCATTTTCGGCCTCAAGACCAAAATGAGGAGAGCTTGATGATGAGTGCTCTCTTGGGATAACCATGTGTTCATCCTAACATGAGACCTCTAAAGCTTGAGTTTTGTTTGAGAAAAGTTTTATCTTTTTCATGTTGTGGTTAAGACAAGGCTATGATTTTCATGAAAACTCTTTTTGAGCTTTTGGTTCCTAGATGTTTCGGCCATGGAGGCTTAAGGTGCTTGGAAGAATGGTAGCTTTGTAATGAGTGCTTCATGTTGGCCTTTGTCACATGAACAAACTCTAAAGCTTGAGTTTTTCCAAGAAAGGTTTCTCTTTTTCAAGTCTTGGTCAAGAATGAGTCATGTTTCTTTGATGTCTTGAAACTTTCCTTTTCTTTTGTTTAGGTTTCAGCCATGAAGGCCTCTTGGACTTGAAATATGAGAAGCTTGATGATGAGAGTTGTGTGATGATGTTTGTCACATGAACAACCTCTAAACCTTGAGTTTTCAAAAACATAAGTTTACTATTTTCAAGTTTTGCTCAAGACATAGTTATGTTTCTCTTGAACCTTGAAAACCTCATTTCTTTTCCCTTGAGTTTTCGGCCTTGAAGGCCTTTGGGACTTAGAAAAATGGTAGCTTGATGATGAGGGCTTCATGTTGATGTATGTCACATGAACAAAACTCTAGAGCATAAATTTGGTTTCTAGGCCAAGTATGTTTCGGTTTCTTTCCTTTATGTTGGTCATGAGTTTTGTGTTGTTAATAAATGTAGAGCATTGTAAAATACTCAATAATGAGGACTTGAGATGTTGGTGTTTGAATCACCAAAATCTTGGTCCCTAGAGTTCAAAAATAAGGTTGTTTCCTCATAATGAGGATTCGGCCACCTCATGGACTTTGAGGATATGATTTTCTTTTATACAACTTAGCAACACTAGTGTTTTCTCTTCTTGTGAGGATGAGTTATGGGTTGAAACTTTGTTTCCTTTAAAGTCTTGCAAGAGCTCTAAACAAGATATAAAAGAAGTTGCATCCACGTTTATGTTTGTGCTTTGCACTAGCACGGTTATTTCTTATGCCATCACTAAGACCCAAGATAATGAATGAACTTGCACAATGCACGTTATGTTTCAAGCTTTGCATCTCATTTTATATTTCAAGTCATCACTAAACTCTAAGAATAAGAATGGAGACGCATTTCATCTTTTACTTTGTGCTATCACTTTGTTTTCTAAAGGACTATAAAATGAAATGCATAGCACGTTTATTCTATGTCATCACTTGAAACTTTAGAGCTCAAAGACTTGCCCATTTCATCTTAAGAAAAGAATTAAATCAAGGAGGTATCTCCTTGAACATCATTCGGCCATGTGGTGTAAATGGCTCTAGGATGAGTTTCATTTAACTACAAGGGCCTATAATGCATGTCTTAGAATTTTTCTAAGCTTTGATGCACTTAACCAAGGTTTTAAACATGTTTTCAAGTTTTGAATCATTGTCAAGAGCAAGTTTCTAAATGGCTGCTGCCCTTGATGTTCCATGATGAGTTTTGGCAAAATAAACTTTGATTTTTCATGGTCTTGAAGTCCTAAAAGGTTCCAAGAGAAACTAGCAAGTTATATGGTTGAAAGAATGTTTTTTCCTCATGATTTTATGCCTTAAAGGTTTTTGGTTCTGCCTTAGTAATTTCAGCACCTTAAATTCTGTTTTGGGTGGTCTAAATATGTTGTAATACCTTGCCAAGTATGTGATAATTGTTCTAGACTCTTTAAAGCATTATTAGTGACTTTGTTTGCTTAATATGTGAATTCTAGAACTATAAAGAATGGCAAAATGAGTTTCTGCCCAGCCTTGATAAAATATTTAGAATCACATTAGATTATGTCTAGATGTGTAGGAGTGACTCATAATTGGCCTAGGTATTAATTATTGCACCATAGAAAAAGTCGGATGTGAGAAAGGGCTTAAAACGCATTTTCTAGAACACGTAATTCGTCAAATATGAACAACTACATAAAGCTGTCCAACCATAATTAATTAGGATTTAGAACTTAATGGATTATGGTAATGAGGTTAATCAATCCCATAAACATACTAGAAAGTAATGGGAAAGTTTGAGGCTACCCGATTTAGGGATTTTTACCTTAAGGGATGATTATGCGCCTCTAAGTTTGATGATGAATTGATGTGTTAGCTCATGACGTGTATGGTGCCATGTGAACTATTATCCCTATGTGATAGCTTGTATTAACATGTTATTATTTCTTTAAAAGAACTTTGGAGATGCCGAGGTAGTAATTACATGCTATGCATTGATTATGTGGCATCTTAAAGAAACATGTTAAACTTAGGATGACTCAGAACAAAAGAATGTAATCCATTGAAACCACCGAATTAAGGGTGGGGACAATGTGATTCTAGCCCCCTAAACCCGTACTTAAAGTTGGGAAGCTGACTTATCCAAATGGATAAAGTCTAGATGCTAGTGACGACTAGTGTGGTATGAGCTCATAACCTAGAGTTTTCTCAAAAGGGAGAAATATTAGGGCGGCCCAGTTAAGTAAAGGTTCTTATGTCACCTAAGTAACCCAGTTATGTGATTTATGTTCCATGTACCAGTTATATGTTGTATGTTCCATGTACCAGTTATATGATTTATGTAACACCCTAGTAATTAACCAGATACACCTAGGTTGAATCTGATTAATGACTAGACTTTACTCCTTGCTTTGGTTCTTTCTTCATAATTTGAAAATACTTAGTGAAATTACGAGCCATTTTTTTTTTAAAACACATAATTGAAAATGTGAGCCGAGTACAACGTGAACGAGTAAGCGGAGTATAATAAGACGTTTAAGAATATATCACATCATATCACTTAGGCTCCATCATATAACATCCATAAGCACATTATAGCATATATTTACATACAATAACCTCACTCAAAGGGTGGGTTATGTTCATACATCATTATCTTATGCAAACCCATAAAAGAAAATATACTTAAGGAAATACATGCCCCTAAACTAGATAATTCCATAAGCCGGGAAGGTTATCCTAAAACTAGGGTGCATGATCACACATAAATCTACTAAGAACCCTCTATGGCCACTGTCCTGGAAATGGGGGAATAAATCCGATCCACTGATGAGCTCCCTCGGGAGGGGACATACGAGATGCACCAGGCTGGGGTCGCATGGACGGCCTTCTCGCTAACCTCGGCTGAACAACTATTTCCTCACTACCCTCTCTTACACGTGTGGGAGTAGGAGCAGAGCTCTCAGAATATACATGAGTAGGAGTGTAGACTCATGGACCAGTTTCAGAATATCTCGTCTCGGGAACATACTGTGGAAATCGATGGACAGCAGATGAAGCGGGATAAGAACGTAACATCCTTTCATCAAGTGGACGTACATGTTCGAAAACCATTTCATCGCCATAGGGAGAAGTAGGAGAAAATCGATAACTAGGGACAGGATGTGCAAATGGACGACCTATGTAAATAAAAACACGAATCACAAGACCTCCCTTCAAAATGATACGAGCGATGCACCGGATCATAGTGGAATTCCCAAGTAGGGGTATCAACGAACAAGACGAATGTCGCCATTTGAATCTGGAGACAATGACGAAAATAAAGAAAAGGGAGTGAGAATCTTGCTAAAGAATTCTCAGTAGGGTACCTCCTTCTACAGTGTCATCATCAAAGTCCCCAGGAACCTCGGGATTATTCTAAAATAGTGAGCATGCAAAGATTCATTTTAAGTTCGGACAAATACTTAACCGAGGTTCATCAATTTTTAATCATGCGTCTTATAATGCATCATATTCTTAACATGTCATGTTTACAATGAACTTTTCCTTTATCATTACATCGTATTCCTCATCATCATTATCAAAATAACATGCATAAATGAACGTCATATAATATTAGCTACACATGGACACAGTGCACATATTTCATTTCTTTAGTGCCTTAGGTGACTTAAAATCTTATCATCATCATTATTTTCCTTGGGCCACCCTATACTCCACCCTTTTGGGAGTAATTTAGGTTATGAGCTCATACTTTACTAGTCGTCACTACCATATACTTATCCCTTTTGATAAGCTAAAGTCCCGACTCTACCCTTTTGAGAGAACGGGTTAGGGGGCTAAAATCACATTTTCACCACCTATAGTCTGATGGTTCCAAAGGATCATTTTCTTATAAGTTTAAGTCACCATTAAATCTTTGCATGTTATATCACAATACAATTCATAAACATCATAACATTTTCTCATTTATAGTCTTAAGCTAGAATAATATATATCAACTGTAATCATGCATGTGGGAGATTCCCAGGAAAGAGAGGTGGGTCACAATGGACACGCTTAAATACCAAGTCTTTCCTTAGCCAGAACCTTTCCAAATTACACTTTTACAATGATACACTTTCTTCTAGCAACAAAGGTAAATTTTACATAATAAAGAACATTTCATGTACAAGCATTCTCATTATTTGCAACAAAGAACTATAACATGCAAGCCAGGAAATCATTCAATGATATCAAGTACTTAATAAGCATCCAATCCTTACATAGAATTATCAATTATGGAACTAATTAGTTACTAAACCAATTATGAATCATTCTCTTAACAATAAACCATAATTATCACAACTTCAATCATATCAAATCATTATCACACATTGATACTAAACTCAGATCAGTGGCTGAATCATGAACCTCATGCAATTACATAGAATTATATTTTAAGTGCATATAAAATACTAGTTCCCCGTAAAATCTTTGCAAAGCCTTAAAACTCATTTAGAAACTAGTTCTTTTGTCAAATTTGGGAGGATCTTCACAATTAAACTTCTCACTTAAGATAAAAGGAGTAAGTCTTGAGCTTTAGAGATTTAGGTGACATCTTAGAATTATAAACATGCTATGCAACCTTATTTTAATCTTATCTTTATAAGGTGATAGCTTGGAATCATAAACATGATATGCAATTCCATTTCTTTATCTTTAAGATTTAAGGTGATGACTTGAAAATTAAACATGATGCAAGAACTTGAAATATAAACATGATACAAGAAACTGGAGCGGCGGTAATCCGCACAGGACCAGTAGAGGGAGAAGAGAATATTAAGAAACCGGAGCGGCGGTAGTCCGCACAGGACGAGTAGAGGGAGAAGAGAATTATTAAGAAACCGGAGCTATGTAGTCCGCACAGGACCAAAGAGAGGGAGAAGAGAATTATTATTACATCTTTTTAAGCTCCAATCTCAAGACTTTTTAAAGAATAAATTCTTTAACTCCAATAATCATATTTCTTTGCTTGTGATACATGGGCAAGTCTTTGAGCTCTAGGATCTTTAGGTGATGGCATAAAATAAACATGCCATGCGTTGATTCTTTTAGCCATTATAAAATATAGTAAGAGCATAAATTAAATATGAGATGCAACCTCTTTATTATCTTGAAAGATTAAGTGATGACTTGAAACATAAACATGAAATACAAGCTTGGAATTTAAACATGAGAAATGCAAGTTCATTTATTCATTCTTGAAAATTTAGTGATGACATAGAAGGTAAACATGGTTATGCAAAGCATAAACTTAATCATGGATGCAAATTCATTTTGTTTCTTTACTAGAGCTCCTTCAAGACTTTAAAAGAATTATAAATTCAACCCAATACATATCTTAACAAGAAATAAAACATAAAAGGAAAATACATCTTTCAAGTTCTAAACTAAAAATCTTTGTTTTAGCATCATAAAGCATTATTCTTTAAAGTTTTGCATCAAGTGGAATTTTCAAGCTTTAGAGGCCTAACTTGTGATGGATTTACAACCCACCCTCAAGGTCCTCATCATCAAGCCATCATCTTAGTTCCACCTAGGCCATATGGTTGAATTGGTTAAAGAAAAATTGAAGAGGAAAACCAAAATGAAAAGCTAAGGTAAGTTCATAATATCATCATTTTGAGCTAAAAACACAACTCCTCAAAGCATAGAAATAAATTTAGAAACTACTCCCTACCTAATCTGAGTTGAAGAAGAGGAAGAGAACTTGGTTTCTTGAAGTGAAATGAAACAAAATCTCTTTGAAAAAATTGAAGAAAGAATTCAGCCAAAGAGGAGGAAGAAAGAAAGTTTTTGGTGCTCCTAAAAACTAGTTATGAACCAAGCCTCCCAAGACCACTCAAGCAAGCCTATTTATAGAAGATTTTGAGGCTTCTAATTGGCCAAAATGATGAGGTAGTGGACGGAATTTTGCAGGAGAAATAAGGGAGGAAAAATCATTTTAGACAAAGTTGTATGAAATTAAGGAATTATGTCTCTTATGGTGACATTTTGGCATTTTGTTTTAGTGCAACTTTTGGCAATAATTCAGCTGCATAATGGCATCAATAATTTCATCCATTACAGCCCAAAGAAGTGAAATTTGTGTGTTCCATGCATTATTTAGGTGTAGGCAAGGTATTCATGTAATTTAGAGAATTTACGGTTAAGGGCTTAAGTGAATTAGTAAGCAATTTGGGTGTTTTTGAGCAATTTTGGGTTCTAATCAATCTAAATATATAATTTTGACTCTAGATTAATATTTAGAATTTAATAAGCTTTAATTTGAGCCTAATATTGCTTAGGTTTCGGTATACGAATCAAAAATCCCGAAATTCGCAAAACTGCCCAAAAACAAGGGCAAAATCGTACTTTCACTTAAAAACTGCCCGAGGCCACCCGAGCTTAACCAATAGTTAATCATGTCTTAAAAACACATTTTAAAACATTTTAGTGAGGTTCGGGCTCATTCGGATTGCACATCGGAGTTAAAACAGCCGCATGGGCGTTTTGGTCATTTCGCGCGTCGGAACTCAAAATTGAGATCCTTCTGCTCTATTAACACACATAGCACAAACAATCCCTTATTATCCTCAAAATATCCCCTTGAGAATAGGTGGGGCCCACGATCCTCATTTTCTGAGTAAAATAACTTCAGGGGCATTTTGGTCATTTTATACGTATAGAAATTCGGGATTTGCGACTCTCGCATGAATCGTTCCTAACCTCTCTTCTAATGTGATATTCCTTTATTGAGGATTGTGCGGCCTCAAATCTTATGTAATAATTACCTACGGTAATTCGGTAATTGAGTAATTTCTAATGACAGTAAAAATTACAGTAAAAATTGGGGCGTTACAATTTATGTCCCATGCGCCAGTTATATGATTTAGGTTCCATGTACCAGTTGTATGATTCATGTTCTACATACCAAGCTACATGATTTATGTCTATGATTTTAGTATATAGCCTATGTAACACAAGTGCCATGTTAAAAAGAACGGATTCTCGGAAAATGAGATTTTGGAAAACTCATAATTGAACCTATGTATGTCCATTATTTTATAAATAACCCGAGATTCCTGGAGACGTATATGATGACACCTAGGATAGAAGGAAAACCCTACTGAGTTTCTTTAGTAAGAATCTCACTCCCTCTATCTTTTCCTTTCCATTACGTCTTCAGAGCGAGATGGCGACCTTCGTCCTATTCATTGACACTCCACGGTGGGAGATCCACCACGACCTGGAGTATGGGTCCTATCATTTTGAGGGCCGATGTACCTTACGTGTATTCATGTTCGTTGGACGGCCATTTTCACACCGTGTCTATAGCTACCACTTCACCCCGGCATCCCCCTATGACGACCCCGCGATTTTCGAGCATGCACGACCATAATGGGAGCAGAACCTGCGGGCCCCCTCTGACCGTTCAGTCGATATGCCGGTGTACGTGCCCCTGACACAACACTCGGAGGAGGACCCTATAGGGGATGTCCTTATGGGTCATGAGGACTCTGCCCCCACTCCACCGCAACGACCGACGGGCAGCGAGGAGACGGTTACCCAAATACGGAGGGCTCGGCACCAGGACCACGACCTCGACGTGGGCGGCCCATCGATCACAGGCATGCACGCACCGCCGAGTTTCGCCCATGGATTGGCTACGTCCCTCCATACCCGTGATCTCACTGCATAGACGGAGGGTAGACCTTAGTGCACGCACACCACTAGTATGGATGAAACCTCTTTTGTGTTGAGGTTATCCATCATAGATTGCACGGGGGTCGAGATGTTTTCTTTCAGTTCTTTTCGATGTGTTTCTGTATTCTGTTGTATTTATATTTACATTATGTACTTGAAGAGTCCTACCCAGTGGGTAAGCATTTTATCTATGAGGTATTTCAGTTATGATTGATGTTATGTTCGATGTTATGTTTTGGAGCCATTCCTATGTTATCGTTCCGCATACTATGATATCGACTCGTGAAGTTACGCGCGGCTTCTATTTTAAGTAATGATTTCAAAAAAAAAAAGTTGGCTCATATTTTCGTTAAGTCTATTTTCCAAGGAAATGAACCATGTCAGTAAGTAACGACTAATATTTGGCCTAAGTACGTATTAGTAGTATTGGGTCGAATATTAGGGTGTTACACCCTTTAGTTAGTTTACAATGTGCATGAACCTCGTGGTCATGTCATCAATACTTTCTTACTCTGTCATTTTAAACATCTTGTTTTGATGGACTAGCAAATTGATATTTGTCTCTTTGACTTAACCATTGCCTTCATGCAGAATGTGTATTCTGTCCCATATCTCCTTCGCTGTGTCACAAGCATTGATTTTATCATATTCAGCTTTGCTTAATGTACACGTGAGTAGGTATTTAGCTTTAGAGTTCAACTAAACTCTAACTTTATTTTGCTTTGTCCACCTACTCTTAAGGACTTCTCTGGAGGTTGAAGGTGCATTATCAGTTCCAGGAACTTCTTCTATTAGAACATAATCTATTTCTTGTATGATCACCCACAAGTCAAGACTTGTGTATTTGATGAACAACTCTATTCTATTTCTCATGTATGAATAGTCTCCATTATCAAAGAATGGTGGTCCATTTATGGAGTATCCTTATGTTATGTGGATGGCTATGCCATTTATCCTTTATCTTTGTCCTTTGTAGTTGTTAGAATGCTCAACCCCTTAGAAGCCTAAGCTCTAATGCCAATTTTAGGTAGAAAAGTACATGAGAAGAGGGTTGAATTGTGCTTGGACTAACTCAAATAAATACTATCAAGTATGAACTTGAAGTGTAGTGGAAACAATTGTCAGTATACTTCAGAAAGGAATTTTCTTAACTATTAAATGTTTTAATAAGCAAAATGTTTTCCAGAAAACACAGTATGAAAGGCATAAAGTAGTAAATAAAGGAAAGTCAAGGAAAGATAAGATATTGCACAAGAGTTTTTATACTGGTTTAGCCTACCTGCCTATATCCAGTTCTCAACCACTATTGAGAAAGTTAGATAGTCTTTACAGTAACCTTCTCAAGCTCTTACTAGTGACTAATAGCTCACTTTACTATCACACCTGAGTAGTCTTTGACCGGCCTCTCCAAGCTAACTTTATGACCAGTAGCTCATTCCACTGTCACTTTATAAATAGCCTTTACTTAACCTTTTCAAGCTAACTCATAGCAATCACTACCATATTGGGGTTACAAATGTTTATGTTTGAATTGATTCACTCAAACTAACCAACACTGAAGTTTTTGTATGATATACAAGAAGAGATTTGGAAAACTTGAATGACTTCTTTCTATCTATTCTTCCTAGGAAGAATGGATGATCTACTGAGAAAGTAGAAAGAAGATTTTATAAGGAATGAAACTGATTATAAGAATTAAGGACTTTATAAAGGATGAAGGGAAATTTCTTCAGTGTTTCGGCACTTTGATGAGCAAAAGTATATTGCATTGCAAGCATAGCATCTCCTTTTATACTTGATCTGCATTCATGATATTTAACTTGATCTATTTTCCAAGTGACACATGTTGATCTTATTTTTGTGTCTTGAAAGTGTAGTATAGAGGAGTAGCTTGATATTGTCAGAGCAATTGCAGAAGCTGTTATGAGATAAGGGTTTTTGGGTCTACCTTCAATAACTACTGTTCACTTTTTGAACGACATTTCTAAACTTTCCTTTCTAGAAGCTGGGGTAATTGACCAAGTTAGTACAAGAAAAATCATGTCAGTCCTTGACTGGATTTGGCTTTAAATTTGAATTTCAAATTTCCCTCATTTTCCTTTAAAGTGCGCCGTTTACAGTGAAATGTGCTTTTTGAAGTGCTATAATAGTTTCTTAATTTCTTTTTAACCTTCTAGTCTTCAATCAGAGCTTATTATTGATGATATGATTTCGATTATGATGATTGAAGATGGCAGTACACACTTGCTTTAAAGGTGGATTCAAATCTTCACTTTACTTGTACTTTCTGAAGTCACGTGCTACTTTCTGAAGATATAAACCTTGGTTTCTTATACTTGAGAGTTTTCTTTGATTTATTGAGCATATATACATTCATTCCACAATATATTTTTCATTTACATTTGGTCCCAATCTCTTCAAATGAGATCAAACATGTTTGCATATGTCGTTACGAAAATATTTTCATTTTAAGAATTGTATATGCTAACATAAAAAGATTTGTTTGTTGCTTTAAGAATCTCAAGAAAAGGATTAGTCATTTTTCAAAATATTTTCTCAAAATTGGTTATGTTATCATTCAAACATTCAACACTGAAGCTTTCTGAAGGGCTCTAGAGCTAACAATCAATATGCACAGTAAGGGGAATACTTATAATGACACCACAATTCTCAGACCAGTGACAACAATGCCAATGCCAATGCCATTGCCAATGACATACCTTCCCCGATTGTTGAGCAGATAATGAAAACCCTTTATGACATGGAACAACAAATCAATACCATGAATCAATGCCGTGATAGCCAACCAGAGGAATATCAATTCTCACTGGAGCATTTGGTTTCCCTACCTTCATGCACGAACCATTGAGTTCATGAACCGATTAGCTCAACCTACCACCACACCTATCCTTACCTTCCAATTACATTAGCCATTGGACAGTCAATCCTAGCCACCAGATAACTGACTAGCAAATACCTATTCCCCACCATTCAAGTCATCCATTTACAAAGTTCATTATGATCGAACCTATCTCACTCTTCTACTGACCTCCAACCCATCTTAGACCCTATGATGGGTCGACCGAACCCTAAAGTCATGTAGACGCTTTCAAGAATACGATGCTAGTATGTGCAGACTCGTAAACCTTCTGCTGTAAGGCTGTTCCCATTACCTTGATGGATGCTGCACAACGGTGGTTTGCATCCCTTCCCCCATGTCAATTATAAGTTTCAATGAGCTTACTGATTATTTCTTTAGTCATTTCATGGCTAGCAGAACTCACCAGAAAATGAATGGCAGCTTGTATATCCTTGTGCAAGGGGATTGAGGATTACTAAAAGATTCCATGGGTTAGTTCAATAAAGAAACGATTCAAATCAAAGACTTAGACCAGAGGGTCACCATCTATGCTTTTGTACAGACCTTGAAGCCGAGGTCATTTGCTGAGTCCTTGGACATTAACTGGTCCATAATTTGGATGAGCTTTGAAGTAGGGCGGGTGGATACATTTGGGAGGAAGAGGGAGCTGAGAACCGAAAAAGGAATATGGAGAACCGAAAAGGCGAACTCGAGTCTCCCCCAAGGAAAGGGGCTCAAGCCCAGCGTCAACATCGGGATACACACCCTAGGAATTAAGGGCCTTGTTGGAACATAAATAGATATATGGAGAATCAGGTTCCACAGCGTGCATACACAAATTACACCTAGTTTGATGCTCCTAAGGATGTGATACTCGATGACGTCTATAGCACCGAGCTAGTAGCCCTTCCTAGGGCACCAAGGTTCCAATGTCGATACGTGGATTAGCACAAGCAGTGTGATTATCATCGAGCTTTTAGCCATACATCTGATAAATGCAACATTGTTAGGGATCTTTTAGAGAGTTTCGCCCGGAGTGGCAAGTTGGCCAAATACTTCCCATGTACCCAGAGAAAGAAGAGCAATGATCAATACCAAAAGATGATCAGCCAGGTGCCTTGGGAAGAAAAATGCTGGTATGAAATGAGGAGCCATCCGTTAGATGAGTCATTCACACCATTGCAAGGGGATACATAGGAGGAGGTCCTTTATAGTCTGGTTGGAGGAAACATTTACGGACATTGAAGTTGGTGATGAGCATGGGACAAGTGATACCTAGACTTATGGAGGGTGATGTCCCGATCATTTTCTCTGCTAAGGATTTCAGCGGAACAGAGGCTAACCATGATGATCTTATGGTTATCCGAGTCATCATTGCTATTACTATCAAGTATCCCAGGTAAAACCGAAAGCAAGTCAAACGTGCTAATGTAAATATGGCTGAGCTAGACCCACCAAGGGATTTTCAGGAAGCCATGTTATAGCCTGAAAGAGAGGTAAAAAGAATCAATGTGGGAAAGGTGAATATTGGTGTATGGCAACTGGGATGGGATTGCTGCAAGAGTTAAGGACACAGTTAGTCAAGCTTTTGGTACAGTACGCTGAATTGTTTGCCTGCGTGCTGGCTAATATACTGAGCATTGATTTGAGCTTCATGTGCCACATGTTAGAACTAAGCATAATGTAACGCCCCAATTTTTACTGTAATTTTTACTGTCATTAGAAATTATTCAATTACCAAATTACCGTAGGTAATTATTACATAAGATTTGAGGCCGAACAATCCTCAATAAAGGAATATAACATTAGAAGGAAGGTTAGGAATGATTCATGCGAGTCGCAAATCCCGAATTTCTGTACGTATAAAATGACCAAAATACCCCTGAAGTTATTTTACTCAGAAAATGAGGATCGTGGGCCCCACCTATTCTCAAGGGGATATTTTGAGGATAATAAGGGATTGTTTGTGTTATGTGTGTTAATAGAGCAGAAGGATCTCAATTTTGAGTTCCGACGCGCGAAATGACCAACACGCCCCTACGGCTGTTTTAACTCCGATGTGCGTGCCGACTGAGCCCGAACCTCACTAAAATATTTTAAAATGTGTTTTTAAGCCATGATTAACCATTGGTTACGCTCGGGTGGCCTCGGGCAGTTTTTAAGTGAAAGTACAATTTTGCCCCTGGTTTGGCGCTTTGACTTCGAATTTTTGATTCAGATACCAAACCTAAGCAATATTAGGCTCAAATTAAAGCTTATTAAATTCTAAATATTAATCTAGAGTTAAAATTATGTATTTAGATTGATTAGAACCCAAAATTGCTCAAAAACACCCAAATTGCTTACTAATTCACTTAAACCCTTAACCGTAAATTCTCTAAATTACATGAATACCTTGCCTACACCTAAATAATGCATGGAACACACAAATTTCACTTCTTTGGGCTGTAATGGATGAAATTATTGATGCCATTATGCAGCTGAATTATTGCCAAAAGTTGCACTAAAACAAAATGCCAAAATGTCACCATAAGAGACATAATTCCTTAATTTCATACAACTTTGTCTAAAATGATTTTTCCTCCCTTATTTCTCCTGCAAAATTCCGTCCACTACCTCATCATTTTGGCCAATTAGAAGCCTCAAAATCTTCTATAAATAGGCTTGCTTGAGTGGTCTTGGAATGCTTGGTTCATAACTAGTTTTTAGGAGCACCAAAAACTTTCTTTCTTCCTCCTCTTTGGCTGAATTCTTTCTTCAATTTTTTTTCAAGAGATTTTGTTCCATTTCACTTCAAGAAACCAAGTTCTCTTCCTCTTCTTCAACTCAGATTAGGTAGGGAGTAGTTTCTAAATTTATTTCTATGCTTTGAGGAGTTGTGTTTTTAGCTCAAAATGATGAAATTATGAACTTACCTTAGCTTTTCATTTTGGTTTTCCTCTTCAATTTTTCTTTAACCAATTCAACCATATGGCCTAGGTGGAACAAAGATGATGGCTTGATGATGAGGACCTTGAGGGTGGGTTGTAAATCCATCACAAGTTAGGCCTCTAAAGCTTGAAAATTCCACTTGATGCAAAACTTTGAAGAATAATGCTTTATGATGCTAAAACAAAGATTTTTAGTTTAGAACTTGAAAGATGTATTTTCCTTTTATGTTTTATTTCTTGTTAAGATATGTATTGGGTTGAATTTATAATTCTTTTAAAGTCTTGAAGGAGCTCTAGTAAAGAAACAAAATGAATTTGCATCCATGATTAAGTTTATGCTTTGCATAACCATGTTTACCTTCTATGTCATCACTAAATTTTCAAGAATGAATAAATGAACTTGCATTTCTCATGTTTAAATTCCAAGCTTGTATTTCATGTTTATGTTTCAAGTCATCACTTAATCTTTCAAGATAATAAAGAGGTTGCATCTCATATTTAATTTATGCTCTCACTATATTTTATAATGGCTAAAAGAATCAACGCATGGCATGTTTATTTTATGCCATCACCTAAAGATCCTAGAGCTCAAAGACTTGCCCATATATCACAAGCAAAAATATGATTATTGGAGTTAAAGAATTTATTCTTTAAAAAGTCTTGAGATTGGAGCTTAAAAAGATGTAATAATAATTCTCTTCTCCCTCTTCTGGTCCTGTGCGGACTACCGCCGCTCCGGTTTCTTAATATTCTCTTCTCCCTCTATCGGGTCTGTCTGGACTACTAGCTCAGCTTTCTTGTATCATGTTTATATTTCAAGTTCTTGCATCATGTTTAATTTTCAAGTCATCACCTTAAATCTTAAAGATAAAGAAATGGAATTGCATATCATGTTTATAATTCCAAGCTATCACCTTATAAAGATAAGATTAAAATAAGGTTGCATAGCATGTTTATAATTCTAAGATGTCACCTAAATCTCTAAAGCTCAAGACTTACTCCTTTTATCTTAAGTGAGAATTTTAATTGTGAAGATCCTCCCAAATTTGACAAAAGAACTAGTTTCTAAATGAGTTTTAAGGCTTTGCAAGGATTTTACAGGGAACTAGTATTTTATATGCACTTAAAATATGATTCTATGTAATTGCGTGAGGTTCATGATTCGGCCACTGATCTGAGTTTAGTATCAATGTGTGATAATGATTTGATATGATTGCAAGTTGTGATAATTATGGTTTATTGTTAAGAGAATGATTCATAATTGGTTTAGTAACTAATTAGTTCTATAATTGATAATTCTATGTAAGGATTGGATGCTTATTGAATGATTTCCTGGCTTGCATGTTATAGTGCTGTTGCAAATAATGAGAATGCTTATACATGAAATGTTCTTTATTATGTAAAATTTACCTTTGTTGCTAGAAGAAAGTGTATCATTGTAAAAGTGTAATTTGGAAAGGTTCTGGCTAAGGAAAGACTTGGTATTTAAGCGTGTCCATTCTGACCCACCTCTCTTTCCTGGGAATCTCCCATATGCATGATTACAGTTGATATATTATTCTCGCTTAAGACTATAAATGAGAAAATGTTATGATGTTTATGAATTGTATTATGATATAACATGCAAAGATTTAATGGTGACTTAAACTTATAAGAAAATGATCCTTTGGAACCATCGACTATAGGTGGTGAAAAGGTGATTTTAGCCCCCTAACCCGTTCTCTCAAAAGGGTAGAGTCAGGACTTTAGCTTATCAAAAGGGATAAGTATATGCTAGTGACGACTAGTAAAGTATGAGTTCATAACCTAAATTACTCCCAATAGGGTGGAGTATAGGGTGGCCTAAGGAAAATAATGATGATGATAAGATTTTAAGTCACCTAAGGCACTAAAGAAATGAAATATGTGCACTATGTCCACGTGTAGCTAATATTATATGACGTTCTTTTATGCATGTTATTTGATAATGATGATGAGGAAAATGATGTAATGATAAAGGAAAAGTTCATTGTAAATATGACATGTTAAGATTATGATGCATTATAAGACGCATGATTAAAAATTGATGAACCTCGGTTAAGTATTTGTCCGAACTTAAAATGAATCTTTGCATGCTCACTATTTTAGAATAATCCCGAGGTTCCTGGGGACTTTGATGATGACACCGTAGAAGGAGGTACCTTACTGAGAATTCTTTAGCAAGATTCTCACTCCCTTTTCTTTATTTCCGTCATTGTCTCCAGATTCAGATGGCGACATTCGTCCTGTTCGTTGATACCCCTACTTGGGAATTTCACTATTATCCGGTGCATCGCTCGTATCATTTTGAAGGGAGGTGTGCAGTTCGTGTTTTTATTTACATAGGTCGTCCATTTGCACATCCTGTTCCTAGTTATCGATTTTCTCCTACTTCTCCCTATGGTGATGAAATGGTTTTCGAACATGCACGTCCACTTGATGAAAGGATGTTACGTTCTTATCCCGCTTCATCTGCTGTCCATGGATTTCCAGAGTATGTTCCCGAGACGAGATATTCTGAAACTGATCCTTCAGAGGACACTCCTACTCATGTATATTTTGAGAGCTCTGCTCCTACTCCCACACGTGTAAGAGAGGGTAGTGAGGAAACAGTTATTCAGCCGAGGTTAGCAAGAAGGCCGTCCATGCGACCCCAGCCTGGTGCATCTCGTGTGTCCCCTCCCGAGGGAGCTCATCAGTGGATCGGATTTATTCCCCCATTTCCAGGACAGTGGCCATAGAGGGTTCTTAGTAGATTTATGTGTGATCATGCACCCTAGTTTTAGGATAACCTTCCCGGCTTATGGAATTATCTAGTTTAGGGGCATGTTTTTCCTTAAGTATATTTTCTTTTATGGGTTTGCATAAGATAATGATGTATGAACATAACCCACCCTTTGAGTGAGGTTATTGTATGTAAATATATGCTATAATGTGCTTATGGATGTTATATGACGGAGCCTAAGTGATATGATGTGATATATTCTTAAACGTCTTATTATACTCCGCTTACTCGTTCACGTTATACTCGACTCACGTTTTCAATTATGTGTTTAAAAAAAAATGGCTCGTAATTTCACTAAGTATTTTCAAATTATGAAGAAAGAACCAAAGCAAGGAGTAAAGTCTAGTCATTAATCAGATTCAACCTAGGTGTATCTGGTTAATTACTAGGGTGTTACACATAAGCCTATTGCCCAATGTAACTCATAACATCCTCCCAAAGACAACATCATTCTTAAGTCATAACATCGTACTCCAGAAGTTGTTACTTATAAATTAGTGAACCTCTCTTGAATATCTGTAGCAAGCTCAATTAATGCATGTAATAACTAAGTATAATTCTATTAAAATATATAACCAACAAACACAACGTTTATTGAATACTTAGCTAAGTACAAAAGGAAGCTCTTCTAAGAGCTTTAATACATATATGTTTTCTATTACATTTACATGCGTATAACTTTGACTAAGTACAATAAAGTTAAAACATCAAATATTAAACTACTGCAATCTTGAGTTCTTTCACGTAGCAACCGCATCATTCTCTAGATCAACCTAGAGACAACACGAGAATTCCAAAAATATAGGGATGAGAATATTATATAATATAAATGTATAATTCTTCAAACAGAAAAATAAATAGATGGATAGGATTTAGTGTTGTACACTAGGTTTAAATGGATATACATTATTCTTTTATAAAGATTAAACTATCTATCGGTGTTAAAAATCACATACTAAATTTTTACGGAATGGGTAAAACACCACACCCGGGAAATCAAACATTGCCTGAAAATTAATTCTAGGTATAAAGTCTTCATTTCCAACATTAACCCTATATTTTCTCAATTTTTGGTATCTCTGGGTCTCGATTCTAGGGTTTCAGCTGTCCCGATGGGCCATTAGGGCCCATAGGTTACTATTTACACTAGCCAAGAATTTTCTTTTTTTTTTTTACACATCCATTGGGCCATCCTCATCATTACTAAATCTATCAGATATTTGAAATTATGACTAATAAACCTCAAAATAATTTTTAAATAATTTTTAGGGTATTACATTACCACCAAGCTTAAAAAAAATTTTGTCTTCAAAATTCATGTGAAAGCAATCTCAAAAGGCAAATTTCATAAATCAAATGAGGAATTCACGCACAATAAATTACAAGCAACAATCGAATCCTAAAATGTCCCAACCTTAGATTGGATTTTTGGGTATTGACATCCTTTCAGCACTTATGGTGAAGACCTTACTCTTGTGTTGTGGCTTTATAGTTGGTTTTGAATACTTATCTGGACACTCCCATATCTTATGTCCTGGTTTTCACAATGGTGGCATACGTATTGCCTAGCCAAACAAGGTTTGCTCCCATGGTTCTTTCCATATTTTGGGCAACCTTGCCACGAGGTTAATTTCTATAGCTGTTTGTCCTCAAAAGGATTTGGTCAAAACTGCTTCTTTTGGGGCAGAGTCTCCTCATAGCCTTGGTCTTCAAGTGTCAATCTTTTGTTAGCAGTGTCCTTAGCAGATTGGGTGATTGCTAGCCTCTTGTTGGAGTCCTCTGCATGACGGTACTTATTTACTAAGGTTGTATAATCCCTTGTCTCTAAGAGTCCTACAGTAGCTTCAATATCCTCACATAATCCTCCTTCATACTTTATGCATTTCCAAGTTTCATTAGGATCACATTGATAGATAGTGGAAAATTTGCAGAGCTCTTTGAACTTTGCTATGTACTCTACTATACTCATAGACCCTTGCTTGAGTGCCATGAACTCCAACTCCTTTGCATTCCTCACAGAAATAGGGAAGTAGTTGGTAAAAAGCCTCCTTAAAAACTTCCCAGGTAACGTCAATCTGAGAGGCTTCAAATAATCCATTGGTGCTAACCCACTAGAATTATGCATCAGCTTCCAGCGTGTAAGTAGCAAAGGCCACTTTTTGGGTTTCCATACAAGGTAAAATCAAGAAAATCTTCTCCATAGCCTTGATCTATTCTTCAGCTTTATTTGCATCAAAAGCTCCTCAGAAAGGCGGAAGGTTTACTTTCCTAAACTATACGAACTTCTAATATTTCATGTCCACTTCTATTCATCCATTGTTCCCAACTGGATTTCCTTCAGCATATCGGTCTAACCTTTCTATCATTCTATTGGCTACTGCAGCTTATTCTGTAACATCCCCTCCTGCTTTATGGATTGATAACTGTCCCCACAAACCAACACGGGTCTTTTCATCGTGCTTTGTCCTCACTCATATGCTTCCTAGAAAAACTTCCCAGGAGGTCACCCATCCCAAAATTGCTCCAAGTCACGGATGCTTAACTATGGAGTTCTTTAGTGATAGGCTACCGAAAAGAAGATGCATCTTGTTGGTATAGGTAGTACAAATCAAATCATATAAGCCCTTCTTAACTGTATAGTCTCATACCTATACAGTCTCAGGATCCCTCTCATTTGGGTGTGTAATCAGTTCATTCATGTACCCCTCCGCTTTTGAAGTATGTCAGAAGCCACTCTTTGTCCGTGCCTCCTTGCACCGGCGATCACTCCCCGACTTCGCAATCCCTGGGCATTACATGCCCACCAGCTTCCGCTTGGTCGTCCCCGAACCACACCGTACTAGGAGAGGTACAGGCTCTGATACCATTTGTAACATCCCCTGCTGCTTTATAGATTGATGACTGTCCCCACAAACCAACACGGGTCTTTTCAGCATGCTTTGTCCTCACTCACACGCTTCCTAGGAAAACTTCCCAGGAGGTCACCCTTCCCAAAATTGCTCCAAGTCAAGCACGCTTAACTATGGAGTTCTTTAGTAATAGGCTACCGAAAAGAAGATGCATCTTGTTGGTATAGGTAGTACAAATCAATTCATATAAGCCGTCCTTAACTGTATAGTCCCATACCTATACAGTCTCAGGATCCCTCTCATTCGGGTTGTAATCGGTTCATTCATGTACCCCTCCGCTTTTGAAGTCTACCAGGAGCCGCTCTTTGTCCGTGCTTCTTTACACCAGCGATTACTCCTGGACTTCACAATCCCTGGGCGTTACATGCCTACCAACTTCTGCTTGATTCGTCCCCGAACCATACCGTACTGGGAGACGTGTAGGCTCTGATACCATTTGTATCATCCCCTGCTGCTTTATGTAACACCCTCCTAATTACCATATTTTACTCGAGTATCAACACAGTAATTAGAAAAGTATTACTTACATTCACAATCTATACAAGTCGAAAATAATTGAAATCAAATAATTCAGACACATATATGGCTAAACTCGTATATACATATATAAACATCATTTTTAAGTTTGCAATGTGTACACCGTACTGATACTACACTGGTTAACTTCTAAGCTCATCAGGAACTCAGTTCACAAAAGGAAGGAACACCTCCAGTATCTAATCTAACCTGCTCAAAGTTGAGGTCTAGCAAAAGTTTGTACAAACAGAAATAAACCCTACAACATTTAATACGAGTAATCTGCAGGTTAGCGGGTCACTAGTACTAAACTACCACTATATACATATCATGAGTCCCTGAAGATCTCACGTCCTACTAGATGAAACCGTTGGCTATCGGTATGATAGCCTCACCTCCGCCCGGGGCATCAGGACCCTCCGGTGGGTCTGAGTCTGAAGACGAGGATGAAGAGGGATCATTTGCTGCAGGGGGTGCTGGTGGTGCAGGTGAGACATCAAATATCACTAGGTGTGCCAAGTGGAGAGGCACACCATCATAAGGGAAAGCAGGGTCAAAGTCAGCTGTAAATACTGATGTACTAAAAGAGCGGCCGAAAAACACATAGACACGAACTTGCGAGTAACCCACTACATACAGAGAGTCAAGAGCAGGATCATAATGCCACACCCACTGTGGCGAGTCAAGGTAAAATACTAATGACGGCATCTGCTAGATCTGATTAACACAAAGTAAATGCAACCATAGGGATGAGAATATTATAAAATCCTCAGTAGGGTATTCCCTCAGGTATAATGTGAAACACAATTGATAAGCTCATTCATGTGGGAATACTCATGCAAAACTATGTATAGCAATATCAAGGTATATACATCATGTAAAATCAAGTACAAGTATAATAATAATTCGTGCATTGTTCTTTTTCTCATTAACATAGGGAAGGGTTAATCTTACATCAAGTGATGTCTGTAGTGGAATCACTCCACAAGAACTATTGACCATTAGGACATGAGCTCATTCCTATATGTCGATACGTCTACCGACTTATCAAATTCCCAGGAAAGCTCTTACTTTTGTCTTTCCCGTTCAATCACATAAGCCTTGTCTCTATTTTCCCCATATGTTAAAAATTGCACAACTAAAAGTCATGTTATTTTTCTTTTCTTTTCCTTTATCCTCACAATAATCGCATAGTGTACTTCTCCTTTCAAAGGCCTGCTTAGATCACAGGTAGGCATACAATTATGTTGGAGTCTCATCCATATCTCATCAACATTTCTTTCAAACAATTAGCATGCATTAACATGATATATACTTGTATCTAAAGCCATTCTATCATTAGTTCAAGACATTCTTACCATTTTCAGCAATCAGCAGATTTATCACTCTAGAATTCAAAATTAATTTCCCTATCAAACAGCGAATTTAAGAGCCATAAAAATTCTCTATGACATGTCAATGTGTCTAAAAGGCCCTGTACAAGTTTCCAAACAAACGGTGTTCTCTAACCTTATCAACTAAATTTTGAAAATCTGGTGGTTAGAGACCACTTGTTCACAGTTTAGATCAAGACTCTCATAATTTTCGACCCTACCAATTGATTAAATCAACTCAAAATAAAATTCACAGTTGCAATTCGATGTGTTATCAGCTTCCCATAAAATTTTCAAAGAATAAACCCATCGTTTACTATAATAATAAAATCACACAATTTTACTGCCTCAGCTTCAATATTTCAGGCAGCATAGTCACAACTTCGATTCTTGAATTTTTGAACACAGAAAAAGTACCCAGAATAACCCCAAATTTTTACTAGAGACTCCCTAACATGTTAACTACATCCCATAAAATTTGCAACTGAATCCAAGATCTCTAGATATATTAGAAAATTCGACAAAATTTGCTGCTTGCTTCAAACCGGGATTTTCCAGCAACAATGTTCAAGAATCATGAATTTCTTTCAAGCAGAGAAAATCGTTCACATGACCCAAGGAAAATCATGGGGTTGTCTTAGGATGTTACCTTCAACAGATAATTTTTATAGCCCATAAAACTGAACACAATTGCACCAGAAAATTTGTCAACAAGTTCTGCCTTGTTGAAATCCGAAAATCCAGCAAACTAATTCCAAGTCTCTCTTGATGAAAATGATTTTTCCACAACACCAAACACTCCACCAAAATTCATACATCAATATCAACATATGATTAACCAATAAAATCAGAAATTTTAGGACAAAACCAATCAGAATTTTCAGAGGAAATTTTGAAACAAAAGAGGACAAATAAACCCTACCCTTGGAAGCTAATGCTTCTTTAGCTTTTGTATACTTCAAGGTAGATGTTCTCCTCCCCAAAACTCTTGAAACACACCTAGATCCTCCACTAATCAGTGCTGAGTGAGGTACTAAAGTGAGGTTTTGAAAAATCTAATCGGTTATATTTGTGGAGGTTGAAGTGTAGAACAAGTTTGCTTAAGGAAGTTTTTGATTCTAACAAGATTTGGTCTAGGATTTTGGAGGTTGAAATTCAAGGTTAGCAAAGGTTTTTGGATGAAGAAGGAATGAGTTTGCTGCTGCTCTTCACTTGGCCGAGGATGATGATGAAAAAGATGAGATTAGGTGGGTTAAATATATCTATTAAGGAGTGTTTTGATTGGTTGAAAAATAAAATATAATTTCTTTCCATTAAAAGGGTTTAAAATCAATGGCTAGGATTTGATCTTTCATCCAAGATGAAATCCTAGCCATTCACTTGGTATTCAAGTGGATATACTTCATTATTTGTAGATATTAACTAGTTTTCGGTGTTAGAAATCGAACACTGAAATTTCTAGAAACGGGCGAAACAATGTACCCGAAAAATCAAACATTGCCCGAAAAATAATTTCGGGTATAAAATCATTATTCCTGCCTATTTCTAAACATAATCTTATAATTTCTCAATTTTGGGCATCTCCGGGGCCCAATTCTAGGATTTCGGCTGTCCCGGCGGACCTGTGGGGCCTGTAAGACACTATTCACTTTTTTTTTTTTTGCTTCCTTGAGTTAGTCTCATCATTTCCACATCTATCAACATCTTAAAATTCTCATTAATAAAGCTTCATTTAATTTCTAAAAAGAATTGGGTATTACATTTATGGATTGATGATTGTCCCCACAAACTAACATAGGTCTTTTCAGCGTGCTTTATCCTCACTCATACGCTTCCTAGGAAAAATTCCCAGGAGGTCACCCATCCCAAAATTGCTCCAAGTCAAGCACGCTTAACTATGGAGTTCTTTAGTGATAAGTTACCTAAAAGAAAATGCATCTTGTTGGTATAGGTAGTACAAATCAATTCATATAAGCCTTCCTTAACTGTATAGTGCCATACCTATACAGTCTCAGGATCCCTCTCATTTAGGTGTGTAATCAGTTCATTCATGTACCCCTCCACTTTCGAAGTCTACCAGGAGCCGCTCCTTGTCCATGCCTCCTTGCATTGACGATCACTCCTCGACCTTGCAATCCCCAGGCGTTACATGTTCTATCATGGTAGCAACCATCTCACAGAAGGTGTCCATCATACCCGTTTCATCTCCAACGCCTTTCCTAGTATGCTGATTAGAAGTCATTGATTCTTGTCATACCAAACAAAAATATTGAGTTTATCAGGCTTAATACCAAGCTAAGTGTGACAGTAATCCACAACATTCCTAACCAGCAGTCACACACACACACATATAAAATCATAATGCATGACAATTACGAAGGAAGTATAGCCAGTCCATTCGCTAAGGTCCCATAAGGATGAACGGCTCTAATACCATTTTGTAACATCTTCCCAAGTACAACATCATTCTTAAGTCATAACATCGTATGCAAAAAGTTGTTACTTATAAATTAATGGACTTCTCTTAAATATCTATAGCAAGCTCGATTAATGCATGTAATAACTAAGCGTAATTCCATTAAAATATATAACAAAGAAACACAACGTTTATTGAATACATGGCTAAGTACAAAAGGAAGCTCTTCTAAGAGCTTTAATACACAAATGTTTTCTATTACATTTTCATACGAATAACTTCGACTAAGTATAGTAAAGTGAAACATCAACTATTAAACTACTGCAATCCCAAGTTCTTTCATGTAGCAACCATATCATTCTCTGGATCAACCTGGTGACGACATGAGAATTCCAAAAATATAAGGATGAGAATATTATATAATATAAATGTATAATTCTTCAAAAAGAAAAATAAATAGATGGCTAGGATTTAATCTTGTAAACCAAGATTAAATCTTAGCCTTACACTAGGTTTAAATGGATATACATTATTCTTTTGTAAAGATTAAACTATCTTTCAGTGTTAAAATTCGTATATCGAAATTTTACCGAACAGGTAAAACACTGTACCCGGGTAATCAAACATTGCCCAAAAATTAATTCCAGGTATAAATTCTTCATTTCGAACCTTAACCCTATATTTTCTCAATTTAAAGTATTTCTGGGTCCCGATTCTAACGTTTCGGCTGTCCCGACAGGCCCCATACCAGCCCAGAATTGTTTTCTTTTTTTTAACACATCTGTTGGGCCATCCTTATCATTACTAAATCTATCATAGTTTTAAAATTATGACTAATAAACCTTAAAATAATTTTTAAATAATTTTTAGGGTGTTATATCTTTCAAAAACAAACAGATGATTAACATGTGTCACTTGGACATCTGATCAAGGGCAATGATCATAAATGAAGGCCATCTATAAATAGAGATGTTGTTCTTACAAGAAGATAGACTTTTATTGCATAAGAACTGGAACGCTGGAAGTTTTCCTCATCATCTTTTCTGTAAAGTTTCACTACATCTTGTATCAGTTCCTTCTTTATAAAAAAAAAAAAAAATCCTCTTTCTATGTTCTTAGTAGATCATATATTCTTCTTAGGAAGAATCACAGAAAAAAGTCATTCAAGTTTTCCAAGTCTGGTACTGTATATCTTACGAAAACTTGAGTGTAGTTTAGTTTGAGCGATAAATCCAAACACAAACATTTGTATCTTTGATCCATTAGTGATCGTGGTGTGTTAGCTTGAAAAGGCTTGTCAAAAACTACTTGTAACGTGACAATAGTGAGATCTGCTGGTCACAAGTTTAGCATGGAGAGGCTAGTTAAAGACTACTTGATTGTGATAGCAGAGTGTACTCGCTGGTAACAATTTTGCTTGGAGAGGTTAGTGAAAGACTACTCAGGTTTAGCTTGGAGCGGCCGATCAAAAACTACTCGGTTGTGATAGCAGAGTGTACTTGTTGTTCACTGTTTAGCTTGGAGAGGCTAGTCAAAGACTATTAGGTTTGTGACAATAGAGTTTGCTACTAGTCATAGGTAAGAGCTTAGGAAGGTGTAACGCCCCAATTTTTACTGTAATTTTTACTGTCATTAGAAATTACTCAATTACTGAATTACCGTAGGTAATTATTACATAAGATTTGAGGCCGAACAATCCTCAATAAAGGAATATAACATTAGAAGAGAGGTTAGGAACGATTCAAATGCAGTCGCAAATCCGAATTTACATGCGTTATAAAATGACCAAAATGTCCACTGAAGTTATTTTACTCGAGAAAATGAGATTGTGGGCCCCACATATTCTCAAAGGATGTTTGAGAATAATAAGGGATTGTTTGTGTTATGTGTGTTAATAGAGCGGAAGAATCTCAATTTTGAGTTAAGCGCCACGAAAGACCAAAAGCGCCCTGCAATTTGTTTTAACTCCGATGTGCGTGCCGGTGAGCCCGAACCTCACTAAAATGTTTTAAAATGTGTTTTTAAGCCATGATTAACCATTGGTTAAGCTCGGGTGTATGGGCAGTTTTTAAGTGAAAATGCGATTTTGCCCCAGTTTTTGGTGATTTCTTAATTCAGGATTTCGATTCATATACGAAACCTAAGCAATATTAAGCTCAAATTAAAGCTTATTAAATTCTAAATATTAATCTAGATTCAAAATTATGTATTTAGATTGATTAGAACCCAAAATTGCTCAAAAACACCCAAATTGCTTACTAATTCACTTAAGCCCTTAGTAAATTCTCTAAATTACATGAATACCTTGCCTACACCTAAATAATGCATGGAACACACAAATTTCACTTCTTTGGGTTGTAATGCACAGAGTATTGATGCCATTATGCAGCTGAATTATTTCCAAAAGTTGCACTAAAACAAAATGCCAAAATGTCACCATAAGAGACATAATTCCTTAATTTCATACAACTTTGTCTAAAATGATTTTTCCTCCATTATTACTCCTGAAAAATTCTGACAACTACCTCCTCATTTTGGCCAATTAGAAGCCTCAAAATCTTCTATAAATAGGCTTGCTTGAGTGGTCTTGGAATGCTTGGTTCATAACTAGTTTTTAGGAGCACCAAAAACTTTCTTTCTTCCTCCTCTTTGGCTGAATTCTTTCTTCAATTTTTTCAAAGAGATTTTGTGTCTTTTCACTTCAAGAAATCAAGTTCTCTTCCTCTTCTTCAACTCAGATTAGGTAGGGAGTAGTTTCTAAATTTATTTCTATGCTTTGAGGAGTTGTGTTTTTAGCTCAAAATGATGAAATTATGAACTTGCCTTAGCTTTTCATTTTGGTTTTCCTCTTCAATTTTTCTTTAACCAATTCAACCATATGGCCTAGAGTGGAACTAAGATGATGGCTTGATGATGAGGACCTTGAGGTGGGTTGTAAATCCATCACAAGTTAGGCCTCTAAAGCTTGAAAATTCCACTTGATGCAAAACCTTAAGAATAATGCTTTATGATGCTAAAACAAAGATTTTTAGTTTAGAACTTGAAAGATGTATTTTTTTTCCTTTTATGTTTTATTTCTTGTTAAGATATGTATTGGATTGAATTTATAATTCTTTTAAAGTCTTGAAGGAGCTCTAGTAAAGAAACAAAATGAATTTGCATCCATGATTAAGGTTTATGCTTTGCATAACCATATTTACCTTCTATGTCATCACTAAATTTTCAAGAATGAATAAATGAACTTGCATTTCTCATGTTTAAATTCCAAGCTTGTATTTCATGTTTATGTTTCAAGTCATCACTTAATCTTTCAAGATAATTAAGACGTTGCACCTCATATTTAATTTATGCTCTCACTATATTTTATAATGGCTAAAAGAATCAGCATGACATGTTTATTTTATGCCATCACCTAAAGATCCTAGAGCTTAAAGACTTGCCCATGTATCACAAGCAAGAAATACGATTATTGGAGTTAAAGAATTTATTCTTTAAAAAGTCTTGAGATTGGAGCTTAAAAAGATGTAATAATAATTCTCTTCTCCCTCTACGGGCCCTGTGCGGACTACCGCCAGCTCGGTTTCTTAATATTCTCTTCTCCCTCTCTGGTCTGTGCGGACTACACCGCTCGGTTTCTTAATATTCTCTTCTCCCTCTCTTTGGTCTGTGCGGATTACCGCTCCGAGTTCTTGTATCATGTTTATATTTCAAGTTCTTGCATCATGTTTAATTTTCAAGTCATCACCTTAAATCTTAAAGATAAAGAAATGGAATTGCATATCATGTTTATAATTCCAAGCTATCACCTTATAAAGATAAGATTAAAATAAGGTTGCATAGCATGTTTATAATTCTAAGATGTCACCTAAATCTCTAAAGCTCAAGACTTACTCCTTTTATCTTAAGTGAGAATTTTAATTGTGAAGACCCGCCCAAATTTGACAACAGAACTAGTTTCTAAATGAGTTTTAAGGCTTTGCAAGGATTTTCACGGGGAACTAGTATTTTATATGCACTTAAATATGATTCTATGTAATTGCATGAGGTTCATGATTGACCCACGATCTGAGTTTAGTATCAATGTGTGATAATGATTTGATATGATTGAAGTTGTGATAATTATGGTTTATTGTTAAGAGAATGATTCATAATTGGTTTAGTAACTAATTAGTTCTATAATTGATAATTCTATGTAAGGATTGGATGCTTATTAAGTACTTGATATCATTGAATGATTTCTGACTTGCATGTTATAGTTCTTTGTTGCAAATAATAAGAATGCTTATACATGAAATGTTCTTATGTAAAATTCACCTTTGTTGCTAGAAGAAAGTGTATCATTGTAAAAGTGTAATTTGGAAAGGTTACGGCTGAAAGACTTGGTATTTAGCGTGTCCATTGTGACCCACCTCTCTTTCTGGGAATCTCCCATATGCATGATTCTGATTGATATATATTATTCTAGCTTAAGACTATAAATGAGAAAATGTTATGATGTTTATGAATTGTATTATGATATAACATGCAAAGATTTAATGCTGACTTAAACTTATAAGAAAATGATCCTTTGGAACCATCAGACTATAGGTGGTGAAAAGGTGATTTTAGCCCCTAACCCGTTCTCTCAAAGGGTAAGTGGGACTTTAGCTTATCAAAAAGGGATAAGTATATGCTAGTGACGACTAGTAAAGTATGAGCTCATAACCTAAATTACTCCCAAAAGGGTGGGTATAGGGTGGCCCAAGGAAAATAATGATGATGATAAGATTTTAAGTCACCTAAGGCACTAAAGAAATGAAATATGTGCCTTTGTGTCCATGTGTAGCTAATATTATATGGCGTTCTTTTATGCATGTTATTTTGATAATGATGATGAGGAATATGATGTAATCATAAAGGAAACGTTCAGTGTAAATATGACATCTCAAGAATAAGATGCATTATAAGGCGCATGATTAAAAATTAGCGAACCTCGGTTAAGTATTTGTCGAACTTAAAATGAATCTTTGCATGCTCACTATTTTAGAATAATCAGAGTTCTGGGGACTTTGATGATAACATGAAGAGGTACCTTACTGAGAATTCTTTAGCAAGATTCTCACTCCCTTTTCTTTATTTCCGTCATTGTCTCGAGTTCAAATGGCGACATTCGTCTGTTCGTTGATACCCCTACTTGGGAATTCCACTATGATCGATTGCATCGCTCGTATCATTTGAAGGAAGGTCTTGTGATTCGTGTTTTTTTATTTACATTAGTCCATTTGCACATCCTGTCCCTAGTTATCGATTTTCTCCTACTTCTCCCTATGGCGATGAAATGGTTTCGAACATGCCGCGTCCACTTGATGAAAGGATATTACGTTCTTATCAGCTTCATCTGCTGTCCATGGATTTCAGTATGTTCCCGAGGCGAGATATTACGGCTGATCCTTCAGGACACTCCTACTCATGTATATTCTGAGAGCTCTGCTCCTACTCCCCTGCACGTGTAAGAGAGGGTAGTGAAAGCGATTGTTCAGTAGGGTTAGCGAAAGGCCGTCCATCGACCCGACCTGGTGCATCTCGTGTGTCCCCCTCAGAGGAGCTCATCGATGGATCGGATTTATTCCCCCATTTTGGGGCGGTGGCCATAGAAGGTTCTTAGTAGACTTATGTGTGATCATGCACCTAGTTTTAGGATAACCTTCCCGGCTTATGGAGTTATCTAGTTTAGGGGCATGAATTTCCTTAAGTATATTTTCTTTTATGGGTTTGCATAAGATAATGATGTATGAACATAACCCACCCTTTGAGTGAGGTTATTGTATGTAAATATATGCTATAATGTGCTTATGGATGTTATATGATGGAGCCTAAGTGATATGATGTGATATATTCTTAAACGTCTTATTATACTCCGCTTACTCGTTCACGTTGTACTCGGCTCACGTTTTCAATTATGTGTTTAAAAAAAAAAAGGCTCGTAATTTCACTAAGTATTTTCAAATTATGAAGAAAGAACCAAAGCAAGGAGTAAAGTCTAGTCATTAATCAGATTCAACCTAGGTGTATCTGGTTAATTACTAGGGTGTTACAGAAGGCTACTGCAAAAGACTATCCAACTTTCTCTGGTTTGAGAAAGGGTTTTAGTGGACTCAACAGTTGTTGAGAACTATATGTAGGAAGGATTGGCCAAATCAGTATAAAAACTCTTGTGCAATATCCTCTTCTCCATCATCTCTTATTTACTTATTGCCTTGTGTTTATTACTTTGTGTTTTCTGGAAAGCTTGCTTATACGCATTTTTACTATATATCCAAGTTTAGAAAGGTTATTTTCTGACATATCTAACGTCATTTCTGCTACACTTTAAGTTTAATACTCGATCATAATTTGTTTAAGCTTTACAGAAAGTAAAAGAAACAAAAAACGCAAAGCATGATTTAATCTCCTTTCTTGTGTACTTTTCTACCTACAGTTACTTGTTAACTTTGCTTCATCTTAGAGGTGTATATATAATATTAAATGTGAGCCTACTCTTGTCAAAAACAAAAACCACTTTCTGTTCTCTGTGTCACAAAGTTTAAACATAAATAATATGGCATAATAAAATAGTGAAATAATGCATTACATGTCAAAAAGTAAATAAGGTACATAATTAGATTAAACCCTTACCCTGGTTCATGCAGGAACATTCTAGTCTAGGTAGGACACTACTTGAAAGTCATTAAAAGAAAAATAAAAAGACTGACTAAGCTTTCTATTAGTGGCTCATAAAAAGATCTGAACCATAGCGCCAACACCAGGTAAGGATCTCCACAAAGATCACCGTAATCACAATCCATGCAAAAATGTATCATACAACAAGAATAAGAATCAAAGATTCCTAGTAGGAAAAATAATCATCTAATACTCAGTGACATCTGACTTAGTGCTAAGTAATTAATTAGTTTTTCGTTGTTTATATAACAATTAGTTTGTTTGTTTTATTACTTATTTAACATAGTCTTATTAGTAAATTTATGCTTGAGAATAGAACTTATAGGATTCCTGATATACTTCTCATCTAATGCATTGCTAATGATGTAACACCTCGTGTTATAACGATATATAGATCACAATAGCATGCTATTCTCAGTACATCACTTTCATCACAATGATGTGTGTAATACCCTATTCTTTTTAGAAATTAAATGAAGCTTTATTAATGAGAATTTTAGGATGTTGATAAATGTGGAAATGATGAGACTAACTCAAGGAAGCAAAAAAAAAAAAAATGTGAATAGTGTCTTACAAGCCCCACAGGTCCGCCGGAATAGCCGAAATCCTAGAATTGGGCCCCGGAGATGCCCAAAATTGAGAAATTATAAGATTATGTTTAGAAATAGGTAGGAATAATGATTTCATACCCGAAATTATTTTTTGGGCAATATTTGATTTCTCGGGTACACTGTTTCGCCCGTTTGTAGAAATTTCAGTGTTCGATTTCTAACACCGAAAACTAGTTAATATCTGCAAATAATGAAAGATCAAATCCTGGCCATTGATTTTAAACCCTTTTAATGGAAAGAAATTATATTTTATTTTTTCAACCAATCAAAACACTCCTTAATAGATATACTTAACCCACCTAATCACATCTTTTTCATCATCAACCTTGGCCAAGTGAAGAGCAGCAGCAAAACTCATTCCTTTTTCATCCAAAAACCTTTGCTAACCTTGAAAATTTCAACCTCCAAAATCCTAGACCAAATCTTGCTAGAATCAAAAACTTCCTTAAGCAAACTTGTTCTACACTTCAACCTCTACAAATATAACCGATTAGATTTTTCAAAACCTCACTTTAGTACCTCACTCAGCACTGATTAGTGGAGGATCTAGGTGTGTTTCAAGAGTTTTGGGGTGGAGAACATCTACCTTGAAGTATACAAAAGCTAAAGAAGCATTAGCTTCCAAGGGTAGGGTTTTATTTGTCTTCTTTTGTTTCAAAATTTCCTCTGAAAATTCTGATTGGTTTTGTCCTAAAATTTCTGATTTTATTGGTTAATCATATGTTGATATTGATGCATGAATTTTGGTGTAGTGTTTGGTGTGGTGGAAAAATCATTTACATCAAGAGAGACTTGGAATTAGTTTGCTGGATTTTCGGATTTCAACAAGGCAGAACTTGTTGACAAATTTTCTGGTGCAATTGTGTTCCATTTTATGGGCTATAAAAATTATATGTTGAAGGTAACATCCTGAGACAACCCCATGATTTTCCTTGGGTCATGTGAACGATTTTCTCTGCTTGAAAAAAATTCATGATTCTTGAACATTGTTGCTGGAAAATCCCGGTTTGAAGCAAGCAGCAAATTTTGTCGAATTTTCTAATATATCTAGAGATCTTAGATTCAGTTGAAAATTTTATGGGATGTAGTTACCATGTTAGGGGGTCTCTATTAAAAATTTGGGGTTATTCTCGGTACTTTTTCTATGTTTAAAAATTCAAGAACCGAAGTTGTGACTATGCTGCCTGAAATATTGAAGCTGAGGCAGTAAAATTGTGTGATTTTATTATCATAGTAAACGATGGGTTTATTCTTTGAAACTTTTATGGGAAGCTGATAACACATTGAATTGTAACTGTGAATTTTATTTTGAGTTGATTTAATCAATTGGTGGGGTCGAAAATTATGAGAGTCCTGATCTAAATCAGAACAAGTGGTCTCTAACCACCAGATTGGAAAAGTTTAGTTGATAAGGTTAGAGAACACCGTTTGTTTGGAAATTTGTACAGGGCCTTTTACACACATTGACATGTCATAGAGAATTTTTATGGCTCTTAAATTCGCTGTTTGATAGGGAAATTAATTTTGAATTCTAGAGTAATAAATCTGCTGACATCGAAAATGGTAAGAATGTCTTGAACTAATGATAGAATGGCTTTAGATACAAGTATATATCATGTTAATGCATGCTAATTGTTTGAAAGAAATGTTGATGAGATATGGGTGAGACTCCAACATAACTGTATGCCTACCTGTGATCTAAGGCACCTTTGAAAGGAGAAGTACACTATGTGATTATTGTGAGGATAAAGGAAAAGAAAAGAAAATTAACATGACTTTTAGTTGTACAATTTTTAACATATGGGGAAAATAGAGACAAGGCTTATGTGGTTGAACGGGAAAGACAAAAGTAAGAGCTTTCCTGGGAATTTGATAAGTTGGTAGACGTATCGACATATAGGAATGAGCTCATGTCCTAATGGTAAATAGTTCTTGTGGAGTGATTTCACTACAGACATCACTTGATGTGGGATTAAGCCTTCCCTATGTTAATGAGAAAAAGAACAATGCACGAATTATTATTATACTTGTACTTGATTTTACATGATGTATATACCTTGATATTGCTGTACATAGTTTTGCATGAGTATTCCCACATGAATGAGCTTATCAATTGTGTTTCACATTATACCTGAGGGAATACCCTACTGAGTATTTTATAATATTCTCATCCCTACGGTTGCATTTACTTTGTGTTAATCAGATCCAGCAGATGCCGTCACTAGTATTTTACCTTGACTCGCCACAGTGGGTGTGGCATTATGATCCTGCTCTTGACTCTCTGTATGTAGTGGGTTACTCACAAGTTCGTGTCTATGTGTTTTTCGGCCGCTCTTTTAGTACATCAGTATTTACAGCTGACTTTGACCCTGCTTTCCCTTATGATGGTGTGCCTCTCCACTTGGCACACCCAGTGATATTTGATATCCCACCTGCACCACCAGCTCCCCCTCCAGCCAGATGATCCCTCTTCATCCTCGTCTTCGCACTGCACCCATCGGAGGGTCCCGATGCCCCAAAGTGAGGTGAGGCTATCATGCCGATAGCCAACGGTTTCATCTAGTAGGACGTGAGATCTTCAGGGACTCATGATATGTATATAGTGGTAGTTTAGTACTAGTGACCCTCTAACCTGCAGATTTATCGTGTTAAATGTTGTGGGGTTTATTTCTGTTTGTACAAACTTTTGCTAGACCTCAACTTTGAGCAGGTTAGATTAGATCGGGAGGTGTTCCTTCCTCTTGTGAATCGAGTTCTGATGAGCTTAGAAGTTAACCAGTGTAGTATCAGTACGGTGTACACATTGCAAACTTAGAAATGATGTTTATATATGTATATACGAGTTTGGCCATATATGTGTCTGAATTATTTGATTTCAATTATTTTTGACTAGTATAGATTGTGAATGTAAGTAATACTTTTCTAATTACTATGTTGATACTCGAGTAAAATATGGTAATTCGGAGGGTGTTACATTATGGTATCAGAGCCGGACTATCCTATAAGCCTGAGGATTGGACCGGCTATGCTTTCTTAGAAATTATCATACATTATGATTTTATATACATGTATGACTGCTGATTTAGAATGTTGTGGGTTACTGCTACACTTAGCTTGGTATTGAGCCTGATCAACTCAATATTTTGTTTGGTGTGATAGGAATCAATGACTTCGAATCGGCAAACTAGGCATGGAGCAGGAAATGATGCCGACATGATGAATACTTTCCGTGAGATGGCGGCTGCCATGAGGGAACAAGCTACAGCTGCTACCCGAATGATGGAGCAGCTGAATCGCAACGAAAGGCAAAATCCAGCCAATAACCCTTCAGTGAATGAGGTTGATGTAGAGTATCAGAAGTTTGCTGAGTTCAGGAAGGCAACTCCCCCGCCATTTCGAGGAGCCTTCAACCCAAGTAAGGCAGAGGAATGGGTTAAGGCCATGGAGAAGATCTTCTCGATTCTCAGTGCCGCAGAGACCCAAAAAGTGGCTTTTGCCACCTACATGTTAGGAAGCAGATCTGAGACTGGTGGGTTGGCACTAGGAGGTTATTTGAAGCTTCCCAAACTGAAGTTACTTAGGACATTTTCAAGGAAGCCTTCTACTGCAAGTATTTTCCTACTTCTGTGAGAAATGCATAAGAGTTGGAGTTCATGGCCCTTAAACAAGGACCTATGAGTGTAGCAGAGTACACCGCTAAATTTGAGGAGCTCTGCAAGTTTTCTACAATTTACCAAAGATGATCCGGATGAAGCTTGGAAATGCATGAAATATGAAGGAGGTCTACGAGAAGATATAGAAGCAGCTGTAAGTCTCCTAGAGATCAGAGACTATCCTACTTTGGTAAATAAATGTCGACGTGCAGAGGAGTCTAACAAGAAGCTGATAAATTTCAAGCATGCCCAAAACAATGCTAGAAGGGGATTAGCACCTCAAGGCCCTCGATTCAAGCCTATCAACCAACCCTGGAGAAGATTTCCACCCAACAATAACAACAACAACAACAAAGGGAAACAACTTCAATTTTCAAGACCTGAGGCAGGGAAAGGTTGCCCTAAATGTGGGAAGAATCATGGGAATCGGCCTTGCTGGGCAACACAAATTGTTTGCTTTGGATGTGGGAAGCCAGGACACAAAATATTTGAATGTCCCGACAAGAGAGGCCGGCAGCCCGCCTCTAGACCACAACAACATGGACGCGTTTTTACTATAAGTGCCAAAGAAGCTTCTCAATCTACCGATCTGATTCGAGGTAAGTGTGAAATAAATGGTAATATCCTGGATGTACTGTATAATATGGGCGCCAGTCATTCTTTTATATCCCATGACTGTGTACAAAAATTACAATTATCTGTGTCTGAATTACCTTATGATCTCCTTGTGTCCACTCCTACTGCTAGTCCTATTAGAACTTGTTATGCATGTATGAGCCTTCCTCTTCAAATAGGTGCTAGGGAATTTACTGCCAATTTAGTTTGTCTTCCTTTATCTGGTTTAGAGGTAATTTTAGGCATGGATTGGTTAGTATCTAATTATGTTCTTTTGCACTGTCCAGACAAAACTCCTATATTTCTTTCTACATTACCTTCTATTCTTGTGGTTGCTTTTTCTTTTTATTTAGACTTAGTAACACCCAACCCAAACAAAATAGATCATCAGGAATATGTTCTTCTCTCAGCCAGTGAAACTGAAGGTGACCACGAATTAAGTAAGATTCCAGTGGTTAGAGAATATCCAGATGTCTTTCCAGAGGATATTCCTGAATTTCCTCCTGAACGAGAGATTGAATTCTCCATTGAGTTGGTTCCAGGGGCGGGTCCTATTTCAATTGCTCCTTATAGAATGTCCCCTTTAGAGTTGAAGGAATTAAAGTCACAAATTGAAGAATTATTAGGGAAGCACTTCATTAGACCAAGTGCCTCTCCGTGGGGAGCCCCTGTTCTTCTGGTAAAGAAAAAGGATGGGGGTATGAGGCTTTGTGTGGACTATAGGCAGTTGAACAAGGTAACGGTGAAGAACAAATATCCTTTGCCAAGGATTGATGACCTTATGGATCAATTGAGAGGGGCAACTATATTCTCAAAGATTGATCTTAGATCAGGCTACCACCAAATTCGAGTTCGGGAGGAGGATATCTCCAAAACTGCTTTTAGAACTCGGTATGGGCATTACGAGTATAGGGTGATGTCTTTTGGACTAACGAATGTTCCAGCAGTATTTATGGATTATATGAACCGAATCTTTCGACCATACTTGGATAAATTTGTAGTTGTCTTCATAGATGATATACTCATTTATTCAAGGACGGAGGAAGAACATGCTGAGCATCTTCGGGTTGTGTTACAGATCCTGAGGGAACAGAAGTTGTATGCTAAGTTGTCAAAATGTGAATTTTGGATGGAAGAGGTTAGATTTTTAGGTCATGTGGTATCACGAGGGGGAATCTCCGTAGATCCCAAAGAAAGTGGAATCAAGATCCATTGGGAACGACCTACAACGGTGACAGAGGTTCGGAGTTTCCTAGGGTTAGCTGGATACTATAGGCGTTTTATTATGAGTTTTTCTCAAATAGCCATACCTTTGACTAAGTTAACCCGAAAGAATGCTCTATTCAAGTGGACACCGGAGTGTGAAAATAGTTTTCAGGAATTGAAACAAAAGTTGACCACGGCTCCAGTATTAGTATTACCCGACCCCCATGAACCCTTTGAGGTTTATTGTGATGCTTCTAATAAGGGTTTAGGATGTGTATTGATGCAAAATCGAAAAGTGGTCGCCTACGCTTCTCGACAGTTGAAACCCCACGAAGTCAACTATCCCACCCATGACCTTGAACTTGCAGCTGTGGTTTTTGCCCTAAAGATTTGGCGACATCTCCTTTATGGTGTGCAGTTCAATGTTTTCTCGGACCACAAAAGCTTGAAATATCTCTTTGACCAGAAAGAATTGAACATGAGACAACGAAGATGGATGGAATTCCTCAAGGATTATGATTTTAGTCTGAATTACCATCCAGGCAAGGCAAATGTTGTTGCGAAGCCCTAAGCGTAAAATCCTTAAGTGTAGCATGCTTGAGGATTAAAGAGGCGGAGTTAGTGGAAAGTTTTCGGAAGCTTAGTCTAGATATGTCTGTAACCCCTCAAGGTGTTGTATTAGGTCAGATAAAAGTAACAAGTGAGTTCAAAGGATGGATTTTGGCCGCACAACGCGAAAATCCAGAGTTCCAAGAGATGTTAAGATCACTTCATACAAAGGAGTTGCCAGGATTTACTCAAGATCAACAAGGTATATGGAGATACATGGATAGGGTATGTGTACCTGCAAGTGGCAATCTGAGAAATGAGATCTTAAAGGAAGCTCATAGGGGTGAATTCACTATACACCCAGGGACTAGTAAGATGTATGCGGATCTCAAGAAAATGTTTTGGTGGCCAAGGATGAAGAAAGACATAGAAGATTTTGTCAGGAAGTGCTTAACTTGTCAAAAAGTTAAAATAGAACACCAAAAACCAATTGAACCCTGCAACCTTTGGAAATCCCAGAATGGAAGTGGGAAAGTATCTCGATGGACTTTGTAATGGGTTTGCCAAGGACATCGTCAAGTCATGATGCTATATAGGTTATAGTAGATAGATTGACTAAGTCTACTCATTTCTTACCCATTAAGGCTAATTTTCCTTTGGATAAGTTAGCTTCTTTGTACATCCAAGAGATAGTCAGGCTACACGATGTTCCTTCTTCTATAGTTTCTGACAGACATCCCCGATTTACTTCGAGATTTTGGGGAGCTTTTCAAAAGGCCTTTGGAACCAAACTTTGTTTAAGTACTGCCTACCATCCCCAGACTGACGGACAAACAGAACAAACCATACAAACCCTGGAAGACATGTTAAGGGCGTGCGTGATTGAGCAAAAAGGAAGTTGGGATAAGTTACTTCCATTGGTTGAATTTGCTTATAATAACAGCCATCACGCTAGCATTGGCATGGCCCCGTATAAAGCACTATATGGAAGAAAATGCCAATCTCCATTATGTTGGTATGACTCAGGGGAGGCAGGATTGCTGGGGCCCGACCTTGTTAACCAAACGACGGAGCAGATCCAAAAGATCAGGAGTAAAATTCGCACTGCGCAAAATCGTCAAAAGAGCTACGCAGACACTTGAAGGAAACCTTTAGAGTTTCAAGAGGAAGAACATGTATTCTTGAAGGTCACGCCCACTACTGGAGTAGGTAGAGCCCTTAGAGTTAAAAAGTTGTCACCCAGGTTCATAGGTCCTTTTCAAATTCTCCGACGAATTGGGTCAGCTGCTTACCAAATAGCCTTACCTCCACATTTATCAAACCTTCATAATGTTTTCCATGTGTCTCAACTTCGAATGTATCATCCAGATCCACACCACATTATTGAGCCCGAATCGTCTGCTTAAGGGATGACTTGACATTTCAAGCCCCTCCTATTCAGATCATCGATAGAGAAGTCAGGCAACTTAGAAATAAATCTGTGCAACTTGTAAAAGTGGCTTGGGGTGGACCTGGAAATGAAGAATATACATGGGAACTAGAATCAAGCATGAAGAAAGATTATCCGGAGTTGTTTACAGTGCACGAAAATTTTGAGGACAAAATTTTTATTAAGGTGGGTGGTAATGTAATACCCTATTCTTTTTAGAAATTAAATGAAGCTTTATTAATGAGAATTTTAGGATGTTGATAAATGTGGAAATGATGAGACTAACTCAAGGAAGCAAAAAAAAAAAACGTGAATAGTGTCTTACAGGCCCCACAGGTCCGCCGGGACAGCCGAAAACCTAGAATTGGGCCCCGAAGATGCCCAAAATTAAGAAATTATATGATTATGTTTAGAAATAGGTAGGAATAATGATTTCATACCCAAATTATTTTTCGCGCAATATTTGATTTCTCGGGTACACTGTTTCGCCCGTTTGTAGAAATTTCAGTGTTCGATTTCTAACACCGAAAACTAGTTAATATCTGCAAATAATGAAGTATATCCACTTGAATACCAAGTGAATGGCTAGGATTTCATCTTGGATGAAAGATCAAATCTCGCCATTGATTTTAAACCCTTTTAATGGAAAGAAATTATATTTTATTTTTTCAACCAATCAAAACACTCCTTAATAGATATACTTAACCCACCTAATCACATCTTTTTCATCATCATCCTCGGCCAAGTGAAGAGCAGCAGCAAAACTCATTCCTTCTTCATCCAAAAACCTTTGCTAACCTTGAAAATTTCAACCTCCAAAATCCTAGACCAAATCTTGCTAGAATCAAAAACTTCCTTAAGCAAACTTGTTCTACACTTCAACCTCTACAAATATAACCGATTAGATTTTTCAAAACCTCACTTTAGTACCTCACTCAGCACTGATTAGTGGAGGATCTAGGTGTGTTTCAAGAGTTTTGGGGTGGAGAACATCTACCTTGAAGTATACAAAAGCTAAAGAAGCATTAGCTTCCAAGGGTAGGGTTTTATTTGTCTTCTTTTGTTTCAAAATTTCCTCTGAAAATTCTGATTGGTTTTGTCCTAAAATTTCTGATTTTATTGGTTAATCATATGTTGATATTGATGTATGAATTTTGGTGGAGTGTTTGGTGTGGTGGAAAAATCATTTACATCAAGAGAGACTTGGAATTAGTTTGCTGGATTTTCGGATTTCAACAAGGCAGAACTTGTTGACAAATTTTCTGGTGCAATTGTGTTCCATTTTATGGGCTATAAAAATTATATGTTGAAGGTAACATCCTGAGACAACCCCATGATTTTCCTTGGGTCATGTGAACGATTTTCTCTGCTTGAAAAAAATTCATGATTCTTGAACATTGTTGCTGGAAAATCCCGGTTTGAAGCAAGCAGCAAATTTTGTCGAATTTTCTAATATATCTAGAGATCTTAGATTCAGTTGAAAATTTTATGGGATGTAGTTACCATGTTAGGGGGTCTCTATTAAAAATTTGGGGTTATTCTTGGTACTTTTTCTGTGTTTAAAAATTCAAGAACCGAAGTTGTGACTATGCTGCCTGAAATATTGAAGCTGAGGCAGTAAAATTGTGTGATTTTATTATCATAGTAAACGATGGGTTTATTCTTTGAAACTTTTATGGGAAGCTGATAACACATTGAATTGTAACTGTGAATTTCATTTTGAGTTGATTTAATCAATTGGTAGGGTCGAAAATTATGAGAGTCCTGATCTAAACTGTGAACAAGTGGTCTCTAACCACCAGATTGGAAAAGTTTAGTTGATAAGGTTAGAGAACACCATTTGTTTGGAAAATTGTACAGGGCCTTTTACACACATTGACATGTCATAGAGAATTTTTATGGCTCTTAAATTCGCTGTTTGATAGGGAAATTAATTTTGAATTCTAGAGTAATAAATCTGCTGATTGCTGAAAACGGTAAGAATGTCTTGAACTAATGATAGAATGGCTTTAGATACAAGTATATATCATGTTAATGCATGCTAATTGTTTGAAAGAAATGTTGATGAGATATGGGTGAGACTCCAACATAACTGTATGCCTACCTGTGATTTAAGCAGACCTTTGAAAGGAGAAGTACACTATGTGATTATTGTGAGGATAAAGGAAAAGAAAAGAAAATTAACATGACTTTTAGTTGTGCAATTTTTAACATATGGGGAAAATAGAGACAAGGCTTATGTGGTTGAACGGGAAAGACAAAAGTAAGAGCTTTCCTGGGAATTTGATAAGTCGGTAGACGTATCGACATATAGGAATGAGCTCATGTCCTAATGGTAAATAGTTCTTGTGGAGTGATTCCACTACAGACATCACTTGATGTGGGATTAAGCCTTCCCTATGTTAATGAGAAAAAGAACAATGCACGAATTATTATTATACTTGTACTTGATTTTACATGTTGTATATACCTTGATATTGCTGTACATAGTTTTGCATGAGTATTCCCACATGAATGAGCTTATCAATTGTGTTTCACATTATACCTGAGGGAATACCCTAGTGAGGATTTTATAATATTCTCATCCCTACGGTTGCATTTACTTTGTGTTAATCAGATCCAGCAGATGCCGTCACTAGTATTTTACCTTGACTCGCCACAATGGGTGTGGCATTATGATCTGCTCTTGACTCTCTGTATGTAGTGGGTTACTCGCAAGTTCGTGTCTATGTGTTTTTCGGCCGCTTTTAGTACATCAGATTTTCTGGTGACTTTGACCCTGCTTTCCCTTATGATGGTGTGCCTCTCCACTTGGCACACCCAGTGATATTTGATATCCCACCTGCACCACCAGCTCCCCCTCCAGCAGATGATCCCTCTTCATCCTCGTCTTCAGACTCAGACCCATCGGAGGGTCCTGATGCCCCAGGCGGAGGTGAGGCTATCATGCCGATAGCCAATGGTTTCATCTAGTAGGACGTGAGATCTTCAGGGACTCATGATATGTATATAGTGGTAGTTTAGTACTAGTGACCCTCTAACCTGCAGATTTATCGTGTTAAATGTTGTGGGGTTTATTTCTGTTTGTACAAACTTTTGCTAGACCTCAACTTTGAGCAGGTTAGATTAGATACTGGAGGTGTTCCTTCCTCTTGTGAACTGAGTTCCTGATGAGCTTAGAAGTTAACCAGTGTAGTATCAGTACGGTGTACACATTGCAAACTTAGAAATGATGTTTATATATGTATATACGAGTTTGGCCATATATGTGTCTGAATTATTTGATTTCAATTATTTTCGACTAGTATAGATTGTGAATATAAGTAATACTTTTCTAATTACTATGTTGATACTCGAGTAAAATATGGTAATTCGGAAGGTGTTACAATGTGACACCTCATGTTATAACCTTATATAGATTACAATTTGAATACATGAGCTTACAATCAAACAGTTAATAGTAAATAAGGTTTATTTATGCATTAATTTCTTAGGTTTTCTTTCTTCATATGAAACTTTATCATTTGTTTAGAAAATCTTATGATAGCAAAATTTATTCTTAATAGTTCCATTTATCATACTTTTGCTTTGAGATTTCCTCTTCTAAATTCTTATGAGATTTTCTCTTTAAAATCTCCTAAATTCTTATGAGATTCTTCTATTTAAAATCTCCTAAATATCTTATGAGAGCTTTCTCTTTAAAATCTCCTGAATTTCTTATGAGATTTTTCTATAAAATCTGATAAACTTTTATGAGATTTATCTGTAAAATCTTCTAAACATTTACAAGATTTTTCAATGTAGAAATTAGGAGCACTTCTTACTTGATAATTCTTATAATTTTTAAGAAATTAAACTAAGTGTCTTACTTGGACTTCAATGCTTTTTCTTCTAGAGATAAAATTCTCATTCTTGTTTATGAAACCTTATCTTCATATTTCAAAAATACTAATATTTTTGAAATTATAAAATTATTTCTAACTATATTTTTGTATAATTTCCATGTATTTCATTCCTCTCAATGAACAAAATTACTTCATTTACTTAATTAACTCTCTTACATCAATTCAATCAATTCAAAATTTTCTTTTTAATCTATGGCATCTTTTACAACTATCAAACTCATATACCTGCATCTTGGAATAAATTTCAAATTTCACAAAACATAATTTCACACATATCTCAAGAGTTTATATTAGCAAAAATAGCCAAAAAATCACAAAACTTAAGATATAGATTTTTCCTACCTTTTCTCCAAGCCTTTTGTTAATTCTTTTTCTAGATTTTCTTTCTTAATTAGAGTCTCCAACCCACTTTCTAGCCCCATATATACTTCTGGTTGAACATATTTAAAGAGGAGAAAAAAAAGTTTTGGCTTGATTTTTATGTAGAGAAAGTATTGTTGAACTAGTTTAAGTGTAAAGCTAAGAGTAGTCTTTGAGGTTTTGCTTATTTGATGGAGTTTTAGGGAGAGAAATGGAGATAGCGAATGAGGAAGAAGAAGCAACGTGAAAGCTGCTAGTCAAGTCATACTTAAATTTTCATAATTTTTTTTACTTGTAAATAATTATTCTAATGAACTGTTTTTTTTTTGGTTTTATAGGGGGTATTTTGTTTTATTATATCTAATCTAAGCTATTCATTTATTTGTCAAATATTTTATTATGAATAAACTTGTTAACTTAGCCGCAACAGCTTGTTAACTCAATGCTTTAGACATATGAGTTGTGATAGCTTAAAGCTCCAAATTTTTTCATTTTTATATATGTTTTCTTTAAAGAAAGATGTTTGTTTGCTTTTGTAAATCTCTTCTTCTTTGGTAATAAAAAATGGTCAAATAGACATTTTGAAAGGTTACTAATAATTAGCATAATCAATTAAGGTAACTGTTGCAATACGAATGTATTAGAGATGCTGCAAAAATATACCTTTTGCCCTTCCCAATATATAATCAACTCTTGAATTTGAATATGGTTCCGTAAACCATTTCCCTTTTTTAAAAAACATAATGGATTTTTCATGTTTTTCTCGATTTAAATAAAACTTGGTGGCAACTTCATTTTTAATCACTCTTAGCAGTCGTCCCCTCATGATTTCGGTTGTGGCAAAAATCATCAACTATATAATTCTCTCTTCTTTTTATTGCTCTATACTCATTGTTATTATATAATATCAACATGAAGATTTAACATCTAAGTGAAGGCTTGTGGTAAGATAGTTTAACCATGTTAAACTTCTCTAATCTTGTCTTGAATTTGCGGCCCTTGATAATTTTTTAAAGAACTATTTGTATTGAATTCTATATGTTAAAATTCATCTAAGTCACTGGGTTTTGGAGATACCATTCAATTAGGAAATAGTGCAACCGTAAAGATCACATTACAACAATTATTTTCCTTTGTTATTACCACATCTTTTAAAAGATCTTGTCAATCTTTGATTGTGTATGAAAGAGATGTATTACTAAAATATGGTAATATTTTCAAAACCATGTGTAGAAGTTTCAGTTGCATAACTGATAAATATGTTGAAGGATAATTTGATCCCTCATATCTTTTAGATCTTGTGATAGTCCTCTTATTTAAATCACAAGATCAAATTTCAATGGTTAAGATTTAATGGCTTAACTACTAAATAAAATTTATTAAATAATTTAATAAAATAAAAGTATTTAAAATTACTAAGCTACCCTAATTGCCTATTGTCCTTTTTTCTTTCCAGCTTCCTCCCAGAACCACCACCTCCTCCAGCAACCTGCCTGCAGAAAAACAAGTAGTTGCAAATCATAGTAGCAATCCAATCTGGCACCCAAATAAGCATTTCTCTAATAGCGAAAAAAATTATCCCTAACTCAAAAGTAATCTTGAATCCCCCAAACTAGTGGAATCATGAACGTCACAAATTTAGTGGTAGTAGCTGATCATCAAAGAAAAAAAAACAAATTTGAAGAAGCAACTCAATCGGAAAAAAAAAGAACACAACACCTCATACAAAATCATATGGTAGACGAACTCAAAATGGATTTGAAGCCATAGCTATCTTCAACCAACATTGCAAAAATGTGTGCAGAATCTCAACCTGATCTAAACTAAGAAGATCCAGTTTAGTGTTGAAGTCAAGATGACGAAGCAGAAGAAGACCATTGCAGGAAACGTAAGTCAGGCCAAAAACACTTGCAAGTCAAAAAACAACCCAAATCGACCAAGATAATGATGAAGCAGATCTGTGACGGTGGAGACAAAACTCACCGGCATGGTTCGCAGGAAAACGTGAACGTAGGCTGGAGAAGTAACAAGCTGGAGACAGAAGATGAAGAACTGGATATGAGATGGAAAAATGTTCGTTGTATTGGTTGAGGATGAGCGACAGTATCTTCTAGAAAGAGTACCGCAATCCCACTACCTTTCACTATTACAACTGCCACTCTCCATTACAACAAAGTACCACCGAGGTACATGGATTTTACCAAGGAAGGCTTTTTTTTTCAGTCAAGACCAAGGAAGGCTACGGAGTCATTGATTTAGTAATTTTCTTGGTTCAATCTTCCTCGGTGCTTCATTGTAAACAACCCCTTGGAAAGTGGCCGTAACACCTCGTTTTCTCTAAACTTTTAAATGGCCAAAATGCTCTTGAGGTCATTTTTATCTGAAATACGAAAACGACCGGCCTCGGCCTTTCTCATAGGGCTTTCATGATATATGAAGGGGATTATATGTATATGAATGTTTAACAAGCAGAAAAATCTCGTTTTTGAGGTTTCTGTGCATAAATGCCCAAAATACCTTTGCATAGATTTAAGGCAGTTTTTAAGTTTTGATGGACCCGGCCTCATCTCGGAAATAAAAAACGATGATTTTAAGGCATGAACTATGTTTGTTTAAGTCCTGGAGGCCCCGGGCAACTTTTGGTAAAAATTACGATTTTACCCATGTTTAGTGCATTTCAAGCTTAATGAATTATTTAACTCGAGACCTAAGCAATATTAGGCTCTAATGAAAGGTTAATTAAATTCCCTAATTAATCTAGAACTAAAATAATTATTTAAGGTTAATAAGAACCTAAAATTGCTTAAGGAAACTCAAAATTCATTTCTAGTCTTTTTCTTTAAAAAAAAGCATCTATGAATAGTGTTTTGACTATTTATACTCCCATTCCCAAGGAAGGTTGTCACTCTCAAATCACCATGACCAAATTGGAAGAAATATGTCATTCAAAATTCAAAAAGAATGAATTGTTTATATAGTCATTCAAAGCTTTCAATCAAGCTTTACAATCAACCATGTCTTCCATGCTTTCTTCCGTACCTTTGAATGACAACACATGAAGATATTTTATCTCCCTTGTGGCCATGAAATCTTCTCTCCCCTGGACTCATGATTTCGGCTACCTCTTCCTCCTCTAAAGGAATTATTGCATTTCATGACATTTATCACATGTTGCTTTCTTTTACAAGCAAAAGCCATGCTTTCAACCATGCTTCCATCACATCACCATACCACCAAGCCAAATTCTCTCACCTCATGGAGGCCACACCTTTATTGTCCTATAAATACACTATACTACACAACTCCATTCTTTTGCTCACTTCTTGGAAAATCTCTAAAAGTCTTAAGCTTCCTTACTTCCTTCTTCTTCCAAGATCTCAAGAGTTCTTCAAGCTCAAAGTTCTTCCTCTCATTTTCAAAAAACACAAGGTAGGGAACCTTTCTAAAAATATGTCTTTGATCTTTATGTTTGAATCTTGTTAGGAAATGACGAATGGTTGAACCTCTATGATGTTTTCTTTTTCAGTTTCTTCCTTTCCTCTTCCTCTAAGATTTCGGCCTCAAGGCCTTGAACATGAAGGCTTGATGATGAGTGCTCTCTAGAGGTGACTATAAGTTCATCTCACATGAGACCTCTAAAGCTTGAGTTTTTCTTAAAGAAAAGTTTCATCTTTTACAAGTTTAGTGAAGGATGAGTTTATGTTTTTCTTGAACATTTTGGAACTTCTCTTTTCCTCTTCATATTTCGGCCATGAAGGCCTTTGGCATTTGGAAAAATGAAAGCTTGATGATAAGGGTGTCATGAGGGTTCACTTAGACAACCTCTAAAGCTTAAATCTTTCTTAAAAGGAAAGTTCCATCTTTTCCAAAGTTAAGTAAAGAATGAGTTTATGTCTCTCTTGAACACTTTTTGGGTTTCTCTTTTCCTTTAACATTTTGGCCATGGAGGCTTAAAGGATTTGGAAAAATGAAAGCTTGATGATAAGGGTTTCATGTTGACACTTGTCACATGAACAAACTCTAAAGCTTGAAACTTTTGACTCCAAACTAAGCATGAGTTCGGCCATCTCCATGATTCTTTGAGGTTATAATTTCTTTTGTTGTCTTAGCACTAATAATTTTCTTTTCATGTGAGGATGAGTTTTGGGTTGGAACTTTGTTCTTTCTAAAGTCTTGTAAGAGTTCTAGACAAAATATAAAAGTAACTTGCATTCACATTTATTTTATGCTTTGCATAGCACATTTACTTCTTATGTTATCACTAAACCCCAAGATAAAGAATGAACTTACATAATGCACGTTTAAATTCCAAGCTTTACATTTCATGTTATATTTCAAGTCATCACTAAACTCAGAGACTAAAAATGAATGTGCATTTCATATCTACTTTAAGCTATCACTTTACTTTTTAATAAACTATAAAAATGGAATGCATGACACGTTTATTTTTATGCCGTCACCTAAAACTACTAGAGCTCAAAGACTTGCTCATTTCATCTTGAGAAAAGATAAATCAAGGAGGTATCTCCTTGAAGATACATTCGGCCATGTGATAAAGGTGGCTCAAGGATAAGTTTCACTTTGTTACAAGGGCCTATAAAGTAATGTCTTCGGATTTTCCTAAGCATAGAAGTACTTAACAAATGTTTTAAATGAATTCCAAGTTTTAATCTTATTCAAAAGCAAAATCAAATAGCTACTGCCCTATGTGTTTTATGATGGTTTTTGATAAGACAAATTTTGCCTCCATGAAGTTTTGAAGCCCCAAAAAGGTTTCAAGAGAAACTAGCTACCTATGTGCATCAAAAAAGAAGTTTTATACATGATTTGATGATTACTAATTTTTGGTTCTACCATGTTCATTTCCAGCACCTTAAATCATGTTTTGGGTGGTCTAAATATGTTTAAATACCTTGCCAAGTATATGATAATTGTTCTAGACATTTTGGAGCATGCTTAGTTACTTTAGTTGCTTGAAATGTGAATTCTTGAACCCCATAGGTACAGAAATTATAGATTCTGTTCCACCCTAGTTAATGTCTATAGAATCACATTATATGATGTCTAGAAGAGTGAGAGTGACTCATAATTGGTTTAGGCATGAATTATTACATCATAGAAAAAGTCAGAAGTGAAAAAGGACGTAGAACGCATTTTCTAGAACACCCTAATTCATCTAAGTTAGCTTACTGCCTAATGCTGTCCAGCCATAATTAATTAGGCTTTAGGACTTAATAAATTATGGTAATGAGGTTAATCAATCCCTTAAAGGGGTAATGAAATAATTTGGATGTTTGAGATTACCCGATTTAGGGTTTTCACTCTTAAGGAAAAGGTTTATGCACTACTCTAGGAATAATGAATTGGTGTTTACCTCATGACTTGTATGATGCTATGTGAACTATTATTCTTAAATGATAGTTTTATTATTGCATGTGATTGTTCTTCAAGAACTTAGAGATGCCTATGTTGTAGTAATAGATATGTGACATGTATGAACTATATAGCATCTCAATAAAACATGTTAAGACTTAAGGTGACTCAAACTATGAGAAAATGATCCTTTGAACCACCAAACTAAGGGTGCGGATGAGGTGATTCTAGCTCCCTAGACCCGTACTTTAAGTCAGGACCTTTAACTTATCAAAAGGGATAAGTCCATGTGCTAGTGACGACTAGCGTGGTATGAGCTCATAATCTAGAAGTTTCTCCAAAGAGAGATCAGTTAGGGTGGCCCCAGGAAGAAAATGATGAGGTTTTAATGTCACCTAAAGTAACCAAGATAAACTACCATGTACCATGTTCCAAGAACTATGCTTCTACGTACCATGAATTATGAATTTATGTGCCATGATCCATGATATTAGGAACCATGATTTATGATTTTTCATACCATGACTTATGATTCAAGTTTTATGACTTATAGACTACGTAACCAAGAAATTTTAGAATTAAAAGGAATGGACCTCGGAGGTTAACATTTGGAACTTCATAATTGAACCATTATATGCCCATATTTTTTTACTAAGAAACCGAGGTTCCTGGAGACGTAGATGATGACACCTAGATAGGAGGAAAAACCCTACTGAGTTTCTTTAGTAAGAAATCTCACTCCCACTATCTTTCCCTTTCTGTCAGTCTTCAGATTCGGATGGTGATGTTCGTGCTCTACATTGAGACACCTACGTGGGAGTTCCACCATGATCCGAAGCACGGATCTTATCATTTTGAGGGCCGTTGCATAATTCATGTTTTCATGTTCCCCGGACGGCCGTTTGCTCATCCTGTAGATAGTTATCTTTTCTTACCGATGTCGCCTTATGGTGACGATATGGTTTTTGAGCGTGCTCGCACACGCAATGAGAGGATTTTCTGGACCTACATTGCAGGCTCAGGCACTGTACCTGAGTACGTACCTTGTTCGCGGCATTTAGAGGAGGACGCCTCAGAGGATCCACCCGCCCATATGTATGGAGAGGACTTTGCCCCCATGCGACCCCGATGTGGAGGACATATTCGAGTTCCCACTCCTATTGAGCTTCGCCCGTGGATCGGCTATGTCCCACCTTACCCGTGACTTGGGTCGTATTGTTGGAGGGTAGTCCTTAGTGCACACACGACATTTAGTTAGGATAAACCTTCTTTTGTGTTAAGGTTATCCACCTTAGATACACTTGGGTATGGGTGTTTCCCCTCGTGTTTTATTTATGATTTCATGTAATTCCTATTTTCTGATGTATTTGCCCCTTATGTATTGAACAATCCTGCTATTACTAATGGGCATATCATGTATTAATGTATGAGGTATTTCAGTATATGTGTTCATGATGTTGCTTACTGAGCCTTTCCTATGTTTATATTTCTGCACTCTACAACATCGATTAATTCGTTATGCGCGGCTCATACTTTATCAAGGTTTTGTTAAAAGAAAAATTTGGCTCATATTTTCGTTAAGTAATTTTCAAAGTAATAGCACTAAGGAAAGAAGTAATGACTAATATTTAGCCTCAGTATGTACTAGTAGTATTGGGTTGAATATTAGGGTGTTATAGTGGCCATCTTAATGATGCGGTTGGACCTTTTCCACCAAAAAGAAGTGACTTGCATTTGGAAAAACAATAGCAACTCTTTTAAAGGAAATCAACTCCTTTTTTTCCTTATGTTTTGATGTTAGAAGGTGAAGGACATATTTCAAATAGAGAAAATTTAATCTTTGTTAGAGTATTGTCCACCCTTCTTAAACTTATCTCCGTTCAAAAGAAAGAAATGGCAAATTCCTTGAGGAGCCTGGGCAATAAAAGACATTAATTGTTACAAGAAAGAAAAAATTTATACAAGCTCAACAAAAAATAAATAAAATTAAAAAAAATTGAAAATAGCTAATAGGCATATGCGAAAGCAAAGGGGCTAAATCCTCCTAAGGCAAGAAGTAGTGTCACGACCCAACTTAGGTCATGATCGGTACATAGGGAACAACTTCCCTAACAAGCCTTAACACACACAATTTCCTAGGAAAATTGACAGAGTTTCCTCTATCTCTTGGACATTCCTTAAACAAGAATTCAACCTGCAATAACCCAACAAAAAAAAACCCCCGCACTTGGACATCAAGCATTCTCAGAATACACCCTTCTAGAATATAAAAATATCTCAGTATAGACCAACATGTACTAATCATAATCCAGTTTATTTTCAAACTCTATTAAATACAATACCACATATAGCTCAAGCATAAAACCAAATTAAGTTTATAAACCCTTCCTATACATAATCTATATAGTTAATTAATAAAATCTCAACATAAGTGTAACATAAATCTAAAGACCTTGCCTGTGACATATGGAGCAACTTACATACTAATAGATACTAGTTTAAAAAGGATCTCAATGGTAAACGAACGAGTTGTCAAGAAGGCTCACCATTTTAGCATCGACTAACAGCTAAGCTGGAAGAACAAAACAGGTACTAGCACCTATATCTGGAAAAAAAAAGATGAAGAACAATGAAGTGAGTTTTGTAACCCAGTGAGACATAAGATATCCATAGTTTACTATATGCAAGCATAAAATAATATAAACTCAATAACATATGAGTACTCATAAGAATATAGTTTTAATCATAACATAAGATTTCAAAGTATAATCTTAAAGAAAAATAGCTACTAACTACACTTTCTCACTATATTCACTAATTCTTTATTCTCACATAAAATCAACTTTACCATCACATATTCAATTACTCACGAGGGTTAAATAAGAAGCACAAATTTTATTTGGGGAGTAATCTCAACCCATCAATCACAACGTTTGTGATGTCTCAAATAAGGTTCTTTCAAATTTTTTCTTACTGAGAGAAACTATGTGCACATAGGCCATTACATTTCTTTGCTACAACAAATGGTAATGCCATTATATCTGTTCGTTATGGCGAGCAATATTGCCATTATATCTCTTCGCTATGGTGAGCGGTAATGCCATTATATCTCTTCGCTATGACTAGCGGTATTGCCATCACTTCTCTTCACTATGGCAAGCGGTAATTTCATCTTAGAACCCGTCATGATTTTCTTGAATAAATTATTTATCAAACACAATTTACAAATATAAAATTCAATCTTCATATTAATCTAACATTTCAAGTGTCAAATATCATAAACTTTTCCAATGAAGATTCAAATAACATATAGCAAAATCCTGACATTATCAAATCAACAAAGAGAGCTAGCAATAATTTCAACCAAATCATAGTCTAACAATGACTCCACAATTTGGTATAATTCAAATACATATACCATATCTTATAACCAAACACATGAACTTTGAAACCTTCATACTTTACTTCATAAACAATTTTCAATTCAAATTTATAATTTCTCAACTAACTTCATGACTATTTATGAATAAAATCCACTAAGTAAATATAAAACACTTTAATAGCATATTTATAATTAAAATTTACTATGCAAAAAGTAAACTATAGATATACAATCTACTCATAATGATGGTTTTCAAGAAACTGTAGAATACTCCTCGAGTTATTGAAAATCTCCAGTTAACATCCATTTGCTCTACTACTCTAGGAACAAGACAAACAAAATTTCAAAGAGCTAACAATATTATCAATTTACTTCAATTAACCCCAAAACACTAAACCCCCCCCCCCATTTTAAACACCTAGGGTTCTAGAACCTCAAATCTACCATGAACAATCACATAGGGAGGTCAAAAGGATTAATGGAGAAATATTGACACTTACCCACTACACCAAGAGGAAAAATGGAGGAAGGGTACACCCCAAAACTTGCAACCTCCACAGTTTCATCTCATAGAAAAAGAAACAGCAAGCAAGAAAGTAAGGGAAGAGAGAATCATGGCTGCCAACAGGGGGAGAGGGTAGGATGGGGCAGCAGTAGTGGAGGCCAGTGCTGGTATGGCAGTGGTGGTCAAGTAGTGGCCGCATGTTTCTTGTATTTCATGGTTGTTCTTGATGACTTTGCCATTTGGAGGAATTTTTGGTGAAATCTATTCAATTAGATTTGTAAAAGAAGAAGAGACAAGAAATTTGGAAGTTGTTTGGATGAATTTGGTTGAAAGATGGGAGAGGAATCGAAGAGAGAAGATAGAGAGAGAGAAAGACGTTGAGAGAGTGACAGAGCACAGGAAAAAAGAGAAAAAAAAAAGAATGGAAGGAGAAGAACATGTGTAACGCCCCAATTTCCCTGGTGTACAAATGACCAAAATGCCCCTGAGATTATTTTTGCCCAGGAATCAAGGACAGTCGGTCTTGGCTAACCTCAAGAGGTTAGTTCTATAATTGAAGGGGATTATTTGTGGTGTGCATGATGTTAGAAGTAAAAACCTCTGTTTTTGGTTTTCCCTAACAAAATTACCATTTTGCCCCTAATTGAGGGCATAATGAGCTTAATTGTGTGACTAACGAAACCTAAGCAATATTAAGCTCTAATTAAAGATTAATTAATTTTAATAATTAATCTAGACTCTAAATAATTAATTGACATTGATTAGAGCTTAAGATTGCTTAGAGAAAGTTTAAATCCTTTCTAGAATCAAATGGCCTTCAAGTCAAAAAGTAAATAGTATTCTTTCCATGATTTAAGGAATCATGTTGGTTTTTGAAATTCAAATTAATTGAGTTTAATTCAAACTAAATAAACTTAACTCCTCTAAATGATTATGACTACTCTCTAAACATGTCTTGAAACCCCTAAACATATGATTACTCACCTATACACTTAATTACCAAATTTCTAACCCATTACTTAGTCAAATCTCTCTCTAATACATACCCTAACCTACATTAAGATGCAACTTGGCCTCCAAGTTTCCCCCCAAAATTGATGAAACTTGGCCACCAAGTTCCTCTCACTCTATAAATATACATGCAAAGAAAGCTCAAAATGCCATTTTGCTTATTCTTGCAACTCTAAGTTTTTTTTCTTTGTTCTCAAGAGTTCTTTTCTTCTTCTTTATTTCTTCCAAGAGCCACCACCATCCCCCACCACTCCAAAACCCTAAACTACTACACAACTACCATCAACCTCCCTTAAAACACTTAAGACACAAGACAAACCTTTCTTTCTTTCTTTCTTTTCCCATAGTGGCCGAAACCACCTTCTTGGCCAAGGAAGATCTTTTCTTCTCATTAAGCTATCTTTCATTAATCAAGAAGAATACCTTGGTAGGGAGCTATTTTAAATATTTCCTATTTTTTTTTTGTTTTACACTTGGTTTGAAATGTTACAATATTGATTCTTCCTTCCTCCTTCTCATTTTCAATTCTTTATTTTCCTTCTCTTCCCCTTTTGTTTTCAGCCTTGATGGCCTACAAAATGAAGAAACCATGGTTTGATGATGAGGGTCTTGGGTGTTAGTTGCAAAGCCATCATTTATTTGACCTCTAAAACTTGAAGGTTTCACTTTTAAGAGTTTTTAGCAAATGAAGATATCATGTTGTGTTAAAGAGTCAAATAGTAATCTTAAGCCTAGGACTCAAAGAAATAATAAATGGAGTGCATTCATATTTATATTTACATCATCACCTAAGTAATTAATCTCAAAGCCTACCTATTTCAACCTTAAAGTTGATTGTTAATTTAACGTAAATACTCTAAGGGGCTTAGAGCACTAAAATAAAGAATTGAACTTGCATTTCATATTTACATTTCAAGTCCTTGCATTGCATATTTATAATCCTTGCATTTCACTCTTACATTTGTGTTATCACCTAAATAATTAACTTGAAGCCTACCTATTTCAACCTTAAAGTTGATTGTTGATTTAGAGTAAATACTCTAAGGGGCCTAAAGCATTAAAATAAAGAATTGAACTTGCATTCATATTTATAATTCTTGTCTAGCATGTTTATTTACAAGCCTTGCATATCATGTTTACATTTCCTTGCCATCACTTTATAATACTAAGATTAAAATGAAGATTGCATTAGCATGTTTATGATTATGTCATCACCTAAATGTCTAAGGCTCAAGACTCACCCTTTTCAACTTACATAATAATCTTGAATCCATGGGCTTTTGCTTTCACAAGATGTTTTGGGTTTCAAAATAAATATTGGAATAAGGTTCAAAATGGTCTGAGAAGGAAGGAAGTAACTTAGAGGATGTTTTAAACTTAAATTTTAGTATTTTGGCGGTGCTAGTAATCGATTACCAGGCCCATGTAATCGATTACCAGAGAGCTTTGCCATACACGGATATGAACTTTTAGCCCGAGTAATCGATTACAACTTCATGTAATCGGTTACACATTTTGGACTCAAGTAATCGATTACCATTCCATGTAATCGATTACTCAGATGTTCTTGGGGCCCAAGAATACAATAGTGGTAATCGATTACGAGGCTCAAGTAATCGATTACCAGAGCCCTCAACCTTCCTATTTTGAAAACTCGAAGTTGTGTAATCGATTACAAGGCTCATGTAATCGATTACCAGAGCCCAAAAAGTTTGAATGAATGTTTCTCTAGTTGAATAATATGAATTGGTAATCTTATATGCTTAACCTCGGATTATGAACATGTTTAATGTATTGAGGCTTGCTTTATGACATATGCAATGAGTGTTGAGCATGATTACATGATTTATTGAGATTTATGATTATGTGCAAGACATGTTGAGGACATAAATAATAATATTTTATTTGCATACTTATAGAACCGTTACAAAATTTATTACGGCATGTTAGGGTCACACTTGTAATGTTTTAAAGATGCATGTGATGAAATAATATATAAAAGCATGAGATGTCATATGCTATGTTGTATTCTTGCATCTTCACTTAAAATACCAAAGCTTAAGGATAAAACACACGGAAATGATCTTTATGTAACGAGCCGGCTTGGCGTAAGGTGATCCTGAGGAATTGCTTATCGAGAGGATAAGCGTACTTATCAAGAGGGTAAGTATTCCTATGCCCCATATCCCATACTCTGAGATAGAGCCAGGAATTTGTTTATTGAGAAGATAAGTGTTAGCTAGTGACAACTAATGAGGTACGAGCTCATAACCTAGACATCTTGAGATGAGAGGAATATAGGGTGGCCCCCAAGAGAAAGAAGTAAGAACCTTAAGTTACTTAAAAGAATAATGAGAAAAAGATCATGTTAGAAGAATTTGCATTCCTTATTATATGATGTTTACTTGTAGCATTAGTTATACGGTTATGGTATGTCATGTTGCATACTTGCATTAAGACGCATTCTAAAATAGATGGGCCTCGGATAATAATTTTTGGGACTTAATAATTGAACCTTATGCATATCCACTAGTTCATAAAGAAAACCCGAGGTTCCTGAGGACGTAGATGATAACACTTGTTAGGAGGTGAACTCCCTACTGAGTTTCTTTTATAAGATTCTCATCCCCTCTTTCTTTCCTTCTATCATGTCTTCAGAGGACAATAATTACATTCGTGAGCAGCAGTATGAAGCGACAGTGGATGTCATCAAGGACCTGCGCTCTGTTACGTGGACAATAGCCCCCCCCACTTCTAGGGGTTATCTGTTTAAGTATGGAGAATGTCGAAACTCTGACTAGTTGCATCTGTTATTTCCTTTTACGCCTTTAGATGATTGTACTATCCCAACCATTATTGGTGGGCATGACTCTATTATATTAAGTACTTATGTAATATGAACCTTTGGTGTTATTTATGAATGCCTCTTCGATGTGGTGTTATGATTTGAGTTTTCTTTATTTCATGTATGCTTATGACAAATCTAGTTGTTTATCGACTTTGGGGGTGTATCATATGATCTAGTTCTTTAAAGTTTCGCGGCTTACGTTTTCATTTTAAATTTTGAAAAAAGTTTACTCGTATTTTCACTAAGTATTTTAACAAAAGAACTGGAACAAAAGAGTAATAACTAATAATTAACTTAAATGCGTCCTAGGCATGTTGGGTTAAATATTGGGGTGTTACAACGTAAAGTTTGTAATACAGGTTCACATAGAAGCTAATAATATGAATTTACATATGAAACACAACGGTTAACATTAAGTAAAAATATTACAAGCAAAAGGTTCTAGCATAACTACTTAATGTCATTAATTGCAAACTGAATATTTCTAAAATTGGCAATATAAAATCACACATTAATTAAATATAATTCCATAAGTTCCTAGCAGCTACCTTCCATTCAGCATTACTCGGCTAATCTGAAATTAGCGGAAATAAAATGAAGAAAAATGAGAATTTAAAATTCTCAGTAGAAAATGAATGATTTTTAAAATATTTGAACTACGGTTGGTTTCAGTCAAGTTTGCACGGAAAATACACAGGGCCACAGTAACATTATACGAATATGATCAATTATCATATTATAAATAAAATATGCCATGTAAAGTATATCATACATATCTTATCAAAATTATGGTTTCTTTTAGTTTAGTTTTACTTCCATTTGTTTGCTTATCTCACACATATTCTAAGGCCTTATCTTAGGAAACTCCCATTCTTTCATGTTGTTCTTTATATCGTGATGACAAGGCAAAACTTTTACGCCATTCTAACCGAGGCAGGTAACTTAAAAGGATCTTATATGTATTCCTCTGCCTTGTCAGTGGTCAGCAACAAATTTTAGTCGATCATATTATTTTTAATTTAACGAATAATTATTGTGCATAAATTTACAATAAGGAATTCATACCATTAATCCATAAATCAAGCTTAAATAAAAGCTTATAAATTAATCAACTAAAATAATTGCACAGAGTTTATAAATTCATGCATAAATAAATCGGACCAAAATAATATAAGCTTGACTAAATAAAGTGATATCTCAATAAAATTGATTAAATCATAGAATTTCCAATCTAATTATTAATTTCATAAAGGACTAATGTTAAGAAATTTTTTATTAAATTTTCTCTTGTCATTTTATTAAAGTCCATGAGTTGGTCTTTTTCATCATAAGGTCATAATAAATTTAATATTTCAAATTTATGTACAATAACCTTCATTTATTTCTTAGTATTAGATTTTAATTATATTATACCTCTAATTTAACTTTGTTATAGAAATTACTATAAACATCGACAACTCAATTTAATATAACATTATATAAACAATATGATAAATTCTAAAATGGCAGAATGATAAATTAATGTGCAATATATAATAACATATATAAAAAGGAATATTTGGCTAACTGGAATTAAATAATGAATCACATAAATATAAAGAAAATTAAAATAAAGGAAGAAACCGGAGCGGCGATAGTCCGCATTGGACCGGTGAGAAGAAAAGATGTAACACCCCGATTTCTCTGTCCGAGGGAAATGACCAAAATGCCCTTGAGGTCATTTCCTGACCCGAACTCGAGGGTAACCAACTCGGTCGTCCTCGAAGGGTCAACTCAATGTTTGAAGGGGATTAAATGGCCCTTGAATGCTTTCGGAAGCGAAAATTTCGTTTCCAGCTTTAGGGTCAAAATGACCAAAATACCCCTATAGCGTTTTTACGCGGGTAAAGGTGCCGTTTGAGCCCGGAACTTTCCCCAGAGGTTTAAAAACATGTTTTCATGTGTCTAGAGGTCTCTGTTCAAGTCCCGGTGGTCCCGGGCAGTTTTAGTGCAAAATTACGATTTTGCCCCTAGAATAGTGCTTTTGAGCTTAATGACGTAATTAAGCAAACCTAAGCAATATTAGGCTCTAAACGAAGATTAATTTATTTCCCTAATTAATCTAGAGTCAAAATAATTTATTAAAGTTAATTAGAACCTAAAATTGCTTAGATTAAACTTAAATCCCTTTTTAGAACTCAAGACTCCTAGTCTTGGAATCTTGAATAGTGTTTTCTCTCTCCAATTCCTTAAATCAAGGAAATGTGTCTAGAGTTGTTTAGACTCTAAATTGAGGATTTAACTCTCTAATGGTGCAAGACCACTCCTTAATTATGTCTAGACCACCTTAATTACCCATTTACCTTACCTAAACACTTTCTTACAAATTCCTAATCTTAAGCATAATCAAAGATACACCTAAACACAACTCTAAACCACAATTAAAATGTAAAGAAACCTCCCCCATGGATGATGAAGTTTCGGCCAGCACACTCCTCCTTTGACCATCTATTAAATTGTTTCTTACTCAAAGAACCATGCTTGAAGCCATACCTTGAACCATACCTCACCATACCTTAAGCCATACCTCACCATGCCTCAAGAACACAATATCTCACCTCATGGAACACATGGAACCCTCCAATTCTGCACCTCTTGGCCGAAAATACATCAGCCCATTCACACCCTCCATTTGTTTTATTTCTCTATAAATAGAATGCCTTGAGGAGCTTGCACCACTTTTAGATCATTTGCTAAGTTTAGGAAACACTCAAAGCTTTTCTTTTCTCTCAAAGTTCTAGTGTTCTTCAAGTTCTTCAAGCTCTTCAAAGTTCTTCATCATCTTCATCTTCTTCATCCATCTTCAAGTTCATCACACCAAGTAGGGATTTTCTTTCATGTATTCTTTTCTTTAAAGTTCTTGTTTCAAGCTTGATGTTCATAGTTTCTCTTTAGAACTTCATTTCCACTCCTTTTTCCTTTCCATTTTCGGCCATAAGCCTTAGAGAACAAAGGAATGAGAGCTTGATGATGAGAGTTTCATGATGATGTTCATCACTTGAAACAAACTCTAGAGCTTGATCTTTGTTCTTGAGCAAAAATGTTTCTAGTTTTTCCTTCCTTGAACTCTTGAGAACTTTAGCTTTAATGATGTTTTAAAATGGCTCTATGAACTCAATGATGAGGACTCATGATGTTGGTGTTAATATATCATCAAGATCATGAACTCTAGAGTTTTATAATGTTCCTTTTTCTTCTTGAAGATTTCGGCCATTTCCTTAAATTTTTCTAAGCTTCATGGTTTGATTTCCTAAAAATATTATGTTAAGTTTTAAAGAACTCTAAGCTTGACTTTACCTTGTTTGGATGAGTTTGGGTTATGGTTTAAATTCCTTTAAAGTCTTGTTAAGAACTCTAGAAAGATAAAATGAATTTGCATAATTTATTTTATGCTTACATCCATATTTACATTCTTGCTATGCATCTTTACTTTCTAGCTATCACTTAAGAACATAAAGATTAAAATGGAACTTGTATCATCACTTAATTTAATTCTCGAAGCCTTTCTATTTCGGCCTTAAAGTCGATTGTTGTTGGGCCTAGAGCACTAAAATAAAGAATTGAACTTGCATCATCACCTAATTAATTTCTCGAATGCCTATCTATTTCGGCCTTAAAGTCGATTGTTGTTGGGCCAAGAGCACTAAAATAAAGAATTGAACCATGCATATTTACCTACAAGCTTGCACGTCTAAATTTATGCCTCGCATATTTACTTTCAAGCTTGCACGTTTAAGTTTATGCCTTGCATATTTAAATTTAAGTCATCACTTTACTTTGTAAGCAAGATTCAAAATGAAAAACATGAGCACGTTTAGTTTATGTCGAAACTTAAGAACCTAGAGCTCAAAGACTTGCCCATTTCATTCCAAGTTAAAGTTTAATGTGAAACCATTCTTTCAATGCATAATTTCGGCCAAATAGTGATGATGGACTTGCAATGAGTTTTCATCTAGCTACTAGGACCGATAGTCTATGTTTTAAGTTTTCCTTAAAGCTTTACAAATCTTTATAAGGTTATGTCATCACAAGTTGTGATTTTATTATCTTTTAGGGGATGGAATATGTTTTGGTCAGTGACCTAAGGCTTCACTTAGCCTCTTGATGAATTAAAATGTTTTGCAAAGAGTTTTAGAAGTTCTAGATTGATTCCAAGAGAAACTAGTTAACTTATGTACCTAGAAATGTCAATTTAACTCTCTCATTTAAGTTAAATGTTTTCGGTTCTGATGTGATGAGTGTGATGCTGTATGATGATGTTTTGATGTGTTGGAATGTGTGAAAATATCATATGATGATGTAGAAGCGATCCTATGCATGATAGGTAAGAAACTAGCTAACTAGAAATACCGTAAAGCTAGAATTTAACATAGTTTTGACCCATTTGTTTATGAAACTTTTCCAAACTGTTTTAATGGGGACATAATCAGATTTAGATTGTTTAGACATGAAAAACTTGGTATCATTTGAGTTAGAATTGAATTCTAGCACCTATGGGGAAACTAGTAACTAGAAAATCGTAAAAATGCAAATGTAGAACTCTTAGAACATTTAATTTTTTGGATTCTGTCCAGCACCCTTACAACATGGTAAACATGATTAATAATTAGTCCTTAAGCATAGGAATGCCTCATAATTGATTTAGATTTAATATATAGTGCCTTCGGCGAAAACGGAACCAAGAAAGGGTCTAAAACGTAAGTTCTAAAACCTCGTATTCACATGTTAGGATTTCCACCCTATGCCATTCAGATTTAAAAGTAAAATGAGAGGATTATGAATGATGTTTAATTATGAGCCTTAGGTGCTTAAAATATGAATGACGGATGTAGAGAACTATATCTCAAGATTAAGACCCGTAAGGGTCAAAGCATAAGCTACCGTAAGGGTAAGCGTTTGGATGTTTTATGATGATGCATGAAGTATGCTAATGATGATGATGTTATTCATATGAGGAATTTATGAGGTTATATGTTTATGTGGCATAAAGCAAATTTGGAAGGAAATTCGGTGTAATGACCGTTGTGCCGCCAAATTTCCGACAAGTTTGGATGTTTTATGTATGTGCATTAGGTAGTGCCATGCATACATTTTCTAATATGTTGCATCCATGATATTAAGATCATCCTAAAATGAATGGACCTTGGCTAAAATATATTTTAAAGTTTAAAATGAACCTAATACATGCTCAGTCACTTTGAATAAATAAACCCAAGGTTTCTGAGGACGTAGATGATGACACCTAGGTAGTAGGAGGCCCTACTGAGATTCTTTAGCAAGATTCTCACTCCCTCTATCTCTTTCTTTCCGTCACGTCTTCAGATGGCGACGTTCGTAGTGTTCGTGGACACCTCGACATGGGAGGTGCACTATGACCTGGCTCACGGGTCATACCATTTTGAGGGGCAGTGCACGGTGCGGGTTTTCATGTTCATAGGACGCCCCTTCGCTCATCCCGTGCACACCCATCGCTTCTCCCCGACTGCACCCTATGGCGACGACGAGCGGGTTTTTGAGCGTGTGCGTACGCATGATGAGAGAGTGCTCCGCATGCACACCGCCGCCTTAGCCATGCGAGACTATCCCGATTACATGCCCCGGACCTACTTCTCGGAGACCGACCCGTCCAAGGACCCGCCTACTCATCCGTATAGCGAGAGCTCTGCCCCCTCTCCACCATTGATGAGGGAGGGCAGTGAGGATACCGTGACCCAGCCCCGACTTGCACGACGACCGGAGATGCAGCCACACCGCGGGGGTCACTTTCGATCCCCGTTCCGCCTCTTTACATCCGAGGAGCTCGCACAGTTTCCCGGATACTTACCTCGTTCACGAGACGGACGTCAGTAGGAGGTGACGATCGACCGATGGAGTACCCGGTTAGAGCACACACCACTAAGATGGGGATAAACCTTCTTTTGTTTAGAGGTTATCCCATTAGGTGCACTCGGGTAGGGGAGTAGATCATGTTTATGTTTATGTTGTATTTCCTTTCCTGTACTTTCCTTGTACTAAACTAAGTCCCACACTTATAAGTGGGCAAATTATATATAAATGAGATGATATTCAGTGATGTTCATGTTGTGCCTCATGTTATGATGTTGTGAGATAATCGTTTCACTTTACATGGTGTACCGCTTATCGCATCACGCGGCTCTCACTTTTATTTCAAAAAAAAAAAAAAATTACCCGTATTTTCCGCTAAGTAATTCAAAGTTAAATGAGAACTATGAAGTAACAGACTAATGATTAACCTAAATATGTTCTAGAGTATTGGGTTAAAAATTAGGATGTTACAAAAGATCATCATTATAATTAAGTGATAAAATGAAAAGAAACCAGAGCGCGATAAACCATTGGGACCGGTAAAGAGAGAAATGAATCTTTATAATTAAGTAATAAAATAAAAAAGAAATTGGAGCGCGATAAATCGACAGGATCGATGAGAAGAGACAAGAATCATCTTAATTAAGTAATTATGTTAGTTTAATCAATCCCAAAGGCCATAATCATCAATAAATATAAAAAAAAGACAAAATAAAATGATAATGATAAATAACAATTAGTATCAATAATATAAAATGACAGTATATAAAATGATTAGTAATAATAATAACTGTAACTATGGTTTTATTTTACATAAATTAAATTCATTTTCTACCTTTCAATTATTGTAGAAATGAAAATGATGTGTACCCATTAAACTACTGAGTCTCTTCTCTCCTTTTTTTTTCCTCACGTTCTTTTTGATCTCTCTCTCTCTTTCTCTCTCTCTCTTTTCAAGTCAACCTTTTAATCTTGACATACTCACCCACTTGCACACTAGCATATTCACTTTTTTCTCTTTCCTTCACAGCATACACACTAGCACACACACACTTATCACCGTTTGTTTTTTTTTTTCACTACCTCTCTTCATATCTATTTATAGATGTGAAAAGGCAACAAGAAATTTATTGCCACTGGTAAATTACGGTGCTTAAATGCACTGTTCAATTACTTGTTAGTTTTTTTTTGTAGTATAAAATTATACACTTAATTATTAACACTTAACCTATTATTACTTATCACTCTTAATAAATTTTATTTTTAATTTAATATAATGTATTTTGAGACTATTCTTACTAATTTATAGTCTTACATTAAACAGTTAATATTTGTATTTTAACTTTTTAGTTTAATCTTTAAAATAGATATTGATATAAAATTATTAACTAAGACCAATAAAATATTTGAGTCTGATACATGACTTAAAACTATTACAACACAAATTTTTTTAATGTTATTTTATGTATTTATTTATTTACTTATTTAAAAAAAAGGATGTTACAATTCTTCCCCCCTTTTAGGAATTTTGCCCCCAAAATTTACTAAGCTATTTGGTATAATTCTGTATAGGTCTTCTTAATTTCCTCTTTTAGTTCCCACGTTGTCTCTTCAAGTGACAACCCTTTCCAAACCACTTTGACTAAAGGAATTTCTTTTCCTCTTAAGTTTTTTACAGATCTATTTATGATTTGCATTGGTTTGGCTTCATACGTTAAATCATCTCTTACTTGCATTGTCTCATATTCTATGATGTGTGAAGGGTCAAAACAATACTTTTTGAGCTGAGAAACATGAAAATCATTATGAAGATTTGAAAGATTTGGTGGGAGTGCGATTTGATATACTACTGGTCCTACTCTTTTAAGAATTTGGAATGAAATAATAAATTTTAGGCTTAACTTTTTGGATTTAAGGGTTTTACCAACTCCAGTAGTAGGAGTAACTCTAAGGAAGACACAGTCCCCTTCTTTAAATACTAATGGTCTTCTTCTTTTATCAACATAACTTGTTGTCTACTCTATGCAGTGAGAAACTTTTCCCTAATGAACTTGATCTTGTCTGTGGTTTGTTGCACTATGTCAAGTCTTAGTAAACTCTTTTCTCCTACTTCAAACCAACACAAGGGTAACCTGCACTTTCTACCATATAGAGCCTCAAATGGAGCTATGCCTATACTTGAATGATAACTATTATTGTAGGCAAACTCAATTAATGGTAGATAAGTATCTCAACTTCCTCGCGGTTCTAGTACACCAGCTCTAAGCATGTCCTCCAATGTTTGGATATTTCTCTCTGTCTGACCATCTGTTTGAGGGTGGTAAACTATGCTAAAATGAAGTTTAGTACCTAAGGCATCTTGTAAGGCTACCTAACATGTAATATCCTCCCAAGTACAACATGATTTTTAAGTGATAACATCATACTTGAGAAGTTGTTACTTATAAATTAACGGATCTTTCTTGAATATCTATAACAGGTTTGATTGAAACGTGAAGTAACTAAATTGGAGTTCTATTAACGTATATGACTAAGAAACAAACATTCATCAATTATAAGGTTGAGTACAAAAGGAAGCTCTTCTACGAGCTTCAATATACATCTGGTCTCTATTGTAAATACAGACATAAACATATGACTAAGTATAATCTATGCAAACTTCAGCTGTAAACTACTGCAAATCCGATTTCCTTTCATAAAGTAGCCTCCTTGTTCTCGGGGTCAACCTAGAGACGACACGGGAACACAAATACATAAGGGTGAGAATTCTAAAATTCTCAGTAGGGTAACTCCCCAATTACACAATCATAATGTCATCATCATCACCCCAGCCACTTCGGTTTAATAAGAAAGTGTGAGCATGCAAAATATATATCAAATGTTCATTTTAAAGTTATAAAATCACCTTTCCAAAGTGGGTCTCTTTTATTATTCAATCATTTAAAACATGTATTTCATAACATTCAAGATCATAGGAATTCCTTCAAGACTAAGAATTTAACAAAATATATGTATACATATGGTAATTGCAATGACCTTTTCATGCCTTTGACATAATAAAGAGGACTTCTCCGTGTGTAATATCCTAATTTTTAACCTAATACTCCTAGAACGTATTTAGGTTAAACATTAGTCTATTACCCTTTTAGTCCCATTCTTTAAAACCTTTCATTAAAATACTTAGCGGAAAATACAGGTAGAAATTTCTTTTTTTTAAAACATAAAGAAAACGTGAGCCTCACGTATCATAAAAGGTCGTTAACGTAAAGCGTAAAAAGAATAGTGTAACCCCTGATTTTTCTGTTTGAGTGGAAAATGACCAAAATGCCCTTGAGGTCATTTTTGGCCCGGAATTCGAGGATGGCCGACCCGGTAGTCCTCGAAGGGCCAACTCAGTGTTTGAAGGGGATTGAATGACCCTTGAGTGGTTCCGGAGGCGAAAGTCTCATTTTCTACAGTTTCGGATCAAAATGACCAAAATACCCCTATAGCGTTTTTACGCGGGTAAAGGTGCCGTTTGAGCCCAAAACTTTCCCCAGAGATTTAAAACCATGTTTTCACATGTTTCAAAGCATCTGTTTGAGTCCCGGTGGTCTCGAGCAGTTTTAGTGCAAAATTACAATTTTGCCCCTAGAATAGTGTTTTTGAGCTTAATGATGTAATTAAGCAAACCTAAGCAATATTAGGCTTTAATCGAAGATTAATTAATTTTCATAATTAATCTAGAGTCAAAATAAATTATTAAAATTAATTAGAACCTAAGATTGCTTAGATTAGATTTAAATCTCTTTTCTAAAACTCAAGATTTCACTCTTGGAATCTTGAATAGTATTTTCTCTCTTTAATTCCTTAAATCAAGGAACTGTGTCTAGAATTGTTTATACACTAAAATGAGTTTATAACTCACTAATGATGCAAGAACACTCCTTAATTATGTCTTGACAACCTTGATTACCCATTTTCTCACCTAAACACTTTCTTACAAATTCCTAATCTTAATCCTAATCAAAGATACACCTAAACACAACTCTAAACCACAATTAAAATACAAGAAATCCTTCTCCCATGGCTGATGCATATTCGGCCATCTCTCTCCCTTTTACATCACATGTTGAATTGTTTCTCACTCAAAGAACCATGCTTGAAGCCATACCTTGAACCATACCTCACCATACTTTGAACCATACCTCACCATGCCTCAAGACCACATTATCTCACCTCATGGAACTCATGGGCTGCCCATGAGGCTGATGGCCGAAACCTCCTTCTCCATTTGCACCTTGCATTTGTTTCATTTCTCTATAAATAGCTTGCTTGGGTGAACTTACATCATTTTGGGTTCATTTGCTAAGTGTAAGTTTTCAAAGAGCACTTCAAAGTTTCCTTTTTCTCTCAAGTTCAAGCCTTCAAGTTCTTCATCCTTTTCTCTCATCCCAATCTTCAAACCACTAGGTAGGGATTTTCTTTCATTTAAAGTTCTTAATCTCTTCATGTGTTCATAGTTTCTCTTGAAACTTTTTAGAACTTCTTTTCTTTTCCTTCTCCTCTTTGTTTTCGGCCATGAGGCTTGAAGATCAAAGGAATGAGAACTTGATGATGAGGTTTCATGATGATGTTCATCACTTGAACAATATCTAAAGCTTGATCTTTGTTCTTGAGCTAAAGATGTTTTTAGTTTTTCTTCTTGAATCCTTGAAAACCTTTCACTTTGAGGATGCTTTAAAATGGTTACATGAACTCCATGATGAGGACTCATGATGTTGGTGTTAATGCATCATCAAGATCATGGTCTCTAGAGTTTCAAATGTTTTCTTTACCTCTTAAAAGTTTCGGTTCCTTTTCCTTTTCTTCCTTCACATTTTCGGCCATGTTGGCCATTAAGCTTCACAATGGCTTGATGATGAGAGCTTCTAGATAATGACTATGTGTTCATCACAATGAGGCCTCTAGAGCTTGAGTTTTAATAAAAATGCTATCTATTTTTACATTTCAAGAAAAGAAACTTTGTGTTTTTAAAGAACCCTTGAGGTTCACACTTCTTTTTACTTTACCTTGTCATGATAAGTTTGGGTTGAGGTTTAAGTTCCTTTAAAAGTCTTGTATGAGCTCTAATAAGAAATAAAATGGACTAGCATTCATATTTAAATTCAAGCTTATGCATTACATATTTACTTTGAGTTTTGCATTCATATTTATTTTCCAAGCCATCACTTAAAGTTAAAGGATAAAGAATGAAGTGCATCTCATATTTATATTCTTGTTTAGCATATTTACTTTTCATCACTAAAGAACATAAATATTTAAAATGAGAATTGCACCATCACCTAACTAAATCTCAAAGCCTTTCTATTTCGGCCTTAAAGTCGATTGTTGCTGGACCTAAAGCACTAAAATAAAGAAATGAACTTGCATATTTATATTTTAAAGTTTTGCACATTTATATTTCAAGTCTTGCATATTTAATTCAAGCTTTGCATATTTATGATTCAAGTCTTGTTTATTTACTTTAAGCCCTCACTTTACTTTGTAATGAAGAATAAAAATGAGGTGCATAGCATGTTTAAATTATGTCAACACCTAAGAACCATAGAGCTCAAAGACTTGCCCATTTTATCTCAAGTTAAAGTTTTATGTGGGAACATTCTTTCAATGCACAATTTCGGTCATGTAGTGATGATGAGCTTGGAATAAGTTTCATCTAGCTTCAAGGACCAATAAGTCAAGTTTTAAGAATCCTTTTAAATCTCATGAATGTGTTTGAGTTTAAGACCAACAAGGTTCTATGAATTTAACTCTCTTTAAGGAGGGATCAAGTGGTCACCGACCTAAGGATCTTGGTTCCACAAGAAAACTAGCACCTTATATGCCTTAGAAACATCAAGTTATGCACCTTCTTAGGGACTTGGTGTTTCGTCCTTGTCATGATAGGTTTTTTGTTGTGTGATGATGTTTTGATGTGTTATAATGTGTGGAGATTATGTATGATGAGGTAGGAACATTTCTATGCATGTTAAGGGAGAAACTAGCTTTCTAGGAAAAAAAGTAAAGTCAAGATTTAGCATAGTTTTAATCCATTTTACCTTTGGACACTGCCCAAACTGTTTCAATGGGAATATAATCAGATTAGGATTGTTTAGTCATGAAAAATTTGGTTACAATTGAAGTAGGATTGAATTTTAGCACCTATAGAGAAACTAGTAACTAGAAAATCGTAAAACTGCAATTCTAGAACTCTTAGAGCATTTAATTTTAAAACCTGTCCAGCAACCCCATAATGTGGTAGACATGGTTTATAATTAGTCCTTAGACATACGAAGGTCTCATAATTGGATTAGGTTTAAATTATAGCCCCTTAGGCGAAGACAGAACCAAGAAAGGGTCTAAAACGTAAGTTCTAGAACCCCGTAATTATAAGTTTAAAGTGCTGCCCTAAGGAATGATGATGTTCAAGTTTAGTAGAGAGTATGAATAATAATAAGATTTGTTAAGAGAGAACCCTTAGGTGCATAAAAGTTTGATAGAAGATGATAGGGTAATTACATCACAAGTTTAAGGCCCGTAAGGGTCAAAGCATAAGATACCGTGGGATCAAGAGCATAATGGATTTTTAATGTTGCTTGTGAACGCATGAGAATGATTATGTGAATGCATGAAGATTATGATGGAGGATGCATGTTTGAATGACTTATGTGGCATAAAGGAGAATTTGGAAGAAATTCGGCATGCGTGATTATCTTTGCGAATTTACGACAAATTCGGGACTCAGAAAGTTTTTGAAAACCTATGAGATTTTTATGAGGTACTAAGATGAGTTCTCGGATGACACCGGTTCGGCCGAGCACCTCCAGAGAACTCATGTGACATCGATACCAAGATGAATTCTTGGGTGACACCGGTTTGGTCGAGCACCCCTAAGAAATTCCCCCTAGCCCGTACTGGATAAGTCGGGATTATGTTTATGATTATGTTACGCTTATCGGGATTGATAAGTAAGAACTAGTGATGACTAGTTAAGGTATGAGCTCATAACCTAGAGATGTGATGCGTTTTGGGTGACACCGGTTCGGCCGAGCATCCCTAGAGCGCTTGTCTTTTAGGGTGGCCTATGAGGAAGTTATGATGATTATGTCACAAAGAGAATTTAATTGCCACTTTATGCCACTGTTATGATGATGTTCTTAAAGATATGATGATTATTCTTGTATTAAGTAGAGCCATGCATACATTCTATAATATGATTGCATCCATGTCATTAAGATTCATGCTAAAATGAACGAATCTTAGCTAATTATGTCTTAGAACCTAAAAATAGATGTTTATGCATGCTCACTTATTTTGTATAACTAAACCCAAGGTTCCTGAGGACGTAGATGATGACACCTAGGTAGTAGGAGGCCCTACTGAGATTCTTTAGCAAGATTCTAACTCCCTCTAGCTTTCTTTCCGTCACGTCCTCAGATGGCAACGTTCGTGGTTTTCGTGGACACCCCGACGTGGGAGGTGCACTATGACCCGGATCACGGGTTATACCATTTTGAGGGACAGTGCACGATGCGAGTCTTCATGTTCGTAGGACGTCCCTTCGCTCACCCCATGCATACCCATCGCTTCTCCCCGACAGCACCTTACGGCGAAGACGAGCAGGTTTTTGAGCGCGCGCGTACGCATAACGAGAGAGTGCTCCGCATGCACACCACCGCCTCAGCCATGCGTGACTATCCTGATTACGTGCCCCGGACCTACTTCTCGGAGACTGACCCATCTGAGGACCCGCCTACCCATCCGTATAGCGAGAGCTCCGCCCCCACTCCACCACTGATGAAGGAGGGCAGTGAGGATACCGTGACTCAGCCACAGCTTGCACAACGACTAGAGATGCGGCCACATCGCGGGGGTCACTCTTGATCCCCGTTCTGTCTCTTTACGCCCGAGGAGCTCGTCCAGTTTCCCGGATATGTGCCTCGCTCGCGAGATGGACATCAGTAGGAGGTGACGTACGACGGATGGAGTACCCGGGTAGAGTACACACCACTTAGATGAGGATGGACCTCCTTTTCTTTAGAGGTTATCCCTTTAGTTGCACTTGGGTAGGGGAGTTGCTTTTACATTTCCGTAGTATTTTCCTTTGTATTTTCTTTTAGTTGCATCTGTTTATGATGTATCAAACTAAGCCCCACTCTACTCAAGTAGGCATATCATAATTATATATAAATATGCAGTTCAGTTTCATTGTGTTGTGCCTCTATTTGCTATATGTTTTGATGAGATGTTTGCTTTACTTCCATCTATATTCTATTGATCATCGTGTCGCGCGGCTCTCACTTTGTTTTTATAATTCAAAAAAAAATTTACCAGTATTTCCGCTAAGTATTTTAAAGTAATAAGGAAGCTATGACATAACAGACTAATGATTAACCTAATTATGTTCTAGAGTATTGGGTTAAAAATTAGGATGTTACAAATAGCATAATCAGAAACATCGACACATCGTCATATAACATTAATCTTCAAATATTTAAGTCAAACAACATTAATAGTGTTAATGATATAGGAATATTCCACAGTAACATCACATTAATCATACTAAGCCCACCTATAAAGGTTGAGCATGCAACAACTTAAAAACCTCGCATAACTATGGTGTAAAAAGCTAAGGCCATGTCCCCGCTTCCGCTGCGCCACTCTATTCTTGACCCTCGAGCTACTTCCATGTCGGCACCTCAGGGCTACCCATGGACGTCGTTGTCGACCTTGTCTGAAGACGAAGATAGAAAAGAAAGATAGGGGGTGAGAAACTTATACAAGAATCTCAATAGGGCTCCCTTTTTACACACGTGTCATCAACATCGTCCTTAGTAACCTCGGGTTTAGTTATGAAATAGTGAGCATGCAAAGATTCATTTATTAAGTTCTAAAACATCCATAACCGAGGCCTGTTCATTTTATCATAAGTCTTGTAATGAATGCAACATACTTCTTTATGATATGCATGTCAATACTTTATGCAACATTAACTCTAAATCGTATGTCTAACTTCATAGCAAGCATGGTGTGCATAGAACATGGTTCACGAATAACATTCGTTGTTTCTTTAGGTGACTTTAAATTAGTTTCTTTTCATCCTTGGGGCCACCCTGTTACTCTTCCCTTTTGAGAGTACTTCTAGGTTATAAGCTCATACCTTACTAGTCGTCACTAGCATAAACTTATTCCCTTTTGATAAGTTGAAGTCCTAACTTGGTAAGTACGAGTTAGGGGGCAGGAATCACCTTTTCATCACCTATAGTTTGATGAGTCCAAAGGATCATTTTCTCATATTTTAAGTCACCTTAAGTGTAACATCCTAATTTTTAACCCAATACTCTAGAACATAATTAGGTTAATCATTAGTCTATTACGTCATAGCTTCCTTATTACTTTAAAATACTTAGCGGAAATACTGGTAAATTTTGTTTTGAATTATAAAAGCAAAGTGAGAGCCGCGCGACACGTTAATTAATAATGCACGAAAGGTAATAAAGCAAACATCGCATAGCAACATGACATAAGCAAGTAAAGGCACATCATAGTAACATTGAACTGCATATTTATGTAATATATGATATGCCCACTTGTGTAGAGTGGGGCTTAGTTTGATACATCATAAACAGATACAACTAAAGGAAAATAGAAAGGAAAATACTATGGAAACGTAAAAGCAACTCCCCTACCCAAGTGCAACTAAAGGGATAACCTCTAAACAAAAGAAGGTTCATCCTCATCTAAGTGGTGTGTGCTCTACCCGGGTACTCCATCGGTCGTACGTCATCTCCTACTAACGTCCATCTCATGAGCGAGGCACATATCCGGGAAACTAAGCGAGCTCCTTGGGCGTAAAAGGGTGGAACGGGGATCGAGAGTGACCCCCGCGATGTGGCCGCATCTCCGGTCGTCGTGCAAGCCGTGGCTGAGTCACGGTATCCTCACTGCCCTCCCTCATCAGTGGTGGAGTGGGGGTGGAGCTCTCGCTATATGGATGGGTAGGCGGGTCCTCGGACGGGTCGATCTCCGAGAAGTAGGTCTGGGGCACGTAATCGGGATAATCACGCATGGCTGAGGCGGCGGTGTGCATGCGAAGCACTCTCTCGTTATGCATACGCGCGCGCTCAAAAACCCGCTCGTCGTCGCTGAAGGGTGCTGTCGGGGAGAAGCGATGGGTATGCATGGGGTGAGCGAAGGGACATCCTACGAACATGAAGACTCGCACCGTGCACTGTCCCTCAAAATGATATGACCCGTGATCCAGGTCATAGTGCACCTCCCACGTCGGGGTGTCCACGAAAACCACGAACGTCGCCATCTGAAGACGTGACGAATAGAAAAAGATAGAGGGAGTGAGAATCTTGCTAAAGAATCTCAGTAGGGCCTCCTACTACCTAGGTGTCATCATCTACGTCCTCAGGAACCTTGGGTTTAGTTATACAAAATAAGTGAGCATGCATAGACATCTATTTTTAGGTTCTAAAACATAATTAGCCAAGGTCCGTTCATTTTAGCATGAATCTTAGTGGCATGGATGCAATCATTTTAAAGAATGTATGCATGGCTCTACTCAATGCAAGAATAATCATCATATCCTTAAGAACATCATAATAGTGGCAATTAAATTCTCTTTGTGACATAATCATCATAACTTCCTCATAGGCCACCCTAAAAGACAAGCACTCTGGGGGTGCTCGGCCGAACCGGTGTCACCCAGAACGTGTCACATCTGTAGGTTATGAGCTCATACCTTAACTAGTCATCACTAGTTCTTACTTATCAATCCCGATAAGCATAACATAATCATAAACATAATCCCGACTTATCCAAAGACAAGCATGGGGCATTTCTTGGGGGTGCTCGGCCGAACCGGTGTCACCTAAGAATTCATCTTAGTACCGATGTCACATGAGTTCTCTGGAGGTGCTCGGCCGAACCAGTGTCATCCGAGAACTCATCTTAGTACCTCATAAAAATCTCATAGATTTTCAAAAAAACTTTCTGAGTCCCGAATTTGTCAGAAATTCGGCGGCATAACTGCAGCATGCCGAATTTCTTCCAAATTCTTCTTTATGCCACATGAGTCAATCAAACATACATCCTTCATCATAATCTCATGCATTCACACAATCATCCTCATACTTTCACAAGCAATATTAAAGATTTGTTATGCACTTGGACCTACGGTATCTTATGCTCTGACCCTTACGGGCCTTAAACTTGTGATGTAATTAACCTATCATCTTCTATCAAACTTTTATGCACCTAAGGGTTCTCTTTTAACAAAACTTATTATTATTCATGCTCTCTATTAAATCTGAACATCATCACTCCTTAGGGGCAGCACTTTAAACTTAAGATTGCGGGGTTCTAGAACTTACGTTTTAGACCCTTTCTTGGTTCTGTTTTCGCCTAAGACGCTATAAGTTAAACCTAAACCAATTATGAGACATTCCTATGTATAGGGACTAATTATAAACCATGTCTACCATATTATGAGGTTGCTGGACAGATTCTAAAATTAAGTGTTCTAGGAGTTTTAGAATTGCGGTTTTACGATTTTCTAGTTACTAGTTTCTCTATAGGTGCTAAAATTCAATCCTACTTCAATTGTAGCCAAATTTTTCATGATTAAACAATCCTAATCTGATTATATTCCCATTGAAACAGTTTGGGCAGTGTCCAAAGGTAAAATGGATTAAAACTATGCTAAATCTTGACTTTACGATTTTTCTAGAAAACTAATTTCTCTCTTAACATGCATAAGAGTATTCCTACCTCTTCATACATAATTTCCACACATTATAACACATCAAAACATCATCACACAACAAAAAACTCATCATGACAAGGCCGAAACACCAAGTCCCCAAGAAGGTGCATAACTTGATGTTTCTAAGACATATAAGGTGCTAGTTTCTCTTGGAACCAAATTAGAACCTTTAAAACTCTTTTGCAAACCAATTTATTTTGTAAGAGAGGCTAAAACATCCTTAGGTCAATGACCACTTGATCCCTCCTTAAAGAGAGTTAAATTCATAGAATCTTGTTGGTCTTAAACTCAAACAAATTCATGAGATTCAAAAGGATTCTTAAAACTTAGATTGTTGGTCCTTGTAGCTAGATGAAACTCATTCCAAGTTCATCATCACTACTTGGCCGAGGTTATGCATTCAAAGAATGCTCCCATATTAAACTTTAACTTGAGATAAAATGGGCAAGTCTTTGAGCTCTAAGGTCTTTAAGTGATGACGTAATTTAAACATGCTATGCACTTCATTTTTATTCTTCATTACAAAGTAAAGCGAGGGCTTAAAGTAAATATGCAAGACTTGAATCATAAATATACAAAGCTTGAATTAAATATGCAAGACTTGAAATATAAATATGCAAAACTTAAAATATAAATATGCAAGTTCATTTTTTTATTTTAGTGCTCTAGGCCCAGCAACAATCGACTTTAAGGCCGAAATAGAAAGGCTTACAGATTTAGTTAGGTGATAGTGCAATTCTCATTTTAAATCTTTATGTTCCTTAGTGATGAAAGGTAAATATGCTAGACAAGAATGTAAATATGAGATGCACTTCATTCTTTATCCTTTAACTTTAAGTGATGGCTTGGAAAACAAATATAAATGCAAAGCTCAAAGTAAATATGTAATGCATAGGCTTGAATTTAAATGTGAATGCTAGTCCATTTTATTTTTTATTAGAGCTCATACAAGACTTTTAAAGGAACTTAAACCTCAACCCAAACTTATCATGTCAAGGTAAAGTAGAAAACAAGAATGAACCTCAAGGGTTCTTTAAAACACAAAGTTTCTTTTCTTGGAATGTAAACATAAATAACATTTTTATTAAAACTGAAGCTCTAGAGGCCTCTTTGTGATGAACACATAGTCATCATCTAGAAGCTCTCATCATCAAGCCATTGTGAACTTCCTTGGCCAATATGGCTGAAACCTTAGAGAAAGAAAAAGAAAAGGAACCGAAATTGTTGGAGAAGGAAAGGGACATTTGGAACTCTAGAGACCATGACCTTGATGATGCATTAACACCAACATCATGAGTTCTCATCATTGAGTTCATGTTAACCATTTTAAAACATCATCAAAGTAAAAGGTTTTCAAGGATTCAAGAAGAAAAACTAAAAACATCTTTATCTCAAGAACAAAGATCAAGCTTTAGAGATTGTTCAAGTGATGAACATCATCATGAAACTCTCATCATCAAGCTCTCATTCCTTTGATCCTCAAGCCTCATGGCCAAAAACATAGAGGAGAAGAAGAAGAAAAGAAGTTCAAAAGAAGATTCAAGAGAAACTATGAACACATAAAGAAATTAAGAACTTTAAATGAAAGAACTCTTGAAAGAAAATCCCTACCTAGTGATTAGGAGGTTGGAATGAGAGAAGAGGATGAAGAACTTGAAGAAATTGAAGACTTGAACTTGAGAGAAAAAGGAAACTTTGAAGTGCTCTTTGGAAACTTACACTTAGCACATGAACCCAAAATGATACAAGTTCACCCAAGCAAGCTATTTATAGAGAAATGAAACAAATGAAAGGTGCATGGAGGGGGAGGAGCTTCGGCCATCAGCCTCATGGGCAGCCCATGAGTTCCATGAGGTGAGATAATGTGCTCTTGAGGCATGGTGAGGTTTGGTTCAAGGCATGGCTTCAAGCATGGTTCTTTGAGTGAGAAACAATTCAACATGTGTGGTAATTGAGAGAGAGAGGGCCAAAGTGCATCAGCCATGGGGGGAGGATCTCTTGCATTTTAATTGTGGTTGAGAGTTGTGTTTAGGTGTATCTTTGATTAGGATTAAGATTAGGAATTTGTAAGAAAGTGTTTAGGTGAGAAAATGGGTAATCAAGGTTGTCAAGACATAATTAAGGAGTGTTCTTGCATTATTAGTGAGTTATAAATTCATTTTAGTGTATAAACAACTCTAGAAACAATTCCTTGATTTAAGGAATTGGAGAGAGAAAACACTATTTAAGATTCCAAGAGTGAAATCTTGAGTTTTAGAAAAGAGATTTAAATCTAATCTAAGCAATCTTAGGTTCTAATTAATTTTAATAATTTATTTTGACTTTAGATTAATTATGGAAATTAATTAATCTTCGATTAGAGCCTAATATTGCTTAGGTTTGCTTAATTACATCATTAAGCTCAAAAACACTATTCTAGGAACAAAATCGTAATTTTGCACTAAAACTGCCCGGGATCACTGGGACTCAAACAGATGTTTTGAGACATGTAAAAACATGGTCTTAAACCTCTGGGGAAAGTTTTGGGCTCAAACGGCACCTTTACCCGCATAGAACGCTATAGGAGTATTTTGGTCATTTTGACCCGAAACTGCAGAAAATGAGACTTTTGCCTCCGGAACCACTCAAGGGTCATTCAATCCCCTTCAAACATTGAGTTGGCCCTTTGAGGACCGCCGGGTTGGCCATCCTCGAATTCCGCGCCGAAAATGACCTCAGGGGCATTTTGGTCATTTTCCACTCAGACAGAAAATCGGGGCGTTACATTAAGCAAGAATCACCTTTTCATCACCTATCATTTGGTGAGTCCAAAGGATCATTTTCTCATGTTTCAAGTCACCTTAAGTCTTGGCATGTTATAACAAAATGCAACACATATCTCATAAATGTCATAATTCTTCATATATTTCTAACATATGCATCTGTAATGTTTCAAATGAAACCATAACATGCAAATGATGAATCCTATGCCAATACCTCACATAACATCAAATATCACGTGAATGCATCATCTCATAAACATTCCCTTAAATGGCCAAACACTTAAATTGGGTAACTCAAATTGTCAAATTATTTCCTTATGCATCTAAGGGACTAATCATCATCATTACCGCTAATTATTAACTTCAAGAACATCATCAATCAAAGTTGGACAGCATGGGTAGTAAATGAAATTCTATGATTTAAGGTGTTCTCAAAGTTACGTTTTACACCCTTTCTCATTACCAGCTTTTCTTATGATGCTAGAATTAATTCCTAAACCATTTATGGGTCATTCTCACTCAAGTAAACATGGCATAACATGATTTTACAATCCTCCAAAGGTGCTAGAATAGAAATAGAAAATTAATTAATCTAAGTGTTCTAGGATCGCACTTTTACGGTTTTCTAGTTACTAGTTTCTCTATAGGTGCTAAAAATCAATCCTACATCAAATGTTACCAAGTTTTTCATATTTAAACAATCCTAATCTGCTTATCAGCCCACTAAAACAGTTTGGTCAGTGTCTAAAAATAAATGGGTCAAAACCACGCTAAAACTTGACTTTACGGTTTTTCTGTAAAACTAGTTTCTTTCCTAACATGCATAGAAAGGTTCCTCTCTCAACATATACAATTTTTACACATTCTAGCATGTCAAAACATCATCATATAGTAGCAAACACATCATGGCAGAATCGAATAACATGGGTTCCAACAACACATAATCTCACACTTTCAAAGCATATAAATTACCAGTTTCTCTTGGAATCGTTTTAAGACTTTTAAAACCATTTAAAAACCATTTTATTTCACAAAAAGGGACTGAGAATGACCATAGGGCAGTAGCTATTTTGAAACATTCCTAGAAGAGGTTTAATTCATAAATCTCATTGATAAAAATTTTATAAAACTCTTGTGGTCTAAAGAAAATCTTAAAACATAGATTGTTGGCTCTTGTGACTAGATAAGACTCACACCAAGTTCATCATCATCACATGGCCGAAATATGCATCCATGAGGATGTCTCCATAACTAACTTTAACTTGAGGTAGTAAGGGCAAGTCTCTGAGCTCTAGGTTCTTTAAGTGATGACAAAATATAAACATGCTATGCATTTCATTTTATTCTTCATTAGAAAGTAAAGTGAGAGCTTCAAAGTAAATATGAAATGCAAGAACTTGAAATTAAATATGCAAGGCTTGAAAGTAAATATCCAAGTTCAATTCTTTATTTTAATGCTCTAGGCCCAGCAACAATCAACTTTAAGGCCAAAATAGAAATCAAGATTAATTAGGTGACACGCAAGCTCTTGTTTTAAGTCTTTAAGTTCTTAAGTGATGACTTGAAATATAAACGTGAAATGCAAAGCTTGAAACTTAAATGTGATAATGCAAGTTTTTTTCTTTAATCTTTAGAGTTTAGTGATGACATAGAAAAGTAAATATGAGATGCAAGAACTTGGAATATAAATATGAGGGGTTAGAAATATAATTATGCAAGTTCATTCTTACATCTTTACTAGAGCTCTTTCAAGACTTTGAAGGGACATAAGCTTTAACCCAAACTTATCATGACAAGGTAAAGTGAACTTTAGAGTTCCTAGAACACAAAACAACATTCCTCAAAAATAAAACCATAAGAGAGCCATATAACATTTTTATGAAAACTCAAGCTTTAGAGATTTCATTATGATGAACAAGAAGGCATCATCTAGAACTCTCATCATCAAGCTATCATGTTGAACCATTCAAATAATGGCCAAAACTCAAAGGGAAGAAAAGGAAAAGAACCGAAACCATGAACAAGAAAAGTAACCATTTTGAAACTCTAGAGGCCATGCTCTTGATGATGTATTAACGCTAACATCATGAGTCCTCATCATTGAGTTCATACATCCATTTTAGAGTATTATCAAAACTAAGTTCCCAAGATCAAGAAAGAAAGAAACCAAAAACATCTTTTACTCAAGAACCAAGGTCAAGCTTTAGAGGTTGCTCAAGTGATAAATATTATCATGAGATCCTCATCATCAAGCTCTCATTTCCAAGTCCCCAAAGGCTCTTGGCCAAAAAATGAAAAAGAAACAAAGAGGAAGAAAGAAGTTCTAAAAGATTCACGAGAAACCATAAAACACATAACTAGTAAGAACTTTTAATGAAAGAAACACTTGAAATAAAATCCCTACCAAGTGAAATGAGGTTGAAGAAGATGAAGAAGATGGAGAAGTTGAAGAAGAAGAACTCTTGGTCTTTGAGAGAAAAAGGAAAGCTTTGAGTGCTCTAGAAAACTAAAACTTAGCAAATGACTAAAGGTGGCTCAAGTTCACCCAAGTGTGCTATTTATAGAAAAACAAAACATGAGGGGTGAACAAGGGGGGAAGAATAGCGCCATTTCTAGGGGAGGAAGGAGGGAGAAAATATCTCTTAGTTATGTCATTTCAAGGTAAGGTGTAGGCATGGATTTAGGCATAGGTTTAGGCATAGTGTAGGCATGGTTCTTTGAATGAAAGAATTCAAACATGTGGTGGATATTGGAGGGTGATATGGCGCCATCTTCTCCATGGAATGGGGGAGGAAAATCTTCCATTTAATTTTGGTTTAGAGGTGTGTTTAGGTGTAGCTTTGATTAGGAACTTGTGGGTAAGTGTGTAAGTGAAAGGGTAGGTAATCAAGGCTATGTTAAGGTATGATTAGTGAGCACTCTAGCCCATTACTGGGGTCAAAATCCTACTCTATCTAGGCTTCTTGGAGTATGGAGAGTAAATAGTGAAAACTCTGTTCAAGATTCTATGTCTTGGGAACTTGAATTTTTAAAAGAAAAAGGGGTTTTTGAGTCTAATCTAAGCAATCTTAAGTTCTAATTAATTTTAATAACTTATTTTGACTCTAGATTAATTATGAAAATTAATTAATCTTTGATTAGAGCATAATATTGCTTAATTACAACATTAGGCGCAAATGGCACTATGCCAAGGGCAAAATCGTAATTACGCACAAAAACTGTCTGGGATCACCGGGACTTAAACAGGTAGTTTTAAACACATGAAAATGTCATTTTAAACCTTTGGGGGAAGTTTCAGGCTCAAACGACACCTTTACCCGCGTAAAATGCTATAGGGGTATTTTGGTCATTTTGACCCAAAACTGCAAAAAACACGTTTTTCATTTCCGAAAACACTCAAGGATCATCCAATCCCCTTCGAACATTGAGCTGACCCTTCGAGGACTGCCGTGCCAGCTATTCTCGAATCCCGATCGGGAAATGACCTCAGGGGCATTTTGGTCATTTCCCTCAGACAAAAAATCGGGGCATTACACTGTGCCCTAATAGGGACCTTTCCATGCCCTTTTTACACTAAAGGGGACTTTTCCATGCCCTAATGGGGATCTTTCCGTGCCTGTTTCATATTAAAGGGGACTTTGCCATGCCCTTTTTACATTAAAAGGGACTTCATTTTTCACTTAGCATATATATCATCCTCAAGCTCACATATACATGCATCACATTTCTATATGCATGAACATAATTCTCTGATCTCATAATACTTCAAACCTATATATATCATTCATTCATTCCTCATAACATAATATTGGAAGTCCATGGCATGCATTCATACCCATCAAACTTGAACCAAATGTCATTAGGTCACTAATTCAAGGCATTATCACAATTTCAGTACATTAGTAGATTTTTCACTCAAGTAACACAATTTACTATGCAATTCAAACCATCAAATCAGAGGGTATAAAAATTCTCAATGACTCCTCAATATGTCACAAGCTTCAGTAAAAATTTCAAAGAAAGAAAATTTCTCTAACTATTTAACAAAATTAGACGAATTCGGAGGTTAGAAACCCCCTATTTACAGCCAATAGCCATAGTTCCCAATTTTATTACCCTACCAAATGATCATATCAAATCATACAAAAATTCAGGGTTGGACTTCAATATGTCCTTAATATCCTGTAAAAATGTTAAGTGATAATTCAATCATTTTCTGTGGTAACAAAATTATACAATTTTATAGATTCAGTTTCAATGACTTTGACAGCATAAGAACCATTTCGGTCTCTGATTTTTTTAAGGAAATTTGACTCAAAACAAGAAACCAAGAAAATTCGTGGGATTAGCCCAAGATGTTAGCTCCAACATATATTTTTCTTAGCTCATAAAAATGGCTACAACATGCCCAGAAAATTCGTGATCACACATTGCCTGTAAGAAAACCGAAAATCCAGTAGCCTAGTCAAAACATCTTTTGACAAAAATGATTTTCTAACCTCATCCAAACACTTCACTAAAATTAACACATCAATTTCAACATAAAATCAACCAATATAACTAGAAATTTTGGATTGAAACCAGTTAGAACTTCTCAGAAAATGTTTGAAAGAAAAAGGCCAAAAAAAACCCTATTTGAATCTCCATAGCTCTTTGCCTAGAACAATCTTCCCCACATGTTTTCCTTCATTCAAAATCCTTCCAAACAGCCCTTAAACCTCTCTTTGGCAATGATTGATGATGGCTCAAAGTGGGAAAGCAATGATAGGTTAAAATTCTAATCAGTTAGTTTTGTAGATGTTGAGGTGTAGAATAAGTTTTGTGAAGAGAGTTTATGGTTTTAGTTAAGTGTAGGCTAGGGGTTTGGGAGATTGAAATCAAGTTGAAGCTCTTTGGAGGAAAGAACAATGGTGGCTGTATTCATGGGGACTTGGTCGAGAATGAAGAGCTTGGAGGCATAAGGTTGGTTGACTTATTTATCACAAAGTAAAACTTACATATTATGTAATATAAATCCTTAATTCTTTCAAAAGGAAATATGATGGATGGCAAGGATTTAATCTTGTAATTCAAGATTAAATCTTACCTTTTCGCTTATTCCTAAAGGATATATATTATCCTTTTGTAAAGATTAAACCGTCTTTTGGTGTTAAAAATTGCACATCGTAAATTTACCGAACGGGTGAAACACCATGCCTGAATAATCAAGCATTGCCTGAAAATTTGTTCAAGGTATAAAATATATATTTACAACTATTTCTAGCCCTAACATTATGTTACCTGAGTTTTAGGCATCTCCGGGTCTTAATTCTAGGGTTTCAACTGTCTCAACGGACCGATAGGGCCTGTAGGTTACTATTTATATATATATATATATATTTGTTTTTACAAATCCCTTGGACTGTCCTCATCATTGTTAAAACTGCCAGATTTTTGAAATTTGACTAGTAAAGCCCAAATTAATTTTTAAATAATTTTTAAGGTGTTACATTACCACCCACCTTAAAAAAGAATTTTGTCCTCAAAATTCATTTGAAAATAATTCAAAAGACAAATTTCATAAAGCAAACAAGGAATTTACACAAAGTTCAAACAATTCAATTAAATCCTAAACGTCATCTTAAGCGTTCCTACCGTGAATTGGATCTTCAGTTGGTGGTATCCCTTCAGTATTTCAATATAATCTCTTCATCATCCAGTTTGTCACTACAGCTTGTTCTTTCATAGCAGTAGCCATCTCGCGAGAAGTGTCCATTATGTCTTCGTGGTTAGCATTCTCGTTCCTAGTATGTTTGTGGTTTGCCATTAGATTCTGAACACACCAAACAAAGATATTGAGTTGATCAAGCTCAATACTATGCTAAGTGTGATAGCAACCAATTACAACACCACTAGACTGTTGTGCATATCTAAACCCTACATCCTATCATATAGATAAGATTCAAGGCATGACTTATCTACCTTTTACAAACATAGCCAGTCCATTCCCTAAGGCCCTACAAGGATGAACTGCTCTGATACCATAATGGAACATCCTTCCAAGTACAACATGATTTTTAAGTCATAACATCATACTCGAGAAGTTGTTACTTATAAATTAATGGACCTTTCTTGAATATCTATAGCAGGTTCGATTGAAACGTGAAGTAACTAAATCAGAGTTTTATTAACGTATATGACTAAGAAACAAACATTCATCAATTATAAGGTTGAGTATAAAAGGAAGCTCTTTTATGAGCTTCAATACACATCTGGTCTCTATTATAAATACAGATATAAACATATGACTAAGTATAATCTATACAAACTTTAGCTGTAAACTACTGCAAATCTGATTTCCTTTCATAAAGTAGCCTCTTTGTTCTCGGGGTCAACCTGGAGACGACAAGGGAACACAAACACGTAGGGGTGAGAATTCTAAAATTCTCAGTAGGGTAACTTCCCAATTACACAATCATAATATCATCGTTATCGCCCTAGTCACTTCGGTTTATTAAGAACGTGTGAGCATGCAAAATATATATCAAATGTTAATTTTAAAGTTATAAAATACCTTTTCGAAGTGGGTCTCTTTTATTATTCAATCAGTTAAAACGTGTATTTCATAACATTCAAGATCATAGGAATTCCTTCAAGACTAATAATTTAACAAAATATATGTATACATATGGTAATTGCAATGATCTTTTCATGCCCTTGACTTAATAAAGAGGACTTCTCCATGCCCTATTAGGGACCTTTCCGTGCCTTTTTTACACTAAAGGGGACTATTCCGTGCACTAATGGGGACCTTTCCGTGCCTTTTTTACACTAAAGGGGACTTTTCCGTGTCCTAATAGGGACCTTTTTGTGCCCGTTTCATATTAAATGGGACTTTGCCGTGCCATTTTTATATTAAAGGGGACTTCATTTTTCACTTAGCACATACATCATCCTCAAGCTCACATATACATGCATCACATTTCTATATGCATAAACATAATTCTTTGATCTCATAATACTTCAAACCTATATATATCATTCATTCATTCCTCATAACATAATCTTGGAAGTCCATGGCATCCATTCATACACATCAAACTTGAACCAAATGTCATTAGGTCACTAATTCAAGGTATTAACACAATTTCAGTACATTGGCAGATTTTTCACTCAAGTAACACAATTTAATATGCAATTCAAACCATCAAATCAGAGGCTATAAAAATTCTCAATGACACTTCAATGTGTCCACAAGCTCCAGTAAAAATTTTAAATCAAGAAAAGTTCTCTAACTATGTTAACAAAATTAGAAAAATTTGGAGGTTAGAAACCCTCTATTTATAGTCAACAGTCATAGTTCCCAATTTTATTACCCTACCAAATGATCATATCAAATCATACAAAAATTCAGGGTTGGACTTAAATATGTCCTTAATATCTTGTAAAAATTTCAAGTGATAATTCAATCATTTTTTGTGGTAACAAAATTATACAATTTTACAGCTTCAGTTTTAATGACTTTGACAGCATAAGAACCATTTCGGTCTTTGATTTTTTTAAGGCAATTTGACTCAAAACAAGAAACAAAGAAAACTCGTGGGATTAGCCCAAGATGTTAGCCCTAACATATATTTTTCTCAGCTCATGAAAATGGCAACAACATGCCCAAAAAATTCGTGATCACACATTGCCTGTAAGAAAACCGAAAATCCAGTAGCTTAGTCAAAACTTCTTTTGACAAAAATGATTTTCTAACCTCATCCAAACACTTCACTAAAATTAACACATCAATATCAACATAAAATCAACCAATATAACTAGAAATTTCAATTGAAACTAGTCAAAATTTCTCAGAAAATGTTTGAAAGAAAAAGGCCAAAGAAAATCCTACTTGAATCTCTATAGCTCTTTGCTTAGAACAATCTTCCCCAAGTGTTTTTCTTCATTCAAAATCCTTCAAAACAGCCCTTAAACCTCTCTTTGGCAGTGATTGATGATGGCTCAAAGTGGAAAAATAGTGATGGATTAAAATTCAAATCAGTTAGTTTTGTAGATATTGAGGTGTAGAACAAGTTTTGTGAAGAGAGTTTATGGTTTTAGTAAGTGTAGGCTAGGAGTTTGGGAGATTGAAATCAAGTTGAAGCTCTTTGGAGGAAAGAACAATGGTGGCTGTATTCATGGGAGACTTGGCCAATAATGAAGAGCTTGGAGGGATAAGGTTGGTTGACTTATTTATCACAAAGTAAGACTTACATATTATGTAATATAAATCCTTAATTCTTTCAAAAAGGAAATATGATGGATGGCAAGGATTTAATCTTGTAATTCAAGATTAAATCCTAGCCTTGCACTTGTTCCTAAAGGATATATATTATCCTTTTGTAAAGATTAAATCGTCTTTTGGTGTTAAAAATTGCACACTGTAAATTTACCGAACTGGTGAAACACCGTACCCGAATAATCAAACATTGCCCAAAAATTTGTTCCAGGTATAAAATATATATTTACAACTATTTCTAGCCCTAACACTATGTTCCCTGAGTTTTGGGCATCTCCGGGTCTCAATTCTAGGGTTTCGGCTGTCTTGATGGATCGACGGGGCCCGCAAGTTACTATTCACTTTTTTTTTCAAATTCCTTGGATTGTCCTCATCATTGCTAAAATTTTCAAATTTTTGAAATTACGACTGGTAAAGTCCAAATTAATTTTTAAATAATTTTTAGGGTGTTACACAACACTTCGAGGTAAATCTAGGATCTCTGTCAAAGACTATGCTAGTGGGTACCCCATGTAACCTTACAATTTCCTGGATATAGCTCTTAGCCAACCTATACAATGGCCAACTAATCTTTATTGGCAGGATATGGGTGGACTTGGTTAATCTATTGACAATTACCCATGTAGCATGCTTTAGCCCAATTTTTCTTGTAATTTTCTTTGTCATTAGAAGTACTCAATTCTGCAGAATCTAGTAGGTAATTATTACATAAGATTTGTAGGCAGACAATCCTCAATAAAGAATATAACATTAGAAGAGAGGTTAGGAGCGATTCATCAGTCATGAAATCCAGAATTTAATGCGTATAAAATGACCAAAATGTCCCTGAAGTTATTTTACTCAGAAAATGAGGATTGTGGGCCCCACATATTCTCAAGGGGATGTTTTGAGAATAATAAGGGATTGTTTGTGTTATGTGTGTTAATAGAGCAGAAGAATCTCAATGTTGAGTTAGTTGCGAAAAAGACCAAAGCAGCCCCTGTGAGCATTTTAACTCCGATGTGCATCTTGCGTGAGCAGAACCTCACTAAAATGTTTTAAAATGTGTTTTTAAGCCATGATTAACCATTGGTTAGCTCGGGTGGCCTTAGGCGATTTTAAGTGAAAATGCGATTTGCCCCGGATTTTTAGGCGGTTTGCGAATTCGGGATTTTCGATTCATATACGAAACCTAAGCAATATTAGGCTCAAATTAAAGCTTATTAAATTCTAAATATTAATCTAGATTCATAATTATGTATTTAGATTGATTAGAACCCAAAATTGCTCAAAACACCAAATTGCTTACTAATTCACTTAAGCCCTTAGCAGTAAATTCTCTAAATTACATGAATACACTTGCCTACACCGAAATAATGCATGGAACACACAAATTTCACTTCTTTGGGCTGTAATGCAAATTATTGATGCCATTATGCAGCTGAATTATTTCCAAAAGTTGCACTAAAACAAAATGCCAAAATGTCACCATAAGAGACATAATTCCTTAATTTCATACTACTTTTTGTCTAAAATGATTTTTTCCTCCATTATTACTCCTGAAAAATTCTGACAACTACCTCCTCATTTTGGCCAATTAGAAGCCTCAAAATCTTCTATAAATAGGCTTGCTTGAGTGGTCTTGGAATGCTTGGTTCATAACTAGTTTTTAGGAGAACCAAAAACTTTCTTTCTTCCTCCTCTTTGGCTGTATTCTTTCTTCAATTTTCAAAGAGATTTTTGTGTCATTTCACTTCAAGAAATCAAGTTCTCTTCCTCTTCTTCAACTCAGATTAGGTAGGGAGTAGTTTCTAAATTTATTTCTATGCTTTGAGGAGTTGTGTTTTTAGCTCAAAATGATGAAATTATGAACTTACCTTAGCTTTTCATTTTGGTTTCCTCTTCAATTTTCTTTAACCAATTCAACCATATGGCCTAGGTGGAACTAAGATGATGGCTTGATGATGAGCGCCTTGAGGGTGCGTTGTAAGTCGATCACAAGTTAGGCCTCTAAGCCTGCAAAATTCCACTTGGTGCAGAACCTTAAAGAATAATGCTTTTCGATGCAAAAACAAAGATTTTTAGTTTAGAACTTGAAAAATGTATTTTTTTCTTTTATGTTTTATTTCTTGTTAAGATATGTATTGGGTTGAATTTATAATTCTTTTAAAGTCTTGAAGGAGCTCTAGTAAAGAAACAAAATGAATTTGCATCCATGATTAAGTTTATGCTTTGCATAACCATGTTTACCTTCTATGTCATCACTAAATTTTCAAGAATGAATAAAAGGAACTTGCATTTCTCATGTTTAAATTCAAGCTTGTATTTCATGTTTATGTTTCAAGTCATCAGCAATCTTTCAAGATAATTAAGAGGTTGCATCTCATATTTAATTTATGCTCTCACTATATTTTATAATGGCTAAAAGAATCAGCATGACATGTTTATTTTATACCATCACCTAAAGATCTTAGAGCTTAAAGACTTGCCCATGTATCACAAGCAAAGAAATATGATTATTGGAGTTAAAAATTTATTCTTTAAAAGTCTTGAGATTGGAGCTTAAAAGATGTAATAATAATTCTCTTCTCCCTCTCTGCAGTCTGTGCGGACTAGCTCCGGTTTCTTAATATTCTCTTCTCCTCTACTGGTCTGTGCGGACTACCTACATGCTCAGGTTTCTTAATATTCTCTTCTCCCTCTTTGGTCTGTGCAGTTACCGCGCTCGATTTCTTGTATCATGTTTATATTTCAAGTTCTTGCATCATGTTTAATTTTCAAGTCATCACCTTAAATCTTAAAGATATAGAAATGGAATTGCATATCATGTTTATAATTCCAAGCTATCACCTTATAAGATAAGATTAAAATAAGGTTGCATAGCATGTTTATAATTCTAAGATGTCACCTAAATCTCTAAAGCTCAAGACTTACTCCTTTTATCTTAAGTGAGAATTTTAATTGTGAAGATCCTCCCAAATTTGACAAAAGAACTAGTATTTTATATGCACTTAAAATATGATTCTATGTAATTGCATGAGGGTTCATGATTGATATTGATCGAGTTTAGTATCAATGTGTGATAATGATTTGATATGATTGAAGTTGTGATAATTATGGTTTATTGTTAAGAGAATGATTCATAATTGGTTTAGTAACTAATTAGTTCTATAATTGATAATTCTATGTAAGGATTGGATGCTTATTAAGTACTTGATATCATTGAATGATTTCACGACTTGCATGTTATAATTCTTTGTTGCAAATAATAAGAATGCTTATACATGAAATGTTCTTATGTAAATTCACCTTTGTTGCTAGAAGAAAGTGTATCATTGTAAAAGTGTAATTTGGAAAGGTTACGGCTAAGGAAAGACTTGGTATTTAGCGTGTCCATTGTGACCCACCTCTCTTTCACAGGAATCTCCCATATGCATGATTCTGAGTTGATATATATTATTCTGGCTTAAGACTATAAATGAGAAAATGTTATGATGTTTATGAATTGTATTATGATATAACATGCAAAAAGATTTAATGGTGACTTAAACTTATAAGAAAATGATCCTTTGGAACCATCGGACTATAGGTGGTGAAAAAGGTGATTTTAGCCCTAACCCGTTCTCTCAAAAGGGTAGAGTCGGGACTTTAGCTTATCAAAGGGATAAGTATATGCTAGTGACGACTAGTAAAGTATGAGCTCATAACCTAAATTACTCCCAAAAAGGGTGGAGTATAGGGTGGCCCAAGGAAAATAATGATGATGATAAGATTTTAAGTCACCTAAGGCACTAAAGAAATGAAATATGTACCTTTGTGTCCATGTGTAGCTAATATTATATAGCGTTCTTTTATGCATGTTATTTTGATAATGATGATGAGAATATGATGTAATGATAAAGGAAAAAGTTCATTGTAAATATGACATGTTAAGAATAAGATGCATTATAAGGCATGATTGAAAAATTAGCGAACCTCGGTTAAGTATTTGTCAGAACTTAAAATGAATCTTTGCATGCTCACTATTTTAGAATAATCGAGGTTCCTAGGGACTTTGATGTCTTGCATGAAGAGAGGTACCTTATTGAGGAATTCTTTAGCAGATTCTCACTCCCTTTCTTTATTTCCGTCATTGTCTCTAGATTCAAATGGCGACATTCGTCTGTTCGTTGATACCCCTACTTGAGGAATTCCACTATGATCAGGTTGCATCGCTCGTATCATTTTGAAGGAGAGTCTTGTGATTAGTGTTTTTATTTACATAGGTCGTCCATTTTACATCCTGTCCCTAGTTATCGATTTTCTCCTACTTCTCTCTATGGCGATGAAATGGTTTTCGAACATGCACGTCCACTTGATGAAAGGATGTTCTACGTTCTTATCCGCTTCATCTGTTTGTCCATGGATTTCCAGTATGTTCGAGGAGCGAGATATTACGAAAGCTGATCCTTGAGAGGACACTCCTACTCATGTATATTGAGAGCTCTGCTCCTACTCCCCTGCCGTGTAGAGAGGGTAGTGAGAAGCTTGAGTTGTTCGGTAGGAGGTTAGCGAAGGCCGTCCATGCGACCCGACTGGTGCATCTCGTGTGTCCCCTCGAGGGAGCTCATCGATGGATCGGATTTATTCCCCATTTTAGGGACGGTGGCCATAGAAGGTTCTTAGTAGACTTATGTGTGATCATGCACCCTAGTTTTAGGATAACCTTCGGCTTATGGAGTTATCTAGTTTAGGGGCATGAATTTCCTTAAGTATATTTTCTTTTATGGAGTTTGCATAAGATAATGATGTATGAACATAACCCCCTTTGAGTGAGGTTATTGTATGTAAATATATGCTATAATGTGCTTATGGATGTTATATGATGGAGCCTAAGTGATATGATGTGATATATTCTTAAGCGTCTTATTATACTCGCTTACTGGTTCACGTTGTACTCGGCTCACGTTTTCAATTATGTGTTTTAAAAAAAAAAAGGCTCGTAATTTCACTAAGTATTTTCAAATTATGAAGAAAGAACCAAAGCAAGGAGTAAAGTCTAGTCATTAATCAGATTCAACCTAGGTGTATCTGGTTTATTACTAAGTGTTACATTTTGGTATCAGAGCAGATTCGATTCTCATGGAGCTGAGGATTGGACTAGCTATGCTTCTAAAAGCATAATCACGTTAGTGGCGTCATGTGTAGATGTTTATCATTAGGATAAGCTTGGGGAGTAGAAATACATGACTCTTGTATGTTGAAAGTGCCATAGTAACTTGCTCACTTTGCATGGAATATTGGGCTTTGATCACCTCGGTGTTCTTTGTTTTTTGTGTGTATAGGGACCAATGGCGCGTCGACAACGGACTAGGGCGCGACACAAAATAATCACGACAAGCGAGACGGCGAAGCACTCGCGACGTAGCAGGACCATGAGAATGATGATGGAGCGAATGGATCAGGATGCGTCAAGCCAATATGAATCGCGACATGAGATTCTGAACATGCATGTTGAGGGGAGTTTAAGTAAAGGCAAACCCACGGTTTTCAAGGGGACACTTGAATCCAAATATTGCGGATGAATGGATTAGGAATATTGAAGGTCTTTGCTTTGTAGTCCCATGCTCGGAGGAGCAAAGGTCACCTTAAGCTACTCATATGCTTGAGGTGATGCCGGTTTACGGTGGGCAGGTGTTCGAAGACTCTGGAGCGATAGGATGTGGACATTGATTGGGAACTATTCAAGGTCCATTTCACGAAAAGTACTTTCAGTCGATTAAAATGCCAGGACATTGAATTCATGCAACTTGTCCAGGGAATATGAATGTGGCCCGATACTGCGCGGTTGAAGAACTCATTAAGTTCTCAGAATGTACCAAGGAAATCTGATGAGTCTTTGGAAATGCATTAAATCTGAGTCGAGGTTGAAAGCGGAACTTAATGTGGCGGTTGCACATTTGGAGATTAGGGATTTCTCTACCCTAGTTAACAAATGTCGGATTATTGAAGAAGGTCGAGAAAACTAAACACCCCAAAGTCAGATAATATTGCAAAAGTTGACACCTCAAGGTCAGCAGTTCAAGAAGCGAGAATCGACCTCCATTCCCCTGATCAAGACCACAAGAGGACACAAGAAATTTTCAACAAGGAAGGCCAAACAACAGCAATCGCTATAATAACAACCGCTACAACAATAACCCGGTAACAATCACAACAACAACAATAACAACAATAAAGGAAAGCACCACAAAGAGGTCCAGCAGTGCCTCCGGCCTCGCCATCCATGGAATGTCCCAAAGTGCGGCAAGAATCATGGGAGCATGCCATGTCGAGCCGGAACAAGCGTGTGCTGCTATCAGGTGTGGAAAACCAGGTCATTACTCCGAGAATGCCTTTGAAAGGAACCCAACCCCAATCCCAAGCATAATACCAGGGGAAGGGTATTTCTTTTGTTAATCTTGAAGAAACAACGAAGTCACGAAATCTCGTGGAAGGTAAGGGTAATATGCATGGTAAAAGACTTAATTGTACTATATGATTCTGTAGCTTCTCATTCTTTTTATCTCCCATTCATGTGTTAAAAGCCTTAATTTACCTATGGTGAGCTTCCTTTTGACCTTATTGTTTCTGCATTTGGAAAACCCGTTAGGACTTGTAAATGTTGTTTAGATTGTAGTTTTATTATAGATAATAGATCCTTTGTTTTAGATCTTGTTGCTTACCCATCTGAGGTTTAGATGTGATTCTTGGCATGGATTGGCTTGAGGCCAACCGTGTCTTTGTTAAAGTGTTATGAAAACCATCACTTTTCTTCTATTCTATTGAACCTAAGAAACCCATAAGTCTTTACATAAGCTATTTGTGGAAATGGGTAGGTAAGGGTGAGAGTAAAGGTTACATTTCTTAGCCGCTAGTGATGTAGACTTTGAGCAAAGTATCGATGAGATACCAATAGTAAGAAATTATCCCGAAGTATTTCCAGGATGAGATACAGAGTTTCCCCAGAGAGAGATAGAATTTTCCATAGAGTTGCTTAGGGTCTTGGGACCTATATCCATAGCCCCACATCAGGGATGTCCCATTAAGATTGGCCAGAGTTAAACTCAGTTGGAAGATTTATTGGAGAAAAAGTTTGTTGGGCCTAGTGCATCACCTTGAGAGCCCCTGTGTTGTTTGTAAAGAAAAAGGATGGGAGTATGAGGATGTGGTAGATTATAGGCGAGTTGAATAAAGTAGCAGTGAAAAACAAGAGTATCTCTGCCTAGGATCGATGATTTGATGGACCAAGCGAAAGGTGCGGTAGTGTTTTCTAAGATAGATTTGAGGTCAGGCTACCATCAAATTAGAGTGAGAGATGAAGACATACCTAAAGCGGCCTTTACTTTCGTCGGCCATTTGAGTTTGCCGATAATGTCCTTTGGGTTAACCAATACTCCGACTATTTTTATGGATTACATGAATAGGATCTTTCGACCCTATTTAGATCGTTTGTAGTTGTCTTTATAGATGACATTCTCATATATTCTAAGACCCGTAGAAGAGCATAGAATGCCACTAACCATAGTACTAGAGATCTTGAAGGAAAAGAAACTATATGCCAAGATTTCCAAGTGTGAGTTTTGGTTGGATAAGGTGCAATTTTAGGAGCATGTAGTATCTAAGAAAGGAATTATTTGTAGATCCTAGTAAGGTAGAAGCGGTAGTAAGGCCCAGGAAAGACCAACCCGCCAGATGGCGAGAAGTAAGGAGCTTTTTGGGTTTGGCCGGTTATTACCGTCGATTTATCAAGGGATTTTCCCAGATTTCCCTACCTTTGACCAAGCTGACTAGGAAGAACACCCTTTTTCATGGACCGGAGTGTGAAAAGAGCTTTCAAGAGTTAAAACACAAGCTAACCTCGACCACTTTTGTTTTAGTGTTGACCCCAATGTGCCTTTGGGGTGTATTGTGATGCTTCAAAAAAGGAGTTTAGGTTGTGTATTGATGCAAGATAGGCAAGTGGTGGCCTATGCATCAAGACAACTCAAGCCACATGAGGGCAAACTACCTACCCATGACCTTGAGTTATTCAGTCGTGTTTGCTCTAAAGATTTGGAGACACCATTTATATGGAGTTAAGTTTGAGGTGTTTTCCGATCACAAGAGTTTGAAATATCTCTTTGATCAAAAGAGCTAAACATGAGGCAAAGCGATGGATGGAGTTCTTGAAAGATTATGATTTTGGATTGAACTACCATCCTGGTAAAGCTAATGTAGTAGGCGATGCTTTGAGTAGGAAGTCCTTACAAGTGTCCCGTTTGATGGTGAAGGAGGTTGAATTGATTGAGCAATTTAGGGACTTAAACCTAGGAATGACTTTGACCACTAAGGGCATCGAGAGCTTGTCATCTTAGAGTGACAAGTGAGTTCAAAGAAAGGATTGTTCAAGCTCAAGGACGATGGCCGAAGTTTCAAGAGACTTTAGGGGCAGTGAAGGGGAAAGTTGATAGGTTTTACCCAAGGAATGGACGATTTGTGGAGGTTTAAAGGTCGAATATGTGTACCGCTAGTGGTGGCCTCCGGAAGGATATTTTGGAGGAAGCCCATAAGAGCTTATTTACCCTTTCATCCTGGTGCTACCAAGATGTATCAAGATTTGAAGAAGATGTTCTGCTGGCCTGGAATGAAGAAAGGTGTGTGCACATGGGTGAGTAAGTGCTTGGTGTGTCAAAAGGTGAAGATTGAACACCAAAAACCCTCCGAATGCTGCAACCTCCGCCGATCCCTCGAAAGTGGAAGTGGATAGTATCTCCATGGATTTTGTGGATCGGATTACTAAGGACCCAAAGGAATCATGATACCATATGGGTAATCGTGGATCGATTGACAAAGTCAGCCCACTTTTACCTATTAAGGTGACTTATTCCTTGGATAAAGTTAGCACAATTATATATTCGGAGATAGTGAGGTTACATGGTGCCGCCGTTTACGATAATCTCTGATCGAGATCCGCGATTTACGCCGCATTTTTTGGGAGCCTTTCAAAAGACATTTGGTTCGAAAGTCATGTCTAAGCACGACCTATCACCCCCAAACAGACGGTCAATCTGAAAGAACTATCCAAACCTTGGAGGATATGTTAAGGGCATGTGTTTTAGATCAAAGGGGAAGTTGGGATAAGTACCGCCACTTATTGAATTTGCATATAACAGCTATCATGCAAAGTATCTGTGATGGCACCGTATGAGGCCTCTCTATGGACTGAAATGTCAATCTCCCCTTATGTTGGTATGAACCCTGAGAGCAAAGTTTACTTGGACTCGATATTGTGAGGGAAACAACTAACAAATCAAAAAGATTAGTGATAAGATTCTCATCGCCAAAGTCGAGAAAAAACTATATGACAAGCTAAACCGCTAGATTTTCAAGAAGGGGACCACGTGTTCCTAAGGATCACCCCCACCACATAGGCCGATCAATAAAAGTAAAGAAATTGAGCCCTGCATTTCTTGGTCCGCTTGAAATCCTTACCAAAGTAGGACCGTAGCTCACTGATAGCCCTACCTCTCGAGTCTATCCAACCTTCATGATGTTTTCCATGTCTCTCGCTTAAGAAAGTATCAATCGACTAGTCATGTACTAGAGCCGTAACATGTACAATTAAGAGATAACCTCGACATTTAACTTACTACCCACGAGAATCGCCGATCGAGGAGTTAAGGCTTAGGAACAAGGCCGCACTCTCGTCAAAGTAGCATGGGGACAAAGGTGAAACCGAAGAACTTACATGGGAGCCGGAATCAAACATGAAAGCACAATACCCCGAAGTTGTTCGCAGTAACTAATTTCCGGCGAAATTCTTTTAAGGAGGGAGTAATGTAACGCCTAATTTTTACTGTAATTTTTATCACATTAGAAATTACTCACTACCGAATTACCTGTGAGGTAATTATTACATAAGATTTGAGGCCTAACAATCCTCAATAAAGGAATATAACATTAGAAGAGAGGTTAGGAACGATTCATGCGAGAAGTCGCAAATCTAATTTCTCAGACGTATAAAATGACCAAAATGTCCCCCAAGGGTTATTTTACTTAAAATGAGGATTGTGGGAGCCCCACATATTCTCAAGGGATGTTTTGAGAATAATAAGGGATTGTTTGTGTTATGTGTGTTAATAGAGCGATAAGAATCTCAATGTTGAGTTCCGACGCGATCTAAAAGACCAAAACGCGCTCAAGGGCCGCTTTTAACTCCGATGTGCATGCCGATCGAGCCCAACCTCACTAAAATGTTTTAAAATGTGTTTTTAAGCCATGATTAACCATTGGTTAAGCTCGGTGGCCTTGGGCGCTTTTAAGTGAAAGTACGATTTTGCCTCGCTTTTTGGGCGCTTTTAAGGACTTCGGCATTTTCGATTCATATACCGGAACCTAAGCAATATTAGGCTCAAATTAAACCTTATTAAATTCTAAATATTAATCTAGATTCAAAATTATGTATTTAGATTGATTAGAACCCAAAATTGCTCAAAAACACCCAAATTGCTTACTAATTCACTTAAGCCCTTAACCGTAAATTCTCTAAATTACATGAATACCTTGCCTACAATCAAATAATGCATGGAACACACAAATTTCACTTCTTTGGGCTGTAATGCACTAAATTATTGATGCCATTATGCAGCTGAATTATTTGCAAAAGTTGCACTAAAACAAAATGCCAAAATGTCACCATAAGAGCATATAATTCCTTAATTTCATACAACTTTGTCTAAAATGATTTTTCCTCCATTATTACTCCTGAAAATTCTGACAACTACCTCCTCATTTTGGCCAATTAGAAGCCTCAAAATCTTCTATAAATAGGCTTGCTTGAGTGGTCTTGGAATGCTTTCTATAACTAGTTTTTAGGAGCACCAAAAACTTTCTTTCTTCCTCCTCTTTGGCTGAATTCTTTCTTCATTTTTTCAAAGAGATTTTGTGTCATTTCACTTCAAGAAATCAAGTTCTCTTCCTCTTTCTTCAACTCCAGATTAGGTAGGGAGTAGTTTCTAAATTTATTTCTATGCTTTGAGGAGTTGTGTTTTTAGCTCAAAATGATGAAATTATGAACTTACCTTAGCTTTTCATTTTGGTTTTCCTCTTCAATTTTTCTTTAACCAATTCAACCATATGGCTCAGGTGGAACTAAGATGATGGCTTGATGATGAGGACCTTGAGGGTGGGTTGTAAATCCATCACAAGTTAGGCCTCTAAAGCTTGAAAATTCCACTTGATGCAAAACCCAAAGAATAATGCTTTATGATGCTAAAACAAAGATTTTTAGTTTAGAACTTGAAAATGTATTTTTTTCCTTTTTATGTTTTATTTCTTGTTAAGATATGTATTGGGTTGAATTTATAATTCTTTTAAAGTCTTGAAGGAGCTCTAGTAAAGAAACAAAATGAATTTGCATCCATGATTAAGTTTATGCTTGCATAACCATGTTTACCTTCTATGTCATCACTAAATTTTCAAGAATGAATAAAGGAACTTGCATTTCTCATGTTTAAATTCCAAGCTTGTATTTCATGTTTATGTTTCAAGTCATCACTTAATCTTTCAAGATAATTAAGAGGTTGCATCTCATATTTAATTTATGCTCACTATATTTTATAATGGCTAAAAGAATCAACGCATGACATGTTTATTTTATGCCATCACCTAAAGATCTTAGAGCTTAAAGACTTGCCCATGTATCACAAGCAAAGAAATATGATTATTGGAGTTAAAGAATTTATTCTTTAAAAAGTCTTGAGATTGGAGCTTAAAAAGATGTAATAATAATTCTCTTCTCCTCTATCGTGGTCCTCAGGCGGACTACCGCCTCCGGTTTCTTAATATTCTCTTTCCTCTATCGTCCCATGACTACCGCTCCTGCTTAATATTCTCTTCTCCTCTATCGGTCCTCAAGTGGATTACCGCCGCTCCAGTTTCTTGTATCATGTTTATATTTCAAGTTCTTGCATCATGTTTAATTTTCAAGTCATCACCTTAAATCTTAAAGATATAGAAATGGAATTGCATATCATGTTTATAATTCCAAGCTATCACCTTATAAAGATAAGATTAAAATAAGGTTGCATAGCATGTTTATAATTCTAAGATGTCACCTAAATCTCTAAAGCTCAAGACTTACTCCTTTATCTTAAGTGAGAATTTTAATTGTGAAGATCCTCCCAAATTTGACAAAAGAACTAGTATTTTATATGCACTTAAAATATGATTCTATGTAATTGCATGAGGTTCATGATTCGCCACTGATCCGAGTTTAGTATCAATGTGTGATAATGATTTGATATGATTGAAGTTGTGATAATTATGGTTTATTGTTAAGAGAATGATTCATAATTGGTTTAGTAACTAATTAGTTCTATAATTGATAATTCTATGTAAGGATTGGATGCTTATTAAGTACTTGATATCATTGAATGATTTGACTTGCATGTTATAGTTGTTGCTGCAAATAATAAGAATGCTTATACATGAAATGTTCTTATGTAAAATTCACCTTTGTTGCTAGAAGAAAGTGTATCATTGTAAAAGTGTAATTTGGAAAGGTTCGGCTAAGGAAAGACTTGGTATTTAAGCTGTCCATTGTGACCCACCTCTCTTTTCCTGGGAATCTCCATATGCATGATTACGCTTGATATATATTATTCTAGCTTAAGACTATAAATGAGAAAATGTTATGATGTTTATGAATTGTATTATGATATAACATGCAAAAGATTTAATGGTGACTTAAACTTATAAGAAAATGATCCTTTGGAACCATCGACTATAGGTGGTGAAAAGGTGATTTTAGCCCCTAACCCGTTCTCTCAAAAGGGCAGAGTCTGACTTTAGCTTATCAAAAGGGATAAGTATATGCTAGTGACGACTAGTAAAGTATGAGCTCATAACCCAAATTAGTCCCAAAAGGGTGGAGTATAGGGTGGCCCAAGGTAAATAATCATGATGATAAGATTTTAAGTCACCTAAGGCACTAAAGAAATGAAATATGTGCACTGTGTCCATGTGTAGCTAATATTATATGACGCTCTTCTTTATGCATGTTATTTTGATAATGATGATGAGGAATATGATGTAATGATAAAGGAAAAGTTCATTGTAAATATGTGACATGTTAAGAATAAGATGCATTATAAGACGATGATTGAAAAATTGACGAACCTCGGTTAAGTATTTGTCCTAACTTAAAAATGAATCTTTGCATGCTCACTATTTTAGAATAATCCCGAGGTTCCTCGGGGACTTTGACGATAATCATCAGAAGGAGGTACCTTATTGAGAATTCTTTAGCAAGATTCTCACTCCCTTTTCTTTATTTCCGTCATTGTCTCTAGATTCAAATGGCGACATTCGGCCCTGCTCGCTGATACCCCTACTTGGGAATTCCACTATGATCCTGGTGCATCGCTCGTATCATTTTGAAGGAAAGCGCAGTCAGTGTTTTTATTTACATAGGTCGCCATTTGCACATCATCCCGTCCCTCTAGTTATCGATTTTCTCCTACTTCTCCTATGGCGATGAAATGGTTTTCGAACATGCACGCCCACTTGATGAAAGGATGTTACGTTCTTATCCCGCTTCATCTCGCCATGGATTTCGTAGTATGTTCCCTAGACGAGATATTCAAACTGATCCTTCAGAGGACACTCCTACTCATGTATATTCCGAGAGCTCGCTTCCTACTCCCACACGTAAGAGAGGGTAGTGAGGAAACAATTGTTCAAATGAGGTTAGCGAAGGCCGGTCCCATGCACCCTTCTGTACCTGGGTGCATCTCGTGGTGTCCCTCCCAGGGAGCTCATCAAAGGATCGGATTTATTCCCCCATTTTCAGACAAGGGCCATAGAAGGTTCTTAGTAGACTTATGTGTGATCATGCACCCTAGTTTTAGGATAACCTTCCCGGCTTATGGACTTATCTAGTTTAGGGGCATGAATTTCCTTAAGTATATTTTCTTTTATGGGTTTGCATAAGATAATGATGTATGAACATAACCCCCCCTTTGAGTGAGGTTATTGTATGTAAATATATGCTATAATGTGCTTATGGATGTTATATGATGGAGCCTAAGTGATATGATGTGATATATTCTTAAACGTCTTATTATACTCCGCTTACTCTCACGCTTGTACTCGCTCACGCTTTTCAATTATGTGTTTTAAAAAAAAAAAGGCTCGTAATTTCACTAAGTATTTTCAAATTATGAAGAAAGAACCAAAGCAAGGAGTAAAGTCTAGTCATTAATCAGATTCAACCTAGGTGTATCTGGTTAATTACTAGGGTGTTACATAGCATTATAGCTTGAAGGAGTTCTTGGTAATCCCACAACAAAATCCATGGATATGTTATCCTATTTTCATTTAGGGATATCCAAAGGTTGTAATAATCTTGCAGGTTTTTGGTACTCTATCTTAACCTTTTGATAAGTAAGGCACTTAGCTACAAAATTAGCTATGCCTCTTTATTGTTCCTGATACATCTTCTTGAGATCCTGATACATCTTTATTGTTCCTAGATACATAGTGAATTTACTACAATGTGCCTCGACCAAAATCTGATTTCTTAATTTTTCATTATTAGGCACACATAATCTTTCCTCTTACATTACAGCTCTCTTTTCATCAAGTTGGAAATGCTCAAATTGTTCTACTTGAATCTTTCTTTTGAGGGATTTTAGAAACTCATTACTGTCTTGGGCATTTCTTATTTGGCCATTGAAATCAGATTCTATTCTAAGTTCATTAGCATATAAGCAATAGGGTTGTAGGGACACTGAAATTTTCAAATCCCTAAATTCTTCCAATAGCTTATGCTCTTCTACTATCATTAGCGACATGTGCAAGGACTTTCTGCTCAAGGCATCAGCCACTACATTAGCTTTGCTAGCATGATATTTTAATTCAAAATCATAGTCCTTTAAAAATTCCATCCATCTTCTTTGTCTCATATTTAATTTCTTTTAGTCAAAAAGATATTTCAAACTCTTATGGTCACTGTAAACCTCAAACTTTATCCCATACAAATAATGTCTCCAAATTTTCAAGGCAAATACTATGGAAGCTAATTCTAGGTCATGGGTTGGGTAGTTCTCTTCATGAGACCTAAGTTGCATAGAAGCATAAGCCACAACTTTCCCTTCTTGCATCAAAACATAACCTAGTCCTTTCTTGGATGCATCGCAATACTTTACAAAGTATTTCCTAAGGTCGAGAATTATTAACACTGGAGTAGAGGTAAGCCCATGTTTTAACTCTTGAAAACTGGTTTCATAAGTTGGGTTCAATTCAAAAGCATGGTTTTTCCTAGTTAACCTAGTTAATAGTAAAACTAGTTAGGAAAATCCTTTAATAAACCTCCTATAAAAACCAGCTAATCCAAGAAAACTCCTAATCTCAGTGACCATTTTTTGCCTTTTCTAATGAACTATGGCTTGAACTTTGCTTGGATCTACAGCCACCCCTCCTTAAGTGATCACATGACCTAAAAAATTTACTTCCTATACCAAAACTCACATTTTTCTAGCTTAGCACACAACTGTTTATCTTTCAAAGTTTGCAACACTATTCTAAAATGTTGTTCATGCTCTTCCTTAGTCTTTGAATAGATAAGAATATCATTTATAAATACTACCACAAATTTGTCAAGGTAAAGCCTAAAAATCCTATTCATGTGATCTATAAATACTGTAGGAGCATTGGTAAGCCCAAAAGGCATCACAAGGTATTCATAATGACCATACCTAGTCCTAAAGGCTATCTTAGGTATATCTTCTTGTTTTACTCTTATTTGATGGTATCCTGATCTCAAGTCAATTTTTGAGAAAATTACTGCTCCAAACAACTGTCCAATAAGTCATCTATTCTGGGGAGTGGATACTTATTTTTAATTGTGGCCTTATTCAACCGTCTATTGTAACGCCCCAATTTTTCTATCTAAGAGGAAAATGAACAAAATGCCCTTGAGGTTATTTTCTGTCCGGAATTCGAGGATGGCTGGCCTGGCAGTCCTCGAAGGGCCAACTCAATGTTTGAAGGGGATTGGATGTCCTTGAATGGTTTCGGAGGCGAAAATCTCATTTTTTGCAATTTCGAGTCAAAATGACCAAAATATCCCTATAGCGTTTTTACGCAGGTAAAGGTGCCGTTTAAGCCCGAAACTTTTTTTGAAGGTCTAAAACAATGTTTTTACATGTTTAAAAGCGTCTGTTTAAGTCCCGGTGGTCCTAAGCGGTTTTTGTGCAAAATTACAATTTTACCCCTGGAATGGTGTTTTTGAGCTTAATGACGTAATTAAGCAAACCTAAGCAATATTAGGCTCTAATCGAAGATTAATTAATTTCCATAATTAATTTAGAGTCAAAATAAGCTATTAAAATTAATTAGAACCTAAAATTACTTAGATTAAACTTAAATATCTTTTTAAAACTCAAGATTCCAATCTTGGAATCTTGAATAGTATTTTCTCTTTCCAATTCCTTAAATCATGGAATTGTGTCTAGAGTTGTTTATGAACTAAAATGAATTTATAACTCACTAATGATGCAAGACCACTCCTTAAACATGTCTTGACAACCTTGATTACCCATTTTCTCACCTAAACACTTTCTTACAAACTCCTAATCTTAATCCTAATCAAAGATATACCTAAACACAACTCTAAACCACAATTAACATGCAAGGGATCCTCCCCCATGGCTGATGCATTTTTGGCCACATCACCCCCATTTGCATCATATGTTGATTTGTTTCTCACTCAAAGAACCATTCTTGACCCATATTATACCCATACTTGAACCCATACCTAGCCATGCTTTCCACCATGCCTTGAACCATACCTTGGAGAAGATATTTTCTCTTCCCCATGGTTGTAAATGGCCGAAGCTTTCCTCCCCATTTACACCTCTCATTTTGTTTTATTTCTCTATAAATAGCATGCTTGGGTGAACTTGCATCACTTTGGGTTCATTTGCTAAGTGTAAGTCTTCAAAGAGCACTCTAAAGTTTTCTTTTTCTCTCAAAGTTCAAGTGTCCAAGTTCTTCAACTTCTTCATCCTCTTCACTCATCTCAACCTCCAATCACTTGGTAGGGATTTTCTTTCAAGTGTTTCTTTCATTTAAGTTCTTAATCTAGTTATGTGTTTTATGGTTTCTCTTGAATCTTTTTGGAACTTCTTCTCTTCCTTCTTCATTTTTGTAACATCCTAATTTTTAACCCAATACTCTAGAACATATTTTGGTTAATCATTAGTCTATTACATCATAGTTTCCTTACTACTTTAAAATACTTAGTGAAAATACTGATAATTTTTTTTTTGAATTATAAAAGCAAAGTGAGAGCCGCACGACATGATGAGCAATAAAGCATGGATGGAAATAAAGCAAACATCTCATCATAACATAAGGCAAGTAAAGGCACATCACAATAAAACTGAACTGCATGTTTATATATAATATGGTATGCCCACTCATGGGGAGTGGGGCTTAGTTTAGTACATCATGAACAGATACAACTAAAAAGAAAATACAAAGGGAAATACGATGGAAAACATAAAAGCAATTCCCCTACCCAAGTGCAACTAAAGGGATAACCTCTAAACAAAAGGAGGTTCATCCTCATCTAAGTGGTGTGTGCTCTACCCGGGTACTCCATCGGTCGTACGTCACCTCTTACTGACGTCCATCTCGAGAACGAGGCACATATCCGGGAAACTGGGCGAGCTCCTCTGGCGTATAGAGGCGGAACGGGGATCGAGAGTGACCCCCGCAACGTGGCCACATCTCCGGTCATCGTGCGAGTCGTGGCTGAGTCACGGTATCCTCACTGCCCTCTCTCATTAGTGGTGGAGTGGGGGCGGAGCTCTCACTGTACGGATAAGTAGGCAGGTCCTCCGACGGGTCGGTCTCCGAGAAGTGAGTCTGGGGCACGTAGTCGGGATAGTCACACATGGCTGAGGTGGCGGTGTACATGTAGAGCATTCTCTCGTTAGGCATATGCGCGCTTTCAAAAACCCGCTCGTCGTCGCCGTAGGGTGCTGTCGGTGAGAAGCGATGGGTATGCACGGGGTGAGCAAAGGGACGTCCCACGAACATGAAGACTCGCACTGTACACTGTCCCTCAAAATGGTATGATCCGTGTTCTGGATCATAGTGCACCTCTCATGTAGGGGTGTCCACAAAAACCACGAACGTCGCCATCTGAAGACGTGACAGAAAGAAAGAGATAGAGGGAGTGAGAATCTTGCTAAAGAATCTCAGTAGGGCCTCCTACTACCTAGGTGTCATCATCTACGTCCTCAGGAACCTTGGGTTTAGTATACAAAATAAGTGAGCATGCATTAATGTCTATTTTTAGGTTTTAAAACATAATTGGCCAAGGTCCGTTCATTTTAGCGTGATTCTTAATGACATGGATGCAACATATTAAAGAATGTATGCATGGCTCTACTTAATGCAAGGATAATCATCGTAACCTTAAGAACATCATAATAGTGGCATAAAGTGGCAATTAAATTCTCATATGGGAAACTTTGTGACATAAACATCATATTTTACTTCCTCATAGGCCACCCTAAAAGACAATCGCTCTGGGGGTGCTCGGTCAAACCGGTGTCACCCAAAACGTGTCGCATCTCTAGGTTATGAGTTCATACCTTAACTAGTCATCACTAGTTCTTACTTATCAATCCCGATAAGTGTAACATAATAATAAACATAATCCCGACTTATCCAATACGGGCTAGGGGGCATTTCTTGGGGGTGCTCAGCTGAACCGGTGTCACCTAAGAATTCATCTTGGTACCAATGTCACATGAGTTCTCTAGAGGTGCTCAGCCGAACCGGTGTCATCCGAGAACTCATCTTAGTACCTCATAAATAAAAATCTCATAGGTTTTCAAAAAATTTCTAAGTCCCCAAATTTGTCAAAAATTCGGCGGCATAACAGCAGCATGCCGAATTTCTTCCAAATTTTACTTTATGCCACATAAGTCATTTAAACATGCATCGTTCATCATAATTCCATACATTCACATAATCATCCTCATACATTCATAGGGAACAACGAAATTTTATTATGCTCTTGGTCCTACGGTATCTTATGCATTGACCCTTACGGGCCTTAAACTTGTATGTAATTAATCTATCATTTTCTATCAACCTCTTATGCACCTAAGGATTCACTTCTAACAAATATTACTATTATTTATGCTCTTTAATAAATCTGGGCAACTCCATTTCTTAGGGGGCAGAATTATAAACTTACAATTACAGGGTTTAGCGCTTACGTCTTAGACCCTTTCTCGGTTCCGTCTTCGCCTAAGGCGCTATAAATTAAACCTAAACCAATTATGAGACATTCCTATGTCTAAGAACTAATTATAAACCATGTTTGCTGTATTATGAGGTTGCTGGACAGATTCTAAAGATTAAATGTTCTAAGAGTTCTAGAATTGCGATTTTACGGTTTTCTAGTTACTAGTTTCTCTATAGATGCTAAAATTCAATCATACTTCAAATGTAACCAAATTTTTCATGATTAAACAATCCTAATCTGATTGTATTCCCATTGAAACAGTTTGGGTAGTATCCAAAAATAAATGGGTTAAAACTATGCTAAATCTTGACTTTACGGTTTTTCTAGAAAGCTAGTTTTCCTCCTATCATGCATAGAAATGTTCCTACTTCATCCTACATAATTTTCACACATTCTAACACATCAAAACATCATCATACAGCAGCAAACTTATCATGGAAGAACCGAAACATTAAGTCCCAAAAAGATGCATAACTTGATATTTTCTAAAGCATATAAGTTGCTAGTTTCTCTTGGAATCATTTTTAGGACATCTAAAACTCTTTTGAAAACCATTTTATTTTGTAAAAGAGGCTAAAACATCATTAGGTCAGTGACCACTTGATCCCTCCTTAAAAGAGAATTTAATGCATAAGTCTTGTTGGTCTTAACCTCACAAAGTTCATGAGGCTTAAAAAAGTCGTAAAACTTAGATTGTTGGCCCTCGTAGCTAGATGAAACTCATTCCAAGCTCATCATCACTACATGACCAATATTATGCATTCAAAGAATGTTCCCACATAAAACTTTAACTTGAGATAAAATGGGCAAGTCTTTGAGCTCTAAGGTCTTTAAGTGATGACATAATTTAGACATGCTATGCACTTCATTTTTATTCTTCATACAAAGTAAAGTGAGAGCTTAAAGTAAATATGCAAGACTTGAAATATAAATATGCAAGGCTTGAAATAAATATGCAAGACTTGAAATATAAATATGTAAGTTCATTTCTTTATTTTAGTGCTCTAGGCCCAACAACAATTGACTTTAAGGCCGAAATAGAAAGGCTTTGAGATTTAGTTAGGTGATAATGCAAGCTCTCATTTTAAATCTTTATGTTCTTTAGTGATGAAGAGTAAATATTGTAGACAAGAATGTAAATATGAGGTGCAATCCATTCTTTATCCTTTAACTTTAAGTGATGGCTTGGAAAATAAATATGAATGCAAAGCTCAAAGTAAATATGTAATGCATAAGCTTGAATTTAAATATGAATGCTAGTCCATTTTATTTCTTATTAGAGCTCATACAAGACTCTAAAGGAACTTAAACCTCAACCCAAACTTATCATGACAAGATAAAGTAAAGACAAGAGTGAACCTCAAGGGTTCATTAGAACACAAAGTTTCTTTCCTTGAAACGAGGTCATAAATAACATTTTCATTAAAACTCAAGCTCTAGAGGCCTCATTGTGATGAACACATAGTCATCATCTAGAAACTCTCATCATCAAGCCATTGTGAACCTTATTGGCCAACATGGCCGAAAATGTGGAGAGAGAAAAGGAAAAGGAACTGAAACTTTTAAGAAGAAAAGGAAACATTTGAAACTCTAGAGACCATGATCTTGATGATGCATTAACACCAACATCATGAGTCCTCATAGTTCATGTAACCATTTTAAAACATCATCAAAGTGAAAGGTTTCAAGGTTCAAGAAGAAAAACTAAAAACATCTTTGATTTAAGAACAAAGATCAAGCTTTAGAGGTTGTTCAAGTGATGAACATCATCATCATGGAACCTCATCATCAAGCTCTCATTCCCTTGTCCTCAATGGCCCATGGCCGAAAATGGAGAAGAAGAAAGAGAGGGAAAAAGTTCTAAAAAGACTCAAGAAAAACCATAAACACATAACTAGAGTAAGAATCTTAAACAAAGGAAATACTTGAAAGGAAATCCCTACCAAGTGATTGAAGGTTAGGATGAGAGAAGAGGATGAAGAACTTGAAGAACTTGAACACTTGAACTTGAGAGAAAAAGGAAACTTTGAAGTGCTCTTTGAAAACTTACACTTAGCAAATGAACCCAAAATGATGTAAGTTCACCCAAGCATGCTATTTATAGAGAAATGAAACAAATGCAAGGTGCAAGGAGGGAGGGAAGGTTTCAACCAAGAAGAGCAGCCCCATGAGTTCCATGAGGTGAGATGTTGTGATCTTGAGGCATGGTGAGGTATGGTTTAAAGTATGGTGAGGTATGGTTCAAGGTATGGCTCAAGCATGGTTATTTGAGTGAGAAACAAATCAACATGTGATATAAATGAGGGAGAGAGGGCCGAAAGTGCATCAGCCATGGGGGAGGGTTTTCTTGCATTTTAATTGTGGTTTAGAGTTGTGTTTAGGTGTATCTTTGATTAGGATTAAGATTAGGAATTTGTAAGAAAGTGTTTAGGTGAGAAAATGGGTAATTAAGGTTGTCAAGACATATTTAAGGAGTGGTCTTGCATCATTAGTGAGTTATAAACTCATTTTAGTGCATAAACAATTTTAGACACAATTCCTTGATTTAAGGAATTGGAGAGAGAAAACACTATTCAAGATTCCAGAGTGAAATCTTGAGTTTTAAAAAGAGATTTAAATCTAATCTAAGCAATTTTCGGTTCTAATTAATTTTAATAGTTTATTTTGACTCTAGATTAATTATGAAAATTAATTAATCTTCGATTAGAGCCTAATATTGCTTAGGTTTACTTAATTACGTCATTAGGCTCAAAAACACTATTCTAGAGGCAAAATCGTAATTTTGCACTAAAACTGCCCGGGACCATCGGGACTCAAACAAATGCTTTGAAACATGTAAAATCATTGTTTTAAACCTTCGGGGAAAGTTTCGGGCTCAAACGGCACATTTACCCGCACAAAAACGCTATAGGGGTATTTTGGTCATTTTGACCCGAAACTGCAGAAAATGAGACTTTCGCCCCCGAAACCACTCAAGGGTCATTCAATCCCCTTCAAACATTGAGTTGGCCCTTCTAGGACTGTCGGGCCGGCCATCCTCGAATTCTGGGCCGAAAATGACCTCAGGGGCATTTTGGTCATTTTCCACTCAGACAGAAAATCGGGGCGTTATAATTTTCAGCCATGAGCCTTTGAAAACAAAGGAATGAGAGCTTGATGATGAGGGTTTCATGATGATATTCATCACTTGAATAACCTCTAAAGCTTGATCTTTGTTCTTAAGTAAAAGGTGTTTTTAGTTTCTTTCTTTCTTGAACCTTGAGATTCTTAACTTTGATGTTGATTTAAAAAGAGTTAGTGAACTCAATGATGAGGACTCATGATGTTGGTGTTAATACATCATCGAGATCATGGTCTCTAGAGTTTCAAAATGGATCTTTTCTTGCTTATGATTTCGGTTCCTTCCTTTTTCTTTTCTCAAGATTTTGGTTTCTTTTCTTTTTTTTCCTTCATGATTTCGGCCAACCAACTTTGGTGGTCCAACATGATAGCTTGATGATGAGAATTCTAGATGGAGACTTTATGTTCACCACAATGAAACCTCTAAAGCTTGAGTTTTTATAAAAATGTTATATAGCTCACTTGTGGTTTAATTCTTTAGAAATGTTATCTCGAGTTCTAAGAACTCTAGACCTCACTTTATCTTGTCATGATGAGTTTGGGTTAAGGTTTAAGTTCCTCTAAAGACTTGAATGAGCTCTAATAAGATATAAATGAACTTGCATATTTATTTTGAGGTTGTACTCATGTTTATATTCTTGCTTTGCATCTTTATTTTCAAGTCATCACCTAAGGACTCAAAGATTAAAACAAGACTTGCATTATCACCTAATTAATTCTCAAAGCCTTTCTATTTCGACCTTAAAGTCGATTGTTGCTGGGCCCAGAGTACTAAAATAAAGAAATGAACTTACATTGCATATTTATTTCAAGTCTTGCATATTTACTTTCAAGCCTTGCATATTTACTTCAAGTCTTGCATATTTAAATTTCAAGCCTTGCATATTTATTTCCAAGTTTTGCATATTTACTTTAAAGTTCTCACTTTACTTTGTAATGAAGAATAAAAATGAAGTGCATAGCATGTTTATATTTTGTCATCACTTAAAGACCTTAGAGCTCAAAGACTTGCCCATTTTATCTTAAGTTAAAGTTTAATATGGAAGCATTCTTTGAATGTATAATTTTGGCCAGGTAATAATGATGAGCTTGGAATGAGTTCCATCTAGTTGCAAGGGCCAACAACCTATGTTCTAGGATTTTCTTTAAGCTTGATGAGTTTTATAAAGTTATGACCAACAAGATTTATGATTTTAATCTTCTTCTTAAGAAGAATTAATTTGGTTACTGACCTAAGGTTGTTTTTTGGCCTCTTGAAAAAATAAAATGGTTTGCAAAGAGTTTTAGAAGTCCTAAAATGATTCCAAGGGAAACTAACAACTTATATGCTTTAGAAATGTTAAATTATGTGTCTTTTTGGACTAGAACAATTTGGTTCTGCCTTGATGTGTTTGTTGCTGTATGATGATGTTTTGATGCGTTAGAATGTGTGAAAATGATATATGATGAGGTAGGAACACTTCTATGCATGTTAGGAGAGAAACTAGCTTCGTAGAAAAACCGTAAAGTTGGAATTTAACGTGTGTTTAGCCCCTTCAATCCTAATCAATGCCAAAACTATTTTAGTATGATAACAATCAGTTTAGGATTGATTAATCATGAAAAATTTGATTACATTTGAAGTAGGATTGAATTTTAGCACCTATAGAGAAACTAGTAACTAGAAAACCATAAAAGTGCAATCCTAGAACTCTTAGAACATTTAATTTTTGGATTCTGTTCAGTAACCTCATAATATGGAAAACATGGTTTATAATTAGTTCTTAGGCATAGGAATGCCTCATAATTGGTTTAGATTTAATTTATAGCACCTTAGGCGAAGACGGAACCGAGAAAGGGTCTAAAATGTAAGTTCTAGAACCCCATAATCATAGATATATAACTCTGCCCTTGGAGTATGGTGCTGCCCAGATTTATTAAAGAACATAAATGATAGTAAGATTTGTTAGAAGAGAATCCTTAGGTGCATAAGAGGTTGATAGAGAATGATAGAATAATTACATCTCAAGTTTAAGGCTCGTAAGGGTCAAAGCATAAGATACCGTAGGATCAAGAGCATAATGAGTTTCAATGTTACATGTGAATGTATGTTTTATTTGAGAATGATTATGTAAATGTATGGAATTATGATTGAGAATACATGTTTTACTTGTTTATGTGGCATAAAGTAAATTTGGAAGAAATTCGGTATGCCGCCGTTATACTGCCAAATTTCTGACAAATTTGGGGACTTAGAAAGTTTTTGAAAAACCCATGAGATTTTCTTTAAAAGAGATGAGGTACTAAGATGTGTTCTTGGATGACACTGGTTCGGCCGAGCACCTCCAAGAACTCATGTGATATCGGTACCAAGACGTATTCTTGGGTGACACCAGTTCGGCCGAGCACCCCAAGAAAATGCCCCCTAGCCCGTACTAGAGAGTTGGGATTTATTTATGATACGCTTATCGATAAGGGATAAGTAAGAACTAGTGACGACTAGTTAGGTATGAGCTCATAACCTAGAGATGTGACACGTTCTGGGTGACATTGGTTCGGCCGAGCACCCCCAGAACGAATGTCTTTTAGGGTGGCCCTATGAGAAAGTAAAGTGTGATGATTATGTCACAAAGTTTTCCCCACATGAGATTTCAATTGCCACTTTATGCCACCATTATGATGCTTCTTGATGTTATGATTGATGTCCTTGCATTAAGTAGTGCCATCCATACATCCTTTACTATATTGTATTCATGACATTAAGATTCATTCTAAAATGAACGGACCTTGGTTAATTATATTTTAAAAGCTTAAAAATGAACTTAACGCATGCTCACTTATTTTATACACTAAACCCAAGGTTCCTGAAACGTAGATGATGACACCTAGGTAGTAGGAGGCCCTAATGAGATTCTTTAGCAAGATTCTTACTCCCTCTATCCTTTCTTTCCGTCACGTCTTCAGATAGCGGCGTTCGTGATTTTTGTGGACAACTCGACGTGGGAGGTGCACGATGATCCGGAGCACGGATCATACCATTTTGAGGGTTAGTGCACAGTTCATGTCTTCATGTTCATTGGATGACCCTTCGCTCACCCTGTACATACCCATCGCTTCTCCCCGACAGCACCTTATGGCGATGACGAGCAGGTTTTCGAGTGCTCCGCATGCACACCGCCGCTTCAGCCATGCGCGACTACCCCAACTATGTGCCCCAGACATACTTCTTGGAGACCGACTCGTCGGAGGACCCGCCTACCCATCTGTACAGCGAGAGCTCTGCCCTTACTCCACCACTGATAAGAGAGGGCAGTGAGGACACCGTGACTCAGCCTCGGCTAGCGAGACGACCGGAGATGCGGCCACATTGTGGGGGTCACTCCCGATCCCCGCTTCGTCTTTACACGTCGGAGGAGCTCGATCAGTTTGCTGGGTATGTGTCTCGCTCACAGGATGGACGTCAGTAGGAGGTAGCGGATGACCAATGGAGTACCCGGGCTAGTGTACACACCACTTAGATGAGGATAAACCTTCTTTTGTTTAGAGGTTATCCTTTTAGTTGCACTTGGGTAGGGGAGTTTGCTTTTATGCTTTCCGTTGTACTTTCCTTTGTATTTTCTTTTTAGATGTATTCATTTCTTGTTATACCAAACTAAGTTCCACTCTTCATAAGTGGGCATATCATATCATATATACCAAACTAAGTCCCACTCTTCATAAGTGGGCATATCATATCATATATATATGCAGTTCAGTTTTATCGTGATGTGCCTTTACCTGCTTTATGTTATGATGTTTATGAGATGCTTGCTTTATTTCCTTACGTGCTTCATTGCTTATTGTGCCGCGCGACTCTAACTTTACTTTTATAATTCAAAAAAAAATTTACCAGTATTTTCCACTAAGTATTTTAAAGTAATAAGGAAACTATGACGTAATAGACTAATGATTAACTTAAATATATTCTAGAGTATTGGGTTAAAAATTAGGATGTTACATCTATAGTCTATACATAACCTCATGCTCCCATCCTTTTCCTTGACCAACAAAACTGATGCACTCCATGGTGATATGCTAGGCTTAATGAATCCTTTGAACAAAAAATCCTCAATTTGTTTCTTAAGTTCAATAAGCTCTAGAAGGGACATTCTGTAGGGTGCAAAGGATAGAGGTTCTGTTCCTGGTATTAGATCAATGGGTAACTCAACTTCTCTTTCTAGTGGTAGGTTTACTATTTCCTTAGGGAACACTTCTAGAAAGTTTCCTACTAAAAGTATGTTGTTTATATGTTGTTCAACCTCAGAATTTAAAGAATAAAGGAGAACCTGTAACACCCTAATATTTAACTTAACACGCCTATGATGTATTCAAGTTAATTATTAGTCATTACTTTTTTTTTCCAGTTCTCAATTTCTAATCTTTAGAAAATACTTAGCGAAAATATAGGTAAGATATATATTTTTTTTGAAAGATAAAGGTGAAAATGTGAGCCATGCGTGAAATAAACCTACTGTACAGGATGAGAAATACGAGCTAGATGACCTCGGCCCCAACCCCTAGAGCTTGGCCATGGTCACAGAGCTCAGACGCAAGGTCTCGGAACTCGGACACATGGCCCCAAAGCTCGGACTCAAGTTTCAGAGCTTTGATACAAAGTGTCCGACGTCTTACGGCCTTGCTTCGGATTGTCAAGGACACCTATATCGTTCGTCTTGTGTAACATCCTCCCAAGTACAATATCATCCTTAAGTCATGACATTAGACTTGAGAGTTATTACTTAAAAATTAGTGAACTTTTCTTAAATAACTATAGCAAATTCAATGGGATTGTGTAATAACTAGCATAATTCGATTAAAATATATAACAAGATACAAAACATTTATTTAAGATAAAGCCAATTACATAAGGAAGCTCTATACTATGAACTTCAATATATATACACTCTCTATTACATTTACCTATACAATTACTTGCAGCTATATACCATATAAGAAAAGCATCAACTCCTAAACTACTGCAATCCCAAGTTTCTTTCACATAGCAGCCGTATTATTCTCTGGATTAACCTGGAGATAACACGGGAACACAAAACACATAGGGGGTGAGAATTATACAATTCTCAGTAAGGTAACTCCCTAAAAACTCAACCATAATGTCATCATCATCGCCCCAGCCACTTCAGTTTATTAAGGAAAGGTGATTAAGCATTACATAATAATGATTCATTTTTAAAATTCTAAATCATATTTCTGAAGTGGGTTGTTTTTAAATGATCAATCACTTAATGCACAAATATCATAAAGCTCAAACATATAGTTAATATTCCTAATCAAGAAATTAAAAATGATATGAGTATGCATATGCTAAATATAGTGAAATTATCTCAAAGTGATCTGGTTTTACTTGTGGCATAGAACTCAACTCGGTGTATTTTTCTCTTTTCATCGACATAGGAAAGACTTAGTGTATGCCCGACAAGTATTTATTATGGATAACTCCACAATGAACAGTTTATACCACATGGTATTTATAGTGGTTTACACCACACAAGGGAAATAGACTGCTTATCAGGACTGAGCTCGTTCTTATAGATGGTCATTGGATTTACTTTCTCCTATTCCTACATAGATCTATTCCTAGCCGATACGTCTACCGACTCATATTATCTCTAGAGAAGTTCATCTTTTTGCCTCCCCCTTTATCCATGGGGAAGTTTCGCTTTTTGCCTCCCCATTTATCTTTAGGGAAGTTCCTTTCTTTGCCTTCCCTTATCTGTTTTCTCCATATGTCAGAACATGCACGAGTGAAATTTATACATTCTCTTTTCTCATATAATTGCATCATGTACTTTCTTTTCTCAAATGTATGTATAAGCCACATTTAGTCTTTCAATCACAAATAATTCTCATTATTGTCTAATAAATCAATCTTTAAATTGTTTTGCATGCATTCATACTTATCATACATAAATCAAGAGTCATTATATCATCAACTCAATACTTAAGTTCATTTTAGCACAAATACAGCAGGTTGGCAGAATTCATGCCTAAGGAGTACAATTTATTATTCCTATCAAACATCTATTGCAAGGGCTATAAAAAGTTTCCAAGATACCTAAATGTGTCCACAAGGCCCTATAAAAATTTTAGAACAAAAGTCCTTCTGTAACCATGTTAATAAAATTAGACAAACTAGGTGGTCATAAACTACTCAACCTCAGCTCAAGAACTGAAATCTCATAATTTTTAATCCTAGCACATGATTAAATCAATTCTAAAAAAAAATCACGGTTGAATTTCAATATGTTTCCAATTCTCTACAAAAATTTCAAAATAAAAATCAATCATTTGCTATGATGACAAAATTAGCGAATTTCGTAGCTTCTCGTAGCTTCAGCTTCAACAATTCAGGCAATATAGGTAGGGCTTCGGTTCATGATTTTTTTAACATAGGAAATGTGCCTAGAATGCCTCAATTTTTACTGGAGACACCTTAACATGTTAGATACATCCCATAAAATTTTCAACTCAATCAAAGATCTCTAAATATGTTAGAAAATTTGAAAATAACCACTGCTAGTAAGAAAACCGAAAATCCAACAGCATAGTCCAAAATTCCTTTTGACAAAATTGATTTCTAATATCATCCAAACACTCCACCAAATTAAACACATCAATATCTAGGTATAATCACATATTAGAACCAGAAAATTCAGAATTCCAAGAGCAGAAAATCTAGAAAAACAAAACCACAACAACAAGAACACAAAACTCTACTTTTGGTATCAAATGAACCCTTGGCTCTAAGGTGCTCCAAGATTAATCTCTTCCGCTTCAAAGCTCTCAAATCAACCACAAATCCTTCCTAAATCAATGAAGTATTAGATAGCAAGGTAAGGATTGGTGAGGAATTGAGATTTTAATTAGTTAGATTTGTAAAGATTGGGCTGTAGAACAAGTTTTGTGAAGGGAGTTTAGGGTTTTATCAAGTTTAAGTTTAGGATTTTGAGGTTGGAATTCAAATTTTCATGGAAGCAAACATGGAGGTGTTATACCTCACCTTGCTGGCTGAGAATGAGTTGACAAAGAGATAAGGTTAGTTGTGTTATATTTATCTTGTATTTAAATCATAGATGTTACATAATATAAATGTATAATTCTCTAAAGTAAAGAAAATAAATGGATGGCTAGGATTTAATCTTGCAAATCTTAGCCATTCACTAAGTCAAAATGGATATACATTGTCTTTTGTAGAGATTAAACTATCTTTCGGTGTTAAAAATCACAAATCAAAATTTTACTAAACAGGTAAAATACTAAACCCGGGAAATCAAACATTGCCCAAAAATTAATTTTAGATATAAAATCTTCATTTCCAACCTTAACCGTATATTTTCTCAGTTTCGAATATCTCCAGGTCCCAAATCTAGGGTTTCGGCTGTCCCAATGGGCCTGTGGGGCCTACAAGATTACTATTCATAATTTTTTTTTTACAAATCCCTTGAACCGTCCCCATCATTAATAGAACTGTCAGATTTTTGAAATTATGACTAGTAAAGCTCAAATTAATTTTTGAATAATTTTTAGGGTGTTATGAGGTGTATCATGTAACGCCCGGGGATTACGAAGTCGGGGAATGATCGCCAGTGCAAGGAGGCATGGACAAGAAGCGGCTTTTGGCAAACTTCAAAAGCATAGGGGTGCATGAATGAACCGCTTACACACCCGAATAAGAGGGATCCTGAAACTGTATAGGTATGGGACTATACAGTTAAGGAGGGCTTATATGAATTGATTTGTACTACCTATACCAACAAGATGCATCTTCTTTTCGGAAGTCTATCACGAAAGAACTCCATAGTTAAGCGTGCTTGACTTGGAGTAACTTTGGGATGGGTGATGTCCTAAGAAGTTTTCCCAGGAAGCGTATGAGTAAGGACAAAGCACGCTGAAAAGACCCGTGTTGGTTTGTGGGGATAGTCGTCAATCCATAAAGCAATAGGGGATGTTACATCTCGTGTGAAACATAAAGTAAACATTCATGTAATAAAAAGAAACACAAGAGCTCAGACATAACAAACACTCATACACGCATATAGATCATGACAGAGTTTAGCATGAACTGAGCACTTCATCATATCATATCATTAACTTCAAATGTCAAGTCAAATAATAATAATAGTAATGGTATAGGAATATTCCTCAAACATATTATACCAATAATACTACATCAAATATACTGAGCCCACCTATAGAGGTTGAGCATACAACAAGTCAAAAATTGGACATAACTATAATGTAGCAAAACCCTTTGTGACTAAGTTATGAACTCGTACGAAAGTGAGACAACACCCAAGATTATGAAAACAAAAAGATTATATCCCCGCTTCCACAGCGCTATACCATTGTGCAATTCCTATGTCGGCACCTTAAGAAGGTCCATGGATGTTGACATCAATCTAGTATGAAGACGACAACAAAAAAGAAAGATAGAGGGAGTGAGAAACTTATACTGAAATCTCAGTAGGGTTCCCCTCTCCACACACATGTCATCATCATCGTCTTCAAGAACCTCAGGTTTAATTATGAAAGTAGTAGGCATGTATGAGATTCATTTATTAAGTTCTAAATATCATTAACCAAGGTCTGTATATTTTAGCATGAATCTTAATGCACGAATATAACAGATATCTCATATATGCATGGCAATGTCTTAGTGCGTTAGTAACAGATGCAAATAACTACTGGCAACAAGAAGCAATAACATGTAAGTCCAAAACAGAAGATATGGCTAGCACATAAGCATGAGATAAACTAGAGTAAAGTAGTGGCAAGTAAGTGGATGCATGATAGGCAATGCAATGAGTTGAACATCATGTAACATGCATGGGAAGGCAGGAAACCCACGGTAATTTACTTTCTCATGAATAGATTTTCAAATTTCTCTCTTATTAATTCCACCATCTTACGTCGTCACCAAAAATCAACCAATACAACTTCCTCAGTGATTTTTTACAATTACCACCAAGACCAACCTAACATAATGATCACCTAGCATGAGCTCAACCTAATTAGCCATCACTAGATTTACATGGGGTAATAGAGAGGGAGAAATCACATCATATCCTTGTCTTTCTTAGTATAAATATGCAACTTACTTGGATCACCTTATGCCAAGCCCGGCTTATTATGAAAGGATCATTTCTGAGTGTTTTAGGTCACCATTAGTCCATAACATGTTCAATGGAGATGCAAACATAAAACATTTTTCTACTTGTCATGCTCATAAACTTGTAAATCATGCATAAGGTTCAATACAATATAACAATAAACATGCCATGCTTAACAGGATATTCATGCATAGTCACATATTTATTCATTCAACTCAAAATCAAGCATGTAAGTCATTAACTCATCTAAGGTGGAGCTCAGTCGAGGAAAAACAGAGCTCGGTCTAAGTGTAAGGGCATTGACACGTGTTATCCCAAGTGGGGACATAGCCCGCCTAAGGTGTCGAAGTCTGGGGTCTTCGCCCCCGTGTCGTACCAAGTGAGATCATAGCTCGACCAAAGTGTCGAGGTGTGGGGTCATCGACTCGTGTTGTATCAAGTGAGAGCACTGCTCAACCAAAGTGCCGAGGTATGGGGTCTTCGACCCATGTTACTTCAGGTGAGAGCACAGATCGACCAAAGTGCCGAGGTATGGGGTCTTCGACCCGTATGACATCAAGCGATAAGCAAAACATGTTTGAAAACACGCTATCCAGGAAACTGAAGTTTCCGAATAAGTTGAAAGGGGTAAATCTTGAGCTTTAGATATTTAGGTGATGACATAAATATAAACATGATAATGCAAGCCTCATTTTAATCTTTCACATTATAAGGTGATAGCGATTGGATTAAATATGATATGCAAAGCTGGAATATAAACATGAGAATGCAAGCTCATTTTTAATCTAAAAGATTTAGGTAATGGCTTGAAACGTAAATATGCTGAACAAGAAATATAAACATGAAATGCAAGTTCATTTGCTTATCTTCAAGATTTAGGTGATGACTGGGAAATAAACATGATATGCAAGGCTCAAATATAAATATGAAATGCAAAGACGTAGAAGGTAAATATGAATGCATTTCTGTAACACCCTCCCAACTATCATGTTTTACTCGAGCGTTAACATACTAATTAGAAAAGTATTACTTACATTCATGATCTATGCTAGTCGAAAGAAAAGAAATCAAATGATTTAGACACATATGTCACCAAACTCGTATATACATATATGAACATCATTTTTAAGTTTGCAATATGTACATTGTACTGATACTAAACTGGTTAACTTCTAGGCTTATCAGGAACTCAGTTCACAAAAGAAAGGAACACCTCCAGTACCTAATCTAACCTGCTCAAAGTTGAGGTCTAGCAAAATTTTATACAAACAAAAATAAACCTCACAACATTTAATACGGTCAATCTATAAGTTAGTGGGTCACTAGTACTAACTACCACTATATACATATCAAGAGTCCCTGAAGATCTCACATCCTACTAGATGAACCCATTGGCCATCGGTATGATAGCCTCACCTCCACCCGGGGCATCAGGGCCCTCCGGTGGGTCTGAGTTTGAAGACGAGGATGAAGAGAGATCATTTGCTGGAGGGGGTGCTGGTGGTGCAGGTGGGACATCAAATATCACTGGGTGTGCCAAGTGGAAAGGCACACCATCATAAGGGAAAGCAGGGTCAAAGTCAGCTGTAAATACTGGTGTACTAAAAGAACAACCGAAAAACACATAGACACGAACTTGCGAGTAACCCACTACATACAGAGAGTCAAGAGCAGGATCATAATGCCACACCCACTGTGGCGAGTCAAGGTAAAATACTAGTGACGGTATCTGCTAGATCTGATTAACACAAAGTAAATGCAGCCGTAGGGATGAGAATATTACAAAATTCTCAGTAGGGTATTCCCTTAGGTATAATGTGAAACATAATTGATAAGCTCATTCATGTGGGAATACTCATGCAAAACTATGTGTATCAATATCAAGGTATATACATCATGTAAAATCAAGTACAAGTATAATAATGATTCGTGCATTGTTCTTTTTCTCATTAACATAGGGAAGGCTTAATCTCACATCAAGTGATGTCTGTAGTGGAATCACTCCACAAGAACTATTGACTACTAGGACATGAGCTCATTCCTATATGTCGATACGTCTACCGACTCATCAAATTCCCAGGGAAGCTCTTACTTTTGCCTTCCCCCTTCAACTACATAAGCCTTGTCTCTATTTTCCCCATATGTTAAAAACTTGCACAATTACCAGTTATATTTTCTTTTCTATCACCATAATACTCATATCATATATTTCTTTTATTCAAGGGCATTCTTACATCACAAATAAGTATTTAATTCCATTGGAGTCTCATAAGAATTCCTTTAAAATAGCTACCCTGTATACATATATCATATCCTTGAATTAAATGCCATACCTTTATTAAATTAAGACATTCTTACCATTTCAACACCCTAGCAGATCTACTACTCCAGGAACAATATTTAATTTCCACATCGAATGATCAAGAGCCATAAAAATTCTTTATAACACGTCAATGTGTCTAAAAGGCCCTGTACAAATTACCAAACAAACGATGTTCTCTAACCTTATCAAATAAATTTTGCAAATCTGGTGGTCAGAGACCACTTGTTCACAGCTTAGCTCAGGACTCTCATAATTTTCGACCCTACCAATTGATTAAATCAACTCAAAATAAAATTCACAGTTGTAATTCAATGTGTTATCAGCTTCACATAAAAATTTCAAAGAATAACACCATCTTTTGCTATGATAATAAAATCACACAATTTTACTGCCTCAGCTTCAACATTTCAGGCAGCATAGTCACAACTTTGGTTCTTGAATTTTTAAACACAGAGAAAGTGCCCAGAATGATCCCAAATTTTTATTAGAGACTCCTTATCATGTTAATTACCTCCCATAAAATTTTCAACTGAATCTAATATCTCTAAATATATTATAAAATTCAACCAAATTTTCTGCTTTCCTCAAACTGGGATTTTCCAGCAACAATGTTCAAGAATCATAAATTTTTTTCAAGTAGATAAAGTCCTTAACATGGCCCAAGGAAAATCATGGGGTTGTCTTAGGATGTTACCTCCAACATGTAATTTTTATAGCTCATAAAACTGAACACAATTGCACCAGAAAATTTGTCAACAAGTCCTGCCTTGTTGAAATCCGAAAATCCAGCCAACTAATTCAAAATCTCTCTTGATAAAAATAATTTTTCCACAACACCTAACACTCCACCAAAACTTATACATCAATATCAACATATGATCAACAAATAAAATCAGAAATCTTAGGACAAAACCAATCAAAATTTTCAGAGTAAATTTTGAAACAAAAGAGGACAAGAAAACCCTACCCTTGGAAGCTAATGTTTCTTTAGCTTTTGTATACTTCAAGGTAGATGTTCTCCACCCCAAAACTCTTGAAACACCCTCAGATCCTCCCCTAATCAGTGATGGGTGACGTATTAAAGTGAGGTTTTGAAAAATCTAATCGGTTATATTTGTAGAGGTTGAAGTGTAGAACAAGTTTGCTTAAGGAAGTTTTTGATTCTAACAAGATTTGGTCTAGGATTTTGGAGGTTGAAATTCAAGGTTAGAAAAGGATTTTAGATGAGAAGAAATGGGTTCTCTGCTGTTTCTCTTTTTTGGCTGAGGATGAAGATGAAAAGAATGAGGTTAGGTGAGTTAAATATATCTATTAAGGAGTGTTTTGATTGGTTGAAAAATAAAATATAGTTCTTTCCATTAAAAGGGTTTAAAATCAATGGCTAGGATTTGATCTTTCATCCAAGATGAAATCCTAGCCATTCACTTGGTATTCAAGTGGATATACTTCATTATTTGTAAATATTAATTAGTTTTCGATATTAGAAATCGAACACCGAAATTTCATCAAATGGGTGAAACAATGTACCCGAGAAATCAAACATTATCCGAAAAATAATTCCAGGTGTAAAATCATTATTCCTACCTATTTCTAAACATAATCTTATAAGTTCTCAATTTTGGGCCTCTCTAGGGCCCAATTCTAGGATTTCGGTTGTCCCGGCGGGCCTGCGGGGCCCGCAAAATACTATTCATTTTTTTTTTGCTTCCTTGAATCCTTCTCATCATTTCTACATCTATCAAAATCTTAGAATTCTCATTAATAAACCTCATTTAATTTCTAAAGTGAATTAGGGTGTTACAATTTCCATTTATTATTTCTATAGGTTCCAAGCTCAAGCCTCCTATTTTGAGTAATAACTCTAAAACACCAATCAATCTTATAAAATGGATGTGAGCTTTAGAGTCCATCAACACGATGGTTCCAAGAACCTTATATTTGTTAGGACTCATCATCAAGCTCAAAGAAAACTAAGTAAAAGATTAACAACATCATTTATCTTCTGTATTCTTTTCAAAACCAAAAACTGGAACCAAAACTTTGGGCTTTAGATGGTCTATCACGTAATGGTTTTACAGCCATTACTAAGATCCATCTTTATCAAGCCATGGCTCCAATATTTTTAATGACAACCAAAATCAAAACTAAAAGTATAGAAAGGAAGATCAAAATCAATTTGTCAAGGAAAAGAAAAGAATAAAAACTCAATCAAACACTCATCATGGAGGCCAAAAGAGGAAATAAGATAAAAAGGGAGAAAACTTTTCACATTACTTCATTGTTCAGAGCAAAAATAAATTCAAGAGAAGAAAGACAAAATCCCTACCAAAGGTGTTTTTGGAATGAGGAGAGCTTGGTCGTAGAAGTGGAAGGTGCGTAGGGTTGTGTGGTGGTTTTTTTTGGAGAGTAAGAAAGAAGAAGAACTCTTAAGAAGGAAAATTAAGATTACAAGAAGTGAGCAAATGGCTTAGTGTGCTTCCTGTATTTATAGAGAAGTTTTATCATGGGAGGATGAGAGAAAATATCTCATTTGTGTGATCATTACGTGAAATGGAATGGCTAAGTATGGGTTTGGGTATGGCTTTTCTATTGAGTGTGTCAGTGACTAAATCAGAACATACTTGCACGAGCAAATTACATAGATACTCTTTCCTCTAAAATGAAAACAAACAAAGCTAATTACCGTTAACGGAAAAAGGATTTTAGTTAGGAAAAAGCAGATCTCGGTCAGAGGAGAAGGATCTTGGTCGACAAGCGGAGCTTGGCATAGGAGGGAAAATAGAGCTCAACCAAAGGAGCTCGGTCAGAGAAGGATCATGTTGAAAATGAGCTCAGCTAAGAAAAAGAACTCGGTCAAAGGAGCTCGTCCAGAGAAAGAGATCTCGGCCAAAGGAGTTCGGCCAGAGAAAGATCTTGGTCGGAGAGAAGCTCGGCTGAGAAAAGCAGAGCTTGACTGAGGAAGAATGAGCTCGGTCAGAAGAAGCGGAGCTCAACCGGAGCGGAAGAGCTCGGCTGACAGGTGGTGGAGGTCTATATATCCGACCAAACTTAGACGTCAATATTCCTTGAAAATTGGGGTGTTACAAAACCCTTTGAACTTTATCTAAGAGACATTTCTCTACTTGAGTGGCATTCTGGGAAATGGTGTCAAAGGATTTTTATTTTTTGATTAGGTCTTCATTAAAAAAATAAGCAAGCTTTTTAGGACAATGTAGAAGGATACTATTAAAAGACATCCAATCCATTCCAATTATGATATCAACACCAAACAAAGGTAAACAAACAAGGTCAATAATAAAAGGTTTTCCTTTAATTAAAATGGGATAATGCAAATAGGCATAATAGGTAGAAACTTTTTCTCCTGTGGGAATGGAAACTAATAGATCAAAAGGCAAATAAGATAAAGACAATTTTAACTTCTTCACACAGTCAATAGATATAAAGGAATATGTAGCTCTTGAGTCAAACAATGCAATTAAGGGATAATTTTTTATGAAGCATGTACATTTGATCATGTTAGGAGAATAAGTTGCCTCTTCTCCATTAAGAGTAAATACTTTCCCTTTAGTTTGTGGCCTTGGTGTAAGATTATTAAATGATTTTCCATTGGTGCAGTCCTTAACATAGTATCCTAGTTTTTCGCACTGGTAGCAGTAGCAAACATTTTGTCCAAAAAGACAAGGTGTGGATCCATGAGATTTTCCACACTTATTACATTTAGGTAAAGGTTCCCTAGTTGGAAATTGTTTCCCCTTCCCCGAGTTTATTCCACTTTTAAAATTGTTTTTCTTTTGAGCCTCTATCACCCTTTTTCTTTTGAGAAAATTTTGTCTTTCTTTTTCCAATTCCAAATCTAGATAGCTTTTTTCGGCTATCCTACATTTATTGATTAGAGTGGCATAGTCTTTAGTCTCTAGGGTGGACACTTTGTCTCTAATCTCAGATCTTAGACCTAGCTCAAATTTTGTTACCTTCGAATGCCCATCCAGGTTACTTTTCAGATAAGAAGAAAATTTGGAAAGTTCATCGAACCTAGCCACATACTGACCTATGGTCATATTTCCCTGCTTGAACTATATAAACTCAGCTTTTTTCTCATCCTTACCACTATCAGGGAAATATTTATCAAAGAAGGTGGTCAAGAATACCTCCCAAGTAATTTTAGTTCTGCTAGACTCTAACAAACTTTTAGCACCCCTCCACTAATGTTCTGCTTCCCCTTCTAACATATAGGTGGCAAAGACCACTTTTTGTACATTTGTACACCCTAAAACACTAAAAATCTTTTCTAGTTGCATAACCTATTTTTCAGCAAGAACTGGGTCAAAGTCCCCATGGAATGAAGGTGGTGAGGCCTTCCTAAACTCTGATAGCCCTTGGTAATTGTGATTAGTCACAAGTGCTCCCCCAGTAAAGTTTCCACTATGTTCCCCATTATGGTTGTTCTTCCTATGTTGAGTGTAACATCCCCTGCTGCTTTATGGATTGACGCCTGTCCCCACAAACCAACATGGGTCCTTTCAGCGTGCTTTGTCCTCACTCACACGCTTCCTAGGAAAACTTCCCAGGAGGTCACCCATCCCAAAATTGCCCCAAGTCAAGCACGCTCAACTGTGGAGTTCTTTCAGTTTGGGCTACCGAAAAGAAGATGCATCTTGTTGGTATAGGTAGTACAAATCAATTCATATAAGCCCTCCTCAACTGTATAGTCCCATACCTATACAGTTTTAGGATCCCTCTCATTCGGGTGTGTAATCGGTTCATTCATGTACCCCTCCGCTTTCGAAGCCTGCCAGGAGCCGCTCCTTGTCCGTGCCTCCTTGCACCGGTAATCACTCCCCAACTTCGCAATCCCCGGGCGTTACATGACCACCAGCTTTCGCCTGGTTCATCCCCGAACCACACCATACTGGGAGACGTGCAGGCTCTGATACCATAATGTAACATCCTGCCAAGTATAGCATCATCCTTACGTCATGACATCCTACTCGAGAGTTGTTACTTATAAATTAGCGGACCTTTCTTAAATATCTATAGCCATTTGGATTGATTCGCGAGATAACTTGGTCATAATTCTACTGAAATATATAGCAATGAAACCAAAATATTCATTTAATACAAAGTTCAGTACATTAAGAAAGCTCTTTGATGAGCCTTAACACACCTTGTCCTCTAACCTATTTACATACATATCCATTCCACTAAATACAACATAACAAAAGTATTAACTACTACCCTATTGTACTTCCGAGTTCTATTGTATAGCAGTTTCTCGATTTTCTGCATTAACCTGGAGACGACACGGGAACACAAAAAATAGGGGTGAGAATTATACAATTCTCAGTAGGGTAACTCCCCCAAATACACAATTATCATGTCATCGTCATCGTCCCAGCCACTTCCGTTTATTAAGAAAAAGTGGTTATGCATTATATAATAACGGTTTATTTTTAAAGTTCCAAATTGTACTTCCGAAGTGGGTTACTTTTAATAATCAATCACTTAATATACATATACCATACTACTCAACATCATATACTACTAAAATTTCCACATAAATATATTGGTCTCAATATCAATGCTAAACTTCTTCACTCGGCATATAAGACAAAAGATTTCTTAGAAAATTTACTTCTTAAACTTGCCTTGGCCCTCGACTAATCTTGTCACATTTGGGCATTACGTACCGTTGTCCCCAGTGTGGCAATAATGGGTAATAGATTGCTTTTCAGGACTGAGTTCATTCCTATACATGATCATTGGATTTACTTTCTCCAATTCTCACACAGACCTATTCCTAGCCAGGTTTGCTTTCCCTGACTCAATTTAAGGGTAGTCAGGTTTACTTTCCCTGACAGACCGGATTTACTTTCTCCAGCCCAAGGATTATAAATCTTATGCTTTTCTTGGTAGTTAGGTTTACTTTCCCTAATAAACTGGATTTACTTTCTCCAGTCCAAGAAACATAATCTTATGCTTTTCTTTCGCATATAAACAACTGTAATAATCATTCATATCTATGTGTACCTAACCTCATCAATAAGTTCACATGCTCAATTACTTATACTCATATTCAGGTACTCATGTCATACTAGTACAAGATGCCATCATTTCATCAATTCAAAGCATCAAGTTATTTTCAGCACAATGGTGGATTTTTCACTCAAGTAGCACAATTTATTTCTCGTACCAAATGATCAATTCAAATGCTATAAAAATTCTCAATGACACCTCAATGTGTCACCAAGGTTCTATAAAACTTTCAGAGTAAAAATAGTCCTTTAACTATGTTAACAAAATTAGACAAATGTGGTGGCCAGAAACCACTCAACCTCAGCTCAAAAACCAAAATTCATAATTTTTGACCCTAGAAATTGAACCCATAAAATTCTAAATAAAAATCCTAGTACAACCTCAACATGTTTCTAATGTCCTGTAAAAATTTCAGCTCATAATTCGATTATTTACTAGGTTAATAAAATTTCACAAGTTCACAGCTTCAGATTCAACATTTCAGGCAGCATATTTACAACTACGGTTCTTGAATTTTTCAAGGCATTAGGAATCAAAATCAAGCTCAAGAAAATTCATGGAACTATCCTAGGATGTTATCTGCAACATATAATTTTTATAGCTCATGAAAACACCCACAATTCCTTCAGAAAATTCGTGAACAAATACTGCCTGTACAAAAACCGAAATTCCAGCAACATGGTTCAAAATCTCTTTTAACAAAAATGATTTCTAACATCATCCAAACACTCCACCAAATTAAACACATCAATATCTATCTATCATCAATCAATACATCCAGAATTTCTAGCCAACCCAATCAAAGAAATTAAAAACAAATTTTGAAAGAAAAGAGAACAAATAAAACCCTACTTTTGGTGTCTTTTGGATCCTTGGCTCCAAGGTGCTCCAAGATTGATTTCTTCCACTTCAAAGCTCCTAAACCCACACCAAACCCTTCCTTAGGCAGAGGAGTATGAGATATCAAAGTGAGGAATTGAAATTTCAATCGGTTAGAATGGTAGATATTGATGTGTAGAACAAGTTTAGTGAAGGAAGTTTGGGGTTTTAACAAATCTAGGCTATGAGTTTGGAGTTTGGAAACAAGTTTGCAAGGTTTATGTGAAGAAAAAAATGGAGTTTCTGCAGTTTCTAAAGCTGGCCGAGGATGACAATGACAATGGCTTCTTGGAGAAGAATTTTGCTCATATATATCTTGTAAAAAAAATTGTGATTGGTTAACATAAAGCATAATTGCTTTTCATTAAAGGAACATAATATCAATGGCTAAGATTTGATCTTTCATCCAAGATAAAATCTTAGCCATTCATTTGGAATTCAAAGGGATAGACTTCATTATTTTGCAAAGATTAACTAGCTTTCGGTGTTAAAAATCGCACACCGAAATTTCACCGAACGGGTGAAACACCGTACCCGGGTAACCAAACATTGCCCGAAAAATATTTTTGGATATAAAATCTTTAATTCTACCTATTTCTAATCATAATCATATAATTTCTCAATTTTTGGCATCTCCGGGGCCCAATTCTAGGATTTCGGCTGTCCCAATTCTAGGCTAGACATCAATATCTACCATTCTAACCGATTGAAATTTCAATTCCTCACTTTGATATCTCATACTCCTTTGCCTAAGGAAGGGTTGGTGTGGGTTTAGGAGCTTTGATGTGGAAGGAATCAATCTTGGAGCACCTTGGAGCCAAGGATCCAAAAGACACCAAAAGTAGGGTTTTATTTGTTCTCTTTTCTTTCAAAATTTGTTTTTAATTTCTCTGATTAGGTTGGCTGGAAATTCTGGATGTATTGATTGATGATAGATAGATATTGATGTGTTTAATTTGGTGGAGTGTTTGGATGATGTTAGAAATCAGTTTTGTTAAAAGAGATTTTGAACCATGTTGCTGGAATTTCGGTTTTTGTACAGGCAGTATTTGTTCACGAATTTTCTGAGGGAATTGTGGGTGTTTTCATGAGCTATAAAAATTATATGTTGAAGATAACATCCTAGGATAGTTCCATGAATTTTCTTGAGCTCTGATTTTGATTCCTAATGCCTTGAAAAATTCAAGAACCGAAGTTGTAAATATGCTGCCTGAAATGTTGAATCTGAAGCTGTGAACTTGTGAAATTTTATTAACCTAGTAAATAATCGAATTATGAGTTGAAATTTTTACAGGATATTAGAAACATGTTGAGGTTGTACTAGGATTTTTATTTAGAATTTTCTGGGTTCAATTGCTAGGGTAAAAAATTATGAATTTTGGTTCTTGAGCTGAGGTTGAGTGGTTTCTGGCCACCAAATTTGTCTAATTTTGTTAACATAGTTAAGGAACTATTTTTACTCTGAAATTTTTACAGAACCTTGGTGACACATTGAGGTGTCATTGAGAATTTTTATAGCATTTGAATTGATCATTGGGTATGAGAAATAAATTGTGCTACTTGAGTGAAAAATCCACCATTGTGCTGAAAATAACTTGATGCTTTGAATTGATGAAATGATGGCATCTTGTACTAGTATGACATGAGTACCTGAATATGAGTATGAGTAATTGAGCATGTGAACTTATTGATGAGGTTAGGTACACATAGATATGAATGATTATTACAAGTATTTATATGCGAAAGAAAAGCATAAGATTATGTTTCTTGGACTGGAGAAAGTAAATCCAGTTTGTTAGGGAAAATAAACCTAACTACCAAGAAAAGCATAAGATTTATAATCCTTGGGCTGGAGAAAGTAAATCCGGTCTATCAGGGAAAGTAAACCTGACTACCCTTGAATTGAGTCAGGGAAAGTAAACCTGGCTAGGAATAGGTTTGTGTGAGAATTGGAGAAAGTAAATCCAATGATCATGTATAGAAATGAGCTCAGTCCTGAAAAGCAGTCTATTACCCATTATTGCCACACTGGGGACAGCGGTACGTAACGCCTAGATGTGACAAGATTAGTCGAGGGCCAAGGCAAGTTTAAGAAGTAAATTTTCTAAGAAATCTTTTGTCTTATATGCCGAGTGAAGAAGTTTAGTATTGATATTGAGACCAATATATTTATGTGGAAATTTTAGTAGTATATGATGTTGAGTAGTATGGTATATGTATATTAAGTGATTGATTATTAAAAGTAACCCACTTCGGAAGTACGATTTGGAACTTTAAAAATAAACCGTTATTATATAATGCATGACCACTTTTTCTTAATAAACCGAAGTGGCTAGGACGATGACGATGACATGATGATTGTGTATTTGGGGGAGTTACCCTACTGAGAACTGTATAATTCTCACCCCTATTTTTTGTGTTCCCGTGTCGTCTCTAGGTTAATGCAGAAAATTGAGAAACTGCTATACAATAGAACTCGGAAGTACAATAGGGTAGTAGTTAATACTTTTGTTATGTTGTATTTAGTGGAATGGATATGTATGTAAATAGGTTAGAGGACAAGGTGTGTTAAGGCTCATCAAAGAGCTTTCTTAATGTACTGAACTTTGTATTAAATGAATATTTTGGTTTCATTGCTATATATTTCAGTAGAATTATAACCAAGTTATCTCGCGAATCAATCCAAATGGCTATAGATATTTAAGAAAGGTCCACTAATTTATAAGTAACAACTCTCGAGTAGGATGTCATGACTTAAGGATGATGCTATACTTGGCAGGATGTTACATTGAGTTTCTTGCATTTGTTGAAAAATCATTCTATATGATTCTGTCTGGGCCTTGACAGCTTTAGCTAGACTCATCATGGCCTCCATCATCCCTGACAGAGTGGCATTTGGTACACTCTGATCTTCTGGGATTCCTTGATCTCCTGATACCATATAGTCTTACAAGTGCATAAACAACCTAATATTGAGTTGATCAGGCTCAATATTGTATACTTAGTACTCTGAGAATACTATAAGGCATATAGAGAGAAACTAAGGTCATGACATGCAAATAAAATGGGCTCATCCTACATATAATTTCTACAATAGCCAAAGAATGGTGCTCTAATACTAGAACTATAATACCAGTTCATATAGAAGTTAATAATATCAATTTACATATGAAACACAACGGTTAACATTAAGTAAAAATATTATAAGCAAAAGGTTATAGCATGACTACTTTATGTCATTAATTACAAACTGAATATTTCTAAAATTCGCAGTACAAAATCACACATTAATTAAACATAAGTCCATAAGTTCCTAGCAGCTGCATTCCATTCAGCGTTACTCAGCTAATCTGAAACCACCAGAAATAAAATAAGGAAAAATGAGAATTTAAAATCCTCAATAGAAAGTGAATGATTTATAAAATATTTGAACTATAGTTGGTTTCATCCGTGTCTGAACAGAAAATACACGGGGCCACAGTAACATTATATGATACAATCAATTATCATATTATAAATGACATATGCCATGTAAAGCATGTCATACATATCTTATCAAAATTATAATTTCTTTTAGTTTAGTTGTACTTTAATTTATTTGCTTGTCTCACACATAGTCGAAGGCATTATCTTAGGGAATTCCCATTCTTTCGTGTTGTCCTTTACATCGTGACGACAAAGGAAAACTTTTACGCCATTCTAACTGAGGCAGGTAACTTAAAAGGATCTTATATATATCCCTCTGCCTTATTAGTGGCATGCGTGATTGAGCAGAAAGGAAGTTGGAATAAGTTGATTCCATTGGTTGAATTTGCTTTTAATAATAGTCATCACGCTAGTATTAGCATGGCCCCATATAAAGCACTATATGGAAGAAAATGCCAATCTCCCTTATATTGGTACGATTCAAGGGAGACAAGATTGCTGAGACCCTACCTTGTTAACCAAACGACGGATTAGATCCAAAAGATCAGGAGTAAAATCCGCACCGCACAAAGTCATTTGAAGAGCTACACAGATACTCGAAGGAAACCTTTAGAGTTTCAAGAGGGAGAACATGCATTCCTGAAGGTCACCTTAGTTCATAGGTCCTTTTCAAATTCTTTGACGGATCAAGTCAGCTGCCTACTAGATAGCCTTACCTCCGCATTTGTCTAACCTTCATAATGTTCTCCATGTATCTCAACTTCAAACGTACCATCTAGATCCAACCCATATTATTGAGTCCGAATCTATACAGTTAAGAGATGACTTGACATTTGAAGCCCCTCCTATTCAGATCATTGACAGAGGAGTCAGGAAACTTAGAAATAAATCTGTGCAACTTGTAGAAGTGGCTTGGGGTGGACCTGGAAATGAAGAATATACATGGGAACTAGAATCAAGTATGAAGAAAGATCATCCGGAATTGTTTCCAGGTATGAAATTTTGAGGACAGAATTTTTAATTAGGTGGGTGGTAATGTAACGTCCTAATTTTTATTCAGAAAATAATTGAGACTTTATTAATGACAATATCAAAATTCTGATAGACGTAGAAATGATGAGAACAATGTAATGAATGAGCAAAAAAAAAATGAAAATCAATAGTGTTTTGTGGGCCCTGCAGGCCTGCCGGGACAGCCAAAACCTTAGAATTGAGCCCCGAGGATGTCCAAAATTGAGAAACTATAAGATTATGGTTAGAAGCAGGTAGAAATAAAGATTTTATACCCAAAATTATTTTTCAGGCAATGTTTGATTTCTCGGGTACACTGTTTCACCCGTTCGGTGAAATTTTGGCGTGCGAATTTTAACACCGAAAACTAATTGGATCTCTACAAAACAAATGAACCTATTTCTTTAAATAAAATGAATGGCTAAGATACCATCCATTTTACTTTATTGGATTCATAATTATCTAAACAAAATATATAATATTCATGTCATTAAATACATGATAAATTCAACATTTAGCTTCTTCAAGAAGCCATATTTTTGGCCAGCAAGGAGAAGAGAAGTATCTGCATTTTCCTCCATAGCCAAGAGCTTCATTTTGGTTTCAACTTCCATATATACTAGCCTAGAGTTACCAAAATCAAAATCTTCCTTCACAAAAATTGTTCTACACCTTAACACCTACACATATAACCAATTAGGATCTCAATCCCTCACCAAATCTCAACCTTGATACTTTGTACCTCACTATTTTGAAAGGGTTTTGGGTATGTTTTGAGAGCCTTGAAGTGAAAAGCATCATGTTGGTGCATACTAGAGACAAAGACACCACTAGCTTCCAAGAATAGGGTTTTATTGGGTCTTTTCTTGCCAAATTTATATTTCGCATTTCTGATTTGTTTTGTATGAAATTTTTTATTTTTGTGGTTAATGATATATGGTTGATGATGTATGAATTTTGGTGAAGGGTTTGGATGAAGATATAGAACTCATTTTATCAAAAGAAGGTTTAGTTAGAGTGTTGGATTTTCGATTTGACTGCAGACAGTAAAATATGATGAATTTTTTGACATATTTTTACTCCTGGTCATCGTATGGAAAAATTATCTGTTGGACCTAACATCTTGAACTATCTTGAGCATTGGTTTCAAGGAATACTGCCTTCAAAAAATCAGAAATTGAATAGTACTCATGCTGTCTAGATTTCTAAAACTGAAGCAGGGAAATTGCATAATTTTATTATCATAGTAAATGATCAAATTTTCCTTTGAAATTTTTACAGGGAGTTAATAACATCTTGAAGTGTAACTGTAATTTTTATTTTGAGTTGATTCCATCATATGCTAAATTTAAAAATTGTGAGAACGTTGTTCTAGGCTGTGAAAAAGTGTTCTCTGACCACTACACTTGTAAAATTTAGTGACATGGTTATAGAACTCTGATTCTCATAAAAATTTTACAGGGTCTTTTATGATAGAAAATTAGGTCTTTATAATCCCAAGATCATCCATGTTAAATCATCAAGAAAACAAATAGACTAATAGCCGAAGTGTACCTGAATCCATATAAAATGACTGAAGTTTGGGTCTATGGTTCTTGGCCTTCCAAGTTGATGCGTATGCTGGAAATGCAGCTCTCTTCTCTGATGATGGGATGTCAGGAAAAGATGTGTACATATAACTTGGGGACCATAACCTTTTATATCTCTGTAAACCCTAATTTCTAATTCAGCCCATCATAAAATTAGTAAATGGGTAATCATGGTATCTACACATAATAAGCCCGTACTTAATGAGATGATTTGGGCCTATTAACTTATCCTTATCATATCACTTTAATTTGGACCAAACTTTATAATAGCACAATAGACAATTGTATATATACAAGTCACTAGATTTTACAATCTCCCACTTGGACGTACGTATAAATACACAAATTGTATGTTAAACCATAACTTTTGAGCGCTAAATTTGCTATTATGATCAAAACATCTCCAAAAAATCTTGTCCATCAATTATGTCAATATAGGATCAAGGCGACTTTCGTTACATATATCATGACTAAGTCTATCCATGGTCACATATATCAACACAACCAAATGACATAGATCAAGTATGGATGTGTAGCATGGAAATTACATGTAATGTGATCTAGCATGTCTATTTCCAACTGATCTAACCTAATTCTTTATGAGATCATACAATGAATCAGAGTAAAAGTAATTAAAATTTAATTTCTTATTTGTATGGAAAAGAAATCCATAAACATAAAGTCTTTCACTTAACTAAATGAGGATTTAAATCCATACTGCCATTGATTGAGCACTTAAAAGCGTACTCCTACTAGTACAACATATCATCAAATGATACCACACCCATATGAGCAATGTGCTCATGAAAGACCTTGGGCGGTAAACCTTTTGTAAGCGGATCCGCAACCATGGAGTTTGTGCCAATATGCTCTATAAAAACTTGACCATTTTGAACTCTTTCTTTAACAACTACGAACTTGATGTCTATATGTTTGGACTTTGTCGAGCTCCTGTTGTTGTTAGAATACAAGATTGCAGACTTATTGTCACAAAATAGCTTAAGAGGTCTTTCAATTGCATCCACAATTTGTAGCCTTGTGACAAAATTTTGCAGCCATATTGCATGATTGGATGCTTCATAACAAGCTATAAATTCAGCTACCATGGTGGAAGAAGCAATAAGTGTCTGCTTAGCACTTTTCCAAGATATTGCTCTTCCGGCAAGCATGTAAATATAGCCTAAAGTGGATTTACGACTGTCTTAGCATCCTGCAAAGTTGGAGTCTGAATACCCATTGATCTCAAACTTATCCGACGTTTTGTATGTGAGCATGTAATGCTTTGTCGTCTGGAGATATCGAAAGACCCGTTTGGCTGTTACCCAATGATCCATTCCAGGATTGCTTAAATACCTGCCTAGCATCCCAACAATATACGCAATGTCTGGACGTGTACAAACCTGGGCATACATTAGACTTCCCACTGCTGAAGCATGAGGAATCTTTTGCATTTCTTTAGTTTCGAAATCATTCTTAGGGCATTGGTTGAGACTAAACTTGTCTCCTTTAGCAACAGGGGTGTCTTCTGGTTTGCACTTCTGCATGCTAAACCTTTCAAGTACCTTTTCAATGTAGCCTTTTGTGATAATCCAATAATACTTAGAGAACAATCTTGATGTATTTGAATCCCTAATACAAAAAAAGCTTCCTAAGATCTTTCATTTCAAATTGTATTGATAAAAATTTCTTGGTTTCTTGTAATAAACCTATGTCATTGTTAGCAAGCAGTATGCCATTGACATATAAAACTAGGAAAATAACTTGTGGTATATACAATTATCGACCATATTTATCTCAAATCCAAATAAGACAATAACCTGATGAAATTTATAATACCATTTATGGGAAGCTTGTTTTAACCCATAGATGGATTTCTTTAATTTGCAAACCATATTCTCTGCATCTGCAGACACAAAGTTTTCTAGCTGCACCATATAAATTGTCTCATCAATGTCACCATTGAGAAACGCAATCTTTATGTAATGCCCCGATTTTTCTGTCTGAGAGGAAAATGACCAAAATGCCCCTAAGGTCATTTTCTGCTCGAAACTCAAGAATGGCTGGCCCGGAAGTTCTCGAAGGGTTAACTCAATGTTTGAAGGGGATTAGATGGCCCTAGAGTGGTTTCGGAGGTGAAAATCTCATTTTCTGCAGTTTCAGGTCAAAATGACCAAAATACCCCTATAGCGTTTTTACACGAGTAAAGGTGCCGTTGAGCCCGAAACTTTCCCCGAAGGTTTAAAACAATGTTTTCATGTGTTTAAAAGTGTCTGTTTAAGTCCCAGTGATCCCGAGCAGTTTTTGTGCAAAATTACGATTTTGCCCCCAAGATAGTGCCGTTTGAGCTTAATGACGTAATTAAGCAAACCTAAGCAATATTAGGCTCCAATCGAAAATTAATTAATTTCCATAATTAATCTAGAGTCAAAATAAGTTAATAAAATTAATTAGGACTTAAAATTGCTTAGATTAAACCTAAATCTTTTTTTAAAACTCAAGATTCCTAGTCTTGGAATCTTGGATAGTGTTTTCTCTCTCCAATTTCACTAAACCAAGGAATTGTGTTGGCATTGGATTCCTTGTTAATGGAGTTTGACTCCGTTAATTTAGCAAGACCACCTCCTAAATCTAGTATTACAAGCCTTTAATTAACCATTACCTCACTTGAACATTTTCCTACAAATTCCTAATCTTAAACATAACCTAAAACATACCTAAACACACTTTTAAACCACAATTAAATGAAAGAAATCCTCCCTCATGGCTGATGCATTTTCGGCCACCTCATCCAAGTTTCATCACATGATTTAAATTTTAAACACTCCTTGAGCCATGCTTTGAGCCATACCTTGAGCCATACCTCACCATGCTTCAAGATCACAACATCTCACCTCATGGACCTCATAGGACTGCATGCCTTGGCTGAAACCCCTCCTCCCCCTTGGCGCCTTTCATTTGTTTTATTTCTCTATAAATAGCACACCTGAGAGAACTTGAAATACCTTTAGTTTATTTGCTAAGTTTAAAGCACTCAAAGCTTTTTCTTTTCTCTCAAAGATCAAGAGTTCTTCTTCTTCATCTTCTTCATCCTCTTCAACACTATTTCACTTGGTAGGGATTTTTTTTTAAATGTTTTAGCCATTAAAGTTCTTGTTTAAGTTATATGCTTTATAGTTTCTCTTGAATCTCTTAGAACTTCTTTCTCCCTCTTTGATTCTTTTTCATTTTCGGCCAAGGGCCTTGAAAGACTTGGAAATGAGAGCTTGATGATGAGGATCTCATAATGATATTTATCACTTGAGCAACCTCTAAAGCTTGATCTTGGTTCTTGAGTAAAAGATGTTTTTAGTTTTCTTTCTTTCTTGGTCTTGGAAAACTTAGTTTTGATAATGTTTTAGAAATGGATGTATGAACTCAATGATGAGGACTCATGATGTTGGTGTTAATACATCATCAAGATCATGGTCTCTAGAGTTTCAAAATGGTTCTTTTCTTTGCTCATGATTTCGGCTCCTCTTCCTTTTTTTCTTTCTCTAAAACTTCGACCATCATTGATGATTCAACATGGAAGCTTGATGATAAGAGTTTCTAGATGATGACCATGTGTTCATCACAATGAGACCTCTAGAGCTTGAGTTTTAACAAAAGTGCTATTTATGATTTTGCTTCAAGGAATGATATTTTGTTTACTTTAGCTTGTTATGATAAATTCGGGTTGAGGCTTAAGTTCCTTCAAAGTCTTGTAAGAACTCTAGTAAAGATATAAAAATGAACTTGCATATTTATATTTCTAGCACCTCATATTTATATTTCAAGCTCTTGCATCTCATATTTACTTTCCTATGTCATCACTAAACTCTAAAGATTAAAGAAAAGGACTTGCATTATCACGTTTAGTTTTCAAGCCTTGCATTGCATGTTTATATTTCAATTCATCACTTAAAGATTTAAAACGAGAGCTTGCATATCATCTAATTAATCTCGAAGCCTTTCTATTTCAACCTTAAAGTCGATTGTTGCTGGGCCTAGAGCACTAAAATAAAGAATTGAACTTGCATATTTATTTTCAAGTTTCGCATATTTACTTTGTGCCTTGCATATTTAATTTCAAGTTCTTGCATTCCATATTTACTTTAAAGCCCTCACTTTACTTGATAAGGAAGAATAAAATGGAATGCATAGCACGTTTATATTTTGTCATCACTTAAGGAATCTAGAGCTCAAAGACTTACCCTCATTATCTCAAGTTAAAGTTTGATTATGGAAACATCCCTAAGGATGTAAATCCGGCCATGTGGTGTGGATGAACTCAAAATGAGCTTCACCTAGTTGCAAGGGCCAACAATCCTTGTTCAAGAGTTTTCTATATTTTTAAGAGTTCTATAAAGTTATGATCAACAAGATTTGTAAATTTAACCTCTTCCAAGAGTGATCTAAATTTGTTACTTCCCTATGATTGTTCTTAGCCTCTTTTACAAGATAAAATGTTTTGCAAAAGAGTTTTAAAAGTTCTAAAACGATTCGAGGGGAAGCTAGCAACCTATGCTTGTGAAAAATGAGATTTTATGCAAGATATGTATATGTATGAATTCGGTTCTGCCATGGCATGATTGCTGTTGTATGATGATGTTTTGACATGTTAGAGTGTATGAAATGTATATGTGTTAAGGTAGGAACCTTTCTATGCATGTTAGGGAAGAAACTAGTGTAATAGAAAAACTGTAAAGTCAAGTTTTAACATAGTTTTGACCCATCTATTTTTGGTTTCTGCCCAAACTGTTTTAGTGGGATAATAATCAGATTAGGATTGTTTAATTATGAAAAACTTGGTAACATTTGATGTAGGATTGATTTTTAGAGCCTATAGAGAAACTAGCAACTAGAAAATCGTAAAAATGCAATTCTAGAACTCTTAGAACATTCAATTTTCTGATTTTGTACAGCACCCTTATAATGTAGTAAACATGATTTATGAATAGATCAAAGGCTTAGGAATACCTCATAATTGGTTTAGATTTAATTTATAGCGCCTTAGGCGAAGATGGAATCGAGAAAGGGTCTAAAACATAAGTTCTAGAACCCCGTAATCATAAAGATGTAATTCTGCCCTTCGAAGTATAATGCTGCCCAGATTTATTAATGAACATAAATGCTAGTAAGAGTTATTAGTTGTGAATCATTAGGTGCATAAGAGGTTAATAAAGAACGATAGAATAACTACATCTCAAGTTTAAGGCCCATAAGGGTCAAAGCATAAGATACCATAAGTTCAAGAATATAATGAGTTTTTATGTTACATGAGAACCTATGTTTTACCTAAGAATGATTATGTATACGTGTGAAATTATGATTGAGGATACATGTTCTAATTGTTTATGTGGCATAAAGTAAATTTGGAAGAAATCCGACGTGCCGCTGTTATGCTGTCGAATTTCTGACAAATTTGGGGACTTAAAAAGTTTTTGAAAAACCTATGAGATTTTCCTAAAAAGAGATGAGGTACTAAGATGTGTTCTTGGATGACACTGGTTCGGCCGAGCACCTCAAAGAACTCATGTGACATCGGTACTAAGATGTATTCTTGGGTGACACCAGTTCGACAGAGCACCCCTAAGAAAATGCTCCCTAGCCCGTACTAGAGAGTCGGGATTTATTTATGATGCACTTATCGGTAAGGGATAAGTAAGAACTAGTGACGACTAGTTAGGTATGAGCTCATAACCTAGAGATGTGACACGTTCTGGGTGACACCGGTTCAGCTGAGCATCCCCAGAACGAATGTCGTTTTAGGATGGCCCTATCAGAAAGTAATGTAAAATGAAATGTCACAAAGTTTTCCCCATCGAGATTTCAATTGTCATCTTATGCCACTATTATGATCTTACTTGATGTTATGATGAATATTCTTGCATTAAGTAGTGCCATGCATACATTCTTTAATATGTTGCATCCATGACATTAAGAATCATTCTAAAATGAACGAACCTTGGTTAACTATGTTCTGAAGCTTAAAATGAACTTAATGCATGCTCATTTATTTTATACACTAAACTCAAGATTCCTGAGGACATAGATGATGACACTTAGGTAGTAGGAGGCCCTACTGAGATTTTTTAGCAAGATTCTCACTCCCTCTATCTTTTCCTTCCATCACGTCTTTAGATGGCGACGTTCGTGATTTTTGTGGACATCCCGACATGGGAGGTGCATCATGCTCCGGACCACGGGTCATACCATTTTGTGGGTCACTGTGTCGTTCGTGTATTCATGTTCGTTAGACGGCTTTTCAGTCACCCTGTACATACTCATTGATTCTCTCCTACCTCACCCTTCGGTGATAACTTTGTGTTAGAGCGTGCACGCCCTCGAGAGGAGCGGATCCGCCGCACCCCACCGACAGCTTCTGTCATCCAGGACTACCCACAGTATATGCCCCGCTCCCCCTCATCATTCTTTGAGACGGACCCTTCAGAGGACTTTGCCACTTAGGTACCTTCCGAGGGATCATCCCACACTGTACCGATGGACCTTGGGGAGGGTAGCGAGGCTTCTGTCACTCAGCCGATACGTGGACGATAGGTGAGGATGATTCCCCGCCGTGGAGCTCATGCCCGGCCGATGCAGCATATAGCTACCCCGGCAGAGATAGCCCAGTGGATTGGATACGCCCCTCCTTTCCAGAGAGGCCCCCAGTAGGAGATGACAGTCACGTTCTGGTGCCCGAGCTCTGACTAGACCAAGATAGCCTCCTTTTACCTTAAGGCTATCTATTTGTAGGCGCACTAGAGTAGGAGAGTTTCTTTTTATGCTTTCTGTTGTACTTTCATTTTCCATGTATTCCCATTTTAGTTGTATTCGCTTTACGTTGTACTAAACGAAGTCCCACCTTTCTTCGGTAGGCATAATATATATATATATATATATATATCCACTTATGCATCGCGTGGCTCTCACTTTGCTTTTATAATTCAAAAAAAATTTACCAGTATTTTTCACTAAGTATTTTAAAGTAAAAAGCAAACTATGATGTAATAAACTAATGATTAACTTAAATATGTTCTAGATTATTGGGTTAAAAATTAGGATGTTACACTTTACATCTATCTGGTTTAACTCTAAATAAAAAATGTGCCACTAATGCCATAATTGTCCTAAAGGAGTCTTTCGATGAAATCGGAGAGAAAGTCTCTTTATAATCAATACCTTCTATTTGAGTGAAGCCTTTTGCAACAAGACGTGCTTTATACCTTTCCACAATACCCTTCGAATCCCTTTTGGTTTTAAATATCCATTTGCAACCAATGGGTTTTGTACCTTCAGGCAATGGGACAAGTTCCCAAACATTATTGTCTTTCATTGACTCGATTTCTTCATTCATGGCATTAATCCACTTTTGAGAACTAACACTTTCCACGATGATGGAAGTTGATTGGATCATCTTCTGCTAGTCCGTTGTCATCTTCATGTTCTTGGAGAAAGGTGACATAGTGATCAGAAATTGGACTTCTCCTTTCTTTAGTGGATCTCCTTAATGGCACTTGTTCTTGAGGTTGTTGAGTTTGTTGTTTTTGGAATAATGTAATGATCTTGATTGGGGAGATTTTCAACATTTTTTTGTAGGTCTGATATTGCTTCTTAAACAACATCAGGAATAGGAACTTGATCGTTGTCATTAACAATCATAGGAAGTGGAATAGATTCCTCTTCAAAGACAATGTCTGTAACCTTATTTCTCACCCCAAACTCAATACCCTCAAAGAAATAGGCATTTCCCGTCTCAAAAATTGATCTAGAAGTGGGATCATAAAATTTATACCCTTGAGATCGTTCAGAATATCCAATAGAGTAGCAACTAATTGCTCCTGAGTCTAGTTTCTTCTCATTTGGCCTATAAGGCCTTGCCTCAGCTGGACAACCCCAAATGTGTAAATGTTTTATGCTAGGCTTTTTTTTTTGGTACATTATGCTAGGATTTTTACTCGTCCATAATTCATAAGGAGTTTTGGCCACTGCTTTAGTTAGAACTCTATGAAGGATATAGGCTGCAGCTTTTAATGCCTCTCCCCAAAGTGATTTTGGCAAGATAGATTGACTAATCATACTTCTTACCATATCTTTTAATGTTTTGTTTTGTCTCTCAGCAACACCATTCATGCTAGGAGTACCTGGCATGGTATACTATGGGAAGATACCATATTCCTCTAGGAATTTGGTAAACAGTTCTAGACGTTGTTCACCTGATCCATCATATTGCCCATAGTATTCACCACCACGGTTTGATCCGATGGCCTTAATACTTTTGGCAAGTTGGTTTTCAACCTCAGTTTTAAATGCCTTAAACACATCCAATGACTGAGATTTCTCATATATGAGGTAAAGTTAGCCATACCATGAATAGTCATCTATAAACGTAATGAAATATCATTAACCATTCCATGAAGCCATAGGGAAAGGTCCACAAATATCCGTATGTATGAGTTCTAAGACATCTGAAGATCTGTTGGCACCTAACCTCCTTTTGTTTGTCTATTTCCCCTTAATACACTCAATACAAACTTGAAAGTCTGTCAAATCAAGGGAATCAAGAATTCCATCTAACACAAGTCTTTCAATTCTTTGTTTAGATATATGCCCTAAATGCTTGTGCCAAAGTGAAGCAGAATTCTCATTGGTTAATTTGCGTTCAATACCACGTGAACTCACATGCAAGGTTTCATTCAAAGAGGCAACAAAATCAAGCAAGTACAGGTTGTCATAAAAGGTCATAGAACATGTACCAATAATATTTGAATTCTGAAAAAAACTTAACCAATTGTTTCCAAATGAACAACAATAACCAGATTTGTCCAAAACAGACACAGAAACCAAATTCCATCTAAAAGACGGTACAACAAATGTCTCTTTCAAATCAAAAATAAAATCCAATCTTTAACAATAACCTAAAAGTCCCTATAGCCTCAACTTCCACTGATTTGCCATCACCCACATAGATGAATCTTTCAGCATTATTTGGCTTTCGACAATTCAGGCAACCCTGCATGGACACACTTACATGAGTGGTAGTACCAGAATCTATCCACCAAGCGTGTCTTAGTACTGAAACGTGACATTTGGCATAATTTTTCTTCATATGTCTTGCACTCTTACAGAAGAAATGGCCAAATTCCTCATTTTGTTTTTGCTATTGTTTCTTCTGAGGGGGAGCATTTGCAGCTTCTTTATCCTTCTTTCTTTTCATATTCTTCTCCTTAGAGGTACTTGCCAAGTGAGCAATTTCAATTTTTTCTTGCTTCAGTCTTTCTTCTTCTTGCACACAGTGAGAAATGAGCTCATTTAAGAGACCATTTGTCCTTTTGGTAGTTATAATTGACCTTAAATTGACTGAATTGTGTAGGAAGAGAAATTAAAACCTAATGCACGAGCAAATCATCAGATAGCTCTAACTTTAGTGCCTTTAGTCTGGAAGCAAGATGAACATCTCCATGATGTACTCCCTTATATTTCCTTTTCCTATATACTTTATTGAAATTAAGCTCGATAAAATTGTACTTGTTTCAGCCTTATCATTTTTGGCGAAATGCTTTTCAATTTTCTCAAGAAATTCCTTAGTAATGGTTACCATTTTAGACATAACGCCTTCAAATGTTTCTAGAACACCACGCTTCATGATCATGAGACTCATGTAATTTGAACGATCCCACTTCTCAAAGTCCCATTTTTCGGTAGGAGCAGTGGGTTATTCAATCCTTAATGCAAGGTCTTGATCCATGTAGCCAAGAACGATCATCACGTTCTCTTTCCAGTCCTTAAAGTTACTCCTATTTAACATGGGAATAGAGTTGATGTTGGCAAATACTATAAAAGCAGATGCATTAACTGAAAAATAGAACAAAACAACATGATCACACAAGTTCCAAATCATATAGATAAATTTAAATAAGGGTAGGGCCCATCACAAGATACCTAGCACAACATTAATATTATACTTTGTACAGAAATATTAATTTATAAATGGTACTATTGGTGTAGTAATCAAATACTGATGATAAATCCTGTCAAATTATAAGTCTATCTTTGGATCAACTTATTATTCACATGGAACCTGACAATCATCACATATTTATTATCATAGGTGAGTGTATGAAATTTGGGCAAATACAGACCTTCCTTTGGCTCGATCAATACTCGCAAAAATTGTAACGCCCGAGGACGAAGTCAGGGAGTGATGCCGATGCAAGAAGGCACGGACATGGAGCGTCTCCTGGTAGACTTCCAAGTGGAGGGGTACATGAATGAACCGATTGCACGCCCAAATGAGAGAGATCCTCAGACTGTATAGATATGGGACTATGCAGTTAAGGAGATCTTATATGAATTGATTTGTCCTATCTATACCAACAAGATGCATCTTCTTTTCAGTAGCCCATTACTAAAGAACTCCATAGTTAAGTGTGCTTGACTTGGAGCAATTTTGGGATGGGTGACCTCCTGGGAAATTTTCCCAGGAAGCCTGTGAGTGAGGACAAAGCACGCTGAAAAAACCTGTGTTAGTTTGTAGGGACAGTCGTCAATCCATAAAGCAGCAGGGGATGTTACAAATGGTATCAGAGCCTGCACCTCTCCCAGTACAGTGTGGTTCAGGGACAAAACCAAGTGGAAGCTAGTGGGCATGTAACACCCGGGGACGAAGTCGGGGAATGATCGCTAGTGCAAGAAGGCACGGACAAAGAGCGGCTCCTGGCAGACTTCCAAGCGGAGGGGTACAAGAATAAACCGATTACACACCTGAATGAGAGGGATCTTGAGACTGAGTAAGTATGGGACTATACAGTTAAGGAAGGCTTATATGAATTGATTTGTACTACCTATACCAACAAGATGCATCTTCTTTTCAGTAGCCAATTACTAAAGAACTTCATAGTTAAGCGTGCTTGACTTGAAGCAATTTTGGGATAGGTGACTTCCTAGGAAGTTTTCCCAGGAAACCTGTGAGTGAGGACAAAACATGCTGAAAAAACCCGTGTTAGTTTATGGGAACAGTCGTTAATCCATAAAGCAGCAGTGGATGTTACAAAAATTTCATGCTCACAATCATCCTTATGTTCCAAAATAAATTGACTTAGACAAGAGAGGCTACTTTGGTAGCATGTTGCTTTAGTCAATTTATTTCAAAACCCTTAGAATTGTTACCAAAATTCTCTATGTAACAAGAATTGAAATACACATGTTCTTAATACCATCATAATAAAAGAAAATGGAACGTACATACTCTATAATATATATATAGTATTCCAAATATCAACAAGACAAATTCTTATTTGTAAATGAAAAAATAATTGAATCTACTACTGAATCCATCACCATGCCAAATGAAAAGCCAAACAAAGGTGGAACACATGTGCCAAACAAAAGTCATTCCACCGAATCCTTTTTCAAGTTCAAACAAAAAACCAAACATCAACAGATCAGTTATTCCCAATGATTCAACCATGGATGGCTCTGATACCACTTGATAGAAAATTAGGTCTTTCTAATGCCAAGATCATCCATGTTAAATCATCAAGAAAACAAATAGCCTACTACCAAAAGCATACCTAAATCCATAGAAAATGACTGAAGTTTAGGTCTGTGGTTCTTGGCCTTCCAAGTTGATGTATATGTTGGAAATGGTGGCTCTTTTTTCTTATGATGGGATGTCAGGAAAAGATGCGTACATATAACTTGGGGACCATAACATTTTATATCTCTGTAAACCCTAGTTTTTAATTCAGTCCATCATAAAATTAGTAACTAGGTAATCATGGTATCTACACAAAATAAGCCCACACTTAATGAGATGATTTGAACCCATTAACTTGTCCTTATCAGATCACTTTAATTTGGGCCGAACTTTATAATAGCACAATATACAATTGTATATATACAAGTCCATAGATTTTATATTTTAGACATATGAAGGTGTCATAGAGAATTGTTTTGGCTCTTGAATTGGTCGTTTGATGTCGAAATTAATTTTGAATTCTAGAGTGATAAATCTGGTCGGTTGCTAAAGATGGTAAGGATGTCTTAAACTAATGATAGAATGGCTTTAAATTCAAGTATATATCATATGAATGCATGCTAATCATTTTAAAGTAATATTGATGAGATATGGATGAGACTCCAACATAATCATATGCCTACATGTGATATAAGTATGGCTTTGAAAAGAAAATTACATTATATGGTTATTATGATGATAAAAGAGAAAATGTGACTCTTAGTTGTGCAGTTTTTAGCATATGGAGAAAACATAGACAAGGCTTATATGGGGTATAGCGAGGAGGCAAAAATAAGGACTTCCCAGGAAAATTTATGAGTCAATGACACATCGACTAGGGATAGAACTGTGTGTGATTCTAAAATGGAAAAAAATGAAGTCCGATGATCACAAATAGGAATGAGCTCATGTCCTAGCAGTCTGTTGTCCTATGTGGAGTGATCCACTATAGATATCACTTGATGTAAAATTAAGCCTTCCCTATGTTAATGGAAAAGAGAATGTGGCACTAAATCGAGTTTATTGTTTTGAGATAAAATGCCGATCATCGTTATTAAATCTATGATTATTCTTGGATGTGATTCTTGCATGATTTTAATTATATGGAATTGTTAATTATACTTGTTTAAGCTCAAGGGAGTACTCTACTAAGAATTTTATAATATTCTCATCCCTACACTGCATGTATTTTATGTTGTATTCAAATTCTAAAGATGCTATCAGTGATCATCTCCCTTGATTCACCACAGTGGCAGTGGCATTATGACCCAGCATTAGACTCCTTGTATGTTGTAGCATACTCGTAGATCAGAGTGTACATGTTCTTTAGCCATTCGTTTACTACTTCTACATTCTCTACTGAGTTTGACCCAGGTTTTCCTTATGTTGATTTGCCTCTTGAAATGGCATACCCTGACATATCTGTAGCTTCACCTGCACCACTTATGTCCCCCCTGGAGATGACCCTTCATCCTCTTCCTCGAACCCTGATCCATCTTCTAGCCCTGATGCTCCTGCTGGGGGAAATGCCATTGAACCAATGGCGAATGGTTTTATTTAGGATGGTATAGGACAACTCAGGGACTCTTGATGTATGTATAGTAGTAGTTTAGCAGTAGAACCCACCAGACTGCAAGTTGACCATATTAGATGTTGATGAGATTCATTTTCTATCTGTATGAAATTTTTGCTGAATCTCAACTTTGAACAGGTCAGATTAGATAGTAGAGGTGTTCTTTTGTAAATTGTGTTCCTGACTAATTTAGGAGATAACTAGTTTGCTCTCCATTATGATGTACCTAATGTAAACTTAACAATGATGTCTATATATGTATGTATTAGTTTGGCCACTTATACGTCTATAGTATTTTATTTCAATTATTTCTGACTAGTATTGATTATGAATGTAAGTAATACTTTTCTAATTACTGTATTAACATTTGAGTAAAAATATGGTAATTGGGAGGATGTTGCATTATGGTATCAAAGCCGGATTATCCTATAAGCTAGAGGATTGGACCAGCTATGCTTTCTTAGAAATTATCATGCATTATAATTATATATATATATGTATGACTGCTGATTAGGAATGTTGTGGGTTGCTACTACATGTAGCTTGGTATTGAGCCTAATCAATTCAATATTTTGTTTAGTGTAATAGGAATCAATGCTTCGAATCGGCAAACTAGGAGTTGGGCCAGAAATGATGCCGATATAATGAATACTTTCTGTGAGATGGCAGCTGCCATGAGGGAATAAGCTACAGCTGCTACCTAAATAATGGAGCGGCTAAACTGCAATGAAAGGCAAAACCCAGCCAATAACCCTGCAGTGAATGTGTAACGCCCTGATGCTCTGTCTGAGAGAAAATGACCAAAATGCCTCTGAGGTTATTTTCTGCCCGGAATTCGAGGATAGCTGACCCGGTGGTCCTCGAAGGGTCAACTCAATGTTTGAAGGGGACTAGATGGTCCTTGAGTGATTTCGAAAATAAAAATCTTATTTTCTGCAGTTTCGGGTCAAAATGACCAAAATACCCCTATAGCGTTTTTACATGGGTAAAGGTGCCGTTGAGCCCGAAACTTTTCCCGAAGGTTCAAAACAATATTTTCATGTGTTTAAAAGTGTTTATTTAAGTTCCGGTGGTCCCAAGCAGTTTTAGTGAAAAATTACGATTTTGCCCCTAGAATAGTGTTTTTGAGCCTAATGACGTAATTAAGCAAACCTAAGCAATATTAGGCTCTAATTAAAGATTAATTAATTTCCATAATCAATATATAGTCAAAATAAGCTATTAAAATTAATTAGAACCTAAAATTGCTTAGATTAGACTTAAATCTCTTTTTAAAACTCAAGATTCCAATATTGGAATCTTGAATAGTGTTTTCTCTCTTCAATTCCTTAAATTAAGGAATTGTGTCTAGAATTGTTTATACACTAAAAATAAATTCCTATCTCACTAATGAAGCAAGACCACTCCTTAATTATGTCTAGACAACCTTAATTACCCATTTTCTGACCTAAACACTTTCCTACAAATTCCTAATCCTAAGCCTAATCAAAGCTACACCTAAACACACATCCTAACCTACAATTAAGGAACAACTTGTCCCCCAAGTCCTTCTAGAAAGGCATGGCCACCCATACCTCCCTCATGACCACCCATACCACACCATGTCTTGAGCCATACCTAGGACCATGCCTTGAAGCATACCTAGCCATACTTCACCATGTTTTAGGCCATACCTCACCATATCTTGAACCATGCCTTTGAATGACCATTTGATGAAGATATTTCCTTCTTTTCCTTCCTCAATTTCGGCCACCCCCTCCATTCCTTCACCCTTGGGTTGTTTTTCTATAAATACACATACAAATGAACTTGTGAGAACCTTTACTTCATTTGCTAGCTTTGAGTTTTCAAGAGTGTCTTGGTTTCTTTCTTTTCTTTCAAAGAACTCAAGAGTTCTTTCTTCTTCTCATCTCCTTCATCCTTTCCACCACCACACAACCACCATTAAATCCTCCTTGAAACACTTAGCCATATCATTCTCAAGATCAAACTCAAGAAGCACAACTTCCTTTCTTTTTCTTCTCTCTTGGCCGAAACTTCCTTCAAGCCTAAGGAAAGATTTTTCTTCCATTCTCCTCTCAAGACCAAGCCTTGTTCATTCTCCAAGAGACATACCTTAGGTAGGGAGTTGTTTTAATAATTATTTCTTTGCTTTGTTAAGATTTGTTTTTGGTTGAAAATGATGTTTTGAGGCTTTACCATTTCGGTTTCTTCCTTTTCTCCTTCCTTATGTATTTCGGCCATCAAAGTTTTGTTGGTTTCTCATGATAGCTTGATGATGAGTGTTTCTAGATGATGACCATGTGTTCATCATAATGAGACCTCTAGAGCTTGAGTTTTAATAAAAATGTTATTTATAATTTTGCTTCAAGGAATAATATTTTGTTCACTTTAGCTTGTTGTGATAAATTTGGGTTAAGGTTTAAGTTCCTTCAAAGTCTTGTAAGAGCTCTAGTAAAGATATAAAATGAACTTGCATATTTATATTTCTAGCACCTCATATTTATGTTTCAAGCTCTTGCATCTCATATTTACTTTCCTATGTCGTCACTAAGCTTAAAGATTAAAGAAAGGACTTGCATTATCACGTTTAAGTTTCAAGCCTTGCATTGCACGTTTATATTTCAAGTCATCACTTATAAAACCTAAAGATTTAAAACGAGAGCTTGCATATCACCTAATTAATCTCGAAGCCTTTCTATTTCGGCCTTAAAGTCGATTGTTGCTGGGCCTAGAGCACTAAAATAAAGAATTGAACTTGCATATTTACTTTGTGCCTTGCATATTTAATTTCAAGTTCGTGCATTCCATATTTACTTTGAAGCTCTCACTTTACTTTATAATGAAGAATAAAAATGGAATGCATAGCATGTTTATATTTTGTCATTACTTAAGGAACCTAGAGCTCAAAGACTTGCCCTCATTATCTCAAGCTAAAGTTTGATTATGGAAACATCCCCAAGGATGTAAATTTGGCCATGTGATGTTGATAAACTCAAAATGAGTTTCATCTAGTTGCAAGGACCAACAATCTATGTTCAAAAGTTTTCCTATGTTTTTAAGAGTTCTATAAGGTCATGATCAACACGATTTGTAAATCATACCTCTCCCAAGAGTGTTTTAAATTAGTTGCTGGCCATGATTGTTCTTAGCCTCTTTTTCAAGAATAAACGTTTTGCAAAAGAGTTTTAAAAGTTCTAAAATGATTCAAGGGGAAACTAGCAACCTATGCTTGTTAAAAATGAGATTTTATGCAAGATATGTGTATACATGAATTCGGTTCAACCATGACATGTTTGCTGCTGTGTGATGATGTTTTGACATGTTAGAATGTGTGAAATTTATGTGTGTTATGGTGGGAACCTTTCTATGCACGTTAGGGAAGAACCTAGTCTAACAGAAAAATCGTAAAGTCAAGTTTTAACATAGTTATGATCCACTTATCTTTAGTTTCTGTTCAAACTATTTTAGTGGGATAATAATCAGGTTAGGATTGTTTAATCATGAAAAACTTGGTACCATTTGATGTAGGATTGATTTTTAGAGCCTATAGAGAAACTAGTAACTAGAAAATCGTAAAAAGTGCAATTCTAGAACTCTTAGAACATTTAATTTTCTGATTCTATACAGCACCCTTATAATGTAGTAAACATGATTTATAAATAGTTCAAAGTCTTAGGAATACCCCATAATTGGTTTAGATTTAATTTATAGTGCCTTAGGCGAAGACGGAACCAAGAAAGGGTCTAAAACGTAAGTTCTAGAACCCCGTGATCATGAAGATGTAATTCTGCCCTTAGAGTATGATGCTGTCCAGATTTACTAATGAACTTAAATGCTAGTAAGAATTATTAGTTATGAACCCTTAGGTGCATAAGAGGTTGATAGAGAACAATAAAAAAATCATATCTCACGTCTAAGACCCGTAAGGGTCAAAGCATAAGACACCGTAGGTTCAAGAGCATAATGAGCTATAGTGTTACATGAGAATGTATGTTTAATTATGAGAATGACTAGAGCATAGCATACGCATTAGCTGAGCCCGGTCCTTGATTCCGGCAAACTGGTTAGGAGCATGCTATCCTTTAAGAATGTTAAAGCAATGATGTGATGACGTATATATTATGATGAGTTTGACTATATGACATTGATGTCTTATGGTGATGTTGAATGGCTATGCATGCTCTATATGTGTTGTGGCATAAAGCAAGTTTGAAGGAAATCCGATGTATGCTGTTACGTTGCCGAATTTCCTATCAAACTTGAGGATTTGAGAAAAGTTTACAAAAACTCCTGGGTAACACCAATTCGGCCGAGCACCCCTAGGAAAGGTTCTGGGTGACACCGGTTCGGCCGAGCACCCCCATAACAGATGTAACATAACACTGAGACGCATTTCTCCCGCTACAGTGGGGAGGAAACAAATCCGTAAGGGTATTGACATTGAGCTTGCCAAAGCGGACAATTCGCTGTGTACTAGATACCAGTAGAGCGTTTCAAAGAAGGAAATGATCCTAAGATAGGTGATCCAAGAAAGTTATGTATACCCCCTATATTAGCCCATATTAAATCTAGTGACGACTAGTTAGGATTGAGCTTATTCCAAGGTGATAGGTGAGATGTAGTTTGGTGACCAGATTATCGCCGGGCTGGTGAATCAGTTGGACTTTTGGTGGATATGTTAAGAGGGTGGTCTTTAAGAAAAAGAACTTAAGAGTTTTACTTATGAGAAAGATGTCACATGAAAAGTACTATGCCTTTTTATGCCACGTGTAACATCCTAATTTTTAACCCAATACTCTAGAACATATTTAGGTTAATCATTAGTCTGTTACTTCATAGTTCTCATTTTTCCTTTGAAATACTAAGCGGAAAATACGGGTAATTTTTTTTTTGAAATAAAAAGTGAGAGCTGCGTGAGGCGATGTATCATGTAACGATCAAATCATACATCTCATAACATCATAGCATAAGGCACAACATGAATAACACTGAATATCATCTCATATATATATATATAACTTGCCCACTTATAAGTATGGGACTTAATTTAGTACAAGGGAAATACAGGAAAGGAAATACAACATAAACATAAACATGATCTACTCCACTTGTCTCAGTGTTATGTTACATCTGTTATGGGGGTGCTCGGCCGAACCGGTGTCACCCAGAACGTGTCACATATCTAGGTTATGAGCTCATACCTTAACTAGTCGTCACTAGTTCTTACTTACCACTTAACGATAAGTGTATCATAAATCATAAATCCCGACTATCTGAGTATGGGTTAGGGGGCAAAACTCTTAGGGGTGCTCGGCCGAACCGGTGTCACCTAAGAGTATAAAATGATACCGATGTCACATGAGTTCTATGGAGGTGCTCGGTCGAACCGGTGTCATCCTAGAACCCATCTTAGTACCTTAATTTTCAAATCTTTAAGTTCCCAAATTTGTCGAAAATTCGGCGGCACAACGTCATTACACCGAATTTCCTTCCAAATTTGCTTTATGCCACATAAACATATAACCTCATGAATTCCTCATATGAATAACATCATCATCATTTGCATACTACATGCGTCATCATAAAACATCCAAACGCTTACCCTTAGGGTAGCTTATGCTTTGACCCTTACGGGTCTTAATCTTGAGATATAGTTCTCTACATCTGTCGCTCATATCTTTATGCACCTAATGTAACGCCCGGGGATTGCGAAGTTGGGGAGTGATCGCCGGTACAAGGAGGCACGGACAAGGAGTGGCTCCTGGCAGACTTCGAAAGTGAAGGGGTACATGAATGAACCGATTACACACCCGAATGAGAGGGATCCTGAGACTGTATAGGTATGGGACTATACAGTTAATGAGGACTTATATGAATTGATTTGTACTACCTATACTAACAAGATGCATCTTCTTTTCGATAGCCCAAACTGAAAGAACTCCACAGTTAAGCGTGCTTGACTTGGAGCAATTTTGGGATGGGTGACCTCCTGGGAAGTTTTCCTAGGAAGCATGTGAGTGAGGACAAAGCATGCTGAAAAGACCCGTGTTGGTTTGTGGGGATAGTCGTCAATCCATAAAGCAGCAGGGGATGTTAGAAATGGTATCAGAGCCTGCACCTCTCCCAGTACGGTGTGGTTCGGGGACGAACCAAGCGGAAGCTGGTGGGCATGTAACGCCCAGGGATTGCGAAGTCGGGGAGTGATCGCCGGTACAAGGAGGCACGGACAAGGAGCGGCTCCTGGCAGACTTCGAAAGCGGAGGGGTACATGAATGAACCGATTACACACCCGAATGAGAGGGATCCTGAGACTGTATAGGTATGGGACTATACAGTTAAGGAGGACTTATATGAATTGATTTGTACTACCTATACCAACAAGATGCATCTTCTTTTCGATAGCCCAAACTGAAAGAACTCCACAGTTAAGCGTGCTTGACTTGGAGCAATTTTGGGATGGGTGACCTCCTGGGAAGTTTTCCTAGGAAGCATGTGAGTGAGGACAAAGCATGCTGAAAAGACCCGTGTTGGTTTGTGGGGATAGTCGTCAATCCATAAAGCAGCAGGGGATGTTAGAAATAATGTAACATCCTAATTTTTAACCCAATACTCTAGAACATATTTAGGTTAATCATTAGTCTGTTACTTCATAGTTCTCATTTAACTTTGAATTACTTAGCGGAAAATACGGGTAATTTTTTTTTTGAAATAAAAGTGAGAGCCGCGTGATGCGATAAGCGGTACACCATGTAAAGTGAAACGATTATCTCACAACATCATAACATGAGGCACAACATGAACATCACTGAATATCATCTCATATATATATAATTTGCCCACTTATAAGTGTGGGACTTAGTTTAGTACAAGGAAAGTACAGGAAAGGAAATACAACATAAACATAAACATGATCTACTCCGATACCCGAGTGCACCTAATGGGATAACCTCTAAACAAAAGAAGGTTTATCCCCATCTTAGTGGTGTGTGCTCTAACCGGGTACTCCATTGGTCGATCGTCACCTCCTACTGACGTCCGTCTCGTGAACGAGGTATGTATCCGGGAAACTGTGCGAGCTCCTCGGACGTAAAGAGGCGGAACGGGGATCGAGAGTGACCCCCGCGGTGTGGCTGCATCTCCGGTCGTCGTGCAAGTCGGGGCTGGGTCACGATATCCTCACTGCCCTCCCTCATCAATGGTGGAGAGGGGGCAGAGCTCTCGCTATACGGATGAGTAGGCGGGTCCTCGGACGGGTCGGTCTCCGAGAAGTAGGTCCGGGGCACGTAATCGGGATAGTCTCGCATGGCTAAGGCGGCGGTGTGCATGCGGAGCACTCTCTCGTCATGCGTATGCGCACGCTCAAAACCCGCTCGTCGTCGCCATAGGGTGCAGTCGGGGAGAAGCGATGGGTGTGCACGGGATGAGCGAAGGGGCGTCCTACGAACATGAAAACCCGCACCGTGCACTGCCCCTCAAAATGGTATGACCCGTGAGTCGGGTCATAGTGCACCTCCCATGTCGGGGTGTCCACGAACACTACGAACGTCGCCATCTGAAGACGTGACAGAAAGAAAGAGATAGAGGGAGTGAGAATCTTGCTAAAGAATCTCAGTAGGGCCTCCTACTACCTAGGTGTCATCATCTACGTCCTCAAGAACCTTGGGTTTATTTATTCAAAGTGACTGAGCATGTATTAGGTTCATTTTAAACTTTAAAATATATTTTAGCCAAGGTCCATTCATTTTAGGATGATCTTAATGTCATGGATGCAACATATTAGAAAATGTATGCATGGCACTACCTAATGCACATACATAAAATATAACATCAAGCATCATCATTCTTGGTGGCATAAAGTGGCAATAGTAACATTCATATGGGACAAAACTTAGTGACATAATCATAACCATGAAACTTCTCTTCCTCATGGGCCACCCTAAAAGACAATCGAACTGGGGGTGCTCGGCCGAACCGGTGGCACCCAGAACGTGTCATACATCTAGGTTATGAGCTCATACCTTAACTAGTCATCACTAGTTCTTACTTACCACTTAACGATAAGCGTATCATAAATCATAAATCCCGACTATCTGAGTACGGGTTAGGGGGCAAAACTCTTAGGGTGCTCGGCTAACCGGTGTCACCTAAGAGTATAAAATGGTACCGATGTCACATGAGTTCTATGGAGGTGCTCGGCCGAACCGGTGTCATCCTAGAACCCATCTTAGTACCTTAATTTTCAAAATTTCTTTAAGTCCCCAAACTTGTCAGAAATTCGGCGGCACAACGGTCATTACACCGAATTTCCTTCCAAATTTGCTTTATGCCACATAAACATATAACCTCATAAATTCCTCATATGAATAACATCATCATCATTAGCATACTTCATGCATCATCATAAAACATCCAAACGCTTACCCTTACGGTAGCTTATGCTTTGACCCTTACGGGTCTTAATCTTGAGATATAGTTCTTTACATCCGTCGTTCATATTTTAAGCACCTAAGGCTCATAATTAAACATCATTCATAATCCTCTCATTTTACTTTTAAATCTGAATGGCATAGGGTGGAAATCCTAACATGTGAATGCAGGGTTCTAGAACTTACGTTTTAGACCCTTTCTTGGTTCCGTTTTCGCCGAAGGCGCTATATATTAAATCTAAATCAATTATGAGACATTCCTATGCTTAAGGACTAATTATTAATCATGTTTACCATGTTGTAAGGGTGCTGGACAGAATCCAGAAAATTAAATGTTCTAAGAGTTCTACATTTGCATTTTTACGGTTTTCTAGTTACTAGTTTCCCCATAGGTGCTAGAATTCAATTCTAACTCAAATGATACCAAGTTTTTCATGTCTAAACAATCTAAATCTGATTATGTCCCCATTAAAACAGTTTGGAAAAGTTCCATAAACAAATGGGTCAAAACTATGTTAAATTCTAGCTTTACGGTATTTCTAGTTAGCTAGTTTCTTACCTATCATGCATAGGATCGCTTCTACATCATCATATGGTATTTTCACACATTCCAACACATCAAAACATCATCATACAGCATCACACTCATCACATCAGAACCGAAAACATTTAACTTAAATGAGAGAGTTAAATTGACATTTCTAGGTACATAAGTTAACTAGTTTCTCTTGGAATCAATCTAGAACTTCTAAAACTCTTTGCAAAACATTTTAATTCATCAAGAGGCTAAGTGAAGCCTTAGGTCACTGACCAAAACATATTCCATCCCCTAAAGATAATAAAATCACAACTTGTGATGACATAACCTTATAAAGATTTGTAAAGCTTTAAGGAAAACTTAAAACATAGACTATTGGTCCTAGTAGCCAGATGAAAACTCATTGCAAGTCCATCATCACTACTTGGCCGAAATTATGCATTCAAGGAATACATTCACATTTAACTTTATCTTGGAATAAAATGGGCAAGTCTTTGAGCTCTAGGTTCTTAAGTTACGACATAAACTAAACGTGCTCATGCTTTTCGTTTTTAATCTTGCTTACAAAGTAAAGTGATGACTTAAAATTAAATATGCAAGGAATAACTTAAACGTGCAAGCTTGAAAGTAAATATGCGAGGCATAAACTTAAACGTGCAAGCTTGAAGGTAAATATGCATGGTTCAATTCTTTATTTTAGTGCTCTTGGCCCAACAACAATCGACTTTAAGGCCGAAATAGATAGGCATTCGAGAAATTAATTAGATGGTAATGCAAGTTCAATTCTTTATTTTAGTGCTCTAGGCCCAACAACAATTGACTTTAAGGCCGAAATAGAAAGGCTTCGAGAATTAAATTAAGTGATGATACAAGTTCCATTTTAATCTTTATGTTCTTAAGTGATAGCTAGAAAGTAAAGATGCATAGCAAGAATGTAAATATGAATGCAAGCATAAAATAAATTATGCAAGTTCATTTTATCTTTCTAGAGCTCTTAACAAGACTTTAAAGGAATTTAAACCATAACCCAAACTCATCCAAACAAGGTAAAGACAAGCTTAGAGTTCTTTAAAACTTAACATAATATTTTTAGGAAATCAAACCATGAAGCTTAGAAAATTTAAGGAAATGGCCGAAATCATCAAGAAGAAAAAGGAACATTTTAAAACTCTAGAGTTCATGATCTTGGTGATATATTAACACCAACATCATGAGTCCTCATCATTGAGTTCATAGAGCCATTTAAAAACATCATCAAAGCTAAAGTTCTCAAGAGTTCAAGGAAGGAAAAACTAGAAACATTTTTGCTCAAGAACAAAGATCAAGCTCTAGAGTTTGTTTCAAGTGATGAACATCATCATGAAACTCTCATCATCAAGCTCTCATTCCTTTGTTCTCTAAGGCCTATGGCCGAAAATGAAAAGGAAAAAGGAGTGGAAATGAAGTTCTAAAGAGAAACAAGAGAAACTATGAACATCAAGCTTGAAACAAGAACTTTAAAGAAAAGAATACATGAAAGAAAATCCCTACTTGGTGTGATGAACTTGAAGATGGAAGAAGAAGATGAAGATGATGAAGAACTTTGAAGAGCTTGAAGAACTTGAAGAACACTAGAACTTTGAGAGAAAAGAAAAGCTTTGAGTGTTTCCTAAACTTAGCAAATGATCTAAAAGTGGTGCAAGCTCCTCAAGGCATTCTATTTATAGAGAAATAAAACAAATGGAGGGTGTGAATGGGCTGATGTATTTTCGGCCAAGAGGTGCAGGAATGCAGGGTTCCATGTGTTCCATGAGGTGAGATATTGTGTTCTTGAGGCATGGTGAGGTATGGCTTAAGGTATGGTGAGGTATGGTTCAAGGTATGGCCTCAAGCATGGTTCTTTGAGTGAGAAACAATTTAATAGATGGTCAAAGGAGGAGTGTGCTGGCCGAAACTTCATCATCCATGGGGGAGGTTTCTTTGCATTTTAATTGTGGTTTAGAGTTATGTTTAGGTGTATCTTTGATTATGCTTAAGATTAGGAATTTGTAAGAAAGTGTTTAGGTAAGGTAAATGGGTAATTAAGGTGGTCTAGACATAATTAAGGAGTGGTCTTGCACCATTAGAGAGTTAAATCCTCAATTTAGAGTCTAAACAACTCTAGACACATTTCCTTGATTTAAGGAATTGGAGAGAGAAAACACTATTCAAGATTCCAAGACTAGGAGTCTTGAGTTCTAAAAAGGGATTTAAGTTTAATCTAAGCAATTTTAGGTTCTAATTAACTTTAATAAATTATTTTGACTCTAGATTAATTAGGGAGATAAATTAATCTTCGTTTAGAGCCTAATATTGCTTAGGTTTGCTTAATTACGTTATTAAGCTCAAAAGCACTATTCTAGGGGCAAAATCATAATTTTGCACTAAAACTGCCCGGGACCACCGGGACTTGAACAGAGACCTCTAGACATATGAAAACATGTTTTTAAACCTCTGGGGAAAGTTCTGGGCTCAAACGGCACCTTTACCCGCGTAAAAACGCTATAGGGGTATTTTGGTCATTTTGACCCGAAACTGCGGAAAATGAAATTTTCGCTTCCGAAAGCATTCAAGGGTCATTTAATCCCCTTCAAACATTGAGTTGACCCTTCGAGGACGACCGAGTTGGTTACCCTCGAGTTCGGGTCAGGAAATGACCTCAGGGGCATTTTGGTCATTTCCCTCGGACAGAGAAATCGGGGTGTTACACCTAAGGGCTCATAATTAATCATCATTCCTAATCCTCATGTTCATACTTAAATCTGAAAAGCATAGGGCAGAATCTCTAACTTGTATTTACGGGGTTCTAGAACTTACGTTTTAGACCCTTTCTCGGTTCCGTCTTTGCCGAAGACGCTATATATTAAATCTAAATCAATTATGAGACATTCCTATGCTTAAGGATTAATTATTAATCATGTTTATCATGTTGTAAGGGTTCTGGACAGAATCTAGAAAATTAAATGTTCTAAGAGTTCTACATTTGCATTTTTACGATTTTCTAGTTACTAGTTTCCCCATAGGTGCTAGGATTCAATTCTAATCCAAATGTTACCAAGTTTTTCATGTCTAAACAATCTAAATCTGATTATGTTCCCATTAAAACAGTTTGGATAAGTTCCAAAAACAAATGGGTCAAAACTATGTTAAATTCTAGCTTTACGGTATTTCTAGTTAGCTAGTTTCTTACCTATCACGCATAGAATCGCCTCTACATCATCATATGATATTTTCACACATTCCAACACATCAAAACATCATCATACAGCATCACACTCATCATATTAGAACCGAAACATCTTGCCTCAATAAGAGAATTAAATTGACATTTCTAGGTACATAAGTTAACTAGTTTCTCTTGGAATCAATCTACAACTTCTAAAACTCTTTTCAAAACATTTTAATTCATCAAGAGGCTAAGAGAAGCCTTAGGTTACTGACCAAAACATATTCCATCCCCTAAAAGAGAATAAAATCACAACTTGTGATGACATAACCTTATAAAGTTTTGTAAAGCTTAAAGGAAAACTTAAAACATAGACTATTGGTCCTAGTAGCTAGATGAAAACTCATTGCAAGTCCATCATCACCACTTGGCCGAAAATATGCATTCAAAGAATGGTTCCACATTAAATTTTAACTTGGAATGAAATGGACAAGTCTTTGAGCTCTAGGTTCTTAAGTTATGACATAAAATAAACGTGCTCATGCTCTTCATTTTCTTTAATCTTGCTTACAAAATAAAGTGATGACGTAAAATAAATATGCAAGGCATAAACTTAAACGTGCAAGCTCAAAAGTAAAATGCAAAGCATGAACCTAAACGTGCGAGCTTGAAAGTAAAATGCAAGGTTCAATTCTTTATTTTAGTGCTCTTGGCCCAACAACAATCGACTTTAAGGCCGAAATAGAAAGGCATTCGAGAGATTAATTAGGTGATAATGCAAGTTCAATTCTTTATTTTAGTGCTCTAGGCCCAACAACAATCGACTTTAAGGCCGAAATAGAAAGGCTTTGAGAATTAAATTAAGTGATGGTACAAGTTCCATTTTAATCTTTATGCTCTTAGGTGATAGCTTGAAAGTAAAGGTGCATAGCAAGAATGTAAATATGAATGCAAGCATAAAATAAATTATGCAAGTTCATTTTATCTTTCTAGAGCTCTTAACAAGACTTTAAAGGAAGTCAACCTTAACCCAATCCCATTCAAACAAGGTAAAGTCAAGCTTAGAGTTCTTAGAACTCAACATAATATTTTTAGGAAATCAAACCATGAAGCTTAGAAAAATTAAGGAAATGGCCGAAATCTTCAAGAAGAAAAAGGAACATTTTAAAACTCTAGAGTTCATGATCTTGGTGATATATTAACACCAACATCATGAGTCCTCATCATTGAGTTCATAGAGCCATTTAAAAACATCATCAAAGCTAAAGTTCTCAAGAGTTCAAGGAAGGAAAAACTAGAAACATTTTTGCTCAAGAACAAAGATCAAGCTCTAGAGTTTGTTTCAAGTGATGAACATCATCATGAAACTCTCATCATCAAGCTCTCACTTCTTCATTCCCAAAGGCCCATGGCCTAAACATAAAGAGGAAGGAGGAGAATAAAAGATGTTCTAAAAGGAATCAAGAGAAACTATGAACATCAGACTTGAAACAAGAACTTTAAAGAAGAGAATGCATGAAAGGAAATCCCTACTTGATGTGATGAACTTGAAGATGGAAGAAGAAGATGAAGATGATGAAGAACTTTGAAGAACTTGAAGAACACTAGAACTTTGAGAGAAAAGAAAAGCTTTGAGTGCTCCTAAACTTAGCAAATGATATAAAAGTGGTGCAAGCTCCTCAAGGCATTGTATTTATAGAGAAATGAAACAAATGGAGGGGGTGAGGGCTGAAGGGGTTTTTGGCCATGAGGTGCAGAATTGGAGGCATCCATGAGTTCCATGAGGTGAGATAATGTGTTCTTGAGGCATGGTGAGGTATGGTTCAAGGTATGGCCTCAAGCATGGTTCTTTGAGTGAGAAAATAATTAAACATGTGGTCAATGGGGGCATGGCTGTTCGGTCATGTTGCAGCCAAGGGAGGAGAGTTTCTTTGCATTTTAATTGTGGTTTAGAGTTGTGTTTAGGTGTATCTTTAATTATGCTTAAGATTAGGAATTTGTAAGAAAGTGTTTAGGTAAGGAAAATGGATAATTAGGATGGTCTAGACATAATTAAGGAGTGGTCTTGCACCATTAGTGAGTTAAATCCTCAATTTAGAGTCTAAACAACTCTAGACACACTTCCTTGATTTAAGGAATTGGAGAGAGAAAACACTATTCAAGATTCCAAGACTAGGAATCTTGAGTTCTAAAAAGAGATTTAAGTTTAATCTAAGCAATTTTAGGTTCTAATTAACTTTAATAAATTATTTTGAATCTTCGTTTAGAGCCTAATATTGCTTAGGTTTGCTTAATTACGTCATTAAGCTCAAAAACACTATTCTAGGGGCAAAATCATAATTTTGCACTAAAAACTGCCCGGGACCACCGGGACTTGAACAGAGACCTCTAGACACATGAAAACATGTTTTTAAACCTCGGGGGAAAGTTTCGGGCTCAAACGGCACCTTTACCCGCGTAAAACGCTATAAGGGTATTTTGGTCATTTTAACCCGAAACTGCGGAAAATGAAATTTTCACTTCCGAAAGCATTCTAAGGCCATTCAATCCCCTTCAAACATTGAGTTGACCTTTCGAGGATGACCGAGTTGGTTACCCTCGAATTCGGGTCAGGAAATGACCTCAGGGGCATTTTGGTCATTTCCCTCGGACAGAAAAATCGGGGTGTTACACCACGTATATGATTTATGTTTCCTTATGATGTGCCCAAGTATTACGACTTTCATGTTAATGTGCATATGGTATTGTCATGCATTCATCAAATATCTGTTGCATTCATGTCATTAAGACACATACTAAAAGACACCCACTTCGGATAAATAGATTTGAAAAGCCTAAAACCAATCCTTATGCATGTACACCTTTTTCATAATTAAAACCGAGGTGGCTGGGGACGACAACGATGACACTTGTGTTAGAGTCGGGAATCCCTACTGAGAATCTTGAATGAGTTTCTCATCCCTTCCTCTTCTTCCGTGTCGTCTCTAAACGAGGATTACAACGAGATTCATGACTTCTTCTGAGGCTCGTGCTTAAGGATCACACTAGCAGACAGGGCAGAGGGTCGCTGTGGGAGCATAGATAGCTTAGCTTTTGGGTTGACACTTCTCTAACCTCATAGGTGGATAAGGATGACTTCACGTATATGGGCATGTTTTGATGTAAATGATGGTACAATGACGTTGGTAGTCTATGTATCTATGAAGATGTGATGATATTATGATTGTTATGTATAATACTATGTTTCATGATTATCAATGGTGTGGTTGCTTTTTCTTGCACGTTATGGTTTTGACGAACGTTAGGTTAGCGCGCGGCTCGCATTTTGCTTTCAAGTTTCAAAAAGAAAAATTTATTCGTATTTTCTGCTAAGTATTTTAATGAAAGGTTGTAAGGAATGAGACAAAAAGAGTAATAGACTAATGATTAACCTAAATATGTTTTAGAGTATTGGGTTAAAAATTAGGATGTTACAGAATGACGTTGATGTAGAGTATCAGAAATTTGCCAAGTTCAAGAAGGAAAATCCCCCGCCATTGCGAGGAGCTTTCAACCCAAGTAAAGTAGAGGAATGGGTTAAAGCCATGGAGAAAATCTTCTCAGTCCTTCCTTGCACAGAGATCCAAAAGTTAGCTTTTGTTACCTACATGCTAGAAGTAGATGCGAAATTCTGGTAGGTTAGTACTAGGAGATTATTTGAAGCTTCCCAAACTGAAGTTACCTGGAATATTTTTAAGGAGGCTTTTTACCATAAGTATTTCCTTACTTATGTGAGAAATGCAAAAGAGTTGGAGTTCATGGCTCTTAAATAAGGACCAATGAGTGTAGCAGAGTGTACTGCCAAATTTGAAGAGCTCTGCAAGTTTTCTAGCATTGTAAGTCTCTTGGAGATCAGAGACTATCTTACTTTGGTAAATAAATGCCAATGTGTAAAGGAGTCCAACAAGAAGCTGACAAGTTTTAAGTATGCCCAAAACAATGCTAGAAAAGGATTAGTACCTCAAGGCCCCCGATTCAAGCCTGTTAACAACCTCGGAGAAGATTTCCACCTAACAACAACAGCAGCAGCAACAAAGGGAAACAACTTCAATCTTCAAGACTTGAGGTAGGGAAAGATTGCCCTAAATCTGGGAAGAGTCATAGGAATCGGCCTTGCTGGACAACAACACAAATCGTTTCCTTCGGATGTGGGAAGCCAGGACACAAAATATTTGAATGCCCCAACAAGAAAGGCCAGCAGTCTGCCTCCAAGCCACAACAACATGGATGTGTTTTTACTATAAGTTCCAAAGAAGCTTCTCAATCTACCAATCTGATCCAAGGTAAGTATGAAATAAATGGTAATACCCTGAATGTACTGTATGATACGGGTGCCATTCATTATTTTATATCCCATGAGTACGTATAAAGATTGCAATTATCTGTGTCTGAATTACCTTACTATCTCCTTGTACTCCTATTGCTGGTCCTATTAGAACTTGTTATGCATGCATGAACCTTCCTCTTCAAATAGGTACTAAAGAGTTTACTGCCAATTTAGTTTGTCTTCCTTTATCTAGTTTGGAGGTAATCTTAGGTATGGATTGGCTAGTACCTAATTATGTTCTTTTATACTGTACAGATAGAACTCCTATATTTCTTTCTACATTACCTTCTATTCCTGTGGTTCCTTCTTCTTTGTATTTAGACTTGGTAACACCCAACCCGAATAAAATAGATCATCAGGAATATGTTCTTCTCTCAGCTAGTGAAACTGAAAGTGACCACGAGTTAAGTAAGATTCTAGTGGTGAGAGAATATCTAAATGTCTTTCCAAAGAATATTCTCGAATTTCCTCCTAAACAAGAAATTGAATTCTCCATTGTGTTAGTTCCAGGAACGGGTCCTATTTTAATTACTCTTTATAAAATGTCCCTTTTAGAATTGAATGAATTAAAGTCACAAATTGAAAAATTATTACGGAAGTAGACCAAGTGCCTCTCCATGGGGAGCCCCTATTCTTTTGGTAAAGAAAAAGGATGGGGGCATGAGGCTTTGTGTGGACTATAGGTGTAACACCCCGATTTTTCTATCTGAGAAGAAATGACCAAAATGCCCCTGAAGTCATTTTCCATCGGGAATTCGAGGATAGCCGACCCGGCGGTCCTCGAAGAGTCAACTCAATGTTTGAAAGGGATTAGATGGTTTTTGAATGGTTCCGGAAACGAAAATCTCGTTTTCTGAGGTTTGGGGTCAAAATGACCAAAATACCCCTATAACATTTTTACGCAAGTATAAGTGCCGTTTGAGCCCGGAATTTTCCCAGAAGGTTTAAAATGATGTTTTTATGTGTTTAGTAACCTCTATGTGAGTCCCGGTGGTCCCGAGCAGTTTTTGTGCAAAATTATGATTTTGCTCCTAGAATAGTGTTTTTAAGCTTAATGATGCGATTGAGCTAACCTAAGAAATATTAGGCTCTAATTGAAGATTAATTAATTTTCATAATTAATCTAGAGTCAAAATAATTTATTAAGGTTAATTAGAATCTAATATTGCTTAGATTAAACTTAAATCTCTTTTTAAAACTCAAGATTCCAAGTCATGGAATCTTGAATAGTGTTTGAATAGTATTTTCTCACTCCAATATCCCTAAATTAAGGAATTATGTTGGCATTAGATTCCTAGTTAATGGAGTTTTACTGCATTAATTTAGTAAAATCACCTCCTAAATCTAGTCTTACAAGTCTCTAATTACCTACTTACTTACCTAAACACTTAGTTACAAACGCTTAATCTTTAATCTAATCAAACCCACACTTAATCACACCTCTAATCCACAGTAAAAGAGATGATTTTTTCCTCCCCTTGGCTGCACAATTCAGCACCACCTTATCCTCCACAATTCATCACATGTTGCTTTATTCTCACTAAAAGTGTAACATCCTAATTTTTAACCCAATACTCTAGAACATATTTAGGTTAATCATTAGTCTGTTACTTCATAGTTCTCATTTTTACTTTGAAATACTTAACGGAAAATACGGGAAATTTTTTTTTGAAATAAAAAGTGAGAGCCGCGTGATGCGATAAGCGGTAAACCATGTATAGTAAAACAAATGTCTCACAACATCATAACATAAGGCACACGTGAATAACACTGAATATCATCTCATATATATATAACTTGCCCACTTATAAGTGTGGGACTTACTTTAGTACAAGGAAAATACAGGAAAGGAAATACAACATAAACTTAAACATGATCTACTCCCCTACCCGAGTGCATCTAATGGGATAACCTCTAAACAAAAGAAGGTTTATCCCCATCTAAGTGGTGTGTACTCTAACCGGGGCTATCCACTGCCTCCTACTGGCGACTATCCCTCGAATGTGGTACGTAACCAGGAAACTGAGCAAGCTCATCCGGCGTGAATAGACGGGTCCGGGCTCGGAAGTGACCTCCACGGTGTGGCCTCATCTCCGGTCGTCGTGCAAGCCTCGGCTGAGTCACGGAAGGCTCACTATCCTCCCTAAGGTCCATGGGTATGGTGGGGGAAGATCCCTCGGAGGGTGCCTGGGTTGCCAAATCCTCGGAAGGATCCGTCTCCGAAAGAGACGACGGGCAATGGGGCACATACTGGGGGTAGTCTCGAGCGGCGGACGTGGATGGTGGGGTACGGCGAAGCCTCTCCTCTAGGGGACGTGCGCGCTCGAACACCAGGTCATCGCCAAAAGGTGAGACGGGGAAGAAACGATGGGAATGTACAGGGGGAGTGAAGGGTCGACCCATGAACATGAATACTCTAACCGTGCATCGACCCACAAAATGGAATGACCCGTGGTCCGAGTCATGGTGCACCTCCCATGTCGGCGTGTCCACGAACACTACGAACGTCGCCATCTGAAGACGTGACGGAAAGAAAGAGATAGAGGGAGTGAGAATCTTGCTAGAGAATCTCAGTAGGGCCTCCTATTACCTAGGTGTCATCATCTACATCCTCAGGAACCTTGGGTTTAATTATACAAAATGACTGGGCATGTATTAAGTTCATTTTAAACTTTAAGATATACTTTAGCCAAGGTCCATTCATTTTAGGATGATCTTAATGTCATGAATGCAACATAATAGAAAATGTATGCATGGCGCTATCTAATGCACATACATCAATCATAACATCAAGTCTCATCAAACTTAGTGGCATAAAGTGGCAATAGAAACATTCATATGGGACAAACTTAGCGACATAATCATAATCATGAAACATCTCTTCCTCATGGGCCACCCTAAAAGACAATCGAACTGGGGCTGCTCGGCCGAACCGGTGTCACCCAGAACGTGTCACATATCTAGGTCATGAGCTCATACCTTAACTAGTCGTCACTAGTTCTTACTTACCACTTAACGATAAGCGTATCATAAATCATAAATCCTGACTATCTGATTACGGGTTAGGGGGCAAAACTCTTAGGGGTGCTCGGCCGAACCGGTGTCACCTAAGAGTATAAAATGGTACCGATGTCACATGAGTTCTATGGAGGTGCTCGGCCGAACCGGTGTCATCCTAGAACCCATCTTAGTACCTTAATTTTCAAAATCTCTTTAAGTCCCCAAATTTGTCGGAAATTCGGCGGCACAACGGCATTACACCGAATTTCCTTCCAAATTTGCTTTATGCCACATAAACATATAACCTCATGAATTCCTCATATGAATAACATCATCATCATTTGCATACTACATGCGTCATCATAAAACATCCAAACGCTTACCCTTACGGTAGCTTATGCTTTGACCCTTACGGGTCTTAATCTTGAGATATAATTCTCCACATCCGTCGCTCATATCTTTATGCACCTAAGGGCTCATAATTAATCATCATTTCTAATCCTCATGTTCATACTTAAATCTGAAAAGCATAGGGCAGAATCTCTAACTTGTATTTACGGGGTTCTAGAACTTACGTTTTAGACCCTTTGTCGGTTCCGTCTTCACCGAAGGCGCTATATATTAAATCTAAATCAATTATGAGACATTCCTATGCTTAAGGACTAATTATTAATCATGCTTATCATGTTGTAAGGGTGCTGGACAGAATCCATAAAATTAAATGTTCTAAGAGTTCTACATTTGCATTTTTTTACGGTTTTCTAGTTACTAGTTTCCCCATAGGTGCTAGAATTCAATTCTAATCCAAATGTTACCAAGTTTTTCATGTCTAGACAATCTAAATCTGATTATGTTCCCATTAAAACAGTTTGGATAACTTCCAAAAGCAAATGGGTCAAAACTATGTTAAATTCTAGCTTTACGGTATTTCTAGTTAGCTAGTTTATTACCTATCACGCATAGAATCGCTTCTACATCATCATGTGATATTTTCACACATTCCAATACATCAAAACATCATCATACAGCATCACACTCATCATATTAGAACCGAAAACATCTTGCCTCAATAAGAGAATTAAATTGACATTTCTAGGTACATAAGTTAACCAGTTTCTCTTGGAATCAATCTACAACTTCTAAAACTCTTTTCAAAACATTTTAATTCATCAAGAGGCTAAGAGAAGCCTTAGGTTACTGACCAAAACATATTTCATCCCCTAAAAGAGAATAAAATCACAACTTGTGATGACATAACCTTATAAAGTTTTGTAAAGCTTAAAGGAAAACTTAAAACATAGACTATTGGTCCTAGTAGCTAGATGAAAACTCATTGCAAGTCCATCATCACCACTTGGCCGAAAATATGCATTCAAAGAATGGTTCCACATTAAATTTTAACTTGGAATGAAATGGGCAAGTCTTTGAGCTCTAGGTTCTTAAGTTATGACATAAAATAAACGTGCTCATGCTCTTCATTTTCTTTAATCTTGCTTACAAAATAAAGTGATGATGTAAAATAAATATGCAAGGCATAAACTTAAACGTGCAAGCTCGAAAGTAAAATGCAAAGCATGAACCTAAACGTGCGAGCTTGAAAGTAAAATGCAAGGTTCAATTCTTTATTTTAGTGCTCTTGGCCCAACAACAATCGACTTTAAGGCCGAAATAGAAAGGCATTCGAGAAATTAATTAGGTGATAATGCAAGTTCAATTCTTTATTTTAGTGCTCTAGGCCCAACAACAATCGACTTTAAGGCCAAAATAGAAAGGCTTCGAGAATTACATTAAGTGATGATACAAGTTCCATTTTAATCTTTATGTTCTTAGGTGATAGCTAGAAAGTAAAGATGCATAGCAAGAACGTAAATATGAATGCAAGCATAAAATACATTATGCAAGTTCATTTTATCTTTCTAGAGCTCTTAACAAGACTTTAAAGGAACTCAACCTTAACCCAATCTCATTCAAACAAGGTAAAGTCAAGCTTAGAGTTCTTAGACCTCAACATAATATTTTTAGGAAATCAAACCATGAAGCTTAGAAAAATTAAGGAAATGGTCGAAATCTTCAAGAAGAAAAAGGAACATTTTAAAACTCTAGAGTTCATGATCTTGATGATATATTAACACCAACATCATGAGTCCTCATCATTGAGTTCATAGAGCCATTTTAAAATATCATCAAAGCTAAAGTTCTCAAGAGTTCAAGAAAGGAAGAACTAAAAACATTTTTGTTCAAGAACAAAGATCAAGCTCTAGAGTTTGTTTCAAGTGATGAACATCATCATGAAACTCTCATCATCAAGCTCTCACTTCTTCATTCCCAAAGGCCCATGGCCGAAACATAAAGAGGAAGGAGGAGAATAAAAGATGTTCTAAAAGGAATCAAGAGAAACTATGAACATCAGACTTGAAACAAGAACTTTAAAGAAGAGAATGCATGAAAGGAAATCCCTACTTGATGTGATGAACTTGAAGATGGAAGAAGAAGATGAAGATGACGAAGAGCTTTGAAGAACTTGAAGAACACTAGAACTTTGAGAGAAAAGAAAAGCTTTGAGTGCTCCTAAACTTAGCAAATGATCTAAAAGTGGTGCAAGCTCCTCAAGGCATTGTATTTATAGAGAAATGAAACAAATGGAGGGGGTGAGGGCTGAAGGGGTTTTTGGCCATGAGGTGCATAATTGGAGGCATCCATGAGTTCCATGAGGTGAGATAATGTGTTCTTGAGGCATAGTGAGGTATGGTTCAAGGTATGGCCTCAAGCATGGTTCTTTGAGTGAGAAAATAATTAAACATGTGGTCAATGGGGGCATGGCTGTTCGGCCATGTTGCAGCCAAGGGAGGAGAGTTTCTTGCATTTTAATTGTGGTTTAGAGTTGTGTTTAGGTGTATCTTTGATTATGCTTAAGATTAGGAATTTGTAAGAAAGTGTTTAGGTAAGGAAAATGGATAATTAGGATGGTCTAGACATAATTAAGGAGTGGTCTTGCACCATTAGTGAGTTAGATCCTCAATTTAGGGTCTAAACAACTCTAGACACAATTCCTTGATTTAGGGAATTGGAGAGAGAAAACACTATTCAAAATTCCAAGACTAGGAATCTTGAATTCTAAAAAGAGATTTAAGTTTAATCTAAGCAATTTTAGGTTCTAATTAACTTTAATAAATTATTTTGACTCTAGATTAATTAGGGAAATTAATTAATCTTCGTTTAGAGCCTAATATTGCTTAGGTTTGCTTAATTACGTCATTAAGCTCAAAAACACTATTCTAGGGGCAAAATCGTAATTTTGCACTAAAAACTGTCCGGGACCACCGAGACTTGAACAGAGACCTCTAGACACATGAAAACATGTTTTTAAACCTCGGGGGAAAGTTTCGGGCTCAAACGGCACCTTTACCCACGTAAAACGCTATAAGGGTATTTTGGTCATTTTAACCTGAAACTGCGGAAAACGAAATTTTCGCTTCCGAAAGCATTCTAAGGCCATTCAATCCCCTTCAAACATTGAGTTGACCCTTCGAGGATGACCGAGTTGGTTACCCTCGAATTCGGGTCAAGAAATGACCTCAGGGGCATTTTGGTCATTTCCCTGGGACAGAAAGAATCGGGGTATTACAAAAAGAACCATGCTTAAGCCCATGCTTGAACCCATACTCGGCCATACCTTTGAATAACCATAACCATACCTTGAATAAGATTCCCTCCATTCACTTTATCATGTTTTAATTTTCTATAAATACTTGTCTTGGAAGAACTTGATGCATTTGCTCATTTTTCTTCAAGCTAGTTTCAAGAGTTATCTTTGTTTCTCTCTTTTCTTTCAAGAACCTCAAGAGTTCTTTCTTCCTCTCATCCTCTTCATCCTTTCCACCACCACACAACCACCATTAAATCTTTCTTGAAACACTTAGCCATATCATTCTTAAGATCAAACTTAAGAAACACAACTTCCTTTCTTTTTCTTCTCTCTTGGCCGAAACTTCCTTCAAGCTCAAAGGAAGATTTTTCTTTTATTCTCCTCTCAAGACCAAGTCCTTTTCATCTCCAAGAAAAAATTCCTTGGTAAGGAGTTATTTTAATAATTGTTTCTCTACTTTGTTAAGCTTTGGTCTTGATTTAAAATGATGTTTTGAGGCTTTAGCATTTTGGTTTCTTCCTTTTCCTTCCTTATGTATTTCGTCCCTCAAGGTTTTGTTGGTTTCTCATGATAACTTGATGATGAGTGTTTCTAGATGATGACCATGAGTTCATCACAATGAGACCTCTAGAGCTTGAGTTTTACCATTTTGCAAGTTTATGAGCTCTAGTAAGAAATAAAATGAACTTGCATTCATATTTATATTTCAAGTCCTTGCATGGTATATTTATATTCAAGTTTTGCATTCATGTTTATATTTCTTTGTCATCACTTAATAATTAATCTCGAAGCCTACCTATTTCAACCTTAAAGTTGATTGTTGATTTAGAGTAAATACTCTAAGGGGCCTAGAGCACTAAAATAAAGAATTGGACTTGCATATTATGGTTATTTCCAAGTTATCACATAAAGCTTAAAGATAAGAAATGAACTTGCATTTCATATTTATATTCTTGTCTCGCATGTTTATATTTCAAGCCATCACCTAAACTCAAAGATAAGATATAAACTTACATCTCATATTTACTTTGAAGTTCTCACTTTATTTTATAATGAAGAATAAAATGAGGTGCATAACATATTTAAGATTTTGTCATCACTAAAAGATCCTAGAGCTCAAGGACTTGCCTTCTTGTTTATCTCAAGAATGTATTAATTTCGTTATTGCCCTATGATTATTTTTAGCACCTTTGATGAAGTAAATTAGTTTCCAAAAGGTTTTAGAAGTTATCTTGAGTATAAAGCTTAGTTACTTGAAATGTCTTATTTTGTGCTCATGAGACATGTTACTTTTCGACTTTGTCTTTAGATTTCCAGCACCTTTAAATTCTGTTTTAGATGATTTAAATTTGTTAGATACCTTGTTACTTGATGTGATAATTGTTCTTAACACTTTGGCCAAGCCTAGTAACTAAAAAGAATTGAAAATGTGAATTCTAGAACTCCTAAGGAAATGAATTATACTTTCTATTTCAGCACCTTTGAATGATTGTAAAACCATGTTATACCATGTTTACTTAAGTGAAATTGACTTATAAATGGTTTAGGAATTATTTTAGCATCATAAGAAAAGCCAGTAACGAGAAAGGGAGTAAAACGCAACATGTAACGCCCCGATTTTTCTATCCGAGAGGAAAATGACCAAAATGCCCCTATGGTTATTTTCTGCTCGGAATTCGACGATGGCCGGCCCGGCAGTCCTCGAAGGGTTAACTCAATGTTTGAAGGGGATTAGATGGCCTTGAGTGGTTTCGGAGGCGAAAACCTCATTTTCTGCAGTTCAGGTCAAAATGACCAAAATACCCCTATAGTATTTTTACGCGGGTAAAGGTGCTGTTGAGCCCGAAACTTTCCCTGAAGGTTCAAAACAATGTTTTCATGTGTTTAAAAGTGTCTATTTAAGTTTCGATGGTCCCAGGTAGTTTTAGTGCAAAATTATGATTTTGTCCCTGGAATAGTGTTTTTGAGCCTAATGACGTAATTGAGCAAACCTAAGCAATATTAGGCTCTAATCAAAGGTTAATTAATTTCCATAATTAATCTAGAGTTAAAATAAGTTATTAAAATTAATTAGAACCTAAGATTGCTTAGATTAAACTCAAAACCCTTTTTCTTTTAAAAGAACTCAAAACTTCTAGAACCTAGAATCTTGAATAGTGTTTTCACTATTTACCCTCTACACCTCAAAAGGAAGCCTAGGATGTAGTTGAAAGCCTAGGATAAATAGAGATAGACTCCCCTAAAAGGCTAGAATGCCCACTAATCATAACCTACATAGCCTTAATTACCTATCCTTTCAATTACACATTTTATTATAAACTCCTAATCTTAGGCCTAATCCAAAAATACACTTAAACACATCACTAACTCACAATTAATAAAACAATTTCCTCCCCTTGGATTCCCCTATAAGTGGCACCACCTCATACCCTATACCTCACAAGTTTGTTCACTCATACACTCAAAGAACTATGCCTAAACCTATGCCTAAACCCATGCCTACAACTTCACCTTGAAATGACACAACCAAGAGACATTTTCCCTCCTTTTCCCCCTCAAAATTTTGGCTACTCCCTCCATTCCATCACCCTTGATTTATTTTTCTATAAATAGCACACTTGAAACACCTTTAGTTCATTTGCTAAGTTTAGAGCACTCAAAACTTTCTTTTTCTCTCAAGTTTCAAGAGTTCTTCATCTTCTTCAACCTCATTTCACTTGGTAGGTATTTCTTTCAAGTGTTTCATTCATTAAAAGTTGTTATTTGGTTATGTGCTTTATGATTTCCCTAGAACCTCTTAGTTCTTCTTTTCTTTTCTTTTCTTTCCTTCTTTCTTTTTCGATTTTTTTTTTGGTTCCCTTTTTCTTCCTTTATGTTTTGGCCATGATGGCCTATCTTGGAGGAAAACCATGGCTTGATGATGAGGTTTCAATATAATGGACTCATGATTATCATTTGACAAACCTCTAGAGCTTGAAACTTGATTTTGATCATAACATATCTTGGTTATTTCTTTCCTTGAAACAAGTTCAGTTCCTTTTCGTTCTTTTCCTTCTTGGATTCGGTTTCTTTTCTTTTTCCTCTTCTTGTTTGGATTTCGATTTTGAAGGTTCATTTTGTATGAAAAATGGCTCAAGGATGAGAGTACATGATGTTGGAGATTATGTGACACCAAGATCATAACTTCTAGAATTTAAAGTTTTGTTTCTCTCCTCCTCATGGCTTCAGCTTTGTCTTCCTTTTTTAGGTGTTCAAGGTTTTGTTTTGAATAATGTTGGTTGTTAGTCATTTTGATCTCTTGATCCATTTCCTTGAACTTGATGATGATGTTCAAACCATAAGGTTTCTTTGACACCTTTGTATAAAGAACTCTAAAGTTCACTTTATCTTGCTATGATAAGTTTAGGTTGAGGTTTAAGTTCCTTTAAAGTTTTGTAAGAGCTCTAGTAAAGATAAAAAAAAATGAACTTGCATATTTATATTTCTAGCCCCTCATATTTACATTCCAAGTTCTTGCATCTCATATTTACTTTCCTATGTCATCACTAAACTCTAAAGATTAAAGAAAAGAACTTGCATTATCACGTTTAAGTTTCAAGCCTTGCATTTCATGTTTATGTCTCAAGTCATCACTTAAGAACTTAAAGATTTAAAACAAGAGCTTGCTTATCACCTAATTAATCTTGAAGCCTTTCTATTTTGGCCTTAAAGTCTATTGTTACTGGGCCTAGAGCACTAAAATAAAGAAATGAACTTGCATTGCATATTTAAATTTCAAGTCTTGCATATTTACTTTAGAGTTCTCACTTTACCTTATAATGAAAGATAAAAATGAAGCGCATAGTATATTTACATTTTGTCATCACCTAAAGACCTTAGAGCTCAAAGACTTGCTCATTTTATCTCAAGTTAAAGTTTAATATGGAAGTATTCTTTGAATGCATAATTTCGGTCATGTAGTGATGATGAACTTGGAATGGTTTTATCTAGCTACAAGGGCCAACAATCTAAATTTCAAGATTTTCTTTAAGCCTCATGAATTTTATGAAGTTAAGACCAATAAGATTTATGATTTTAATCCTCTTTTAAGGAGGAATTAAGTTGGTTACTGACCTAAGGTTCTTTTTATCCTCTTTGATAAAATAAAATGGTTTGCAAAGAGTCTTAGAAGTCCTAAATTGGTTCCAAGAGAAACAAGCAACTTATATGCTTTAGAAAAATCAAATTGTGTATCTTTTTGGGTCTTGATATTTCGGTTCTGCCATGATGAGTTTGCTGCTATATGATGATGTTATGATGTGTTAGAATGTGTTAAAATTGTATGATGAGGTAGGAACACTTCCATGAATGATAGGAGAGAAACTAGCTTCATAGAAAAAAAAATCGTAAAGTTGGAATTTAACATGGGTTTAATCCTTTTAATCTTAATCAATGCCCAAACTATTTTAGTATGATAACAATCAGTTTAGGATTGATTAATCATGAAAAATTTGATTACATTTGAAGTAGGATTGAATTTTAGCACCTATAGAGAAACTCGTAACTAGAAAACCGTAAAAATGCAATTCTAGAACTTTTAGAACATTTAATTTTCTGATTCTGTACAGCACCCTTATAATGTAGTGAAAATGATTTATAATTAGTTCAAAGGCTTAGGAATACCTCATAATTGGTTTAGATTTAGTTTATAGCACCTTAGGCGAAGACGCAACCGAGAAAGGGTCTAAAACGTAAGTTCTAGCTTCCCGTAATCATAGATATATAATTCTGCCCTTAGAGTAAGGTGCTGCCCAGGTTTATTAAAGAACATGAGTGATAGTAAGATTTATCCTTAGGTGCATAAGAGGTCGGTAGGGAATGATACAATAATTACATCTCAAGTTTAAGGCCCATAAGGGTCAAAGCATAAGATACCGTAGAAACAAGAGCATAATGAGTTTCAATGTTACATGTGAATGTATGTCTTATTTGGGAATGATTATGTAAACGTATGAAATTATGATTGAGGATACATATTCTAATTGTTTATGTGGCATAAAGCAAACTTGGAAGAAATCCGGCATGCCACTGTTATGCTACCGAATTTCTGACAAATTTGGTGACTTAAAAAGTTTTTGAAAAACCCATGAGATTTTCTTAAAAAGAGATGAGGTACTAAGATGAGTTCTTGGATGACACCGGTTCAGCCGAGCACCTCCAAAGAACTCATGTGACATCTGTACCAAGATGTATTCTTGGGTGACACCAGTTCGGCCAAGCACCCCCAAGAAATGCCCCCTAGCCCATACTAGATAGTCGGGATTATGATTATGATACGCTTATCGGGATTGATAAGTAAGAACTAGTGACGACTAGTTAGGTATGAGCTCATAACCTAGAGATATGACACGCTCTGAGTGACACCGGTTCGGCCGAGCACCCCCAGAGCGAATGTCTTTTTAGGGTGGCCCTATGAGAAAGTGAAATACGATGATTATGTCACAAATTTTGTCCCACAGGAGATTTTACTTACCACTTTATGCCACCATGATGATGTTTCATGAAGTTATGATTGATATCCTTGCATTAGATAGCGCCATGCATACATTCCTTACTATGTTGCATCCATGACATTAAGAATCATTCTAAAATGAACGGACCTTGGCCAACTATGTTTTGAAGCTTAAAAATGAACTTGGTACATGCTCACTTATTTCATACACTAAACCCAAGGTTCCTAAGGACGTAGATGATGACACCTAGATAGGAGGTTGCCCTACTGAGTTTCTTTAACAAGATTCTCACTCCCTCTGTGTTCTCTTTCGTCATGTCTTCAGATGGCAACCTTCGTGCTGTTCATTGATACCCCCACCTGGGAGGTGCACTACGACCCGGAGCACCGGTCGTATCATTTTGAGGGGAGCTACACACTTCGAGTGTTTATGTTTTTGGGACGCCCCTTTTCTCACCCTGTACATAGCTATCGATTTTCTCCGACTTCCCCGTATGGCAACGACATGATATTTGAGTGAGTGCGGACACACAACGAGAAGACGCTTCGCACGTACTTTGCCGAGTCCGCCGCCCACGACTTCCCCGACTATGTCCCCCATTCGAGGCATTCGAAGACTGACCCATCAGAGGATCCACCCACCCATCCATACTCCAAGAGTTCCGCCCCTACGCCCCCACTGAGAGTGGAGGGTAGCAAGGAGACGATCACACAACTGAGGCTAGCTCGTAGGCAGTCCATGCAACCTCGTCGAGGAGCTCATGTCCAGCCGCAGCGAGTGCCTTCTCCGGATGAGCTTCATCCGTGGATCGGCTATATCCCGCCCTATCTAAACAGCTAGTGGTAGAGGTGCTCGAGGAGTGATAGTGTACACACCACACATAGATTAGGGCAGCCTTCTTTTGTCTAGAAAGGTTACCCATTTTAGGTGCACTAGGGTGTGGGTATCTCCCCTTTTATGTTTCCATGTATTTCCATTATCAGTTGTATTCACTTGATGTTGTACTAAACTAAGTCCCACTTTTGAGTGGGCATATTGTATATCTATGTATGCAGTTGTTTTGTTATGCTATGACATGCTTTATGATCAAATGTTCATGACGTATTTATTTGGATTCGTGATGTATTGCCTTTATGCTTCATAGTTCATTTCATTGCTCGTCACGATGAGCAGCTCTCACTTTGCTTTTATAATTCCAAAAAAAAATTTACTTGTATTTTCCGCTAAGTATTTAAGTAAAAGAGAAACTATGACGTAATAGACTAAGGATTAACCTAAATATGTTCTAGAGTATTTGGTTAAAAATTAGGATGTTACATTATGGTATCAGAGCAGTTCGATTCTCATGGAGCCTGAGGATTGGACTAACTATGCTTTCTGAGCATAGAACAATAGTCATGTCATGCATAGTGCTTAGATAGTAAAGATAAGCTGTAGGATAGAAATGCATGACCCCTGTCTACTGCGTGTTCCATGGTAACTAGCTCATCTTACATGAAATATTGAGCCTGATCACCTCAGTGTTTATTATCTCGTGTGTTTAGGAACCAATGGCACCCAGGAGACAGCCTAGGACCCCAACCGAGGGTAACCAAGATGACGCCACTGCTGCTGCTGTCCGTGACATGGCTAGAGCCATGGAGCGAATGTTTGAGAGGATGAACCAACAAGGGGATGCCGGACGCGCTCCCCCTACTGCTAAAATGATCGAGCAAGCAAGGTTTGGTGAGTTCCGCAAGGCGAACCCACCGACCTTTAGAGGAGCCATGGATCCCGACAAAGCTGATGAGTGGATCAAGAATATGGAGAAGATCTATTCTGTGGTCGCTTGCTCGGAGGAGCAAAAGGTCACTTTTGCTACCTATATGATGGAATCGGACGCCGAGTTCTGGTAGACCGGCACCCGATGACTGCTGGAAGCTTCTGGTACTATTATTGACTGGGAGCTGTTTAAGACCAACTTCTATGAGAAGTACTTCCCGGCGTCCGTGAGGAACGCGAAGTACATCGAGTTCATGCAATTAACCCAAGAAGGGATGTCTATCGCCCAGTACATAGCGAGATTTGAAGAGCTGATTGTAACGCCCCGATTTTTTTGTCTGAGAGGAAAATGACCAAAATGCCCCTGAGGTCAATGTTTGAAGGGGATTGAATGGCCTTTGAATGGTTTCGGAGGCGAAAGTCTCATTTTCTACAGTTTCGGGTCAAAATGACCGAAATACCCCTACAGCGTTTTTACGCGGGTAAAAGTGCCGTTTGAGCTCGAAACTTTCCCTGAAGGTTTAAAATAATGTGTTTACATGTTTAAAAGCATCTGTTTAAGTCCCGGAGGTCTCGGGCAGTTTTAGTGTAAAATTACGATTTTGCCCCTAGAATAGTGTTTTGAGCTTAATGACGTAATTAAGCAAACCTAAGCAATATTAGGCTCTAATCGAAGATTAATTAATTTCCATAATTAATTTAGAGTCAAAATAAACTATTAAAATTAATTAGAACCTAAAATTGCTTAGATTAGATTTAAATCTCTTTTTAAAACTCAAGATTCCAATCTTGGAATCTTGAATAGTGTTTTCTCTCTCCAATTCCTTAAATTATGGAATTGTGTCTAGAATTGTTTATGTACTAAAATGAGTTTATAACTCACTAATGATGCAAGACCACTCCTTAAACATGTCTTGGCAACTTTGATTACCCATTTTATCACCTAAACACTTTCGTACAAATTCCTAATCTTAATCCTAATCAAAGAAACACCTAAACACAACTCTAAACCACAATTAAAATGCAAGAAACCCTCCCCCACGGCTGATGCATTTTTGGCCACTCCTTCCCCATTTTCATCACATGTTGATTTGTTTCTCACTCAAAGAACCATGCTTGACCCATACTTGAGCCATACCTTGAACCATACCTCACCATGCCTCAAGATCACAACATCTCACCTCATGGACCTCATGGGGCTGCCTTGCTTGGCCAAAACTCCCTCTCCCTCTTGCACCTTTCATTTGTTTCATTTCTCTATAAATAGCATGCTTGGGTGAACTTGCATCATTTTGGGTTCATTTGCTAAGTGTAAGTTTTCAAAGAGCACTTCAAAGTTTTCTTTTCTCTCAAGTTCAAGTGTCCAAGTTCTTCAAGTTCTTCATCCTCTTCTCTCATCCCAAACTTCAAATCACTTGGTAGGGATTTTCTTTCAAGTATTTTCTTTATTTAAGTTCTATCTCTAGTTATGTGTTTATGGTTTTTCTTGAGTCTTTTTAGAACTTTTCTCCCTCTCCTTTTTCTTTATCATTTTCGGCCATAGGCCTTTGAGGACAAAGGAATGAGAGCTTGATGATGAGGTTTCATGGTGGTGATGTCCATCACTTGAACAATCTCTAAAGCTTGATCTTTGTTCTTAAGTCAAAAATGTTGTTAGCTCTTTCTTCTTGAAACCTTTCACTTTGATGATGTTTTAAAATGGTTACATAAACTCAATGATGAGGACTCATGATATTGGTGTTAATGCATCATCAAGATCATGGTCTCTAGAGTTTCAAATGTTTCCTTTTCATCTTAAAAAGTTTCGGTTCCTTTTCCTTTTCCTTTTCTTTCCCTAAATTTTCGGCCAAGTTGGCCAATGAGGTTCTCCATGGCTTGATGATGAGAGCTTCTAGATGATGACTATGTGTTCATCACAATGAGGTCTCTAGAGCTTGAGTTTTAATAAAAATGTTATTTATGACCACATTTCAAGAAAAGAAACTTTGTGTTCTAATGAACCCTTGAGGTTCACTCTTGTCTTTACTTTATCTTGTCATGATAAGTTTGGGTTGAGGTTTAAGTTCCTTTAAAGTCTTGTATGAGCTCTAATAAGAAATAAAATGGACTAGCATTCATATTTAACTTCAAGCTTATGCATTACATATTTACTTTGAGCTTTGCATTCATATTTATTTTCCAAGCCATCACTTAAAGTAAAGGATAAAGAATGGAGTGCACCTCATATTTACATTCTTGTCTAGCATATTTACTTTTCATCACTAAAGAACATAAAGATTTAAAATGAGAGCTTGCACTATCACCTAACTAAATATCAAAGCCTTTCTATTTCGGCCTTAAAGTCGATTGTTGCTGGGCCTAGAGCACTAAAATAAAGAAATGAACTTGCATGGCATATTTATTTTAAGTCTTGCATATTTATATTTCAAGCCTTGCATATTTATATTTCAAGTCTTGCACATTTATTTCAAGCCTTGTATATTTATATTTCAAGTCTTGCATATTGATTTTAAGCCTTGCATATTTACTTTAAGCTCTCACTTTACTTTGTAATGAAGAATAAAAATGAAGTGCATAGCATGTTTAAATTATGTCATCACTTAAAGACCTTAGAGCTCAAAGACTTGCCCATTTTATCTCAAGTTAAAGTCTAATGTGGAAGCATTCTTTGAATGCATAATTTCAGTCATATAGTAATGATGAACTTGGAATGAGTTTCATCTAGCTACAAGGGCCAACAATCTAAGTTTTAAGATTCTCTTTAAAGCCTCATGAAGTTTATAAGATCAAGACCAACAAGATTTATGAATTTAATTCTCTTTTAAGGAGGAATTAAGTGGTCACTGACCTAAGGATGTTTTTTTAGTCTCTTTTACAAAATAAAATTGTTTGCAAAAGAGTCTTAGAAGTTCTAAAAATGATTCCAAGAGAAACTAGCAACTTATATGTTTTAGAAAATATCAAAATATGCATCTTTTTGGGATTTAATGTTTCGGTTCTTCCATGATAAGTTTGCTGCTGTATGATGATGTTTTGATGTGTTAGAATGTGTGAAAATTATGTATGATGAGGTAGGAATATTTCTATGCATGATAGGAGAGGAACTAGCTTTCTAGAAAAACCGTAAAGTCAAGATTTAGCATAGTTTTAACCCATTTGTTTTTGAATACTGCCCAAACTGTTTCAATGGGAATATAATCAAATTAGGATTGTTTAATCATGAAAAACTTGGTTACATTTGAAGTAGGATTGAATTTTTAGCACCTATGGAGAAACTAGTAACTAGAAAATCGTAAAATGCAATTCTAGAACGCTTAGAACATTTAATTTTTAGAATCTGTCCAGCAACCCCATAATATGGTAAACATGGTTTATAATTAGTTCTTAGACATAGGAATGCCTCATAATTGGTTTAGATTTAATTTATAGCGCCTTAGACGAAGACGGAACCAAGAAAGGGTCTAAAACATAAGTTCTAGAACCCCGTAATTGTAAGTTTATGATTCTGCCCTTAAAGGATGGTATTTGTAACACCCCGATTTTTCTGTCCGAGGGAAATGACCAACATGCCCCTGAGGTCATTTCCTGACCCGAGCTCGAGGGTAACCAACTCGGTCATCCTCGAAGGGTCAACTCAATGTTTGAAGGGGATTGAATGACCTTTGAATGCTTTCGGAAGCAAAAATTTCGTCTTCCGCAGTTTCGGGTTAAAATGACCAAAATACCCCTATAGCGTTTTTACGCGGGTAATGGTGCCGTTTGAGCCCGGAACTTTCCCCAGAGGTTTAAAAACATGTTTTCATGTGTCTAGAGGTCTCTGTTCAAGTCCCGGAGGTCCCGGGCAGTTTTAGTGCAAAATTACGATTTTGCCCCTAGAATAGTGCTTTTGAGCTTAATGACGTAATTGAGCAAACCTAAGCAATATTAGGCTCTAAACGAAGATTAATTTATTTCCCTAATTAATCTAGAGTCAAAATAATTTATTAAAGTTAATTAGAACCTAAAATTGCTTAGATTAAACTTAAATCCCTTTTTAGAACTCAAGACTCCTAGTCTTGGAATCTTGAATAGTGTTTTCTCTTTCCAATTCCTTAAATCAAGGAATTGTGTCTAGAGTTGTTTAAACTCTAAATTGGGGATTTAACTCACTAATGGTGTAAGACCACTCCTTAATTATGTCTAGGCCACCTTAATTACCCATTTACCTTACCTAAACACTTTCTTACAAATTCCTAATCTTAAGCATAATCAAAGATACACCTAAACACAACTCTAAACCACAATTAAAATGCAAAGAAACCTCCCCCATGGGCTGATGCATATTCAGCCATCACTCTCTAATTACCACACATATTAAATTGTTTTCTCACTCAAAGAGCCATGCTTGAGCCATACCTTGAGCCATACCTCACCATGCTTTGAACCATACCTCACCATACCTCAAGAACACATTATCTCACCTCATGGAACTCACGGAAAGCCTCCAATTTGCACCCTCATGGCCGAAACCTCTTCCTCCATGAGCTCCCTCCATTTGTTTCATTTCTCTATAAATAGAATGCCTTGAGGAGCTTGCACCACTTTTAGATCATTTGCTAAGTTTAGGAAACACTCAAAGCTTTTCTTTTTCTCTCAAAGTTGTTGTGTTCTTCAAGTTCTTGGAGTTCTTCAAGTTCTTCATCTTCTTCATCTTCTTCTTCCATCTTCAAGTTCATCACATCAAGTAGGGATTTTCTTTCATGTATTCTTTTCTTTAAAGTTCTTGTTTCAAGCTTGATGTTCATAGTTTCTCTTGTTTCTCTTTAGAACTTCATTTCCACTCCTTTTTCCTTTTCATTTTCGGCCATAGGCCTTGGAGAACAAAGGAATGAGAGCTTGATGATGAGAGTTTCATGATGATGTTCATCACTTGAAACAAACTCTAGAGCTTGATCTTTGTTCTTGAGCAAAAATGTTTTTAGTTTTTCTTTACTTGAACTCTTAAGAACTTTAGCTTTGATGATGTTTTTAAATGACTCTATGAACTCAATGATGAGGACTCATGATGTTGGTGTTAATATATCACCAAGATCATGAACTCTAGAGTTTTAAAATGTTCCTTTTTCTTCTTGAAGATTTCGGCCATTACCTTAAATTTTCTAAGCTTCATGGTTTGATTTCCTAAAAATATGATGTTGAGTTTTAAAGAATTCTAAGCTTGACTTTACCTTGTTTGGATGAGTTTGGGTTATGGTTTAAATTCCTTTATAGTCTTGTTAAGAGCTCTAGAAAGATAAAATGAACTTGCATAATTTATTTTATGCTTGCATTCATATTTACTTTCTTGCTATGCATCTTTACCTTCTAGCTATCACCTAAGAACATAAAGACTAAAATGAAACTTGTATCATCACTTAACTTAATTCTCAAAGCCTTTCTATTTCGGCCTTAAAGTCGATTGTCGTTGGGCCTAGAGCACTAAAATAAAGAATTGAACTTGCATTATCACCTAATTAATTTCTCGAATGCCTATCTATTTCGGCCTTAAAGTCGATTGTTGTTGGGCCAAGAGCACTAAAATAAAGAATTGAACCATGCATATTTACCTTCAAGCTTGCACGTTTAAGTTTATGCCTCGCATATTTACTTTCAAGCTTGCACGTTTAAGTTATGCTTTGCATATTTAGTTTTAAGTCATCACTCTACCTTGTAAGCAAGATTAAGAACGAAAAGCATGAGCACGTTTAGTTTATGTCACAACTTAAGAACCTAGAGCTCAAAGACTTGCTCATTTCATTCCAAGTTAAAGTTATATGTGAATGTATTCCTTGAATGCATAATTTCGGCCAAGTAGTGATGATGGGCTTGCAATGAGTTTTCATCTAGCTACTAGGACCAATAGTCTATGTTTTAAGTTTTCCTTAAAGCTTTACAAATCTTTATAAGGTCTTGTCATCACAAGTTGTGATTTTATTATCTTTTAGGGGATGGAATATGTTTTGGTCAGTGACCTAAGGCTACACTTAGCCTCTTGATGAACTAAAATGTTTTGCAAAAAGTTTTAGAAGTTATAGATCGATTCCAAGAGAAACTAGTTAACTTATGTACCTAGAAATGTCAATTTAACTCCCTCATTTAAGTTAGATGTTTTCGGTTCTGATGTGATGAGTGTGATGCTGTATGATGATGTGTTGATGTGTTGGAATGTGTGAAAATATCATATGATGATGTAGAAGCGATCCTATGCATGATAGGTAAGAAACTAGCTAACTAGAAATACCGTAAAGCTAGAATTTAACATAGTCTTGACCCATTTGTTTATGGAGCTTTTCCAAACTATTTTAATGGGGACATAATCAGATTTAGATTGTTTAGACATGAAAAACTTGGTATCATTTGAGTTAGAATTGAATTCTAGCACCTATGGGGAAACTAGTAACTAGAAAACCGTAAAAATGCAAATGTAGAACTCTTAGAACATTTAATTTTCTAGATTCTGTCCAGCACCCTTACAACATGATAAATGTGATTAATAATTAGTCCTTAAGCATAGGAATGCCTCATAATTGATTTAGATTTAATATATAGCGCCTTCGGCGAAAATAGAACCGAGAAAGGGTCTAAAACGTAAGTTCTAGAACCCCGTAAATACAAGTTAGAAATTCTGCCCTATGCTTTTCAGATTTAAGTATGAACATGAGGATTAGGAATGATGATTAAATATGAGCCCTTAGGTGCATAAAGATATGAGCGACGGATGTAGAGAACTATATCTCAAGATTAAGACCCGTAAGGGTCAAAGCATAAGCTCTTTGTAAGGGGTAAGCGTTTGGATGTTTTATGATGATGCATGAAGTATGCTAATGATGATGATGTTATTCATATGAGGAATTTATGAGGTTATATGTTTATGTGGCATAAAGCAAATTTGGAAGGAAATTCGGTGTAATGACCGTTGGGCCGCCGAATTTTCGACAAATTTGGGGACTTAAAGAGATTTTGAAAATTAAGGTACTAAGATGGGTTCTAGGATGACACCGGTTCGGCCGAGCACCTCCATAGAACTCATGTGACATCGGTACCATTTTATACTCTTAGGTGACACCGGTTCGGCCGAGCACCCCTAAGAGTTTTGCCCCATAACCCGTACTCAGATAGTTGGGATTTATGAATTATGATACGCTTATCGTTAAGTGGTAAGTAAGAACTAGTGACGACTAGTTAAGGTATGAGCTCATAACCTAGATGTATGACACGTTACGGGTGACACCGGTTCGCCGAGCACCCTGATTCGATTGTCTTTTAGGGTGGCCCATGAGGAAGAGAAGTTTCATGATTATGATTATGTCACTAAGTTTTGTCCCATATGAATGTTACTATTGCCACTTTATGCCACCAAGAATGATGATGCTTGATGTTATGTTTTATGTATGTGCATTAGGTAGTGCCATGCATACATTTTCTATTATGTTGCATTCATGACATTAAGATCATCCTAAAATGAATGGACCTTGGCTAAAATATATTTTTAAGTTTAAAATGAACTTAATACATGCTCGATCGTTTTGTATAAATAAACCCAAGGTTCTGAGGGCGTAGATGATGACACCTAGGTAGTAGGAGGCCTCTTGAGATTCTTTAGCAAGATTCTCACTCCCTCTATCTCTTTATTTCCGTCACGTCTTGAGATGGCGGCGTTCGTAGTGTTCGTGGACACCCGAGCATGGGAGGTGCACTATGACCCGCTCACGAGTCATACCATTTTGAGGGACAGTGCGGTGCGGGTTTTCATGTTCGTAGGGCGCCTTCGCTCATCCGTGCACACCCATCGTTTCTCCCGGCTGTACCCTATGGCGACGGCGGCGGGTTTTGAGCGTCTTGGCGTATGCATGACGAGAGTGCTCCGCATGCACACCGCCGCCTTAGCCATGCGAGACTATCCCGATTATGTGCCCCGGACCTACTTCTCGGAGACCGACCCGTCTGAGGACCCGCCTACTCATCCGTATAGCGAGAGCTCTGCCCCTTCTCCACCATTAATGAGGGAGGGCAGTGAGGATACCGTGACTCAGCCCCGACTTGCACGACGACCGGAGATGCGGCCACACCACGGGGGTCATTCTCGATTCCCGTTCCGCCTCTTTACGCCCGAGGAGCTCGCACAGTTTCCCGGATACTTGCCTCGTTCACGAGACGGACGTCAGTAGGAGGTGACGATCGACCGATGGAGTACCCGGTTAGAGCACGCACCACTTAGATGGGGATAAACCTTCTTTTGTTTAGAGGTTATCCTATTAGGTGCACTTGGGTAGGGGAGTAGATTATGTTCATGTTTTACGTTGTATTTTCTTTTATGCATTTCCCCTGTACTAAACTAAGTCCCACACTTATAAGTGGGCAAATTATATATATATGAGATGATCTTCAGTGTTACTCATGGTGTGCCTTATGTTATGATGTTGTGAGACATTCGTTTACTTTACATGGTGTACCGCTTATCGCATCACGCGGCTCTCACTTTTATTTCAAAAAAAAAATTACCCGTATTTTCCGCTAAGTAATTCAAAGTTTAATGAGAACTATGAAGTAACAGACTAATGATTAACCTAAATATGTTCTAGAGTATTGGGTTAAAAATTAGGATGTTACAGTATTGCCTAGATTTATTAAAGAGCATAAATAATAGTAAGATTTGTTAGAAGAGAATCCTTAGGTGCATAAGAAGTTGCTAAAAAAATGATAGAATAATTATACTGTAAGTCAAAGACCCGTAAGGGTTAAAGCATAAGACACCATAGATCCCAAGACATAATGAACCTTATGACTTCTAGTAGATGTATGATTGATTATGAGAATGATTTGATGTCTTATAATGGTTATGCATGTCCTACAAGTTTCGTGGCATAAAGCAAGTTTGAAGGAAATCTGGTGAACGCCGTTATGCTGCCGAATTTCCTATCAAACTTGAGAATTTGAGAAAAGTTTGTGAAAACTCCTGGGTGACACCGGTTCGGCTGAGCACCCCCAAGAATGGTTCTAGGTGACACCGGTCCAGCCGAGCACCCCCAGAATAGATGTGACATAACACTGAGACGCATTCCTCCAGCTACGGTGGGGAGGAAACAAACCTGTGAGGGTATTGACATTGAGCTTGCCAAAGCGGACAATTCACTGTGTACTAGATTCCAATAGATCATTTCAAAGAAGGAAATGATCCTAAGATAGGTGATCCAAGAAAAGTTATGTATACCCCCTCTATTAGCCCATATTAAATCTAGTGATGACTAGTTAGGATTGAGCTCATTCCTAGGTGATAGGTGAGATGTAGTTTGGTAACCAGATTATCGCCAGGCCGGTGAGTCGATTAAATTTTTGGTGGATATGTTAAGAAGGTGGTTTCTAAGAAAAAGAACTTAAGAGTTCGACTTATGAGAAAGATGTCACATGAAAAGTACTGTGCCTTTTATGCCACGTATATGATTTATGTTTCTTTATGTTGAGCCCAAGAGCAATGATTTTCATGTTAATGTGCATATGGTATTGTCATGCATTCATTAAATATCTGTTGCATTCATGCCATTAAGACTCATACAAAAAGACACCCACTTCGGATAAATAGATTTGGAAAGCTTAAAACCGAACCTTATACATGTACACCTTTTTCATAATTAAAACCGAGGTGGCTGGGGACGACGATGATGACACTCGTGTTAGAGTTGGCAATCCCTACTAAGAATCTTGAATAAGTTTCTCATCCTTCTCTCTTCTTCCGTGTCATCTCTAGACGGGGATTACAATGAGGTTCGTGACTTCTTCTAAGGCTCGTGCTTAAGGGTCACGCTCGCAAACGGAGTAGAGGGTCGCCGTGGAAGCATAGATAGTGTAGCTTTTGGATTGATACTCATCCAACCTCATAGGTGCATAAGGATCACTTCATATATATAGGCATGTTTTGATGTAAATAATGGTACAATGATGCTAGTAATTTATGTACTTATGAAGGAGTGATGATATTATGATTGTTATGTATGATACTATATTTCATGATTATGAATAGTGTGATTTCTTTTCTTGCACGATGTGGTTACGATGAACATTAGGTTGGTGCGCGGCTCGCGTTTTGTTTTTCAAGTTTTGAAAAAGAAAAATTTATTCGTATCTTCCTCTAAGTATTTCAACAAAAGGTTTTAAAGAATGAGACTAAAAGAGTAATAGACTAATGATTAACCTAAATATGTTCTAGAGTATTGGGTTAAAAATTAGGATGTTACACTGATTAAGTTCTTGCAGGTATTCCAAGGGAACCCTGATGAGATATGGAAGTGCGTGAAATATGAGACCGAGTTAAAGCCAAAGTTGAACTATGCCGTGGCACATATGGAGATCAGGGACTTCCCCACCCTGGTCAACAAGTGCTTCATTCTGGAGGAAGTATAGGGAAAGCTCCATGCTGCAAGGGCAGAACGTGCCAAAGGGCTAGGACCTCAAGCCTCGAGGTTCAAGCCACAACACCAAAACTAGTCATGAAGTCATTACAACCCCTACCATACCAACCAGTTCAAGCCACAACAACAACAACAAAGACCACCCTTCCACCAACAAAAACAACATCAGAGGACGCCATTCAAACCCAACAACAACCCCAGAAACAACAACAACAACAACAACAACAATAATAACAACAACCGACAAGGAGGGTCCAGCGGGGCCAAGAACAAGGCATCCCAAGGAGCCCCCGCTGCTTACACGAGACCTGCACCGACTATGGTGTGCCCCCAGTGTGGGAAAGATCACGGCAACCGTCCCTGCCTGGCCGGGCAGAACGTCTACTTCAGATGTGGAAAGCCCGGCCTATAACATCCTCCCAAGTACAACATGCTTTTTTTTTAAGTCATAACATCTTACTCGAGAAGTTGTTACTTATAAATTAATAGACCTTTCTTAAATATCTATAGCAAGCTCGATTGAATAGTGGAGTAACTAAATCGCAGTTCTATTAACATATACGACTAAGAAACAAACATTTATTGATTACAAGGTTAAGTACAAAAGGAAGCTTTTCTATGAGATAAGCATATAACTAAGTACAGTCTGTACAAACTTCAGCTATAAACTACTGTAAATCCGACTTTCCTTCATAAAGTAGCCTCCTTGTTCTTGGGATCAACCTGGAGATGACACGGGAACACAAACACATAGGGGTGAGAATTCTAAAATTCTCAGTAGGGTAACTCCTCAATTACACGATCATAATGTCATCGTCATCACCCCAACCACTTCGGTTTATTCAGAAAAGGTGGTCATGCATTAAATAATAATAGTTTATTTTTAAAGTTCCAAATCATACTTCTGAAGTGGGTTACTTTTATTATTCAGTCACTTAAAACATGTATTTCATGACATTCAAGATCATAGAAATTCCTTCAAGACCAATAACTTAACAAAATATATGAATACATATGGCAATCATAATGATCTTTTCGTGCCCTTGACATAATAAAGGGGACTTTTCTGTGCCCTAATGGGGACCTCTTCGTGCCCTTTTTATATTAAAGGGGACTTCATTGTTCACTTAGCACATATATCATCCTCAAGCTCACATATACACGCATAACATTTCTATATACATGAACATAATTCTCGGATCTCATAATACTTCAAACCTATATATATATATCACTCATTCATTCCTCATAACATAATCTTGGAAGTCCATGGCAAGCATTCATACACATCAACTTGAACCAAATGCTATTAGGTCACTAATCCAAGGCATCATCACAACTTCAGCATATTGGCAGATTTTTCACTCAAGTAGCACAATTTATTTCTCATACCAAATGATCAATTCAAATGCTATAAAAATTCTCAATGACACCTCAATGTGTCCACAAGGTTCCATAAAAATTTCATAATAAAAATAATTCTCTAAATATGTCAACAAAATTAGACAACTTCGGAGGTTAGAAACCCCCTATTTACAGCCAACAGCCACAGTTTCCAATTTTATTACCCTACCAAATGATCATATAAAATCATATAAAAATTCATTGTTAGACTTCAATATGTCCTTAATATCCTGTAAAAATTTCAGTTGATAATTCGATCATTTACTAGGATAATAAAATGTCACAAGTTCATAGCTTCAGATTCAACATTTCAGGAAGCATAGTTACAACTTCGGTTCTTGAATTTTTCAAGGCATTAGGAATCAAAACCAGAGCTCAAGAAAATTCATGGAACTATCCTAAGATGTTACTTTCAACATGTAATTTTTATAGCTCATGAAAACACCCACAATTCACCCAGAAAATTCGTTATTATCTGCTGCCTAGAACAGAACCGAAAATCCAGTATGCAAATTTCAATTTCTCTTGAGCAAAAATTATTTTTAACATCATCCAAACACTCCACCAAAATTAACACATAAATATCAACATATTAACAACCAATATATCCATAAATTTCAGACCAAGTCCATCATAAAATTGGAAAGAAAAGACCAAAGAAAACCCTACTTGGAAAGTTGTTGAGCTTGATACTTCAAAGGATGTTCTAAGTGATCTCCCTTCACTTCAAGACACCAATTTCAGTCCAAAACCTTCCTCAGGCAGTGGGGAAGTGAGGTATTAAGGTGAGGATTTGAGATTTCAATCGGTTAGATTTGTAGGTATTGAGGTGTAGAACAAGTTTTGTGAAGGAATCTTTGGATTTTGGTAACTCTAAGCTAACATATATGAAGTTGAAAGCATGTTGAAGCTCTTAGCCATGGAAGAAATGGAGCTGCTGTATTCTTGAAGAAAATGGCCGAGAATGAGCTTCTTAAAGAAGCCAAAATGATGTTTATCTTGTATTAAAGTAAGGAATAAAATATATTATGTTTAGATAATTACAAAGCCAATAAAGTAAAATGAATGGTTGTGATTCAATCTTGTAATTCAATATTGAATCTTAACCATTCATTTGATTTGAAGGGATAGGTTTATTTGTTTTGTAGAGATCTAACTAGTTTTCGGTGTTAGAAATCACACACCGAAATTTCACCGAACAGATGAAACAGTGTACCCGGGTAATCAAACATTGCCCGAAAAATATTTTCGGGTATAAAATCTTTATTTCCACCTATTTCTAACCATAATCATATAATTTCTCAATTTCGGGCATCTCCGAGGCCCAATTCTAGGGTTTTGGCTGTCTCGACGGACCGATAGGGCCCGCAAGTTACTATTCACAGTTTTTTTTTTTACAAATCCTTTAGACTATCCTCATCATTGTTAAAACTGTCAAATTTTTGAAATTATGACTAATAAAGCTCAAATTAACTTTTTAAATAATTTTCAGGGTGTTACACGGCCACTACGCCAACAAATGCACCAATGAAAGGCCAACGAATCAAAACCCTAGGCCGCAACACCAAGGGTCACCCTTAATGCGAACGAAGGAGAAAGGTCCAATGACCTCATCGAAGGTACGTGCGAAATAAATGGTGAAACTTTGACTGTACTTTATGACTCTGGTGCAATACATTCTTTCATTTCGTATGCTAGTGTCAAGTCTCTAAACCTAAAGACTTCCAAACTTCCTTTTGATCTTATTGTTTCTACCCCCACAAATTGTCCTGTACATACTTGTTTTTGTTGTTTAAACTGTCATCTTACTACAGAGGATAGATCCTTTGTCATAGATTTGATTTGTTTACCCATGAAAGGTATAGGTGTAGTCCTTGGCATGGATTGGCTTCACGCCAACCGTGTAATGTTAGATTGTAATACCAAAACTGTTGTTTTTCCTTCTCCCCCTAGCGAGACTAGTCAAACCCTGAAACTTTACCTTAATGCTGTTGAGGTCAACTATAGTGGGCAAAAGACTAAGGGATACGTTCTCCTAGCCGCTAGTAATGTAGATTTTGAGCAAATTTTGGATAGCATACCAGTCATAAGAGACTATCCCGAAGTATTCCCAGATGAAATACCCGAGTTCCCTCTCGAGAGAGAAATGGAATTCTCTATTGAGTTGGTACCTGGAGCAGGACCAATCTCCATAGCCCCTTATTGGATGTCACCCTTGGAGTTAGCCGAGTTGAAAACCCAGCTTGAGGAACTTTTAGAGAAGAGTTTCATAAGACCTAGTGCCTCACCTTGGGGAGCCCCAATTTTGATTGTCAAGAAGAAGGACGGAAGTATGAGGTTGTGCATAGACTATAGGCAACTGAATCATGTAACAGTGAAAAACAAGTACCCTTTGCCTAGGATTGATGATCTTATGGACCAATTGAGAGGAGCGGTGGTATTTTCCAAGATTGATCTGATGTCAGGATACCGCCAGATTAGGGTAAGAGACTAAGATATACCAAAGACCGCCTTTAGAACTCGATATGGACACTTTGAGTTCACGGTGATGTCTTTTGGGTTGACAAATGCTCCTGCGGTATTTATGGACTACATGAATAGGATCTTTAAACCCTATTTAGATCAGTTCATGGTCATTTTCATAGATGATATACTCATCTATTCGAAGACCCACAAGGAGCATGAGCATCATTTGAGGGTAGTTTTAGAGATTTTGAAGGAGAAAAAGCTATATACAAAACTCTCTAAGTGTGAATTTTGGTTGGAGGAGGTTAAGTTTTTAGGGCACGTCGTGTCAAAAAAAGGAATAACTGTTGATCCAAGTAAGGTAGAAGCCGTAATGAATTGGGATAGACCAACTTCTATAACGGAAATACGAAGCTTTTTGGGTTTTGCAGGCTACTACCGTAGGTTTATCAAAGGTTTCTCTCAGATTGCCCTACCCTAACCAAGCTAACTAGGAAGAATGCCCCCTTCGTATGGAGTCCCAAATGTAAGAAGAGTTTCCAGGAGCTTAAGGAAAAGCTAACCACAACCCCTGTCTTGGTCCTACCTAGCCCCAATGTGCCCTTCGAAGTATATTGTGATGCTTCGGGTAAGGGTTTAGGCTACGTGTTAATGCAAAATAGGCAAGTGGTAGCCTATGCGTCAAGGCAACTCAAACCACATGAAGCAAACTACCCTACCCATGACCTGGAATTAGTAGCCATTGTGTTCGCCTTAAAGATGTGGAGGCACCATTTATATGGTGTGAGATTTGAAGTTTTCTCCGATCACAAGAGTCTTAAGTATCTCTTTATTCAAAAGGAGCTAAACATGAGGCAAAGAAGGTGGATGGAGTTTCTAAAGGACTACGATTTCGGCTTAAGTTACCACCCCGGCAAGGCTAATGTGGTCGCCGATGCCTTGAGCCGAAAATCATTGCACCTATCTCACATGATGGTCAATGAAGTTGAGCTAATAGAGAAGTTTAGAGATATGAATCTAGGGATGTCTGTAACCGACGAAGGCATGAGGATGTGCTATCTGACCGTGACGAGTAGATTTAAACAAAGGGTCATGTTAGTGCAACGAGAAAATGAGGAGTTTAGGGAGATCATAGATGCAGTTAAGGCAGGAAAGTTAAATGGTTTTGAACAAGGCTCTGATTGGATATGGAGGTTTGAAGGGAGAATCTACATGCCCCAAGATGGTGACCTTCGAGAAAAGTTCTTAGAGGAGGCCCACAAAAGCCATTTTACCATCCATCCTGGTGTTACCAAGATGTACCGGGATTTGAAGAAGATGTTCTGGTGGCCCGGATTGAAAAAGGATGTGGTCACTTGGGTTAGTAAGTGCTTGGTATGTCAAAAAGTAAAGATCGAGCACCAAAAGCCTTCAGGTTTGCTGCAACCCCTGTCGATCCCCGAGAGGAAATGGGAATGTATATCCATGGATTTTGTGATGGGATTGCTTAAGACCCAAGCTGGCCATGATGCCACTTTCTACCTATTAGAGTGACATACTCTTTGGACAAATTGGCATAGCTGTACATCCAAGAGATCGTAAGATTACATGGAGTACAGTCGACGATAATCTCGGATAGAGATCTGCAATTTATGTCACGTTTTTGGGGAGCCTTTCAAAAGGCATTTGGTTCAAAGTTGTGTTTAAGCACAGCTTACCACCCACAAATAGATGGACAATCAGAAAGAATGATCCAAACCCTGGAGGACATGTTAAGAGCCTGTGTTCTAGACCAAAGAGGACGTTGGGATAGGTACCTGCCACTGATCGAGTTTGCGTATAACAACAATTATCATGCAAGTATCGACATGGCACCCTACAAAGCCCTATATGGACGGAAATATCAATCCCCTCTATGCTGGTATGAGCCCAGAGAGCAGAGCATGTTAGGACCCGATATAGTGAGGGAAACAACGGAGCAAATCAAGGTGATCTGGGATAGGATGGTTACAGCTCAAAGTAGACAAAAAAGCTATGTAGATAGGCGGCGCAAGCCATTGGAATTCAACGAGGGAGAACATATGTTCCTTAGGATCACCCCCACTACAGGCATAGGGAAAGCCATGAAAGTCAAAAAGTTGAACCCTTGATTCCTTGGTCCCTTTGAGATCCTTCAGAGAATAGGGCCAGTAGCTTACAAAATAGCCTTACCCCTTAACCTTTCCAATCTCCATGACGTCTTTCACATTTCCCAATTAAGGAAATATGAGTCCAACCCTAGCCATGTCTTAGAGCCAGAGCATGTACAGTTAAGGGAAGACCTGACTTTCAATCTGCCACCGACGAGGATTGTGGATCGCGGAGTCAAGTAGTTGAGGAACAAGTCTGTTCCTTTGGTGAAAATAGCATGGGGACGGGACAAAACTGAAGAATTCACGTGGGAATTAGAATCAGAGATGAAGACCAAGTATCCAAAGCTCTTCTAAGGTATGAATTTCGAGGACGAAATTCTTTTTAAGGAGGGGAATAATGTAACGCCCCGATTTTTCTATCTGAGAGGAAAATGACCAAAATGCCCCTGGGGTCATTTTCTGCCCGGAATTCGAGGATGGCCGGCCCGGCAGTCCTCAAAAGGTTAACTCAATGTTTGAAGGGGATTAGATGGCCTTGAGCCGTTTCGGAGGCGAAAACCTCATTTTCTGCAGTTTCAGCTCAAAATGACCAAAATACCCCTATAGCATTTTTACGCGGGTAAAGGTGCCGTTGAGCCCGAAAATTTCCCCGAAGGTTCAAAAAAATGTTTTCATGTGTTTAAAAGTGTCTATTTAAGTTTCGGTGGTCTCGGGCAGTTTTAGTGCAAAATTACAATTTTACCCCTGGAATAGTATTTTTGAGCCTAATGATGTAATTGAGCAAACCTAACCAATATTAGGCTCTAATCGAAGGTTAATTAATTTCCATAATTAATCTAGAGTCAAAATAAGTCATTAAAATTAATTAGAACCTAAGATTGCTTAGATTAAACTCATAATCCTTTTTCTTTTAAAAGAACTCAAAGCTTCTAAAACCTATAATCTTGAATAGTATTTTCACTATTCACCCTCTACACCTCAAAAGGAAGCCTAGGATGTAGTTGAAAGCCTAGGATAAATAGAGATAGACTCCCCTAAAAGACTAGAATGCCCACTAATCATAACCTACATAGCCTTAATTACCTATCCTTTCACTTACACATTTTACTATAAACTCCTAATCTTAGGCCTAATCCAAAAATACACTTAAACACATCACTAACCCACAATTAATAAAACAATTTCCTCCTCTTGGATTCCCTATAAGTGGCGCCACCTCATACCCTATACCTCACAAGTTTGTTCACTCATACACTCAAAGAACTATGCCTAAACCTATGCCTAAACCCATGCCTACAACCTTACCTTGAAATGACACAACTAAGAGACATTTTCCCTCCTTTTCCCCCTCAACATTTTGGCCACTCCCTCCATTCCATCACCCTTGATTTGTTTTTCTATAAATAGCACACTTGAGTGAACTTGAAACACCTTTAGTTCATTTGCTAAGTTTAGAGCACTCAAAGCTTTCTTTTTCTCTCAAGTTTCAAGAGTTCTTCATCTTCTTCAACCTCTTCATCTTCTTCATCTTCTTCTACCTCATTTCACTTGGTAGGGATTTGTTTCAAGTGTTTCATTCATTAAAAGTTGTTATTTGGTTATGTGCTTTATGATTTCCCTAGAACCTCTTAGTTCTTCTTTTCTTTCCTTCTTTCTTTTTCGATTTTTTTTTGGTTCCCTTTTTCTTCCTTTATGTTTCGGCCATGATGGCCTATCTTGGAGGAAAACCATGGCTTGATGATGAGGTTTCAATATAATGGACTCATGATTATCATTTGAGAAACCTCTAGAGCTTGAAACTTGGTTTTGATCATAACATATCTTGGTTATTCCTTTCCTTGAAACAAGTTCAGTTCCTTTTCATTCTTTTCCTTCTTGGATTCGATTTCTTTTCTTTTTCCCCTTCTTGTTTGGATTTTGGTTTTGAAGGTTCATTTTGTATGAAAAATGGCTCAAGGATAAGAGTACATGATGTTGGAGATTATGTGACCCCAAGATCATAGCCTCTAGAGTTTAAAGTTTTGTTTTTCTCCTCCTCATGGCTTTAGCCTTGTCTTCCTTTTTTAGGTGTTCAAGAATTTGTAATGAATAATGTTGGTTGCTAGTCATTTTGATCTCTTGATCCATGTCCTTGAACTTGATGATGATGTTCAAACCATAAGGTTTCTTTGACACCTTGGTTTAAAGAACTCTAAAGTTCACTTTATCTTGCTATGATAAGTTTGGGTTGAGGTTTAAGTTCCTTTAAAGTCTTGTAAGAGCTCTAGTAAAGATAAAAAAAAATGAACTTGCATATTTATATTTCTAGCCCCTCATATTTACATTCTGTAATGCCCCAATTTTTACTGCTATGTGAAAATTACCAAGATACCCATAGGTAATTTTTACACGTAATTCGAGGTCAAATAATCCTCAATAAAAGAATATGACATTAGAGAAATATCATAGGAGACTTGATTAGCGATTCGTACGAAAGTCGCAAACCTCGATTTTTCTGCACGTGTAAAATGACCAAAATGCCCCTGAGGTCATTTTTACCTAGAAATCAAGGATAACCAATCTAAATTATCTTTGAGGGGTTAATTTTATGCTTGATGGGGATTATATGTGCCTTAGAGGTAAAAATCTCAATCGTCAATTTTTACCGTAAGTAAAATTACCGTTTTACCCCTGTAGTAATTTTACATGAAATTATATAATCTTTGAATTCGGTTTTCACCCAAAAGTTCAAAATGACTATTTCAATTATGATTTGAGATTTGTCCAGTATTTACAGAGAGTTTTTATGTGAAATTACCTTTTTACCCCTAGTTGTACTAAATAGATTTACTTGTGTAATCAAGGTAGTATTAAAGTTTTATTTGAACTCGAAATGATTTCACTTATCAACCTTGAGTTTAAATTAATTACCTAAGGTTAAAAAAATAATTACTGAGGTAATTAGAGTCTAAATTACCTAAGGTAAAAATAAAAATTACCTTTCCTTAATTATGAAAGCTCATAAAATTAGTGATATTTGAGATCAAAGTTAAGATTTCGGTTTAGGTAAAATCTTGTACATTTACATTTTCTTATCCTAAGTTTAGAACTTATGTTACAAATTGATTTTTACTCACTTGAAATTAACTTCATTCATTAGTGTATGATTACTCTTTTTACCTTGTCTTAAATTGTTCTAAACACTTAATCTTTTACTATTTTCACTAACCTATCAATTCCTTAAGTACACATCTAATACATGATTTATCACTTGCAAAATAACATAAATCTGATCATAAAAGGACCAGAAACTAGCGGCCATCACTGTAACATCCTAATTTTTAACCCAATACTCTAGAACATAATTAGGTTAATCATTAGTCTGTTACGTCATAACTTTCTCATTACTTTAAAATACTTAGCGAAAACATTGGTAAAATTTTTTTTTGAATTATAAAAGCAAAGTGAGAGCCGCGCGACACGTTAACTAGTAATGCACAAAAGGTAATAAAGCAAGTGTCGCATAGCAACATGACATAAGCACATAAAAGCACATCATAATAACATGGAACTACATATTTAAATAATATACCCACTTAGGTAAAGTGGGACTTAGTTTAGTACAATATGAGCAATACAACTAAAAAGGAATACAAAAGAAAGTGCAACGGAAACTATAAAAGCAACTCCCCTACCCAAGTGCAACTAACGGGATGACCTCTAAAACAAAAGAAGGTTCATCTCCATCTAAGTGGTGTGTGCTCTACTCGGGTACTCCATCGGTCGATCGTCACCTCCTACTGACGTCCATCTCGCGAGCGAGGCACATATCCGGGAAATTGGGTGAGCTCCTTGGGCATAAAGAGGTGGAACGGGGATCGAGAGTGACCCCCGCGGTGTGGCCGCATCTCCAGTCGTCGTGCAAGCCGTGGCTGAGTCACAGTATCCTCACTGCCCTCCCTCATCAATGGTGGAGAGGGGGCAGAGCTCTCGCTATACGGGTGGGTAGGCGGGTCCTTGGACGGGTCGGTCTCTGAGAAGTAGGTCCGGGGCACATAATCGGGATAGTCTCGCATGGCTGAGGCGGCAGTGTGCATGCGGAGCACTCTCTCGTTATGCGTACGCGCGTGCTCAAAAACCCGCTCGTCGTCGCCGTAGGGTGCAATCGAGGAGAAGCGATGGGTGTGCACGGGATGAGCGAAGGGACGTCCTACGAACATGAAAACTCGCACCGTGCACTGTCCCTTAAAATGGTATGACCCGTGAGCCGGGTCATAATGCACCTCCCATGTCGGGGTGTCCACGAATACCACGCACGTCGCCATCTGAAGACGTGACAGAAAGAAAGAGATAGAGGGAGTGAGAATCTTGCTAAAGAATCTCAGTAGGGCCTCCTACTACCTAGGTGTCATTGTCTACGTCCTCAGGAACCTTGGGTTTAGTTATGCAAAATAAGTGAGCATGCATTAAGTCCATTTTTAGGTTCTAAAACATAGTTTAGCCAAGGTCCGTTCATTTTAGCATGATTCTTAATGTCATGGATGCAAGCATATTAAAGAATGTATGCATGGCTCTACTAAATGCAAGAATAATCATCATATACTTAAGAACATCATAATAGTAGTGGCATAAAGTGGCAAATAAATTCTCTTTGTGACATAATCATTATAACTTCCTCATAGGCAACCCTAAAAGACAAGCACTCTAGGGGTGCTCAGCCGAACCAGTGTCACCCAAAACGTGTCACATCTCTAGGTTATGAGCTCATACCTCAACTAGTCGTCACAAGTTCTTACTTATCAATCTCGATAAGCGTAACATAATCATAAACATAATCCCGACTTATCCAGTATGGGCTTGGGGGCATTTCTTGGGGGTGCTCGGCCGAACCGGTGTCACCCAAGAATTAAATCTTGGTACCGATATCACATGAGTTCTCTGGAGGTGCTCGGCCGAACCGGTGTCATCCGAGAACCCATCTTAGTACCTCATAAAATTTCATAGTTTTTCAAAAACTTTCTGAGTCCCGAATTTGTCAGAAATTCGGTGGCATAACTGTGGCATGCCGAATTTCTTCCAATTTCTTCTTTATGCCACATAAGTCAATCAAACATGCATCCTTCATCATACTTTCATGCAATCACATAATCATCCTCATACTTTCACAAGCAACATTAAAAGTTCGTTATGCACTTGATCCTACGATATCTTATGATCTGACCCTTACGGACCTTAAACTTGTGATGTAGTTAACCTATCATCTTCTATCAAACTTTTGTGCACCTAAGGGTTCTCTCTTATCAAACCTTATCATTTATTTATGCTCTCAATTAAATCTGAACATCACCATTCCTTAGGGGCAGCGTTATAAACTTATGATTACGGGGTTCTAGAACTTGCATTTTAGACCCTTTCTCGGTTCTGTCTTCGCCTAAGGCGCTATAAGTTAAACCTAAACCAATTATGAGTCATTCCTATAACAAAGAGCTAATTTTAAACCATGTTATCTACATTATAAGGTTTCTGGACAGATTCTAAGAATTAAATGTTCTAAGAGTTCTAGAATTGCGGTTTTACGATTTTCTAGTTACTAGTTTCTCTATAGGTGCCAAAATTCATTCCTACTTCAAATGAAACCAAGTTTTTCATAATTAAATCAATCCTAATCTGATTATATCCCCATTAAAACAGTTTGGGCAGTGGCCATAATTAAATGGGATAAAACTATGCTAAATCTTGACTTTACGGTTTTCCTAGAAAGCTAGTTTCTTTCCTAACTTGCATAGAATTGTTCCTACTTCGTCATACATAATTTTTCACTCATCCAAACACATCAAACATCATCACATGGCAGAAAACACATCATGGAAGAACTGAAACATTAAATCTCAAAAAGTCACATAACTTGATATTTTTAAAACACATAAGTTACTAGTTTCTCTTGGAATCATTTTCAAGACTTCTAAAACTCTTTTGCAAACCATTCTATCATGTCAAAGAGACTAAAACATCCTTAGGTTGGTGACTACTTAATCCCTCCTTGAAAGAGTGTTAAATTCGTAGAACCTTGTTGGTCTTAAACTTAAACAAATTCATGAGCTTTAAAAGGATTCCTTAAAACTTGACTTATTGGTCCATGAAGCTAGATGAAACTCATTCCAAGTTCATCATCATATCATGGCCGAAATCATGCATTCAAAGAATGCTCCCTCATTAAACTTTAACTTGAGATAAAATGGGCAAGTCTTTGAGCTCTAAGGTCCTTTAAGTGATGACATGATTTAAACATGCTATGCATTTCATTTTTATTCTTCATTTACAAAATAAAGTGAGAACTTTAGAGTAAACATGCTAGACTTGAATATAAAAATGCAAGGCTTAAAATAAATATGCAAGACTTGGAATATAAATATGCAAGTTCAATTCTTTATTTTAGTGCTCTAGGCCCAACAACAATCGACTTTAAGGCCGAAATAGAAAGGCGTTGAGATTTAGTTAGGTGATAGTGCAAACCTCATTTTAAATCTTTACGTTCTTTAGTGATGAAAGGTAAATATGCTAGACAAGAATATAAATATGAGATGCACTCCATTCTTTAGCCTTTAACTTTAGGTGATGGCTTGTAAATTAAATATGAATGCAAAGCTCAAAATAAATATGTAATGCATAAGCTCAAATTTAAATATGAATGCTAGTTCATTTTATTTTTCATTAGAGCTCATACAAGACTTTAAAGGAACTTAAACCTCAACCCAAACTCATCATGACAAGATAAAGAAAAACAAGAGTGAACCTCAAGGGTTCTTTAAACACAAAGTTTCTTTTCTTGGAATGTAAACATAAATAACATTTTTATTAAAACTCAAGCTCTAGAGGCCTCATTGTGATGAAAACATAGTCATCATCTAGAAGCTCTCATCATCAAGCCATTGTGAGTTCCCTTGGCCAACATGGCCGAAAATCATAAAGAAAGAAAAGGAGAAAAACCGAAATTGTTGGAGAAGAAAAGAAACATTTGGTACTCTAGAGACCATGTTCTTGATGATGCATTAACACCAACATCATGAGCTCTCATCATTGAGTTCATGCTAACCATTTTAAAACATCATCAAAGTGAAGGGTTTCAAAGTTCAAGAAGAAAGAACAAAGAAAACATTTTTAACTTAAGAACAAAGATCAAGCTTTAGAGATTATCCAAGTGATGAACATTATCATCATGGAACCTCATCATCAAGCTCTCATTTCTTTGCTCTCAAAGGGCTCATGGCCGAAACACAAGGAGGAGAAGAAAAAGAAATGAAGTTCTAGAAAGGATTCAAGAGAAACTAAGAACACATAAAGAAATTAAGAACTTTAAATGAAAGAACTCTTGAAAGAAAATCCCTACCTAGAGATTAGGAGGTTGGAATGAGAGAAGAGGATGAAGAACTTGAAGACTTGAACTTGAGAGAAAAAGGAAGCTTTGAAGCGTTTCTTTGAAAACTTACTCTTTGCAAATGAACCCAAAATGATACAAGTTCACCCAAGCAAGCTATTTATAGAGAAATGAAACAAATGAAGGGTGCAAATGGAGAGGAAGGCTTTGGCCATGCAGAATGGAGGGAGCCCATGAGTTCCATGAGGTGAGATAATGTGGTCTTGAGGCATGGTGAGGTATGGTTCAAAGTATGGTGAGGTATGGTTCAAGGTATGGCCTCAAGCATGGTTTTTTGAGTGAGAAACAATTCAACATGTGTGGTAAAAGAGAGAGAGGTGGCCGAATGTGCATCAGCCATGGGGGAGGATTTCTTGCATTTTAATTGTGGTTTAGAGTTGTGTTTAGGTGTATCTTTGATTAGGATTAAGATTAGGAATTTGTAAGAAAGTGTTTAGGTGAGAAAGTGGGTAATTAAGGTTGTCAAGACATAATTAAAGAGTGTTCTTGCATCATTAGTCAGTTATAAATTCATTTTAGTGTATAAACAATTCTAGACACAATTCCTTGATTTAAGGAATTGGAGAGAGAAAACACTATTCAAGATTCCAAGAGTGAAATCTTGAGTTTTAGAAAAGAGATTTAAATCTAATCTAAGCAATCTTAGATTTTAATTAATTTTAATAATTTATTTTGACTCTAGATTAATTATGGAAATTAATTAATCTTCATTTAGAGCCTAATATTGCTTAGATTTGCTTAATTGCATCATTAAGCTCAAAAACACTATTCTATGGGCAAAATCGTAATTTTACACTAAAACTGCCCGGGACCACCGGGCCTCAAACAGATGTTTTGAAACATGTAAAAACATGGTTTTAAACCTCTGGGGAAAGTTTCGGGCTCAAATGGCACCTTTACCCACGTAAAACGCTATAGGGGTATTTTGGTCATTTTGACCCGAAACTGCAGAAAATGAGACTTTCGCCTCTGGAACCACTCAAGGGTCATTCAATCCCCTTCAAACATTGAGTTGGCCCTTCGAGGACTGTCAGGTCGGTTATCCTCGAATTCCGGGCCGAAAATGACCTCAGGGGCATTTCGGTCATTTTCCACTCAGACAGAAAAAAAAATCAGGGCGTTACAATCACACTCTCAATGGTGGTCATATTTCATTTTTTTTTTATTTCAAAGATTATTGCACTACATCATTAGGCACCACCATGATACCAATACTTTATTTTTTTTTTCTTCAAGATACACCTCAAATACATGTCCTACCATGAATGAAAGAATAAAACTTGTCCCCCATTATTCCCTAAAGTAGCTGTGTCCTCCATGTTCTCATGTTGTACAAATTTTAAAATTCATTCAAGAATAATGCACACAAACACATCATAACATTACCATGTGTTCTTTTTAGTTGTCTTGTACATTTTTGGATCAAAAATTCTGATCACATTTCAGCCTAGGAGCGTGACCATACACCCCCCATAATGCCCCCATTTTATTTTATTATCAAAGAATTAAGCATTCAAACAACACCATGACCATACCATGTGATCTTTGAGTTGTTTTGCATTATTTTTGAGCAAGAATTTTGATCACATTTCAGCCCATATGCAGCGTACATATAGCCTTCCTTGGCCTATAAATATGAGCTCTTCCATTGCCAAAAGGCACACACAAACATTCCTAGCCTTAGCATTTTCTTACTTGATAGTTTTCTTACTCAAAGTTTGCTCAAAGTTCTCTAATTCTCCCAATACTTCAAGCTTTCTTCTTCTTCCTCATTCCCACTCAAGAAACTCCATTCCCAACCTCTAACCAAGCTCTAAACCTCAAGCATACACATTCCAACCATAAATCAACTCCTAAACACATAACCTTTCCATTATCAAACACAAAAACATAAGAGAAATCCTCCCTCCAATTGCTCTAATCTTGGCCGAATTTCAAGGACATATCAAGGACATATTTTCTTCTTCTAACTTCTCTAAAAATCAAGCATTACCTTTTGATAACAAGAAACAACTTGGTAGGGATTTTATTTCATGTTCTTTCTCTTATTCTTTCTTTATATTTTCGATTTTTATGATTTGATTATGACCATGGCTTGATGATGAGGAATCATGGTGGTTATGAATCCATCATTTAAATGAACTCTAAAGCCCAAGGGTTAATTCTTGATGTTAAAAGATTAATAAAGGAATTACTAAGTTTTGAGTTTTAAGCTTAACAAGATATAAAAATGAACTAGCATCCATATTTATGTTTCAAATTCTTGCATATCATATTTAAATTTCAAGCCTTGCATAATCATATTTAATTTCAAGTTCATCATCTTAAATCTTGAAGATAATAATATGAATTTGCATTCTCATGTTTAAATTTCAAGTAATGCATTTTATGTTTCAAGTTATCACTAAACTTTGAAGATCTAAAAATAAACTTGCATCTTCATATTTATATTTGAAGTTTTAAATATCATGTTTATATTTCCAAGTTATCACCTTATAATGATAAAGATTAAAAATGGATTGCATAGCATATCTATGATTCTTGCTATCACCTAAATCTCTAAAAGCTCAAAAGTTACCTCTTTAATCTTAAATAGGAATTCTTATACTTAAATTAAGTTAATTTCAGCCTCTTGATGTTCTTGGTATTAAGATTCGTTTATTTTATTTTTAAGGCTTTGATCTTGTCTTTAAAATTACTTAAATAATTCTTGTTAGAGTTAGAAACCCAAAGATGTTAAAGATTGTGCTTTTCTCAAGCTTTTTGATTTAAAAATTATGTTACTGACCTGACTTAAATAAAATGGTTAGAATACTATTTTATAAGGTTTGAATGTGTATAAATTACTTAAAATTGATGTAAGAATTGTTTTTAGCATTTTTGAGATAAACTAATAATTAGAAAGGATCAAATTCGTAATTTTATAAAGCTTTAGATAATGAATTTTCTGGATTAATTCCTCACTAATTTGATACTGATCTTATGGTTTATATACATTAGAATTATTAGTATTTGATGTATAAATTGTTTTTGGTATCTTAGAGGTTAAAAAGAATAATTACAAGTATTAGTTCTGACCGATTCATAAAATGCGAAAAGTTGTGTCCTAAACTATCAATTATGTAATTTTTTGATTCAAAGGATTTTAATTAGAGTAAATAATGATATCTGATGTGTATATGTGTTTAGAATACCATTTATGATGTTTAAAGAAAGTTTTAGAAGTATTGGCTTTTTAAGTAAGTAACTTTGTACTTTGACCCCTAAAATATGTTAAATTTAGTCTATGTGTAACGCCCCGATTTTCACTAAATTTTTAAAATGACCAAAATACCCCTATAACAGATTTAATGCAATTTTAAAGTTTCGTTTTGACCCGGACGTTGTCCCTAGGTTTAAAACAATGATTTTAAGGCATGAACTATGTTTGTTTAAGTCCCGGAGGTTCCGGGCAACTTTTGATGAAAATTATGATTTTGCCCTTGCATATTGCATTTTAAGCTTAATGAGTTATTTAACTCTAAACCTAAGCAATATTAGGCTCTAATTAAAGGTTAATTAATTTTCGTAATTAATCTAGAGCCAAAATCATTATTTAAAATTAATTGGAACCTAGAATTACTTAAGGAAATTCAAACTTAATTCTAGTCTCTTTCTTTAAAGAGAAAAAGTATCTATGAATAGTATTTTACTATTCACGCTCCCTTTTCCAAGAAAGGTTGTCACACCTACATCACTAGTCATAGAGGTATTGACTCCATTAAACCTACAAGACCACTTCTAACCTAGGAGATTATAGCTTTAATTAACTAATTCGTTTACTTAAAGTACCTACTTAACAACCATTAATCCTAAGCCTAATCTATGTCACACCAAAGCACACTTCTAGAACATGATTTGAGGATATATTTTTCCTCTCCAAGGCTGCCCAAGTGGCGCCACCCTCCCCCTAGAAGTCAAATAAAAGTTAGTCTAAGTTGTCAAGCTACCCTATGACACACGTCTTGTACTCTTTCAATCAATGTCCAACTTTCAAGAAAAATGTCATTCAAAGATTTAAAGAATAAATTATATAGTCAATCAAGGTCTTCAATTCATTTCTAAATTAAAAATATTTATGTCATTCAAATTCAAAAAGAATGAATTGTTTTTGTGATCATTCAAGCTTTCAATCAAACTTTTTTAAAACACCATGTCTTACACCACCTTACCTATGCTTTGGAAATTCAAGCCTAGAAAATATTTTCTTCTTTTTGGACATGGAATGCATGGTTTTTCCACTCCTTTATAGCCCAAAATTTTATGATTTTATTCATTTAAAAGGTTTGGAAATAAGCTACATTTTTAGCCATACTTTAGGACATGCATAGCTAGACTTTTCACCATACTTTGAATGACTAACACCATGCTTTGAACAAAGATATTTCTTCCCTCTTGTGGCTGTAAAATGGTCGAGTTTTTCCCCCCAAAAAAAGGCCACCATTATTTCAATTCATTTTACTTCTCTATAAATAGGTAGCTTAGGGAACTTGAAACACCTTTTGTTCATTTTACTAAAGCTTAGAGTTTAGAGCACTTTGAGGTTTTCTTTCTCTCTCAAGTTCAAGAGTTCATCCTCTCCAACTTCTTCATCTTCTTCATTTCCTCTCAACCCCAAACACTAGGTAGGGAGCTTTTCAAATAATGCCTTTCTTTTTTTTTTTTTTTATCTTAATGCTTAATGCTTGATCTTGCTTGAATGTTGTATTATGGTGAGTTTTCTCACAAGTTTCATTTCGGTTTTCTCCTTCTCTTTTTCTTTCATTTTCGGCCTCAAGGCCAAGGTAATGAGAGCTTGATGATGAGTGCTCTCCAAGATGAAACCATGAGTTCATCTTAAAGTGAGGCCTCTAAAGCTTGAACCTTTCTTAAGAAAAAGTTCCATCCTTTCTCCTTTTTCTTTCTTTTTCGGCCTCAAGGCCAAGATGAGGAGAGCTTGATGATGAGTGCTCTCTTGAGATGACCATGTGTTCATCCTAACATGAGACCTCTAAAGCTTGAATCTTGTTTGAGAAAAGTTTCATCTTTTTCAAGTTTTGGTTAAGACAAGGTTATGCTTTTCATGAAACCTTTTTGGAACTTTTGTTTCCTTGATGTTTCGGCCATAAAGGCCTAAGGTACTTGGGATAAAGATAGTTTGGTGATGAGGACTTCAGGTTGATGTTTGTCACATGAACAACCTCTAAAACTTGAGTTTTCTTAAGAAAAGTTTATTATTTCCAAGTTTTACTCAAGAAATAGTTGTGTTTCTCTTGAACCTTTGAAAACTCCATCTCTTTTCTTTGAGATTTCGGCCATGAAGGCCTTTGGGACTTGAAAAAAATGGTAGCTTGATGATGAGGGCTTCATGTTGATGTATGCCACATGAACAAAACTCTAGAGCTTGAACTTGGTTCCTAGACCAAGTATGATTTCGGTTTTATTCCTTTATGTTTACCATGAGTTTGGTTTTGATGGAAGTTTAAAGCATAGTAAAATACTCAATGATGAGGACTTGAGATGTTGGTGTTTGAATCATCAAGATCTTGGTCCCTAGAGTTCAAAAATGGTTTGTTTCTTTATGATGAGGATTTGGCCACCTCATGGTTTTTTGAGGATATAACTTCTCTTTTTATATATCTTGGTGTTATTAGTATGTCTTTTCTTGTGAGGATGAGTTTTGGGTTGGACTTAGTTCCTTTTTAAAGTCTTTTAAGAGCTCTAGTTAAGATGTAAAAGAAACTTGCATTCATATTTACTTTATGCTTTGGATAGCACGTTTATTTTCTATGCTCTCACTAAGACCCAAGATAATGAATGAACTTGCATAATGCACGTTTATCTTTCGAGCTTTGCATCTCATTTTATGTTTCAAGTCCTCACTAAACTCCAAGAATAAAAATGAATATGCACATCATATTTACTTTGAGCTATCACTTTACTTTCTAAAAGACCCTAAAATGAAATGCATAGCACGTTTATTTTATGTCATCACCTAAAATACTAAAGCTCAAAGACTTGCCCATTTCATCTTGAGAAAAGATTTATCAAGGAGATATTCCTTGAAAATGCATTCGGCCATGTGTATAGGAATGACTCAAAAATGAGTTCATTTAGTTACAAAGGCCTATAAGTGTATGTCTTAGAATTTTTCCTAAGAGTAGATGAACTTAGCAAAAGCTTTAAATGTGATTTCAAGTTTAGATTCTTTGTCAAGGGCAAGTTTAAATAGCTACTGCCCTTGGTGTTTTATGATGGGTTTTGGCAAAATAAACTTTGATTTTATGTAGTCTTGAAGTCCCAAAAAGGTTCCAAGAGAAACTAGTGAGTCATATGTTTGAAAGTGAAGTTTTCCCATGTTTTCATGCCTCAAGTTTTCGGTTCTGCCTTGTTAAAATTCCAGCACCTTAAAATCTATTTTGGGTGGTCTAAATATGCTTGAATACCTTACCAAGTATGTGATTATTTTTCTAGGCATTCCAAAGCATCATTTCTAACTTTGTTTGCTTAATGTGTGGATTCTAGTGCTACTTAAAAACAGAAAAATTGAGGTTCTGTCCAGCATTGTTAAAGTAGTTGGAATCACATAATATGATGCTTAGATGAGTGAGAGTGACTCATAATTGGTTTAGGTATTAACTAATGTACCATAGAAAAAGTCGGAAGTGAGAAAGGGCTTAAAACGCATTTTCTAGGACACATAATTCATCAAAATTGATCAACTACCTAAAGCTGTCCAACCATAATTAATTAGGATTTAGAACTTAATGGATTATGGTAATGAGGTTAATCAATCTCATAAACATACAAGAAAATAATGGGATAGTTTGAGGTTGCCTGATTTAGGGATTTCTACCTTAAGGGATGATTATGTGCCTCTCATTTAATGATGAATTGATGTGTTAGCTCATGACGTATGTGGTGCCATGTGAACTATTATCCTTATGTGATGGTTTGTAATCTCATGTTATTGCTTCTTTAAAAGAACCTTAGAGATGCCGAAGTGGTAATTATGTGTTATGCATTAATTATGTGGCATCTTAAAGTAACATGTTAAACTTAGGGTGACTTAAAATATGAGAATGTAATCCTTTGAAACCACCAAACTAAGGGTGGGGACAATGTGATTCTAGCCCCCTAAACCCGTACTTAAAGTCGGGAAGTTGACTTATCCCAAGGGATAAAAGTCTAGATACTAGTGACGACTAGTGTGGTATGAGCTCATAGCCTAGAGATTTCTCAAAAGGGAGAAATATTAGGGCGGGCCCAGTTTAAGTAAAAGTTTTCATGTCACCTAAGTAACTAAGATAAGTCACCATGTGCCAAGTACCAAGTTATATGATTTATGTTCTATGATCCAAGTTATATGATTTCCGTTCAAATTATATGATTGAAGTCCCACAATTTATTTCCCATGATTTATGTAAATACAAGTGATATGTTAAAAGGAACGGATCTCGGAAATTGAGACTTTAGAAAACTCATAATTGAACCAATATATGTCCATGGTTTTATAAATAACCTGAGATTCCTGGAGATGTAGATGATGACACCTAGGATAAGAGGAGAACCCTACTGAGTTTCTTTAGTAAGAATCTCACTCCCTCTATCTCTTTCTTTCCATTACGTCTTCAGAGTGAGATGGCGACGTTCGTACTATTCGTTGATACACCCCGGTGGGAGGTCCACCATGACCCGGAGCACGGGTCATTCCATTTTGAGGGCCGATGTACTGTATGCATCTTCATGTTTTTAGGATGGCCGTTTGCATACCCCTGTATATAGTTATCGCTTCTCCTCGACATCCCCCTATGGTGACCCCACGATTTTTGAGCATGCACGGACACGACATGAGAGGAACCTACGGACCCATTCTGCCGGTTCAGCTGACATACCGGAGTACGTGCCACTATCGCAGCACTCGGAGAAGGACCCTTTAGAGGATTCCCCCATGGACCATGAGGACTCTGCCCCCACTCCGTCTCGGCGATCGATGGGCAATGAGGAGACGGTCACTCAGCATCGGAGGGCTTCGGTGCCCGGACCACGACCCCGATGTGGACGACACATTCAGTCACAGGGCATGCCTGCACCTGCCGAGCTCCGCCCGTGGATTGGCTACGTTCCTCCGTACCCATGATTCTGCTGTATAGATTGGAGGGTAGTCCTTAGTGCACGCACGACACGTAGTATGGATGAAACCTCTTTTGTATTGAGGTTATCCACCTTAGGTTGCACGTGGGTAAGGATGTTTCCTTCTAGTTCATTTCCATGTATTCTGTATTTCCACTGTATTGATGTTTATTATGTACTTGAAGTGTCCTGCCCCGTAGGGTAGGCATATTATATATGAAGTATTTCAGTTGTGATGATGCTATGATTTGGAGCCACTTCTATGTTTATATTTCTGCACTTTATGATACCGACCCGGTAAGATACGCGCGGCTTCTATTTTAAGTAATGTTTTGAAAAAAAATTGGCTCGTATTTTCGTTAAGTTATTTTTCCAAGTAAAAAGAACCATGACAGTAAGTAATGACTAATATTTGGCCTAAGTACGTACTAGTAGTATTGGGTCGAATATTAGGGTGTTACACTATGGCCCTAAAAGGTTTTTATGATGAGTTTGAATGGTTTCTAATAGTTATATATCTCTTGAAATATATTGGTTAAAGTTAAAAATCCTTAATTTATGAGTAGATGTTAAAAAAGGGTAATTATGTTTTGACCCGTAACCTTTGAGAATTGTGATTTGACCCTTTGGGACTTAAACGTAAATATTGATAATTTGATGAAATGAATATGATTGATATCTTGTGATGGCGATGTTCATATATTGAGATTTATATGGGATCTATGCAATGAAATATGATGCATGTTTATGTGATTTGATTTATGGCATGTTACGGTTATGTCTAATTCATTGAGATGCATAAGTTCATGAAGTTTATGAGCATGAAATATTAATGATGAGTTATTCATGTTTGCATCTCTATTTATATCGTGCCAAGATTTAAAGTGATGTAAAACACATGGAAATGATCCTCTAGACTCCCCGAATTAAAGGTTATGAGAGGTGATCCGAATAGGAAGTGATCCTTTGGACTCCCCGAATTAAAGGTTATGAAAGGTGATCCTAATGCCCCCTATCCCGTACCTTAAGAGTCGGGAATTTAACTTATCAAAAGGGATAAGATTACACTAGTGACGATTAGTGAGGTATGAGCTCATAACCTAGAACTCTCGAGAAAAGAGACAATTATAGGGCAGCCCCCAAGGAAAAGAGAATAAAGAAGTTTAAGTCACCTGTAAGAATGATGATCATGATGTTCTTTATATCATATGCATTGTTTTTTTTGGATTTTATGATATTATGTATATGATATTGACATGCATCCATGACTAATATGTTGCATTCATGACATTAAGATTCATGCTAAAAGATACGGGCCTTGGCTAATGACATTTAGAACTTAATAAATGAACCTTATATATATGTTCACCATTTTCATAATTAAACCCGAGGTTCTTGGGGACGATGACGATGGCACTTGTGTTATAGTCGGGAAGCCCTACTGAGATTCTTGTATAAGTTTCTCATCCCTTTTCTTTTTCGTGTCGTCTTCAGACATGAACGATGGTGTAGTTCGTGATTTGTCTTGAGATTAGATGAGGAGCTACAGAGATAACTTCCTTTTGGATATTTTCCTTTAGAGTGATCGTATCTCAGTTATTAGTTTGTATTCTATTGATGGATATATATTGATGTTCTTAAATTTACAAGGCATCACTATTATGATACAGTTATTGATATGTTATTATTATTTGAGTTATGTTATGTCATGGTTGTATTATGTATTTACCTGTTATTCGTTTCTAACATCTCTCTTACGCAGGCAAGATAATGACGTTAGATATTTAGTATGCGCGGCTCACGATTTGGTATTTAAGTTCAAAAAAAAATTTTACCCTTATTTTCACTAAAGTATTTTAAAGAAGTTTTGAGTTAAAAACTGGAACAAAAGAGTAATGACTAATAATTAACTTAAATGCGTCATAGGCGTGTTGAGTTAAATATTAGGGTGTTACACATTCCAAGTTCTTACATCTCATATTTACTTTCCTATGTCATCACTAAACTCTAAAGATTAAAGAAAAGAACTTGCATTATCACGTTTAAGTTTCAAGCCTTGCATTTCATGTTTATGTTTCAAGTCATCACTTAAGAACTTAAAGATTTAAAACAAGAGCTTGCTTATCACCTAATTAATCTCGAAGCCTTTCTATTTCGGCCTTAAAGTCGATTGTTGCTGGGCCTAGAGCACTAAAATAAAGAAATGAACTTGCATTGCATATTTAAATTTCAAGTCTTGCATATTTACTTTAGAGTTCTCACTTTACCTTATAATGAAAGATAAAAATGAAGCGCATAGCATATTTACATTTTGTCATCACCTAAAGACCTTAGAGCTCAAAGACTTGCCCATTTTATCTCAAGTTAAAGTTTAATATGGAAGCATTCTTTGAATGCATAATTTCGGTCATGTGGTGATGATGAACTTGGAATGAGTTTCATCTAGCTACAAGGGCCAACAATCTAAGTTTCAAGATTTTCTTTAAGCCTCATGAATTTTATGAAGTTAAGGCCAATAAGATTTATGATTTTAATCCTCTTTTAAGGAGGAATTAAGTTGGTTACTGACCTAAGGTTGTTTTTATCCTCTTTGATAAAATAAAATGGTTTGCAAAGAGTCTTAGAAATCCTAAATTGGTTCCAAGAGAAACAAGCAACTTATATGCTTTAGAAAAGTCAAATTGTGTATCTTTTTGGGTCTTGATATTTCGGTTCTGCCATGATGAGTTTGCTACTGTATGATGATGTTATAATGTGTTAGAATGTGTGAAAATTGTATGATGAGGTAGGAACACTTCCATACATAATAGGAGAGAAACTAGCTTCATAGAAAAAAAAAACCGTAAAGTTGGAATTTAACATGGGTTTAATCCTTTTAATCTTAATCAATGCCCAAACTGTTTTAGTATGATAACAATCAGTTTAGGATTGATTAATCATGAAAAATTTGATTACATTTGAAGTAGGATTGAATTTTAGCACCTATAGAGAAACTAGAAACTAGAAAACTGTAAAAATGCAATTCTAGAACTCTTAGAACATTTAATTTTGTGATTCTGTATAGCACCCTTATAATGTAGTGAAAATGATTTATAATTAGTTCAAAGGCTTAGGAATACCTCATAATTGGTTTAGATTTAGTTTATAGCGCCTTAGGCGAAGACGGAACCGAGAAAGGGTCTAAAACGTAAGTTCTAGCATCCTGTAATCATAGATATATAATTCTGCCCTTGGAGTAAGGTTCTGCCCAGGTTTATTAAAGAACATGAGTGATAGTAAGATTTATCCTTAGGTGCATAAGAGGTCGGTAAGGAATGATACAATAATTACATCTCAAGTTTAAGGCCCATAAGGGTCAAAGCATAAGATACCGTAGAAACAAGAGCATAATGAGTTTCAATGTTACATGTGGATGTATGTCTTATTTGGGAATGATTACGTAAACATATGAAATTATGATTGAGGATACATATTCTAATTGTTTATGTGGCATAAAGCAAACTTGGAAGAAATCCGGCATGCCACTGTTATGCTACCGAATTTCTAATAAATTTGGGGACTTAGAAAGTTTTTGAAAAACCCATGAGATTTTCTTAAAAAGAGATGAAGTACTAAGATGAGTTCTTGGATGACACCGGTTCGGCCGACCACCTCCAAAGAACTCATGTGACATCGGTACCAGGATGTATTCTTGGGTGACACCGGTTTGGCCGAGCACCCCCAAGAAATGCCCCTTAGCCCGCACTAGATAGTCGGGATTATGATTATGATATGCTTATCGGGATTGATAAGTAAGAACTAGTGATAACTAGTTAGGTATGAGCTCATAACCTAGAGATATGACACGCTCTGGGTGACACTGGTTCGGCCGAGCACCCCTAGAGCGAATGTCTTTTTAGGGTGGCCCCATGAGAAAGTGAAGTACGATGATTATGTCACAAAGTTTGTCCCACAGGAGATTTTACTTACCACTTTATGCCACCATGATGATGTTTCATGAAGTTATGATTGATATCCTTGCATTAGATAGCACCATGAATACATTCCTTACTATGTTGCATCCATGACATTAAGAATCATTCTAAAATGAACGGACCTTGGCCAACTATGTTTTGAAGCTTAAAAATGAACTTGGTACATGCTCACTTATTTCATACACTAAACCCAAGTTTCCTGAGGACGTAGATGATGACACCTAGATAGGAGGTTGCCCTACTGAGTTTCTTTAACAAGATTCTCACCCCCTTTGTCTTTTCTTCCGTCACGTCTTCAGATGGCGATCTTTGTGCTGTTCATTGATACCCCCACCTGGGAGGCGCACTACGACCCGGAGCACCAGTCGTATCATTTTGAGGGGAGCTGCACACTTCGAGTGTTTATGTTTTTGGGACGCCCCTTTTCTCACCCTGTACATAGCTATTGATTTTCTCCAACTTCCTCGTATGGCAACGACATGATATTTGAGCGAGCGTGGACACACAACGAGAGGGCGCTCCGCACGTACTTTGCTGAGTCCGCCGCCCACGACTTCCCCGACTATGTCCCCCGTTCGAGGCATTTGGAGACTGACCCATCAGAGGATCCACCCCTACGCCCCCACTGAGAGTGGAGGGTAGCGAGGAGACGGTCACACAGCCAAGGCTGGCTCGGAGGCAGTCCATATGACCCCGTCGAGGAGCTGATGTCCAGCCGCAGCGAGTGCCCACTCCGGATGAGCTTCGTCCGTGGATCGGCTATATCCCGCCCTATCCGAACCGCTAGTGGTAGAGGTGCTCGAGGAGTGATAGTGTACACACCACACGTAGATTAGGGTAGCCTTCTTTTGTTCAGAAAGGCTACCCATTTTAGGTGCACTAGGGTGTGGGTGTCTCCCCTTTTATGTTTCCATGTATTTCCATTATCAGTTGTATTCACTTGATGTTGTACTAAACTAATTCCCACTTTTGATTGCTGTCCAACTTTGATTGATGATATTCTTGAGGTTAATAATTAGTGGTAATGATGACGATTAGTCCCTTAGATGCATAAGAAAATAATTTGACAATTTGAGTTACCCAATTTAAATGTTTGGCTATTTAAGGGAATGTTTATATGATGATGCATTCATGTGATGTTTGATGTTATGTAAGGTATTGTTATAGAGTTCATCATTTGCATGTTATAGTTCATTTGGAACGATAGAGATGTATATATGAAGAGTTATGACATTTATAAGTTATGTATTGCATCTTGTTATAACATGCTAAAGTTTAAGGTGACTTAAAATATGAGAAAATGATCCTTTAGACTCATCAAACGATAGGTAATGAAAATGTGATTCTTGCTTAAGGTGATTTATAATATGAGAAAATGATCCTTTGGACTCATCAAACTATAGGTGATGAAAAGGTGATTCTTGCCCCCTAACCAGTACTTATCAAGTCAGGACTTCAACTTATCAAAAGGGAATAAGTTTATGCTAGTGACGACTAGTGAGGTATAAGCTCATAATCTAGAAGTACTCTCAAAAGGGAAGAGTAATAGGGTGGCCCCAAGAATGAAAAGAGACTTAAGTCACCTAAGGAAACAAGGAATGTCATTCATGAACCATGTTCTATGTACATCATGTTTGCTATGAAGTTAGATGTATGTTTTAGAGTAATGTTGTATAAAGTATTGACATGCATATCATAAAGAAGTATGATGCATTCATTACAAGACTCATGATAAAATGAACGGGACTTGGTAATGGATGTTTTAGAGCTTAATAAATGAATCTTTGCATATATACTATTTCATAATTAAAATCGAGGTTCCTGAGGACGATGATGATGACACGTGTGTGAAAAGGGAAGCCCTACTGAGATTCTTGTATAAGTTTCTTACTCCCCCTATCTTTCTTTTCCATCTTCGTCTTCAGACAAGGTTGACAACAACGTCCATGGTTTGCGCTGAGGTGCTGACATGGAAGTAGCTTGATGGCCGAAGACAAAGTGGCGTAGCGGAAGTGGGGACATAGTCTTAGCCTTTTCACATCATAGCTGTGTGTAGTTTTGAATTGTTCTATGCTCAACCTTCATGGGTAGGCCCAATATATTTGATATGATGTTATTGTGGGATGTTCCTACATCATTAGTACTATTAATGTTTGACTTGATATTTAACGTTAATGTTATATGATGATGTTTTGATGATTGTTCTTTCCATGAAGCCTATCTGGTGTTTCTGTTCATGTTATTCTTTTTAGGTTTATGCATCACGGTACACGAGGCTCACGTTTGTTTATGTTTCAAAAAAAAATTCTACCCATATTTTCCGCTAAGTATTTTAATGAAAAGTTCTAAAGAATGAGACTAAAAGAGTAATAGACTAATGGTTAACCTAAATATGTCCTAGGAGTATTGGGTTAAAAATTAGGATGTTATAATAGGCAGTTGAATAAGGTGACAATTAAGAGCAAATACCTTTTGCAAAGGATTGACAACCTTATGGATCAATTGAGAGGGGCAATTGTATTCTGAAAGATTGATCTTAGATCAGGATACCATCAAATTCGAGTTCGGGATGAGGATATTCCCAAAACTGCTTTTAGAACTCGATATGGGCATTACAAGTATGGGGTGATGTCTTTTGGGTTAACCAATGCTCTGGCTGTATTTATGGATTATATGAATCGAATCTTCCGCACTTACTTGGATAAATTTGTAGTTGTTTTTATAGATGTTATACTTATTTATTCAAGGACTCAGGAGGAATATGCGGAGCATCTTAGAATTGTGTTACAAATCCTAAGGGAGAGAAAGTTGTATGCTAAATTGTCAAAATGTGAATTCTGGATGGAAGAGGTTAGATTCCTAGGTCATGTAGTATCACAAAAGGGAATTTTAGTAGATCCTAGTAAGGTGGAATTAGTCCTTCATTAGGAACGACCCACAACGATGACTGAGATTCAGAGTTTTCTAGGCTTAGCTGGATACTATAGCCATTTTATCATGAGTTGATAGCCTTACCTTTGACCAAGTTAACCCGAAAGAATACTCTATTCAAGTGGACATCGGAGTGTGAAAATAGTTTCCAGGAATTGAAGTAAAAGTTGACCATGGCTCCAGTATTAGTATTACCCGACCCCCATGAACCCTTTAAAGTTTATTGTGATGCTTCTAGTAAGGGTTTAAGATGTGTATTGATGCAAAATCGAAAAGTGATCGCCTATACTTCTCGGCAGTTGAAAACCCACAAAGTCAACTATCCAACTCATGGCCTTGAACTTGAGGTTATGGTTTTTGCTCTAAAGATTCGGCGACATCTCCTTTATGGCGTGTAGTTCAATGTTTTCTTGGACCACAAAAGCTTAAAGTATCTCTTTGACCAGAAGGAATTGAACATGAGGCAACAAAGATGGATGGAGTTCCTTAAGGATTATGATTTTAATTTGAATTATCATCCAGGCAAGGCAAATGTTGTTGCCGATGCACTAAGCAGGAAATCCTTACGTGTAGCATGTTTGAATTTTAAAGAGGTTGAGTTAGTTGAAAGCTTTAAGAAGCTTAGTCTAGATATGTTAGTAACCCCTCAAGTGTTGTATTAGGCTAGATAAAAGTAACAAGTGAGTTCAAAGGATAGATTTTGGCCGCTCGACATGAAAATATACAATTCCAAGAGATGTTAAGATCAATTCATACAAAGAAGTTGCTAGAATTTACTCAAGATCAACAAGGAATATGGAGATACAAGGATAGAGTATGTGTACCTGCTAGTGGCAATCTTAGAAGAGAAATCTTAGAGGAAGCTCATAGGGGCAATTTCACTATACACCCAGGGCCTAGTAAAATGTATGCAAATCTCAAGAAAATGTTTTGATGGTCAGGAATGAAGAGAGACATAGTAGAGTTTTCAAAAGGGGTCTCACCTACCCAAAAATTAAAATAAAACACCAAAAACTAGCTGGAACCCTGCAACCTTTGGAAATCCCAAAATGAAAGTGGGAAAGTATATCTATGGACTTTGTAATGAGTTTGCCAAGGACATCATCAGGTCATGATGCTATATGGGTTATACTAGATAGATAGACCAAGTTTGCTCATTTCTTACCCATTAAGGCAAATTTTCCTTTGGATAAGTTAGCTTCTTTGTACATCCAAGAAATAATAAGACTACATAGTGTTCCTTCTTCAATAGTTTCTGACAGAGACCCTAGATTTACTTCAAGATTTTAGGGAGCTTTTCAAAAGGCCTTTGGAACTAAACTTTACTTAAGTACTGCCTATTACCCCTAGACTGATGAGCAAACGGAATACAACATACAAACCTTGGAAGACTTGTTAAGGGCGTGCATGATTGAGCAGAAAGGAAGTTAGGATAAGTTAATTCCATTGGTTGAATTTGCTTATAATAATAGCCATCACGCTAGTATTGGCATGGCCCCGTATGACGCACTATATGGAAGAAAATGTCAATCTCCCTTATGTTGGTACGACTAAAGAGAGATAAGATTGCTAGGACCCGATGTAACACCCTAAAAATTATTTAAAAATTAATTTGAGCTTTATTAATCATAATTTCAAAAATTTGATATTTTGAACAATGATGAGAACGATCCAACGAATTTGTAAAAAAAAAATGTGAATAATATTTTGCAGGTGCTGCAGGCTTGCCGGGACAACCGAAATCCTAGAATTGGGCGTCAGAGATGCCCAAAATTGAGAAATTATATGATTATGGTTAGAAATAGGTAGAATTAAAGATTTTATACCTGAAAATATTTTTCGGGCAATGTTTGATTACCCAGGTACACTGTTTCACCGGTTCGGTGAAATTTCGGTGTGTGATTTTTAACACCGAAAACTAATTGGAACTCTACAAAAAAAATGAACCTATCCCTCTAAATCAAATGAATGGCTAAGATTCAATCTTGAATTACAAGATTGAATCATAACCATTCATTTTACTTTATTAACTTTGTACTTATCTAAACATAACATTTTCTATTCATTCATTTAATAAAAGATAAACTTGACATTTAGCTTCTTTAAGAAGCCATTTTCTCGGCCATCTCCTTGCAGCAGCTCCATCCTCTGTAACATCCTAATTTTTAACCCAATACTCTAGAACATATTTAGGTTAATCATTACTCTGTTACGTCATAGTTTCCTTACTACTTTAAAATACTTAGCGGAAATACTGGTAAATTGTTTTTTGAATTATAAAAGCAAAGTTTGAGCCGCGCGACACGATGAGCAATAAAGCATGGATGGAAATCAAGCAAACATCTCATCATAACATAAGGCAAGTAAAGGCACATCACAAAAAAACTAAACTGCATGTTTATATATAATATGATATGCCTACTTATGTAGAGTAGGGCTTAGTTTGGTACAACTGGAATAGAAATACATGGAAAACGAAAGTACAACAAAGGCAATAAAAGAAACTCTCCTAACTTTAGTGCGCCTACAAATAGATAGCCTTAAGACAAAATGAGGCTATCTAGGCCTAGTCAAACTCGGGCACCAGAACGCGGCGGTCGTCTCCTACTACGGGCCTCTCTGGAAAGGAGGGATGTATCCGATCCACTGGGCTATCTTGGCCGGAGTGGCTATGCGCTGCATCGGTCGGGCGTGAGCTCCACGGCGAGGAACCATCCTCACCCGTCCTCCACGTACCAGCTGAGCGACAGAAGCCTCACTACCCTCCCCAACTTCCATTGGCACGGTGGGGGAGGATCCCCCGGAAGGTACCTGAGTGGCAGAGTCCTCCAAAAGGTCCATCTCGGAGAATGATGAGGGCAAGCGGGGCATATATTGTGGGTAGTCCCGGATGGCAGAAGCTGTCGGTGGGGTGCGGCGGATCCACTCCTCTCGAGGGCGTGCGCGCTCGAACACGAGGTTGTCACCGAAGGGTGAGACAGGAGAGAATCGATGGCTATGTACGGGGTGACAGAAGGGCCGTCCAATGAACATAAATACACGAATGACGCAGCAACCCACAAAATGGTATGACCCATGGTCCGGATCATGATGCACCTCCCACGTTGGGGTGTGCACGGAAATCACGAACGTCGCCATCTGAAGACGTGACAGAAAGAAAGAGATAGGGGGAGTGAGAGTCTTGCTAAAGAATCTCAGTAGGGCCTCCTACTATCTAGGTGTCACCATCTACGTCCTCAGGAACCTTGGGTTTAGTACACAAAATAAGTGAGCATGTATTAAGTCTATTTTTAGGTTTTAAAACATAATTAGCCAAGGTTCGTTCATTTTAGCATGATTCTTAATTACATGGACGCAACATATTAAAGAATGTATGCATGGCTCTACTTAATGCAAGAATAATCATCGTAACTTTAAGAACATCATAATAGTGGCATAAAGTGGCAATTAAATTCTCATATGGGAAACTTTGTGACATAAGCATCATACTTTACTTTCTCATAGGCCACCCTAAAAGACAATCGTTCTGGGGGTGCTCGGCCGAACCGGTGTCACCCAGAACGTGTCACATCTCTAGGTTATGAGCTCATACCTTAACTAGTCGTCACTAGTTCTAACTTATCAATCCCGATAAGTGTAACATAATCGTAAACATAATCCCGACTTATCCAGTACGGGCTAGGGGGCATTTCTTGGGGGTGCTCGGCTGAACCGGTGTCACCTAAGAATTCATCTTGGTACCGATGTCACATGAGTTCTCTGGAGGTGCTCGGCCAAACTGGTGTCATCCGAGAACTCATCTTAGTACCTCATAAATAAAAATCTCATAGGTTTTCAAAAACTTTCTAAGTCCCCAAATTTGTCAGAAATTCGGCGGCATAACAGCAGCATGCCGAATTTCTTCCAAATTTTACTTTATGCCACATAAGTCAATTAAACATGCATCCTTCATCATAATTCCATACATTCACATAATCATCCTCATACGTTCATAGACAACATTGGAATTTCATTATGCTCTTGGTCCTACGGTATCTTATGCATTGACCCTTACGGGCCTTAAACTTGTGATGTAATTAATCTATCATTTTCTATCAACTTCTTATGCACCTAAGGTTTCTCTTCTAACAAATCTTACTATTATTTATGCTCTTTAATAGATCTGGGCAACACCATTCCTTAGGGGCAGCATGATAAACTTACAATTACGGGGTTTTAGAACTTACGTTTTAGACCCTTTCTTAGTTCCGTCTTCGCCTAAGGCGCTATAAATTCGACCTAAACCAATTATGGGGCATTTCTATGCCTAAGAACTAATTATAAACCATGTTCACTACATTATAAGGTTGCTGGACAGATTCTAAAAATTAAATGTTCTAAGAGTTCTACAATTGCGGTTTTACGATTTTCTAGTTACTAGTTTCTCTATAGGTGCTAAAATTCAATCCTACTTCAAATGTAACCCAATTTTTCATGATTAAACAATCCTAATATGATTATATTCCCATTGAAACAGTTTGGGCAGTATCCAAAAATAAATGGATTAAAACTATGCTAAATCTTGACTTTACGGTTTTTCTAGAAGGCTAGTTTCCCTCCTATCATGCATAGAAATGTTCCTACTTCATCATACATAATTTTCACACAATCTAACACATCAAAACGTCATCATACAGCAGCAAGCTTATCATGGACGAACCGAAACATTAAGTCCCAAAAGGATGCATAACTTGATATTTTCTAAAGCATATAAGTTGCTAGTTTCTCTTGGAATCATTTTTAGGACATCTAAAATTCTTTTGCAAACCATTTTATTTTGTAAAAGAGGCTAAAACATCATTAGGTCAGTGACCTCTTGATCCCTCCTTAAAAGAGAATTTAACGCATAAGTCTTGTTGGTCTTAACCTCACAAGGTTCATGAGGCTTAAAGAAAGTCGTAAAACATAAATTGTTGGCCCTCGTAACTAGATAAAACTCATTCCAAGCTCATCATCACTACATGACCAATATTATGCATTCAAAGAATGTTCCCACATAAAACTTTAACTTGAGATAAAATGGGCAAGTCTTTGAGCTCTAAAGTTCTTAGATGTTGACATAATTTAAACATGTTATACACTTCATTTTTATTCTTCATTACAAAGTAAGGTGAGAGCTTAAAGTAAATATGCAAGACTTGAAATATAAATATGCAAGGCTTGAAATATAAATATGTAAGTTCATTTCATTATTTTAGTGCTCTAGGCCCAGCAACAATCGACTTTAAGGCCGAAATAGAAAGGCTTTGAGATTTAGTTAGGTGATAGTGCAAGCTCTCATTTTAAATCTTTATGTTCTTTAGTGATGACAAGTAAATATGCTAGACAAGAATGTAAATATGAGGTGTAATCCATTCTTTATCTTTTAACTTTAAGTGATGGCTTGGAAAAATTAAAATATGAATGCAAGGCTCAAAGTAAATATGTAATGCATGAGCTTGAATTTAAATATAAATGCTAGTCCATTTTATTTCTTATTAGAGCTCATACACGATTTTAAAGGAACTTAAACCTCAACCCAAACTTATCATGACAAGATAAAGTAAAGACAAGAGTGAACCTCAAGGGTTCATTAGAACACAAAGTTTCTTTCCTTGAAATGAGGTCATAAATAATATTTTTATTAAAACTCAAGCTTTAGAGGCCTCATTGTGATGAACACATAGTCATCATCTAGAAGCTCTCATCATCAAGCCATTGTGAACCTTATTGGCCAACATGGCCGAAAATGTGGAGAAAGAAAAGAAAAAGGAACCGAAACTTTTAAGAACAAAATGAAACATTTGAAACTCTAGAGACCATGATCTTGATAATGCATTAACACAAACATCATGAGTCCTCATCATTGAGTTCGTGTAACCATTTTAAAACATCATCAAAGTGAAAGGTTTCAAGGTTCAAGAAGAAAAACTAAAAACATCTTTGACTTAAGAACAAAGATCAAGCTTTAGAGATTGTTCAAGTGATGAACATCATCATCATGGAACCTCATCATCAAGCTCTCATTCCCTTGTCCTCAAAGGCCCATGGCCGAAAATGGAGAAAGAGAAGGAGAGGGAAAAAGTTCTAAAAAGACTCAAGAGAAACCATAAACACATAACTAGAGTAAGAATCTTAAACAAAGGAAATAATTGAAAGAAAATCCCTACCAAGTGATTGAAGGTTGGGATGAGAGAAGAGGATGAAGAACTTGAACACTTGAACTTGAGAGAAAAAGGAAACTTTGAAGTGCTCTTTGAAAACTTACACTTAGCAAATGAACCCAAAATGATGCAAGTTCACCCAAACATGCTATTTACAGAGAAATGAAACAAATGCAAGGTGCAAGGAGGGAGGGAAGGTTTCGGCCAAGAAGAGCAGCCCCATGAGTTCCATGATGTAACATCCTAATTTTTTACCCAATACTCTAGAACATATTCAGGTTAATCATTAGTTTGTTACGTCATAGCTTCCTTATTACCTTAAAAATACTTAGCGGAAATACTAAATTTTTTTTTTTTTGAATTATAAAAGCCAAGTGAGAGCCGTGCGACACGATGAGTAATAAAGCATGGATGAAAATAAAGCAAACATCTCATCATAACATAAGGCAAGTAAAGGCACATCACAATAAAACTGAACTCCATATTTATATATAATATGATATGCCCACTTGTGTAGAGTGGGACTTAGTTTGATACATCCGGAATAGAAATACACGAAAAATGAAAGTGCAACAAAGGCAATAAAAGAAACTCTCCTAACTCTAGTGCGTCTACCAGTGGATAGCCCCTAAGACAAAAGAAGGCTATCCTAGCCTAGTCAAAGCTCGAGCACCAGAACCGTGATGGTCGTCTCCTATTGCGGGCCTCTCTAGAAAGGAGGGATGTACCTGATCCACTGGGCTATCTCGGCCGGGGTGGCGATGCGCTGCATCAGTCGGGCATGAGCTCCATGGCGGGGAATCATCCTCACCTATCCTCCACGTACTGGCTGAGCGACAGAAGCCTCACTACCCTCCCCAACATCCATCGGCACAGTGCGGGAGGATCCCTCGGAGGGTACCTGGGTGGTAGAGTCCTCCGAAGGGTCCATCTCGGAGAATGATGAGGGCGAGCGGGGCACATACTGTGGGTAGTCCTGGATAGCAGAGGCTGTTGGTGGGGTGTGGCGGATCCGCTCCTCTCGAGGGCGTGTGCGCTCGAACACAAAGTCGTCGCCGAAGGGTGAGATAGGAGAGAATCGATGGCTATGTACGGGGTGACTAAAGGGCCGTCCAATGAACATGAATATACGAACGACGCAGCGACCCACAAAATAGTATGACCCGTGGTCCGGATCATGAAGCACCTCCCACGTTGGGGTGTCCACGGAAATCACGAACATCGCCATCTGAAGACGTGACGGAAAGAAAGAGATAGGGGGAGTGAGAGTATTGCTAAAGAATCTCAGTAGGGCCTCTTACTATCTAGGTGTCATCATCTACGTCGTCAGGAACCTTGGGTTTAGTACACAAAATAAGTGAGCATGCATTAAGTCTATTTTTAGGTTTTAAAACATAATTAGCCAAGGTTCATTCATTTTAGCATGATTCTTAATGACATGGAGGCAACATATTAAAGAATGTATGCATGGCTCTACTTAATGCAAGAAAGTAGTCATAACATTAAAAACATCATAACAGTGGCATAAAGTGGCAGTTAAATACTCATATGGGAATCTTTGTGATATAAACATCATACTTTACTTCCTCATAGGCCACCCTAAAAGACAATCGCTCTGGGGGTGCTTGGCCGAACCGGTGTCACCCAGAACGTGTCACATCTCTAGGTTATGAGCTCATACCTTAACTAGTCGTCACTAGTTCTTACTTATCAATCCCGATAAGCGTAACATAATCATAATCATAATCCTGACTTATCCAGTACGGGCTAGGGGGCATTTCTTGGGGGTGCTCGGCCGAACCGGTGTCACCCAAGAATTCATCTTGGTACCGATGTCATATGAGTTCTCTGGAGGTGCTCGGTCGAATCGGTGTCATCCAAGAACTCATCTTAGTACCTCACAAAAATCTCATAGGTTTTCAAAAACTTTCTGAGTCCTCGAATTTGTCAGAAATTCGGCAGCATAACTACAGCATGCCGAATTTCTTCCAAATTCTTCTTTATGCCACATAAGTTATTCAAACATGCATCCTCCATCATAATTTTCACACATTCACATAATCATTCTCATGCGTTCACAAGCAACATTAAAAATTCATTATGCTCTTGGTCCTACGGTATCTTATGCTTTGACCCTTGCGGGCCTTAAACTTGTGATGTAATTAACCTATCATCTTCTATCAAACTTTTATGCACCTAAGAGTTCTCTTCTAATAGATCTCATGATTATTTATGCTCTCTATTAAATCTGTACAACATCGTTCCTTAGGGGCAGCATTATAATCTTATAATTGCGGGGTTCTAGAACTTACGTTTTAGACCCTTTCTTGGTTCTATCTTCGCCTAAGGCGCTATAAGTTCGACCTAAACCAATTATGAGGCATTCCTATGTCTAAGAACTAATTATAAGCCATGTTCTCTACATTATAAGGTTGCTGGACAGATTCTAAAAATTAAATGTTCTAAGAGTTCTAGAATTGCAGTTTTACGGTTTCCTAGTTACTAGTTTCTCTATAGATGCTAAAATTCAATCCTACTTCAATTGTAACCAAATTTTTCATGATTAAGCAATCCTAATATGATTATATTCCCATTGAAATAGTTTGGGCAGTGTCCAAAAATAAATGGGTTAAAACTATGCTAAATCTTGACTTTACGGTTTTTCTAGAAAGCTAGTTTCTCTCCTATCATGCATAGAAATGTTCCTACTTCAACATACATAATTTTCACACATTCTAACACATTAAAACATCATCATACAGCAGAAAACTTATCATGGAAGAACCGAAACATTAAGTCCCAAGAAGATGCATAGCTTGATATTTTTAAAACACATAAGTTGCTAGTTTCTCTTGGAATCATTTTTAGGATTCCTAAGACTCTTTTGCAAACCATTTTATTTCGTAAAAGAGACTAAAAACATCCTTAGGTCAGTGACCACTTAATCCCTCCTTAAAAGAGAATTAAATTTATAAATCTTGTTGGTCTTAATCTCATAAACTTCATGAGGTTTTAAAGAGAATCTTAAAACTTAGATTGTTGGCTCTTGTAGCTAGATGAATCTCCATCCAAGTTCATCATCCCTACATGGCCGAAATTATACATTCAAAGAATGCTTCCATATTAGACTTTAACTTGAGATAAAATGGGCAAGTCTTTGAGCTCTAAGGTCTTTAGGTAATGACATAATTTAAACATGCTATGCACCTCATTTTTATCCTTCATTACAAAGTAAAGTGAGAGCTTAAAGTAAATATGCAAGACTTATATATAAATATGCAAGGCTTGAAATAAATATGCAAGGCTTGAAATATAAATATGCAAGTTCATTTATTTATTTTAGTGCACTAGGCCCAACAACAATCGACTTTAAGGCCGAAACAGAAAGGGTTTGAGATTTAGTTAGGTGATAGTGCAAGCTCTCATTTTAAATCTTTATGTTTTTTAGTAATGAAAAGTAAATATGCTAGACAAGAATGTAAATATGAGGTGCAATCCGTTCTTTATCCTTTAACTTTAGGTGATGGATTGGGAAAATAAATATGAATGCAAAGCTCAAAGTAAATATGTAATGCATAAGCTTGAATTTAAATATGAATGCTAGTCCATTTTATTTCTTATTAGAGCTCATACAAGACTTTAAAGGAACTTAAACCTCAACCCAAACTTATCATGACAAGATAAAGTAAAGACAAGAGTGAACCTCAAGAGTTCTTTAAAACACAAAGTTTCTTTTCTTGAGATGTGGTCATAGATAACATTTTTATTAAAACCCAAACTCTAGAGACCTCATTGTGATGAATGTAACACCCCGATTTTTCTGTCTGAGGGAAATGACCAAAATGCCCCTGAGGTCATTTCCTGACCTGAACTCGAGGGTAACCAACTCGGTCCTCCTTGAAGGGTCAACTCAATGTTTGAAGGGGATTGAATGGCCTTTGAATGCTTTCGGAAGCGAAAATCTCGTTTTCCGCAGTTTCGGGTCAAAATGACCAAAATACCCTATAGCGTTTTACGCGGGTAGAAGTGCCGTTTGAACCCGAAACTTTCCCCAGAGGTTTAAAAACACGTTTTCATGTGTCTAGAGGTCTCTGTTCAAGTCCCGGTGGTCCCGGGCAGTTTTAGTGCAAAATTACGATTTTGCCCCTAAAATAGTGTTTTTGAGCTTAATGACGTAATTAAGCAAACCTAAGCAATATTAGGCTCTAAACGAAGATTAATTAATTTCCCTAATTAATCTAGAGTCAAAATAATTTATTAAAGTTAATTAGAACCTAAAATTGCTTAGATTAAACTTAAATCCCTTTTTAGAACTCAAGATTCCTAGTCTTGGAATCTTGAATAGTGTTTTCTCTCTCCAATTCCTTAAATCAAGGAAGTGTGTCTAGAGTTGTTTAGACTCTAAATTGAGGATCTAACTCACTAATGGTGCAAGACCACTCCTTAATTATGTCTAGACCACCCTAATTATCCATTTTTCCTTACCTAAACACTTTCTTACAAATTCCTAATCTTAAGCATAATAAAAAATACACCTAAACACAACTCTAAACCACAATTAAAATGCAAACTAATCCTCCCCCAAATCTGATGCACATGGCCGAAACTCTCACCCCCTTTGGCCACATGTTTAATTGTTTTCTCACTCAAAGAACCATGCTTGAGGCCATACCTTGAACCATACCTCACCATACTTTGAGCCATACATCACCATGCCTCAAGACCATATTATCTCACCTCATGGAACTCATGGATGCCCTCCAATTCTGCACACATGGCCGAAGCTCCCCTCCTCCATGAGCACCCTTCATTTGTTTCATTTCTCTATAAATAGAATGCCTTGAGGAGCTTGCACCACTTTTAGATCATTTGCTAAGTTTAGGAACACTTAAAGCTTTTCTTTTTCTCTCAAAGCTCTAGTGTTCTTCAAGTTCTTCAAGTTCTTCATCTTCTTCATCTTCTTCTTCCATCTTCAAGTTCATCACACCAAGTAGGGATTTCCTTTCATGTATTCTCTTCTTTAAAGTTCTTGTTCTAGCTTTATGTTCATAGTTTCTCTTGATTCTTTTTAGAACTTCTTTTCCTTTCCTTGTTCTTTCTCATTTTCAGCCATGGGCCTTGAGGTTCAAAGAAATGAGAGCTTGATGATGAGAGTTTCATGATGATGTTCATCACTTGAAACAAACTCTAGAGCTTGATCTTTATTCTTGAGCAAAAATGTTTCTAGTTCTTCCTTTCTTGAACTCTTGAGAACTTTAGTTTTGATGGTGATTTAAAATGGTTCTAAGGACTCAATGATGAGGTCTCATGATGTTGGTGTTAATATATCATCAAGATCATGGACTCTAGAGTTTCAAAATGTTCTTTTTGTTCCTTGAAATTTCGGCCATTTCCTTTTCTTTTACATGCAAAATGTTTTGATTTCTAAAAATGAGTTCTAAGAACTCTAGCCTTTACTTTATCTTGGTTTGATGAGTTTGGGTTGAGGATTGAGTTCCTTTAAAGTCTTATTAAGGGCTCTAGAAAGATAAAATGAACTTGTATAATTTATTTTATGCTTGCACTCATATTTACATTCTTGCTGTGCATCTTTACTTTTAAGCTATCACCTAAGAACATAAAGATTAAAATGGAACTTGCATAATCACTTAATTTAATTCTCAAAGCCTTTCTATTTCGGCCTTAAAGTCGATTTTTGTTGGGCCTAGAGCACTAAAATAAAGAATTGAACTTCCATCATCACCTAATTAATTTCTCGAATGCCTATCTATTTCGGCCTTAAAGTCGATTGTTGTTGGGCCAAGAGCACTAAAATAAAGAATTGAACCTTGCATATTTGCCTTCAAGCTTATGCCTTGCATATTTACTTTCAAGCTTGCACGTTTAAGTTTATGCCTTGCATATTTATTTTAAGTCATCACTTTACTTTGTAAGCAAGATTAAAAATGAAAAGCATGAGCACGTTTATTTTATGTCATAACTTAAGAACCTAGAGCTCAAAGACTTGCCCATTTCATTTCAAGTTAAAGTTTAATGTGAATGCATTCTTTGAATGCATGTTTTCGGCCAAGTAGTGATGATGGACTTGCAATGAGTTTTCATTTAGCTACAAGGTCTAATAGTCTATGTTCTAAGTTTTTATTAAAGCCTTACAAATTTTTACAAGGTTATGTTATCATGAGATGTGATTTTATTCCCTTTTAGAAGATGAAATATATTTTGGTCACTGACCAAAGGCTTCTCTTAGCCTCTTGATGAATTGAAATGGTTTGCAAAAAGTTTTAGAAATTCTAAACTGATTCCAAGAGAAACTAGTTAACTTATGTACCTCGAAATGTCAATTTAATTCTTTTACTGAAGCTCCGCGATTCTGGTTCTGTCATGATGAGTGTGATGCTGTATGGTGATGTTGTGATGTGTGAAAATATCATATGATGATGTAGAAATGATTCTATGCATAATAGGTAAGAAACTAGCTAACTAGAAATACCGTAAACCTAGAATTTAACGTAGTTTTGACCCATTTATTTTTGGAACTTATCCAAACTGTTTTAATGAGAACATAATCAGATTAGGATTGTTTAGACATGAAAAACTTGGTAAAATTTGGATTAGAATTGAATTTTAGCACCTATCGAAAAACTAGTAACTAGAAAACCGTAAAAATGCAAATGTAGAACTCTTAGAACATTTAGTTTTCTGGATTCTGTCCAGCAACGTTACAACATGATAAATGTGATTTATAATTAGTTCGTAAGCATAGGAATGTCTCATAATTGATTTAGATTTAATTTATAGCGCCTTAGGCGAAAACGGAACTAAGAAAAGGTCTAAAACGTAAGTTCTAGAACCCCGTAACCACAAGATAGAAATTCTGCCCTATGCTTTTCAGATTTGAGAATGAATATGAGAATTAGGAATGATGATTAATTATGAGCCCTTAGGTGCATAAAATATGAACGACAGATGTTAGAGAACTATATCTCAAGATTAAGACCCGTAAGGGGTAAAAGCATAAGCTACCGTAAGGGTAAGCGTTTGAATGTTCTATGATGATGCATGTGGTATGTAAATGATGATGATGTTGTTCATATGAGGAATTCATGAGGATATATGTTCATGTGGCATAAAGCAAATTTGGAAGAAATTCGGCATAATGCCTTTGTGCCGCCGAATTTCCGATGAATTTGGGGACTTAAAGAGATTTTAAAAATTAAGGTACTAAGATGGGTTCTAGGATGACACCGGTTCGGCCGAGCACCTCCATAGAACTCATATGACATCGGTACCCATTTATACTCTTAGGTGACACCGGTTCGGCCGAGCACCCCTAAGAGAATTGCCCCCTAACCCATACTCAGATAGTCGGGATTTATGATTTATGATACGCTTATCGTTAAGTGGTAAGTAAGAACTAGTGACGAGTAGTTAAGGTATGAGCTCATAACTTAGAGATGTGACACGTTCTGGGTGACACCGGTTCGGCCGAGCACCCCCAGAGCGCTTGTCTTTTAGGGTGGCCCATGAGGAAGAGAAGTTTCATGATTATGATTATGTCACTAAGTTTGTCCCATATGAATGTTTCTATTGCCACTTTATGCCACTAAGTATGATGATGCTTGATGATAAGATTTATGTATGTGCATTAGGTAGCGCCATGTATACATTCTCTATTATGTTGCATTCATGACATTAAGATCATTCTAAAATGAATGGACCTCGGCTAAACTATGTTTTAGAACTTAAAAATGGACTTAATGCATGTTCACTCATTTTGTATAATGAAACCCAAGGTTCCTGAGGACGTAGATGATGACACCTAGGTAGTAGGAGGCCCTACTGAGATTCTTTAGCAAGATTCTCACTCCCTCTATCTCTTCTTTCCGTCACGTCTTCAGATGGCGACGTTCGTGGCATTCGTGGACACCCCGACATGGGAGGTGCACTATGACCCGGCTCACGGGTCATACCATTTTGAGGGACAGTGCACGGTGCGGGTTTTCATGTTCGTAGGATGCCCCTTCGCTCATTCTGTGCACACCCATCGCTTCTCGCCGAATGCACCCTATGGCGATGACGAGCGGGTTTTTGAGCCCGTGCGTACGCATGACGAGAGAGTGCTCCGCATGCACACCGCCGCCCTAGCCATGTGAGACTATCCCGATTACGTGCCCCGGACCTACTTCTCGGAGACTGACCCGTCCAAAGACCCGCCTACCCATCCGTATAGCGAGAGCTCTGCCCCCTCTCCCCCACCGATGAGGGAGGGCAGTGAGGATACCGTGACTGAGCCACGGCTTGCACGATGACCGGAGATGCGGCCACGCCGCGGGGGTCACTCTGGATCCCCGTTTCGTCTCTTTACGCCCGAGGAGCTCGCCCAGTTTCCCGGATATGTGCCTCGCTCGCGAAATGGACGTCAGTAGGAGGTGACGATCGACCGATGGAGTACCCGGGTAGAGCACATACCACTTAGATGGAGATGAACCTCCTTTTGTTTCAGAGGTCATCCCTTAGTTGCATTTGGGTAGGGGAGTAGTTTATGTTTATGTTCATGTTGTATTTTCTTTCATGTATTCCTTTGTACCAAATTAAGTCCCACACTTATGAGTGGGCAAGTTATATATATATATGAGATGATATTCAGTGTTTCACATGATGTGCCTCTATGTGTCTTATGCTATGACGATTATGAGATGTATGTTTTGTCCGTTACATGTTATATCGCATCACGCGGCTCTCACTTTGTATTTCAAAAAAAAATTTACACGTACTTTTCGCTAAGTATTTCAAAGTTAAAATGAGAACTATGAAGTAGTAGTCTAATGATTAACCTAAGTATGTTCTAGAGTATTGGTTAAAAATTAGGATGTTACAATGAACACATAGTCATCATCTAGAAGCTCTCATCATCAAGCCATTGAGAACCTCATTGGCCAACATGGCCAAAAATGTGAAGAAAGAAAAGGAAAAGGAACCGAAACTTTTAAGAGAAAAGGAAACATTTGAAACTCTAGAGACCATGATCTTGATGATGCATTAACACCAACATCATGAGTCCTCATCATTGAGTTCATGTAACCATTTTAAAATACAATCAAGGTGAAAGGTTTCAAGGTTCAAGAAGAAAGAACAAAAGAAAACATCTTTAACTTAAGAATAAAGATAAAGCTTTGGAGATTATTCAAGTGATGGACATCACCACCACGAAACCTCATCATCAAGCTCTCATTCCCTTGTCCTCAAGGCCTATGGCCAAAAATGTTGAAGAAAAAGGAGAGGGAGAGAAGTTCTAAAAAGACTTCAAGAAAAACCATAACACATGACTAGAAATGGAACTTAAACAAAGGAAATACTTGAAAGAAAATCCCTACCAAGTGATTGAAGGTTGGGATGAGAGAAGAGGATGAAGAACTTGAAGAACTTGAACACTTGAACTTGAGAGAAAAAGGAAACTTTGAAGTGCTCTTTGAAAACTTACACTTAGCAAATGAACCCAAAATGATGCAAGTTCACCCAAGCATGCTATTTATAGAGAAATGAAACAAATACAAGGTGCAAGGAGGGAGGGAAGGTTTCGGCCAAGGATGAGCAGCCCCATGAGTTCTATGAGGTGAGATGTTGTGATCTTGAGGCATGGTGAGGTATGGTTCAAGGTATGGCTCAAGCATGGTTCTTTGAGTGAGAAACAAATCAACATGTGTTGTAAAAGCGAGAGAGAGGGCTGAAATTGCATCAGCCATGGGGAGGGTTTTCTTGCATTTTAATTGTGGTTTAGAGTTGTGTTTAGGTATATCTTTGATTAGGACTAAGATTAGGAATTTGTAAGAAAGTGTTTAGGTGAAAAAATAGGTAATCAAGGTTGTCAAGACACATTTAAGGAGTGTTCTTGTATCATTAGTGAGTTATAAACTCATTTTAGTGTATAAACAATTCTAGACACAATTCCTTGATTTAAGGAATTGGAGAGAGAAAATACTATTCAAGATTCCAAGAGTGAAATCTTGAGTTTTAGAAAGGAGATTTAAATCTAATCTAAGCAATCTTAGGTTCTAATTAATTTTAATAATTTATTTTCACTCTAGATTAATCATGGAAATTAATTGATCTTCGATTAGAGTCTAATATTGCTTAGGTTTGCTTAATTACGTCATTAGGCTCAAAAATACTATTCTAGGGGCAAAATCATAATTTTGCACTAAAACTGCCTGGGACCACCGGGACTCAAACAGATTTTCTGAAACATGTAAAAACATTGTTTTAAACCTTCGGAGAAAGTTTCGAGCTCAAATAGCACCTTTACCCGCGTAAAAACACTAGAGGTATTTTGGTCATTTTGACCTGAAACTGCAGAAAATGAGACTTTCGCTTCCAGAACCACTCAAGGGTCCTTCAATCCCCTTCAAACATTGAGTTGGCCCTTCGAGGACTGCCGGGTCGGCCATCCTCGAATTCCGAGCCGAAAATCACCTCATGGTCATTTTGGTCATTTTCCACAAAGACAGAAAACCGGGACGTTACACATGAGGTGAGATGTTGTGATCTTGAGGCATGGTGAGGTATGGTTTAAAGTATGGTGAGGTATGGTTCAAGGTATGGCTCAAGCATAGTTCTTTGAGTGAGAAACAAATCAACATGTGATGTAAATGAGGGAGAGAGGGCCGAAAGTGCATCAGCCACGGGGGAGGGTTTTCTTGCATTTTAATTGTGGTTTAGAGTTGTTTTTAGGTGTATCTTTGATTAGGATTAAGATTAGGAATTTGTAAGAAAGTGTTTAGGTGAAAAAAAGGGTAATTAAGGTTGTCAAGACATATTTAAGGAGTGGTCTTGCATCATTAGTGAGTTATAAACTCATTTTAGTGCATAAACAATTCTAGACACAATTCCTTGATTTAAGGAATTGGAGAGAGAAAACACTATTTAAGATTCCAAGAGTGAAATCTTGAGTTTTAAAAAGAGATTTAAATCTAATCTAAGCAATTTTAGATTCTAATTAATTTTAATAGTTTGTTTTGACTCTAGATTAATTATGGAAATTAATTAATCTTTGATTAGAGCCTAATATTGCTTAGGTTTGCTTAATTACGTCATTAGGCTCAAAAATACTATTTTAGGGGCAAAATCGTAATTTTGCACTAAAACTGCCTGGGACCACCGGGACTCAAACAGATGTTCTGAAACATGTAAAAACATTGTTTTAAACCTTCGGAGAAAGTTTCGGGCTCAAACGGCACATTTACCCGCGTAAAAACGCTATAGGGGTATTTTGGTCATTTTGACCTGAAACTGCAGAAAATGAGACTTTCGCCTCCGAAACCACTCAAGGGTCATTCAATCCCCTTCAAACATTGAGTTGGCCCTTCGAGGACTGCCAGGCCATCCATCCTCGAATTTCGGGCCGAAAATGACCTCAGAGGCATTTTGGTCATTTTCCACCAAGATAGAAAATCGGGGCGTTACATTATTCCCCTCCTTAAAAAGAATTTCATCCTCGAAATTCATACCTTAGAAGAGCTTTGGATACTTGGTCTTCATCTCCGATTCTAATTCCCACGTGAATTCTTCGGTCTTATCTCGTCCCCATGCCACTTTCACCAAAGGAATAGACTTGTTTCTCAACTGCTTGACTTCGCGATCCACGATCCTCGTTGGCGGCAGATTGAAAGTTAGGTCCTCCCTTAATTGCACATGTTCTGGCTCTAGGACATGGCTAGGGTCGGACTCATATTTTCTTAACTAGGAGACGTGAAAGACATCATGGAGATTGGAAAGGTTAGGGGGTAAGGCTATTTTGTAGGCTACCGGCCCTACTTTTTGAAGGATCTCAAAAGGACCAAGGAATCGGGGGCTCAACTTTTAACTTTCATGGCTCTTCCTATGCCTATAGTGGGGGTGCTCTTAAGGAACACATGTTCTCCCTCGTTGAATTCCAACGGCTTACGTCGTCTATCTGCATAGCTCTTTTGTCTACTTTGAGCTATGAACATCCTATCCCGGATTCTTTTGATCTGCTCCGTCGTTTCCCTCACTATAGCAGGTCCTAACATGCTCTGTTCTCCGGCTCATACCAGCATAGAAGGGATTGACATTTTCGTCCATGTAGGGCTTCGTAGGGTGCCATGCCGATGTTTGTATGATAACTGTTGTTATATGCAAACTCGATCAGTAGCAGGTACTTGTCCCAACTTCCCTTTTGGTCCAGAACACAGGCTCTCAACATGTCCTCCAAGGTCTGGATCGTTCTTTCTGAAGTTACATGCGTTTGTGGGTGGTGTCGTGCTCAAACACAACTTCGAACCAAATGCCTTTTGAAAGGCTCCCCAAAAACGTGACGTAAACCACGGATCTCTATCCGAGATTATCGTCGACGCTACTCCATGTAATCTCACGATCTCTTGGATGTATAGCTAAGCCAATTTGTCTAAAGAGTATGTCACTCTAATAGGCAGAAAGTGAGCCAACTTGGTTAGTCAATCCACTATCACCCATATGGCATCATGGCCAGCTTGGGTCTTAGGCAATCCTGTCACAAAATCCATCGATATGCACTCCCACTTCCATTTAGGGATTGACAGGGGTTGCAACAAGCCTGATGGCTTTTGGTGCTTGATCTTCACCTTTTGACACACCAAGCACTTACTAACCCAGGCAACCACATCCTTTTTCAATCCGGGCCACCAGAACATCCTTTTTAAATCTCGGTACATCTTGGTAACACCAGGATGGATGGTGAGATGGCTTTTATGGACCTCCTCCAAGATCTTCTCTCGAAGGTCACCATCTTGTGGCACACAGATTCTTCCTTCAAACCTCCATACCCAATCAGAGCCTTGTTCGAAACCTTTTAGTTTTCCCGCCTTAACCGCCTCTATGATTTCCCTAAATTCCTCACGTTCCCTTTGTGCTAGCATGACTTTTTGTTTAAACCCACTTGTTACGGTAAGATAGCACATCTTCATACCCTCATTGGTCACAGACATCCCCAAATTCATATCTCTAAACTTCTCTATTAGCTCAACTTCCTTGACCATCATGTGAGATAGGTGCAATGGCTTTCGGCTCAAGGCGTCAGCGACTACATTAGCCTTGCCGGGATGGTAACTTAAACCGAAGTCATAGTCTTTAAGGAGCTCCATCCACCTCCTCTGCCTCATGTTTAGCTCCTTTTGATCAAAGAGATACTTGAGACTCTTGTGATCAGAGAAAACTTCGAACCTCACACCATATAAATGGTGTCTCCACATCTTCAAGGCAAACACTACAACTGCTAATTCTAAGTCATGGGTGGGGTAGTTTGCTTCATGCGGCTTGAGTTGCCTTGACGCATAGGCTACCACTTGCCTATTTTACATCAACACACAACCTAAACCTTTACCCAAGGCATCGCAATATACCTCGAAGGGTTCATCGGGGCTAGGTAAAACCAAAACTGGGGTTGTGGTTAGCTTTTCCTTAAGCTCTTGGAAACACTTCTCACACTCAGAACTCCACATGAATACATGAATGGTGCATTCTTCCTAGTTAACTTGGTCAGGGGTAGGGCAATTTGGGAGAATCCTTTGATAAACCTACGGTAATAGCCTGCTAAACCCAAAAAGCTCCGTATTTCCATTACGGTGGTTGGTCTATCCCAATTCATTACGGCTTCTGCCTTACTAGGATCAACGGCTATACCTCCTTTTGACAAAACGTGCTCTAAAAACTTAACCTCTTTTAACCAAAATTCACACTTAGAGAGTTTTGCATACAACTTTTTCTCCTTCAAAATCTCCAAAACTACCCTCAGATTATGCTCATGCTCCTCGTGGGTCTTCGAATAGATGAGTATATCATCTATGAAAATGACCATGAACTGATCTAAATAGGGTCTAAAGATCCTATTCATGTAATCCATAAATATTGTAGGAGCATTCGTCAACCCAAAAGACATCACCATAAACTCAAAGTGTCCATACTGAGTTCTAAAGGCGGTCTTTGGTATATCTTGGTCTCTCACCCTAATTTGGTGGTATCCTGACCTTAGATCGATCTTGGAAAAATACCACCGCTCCTCTCAATTGGTCCATTAGATCATCAATCCTAGGCAAAGGGTACTTATTTTTCACTGTTACACGATTCAATTGCCTATAATCTATGCACAACCTCATGCTCCCGTCCTTTTTCTTGACAAATAGAACTGGGGCTCCCCAAGGTGAGGCACTAGGTCTAATAAAACTCTTTCTCAAAAGCTCCTCAAGTTGGGTTTTCAACTCGGCTAACTCCAAGGGTGACATCCTATAGGGGGCGGTAGAGATTGGTCCTGCTCCAGGAACCAACTCAATGGAGAACTCCACTTCTCTCTTGGGGGGAAACTCGAGTATCTCTTCCAGAAATACCTCAGGATAGTCTCTTACTACCGGCATATTCTCTAAGTTCCGCTCAAAGTCTACCTCGCTAGCGGCTAGGAGAACATATCCCTTAGTCTTTTGCCCACTACAATTGACCTCTACAGCATTAAGGTAGAGTTTCAAGATTTGGCTAGTTTCACTAAGGGGAGAAGGAAAGATGTAACGCCCGGGGATTGCGAAGTCAGGGAGTGATCGCCGGTGCAAGGAGGCACGGACAAGGAGCGGCTCCTGGCAGACTTCGAAAGCGGAGGGGTACATGAATGAACCGATTACACACCCGAATGAGAAGGATCCTAAGACTGTATAGGTATGGGACTATACAGTTAAGGAGGGCTTATATGAATTAATTTGTACTACCTATACCAACAAGATGCATCTTCTTTTCGGTAGCCCAAACTGAAAGAACTCCACAGTTAAGCGTGCTTGACTTGGAGCAATTTTGGGATGGGTGACCTCCTGGGAAGTTTTCCCAGGAAGTGTGCGAGTGAGGACAAAGCACGCTGAAAAGACTCGTGTTGGTTTGTGGGGACAGTCGTCAATCCATAAAGCAGCAGGGGATGTTACAAATGGTATCAGAGCCTGCACCTCTCCCAGTACGGTGTGGTTCGGGGACGAACTAGGCGGAAGCTGGTGGGCATGTAACGCCCGGGATCGCGAAGTCGGGGAGTGATCGCCGGTGCAAAGAGGCACGGACAAGGAGCGGCTCCTGGCAGATTTCAGCGGAGGGTACATGAATGAACCGATTACACATCCGAATGAGAGGGATCCTAAGATGTATAGGTATGGGACTATACTGATTGAGGAGGGCTTATATCAATTGATTTGTACTACCTAGACCAACAAGATGCTTCTTCTTTTCGGTAGCCCAAATCGAAAGAACTCCACGATTAAGCGTGCTTGACTTGTAGCAATTTTGTCATGGGTGACCTACTGGGAAGTTTTCCCAGGAAGTGTGCGAGTGAGGACAAAGCACGCTGAAAAGACTCGTGTTGGTTTGTGGGGACAGTCGTCAATCCATAAAGCAGCAGGGGATGTTACAAAAGACAACTGTTTTGGTGTTACAATCTAACAATACACAGTTGGCATGAAGCCAATCCATGCCAAGGACTACACCTATACCTTTCATGGTTAAGCAGATTAAATCTATGACAAAGGATCTATTTTCTACAGTGAGGTGGCAATTTAAACAACAAAAAAAGTATTCACAGGGTGATTTGTGAGGGTAGAAACAATAAGATCAAAAGGAAGTTTGGAAGTTTTTAAGTTTAGGGACTCGACACTAGCATACGAAATAAAAGAATGTGTAGCGCCAGAGTCATAAAATACAGTTAAAGGTTTGCCATTTATTTCGCACGTACCTTTGATGAGGTCATTGGACCTTTCCGCTTCGTCCGCATTGAGGGTGAAGACCCTCTCTTGGTGTTGCGGCCTGGGGTTCTGATTCGTTGGCCTTTCGTTGGTGCATTTGTTGGCGTAATGATCGGGCTTCCCACATCTGAAGTAGATGTTCTGCCTGGCTAGGCAGGGACGATTGCCGTGATCTTTCCCGCACTGGGGGCATAGCATGACCGGTGCATGTCTGGTGTAGGCGGCGGGGGCTCTTTGAGGTGCCTTGTTCTTGGTCCCGCTGGACCCTCCTTATTGAGTGTTGCTCCGGGGGCCTCCCGACCCTCCTTGTCAATTATTGTTGTTGTTGTTGTTGTTTCGGTGGTTGTTGTACTGGAATGGTGGTCTATAGTGTTGCTTGGGTTGTTGGTGGAAAGGGGTTTTTTATTGTTGTTGATGTGGCTTGAATTGGTTGGTGTGGTAGGGGTTGTAATGGTTTTGTGATTGGCTTTGGTGTTGTGGTTTGAACTTCGGGGCTTGAGGTCCTAGCCCCTTGGCACTTCCGCCCTTGCAGCCTAGAGCTTTCCTTGTCCTTCCTCTAGAATGCGGCACTTGTTGACCAGGGTGGGGAAGTCCCTGATCTCCATATGTGCCACGGCGTAGTTCAACTCCGACTTCAACTCGGCCTCATATTTCACGCACTTCCATATCTCGTCGGGGTTCCCTTGGAACACCCGTGAGAACTTAATCAGTTCTTTAAATCTCGTTGTGTATTGGGCGACAGACATTCCTCCTTGAGTTAACTGCATGAACTCGATATCCTTCGCATTCCTTACTGACTCCGGGAAGTACTTCTCGTAGAAGTAAGTCTTGAAACGACTCGATTGACAATGATGCGTAAGCTTTTAGTAGTCTTCGGGTGCCGGTCCACCAGAATTCGGCATCTGATTCCATCATATAGGCAGCGAATGTGACCTTTTGCTCCTCCGAGCAAGCGACCACGGAGTAGATCTTTTCCATGTTCTTGATCCACTCGTCAGCTCTGTCGGGATCTATGGCTCCTCTAAAGGCCGGTGGGTTTGCCTTGCGGAACTCACTGAACCTTGCTTGCTCGACCATTTCAGCGGTAGAGGGAGCACGTCCGGTGTCCCCTTGTTGGTTCATCCTTTCGAACATCCGCTCCATGGCTCTTGCCATGTCACGAACAATAGTGGCAGTTGCATCCTCCTGGTTACTCTTGGTCGGGGTCCTATTCTGTCGTCTGGGTGCCATTGGTTCCTAAACACATAAGACAATAACCACTGAGTTGAGCAGGCTCAACATTTCATGTGAAATGAGCTAGTTACCATGGCACTTGCAAACTAACAGGGGTCATGCATCTCTAACCTATAGCTTGTCTCTAGCAAGCTCTACACATGACATGTCTACCGCATTATGCTCCAAAAGCATAGTCAGTCCAATCCTCAGGCTCCAGGAGAATTGAACTGCTCTGATACCATAATGTAACATCCTAATCTTTAACCCAATACTCTAGAACATATTTAGGCTAATCATTAGTCTGTTACTTCATAGTTTCCTTACTACTTTAAAATACTTAGCAGAAATACTGGTAAATTGTTTTTTGAATTATAAAAGTAAAGTGAGAGCCGCGCGACACGATGAGCAATAAAACATGGATGGAAATAAAGCAAACATCTCATCATAACATAAGGCAAGTAAAGGCACATCACAATAAAACTGAACTGCATGTTTATATATAATATGATATGCCCACTTATGTAGAGTGGGGCTTAGTTTGGTACAACTGGAATAGAAATACATGGAAAACAAAAGTACAACAAAGGCAATAAAAGAAACTCTCCTAACTCTAGTGCGCCTACAAATAGATAGCCTTAAGACAAAAGGACGCTATCCAGGCCTAGTCAAACTTGGGCACCAGAATGCGGCAGTCGTCTCCTACTACGGGCCTCTTTGGAAAGGAGGGATGTATCCGATCCACTGGGCTATCTCGACCAAAGTGGCTATGCGCTGCATCGGTCGGGCGTGAGCTCCACGGTGGGGAATCATCCTCACCCGTCCTCCACGTATCGGCTGAGCGACAGAATGATGAGGGCGAGCGGGGCACATACTGTGGGTAGTCCCCCGGAAGGTACCTGAGTGGCAGAGTCCTCTGAAGGGTCCGTCTCAGAGAATGATGAGGGCGAGCGGGGCACATACTGTGGGTAGTCCCGGATGGCAGAAGCTGTTGGTGGGGTGCGGCAGATTCGCTCTACTCGAGGGCTTACGCGCTCGAACATGAGGTCGTCGCCGAAGGTGAAACAGGAGAGAATCGATGGCTATGTACGGGGTGACTAAAAGGCCATCCAACGAACATAAATACATGCATGACGCAGCGACCCACAAAATGGTATGACCTGTGGTCCAGATCATGATGCACCTCCCACGTTAGGGTGTCCGCGAAAATCACGAACGTCACCATCTGAAGATGTGACTGAAAGAAAGAGATAGGGGGAGTGAGAGTCTTACTAAAGAATCTCAATAGGGCCTCCTACTACCTAGGTGTTATCATCTACGTCCTCTGGAACCTTGGGTTTAGTACACAAAATAAGTGACCATGCATTAAGTCTATTTTTAGGTTTTAAAACATAATTAGCCAAGGTCCGTTCATTTTAGCATGATTCTTAATGACATGGAGGCAGCATATTAAACAATGTATGCATGGCTCTACTTAATGCAAGAATAATCATCGTAACTTTAAGAACATCATAATAGTGGCATAAAGTGGCAATTAAATTCTCATATAGGAAACTTTGTGACATAAGCATCATACTTTACTTCCTCATAGGCCACCCTAAAAGACAATCATTCTGGGGGTGCTCGGCCGAACCGGTGTCACCCTAGAATTCATCTTGGTACCGATGTCACATGAGTTCTCTGGAGGTGCTCGGCCGAACCGGTGTCATCCGAGAACTCATCTTAGTACCTCATAAATAAAAATCTCATAGGTTTTCAAAAACTTTCTAAGCCCCCAAATTTGTCAGAAATTCGACGGCATAACAACAGCATGTCGAATTTCTTCCAAATTTTACTTTATGCCACATAAGTCAATTAAACATGCATCCTTCATCATAATTCCATACATTTATATAATCATCCTCATACGTTCATAGGCAACATTGGAATTTCATTATGCTCTTGGTCCTACGATATCTTATGCATTGACCCTTACGGGCCTTAAACTTGTGATGTAATTAATCTATTATTTTCTATCAACCTCTTATGCACCTAAGGATTCTCTTCTAACAAATCTTACTATTATTTATGCTCTTTCATAGATCTGGGCAACACCATTCCTTAGGGGTAGCATTATAAACTTACAATTATGGGGTTCTAGAACTTACGTTTTAGACCCTTTCTTGGTTCCGTCATCGCCTAAGGTGCTATATGTAACACCCTAGCAATTAACCAGATACACCTAGGTTGAATCTGATTAATGACTAGACTTTACTCCTTGCTTTGGTTCTTTCTTCATAATTTGAAAATACTTAGTGAAATTACGAGCCTTTTTTTTTTTTTTAAAACACATAATTGAAAACGTGAGCCGAGTACAACGTGAACGAGTAAGCGGAGTATAATAAGACGTTTAAGAATATATCACATCATATCACTTAGGCTCCATCATATAACATCCATAAGCACATTATAGCATATATTTACATACAATAACCTCACTCAAAGGGGGGGTTATGTTCATACATCATTATCTTATGCAAACCCATAAAAGAAAATATACTTAAGGAAATTCATGCCCCTAAACTAGATAACTCCATAAGCCGGGAAGGTTATCCTAAAACTAGGGTGCATGATCACACATAAGTCTACTAAGAACCTTCTATGGCCACTGTCCTGAAAATGGGGGAATAAATCCGATCCATTGATGAGCTCCTCGGGAGGGACACACGAGATGCACCAGGTGGGAGTCGCATGGACGGCCTTCTCGCTAACCTCGGCTGAACAACTGTTTCCTCACTACCCTCTCTTACTCGTGTGGGAGTAGGAGCAGAGCTCTCAGAATATACATGAGTAGGAGTGTCCTCTGAAGGATCAGTTTGAGAATATCTCGTCTCGGGAACATACTGAAATCCATGGCCCGCAGATGAAGCGGGATAAGAACGTAACATCCTTTCATCAAGTGGACGTGCATGTTCGAAAACCATTTCATCGCCATAGGGAGAAGTAGGAGAAAATCGATAACTAGGGACAGGATGTGCAAATGGGCGACCTATGTAAATAAAAACACGAATCACAAGACCTCCCTTCAAAATGATACGAGCGATGCACGGATCATAGTGGAATTCCCAAGTAGGGGTATCAACGAGCAGACGAATGTCGCCATTTGAATCTGGAGACAATGACGGAAATAAAGAAAAGGGAGTGAGAATCTTGCTAAAGAATTCTCAATAAGGTACCTCCTTCTACAGTGTCATCATCAAAGTCCCAGGAACCTCGGGATTATTCTAAAATAGTGAGCATGCAAAGATTCATTTTAAGTTAGGACAAATACTTAACCGAGGTTCGTCAATTTTTAATCATGCGTCTTATAATGCATCTTATTCTTAACATGTCATATTTACAATGAACTTTTCCTTTATCATTACATCATATTCCTCATCATCATTATCAAAATAACATGCATAAAAGAACGTCATATAATATTAGCTACACATGGACACAAAGTGCACATATTTCATTTCTTTAGTGCCTTAGGTGACTTAAAATCTTATCATCATCATTATTTTCCTTGGGCCACCCTATACTCCACCCTTTTGGAAGTAATTTAGGTTATGAGCTCATACTTTACTAGTCGTCACTAGCATATACTTATCCCTTTGATAAGCTAAAGTCCCGACTCTACCCTTTTGAGAGAACGGGTTAGGGGCTAAAATCACCTTTTCACCACCTATAGTCGATGGTTCCAAAGGATCATTTTCTTATAAGTTTAAGTCACCATTAAATCTTTGCATGTTATATCATAATACAATTCATAAACATCATAACATTTTCTCATTTATAGTCTTAAGCTAGAATAATATATATCAGCTGTAATCATGCATATGGGAGATTCCCAGGAAGAGAGGTGGGTCACAATGGACACGCTTAAATACCAAGTCTTTCCTTAGCCAGAACCTTTCCAAATTACACTTTTACAATGATACACTTTCTTCTAGCAACAAAGGTGAATTTTACATAAGAACATTTCATGTATAAGCATTCTTATTATTTGCAACAGCAACTATAACATGCAAGTCGAAATCATTCAATGATATCAAGTACTTAATAAGCATCCAATCCTTACATAGAATTATCAATTATAGAACCAATTAGTTACTAAACCAATTATGAATCATTCTCTTAACAATAAACCATAATTATCACAACTTCAATCATATCAAATCATTATCACACATTGATACTAAACTCGGATCGGTGGCGAATCATGAACCTCATGCAATTACATAGAATCATATTTTAAGTGCATATAAAATACTAGTTCTTTTGTCAAATTTGGGAGGATCTTCACAATTAAAATTCTCACTTAAGATAAAAGGAGTAAGTCTTGAGCTTTAGAGATTTAGGTGACATCTTAGAATTATAAACATGCTATGCAACCTTATTTTAATCTTATCTTTATAAGGTGATAGCTTGGAATTATAAACATGATATGCAATTCCATTTCTATATCTTTAAGATTTAAGGTGATGACTTGAAAATTAAACATGATGCAAGAACTTGAAATATAAACATGATACAAGAAACTGGAGCGGTAATCCATGAGGACGATAGAGGGAGAAGAGAATATTAAGAAACCGGAGCGGCGGTAGTCCGCACAGGTGACGATAGAGGAGAAGAGAATATTAAGAAACCAGAGCGGCGGTAGTCCGCACAGGACCGGTAGAGGGAGAAGAGAATTATTATTACATCTTTTTAAGCTCCAATCTCAAGACTTTTTAAAGAATAAATTCTTTAACTCCAATAATCATATTTCTTTGCTTGTGATACATGGGCAAGTCTTTAAGCTCTAGGATCTTTAGGTGATGGCATAAAATAAACATGTCATGCGTTGATTCTTTTAGCCATTATAAAATATAGTGAGAGCATAAATTAAATATGAGATGCAACCTCTTAATTATCTTGAAAGATTAAGTGATGACTTGAAACATAAACATGAAATACAAGCTTGGAATTTAAACATGAGAAATGCAAGTTCCTTTATTCATTCTTGAAAATTTAGTGATGACATAGAAGGTAAACATGGTTATGCAAAGCATAAACTTAATCATGGATGCAAATTCATTTTGTTTCTTTACTAGAGCTCCTTCAAGACTTTAAAAGAATTATAAATTCAACCCAATACATATCTTAACAAGAAATAAAACATAAAAGGAAAAAAAAATACATCTTTCAAGTTCTAAACTAAAAATCTTTGTTTTAGCATCATAAAGCATTATTCTTTAAGGTTTTGCATCAAGTGAAATTTTCAAGTTTTAGAGGCCTAACTTGTGATGGATTTACAACCCACCCTCAAGGTCCTCATCATCAAGCCATCATCTTAGTTCCACCTAGGCCATATGGTTGAATTGGTTAAAGAAAAATTGAAGAGGAAAACCAAAATGAAAAGCTAAGGTAAGTTCATAATTTCATCATTTTGAGCTAAAAACACAACTCCTCAAAGCATAGAAATAAATTTAGAAACTACTCCCTACCTAATCTGAGTTGAAGAAGAGGAAGAGAACTTGATTTCTTGAAGTGAAATGACACAAAATCTCTTTGAAAAATTGAAGAAAGAATTCAGCCAAAGAGGAGGAAGAAAGAAAGTTTTTGGTGCTCCTAAAAACTAGTTATGAACCAAGCATTCCAAGACCACTCAAGCAAGCCTATTTATAGAAGATTTTGAGGCTTCTAATTGGCCAAAATGAGGAGGTAGTTGTCAGAATTTTTCAGGAGTAATAATGGAGGAAAAAATCATTTTAGACAAAGTTGTATGAAATTAAGGAATTATGTCTCTTATGGTGACATTTTGGCATTTTGTTTTAGTGCAACTTTTGGAAATAATTCAGCTGCATAATGGCATCAATAATTTCGTGCATTACAGCCCAAAGAAGTGAAATTTGTGTGTTCCATGCATTATTTCGGTGTAGGCAAGGTATTCATGTAATTTAGAGAATTTACAGTTAAGGGCTTAAGTGAATTAGTAAGCAATTTGGGTGTTTTTGAGCAATTTTGGGTTCTAATCAATCTAAATACATAATTTTGAATCTAGATTAATATTTAGAATTTAATAAGCTTTAATTTGAGCCTAATATTGCTTAGGTTTCGTATATGAATCGAAAATCCCGAAATTCGCAAATCGCCCAAAAGCGGGGCAAAATCGCATTTTCACTTAAAAGCGCCCAAGGCCACCCGAGCTTAACCAATGGTTAATCATGGCTTAAAAACACATTTTAAAACATTTTAGTGAGGTTCGGGCTCAGTCGGCATGCACATCGGAGTTAAACACCCTTGAGGCGTTTGGTCTTTTCGTGCGTCGGAACTCAACATTGAGATTCTTCTGCTCTATTAACACACATAACACAAACAATCCCTTATTATTCTCAAAACATCCCCTTGAGAATATGTGGGGCCCACAATCCTCATTTTCTGAGTAAAATAACTTCAGGGACATTTTGGTCATTTTATACGTACAGAAATCCGGGATTTGCGACTCTCGCATGAATCGTTCCTAACCTCTCTTCTAATGTTATATTCCTTTATTGAGGATTGTTCGGCCTCAAATCTTATGTAATAATTACCTACGGTAATTCGGTAATTGAGTAATTTCTAATGACAGTAAAAATTACAGTAAAAATTACAGTAAAAATTGGGGCGTTACACTATAAATTCGACCTAAACCAATTATAAGGCATTTCTATGCCTAAGAACTAATTATAAACCATGTTCACTACATTATAAGGTTGCTGGACAGATTCTAAAAATTGAATGTTCTAAGAGTTCTAGAATTGCGGTTTTACGATTTTCTAGTTACTAGTTTCTCTATAGGTGCTAAAATTCAATCCTACTTCAAATGTAACCAAATTTTTCATGATCAAACAATCGTAATATGATTATATTCCCATTGAAACAGTTTGGGCAGTATCCAAAAATAAATGGGTTAAAACTATGCTAAATCTTGACTTTACGATTTTTCTAGAAAGCTAGTTTCCCTCCTATCATGCATAGAAATGTTCCTACTTCATCATACATAATTTTCACACATTCTAACACATCAAAACATCATCATACAGCAGCAAGCTTATCATGGAGGAACCGAAACATTAAGTCCCAAAAAGATGCATAACTTGATATTTTCTAAAGTATATAAGTTGCTAGTTTCTCTTGGAATCATTTTTAGGACATCTAAAACTCTTTTGCAAACTATTTTATTTTGTAAAAGAGGCTAAAACATCATTAGGTCAGTGACCTCTTGATCCCTCCTTAAAACAGAATTTAACGCATAAGTCTTGTTGGTCTTAACCTCACAAGGTTCATGAGGCTTAAAGAAAGTCGTAAAACTTAGATTGTTGGCCCTCGTAGCTAGATGAAACTCATTCCAAGCTCATCATCACTACATGACCGATATTATGCATTCAAAGAATGTTCCCACATAAAACTTTAACTTGAGATAAAATGGGCAAGTCTTTGAGCTCTAAGGTTCTTAGATGTTGACATAATTTAAACATGCTATGCACTTCATTTTTATTCTTCATTACAAAGTAAGGTGAGAGCTTAAAGTAAATACGCAAGACTTGAAATATAAATATGAAAGGCTTGAAATATAAATATGTAAGTTCATTTCATTATTTTAGTGCTCTAGGCCCAGCAACAATCGACTTTAAGGCCGAAATAGAAAGGCTTTGAGATTTAGTTAGGTGATAGTGCAAGCTCTCATTTTAAATCTTTATGTTCTTTAGTGATGACAAGTAAATATGCTAGACAAGAATGTAAATATGAGGTGTAATCCATTCTTTATCTTTTAACTTTGAGTGATGGCTTGGAAAAATAAATATAAATGCAAGGCTCAAAGTAAATATGTAATGCATAAGCTTGAATTTAAATATGAATTCTAGTCCATTTTATTTCTTATTAGAGCTCATACAAGACTTTAAAGGAACTTAAACCTCAACCCAAACTTATCATGACAAGATAAAGTAAAGACAAGAGTGAACCTCAAGGGTTCATTAGAACACAAAGTTTCTTTCCTTGAAATGAGGTCATAAATAACATTTTCATTAAAACTCAAGCTCTAGAGGCCTCATTGTGATGAACACATAGTCATCATCTAGAAGCTCTCATCATCAAGCCATTGTGAACCTTATTGGCCAACATGGCCGAAAATGTGGAGAAAGAAAAGGAAAAGGAACCGAAACTTTTAAGAACAAAATGAAACATTTGAAACTCTAGAGACCATGATCTTGATGATGCATTAACACCAACATCATAAGTCCTCATCATTGAGTTCGTGTAACCATTTTAAAACATCATCAAAGTGAAAGGTTTCAAGGTTCAAGAAGAAAAGCTAAAAACATCTTTGACTTAAGAACAAAGATCAAGCTTTAGAGATTGTTCGAGTGATGAACATCATCATCATGGAACCTTATCATCAAGCTCTCATTCCCTTGTCCTCAAAGGCCCATGGCCGAAAATGGAGAAGGAGAAGGAGAGGGAAAAAGTTCTAAAAAGACTTAAGAGAAACCATAAACACATAACTAGAGTAAGAATCTTAAACAAAGGAAATACTTGAAAGAAAATCCCTACCAAGTGATTGAAGGTTGGGATGAGAGAAGAGGATGAAGAACTTGAAGAACTTGAACACTTGAACTTGAGAGGAAAAGGAAACTTTGAAGTGCTCTTTGAAAACTTACACTTAGCAAATGAACCCAAAATGATGCAAGTTCACCCAAGCATGCTATTTATAGAGAAATGAAACAAATACAAGGTGCAAGGAGGGAGGGAAGGTTTCGGTCAAGGATAAGCAGCCCCATGAGTTCTATGAGGTAAGATGTTGTGATCTTGAGGCATGGTGAGGTATGGTTCAAAGTATGGTGAGGTATGGTTCAAGGTATGGCTCAAGCATGGTTCTTTGAGTGAGAAACAAATCAACATGTGATGTAAATGAGGGAGAGAGGGCCGAAAGTGCATCAGCCATGGGGGAGGGTTTTCTTGTATTTTAATTGTGGTTTAGAGTTGTGTTTAGGTGTATCTTTGATTAGGATTAAGATTAGGAATTTGTAAAAAAGTGTTTAGGTGAGAAAATGGGTAATTAAGGTTGTTAAGACATATTTAAGGAGTGTTCTTTCATTATTAGTGAGTTATAAACTCATTTTAGTGCATAAACAATTCTAGACACAATTCCTTGATTTAAGGAATTGGAGAGAAAAAATACTATTCAAGATTCCAAGAGTGAAATCTTGAGTTTTAAAAAGAGATTTAAATCTAATCTAAGCAATTTTAGGTTCTAATTAATTTTAATAGTTTATTTTGACTCCAAATTAATTATGGAAATTAATTAACCTTCGATTAGAGCCTAATATTGCTTAGGTTTGCTTAATTACGTCATTAGGCTCTAAAACACTATTCTAGGGGCAAAATCATAATTTTGCAGTAAAACTGCCCGGGACCACGGGAACTCAAACAGATGTTCTAAAACATGTAAAAACATTGTTTTAAACCTTCGGGAAAAGTTTCGGGCTCAAACGGCACCTTTACCTACATAAAAACGCTACAGGGATATTTTGGTCATTTTGACCCGAAACTGCAGGAAATGAGACTTTCGCCTCCGAAACCACTCAAGGGTCATTCAATCCCCTTCAAACATTGAGTTGGCCTTTCAAGGACTACCGGGCCGGCCATCCTCGAATTCCGGATCGAAAATGACCTCAGGGGCATTTTGGTCATTTTCCACTCAGAAAGAAAATCGGGGTGTTACATTACTCCCCTCCTTAAAAAGAATTTCTTCCTCGAAATTCATACCTTAGAAGAGCTCTGGACACTTGCTCTTCATCTTCGATTCTAATTCCCACATGAATTCTCCGATCTCAAAAGGACCAAGGAATCGGGGGCTCAACTTTTTAACTTTCGTGGCTCTTCCTGTAACGCCCCGATTTTCTGCCTGAGTGGAAAATGACCAAAATGCTCCTAAGGTCATTTTCGTCCCGGAATTTGAGGATGACCGACCCGGCAGTCCTCGAAGGGCCAACTCAATGTTTGAAGGGGATTGAATGACCCTTGAGTGTTTCCGGAGGCGAAAGTCTCATTTTCTCATAGCTGGGTCAAAATGACCAAAATACCCCTATAGCATTTTTACGCGGGTAAAGGTGCCGTTTGAGCCCGAAACTTTCCCCAAAGGTTTAAAACAATGTTTTTACATGTTTCAAAGCATCTATTTGAGTCCTGGTGGTCCCGGGAAATTTTAGTACAAAATTACGATTTTGCCCCTAGAATAGTGTTTTTGAGCTTAATGATGTAATTAAGCAAACCTAAGCAATATTAGGCTCTAATCGAAGAGTAATTAATTTCCGTAATTAATCTAGAGTCAAAATAAATTATTAAAATTAATTAGAACCTAAGATTGCTTAGATTAGATTTAAATCTCCTTTCTAAAACTCAAGATTTCACTCTTGGAATCTTGAATAGTATTTTCTCTCTCAAATTCCTTAAATCAAGGAATTGTGTCTAGAATTGTTTATACACTAAAAGGAGTTTATAACTCACTAATGATGCAAGAATACTCCTTAATTATGTCTTGACAACCTTGATTACCCATTTTCTCACCTAAACACTTTCTTACAAATTCCTAATCTTAATCCTAATCAAAGATACACCTAAACACAACTCTAAACCACAATTAAAATGCAAGAAATCCTCCCCCCATGGCTGATGCACATTCGGCCATCTCTCTTCCATTTGCATCACATGTTGATTTGTTTCTCACTCAAAGAACCATGCTTGAGCCGTACCTTGAACCATACCTCACCATAATTTGAACCATACCTCACCATGCCTCAAGATCACAACATCTCACCTCATGGAACTCATGGGGCTGCTCATCCTTGGCCGAAACCTTCCCTCCCTCCTTGCACCTTGCATTTGTTTCATTTCTCTATAAATAGCTTGCTTGGGTGAACTTGCATCATTTTGGGTTCATTTACTAAGTGTAAGTTTTCAAAGAGCACTTCAAAGTTTCCTTTTTCTCTCAAGTTCAAGTCTTCAAGTTCTTCAAGTTCTTCATCCTCTTCTCTCATCCCAATCTCCAAATCACTTGGTAGGGATTTTCTTTCAAGAGTTTCTTTCATTTAAAGCTATTAATCTCTTTATGTGTTCATAGTTTCTCTTGAATCTTTTTAGAACTTTTTTTTCTTCTTCTTCTCCTTGTTTCGGCCATGGGCCTTTGAGAGCAAAGGAATGAGAGCTTGATGATGAGGGTTTCATGATGATGTTCATCACTTAAACAAACCTCTAAAGCTTCATCTTTGTTCTTAAGTTAAAGATGTTTTCTTTTATTCTTTCTTCTTGAACCTTGAATCCTTTTACCTTGATGATATTTTAAAATGGTTACATGAACTCAATGATGAGGACTCATGATGTTGGTGTTGATGCATCACCAAGATCATGGTCTCTAGAGTTTCAAATGTTTTCTTTTCTTCTTAAAAGTTTCGGTTCCTTTTCCTTTTCTTTCTTCACATTTTCGGCCATGTTTGCCAATGAGGTTCTCAATGGCTTGATGATGAGAGCTTCTAGATGATGACTATCTGTTCATTACAATGAAGTCTCTAGAGCTTGAGTTTTAATAAAAATGTTATCTATGACCACATCTCAAGAAAAGAAACCTTGTGTTTTTAAAGAACCCTTAAGGTTCACTCTTGTCTTTACTTTATCTTGTCATGATAAGTTGGGTTGAGGTTGAAGTTCCTTTAAAGTCTTGTATGAGCTCTAATAAGAAATAAAATGGACTAGTATTCATGTAACACCCTAGTAATTAACCAGATACACCTAGGTTGAATCTGATTAATGACTAGACTTTACTCCTTGCTTTGGTTCTTTCTTCATAATTTGAAAATACTTAGTGAAATTACGAGCCATTTTTTTTTTAAACACATAATTGAAAACGTGAGCCGAGTACAACGTGAACGAGTAAGCGGGGTATAATAAGACGTTTAGGAATATATCACATCATATCACTTAGGCTCCATCATATAACATCCATAAGCACATTATAGCATATATTTACATACAATAACCTCACTCAAAGGGTGGGTTATGTTCATACATCATTATCTTATGCAAACCCATAAAAGAAAATATACTTAAGGAAATACATGCCCCTAAACTAGATAACTCCATAAGCCGGGAAGGTTATCCTAAAACTAGGGTGCATGATCACATATAAATCTACTAAGAACCTTCTATGGCCACTGTCCTGGAAATGAGGGAATAAATCCGATCCACTGATGAGCTCCCTCGGGAGGGGACACACGAGATGCACCAGGCTGGGGTCGCATAGACGGCCTTCTCGCTAACCTCGGCTGAACAACTGTTTCCTCACTACCCTCTCTTACACGTGTGGGAGTAGGAGCAGAGCTCTCAGAATATACATGAGTAGGAGTGTCCTCTGAAGGATCAGTTTCAGAATATCTCGTCTCGGGAACATACTCTGGAAATCCATGGACAGCAGATGAAGCGGGATAAGAACGTAACATCCTTTCATCAAGTGGACGTGCATGTTCGAAAACCATTTCATCGCCATAGGGAGAAGTAGGAGAAAATCGATAACTAGGGACAGGATGTGCAAATGGACGACCTATGTAAATAAAAACACGAATCACAAGACCTCCCTTCAAAATGATACGAGCGATGCAGGATCATAGTGGAATTCCCAAGTAGGGGTATCAACGAACAGGACGAATGTCGCCATTTGAATCTGGAGACAATGACGGAAATAAAGAAAAGGGAGTGAGAATCTTGCTAAAGAATTCTCAATAAGGTACCTCCTTCTACAGTGTCATCATCAAAGTCCCCAGGAACCTCGGGATTATTCTAAAATAGTGAGCATGCAAAGATTCATTTTAAGTTCGGACAAATACTTAACCGAGGTTCGTCAATTTTTAATCATGCGTCTTATAATGCATCTTATTCTTAACATGTCATATTTACAATGAACATTTCCTTTATCATTACATCATATTCCTCATCATCATTATCAAAATAACATGCATAAAAGAACGTCATATAATATTAGCTACACATGGACACAGTTCACATATTTCATTTCTTTAGTGCCTTTGGTGACTTAAAATCTTATCATCATCATTATTTTCCTTGGGCCACCCTATACTCCACCCTTTTGGGAGTAATTTAGGTTATGAGCTCATACTTTACTAGTCGTCACTAGCATATACTTATCCCTTTTGATAAGCTAAAGTCCCGACTCTACCCTTTTGAGAGAACGGGTTAGGGAGCTAAAATCACCTTTTCACCATCTATAGTCTGATGGTTCCAAAGGATCATTTTCTTATAAGTTTAAGTCACCATTAAATCTTTGCATGTTATATCATAATACAATTCATAAACATCATAACATTTTCTCATTTATAGTCTTAAGCTAGAATAATATATATCAACTGTAATCATGCATATGGGAGATTCCCAGGAAAGAGAGGTGGGTCACAATGGACACGCTTAAATACCAAGTCTTTCCTTAGCCAGAACCTTTCCAAATTACACTTTTACAATGATACACTTTCTTCTAGCAACAAAGGTAAATTTTACATAATAAAGAACATTTCATGTACAAGCATTCTCATTATTTGCAACAGCAACTATAACATGCAAGCCGGAAATCATTCAATGATATCAAGTACTTAATAAGCATCCAATCCTTACATAGAATTATCAATTATAGAACTAATTAGTTACTAAACCAATTATGAATCATTCTCTTAACAATAAACCATAATTATCACAACTTCAATCATATCAAATCATTATCACACATTGATACTAAACTCAGATCAGTGGTCCAATCATGAACCTCATGCAATTACATAGAATCATATTTTAAGTGCATATAAAATACTAGTTCCCCGTAAAATCCTTGCAAAGCCTTAAAACTCATTTAGAAACTAGTTCTTTTGTCAAATTTGGGAGGATCTTCACAATTAAAATTCTCACTTAAGATAAAAGGAGTAAGTCATGAGCTTTAGAGATTTAGGTGACATCTTAGAATTATAAACATGCTATGCAACCTTATTTTAATCTTATCTTTATAAGGTGATAGCTTGGAATTATAAACATGATATGCAATTCCATTTCTTTATCTTTAAGATTTAAGGTGATGACTTGAAAATTAAACATGATGCAAGAACTTGAAATATAAACATGATACAAGAAACAGGAGCGGCGGTAATCCGCACACGACCGAGAGAGGAGAAGAAAATATTAAGAAACCGGAGCGGTGTAGTCCGCACAGACCCAGAGAGGAGAAGAGAATATTATTATTACATCTTTTAAGCCCCAATCTCAAGACTTTTTAAAGAATAAATTCTTTAACTCCAATAATCATATTTCTTTGCTTGTGATACATGGGCAAGTCTTTGAGCTCTAGGATCTTTAGGTGATGGCATAAAATAAACATGCCATGCGTTGATTCTTTTAGCCATTATAAAATATAGTGAGAGCATAAATTAAATATGAGATGCAACCTCTTTATTATCTTGAAAGATTAAGTGATGACTTGAAACATAAACATGAAATACAAGCTTGGAATTTAAACATGAGAAATGCAAGTTCATTTATTCATTCTTGAAAATTTAGTGATGACATAGAAGGTAAACATGGTTATGCAAAGCATAAACTTAATCATGGATGCAAATTCATTTTGTTTCTTTACTAGAGCTCCTTCAAGACTTTAAAAGAATTATAAATTCAACCCAATACATATCTTAACAAGAAATAAAACATAAAAGGAAAAAATACATCTTTCAAGTTCTAAACTAAAAATCTTTGTTTTAGCATCATAAAGCATTATTCTTTAAGGTTTTGCATCAAGTGGAATTTTCAAGCTTTAGAGGCCTAACTTGTGATGGATTTACAACCCACCCTCAAGGTCCTCATCATCAAGCCATCATCTTAGTTCCACCTAGGCCATATGGTTGAATTGGTTAAAGAAAAATTGAAGAGGAAAACCAAAATGAAAAGCTAAGGCAAGTTCATAATTTCATCATTTTGAGCTAAAAACACAACTCCTCAAAGCATAGAAATAAATTTAGAAACTACTCCCTACCTAATCTGAGTTGAAGAAGAGGAAGAGAACTTGGTTTCTTGAAGTGAAATGAAACAAAATCTCTTTGAAAAATTGAAGAAAGAATTCAGCCAAAGAGGAGGAAGAAAGAAAGTTTTTGGTGCTCCTAAAAACTAGTTATGAACCAAGCATTCCAAGACCACTCAAGCAAGCCTATTTATAGAAGATTTTGAGGCTTCTAATTGGCCAAAATGATGAGGTAGTGGACGGAATTTTGCAGGAGAAATAAGGGAGGAAAAATCATTTTAGACAAAGTTGTATGAAATTAAGGAATTATGTCTCTTATGGTGACATTTTGGCATTTTGTTTTAGTGCAACTTTTGGCAATAATTCAGCTGCATAATGGCATCAATAATTTCGTCCATTACAGCCCAAAGAAGTGAAATTTGTGTGTTCCATGCATTATTTAGGTGTAGGCAAGGAATTCATGTAATTTAGAGAATTTACGGTTAAGGGTTTAAGTGAATTAGTAAGCAATTTGGGTGTTTTTGAGCAATTTTGGGTTCTAATCAATCTAAATACATAATTTTGACTCTAGATTAATATTTAGAATTTAATAAGCTTTAATTTGAGCCTAATATTGCTTAGGTTTCGGTATACTGAATCAAAAATCCCGAATTCGCAAAGCGCCCAAAAACAGGGCCAAAATCGTACTTTCACTTAAAAATTGCCCGAGGCCACCCGAGCTTAACCAATGGTTAATCATGGCTTAAAAACACATTTTAAAACATTTTAGTGAGGTTCGGGCTCAGTCGGCACGCACATCGGAGTTAAACAACAAGCAGGGGCGTTTTGGTCATTTCACGCGTCGGAACTCAAAATTGAGATCCTTCTGCTCTATTAACACACATAACACAAACAATCCCTTATTATCCTCAAAATATCCCCTTGAGAATAGGTGGGGCCCACGATCCTCATTTTCTGAGTAAAATAACTTCAGGGGCATTTTGGTCATTTTATACGTATAGAAATTCGGGATTTGCGACTCTCGCATGAATCGTTCCTAACCTCTCTTCTAATGTTATATTCCTTTATTGAGGATTGTTCGGCCTCAAATCTTATGTAATAATTACCTACGGTAATTCGGTAATTGAGTAATTTCTAATGACAGTAAAAATTGGGGCATTACAATTCATATTTAAATTTAAGCTTATGCATTACATATTTACTTTGAGCTTTGCATTCATATTTAATTTCCAAGCCATCACTTAATGTTAAAGGATAAAGAATGGATTGCATCTCATATTTACGTTCTTGTCTAGCATATTTACTTTTCATCACTAAAGAACTTAAAGATTTAATATGAGAGCTTGCACTATCACCTAACTAAATCTCAAAGCCTTTCTATTTCGGCCTTAAAGTCGATTGTTGCTGGGCCTAGAGCACTAAAATAAAGAAATGGACTTGCATATTTATATTTCAAGTCTTGCCAAGCTTTGCATATTTATAATTCAAGTCTTGCATATTTACTTTAAGCTCTCACTTTACTTTGTAATGAAGAATAAAAATGAAGTGCATAGCATGTTTAAATTATGTCGTCACCTAAAGACCTTAGAGCTCAAAGACTTGCCCATTTTATCTCAAGTTAAAGTTTAATGTGGGAGCATTCTTTGAATGCATAATCTCGGCCATGTAGTGATGATGAACTTGGAAGGAGATTCATCTAGCTACAAGGGCCAACAATCTAAGTTTTAAGATTTCTCTTTAAAACCTCATGAAGGTCACGAGATTAAGACCAACAAGATTTATGAATTTAATTCTCTTTTAAGAGGGGTTAAGTGGTCACTGACCTAAGGATGTTTTTAGTCCCTTTTACAAAATAAAATGGTTTGCAAAAGAGTTTTAGAAGTCTTGAAAATGATTCCAAGAGAAACTAGCAACTTATATGTTTTAAAAAATATCAAGTTATACATCTTTTTGGAGGCTTAATGCTTCGGTTCTTCCATGATGAGTTTGCTGTTGTATGATGATGTTTTGAAGTGTTTGAATGAGTAAAAATTATGTATGTTGAAGTAGGAACATTTCTATGCATGATAGGAGAGAAACTAGCTTTCTAGAAAAATCGTAAAGTCAAGATTTAACATAGTTTTAACCCATTTATTTTTGGACACTGCCCAAACTGTTTCAATGGGAATATAATCAGATTAGGATTGTTTAATCATGAAAAATTTGGTCACAATTGAAGTAGGATTGAATTTTAGCGCCTATAGAGAAACTAGTAACTAGAAAACCATAAAACCGCAATTCTAGAACTCTTAGAACATTTAATTCTTAGAATCTGTCCAGAAACCTTATAATGAAGAGAACATGGCTTATAATTAGTTCTTAGACATAGGAATGCCTCATAATTGGTTTAGGTCGAACCTATAGCACCTTAGGCGAAGACAGAACCAAGAAAGAGTCTAAAACATAAGTTCTAGAACCCCGCAATTATAAGTTTATAATGCTGCCCCTAAGGAATGATGTTGTTCAGATTTAATAGAGAGCATAAATAATAATGAGACCTATTAGAAGAGAACCCTTAGATGCATAAGAGATTGATAGGAGATGATAGGTTAATCACATCACAAGTTTAAGGCCCGCAAGGGTCAAAGCATAAGGTACCGTAGGATCAAGAGCATAACGAATTTTAATGTTGCTTGTAAACGCATGAGAATGATTATGTGAATGCATGAAAATTATGATGGAGGATGCATGTTTGAATGACTTATGTGGCATAAAGAAGAATTTGGAAGAAATTCGGCAGGCGGCAGTTATGCTGCCGAATATCTGACAAATTCGAGGACTCAGAAAGTTTTTGAAAATCTATGAGATTTTTATAAGGTACTGAGATGAGTTCTCGGATGACACCGGTTCGGCCGAGCACCTCCAGAGAACTCATGTGACATCGGTACCAAGATGAATTCTTGGGTGACACCGGTTCGGCCGAGCACCCCCAAGAAATACCCCCTAGCCCGTACTGGATAAGTCGGGATTATGATTATATTTATGTTACGCTTATCGGGATTGATAAGTAAGAACTAGTGACAACTAGTTAAGGTATGAGTTCATAACCTAGAGATGTGACACGTTCTGGGTGACACCGGTTCGGCCGAGCACCCCCAAAGCGATTGTCTTTTAGGGTGGCCTATGAGGAAGTAAATTATGATGTTTATGTCACAAAGTTTCCCATATGAGAATTTAATTGACACTTTATGCCACTATTATGATGTTCCTATTGTTGAGATTATTATTCTTGCATTAAGTAGAGCCATGCATACATTCTTTAATATGTTTGCATCCATGTCATTAAGAATCATGCTAAAATGAACGAACCTTGGCTAAATATGTTTTAAAACCTAAAATAGACTTAATGCATGCTCACTTATTTTGCTTACTAAACCCAAGGTTCCTAAGGACATAGACGATGACATCTAGGTAGTAGGAGGCTCTACTGAGATTCTTTAGCAAGATTCTCACTCCCTCTATCTCTTTCTTCCATCACGTCTTCAGATGGCGACGTTCGTGGTTTTTGTGGACATCCCAACCTAGGAGGTACATCATGATCCGGACCACGGGTCATACCATTTTGTGGGTCGCTGCGTCGTTCAAGTGTTTATGATCGTTGGACGGCCCTTTAGTCACCCTGTACATAGCCATCGATTCTCTCCTGTCTCACCCTTCGACGACGACTTCGTGTTCAAGCGCGCATGCCCTCGAGAGGAGCGGATCCGCCGCACCCCATCGACGGCCTCTGCCATCCGGGACTACCCACAGTATGTACCCTGCTCGCCCTCATCATCTCTGAGACGGACCCTTCGGAGGACTCTGCCCCTCAGGTACCCTCTGAGGGATCCTCCCCTATTGTGCCGATGGATGTTGGGGAGGGTAGCGAGGCTTCTGTCGCTCAGCCAATACGTGGAGGATGGGTGAGGATGATTCCCCGCCGTGGAGCTCACGCCCGACCGATGCAGCGCATCACCACCCCGGCTGAGATAGCCCAGTGGATCGGGTACATCCCTCCTTTCCAGAGAGGCCCACAGTAGGAGACGACCGTCGCGGTTCTGGTGTTCGAGCTTTGACTAGGCTAGGATAGCCTTCTTTTGTCTTAGGGGCTATCCATTGGTAGGCGCACTAGAGTTAGGAGAGCTTCTTTTATTGCCTTTGTTGTACTTTCGGTTTTCGTGTATTTTTATTCCGGATGTATCAAACTAAGTCCCACTCTGCATAAGTGGGCATATCATATTATATATAAATATGCAGTTCAGTTTTATTGTGATGTGCCTTTACTTGCCTTATGTTATGATGAGATGTTTGCTTTATTTTCATCCATGCTTTATTATTCAACATATCACGCGGCTCTCACTTTGCTTTTATAAATTCAAAAACAAAAATTTACCAGTATTTCCGCTAAGTATTTTAAAGTAATAAGGGAACTTTGACGTAACAGACTAATGATTAACCTAATTATGTTCTAGAGTATTGGGTTAAAAATTAGGATGTTACACTTCCTATGCTTGTAGTGGAGGTGATCCTAAGGAACACATGTTCTCCCTCGTTGAATTCCAACGGCTTACGCCCCCGATTCTGAAGTGCTTTGCTGGATTTTCGATTTTTATAGCTCATGAAAACACCCACAATTCCCTCAGAAAATTCGTGAACAATCACTGCCAGCAGGAAAATCGAAAATCCAGTAAACCACTTCAGAATCTCGTTTGATAAACATGTGTTCCTTAGGATCACCCCCATTATAGGCATAGGGAGAGCTATGAAAATCAAAAAGTTGAGCCCCCGATTCCTCAGCCCCTTTGAAATCCTCCAAAGAGTAGGGACAATAGCTTACAAAATAGCCTTACCCCCTAACCTTTCCAATCTCCATGACGTCTTTCAAGTCTCCCAATTAAGGAAGTATGAGTCTGACCCTAGCCATGTGTTAGAGCCAGAGCATGTACAGTTAAGGGAGGACCTAACTTTCAATCTGCCGTTGACAAGGATCGTTGATGGCAAAGTCAAGCAGTTGAGGAACAAGTCTGTTCCTTTGGTGAAAGTAGCATGGGGACGGGACAAAACTGAAGAATTCACATGGGAACTAGAATCGAAGATGAAGACCAAGCATCTAGAGCTCTTCTAAGGTACGAATTTCGAGGACAAAATTCTTTTTAAGGAGGGGAGTAATGTAACACCCCGATTTTTCGGCCTGAAAGGAAAATGACCAAAATGCCCCTGAGGTCATTTTCTGCTCGGAATTCGAGGATGGCCGGCCCGGCAGTCCTCGAAGGGTTAACTCAATGTTTGAAGGGGATTAGATGGCCCTCGAGTGGTTTCGGAGGCAAAAATCTCATTTTCTGCAATTTCGAGTCAAAATGACCAAAATACCCCTATAGCATTTTTATGCGGGTAAAGGTGCCGTTGAGCCCGAAACTTTCCCTGAAGGTTTAAAACAATCTTTTCATGTGTTTAAAAGTGTTTGTTTAAGTCCTAGTGGTCCCGGGCAGTTTTTGTACAAAATTATGATTTTGCCCCCGGGATAGTGCCGTTTGAGCTTAATGACGTAATTAAGCAAACCTAAGCAATATTAGGCTCTAATCGAAGATTAATTAATTTTGATAATTAATCTAGAGTCAAAATAAGTTAATAAAATTAATTAGGACCTAAAATTTCTTAGATTAAACCTAAATGTCTTTTTAAAACTCAAGATTCCTAGTCTTGGAATCTTGAATATTGTTTTCTCTCTCCAATTTCCCTAAATCAAGGAATTGTGTTGACATTGGATTCCTTGTTAATGGAGTTTGACTCCATTAATTTAGCAAGACCACCTCCTAAACCTAGTCTTACAAGCCTCTAATTAAGCATTACCTCACCTAAACACTTTCCTACAAATTCCTAATCTTAAACATAATCTAAAACACACCTAAACACACTTCTAAACCACAATTAAATGGAAGAAATCCCTCCCCCATGGCTGATGCATTTTGGCCACATCATCCAAATTCCATCACATGTTTTGAATTTTAAACACTCGTTGAGCCATGCTTTGAGCCATAACTTGAACCATACCTCACCATACCTTAAACCATACCTCACCAAGCCTCAAGATCACAACATCTCACCTCATGGAACTCATGGGCTGCCTTGACCATGGCCGAAACCCTTCTCTTTCCTTGTACCTTTCATTTGTTTCATTTTTCTATAAATAGCACACTTGAGTGAACTTGAAACACCTTTAGTTCATTTGCTAAGTTTAGAGCACTCAAAGCTTTCCTTTTCTCTCAAAGACCAAGAGTTCTTCTTCTTCAAACTTCTTCATCTTCTTCATCCTCTTCATCCTCTTCAACATGATTTCACTTGGTAGGGATTTTATTTTAAATGTTTCTTTCATTTAAAGTTCTTATTTAGTCATTGACTTGATGGCTTCTCTTGAATCTTTTAGAACTTCTTCTCCTCCTCTTATTTCATTTTCGGCCAAGGGCCTTTGGGGAGCTTGGAAATGAGAGCTTGATGATGGGGATTGCATGATGATGTTCATCACTTGAGCAACCCCTAAAGCTTGATCTTAGTTCTTGAGGGAAAAGATGTTTTTAGTTTCTTTCTTTTTATCTTGAAAACTTTACCTTGATGTTGTTCTAAAATAAGTGTATGAACTCAATGATGAGGACACATGATCTTGGTGTTAATACATTATCAAGATCATGGTCTCTAGAGTTTTAAAATGGTTCTTTTCTTGTTCATGGCTTTGGCCCCATTTTCCTTTTTCTTTCTCTAAAAATTCAGCCATCATAGTGGTTCAACATGGAAGCTTGATGATGAGATTTTCTAGATGATGACCATGTGTCCATCACAATGAGACCTCTAGAGCTTGAGTTTTAACAAAAATGCTATTTATGATTTTACTTCAAGGAATGATATTTTGTTTACTTTAGCTTGTTGTGATAAATTCGGGTTAAGGCTTAAGTTCCTTCAAAGTCTTGTTAGAGCTCTAGTAAAGATATAAAAATGAACTTGCATATTTATATTTCTAGCACCTCATATTTATATTTCAAACTCTTGCATCTCATATTTACCTTCCTATATTATCATTAAACTCTAAAGATTAAAGAAAAGGACTTGCATTATCATGTTTAAGTTCAAGCCTTGCATTGCACATTTATATTTCAAGTCATCACTTAAAGAACTTAAAGATTTAAAACGAGAGCTTGCAAATCACCTAATTAATCTCGAAGCCTCTCTATTTTGGCCTTAAAGTCGATTGTTGCTAGGCCTAGAGCACTAAAATAAAGAATTGAACTTGCATAATTACTTTCAAGTTTCGCATATTTACTTTGTACCTTGCTTATTTAATTTCAAGTTCTTGCATTCCATATTTACTTTGAAGCTCTCACTTTACTTTATAATGAAGAATAAAATGGAATGCATAGCACGTTTATATTTTGTCATCACTTAAGGAACCTAGAGCTCAAAGACTTGCCATCTTTATCTCAAGTTAAAGTTTGATTATGGAAACATCCCCAAGGATGTAAATTCAGCCATGTGATGTTGATAAACTCAAAATGAGTTTCATCTAGTTGCATGGGCCAACAATCTATGTTCAAAAGTTTTCCTATGTTTTTTTTAGAGTTCCATAAGGTCATGATCAACGAGATTTGTAAATTAAATCGCTTCTAAGAGTGTTTTAAATTAGTTACTGCCCCATGATTGTTCTTAGCCTCTTTTACAAGGTAAAATGTTTTGCAAAAGAGTTTTAGAAGTCCTAAAATGATTCAAGGAGAAACTAGCAACCTATGCTTGTTAAAAATGAGATTTTATGCAAGATATGCATATGCATGAATTTGGTTCTGCCATGACAGGTTTTCTGCTGTATGATGATGTTTTGACATGTTAGAATGTGTGAAATTTATATGTGTTGAGGTAGGAACCTTTCTATGCATGTTAGGAAAGAACCTAGTCTAACAGAAAAACCGTAAAGTCAAGTTTTAGCATAGTTATGACCCATTTATTTTTAGTTTCTGTCCAAACTGTTTTAGTGGGATAATAATCAGATTAGGATTGTTTAATTATGAAAAACTTGGTAACATTTGATATAGGATTGATTTTTAGAGCCTATAGAGAAACTAGTAACTAGAAAACCGTAAAAATGCAATTCTAGAACTTAGAACATTTAATTTTCTGATTCTGTACAGCACCCTTATAATGTAGTAAACATGATTTATAATTAGTTCAAAGGCTTAGGGATACCTCATAATTGGTTTAGATTTAATTTATAGTACCTTAGACAAAGACGAAACTAAGAAAGGGTCTAAAACGTGAGTTCTAGAACCCCGTAATCTTAAAGATGTAATTCTACCCTTAGAGTATGACGCCGCCTAGATTTGTTAATGGACATAAGTGCTATAAAATTCATTAGTTGTGAATTCTTAGGTGCATAAGAGGTTGATAGAGGACAATAGAATAATTATATCTCAAGTTTAAGGCCCTTAAGGGTCAAAGCATAAGACACTGTAGGATCTAGAGCATAATGAGCTATAATGTTACATGACGATGCATGTTTTATCTAAGAATGATTATGTATACGTGTGAAATTATGATTGAGGATACATGTTCTAATTGGTTATGTGGCATAAAGTAAATTTGGAACAAATCCGGCGTGCCGCTGTTATGCTGCCGAATTTCTGACAAATTTGGGGACTTAGAAAGTTTTTGAAAAACCTTTGAGATTTTCTTTAAAAGAGATAAGGTACTAAGATGTGTTCTTGGATGACACCGGTTCAGCCGAGCACCTCCAAGAACTCATGTGACATCGGTACCAAGATGTATTCTTGGGTGACGCCGGTTTGGCCGAGCACCCCCAAGAAAATGCCCCTTAAGCCCGTACTAGAGAGTCGGGATTTATTTATGATATGCTTATCGGTAAGGGATAAGTAAGAACCAGTGATGACTAGTTAGGTATGAGCTCATAACCTAGAGATGTGACACGTTCTGGGTGACACCGGTTCGGCCGAGCACCCCCAACGAATGTCTTTTTAGGGTGGCCCTATGAGAAAGTAAAGTATGATGATTATGTCACAAAGTTTTCCCCACCTGTGATTTCCATTGTCACCTTATGCCATTGTTATGATGTTCTTGATGTTATGATTATGATTCTTGCATTAAGTAGTGCCATGCATACATTCTTTACTATGTTGCATCCATGACATTAAGAATCATTCTAAAATGAATGGATCTTGGCTACTATACTTCAAAGCTTAAAATGAACTCGAAGCATGCTCACTTATTTTACACACTAAACCCAAGGTTCATGAGGACGTAGATGATGACACTTAGGTAGCAGGAGGCCCTATTGAGATTCTTTAGCAAGTATCTCACTCCCTCTGTCTTTTCCTTCCGTCACGTCTTCAGATGGCGACGTTCGTGATTTTTGTGGACACCCCGACATGGGAGGTGCATCATGATCTGGACCATGGGTCATACCATTTTGTGGGTCGCTATGTCGTCCGTGTATTCATGTTCGTTGGACGACCCTTCAGTGACCCTGTACATACTCACCGATTCTCTCTTGCCTCACAATTCGGCGACGATGTCGTGTTCGAGCACGCACGCCCTCGAAAGGAGCGGATCTGCCGTACCCCACCGACAACTTCTGCCATCTGGGATTACCCACAGTATGTGCCCTACTCCCCTTCATCATTCTCCAAGACGGACCCTTCAGAGGACTCTGCCACTCAGGTACCTTCCGAGGGATCCTCCCCCATTGTATCGATGGACCTTGGGGAAGGTAGCAAGGCTTCTATCACTCAGTCGATACATGGAGGACGGGTGAGGATGATTCCCCGCCGTGGAGCTCATGCCCGTCTGATGCAACGTATAGCAACCCCGGCAAAGATAGCCCAATGGATCGGATACTTCCCTCCTTTCCAGAGAGGCCCGCAGTAGGAGACAACAGTTGTGCCCTGGTACCCAAGCTCTAACTAGACCAGGATAGCCTCCTTTTGCCTTAAGTTTATCCAGTGGTAGGCGCACTAGAGTAGGAGAGTTTCTTTTTATGCCTTCTGTTGTACTTTCATTTTCCATGTATTTCCATTTCGGTTGTATTCGCTTTATGTTGTACTAAACTAAGTCTCGCCTTTCTTGGGTGGGCATAGTATGTATCCACTCATGCAGTTTGTTTTATTATTTTGTGCAATTACATGTTTTATAATCGGATGTCCATGATGTGCTTATGTGGATTTGCGTTTCATTCCTCTCATGCTTCATTGTTCGTCATGTCACGCGGCTCTCACTTTGCTTTTATAATTCAAAAAAAAATTACCTGTATTTTCCGCTAAGTATTTTAAAATAAACAGGAAACTATGACGTAGTAGACTAATGATTAACCTAAATATGTTTTAGAGTATTGGGTTAAAAATTAGGATATTACACAACCCATATTATTGAGTCCGAATCTATACAGTTAAGGAATGACTTAACATTTCAAGCCCCTCCTGTTCAGATCGTTGATAGAGAAGCCAGCCAACTTAGAAATAAATCTATGCAACTTGTAAAAGTGGCTTAGGGTAGACCTAGAAATGAAGAATATACATGGGAACTAGAATCAAGTATGAAGAAAGATCATCTAGAATTGTTTCCAGGTATGAAATTTTGAGGACAAAATTTTTAATTAGGTGGGTGGTAAAGTAACGCCCTAATTTTTATTCAGAAAATAATTGAGACTTTATTCAGGACAATATCAAAATTCTGACAAACATAGAAATGATGAGAACAATGTAACGAATGGAAAAAAAAAATGAAAATGAATAGTGTTTTGCGGGCCTGCGACAGCCGAAACCTTAGAATTGGACCCCGGGGATGTCCAAAATTGAGAAATTATAAGATTATGGTTAGAAGTAGATAGAAATAAAGATTTTATACCCGAAATTATTTTTCGGACAATGTTTGATTTCTTAGGTATACTGTTTCACCCGTTCGGTGAAATTTTGGTATACGAATTCTAATACTAAAAACTAATTGGATCTCTACAAATAAATGAGCCTACCTCTTTAAATCAAATGAATGGCTAAGATTCAATCTTGAATTACAAGATTGAATCACAACCATCCATTTTACTTTATTGAATTAGTAATTATCTAAACATAATATATAATATTCATGTCATTAAATACATGATAAACTCAACATTTAGCTTCTTTAAGAAGCCATATTTTCAGCCAACAAGGAGAAGAGAAGCAGCTACATTTTCCTCCATAGCCAAGAGCTTCATTTTGGTTTCAACTTTCATATATACTAGCCTAGAGTTACCAAAATCAAAATCTTCCTTCACAAAAATTGTTCTACACCTCAACACCTACACATATTACCGATTAGAATCTCAATCCCTCACCAAATCTCAACCTTGATACTTTGTACCTCACTATTTTGATAGGGTTTTGGGTGTGTTTTGAGAGCCTTGAAGTGAAGAGCATCATCTTGGAGCATACTAGGGACAAAGACACCACTAGCTTCCAAGTATAGGGTTTTATTAGGTCTTTTCTTGCCAAATTTATATTTCACATTTCTGATTTGTTCTATCTGAAATGTTTTATTTTTGTGGTTAATGATATATGATTGATGATGTATGAATTTTGGTGGAAGGTTTGGATGAGGTTAGAGAACTCATTTTATCAAAAGAAATTTTAGCTAGAGTGCTAGATTTTCAGTTTGACTACAGACAGTAAATTTCATGAATTTTTTGACATATTTTTAGTCATGTTCATTGTCTAGAAAAATTATGTGTTGTACCTAACATCTACAAAAATTTTCTTGAGCGTTGGTTTTAAAGAATACTGCCTTTGAAAAATCAAAAACTGAAATAGTGCTCATGCTGTCTAGATTTCTAAAACTGAAGTAGGGAAATTGCATAATTTTATTATCACAGTAAATGATCAAATTTTCCTTTGAAATTTTTACAGGCAGTTAATAACATCTTGAAGTATAACTATAATTTTTATTTTGAATTGATTCTATCATATGCTAAATTTAAAAATTGTGAGAACCCTGTCCTAGGCTATGAAAAAGTGTTCTCTGACCACTAAACTTGTAAAATTTAGTGACATGGTTATAGAACTCCAATTGTCAAGAAAATTTTATAGAGTCTTTTAGACATATGAAGGTGTCATAGAGAATTTTTGTGGCCCTTGAATTGGTCGTTTGATGTGGAAATTAATTTTAAATTCTAGAGTGATAAATCTGCCCGGTTGCTGAAAATCGTAAGGATGTCTTAAACTAATGATAGAATGGCTTTAAATTCAAGTATATATTATACGAATGTATGCTACTCATTTTAAAGTAATGCTGATGAGATATGGATGAGACTCCAATATCTACCTGTGATATAAGTAGGCCTTTGAAAAGAGAATTACATTAGGTGGTTATTATGATGATAAAAGAGAAAATGTGACTTAGTTGTGCAATTTTTAGCATATGGGAAAAATAGAGACAAGGCTTATATGGGGTATAGCGAGGAGGCAAAAATAAGGACTTCCCAGGAAACTCTGAGTCGGTAGATGCATCGACTAGGGATAGAACTGTATGTGATTTGGAAATGGAAAAAAAATGAAGTCCGATGATTACAAATAGGAATGAGCTCATGTCCTAGCAGTATATTGTCCTTTGTGGAGTGATCCACTACCGATATCACTTGATGTCAAATTAAGCCTTTCCTATGTTAATGGAAAAGAGAATGTAGCACTAAATTGAGTTTATTGTTTTGAGATAAAATGTCGACCATCATTATTAAATCTATGACTATTCTTGGATGTGATTCTTGCATGATTTTAATTATGTGGAATTGTTAATTATGCTTGTTTAAGCTCAAGGGAGTACTCTATTGAGAATTTTATAATATTCTCATCCCTAAACTGCATGTGTTTTATATTGTATTCAGATTCTAAAGATGCTATCAGTGATCATCTCCCTTGATTCACCACAGTGGCAGTGGCATTATGACCCGGCATTAGACTCCTTGTATGTTGTAGCATACTCCCAAATCAAAGTGTACATGTTCTTTAGCTGTTCGTTTAGTACTTCTATATTCTCTACTGAGTTTGACCCAGGTTTTTCTTATGCTAATTTGCCTCTTGAAATGGCACACCCTGACGTATCTATAGGTCCACCTGCACCACCTATGTCCCCCATGGAGATGACCCTTCATCCTCTTCCTCGGACACCGATCCACCTTGTGGCCCTGATGCTCCTACTGGGGGAAATGCCATTGCACCAATGGCAAATGGTTTTATTTAGGAGAGTACAGGACGACTCAGGGACTCTTGATGTATATATAGTAGTAGTTTAGCAGTAGAACCCACCAGACTGCAAGTTAACCATATTAGATGTTGATGAGATTCATTTTCTATCTGTATGAAATTTTTGCTGGATCTCAACTTTAAATAGGTCAGATTATATAGTAAAGGTGTTTTTTTGTAAACTGAGTTCCGAACTAATTTAGGAGATAACTAGTTTGCTTTCCAGTGTGATGTACCTAATGTAAACTTAACAATGATGTCTATATATGTATATATTAGTTTGGCCACCTATACGTCTATAGTATTTTATTTCAATTATTTCTGACTAGTATAGATTATGAATGTAAGTAACACTTTTCTAATTACTGTATTAACACTCGAGTAAAAATATGTTAATTAGAAGGGTGTTACATATAAAATGATTAGTAATAATAATAACTGTAACCATGGTTTTATTTTGCATAAATTACATTCATTTTCTACCTTTCAATTATTGTAGAGATGAAAATGATGTGTACCTGTTAAACTACTAATTCTCTTCTCTCTCTCTTTTTTTTCCTCACGTTGTCTTTGATCTCTCTCTTTCTCTCTCTCTTTTCAACTCAACCTTTTAATCCTAACAAACTCACCTACTTGTACACCAGCATATTCATTTTTCTCTCTTTTCTTTACAGCATACACACTAGCACACACACTAGCACACACACACTTATCACCTTTTTTTTTCACTGCCTCTCTTCATATCTATTTATACACATAAAAAGGCAACAAGAAATTTATTGCCACTGGTAAATTATGATACTTAAATGCACCGTTCAACTACTTGTTAGTTTTTTTTGTAGTATAAAATTATACACTTAATTATTAACATTTCACCTATTATTACTTATTACTCTTAATAAATTTTATTTTTAATTAATACAATGCATTTTGAGACTATTCTTACTAATTTATAGTCTTACATTAAATAGTTAATATTTGTATTTTAACTTTTTAGTTTAATCTTTAAAATAGATGTTGATGTAAAATTATTAAGTAAGACTAATAAAATATTTGAGTCTGATACATGATTTAAAATTGTTACAACACAAAATATTTTTTTGTATGTTATTTATTTATTTATTTACTTATTTAAAAAAAGGGATGTTACAAAGTTGGCTGGGCTGTTATACGGGATTTAAGTTATAAAGAGGCGCACCCGCTTATTTGGGTGTACCAGTGCTGTCTTTTTTTTTGGTGGGGCATTACATTCTCTCTTCTTAAAAAAAATCGATCCCTAAATTGAAAATGAAAACTACTCTCTAACATCAGTAGGTAGATGTATCTAACACACTCTGTTTCTCCTGCACTCCATTAGTCATACTTGAGGAGCCAAAGAACAAACTTTCACTTTTGTTCAATCATTCATGAACATGAATCGCATACACTCATTTCTCTAACATTGCTACCATTTGTGCAGGTCATATCGTAATCATAGAGGTGATGACTTTATGGACCTTCATCTCATAGAATCTATGTTTCACTCTTTCCATTCCACGATGACAAACTCAAGATATAGATCAAAGCTACATTGCATTTGAAATACCTAACAATTGAAAATCAAGCAAGCAATCAATACACGCTGCAAGGAGCCTCACTTATTCCATATTTGCCTATATTGAGTGCATTATGGCTTTTCTTCTCATTCTTTAAATTCTCTACGATAGTTGACAAGTAACTCATTCAACTTTCTAACAATGATAATTTCAAATAACAATGAAACTTATATAAGTATATTTTCATGAGCCTGCAATGAACTCCAACCCAAAGTGTTACAAGCTTGGAATTAATAAAGATATTTTCTTGAACATCCCATTACCCATAACATTTACCATACTCTTCATGTGTCCATATAAGGACCAAACATAAAATACTTTTAGAAGTAACATGAAAGAGAATGAATCTGCAAACAAATTCCTATAAAAAAAAATCCATTTCATAGCTTCAAAACTCAATGTAACATCCTAATTTTCTACCAAATACTCCTAGAACGTATCTAAGTTGATCATTAGTCTATTACTTCTTTAGAACGCTTCTTTAAAATACTTAGCAGAAAATACGGGTAAATTTTTCTTTTTGAAAAGAAATGACAAAACGTGAGCTATACGTGTGTGCTAAGTAAACTGTGTCGTCACCATGTAAGAAGATTAAGGGGGAAGAACACATCATATCCAAGGGAACATAATATCATAAAAGAAACTACATCATAATAGTCAAGCCATACACCAGAATAGTAATAGAGTTGATACAGTCATCCATACATCATAAGGAAAATATAAAGAAAATACATCTGGGTCTCCCATTTATAACAGTGCATCTAGAAATAGATAACCTCTAAAACAAAAGAAGGCTACCCTAGTCATGTAGGTGTGTGTGTACTAAACTCGGCTACCAGCTCCTACTCCTACTCGTCTACGGAATGTGCATATCCAATCCACTAGGCCAACTCAGCTAGGGTGGCCAAGCAGTGAGATGGTCGAGCGTGTGCTCCACGACAGGGTACCATCCACACTTTACCTTCTCGGAGTAGTTGCGTCACCGTATCCTCACTACCTAACTCCATGGGTATGGTGGGGGAGGAACCCATGGACGGGATGTCTGTCTTGGAAGGATCGGTCTCAGAAAAGGCCCGGGGTAAATGGGGAATGTACTCGGGATAGGTATAGATGGCAGAAGCAGCATCAGGGGCGTGTGTGCTCACGTTATCGGTGAAGGGTGAAGTCAGAGTGAACTGGAAGCTCGTGACTGGCTGAGCAAAGGGGCAATCTAGAAATACAAACATACAGATAGAGCAATGGCCTACGAAATGATAGGACTAGTGCGTGGCATCAAAATGCAACTCCCATGTCGGCGCAATATGACGAAGGATGCTCTGGTCCTCTAAAGACGTGATGGAAAGAAAAGATAGAGGGAATGAGAAACTTTCTAAAGAATCTCAGTAGGGACATCCTCCTATACTAGTGTCATCATCTATATCTTCAGGAACCTTGGGTTTATTATAAAAAAGTGTGCATACATAGAGTTTATTATTAGATTTTCAAACATAACTATCCAATGCCCGTTCATTTTAGAATGAGTCTTAATGTCATGTATGTAACATAGCAAGGCATGAATGCATGATAATACCTTATGCAAGAAAGCAATAAATCATAACATCAAGAAGCATCATGTAAGTAGCATCAAGTGGTATATAACTTTCCATGTGAAACTTTCTCTTTTCTTAACTGTGTGACATTATGCTTTATACCTTTCATCATGGGGCCCACCCTAAAACATCTTTAGGTTATGAGCTCATACCTAACTAGTTGTCACTAGTTCTTACTTATCCTCTGATAAGCGTAACATAATAATAATCCCGAATTCAAGAGTACGGGCTTAGGGGGCATAAGGATCACCTATCATAACCTTTAATTCGGAGAGTCCATAGGAATATTTCCTTCTTTGAAATGCAATTACTAGTATCTAGTACACAGTTATTTGTCTACTTTGGCAAGCTCAATGTCAATACCCTCACGGTTTTGTTCCTGGGGGTGCTCAGCTAAATCGGTGTCACCCAGAATGCGTCTCAGTACTATGTCACATTTGTTCGTAGGTGTGCTTGGCTAAGTCGGTGTCACCCAGAACATATCTCATATCTTTTTTTAAAAAAAAAACTTTCTTGTGTCTCTAAATTTGACGAAAATTCGACAGCGTAATGGTGGTACACCGAATTTCCTTCAAATTTGCTTTATGCCATAAGAACTAATAGTACATGTAAATCAAGTCATCAATATCATACACATATCCATTCATGCATCAATACATCATAGCATGTCATGATTCAAGAATAATCATTCCTAGTTCTTCATGTATCTCTAGCATATGCATCCCTAATGTTCCATATGAAACTATAACATGTGAAGGTTGAGTTCTATCTCTAGGGATCAATGCCTCATAAAATATACTTATGATTCAAGAATAGTCATACATTTCTCATTAATTTATGTCAGGCAATCTCATAGTTTCATATGTAAACAAGATCATGGATTCGTATCATTCAAGTAGGGAAAATGTTTATTGCATACTTGGGGTTCTGGTAATCGATTACATGAGCCTTGTAATCGATTACACAGCTTTGAGTTTCAAAACAGTGAATTGAAGGCTCTAGTAATCGATTACATGAGCCTTGTAATCAATTACGCAGCTTCAAGTTTTCAAAACAGGAAAGTTGGGGGCTCTGGTAATCGATTACATGGGCTCTGTAATCGATTACATCAAACTTGGGCCCCAAGAACATCTGAGTAATCGATTACATGGAATGGTAATCGATTACTAGAGTTCCAGTATGTGTAATCGATTACATGATGCTGTAATCGATTACTCAGGCCTAAAAGTTCATGTCTAAGTCTAGCAAAACTTTTTGGTAATTAATTACTTTTAAAATATGAAATTTTCAGTCTAAAATATCTTCCAAGTTATTCCTTCCTTCTGTAACCATTTTGAGCCTTGTTTCAACACTTTCTTTGAAATCAAAACATTTTTGCAAGATAAATGCACGTAGTTTCAAGATTTAGTTGAAAGAGTTAGATCTTTGAGCCTTAGATCTTTAGGTGATAAATATAAACAAGCCAATGCAAGTTCCATTTTGATCTTATCATTATAGAGTGATGGCAAGGAAAAGTAAAGATGCAAGGCTTGAAAATAAACATGAGAATGCAAATTCATTCTTAATCTTTAAGTTTATGTGATGGCTTGAAATATAAACATGCTAGACAAGAAATGTAAACATGAATGACAAGTTCATTTCTTATCTTTGAGCTTTAGGTGATAGCTTGAAAAATAAATGTGATATGCAAGTTCAATTCTTTATTTTAGTGCTCTAGGCCCCTTAGAGTTTTCACTCTAAATCAACAATCAACTTTAAGGTTGAAATAGGTAGGCTTTGAGATTAATTATTAAGGTGATAGCAAGGAAAATAAACATGAATACAGCCATTTCTTATCTGTTTGAGTCCTAGGCTCAAGATTACTCTTCTCAACAACATAGTTTCTTTGTTTTGTTAAAAACCTTTTCAAAAGTGAATCCTTCAAGCTCTAAAGGTCAAACAAGTGATGGTTTTACAACCAACACTCAAGATTCTCATCATCAAGCCATGGTTTCTTCATTGTGTAGGCCATTGAGGTTGAAACCAAAGGGAAGGAAAAAAAATAGCGAAAACCAAAAAAAAAAGTGAAGAAAAGAAGAAGCAACATTGAGTCTTTACAAACCAAGAGATAAACAACAAAAGAAAAGAATACAACTCCCTACCTTGGATGTGCTTCTTGATTGAGAGGAAGAGCTTAGTCTTTGAAAAGAGTAAAGGAAGAAGAAGAAGAGCTCTTTGAGATGAGAGAAAGAAAACTTGGGAGGTGTAAGAGAAATGAGCAAAATGATCTCTTGGAAGGCTCCTTCTATTTATAGAGAAATGAAACACATGGGGGTGAAGTGGAGGGAAGGGTGGCCGGCCATAATGGAGGGAAAAGGAAGGAAAATATCTCTTGTGTGTGTCATTTCAAGGTATGGCTAGGTATGGTTGAAGGTATGGTTCTTAGAGTGTGAAATGTTATTAAAATAAATCAACATGTGATGAATTTGGAAGAGGAGTGGCCATGTGGTTTAATAGCCATGGGGGAGGAAGATTATTTCATTTCTTTTGTGTTATGATGTGGTTTAGGGGATAGGTTTGATTAGGTATTTGATTAGGAGTTTGTGGTTAAGTGTTTGAATGAAAAAGTGGGTAATTAAGGCTTCCCAAGACAAGTTTTAGGAGTGGTCTTGGTTATTAGTGGAGTCAAACACTCTCTAATCAAGATTCTTAATCACATCCATAGGTTCCTTGATTTAAGGAAATTGATAGGAAGAATACTATTTATTGATTCATGACTTAATGTCTTGATTTTAAGAAAAGGATTTTGAGCTTTTCTAAGTAATTTTAGGTTCTAATTAATTCCAATTAGTTATTTTGACTCTAGATTAATTATGAAAATTAATTAATCTTTGATTAGAGCCTAATATTTTTTAGGTTTGCTTGATCATATGATTAAGCTCGTTAGGTGCTTAATCAGGGGAAAATTGTAATTTTGCACAAAAACTGCCCAGGACCACCGGGACTTAAACAGACATGCCTAAACTCATAAAAACATTATTTAAAATCTCTAGGGTGGGGTTCAGGCTCAAATGGCTTATCAATCGATGTTAAACAGCTACAGGGGTGTTTTGATCATTTAGCACATCAAAACTCAAAAACGAGATTCTTCTGCTTTATTAGCATACATACCACACATAATCCCCTTTTAACATTGAGCTGACCCTTTGAGGACTGCTGGGTCGACTATCCTCGAATTCCGGATGAAAAATAACCTCAGCGGCATTTTGGTCATTTTTTCTCAGACAGAAAAATCAGGGTGTTACACTCAAAGCTTATATAAAGCAAGAGATAAATAAAACCCAACACATAAAAGTCACATCATCAAGAGTCAAGTTAAAAGACTACAATCATCAAAATACAAGTGAGAAATCAAGAATAAAAAAATATGCAATAGTACCCACATATGCATGAGAGCACTAATGTGAATTTTGAGCTTAAGCAATTTGCACTCAATCACTCACAAAGATTAAACCAGGTTAAATCAAGTATTTAGGATTAATTTGATCATCAATTGAACACATAAGTTATGTAGAAAACTCAATTTTATAGCTTCCTTGACTTTATGATTGTAAAGGTTACATGTTCAAGCATTTCATTTCACTCACATAGTGCACATAATCAAATATTATCACAAATTTATATGGCAAGATTAGGTGCCAAAGTAAATAAACATATAGCCTGCTGGCAAAGTATGCACTTGTCTGTTTTTATTTACATATAAGTCATGTAATTCACAAGACCTCTATTTCACACCAATATATATATATATATATATATAGAGAGAGAGAGAGAGAGAGAGAGCCTAAAAGATGCAACTAGAAATTAGAAAAGACAATTTCAACTGGAGCTAATAAAACCAAAGTATGTTTGCTAAACCAAAATAGGGGAAACCCTTATACCCATGTAGCCTATTCCATAAACTTGAAGGCTTGAAAACATCAAGTTACCATATGAAATTTCTTTATGAAGATGTTTCAAATAAATCAAGTGTATAGGAGATACCCTTCAATTGATTTCCCACCTAGAATTGGGTTATATATTGCCTTCAAACTTCAAAATTAGGTACACAGTGTTTCGCCACCTAAACTTATGGCATCTAATGCATCAAACCATTACTTCATAACCATTCAACAGTTGAGAAAATATGTGTAACACCTTAACTTTCAACATAATACACCTGGGACGCATAATAATTAATCGTTAGTTGTTACTCTTTCATCTCAGAATTTTACTTAATTTTGCACTTCGAAAATAAGTCTGTGGAAAATACGACCCATTTTTTTTGAAAAATCAAACTATGAGCCATTCGCGTATACATTATAGCATATAATTATTCGTCACATAGCATACACACAGATCACAATAGAGTCTAGCATAAACCGAGGACATCGTCATATCATAACATTAACTTCAAATACCAAGTCAAATAATAATAATAGTGATAATATAGGAATATTCCACATACATACTATAACAACAATATTAAGCCGACCTATGGAGGTTGAGCATACAATAATTCAAGAGCTAATCATAACTATGATGTAGCGAAATCCCTTGCGAGTAAGTTATAAACTTGTACGAAGACAAAGCAACTTCTAAGTATTGTGAAAATAAAAGACTATATCTCCGCTTCCGCTACGTCACTCTGATCTAGACCGTAGTGCAATGTAATACCCTAAAAATTAATTTGAGCTGTATTAGTCATAATTTCAAAAATCTAACAGTTTTAGCAATGATGAGAACGGTCTAAGGGATTTGTAAAAAAAAAAAAATCATGAATAGTAACTTGTAGGCCTTCGCAGGCCCGTCGGGACAGCCGAAACCCTAGAATTGGGACCCGGAGATCCCCAAAACTGAGAAATTATAAGACTGAGATTAGAAATAGTTAGAAATAGAGATTTTATATCTAGAATTAATTTTCGGGCAATGTCTTATTACCCGAGTACAGTATTTCGCTCGTTCGATAGAGTTTCGATGTACAGTTTTTAACACCGTGCAAGTTACTTGGTGGCTAAGTAACCTTTACATACCACTTTATGCCAAGTGGATGGCAAGCATTAAAACTTGAAAAGCAAGTTTTAATCATGGCCTTTCATTTATTATTATTTTACCCGGTAGCCAAGATCTCATCCGTTCGGTGGAATTTCGGTGTACGGTTTCAACACTGAAAATGTAACTTATTCACCAAGTTAAAGTGATCCAATTATCTTGAGCCAAGTAGATGAACAAGATCCATTTTTTGACCAAGAGAAACAATCCTAGCCATTCATTTAATTTCTTTTTACAAAAGAATGAAGAAAAATCACACTTTGACTATATTTATATCAAGATTTGCATAAGCTACCAAACCGTATCACTCCAACACCATCAATTTTGGCCAAGACCCCAAAATATATCAAACTTCATCTTCTTTCTCTCATGCCACTATGAACAAACTTGAAGCTTCATAAACCTTAGCCTAAACTTGACAAAATCTCAAGATCTCTTCACAAAACTTTTTCTACTCTCTATAATCTACAAAACCAACCGATTAGAATTTTAAATAATCTCCAAGATGAACCCTGAGCTATCATTCTCTACTATTTAAGGAAGGGTTAGGTGCTGTTTGGAAGGCTTGAAGTGAAGAAAAATCATTTTTTGAAAGATCCTTTGGAGTTAGAAGTCTTAAAGCTTCACAACTAGGGTTTTCTTTGGCCTTTTCTTCCAAAATTTATTCTGAGTGTTTCTGATTGGTGTTGGTCCAAAATTTTTTGTTTTATAGGTTGATGATATATGAATATTGATGTATTAATTTTGGTGGGGTGTTTGGATGATGTTAGAAAACTCATTTTGGCAAATCAAGTTTTGAATCATGTGCTGAGATTCTCAGATTTGTACTAGCAGGTTATGAATCACGAATTTTATGATGTCTTTGTAGATGTTTTTATGAGCTAGAAAAATTATATGTTAAAGATAACTTCCTAAAGCTACTCCATGATTTTTCTTGGGTCCTAAAAATGACTTTACTATTTTATAAAAAATTAGAAACCGAGACTATTTTTGAGTTGTCTGGACAGCCAATTCTGAAACTCTGAGTTTGTCTAATTTTGTTACCATAGCAAATGATTGATTTTTCAATGAAATTTTTACGGAATATTGAGGACATGTTGAAGTCCAACCATGAATTTTTTTATGATTTTATATGATCATTTGATAGGGTAATAAGATTGGAGCTTTGGCTGTTGGCTGTAAAGAGGGGGTTTCTGGCCTCCGAATTTGTCTAATTTTGTTAACATAGTTAGAGAACTCTTTTTGCTCTGAACTTTTCACAGCACCTTGGGGATAAATTGAGGTGTCTTGGATAATTTTTATAGCCTCTGAATTGATTTTTTGATATAAAAATAAATTTGTGCTACAATGGTGTGAAATCTGCCCAATTGCTAGAAATGAGCCAAAGACTTGAATTGATAATGTAATGGTAGTTTGGTTCTAGTATGACATGAATACTTGATGTTAAATATTTGGCCATGTGACTTGTGATGTATAAATGCATACTAGAGGAAGTAAAATATTGGTTTATGAAGCATGATTGAAATCACAATGTGAATGAATGCCTATATATGTTTTATACATACATTGGAAAAAAAAAAGTGAATGATATATTGAATTAAATCTGTAGCCATAAGTAAAAATGAGATCCTCTTTGATTTGTCAAGGGAAAATAAGAAACAAGAAATCTTCTTTGACTTGTCAAGGGAAAATAAAGAAATATGAGATCTTTTCGACTTATCGAGGGCAAATAGAGAGAGATGAGATCCTTTCGACTTGTCGAGGGCAAATAGAGAAAGAAACGTAAGATCCTTTCGACTTGTCAAGGCAAATAGAGAGAGATGAGATCCTTTCGACTTGTCGAGGGCAAATAGAGAGAAAGATGAGATCTTTTCAACTTATCGAGGGAAAATAAAGATAGATGAGATCCTCTTCGATTTATCAAGGGCAATTAAAGATAATTTCCCTATTTTTGGTATATACATATTTGTATCATATCAAATCATTTTGATTGACATTATTTACTATGATTATGAGCTTATGATAATGTGCATAAAGTGATTAATTCTTAAAAACTATCCACTTCGGACATATGATTTGGAACTTTAAAAATGAACTGTTATTATGTAATGCTTGATCACTTTTTTTTTAATAAACCGAAGTGGCTGGTGCGATAACAATGACATTATGATTGTGTATTAGGGGAGTTGCCCTACTGAGAATTGTATAATTCTCACCCCTATTTTGTCTGTTCCCGTGTCGTCTCCAAGTTGACTTAGAGAACAATGTGGCTGCTATGTACAAAAAACTCGGGATTGCAGTAGTTTAGTAGTTGATGCTTTTCTTATGTGATATATATTTGTAGGTATATCTGTAGGTGAATGTAATAGAGATTGTATATTTATTCAAGCTCACAGTAGAGCTTCCTTATATAATTGACTTGTATCTTTGTTATATATTTTAATCGAATTACGCTAGTTATTACACGAACCCATCGATTTTGCGATAGTTATTTAAGAAAAATCCGCTAATTTAGAAGTAACAACTCTCAAGTCTGATGTCATGACTTAAGGATGACGTTGCACTTAGGAGGATGTTACATGCAACTCCTACGTTGGCATCTCAGGGAAGTCCACCGGCATCGCCATCAACCTAACTAACCGTCACTAGATTTAACATGGGGTAATAGAGGGGGAGAAACACATCACTTCCTTGCCTTTCTTATTATGAATATGCAACTTACTTGGATCACCTCTCGTAACCTTTAATTCGGGGAGTCTAGAGGCTAATTTCCATGTGTTTTATGTCACCTTAAACTTAGCATGTTGTTTTGAGATGCAAAAGCACAATCATATCATATAATATCATATGCTTACATTTCACTTATCATATATGCACATCAAATATTCCAAGTGTAATCATAACATGCCACAATAAATTATGTAATTGATAGCCAAGTATGCAACCTATAACATGTCCTCAAGCATGTCATGAACCAATCATCTCATAAAATAAACATGCTCATCAACCCTTAAACGGGTCAAACTACAAATCAGGTAAACGTAACTTTTGGGATTATTCTTTTATGCATCTAAGGGATTAATTACAATGATTTTCATTAATTATTAATCTCAAGAACATCATTAAATAATGCTGGACAGGTTTGGGCAGAAATGAAAATTGAGCAATTTCGGTGTTCTAGAAGTTATGTTTTTGACCCTTTCTCATTACCAACTTTTCCTAAGATGCCAAAATTAATTTCTATAGCAATTATGAGTAATTCCTACACATTTACTAAGTGTTAAACATATTTTTACCAAATTATAACTTGCTGGATAGAATCCATAGCTTTCATCCTTAAAGGTCCTAGAAATCACATTTTTTATCCTTTCTAATTACTAGTCTTTACTTAAATGCTAAAAATAATTATCACACTAATTATTAACAATTTTTACACACTTAAACAAACCCAAATAGCATACATCAGATCTGGAAATGTTAGAATAGAAACCAGAATTTAATTTTCCAGGAGTATGCAAAATTGCAATAATAAGCATTTCTAGCAACTAGTCTTTCTTAGTATTAATTCCAGGTCAAGGAACACTCTTATAATTAATTTATCGCTTTAAAAACACAAGTGAATGTCCTTAGGTCAGTAGCAAAATTAGAGGACTCAATGTTAAGATTTGGTTATATAAATAATGTTTTAACACTTTAGAAATTAACATTTTTCTCTAAGGAAAGTTGCAAGTCACAAGCTTTTGAAACCTCAATGTAATAATACATCAAATTTTAAAATTTCATTCCTTTGAAATCAAAACATATTTGTAAAAACAATGCCTATGGAACTGAAATTCCTATGTAAGTTGAAAGGGGTAAGCCTTGAGCTTTAGATATTTAGGTGATGACATAAACTTAAACATGCTAATCCAAGCCTCATTTTATTCTTGATATTATAAGGTGATGGCAATAGAAATATAAATATGATATGTAAAACTTGAATATAAACATGAGAATATAAGCTCATTTTTAATCTTTAAGGTTTAAGTGATAGCTTGAAACATAAATATGCTAGACAAGAAATATAAACATGAAATGCAAATTCATTTTCTTATCTTCAAGATTTAGGTGATAACTTGGAAATAAACATGATATACAAGGCTCAAATATAAATATGAAATGCAAAGACTTGGAAAATAAATATGAATGCATTTCCATTTGTTATTTGTTTAGGTCCTAAGCTCAAGACTCCTAGTTAGAATAACAACTCTAAAACACCAATCAATCTTACAAGATGGACATGAGCTTTAGAGTCCATTAATCCCATGGTTCCAAGAACCTCATTTACCTTGGACTCATCATCAAGCTCCAACAAAACAACTCAAGAATATGAACAAAACAACCTTTTTCTCATGAAACCAAAATCAAACCTTAAGCTCTAGAGGTCAAACAAATGGACGTATCACTACTAATATCAAGGATCCTCATCATCAAGCCATGGTTTTTAACCATTTAACAACAACAAAAACCAAAAGAATAAAGAAAAGACAAAGGAACTCAAAACCGAAAAGAAAAAAACAAAGAAAGGAAGAAGAACTCAAAATAAAAATCCCTACCAAATGTGTTTCTTGGTTCCAAACAAAAATGCTTGATCTTTGCAAGGAAAAAGAGAAGAAAAATCTTTTCTTTGGAGTGATGATGGTTTTGGCCAAGTGGAGGTAAGGTAAGAGGAGGATTTTTCTTGTGTTCTTGTATATGGAAATGGAAAGGTTAGGTGTTTAAGAGTTTATTTATGGTGGTGGTGTGGAGGTTTGGTCTTGGAAGCTTGTTCATGGAGCAACAATGGTGGCTCTTGGAGGTGAAGGAGAAGAGGAAGAAGAAAGCTTGAAGTTAGAGAAGACAAGACTTCTTTTTTGACACAACTTGTCTTGCAAGTTTTGGCCCAAAAAAGTGTATGGTAAAAATGAATGAGTAAGAGTATGGTTGTGTTAATAAATATCTAATATAAGGGTGAAATGTGGAGGAAAGGCCATCAGCCCCTAAGGGGTTTTGGGGGGGAAAATTTCATGTCTCATGTGTATTAGGACTTGGATTAGTGATTGATTTAATTAGGAAAAAAGTTAAGAATTGGCAATTTGGTGTTAGGAGTTATAATGTGGTGATTAAGGCTTCTCAAGACAAGGTTTAAAGAGTTGTCTTACAACTTAGTTTGAACCAAGCTTGATTAGTTTGAATTTCAAACACCAACATGTTTCCTAATTTTAGGGAAGATGAGAGAGAAAACATTATTCATGCTTTGACTATTTCAAGTCTTATGAGTTCCTTTGATTAAGAAAAGGGATTTAACTTTTTTAAGCAATCCTAAGCCTCAGTTAACCTCAAATAATTATTTTGACTCAAGATTAATCATTAGAATTAATTAATCTTTAATTAGAGCCTAATATTGCTTAGGTTTCATTAATCACATAATTAAGCTCATTATACCCTTAATTAAGGGCAAAATGGTAATTTTTTATAAAAGCTCCCCGAGACCACCCAAGCATAAACAGACATTAAACATCCCTTAAAAATGACATTTCAAACTTCGGGTAAAGTCCGGATCCAATCGGTAATTAATCTCGTGTTAAATTAACGCATGGGTATTTTGGTAATTTTGCGCGTGGGAAAAACCAAAAACTGAGATTTTCAATCTCCATCATCACGCACATCACATATAATCCCCTTCAAATATTAAACTAACCCCTTGAGGATAGCCTAGACTGGCCGTCCTCGATTCTTGAGTGAAAATGACCCAGAAGGGCATTTTGGTCATTTATACACAGAAAAAATTAGGGATTGCGATTTTCACATGGATTGCTATCTAAACCTCATATAACCTCATCGTAATATTAAATTACCCCAATGAGGATAGTCTGGACAGGCCGCCCTTGATTCTCGTGTAAAATAACCTTAGGGGTATTTTGGTCATTTTGCACAGCAGGAAAAATCGGGGCGTTACAATATGAATATGGTCACTGCCCAAATTAGGACAGAATTTAAAAGCTTTAAAAGAGGATGTTTTCAAACTTTTAAGTGTAGAAATCATTCAAACTCAAGAATATATACCCATAGCTTCAAAAACTCCAAGGGAAAACCACAAAACTCAATTTTCCCAACCAATTCAAAACTTTAGACCTATCCTCCTCAAATCAATTATACAATGAGTACTGAAATATTTGTGCACAAAGTATAAACTCATTCAAACTATTTAGTATAAGCATATTCATTAGCTTTAAGGGCAACATAGAAAAAAAGTAATAACAACTTCAAGATTTATATGTATGAATATATCCAACATAAGATCAAATGATGCCAATGTAAAAGCTGAAATTACATAAACATAACACCTATCTTATATAAACACTCTTGGAAGCTAACTATTATTTCAAGAGTTGCAGAATTATACAGGCTCTTTAATAAAGCCCATAATTTTATCAAAGTTTGGACACATGTCTTTGGATTGCTTAGCAAATTACCAAATCATCAAGCAGAACAAAAACTCGTCATGTGAAAGTGAACATATATTTATTTGATTAATAAATAAAGAAGCTCAACTACTCAAAAGGGAGAGGAGCCATAGAAGTCACAGTAAGTTCCCTTAGAATCAGAAATAATATTTCACCTAGGCATAGATCTTCCATCATAATTTTATTTCATTCTATTCTAGAACTCTAATCACTAAAAGACTACTTTCAAATGAACCCTTCATGACCAGAACACACACATACACATGAGGAAACAAAGGATTTCCATCCACCAATGATCAAGGGTCCATCCCTTTACAACCAACACATCACAAATAAGCTTCATTTAGTTAATCACCAATCAATCAAAGTCAAGCATCTATATATTCCAACATATTCACATCACACTCATAATTAAAAGAAAAGAGGACAATAGGTAAATAAAACAATTTCAATGCAATCAACAAGCATAACAAAAAAGCGATAGTCAAGTCTCATCTAGCACTTCATGACAAGCTGAGAATCTATTCTACAGGTACACCACACCTGTAACATGCAAAATCTTAATTTAAAATATAAATAATAAAATATTACAGACTTCACAGATGACATAGAAAATAAGCATGATTTTTCATGAGGAATGAGAATGAAGAGAATAACTTGAAATATGAGGTGCGAAGAAGAAGGAAGTTGTGACTATCGAGATATGACATGCACACCATGAATCACAAAGAAAATTGAGACATTAAGGACCAACCAATATTCCTATAGGTCTTTAGTAATATCACAATCTGGGGAAATTGGCGCGCTTCTATTTACACAGTTGTGACCCTACTAAATGACACTTGCTCCATATTACATAAGGAAACCTAAAGCTCTGATACCAACTTTGTCATGACCCAACTCAGGCCATGACCGGAGCATAAGGAACAACTTCCCTAACAAGTCTTAACAACCACAATTTCCTAGGAAAATGGACAAAGTTTCCTCTGTCTCTCGGACATTCCCCAAACAAAAATTCAACCTGCAATAACCTCACAAAAAAAAACCACCGTACTTAGACATCAAGTATTCTTAGAATGTGCCCTTTTAGAATATAAAAATATCTTAGTATAGACCAACATGTATTAATCATAACCAATTTAGTTTTCAAACTCTATTAAACACAATACCACATATAGCTCAAACATAAAACCAAATTAAGTTTATAAATCCTTTTTATACATAATCTATATAGTTAATTAATAAAATCTCAACATAAGCATAACATAAGTCCAAAGACCCTGACTATGACATATGGAGCAATTTACATACTAAAAGATACTATTTTAAAAAGGATCTTAATGGTAAATGAACAACTTCTCAAGAAGGCTTACCATTTTAGCATCGACTAACAGCTAAGCTAGACGAACCAAACTGGTACTAGTATCTATATCTGGAAAAAGGGATAAAGGACAATGGGGTGAGTTTTGCAACCCAGTGAGAGATAGGATATTTGTAGTTTACTGGATGCAAGTATAAAACAATATAAACATAATAACATATGAGTACTCATAAGAATATGGTTTTAATCATAACATGAGATTTTGAAGTATAATCTCAAAGAAAAATAGTTAATAACTACACTTTCTCACTATATTCACCAATTCCTCATCCTCACATAAAATCAACTTTAGCATTAAACACTCAATTACTCATGAGGGTTACAGAAGAAGCACAAATTTTATTTGGGGAGTAGTCTCAACCCATCAATCACAAGGTTTGTAATGTCTCAAATAAAGTTCTTTCAAATTTTTTCTCACTAAAAGAAACTATGTATACATAGGCCATTACATCTCTTTGCTTCGGCAAGCAGTAATGCCATTATATCTGTTCGCTTTAGCGAGCAGTATTATCATTATATCTCTTTGCTATAGCGAGCAATAATGTCATTATATCTCTTCGCTACAACTAGCGATATTGCCATTATATCTTTTCGTTTTGGCAAGCGATAATGTCATTATATCTCTTTGCTACGGCTAGCGGTATTGCCGTTATATCTCTTCACAACAGCTAGCGATATTGCCATTACTTCTCTTCGTTATGGCAAGTGATAATTTCATCTTAGAACCAATCATGGTTTTCTTAAATGAATTTTTGTATCAAACACAATTTATAAATATAAAATTCAATCTTCATATTAATCTAACATTTCAAGTATCAAATATCATAAATTTTTCCAATGCACATTGAAATAAATATAGCAAAATCATGACATTACAAAATCAACAAAGAGAGCTAGCAATAATTTCAACCAAATCATAGTTTAACAATGACTCCACAATTTGACATAATTCAAATACATATATCACATCTTATAACCAAAGACAAGAACTTTGAAACCTTCACACTTCATTTCATAAACAATTTTCAATTCAAATTCATAATTTCTCAACTAACTTCATTTTTGTTTATGAATAAAATCCACTAAGTAAATATAAAACACTGTAATAGCATATTTGTAATTAAAATTTACAATGCAAAAAGTAAACTATAGATATACTATCTACTCACAACAATGGTTCCAAGGAATCGTAGAATACTCCTTGAGCCATTGAAAATCTCCAGCTCACATCCATTTGCTCTACTACTTTAGGAACAAGACAAACAAAATTTTAGAGAGCTAACAATACTATCGATTTACATCAATTAACTCCAAAACACAAAAACCCCCAATTTTAAACACCTATGGTTCTAAAACCTCAAATCTACCATGAACAATCACATAGGGAGGTTAAAAGGATTAATGGAGCAATATTAACACTTACCCACTACACTAAGAGGAAGAATGGAGGGAGGGTACACCCCAAAACTTGTGGCCTCCACCGTTTCATCTCGTAGAGAGAGAAATCGCAAGCAAGAAAGTAAGGGAAGAGAAAATCATGGCTACCAGCAAAGGGAGAGGATAGGACAGGGCTACGGCAAAGATGGCCAACGCTGGGCAGCAGTGGCGGTCTCAACGGTGGCGGTTACATGTTTCTTGCATTTTGTGGTTGTTCTTGATGACTCCGCAATTTGGAGGAATTTTTAGTGAAATTTATTCTTTTAGATTTGTAAAGGAAGAAGAGATAAGAAATTTGGAAGTTATTTGGATGAATTTGGTTGAGAGACAACAGAGAAATCGACGAATGAAGAGAGAAAGAAAAAGAGAGATGTTGAGAGAGAGAGTGTAGAAGAAAGGAGAACAAACGAATGGAAGAAGAAGAATGTGATGTTAGGAGGTTGTCATACGAGATTTAAGTTATAACCCCCTATTTGGGTGTGCCAGTGCTGCCACTTTTTTTTGGGTAGGGTATCACAAGTAGTAGAGGGGAGTCTATCAAGGATGAGCTAGCCATGTTGTGTACTCCTACAATGCCCCCACCACAAATGCCTGAGTATTAACTCTTTCCAATCAAGTTGAATAAGAGAAAAAAACGAAAAGAAAAGGTAACTGAAGTAAAGATGTATAGTGAACGATAATGGTGGTGCACCAAATGGGCAATAGAGATGGGACACCAACAGCGGCAATAATGGTGATGTCGCTGTTAGAAACAATGGTGGTGGTGGAGAGAAACATAAATACAGAAAAAGAAAGTGAATCGTTAGTGAAGGGATTAAAAATTAAAATAAGGTCAATTTAGTAACTCCATTATAATTAAGTGAGGAGTATGTAATGTTCTAAAACTGACTGGGACCACCCATCGATAAAGATATGTTAGGAAAAAAAATATTCTCAACTTTTCATTGCTCAATTTTTCTCCTGTCACAACAATATAGAGAAATGGGATTTACAAATTATTATGAATTAAGTTCACATTTTTTGTGGCTGAATAAAATAATTAGTTTCTTACGAAAAATTAAAAAAAAAAAACTCATATACTTTGCTCCATTTGCTGAAGTAAATGTATAACGCCCAGGTTTTTGCTTATATCAACTATCGTAATATTCTTAAGGTGATTAGGTGTATGTAAGGTGATGATTAATCTTAATCATTATTAAATTAACTATGATGAAGATAATTCTATGAGATTAGCTTTTCTTAAAGTATGCAAGAAGCGGGGTTTAAAATGAATAGCAGAAAGGGTAAGGGTGGCACACAAAGGTGAAAGAGGGTGCTTGGTGAAGAAGATGAGGGCGAAACACATGAAATGGATAGGGGATTTCACAGTGAAAAGGATGGAGAAAAGGGTGGTATAGTCAAGGGTGATGATCATACAGGTAACCTTATAGAGCTTAGGGCATCATTTTGTGATAAAGTCTTAGAGGAGCTCCAACGACATCAAAATAAAAACCCAAGGGGCAATTAAAGTTGGCTCACATTGAGTATGATGGTGGAGACAAGCAGTGGCCTATGATCAAGTTTGAACAACCCACTATTGATGAGGTAATCGTATCTTGGAAGGATATGCTAGTGATCAAATCACTTGGGAAGTCTTTTGGCTTCACTTTCCTGTGTGACCAAGTGAAGCCTCTTGAGGTTTTGATATTATGTTAGCAAGGAATGGCTATCTAATGGTTAAGTTTGATTTGGCTAAAGATAGGAGTAAAATCATTGAAGAGAGAGGGATGAATGATCAATGGCAACTATATATCTGCGAAGAAATGGCTAAAATCAACAATAATGCCTCAATCAAAAACTAAGAAATCATCAACTAAGTGATTTATCTTTGTCTTTTCTCAAACTATACTAAGATTGTTATTGGAGATGATCTTGATAGTAGTCCATCATCAAAACCCAAAATATTTGAAGTTAAATGAAATAAAAAATGTCAGACAAATGACAAAAAATCAAGGTTGTGAATTTGATGAATACATGCTCATAGGCGTAATGACACAAAGGGCAAAAGCAGATTATGAAAAATTATTTTTGAACTTAATGCTCTAAAAGGATTAACCACTCAAATAATAGATAAAGAGAAAAAATGAAGAATTTTGGAGTGATTATCATTTCAACATTCAAATTTATAGCAATTTGCTAAAAGATTCAAATGAACTACTTACTTCTACTGGGCTACTGTAACTAGCAGGGGATATAGGGCTGTGAAGCACAACCTTTTCTTTCAGCTGATCTATGGTACTAGACTAGTGATGCTGCAACATGCCTTCTAAAGCTACTAGCAGATGCTGGCTGCAATAATGCATGGGGCAAATGTCAGCATTTCAATGGAAAACATATGAAAATTTCACAACAAAGAAACAAGACATAGAATATACAGACACATCCTTATTCATAATAACATCCAAATTCCAAACTGCTCAAAATTTTAACTCTAGGAATTTAGTATCTTCAAAATCTCTATTCCATATTTATTCAGTAGCATTGATACTAACCATCCTAGTGATTCTAAACTAAATGAAATACAGGTAAGAATTACTATATGCATCTAAAGCAATTTAAAGAACCAAAGGTACTTGCAAGACTAATTGCAATATGTGCAAAGTTTTATTTACAACCAATGTGGAACAATGTCAAATTACAAGTGTTGAAAGGATCCAGTTAAAGTAATTAAATAAATTGCATTCTAGCTAAACAAATGTAACACAAGAAAGTAATTATGTGGACAATATATCACTTCTTTTCATAAGAAGCTCCTAGCTAGTTTGTAACCTTTCTTATCCTCGCTTATAAATTGCACATATAAGAAATAACTTAGTAATAATTTTTAAGATTAAGGTTTAGAATAATAATAATTGTAGAAATAAAATGTGCTTTGATTCCCCTAATGAGAAGCAACTGTTAAAGCATGTGAGAATGTACAGATATAATAATAAATTAGAAGGTGACTTGGGAGCGATCTACTCAACTCGAGCCTTCAGTATGCATTTGGTTTGAGAGACAGGCCACAAAACATAGGAACAGTGGAGACAAAAATATGTTTGGAAGGGGAGACAAGAATAGGGGACAGAAAAATACAAAACAGATAATGTCCCCGGGATAGAAAAACACAAAATTTATGTACCTTCAGAAAGTGGAGATAGTGGGAACTGGTAAGGATTAGAGTGTCATGGCTCTAGCTGTAACAAATTAACAAATTTATTTAAAACCGAATTGCACTCAAAACGCAGTATAACAGTGTGCAACTCGAGTCATCTACTAATGATATCGGTTACGTAATAGACTATGCAACAAGGGAGTTTTTCATTAAGTGCATTAAGCAAAAATAGAATGTAAACTAAAACAAGAAAATAACTAACAATTAATTAAGGCACTAGCACAAGGATTTCCTAGGCCTAGAATCCATTTATCCTTGACATACACATTTCTTGAAACAAATGGTAGGTGACTAACTTGTGCTTAGAATCATGCAATCACACAACCTTGGCACCATAATCACTTAGCAATCAATTAATCACCAAGCATTTGGTTAGTATACAATACCTAAGTAATTGAAACCTCAATCCCTAAATGCATATACTAACTTGAGCACCAATTACATTAGTCTAATCGCAATCAAGAATTAATCTCAATTTCCTATGCTTACCAAGCATTCATTAATCAATTAATCAATTCATGTATAGTCAATAATCTCAATTATGCATCCAACTCATAATCATGAATTAGCATGCAAAATCAAGGTTCATTCCAACCACATGCTCACATATTCACATATCATAATCAATAAATCAATCAATATAAACATATAAGGAATGGAAGGAATATGAGAGAACAAAAATCAAGAAATCAAACCATGTGTTCATTGAATATGCTAGCCTCAAGACAAACCATTGGGATTGGAAAATCCTTAATTCTAGTTCCAAACTCACTCCTCCATGGAGAAATAGAAAATAAAACCTAACCTAAGAGAGGTACAGAGTGGGTGAAGAAGAAGATGGGAGAAGAGGAGGAGAATGAAAGTGGAGGAAGGAGGAAGAAATGGGAAGAGGGGGAAAAGAGAAGGATAGGCTAAATGTAACATCCTAATTTTTAACCCAATACGCTAGAACATATTTAGGTTAGTCATTAGTCGGTTACGTCATAGTTTCCTTTTTACTTTAAAAAACTTAGCAGAAATACTCGTAAATTATTTTTGAATTATAAAAGCAAAGTAAGAGCCGCGCGACTTGGTGAACAATAAAGCATGAAAGGAAATAAAGCAAGCATCTCATCATAACATAAAGTAAGTAAAGGCGCATCACAATAGAACTGAACTGCATATTTATATAATATGATATGCCCACTTATGGAGAGCGGGACTTAGTTTGGTACAACTGAAGTAAAAATACATGGAAAACGAAAGTACAACAAAAGGCATAAAAAGAAACTCTCCTAACTCTAGTGTGCCTACATATAGATAGCCTAAAGACAAAAGGAGGCTATCCTGGCCTAATCAAAGCTTGGGCACCTGAACGCGATGGTCGTCTCCTACTGCGGGCCTCTCGGGAAAGGAGGGATGTATCCAATCCACTGGGCTATCTCGGCCGGAGTGGCTATGCACTGCTGTAACACCCTGAAAATTATTTAAAAATTAATTTGAGCTTTATTAGTCATAATTTCAAAAATTTGACAGTTTTAACAATGATGAGGATAGTCTAAGGGATTTGTAAAAAAAAAAAACTGTGAATAGTAACTTGCGGGTCTTACCGGACCGTCGAGACAGCCGAAACCCTAAAATTGGGCCCCGAAATTGAGAAATTATATGATTATGGTTAGAAATAGGTGGAAATAAAGATTTTATACCCGAAAATATTTTTCGGGCAATGTTTGATTACCCGGGTACACTGTTTCATCTGTTCGGTGAAATTTTGGTGTGTGATTTCTAACACCGAAAACTAGTTAGATCTCTACAAAACAAATAAACCTATCCCTTCAAATCAAATGAATGGTTAAGATTCAATATTGAATTACAAGATTGAATCACAACCATTCATTTTACTTTATTGGCTTTGTAATTATCTAAACATAATATATTTTATTCCTTACTTTAATACAAGATAAACATCATTTTGGCTTCTTTAAGAAGCTCATTCTCAGCCATTTTCTTCAAGAATACAGAAACTCCATTTCTTCATGGCTAAGAGCTTCAACATGCTTTCAACTTCATATATGTTAGCTTAGAGTTACCAAAATCCAAAGATTCCTTCACAAAACTTGTTCTACACCTCAATACCTACAAATCTAACTGATTGAAATCTCAAATCCTCACCTTAATACCTCACTTCCCCACTGCCTAAGGAAGGTTTTGGACTGAAATTGGTGTCTTGAAGTGAAGGGAGATCACTTAGAATATCCTTTGAAGTATCAAGCTCAAAAGCTTTCCAAGTAGGGTTTTCTTTGGTCTTTTCTTTCTAATTTTATGATGGACTTTTCTGATTGTGTTTGGTCCAAAATTTCTGGATATATTGGTTTTTAATATGTTGATATTGATGTGTTAATTTTGGTGGAGTGTTTGGATGATGTTAAAAATCATTTTTGCTCAAGAGAAATTGAAATTTGCATACTGGATTTTCGGTTCTGTTCTAGGCAGCAGATAATAACGAATTTTCTGGGTGAATTGTGGGTGTTTTCATGAGCTATAAAAATTATATGTTGAAGGTAACATCCTAGGATAGTTCCATGAATTTTATTGAGCTCTGGTTTTGATTCCTAATGCCTTGAAAAATTCAAGAACTGAAGTTGTAACTATGCTGCCTGAAATGTTGAATCTGAAGCTGTGAACTTGTGACATTTTATTATCCTAGTAAATGATCGAATTATGAACTGAAATTTTTACAGGATATTAAGGACATATTGAAGTCCAACAATGAATTTTTATATGATCATTTGGTAGGATAATAAAATTGGAAACTATGGTTGTTGGCTGTAAATAGGGGGTTTCTAACCTCCGAAGTTGTCTAATTTTGTTGAAATATTTAGAGAATTCTTTTTATTATGAAATTTTTATGGAACCTTGTGGACACATTGAGGTGTCATTGAGAATTTTTATAGCATTTGAATTGATCATTTGGTATGAGAAATAAATTGTGCTACTTGAGTGAAAAATCTGCCAATATGCTGAAGTTGTGATGATGCCTTGGATTAGTGACCTAATAGCATTTGGTTCAAGTTGATGTGTATGAATGCTTGCCATGGACTTCCAAGATTATGTTATGAGGAATGAATGAGTGATATATATATATAGGTGTGCATATAGAAATGTTATGCATGTATATGTGAGCTTGAGGATAATGTATGTGCTAAGTGAACAATGAAGTCCCCTTTAGTATAGAAAGGGCACAAAGAGGTCCCCAGTAGGGCACGAAGAGGTCCCCAATAGGGCACGAAGAGGTCCTCAATAGGGCACGAAAAATGTAACATCCTAATTTTTAACCCAATACTCTAGAACATATTTAGGTTAATCATTAGTCTGTTACTTCATAGTTCTCATTTAACTTTGAATTACTTAGCGGAAAATACGGGTAATTTTTTTTTGAAATAAAAGTGAGAGCCGCGTGATGCGATAAGCGGTACACCATGTAAAGTGAAACGATTATCTCACAACATCATAACATGAGGCACAACATGAACATCACTGAATATCATCTCATATATATATAATTTGCCCACTTATAAGTGTGGGACTTAGTTTAGTACAAGGAAAGTACAGGAAAGGAAATACAACATAAACATAAACATGATCTACTCCCCTACCCGAGTGCACCTGATGGGATAACCTCTAAACAAAAGAAGGTTTATCCCCATCTTAGTGGTGTGTGCTCTAACCGAGTACTCCATCGGTCGATCATCATCTCCTACTGACGTCCGTCTCGTGAACGAGGTAAGTATCCGGGAAACTGTGCGAGCTCCTCGGACGTAAAGAGGCAGAACGGGGATCGAGAGTGACCCCCGCGGTGTGGCTGCATCTCCGGTCGTCGTGCAAGTCGGGGCTGGGTCACGGTATCCTCACTGCCCTCCCTCATCAATGGTGGAGAGGGGGCAGAGCTCTCGCTATACGGATGAGTAGGCGGGTCCTCAGACGGGTCGGTCTCCGAGAAGTAGGTCCGGGGCACGTAATCGGGATAGTCTCGCATGGCTAAGGCGGCGGTGTGCATGCGGAGCACTCTCTCGCCATGCGTATGCGCATGTTCAAAAACCCGCTCGTCGTCGCCATAGGGTGCAGTCGGGGAGAAGCGATGGGTGTGCACGGGATGAGCGAAGGGGCGTCCTACGAACTTGAAAACCCGCACCGTGCACTGCCCCTCAAAATGGTATGACCCGTGAGCCGGGTCATAGTGCACCTCCCATGTCGGGGTGTCCATGAACACTACGAACGTCGCCATCTGAAGACGTGACGGAAAGAAAGAGATAGAGGAAGTGAGAATCTTGCTAAAGAATCTCAGTAGGGCCTCCTACTACCTAGGTGTCATCATCTACGTCCTCAGGAACCTTGGGTTTATTTATTCAAAGTGACTGAGCATGTATTAGGTTCATTTTAAACTTTAAAATATATTTTAGCCAAGGTCCATTCATTTTAGGATGATCTTAATGTCATGGATGCAACATATTAGAAAATGTATGCATGGCACTACCTAATGCACATACATAAAACATAACATCAAGCATCATCATTCTTGGTGGCATAAAGTGGCAATAGTAACATTCATATGGGACAAAACTTAGTGACATAATCATAATCATGAAACTTCTCTTCCTCATGGGCCACCCTAAAAGACAATCGAACTGGGGTGCTCGGCCGAACCGGTGTCACCCAGAACGTGTCATACATCTAGGTTATGAGCTCATACCTTAACTAGTCGTCACTAGTTCTTACTTACCACTTAACGATAAGCGTATCATAAATCATAAATCCCGACTATCTGAGTACGGGTTAGGGGCAAAACTCTTAGGGGTGCTCGGCCGAACCGGTGTCACCTAAGAGTATAAAATGGTACCGATGTCACATGAGTTCTATGGAGGTGCTCGGCCGAACCGGTGTCATCCTAGAACCTATCTTAGTACCTTAATTTTCAAAATTTCTTTAAGTCCCCAAATTTGTCGGAAATTCGGCGGCACAACGGTCATTACACCGAATTTCCTTCCAAATTTGCTTTATGCCACATAAACATATAACCTCATAAATTCCTCATATGAATAACATCATCATCATTAGCATACTTCATGCATCATCATAAAACATCCAAACGCTTACCCTTACGGTAGCTTATGCTTTGACCCTTACGGGTCTTAATCTTGAGATATAGTTCTCTACATCCGTCGTTCATATTTTAAGCACCTAAGGCTCATAATTAAACATCATTCATAATCCTCTCATTTTACTTTTAAATCTGAATGGCATAGGGTGGAAATCCTAACATGTGAATATGGGGTTTTAGAACTTACGTTTTAGACCCTTTCTTGGTTCCGTTTTCGCCGAAGGCGCTATATATTAAATCTAAATCAATTATGAGGCATTCCTATGCTTAAGGACTAATTATTAATCATGTTTACCATGTTGTAAGGGTGCTGGACAGAATCCAGAAAATTAAATGTTCTAAGAGTTCTACATTTGCATTTTTACGGTTTTCTAGTTACTAGTTTCCCCATAGGTGCTAGAATTCAATTCTAACTCAAATGATACCAAGTTTTTCATGTCTAAACAATCTAAATCTGATTATGTCCCCATTAAAACAGTTTGGAAAATTTTCATAAACAAATGGGTCAAAACTATGTTAAATTCTAGCTTTACGGTATTTCTAGTTAGCTAGTTTCTTACCTATCATGCATAGGATCGCTTCTACATCATCATATGATATTTTCACACATTCCAACACATCAAAACATCATCATACAGCATCACACTCATCACATCAGAACCGAAAACGTTTAACTTAAATGAGAGAGTTAAATTGACATTTCTAGGTACATAAGTTAACTAGTTTCTCTCGGAATCGATCTAGAACTTCTGAAACTCTTTGCAAAACATTTTAATTCATCAAGAGGCTAAGCGAAGCCTTAGGTCACTGACCAAAACATATTCCATCCCCTAAAGATAATAAAATCACAACTTGTGATGACATAACCTTATAAAGATTTGTAAAGCTTTAAGGAAAACTTAAAACATAGACTATTGGTCCTAGTAGCTAGATGAAAACTCATTGCAAGTCCATCATTATGCATTCAAGGAATACATTCACATTTAACTTTATCTTGGAATGAAATGGGCAAGTCTTTGAGCTCTAGGTTCTTAAGTTACGACATAAACTAAACGTGCTCATGCTTTTCGTTTTTAATCTTGCTTACAAAGTAAAGTGATGACTTAAAATTAAATATGCAAGGCATAACTTAAACGTGCAAGCTTGAAGGTAAATATGCATGGTTCAATTCTTTATTTTAGTGCTCTTGGCCCAACAACAATCGACTTTAAGGCCGAAATAGATAGGCATTCGAGAAATTAATTAGATGGTAATGCAAGTTCAATTCTTTATTTTAGTGCTCTAGGCCCAACAACAATCGACTTTAAGGCCGAAATAGAAAGGCTTCGAAAATTAAATTAAGTGATGATACAAGTTCCATTTTAATCTTTATGTTCTTAAGTGATAGCTAGAAAGTAAAGATGCATAACAAGAATGTAAATATGAATGCAAGCATAAAATAAATTATGCAAGTTCATTTTATCTTTCTAGAGCTCTTAACAAGACTTTAAAGGAATTTAAACTATAACCCAAACTCATCCAAACAAGGTAAAGTCAAGCTTAGAGTTCTTTAAAACTTAACATAATATTTTTAGGAAATCAAACCATGAAGCTTAGAAAATTTAAGGAAATGGCCGAAATCATCAAGAAGAAAAAGGAACATTTTAAAACTCTAGAGTTCATGATCTTGGTGATATATTAACACCAACATCATGAGTCCTCATCATTGAGTTCATAGAGCCATTTAAAAACATCATCAAAGCTAAAGTTCTCAAGAGTTCAAGGAAGGAAAAACTAGAAACATTTTTGCTCAAGAACAAAGATCAAGCTCTAGAGTTTGTTTCAAGTGATGAACATCATCATGAAACTCTCATCATTAAGCTCTTATTCCTTTGTTCTCTAAGGCCTATGGCCGAAAATGAAAAGGAAAAAGGAGTGGAAATGAAGTTCTAAAGAGAAACAAGAGAAACTATGAACATCAAGCTTGAAACAAGAACTTTAAAGAAAAGAATACATGAAAGAAAATCCCTACTTGGTGTGATGAACTTGAAGATGGAAGAAGAAGATGAAGATGATGAAGAACTTTGAAGAGCTTGAAGAACTTGAAGAACACTAGAACTTTGAGAGAAAAGAAAAGCTTTGAGTGTTTCCTAAACTTAGCAAATGATCTAAAAGTGGTGCAAGCTCCTCAAGGCATTCTATTTATAGAGAAATAAAACAAATGGAGGGTGTGAATGGGCTGATGTATTTTCGGCCAAGAGGTGCAGAATTGGAGGGTTCTATGTGTTCCATGAGGTGAGATATTGTGTTCTTGAGGCATGGTGAGGTATGGCTTAAGGTATGGTGAGGTATGGTTCAAGGTATGGCTTCAAGCATGGTTCTTTGAGTGAGAAACAATTTAATAGATGGTCAAAGGAGGAGTGTGCTGGCCGAAACTTCATCATCCATGGGGGAGGTTTCTTTGCATTTTAATTGTGGTTTAGAGTTGTGTTTAGGTGTATCTTTGATTATGCTTAAGATTAGGAATTTGTAAGAAAGTGTTTAGGTAAGGTAAATGGGTAATTAAGGTGGTCTAGACATAATTAAGGAGTGGTCTTGCACCATTAGAGAGTTAAATCCTCAATTTAGAGTCTAAACAACTCTAGACACATTTCCTTGATTTAAGGAATTGGAGAGAGAAAACACTATTCAAGATTCCAAGACTAGGAGTCTTGAGTTCTAAAAAGGGATTTAAGTTTAATCTATGTAATTTTAGGTTCTAATTAACTTTAATAAATTATTTTGACTCTAGATTAATTAGGGAAATAAATTAATCTTCGTTTAGAGCCTAATATTGCTTAGGTTTGCTTAATTACGTCATTAAGCTCAAAAGCACTATTCTAGGGGCAAAATCGTAATTTTGCACTAAAACTGCCCGGGACCATCGGGACTTGAACAGAGACCTCTAGACACATGAAAACATATTTTTAAACCTCTGGGGAAAGTTCTGGGCTCAAACGGCACCTTTACCCGCGTAAAAACGCTATAGGGGTATTTTGGTCATTTTGACCAAAGCTATGAAACGAAATTTTCGCTTCCGAAAGCATTCAAGGGCCATTTAATCCCCTTCAAACATTGAGTTGACCCTTCAAGGACGACCGAGTTGGTTACCCTCGAGTTCGTGTCAAGAAATGACCTCAGGGGCATTTTGGTCATTTCCCTCGGACAGAGAATTCGGGGTGTTACAAAAAAGTCCTCATCAGAGCACGGAAAGTCCCCTTTATTATGTCAAGGGCACGAAAAGATCATTATGATTGCCATATGTATTCATATATTTTGTTAAGTTATTGGTCTTGAAGGAATTTCTATGATCTTGAATGTCATGAAATACATGTTTTAAGTGACTGAATAATAAAAGTAACCCACTTCGGAAGTATGATTTGGAACTTTAAAAATAAACTGTTATTATTTAATGCATGACCACCTTTTCTGAATAAACCGAAGTGGTCGGGGTGATAACGATGACATTATGATTGTGTAATTAGGGAGTTACCCTACTGAGAATTTTAGAATTCTTACCCCTATGTGTTTGTGTTCCCGTGTCGTCTCCAGGTTGATCCCAAGAACAAGTAGGCTACTTTATGAAAGGAAGTCAGTTCTGATAGTTTCTGACTGAAGTTTGTACAGACCGTACTTAGTTATTTCCTTATCTCTGTATTTATAATAGAGACTGGATGTGTATTAAAGCTCATAGAAGAGCTTCCTTTTGTACTTAACCTTATAATCAATAAATGTTTGTTTCTTAGTCATATATGTTAATAGAACTGCGATTTAGTTACTTCACTATTCAATCGAACTTGCTATAGATATTTAAGAAAGGTCCGTTAATTTATAAGTAACAACTTCTCGAGTATGATGTTATGACTTAAAAAATCATGTTGTACTTGGGAGGATGTTACAGCTGCATTGGTCGGGCGTGAGCTCCACGGCGGGGAATCATCCTCACCGTCCCTCCGCATACCGGCTGAGCAACAGAAGCCTCACTACCCTCCCCAAAGTCTATCGGCACAGTGGGGGAGGATCCCTCAGAAGGTACCTGAGTGGAAGAGTCCTCCGAAGGGTCCGTCTCGAAAAATGATGAGGGCGAGCAGGGCACATACTGTGGGTAGTCCCAAATGGCAGAAGCTGTCGGTGGGGTGCGGCGGATTCGCTCCTCTCGAGGGCGTGCGCGCTCGAACACGAAGTCGTCACCGAAAAGTAAGGCAGGAGAGAATCGATGGCTATGTACAAGGTGACTAAAGGGCCATCCAATGAACATAAATACACGAACGATGCAGCGACCCACAAAATGGTATGACCTGTGGTCCGGATCATGATGCACCTCCCACGTTGGGGTGTCCACAAAATTCACGAACGTCGCCATCTGAAGACGTGACGAAAAGAAAGAGATAGAAGGAGTGAAAATCTTGCTAAAGAATCTCAGTAGGGCCTTCTACTACCTAGGTGTCATCATCTACGTCCTCAGGAACCTTGGGTTTAGCATACAAAATAAGTGAGCATGCATTAAGTCCATTTTTAAGCTTTTGAAACATAGTTAGCCAAGGTCCATTCATTTTAGTATGATTCTTAATGTCATGGATGCAACATATTAAAGAATGTATGCATGACTCTACTTAATGCAAGAATAGGAATCATAACATTAAAAACATCATAATAGTGGCATAAAGTGGCAATTGAATTCTCATATGGGAAAACTTTATGACATAATCATCATACTTTACTTCCTCATAGGCCACCCTAAAAGACAATCATTCTGGGGGTGCTTGGCCGAACCGGTGTCACCCAGAACGTGTCATATCTCTAGGTTATGAGCTCATACCTTAACTAGTCGTTACTAGTTCTGTAACACCCTAGTATTCAACCCAATACTACTAGTACGTACTTAGGCCAAATATTAGTCGTTACTTACTGGCATGGTTCATCTTCTTGAGAAAATAGACTTAACGAAAATACAAGCCAACTTTTTTTTTTGAAATCGTTACTTAAAATAGAAGCCGCACGTAACTTTACGAGTCAGTATCATAGTATACGGAACGATAACATACGAATGGCTCCAAACCATAACATCGAACATAACATCAATCATAACTGAAATACCTCATAGGTAAAATATGCCTACCCTACAGGGCAGGACCCTTCAAGTACATAGTGACATGAATACGGCAGAAAAACAGAATACATGGAAAAGAACTGGAAAGAAGCATCCCTACCCATGTACAACCTAAGGTGGATAACCTCAACACAAAAGAGGTATCATCCATACTATGTGACGTGCGTGCACTAAGGACTACCCTCCAATCTCCATAGCAGACTCACGGGTACGGAGGGACGTAGCCAATCCACGGGCGGAGCTCGGCAGGTGCAGGCATGCCCTGTGACTGAACGTGTCGTCCACGTCGGGTCGTGGTCAGAACGCTGAAGCCCTCCGATCTTTGAGTATTGTCTCCTCCGCCTATCTGTCGCAGAGGCGGAGTGGGGGCAGAGCCCTCATGGTCCATGGGGGAATCCTCTGAAGGGTCCTCCTCTGAGTGCTACGATGATGGCACATACTGCGGCGCATCCGCTGAACCGGCAGAGTGGGTCCGCAGGTTCCTCTCATGTCGTGGCCGTGCATGCTCAAAGATCGCGGGGTCACCATAGGGGGATGCTGGGGAGAAGCGATAACTATACAAGGGGTCTCCGAATGGCCGTCCTAAAAACATGAAGATGCGCATGATACACGGCCCTCAAAATGAAATGACCCATGCTCCGGGTCATGGTGGATCTCCCACCGTGGCGTGTCAATGAATAGGACGAAGGTCGCCATCTCGCTCTGAAGACGTAATGGAAAGGAAAAGTGTAACGCCCCAATTTTTACTGTAATTTTTACTGTCATTAGAAATTACTCAATTACTGAATTACCGTAGGTAATTATTACATAAGATTTGAGTAGAACAATCCTCAATAAAGGAATATAACATTAGAAGAGAGGTTAGGAGCGATTCATGCGAGTCGCAAATCCAGAATTCAGACGTATAAAATGACCAAAATGTCCCTGAAGTTATTTTACTCAGAAAATGAGGATTGTGGGCCCCACATATTCTCAAGGGGATGTTTTGAGAATAATAAGGGATTGTTTGTGTTATGTGTGTTAATAGAGCAGAAGAATGTCAATTTTGAGTTGGCCTTGCGAAAAGACCAAAACGCCCATGGTTGTTTTAACTCCGATGTGCGTGCCGGTGAGCCCGAACCTCACTAAAATGTTTTAAAATGTGTTTTTAAGCCATGATTAACCATTGGTTAAGCTCGGGTGGCCTTGGGCGATTTTAAGTGAAAATGCGATTTTGCCGTTTTTGGCGATTTGCGAATTTGGGATTTTCGATTCATATACGAAACCTAAGCAATATTAGGCTCAAATTAAAGCTTATTAAATTCTAAATATTAATCTAGATTCAAAATTATGTATTTAGATTGATTAGAACCCAAAATTGCTCAAAAACACCCAAATTGCTTACTAATTCACTTAAGGCCTCAACGGTAAATTCTCTAAATTACATGAATACCTTGCCTACACCTAAATAATGCATGGAACACACAAATTTCACTTCTTTGGGCTGTAATGCACGAAATTATTGATGCCATTATGCAGCTGAATTATTTCCAAAAGTTGCACTAAAACAAAATGCCAAAATGTCACCATAAGAGACATAATTCCTTAATTTCATACAACTTTGTCTAAAATGATTTTTCCTCCATTATTACTCCTGAAAAATTCTGACAACTACCTCCTCATTTTGGCCAATTAGAAGCCTCAAAATCTTCTATAAATAGGCTTGCTTGAGTGGTCTTGGAATGCTTGGTTCATAACTAGTTTTTAGGAGCACCAAAAACTTTCTTTCTTCCTCCTCTTTGGCTGAATTCTTTCTTCAATTTTTTCAAAGAGATTTTGTGTCATTTCACTTCAAGAAATCAAGTTCTCTTCCTCTTCTTCAACTCAGATTAGGTAGGGAGTAGTTTCTAAATTTATTTCTATGCTTTGAGGAGTTGTGTTTTTAGCTCAAAATGATGAAATTATGAACTTGCCTTAGCTTTTCATTTTGGTTTTCCTCTTCAATTTTTCTTTAACCAATTCAACCATATGGCCTAGGTGGAACTAAGATGATGGCTTGATGATGAGGACCTTGAGGGTGGGTTGTAAATCCATCACAAGTTAGGCCTCTAAAGCTTGAAAATTCCACTTGATGCAAAACCTTAAAGAATAATGCTTTATGATGCTAAAACAAAGATTTTTAGTTTAGAACTTGAAAGATGTATTTTTTCCTTTTATGTTTTATTTCTTGTTAAGATATGTATTGGGTTGAATTTATAATTCTTTTAAAGTCTTGAAGGAGCTCTAGTAAAGAAACAAAATGAATTTGCATCCATGATTAAGTTTATGCTTTGCATAACCATGTTTACCTTCTATGTCATCACTAAATTTTCAAGAATGAATAAATGAACTTGCATTTCTCATGTTTAAATTCCAAGCTTGTATTTCATGTTTATGTTTCAAGTCATCACTTAATCTTTCAAGATAATTAAGAGGTTGCATCTCATATTTAATTTATGCTCTCACTATATTTTATAATGGCTAAAAGAATCAGCATGACATGTTTATTTTATGCCATCACCTAAAGATCCTAGAGCTTAAAGACTTGCCCATGTATCACAAGCAAAGAAATATGATTATTGGAGTTAAAGAATTTATTCTTTAAAAAGTCTTGAGATTGGAGCTTAAAAAGATGTAATAATAATTCTCTTCTCCCTCTACTGGTCCTGTGCGGACTACATGCTCGGTTTCTTAATATTCTCTTCTCCCTCTCGGGTCTGTGCGGACTACATCGCTCAGGTTTCTTAATATTCTCTTCTCCCTCTCTGGTCTGTGCGGATTACACGCTCCAGTTTCTTGTATCATGTTTATATTTCAAGTTCTTGCATCATGTTTAATTTTCAAGTCATCACCTTAAATCTTAAAGATAAAGAAATGGAATTGCATATCATGTTTATAATTCCAAGCTATCACCTTATAAAGATAAGATTAAAATAAGGTTGCATAGCATGTTTATAATTCTAAGATGTCACCTAAATCTCTAAAGCTCAAGACTTACTCCTTTTATCTTAAGTGAGAATTTTAATTGTGAAGATCCTCCCAAATTTGACAAAAGAACTAGTTTCTAAATGAGTTTTAAGGCTTTGCAAGGATTTTACGGGGAACTAGTATTTTATATGCACTTAAAATATGATTCTATGTAATTGCATGAGGTTCATGATTCGGCCACTGATCTGAGTTTAGTATCAATGTGTGATAATGATTTGATATGATTGAAGTTGTGATAATTATGGTTTATTGTTAAGAGAATGATTCATAATTGGTTTAGTAACTAATTAGTTCTATAATTGATAATTCTATGTAAGGATTGGATGCTTATTAAGTACTTGATATCATTGAATGATTTCCCGGCTTGCATGTTATAGTTGCTGTTGCAAATAATAAGAATGCTTATACATGAAATGTTCTTATGTAAAATTCACCTTTGTTGCTAGAAGGAAGTGTATCATTGTAAAAGTGTAATTTGGAAAGGTTCTGGCTAAGGAAAGACTTGGTATTTAAGTGTGTCCATTGTGACCCACCTCTCTTTCTGGAATCTCCCATATGCATGATTACAGTTGATATATATTATTCTAGCTTAAGACTATAAATGAGAAAATGTTATGATGTTTATGAATTGTATTATGATATAACATGCAAAGATTTAATGGTGACTTAAACTTATAAGGAAATGATCCTTTGGAACCATGAGACTATAGGTGGTGAAAAGGTGATTTTAGCGCCCTAACCCGTTCTCTCAAAAGGGTAGAGTCGGGACTTTAGCTTATCAAAAGGGATAAGTATATGCTAGTGACGACTAGTAAAGTATGAGCTCATAACCTAAATTACTCCCAAAAGGGTGGAGTATAGGGTGGCCCAAGGAAAATAATGATGATGATAAGATTTTAAGTCACCTAAGGCACTAAAGAAATGAAATATGTGCCTTTGTGTCCATGTGTAGCTAATATTATATGACGTTCTTTTATGCATGTTATTTTGATAATGATGATGAGGAATATGATGTAATGATAAAGGAAAAGTTCATTGTAAATATGACATGTTAAGAATAAGATGCATTATAAGGCGATGATTAAAAATTGACGAACCTCGGTTAAGTATTTGTCAGAACTTAAAATGAATCTTTGCATGCTCACTATTTTAGAATAATCCCGAGGTTCTGGGGACTTTGATGATGACACCTGTAGAAGGAGGTACCTTCTTGAGAATTCTTTAGCAAGATTCTCACTCCCTTTTCTTTATTTCCGTCATTGTCTCCAGATTCAAATGGCGACATTCGTCTGTTCGTTGATACCCCTACTTGGGAATTCCACTATGATCCGGTGCATCGCTCGTATCATTTTGAAGGAGAGTCTTGTGATTCGTGTTTTTATTTACATAAGTCGTCCATTTGCACATCCTGTCCCTAGTTATCGATTTTCTCCTACTTCTCCCTATGGCGATGAAATGGTTTCGAACATGCACGTCCACTTGATGAAAGGATGTTACGTTCTTATCCCGCTTCATCTGCTTTGTCCATGGATTTCAGAGTATGTTCCTAGACGAGATATTCTCAAACTGATCCTTCAGAGGACACTCCTACTCATGTATATTCTCGAGAGCTCTGCTCCTACTCCCTGCGTGTAAGAGAGGGTAGTGAGGAAACAGTTGTTCAACCGAGGTTAGCGAGAAGGCCGTCCATGCGACCCCAGCCTGGTGCATCTCGTGTGTCCCCTCCCGAGGAGCTCATCGATGGATCGGATTTATTCCCCATTTTCGTGACCGTGGCCATAGAAGGTTCTTAGTAGACTTATGTGTGATCATGCACCCTAGTTTTAGGATAACCTTCCCGGCTTATGGAGTTATCTAGTTTAGGGGCATGAATTTCCTTAAGTATATTTTCTTTTATGGGTTTGCATAAGATAATGATGTATGAACATAACCCACCCTTTGAGTGAGGTTATTGTATGTAAATATATGCTATAATGTGCTTATGGATGTTATATGATGGAGCCTAAGTGATATGATGTGATATATTCTTAAGCGTCTTATTATACTCCGCTTACTCGTTCACGTTGTACTCGGCTCACGTTTTCAATTATGTGTTTAAAAAAAAATGAGGCTCGTAATTTCACTAAGTATTTTCAAATTATGAAGAAAAAACCAAAGCAAGGAGTAAAGTCTAGTCATTAATCGATTCAACCTAGGTGTATCGGTTAATTACTAAGTGTTACATTTTGGTATCGAGCGATTCGATTCTCATGGAGCACGAGGATTGGACTAGCTATGCTTCTAAAGCATAATACGTTAGTGGCGTCATGTGTAGATGTTTATCATTAGGATGAGCTTGGGAGTAGAAATACATGACTCTGTATGTTGAAAGTGCCATGGTAACTTGCTCACTTTGCATGGAATATTGGGCCTGATCACCTCGGTGTTCTTTGTTTTGTGTGTATAGGGACCAATGGCACGTCGACAACGGACTAGGAGCGTTGACACAAAATAATCACGACAACGAGGCAGTAGAAGCACTCGCGGCGTAGCAAGGACCATGAGAATGATGATGGAGCGAATGGATCGGGATCGTCAAGCCAATATGAATCAGCGACATGAGATTCTGAACATGCCTGTTTGGGGAGTTTCGTAAGGCAAACCCACCGGTTTTCAAGGGGACACTGAATCCAAATATTGCGGATGAATGGATTCGGAATATTGAGAAGGTCTTTCTTTGTAGTCCCATGCTCGGAGGAGCAAAAGGTCACCTTCGCTACTCATATGCTTGAGGGTGATGCCGGTTTACGGTGGGCGGTGTTGAAGACTCCTGGAGGCGGCCGATGTGGACATTGATTGGGAACTATTCAAGGTCCATTTTTACTGAAAAGTACTTTCCAGTCGATTAGAAATGCCAAGGACATTGAATTCATGCAACTTGTCCAGGGAATATGAATGTGGCCCGATGCTTTGCGGATTTGAAGAACTCATTAAGTTCTCAAGAATGTACCAAGGAAATCCTGATGAGTCTTGGAAATGCATTAAATACGAGTCGGGGTTGAAGGCGAGAACTTAATGTGGCAGTTGCACATTTGGAGATTAGGGATTTCTCTACCCTAGTTAACAAATGTTGGATTATTGAAGAAGGTCGAGAAAACTAAACACCCCAAAGTCGAGATAATATTACCAAAAAGTTGACACCACAAGGTCAGTTCAAGAAGCGAGAATCGACCTCCATTTCCCCTCAATCAAGACCACAAGGGACACAAAGAAATTTTCAACAAGGAAGGCCAAACAACAACAATCGCTATAATAACAACCGCTACAACAATAACCCGATAACAATCACAACAACAACAATAACAACAATAAAGGAAAGCACCACAAAGAGGTCGGCGGTACCTCCACGACTGCGCCATCCATGGAATGTCCCAAGTGCGGCAAGAATCATGGGAGCATGCCATGTCGAGCGGAACAAGCGTGTGCTATCGATTGTGGAAAACCAGGTCATTACTCCGAGAATGCACTGAAAGGAACCCGCCAACCCCAATCCCAAGCCACAATACCAGGGAAGGGTATTTCTGTTAATCTTTGAAGAAACAACGAAGTCACGAAATCTCGTGGAAGGTAAAGGGTAATATGCATGGTAAAGACTTAATTGTACTATATGATTCTGGCGCTTCTCATTCTTTTATCTCCCATTCATGTGTTAAAAGCCTTAATTTACCTATGGTGAGCTTCCTTTTGACCTTATTGTTTCTACCCAGTGGAAAACCCGTTAGGACTTGTAAATGTTGTTTAGATTGTAGTTTTATTATAGATAATAGATCCTTTGTTTTAGATCTTATTTGCTTACCCATGCGAGGTTTAGATGTGATTCTTGGCATGGATTGGCTTGAGGCCAACCGTGTCTTTGTTAAGCTGTTATGAGAAAACCATCACTTTTCTTCCTATTCCTATTGAACCTAAGAAACCCATAAGTCTTTACATAAGCTCTTTGTGGAAATGGGTGTGGTAAGGGTGAGAGTAAAGGTTACATTTTCTTAGCCGCTAGTGATGTAGACTTTGAGCAAAGTATCGATGAGATACCAATAGTAAGAAATTATCCCAAGTATTTCGGATGAGATACGAGTTTCCCCCAGAGAGAGATAGAATTTTCCATAGAGTTGCTTAGGGTGCGGGACCTATATCCATAGCCCCATACAGGATGTCCCCATTAGAATTGACCGAGTTAAAAACTCAATTGGAAGATTTATTGGAGAAAAAGTTTGTTAGGCCTAGTGCATCACCTTGGGGAGCCCGTGTGTTGTTTGTAAAGAAAAAGGATGGGAGTATGAGGATGTGTGTAGATTATAGGCAGTTGAATAAAGTAACGGTGAAAAACAAGTATCCTCTGCCTAGGATCGATGATTTGATGGACCAAGCGAAAGGTGCGGTAGTGTTTTCTAAGATAGATTTGAGGTCAGGCTACCATCAAATTAGAGTGAGAGATGAAGACATACCTAAAAGCGGCCTTTACTTTCGTCGTCACGGCCATTTTGAGTTTGCGATAATGTCCGTTGGGTTAACTAATGCTCCAGCTATTTTTATGGATTACATGAATAGGATCTTTCGACCCTATTTAGATCAGTTTGTAGTCGTCTTTATAGATGACATTCTCATATATTCTAAGACCCATGAAGAGCATGAATGCCACCTAACCATAGTACTAGAGATCTTGAAGGAAAAGAAACTATATGCCAAGATTTCCAAGTGTGAGTTTTGGTTGGATAAGGTGCAATTTTTAGGGCATGTAGTATCTAAGAAAGGAATTCTTTGTAGATCCTAGTAAGGTAGAAGCGGTAGTAAACTGGAAAGACCAACCACGATGGCTGAAGTAAGGAGCTTTTTGGGTTTAGCGGTTATTACCGTCGATTTATCAAGGGATTTTCCCAGATTTCCCTACCTTTGACCAAGTGACTAGGAAGAACACCCCTTTTTCATGGACCGGAGTGTGAAAAGAGCTTTCAAGAGTTAAAAGACAAGCTAAGGTCGACCGCAGTTTTAGTGTTACCCGACCGCAATGTGCCTTTAGAGGTGTATTGTGATGCTTCAAAAAAGCGTTTAGGTTGTGTATTGATGCGGAGATAGGCAAGTGGTGGCCTATGCATCAAGACAACTCAAGCCACATGAGGCAAACTACCCTACCCATGACCTTGAGTTAGCTGCCGTCGTGTTTGCTCTAAAGATTTGGAGACACCATTTATATGGAGTTAAGTTTGAGGTGTTTTCCGATCACAAGAATTTGAAATATCTCTTTGATCAAAAAGAGCTAAACATGAGGCAAAGGCGATGGATGGAGTTCTTGAAAGATTATGATTTTGGATTGAACTACCACCGTGGTAAAGCTAATGTAGTAGGCGATGCTTTGAGTAGGAAGTCCTTACAAGTGTCCCGTTTGATGGTGAAGGAGGTTGAATTGATTGAGCAATTTAGGGACTTAAACCTAGGAATGACTTTGACCACTAAGGGTATGAGAGCTTGTCATCTTAGAGTGACAAGTGAGTTCAAAGAAAGGATTGTTCAAGCTCAAGGGGCGATCTTTGAGTTTCAAGAGACTTTAGAGGCGGTGAAGGCGGGGAAAGTTGATAGGTTTTACCCAAGGAATGGGCGATTTGTGGAGGTTTAAAGATCGAATATGTGTACACGCTAGTGGTGGCCTCAGAAAGGATATTTTGGAGGAAGCCCATAAGAGCCATTTTACCCTTCATCCTGGTGCCACCAAGATGTATCAAGATTTGAAGAAGATGTTACGGTGGCCTGGAATGAAGAAAGATGTGTGCACATGGGTGAGTAAGTGCTTGGTGTGTCAAAAGGTGAAGATTGAACACCAAAAACCCTACGGAATCTGCAACCTCTGTCGATCCACTGAGTGGAAGTGGGATAGTATCTCCATGGATTTTGTATTTGGATTACCAACGACCCAAATGAATCATGATACCATATGGGTAATCGTGGATCGATTGACAAAGTCAACCCACTTTTTACCTATTAAGGTGACTTATTCCTTGGATAGGTTAGCACAATTATATATTCAGGAGATAGTGAGGTTACATGGGGTGCCGTCGGCGATAATCTCGGGCCGAGATCCGCGATTTACGTCGCGATTTTGGGGGGCCTTTCAAAAGGCATTTGGTTCAAAGCTGTGTCTAAGCACGACCTATCACCCCCAAACAGTCGGTCAATCTGAAAGAACTATCCAAACCTTGGAGGATATGTTAAGGGCATGTGTTTTAGATCAAAGGGAAGTTGGGATAAGTACACCACTTATTGAATTTGCATATAACAACTTGATTATCATGCAAGTATCGGTATGGCACCGTATGAGGCCCTCTATGGACGGAAATGTCAATCTCCCTTATGTTGGTATGAACCCGGAGAGCAAAGTTTACTTGGACCTGATATTGTGAGGAAACAACGGAACAAATCAAAAGATTAGGGATAAGATTCTTCTTTGCTCAAAGCCGGCAGAAAAACTATGCGGACAAGCGGCGCAAACGGCTAGATTTTCAAGAAGGGGACCACGTGATCCTAAGGATCACCCCACCACCAGGCATAGGCCGAGCAATAAAAGTAAAGAAATTGAGCCCAGATTTCTTGGTCCGTTTGAAATCCTTACCAAAGTAGGACACCTAGCCTACCGTATAGCCCTACCCCGAGTCTATCCAACCTTCATGATGTTTTCCATGTCTCTCGATTAAGAAAGTATCAATCGACCGAGTCATGTACTAGAGCGAGAACATGTACAATTAAGAGATAACCCGACATTTAACTTACTACCCACGAGAATCGTCGGCCGAGGAGTTAAGCGGTTAAGGAACAAGGTGTACCCTGGTCAAAGTAGCATGGGGACGAGGTGAAAGCAGAAGAACTTACATGGGAGCTGGAATCAAACATGAAAGCACAATACCCCGAGTTGTTCTCGGTAACGAATTTAGGCGAAATTCTTTTAAGGAGGAGTAATGTAACGCCCCAATTTTCTGTAATTTTCTTGTCATTAGAAATTACTCAATTCTTGAATTACCGTAGGTAATTATTACATAAGATTTGAGGCCGAACAATCCTCAATAAAGGAATATAACATTAGAAGAGAGGTTAGGAGCGATTCATGCGAGTCGCAAATCCAGAATTTCAGACGTATAAAATGACCAAAATGTCCCTGAAGTTATTTTACTCAGAAAATGAGGATTGTGGGCCCACATATTCTCAAGGGGATGTTTTGAGAATAATAAGGGATTGTTTGTGTTATGTGTGTTAATAGAGCGAAGAATCTCAATTTTGAGTTAGGCCTTGACGAAAAGACCAAACGCCCTGTAATTGTTTTAACTCCGATGTGCGTGCCTTGAGCCCGAACCTCACTAAAATGTTTTAAAATGTGTTTTTAAGCCATGATTAACCATTGGTTAAGCTCGGGTGGCCTTAGGCGAGTTTTAAGTGAAAGTGCGATTTTGCCCCGTTTTTGGCGATTTGCAATTTCGGGATTTTCGATTCATATACGAAACCTAAGCAATATTAGGCTCAAATTAAAGCTTATTAAATTCTAAATATTAATCTAGATTCAAAATTATGTATTTAGATTGATTAGAACCCAAAATTGCTCAAAAACACCCAAATTGCTTACTAATTCACTTAAGCCCTTAGCAGTAAATTCTCTAAATTACATGAATACCTTGCCTACACCTAAATAATGCATGGAACACACAAATTTCACTTCTTTGGGCTGTAATGCACGAAATTATTGATGCCATTATGCAGCTGAATTATTTTCAAAAGTTGCACTAAAACAAAATGCCAAAATGTCACCATAAGAGACATAATTCCTTAATTTCATACAACTTTGTCTAAAATGATTTTCCTCCATTATTACTCCTGAAAAATTCTGACAACTACCTCCTCATTTTGGCCAATTAGAAGCCTCAAAATCTTCTATAAATAGGCTTGCTTGAGTGGTCTTGGAATGCTTGGTTCATAACTAGTTTTTAGGAGCACCAAAAACTTTCTTTCTTCCTCCTCTTTGGCTGAATTCTTTCTTCAATTTTTTCAAAGAGATTTTGTGTCATTTCACTTCAAGAAATCAAGTTCTCTTCCTCTTCTTCAACTCAGATTAGGTAGGGAGTAGTTTCTAAATTTATTTCTATGCTTTGAGGAGTTGTGTTTTTAGCTCAAAATGATGAAATTATGAACTTGCCTTAGCTTTTCATTTTGGTTTTCCTCTTCAATTTTCTTTAACCAATTCAACCATATGGCCTAGGTGGAACTAAGATGATGGCTTGATGATGAGGACCTTGAGGGTGGGTTGTAAATCCATCACAAGTTAGGCCTCTAAAGCTTGAAAATTCCACTTGATGCAAAACCTTAAAGAATAATGCTTTATGATGCTAAAACAAAGATTTTTAGTTTAGAACTTGAAAGATGTATTTTTTTTTCCTTTTATGTTTTATTTCTTGTTAAGATATGTATTGGGTTGAATTTATAATTCTTTTAAAGTCTTGAAGGAGCTCTAGTAAAGAAACAAAATGAATTTGCATCCATGATTAAGTTTATGCTTTGCATAACCATGTTTACCTTCTATGTCATCACTAAATTTTCAAGAATGAATAAATGAACTTGCATTTCTCATGTTTAAATTCCAAGCTTGTATTTCATGTTTATGTTTCAAGTCATCACTTAATCTTTCAAGATAATTAAGAGGTTGCATCTCATATTTAATTTATGCTCTCACTATATTTTATAATGGCTAAAAGAATCAGCATGACATGTTTATTTTATGCCATCACCTAAAGATCCTAGAGCTTAAAGACTTGCCCATGTATCACAAGCAAAGAAATATGATTATTGGAGTTAAAGAATTTATTCTTTAAAAAGTCTTGAGATTGGAGCTTAAAAGATGTAATAATAATTCTCTTCTCCCTCTCTTGGTCTGTGCGGACTACATCGCTCAGGTTTCTTAATATTCTCTTCTCCTCTCTTTGGTCTGTGCGGACTACCGCTCCGGTTTCTTAATATTCTCTTCTCCCTCTCTCTGGTCTGTGCGGATTACCGCTCCAGTTTCTTGTATCATGTTTATATTTCAAGTTCTTGCATCATGTTTAATTTTCAAGTCATCACCTTAAATCTTAAAGATAAAGAAATGGAATTGCATATCATGTTTATAATTCCAAGCTATCACCTTATAAAGATAAGATTAAAATAAGGTTGCATAGCATGTTTATAATTCTAAGATGTCACCTAAATCTCTAAAGCTCAAGACTTACTCCTTTTATCTTAAGTGAGAATTTTAATTGTGAAGATCCTCCCAAATTTGACAAAAGAACTAGTTTCTAAATGAGTTTTAAGGCTTTGCAAGGATTTTTTGGGTAACTAGTATTTTATATGCACTTAAAATATGATTCTATGTAATTGCATGAGGTTCATGATTGACCACTGATCTGAGTTTAGTATCAATGTGTGATAATGATTTGATATGATTGAAGTTGTGATAATTATGGTTTATTGTTAAGAGAATGATTCATAATTGGTTTAGTAACTAATTAGTTCTATAATTGATAATTCTATGTAAGGATTGGATGCTTATTAAGTACTTGATATCATTGAATGATTTCTGACTTGCATGTTATAGTTCTTTGTTGCAAATAATAAGAATGCTTATACATGAAATGTTCTTATGTAAAATTCACCTTTGTTGCTAGAAGGAAGTGTATCATTGTAAAAGTGTAATTTGGAAAGGTTCTGGCTAAGGAAAGACTTGGTATTTAAGCGTGTCCATTGTGACCCACCTCTCTTTCCTGGGAATCTCCCATATGCATGATTACTGATTGATATATATTATTCTAGCTTAAGACTATAAATGAGAAAATGTTATGATGTTTATGAATTGTATTATGATATAACATGCAAAGATTTAATGGTGACTTAAACTTATAAGGAAATGATCCTTTGGAACCATCAGACTATAGGTGGTGAAAAGGTGATTTTAGCCCCCTAACCCGTTCTCTCAAAAGGGTAGAGTCGGGACTTTAGCTTATCATAAGGGATAAGTATATGCTAGTGACGACTAGTAAAGTATGAGCTCATAACCTAAATTACTCCCAAAAGGGTGGAGTATAGGGTGGCCCAAGGAAAATAATGATGATGATAAGATTTTAAGTCACCTAAGGCACTAAAGAAATGAAATATGTGCACTTGTGTCCATGTGTAGCTAATATTATATGACGTTCTTTTATGCATGTTATTTTGATAATGATGATGAGGAATATGATGTAATGATAAAGGAAAAGTTCATTGTAAATATGACATGTTAAGAATAAGATGCATTATAAGGCGCAAGGTTAAAAGATTGACGAACCTCGGTTAAGTATTTGTCAGAACTTAAAATGAATCTTTGCATGCTCACTATTTTAGAATAATCCCGAGGTTCTGGGGACTTTGATGATGACCTTTGTAGAAGGAGGTACCTTCTTGAGAATTCTTTAGCAAGATTCTCACTCCCTTTTCTTTATTTCCGTCATTGTCTCCAGATTCAAATGGCGACATTCGTCCTGTTCGTTGATACCCCTACTTGGGAATTCCACTATGATCCGATTGCATCGCTCGTATCATTTGAAGGAGGTCTTGTGATTCGTGTTTTTATTTACATAAGTCGTCCATTTGCACATCCTGTCCCTAGTTATCGATTTTCTCCTACTTCTCCCTATGGCGATGAAATGGTTTTCGAACATGCACGTCCACTTGATGAAAGGATGTTACGTTCTTATCCCGCTTCATCTGCTGTCCATGGATTTCCAGAGTATGTTCCCGAGACGAGATATTCTGAAACTGATCCTTCAGAGGACACTCCTACTCATGTATATTCTGAGAGCTCTGCTCCTACTCCCACACGTGTAAGAGAGGGTAGTGAGGAAACAGTTGTTCAACCGAGGTTAGCGAGAAGGCCGTCCATGCGACCCCAGCCTGGTGCATCTCGTGTGTCCCCTCCCGAGGGAGCTCATCAGTGGATCGGATTTATTCCCCCATTTTCAGGACAGTGGCCATAGAAGGTTCTTAGTAGACTTATGTGTGATCATGCACCCTAGTTTTAGGATAACCTTCCCGGCTTATGGAGTTATCTAGTTTAGGGGCATGAATTTCCTTAAGTATATTTTCTTTTATGGGTTTGCATAAGATAATGATGTATGAACATAACCCACCCTTTGAGTGAGGTTATTGTATGTAAATATATGCTATAATGTGCTTATGGATGTTATATGATGGAGCCTAAGTGATATGATGTGATATATTCTTAAACGTCTTATTATACTCCGCTTACTCGTTCACGTTGTACTCGGCTCACGTTTTCAATTATGTGTTTAAAAAAAAAAAAGGCTCGTAATTTCACTAAGTATTTTCAAATTATGAAGAAAAAACCAAAGCAAGGAGTAAAGTCTAGTCATTAATCAGATTCAACCTAGGTGTATCTGGTTAATTACTAGGGTGTTACAAAAAGATAGAGGGAGTGAGATTCTTACTAAAGAAACTCAGTAGGGTTTTCCTTCTATCCTAGGTGTCATCATATACGTCTCCAGGAATCTCGGGTTATTTATAAAATAATGGACATACATAGGTTCAATTATGAGTTTTCCAAAAATCTCACTTTCCGAGAATCCGTTCTTTTTAACATGGCACTTGTGTTACATAGGCTATATGCTAAAATCATAGACATAAATCATGTATCTTGGTACGTAGAACATAAATCATATAACTGGTACATGGAACATAAATCATATAACTGGTACATGGAATATAAATCATATAACTGGTACATGAAACATAAATCATATAACTAGTACATGAAACATAAATCATATAACTGGTACATGAAACATAAATCATATAACTGGGTTACTTAGGTGACATAAGAACCTTTACTTAACTGGGCCGCCCTAATATTTCTCCCTTTTGAGAAATCTCTAGGTTATGAGCTCATACCACGCTAGTCGTCACTAGCATCTAGACTTTATCCATTTGGATAAGTCAACTTCCCGACTTTAACTGCGGGTTTAGGGGGCTAGAATCACATTGTCCCTACCCTTAATTCGGTGGTTTCAAAGGATTGCATTCTGATGTTCTAAGTCATCCTAAGTTTAACATGTTTCTTTAAGATGCCACATAATTAATGCATAACACATAATTACTACCTCGGCATCTTTAAGTCCTTTTTAAAGAATAATAATAACATGTTAATACACGCTATCACATAGGGATAATAGTTAACATGGCACCATACACGTCATGAGCTAACACATCAATTCATCATCAAACTTAGAGGCGCATAATCATCCCTTAAGGTAAAAATCCCTAAATCGGGTAACCTCAAACTTTCCCATTACTTTCTAGTATATTTATGGGATTGATTAACCTCATTACCATAATCCATTAGGTTCTAATTCCTAATTAATTATGGTTGGACAGCCTTATGTAGTTGTTCATATTTGATGAATTACGTGTTCTAGAAAATGCGTTTTAAGCCATTTCTCGCATCCGACTTTTTCTATGGTGCAATAATTAATATCTAAGCCAATTATGAGTCACTCCCACACATCTAGACATAATCTAATGTGATTCTAAATATTTTATCAAGGCTGGGCAGAAACTCATTTTGCCATTCTTTATAGTTCTAGAATTCACATATTAAGCAAACAAAGTCACTAATAATGCTTTAAAGAGTCTAGAACAATTATCACATACTTGGCAAGGTATTACAACATATTTAGACCACCCAAAACAGAATTTAAGGTGCTGGAATTTACTAAGGCAGAACCGAAATCCTTAAGGCATAAAATCATGAGAAAAACCTTTCTTTCAACCATATAACTTGCTAGTTTCTCTTGGAACCCTTTTGGGACTTCAAGACTATGTAAGATCAAAGTTTATTTTGCCAAAACTCATCATGGAACACCAAGGGCAGCAGCCATTTCGGCTTGCTCTTGGCAAGGATTTAAAACTTAAAAACATGTTTAAAACCTTGGTTAAGTGCATCAAAGCTTAGAAAAATTCTAAGACATGCATTATGGGCCCTTGTAGTTAAATGAAACTCATCCTAGAGCCATTTACACCACATGGCCGAATGATGTTCAAGGAGATACCTCCTTGATTTAATTCTTTTCTTAAGATGAAATGGGCAAGTCTTTGAGCTCTAAAGTTTCAAGTGGTGACATAAAATAATCGTGCTATGCATTTCATTTTATAGTCCTTTAGAAAATAAAGTGATAGCACAAAGTAAAGATGAAATGCATCTTCATTCTTATTCTTAGAGTTTAGTGATGACTTGAAATATAAAATGAGATGCAAAGCTTGAAACATAAACGTGCATTGTGCAAGTTCATTCATTATCTTGGGTCTTAGTGATGGCATAGGAAATAAACGTGCTAATGCGAAGCATAAACGTAAACGTGGATGCAACTTCTTTTATATCTTGTTTAGAGCTCTTGCAAGACTTTAAAGGAAACAAGGTTTCAACCCATAACTCATCCTCACAAGAAAAGAAAACTAAACTCATGACCAACATGGAAGAAAGTAACCGAAATATGCTTGGCCTAGGGACCAAGTCTATGCTCTAGAGCTTTGTTCATGTGACATACATCAACATGAAGCCCTCATCATCAAGCTACCATTTTTCCAAGTCCCAAAGCCTTTCATGGCCGAATACTCAAGGGAAAGAAATGGGGTTTTCAAAGATCCAAGAAAAACATAACTATGTCTTGGGCAAAACTTGAAAATAATAAACTTATTTTTAGAAGACTCAAGCTTTAGAGGTTGTTCATGTTAGGATGAACACATGGTCATCCCAAAAGAGCACTCATCATCAAGCTCTCCTCATTTTGGTCTAGAGGCCGAAAATGAAAGAAAAAGGAGAAAGGATGGAACTTTTTCTTAAGAAAGGTTCAAGCTTTAGAGGCCTCACTTTAAGATGAACTCATGGTTTCATCTTTGAGAGCACTCATCATCAAGCTCTCACTACCATGGCCTTAAGGCCGAAAATGAAAGGGAAGAGAAAAGAAGAAACCGAAAATGTTTGAGAGAAAAACTTGCTAACAACACAACTTTCAAACAAGATAAACATTGATCATGAAAGTAAAAGAAAGCATTCTTGAAGAGCTCCCTACCTTAGAGTTTGAGATTTGAGAGGAAGTGAAGAAGATGAAGAGGTTGGAGAGGATGAGCTCTTGAACTTGAGAGAAAGGAACTCAAAGTGCTCTAACTCAAAGCTTTAGTGAAATGAACAAAGGTGCTTCAAGTTCCCTAAGCTACCTATTTATAGAGAAGTGAAATGAATTGAATATTGGAGGCCTTTTTGGGGGGGAGAATTCGGCCACATTTCAGCCACAAGGAGGAAGAAATATCTTTGTTCAAAGCATGGTGTTGGTCATTCAAAGTATGGTGAAAAGTCTAGCTATGCATGTCCTAAAGCATGGCTAGAATGTACCTTATTTTCCAACCTTTAAAAATGCATGAAAATACAAAATTTTGGGCTGCACAAGGGTGAAGAAAACCGTGCTCCTCATGCCCAAAAAGAAGAGAAAATTTTCTAGACTTAAATTCCCAAAGCATAGGTAATGTGTTGTAAGACATGTTGTCTTGAAAAAGTTTGATAGAAAGCTTGAATGACCACAAAAACAAATCATTCTTTTTGAATTGAAAGACATAATTTAATTCATTTTAGAAATGAATTGAATACCTTGATTGACCATATAAAATATTCTTTGAGTCTTGAGTGACAATTTTTCTTGAAAGTTGATCATTGATTGAAAGTGTTCAAGACACATGTCACAAGATAGTTTGAACACATAGACGAATTTTTTTTTTATGATTTCTAGAGAAAATGGTGCCATTCTTGGCAGCCTTGGGGAGGAGAAATATCTCCTTAAACCATGTTCTAGGAGTGTGTTTTGGTGTGACATAGATTAGGCTTAGGATTAAAAATTGCTAAGTAGGTACTTAGGTGCACTAATAGGTTAATTAAAACCATAAATCCCTAGGTTTAGAGGTGGTCTAGAAGGATTAGGGAGTCAACACCTCTAGGACTAGTGATGTGAGTGTGACAACTTGTCTCAAAAAGAAAAGTTGATGTGAATAGTGGAAACACTATTCGACACTATTCACATATTCTTTTTCCTTTTTAAAGAATAAGACTATGATGAGATTTGAATTTTCCCTAAGCAATTTTAGGTTCCAATTAATTCTAAATGATGGTTTTGGCTCTAGATTAATTATGGAAATTAATTAACCTTTAATTAGAGCCTAATATTGCTTAGGTTTGGAGTTAAACGGCTCATTAAGCCGAAAATGCAATATGCAGGGGCAAAACCGTAATTTTTACCAAAAGTTGCCCGGGATCTCCGGGACTTAAACCAACATAGTTTATGCCTTAAAATCATGGTTTTGAACCTCAGAACAAAGTCCGGGTCAAAACGGAACTTAATCTTGCCTTAGTGCATTGCGGGGTATTTTGGTCATTCTGTGAAATCTCAGAAATGAGGTTTTCCCGCTTTGTTAGGCACTCATGCTCATACAATCCCCTTCATATAACATATGAACCCTATGAGGATGGCCAAAGCCGGCCGTCCTCGTGTTTCGGGTAAAAATGACCTCAGGGGCAATTTGGTCATTATGAAAGTTTAGCGAAAATCGGGGCGTTACAAGTTCTTACTTATCAATCCCGATAAGCGTATCATAATCATAATCGTAATCTCGACTTATCTAGTACGGGCTAAGGGGCATTTCTTGGGGGTGCTCAGCCGAACCGGTGTCACCCAAGAATACATCTTAGTACCGATGTCACATGAGTTCTCTGGAGGTGCTCGACCGAACCGGTGTCATCCGAGAACTCATCTTAGTACCTCATAAATAAAATCTCATAGGTTTTTCAAAAACTTTCTAAGTCCCCAAATTTGTCAGAAATTTGGCAGCATAACAGCAGCATGTCAGATTTCTTCCAAATTTACTTTATGCCACATAAGTCAATCAAACATGCATCCTCCATCATAATTCCATGCGTTCACATAATCATTCTCATACGTTCACAAGTAACATTGAAAATTCATTATGCTTTGACCCTTATGGGCCTTAAACTTGAGATGTAATTATTCTATAATTTTCTATCAACCTCTTATGCACATAAGGATTCTCTTCTAACAAATCTTACTATCATTTATGCTCTTTATTAAATCTGGGCAGCACCATTCTTTAAGGGCAGAGTTATAAACTTACAATTACGGGGTTCTAGAACTTACGTTTTAGACCCTTTCTTGGTTCCGTCTTCGCCTAAGGCGCTATAAATTAAATCTAAACCAATTATGAGGCATTCCTATGTCTAAGAACTAATTATAAACCATGTTTACCGTATTATGAGGTTGCTGGACAGATTCTAAAGATTAAATGTTCTAAGAGTTCTAGAATTGCATTTTTTTGATTTTCTAGTTACTAGTTTCTCTATAGGTGCTAAAATTCAATCCTACTTCAAATGTAACCAAATTTTTTATGATTATTTAATCCTAAACTGATTGTTATCATACTAAAATAGTTTTGGCATTGATTAAGATTAAAGGGGTTAAACATACGTTAAATTCCAACTTTACGATTATCCTATGAAGCTAGTTTCTCCCCTAACACGCATAGAAGTGTTCCTACCTCATCATATATCATTTTCACACAATCTAACACATCAAAACATCATCATTCAGCATCAAACATATCAAGATAGAACCGAATTGTTCCCATGTTCAAAAGACACATAATTTGACATTTCTAAAGCATATAAGTTGCTAGTTTCCCTTGGAATCATTTTAGAACTTCTAAAACTCTTTACAAACCATTTTATTTTATCAAGAGGCTAAAAATAACCTTAGGTCAGTAACCAATTTAATACTTCTTTATAAGAGGAATAGAATCACAAATCTTGTTAGTTATAACTTTATAAAACTCATCAAACTTAAAGAAAACACTAGAACATAGGTTGTTGGCCCCTATAACTAGATGGAACCCATTCCAAGCTCATCATTGTTACTTGGCCGAAATTATACATTCAAAGAATGCTTCCATTTCAAACTTTAACTTGAGATAAAATGGGCAAGTCCTTGAGCTCTAAGGTTTTTAAGTGATGACATAATCTAAACATCCTATGCACTTCATTTTTATTCTTTGTTACAAAGTGAAGTGAGAACTTTAAGGTAAATATGCAAGACTTGGAATTTAAATATCCAAGACTTAAAGTAAATATGCAAGGCTTCGAATTTTAAATATGCAAGACTTAAAATAAATATGTCGTGCAAATCAACATGTGATGAAAATGGGGGAGGAGTGGCCGAAAGTGCATCAGCCATGGGGGAGGGTTTTCTTGCATTTTAATTGTGGTTTAGAGTTGTGTTTAGGTGTATCTTTGATTAGGATTAAGATTAGGAATTTGTAAGAAAGTGCTTAGGTGAGAAAATGGGTACTCAAGGTTGTCAAGACATGTTTAAGGAGTGGTCTTGCATCATTAGTGAGTTATAAACTCATTTTAGTGCATAAACAATTCTAGACACAATTCCATGATTTAAGGAATTGGAGAGAGAAAATACTATTCAAGATTCCAAGATTGGAATCTTGAGTTTTAAAAAGAGATTTAAGTTTAATCTAAGCAATTTTAGGTTCTAATTAATTTCAATAGATTATTTTGACTCTAGATTAATTATGGAAATTAACTAATCATTGATTAGAGCCTAATATTACTTAGGTTTGCTTAATTATGTCATTAAGCTCAAAAACACTATTCTAGGGGCAAAATCGTAATTTTGCACTAAAACTGCCCGGGACCACCGGGACTTAAACAGATGCTTTTAAACATGTAAAAACATTGTTTTAAACCCTCGGGAAAAGTTTCGGGCTCAAACGGCACTTTTACCCGCGTAAAGATGCTATTAGGGGTATTTTGGTCATTTTGACCCGAAACTGCAAAAAATGAGACTTTCGCCTCCAAAACCATTCAAAGGCCATCCAATCCCTTTCAAACATTGAGTTAGCCCTTCGAGGACTGCTGGGCCGGCCATCCTTGAATTCTAGGCCGAAAATGACCTCAGGGGCATTTTGGTCATTTTCCTCTCAGGCAGAAAAATCGAGACGTTACACTAAAATTACTCTAACCTAAGCTATTTTGAGCAAAAGGGTCTGTCCTACTATTATAAGAGTTTAGGGATCATTTAAAGACCCAAAAACTCATTAAAACATGTATAATATTGTCAAAAATCTTTAAATACTCACTGCAGTGAGCTTGTCTCATAAAAAATTTGGAATGATAACACCAGGGGTCACTGCAGTGACCTTTTCTCGCTGCAGCGATGTTTTCAATTTTTGACCCCTTAAATAACCGAACTAGCTCTTGGTGTCTTCCTAAAAGTTGTAAATATTTTTCTTATCTTCGAAATGGATACCTTATTTTCTAAATTTAGACTTTGAATGATAGAGATATGTCTTGATTATTAAAGCATGCTCAATCTGAAAATTCAACACCTCAGTTTTAACTTCTGCGCTTATTTTGACTAGCTAAACTTTAGATCCAGCTTCTGAGCCCTTCATGAAAGTTGTAGAGAATCCTCTTAGCTTTCCTAAAGCCAAAGATCATAAGTTTCAAATGTCTACAATTTTAGTTAAGCGCAAAATACAAAACAGTGCCAGAAGTACAATTATGCAGAAATTTTTCATTAATGCTCAAATCAATGTCCAAACTCGAACATAATACAAATACATCCAATTAAACATAAAAGAGGGTTAGGACACTAAGAATAAGGTAAAAAGTAAGTAAATAGATGCATACTTACCAGGGACAGAATACAGAGACAAAAATTTAATATTTTTTCTTCTAATAATGCCCCTATACATATTTAATATTTTTGTTTCCGTCTCCACTATCTCCACTATCCTTATATTTCTATCCCTATCCCCCTACCAAACACTACCTCAATGATAAGGAAATGGAAAAGGATTTTGGTAGGATCAGAGGTAAAATTATTGATTAAGAATGACATAAGGTCCTACTTGCAAAATAACGTAGTTTGGACCCTTTATTAAAAATAGATTAAGGATAATTTGGTCCTACACTAGTCTTGGAATATTTGATGGTGTCACAACCTAACTTGGGAACGTGACCAACTATTGGTGATGTGTCTCATTAAATGCATAAAATATAATAATATTATACTTAATTTACATTCCAAAAACATAATTTCCTCTAAATCTTTATTCAAATATTTATTCAAAACTTGATATCCAAATCCACAAGATTAAAATACCTTAATGTGGAAAACTGTGTGACATCTCCATTAAACATGCTAATCATGAAAACATAAACTGTTTCATCACTTTATCTAAATTTTAAATCTGAAAATCAACTTAATACTTGAAAACTGAATCACAAATACATCTTTGGCTTTTTATTTAACTCAAATCAAACTGTACCATTTTAAATCCATATTGTGAACTGAAAGCACATACATAACTATTTCAAATACTGAAATTTAATGCCAAATATGAAAATAATGCATGGCTTGGATCTTGCGTGCATATCTACTGGAGCATTCTACTCTAACAAGACTCAAAACTAAGTCTTACTCCAAAGTAAGACCCACCATTGAGGACAACTGTATCTGCTCAATAGGAGGTTAAGTAATATCTATACCTGCAACTATGAGAGAAAGGAGAGGAGAGAGTCAACCGATTCAGTGAGTGAATTCTCACCCATCACCCATATGGGGCAACCAAGAGAATACATAATTCGATATACATGCATCAATCATAAACAATTTGATATACATACAAAGTTATATAAGAAAACATTTCTCATTCCATAAATTCTTGAACAAACAATGGTAAACTCATAAACATCATGAAATCATTTTAACTATGGTGCAACAGAGTGTAGGGAAATAGTATTTGCTGAGCTGAATAAATACATATGTAATAACCAAAAGCTGTAAAATCAAATAGTCCTTATCGGACAAGCTATGGTTACCTAAATAGGTCCTTCTTTTTTGGATATGTTATGGGCCAATATTGTCCTCTAATGGACAACTTGGTACCAAGGTTAACGATCTCATTCAGCCATTAACTAACTGTGTGTTTCCTAATCTCTACCATCTAAACTAGTTTGACAAAACCCATAACTGAAAAATTGGTACTTTATCCTTGGCGAAGCAAAGACCCTAAATTCTTAGTACACTAAGGTTGCATTTGGTTTGTATACCAAGACACGAATATAGGGACAAACTATCTTTATATCATGTTTGGTGGCAGAGATGGGGTACAAAAATGGAAAAATTTTGTCCTAGAGACAAAAATTTTCTATATTCTCTGTCCTTCCAAGAAGTGAGGACAGGACACGGAGATAGAAATATAACCCTTTAGAAAGCAACATCCGGTGGTGGTCCGGTTGCTAGTCAACGCTAGTCAATGCCAGTGAAGGGCTATCGCATACCAGTCAACGTCGGTCAACTGTCTTACTGTCCCCGTCAACCAAACACAATACAGGGACAATATGTTTTATGTCTTCATCTCCACTGTGTAATATCCTCCCAAGTGCAACGTCATCCTTAAGTCATGACATCGGACTCGATAGTCGTTACTTGTAAATTAGCGGACCTTTCTTAAATAACTATAGCAAATTCGGTGGGTTCGTGTAATAACTAGCTTAATTCAATTAAAATATATAACAACGATACAAAAAATTTATTTACGATAAAGTCAATTACATAACAAAACTCTTGTATGAGCTTTAATACATATACAATCGCTATTGCATTTAAATACACACATGCCTTCAACCATATACAAGATAATAACAACATCAACTACTAAACTACTACTATTCCGAGTTCTTTCAGGCAATAGCCCCATAGTCCGCTGGATCAATCTGGAGACGACACAAGAACACAAAACACATAGGGTGAGAATTATACAATTCTCAGTAAGGCAATTTCCTAAACATATAATCATAATGTCATCGTCATCGTCCTAGCCACTTCGGTTTATTAGAAAAAAAGTGATTATGCACTTATAACAATGGTTCATTTTTAGAGTTCCAAATCGTACTTCCGAAGTGGGTAGTTTTTAATGATCAATCACTTAATGCATATATATTGTAATGTTCAAACATCTAGTAAATCATCCTAAGTAGACAATTCAAAAACAACAACCAAAACATAAATAGAAATTTCATTCTTAGAAGCATTATCGAGTAAACTTATATGCAGAAATAATAATAAATTATGTGTTTCTTTTCATGGTTGAGGAACTTTATCCAATGCATTTTTCTCTTTTCATTGACATAGGAAAGACTTAGCTCATATCATCTTTGTAAACTCAATTGAAAGGTAACTTTCTCTCTTCATTGACATAGGAAAGAGTTAGTGTATACAATTTATATCAAATGGTATTTATAGTGGATAACACCAAAAAAGGAAATAGACTGCTTATCAGAATAAGCTCAATCCTATACGTGATCATTGAACTTCATTTTTTTCCATTCCCGAATCATACACAGTTCTATTCCTAACCGATACGTCTACCGACTCATAATATCTTGGGGAAAGTTCCTATTTTTACCTTCCTCTCAATTCAATCTAAGTCTTGTTTCTGTTTTCTTCGTATGTCAGAATATGTACACTCATAGTATCTCAAGAAAGTTCCTATTTTTGCCTTCCTCTTATTCAATTTAAGCCTTGTTTCTATTTTCTCCATATGTCAGAACATGCACGATTAAAGTTCATATATTCTCTTTTTCCACATGTGTATATCATTCACTTTTCTTTTCCAAATGCATGCATAAGGCACAAATACACATTCATTCACAATATGATTCCAATCATGCCTCAAACCAATCCTTAAAGTCACTAGCATGCACTCATACACATTATACTTAAATCAAATGTCATTATGTCACAATTAGTAATGCCTTAGCATAAATACAGCACATAGGCAGATTTCACACCCTTGTAGCACCAATTAACTTGTACATTAGACAATCAATTCAAGGGTTATGAAAATTATATAAGACACTTCAATATGTCCACAAGGTTCCATAAAAATTTCAAAGTAAAAAGAGTTCTTTAATTATGTTAACAAAATTAGACAAATTCAGAGATTAGAAACACCTTATTTACAGCCAAAAATTTATATTGGACTTCAATATGTCCTCAACACTCTTTAAAAATTTCAAGTGATGATTCAATCATTTGATATAGTAAAAAAATTAGACAATCTCAGAGCTTCAGAATTGGCTGTCCAGACAACTCAATAACAGTCTCGGTTTCTGATTTTTATAAAATAGTAAAAGCCATTTTTAAGACCCAAGAAAAATCATGGAGTTACTTTAGGGTATTGGCTTCAACATATAATTTTTACAACTCATGAAAACATCTACAAGTACCTCAAAAAATTTGTGATTCATAACCTGCTAGTACAAATTCGAGAATTCCAGCACATGATTCAAAACTTATTTTGCCAAAATGGGTTTTCTAACATCGTCCAAACACTCCACCAAAATTAATACATCAATATCAATATATCATCAACCAATAAAACAAAAATTTTCAAATAAAACTAATCAGAAACTTTCAGAATAAGTTTTGAAAGAAAAAGCCAAAGAAAACCATACTTTGGTGGCTTTAAGGATCTTGGCTCCAAAGGATGCTACAAGAAGGATTTTGCTCACTTCAAGGCCACCAAATCAACACCAGTCCCTTCCTTAATCAGTAAAGGATGATCTCTCAAGGTGGAAGGGTGATGGATTCAAATTCTAATCGGTTAGTTTTGTAGGCATTAATGAGTAGAACAAGTTTTATAAAGGAAGTTTGAAGTTTTAGTAAGTGTAGGTTAGGTGTTTTGAGGTTTGAATCAAGTTCTAAGCTCTTGAAGGAAATAAACATGGAGGCTGCTGGTCTTTCTTATTCATGGCCGAGAATGGAAGGCTTCAAGGACAAGTTTTGTGGCCTTTTAATGATCTTTGATTGGTTATAATAATTATTTAACATAAAGTCAATATTCTTTCTAAAAGAAAAAAAGATGAATGACTAGGATTTGATCTTGTAATTCAAGATTGAATCTTAGCCATTCATTTGATTTAAATGGATAAACATTCTCCTTTTATAAAGGTCAAACTAGCTTTTGGTGTCAGAAATCGCACACCAAAATTTTATCTAATAGGTAAAATAGTGTGCCCGAGTAATTAAACATTGGCCAAAAATTAATTCCAGGTACAAAATATTCATTTCCAACCTTAACCCCATATTTTCTTAGTTGCGGGTATGTTCGGGTCCCGAATTTAGGGTTTCGGTTGCCCTGGGGAACCCATGGGACCCACTATGTACCATTCACTTTTTTTTTTTTTGCAAAGCCGTTGAATCGTCCTTAGCATTATTAAAACTGTCAGATTTTTGAAATTATGACTAATAAACCTGTAACGCCCCAATTTTTACTATAATTTTTACTGTCATTAGAAATTACCGAATTACTGTAGGTAATTATTACATAAGATTTGAGGCCGAACAATCCTCAATAAAGGAATATAACATTAGAAGAGAGGTTAGGAGCGATTCATGCGAGAGTCGCAAATCTCGAATTTCTGTACGTATAAAATGACCAAAATGCCCCTGAAGTTATTTTACTCAGAAAATGAGGATCGTGGGCCCCACCTATTCTCAAGGGGATGTTTTGATGATAATAAGGGATTGTTTGTGTTATGTGTGTTAATAGAGCAGAAGGATCTCAATTTTGAGTTTCGACGCGCGAAATGACCAAAACGCTCATGCGGCTGTTTTAACTCCGATGTGCGTGCCGACTGAGCCCGAACCTCACTAAAATGTTTTAAAATTTGTTTTTAAGCCATGATTAACCATTGGTTAAGCTCGGGTGGCCTCGGGCAGTTTTTAAGTGAAAATACGATTTTGCCCCTATTTTTGGGCAGTTTTGTGAATTTCGGGATTTTTGATTCGTATACCGAAACCTAAGCAATATTAGGCTCAAATTAGAGCTTATTAAATTCTAAATATTAATCTAGAGTCAAAATTATGTATTTAGATTGATTAGAACCCAAAATTGCTCAAAAACACCCAAATTGCTTACTAATTCACTTAAGCCCTTAACCGTAAATTCTCTAAATTACATGAATACCTTGCCTACACCTAAATAATGCATGGAACACACAAATTTCACTTCTTTGGGCTGTAATGGATGAAATTATTGATGCCATTATGCAGCTGAATTATTGCCAAAAGTTGCACTAAAACAAAATGCCAAAATGTCACCATAAGAGACATAATTCCTTAATTTCATACAACTTTGTCTAAAATGATTTTTCCTCCCTTATTTCTCCTGCAAAATTCCGCCAACTACCTCCTCATTTTGGCCAATTAGAAGCCTCAAAATCTTCTATAAATAGGCTTGCTTGAGTGGTCTTGGAATGCTTTGTTCATAACTAGTTTTTAGGAGCATCAAAAACTTTCTTTCTTCCTCCTCTTTGGCTGAATTCTTTCTTCAATTTTTCAAAGAGATTTTGTTTCATTTCACTTCAAGAAATCAAGTTCTCTTCCTCTTCTTTAACTCAGATTAGGTAGGGAGTAGTTTCTAAATTTATTTCTATGCTTTGAGGAGTTGTGTTTTTAGCTCAAAATGATGAAATTATGAACTTACCTTACCTTTTCATTTCGGTTTTCCTCTTCATTTTTCTTTAACCAATTCGGCCATATGGCCTAGGTGGGACTAAGATGATGACTTGATGATGAGGACCTTGAGGGTGGGTTGTAAATCCATCACAAGTTAGGCCTCTAAAGCTTGAAAATTCCACTTGATGCAAAACTTTAAAGAATAATGCTTTATGATGCTAAAACAAAGATTTTTAGTTTAGAACTTGAAAGATGTATTTTCCAAGCTTGTATTTCATGTTTATGTTTCAAGTCATCACTTAATCTTTAAAGATAATAAAGAGGTTGCATCTCATATTTAATTTATGCTCTCACTTTATTTTATAATGGCTAAAAGAATCAACGCATGGCATGTTTATTTTATGCCATCACCTAAAGATCCTAGAGGTCAAAGACTTGGCCATGTATCACTAGCAAAGAAATATGATTATTGGAGTTAAAGAATTTATTCTTTAAAAAGTCTTGAGATTGGAGCTTAAAAAGATGTAATAATAATTCTCTTCTCCCTTCACCAGTCCTGTGCGGACTACCGCCGCTCCGGTTTCTTAATATTCTCTTCTCCCTCTACTGGTCCTGTGCGGATTACCGCGCTCCAGTTTCTTGCATCATGTTTATATTTCAAGTTCTTGCATCATGTTTAATTTTCAAGTCATCACCTTAAATCTTAAAGATAAAGAAATGGAATTGCATATCATGTTTATAATTCCAAGCTATCACCTTATAAAGATAAGATTAAAATAAGGTTGCATAGCGTGTTTATAATTCTAAGATGTCACCTAAATCTTTAAAGCTCAAGACTTACTCCTTTTATCTTAAGTGAGAATTTTAATTGTGAAGATCCTCCCAAGTTTGACAAAAGAACTAGTTTCTAAATGAGTTTTAAGACTTTGCAAGGATTTTACGGGGAACTAGTATTTTATATGCACTTAAAATATGATTCTATGTAATTGCATGAGGTTCATGATTCGGCCACTGATCTGAGTTTAGTATCAATGTATGATAATGATTTGATATGTTTGAAGTTGTGATAATTATGGTTTATTGTTAAGAGAATGATTCACTGCATGTTAGAGATAAAACTAGCTCCCTAGAACAACCGAAGAGCTAGAATTTACCTAGTTTTTTACCCCTTTAAGTTTAGCCAATGCCAAATCTGTATTAGTATGTTATAATTCTGTCTAGGATTAGTTAGCCACAAAAAATTTGGTATCAATTAGACTAGGATTGATCCCGAACACTAAAAATGAACTTAGCAACTAGAAAACCGTAAAAACAAGATTTCTAGAACTCTAGGCAATGAAATTTATGCATTCTATCCAAAATCTTTAGCAACAATAAGAACCAGGTTTTATTATGTTTAAATAAGGGAGAATGATTCATAATTGGTTTAGTAACTAATTTCAGCATCATAGGGAAAGCTAGTAACAAGAAAGGATTTAAAACATAACTTCTAGCATACCGTAAAACCTTAGGAACAACTTACTACCTATGCTACCCCATTTGATTTAATAGTGTTCTTAAGGCCTATAAATAATCGTAAGGATGGTAATAAATCCCTTAGGTGCATAACTAATTAGTTCTATAATTGATAATTCTATGTAAGTATTGGATGCTTATTAAGTACTTGATATCATTGAATGATTTCCTGGCTTGCATGTTATAGTTCTTTGTTGCAAATAATGAGAATGCCTATGCATGAAATATTCTTTATTATGTAAAATTTACCTTTGTTGCTAGAAGAAAGTGTATCATTGTAAAAGTGTAATTTGGAAAGGTTCTGGCTAAGGAAAGACTTGGTATTTAAGCGTGTCCATTGTGACCCACCTCTGTTTCCTGGGAATCTCCCAGATGCATGATTATAGTTGATATATATTATTCTAGCTTAAGACTATAAATGAGAAAATGCTATGATGTTTATGAATTGTATTGTGATATAACATGCAGAGATTTAATGGTGACTTAAACTTATAAGAAAATGATCCTTTGGAACCATCAGACTATAGGTGGTGAAAAGGTGATTTTAGCCCCCTAACCCGTTCTCTCAAAAGGGTAGAGTCGGGACTTTAGCTTATCAAAAGGGATAAGTATATGCTAGTGACGACTAGTAAAGTATGAGCTCATAACCTAAATTGCTCCCAAAAGGGTGGAGTATAGGGTGGCCCAAGGAAAATAATGATGATGATAAGATTTTAAGTCACCTAAGGCACTAAAGAAATGAAATATGTGCAGTGTGTCCATGTGTAGCTAATATTATATGACGTTCTTTTATGCATGTTATTTTGATAATAATGATGAGGAATATGATGTAATGATAAAGGAAAAGTTCATTGTAAATATGACATGTTAAGATTATGATGCATTATAAGACGCATGATTAAAAATTGACGAACCTCGGTTAAGTATTTGTCCGAACTTAAAATGAATCTTTGCATGCTCACTATTTTAGAATAATCCCGAGGTTCCTGGGGACTTTGATGATGACACTATAGAAGGAGGTACCCTACTGAGAATTCTTTAGCAAGATTCTCACTCCTTTTTCTTTATTTCCGTCATTGTCTCCAGATTCAAATGGCGACATTCGTCCTGTTTGTTGATACCCCTACTTGGGAATTCCACTATGATCCGGTGCATCGCTCGTATCATTTTGAAGGGAGGTGCGCAATTCGTGTTTTTATTTACATAGGTCATCCATTTGCACATTCTATCCCTAGTTATCGATTTTCTCCTACTTCTCCCTGTGGCGATGAAATGGTTTTCGAACATGCGCGTCCACTTGATGAAAGGATGTTATGTTCTTATCCCGCTTCGTCTGCTGTCCATGGATTTCCAGAGTATGTTCCCGAGACGAGATATTCTGAAACTGATCCTTCAGAGGACACTCCTACTCATGTATATTCTGAGAGCTCTGCTTCTACTCCCACACGTGTAAGAGAGGGTAGTGAGGAAACAGTTGTTCAGCCGAGGTTAGCAAGAAGGCCGTCCATGCGACCCCAGCCTGGTGCATCTCGTGTGTCCCCTCCCGAGGGAGCTCATCAGTGGATCGGATTTATTCCCCCATTTCCAGGACAGTGGCCATAGAAGGTTCTTAGTAGATTTATGTGTGTTCATGCACCCTAGTTTTGGGATAACCTTCCCGGCTTATGGAGTTATCTAGTTTAGGGGCATGTATTTCCTTATGTATATTTTCTTTTATGGGTTTGCATAAGACAATGACGTATGATCATAGTCCACCCTTTGAGTGAGGTTATTGTGTGTAAATATATGTTATAATGTGCTTATGGATGTTATATGATGGAGCCAAAGTGATATGATGTGATATATTCTTAAACGTCTTATTATACTCCGCTTACTCGTTCACGTTGTACTCGACTCACGTTTTCAATTATGTTTTTTTTTAAAAAAAAATGGCTCGTAATTTCACTAAGTATTTTCAAATTATGAAGAAAGAACCAAAGCAAGGAGTAAAGTCTAGTCATTAATCAGATTCAACCTAAGTGTATTTGGTTAATTACTAGGGTGTTACAAAACCTCAAATTAATTTTTAAATAATTTTTAGGGTGTTGCACATTGTCCCTGTATTTCTATCTCTACCCCTGTATTTTTGTCCCAGGATAGTAACCAAAGGCTACCTAGGAGTTTTGGATTCATATAACTCTAACAATTTGACTTTAGCATAGCTGTGATTGTGAAATTGTGACCAAGGGATAACCCATTTGTAGGCAACTCAATCTTAAGTCCACAAAATATATATCTGGCAGTTGCTAAGAATCATACTGAATTTTATACCTCCTGGTACCATAAAACTGAAGTTCCAAGTACAAATCTTAAGCTAACATAACTTTCCATATACTTGATAAATCTAAAATCATAGCTCTTAACGCTGGGTTCAAAATCGTAGAACTTGGAAAATCATATAACATATTTATCTGTAAACCTGAGTCATACTCTTATTTTATATTTTTTCAATATATACTTTATTTGAATATTCTAAAATATAGTTTGAAATTTCAATCTTGAAAACACAATAATGTCACAAGTTGGTAGGAACATATTTCTCAAACTAGCATACTTCCATAGCATACAATATTTCAAATATGGTCCCATGGTTTTACAAGAAACACATGTTTCATGCTATCATCACAAAAAACATAGTTCTTGTTATTTCCAACATCACATGTAAAATCATATTCTTATATCTACTTTCATATTAAGAATCATAATGCATAAAATAAAGCTATAATGAGGAAACTAAGGCCATGAGTTTAAATCTACTCACTGTTTGAAGTCGGGGAGTATATGGGCATCACCAACTTGACCTAGAGAACTTGGAATGGCACCAATAACTGCCATAGAGCAACCTAAACTCTAGATTAAGCGCTAACAATATCTAGAGAGCTATATTCTAACTCTAACAATATTGGGGGAGCACCCCCACTCAATAATATGAGAGAAATAACCATATCCCTTCCAAGAATATGAAAGAATGGGGAAAAAGGAGACATAATCTAACAACATATACATACCTTGATGATTTAGAGGAGCTAATTTGAATTGAATTAATAGAGAAGAAAGAAAATGGGATTGAGGAGGGTGAGGATGCATTTCTGCTTCTGTTTTAGGCAGGAGGGAGACCCCGAAATGAGGTCTTGTAATAAGGAAGGGCTGAAATTGAAACAACGCCATTTAGCAGTACTGTTCGTGTTTCAGGGGGATCGCTATAGCAGTCTATGGCTGCTGTAGGGGTCAGTGTAACATCCTAATTTTTAACCCAATACTCTAGAACATATTTAGGTTAATCATTAGTCTGTTACTTCATAGTTCTCATTTAACTTTGAATTACTTAGCGGAAAATACGGGTAATTTTTTTTTTGAAATAAAAGTGAGAGCCGCGTGATGCGATAAGCGGTAAACCATGTATGGTAAACAAATGTCTCACAACATCATAACATAAGGCACAACATGAACATCACTGAAAATCATCTTATATATATATAACTTGCCCACTTATAAGTGTGGGTCTTAATTTAGTACAAGGGAAATACATAAAAGGAAATACAACATCAAACATAAACATAATCTACTCCCCTACCCGAGTGCATCTAATAGGATAACCTCTAAACAAAAGAAGGTTTATCCCTATCTATGTGGTGTGTGCTCTAACTCGGGCCATCCTCGACCTCCTACTGGCGACCATCTCGTGATCGAGGCAGATATCCGGGAAACTGAGCGAGCTCCTCGGGTGTGAAAAGGCCGAGTGGGGATCGAATATGACTCCCAGGGTATGGCCGCATCTCCGGTCGTCGTGCACGCCTCGGCTGAGTCACAGTTGGCTCGCTATCCTCTCCGAAGTCCATAGGTATGGTGGGGGAAGATCCCTCGGAAGGTACCTGGGTGGCCGAATCCTCGGAAGGATCCATCTCCGAGAAGGACGATGGGCAACGGGGCACATACTCGGGGTAGTCTCAAACGGCGGATGCGGAAGGTGGAGTACGGCGTAGCCTCTCCTCTTGGGGACGTGGCGCTCGAACACTAGGTCATCGCCAAAAGGTGAGACGGGGGAGAAACGATGGGAATGTACAGGGGGAGTGAAGGGTCGACCCATGAACATGAATACTCTAACTGTGCATCGACCCACAAAATGGAATGACCCGTGGTCCGGGTCATGGTGCACCTCCCATGTCGGCGTGTCCACAAACACTACGAACGTCGCCATCTGAAGACGTGACGGAAAGAAAGAGATAGAGGGAGTGAGAATCTTACTAAAGAATCTCAGTAGGGCCTCCTACTACCTAGGTGTCATCATCTACGTCCTCAGGAACCTTGGGTTTAATTATACGAAATGTCTGAACATGCATTTAGTTCATTTTAAACTTCAAAATATACGTTAGCCAAGGTCCATTCATTTTAAGATGATCTTAATGTCATGAATGCAACATAATAGAAAATGTATGCATGGCATTACCTAATGCACATACATAAAACATAACATCAAGCATCATCATCATTGGTGGCATAAAGTGGCAATAGTAACATTCATATGGGACAAAACTTAGTGACATAATCATAATCATGAACTTCTCTTCCTCATGGGCCACCCTAAAAGACAATCGAACTGGGGGTGCTTACTGAAAAGAGTGTCACCCAGAACGTGTCATACATCTAGGTTATGAGCTCATACCTTAACTAGTCGTCACTAGTTCTTACTTACCACTTAACGATAAGCGTATCATAAATCCCGACTATCTGAGTACGGGTTAGGGGGCAAATCTCTTAGGGGTGCTCGGCCGAACCGGTGTCATCCTAGAACCCATCTTAGTACCTTAATTTTCAAAATCTCTTTAAGTCCCCAAATTTTTCGGAAATTCGGCCAAAGCGGTCATTACAATCAATTTCCTTCCAAATTTGCTTTATGCCACATTAACATGTAATCTCATAAATTCCTCATATGAATAACATCATCATCATTAGCATACTTCATGCATCATCATAAATCATCCAAACGCTTACCCTTACGGTAGCTTATGCTTTGACCCTTACGGGTCTTAATCTTGAGATATAGTTCTCTACACCCGTCGTTCATATTTTAAGCACCTAAGGCTCATAATTAAACATCATTCATAATCCTCTCATTTTACTTTTAAATCTGAATAGCATAGGGTGGAAATCCTAACATGTGAATACGGGGTTCTAGAACTTACGTTTTAGACCCTTTCTTGGTTCCGTTTTACTTGAAGAAAGCGCTATATATATTAAATCTAAATCAATTATGAGGCATCCCTATGCTTAAGGACTAATTATCAATCATATTTACCATGTTGCAAGGGTGCTGGACAGAATCCAGAAAATTAAATGTTCTAAGAGTTCTACATTTGCATTTTTACGGTTTTCTAGTTACTAGTTTCCCCGTAGGTGCTAGAATTCAATTCTAACTCAAATGATACCAAGTTTTTCATGTCTAAACAATCTAAATCTGATTATGTCCCCATTAAAACAGTTTGGAAAAGTTCCATAAACAAATGGGTCAAAACTATGTTAGATTCTAGCTTTACGGTATTTCTAGTTAGCTAGTTCCTTACCTATCATGCATAGGATCGCTTCTACATCATCATACGATATTTTCACACATTCCAACACATCAAAACATCATCATACAGCATCATACTCATCATGTCAGAACCGAAAACATTTAACTTCAATAAGAAAGTTAAATTGACATTTCTAGGTACATAAGTTAACTAGTTTCTCTCGGAATCAATCTAGAACTTCTAAAACTCTTTGCAAAACATTTTAATTCATCAAGAGGCTAAGTGAAGCCTTAGGTCACTGACCAAAACATATTCCATCCCCTAAAAGAGATTGGAATCACAACTTATAATGACATAACCTTATAAAGAATTGTAAAACTTTAAGGAACACTTAAAACATAGGCTATTGGTCCTAGTAGCTAGATGAAAACTCATTGCAAGTCCATCATCACTACTTGGCCGAAAAACATACATTCAAAGTATGGTTTACATTCAACTTTAACTTGGAATGAAATGGGCAAGTCTTTGAGCTCTAGGTTCTTAAGTTACGACATAAACTAAACGTGCTCATGCTTTTCATTTTTAATCTTGCTTTCAAAGTAAAGTGATGACTTGAAATTAAATATGCAAGGCATAATTTAAACGTGCAAGCTTGAAAGTAAATATGCGAAGCATAATCTTAAACGTGCAAGCTTGAAAGTAAATATGCAAGATTCAATTCTTTATTTTAGTGCTCTTGGCCCAACAACAATCGACTTTAAGGCCGAAATAGATAGGCATTCGAGAAATTAATTAGGTGATAATGCAAGTTCAATTCTTTATTTTAGTGCTCTAGGCCCAACAACAATCGACTTTAAGGCCGAAATAGAAAGGCTTCGAGAATTAAATTAAGTGAAGATGCAAGTTCCATTTTAATCTTTATGTTCTTAGGTGATAGCTTGAAAGTAAAGATGCATAGCAAGAATGTAAACATGAATGCAAGCATAAAATAAATTATGCAAGTTCATTTTATCTTTCTAGAGCTCTTAACAAGACTTTAAAGGAATTTTAAACTTTAACCCAAACTCATTCAAACAAGGTAAAGTCAAGCTTGGAGTTCTTAGAACTCAACATAATATCTTTGGGAATCAAACTATGAAACTTAGAAAATCTCAAGGAAATGGCCGAAATCTCCAAGAAGAGAAAAGTGCATTTTAAAACTCTAGAGTTCATGACCTTGATGATATATTAACACCAACATCATGAGTCCTCATCATTGAGTTCATAGAGCCATTTTAAAACACCATCAAAGTTAAAGTTCTCAAAAGTTCAAGAAAGGAAAATCTAGAAACACTTTTGCTCAAGAACAAAAATCAAGCTCTAGAGTTTGTTTCAAGTGATGAACATCATCATGAAACTCTCATCATCAAGCTCTCATTCCTTTGTTCTCCAAGGCCCATGGCCGAAAATGAGCAAGAACAAGGAAAGGAAAAGAAGTTCTAAAAAGAATCAAGAGAAACTATGAACATAAAGCTTGAAGCAAGAACTCTAAAGAAAGAATTCATGAAAGAAAATCCCTACTTGGTGTGATGAACTTGAAGATGGAAGAAGAAGATGAAGGTGATGAAGAACTTTGAAGAGCTTGAAGAACTTGCAGAACACAAGAACTTTTGAGAGAAAAGGAAAAGCTTTGAGTGCTCCTAAACTTAGCAAATGATCTAAAAGTGGTGCAAGCTCCTCAAGGCCATCTATTTATAGAGAAATGAAGCAAATGGAGGGTGTGAAGGCTGAAGGTGTTTTCAGCCAAGAGGTGCAGAATTGGAGGGTTCGATGTGTTCCATGAGGTGAGATAATGTGTTCTTGAGGCATGGTGAGGTATGGCTTAAGGTATGGTGAGGTATGGTTCAAGGTATGGCCTCAAGCATGGTTCTTTGAGTGAGGAAACAATTAAACATGTGGCCAATGGGGATGAGGTCTGGCCGAAACTTCATCATGCATGGGGAGGATTAGTTTGCATTTTAATTGTGGTTTAGAGTTGTGTTTAGGTGTATCTTTGATTATGCTTAAGATTAGGAATTTGTAAGAAAGTGTTTAGGTAAGGGAAATGGGTAATTAAGGTGGTCTAGACATAATTAAGGAGTGGTCTTGCACCATTAGAGAGTTAAATCCTCAATTTAGAGTCTAAACAACTCTAGACACATTTCCTTGATTTAAGGAATTGGAGAGAAAACACTATTCAAGATTCCAAGATTAGGAATCTTGAGTTCTAAAAAGGGATTTAAGTTTAATCTAAGCAATTTTAGGTTCTAATTAACTTTAATAAATTATTTTGACTCTAGATTAATTAGGGAAATAAATTAATCTTCGTTTAGAGCCTAATATTGCTTAGGTTTGCTTAATTACGTCATTAAGCTCAAAAACACTATTCTAGGGGCAAAATCATAATTTTGCACTAAAACTGCCCGGGACCACCGGGACTTGAACAGAGACCTCTAGACACATGAAAACATGTTTTTAAACCTCTGGGGAAAGTTCCGGGCTCAAACGGCACCATTACCCGCGTAAAAACGCTATAGGGGTATTTTGGTCATTTTGACCCGAAACTGCGGAAAACGAAATTTTCGCTTCCGAAAGCATTCAAAGGCCATTCAATCCCCTTCAAACATTGAGTTGACCCTTCGAGGATGACTGAGTTGGTTACCCTCGAGTTCGGGTCAGGAAATGACCTCAGGGGCATTTTGGTCATTTCCCTCGGACAGAAAAATCGGGGTGTTACAGTCAGGGCTTCACTTATGACTGCTATAACGGTTTTAGATCGCTATAGCAGTCCTCTAACCACCAAAACCCATAAACTCATGCACTGTGGCAGCTATAGCGATGACAGTTCACCCAGCTTCTGTATTCTTCTATCATTCTGGTATCTAGGTTGTCTCAATACTCACTTATTTATATTAAGTTAATATCCTCATTTATTTTACTTTCCAATAACTTTAAAATATAAATGTAAATAAGGAAATAGCCCTACTTGGATTCAAATAAAATATCATAAAAATCAAAATCCCAATAGATCTAAATCCAACTTTTGAGTTTTAGTTCAAATCCGGGAATCTTCAAGATTTTCTAAACTTGTGGGCTCAAAATGAAATATTTAAAGGTTTTATAAAATTCATTAAAAATGGTTCTTTAACTTGTTTTCCTCTTGGAAACAATTAATGGGACTTTTGGTCCCAAGAATATGGCTATATCATATAGCCCTCCAAAGACGTGTAGGGTCTAGACTTAGTGAAATTCAGGACTTGGCAATATGGGTAGGTCTCAGAGGACCCTAAGGCTATATGAAAAAAAAAATCTATTAACATGTGTACACTGGGTATTACATATATCCCCCTTAAAAAGATTTGGTCCTCAAATTTAAATTGATGTAACTGGAAGACCAAGGAAATGGAAATTAACCCATATAGAGCTCCAAGAATGGGCCTAAGTACTTGAAACACTTTGACGTGATACTCTGACTATATTAGCTAAAACTCTGAGAGACAATGTCATCCTGAAGGCCACTGCTCCACTACTCTAGCTGAGGATGCTAATTGTCATATATGAGCGACTCCGCATCTAAGGATACCCCATCCTATTAAGGTAACAAAGGCTCCTACCATGACCCTTACACCGGGCAGCTCCACCTCTAAGGGTAGCCCTTTCCATAGTGCAAGTCTTAACATCTATGCTCCGCAGCCTCATGTGCGCATGAGCTTTCGAAGATGGGGGCTAAACTTCACGTTTATCCTTGCTCTGTTTCTTTATTTTTCTTATATCTGACGCTAACTAATACTATAGAGACTCCCAGTCCTCGATTCCTGAAATTTCTCACCCTCTACGCGCGTATCAAGCATGGAAATCAAACTGCTCTATACGTTCACATAGAAAGATGCAAAACAAACATGGCATTCATACACCTAATCCTTAACTATCATATGCATTGCAAAAGTCAACCAAAGACAACATGACTTGCTCTAAGATATCTGAAACATCTTACCATGATAACATACATTCAAGATATCCAGTCATGCTCATGTAATTGAGGTGAACAATGTGCTCCTTATTACTTTGCTAAGACCATTAATTTCTTACTATTGTGTTACCAAGCTACAACTTAACGTCATAAATTTCATTTAAGTCTCTTTTATCTAACTTACATGCATGGGTTAGGGGAACAAGCATGCATCCTACATATATGAATTTCTCACTTCATTATAGTGCAAGATTCAAATCACTAAGTCATTCTAATCATGCACATACAATGCCAACCTTAAGTAAAAGTATCATACATGCATATAGTGCCTTAATTCATGCCACACAATCTCAAATTAATAACAACTTTGCACAGATAACATAAAACAAAACATTCCCCAAACAAAACATAACTTGTTAAAACATTTTCTAAACACCAAGTTTTCCTTATTCTACTTACACATGCACTATGGTCATACATCCCTATTACTTCTTCATTTAAGTTCTACATCATCATGACAAATCAATGATTCAGGCATAGATGAGGCTCCTAATGATCTATTCATATGGATTTTGATCATGGGCAAGAAAACATTCATAGATTACAACACTTCACTTCATGCATATGATTAGAAAAGAAACAACATGCAGTAGTCAAAGCAGTTAGATGCAACTAATATGCCCCATGATCCCAAAACCAGCCTAGCAATTCATGTTATGACGTTTACATACTAGGAGAACATACTATACTCACACCATGCATCATCACAATGGACATTCAAAACTAGTCAAGCAATTTAAATCAAATCATTAACATACTCCACATGCATAATATACTCTTATCATTCGAAAACACTACTCCTAAACATAAATCATACAACAATGCATCTTCAGGGACATGACATGCATGATATTCATGGTACCTAAGATTACTTTAATTAATTTAACACATCAGAAATAAAAACATCAATCCTATAATACGCCTATATGCATGATCCGTGCTCTCATTAGGGTTCTACCCACTGACTCTAAGTTACTCTCACGCAAACTCTTTTCCTTGAGGATCTTAAGTTTCTTTGCTTCTCTGACTTGTGACTCTCTAAGATGATGGGCAATCATTCTTCTTGCACTGTCTCTAACTACATTTGTAATATATGAGTGTACCCTATAGGCATTGGCCTCTATGGCATCTTTCGCTTAACAACTAGGTGTGACCAACCAGTCTGTACTAAGCTTTACTACTCTGGTTTGCTACTGCCTTGACCTCTTGATTGGGTGATATTAGGACATGTTGGGAAAGGGCACTGAGAAAGGTGGCCCGGCCAATGGTACCAATGTCTGACCTCTATCTAAGCTAGTTATTCCTGCTTGTGCTTCCTTTTTATGCACTCTAGCATTGGACGTGCTCACTAACTATATGTGATAGGTTTGAAATGTAACATCCTAATTTTTAACCCAATACTCTAGAACATAATTAGGTTAATCATTAGTCTGTTACGTCATAGCTTTCTCATTACTTTAAAATACTTAGCAGAAATACTGGTAAAATTTTTTTTGAAAATTATAAAAGCAAAGTGAGAGCCGCCCGACACGTTAACTAGTAATGCACAAACGGTAATATAGCAAACATCGCATAGCAACATCACATAAGCAAGTAAAAGCACATCATAATAACATTGAACTGCATATTTATTTAATATATGATATGCCCACTTGTGTAGAGTGGGGCTTAGTTTGATACAACATGAGCAATACAACTAGAAAGGAAATACAAGAGAAAGTGCGACGGAAACTATAAAAGCAACTCCCCTACCCAAGTGCAACTAACGAGATGACCTCTAATACAAAAGAAGGTTCATCTCCATCTAAGTGGTGTGTGCTCTACCCGGGTACTCCATCGGTCGATCATCACCTCCTACTGACGTCCATCTCGCGAACGAGGCAAATATCCGGGAAACTGGGCGAGCTCCTCAGGCGTAAAGAGGCGGAACAGGGATCGAGAGTGACCCCCGCGGTGTGGCCGCATCTTCGGTCGTCGTGCAAGCCATGGCTGAGTCACGGTATCCTCACTGCCCTCCCTCATCAGTGGTGGAGAGGGGGCAGAGCTCTCGCTATACGGATGGGTAGGCGGGTCCTCGGACGGGTCGGTCTCTGAGAAGTAGGTCCGAGGCACATAATCGGGATAGTCTCGCATGGCTGAGGCGGCGGTGTGCATGCGGAGCACTCTCTCGTTATGCGTATGCGCGCGCTCAAAATCCCGCTCGTCGTCACCGTAGGGTGCAGTCGGGGAGAAGCGATGGGTGTGCACGGGATGAGCGAAGGGACGTCCTACGAACATGAAAACTCGCACCGTGCACTGTCCCTCAAAATGGTATGACCCGTGGGCCGGGTCACAGTGCACCTCCCATGTCGGGGTCTCCACGAATACCACGAACGTCGCCATCTGAAGACGTGACGGAAAGAAAGAGATAGAGGGAGTGAGAATCTTGCTAAAGAATCTTAGTAGGGCCTCCTACTACCTAAGTGTCATCGTCTACGTCCTCAGGAACCTTGGGTTTAGTTATACAAAATAAATGAGCATGCATTAAGTCCAGTTTTAGGTTCTAAAACATAATTTAGCCAAGGCCCATTCGTTTTAACATGATTCTTAATGTCATGGATGCAATCATATAAAGGCATGTATGCATGGCTCTACATAATGCAAGAATAATCATCATATACTTAAGAACATCATAATAGTAGTGGCATAAAGTGGCAATTAAATTCTCTTTGTGACATAATCATCATAACTTCCTCATAGGCCACCCTAAAAAACAAGCGCTCTGGGGGTGCTCGGCCGAACCGGTGTCACCCAGAACGTGTCACATCTCTAGGTTATGAGCTCATACCTTAACTAGTCGTCACTAGTTCTTACTTACCACTTAACGATAAGCGTATCATAAATCATAAATCCCGACTATCTGAGTACGGGTTAGGGGGCAATTCTCTTAGGGGTGCTCGGCCAAACCGGTGTCACCTAAGAGTATAAATTGGTACCGATGTCACATGAGTTCTATGGAGGTGCTCGGCCAAACCGGTGTCATCCTAGAACCCATCTTAGTACCTTAATTTTCAAAATCTCTTTAAGTCCCCAAATTTGTCGGAGATTCGGCAGTACAATGGCATTACGCCGAATTCCTTCCAAATTTGCTTTATGCCACATAAACATATATCCTCATGAATTCCTCATGTGAATAACATTATCATCCTTCACATAACACATGCATCATCATAGAACATTCAAACGCTTACCCTTACGGTAGCTTATGCTTTGACCCTTACAGGTCTTAATCTTGAGATATAGTTCTCTAACATTCGTCGTTCATATGTAATGCACCTAAGGGCTCATAATTAATCATCATTCCTAATCCTCATGTTCATACTCAAATCTGAAAAGCATAGGGTAGAATTTCTAACTTGTGGTTACGGGGTTCTAAAACTTACGTTTTAGACCCTTTCTCGGTTCCGTCTTCGCCTAAGGCGCTATAAATTAAATCTAAATCAATTATGAGACATTCCTATGCTTAAGAACTAATTATAAGTCACATTTATCATGTTGTAACGTTGCTGGACAGAATCTAAAAAACTAAATGTTCTAAGAGTTCTACATTTGCATTTTTACGGTTTTCTAGTTACTAGTTTCCCTATAGGTGCTAAAATTCAATTCTAATCCAAATGTTACCAAGTTTTTCATGTCTAAACAATCCTAATCTGATTATGTTCCCATTAAAACAGTTTGGATAAGTTCAAAAAATAAATGGGTCTAAACTATGTTAAATTCTAGCTTTACGGTATTTCTAGTTAGCTAGTTTCTTACCTATCATGCATAGAATCATTTCTACATCATCATGTGATATTTTCACACGTTCTAACACATCAAAACATCATCATACAGCCACAAGCTCATCATGACAGTACCAAAAACATCTAACTTCAATAAGAGAACTAAATTGACATCTCTAGGTACATAAGTTAACTAGTTTCTCTTGGAATCAATTTAGAATCTCTAAAACCCTTTGCAAATCATTTTAATTCATTAGGAGGCTAAGAGAAGCCTTAGGTCAGTGGCCAAAATATATTTCATCTTCAAAAAGGGAATAAAATTATAACTCATGATAACATAACCTTATAAAGATTTGTAAAGCTTCAGGAAAAACTTAGAACATAGATTATCGGCCCTTGTAGCTAGATGAAAACTCATTGCAAGTCCATAATTACTACTTGGCCGAAACATGCATTCAAAGAATGTATTCACATTAAACTTTAACTTGAAATGAAATGGGCAAGTCTTTGAGCTCTAGGTTCTTAAGTTATGACATAAAATAAACGTGTTCATGCTTTTTTTTCATTTTTTAATCTTGCTTACAAAATAAAGTGATAACTTAAATTAAATATGCAAGGCATAAACTTAAACGTGCAAGCTTGAAAGTAAATATGCAAGGTTCAATTCTTTATTTTAGTGCTCTTGGCCCAACAACAATCGACTTTAAGGCCGAAATAGAAAAGCATTCGAGAAATTAATTAGGTGATAATGCGAGTTCAATTCTTTATTTTAGTGCTCTTGGCCCAACAACAATCGACTTTAAGGCCAAAATAGAAAGGCTTTGAGAATTAAATTAAGTGATGATGCAAGTTCCATTTTAATCTTTATGTTCTTAGGTGATAGCTTGGAAGTAAAGGTGCATAGCAAGAATGTAAATATAAATGCAAGCATAAAATAAATTATGCAAGTTCATTTTATCTTTCTAGAGCTCTTAACAAGACTTTAAAGGAACTTAAACCTCAACCCAAACCCATCAAACCAAGATCAAGTAAAGTCTAGAGTCCTTAGAACTCAACATAACATTTTTAGAAAATCAAAACATTTAGCTTGTAAAAGAAAAGGAAATGGCCGAAACTTCAAGAAGGAAAAGGAACATTTTAAAACTCTAGGGTCCATGATCTTGATGATATATTAACACCAACATCATGAGACCTCATCATTGAGTCCTTAAAACCATTTTGAAACATCACCAAAGATAGAGTTCTCAAGAGTTCAAGAAAAGAAGAACTAGAAACATTTTTGCTCAAGAACAAAGATCAAGCTCTAGAGTTTGTTTCAAGTGATGAACATCATCATGAAACTCTCATCATCAAGCTCTCATTTCTCTATTCTCAAGGGCTCATGGTCGAAACAAGAAGGAAAAAGGAATAGAGAAGAAGTTCTAAAAAGGAAAACAAGAGAAACCATAAACATCAAGCTTTAAAGAAGAACATTCATGAAAAGAAATCCCTACTTAGTGTGATGATCTTGAAGATGGAAGAAGAAGATGAAGAAGATAAAGAACTTGAAGACTTGAACTTGAGAGAAAAAGGAAGCTTTGAAGTGTTTCTTTGAAAACTTACTCTTTGCAAATGAACCCAAAATGATATAAGTTCACCCAAGTAAGCTATTTATAGAGAAATGAAGCAATGAAGGGTGCAAATGGAGGGGGAGGCTTTGGCCATGCAGAATGGAGGGAACCCATGAGTTCCATGAGGTGAGATAATGTGGTCTTGAGGCATGGTGAGGTATGGTTCAAAGTATGGTGAGGTATGGTTCAAGGTATGGCCTCAAGCATGGTTCTTTGAGTGAAAAACAATTCAACATGTGTGGTAATTAAGAGAGAGAGGGCCGAAATGCATCAGCCATGGGAGGAGGGTTCCTTGCATTTTAATTGTGGTTTAGAGTTGTGTTTAGGTGTATATTTGATTAGGATTAAGATTAGGACTTTGTAAGAAAGTGTTTAGGTGAGAAAATGAGTAATTAAGGTTGTCAAGACATAATTAAAGAGTGTTCTTGCATCATTAGTGAGTTATAAATTCATTTTAGTGCATAAACAATTCTAGACACAATTCCTTAATTTAAGGAATTGGAGAGAGAAAACACTATTCAAGATTCCAAGAGTGAAATCTTGAGTTTTAGAAAAGAGATTTAAATCTAATCTAAGCAATCTTAGGTTCTAATTAATTTTAATAATTTATTTTGACTCTAGATTATTTATGGAAATTAATTAATCTTCGTTTAGAGCCTAATATTGCTTAGGTTTGCTTAATTACATCATTAAGCTCAAAAACACTATTCTAGGGGCAAAATCATAATTTTGCATTAAAACTGTCCGGGACTGCCGGGACTCAAACAGATGTTTTGAAATATGTAATAACATGGTTTTAAACCTCTGGAGAAAGTTTCGGGCTCAAACGGCACCTTTACCCGCGTAAAACGCTATAGGGGTATTTTGGTCATTTTGACCCGAAACTGCGGAAAATGAGACTTTCGCCTCCGGAACCACTCAAGGGTCATTCAATCCCCTTCAAACATTGAGTTGGCCCTTTGAGGACTGCCGAGTCGGCCATCCTCGAATTCCGGGCCGAAATGACCTCAGGGGCATTTCGGTCATTTTTCACTCAGACAGAAAAATCGGGGCGTTACATGAAATAGCCTGCTTGAGGTGCCATACACAACTGATTCACAAACTGACATGGTACTACTGCGGTGGCGATAACGACGCCCATTAACAATGGCATAACTTAACCGAGAAGACGGGGAAAAGCATAAGATTTGATCAAGAGCTCCAAGAATTACACAAATTCTTATTGAACCTAGACATGACTAACTCTTGCTAAAGGCCTCAAGAAACTCTTTGCTAATGCAAATAGGCATGCTTCTATTTACGTTAATGCCGTACTACTTGTGGACACTTGCTCCAGTGCCATGTAGGGAAACCTATGGCTCTGATACCACTCTATCACGACCCTACTTGGAACGTGACCAGTACGTGAGGAATCTCATGCCCACATTAGCCTACTAGGTGATGTGTCTCCTTAAATGCATAAAATATAATAATATTATACTTAATTTACATTCCGAAAACATAATTCTCTCTAAATCTTTATTCAAATATTTACTCAAAACCTAATATCCAACTCCACAAGACTAAAATAACTTACTATGGAAAACTATGTGACATCTCCATTAAACATGTTGATAATGAAAACATAAATTGTTTCATTAGTTGATCTAAATTTTAAATCTAAAAATCAACTTAATACTTGAAAACTCAAACACAAATACATCTTTGGCTTTTTATATAACGTAAATCAAACTGTACCATTTTAAATCCATACTTGTAAATTAAAAGCACATACATAACTATTTCAAATACTGAAATTTAATACAAAATCTGAAAATAATGTATGGCTTGGATCTTGCCTGTACATCTACTGGAGCACTCTAGTCTAACAAGACTCTAAACTAAGTGTTACTCCAAAATAAGACTCACCATTGAGGACAATTGCATCTGCCCAATAGGAAGCTAAGCAACATCTGTACCAGCAACTATGACAGGAAGGGAGAGGAGTGAGTCAATGGACTCGATGAGTGAGTTTTCACCCATCACCTACATGGGACAACCACGAGAATACATAATTTGATATACATGCATCAATCAGAAACAATTTGATATTTATATACATAGCTAAATAATAAAACATTTCTTATTCTATAAATTCATGAATAAACAATGGTAAACTCACAAGTATCATGAAATCATTTTAACTAAGATATGGCAGAGCTTAGGGAAACAGTATTTGCTGAGTTGAATAAATACATATGTAATAATCAAAAGCTATAAAGTCAAATAGTACTTGTGGGACAAGATGTGGATACCAAATGTAACGCCCCGATTTTCTGTCTGAGTGAAAAATGACCAAAATGCCCCTAAGGTCATTTTCGGCCCGGAATTCGAGGATGGCCGACCCGGCAGTCCTCGAAGGGCCAACTCAATGTTTGAAGAGGATTGAATGACCCTTGAGTGGTTTCGGAGGCGAAAGTCTCATTTTCTGCAGTTTCGAGTCAAAATGACCAAAATACCCCTATAGCGTGTTTACGCGGATAAAGGTGCCGTTTGATCCCGAAACATTCCCCAGAGGTTTAAAACAATGTTTTTACATGTTTCAAAGCATCTGTTTGAGTCCCGGTGGTCCCAGGCAGCTTTAGTGCAAAATTACGATTTTGCCCTTAGAATAGTGTTTTTGAGCTTAATGATGTAATCAAGCAAACCTAAGCAATATTAGGCTCTAATCGAAGATTAATTAATTTCCATAATTAATCTAGAGTCAAAATAAATTATTAAAATTAATTACAACCTAAGATTGCTTAGATTAGATTTAAATCTCCTTTCTAAAACTCAAGATTTCACTCTTGGAATCTTGAATAGTATTTTCTCTCTCCAATTCCTTAAATCAAGGAATTGTGTCTAGAATTGTTTATGCACTAAAATGAGTTTATAACTCACTAATGATTCAAGACCACCCCTTAAATATGTTTTGACAACCTTGATTACCCATTTGCTCACCTAAACACTTTCTTACAAATTCCTAATCTTAATCCTAATCAAAGATACACCTAAACACAACTCTAAACCACAATTAAAATGCAAGAAATCCTCCCCCATGGCTGATGCAAGTTCGGCCACTCCTCTTCCATTTGCATCACATGTTGATTTGTTTCTTACTCAAAGAACCATGCTTGAGCCATACCTTGATCCATACCTCACCATACTTTGAACCATACCTCACCATGCCTCAAGATCACAACATCTCACCTCATGGAACTCATGGGGCTGCTCATTGTGGCCGAAACCTTCCCTCCCTCCTTGCACCTTGCATTTGTTTCATTTCTCTATAAATAGCATGCTTGGGTGAACTTGCATCATTTTGGGTTCATTTGCTAAGTGTAAGTTTTCAAAGAGCACTTTAAAGTTTCTTTTTTCTCTCAAGTTCAAGTGTTCAAGTTCTTCAAGTTCTTCATCCTCTTCTCTCATCCCAACCTTCAATCACTTGGTAGGGATTTTCTTTCAAGTATTTTCTTTATTTAAGTTCTATTTCTAGTTATGTGTTTATGGTTTCTCTTGAGTCTTTTTAGAACTTCTCTCCCTCTCCTTTTTCTTTATCATTTCGGTCATGAGCCTTTGAGGGCAAAGGAATGAGAGCTTGATGATGAGGTTCCACGATGATGATGTTCATCACTTGAACAATCTCTAAAGCTTGATCTTTGTTCTTTAGCCAAAGATGTTTTTAGTTTTTCTTCTTGAACCTTGAAACCTTTCACTTGATGATGTTTTAAAATGGTTACATAAACTCAATGATGAGGACTCATGATGTTGGTGTTAATGCATCATCAAGATCATGGTCTCTAGAGTTTCAAATGCTTCTTTTTCTTCTTAAAAGTTTCGGTTCCTTTCCTTTTCTTTCTTCACATTTTCGGCCATGTTGGCCAATAAGGTTCACAATGGCTTGATGATGAGAGCTTCTAGATGATGACTATGTGTTCATCACAATGAGGCCTCTAGAGCTTGAGTTTTAATAAAAATACTATTTATGACCTCATTTCAAGAAAAGAAACTTGTGTTCTAAAGAACCCTTAAGGTTCACTCTTGTCTTTACCTTATCTTGTCATGATAAGTTTGGGTTGAGGTTTAAGTTCCTTTAAAGTCTTGTATGAGCTCTAATAAGAAATAAAATGGACTAGCATTCATATTTAAATTTAAGCTTATGCATTACATATTTACTTTGAGCTTTGCATTCATATTTATTTTCCAAGCCTTCACTTAAAGCTAAAGGATAAAGAATGGAGTGCACCTCATATTTACATTCTTGTCTAGCATATTTACTTTTCATCACTAAAGAACATAAAGATTTAAAATGAGAGCTTGCACTATCACCTAACTAAATCTCAAAGCCTTTCTATTTCGGCCTTAAAGTCGATTGTTGCTGGGCCTAGAGCATTAAAATAAAGAAATGAACTTGCATATTTATATTTCAAGTCTTGCATATTTATATTTCAAGTCTTGCGTATTTATTTCAAGCCTTGCATATTTATATTTCAAGACTCGCATATTTATTTCAAGCCTTGCATATTTATATTCCAGTCTTGCATATTTACTTTAAGCTCTCACTTTACTTTGTAATGAAGAATAAAAATGAAGTGCATAGCATGTTTAAATTATGTCATCACTTAAAGACTTTAGAGCTCAAAGACTTGCCCATTTTATCTCAAGTTAAAGTCTAATGTGGAAGCATTCTTTGAATGCATAATTTCGGCCATGTAATGATGATGAACTTGGAAGGAGATTCATCTAGCTACAAGAGCCAACAATCTAAGTTTTAAGATTCTCTTTAAAGCCTCATGAAGTTTATGAGATTAAGACCAACAAGATTTATGAACTTAGTACTCTTTTAGAAAGGGATTAAGTGGTCACTGACCTAAGGATGTTTTTAGTCTCTTTTACAAAATAAAATGGTTTGCAAAAGAGTCTTAGAAGTCCTAAAAATGATTCCAAGAGAAACTAGCAACTTATGTGTTTTAAAAATATCAAGTTATGCATCTTTTTTGGGACTTCATGTTTCAGTTCTTCCATGATAAGTTTGCTGCTGTATGATGATATTTTGATGTGTTAGAATGTGTGAAAATTATGTATGATTAGGTAGGGACATTTCTATGCATGATAGGAGAGAAACTAGCTTTCTAGAAAAACCGTAAAGTCAGGATTTAGCATAGTTTTAATCCATTTATTTTTGGACACTGCCCAAACTGTTTCAATGGAAATATAATCAGATTAGGATTGTTTAATCATGAAAAATTTGGTTACAATTGAAGTAGGATTGAATTTTAGCACCTATGGAGAAACTAGTAACTAAAAAACCGTAAAACCGCAATTCTAGAACTCTTAGAACATTTAATTTTTAGAATCTATCCAGAAACCTTATAATGTAGAGAACATGGCTTATAATTAGTTCTTAGGCATAGAAATGCCTCATAATTGGTTTAGGTCGAACTTATAGTGCCTTAGGCGAAGACAAAACCAAGAAAGGGTTTAAAACGCAAGTTCTAGAAGCCCGCAAATTATAAGTTTATAATGCTGCCCCTAAGGAATGATGTTGTTCAGATAATAGAGAGCATAAATAATAATAAGATCTGTGAGAAGAGAACCCTTAGATGCATAAAAGGTTGATAGAAGATGATAGGTTAGTTACATCACAAGTTTAAGACCCGTAAGGGTCGAAGCATGAGATACCGTAGGACCAAGAGCATAATGAATTTTTAATGTTGCTTGTGAACGCATGAGAATGATTATGTGAATGCATGAAAATTATGATGGAGGATGCATGTTTGAATGACTTATGTGGCATAAAGAAGAATTTGGAAGAAATTCGGCATCTTATGATTATCTTTGCCGAATTTCTGACAAATTCGGGGTCTCAGAAAGTTTTTAAAAACCTATGAGATTTTTATGAGGTACTAAGATGAGTTCTCGGATGACACCGGTTCGGCCAAGCACCTCCAAGAACTCATGTGACATCGGTACCAAGATGAATTCTTGGGTGACACCGGTTCGGCCGAGCACCCCCAAGAAATGCCCCCTAGCCCGTACTGGATAAGTCGGGATTATCTTTATGATTATGTTACGCTTATCGGGATTGATAAGTAAGAACTAGTGACGACTAGTTAAGGTATGAACTCATAACCTAGAGATGTGACACGTTCTGGGTGACACCGGTTCGGCCGAGCACCCCCAGAGCGATTATCTTTTAGGGTGGTCTATGAGGAAGTAAAGTATGATGTTTATATCACAAAGTTTCCCATATGAGAATTTAATTGCCACTTTATGCCACTATTATGATGTTTTTAATGTTATGACTACTTTCTTGCATTAAGTAGAGCCATGCATACATTCTTTAATATGATTGCATCCATGACATTAAGAATCATGCTAAAATGAATGGACCTTGGCTAATTATGTTTTAAAGCTTAAAAATGGACTTGATACATGCTCACTTGTTTTACATACTAAACCCAAGGTTCCTGAGGACGTAGATGATGACACCTAGGTAGTAGGAGGCCCTACTAGGATTCTTTAGTAAGATTCTCACTCCCTCTATCTCTTTCTTTCCGTCACGTCTTCAGATGGTGACGTTCGTGGTTTTTGTGGACACCCCGACGTGGGAGGTGCACTATGATCCGGAGCACGGATCATACCATTTTGAGGGACAGTGCACGGTGCGAGTCTTCATGTTCATTGGACGTCCCTTCGCTCACCCCGTACATACCCATCGCTTCTCCCCGACAGCACCCTACGACGACGACGAGCGGGTTTTTGAGTGCCCGCGTACGCATAACGAGAGAGTGCTCCGCATGCACACCGCCGCCTCAACCACGCGTGACTATCCCGACTACGTGCCCCGGACTTACTTCTCGGAGACCGATCCGTCGAAGGACCCGCCTACCCATCCATACAGAGAAAGCTTCGCCCCCACTCCACCACTGATGAAGGAGGGCAGTGAGGATACCGTGACTCAGCCACGGCTCGTACGACGACCGGAGATGCGGCCACATCGCGGGAGCCACTCTCGATCTCTGTTTCGCCTCTATACACCCGAGGAGCTCGCCCAGTTTCCCAGATATGTGCCTCGCTCGCTAGATGGACGTTAGTAGGAGGTGACATACGACTGATGGAGTACCCGCGTAGAGCACACACCACTTAGATGAGGATGGACCTTCTTTTGTTTAAAGGTTATCTCTTTAGTTGCACTTGAGTAGGGGAGTTGCTTTTATATTTTCCGTCGTACTTTCCTTTGTATTTTCTTTTTAGTTGTATCTGTTCATGATGTACTAAACTAAGCCCTACTCTCCATGAGTGGGCATATCATATAATATTATATAAATGTACAGTTCAGTTCTATTGTAATGTGCCTTTACTTGCTTATGTCATGCTGTTATGCGATGCTTGCTTTATTTCCTTTCGTGCTTTATTATTTATCGTGTCGCGCGGCTCTCACTTTGATTTTATAATTCAAAAAATAAATTTACCAGTATTTCTGCTAAGTATTTTAAAGTAATAAGGAAGCTATGATGTAACAGACTAATGATTAACCTTAATATGTTCTAGAGTATTGGGTTAAAAATTATGATGTTACACCTAACCAGGTCCCGTTTTCTATATATGTTGTGGGGCGATATTGTACTCTAACGGACAACTTGGTGCCAAGGTTAACGATATCATATAACCGTTAACTAACTGTCTATTTTCTGATCTCCACCGTCTAAACTAGATTGACAAAACCCATAGCTGAAAAATGAGTACTCTATCCCTGGCAAAACAGAGCCCCTAAATTCTTAGTACATAGGAAGTTCTAGATTCATATAACTCTAACAATCTGACTTTAACATAACTATGACTGTGAAATCATGTCCAAGGGATCACCCATTTACAGGCAACCCGATCTCAAGCCCATATAATATGTATCTGGTGGTTGCTAAGAATCATACTAAATTTCGTATCTCTTGGTACCATAAAATTGAAGTTCTAAGTTCAAATCTTAAGCTAACATAACTTTCCATATACTTGATAAATCTAAAATTGTAGCTTCAAACACTGGGTTCAAAATCATAAAGCATGGAAATCATGTAAAATATTTATCTGTAAAACAGGGTCATACTCTTGTTTCACATTTTTCCAATATATACTTTATTTGAATATTCTAAAACATAGTTTGAAATTTCAATCTTGAAAACACAATAATCTCATAAGTTGGTAGGAACATATTTCTCAATTTGGCATATTGCTATATATATATATATATATATAAAATTTGGGAATTGGGTTTTTGCTGTTTGGTTCTAATTTTTTAATTTTCATGTGTGAATGTTTCACTCTTGTGGTTGTTAGTTGCCATTTATGATGAGTGGTGGACATGCCTGTATGAATTTTTAACATGCTGTACACTTTTAGAGGAAGCAAAAAAAGATGTTGAAAACAATAATCTTTCTTGGTTTTGAATGATCATGGTCAAAGGATCTTGAAGAGATTGAAGGTGGTGGTCGGTTCTTAGAGTTGGGAGGATGGTTCTTTGGCAGAAGCACATAGTGGTGGTGGAGCTAAGAGAGAAGAATAATTTTATCTTTTAAAGATTATTATTTTTAATTTCAAAATTGTTATCTTATTTTATTATTTTATATAAATATTAAATTTTTATATCTAAATCATTAAAATAATATCTTATGATATAAAATAAAAGAGCATGCAATAATGGTAGCACCAAACTATTTTGTAATTTTTTGAGCATGACTAACGTTGAGGGGTGGACCAATGAATCCAGTCCCTTCTTTCATTGACGTCCAAAACAGTTACATTACATTGTCTCTCCTTTTTCGTCGGTATCCTCACCACTTATCGTCATCTCCTCCGCGATGGCCGTTGCAGCCTTCAAATCATCCACTAGAAGAGGGAACCAATCCTCCACTCCCTCAAACACATCGTCCTCATATTCCTCCAGCAGACCCTCCCGGGAGGAATCACGCAACAAAGCTCCGATTCGAAGGTCGAGGAGCGTGAGCACGTTCTCGAGGGGCAACTTGGACATTTCCACCGAGTTCCTCAACAAGAGAGACAACCCTCTATTCTGGAGCACCACTTCACCCCGCGACGGCGAAACACAATCCGCCAAGTCCCTGCTTCTAGAAGCTTCCGATTTCGACGGAACCACACGCAATTGGGATCCCATTCCTAAGGGACCCAGCCTCGCTGATTCACGTGACGGTGCAAGAAGACGCCACGCAACGCGAAATGGCGAAGCCAAAGGGTCTTCAACAGGTAGGAAGGGAACGGCTCGGAGCTTGTCGAGGGTGGATACTGGTCGCCGTACTCGATCCGCTTCCCAATGTCCTGCTTCGAGGCGGCGCCGGAATTATTCCACTTCTGAGGTATCGTCAGTCGTCATTGTAAATTTTTGGTATAAACAACCGTATCCGCAGTTAACTACAATTGAATTTTACCTCTTTATATTAGTCTATGAAACACACCATTTGATTGCTTTGTCTATGTTGGACATGTGTATGTGTTGGATTTGTACATATTTAATGAAAAAATTATTTTTTTATGTTTGTTTCACAAAAGGACGCATTTAAAATAAGGACATAATGCATAAATTTTGAATTTATCTTGAATTTTTAAATACTAATATCAAATGAAGAAAATAAAGTATAAATAATATGATGAGTAATGTTTTTTTCTAATCTATAATTATATACATCATGTTTGTGTCCTATAATTTTTTAAAAGTTTGGTGTGTCTTTCGTGTAGTTGTCATGTCCTGTTGTGTTTCGTGTTATGTCTCCATCTCAGTGCTTGTGCTTCATAATGCTTTCTCCTTCCCCAGATTCAAATATGATACCTTATTTTAGGGGAACAAGTGGGGACAAAATAAATTAAGGACTAATGTAATGTAGAGTATATTTTTCAGTTTAAATAAGGGAAAAATGCGCTTTACCCTCATGTACTTTTGGTCTTGTGCAATTTAGACTCTGTGTTTTCAAATTGTGCAACCCAATCCCCTATAGTTACTACATCGTGAGAAGAAGCCCTTCTGTTATTAAGTTGTCCAAATCCACTGTTAAGTCCCCATGTGGTTCTCACTTGCACACATTGTTGGATGAAAATACCCTTAATTTCAATCTAATTTCCATTCCATACTCCTTTCTCACTCAAACGCACAAATCCTTCTGCGAAACCAAACCTGTGATCTGCCTCAGCCTTCCTTCGAACTTGCCTTCACGCAACCATACCTCTGATGCACACACATCCTTCCCTCCCTCGTCACTCAAATGCACACACATCTTCCTTCCCTCTTTGGCTTGGGGGTGAACCAATGAGGAGCAAGATTTGAGTTTTACCTTTGATGAAATTAGGGTATTCAGGGTTTTTGAGGAGCCAATTTTTGCGCTGTTGGTCCCAATCGGAGATCTTGGGGCCTAAGGAGAAGGTGGCGCTGGGTTTGAAAGGGGTGTAATTGGAAGGGTCGTCCGATGGGTCAGCATCATATTGGATCTCGATTAGGATTCAGTTGGTTTCTTCGATGAGGCTTTGGTCGATGGTGTCGGAATCGGAGGAGTGGAGGTTGTGGCCTATGGTGCCTCAGAGGACAAGCATTGTGATGAAGCCACAAAGGATCGTGATTTTTATTTTGTTGAAGGTTTTCTAGATTTGGCGGCTGCAAGGGGCCGAGCGGTGTCAGCCTTTCGAGAGGGGAAGGGCGCCAGTGCCGGCGCTTCTCTTGTGAGCTGACAAGTTCCCTTATCCCATTTTCTTTTTCTCTCTAGATGTGTGTGTGTGTGTGTGTGGAATTAGGTTTTGGAATGATGAGTGAAGAGAAAAGAGTTAGGATGTGTAAAAAATAGTATTAGGAGGAAGAGGATGGAGGAGAGAGAGGTGTTAATGCTGTTGTTAACGTCGTTGTTGTGTTTTTTTTTTTTTTTTAAATTGTGGGGTGAAATTGTGTTTGTTGTTTGGCTACTTGGATTGGAGGGAAGGAAGAGAGAGTGTGTGAGAGAAGTTAGTACATGGAAATGGAAGAAAATGGAGATGGGGAGTGAGAGAGCCTGAGAGGGGATCGAGGTATAGAAGCGAAGAGGAAAGGGAAGCAAGAGATGAAGAGGAAAGGAAAGTATGGAAGCAGTATGTATTGGAAATTAGATTGAAATTAGGGGTATTTTTGTCCAACAGTATGTGCACATGAGAAGCACATGGGGACTTAACAGTGATTTTGGACGGCTCAGTAATGGCACGGCTTCTTCGCACGATTTGGTAAGTATAGGGGGTCGAGTTACACAATTTGAAAGCTCAGGGTTTAAATTGTAGAAGACCAAAAGTACAGGGGAGTAAAGCTCATTGTTCCCTTTAAATAATGAAGGATTACATGTTTCTTTCCTGTTATGGCATTTTGAGGGTGGGTGCCTTTTTTTTTGGCTGGGCTCATGTGGGACATGGAAAGAAGGGTGTCGGAGCAATTCTACTTATTTGCATATTTGTTTTTTATGCAGAGCGAAACTGAAGGTAAAGATAGGAATGGTTTGAAGTTTGTGGGGAGTAACAGAAAAGGTAGTTTGTTTGGAAGTGATGATGGTGTGATGGATCAAGTGAGTGATCTGCACAAGTGGTCTAGTCGGCATTCATTTACCGAGATTTCAGACTGTTTTGCTGCAACTTTGGTACATTTCTTCCCTTGATGGTGATACACATTTATGTATGTTAATCTGTCTATCTATTGATCTGCCTATTTATCAATGTAAAACAATTTTACACTTGTATCCATTAAGAATGCAAGAAACTACCATGTCATGCTTTTCGAATTTAAGTTTGAGGAATTGCCCATGATGACACAACAGTCTCTTGAATTCTGTTTTGATGACAGTGTGAAATGTTTTATATTGTCAATAGTCAGTACCTAGAAATTAAACTCTCTTGATATACTAGTCGCCATATAGGGAAATGATCAATGAGATGAGTGGTTAATTGTGAGAGTGAAAAAAGTAATTCTCGACTACTGGATTTTAAATAAATGATCAAAAGTAAAACACAAAAGTCATTTGACCCTTTTAAATGATCATGTAACCATTAAATACTAATTTTTAATCACGACCATCCATATATGATTATAAGATCGAGATTTGGTCTTCTCACTCTCATAACAAACCCTCTAACTTAATGTGTGTGTGTGAATATGCGATGTCAAGATGAGGTGTAATTTACTTATTATTGTTCAATGCTGATTATGTTTGTATGGCAGTCTAGTTTGGAAACTCAGAAATGTGATGATGCAGTTTCTACAGCAAGCTCTGGATATGGATCGGATGTTAAAACAATCAAAGCAGTTTATGAACAGATGAAGGTGAGTTATAGGAAATCTTGTAATCTTTTCCCATTGATACAGATCCATGCTGTCATCTGTGCTTGAGAAAAATTACTCAATGTTCATTGACCCCTAACTAATAAGCCCTCACAGGGAGAAAATTTAATGCTTCTGCGCTATAAGACTAGGCAGAGAATTAATTCTTCTAGATGGAAAATAGGTGATTTTTAGTTGAAGTTTTGGTGTTGTCTGCTCCCACAGTCAGTAGAAGGCGATCCTTTGCAAGCCAGTGATATATATGAAACAGTTCATTCTGAAGTGAGGCATGCTATTACTGAGATTCAGAATGACCTTGAGAGTGTAAGTTTTATGATCTCCTGATTTGTCTTTGCCAATTCTAAGTCAGCTTGCTCTATTTGAATTGATTTAACCAATGGTGATTAATACATTATGCCACCTTTCAATTGAAAGCACTCCCCCCCCCCCCTCTCTCTCTCTCATATTTAATAATTAATATCAAAGTTATAAATTTGTAGAAAGCTGTCAAAAGGTAAAAGATTGGGTACAACAACTAGCTAGTCATTATTACAAATGTAATTTTCTAGCATGTACATTGCATAGTTGAACCATATTTTTTTTTTCAATAAAAGAAGAAATTTCATTAACCAGAAGAGAAGAATATTATAGAGAGGAAAGATGACAATAGATCCTCAAAGAGAGAAAAAGTTAAGAAAAAGGGGAAAAAAAAAAAGATAAGTTATCAAAAGATCAAAGCTTTCCAATATCTTAGCATATCATATAGATGGAAACCCCTTTTAAAAGGTCATGTGCCTTGCACCAGGTACATGTAAGATGTTTAATCTTATCCTAGAAAACCTACTTGTTTGAATCCTTGTTATTAAAAATGTGACAGTTTTCCTCTAACCAAATACATCAAATAATTGCAAAGACAACATAGTGCCATAAGGATTTGGCATCCTTCGTCCTCCCAAAATCAACAAAACTATTCAATAGGAATTGGTCCATGGCTTTAGGACACACCCAACATTCACCAAAAATACCAAACGAAGCATTCCACAAATAGTTAGCTACCAAACAATGCGAAAAATGTGTGTGGTTGATTCCGAGCTTGCACTACACATAACACACATACTAGGGGAAATAGCCTTTTATGGTCTTCAAACTTGCAACATATTGTTGGTATTAATTCTGTTAAGCACAATTGTCTAGATAAAGGGTTTAGCCATTGAGAAGGCTTTGAACTTCCAAATGGGTTACTTAAGGAAAAATGAATTATTCAAAGAATGGAAGGAGTGGGTTAGAAGCTGAAATTACATGATAAAAACCCTAGAGGATAGAAGAGACTAAGATCTTTTATTTGGATAAGAGGATAGCATAACGGAATCAAGAAAACCCAAAAGGAACACTCAATCTGATGACTTGTGGCAAAGTCTTGTTGCTTGTTTCGACAGCTTTTGCTTTGCTCCCTTTGACCGCTCAACACACTCAAGCCTTGTAGGTTGATGACCCTTAGGACTTGTTAACATTAGCTCATAAACTACCAGCATAACGGTCATCACGGCCTCAGGACTTGGTGGCTCTAGCAGTTTTGTCGGCGAAAGCAGGGGCAGTGTGCATGAGGGTTTGAACTGCATTGCAACATGTGTTTTCTCCATCGGTCCTGATGAAGCTGGGTCTGGCGATTGTAACATCTCTATTGTGATGGCCGTAGCTTTGTTTGGGTCGGGCGGCTTTGGCGGTGGGGGGTGGCCAGTTGGTGTTCGCAAAACACCATCCTCCACATTAGTCGCATACTCCTCCCCCTTGAGCTTCCTCCTTCTAGCATTAGCTGTCGCCATAGCCACTCCAACTATTGCTATCGCCCCTAGATCTAGAGTTTCTGGTGGCTGAGGTGGGAGTCAAACTTCCTTCACGCAGCAGGTGGGGGGAGTTTCTTTAGCTGACTCACTCTTCGCTGCGACTGTTGTAGCAGCCTCAGGATCCAATGGCTTTGGTGGCTTCAATGTTGCATTTAGTGGTTTGGTGTCAGAGCTATTCTGAGCTCGAACTTCTTCGTCCTTTGCCTTCCACTTCCCACTCTGGTTGACCGCCTTCATACCATTCACAGAGAGTTTGTCTTCCCCACCTTGCACTTCTTTCGTCTTCTCCTTCACGAGATTCCACATTTAGAGTGGCCTTGTCTCTACCATCCTTTTCATTTCAATCGAATTCTGGGAATGGTGACTAGAAGCCACTTCTCCCTTGTCCTAGCGATTCCTCCATTACAATTAAAACCGAGAGCGACAAATGGTGATCGATCTCTGCCTCCTTTGGTTCAACATCTTCAACCTCTTCCTCCTCTTTATTCTGCATGATTTTAAAAAATGCACAAATATTAGGAGACCAATTGTCCATGGAGGATCTCCTTCTTCTCCTCCACCACCGATCTTCATCATCCTCCCATATAAATAGTCAACGACGCCGGTGGCACTTCCCCTTACTAGACTTTTAACGATTCTACTCCATCTTCATCATTTGCTTCATCTTCTTCTCTGATTCTGACTCCACAACAGTAGCAGCTTGCATGGTTTCTGGCACAGGGCTCCCAAGATTGGGAGCTCTGATAACATTTGATAGGATCATAGTATCAGACAGAAAGAATGGGAACATATTGTGTAATTTGAATCTAAGATTGTATTTGTATTAATTAAGAATGAAAGAAATAAAGGTTGCTAGGTATTAGAGAGACCTAGCTGCTCTCTCAAGTTCTAATTCCAATTCTCAGATCCCCATCACTATCCCTCCCTTTGCCTATATAGGTTCTCCCCGAACCAATTAGAATATTCTCTCTCTGCTTAGGTGGAAGTTAGTTACAAAACCCCCTACCCATTGCCCACAATTAGTCACCAAACCCCTTACCCTTTGCCCACATACATCAATAGCCCCCTTAGGTAACATATGTATCCCTATAGAGATTGATAGAGTGTTAACATCCAATATTACAGGAACATGTGGTCAGGCTCCTAGATTAGAAGCTCAGATAACAACTTGAAAGAAGAAAATAATAGAGAATATGATACTGAATAAATTCTGTTATGATAAATGTGTGCAAAATACTTTACAATATATAGACATATTGTCTAATAAATGTCAGATACTAATTTTCCTAAATTACAAATAATTACACCTAATCATATTTATCATAATAAATGAAATAAATCTGTACAATATCTAAACACATTCTTTCAATTTCGATCTCATCCTTGAATAGCCCCTCTTTCCACCTTGATAAACTTGTTTGGAAGTCGAGAACCCCCTTTAGAATTAAACTTTTTATAGACAACTGTACTTAACAAAAAATTAGCACCAATGATTTGTTGCAAGTTTGAAGGCAACGTAAGCTTATTTCCCCTGATGCTTGCATTATGTGTGGGGTTCTGGATCGGATCCACAAATGTTTTCACACTGTTTTGTCGAGGCTGACTTTTCATGCAATACTATTTTTGGTATCTTTGGTCAGTGTGGTGGGGGTGCTTTAGAACCTTGGATTGGTTCTTGTTGACTAGTTTTGTTAGATTTGGTAAAAGGAAATAAACCTTGGAGTTGGAGACCACGCCACAAAAACTAGCCTAGTCATTGTGATTTGAGAACCCAAGAGCTTATAAACCCAACCAAAAAATTCCATATTTTTTCTTTGGGGACTCAAGTCCCATATTTTGGAACTGGTTCCTTACTTTTCCCCCATGCTTCACAGCTCTGGTGCCTATGCAAGCTCGCTGTGCACTAGCCCCCTTTAGCGAGCCCCTTTAGAACTTCATTTTAGTATTATTCTTTTTAAAATTTTGCATACTCACACAAGTCATGTACTCAATTTATTCCTTAATTTGTTGTTTCATATGTACTCCAATTTTCTGATTGTGCATCATGAGGTCAAGTGTCATTGAATTATTAATGCATTGTGTTTACTTTTTAAATTACTACAATCATTGCAAAGGGATATTGAGTGCCAATCTCTAACGTGTTTTTGGCTCTCTGGAATTTTAGGCTATCCAAAGGAGTAATGCTACTGCTATTGCTGTTACCAGCATGGCTGATATTCCTCCTTACTTGGTAAACCCCGGTGCGGAAGAATTGGTTTTGGAGATCAGAAGAGAGTATGCCAGAAAGCTTGAAGAGGTGATATTGCCTTTCATAGTAGTTGTTAGAGTATCTTTAACTTTCTCACCTTTTTGTTTTTGATTTCCCTGTTGTGTAGCAGATGGTGATCTCAGCTGAGCTAGAGAATGAGTGTCAATGTGTGGCCCAATCTAGGGGTGGCAAATGGGGCGGGGCTATATGGGTTGGATATAAAATGGGGCGGATTGGGTTAACCGGTCATAATTATGTGGGTGGAATTTCCAACCCACCCCGTGAAAAAAAAGCAGGTTGGCTCCAACCCATTTTGCCACCCGCCGACCAATCTATTAATCTATTAATATATAAAAAGAAGGGGTATAAATTGGAAAGTTATGCCAATTGCCAGTTCTCTAAAGCCCTTCTCTTTAATTAAAATGGAAAGTTTCTAATCTATCTATTAATATAATATATAAAAAGGAGAGGTATAAGTTAGAATGCAGTTCTCTAGAACCCTTCTCTTTGATTAAAATATAAAAGTTTCTAATTCAAGAAATATAAATATTAAATTAAAAAATTAAAGATACTTAGTGGAGAGCATTTAAGTGGATGGTAGAATTCAAGATATGACATTTAAGTGGATGGTGGAACTTAGTGATGGTATTTAAATGGACGTTGAAACTTGTGAATAACATTGAATTGTATGGTTGACTACTTTAGTATATATATATTTTTTATAAAATTAATTCATGCGATTTTACTTGAAATAATAATAGTTTTGTAAATTTCTTTCTTTGAAATTGCTTTATTTGGAAGTTAAAAAAAGGGAAGGGTGAGCGGAAGAGAATGAAATTTATAATTATATATGTTGAATAATAAGTTATTATACATGATATTTTTGTGATTTTTTTTTTAAAATTATTTTATTGTGATTCTAAAGAACAAGGAGGGAGGGGGAAAGAAAATAATTTATTTTAATTTGACTTCAAAATTGAATATACGTATTCTTACTCTTATAAAAAATTGAAAAATAAGGAACAAGAAGAAAATAAGTGAAACATTTAGAGTTATTTTGATTACCATTTAAAAATTAAAAGTAGATAATGTTATTATTATTTAGTAATTTTTAATCTGACTGATCAGTTAAATTATTTTTATAATAATTATTATATTTGCTACAGAGATTTATCTCGTGCATTGTAGGTTTAAAATAATGGTTTTGTAAATTTCTTTTTTTTTGAAATTACCTTATTACGAAGTTGAAGAGAAAAAGAGGAAGGGCTAAGGGAAAGAGAATGAATTTTTTATACAAATCACTGTAAAATAAGTTATATGTTCAATAATCGGTTTTTGTGAAATTTTTCTTTAAAATTATTTTATTACGATCCTAAAAAATAAGGAGGGATGGAAAAAGAAAATAATTTATTTAAATTTGACTAAAAATTGAATATATATATATATTTATTTTTATAATATATTAAAAAATGAGGAATGAGAAGAAAATTAAATGAAACAATTTTAAAGTTATTTGATTCCATTTAAAAGGTAAAAGTAAATAATTTTATTATTATTATTTTTATAATAATTATTATATTCGCTAAAGAGATTTACCCGTGTGTTAAAATACTATATAATTCCTTTTAAGCTTTTACATGGCAACTCTCATAAAAACCACCAATTCCTTTCTCCCCTTCACGCTGTTATTCAATTGTTGATGCATGTTCATCGTCTTTTGGATACATTCTGTATCTGTGTTGTCTCCTCTCTTTTAAATTTCACTCTACTAAGTAGGCCTTGTCATACTTGCAGTCCCAGGAGCGAGCTAGAAATCTTCGAGCAAACCTGGCTGTTGAAGAACATTGTGGACAAGAGCTGGATAGAATCTTGAAAGAAGTTCTACCATATCCAAAGACCCCTAACTTACAGAAGTCTCGTCCGGCAACAAAAGTAGGTTCTTTTTTATCTAGTTTAATGCACCTTTTCATAATTGTCATGTGAAGTTCTTCAATGTCTTGCCCATCTCCGACATATGTGGCGTGGATTTTTTATTTGTAGTACATGGATCTTTTTTTTCACATTTCTGTAGAGAGGAAATACTTGCATGGAGGGTTTTTTTTAGGTTAAAAGCAGAAAAGATTAGAGTGCAAGCTTGACATACATATATGAAATAATAATAGAAAAGGAAAAAACAATTGTCTTGTTTTAAACCTGTAAGCAGAGAAGCCTTGTCTTTTAATTATGCAGCTTCATTTATGGAGATTTTCATGAACGGAAAGAAATTTTGACATTGTTTTGTTATGATTATTTTTAAATATAATATTCCTTTCCAGATGAACTTCAAACTACGAAGTAAGGTTGTCAATCGCCGATGGCGGTTTATGGCGGTGAGGCTAAAAAATGCTATAAAAATATGGCGGATGGTATTGCAGGTTATGGCGGAAGACATGGCGGACTAAAATATATATATATAAACATGTGGAAATTTTCATTTTTATTTTTTCATAGGTCAGTTGTTTTTAGTTTTAATGGAACAAAAACAGTATATTACCCCAAAGAAAAAAAAGCAACACTAACCCACACCCAAAAATAAAAAATAAAAACCCAAGAAAACCCACACAACTAAACTATATGCCCATGACCGAAAAAACAACCCTCTTGCACATGACTCTAAAGGCTGAACCACACTCTACACTCAAAACAATAACCCACACACGTGATCCACTCATCAATCCAACTGATGCAAAACCCAAAGAGTGAGAAATAAAACTAGATCTGAGGGAAGAGAAGAGAGAGACTTTGAGAGACCGAGAGAGAAAAGGAAGCAGATAAGCAGCACCCTGGCCGCCACCACCACCAGCGTGGTGCGCCGCTGTCCTTGGGAAGCGCGCTAGAAAAGGAAGCAAAGAAGCAGAAGCATAGAGGGTCGGGTTTTGGGCCTCTAAAAAACTCGAGAAAAAGGGGTTTTGGGTCAGATTTCCGCCATGGCTGCCACCAATCCGCCATGCAGCCACTGCCATGCTGCCACCGCCATGTCGGCCACCACGACTGCCAAGCTATACCGCAACGCCATCCACCTTTCCATGGCGAGGGGCTAGATTTCAGCCATGCCATGCCGCTGCCATGGCTGATTTTTAATAACACTGCGAAGTAGCACATTCATTCTCACATTTCCTTGGTGGATGCATTAAGGTTGTCAATGGTAAGCCGTCAGCCAAAAAAGCGCCATAAAAATATGGCGGATGGCGTTGCAGGTGATGGTGGAAGTCATGACGGGATAAAAAATACATAAATATGTATGGAAAAAGTAAAATACAAAGACATAATGCATAATAAAAGCCTCAAAGACATAATCAAAGCCACCAATGCAAATCAAAGTCACAAACAAGGACTGAAAAATATAGCAATCCATCATCAAAGCCACAAAGACATAGTGTCAACACAAACTAAGAATTCAAGACAGACAAACATAGAGCTCAAGGCAAAAAAACCTATACTAAGATCAACTAATCTGGTGACTAGTCCTCATCATCTTCCCCAAAGTAATCATCATCATTGTCCTTGTTCTCAATTGGGGCGTATCCCTTTGCTTCTTCTCCTTTTGATTCGGAATCATCAAACTTTATTTCCTCTTCCACTTCTTTAGTTTCCCCAAGGTTCAAATTCAGGTTCTTCTTAGCCAGCACTACTTGTTTTCCATTCTTGGAAACTTTAGTAGTTGATGTACGAGTGCCACTTGCTGCCTTTCTTTTTTCACTTTGATGCCTAGTATTTGTTGTCGACTCTCCAATCCTAGATGCCCTAAACATATTCTCCCAGTTCAAAGTTTCATCACCTTCAAAAACCAACTCATCTCCAGCATTCTCTTCATTAATCAACTCTCCAACTATTCACTCATTACGCTCATCAATATCGTTGAGTGAAATGGGATCAATTTCATCTCTAATATGGTATCTTTGTTTGAGTGCTTGGTTATATTTCATATAAACCAAGTCCTCCATCCTTTTATGCTCAAGTCTATTTCTTTTCTTAGTATGTATCTGCAGCACCAATATAATTATCTAATTGTTAATGTTTAATATTATAAGTATAAAATAGTACCAATTAAGATAGAAAATTGCTTCTTATTTGCTCAAAAACACTCCAATTGTATTCATAGCCCAAAGCACTACATGTCAAGCTCAAAATCTTGATGGCCAACTTCTGCAAATTTGGAGTAGAATGTTCATACAATCGCCACCATTGAGCTACAAATTCAAAGAAGGCAATGTAAGAAAGAAAATCACTTTTAATTTTAAACTTTAACTAGTAGTATTCTTCTCACTAGGTGCAAGGATTTTTTTATTTGATTAGGTGAAATCTGATCCAGAAAGGCCATCACTATTCTTATAAAGTGGCAGCTCAACTAATATTTTTTGCTACACATCTCGACTTGGCACCAATCTCCTAATGCATTCATACAACCCATTTGTAACTTCCAAATCAAATTCCAAATTTGGGTTGCCATACTAGAACTTCGGATTCAAAAAATGGCCCGTGTATGTAATGGGTGATGAAGCTGGCAATTTTATCTCTTATCAATGATTGTAAACACATTTGTATTTGCTTTCATCATTGTAGGACTTCATAATGGACTCTTGGCCTTGTCCATTGCCTCATAAATGTAACTCATGGCCAGCTTTCTTTCACCATCAACAAGCCTAAGCACATGAACAAGATGCCTCATAACTTTGAGGGGGTGACTCCCATGGTTCCAAAAAGAAGCCATGATTACAATTTTGGTTGCTTCCTTTCCCTTATCCTCCTTAGACAATTGTTTCTCACCCATCCAACAGTGGTAAACATTTTTGTAATTTTTTATTTCTCTTTACGAAGCCTCTTCAATGATAGAAAGGAAGAAGCAAATCATGTGACTACATGCCTTTCCAATTCCTTCTTGTTTGTAAACTTTCTCAATAAGCTCAAGGTACTAGTGTGGCTATAAATGAAACCAACAAGAAAAATCCCTCTTTGATCATCGTCTTTATCAATGGAATCTTTCCAACATCAAATCCAAACGAGCTGCACAGGGAGTCGAATAGAGATGTGGCCTTTTTTCTTCCAACTTCTTGCCAGCCAAAACATAATTGCTCCCATTGTCAGATATAATCTGAACAACATTCTCCTCTCCAATCTCCTCCACAAGATAATCAAGAAGCTTAAATAACTTCTCACTAGTCTTTACAAAGTCAAATCTATCAATAGACTTCACAAACATTATTCTAGCAGGAGAGTACACCAAGAAATTAATAATACACCTCTGCTTCCTATCAGTCCAGGCATCTGACATGATGTAGCAACCATGTTTTTTCCACTACTCCTTACGATTCTTCATCAAATTTTTTGTGTACTCCAACTCCTTATTGAGAAGTAAAACCCTTATAATATGATAAGATGCAGGGGGCAAATTGGGACCAAAGCTTCCAATGGCTGACAATATATCATGAAAACTCTTCAATTTGATACAGTTGAATGAAATTCCAACTTGATACCACTATCGAGCTATGTATTGATGAACCTTTTCAACTGCTTCTTTGTCACATGCTTCTCTAATATTTTGTTGCCTTAGCTTTGCCTTGTTCCTCTTCTCAATTGTAGTTTTGGGATTTCTAACAAATAAATCCATTTGGCCTTTCAAAGCACCAACACTTGATCTCACTCTAGGCCTTGCGTTAGGGATATCATCAATTGCTTCAGCATCTTCTTTGAATAATCCAAACCCCAAGTTCTCAAGATCAAGCTCCCTTGCATTTGGAACTTCCTCACTTCATTGCCTCATTTAATGTTTCATATATTTTATCAACTCCTTTTTAACTTTTAGAACCTTGGTGCACTTGGAAATGTTACCACGCTTCCTTATCAGCTATTCTTTGGCTCTTGTTATTCTCCTTTTCATAAGTTTTGAGTAGAAATTACAAATAGTGTCATTTTTATTGTTTTCTTCTATAGTGTGGACATACTTCCACCTAGGGTCTACTCTGTTTTTGCTGTAGTTAGAAGAGGTTAGAATTGAGCTTTGTGCAGGTTCACTTACCATTTCAGCCTAAAACAGAATAGAAGAGGCTGGACAAAAAGTAAGAACAAGACAACAGAACAAGGAAGAAGAAGAAGGACCTCAATAGAGTGCTGGCCACTGCTGGTGGTGTGGTGAGTTGCCGTCGCCGGCAATGGCTTTGCTAGAAAAGAGCAGAGATGAGAGTAGAGGCTGAGAGAAAGAGATAGGGTCTATGAGACTGAGAGAGAAAAGGCCAAGAGGGTCGATTTTGTTTAGGATTTCATTATTGAAACACAAAATCCCTAAAATACCCTTTGAATTAACAAAAAAAGGTTTTTTGCAGCCTTTTCCACCATTCTTCCGCCATGGTGCCATCGAGTTTGCTGCCGCCACGCTCACAATGCCATTCACTTTCCCATGGTGGTGAGCTCGAATTCCGCCACGCCATGGCGTCACCATGGTCAATATTTAACAACACTAGGATGCATCCAACTTGATTATATGCATTTTGTATTTTAACTTGTTATTCTCATTGCTCTCTGGGGTGAAGATGTATTTTGGTAGTTGAGGTAGATAGATACTTAGGAATTAATACACCCTACTTTTGCAGGTATGCTTTTGTTTTATTTGTTTCTATTGCATTGTTAATGATCCGAAATATGGTTACAGACTAGCATTGAAAGAAGGAGGATGTCAAAACGTCTTGTAGAAGATGCCAAGGCTTATTTGGATAAGTGTGTATCAGTATCAACATTTGATAGTTCTGACTGTTCGTCCCAAGAGGATCCTCCACTCACTTTGGTTGGTCCACCTACTCTATTTCGTAGTTATGAATTATAGATAGAGAGGGAGAGGGAGAGAGAGAATTTGGGCATATACATCATATGCATCCCCCTCATTACAATTATTTACAGATTCTAGCAGGGAGGGAAGGAGGCAGAGAGAGATAATTTGGGCATATACATCATATGCACCCCTTTCATTACAATTATTTACAGATTCTAGCACCCCCCTCAACTTAGGCATATACATCATATGCACTTAACTTGTTAGGTAGCTTATTCTAGGCTCTCAATTATTTGGTGTGATTTTGTGAGCTTATCTATCAGTTGATAATTTGAATTAACGAAACTTGTGGTGATGTCTCCAGATAGAATTTTCTCTTTGATCAAGTGACAATCAACTTCAGTGTGTTTGATCCTTTCATAAAAAACTGGATTTGAGGCAATGTGTAAAGTGCCTTGATTGTCACAAACAAGTGTTATGTGTTTGATCTCCTCAAATGAAAGCTCACATGTAGTTGTGGATGTGGCACAATATTCTGCCTCAAAACCAGACCTTACAACAACATTTTGGCTCTTATTCTTCCATGAAATGAGATTGCCTCCAATGACTATACAATACTCGGATGTTGTACTCGGAAGTAAAACATCCATCAGAACGGGATCCTATTCAATCGGCATGAGAATAGCCAACTAGCTCAGTGCGCCACTTACCCTTGTAAATAAGGCCTTTTCCTGGTACTCCTTTGGCATACATCAAAATGCGTATCATAACATCCCAATGGACTTCACATGGTAAGCTTAGGAATTGACTAATCACATGTACTGCAAAAGAAATGCTTAGACGAGTGATTATTAGATAGTTCAAGTTCCCAACTAATCTTTTATATCTCCTAGGGTTAGATAGTGGCTCCCCCTACCTGACATCAGGATCCATAGAGTATCAATAGGTTTTGCACCAAGTAAACTAGTTTCCTCTAGAATGTCCATAGCATATTTTTTCTGAGATGACTAAACCGCCTTTGGACTCTGCTACTTCAATGCTAAGGAAATACTAGAGTATGCCAAGATCTTTGGTTTAAAAGTGATTATGTAGATGTTATTTAATCTGTACTATGCCATGAGTATTACTCTTTGCAATGGCAATGTCATCAATGTATACAACTAGGTAGATGCAGCCTCTTTGAGTGTGATGATAGAACATTGAGTGGTCAGCTTCACTTGGAGTCATATCAAATTGTTGAACCACAATGGAGATCCTGTCAAATCAAGCCCGAGGAGACTGCTTAAGACCATACAATGATTTCTAAAGATGGTAAATAAGGCTAGAAGACTACACTTTGGCAACAAACCCAGGTTGCTTCATATAAACCTTTTCCTCAAAGTCACTATGGGGGAAGGCATTTTTTATATCCAACTGATGAAATGGCCAGTGACGCATAACAACCATTGAGAGAAGGGCGAATAGAAGCCATCTTGGCAACAAGGGCGAAAGTATCACCATAGTCCAAATGAAATATCTTAGGCGAAAGTATCACCATAGTCCAAATGAAATATCTTAGTGTATCATTTGGCAAGTATATGGGCTTTAAGATGATCAATTTTGCCACTAGGACCCACCTTGACCATAAAAATATACCGATAACCAACTTTTGATTCACTAGGAGGGAGAGACAGCAATTTCCAAGTACAATTGCTTTGAAGTGCACACATCTCTTCAATCATAGTTTATCTCCACTTAGGATGGTATAAGGTCTCACTTGTAGTCTCTGGAACAAACACAAAAGACAAACAAACAAGTATAATGCATAGAAGATAAATGATGATGACACAAAAAAATAAAGTGACGAGACAGGTTATGAGTAGAATGGATACCTTCACGAAGGGTGATGGGGAGATTAGGCTCCAGAGGTAGGGTTGAAGGTGGTGTTGGAGTGGACACTGAAGGATAGTCCACATCAACCAGAACTAGCTCGGTGGAAGGTACAGCTTCTAGTGGTGGTTGGTGGGTAGGTGCAATGGGTGACAGAGAAGGAGTAGGCTTAGGTGGTGCATTTGGTTGACGACACTAAACATGATTGGCACGAGGTATAGTGTTAGGTACAGGTAGTGGTGAAAGCATAGGAGAGGTGGTTGGTGGGAATTGGTAGGACCTCAGATACAAAAGTAGTGAGGTTAGGGGGTTTGAAGGGAACAGTGTCCAAAAAGGTAACATCTACAGAGACAAGGTAACGATGCCTAGTAGAAGAAAAACATTGATAACCTTTTTGAAGCTGATCGTAACCAGGAAAACACATTTGATTGATTGGGTAGGAAGATTGTCAAGACTAGGGGTGAAGTTGTGAACAAAACATGTTGATCTAAAAGTGTGGGAGGAGATGCAGTGTAGGGGCTCATGGGGGAGTGAGGAATCATGTTATCCAAAACAAGTGATGGCATGTAATTAATTAAATAACAGGCAGTTAAAACAGCATGCCCTCAAATTTGAAGAGGCACATGACTATGAAGGAGTACACGCCCAATATGATGACGGTTTTTGTGTTCAACAACCCTATTTTGTTTTGGAGCATGAGCACAGGACGTCTTGTGAAGTATGCCATGAGAAGCGCCAAAAAAAAAGAAAAAGAAAAAAAGAAATTTGAGACAAATATCCTTTTGAATTATCACTACATAAAGTGCGAATAGGAGCACTAAATATCTGAATGAACTAAAGTAGACGCAACTTGACTACGAACACTATCAGGAAAATGACTCTGTGTTTGCCAGGTTGACATTATTCACAAGGCAAATTGGATAGTTTGGATAGGTCAGGCACCATGCGTTGCAAGTTGTTAAGGCTAGGATGACCCAGTGAGCATGAAAGGTGAGAGGATCTATGGTGATGGAGCAAACACTTGATGGGGGCGGAGTTAGTAGATGCCATGGGACTCACATATGGTGCTAATCATCTGTTCTTGCTTTGGTTCTGCAAATAAATAAAAAGGTAAAATGCATTTTACTCCCTTGAATGTTAGGTCATGTGTAATTTATAAATATTGCAAAACATTTGTTTTTGTTAAGTTGACAACTATTTTCACCATTAAGTAGTCATATGTACAATTAAATGGACAAAAATACGATTCCTTTTAATCAAAATTCCCAACTCTAAATCCTCTTGCACTCACAAAAATGGGAAAAAAATATATATCCTTTTGTTATAATCGAATTCTAGCTTCTAAAAGGTATTTTTATCTATTTTTGAGTGGGGGAGAGTTTATGGTTGAGAAATTTGATTAAAATGAAGGGTACTTTTGTCTGTTTAATTGTGCACGTAACATGCACATGACTATTTAATGGTGAAAATGGATATCAACTTAATTAAAGGGAGTGTTTTGTATTGTTTGGAAAGTCAAGGAGTCGTGATGCACGTTTTGAAAATCAAGGTGTAAACTGCACATGACCTAAAATTTAGAGGGGTAAAATGCATTTTACCCTAAATAAAATATTTAATGAATGAAATGACAATGAAGGGATTAAGCGACCAATGGAGAGAAAAGCATCTATTGTCAAATGAATAACCTTTGTTATCAATAGCAAACTATAGCGGTGCTATCGCGCCGTGAAGCGACGTGGCCCTCCGCCGCTACAGGGGGTTCGTCGCAGAGCGAATGGCCTTTGCGGGAGTCGCGGCCGCGAATCACGGTGCTTTGTGGCGCCAATCACGGGAATAGCGGCTGCTATTGCTTCAAGTTGTGATTTCCTTGGGTTTTGGCCTTCATCCGCTTCATATTTCCTCTTGCTTTCCCCCTTTGAAGTGGCACAACTGCTTTCTCTCTTTCTAGTTAGGGTTTTCTTTTATGTTTAGGGGGATTATTTTATTTTATTTTGCTGAAAGGCTTGTTTCTTCTCTTTTTTTTAGTTGGCTTCTTCCTTCTTCAATTAAAACTGGGCCTTTTATTTAAAGCTTAGAGGCTTGTTCAACGAAAAAAATAAAGCTCAAGCTTAAATTCTTCTAAGGCATGACGTTTTTTATTTTATCTCTTATGCTACTAAATTTCATACATATTTACTTGTTTTTTATACATTGGATTGATGGTAATTACATAATATGGTTACATGATATTTCACTAGAGTTTTCAATATAGCCACTATCTCGCTATAGCGTTTTTGGGGTCAACCGCTCCATGCCGCTATCCGGGATTGACTACTATGTGAATAACGTCCGATATGACTGAGAGTGGAATGTGCCTCTTGACTAGAGTGCAACTCTAGTCAATTGGCTTATTAGTCATGAAACTCTTTCTGCACAAAAGATGCTAAGCAGGGGAGTGGTTTTCACCCTTAAACTAGCTATAAGAATTTAGTGTACTTTATGTATATAGACAAATTGTTTAAATAGATGAGATCGTGAAAGAATGGAAGCTTCAACTTTAAATGTCGAATTCATGTGTAACATGCCTATTGATGGATTGTTGAGGGAAATAAAGTGGGCATCAAAAGGCTGGGTAATGTGAGATGTGTCTTTGAAATCTTGGACATTATTACATAGGGGAATTTACCGCTACCCCCTTAACACCCTTTTATTTTTTAAAATTACACCTATCTCCCTTACTTTTTCAAGTGACATTATGCTAACCTCCCTTATAATTAAAAGACAATAAATTACACATGATTTTTAATTTTAAAAATATATAAAAATAACTTTTATACCCATAGTAATTTTCCTTATTTTCTATTTGATTGCCATTCCATCACCACCATCAACAGGAGGGAAAAAAAAAAAAGAAAACACTTTTACCCACTCCCCTCTCAATGCCAACCTGCACATCTTCCCCCTCATAATCAATCAAGTGCACCTTGATTGAAAACAAAATGCCGACCAAGGTTAATATTTCGATTATTTTGAATTTGAAAACAAAACAATAATGGCAAATGAAAATGAAGCAAGTGTGAGCAAGTGTGGAGTAGATTTTGGCTGTCGCATCACCCCGATGCTCACACCCTCAGCACCTGTTGGCAATGCTGGAGCTGAAGTTACCTTGATTTGGAAGAACAGCCCAAATGGAATGGAAAGCCAATCGTTGGTGGCCTTCCTGCTTTAGAAAATATGGATTGCGAGGAATGACACAGTTTTTGAGAAAAAAGACACTAATTTCAAACCATTTTCACTTCAGCTTCAGCATTGACGGAAGAATTTCAGTGACATGGAGTTACTATTCCCTTGAGTCTTTCATATTCTTTTCTAGGATTTGTCTTAAAGTTTGGGGGCCCTTCCATTTTGTTGCTGTTCCTTGGGGCCGCTTTGTTCTCATTGATTTTGATGCAATGAAATCTTATCTATCTTTGATTAAAAAGAAAAAACACCAGATGAATTAAGATAGTAAGTGGTAGAGGAGGTGGTGATGGAGATTGGGGGATGGCGGAGGACATGGTAGAATGATAGGGTTCTTTGGGTTTTTTATGGTTGAGGGTAGTTTAGAAATTTTGTAAATAATGTTAACAAAAATTAACCTTATTTTTTTTAAGGGAGATTAATGTAATTTCCAAAATAAGGAAGGGGGTAAGTGTAATATTAGCTGATCTTAAAGGAGGTAGCTATAATTTACCTTATTACATATTATGTTGCTGTTCTCACATCATTGTGTAATCTGAGGAATTATGAAAATGAAGAAATTAAATCTTTTGAACATTCACAGGATTCGGGCGCTCAAGGACAATCCATGAAAATCAATTATGACATTTCACAACCAGGTGCTGGCACTGATTCTGCTGGAGCTGCTCATAGTCAATTGAGTTCGGGCACTAGCTGCGCGGAAACTGGTTGCAAATCCTGCTCCTTTTCAGTGAAGCCACTTGAAATCTCTAGACTACAAGACATCCAACAATACATAAAGAAGTTTGAAAAGAAGGTATTAAAGGTGTCAACTGTGAGATCAAATTATTGTGACATACGTGAATATAGCTATCAATCCCCAGCTGAGAGTTTGTTGGTTGATAGGGTGCTGCTGAAAAATAGAATTGAGTCTGGTAATTTGTTGCTCTGTGGTGATGCTAACATATTTTCATCCAATCTTGTGGGATAGGGATCTGATTAGGAAGTACGGATTGAATGTGTGATGTAACTTTTTGACCGTCTCCTTTTCTCGTGTAATATAGCTGTGCATATGCTTGACGTGTACATGCTTTTTCTTTAAGCGCACGTGTACGCTGGAGATTTGTTTCCTGTTCATAATTATATCATGAGAACAAAAAAATGAAAAAAGTTAACTATTTATTTTAATCTACGTTTTGTATATCAATGTTTGTCTTTTTTCAATTTTTTTAAAGTTGAGAGTCACATTCCTGTGACATTTTATTACTTTTCAAAAAGTAATTTTAATTTTCGTTGAGAAGTTGAAATATTTAATTTTTCATGAATTATTTTTCAAAATACTCAAAATAAATACTTTGTTTACTACTAATCTAAATGCAAAAAAAATTATTCATTAGTTATATTTCAGTAGTTAATTTTACATAAGGATCTAAATAAGTCATTTATTTAAATGTGCCTTGAGTCTAATGTTATATTAATGAATTTCCTTTTTATCATGTGGTGGGACATATTATGGCTCTTTAAAATTTATGAAAGTTGTTAAGAATAATAGATGGCAGTTGGTGTTTTGGCATGTATATAATGTGGCGGGGAAATATAATCCTAGGAAACAGGTGATATTAATTATCTATACACTAATATAAAGGGAATTCTCTCTTTTGGTGTCCAATGTTATTTTTCAGATTTTACCCGTGTATATAATTAGTTTAAGAAGTTTTTATGGGGCTAAAATTGTAATTAAGTTACACAATTTAGTTTTTTAACTTCCTCTTAAAATTGTCAAATTACTTTCATGACTCTAATTTTTCTCCCAATTTGTATTCTGTCTCCCTCACATTGTACCTCTCCGTTCTCTTCTTTTCTTTTTTCTGTATTCACCCATTTTTATCACCATGATGGACAATTTGCTTCCAGAGACTTCTCACCAATGGCATTCAATGTTGAGTATAATTTTTCTCAAATTTCTTGCTTCCACATATTTCTCACATTCTTCTTCTAAGGATTACAACTTCATTCTTTGAATCACTCACTAATGGCATTCAATGTTGAGTATAACTTTTCTTAAATTTCTTGCTTCCAAACATTCTCACATTCTTCTTCCAAGGATTACAACTTCATTCTTTGAATCACAAACATAGCAGCATTCATATATTTACATTTTCTTTGTGTTCACCATCGTTTTTTGATGCCCAATTTTGGATCATATATAACTATTACGTTTTTCTATCCATTAGCTTTAGGAGGATAACTGTTACAGTTTTTCAGTTTTTCTCTCTTATTTTTTTAGTTGTAAGTTACATACACCTCTTAATAACATTTTTCTATCCAGTTTTGGATCACACAATGAACAATTAATTGTTACAATTTTTTTTTTTTTGTTTAAGAACAAAACAAGAATGACAATTGCTCCATGGCAAAGTTCTTAAAGATAAAAAAAAATAAAGAAATGCTCCACTGCGAGTATCACTTTCCAGATCTCTCTCTATCACCATAAATCATTTTCCATGCGTTCAATTTTTTTTTAATTTGCACTTAATTAAGTTCTCTGTTTTTAAATTATTTTCATAATAGCACAATATTACACAACACATTTTGGTTTGATTCACTTTTTGGAATTTTATTGTGTATGTGCATAAATACAAGACAAGCGGAAAGGCGGTCTTTCCATTCCATGAAGTCCATCCAACACCCAAATATGATGGACATATTTGTATCTTTTTATGGTCTCTCTCCCAAAGAGGATAAGAGAGAAGAAATTAGAGTGGTACAATACTGTGCAAAGTGTGAAATATATTATTTATGAGTAAAATACAATCCCCTCCTTTAAGAGACGTCATAATTATACCATCTATTTCTGAAATATACATTGTTATCTCACATTTCAAAAAATTAAAAATGTGACTTGACAGCAAAATAGTGCTTGGCAAGTCGCTAGTCTATTCTAGAAATGATGCATGTATTTACTTTGTGACTACCTTATGATGGGTGGTGGTACAAAATTAGAGTTAATGAAGATGATGTCTCTCAAACTCTAACCAATTTTAGAGTACATAAGGTTAGAGAAATTAGCAATGCCATGTTGAATTCCAAGGTCCAATTTACAACACTACCTAGACTAGGAAGCACTAATGGGTTGATGGGCATGAATTCTATGTTCCTGTTATGCCTACTTTCTAAGAAAAAGATGAACTTTCCGAGGTTGATTATGGACTATATGCTCAGTATTGTGGCCAAGGAAAAAAAAAAGGCTTGATGTTGTTTGATAAAGGGTATTTATAACACAAATGCCCTTTATCTTGATACTAATGTATATTTAGGATTTTGATTTATTCTTTATTGTGTAATTTTGATAGAATCATTGACTATTGTATTGATTTTGGAATATATTATAATTACACCGTATTGTGTTTAACTTGTCTCTTTGAGTATGGTTTTGTGCACAAGAGCTTTGGATCAAGTGCAAAGCGTCAAGAACAAGACTGAGAACTCTTGGGAAGGAGCTTAGAGCTGAAAAGGAGCGAAACTGTGAAACTCACTCTCAGGTGAGTGCTGCAACACTCATTTTACTGCTGTAGAGTTGGTGAGACACAGAATTGCAGATAACTTATCTGTTTTTGGGTCTCACTTTGGGCTATTTTAGAGAGCAGTATTCAAGGAATTAACTCAATAATTTTGTTTGGTGTGACAGGAACTTATGGCTTCCAACAGGCGTAATAGGACAAGGGAGATACAAACGAGAACGAAGCAAGAATGATGGACACTTTCTACGAAATGGTTGCTGCTATGAGAGAACAAGCTATGGTGGCCAATAGGATGATGAAAAGGTTGGATCGAAATGCTGAGCGAAATCCAGCTAGGAACCCTAGAGGAGCATGAATGAACATAGAATACCAGAAGTTCTCAGAGTGCAGAAAGGCTAACCCGATACCCTTAGAGGAGCCTTTAATCCAGGTAAGACAGAAGAGTGGATAATGTAACACCCTAACTTTCAACACAATATGCTTAGGACACATGATGGTTAATCGTTAGTTGTTATTCTTTCGTCTCAGAAATTTACTTACTTTTAAACTTTGAAAATAAGTCTATAGAAAATGTGACCCTTTTTTTATTTTTTTGAAAAGATCAAACTATAAGCCGTTCGCATATAAGTTATAGCGTATAACTATTCATCATATAATACTTAATAATAGTACATATTATCGGCATATTCTTAACCATCCATCACATAGCATATATGCAAATCACAACTGAGTATAGCATAAACTGAGAACATTATCATATCATAACATTGACTTTAAATATTATGTCAAATAATAATAATAATAATAATAATAATATAGAAATATTCCACAAGTATAATAACATAACAATTATACCAAGTCCACCTATAGAGGTTGAGTATACAATAATTCAAAAGCTAAGCATAATTATGATGTAGCTAAACCCCTTGTGGGTGCACGTCTACTATAAACTAAGTTATGTGCATGTATGAAGACGAGACAACTCCTAAGTGCTATAAACAGGAAGGACTATATCCCCGCTTCTACTTGCCACTTTGATATGGACCATAGTGCAACTCCTATGCCGGTATCTTAAGGAAGTCCACGGACATTACCATAATCTTGTCTAAAGATAAAGATGGTAAAAAAGAGAGGAAGTGAGAAACTTATTTAAGAATCTCAGTAGGGTTTTCATCTCCATACACATGTCATCATCATCGTCCTAGGAACCTTGGGTTTCATTATAAAAACGGTGGACATAAATAAGGTTTATTTATTAAGTTTCAAATACCATTGGCCGAAACTTGTATCTTTTAGCATAAATCTTAATGTTATGAATGCACCATAGCACATTATGAATGCATATCAATACCTTATGCAACATTCCAAGTACACAATGATATAATATAAAAGCATAAGGAACATATCCAACTATGGCACACAACTTTCCTCTTTTTCTTTCTTAGGTGACTTAGCTTCGTTAATCTTTCTTTCATAGGGGCCACCTTAATACACTTATCCTCTCAATAAGCTAATTCTTGTTTCCCAAAGTGCGGGATAGAGTGCATAGGATTACCTTTCATAACCTTTAATTTGGGAGTCTAAAGGATCACGTTATTAGATCACCTCTCATAACTTTAATTTGGGGAGTCTGGAGGATCATTTTCATATGTCTTATGTCACTTTTAATCTTAGCATGTTATTTAGATATGCAATATATGAACATATAATCACAACTTATCATTTGACATTTCAAGATCACCTTATTGGATCACCTTTCCTATCCTTTAATTCGGGGAGTCTAGAGGATCATTTCCATGTATCTCATGTCAATGTTATTTAGATATGCACTACATGAACATATCCTAACTTATCATTTAATATTTCATGCTCATAAAACACTTAGGTTATGCACCTCAATTATTCAAGCATAATCATAACATGATGCAATTCATTATGTAATTGATCACATAAGATGCATCACATTCTTTGCATATATTCATAAGCATGTCATTAATCAATATCTTATAGCAGTAAACATGCTCCAACCCATTATGCTAGAAATTAGGGATCAGACTCAGCTAATGCATATGCTATGCTCAACAAGATATATACAACATACTAGGGGTCATCATTTACATAATTCAAAATTCAAACATGCATAGTCATCAATTCATTATATTTTGCACAAATTGTTGGGGATTGATCCCAAAGAATGTAAATCATCAAAACACACTCATTTGCAAATTTCTAGGTCTAGTAATCGATTACATGAGCTGGTAATCGATTACACAGTTCAAATTTTCAAAATAGACAATACTCATGTTACTGGTAATCGATTACTAGAGTAAAAAAATCACTCCGGGCACCAAGAACGTGCTAGTAATTGATTACAGTGTGTGGTAATTGATTATCAGCAACTCCAGAAGTTGAAAAACTATAGTTTTAACACACTTTAAGTTGCCCTTTCATTCTAAAACCATTTTAAAACATCATTCCAACATTTCCTTTGAAATCATACTCATATTTCCACAGCCCAAAACAAATTCTTCACTAAAAACAATTACATTCTTTCAAATCAAACTTTCTTTAGATTCCAACTCATTTATTAGCTCAAAGCTTTGATTAACATAAATATAAATATCAAAACAGTAGCAAAACTAAGGATTTTACTAATAGGTTTCTAATAACTTAGAAATCAAATTTTTACTCCTCTTGAGTTCCTAAATCTTTCAAAAATCTTTGTACATCATAGAAACGAGACTCAAGCCTCAAAATAAAATAAAACTACAAAACCCAAATCCTTATATGGCCTATATATATATATATATATATATATATATATATATATATATATATATATATATATATATATATATCAAGATGTGTCCATGATCAAATTCCATTTAAGATGAAAGAGGCAAGTCTTGAGCATTAGAGATTTAGGTGATGGCTAGAATCATAAACATGATATGCATGGCTTAAATATAAATATGAAAATGCAAATTCATTTCAAGTCTTTGAGGTTTAGGTGATAACTTGAAATATAAACATGCAAGACTTGAAATATAAACATGAAAATGTAAGTCCATTTTGTTATCTTTAAGATTTAAGGTGATAAATTGAAATATAAACATGATATTTAAGACTTGGAATTTAAACATGAAATGCAAGAGCTTGAAACATAAATATGAATGCAATCTATTTTATATCTTATTAAGCTCCAAGCTTAAGACTTTTTAAAGAATGAAACTCTTTCACCCTAATCAATCTTACAAAATGGAAGTGAGCTTTAGAGTCCATCAATACCATGATTCCAAGAACTCCATTTCTTGGACTCACCATCAAGCTCAAAAGAAAACAACCAAAGAAAACCAACAAACATTCCATTTCTCATATTCTTTTGAAACCAAAAATTAAGCCTTGAGCTCTAGAGGTCAAATATATGATGGCTCCACAACCAACACCAAGAACCCTCATCATGAAGCTATGGTCTTGACCAACAAACAATATCAAATTCAAAAAGAAAAGGAAAAGGAACAAGAGAAAGAACATAAAACAAAATCTCTACCAAGTGTGTTTTCTTGTTGTAAGAATGGAAGCTTGGTCTTTTGCAAAGAAATGAGAAGAACAAATCTTCTTTTAGAGCCAAGCAAGTTTCGGCCAAAGCAAGAAGAAATGGGAGGAGGGATTTTTGTGTTGGTTTGATTTGTAGAGATGAAAGCTTATATGCTTCGAGGAAAATCTATGATGGTGGTGTGTTGGTTTGATGTTTGAACCTTGGTTGAAGAAAAAAGATGTAGGTTCTTGAAGGTAAAGGAGAGGAGGAAGAAGAGAGCTCAAGATGGAGAGAATGAGAAGATTTTTGACACAACTTGGTGCCCAAGTTGTGACAAAAAAAAGTGATGGTAAAGAATAAGAGTTTGTGAGTGTTTGAGTGTTGAAAAATTAAAATATGAGAGGGAATTTGGGGGAGGGGAGGGAAGGCCACTGCCATGTGGGATTTTTGGGGGGAAATTTTCAATTTTTTATGTGTTAGGACATGGTTTAGAGATAAATTTGATTAGGTAAAGGGTTAGAGATTGGCAATTAGGTGTTTGGGTTAGTAAATAAGTGTTTAAGGCTTTCAAGACATGATCAAGGGGTGGTCTTATACACTTAGTTGAGTTAACCTCAATTAGTTTGAAATTCAAACTCTAACACATTTCCTAATTTTTGGGAAAAGGAGAGAGAAAATACTATTTGCCCATGACATGACATAATGTCATAGATGCTCCTTTGATTAAGAAAGGGATTTGAACTTTCCTAACCAATCTTAGGCCTTAATTAACCTCAAATAATTATTCTAATTCAAAATTAATAGATAAAATTAATTTATCTTTAATTAGAGCCTAATATTGTGTATACTTCCTTAATTGCTTAATTCAGCTCATTTAGCACTAACTAGGGGTAAAAAGGTAATTTTACACAAAACTCCCAGGACCACCTGGACTTTTCCAGATATCATGTAACACTTATAATTAATATTTCAAAATCCTAGGTGATGACCGGGTTCAATCGTCACTTAATCCTGCGTTAAATTACCTTATGGGTACTTTGGTAATTTCACGCACAAAAAAAAAACAAGAATTGGGATTTTCACTTCTAACATCATCCATAACATATTTAATCCCCTTCAAATATTAAACTAACCCCTTGAGGATAGCCTGGCCAGCTGTCCTTAATTTACAGGCAAAATGACCTCAGGGGTATTTTGGTCATTTTGCACATGGGAACAATTGGGGATTGTGATTTTTGTACAGATTGCTATCTAAACCTCATATAACCTCCTCATAATATTACAATACCCCATAGAGGATAGCCTGGACTGGCTGTCTTCAATTTTCATGCAAAAATAACCCTAGGGGTATTTTGATCATTTTGCATAGCAGGAAAAATTAGGGCGTTACAAATAACGGCAATTGAGAAGATTTTCGCGGTTTTAGCTTGCATAAAAAGTTAGAAGGTATCCTTTACTACCTACATGTTGGAGGCTGATACTGGGTTTTGGTGGATTAGGACTAGGAGGTTCCTTGAGGCTTCCAGGACTGAAATCACTTGGAATACTTTTAAGGAAACCTTTTATCAGAAGTATTTTTTGGCTTTAGTGAGAAACGCAAAGGAGTTGGAATTCATGATGCTTAAATATGGAGATATGAATGTGACTAAGTATACTGCAAAGTTTGAGGAGTTATGTAAGTTCTCCACCATCTACCAAAGAGATCCAGATGATACTTGGAAGTGTATCAAGTATGAAGGTGGATTACAGGAGGATATAGAAGCCGTTGTTGGAATTTTAGAAATTAGAGTCTATGCGGCTTTGCTGGAAAAATGCCGATTGGTGGAAAAATATAATAGGAAGCAAGCGATCACCAAGTCCCCTAAGGAAAATTCTAAGAGAAGATTTCCACTTAAAGACCAAGATTATGAGGATGACCTGCCCTTAAAGAAGCAGTTTCAACCAAGTCCACATGAGGGTAAACGGCAACAACAGACAACCATAGGACGAAATTGCTCAAGATGTGAGAAGAACCATAGAAGAATACCAAATTGTAACATCCTAATTTATAACCCAATACTCTAGAACATATTTAGGTTAATCATTAGTCTATTACGTCATAGTTTCTTGTTTATTTTCAAATATTTAGTGGAAAATACAGGTAATTTTTTTTTAAATTATAAAAGTAAGGTGAGAGTCGCGCGACATGACAAACGATGAAGCATGAAAGGAATAAAACGCAAATCCAAATAAGCACATCATGAACGTCCGATCATAAAACATGTAATTGCACATAATAATAAAACAAACTGCATAAGTGGATATATATTATGCCCACCCAAGAAAGGCGGGACTTAGTTTAGTACAACATAAAGCGAATACAACCGAAATGGAAATACATGGAAAATGAACGTACAACAGAAGGCATAAAAAGAAACTCTCCTACTCTAGTGCGCCTACAAATAGACATCACCACCTGAAAATCCAACCTAAGGGAAGAGCATTTTTTACTACGTTATAGGATTTGATTGTTACTTTTAATTTATTGTGTGTGCATTGTTTGTTTGATTTGTGTGAACTAATTCTTTCAAGTCAATATCAAATAAATTTTGAGGGAAAATTTTTTTTAAGGAGGGTGATATTGTAACTCCTTAAAATTTATTTTGGAAATTTTATTTAGACTTTACTAATCAGAATTTCACACTTTTGATAGAGTTAGTCAAGATAAGAAAAATTTGATGAACCAAAAAAAAAAAATCATGAATAGTGACTGTGTCGGCTCTGTATGTAACACTTTAATATTTAACCCAACACACCTAGGACACATTTAAGTTAATTATTAGTTATTACTCTTTTGTTCCAATTTTTAACTTTAAATTGTTGAAATACTTAGTAAAAATATGGGTAATTTTTTTTTTTGAAACTTAAAATGAAAACATGAGCTGTGCATACTTAAAAGAATTATGTCATCCATCTCGCATATAGGTGGAAAAGAAATTAAAGCACACCATAGATATACATGAATTAAAAATAAACCCAAAGCCATAAGTATAACACATCATCTGGATTCATATATTACTAATATCAGATGTTCTACACTATAAAAAATATAAGTAGCATCATATCCACCATTAGAGGTTGGGATAGTACAGTCATCCATAGGAATCATAAAAAGAAAACTAAAAGTAGCTAGCCAAGATCTCTCCCCCCTCCCCCCCCCCCCGCTACTCCTACTAGGGTGTGCCTAAGTGGATAATCTCTAATATACAAAAAGCAAAAGAAGGCTATCATCTCCATATCATGTGCATAACAACTCCGAGGTCCGTTGGTAACCAATCCACTGGGCTAACTCGTCGAGTGTAGCCAGACGATGAGTGAGACGAACGTAGGCACATCGGTGTGGTCGTGTAGCACCTTTAATTCCTCTCACGGGCTGAGTCACAGTGGCTTTACTACTGCCTTCTATCTCCATAGGGATGGTAGGTATGGAACCATCCGAAGAACACTGGGTAGCAGAATCCTCAGACGGGTCGGACAGTGGCACCATTAGGTGAAGGGGTGATCGGGGAATGTAGTCGGGGTAGTCACCGGCAATTGAAGTAGCAGGATGAGTACAAAGGATCTACTCCCCACATGGATGAGCACGCTCAAAGACAAGGTTGTCACCGAATGGGGAGGCGAGGGAGAACCAGAAGCTAGAGACCGGGTGTGCAAAGGGACGCTCTATGAAGATAAAAAATGCACGACACATTGACCTATGAAATGATATGACTAGTGAGCGGCATTGAAGTGGAGCATCAATGGAGATTACGAACGAAGCCATCATCTTCTGAAGACGAGATGGAAAGAAAGAAAAAGGGGATGAGAAACTTGTACAAGAATCTCAGTAGGGCTTTCGTCTCCTAATAGGTGTCATCATCTACGTCCTTAGGAACCTCAATTTTCATTATGAAATAGTGGGCATGTATATAAGGTTCAATTATTAAGTTCCAAATACTATTAATCCGAGGTTCGCCTGTTTTAACATCAATCTTAATGCATGGATGCAACATGATGAGTCATGAGTACATGTCAATGCCACAATTCAAATGTCATAACACAAAGAATGCAAGCTTTTCTAGCATGATCATTTCCTCCTTAATCTTTTTAGGTGACTTAGCTTCTTATTCTCTTTTCCTTGGGGGCCGTCATATTATTTTCTCCTTTGAAAGTTCTAGGTTATGAGCTCATAAGGTTATTAGCTCATAACTCACTAGTCTACACTTATCCTCTCGATAAGCTAATTCCCGACTCCCAGAGTGTAGGATAGTGGGCATAGGATCACCTTTCATAACCTTTAATTCGGAGAGTCCAAAGGATCACTTTATCGGATCACCTCTCATAACCTTTAATTCGAGGAGTCTAGAGGATCATTTCCATGTATTTATGTCACCTTAACCTTAGCATGTTATCTAGAGATGCAAATGTATGATTATTTCACTTCAAATTCCATGCTTTATCAAATACTCAAGTTATGCATCCCAATTATTCAAGCACACTCATAGCATGCCCCAATATATCATGTAATGGATCACATAAGCATGCATCACATTCATTGCATATATCCTTAAACATGTCATCATTTAATATAACAATAACCATGCTCCTATCCAATGTGCTGGAGATCAAGGACTGGACTCAGCTAATGCACATGCTATGCTCAATAGGATATATGTATACAGTTACACTAAGGATCATCATTAATATAACTCAAGATCAAGCATGCAAATTTATCAATCCATGTTATTTCAAGTGGAAACACACCTATTTACACATGTTAGGTTCTGGTAATCGATTATACAGTTCAAATTTTCAAAACGGACATGTTTGAGCTACTGGTAATCGATTACATGGGCTGTGTAATCGATTACTAGCATTAAAAACACATTCTGGGCCTTCAAGAACATCTTGGTAATCGATTACAGAGGATGGTAATTGATTACCATAGTCAAAAACTCATTTACGGGCATCAAAGACATGCTGGTAATTGATTACCAGGAACCCCAAAAGTTGAAAAGCTCAAGTTCTGACATCCTTCAAGTTATTCTTTTCATTCTAAAAGCATTTTAAATATCATGCCAATATTTTCTTTGAAATCATACACACATTATTCCAAATAAAATCAAAGTCTTCAATAATAGATTTCTAATCTCATAGATTCATATCTTTTACTTCTCTTGAGTTCCTAACCTTTTCAAAAACTCTTGTACATCATAGGATTAAGGTTGAAGCCTCAAAACAATAATACTAACTTCAAAACTACACCCCCTTAAGGTCAAAATACATACACAAGAAAATGGTATCCATGATCAAAAAGTTCCATTTAAGATGAAAGAGACAAGTCTTGAGCTTTAGAGATTTAGGTGATGGCTAGAATCATAAACATACTATGCAAGTCTCATTTTTAATCTTCATCATTATAAGATGAGAACTTGAAAATATAAATATGATGTGAAAGACTTGAAATTTAAATATGAAGGTGCATGCTCATTTTAAATCTTCAAGGCTTAGGTGATAACTTGAAACGTAAACATGCAAGACTAGAAATTTAAACATGAAATGCAAGTCCATTTTTTTATCTTCAAGATTTAAGGTGATAAATTGGAAATAAACATGATATGCAAGGCTTGGAATTTAAACATGAGATACAAGAATTTGAAATATAAACATGAATGCATTCCATTTTTATCTCTTTAAGCTTCGAACTCAAGACCTTTAGAGAATAACTCCTTAACCCCAATCAATCTCATAAAATGGAAATGAGCTTTAGAGTTCATCAACACCATAGTTCCAAGAACCTCATTTCTTAGACTCATCATCAAGTTCAAACAAAACAACCAAAGAAAACCAAAAAAATAATCTTTTTTCTCTTGAAAACCAAAGTTCAGGCCTTGAGCTCTGTAGGTCAAACAAATGAAGGAAACACTACCAACATCAACAACCCTTATCATCAAGCTATGGTGTAACATCCCCTTCTGCTTTGTGGATTAACGACTGTCCCCACAAACCAACACGGGTCTTTTCAGCGTGCTTTGTCCTCACTCGCAAGCTTCCTAGGAAAACTTCCCAGGAGGTCACCCATCCCAAAATTGCTCCAAGTCAAGCACGCTTAACTGTGGAGTTCTTTCAGTTTGGGCTATCGAAAAGAAGATGCATCTTGTTGGTATAGGTAGTACAAATCAATTCATATAAGCCCTCCTCAACTGTATAGTCCCATACCTATACAGTCTTAGGATCCCTCTCATTCGGGTGTGCAATCGGTTCATTCATGTACCCCTCCGCTTTCGAAGTCTGCCAAGAGCCGCTCCTTGTCCGTGCCTCCTTGCACCGGCGATCACTCCCCGACTTTGCAATCCCCGGGCGTTACATATGGTCTTGAACATCTAACTAACAACCAAAATCAAAAATCAAGAGAAGAAAAAGAGGAAGAACTCATCCGTTAAACCAACATCAAAACCAAAAATGAAGTAAAGAAAAGAGAAAGAGCTCAAAATAACAATCCTTACCAAATGTGTTTTCCTTTTTTGCAAGAGAAAGCCTTAATCTTTGAGAAGAAATGAGAAGAATGAATCTTCTCTTGGAGCACAAAATAGATTCAGCCAAGGGAAAAAAAGGGAAGGAAGATTTTTCTTGAGTTTGTGTTTAGAAATAGAAAGGTTGTGTATCTTAGGGATGATCTACGGTAATGATGTGGTGGGCTAAGGTGGAGAGGTAGTGGATGTAACGCCTCGATTTTCTGTCTGAGTGGAAAATGACCAAAATGCCCCTGAGGTCATTTTCGGCCCGAAATTTGAGGATGGCCAACCCGGCAGTCCTCGAAGGGCCAACTCAATGTTTGAAGGGGATTGAATGATCCTTGAGTGGTTTCGGAGGTGAAAGTCTCATTTTCTGCAGTTTCAGGTCAAAATGACCAAAATACCCCTATAGCGTTTTTATGCGGGTAAAGGTGTCATTTGAGCCCGGAACTTTTCCCAGAGGTTTAAAACCATGTTTTTACATGTTTCAAAACATCTGTTTAAGCCCCGGAAGTCCCGGGCAATTTTAGTGCAAAATTACGATTTTACCCCTAGAATAGTGTTTTTGAGCTTAATGATGTAATTAAGCAAACCTAAGCAATATTAGCCTCTAATCGAAGATTAATTAATTTCCATAATTAATCTAGAGTCAAAATAAATTATTAAAATTAATTAGAACCTAAGATTGCTTAGATTAGATTTAAATCTCTTTTCTAAAACTCAAGATTTCACTCTTGGAATCTTAAATAGTATTTTCTCTCTCCAATTCCTTAAATCAAGGAATTGTGTCTAGAATTGTTTATACACTAAAATGAGTTTATAACTCACTAATGATGCAAGAACACTCTTTAATTATGTCTTGACAACCTTGATTACCCATTTTCTCACCTAAACACTTTCTTACAAATTCCTAATCTTAATCCTAATCAAAGATACACTTAAACACAACTCTAAACCACAATTAAAATGCAAGAAAACCCTCCCCATGGCTGATGCAATTTCGGCCCTCTCTCTCTCATTTACAACGCATGTTGAATTGTTTCTCACTCAAAGAACCATGCTTGAGCCATACCTTGAACCATACCTCACCATACTTTGAACCATACCTCACCATGCCTCAAGACCACATTATCTCACCTCATGGAACTCATGGGGGCTGCCCATGGGGTGTAATGGCCGAAGCCTTCCTCTTCATTTGCACCCTTCATTTGTTTCATTTCTCTATAAATAGCTTGCTTGGGTGAACTTGTATCATTTTGGGTTCATTTGCTAAGTGTAAGTTTTCAAAGAGCACTTCAAAGTTTCCTTTTTCTCTCAAGTTCAAGTCTTCAAGTTCTTCATCCTTTTCTCTCATCCCAATCTTCAAACCACTAGGTAGGGATTTTCTTTCAAGAGTTCTTTTATTTAAAGTTCTTAATCTCTTTATGTGTTCATAGTTTCTCTTGATTCTTTTTAGAACTTCTTTTCTTCTTCTTCTCCTCTTTGTTTTCGGCCATGAGGCTTGAAGATCAAAGGAATGAGAGCTTGATGATGAGGTTTCATGATGATGTTCATCACTTGCATAATCTCTAAAGCTTGACCTTTGTTCTTGAGTTAAAGATGTTTTTAGTTTTCTTCTTGAATCCTTGAAACCTTTCACCTTGATGATGTGGTTAACATGAACTCAATGATGAGGCCTCATGATGTTAGTGTTAATGCATCATCAAGATCATGGTCTCTAGAGTTTCAAATGTTTCCTTTTCTTCTTAAAAGTTTCGGTTCCTTTTCCTTTTCTTCCTTCACATTTTCGGCCATGTTGGCCATTAAGGTTCACAATGGCTTGATGATGAGAGCTTCTAGATGATGACTATGTGTTCATCACAATGAGGCCTCTAGAGCTTGAGTTTTAATAAAAATTTTATTTATGTCTACATTTCAAGAAAAGAAACTTGTGTTTTAAAGAACCCTTGAGGTTCACTCTTGTTTTTACTTTATCTTGTCATGATAAGTTTGGGTTGAGGTTTAAGTTCCTTAAAAGTCTTGTATGAGCTCTAATAAGAAATGAAATGGACTAGCATTCATATTTAAATTCAAGCTTATGCATTACATATTTATTTTGAGCTTTGCATTCATCTTTAATTTCCAAGCCATCACTTAAAGTTAAAGGATCAAGAATGGATTGCATCTCATATTTACATTCTTGTCTAGCATATTTACTTTTCATCACTAAAGAACATAAAGATTTAAAATGAGAATTGTACTATCACCTAACTAAATCTCAAAGCCTTTCTATTTCGGCCTTAAAGTCGATTGTTGCTGGGCCTAGAGCACTAAAATAAAGAAATGAACTTGCATATTTATATTTTAAAGTTTTGCATATTTATATTTCAAGTCTTGCATATTTAATTCAAGCTTTGCATATTTACAATTCAAGTCTTGCATGTTTACTTTAAGCTCTCACTTTATTTTGTAATAAGGAATAAAAATGAAGTGCATAGCATGTTTAAATTATGTCATCACTTAAAAGACCTTAGAGCTCAAAGACTTGCCCATTTTATCTCAAGTTAAAGGTTAATATGGGAGCATTCCTTGAATGCATGATTTCGGCCTTGTAGTGATGATGAACTTGGAATGAGTTTCATCTAGCTTCAAGGACCAATAAGTCAAGTTTTAAGAATCCTTTTAAATCTCATGAATTTGTTTGAGTTTAAGACCAACAAGGTTCTAAGAATTTTACTCTCTTTAAGGAGGGATCAAGTGGTCACCGACCTAGGGATGATTTATCCTCTTTACAAAATAAATTGGTTTGCAAAAGAGTTTTAAAGGTTCTAAATTGGTTCCAAGAGAAACTAGCACCTTATATGTCTTAGAAACATCAAGTTATGCACCTTCTTGGGGGCTTGGTGTTTCGGCCTTGTCATGATGAGTTTGTGGTTGTGTGATGATGCTTTGATGTATTATAATGTGTGGAAATTATGCATGATGAGGTAGGAACACTTCTATGCATGTTAAGAGAGAAACTAGCTTTCTAGGAAAAACCGTAAAGTCAAGATTTAGCATAGTTTTAATCCATTTTACCTTTGGACGCTGCCCAAACTATTTCAATGGGAATATAATCAGATTAGGATTGTTTAATCATGAAAAATTTGGTTACAATTGAGGTAGGATTGAATTTTAGCACCTATAGAGAAACTAGTAACTAGAAAACCGTAATTCTAGAACCCTTAGAACATTTAATTCTTAGAATCTGTCCAGAAACCTTATAATGAGGTGAACATGGTTTATAATTAGTCCTTACACATAGGAATGTCTCATAATTGGTTTAGGTTTAACTTATAGCGCCTTAGGCGAAGACAGAACCAAGAAAGGGTCTAAAACGTAAGTTCTAGAACCCCGCAATTATAAGTTTATAATGCTGCCCCTAAGGAATGGTGATGTTCAGATTCATTAGAGAACATAAATAATAAAAAGATTCATTAGAAGAAAGCCCTTCGGAACATAAGAGGTTGATAGAAAATGATAGATAACTACATCACAAATTTAAGGCCCGTAAGGGTCAAAGCATAAGATACCGTAGGACCAAGAGCATAATGAATTTTCAATGTGGCTTGTGGACGTATGAGAATAATTATGATTTGATGTCTTATGATGATGTTGAATGGTTATGCATGTCCTACAAGTTTCGTGGCATAAAGCAAGTTTGAAGGAAATCCGGTGAACGCCGTTATCTTTGCCGAATTTCCCATCGAACTTGAGAATTTGAGAAAAGTTTGTGAAAACTCCTGGGTGACACTGGTTCGGCCGAGCACCCCCAGGAATGGTTCTGGGTGACACCGGTTTGGCCGAGCACCCCCAGAACAGATGTGACATAACACTGAGACGCATTCCTCCCGCTACGGAGGGGAGGAAACAAATCCGTGAGGGTATTGACATTGAGCTTGCCAAAGCGGACAATTCATTGTGTACTAGATACTAGTAGAGCATTTCAAAGAAGGAAATGATCCTAAGATAAGCGATCCAAGAAAGTTATGTATACCCCCTCTATTAGCCCATATTAAATCCAGTGACGACTAGTTAGGATTGAGCTCATTCCTAGGCGATAGGTGAGATGTAGTTTGGTGACCAGATTATCGCCGGGCCGGTGAATCGGTTGGACTTTTGGTGGATATGTTAAGAGGGTGGTCTTAAAGGGAAAGGACTTAAGAGTTTAACTTATGAGAAAGACGTCACATGAAAAGTACTATGCCTCTTATGCCACGCATATGATTTATGTTTCTTTATGTGGAGCTCAAAAGCAATGATGTTCATGTTAATGTGCGTATGGCATTGTCATGCATTCATCAAATGTCTGTTGCATCCATGCCATTAAGACTCATACTAAAAGACACCCAGTTCGGATAAATAGATTTAGAAAGCTTAAAACCGAACCTTATGCATGTACACCTTTTTTTTATAATTAAAACCGAGGTGGCTGGGGACGACGACGATGACATACGTGTTAGAGTCGGGAATCCCTACTGAGAATCCTGAATGAGTTTCTCATCCCTTCCTTTTCTTCTGTGTCGTCTCTAGGCGAGGATTACAACGAGGTTTGTAACTTCTTCTAAGGCTCGTGCTCAAGGGTCACACTAGCAAATGGAGTAGAGGATCGCCGTGGACGCATAGATAGTTTAGCTTTTGGATTGATACTCATCCAACCTCATAGGTGGATAAGGCTCACTTCATATAAATAGGCATATTTTGGTGTAAATAGTGGTACAATGATGCTAGTAATTTATGTATTTATGAAGGAGTGACGATATTATGATTGTTATGTATGATGCTATGTTTCATATTTATGAATGGTGTGATTACTTTTCTTGCACGATGTGGTTATGACAAATGTTAGGTTAGCGCGCGGCTCGCGTTTTGTTTTTCAAGTTTTGAAAAAGAAAAATTTATTCGTATCTTCCGCTAAGTATTTTAACGAAAGGTTTTGAAGAATAAGACTAAAAGAGTAATAGACTAATGATTAACCTAAATATGTTCTAAAGTATTGGGTTAAAAGTTAAGATGTTACAGTGGAGGATGTAGGTTCTTGTGGTGGAGGAAGAAGAAGAAAAGAAATCTTGGGATGAGAGCGAAGAGAGGATTTTTGATTGAATTTTTGGACAAGAGTGAAGATCAAAAAAGTAAATGGTAAAAGTGTGTGTTTTTTTGTGTTTGAAGAATAAATATAAGGGTGTTTTAAGGGGAGGAGGCTGCAACCTTCATGGCCTTGTGGGAGGGAAAAATTTTCATTTGATTTGTGTTAAGACATGGTTTAGGGATAGATTTGATTAGGTATTGGGTTAAGAATTGGTAATTGAGGTTTAGGCTAGCAACCCAGTGATTAAGCCCTTTCAAGACATGATTGAGGAGTGGTCTTGCACACTTAGTGGAGTTAAGCTTCATTAGTTTGAAATTCAAACTCCAACATGATTCCTTAATCAAGCTTGAATCTCTTTTTAAAAGGAAAGTTTCATCCTTTTTCAAGGTTGAGTAAAGAAGGAATTTATGTCTCTCTTGAACACTTTTTGGACTTCCCCTTTTCTTTTTATATTTTCGGCCATGGAGGCTTCTAAGGCTTGGAAAAATGGAAGCTTGATGATGAGGGTTTCATGTTGATGCTTGTCACATGAACAAACTGTAAAGCTTAAAACTTTGACCCTAAATCAAGTATGGTTTCGGTTTTGCTTTCTTCTTTAGCATGAACTTTGCTTTAAATGTTGGTTTTGAAGGAAGCTATGTACTCAATGATGAGGACTTAGGATGTTGATGTCATAGATCATCAAGATCTTGGTCCCTAGAGTTTAAAAATGGTTCATTCTTCTTGATGAAGATTTGGCCACTTTCAAAACCCTTGAGGTTATGATTTATTGAGTATCTTAGCACTAATAGTTTTCTTTTCTTATGAGGATGAGGTTTGGGTTGGAACTATGTTCCTTTTTTTAAGATCTTGCAAAAGCTCTAGACAAGATATAAAAGCAACTTGCATTCACGTTTATGCACGTTTACTCTTATGCTATCACCTAAAACTACTAGAGCTTAAAGACTTGCCCATTTCATTTTGAGAAAAGATAAATCAAGGAAGTATCTTCTTGAAAATGCATCCGGCCATGTGATGATGAAAGCTCTAGGATGAGTTTTCATTAGTTACAAGAGCCTATAGTTTATGTTTTAAATTTTTCCTAAACATAGGTGACATTTAAAGGTATTTTGAGTATGTTCTTATATTTAGGATCTCAACCATGAGTGAAGCTAAAGAGCTATTGCCCCGTGTATTTTATAAGAGTTCTTGACAAGATAAATTGATTTCTGAGATGTTTTTGAAGTCCTAAAATTGTTCCAAGAGAAACTAGCTACCTATGTACATTGAAAAGGAAGTTTATATATGATTTGATGATCTTAAATTTTCAGTTCTGCCTTGTTCATTTCCAGCACCTTAAATCATGTTTTGGGTGGTCTAAATATGTTTAAATACCTTGCTAAGTATATGACAATTGTTCTAGACACTGTGGAGGAGCATGCTTAGTAACCTTAATTGCTTGAAATGTGAATTCTAGGCCCCCATAGGTACAGAAAATATAAATTCTGTTCCAGCTTAATTAACCTCCATAGAATCACATTATATGATGTCTAGATCAGTGAGAGCAACTCATAATTGGCTTAGGTATTAATTGTTGCATCATAGAAAAAGTCGGATGTGAGAAAGGGTTTAAAATGCATCTTTTAGAACACTGTAATTCATCTAATTTAGCTTACTGCCTAATGTAACACCCTAGTAATTAACCAAATACACCTAGGTTGAATTTGATTGACTAAACTTTACTCCTTGCTTTGGTTCTTTCTTCATAATTTGAAAAATACTTAGTGAAATTACGAGCTATTTTTTTTTTAAAAAAAACATAATTGAAAATGTGAGCCGAGTACAACGTGAATGAGTAAGCGGAGTATGATAAGACGTTTAAGAATATATCACATCATATCACTTTGGCTCCATCATATAACATCCATAAGCACATTATAACATATATTTACATACAATAACCTCACTCAAAGGGTGGGTTATGATCATACATCATTGTCTTATACAAACCCATAAAAGAAAATATACATAAGGAAATACATGCCCCTAAACTAGATAACTCCATAAGCCGGGAAGGTTATCCTAAAACTAGGGTGCATGAACACATAAATCTACTAAGAACCTTCTATGGCCATTGTCCTGGAAATGGGGGAATAAATCCGATCCACTGATGAGCTCCCACGGGAGGGGACACACGAGATGCACCAGGCTGGGGTCGCATGGACGGCCTTCTTGCTAACCTCGGCTGAACAACTGTTTCCTCACTACCCTCTCTTGCGTGTGGGAGTAGGAGCGAGCTCTCAGAATATACATGAGTAGGAGTGTCCTCTGAAGGATCAGTTTCAGAATATCTCGTCTCGGGAACATACTCTGGAAATCCATGGACAGCAGATGAAGCGGGATAAGAACGTAACATCCTTTCATCAAGTGGACGTGCATGTTCAAAAATCATTTCATCGCCATAGGGAGAAGTAGGAGAAAATCGATAACTAGGGACAGGATGTGCAAATGGACGACCTATGTAAATAAAAACACGAACTGCGCACCTCCCTTCAAAATGATACGAGCGACGCACCGGATCATAGTGGAATTCCTGTAACGCCCCAATTTTTACTGTAATTTTTACTGTCATTAGAAATTACTCAATTACCGTATTACCGTAGGTAATTATTACATAAGATTTGAGGCCGAACAATCCTCAATAAAGGAATATAACATTAGAAAAGAGGTTAGGAACGATTCATGCGAGAGTCGCAAATCCCGAATTTCTGTACGTATAAAATGACCAAAATGCCCTGAAGTTATTTTACTCGAGAAATGAGGATCGTGGGCCCCACCTATTCTCAAGGGGATATTTTGAGGATAATAAGGGATTGTTTGTGTTATGTGTGTTAATAGAGCAGAAGGATCTCAATTTTGAGTTAGAGCCGCGAAATGACCAAAACGCCTGCATTGTTTTAACTCCGATGTGCGTGCATTGAGCCTGAACCTCACTAAAATGTTTTAAAATGTGTTTTTAAGCCATGATTAACCATTGGTTAAGCTCGGGTGGCCTCGGGCGATTTTAAGTGAAAGTACGATTTTGCCCTGTTTTTGGGCGATTTGCGAATTGGGATTTTTGATTCAGTATACGAAACCTAAGCAATATTAGGCTCAAATTAAAGCTTATTAAATTCTAAATATTAATCTAGAGTCAAAATTATGTATTTAGATTGATTAGAACCCAAAATTGCTCAAAAACACCTAAATTGCTTACTAATTCACTTAAACCCTTAACCATAAATTCTCTAAATTACATGAATACCTTGCCTACACCTAAATAATGCATGGAACACACAAATTTCACTTCTTTGGGCTGTAATGGATGAAATTATTGATGCCATTATACAGATGAATTATTGCCAAAAGTTGCACTAAAACAAAATGCCAAAATGTCACCATAAGAGACATAATTCCTTAATTTCATACAACTTTGTCTAAAATGATTTTTTCCTCCCTTATTTCTCCTGCAAAATTCCGTCCACTACCTCATCATTTTGGCCAATTAGAAGCCTCAAAATCTTCTATAAATAGGCTTGCTTGAGTGGTCTTGGAATGCTTGGTTCATAACTAGTTTTTAGGAGCACCAAAAACTTTCTTTCTTCCTCCTCTTTGGCTGAATTCTTTCTTCAATTTTTCAAAGAGATTTTGTGTCATTTCACTTCAAGAAATCAAGTTCTCTTCCTCTTCTTCAACTCAGATTAGGTAGGGAGTAGTTTCTAAATTTATTTCTATGCTTTGAGGAGTTGTGTTTTTAGCTCAAAATGATGAAATTATGAACTTACCTTAGCTTTTCATTTTGGTTTTCCTCTTCAATTTTTCTTTAACCAATTCAACCATATGGCCTAGGTGGAACTAAGATGATGGCTTGATGATGAGGACCTTGAGGGTGGGTTGTAAATCCATCACAAGTTAGGCCTCTAAAGCTTGAAAATTCCACTTGATGCAAAACTTTAAAGAATAATGCTTTATGATGCTAAAACAAAGATTTTTAGTTTAAAACTTGAAAGATGTATTTTCCTTTTATGTTTTATTTCTTGTTAAGATATGTATTGGGTTGAATTTATAATTCTTTTAAAGTCTTTAAGGAGCTCTAGTAAAGAAACAAAATGAATTTGCATCCATGATTAAGTTTATGCTTTGCATAACCATGTTTACCTTCTATGTCATCACTAAATTTTCAAGAATGAATAAATGAACTTGCATTTCTCATGTTTAAATTCCAAGCTTGTATTTCATGTTTATGTTTCAAGTCATCACTTAATCTTTCAAGATAATAAAGAGGTTGCATCTCATATTTAATTTATGCTTTCACTATATTTTATAATGGCTAAAAGAATCAACGCATGGCATGTTTATTTTATGCCATCACCTAAAGATCCTAGAGCTCAAAGACTTGCCCATGTATCACAAGCAAAGAAATATGATTATTGGAGTTAAAGAATTTATTCTTTAAAAGTCTTGAGATTGGAGCTTAAAAAGATGTAATAATAATTCTCTTCTCCCTTTCTTTGGTCTGTGCGAACTACATAGCTCAGGTTTCTTAATATTCTCTTCTCCCTCTACTGGTCCTGTGCAGACTACCGCCACTCCGGTTTCTTAATATTCTCTTCTCCCTCTACTGGTCCTGTGCGGATTACCGCCGCTCCAGTTTCTTGTATCATATTTATATTTCAAGTTCTTGCATCATGTTTAATTTTCAAGTCATCACCTTAAATCTTAAAGATAAAGAAATGGAATTGCATATCATGTTTATAATTCCAAGGTATCACCTTATAAAGATAAGATTAAAATAAGGTTGCATAGTATGTTTATAATTCTAAGATGTCACCTAAATCTCCAAAGCTCAAGACTTACTCCTTTTATCTTAAGTGAGAATTTTAATTGTGAAGATCCTCCCAAATTTGACAAAAGAACTAGTTTCTAAATGAGTTTTAAGGCTTTGCAAGGATTTTACGGGGAAATAGTATTTTATATGCACTTAAAATATGATTCTATGTAATTGCATGAGGTTCATGATTCGGCCACTGATCTCATTTTAGTATCAATGTGTGATAATGATTTGATATGATTGAAGTTGTGATAATTATGATTTATTGTTAAGAGAATGATTCATAATTGGTTTAGTAACTAATTAGTTCTATAATTGATAATTCTATGTAAGGATTGGATGCTTATTAAGTACTTGATATCATTGAATGATTTCCTAGCTTGCATGTTATAGTTGCTGTTGCAAATAATGAGAATGCTTATACATGAAATGTTCTTTATTATGTAAAATTTACCTTTGTTGCTGGAAGAAAGTGTATCATTGTAAAAGTGTAATTTGGAAAGGTTCTGGCTAAGGAAAGACTTGGCATTTAAGCGTGTCCATTGTGACCCACCTCTCTTTCCTGGGAATCTCCCATATGCATGATTACAGTTGATATATATTATTCTAGCTTAAGACTATAAATGAGAAAATGTTATGATGTTTATGAATTGTATTGTGATATAACATGCAAAGATTTAATGGTGACTTAAACTTATAAGAAAATGATCCTTTGGAACCATCAGACTATACGGGGTGAAAAGGTGATTTTAGCCGGCTAACCCGTTCTCTCAAAAGGGTAGAGTCGGGACTTTAGCTTATCAAAAGGGATAAGTATATGCTAGTGATGACTAGTAAAGTATGAGCTCATAACCTAAATTACTCCCAAAAGGGTGGAGTATAGGGTGGCCTAAGGAAAATAATGATGATGATAAGATTTTAAGTCACCTAAGGCACTAAAGAAATGAAATATGTGCACTATGTCCACGTGTAGCTAATATTATATGACGTTCTTTTATGCATATTATTTGATAATGATGATGAGGAAAATGATGTAATGATAAAGGAAAAGTTCATTGTAAATATGACATGTTAAGATTATGATGCATTATAAGACGCATGATTAAAAATTGTCGAACCTCGATTAAGTATTTGTCCGAACTTAAAATGAATCTTTGCATGCTCACTATTTTAGAATAATCCCGAGGTTCCTGGGGACTTTGATGATGACACTGTAGAAGGAGGTACCTTACTGAGAATTCTTTAGCAAGATTTTCACTCCCTTTTCTTTATTTCCGTCATTGTCTCCAGATTCAGATGGCGACATTCGTCCTGTTCGTTGATACCCCTACTTGGGAATTTCACTATGATCCGGTGCATCGCTCGTATCATTTTGAAGGGAGGTGCGCAGTTCGTGTTTTTATTTACATAGGTCGTTCATTTGCACATCCTGTCCCTAGTTATCGATTTTCTCCTACTTCTCCCTATGGCGATGAAATGGTTTTCGAACATGCACGTCCACTTGATGAAAGGATGTTACGTTCTTATCCCGCTTCATCTGCTGTCCATGGATTTCCAGAGTATGTTCCCGAGACGAGATATTCTGAAACTGATCCTTCAGAGGACACTCCTACTCATGTATATTCTGAGAGCTCTGCTCCTACTCCCACACGTGTAAGAAAGGGTAGTGAAGAAACATTTGTTTAGCCGAGGTTAGTAAGAAGGCCGTCCATGCGACCCCAGCCTGGTGCATCTCGTGTGTCCCCTCCCGAGGGAGCTCATCAGTGGATCGAATTTATTCCCCCATTTCCAGGACAGTAGCCATAGAGGGTTCTTAGTAGATTTATGTGTGATCATACACCCTAGTTTTAGGATAACCTTCCCGGCTTATGGAGTTATCTAGTTTAGGGGCATGTATTTCCTTATGTATATTTTCTTTTATGGGTTTGCATAAGATAATGATGTATGAACATAACCCACCCTTTGAGTGAGGTTATTGTATGTAAATATAAGCTATAATGTGCTTATGGATGTTATATGATGGAGCCTAAGTGATATGATGTGATATATTCTTAAACGTCTTATTATACTCCGCTTACTCGTTCACGTTGTACTCGGCTCACGTTTTCAATTATGTGTTTAAAAAAAAAATGGATCGTAATTTCACTAAGTATTTTCAAATTATGAAGAAAGAACCAAAGCAAGGAGTAAAGTCTAGTCATTAATCAGATTCAACCTAGGTGTATCTGGTTAATTACTAGGGTGTTACAATTCCCAAGTAGGGGTATCAACGAACAGGACGAATGTCGCCATTTGAATCTGGAGACAATGACGGAAATAAAGAAAAGGGAGTGAGAATCTTGCTAAAGAATTCTCAATAGGGTACCTCATTCTACAGTGTCATCATCAAAGTCCCCAGGAACCTCGGGATTATTCTAAAATAGTGAGCATGCAAAGATTCATTTTAAGTTCGGACAAATACTTAATCGAGGTTCGTCAATTTTTAATCATGCGTCTTATAATGCATCATAATCTTAACATGTCATATTTACAATGAACCTTTCCTTTATCATTACATCATATCCCTCATCATCATTATCAAAATAACATGCATAAAAGAACGTCATATAATATTAGCTACACATGGACACAGTGCACATATTTCATTTCTTTAGTGCCTTAGGTGACTTAAAATCTTATCATCATCATTATTTTCCTTGGGCCACCCTATACTCTACCCTTTTGGGAGTAATTTAGGTTATGAACTCATACTTTACTAGTCGTCACTAGCATATACTTATCCTTTTTGATAAGATAAAGTCCCGACTCTACCCTTTTGAGAGAACGGGTTAGGGGGCTAAAATCACCTTTTCACCACCTATAGTCTGATGGTTCCAAAGGATCATTTTCTTATAAGTTTAAGTCACCATTAAATCTTTGCATGTTATATCACAATACAATTCATAAACATCATAGCATCTTCTCATTTATAGTCTTAAGCTAGAATAATATATATCAACTGTAATCATGCATCTGGGAGATTCCCAGGAAAGAGAGGTGGGTCAAAATGGACACGCTTAAATACCAAGTCTTTCCTTAGCCAGAACCTTTCCAAATTACACTTTTACAATGATACACTTTCTTCTAGCAACAAAGGTAAATTTTACAAAATAAAGAATATTTCATGCATAAGCATTCTCATTATTTGCAACAGCAACTATAACATGCAAGCCAAGAAATCATTCAATGTTATCAAGTACTTAATAAGCATCCAATCCTTACATAGAATTATCAATTATAGAACTAATTAGTTATGCACCTAAGGGATTTATTATCATCCTTACGATTATTTATAGGCCTTAAGAATACTATTAAATCAAATGGGGTAGTGTAACACCCTAAAAATTGTCTAAAAATTAATTTGAGCTTTGTCAATCATAATTTCAAAAATTTGATAGTTTGAACAATGATGAGGATGATCCAACGGATTTGTAAAAAAAAGAAAAAAATCATGAATAGTACTTGCGGGCCATGAGCTCGCCAGACAATGAAACCCTAGAATTGGGACCCGGAGATGCCCGAAATTGAGAAATTATATGATTATGGTTAGAAATAGGTATAAATAAAGATTTTATACCCGAAATTATTTTTCGGGCAATGTTTGATTACCCGGATGTACTGTTTTACCCGTTCGGTAAAATTTCGGTGTGTGGTTTCTAACATCGAAAGATAGTTTAATCTTTGTAAAAGGATAATGTTTATCCTTTAGAGCCAAGTGTAAGGCTAGGATTTAATCTTGAATTACAAGATCAAATCCTAGCCATTCATATTCGTTTCTTTTCATAAAGAAATTAAACTTCATATTAAAGAAATAATTTATACTTGTTATAAGATAAACTCAAGCCACCAAACTTTGGCATTTTCTTCTTGTCATTCTCGGCCATCAACCAGCTGAATACAGCCTCCATTTCTTTTCTTCCAAACCTCCATTGATATGTTTCAAGCTTCAAAAATCATAGCCTAAAGTTGCTAAACACTCAAACTTCCTTCACAAAACTTGTTATACACCTCAAACCCTGCAAATCTAACCGATTGAAATCTCAAATCCTCACCTTAATACCTCACTTCCCCACTGCCTATGGAGGGTTTAGGACTGAAATTGGTGTCTTGAAGTGAAGGGAGATCACTTAGAACATCCTTTGAAGTATCAAGCTCAAAAGCTTTCAAAGTAGGGTTTTCTTTAGCCTTTTTCTTTCAAAATTTTTCTGAGCAATTGTTATTGGTTTCAATCCTAAATTTCTGGTTAATTTGGTTGATATTATGTTGTTATTGATGTATGAATTTTTCTGAAGTGTTTGGATGAGGTTAGAGAGATCATTTTGTCAAAAGATGTTGAGTGATACTTGCTGGATTTTTGATTTTCTAACAGGCAGTGTGTGATCACGAATTTTATGGGCTTGTTGTGGACATTTTCATGAGCTGAAAAAATTATATGTTGGAGATAACATCTTGAGCTAGTCCCATGAATTTTCTTGGGTTTTCATTTTGAGTCAAACTGCCTTATAAAAATCAATAACCGAAATTAAGCATATGCTGTCTAAAGTGTTGGAACAAAAGCTATAAAATTTACTAATTTTGTTACCATACCAAATGATGGAATTATCCCTTGAAACTTTTACAGAGTATTAGAGACATATTTCGATTTTACCAGGATTTTTATTTATAATTTTCTGGGTTCAATTGCTAGGGTCAAAAATTATGAATTTTGGTTCTTGAGCTGAGGTTGAATGGTTTCTGACCACTAAAATTTTAGAATTTTGTTAATATAGTTAGAGAACTCTAATTACCCTGAAATTTTTACAGGACCTTGGTGACACATTGAGGTGTCATTGAAAATTTTTATAGTCTCTGAAATGATTGCTTTGTGTGCAAATAAATTCATGCCACAATAGTGTGAAATCTGCCATTGTGCTGAAAATAACTTGATGTTTTGAATTGATGAAATGATGACATTTTGTACTAGTATGACATGAGTACCTGAATATGAGTCTGAGTAATTGAGCATGTGAACTTATTGATGAGGTTAGGTACACACACACACACACACACACACACACACACACACACACACACATATATATATATATATATATATGAATGATTATTACAATTGTTTATATGCGAAAGAAAAGCATAAGATTATGTTTCTTGGACTGGAGAGAGTAAATCCAGTTTGTTAGGGAAAGTAAACCTAACTACCAAGAAAAGCATAAGATTTATAATCCTTGGGCTGGAGAAAGTAAATCCGGTTTGTCAGGGAAAGTAAACCTGACTACCCTTGAATTGAGTCGGGGAAAGTAAACCTGGCTAGGAATAGGTCTGTGTGAGAATTGGAGAAAGTAAATCCAATGATCATGTATAGGAATGAGCTCAGTCCTGAAAAGCAGTCTATTACCCATTATTGCCACATTGGGGATGGCGGTACGTAACGCCCAGATGTGACAAGATTAGTCAAGGGCCAAGGCAAGTTCAAGAAATAAATTTTCTAAGGAATCTTTTGTCTTATATGCCGAGTGAAGAAGTTTAGTATTGATATTGAGACCAATATATGTAAGTGGAAAGTTAGTAGTTTATGATGTTGAGGAGTATGGTATACGTACATTAATTGATTGAATGTTAAAAGAAACCCACTTCGGAAAGGTGATTTTATAACTTTAAAATGAACCTTTGATATATATATATATTGCATGCCCACTTTTTCTTAATAAACCGAAATGGCTGGGGCGATGACGATGACATTATGATTGTGTATTTGGGGAGTTACCCTACTGAGAATTGTATAATTCTCACCCCTATGCTTTTGTGTTCCCGTGTCGTCTCCAAGTTGACGCAGAAAATCGAGAAACTGCTATGCAACAGAACTCGAAAGTATAATAGGGTAGTAGTTAATACTTTTGTTATGTTGCATTTAGTGGAATGGATATGTCTGTAAATAGGTTAGAGGACGAGGTGTGTTAAGGCTCATCAAAGAGCTTTCTTAATGTACTGAACTTTGTATTAAATGAATATTTTGGATTTATTGCTATATATTTCAGTAGAATTATGACCAAGTTATCTCGTGAATCATTCCAAATGGCTATAGATATTTAAGAAAGGTCCGCTAATTTATAAGTAACAACTCTCGAGCATGATGTCATGACTTAAGGATGATGCTATACTTGGGAGGATGTTACAGGTAGCATAGGTAGTAAGTTGTTCCTAAGGTTTTACGGTATGCTAGAAGTTATGTTTTAAATCCTTTCTTGTTACCAGCTTTCCCTATGATGCTGAAATTAGTTACTAAACCAATTATGAATCATTCTCCCTTATTTAAACATAATTATCACAACTTCAACCATATCAAATCATTATCATACATTGATACTAAACTCAGATCAGTGGCCGAATCATGAACCTCATGCAATTACATAGAATCATATTTTAAGTGCATATAAAATACTAGTTCCCCGTAAAATCCTTGCAAAGTCTTAAAACTCATTTAGAAACTAGTTCTTTTGTCAAACTTGGGAGGATCTTCACAATTAAAATTCTCACTTAAGATAAAAGGAGTAAGTCTTGAGCTTTAGAGATTTAGGTGACATCTTAGAATTATAAACATGCTATGCAACCTTATTTTAATCTTATCTTTATAAGGTGATAGCTTGGAATTATAAACATGATATGCAATTCCATTTCTTTATCTTTAAGATTTAAGGTGATGACTTGAAAATTAAACATGATGCAAGAACTTGAAATATAAACATGATGCAAGAAACTGGAGTGGCGGTAATCCGGACAGGACCAGTAGAAGGAGAAGAGAATATTAAGAAACCGGAGCGGCGGTAGTCTGCACAGGACCGGTGAAGAGAGAAGAGAATTATTATTACATCCTTTTAAGCTCCAATCTCAAGACTTTTTAAAGAATAAATTCTTTAACTCCACTAATCATATTTCTTTGCTTGTGATACATGGGCAAGTCTTTGAGCTCTAGGATCTTTAGGTGATGGCATAAAATAAACATGTCATGCGTTGATTCTTTTAGCCATTATAAAATAAAGTGAGAGCATAAATTAAATATGAAATGCAACCTCTTTATTATCTTGAAAGATTAAGTGATGACTTGAAACATAAACATAAAAGGAAAATACATCTTTCAAGTTCTAAACTAAAAATCTTTGTTTTAGCATCATAAAGCATTATTCTTTAAAGTTTTGCAGCAAGTGAAATTTTCAAGCTTTAGAGGTCTAACTTGTGATGGATTTACAACCCACCCTCAAGGTCCTCATCATCAAGCCATCATCTTAGTTCCACCTAGGCCATATGGCCGAATTGGTTAAAGAAAAATGAAGAGGAAAACCGAAATGAAAAGCTAAGGTAAGTTCATAATTTCACCATTTTGAGCTAAAAACACAACTCTTCAAAGCATAGAAATAAATTTAGAAACTACTCCCTACCTAATCTGAGTTGAAGAAGAGGAAGAGAACTTGATTTCTTGAAGTGAAATGAAACAAAATCTCTTTGAAAAATTGAAGAAAGAATTCAGCCAAAGAGGAGGAAGAAAGAAAGTTTTTTGTGCTCCTAAAAACTAGTTATGAACAAAGCATTCCAAGACCACTCAAGCAAGCCTATTTATAGAAGATTTTGAGGCTTCTAATTGTCCAAAATGAGGAGGTAGTTGGCAGAATTTTGCAGGAGAAATAAGGGAGGAAAAATCATTTTAGACAAAGTTGTATGAAATTAAGGAATTATGTCTCTTATGGTGACATTTTGGCATTTTGTTTTAGTGCAATTTTTGGCAATAATACAGCTGCATAATGGCATCAATAATTTTGTCCAAACAGCCCAAAGAAGTGAAATTTGTGTGTTCCATACATTATTTAGGTGTAGGCAAGGTATTCATGTAATTTAGAGAATTTACGGTTAAGGGCTTAAGTGAATTAGTAAGCAATTTGGGTGTTTTTGAGCAATTTTGGGTTCTAATCAATCTAAATACATAATTTTGACTCTAGATTAATATTTAGAATTTAATAAGCTTTAATTTGGGCCTAATATTGCTTAGGTTTCGGTATACGAATCAAAAATCCTGAAGTCATAGCGCCCAAAAACAGGGGCAAAATCATACTTTCACTTAAAAACTGCCCGAGGCCACCCGAGATTAACCAATGGCTAATCATGGCTTAAAAACACATTTTAAAACATTTTAGTGAGGTTCGGGCTCAGTCGGCACGCACATCGGAGTTAAAACAGCCGCAGGGGCGTTTTAGTAATTTCATGCGTCGGAACTCAAAATTGAGATCCTTCTGCTCTATTAACACACATAACACAAACAATCCCTTATTATCCTCAAAACATCCCCTTGAGAATAGGTGGGGCCCACGATCCTCATTTTCTGAGTAAAATAACTTCAGGGGCATTTTGGTCATTTTATACGTACAGAAATTCGGGATTTGCGACTCTCGCATGAATCGCTCCTAACATCTCTTCTAATGTTATATTCCTTTATTGAGGATTGTTCGGCCTAAAATCTTATGTAATAATTACCTACGGTAATTCGGTAATTTCTAATGACAGTAAAAATTACAGTAAAAATTGGGGCGTTACACCTAATGCTGTCCGGCCATAATTAATTAAGTTCTAGGACCTAATAAATTGTGGTAATAAGGTTAATCCATCCCTTAGAGACATAAGACAATAAGTTGAAAGTTTGAGGTTACCCGAGTGAGGGTTTTCACTCTTAAGGGAAGGGTTTATGCATTACTCTATGAATGATGAATTGGTGTTTACCTCATGACTTGTACGATGCTATGTGAACTATTATTCTTAAATGATAGTTTTATTATTGCATGTGATTATTCTTCAAGAACTTAGAGATGCCTATGTCGTAATAATAGATACGTGACATGTATGAACTATGTAGCATCTCAATAAAACATGCTAAGAATTAAGGTGACTTAAACTATGAGAAAATGATCCTTTGAACCACCAAACCAAGGGTGGGATGAGGTGATTCTAGCCCCCTAGACCCGTACTTTAAGTCGGGACCTTTAACTTATCAAAAAGGATAAGTCCATGTACTAGTGATGACTAGCGTGGTATGAGCTCATAACCTAGAAGTTTCTCCAAAGGGAGATCAGTTAGGGTGGCCCTAGGAAGAAAATGATGAGGTTCTAATGTCAACTAAAGTAACCAAGATAAGGTACCATGTACCATGTTCTGAGAACTATGATTTTATGCACCATGAATTATAAGTTTATGTGCCATGATCCATGATATAAGAAACCATGATTTATGATTCGAGTTTCATGATTTATAGACTATATAACCAAGAGGTTTTTAGAATTAAAAGGAATGGGTCTCGGAAGTTAACATTTTCGAACTTCATAATTGAACCATTATATGCTCATGTTTTACTAAGAAACTGAGGTCCCTGGAGACGTAAATGATGACACCTAGATAGGAGGAAAAACCCTATTGAGTTTCTTTAGTGAGAAATCTCACTCCCTCTATCTTTCCCTTTTCGTCACGTCTTCAGATTCGAATGGCGACGTTCGTGCTCTACATTGAGATACCTATGTGGGAGTTCCACCATGATCCGGAGCATGGATCTTACCATTTTGAGGGCCGCTGCACAGTTTGTGTTTTCATGTTCCCCGGACGGCCGTTTGCTCATCTTGTAGATAGCTTTTTTCTCTCACCGATGTCACTTTATGGTGACGATATAGTTTTTGAGTGTGCTCGCACATGCAACGAGAGGATTCTCCGGACCTACACTGCAAGCTCGGCACTGTACCTGAGTACGTACCCCGTTCGCAGCATTCAGAGGAGGACCCCTCGAATGAGCCACCCGCCCACATATATGGAGAAGACTCTGCCTCCACTCCCCTACGTATGCCAGTAGGCAGCGAGGAGACGGTTACCCAGCCATGGAGGGCTCAGATGCCCTAGATGTGACCTCGACGCGGAGGACATGCCCGAGTATCCACTCCTGCTGAGCTTTGCCCGTGGATCAGCTACGTCTCACTTTACCCATGACTTTAGCCGTATGGTTTAGAGGGTAGTCCTTAGTACACACACGACACGTAGTTAGGATAAATCTTCTTTTGTGTTGAGGTTATCCATTTCAGATGCACTTGGGTATGGGTCTTCTCTTGCATGTATCTTTTATGTTTCCATGTATTTCCTGCTTTTCAGTTGTATTGGATTCTATGTATTGAACAGTCCCGCTATTATTGGTGGGCATTTTATATATTAATGTATGAGGTATTTCAGTATATGTGTTCATGATGCTGGATATGGAGCCTTTTATGTGTTTACATTTCTGTACTTTATGATATCGTTCGATTACATTATATGTGGTTCATACTTTACCAAGGGTTTTAAAAGAAAAAAAAAATTGGCTCGTATTTTCAGTAAGTAATTTCAAAGAAAATAGAATTGAATCAAGAAGTAATGACTAATATTTGGCCTCAGTACATGCTAGCAATACTGGGTCAAATATTAGGGTGTTACAATATGTGTTATGCATATTAATAGAGGTGAAAATCTTATTTTTAGTTTTCTGCTTGCGAAATTACCAAAATACCCTTGCGGTAATTTAATACGGGATTAATTACCGATTAAACCCAGACTTCACCTGGGAGTTTGAAATGTTGGTTTTAAGAGATACATGGTATCTGTTTAAGCCCGAGCAATCTGTGATACCCAAATATTTAACCCAATACCCCTAGGACGCATTTAAGTTAATTATTAGTTATTACTCTTTTGTTCCAGTTTCTTACTTTTAAATTGCTAAAATACCTAGTGAAAATACTAGTCAATTTTTTTTTCAAATTTAAAAATGAAAACGTGAGCCACATATCTTGAAAGAACTACGTCGTATGATACGTCCAAAAGTCGATAAGGAACTAGACTCACCATAAGCATACATGAAACTAAAGTAAAACTCAAGCCACAAACATAACACAACATTATGGGAATATTCATAGATAACATCAGAGGTTTATATTACATAAGTACTTAACATAATAGAATTACGCCCACTAATAATGGTTGGGATAGTACAATCATCAAAAGGCATAAAAGGAAATAATAGATATAATTAGTCAGGGTCTCGACACCGTCTATACTTAAACAGATAGCCCCTAGAAGCAAAAGGGCTATTGTAACATCCTAATTTTTAACCCAATACTCTAGAACATATTTAGGTTAATCATTAGTCTATTACTCTTTTAGTCTCATTCCTTACAACCTTTCATTAAAATACTTAGCGGAAAATACGAATAAATTTTTCTTTTTGAAACTTGAAAGCAAAACGCGAGCCGCGCACTAACCTAACGTTCGTCATAACCATAACGTGCAAGAAAAGTAACCACACCATTGATAATCATGAAACATAGTATTATACATAACAATCATAATATCATCACATTTTCATAGATACATAGACTACTAACATCATTGTACCATCATTTACATCAAAACATGCCCATATATGTGAAGTTATCCTTATCCACCTATGAGGTTAGATAAGTGTCAACCCAAAAGCTAAGCTATCTATGCTCCCGCAGCGACCCTCTGCCCCGTTGGCTAGTGTGATCCTTAAGCACGAGTCTCAGAAGAAGTCACGAATCTCGTTGTAATCCTCGTCTAGAGACGACACGGAAGAAGAGGAAGGGATGAGAAACTCATTCAAGATTCTCAATAGGGATTCCCGACTCTAACACAAGTGTCATCATCGTCGTCCCCAGCCACTTCGGTTTTAATTATGAGAAAGGTGTATATGCATAAGGATTGGTTTTAGGCTTTTCAAATCTATTTATCCGAAGTGGGTGTCTTTTAATATGTGTCTTAATGACATGAATGCAACAGATATTTGATGAATGCATGACAATACCATATGCACATTAACACGAAAGTCGTAATACTTGGGCATATCATAAATCATATACGCGGCATAAAAAGGCATAGTACTTTTCATGTGACATCTTTCTCATAAGTAGAACTCTTAAGTTCTTTTTCTTAAAGACCACCCTCTTAACATATCCACCAAAAGTCCAACCGATTCTCCGGCCTGGCGATAATCTGGTCACCAAACTACATCTCACCTATCACCTAGGAATGAGCTCAATCTTAACTAGTCGTCACTAGATTTAACATGGGCTAATAGAGGGGGTATACATAACTTTCTTGGATCACCTATCTTAGGATCATTTCCTTCTTTGAAACGCTCTACTGGTATCTAGTACACAGTGAATTGTCCGCTTTGGCAAGCTTAAAGTCAATACCTTCACGGATTTGCTCTCTCCTCACCGTAGCGGGAGAAATGCGTCTCAGTACTATGTCACATTTGTTTTGGGGGTGCTCGGCCAAACTGGTGTCACCCAGAACCTATCCTGGGGGTGCTCGGCCGAACCGGTGTCACCCAAGAGTTTTCGCAAGCTTTTTCTCAAGTACTCAAGTTTGATGGGAAATTCGGCAGCGTAACGGCGTACACCGGATTTCCATCAAACTTGCTTTATGCCACCAAACATATAGAGCATGCATAGCCATTCAATACCAACATAAGGCATCATAATCATCGTATGCATCATAAGCATCATAATATCATAAGAGATCACATGCTCAAGTTGTTCTCATAATAGAACATACACTTGCATGAAACATTAAAGCTCATTATGCTCTTAAGCCTATGGTGTCTTATGATTTGACCCTTAGGGGTCTAAATCTTGAAAACTAATTACGCTATCATCCGTTTTTATCCTTTTATGCACCTATAGGCTCACAACTAATAATTCTTACTAATATTTATGTTCGTCAACGAATCTGGACAGCCTTACACTTTAAGGGCGGAAATTACATCTTGTGATTACGAGGGTTCTAGAAACTACGTCTGAGACCCTTTCTTGATTCCGTTTTCGCCTAAAGCGCTATAAATTAAATCTAAACCAATTATGAAGTATTCCTAAGCCTTTGAACTAATTATAAACCATTTTTACTACATTGTAAGGGCGCTGGACAGAATCAGAAAATTAAGGGCCTGTTTGCTTTGCATTTTCCAGTTTTCAGTTTCTAGTTTTCAGTTTTCCAGATTTGTAAAGGAAAAACTGAAAAAACTGAAAACTGAAAATTTCAGTTTTCAATTTTTTCAATTTTTCCTTCACAAAACTGAAAACTAAAAACTGAAAACAGGCAAAGCAAACAGGCCCTTAGATGTTCTAAGAGTTCTAGAATTGTATTTTTACGGTTTTCTAGTTACTAGTTTTTCTATGGGTGCTAAAATTCAATCCTACATCCAATGTTACCAAGTTTTTCATATCTAAACAATCCTAATCTGATTATTATCATACTAAAACAGTTTGGTAAGAAACTAAAGATAAATGGGTCAAAACTATGCTAAAACTCAACTTTACGGTTTATCGGTAAGACTAGTTTCTTTCCTAACATGCATAGAAAGGCTTCTACCTCAACATATATAATTTTTACGCATTCTATCATATGAAATCATCATCAAACAACAACCATTTGAGTTGTCCCAAAATTGGGATTTAAACTGTAAAATCATACTTGAAATATTCTTTGAGTTCTCCTATGCTTAAGAAAATATTAAGACATGGATTATGGGCGCTTGTTGTAATACCCTATTCTTTTTAGAAATTAAATGAAGCTTTATTAATGAGAATTTTAGGATGTTGATAAATGTGGAAATGATGAGACTAACTCAAGGAAGCCAAAAAAAAAAAAAAAAAAACGTGAATAGTGTCTTACAGGCCCAGGTCCACTTGGAGCAGTAGAAATCCTAGAATTGGGCCCCGGAGATGCCCAAAATTGAGAAAATTATAAGATTATGTTTAGAAATAGGTAGGAGTAATGATTTCATACCCGAAATTATTTTTCGGGCAATATTTGATTTCTCGGGTACACTTTGTTTACTTGTTTGTAGAAATTTCAGTGTTCGATTTCTAACACCGAAAACTAGTTAATATCTGCAAATAATGAAGTATATCCACTTGAATACCAAGTGAATGGCTAGGATTTCATCTTGGATGAAAGATCAAATCCTGGCCATTGATTTTAAACCCTTTTAATGGAAAGAAATTATATTTTATTTTTTCAACCAATCAAAACACTCCTTAATAGATATACTTAACCCACCTAATCACATCTTTTTCATCATCATCCTTGAAACACCCTAGTGATTAGCCAGATACACCTAGGTTGAATCTGATTAATGACTAGACTTTACTCCTTGCTTTGGTTCTTTCTTCATAATTTGAAAATACTTAGTGAAATTACGAGCCATTTTTTTTTTTAAAAACACATAATTGAAAACGTGAGCCGAGTACAACGTGAACGAGTAAGCGGGGTATAATAAGACGTTTAAGAATATATCACATCATATCACTTAGGCTCCATCATATAACATCCATAAGCACATTATAGCATATATTTACATACAATAACCTCACTCAAAGGGTGGGTTATATTCATACATCATTATCTTATGAAAACCCATAAAAGAAAATATACTTAAGGAAATACATGCCCCTAAACTAGATAATTCCATAAGCCGGGAAGGTTATCCTAAAACTAGGGTGCATGATCACACATAAATCTACTAAGAACCTTCTATGGCCCTTTGTCTGGAAATGGGGAATAAATCCGATCCAGATGAGCTCCCTCGGGAGGGGACACGAGATATACCAGTGGGTCGCATGGGCGGCCTTCTCGCTAACCTCGGCTGAACAAGCTGTTTCCTCACTACCCTCTCTTAAGCGTGTGGGAGTAGGAGCAGAGCTCCGAGAATATACATGAGTAGGAGTGTCCTCTGAAGGATCAGTTTCAGAATATCTCGTCTCGGGAACATACTCTGGAAATCCATGGACAGCAGATGAAGCGGGATAAGAACGTAACATCCTTTCAACAAGTGGCCGTGCATGTTCGAAAACCATTTCATCGCCATAGAGAGAAGTAGGAGAAAATCGATAACTAGGGACAGGATGTGCAAACGGACGACCTATGTAAATAAAAACCACGACTGCGCACCTCCCTTAAAAATGATACGAGCGATGCAGGATCATAGTGGAATTCCCAAATAGGGGTATCAGCGAGCAGGGCGAATGTCGCCATTTCAATCTGGAGACAATGGCGGAAATAAAGAAAAGGGAGTGAGAATCTTGCTAAAGAATTCTCAGTAGGGTACCTCCTTCTATAGTGTCATCATCAAAGTCCCCAGGAACCTCGGGATTATTCTAAAATAGTGAGCATGCAAAGATTCATTTTAAGTTCGGACAAATACTTAACCGAGGTTCGTCAATTTTTAATTATCGTCTTATAATGCATCTTATTCTTAACATGTCATATTTACAATGAACATTTCCTTTATCATTACATCATATTCCTCATCATCATTATCAAAATAACATGCATAAAAGAACGTCATATAATATTAGCTACACATGGGCACAGTGCACATATTTCATTTCTTTAGTGCCTTTGGTGACTTAAAATCTTATCATCATCATTATTTTCCTTGGGCCACCCTATACTCCACCCTTTTGGGAGTAATTTAGGTTATGAGCTCATACTTTACTAGTCGTCACTAGCATATACTTATGGCTTTTGATAAGCTAAAGTCCCGACTCTACCCTTTTGAGAGAACGGGTTAGGGGGCTAAAATCACATTTTCACCACCTATAGTCTGATGGTTCCAAAGGATCATTTTCTTATAAGTTTAAGTCACCATTAAATCTTTGCATGTTATATCATAATACAATTCATAAACATCATAACATTTTCTCATTTATAGTCTTAAGCTAGAATAATATATATAAGCTATAATCATGCATATGAGAGATTCCCGGGAAAGAGAGGTGGGTCAGAATGGACACGCTTAAAAACCAAGTCTTTCCTTAGCTGAACCTTTCCAAATTACACTTTTACAATGATACACTTTCTTCTAGCAACAAAGGTAAATTTTACATAATAAAGAACATTTCATGTACAAGCATTCTCATTATTTGCAACAGCAACTATAACATGCAAGCCAGGAAATCATTCAATGATATCAAGTACTTAATAAGCATCCAATCCTTACATAGAATTATCAATTATAGAACTAATTAGTTACTAAACCAATTATGAATCATTCTCTTAACAATAAACCATAATTATCACAACTTCAATCATATCAAATCATTATCACACATTGATACTAAACTCAGATCAGTGGCCGAATCATGAACCTCATGCAATTACATAGAATTATATTTTAAGTGCATATAAAATACTAGTTCCCCGTAAAATTCTTGCAAAGCCTTAAAACTCATTTAGAAACTAGTTCTTTTGTCAAATTTGGGAGGATCTTCACAATTAAAATTCTCACTTAAGATAAAAGGAGTAAGTCTTGAGCTTTAGAGATTTAGGTGACATCTTAGAATTATAAACATGCTATGCAACCTTATTTTAATCTTATCTTTATAAGGTGATAGCTTGGAATTATAAACATGATATGCAATTCCATTTCTTTATCTTTAAGATTTAAGGTGATGACTTGAAAATTAAACATGATGCAAGAACTTGAAATATAAACATGATACAAGAAAGCTGAGCGGTAATCCATACAGGGACGATAGAGGGAGAAGAGAATATTATTATTACATCTTTTTAAGCTCCAATCTCAAGACTTTTTAAAGAATAAATTCTTTAACTCCAATAATCATATTTCTTTGCTTGTGATACATGGGCAAGTCTTTGAGCTCTAGGATCTTTAGGTGATGGCATAAAATAAACATGCCATGCGTTGATTCTTTTAGCCATTATAAAATATAGTGAGAGCATAAATTAAATATGAGATGCAACCTCTTTATTATCTTGAAAGATTAAGTGATGACTTGAAACATAAACATGAAATACAAGCTTGGAATTTAAACATGAGAAATGCAAGTTCATTTATTCATTCTTGAAAATTTAGTGATGACATAGAAGGTAAACATGGTTATGCAAAGCATAAACTTAATCATGGATGCAAATTCATTTTGTTTCTTTACTAGAGCTCCTTCAAGACTTTAAAAGAATTATAAATTCAACCCAATACATATCTTAACAAGAAATAAAACATAAAAGGAAAAAATACATCTTTCAAGTTCTAAACTAAAAATCTTTGTTTTAGCATCATAAAGCATTATTCTTTAAGGTTTTGCATCAAGTGGAATTTTCAAGCTTTAGAGGCCTAACTTGTGATGGATTTACAACCCACCCTCAAGGTCCTCATCATCAAGCCATCATCTTAGTTCCACCTAGGCCATATGGTTGAATTGGTTAAAGAAAAATTGAAGAGGAAAACCAAAATGAAAAGCTAAGGCAAGTTCATAATTTCATCATTTTGAGCTAAAAACACAACTCCTCAAAGCATAGAAATAAATTTAGAAACTACTCCCTACCTAATCTGAGTTGAAGAAGAGGAAGAGAACTTGGTTTCTTGAAGTGAAATGAAACAAAATCTCTTTGAAAAAATTGAAGAAAGAATTCAGCCAAAGAGGAGGAAGAAAGAAAGTTTTTGGTGCTCCTAAAAACTAGTTATGAACCAAGCATTCCAAGACCACTCAAGCAAGCCTATTTATAGAAGATTTTGAGGCTTCTAATTGGCCAAAATGATGAGGTAGTAGACGGAATTTTGCAGGAGAAATAAGGGAGGAAAAATCATTTTAGACAAAGTTGTATGAAATTAAGGAATTATGTCTCTTATGGTGACATTTTGGCATTTTGTTTTAGTGCAACTTTTGGCAATAATTCAGCTGCATAATGGCATCAATAATTTCATCCATTACAGCCCAAAGAAGTGAAATTTGTGTGTTCCATGCATTATTTAGGTGTAGGCAAGGTATTCATGTAATTTAGAGAATTTACGGTTAAGGGTTTAAGTGAATTAGTAAGCAATTTGGGTGTTTTTGAGCAATTTTGGGTTCTAATCAATCTAAATACATAATTTTGACTCTAGATTAATATTTAGAATTTAATAAGCTTTAATTTGAGCCTAATATTGCTTAGATTTGGTATCTGAATCAAAAATCCCAAATTCGCAAAGCCCAAAAACAGGGGCAAAATCGTACTTTCACTTAAAAATTGCCCGAGGCCACCCGAGCTTAACCAATGGTTAATCATGGCTTAAAAACACATTTTAAAACATTTTAGTGAGGTTCGGGCTCAGTCGGCACGCACATCGGAGTTAAAGCGACCCATGAGGCGTTTTGGTCATTGTGGCGTCTAACTCAAAATTGAGATCCTTCTGCTCTATTAACACACATAACACAAACAATCCCTTATTATCCTCAAAATATCCCCTTGAGAATAGGTGGGGCCCACGATCCTCATTTTCTGAGTAAAATAACTTCAGGGGCATTTTATACATACAGAAATTCGGGATTTGCGACTCTCGCATGAATCGTTCCTAACCTCTCTTCTAATGTTATATTCCTTTATTGAGGATTGTTCGGCCTCAAATCTTATGTAATAATTACCTACGGTAATTCGGTAATTGAGTAATTTCTAATGACAGTAAAAATTACAGTAAAAATTGGGGCGTTACAATCCTCGGCCAAGTGAAGAGCAGCAGCAAAACTCATTCCTTCTTCATCCAAAAACCTTTGCTAACCTTCAAAATTTCAACCTCCAAAATCCTAGACCAAATCTTGCTAGAATCAAAAACTTCCTTAAGCAAACTTGTTCTACACTTCAACCTCTACAAATATAACCGATTAGATTTTTCAAAACCTCACTTTAGTACCTCACTCAGCACTGATTAGTGGAGGATCTAGGTGTGTTTCAAGAGTTTTGGGGTGGAGAACATCTACCTTGAAGTATACAAAAGCTAAAGAAGCATTAGCTTCCAAGGGTAGGGTTTTATTTGTCTTCTTTTGTTTCAAAATTTCCTCTAAAAATTCTGATTGGTTTTGTCCCAAAATTTCTGATTTTATTGGTTAATCATATGTTGATATTGATGTATGAATTTTGGTGGAGTGTTTGGTGTGGTGGAAAAATCATTTACATCAAGAGAGACTTGGAATTAGTTTGCTGGATTTTCGGATTTCCACAAGGCAGAACTTGTTGACGAATTTTCTGGTGCAATTGTGTTCCATTTTATGGGCTATAAAAATTATATATTGAAGGTAACATCCTGAGACAACCCCATGATTTTCCTTGGGTCATGTGAATGATTTTCTCTGCTTGAAAAAAATTCATGATTCTTGAACATTGTTGCTGGAAAATCCCGGTTTGAAGCAAGCAGCAAATTTTGTCGAATTTTATAATATATCTAGAGATCTTAGATTCAGTTGAAAATTTTATGGGATGTAGTTACCATGTTAGGGAGTCTCTATTAAAAATTTGGGGTTATTCTGGGTACTTTTTCTGTGTTTAAAAATTCAAGAACCGAAGTTGTGACTATGCTGCCTGAAATATTGAAGCTGAGGCAGTAAAATTGTGTGATTTTATTATCATAGTAAACGATGGGTTTACTCTTTGAAAATTTTATGGGAAGCTGATAACACATTGAATTATAACTGTGAATTTTATTTTGAGTTGATTTAATCAATTGGTGGGGTCGAAAATTATGAGAGTCCTGATCTAAACTGTGAACAAGTGGTTTCTAACCACCAGATTGGAAAAGTTTATTTGATAAGGTTAGAGAATACCGTTTGTTTTGAAATTTGTACAGGGCCTTTTAGATACATTGACATGTCATAGAGAATTTTTATGGCTCTTAAATTCGCTATTTGATAGGGAAATTAATTTTGAATTCTAGAGTAATAAATCATTGATTGCTGAAAACGGTAAGAATGTCTTGAACTAATGATAGAATGGCTTTAGATACAAGTATATATCATGTTAATGCATGCTATTTGTTTGAAAGAAATGTTGATGAGATATGGATGAGACTCCAACATAATTGTATGCCTACCTGTGATCTAAGCAGACCTTTGAAAGGAGGAGTACATTATGTGATTAGTGTGAGGATAAAGGAAAAGAAAAGAAAATTAACATGACTTTTAGTTGTGCAATTTTTAACATATGGGGAAAATAGAGACAAGGCTTATGTGGTTGAGCAGGAAAGACAAAAGTAAGAGCTTGCCTGGGAATTTGATAAGTCGGTAGCCGTATCGACATATAGGAATGAGCTCATGTCCTAATGGTAAATAGTTCTTGTGGAGTGATTCCACTACGGACATCACTTGATGTGGGATTAAGCCTTCCCTATGTTAATGAGAAAAAGAACAATGCACCTAATTATTATTATACTTGTACTTGATTTTACATGATGTATATACCTTGATATTGCTGTACATAGTTTTGCATGAGTATTCCCACATGAATGAGCTTATCAATTGTGTTTCACATTATACGAGGGAATACCCTCACGAGGATTTTATAATATTCTCATCCCTACGGTTGCATTTACTTTGTGTTAATCAGATCCAGCAGATGCCGTCACTAGTATTTTACCTTGACTCGCCACGATGGGTGTGGCATTATGATCTGCTCTTGACTCTCTGTATGTAGTGGGTTACTCGCAAGTTCGTGTCTATGTGTTTTTCGGGTGCTTTTTTAGTACATCTGTATTTACAGCTGACTTTGACCCTGCTTTCCCTTATGATGGTGTGCCTCTCCACTTGGCACACCCAGTGATATTTGATATCCCACTTGCACCACCAGCTCCCCTCCGGCCAGATGATCCCTCTTCATCCTCGTCTTGATTTCGGACCCATCGGAGGTCCCGATGCCCAGGCGGAGGTGAGGCTATCATGCCGATAGCCAGCGGTTTGATCTAGTAGGACGTGACATCTTCAGGGACTCATGATATGTATATAGTGGTAGTTTAGTACTAGTGACCCTCTAACCTGCAGATTTATCGGGTTAAATGTTGTGGGGTTTATTTCTGTTTGTACAAACTTTTGCTAGACCTCAACTTTGAGCAGGTTAGATTAGATACTGGAGGTGTTCCTTCCTTTTGTGAACTGAGTTCCTGATGAGCTTAGAAGTTAACCAGTGTAGTATCAGTACGGTGTACACATTGCAAACTTAGAAATGATGTTTATATATGTATATACGAGTTTGGCCATCTATGTGTCTGAATTATTTGATTTCAATTATTTTCGACTAGTATAGATTGTGAATGTAAGTAATACTTTTCTAATTACTATGTTGATACTCGAGTAAAATATGGTAATTCGGAGGGTGTTACACTTGTGACTCGATGAAACTTACTCCAAGCTCATCATCATCACATGGCCGAATTGTGCACTCAAGGGAATGCTCCCATAACCTAACTTTAACTTGAGATAAAGGGCAAGTCTTTGAGCTCTAGGTTTTTTAAGTGATGACAAAATATAAACGTGCTATGCATTCCATTTTATTCTTCATTAGGAAGTAAAGTGAGAGCTTCAAAGTAAATATGAAATACAAGAACTTGAAATTAAATATGTAAGACTTGAAAGTAAATATGCAAGGCTCAAAGTAAATATGCAAAACTTGAAAGTAAATATGCAAATTCAATTCTTTATTTTAGTGCTCTAGGCCCAGCAACAATCGACTTTAAGGCTGAAATAGAAAGGCTTTGAGATTATTTAGGTGATATGCAAACTCTTGTTTTAAACGTGATAATGCAAGTTCTTTTTTTAGATCTTTAGAGTTTAGTGATGACATAAAAAGTAGATATGAGATGCAAGAACTTGGAATCTAAATATGAGGTGCTAGAAATATAAATATGCAAGTTTATTTTTACATCTTTACTAGAGCTCTTACAAGACTTTAAAGGAGCATAAACCTCAACCCCAACTTATCTTAACAAGGTAAAGCAAGCCTTGAGTTTTAGAAACCATCTCACCATGTCTTTGGTGACAAAACCAAAATATCAAAGAAAAGGAAACTATGGTTGAAACCATGAGGGAGAAAGGTTGAAACTTTGAAACTCTAGAGGCCATGATCTTGATGATATTTCAACACCAACATCATGTGCTCTCATCCTTGAGTCATTTTCCAACCAAAACAAGATTTAAAAACCAAAACTAGAACCAAAGAAAAGCAAAGGAAAAACTGAAATGCCTCTTGGTTTAAACAAGACTTTAAAGGATAAAGAAATTTAATAAAACAAATCCCTACCAAGTGATTGATGGTTAGGATGAGAGAAGACGATGAAGAACTCGAAGAACTTGAAGACTTGAACTTGAGAGAAAAAAGAAACTTTGAAGTGCTCTTTGAAAACTTACACTTAGCAAATGAACCCAAAATAATGCAAGTTCACCCAAGCAAGCTATTTATAGAGAAATGAAACAAATGCAAGGTGCAAATGAAGAAGGAAGTTTCGGCCATCAGCCTCATGGGCAGCCCATGAGTTCCATGAGGTGAGATAATGTGGTCTTGAGGCATGGTGAGGTATGGTTCAAGGTATGGCTTCAAGCATGGTTCTTTGAGTGAGAAACAATTCAACATGTGTTGTAAAAGAGAGAGAGAGCCGAAATTGCATCAGCCATGGGGAGGCTTTTCTTGCATTTTAATTGTGGTTTAGAGTTGTGTTTAGGTGTATCTTTGATTAGGATTAAGATTAGGAATTTGTAAGAAAGTGTTTAGGTGAGAAAATGGGTAATCAAGGTTGTCAAGACATAATTAAGGAGTGTTCTTGCATCATTAGAGAGTTATAAACTCATTTTAGTGTGTAAACAGTTCTAGACACAATTCCTTGATTTAAGGAATTGGAGAGAGAAAATACTATTCAAGATTCCAAGAGTGAAATCTTGAGTTTTAGAAAGGAGATTTAAATCTAATCTAAGCAATCTCAGGTTCTAATTAATTTTAATAATTTATTTTGACTCTAGATTAATTTGGAAATTAATTAATCTTCGATTAGAGCCTAATATTGCTTAGGTTTGCTTAATTGCATCATTAAGCTCAAAAACACTATTCTAGGGGCAAAATCGTAATTTTATACCAAAACTGCCCAGGACCACCGGGACTCAAATAGATGCTTTGAAACATGTAAAATCATGGTTTTAAACCTCTGGGGAAAGTTTCAGGCTCAAACGGCACATTTACCTACATAAAAACGCTATAGGGGTATTTTGGTCATTTTGACCCGAAACTGTAGAAAATGAGGCTTTTGCCTCCGAAACCACTCAAGGGCCATTCAATCCCTTCAAACATTGAGTTGGCCCTTCGAGGACTGCCGGGCCGGCCATCCTCGAATTTCGGGCCGAAAATGACCTCAGGGGCATTTTGGTCATTTTTCACTTAGACAGAAAAATCGGGGCGTTACAGCTATCGTCCACGCGACAGAGCACAGGCCCTTGATGAGATCCGCGGCCAGGTCCTACTGGTTCTAATGAACAAAGTCATTGTCCTCTAAAGACGTGATGGAAGAAAGAAAGAGGGATGGGAATCTTATAAAAGAAACTCAATAGGGTGTTCACCTCCTAACAAGTGTCATCATCTACGTTCTCAGGAACCTTGGATTTCTTTATAAAGTTGTGAGCATGCATATGGTTCAATTATTAAGTTTCAAAAATTATTATCCGAGACCCATTCATTTTAGAATGCATCTTAATGCAAGAATGCAGCATGATAACATAACTAATACCACAATTAATCAACATATGATAAAGAATGCAAATTCATGATCTTTTCCTTAATATTTCTTTCAAGTGACTTAAGGTTCTTATCTCTTTTTCTTGGAGGCCACCTTATTATTCTCTCTTCTCGAGAGTTCTAGGTTATGAGCTCATACCTCACTAGTCGCCACTAGCTAACACTTATCTCCTCGATAAGCAAACTCCCAGCTCCATCTCAGAGTACGGGATAGGGGGCATAAGAATACTTATCTTCTTGATAAGTACACTTATCCTCTCGATAAGCAAGTCCCTAGGATCACCTTATGTTGAGCCCAACTCGTTACGCAAGGATCATTTCTGAGTGTTTTATGTCACCTTAAGCTTAGCATGTTATGTTGAGATGCAAGAGCACAAACTTATCATGTAATGTCACATGCTTTCATATAACTTCAACACATACACCTTAATCATTCCAAATGTAATCATAACATGCCACAACAAATCTTGCAATTGGTAGCCAAGTATGCAAACATAATCATCACATAAATTCTCAAATATATTAAATCATCACATCTCTTAAGGCAAGCACTTTTATTATTTCTTAATCGATTAAACCTCTAAACTAGGTAAACTAACTTTCGTATTTATTTATTTATGCATCTAAGGGGTCAATTACAGTGATTCTCACTAATTATTAACCTTAAGAACATCATGAAACCATGCTAGGCAGATTTGAACAGAAATGGAATTTTAACCATTTCGAAGTTCTAGAAGTTATGTTTTTGACCCTTTCTCATTAACGACTTTTCTTATGATGCTAAGATTAATTCCTAAGTCAATTATGTGTGATCCCTATATATATTTACTAAGAGTTCAACCCTCCTTTATAGAATTATAGCTTGCTAAAATAGAATTTGCAACTTCCTTTTTAAAGATTCTAAGAATCGTATTTTGATCCTTTCTAGATAGCAATTTTTCTCTAAGTGCTAAAAATAATTTTCACACTAATTGCTAACAAGTTTTTCATATTTGAACAATCCCAAACAGTGTTATATCATACCGAAACAGTTTGGATAGCGACTAAAAATAGAGTTGTCAAAAGTTTCCATAAATACAATTTTACGGGTCTTTAGTTACTAGTTTTTACCTAAGATGCCATGGACGACTTTCACCACAATTAATAGTAATTTTTCCACGTTTAAACCACTCCAAACACTTTAAACAAATATGGAAATGCTTATAGTAGAATCCGAAAATTAAATATTCCAAATGTAACATCCTAATTTTTAACCCAATACTCTAGAACATACTTAGGTTAAACATTAGTCTGTTACTTCATAGTTCTCAATTTTACTTAGAAATACTTAATGGAAAATACGGGTAAATTTTTTTTTTGAAATATAAAGTGAGAGCCGCGTGATGCGATAAACGGTAAACCATGTAAAGTAAAACAATTGTCTCACAACATCATAACATAAGATGCAACATGAACAACACTGAATATCATCTCATATATATATAACTTGCCCACTTATAAGTGTGGGACTTAATTTAGTACAAGGGAAATACATAAAAGAAAATACAACATAAAACATAAACATAATCTACTCCCCTACCCGGTGCATCTAATGGGATAACCTCTATGCAAAAGAAGGTTTATCCCCATCTAAGTGATGTGTGCTCTAACCCGGGCCATCCACGACCTCCTACTGGCGACTATCTCGTGAGCGAGGCAAATATCCGGGAAATTGGGCGAGCTCCTCAGGCGTGAAGAGACGGAACGGGGATCGAGCGGGATCCCCGTGGTATGGCCGCATCTCCGGTCGTCGTGCACGCCTCGGCTGAGTCACGGTGGGCTCGCTATCCTCTCCAAAGTCCATGGGTATGGTGGGGGATGATCCCTCGGAGGGTACTTGGGTGGCCGAATCCTCGAAAGGATCCGTCTCTGAGAAAGATGACGGGCAACGGGGCACATACTGGGGGTAGTCTTGAGCGGCAGACGTGGACGGTGGGGTACGGCATAGCCTCTCCTCTCGGGGACGTGCGCACTCGAACACCAGGTCATCGCCAAAAGGTGAGACGGGGGAGAACCGATGGGAATGTATAGAGGGAGTGAAGGGTCGACCCATGAACATGAATACTCTAACTGTGCATCGACCCACAAAATGGAATGAACCGTGGTCCGGGTCATGGTGCACCTCCCATGTCGGCGTGTCTACGAACACTACGAACGTCGCCATCTGAAGACGTGACGGAAAGAAAGAGATAGAGGGGGTGAGAATCTTGCTAAAGAATCTCAGTAGGGCCTCCTACTACCTAGGTGTCATCATCTACGTCCTCAGGAACCTTGGGTTTAATTACACAAATGAGTGAGCATGCATTATGTCCATTTTTAAGTTCCAAACATAGTTTAGCCAAGGTCCGTTCATTTTAGAATGATCTTAATGTCATGAATGCAACATAATAGAAGATGTATGCATGGCACTACCTAATGCACATACATAAAACATAACATCAAGCATCATCATACTTAGTGGCATGAAGTGGCAATAGAAACATTCATATGGGACAAACTTAGTGACATAATCATAATCATGAAACATCTCTTCCTCATGGGCCACCCTAAAAGACAATCGAGGCTGGGGTGCTCGGCCGAACCGGTGTCACCCAGAACGTGTCATACATCTAGGTTATGAGCTCATACCTTAACTAGTCGTCACTAGTTCTTACTTACCACTTAACGATAAGCGTATCATAAATCCCGACTATCTGAGTACGGGTTAGGGGGCAATTCTCTTAGGGGTGCTCGGCCGAACCGGTGTCACCTAAGAGTATAAATGGGTACCGATGTCACATGGGTTCTATGGAGGTGCTCGGCCGAACCGGTGTCATCCTAGAACCCATCTTAGTACCTTAATTTTCAAAATCTCTTTAAGTCCTCAAATTCATCGGAAATTCGACGGCACGAAGGCATTACGCCAAATTTCTTCCAAATTTGCTTTATGCCACACAAACATATAACCTCATGAATTCCTCATATGGATAACATCATCATCATTTGCATACTACATGCATCATCATAAAACATTCAGACGCTTACCCTTACAGTAGCTTATGCTTTGACCATTACGGGTCTTAATCTTGAGATATAGTTCTCTAACGTCCGTTGCTCATACTTTTATGCACCTAAGGGCTCTTAATTAATCATCATTCCTAATCCACATGTTCATACTTAAATCTGAATAGCATAGGGCAAAATCTCTAACTTGTGTTTACGGGGTTCTAGAACTTACGTTTTAGACCCTTTCTCGGTTCCGTCTTCGCCTAAGGCGCTATAAATTAAATCTAAATCAATTATGAGACATTCCTATGCTTAAGGACTAATTATTAATCATGTTTATCATGTTGTAAGGGTGCTGGACAGAATCCAGAAAAATAAATGTTCTAAGAGTTCTACATTGCATTTTTACGGTTTTCTAGTTACTAGTTTCCCTATAGGTGCTAGAATTCAATTCTAATTCAAATAATACCAAGTCTTTCATGTCTAAACAATCTAAATCTGATTATGTTTCCATTAAAACAGTTTGGACAGAATCCATAAGCAAATGGGTTAAAACTATGTCAAATTCTAACTTTACGGCATTTCTAGTTAGCTAGTTTCTTACCTATCATGCATAGGATCGCTTCTACATCATCATATGATATTTTCGCACATTCCAACACATCAAAACATCATCATAAAGCATCACACTCATCATATCAGAATCGAAAACATTTAACTTTAATAAGAGAGTTAAATTGACATTTCTAGGTACATGAGTTAACTAGTTTCTCTTGGAATCAATCTAGAACTTCTAAAACTCTTCGCAAAACATTTTAATTCATCAAGAGGCTAAAAGAAGCCTTAGGTCAGTGAGCAAAACATATTCCATCTCCTAAAAGAGAATGAAATCACAACTTGTGATGACATAACCTTATAAAGATTTGTAAAGCTTTAAGGGAAAACTTAAAACATAGACTATTGGTCCTAGTAGCTAGATGAAAACTCATTTGCAAGTCCATCATCATTACTTGGCCGAAATTATGCATTCAAGGGATGGTTTCACATTAAACTTTAACTTGGAATGAAATGGGCAAGTCTTTGAGCTCTAGGTTTTTAAGTTACGACATAAAATAAACGTGCTCATGCTTTTCATTTTTAATCTTGCTTACAAACTAAAGTGATGACATAAATTAAATATGCAAGGCATAAACTTAAATGTGCAAGCTTGAAAGTAAATATGCGAGGCATAAACTTAAACGTGCAAGCTTGAAGGTAAATATGCAAGGTTCAATTCTTTATTTTAGTGCTCTTGGCCCAACAACAATCGACTTGAAGGCCGAAATAGATAGGCATTCGAGAAATTAATTAGGTGATGATGCAAGTTCAATTCTTTACTTTAGTGCTCTAGGCCCAACAACAATCGACTTTAAGGCCGAAATAGAAAGGCTTCGAGAATTAAATTAAGTGAAGATGCAAGTTCCATTTTAATCTTTATGTTCTTAGGTGTTAGCTTGAAAGTAAAGATGCATAGCAAGAATGTAAATATGAATGCAAGCATAAAATAAATTATGCAAGTTCATTTTATTTTTCTAGAGCTCTTAACAAGACTTTAAAGGAATTTAAACCATAACCCAAACTCATCCAAACAAGGTAAAGTCAAGCTTAGAGTTCTTTGAAACTTAACATAATATCTTTAGGAAATCAAACCATGAAGCCTAGAAAACTAAGGAAATGGCCGAAATCATCAAGAAGAAAAAGGAACATTTTAAAACTCTAGAGTTCATGATCTTGATGATATATTAACACCAACATCATGAGTCCTCATCATTGAGTTCATAGAGCCATTTTAAAACATCATCAAAGCTAAAGTTCTCAAGAGTTCAAGAAAGGAAAAACTAAAAACATTTTTGCTCAGGAACAAAGATCAAGCTCTAGAGTTTATTTCAAGTGATGAACATCATCATGAAACTCTCATCATCAAGCTGTCATTCCTTTGTTCTCCAAGGCCTATGGCCGAAAATGAAAAGGAAAAAGGAGTGGAAATGAAGTTCTAAAAAGAAACAAGAGAAACTATGAACATCAAGCTTGAAACAAGAACTTTAAAGAAAAGAATACATGAAAGAAAATCCCTACTTGGTGTGATGAACTTGAAGATGGAAGAAGAAGATGAAGATGGTGAAGAACTCCAAGAACTTGAAGAACACAAGAACTTTAGAGAAAAAGAAAAGCTTTGAGTGTTCCTAAACTTAGCAAATGATCTAAAAGTGGTGCAAGCTCCTCAAGGCATTCTATTTATAGAGAAATGAAACAAATGAAGTGTGTGTGTGGGCTGATGTGTTTCGGCCATGAGGGTGCAGAATGGAGGCATCCATGAGTTCCATGAGGTGAGATAATGTGTTCTTGAGGCATGGTGAGGTATGGCTTAAGGTATGGTGAGGTATGGTTCAAGGTATGGCCTCAAGCATGGTTCTTTGAGTGAGAAAATAATTAAACATGTGGCCAATGTGGAGTGTGCTGGCTGAAACTTCATCAGCTATGGGGGAGGTTTCTTTGCATTTTAATTGTGGTTTAGAGTTGTGTTTAGGTGTATCTTTGATTATGCTTAAGATTAGGAATTTGTAAGAAAGTGTTTAGGCAAGGGAAATGGATAATTAAGGTGGTCTAGACATAATTAAGGAGTGGTCTTGCACCATTAGTGAGTTAAATCCTCAATTTAGAATCTAAACAACTCTAGACACATTTCCTTGATTTAAGAAATTGGATAGAGACAACACTATTCAAGATTCCAAGACTAGGAGTCTTGAGTTCTAAAAAGGGATTTAAGTTTAATCTAAGCAACTTTAGGTTCTATTTAACTTTAATAAATTATTTTGACTCTAGATTAATTAGGGAAATAAATTAATCTTTGTTTAGAGCCTAATATTGCTTAGGTTTGCTTAATTACGTCATTAAGCTCAAAAACACTATTCTAGGGGCAAAATCGTAATTTTGCACTAAAACTGCCCGGGACCACCGGGACTTGAACAGAGACCTCTAGACACATGAAAACATGTTTTTAAACCTCTGCGAAAAGTTTCGGGCTCAAACGGCACCTTTACCCGCGTAAAACGCTATAAGGGTATTTTGGTCATTTTGACCCGAAACTGCGGAAAACGAGATTTTCGCTTCCGAAAGCATTCAAAGGCCATTCAATCCCCTTCAAACATTGAGTTGACCCTTCGAGGACGACCGAGTTAGTTACCCTCGAATTCGGGTCAGGAAATGACCTCAGGGGCATTTTGGTCATTTCCCTCGGACAGAAAAATCGGGGTGTTACATTACTCCCCTCCTTAAAAAGAATTTCGCCCTCGAAATTCGTTACCTTAGAAAAGCTTGGGATACTTGTCTCGCATTTCTGACTCTAGCTCCCATGTAAACTCTTCGGATTTGTCGCGTCCCCATGCTACTTTTATCAAAGGAACAGACTTGTTCCTCAGCTGCTTGACTCCGCGGTCCACGATTCTCGTAGGGGGAAGATTGAAAGTTAGGTCGTCCCTTAACTGAACATGCTCTGGCTCTAAAACATGGCTAGGGTCAGACTCATACTTCCTTAACTGAGAGACGTGAAAGACGTCGTGAAGATTAGAAAGGTTAGGGGGTAAGGCTATTTTGTAGGCAACTGTTCCTATCTTTTGAAGAATTTGGAAGGGACCAAGGAATCGGGGGCTCAACTTTTTGACTTTCATGGCTCTCCCTATGCCTGTAGTGGGGGTAATCCTAAGGAACACATGTTCCCCCTCTTCGAATTCCAAGGGCTTGCGCCGCTTGTCCACATAGCTCTTTTGTCTACTTTGAGCGGTGAGCATCCTATCCCGGATCCTCTTGATTTGTTCCGTCGTTTCCCTCACTACATCGGGTCCTAAGACACTTTGCTCCCCAGGCTCGTACCAACACAAAGGTGATTGGCACTTCCTCCCATACAATGCCTCGTACGGTGCCATACCGATGCTCGCGTGATAACTATTGTTATACGCAAACTCGATCAAAGGCAAGTACTTATCCCAACTTCCCCTTTGGTCTAACACACAGGCTCTTAGCATATCCTCTAGGGTTTGGATTGTCCTTTCGGATTGTCCGTCTGTTTGTGGGTGGTAAGCAGTGCTCAAGCATAGCTTTGAACCAAACGCCTTTTGAAAGGCTCCCCAAAAACGCGACGTAAACCGCGGATCTCTATCCGAGATTATCGCCGACGGTACTCCATGCAATCTTATGATGTCTTGGATGTATAACTGAGCCAATTTATCTAAAGAGTATGTCACTCTAATAGGTAGAAAGTGTGCCGACTTGGTTAGTCGATCCATTATCACCCATATAGCATCATGGCCAGCTTGGGTCTTAGGCAATCCCGTCACGAAATCCATAGATATGCATTCCCACTTCCACTCGGGGATTGACAGGGGTTGCAACAAACCTGAAGGTTTTTGGTGCTCGATTTTCACTTTCTGACATACCAAGCACTTACTAACCCAGGCGACTACATCCCTCTTCATTCCGGGCCACCAAAACATCTTCTTCAAGTCTTGATGCATCTTGGTGACACCGGGATGAATGGTGAAATAGCTTTTGTGAGCCTCCTCCAAGATCTTTTCTCGGAGGTCACCATCTTGGGGTACGTAGATCCTTCCCTCAAATCTCCATATCCAATCCTCGCCTCTTTCGAAACCCTTCAACTTTCCCGCCTTAACAGCATCTATGATCTCTTCGAACTCCTCATTCTCTCGTGCTAACATGATTCTTTGCTTAAATCCACTTGTTACACTAAGATAGCACATCTTTATCCCTTTATCGGTCGCTGACATCCCTAGATTCATATCCCTAAACTTCTCTATCAACTCAACTTCTTTGATCATCATGTGGGACAGGTGTAACGACTTTCGGCTCAAGGCATCAGCGACTACATTAGCCTTGCCAGGGTGGTAACTTAAACCGATAGTCTTTGAGGAATTCCATCCACCTTCTTTGCCTCATGTTTAACTCCTTTTGATCAAAGAGGTACTTGAGACTCTTATGATCGGAGAAAACTTCAAACCTTACACCATACAGATGGTGTCTCCACATCTTTAAGGCAAACACTACGGCGGCTAGCTCTAGGTCATGGGTGGGGTAGTTAGCCTCGTGAGGCTTGAGTTGTCGAGATGCATAGGCTACCACTTGCCTATTTTGCATCAACACACACCCTAGTCCTTTGCCCGAAGCATTATAATATACCTCGAAGGGTACATTGGGGCTAGGTAAGACTAAGACTGGGGTTGTGGTTAACCTTTCCTTAAGCTCTTGGAAACTCTTTTCACATTCGGGGCTCCACTCAAACGGGGTATTCTTCCTAGTGAGCTTGGTCAAGGGTAGGGCTAACTGGGAAAATCCTTTGATAAACCTACGGTAGTAGCCTGCTAAACCCAAAAAACTCCGTATTTCCGTTACGGTCATCGGTCTATCCCAATTCATTACGGCTTCTACCTTGCTAGGGTCAACGGCTATACCTCCTTTTGACACAACGTGCCCTAAAAACTTGACTTCCTTCCACCAAAATTCACATTTAGAGAGTTTTGCATACAGCTTTTTCTCCTTCAAAATCTCCAAAACTATCCTCAAATGACGCTCATGCTCCTCGTGGGTCTTCGAATAGATGAGTATATCATCTATGAAAATGACCACGAACTGATCTAAATAGGGTCTAAAGATCCTATTCATGTAATCCATAAACACTGCAGGAGCATTTGTCAACCCAAAAGACATCACCGCGAACTCAAAGTGTCCATACCGAGTTCTAAAGGCGGTCTTTGGTATATCTTGATCTCTCACTCTAATTTGGTGGTATCCTGACCTTAGGTCGATCTTGGAAAATACTACTACTCCTCTCAATTGGTCCATAAGATCATCTATCCTAGGCAAGGGGTACTTGTTTTTCACCGTCACACGGTTCAATTGCCTATAATCTATGCACAACCTCATGCTCCTGTCCTTCTTCTTCACAAATAAGACTGGAGCTCCCCAAGGTGAGGCACTAGGTCTTATAAAGCTCTTCTCTAAAAGCTCGTCAAGTTGGGTTTTGAGCTCGGCTAGTTCTAGGGGTGACATTCTATAGGGGGCAATAGAGATTGGTCTCGCTCCAGGAACCAACTCAATGGAGAACTCCACTTCTCTCTCGGGAGGAAACTCGGGTATATCTTCCGGAAACACCTCGGATAGTCTCTCACTATAGGTATATTCTCTAAAATCTGCTCAAAGTGTACTTCGCTAGCGACTAGGAGAACATATCCCTTAGTCTTTTTCCCATTACAGTGGACCTCTACGGCATTGAGATAGAGTCTCAAAGGTTGACTTATTTCACTAGGGGGAGAAGGGAAGACAACTGTTTTGGTGTCACAGTCTAACAATACACGGTTGGCGTAAAGCCAATCCATGCCGAGAACTACTCCTATACCTTTCATGGGTAAACAAATTAAATCCATAACATATGATCTATTTTCTGTGGTGAGGTGACAGTTTAGACAACAATAACAAGTATTCACAGGATGATTTGTGGGGGTGGAAACAATAAGATCAAAAGGAAGTTTGGAAGTTTTCAAATTTAGAGCCTCGACACTAGCATATGAAATAAAAGAATGTGTTGCACCAGAGTCATAAAGTACAGTTAAGGTTCTACCATCTATTTCGCACTTACCTTCTATGAGATCGTTGGATGTGTCCGCTTCGTCTACGTTGAGGGTGAAGACCCTCCCTTGGTGTTGCGGCCTAGGGTTCTAATTCGCTGGCCCTTCGTTGTTGCATCTGTTGGCATAGTGGCCAGGCTTACCGCACTTGAAGTACACATTTTGTCCAGCTAGGCAGGGACGGTTGCCATGATCTTTCCCGCACTGGGGGCATATTATCGCCGGTGTAGTCCTAGCAAAGGTGGCGGGGGCTCCTTAGGGCGTCTTGTTCTTGGTCCCACTGGACCCTCCTTGTTGCGCATTGTTCCGGGGGCCTCCCGACACTCCTTGCCGGTTATTGTTGTTGTTGTTGTTGTTGTTTCGGTGGTTGTTGTTCTGGAACGGTGGTCTGTAGGGTTGCTTGGGTTGTTGGTGGAAGGGGGTTCTTTGTTGTTGTTGTGGTTTGAATTGGTTGGCGTGGTAGGGGTTGTAATGGTTTCGTGGTTGGTTTTGGTGTTGGGGTTTGAACTTCGGGGCTTGAGGTCCCAGCCCCTTAGCTCTTTCAGCCCTTGCAGCCTGGAGCTTACCTTGTCCTTCCTCCAAAATGCGGCACTTGTTGACCAGGGTGGGGAAGTCCCTGATCTCCATATGTGCTACAGCATAATTCAGCTCCGGCTTCAATCCGGCTTCGTACTTCACACATTTCCATATCTCATCGGGGTTCCCTTGGAACACCCGTGAGAACTTGATCAGTTCTTCAAATCTTGCCGTGTACTGGGCAACAGTCCTTCCTCCTTGGGTTAGTTGCATGAACTTGATGTCCTTTGTATTCCTTACTGACTCCGGGAAGTACTTCTCGTAGAAGTAAGTCTTGAGCGACTCCCAGGTTGACTGATGCAGGAAGCTTCTAGCGATCTTCGGGTTCGATCCACCGTAACTTCGGCATCCGACTCCATCATATAAGCAGCGAAGGTGACCTTTTGCTCCTCCGAGCAAGCCACCACGGAGTAGATCTTCTCCATGTTTTTGATCCACTCATCAGCTTTGTCGGGGTCCATGGCTCCTCGGAAGGTTGGTGGGTTCGCCTTGCGAAACTCACCAAACCTCGCTTGCTCGACCATTTCGGCAGTAGGGGGAGCACGTCCGATGTGCCCTTGTTGGTTCATCCTCTCGAACATTCGTTCCATGGCCCTTGCCATGTCACGAACAGCAGCAGCAGTGGCATCGTTTTGGTCCCCCTTGGTCGGGGTCCTAGGTTGTCTCCTTGGTGCCATTGGTTCCTAAACACACGAAACAATAAACACTGAGGTGATCAGGCTCAATATTCCATGTAAAATGAGCTAGTTACCATGGCACACGCAAGTAGACAAGGGTTATGCACTTCTACCATCTCTAACTAAGCACTACGCATGACATAGCTATCGTACTATACTTTAGAAAGCATAGTCAGTCCAATCCTCAGGCTCCATGAGAATTGAACTGCTCTGATACCATAATGTAACATCCCAATTTTTAACCCAATACTCTAGAACATACTTAGGTTAAACATTAGTCTGTTACTTCATAGTTCTCAATTTTACTTAGAAATACTTAGCGGAAAATACGGATAAATTTTTTTTTTGAAATATAAAGTGAGAGCCGCGTGATGCGATAAGCGGTAAACCATGTAAAGTAAAATAATTGTCTCACAACATCATAACATAAGGCACAACATGAACAACACTGAATATCATCTCATATATATATAACTTGCCCACTTATAAGTGTGGGACTTAATTTAGTACAAGGGAAATACATAAAAGAAAATACAACATAAAACATAAACATAATCTACTCCCCTACCCGAGTGCATCTAATGGGATAACTTCTATACAAAAGAAGGTTTATCCCCATCTAAGTGATGTGTGCTCTAACCTGGGCCATCCACGACCTCCTACTGGCGACTATCTCGTGAGCGAGGCAAATATCCGGGAAACTGGGCGAGCTCCTCGGGCGTGAAGAGACAGAACGGGGATCGAGCGGGATCCCCGCGGTATGGCCGCATCTCCGATAAATCGTGCGCCTCGGCTGAGTCACGGTGGGCTCGCTATCCTCTCCAAAGTCCATGGGTATGGTGGGGCATGATCCCTCGGAGGGTACCTGGGTGGCCGAATCCTCGGAAGGATCTGTCTCTGAGAAAGACGACGGGCAACGGGGCACATACTGGGGGTAGTCTTGAGCGGCAGACGCGGACGGTGGGGTACGGCGTAGCCTCTCCTCTCGGGGACGTGCGCGCTCGAACACCAGGTCATCGCCAAAAGGTGAGACAGGGGAGAAACGATGGGAATGTACAGGGGGAGTGAAGGGTTGACCCATGAACATGAATACTCTAACTGTGCATCGACCCACAAAATGGAATGAACCGTGGTCCGGGTCATGGTGCACCTCCCATGTCGGCGTGTCCACGAACACTACGAACGTCGCCATCTGAAGACGTGACGGAAAGAAAGAGATAGAGGGGGTGAGAATCTTGCTAAAGAATCTCAGTAGGGCCTCCTACTACCTAGGTGTCATCATCTACGTCCTCAGGAACCTTGGGTTTAATTACACAAATGAGTGAGCATGCATTATGTCCATTTTTAAGTTCCAAACATAGTTTAGCCAAGGTCCTTTCATTTTAGAATGATCTTAATGTCATGAATGCAACATAATAGAAGATGTATGCATGGCACTACCTAATGCACATACATAAAACATAACATCAAGCATCATCATACTTAGTGGCATGAAGTGGCAATAGAAACATTCATATGGGACAAACTTAGTGACATAATCATAATCATGAAACATCTCTTCCTCATGGGCCACCCTAAAAGACAATCGAACTGGGGGTGCTCGGCCGAACCGGTGTCACCCAGAACGTGTCATACATCTAGGTTATGAGCTCATACCTTAACTAGTCGTCACTAGTTCTTACTTACCACTTAACGATAAGCGTATCATAAATCCCGACTATCTGAGTACGGGTTAGGGGGCAATTCTCTTAGGGGTGCTCGGCCGAACCGGTGTCACCTAAGAGTATAAATGGGTACCGATGTCACATGAGTTCTATGGAGGTGCTCGGCCGAACCGGTGTCATCCTAGAACCCATCTTAGTACCTTAATTTTCAAAATCTCTTTAAGTCCCCAAATTCGTCAGAAATTCGGCGGCACGAAGGCATTACGCCGAATTTCTTCCAAATTTGCTTTATGCCACACAAACATATAACCTCATGAATTCCTCATATGGATAACATCATCATCATTTGCATACTACATGCATCATCATAAAACATTCAGACGCTTACCCTTACGGTAGCTTATGCTTTGACCCTTACGGGTCTTAATCTTGAGATATAGTTCTCTAACGTCCGTTGCTCATACTTTTATGCACCTAAGGGCTCTTAATTAATCATCATTCCTAATCCACATGTTCATACTTAAATCTGAATAGCATAGGGCAAAATCTCTAACTTGTGTTTACGGGGTTCTAGAACTTACGTTTTAGACCCTTTCTCGGTTCCGTCTTCGCCTAAGGCGCTATAAATTAAATCTAAATCAATTATGAGACATTCCTATGCTTAAGGACTAATTATTAATCATGTTTATCATGTTGTAAGGGTGCTGGACAGAATCCAGAAAAATAAATGTTCTAAGAGTTCTACATTGCATTTTTACGGTTTTCTAGTTACTAGTTTCCCTATAGGTGGTAGAATTCAATTCTAATTCAAATGATACCAAGTCCTTCATGTTTAAACAATCTAAATCTGATTATGTTCCCATTAAAACAGTTTGGACAGAATCCATAAACAAATGGGTTAAAACTATGTCAAATTCTAACTTTACGGCATTTCTAGTTAGCTAGTTTCTTACCTATCATGCATAGGATCGCTTCTACATCATCATATGATATTTTTGCACATTCCAACACATCAAAACATCATCATACAGTATCACACTCATCATATCAGAATCGAAAACATTTAACTTTAATAAGAGAGTGAAATTGACATTTCTAGGTACATGAGTTAACTAGTTTCTCTTGGAATCAATCTAGAACTTCTAAAACTCTTCGCAAAACATTTTAATTCATCAAGAGGCTAAAAGAAGCCTTAGGTCAGTGACCAAAACATATTCCATCTCCTAAAAGAGAATGAAATCACAACTTGTGATGACATAACCTTATAAAGATTTGTAAAGCTTTAAGGGAAAACTTAAAACATAGACTATTGGTCCTAGTAGCTAGATGAAAACTCATTTGCAAGTCCATCATCATTACTTGGCCGAAATTATGCATTCAAGGGATGGTTTCACATTAAACTTTAACTTGGAATGAAATGGGCAAGTCTTTGAGCTCTAGGTTTTTAAGTTACGACATAAAATAAACGTGCTCATGCTTTTCATTTTTAATCTTGCTTACAAACTAAAGTGATGACATAAATTAAATATGCAAGGCATAAACTTAAATGTGCAAGCTTGAAAGTAAATATGCGAGGCATAAACTTAAACGTGCAAGCTTGAAGGTAAATATGCAAGGTTCAATTCTTTATTTTAGTGCTCTTGGCCCAACAACAATCGACTTGAAGGCCGAAATAGATAGGCATTCGAGAAATTAATTAGGTGATGATGCAAGTTCAATTCTTTACTTTAGTGCTCTAGGCCCAACAATAATCGACTTTAAGGCCGAAATAGAAAGGCTTCGAGAATTAAATTAAGTGAAGATGCAAGTTCCATTTTAATCTTTATGTTCTTAGGTGTTAGCTTGAAAGTAAAGATGCATAGCAAGAATGTAAATATGAATGCAAGCATAAAATAAATTATGCAAGTTCATTTTATTTTTCTAGAGCTCTTAACAAGACTTTAAAGGAATTTAAACCATAACCCAAACTCATCCAAACAAGGTAAAGTCAAGCTTAGAGTTCTTTGAAACTTAACATAATATCTTTAGGAAATCAAACCATGAAGCCCTTTTAAAACTCTAGAGTTCATGATCTTGATGATATATTAACACCAACATCATGAGTCTTCATCATTGAGTTCATAGAGCCATTTTAAAACATCATCAAAGCTAAAGTTCTCAAGAGTTCAAGAAAGGAAAAACTAAAAACATTTTTGCTCAAGAACAAAGATCAAGCTCTAGAGTTTATTTCAAGTGATGAACATCATCATGAAACTCTCATCATCAAGCTCTCATTCCTTTGTTCTCCAAGGCCTATGGCCGAAAATGAAAAGGAAAAAGGAGTGGAAATGAAGTTCTAAAAAGAAACAAGAGAAACTATGAACATCAAGCTTGAAACAAGAACTTTAAAGAAAAGAATACATGAAAGAAAATCCCTACTTGGTATGATGAACTTGAAGATGGAAGAAGAAGATGAAGATGGTGAAGAACTCCAAGAACTTGAAGAACACAAGAACTTTGAGAGAAAAAGAAAAGCTTTGAGTGTTCCTAAACTTAGCAAATGATCTAAAAGTGGTGCAAGCTCCTCAAGGCATTCTATTTATAGAGAAATGAAACAAATGAAGTGTGTGTGTGGGCTGATGTGTTTCGACCATGAGGGTGCAGAATGGAGGCATCCATGAGTTCCATGAGGTGAGATAATGTGTTCTTGAGGCATGGTGAGGTATGGCTTAAGGTATGGTGAGATATGGTTCAAGGTATGGCCTCAAGCATGGTTCTTTGAGTGAGAAAATAATTAAACATGTGGCCAATGTGGAGTGTGTTGGCCGAAACTTCATCAGCCATGGGGGAGGTTTCTTTGCATTTTAATTGTGGTTTAGAGTTGTGTTTAGGTGTATCTTTGATTATGCTTAAGATTAGGAATTTGTAAGAAAGTGTTTAGGCAAGGGAAATGGATAATTAAGGTGGTCTAGACATAATTTAGAAGTGTTCTTGCACCATTAGTGAGTTAAATCCTCAATTTAGAGTCTAAACAACTCTAGACACATTTCCTTGATTTAAGGAATTGGAGAGAGACAACACTATTTAAGATTCCAAGACTAGGAGTCTTGAGTTCTAAAAAGGGATTTAAGTTTAATCTAAGCAACTTTAGGTTCTAATTAACTTTAATAAATTATTTTGACTCTAGATTAATTAGGGAAATAAATTAATCTTTGTTTAGAGCCTAATATTACTTAGGTTTGCTTAATTACGTCATTAAGCTCAAAAACACTATTCTAGGGGCAAAATCGTAATTTTGTACTAAAACTGCCCGGGACCACCGGGACTTGAACAGAGACCTCTAGACACATGAAAACATGTTTTTAAACCTCTGCGAAAAGTTTCGGGCTCAAACGGCACCTTTACCCGCGTAAAACGCTATAGGGGTATTTTGGTCATTTTGATCCGAAACTGAGGAAAATGAGATTTTCGCTTCCGGAAGCATTCAAAGGCCATTTAATCCCCTTCAAACATTGAGTTGACCCTTCGAGGACGACCGAGTTAGTTACCCTCGAATTCGGGTCAGGAAATGACCTCAGGGGCATTTTGGTCATTTCCCTCGGACAGAAAAATCGGGGTGTTACACCAAAAGCATGCAAGGTTGTAGTATAAGGCATTTTTAGTAACTAGTCTTTCTAAAATTAATTCCCAGTTAAAGAATACTCTTAGAACCCAATTTTTATTCCTTTCGAAAGATGGAAATATAGCCTATAGGACTTAGTTGATAACTTGGACAATAAATATGAATGCATTTCTATTTTTCTAGTTTTAATAAGACTCCTATTTAGAGTATTTACTCTAAAACACTGATCAACTTTAAGGTTGAAAGGGGTAAGTCTTGAACTTGAATTAGTTAGGTGATGATATAAACATAAAAATGCTAATGCAAGCTTTATTTTAATCTTTAAGATTTAGGTGATAATCTTGGAAAACAAATATGAATACATTTTCATTTCTTTCTTTTGGTGCTTAAGGCTCCTATTTAGAGTAACCACTCTAAATCACTAATCAACTTTAAGGTTAAGAGGGGTAAGCCTTGAACTTAAGTTAATTAGGTGATAACATAAGCATATTACCCCATTTTAGCTTAATCCTTTTGAAAACAAAATAGAACCCAAAACTTTGAGCTCTCAATGGTCTATCACATGATGGTTTTACAACCATAACCAAGATCCATTACCATCAAGCCATGGTTCCAACATTTTATTGACAACCAAAGTCGAAACTAGAAAATAAGAAAAAAGATCAAACCAAAAATGGTGAAGGGAAGAAAAGAAAACAAACTCAACCATTATCCATCATCAAATAAAAAGGAAGAACACAATATTCCAATATGTCAAAGATTTTCGAAAATAGAGAGATTGAGAAAGAAAAACCAACAAAATCCCTAGCAAGGGTGTGTTCCTTTTTGCAAGAAAAGAGCTTAATCTTGAAAATGAGATGAGAAGAACAATCCTTCCTTTGGAGCAAGGAATGGTTTTGGCCAAGGAGGGAAAGAAAGGAAGAAAAGTTTGTCTTGGGTTTTTGATCTTGGAAATGGAGAGGCTAGGTGTTTAAAGGAATATCTATGGTGGTTGTGTGGTGGTTTGAGGTTGAGGGGTGGTGGTGAGTGGTGGTTCTTGGAAGAAATGAAGAAGAAGAAGAAGAACACTTTGAGAAACTAGAGAGAAACTTTGAGGATTCTTGAACCAAGATTGCAAGAAATGAACAAATGGTGTTTGTGGCTTACCTTGAGGTTGTATTTATTGAGAAATTTTAACATGGGAGGATGAAAAATGGGGTGAGTTGCCGCGACCTTCTAGAAGAACATAGGGGGCAAGTTTCATTTTAATGTAGGTAAGGATGTGTATTTAGAGGTAGATTTAATTAGGAAAATATTTAGGAATTGGTAATTAGGTATTTAGGTTGATAATCATGTATTTAGAAATTTCAAGATCATGGTTAAAGAGTGGTCATAAATATTTAGAGGAGTTAAGTCCATTTAGTTTGAATTTAAACTCAATTAATTTGAATTTCAAAAGCCAACACATTTCCTTAAATTAGGGAATAGACACTATTCACCTTTTTGACTTTTTGATGTCATAAGACCATTTGATTTTAAAAAGGGATTTAGCTTTCTCTAAGCAATTTTAAGCCTCAATTAACCTCAAATAATTATTTTGACTCAAGATTAATAATTAAAATTAATTAATATTTAATTAGAGCCTAATATTGCCTATGTTTTGTTAATTATGCAATTGAGCTCATTATGCCTTTAATTAGGGACAAAATGGTAATTTTACAGAAAAGCTCCCCGGGGCCACCCGAGTTTATACCGACATCATATATTCCTTAAAAAATAACATTCCAAACTTCCGAGTGAAATCTGGGCCCAATCGGTAATTAATTCTGTATTAATTAGCCACAGGGGTATTTTGGTAATTTCACTCGGAAAAACTAAAACCTGAGATTTTCACCTCTGACATCATGAACAACAAAATTAATTCCCTTTAATCATAAAACTAACCTCTTGAGGTTAGCCGGGACCGAATGTCCTCGATTCCTGGGCAGAAATGACATTCGGAGCATTTTGGTCATTTCTACACAAGAAAAAATCGGGGCGTTACACAATCCCGGGGAGTTTTGTATAAAATTACTATGTTGCCCCTAATTAAGTGCATAATGAGCTTAATTATGTGACTAAGGAAACATAGGAAACATGGGTAATATTAGACTCTAATTAAAGGTTAATTAATTTTAATTATTAATCTTGAATCAAAATAATTAATTGAGGTTAATTAGGGCTTAAAATTACTTAGGAAAATTCAAAATCCCTTCCTTAATCTAAGACTTTGTGTCATGTCAAGTGCAATAATATTTTCTCTCTCTAATTTCTTAAATCATGGAAACCATGATGGATGAGATTCCTAGCCAATAAAGGTGAATTTGCACTAAGTGAGCAAGACAACTTCATAATCTTGTCTTGCATGGCCTTAATTACTTGCTTTTTAGCCCAAACACTCAATTACCAATTCCTAACCAAATGCCTAATCAAATTTATCTCTAAACACAACTCCTAACTCAAAAGAAATGAAAATATCTCCTTCCCCCCATGCTTTCCTCATGGCCAGCCACTCTTCCCCTCATGCCCCCTCATTTTTTTTAACACTCAAACACTTTCATTCTTACCACTCATTTGTTTGGCCAAAGACTTATGTTAAAAAAGTGCTCTCAAAATTCTCTCTTCTCTTACTTCTCAAAGATTTCTTTTTCTACTTCCTACACCACAAGAACCACCCTCCTCCACCACCTCTCAATCCCAAACCACCATATCACCACCATAAACCACCCTCAAGAAACACAATATTTCCATCTTTAAACACAAGAACCTAAGAAAAAATTTCCTTCCTTTTCTTCTTCCTTTGGCCAAATCTATCTTCAGCCCAAGAGAAGATTTTTTCTTCTCGTTTTCTTGTACAAGATCAAGCTCTTTCTTTGCAAAAAGAAAATATCTTTGGTAGAGATTTTGTAATGTCGGGGGACGAGGCAGGAGTGATACCGGTACAAGAAGGCACAGACAATGAGTGGCTCCTGGCAAGGCCTCTAAGCAGAAGGGTACATAAATAAATCGATTACACGCCTGAATAAGAGGGATCCTAAAACTGTGTAGGTATAGGACTATACAGTTAAGGAAAGCTTATATGAATTGATTTATACCACTTGTACCAACAAGATGCATCTTCTTTTTTATAGCTCATCACTAAAGAACTCCACAGTTAAGTGTGCTTGACTTAGAGCAATTTTGGAATGGGTGATCTCCTAGAAAGTTTTCCCAGGAAGTATGTGAGTGAGGATAAAGTACGCTGAAAAGACCTGTGTTAGTTTGTAGGGACAGTCATCAATCCATAAAGTAGCAAAGGCTGTTCCAAATGGTATCAGAGTAGTTCATCGTTTAGGACCTTGAGGAATGTACTAACTATGCTTCCAAAGTATAGATAAGTCATGCCTTGAATCTTATCTGCATAATAGGATTAGGGTTTAGATGTGCATGACAATCTAGTGGTGTTGTAGTTGGTTGCTATCACACTTAGCATAGTATTGAGCCTGATCAACTCAGTATCTTTCTTTGGTGTGTTCAGGAAGTAATGGCAGACCATAGACGTACTAGGAACGGGAGTGCTAAGCCGAACGACATGATGGATATTCTCAGTGGAATGGCTACAGATATGAGAGCACAAGCCGCAATGGCGAAATAGATTATGGAAAGATTAAATCAAAATGCAACAGAGCTGAAGTTCATCGCACTCAAGCAAGGATCCATGAGTGTAGCAAAGTACATGGCAAGGTTTGATGAGCTATGCAAATCTTTTACTTTCCATCAATGAAATTTAGATGAAGCTTGGAAATGCATGAAGTATGAAAAAGGGTTACGAGAAGACATTGAAGTTGTTGTAGGTCTCTTAGAGATTCGGGATTATACAACCTAGGTACACAAGTGCCGCTGTACAGAAAACTCCAACAAGAAATTATTAATCACCCAATCTGTTAAGAGCATTTCCAACAAAAGACTTCCACTTGAAGACCAAGACTATGAGAATGACCTGCCCTCAAGGAAGCGATTTCAACTAAGTCCACCTAAGGATAAACGACAACAGTAATCGAGGCCATGCCCAAAATATAGGAGAGATCACAGGGATAGACCTTGCTTGGCTGGACAAAAAGTGTGTTATGGCTGTGAAAAACCAAGACATAAGATTTGGGAGTGTTTAGAGAGATATCTAACACTTGTTGAAAAGTCACCACACAAGAGTACTAAGAGCTGAGGGGACATCACTACCTAATAATCAGTTTGAAGGTAGGAATGTTTAGGATTTGATAGAATTGTTTGAACTATGTGTGAATTTCTTGTTTGATTTATGGAATTTGTCTTTTCAAATTATTTTCAAATGAATTTTGTAACGCCCCGTTTTTTTTTCTCTAAACTTTTAAATGACCAAAATGCCCCTGAGGTTATTTTTACCCGAAAACACGAGGACGGCCGGCTTTGGCCATCCTCATACAGTTCATATGTTATATAAAGGGGATTGTATGATTGTGAATGTCCAACGGAGCAGAAAAACCTCATTTCTGAGATTTCCGTGCACAAATGACAAAAATACCCCTAACTTAATTTAAGGCCGTTTTAAGTTTCGACTCCGACCCGGACTCATTCCGGAGATCAAAAATGATGTTTTAAGGCATGAACCATGTTGGTCTAAGTCTCGGAGGTCCCGGGAAACTTTTGATAAAAATTACGATTTTACCCCTGCTTAGTGCATTTTAAGCCTAACGAGTTATTTAACTCAAACCTAAGCAATATTAGACTCTAATGAAAGGTTAATTAATTTTCTTAATTAATCTAAAGCTAAAATGATTATTTAAGGTTAATTAGAACCTAAAACTTAGGGAAATTTGCAACTCAATTCTAATTCTTTCCTTTCTTTAAAGAAAAAGCAACTATGAATAGTATTTTCACTATTCACATCTCCTTTCAATGTTTTCTCTTCCAAGAAAAGTTGTCATACATCAATCAAGGTTTTCAATTCATTTCTAAATTAAAAATATTTATGTCATTCAAATTCAAAAAGAATGAATTGTTTTTATGGTCATTCAAGCTTTCAATCAAACTTTTTAAGACATTATGTCTTACACCACCTTACCTATGCTTTGGAAATTCAAATTAGAAAATATTTTCTTCTTTTTTTGACATGGAAGGCATGGTTTTTTCCACTCCTTTACAGCCCAAAATTTTATGATTTTATTCATTTAAAAGGTTTGGAAATAAGCTACATTGTTAGCCATACCTTAGGCCATGCATAGCTAGACTTTTTACCATGCTTTGAATGACTAACACCATGCTTTGAACAAAGATATTTCCTCCCCCATGTGGCTGTAAAGTGGCTGAATTCCCTCCCCCAAAAGGCCACCATCATTTTACTTCTCTATAAATAGGTAGCTTATGGAACTTGAAGCACCTTTGTTCATTTTACTAAAGCTTAGAGTTTAGAGCACTTTGAGGTTTTCTCTCAAGCTTCCAAGAGTTCTTCAAGCTCAAGTTCTTCCTCGTCTTTTCAAAAACCACAAGGTAGGGAACCTTTCTCAATATGTTTTTCATTTCTATATTGAATCTTGTTGGGAAATGATGCAAGGTGGAACCTCCATGTTGCTTCTTCATTTTTCGGTTTCTTCCTTTTCTTTTCCTTTCATTTTCGGCCTCAAGACCAAGATGAGGAGAGCTTGATGATGAGTGCTCTCTTGAGATGACCATGTGTTCATCCCAACATGAGACCTCTAAAGCTTGAATCTTGTTTGTGAAAAGTTTCATCTTTTTCAAGTTTTGGTCAAGACAAGGTTGTGTTTTTCATGAAACCTTTTTGGAACTTTTGTTTCTTGATGTTTCGGCCATAAAGGCCTAAGGTACTTGGAAAAATGGTAGCTTGATGATGAGGGCTTCATGTTGATGTTTGTCACATGAACAACCTCTAAAGCTTGAGTTTTCTTAAGAAAAGTTTATTATTTCCAAGTTTTACTCAAGAAATAGTTGTGTTTCTCTTGAACCTTTGAAAACTCCATCTCTTTTCTTTGAGGTTTCGGCCATGAAGGCCTTTGGGACTTGAAAAAATGGTAGCTTGATGATGAGGGCTTCATGTTGATGTAAGTCACATGAACAAAACTCTAGAGCTTGAACTTGGTTCCTAGACCAAGTATGTTTTCGGTTTTGTTCTTTTATGTTTACCATGAGTTTGGTTTTGATGGAAGTTTAAAGCATAGTAAAATACTCAATGATGAGGACTTGAGTTGTTGGTGTTTGAATCATCAAGATCTTGGTCCCTAGAGTTCAATAATGGTTTATTCTTCTTGATGAAGATTCGGCCATCTTCAAGTTTTTTTAAGGCCATGATTCATTTTAAGTATTCAAGCACTAGTAGCTTCCTTTTCTTGTGAGGATGAGGTTTGGGTTGGAACTATGTTCTTTTTTAAAGTCTTGCAAGAGCTCTAGACAAGATAAAAGTAACTTGCATTCACGTTTACTTTATGCTTTGCATAACATGTTTATTTCTATGCTATCACTAAACCCCAAGATAAGGAATGAACTTGCATAATGCACGTTTAAATTCCAAGCTTCGCATTCCATGTTATATTTCAAGTCATCACTTAAGAACTTAAAGATGTAAAACGAGAGCTTGCATATAACCTAAAATAATCTCGAAGCCTTTCTATTTCGGCCTTAAAGTCGATTGTTGCTAGGCCTAGAGCACTAAAATAAAGAATGGAACTTGCATATTTACTTTCAAGTTGTGCATATTTACTTTGAGCCTTGCATATTTAATTTCAAGTTCTTGTATTTCATATTTACTTTGAAGCTCTCACTGTACTCTCTAATGAAGAATAAAATGGAATACATAGCACGTTTACTTTTATGCCATCACCTAAGAGACTAGAGCTCAAAGACTTGCCCATTTCATCTTGAGAAAAGTTAAATCAAGAGGTATTCTCTTGAAATGTATTCGGCCATGTGCTGATGAAAGCTCTAGGATGAGTTTTTCATTAGTTACAAGAGCCTATAATTTATGTTTTAAGTTTTCCTAAACATAAGTGACATTTGAAAGTATTTTTGAGTATGTTCTTACATTTAGAATTTCAACCATGAGTAAATTTAAAGAGTTTCTGCCCTATGTATTTTATGAAAGTTCTTGACAAGGTAAATTGATTTCCAAGGAATTTTTGAAGTCTTAAAATTGTTCCGAGAGAAACTAGTTACCTATGTACATGAAAAAGAAAGTTTACACATGATTTGATGACTTACCAAATTCAATTCTGCCATGATCATTTCCAGCACCTTAAATTATGTTTTGGGTGGTCTAAATACGTTTGAATACCTTGCCAAGTATATGCTAATTGCTCTAGACATTTTAGAGCATGTTTGGTTACTTTGATTGCTTGAAATGTGAATTTTAGAACCCCATAGGTACAGAAAATATGAATTCTGTCCAGATTGATTAACATCCATAGAATCACATTATATGATGTCTAGATCAGTGAGAGTGACTCATAATTGGCTTAGGTATTAATTGTTGCATCATAGAAAAAGTCGGATGTGAGAAAGGGTTTAAAACGCATCTTCTAGAACACCGTAATTCATCTAGTACAAGCTTACTGCCAAGGCTGTCCAGCCATGATTAATTAGGTTTTAGGACTTAATAAATCATGGTAATGAGGTTAATCAATCCCTTAGAGGTATAAGAAAATAATTTGGAAGTTTAAGGTTACCCGATTTAGGGATTTCTACCTTAGGGGATGATTATGTGCCTCACATTTAATGATGAATTGGTGTGTTAGCTCATGACGTATGTGATGCCATGTGAACTATTACCCTTATGTGATGATTTGTAATCTCATGTTATTGCTTCTTTAAAAGAACCTTAGAGATGCCAAAGTGGTAATTATGTGTTATGCATTAATTATGTGGCATCTTAAAGTAACATGTTAAACTTAGGGTGACTTAAAATATGAGAATGAAATCCTTTGAATCCACCAAACTAAGGGTGGGGACAATGTGATTCTAGCCCCCTAAACCCGTACTTAAAGTCGGGAAGTTGACTTATCCCAAGGGATAAAAGTCTAGATACTAGTGACGACTAGTGTGGTATGAGCTCATAGCCTAGAGATTTCTCAAAAGGGAGAAATATGAGGGCGGCCCCAGTTTAAGGGAAAATTTTAATGTCACCTAAGTAACCAAGATAAGTTACCATGTGCCAAGTACCAAGTTATATGATTTATGTTCTATGACCTAAGTTATACGATTTATGTTCCATGATTCAAGTTACATGATTTATGTTCCATGATTCAAGTTATATGATTTATGTCGATAATCCAAGCTATATGTTTTACATTCTATGATCCAAGTTATATGATTGAAGTCCCACAATTTATTCCCCATGATTTATGTAAATACAAGTGATATGTTAAAAGAAACGGATCTCGGAAATTGAGACTTTAGAAAACTCATAATTGAACCAATGTATGCCCACGGTTTTATACATAACCCGAGATACCTGGAGACGTAAATGATGACACCTAGGATAGGAGGAGAGCCCTACTGAGTTTCTTTAGTAAGAATCTCACTCCCTCTATCTCTTTCTTTCCATTACGTCTTCAGAGCGAGATGGCAACGTTCGTGCTGTTCATTGACACACCCCGGTGGGAGGTCCACCATGACCCGGAGCATGGGTCATTCCATTTTGAGGGCCGATGTACTGTGTGCATCTTCATGTTTTTGGGACGGTCATTTGCACACCCCGTGTATAGTTATCGCTTCTCCCCGACATCCCCCTATGGTGACCCCACGATCTTTGAGCATGCACGGCCGCGACACGAGAGGAACCTACGGACCCACTCTGCCGGTTCAGCTGACATACCGGAGTATGTGCCACTATCGCAGCACTCGGAGGAGGACCCTGTGGAGGACTCCCCCATGGACCATGAGGGCTCTGCCCCCACTCCGCCTCTGCGACAGATAGGCAGCGAGGAGACAATCACTCAGCATCGGAGGGCTTCGGTGCCCGGACCACGACCCCGACGTGGACGACACGTTCAGTCACAGGGCATGCCTACACCTGCCGAGCTCCGCCCGTGGATTGGCTACGTTCCTCCGTACCCGTGAGTCTGCTATGGAGATTGGAGGGTAGCTCTTAGTGCACGCACGACACGTAGTATGGATGAAACCTATTTTGTGTTGAGGTTATCCACCTTAGGTTGCACGTGGGTAGGGATGTTTCTTTCTAGTTTTTTTCCATGTATTCTGTATTTCCGTTGTATTCCTGTTTATCATGTACTTGAAGAGTCCTGCCCCGTAGGGTAGGCATATTATATACGAGGTATTCCAGTTGTGATGATGTTATGATTCGAAGCCACTTCTATGTTTATATTTATGCACTTTATGATACCGACCCCGTAAGATACGCACGGCTTCTATTTTAAGTAATGTTTTAAAAAAAAAATTTGGATCGTATTTTCGTTAAGCTATTTTTCCAAGTGAAAAGAACCATGACAGTAGGTAATGACTAATATTTGGCTTAAGTACGTACTAGTAGTATTGGGTCGAATATTAGGGTGTTACAAATTTTGAGGGTAAAATTCTTTTTAAGGTGGGTAACAATGTAACACCCTAAAAATTATTTAAAAATTAATGAGTTTTATTAGTGATAATTTCAAAAATCTGACAGTTTTAATAATGATGAGGACGGTCCAATGGATTTGTAAAAAAAAAATGTGAATAGTAAATGCCTGGGACTGAGAAAAGAGATGGTTAAGGTTAGAAATAGTTAGAAATGAGGATTTTATACCAAGAATTAATTTTCAGACAATGTTTGATTACCCAAGTACAATGTTTTGCTTGTTCAGTAAAATGTCAGTGTGCGATTTCTAACACCGAAACCTTATAATTTCATTTCTTCATTCTCAGCCATGAAGAAGAAACAGCCATCTTCCATTTTTACTTCCTGTAAAAGCTTGAGACATGATTCAAACACCTAAACTGCTAACCTACACTTACTAAAACCACAAACTCTATTCACAAAACTTGTTCTACTCATCAATATCTACCAAACTAACAAATTGAAATCTAATTCTCATCAATCCTCACCTTGATATCTCACTTCCTCACTACCTAAGGAAGGTTTGGGGCTTGAATTGGTGGCCTTGAAGTGAAGAGAAATCAATTGGAACACCTTTAGAGTATAAAGCTCTAAAGTTTGCAAAGTAGAGTTTTATTTATTCTCTTTTCTTCCAAAATTTGTTTCTAATTTTTCTGATTGGTTTGGCTAGAAATTGTGGTTATACAAGTTGATTAAATATGTTTATTGATTTTTTTAAATTGGTGGAGTGTTTGGATAAGATTAGAAAATCATTTTTGTCAAAAGAAGTTTTGACTAGGTTGCTGGATTTTCACTTTCCTCATAGGCAAGGCATGATCACGAATTTTTTGGGATAATTATGTGTATTTTTATAAGCTATAAAAATTATATGTTGAAGCTAACATCCTAAGCAACTCTGAGAATTTTCATGGATCATGATAAAGACTTTAACTACCTAAAAAAAAATTCATGAATCGAGACTATATATGTGCTACCTGAATTTCTAAAATTGAAGTTGTGAATTTGTCTAATTTTGTTACTATAGCAAATGATTAAATTATCCTTTGAAATTTTTATAGGGTATTGTAAATATCTTGAGATTCAATCTTGATTTTTATTTTGAATTGATTTAATCATTTTCTTGGGTTAAAAATTATGATATTTTGGTTCTGAGCTGAGGCTGAGTGGTTTCTGACCACCAAGTTTGTCTAATTTTATTAACATAGTTAGAGAACTCTTTTTCCTCTAAAATTTTTATGGAACCGTGTGGACACATTGAGGTTCCTTGGATAATTTTTATAGCTCTTGCAATGGCTGTTTGATAGGCATAATAAATTGTACTTCTTAGGCATGAATTCTACCAACATGTTGTATTTGTGCTAAAAATGAATTAATGCTTTAAATTGATGAAATAATGACATTGGGTTCAAGTATGACATATATGAATGCATGCTAGTGACTTTAAGGAATGGTTTGAGGCATGATTGGAATCATATTATGAATGAATGCATATATGTACCTTATGCATGCATTTGGAAAAGAAAAGTGAATGATATGTATATGAGAAAAGAGAATGTATAAATTTTCACTCGTGCATGTTCTAACATATGGAGAAAATAGAAACAAGACTTATGTTGAATGAGGGGAAGGCAAAAAGAGGAACTTCCCTAGAGGAATTTCCCTAGAGATAATTTGATTCGGTAGACGTATCGGCTAGGAATAGATCTATGTGTGATTTGGAAAAGGAAAAAAAATGAAGTCCGATGATCACGTATAGGAATGAGCTCAGTGTAACATCCTAATTTTTAACCCAATACTCTAGAACATAATTAGGTTAATCATTAGTCTGTTACGTCATAGCTTTCTTATTACTTTAAAATACTTAGCGGAAATACTGGTAAATTTTTTTGAATTATAAAAGCAAAGTGAGAGCCGCGCGACACGTTAACTAGAAATGCACAAACGGTAATAAAGCAAACATCGCATAGCAACATCACATAAGCAAGTAAAAGCACATCATAATAACATTGAACTGCATATTTATTTAATATTTGATATGCCCACTTGTGTAGAGTGGGGCTTAGTTTGATACAACATGAGCAATACAACTGAAAAGAAAATACAAGAGAAAGTGCAACGGAAACTATAAAAGCAACTCCCCTACCCAAGTGCAACTAACGGAATGACCTCTAAAACAAAAGAAGGTTCATCCCCATCTAAATGGTGTGTGCTCTACCCGGGTACTCCATCGAACGTACGTCACCTCCTACTGACGTCCATCTCGCGAGCGAGGTACATATCCGGGAAACTGGGCGAACTCCTCGGGTGTAAAGAGGCGGAACGGGGATCGAGAGTGACCCCTGCGGTATGGCCGCATCTCCGGTCATCGTGCAAGCTGCGGCTGAGTCACGGTATCCTCGCTGCCCTCCTTCATCAGTGGTGGAGAGGGGGCGGAGCTCTCGCTATATGGATGGGTAGGCGGGTCCTCGGACGGGTCGGTCTCCGAGAAGTAGGTCCGGGGCACGTAATCGGGATAGTCTCGCATGGCTAAGGTGGCGGTGTGCATGCGGAGCACTCTCTCGTTATGCGTATGCGCGCGCTCAAAAACCCGCTCGTCGTCGCCGTAGGGTGCTGTCGAGGAGAAGCGATGGGTGTGCACAGGATGAGCGAAGGGACGCCCTACGAACATGAAGACTCGCACCGTGCACTGTCCCTCAAAATGGTATGATCCGTGAGCCAGGTCATAGTGCACCTCCCACGTCGGGGTGTCCACGAAAACCACAAACGTCGCCATCTGAGGACATGACGGAAAGAAAGAGATAGAAGGAGTGAGAATCTTCCTAAAGAATCTCAGTAGGGCCTCCTACTACCTAGATGTCATTATCTACGTCCTTAGGAACCTTGGGTTTAGTTATGCAAAATAAGTGAGCATGCATTAAGTCCATTTTTAGGTTCTAAAACATAATTTAGCCAAGGCCCGTTCATTTTAACATGATTCTTAATGTCATGGATGCAAGCATATAAAAGCATGTATGCATGGCTCTACTTAATGCAAGAATAATCATCATATACTTAAGAACATCATAACAATGGCATAAAGTGGCAAATAAATTCTCTTTGTGACATAATCATCATAACTTCCTCATAGGCCACCCTAAAAGACAAACGCTCTGGGGGTGCTCGGCCGAACCGGTGTCACCCAGAACGTGTCACATCTCTAGGTTATGAGCTCATACCTCAACTAGTCGTCATTAGTTCTTACTTATTAATCTCGATAAGCGTAACATAATCATAAACATAATCCCGACTTATCCAGTACGGGCTAGGGGGCATTTCTTGGGGGTGCTCGGCCGAACCGGTGTCATCCGAGAACCCATCTTAGTACCTCATAAAAATTTCATAGGTTTTCAAAAAACTTTCTGGATCCCGAATTTGTCAGAAATTCGGCGGCATAACTGTAGCATGTCGAATTTCTTCCAAATTCTTCTTTATGCCACATAAGTCAATCAAACATGCATCCTTCATCATAATCTCATGCATTCACATAATCATCCTCATATTTTCACAAGCAACATTAAAAGTTTGTTATGCACTTGGTCCTATGGCGTTTTATACTCTGACCCTTACGGGCCTTAAACTCGTGATGTAGTTAACCTATCATCTTGTAACACCCTAGTAATTAACCAGATACACCTAGGTTGAATCTGATTAATGACTAGACTTTACTCCTTGCTTTGGTTCTTTCTTCATAATTTGAAAATACTTAGTGAAATTACGAGCCTTTTTTTTTTTTTTAAAACACATAATTGAAAACGTGAGCCGAGTACAACGTGAACGAGTAAGCGGAGTATAATAAGACGTTTAAGAATATATCACATCATATCACTTAGGCTCCATCATATAACATCCATAAGCACATTATAGCATATATTTACATACAATAACCTCACTCAAAGGGGGGGTTATGTTCATACATCATTATCTTATGCAAACCCATAAAAGAAAATATACTTAAGGAAATTCATGCCCCTAAACTAGATAACTCCATAAGCCGGGAAGGTTATCCTAAAACTAGGGTGCATGATCACACATAAGTCTACTAAGAACCTTCTATGGCCACTTTGTCACGAAAATGGGGAATAAATCCGATCCATCGATGAGCTCCCTCGGAGGGGGACACGAGATGCACCAGCCGGGTCGCATGGACGGCCTTCTCGCTAACCTCGGCTGAACAACTGCTTTCCTCACTACCCTCTCTTACACGTGGGAGTAGGAGCAGAGCTCTCAGAATATACATGAGTAGGAGTGTCCTCTGAAGGATCAGTTTGAATATCTCGTCTCGGGAACATACTGAAATCCATGGACAGCAGATGAAGCGGGATAAGAACGTAACATCCTTTCATCAAGTGGACGTGCATGTTCGAAACCATTTCATCGCCATAGGGAGAAGTAGGAGAAAATCGATAACTAGGGACAGGATGTGCAAATGGACGACCTATGTAAATAAAAACACGAATCAAGCACCTCCCTTCAAAATGATACGAGCGATGCAGGATCATAGTGGAATTCCCAAGTAGGGGTATCAACGAACAGACGAATGTCGCCATTTGAATCTGGAGACAATGACGGAAATAAAGAAAAGGGAGTGAGAATCTTGCTAAAGAATTCTCAATAAGGTACCTCCTTCTACAATGTCATCATCAAAGTCCCCAGGAACCTCGGGATTATTCTAAAATAGTGAGCATGCAAAGATTCATTTTAAGTTCGGACAAATACTTAACCGAGGTTCGTCAATTTTTAATCATGCGTCTTATAATGCATCTTATTCTTAACATGTCATATTTACAATGAACTTTTCCTTTATCATTACATCATATTCCTCATCATCATTATCAAAATAACATGCATAAAAGAACGTCATATAATATTAGCTACACATGGACACAGAGCACATATTTCATTTCTTTAGTGCCTTAGGTGACTTAAAATCTTATCATCATCATTATTTTCCTTGGGCCACCCTATACTCCACCCTTTTGGGAGTAATTTAGGTTATGAGCTCATACTTTACTAGTCGTCACTAGCATATACTTATCCCTTTTGATAAGCTAAAGTCCCGACTCTACCCTTTTGAGAGAACGGGTTAGGGGGCTAAAATCACCTTTTCACCACCTATAGTCTGATGGTTCCAAAGGATCATTTTCTTATAAGTTTAAGTCACCATTAAATCTTTGCATGTTATATCATAATACAATTCATAAACATCATAACATTTTCTCATTTATAGTCTTAAGCTAGAATAATATATATCAACTGTAATCATGCATATGGGAGATTCCCAGGAAAGAGAGGTGGGTCACAATGGACACGCTTAAATACCAAGTCTTTCCTTAGCCAGAACCTTTCCAAATTACACTTTTACAATGATACACTTTCTTCTAGCAACAAAGGTGAATTTTACATAAGAACATTTCATGTATAAGCATTCTTATTATTTGCAACGGCAACTATAACATGCAAGTCAGGAAATCATTCAATGATATCAAGTACTTAATAAGCATCCAATCCTTACATAGAATTATCAATTATAGAACTAATTAGTTACTAAACCAATTATGAATCATTCTCTTAACAATAAACCATAATTATCACAACTTCAATCATATCAAATCATTATCACACATTGATACTAAACTCAGATCGTGGCGAATCATGAACCTCATGCAATTACATAGAATCATATTTTAAGTGCATATAAAATACTAGTTCTTTTGTCAAATTTGGGAGGATCTTCACAATTAAAATTCTCACTTAAGATAAAAGGAGTAAGTCTTGAGCTTTAGAGATTTAGGTGACATCTTAGAATTATAAACATGCTATGCAACCTTATTTTAATCTTATCTTTATAAGGTGATAGCTTGGAATTATAAACATGATATGCAATTCCATTTCTTTATCTTTAAGATTTAAGGTGATGACTTGAAAATTAAACATGATGCAAGAACTTGAAATATAAACATGATACAAGAAACTGGAGCGGTGGTAATCCACACAGGACCAGTAGAGGGAGAAGAGAATATTAAGAAACCGGAGCGGCGGTAGTCCGCACAGGACCAGTAGAGGGAGAAGAGAATTATTATTACATCTTTTTAAGCTCCAATCTCAAGACTTTTTAAAGAATAAATTCTTTAACTCCAATAATCATATTTCTTTGCTTGTGATACATGGGCAAGTCTTTAAGCTCTAGGATCTTTAGGTGATGGCATAAAATAAACATGTCATGCGTTGATTCTTTTAGCCATTATAAAATATAGTGAGAGCATAAATTAAATATGAGATGCAACCTCTTAATTATCTTGAAAGATTAAGTGATGACTTGAAACATAAACATGAAATACAAGCTTGGAATTTAAACATGAGAAATGCAAGTTCCTTTATTCATTCTTGAAAATTTAGTGATGACATAGAAGGTAAACATGGTTATGCAAAGCATAAACTTAATCATGGATGCAAATTCATTTTGTTTCTTTACTAGAGCTCCTTCAAGACTTTAAAAGAATTATAAATTCAACCCAATACATATCTTAACAAGAAATAAAACATAAAAGGAAAAAATACATCTTTCAAGTTCTAAACTAAAAATCTTTGTTTTAGCATCATAAAGCATTATTCTTTAAGGTTTTGCATCAAGTGGAATTTTCAAGCTTTAGAGGCCTAACTTGTGATGGATTTACAACCCACCCTCAAGGTCCTCATCATCAAGCCATCATCTTAGTTCCACCTAGGCCATATGGTTGAATTGGTTAAAGAAAAATTGAAGAGGAAAACCAAAATGAAAAGCTAAGGTAAGTTCATAATTTCATCATTTTGAGCTAAAAACACAACTCCTCAAAGCATAGAAATAAATTTAGAAACTACTCCCTACCTAATCTGAGTTGAAGAAGAGGAAGAGAACTTGATTTCTTGAAGTGAAATGACACAAAATCTCTTTGAAAAATTGAAGAAAGAATTCAGCCAAAGAGGAGGAAGAAAGAAAGTTTTTGGTGCTCCTAAAAACTAGTTATGAACCAAGCATTCCAAGACCACTCAAGCAAGCCTATTTATAGAAGATTTTGAGGCTTCTAATTGGCCAAAATGAGGAGGTAGTTGTCAGAATTTTTCAGGAGTAATAATGGAGGAAAAAATCATTTTAGACAAAGTTGTATGAAATTAAGGAATTATGTCTCTTATTGATGCCATTATGCAGCTGAATTATTTCCTTGAATCTGATTAATGACTAGACTTTACTCCTTGCTTTGGTTCTTTCTTCATAATTTGAAAATACTTAGTGAAATTACGAGCCTTTTTTTTTTTTTAAAACACATAATTGAAAACGTGAGCCGAGTACAACGTGAACGAGTAAGCGGAGTATAATAAGACGTTTAAGAATATATCACATCATATCACTTAGGCTCCATCATATAACATCCATAAGCACATTATAGCATATATTTACATACAATAACCTCACTCAAAGGGGGGGTTATGTTCATACATCATTATCTTATGCAAACCCATAAAAGAAAATATACTTAAGGAAATTCATGCCCCTAAACTAGATAACTCCATAAGCCGGGAAGGTTATCCTAAAACTAGGGTGCATGATCACACATAAGTCTACTAAGAACCTTCTATGGCCACTGTCCTGAAAATGGGGGAATAAATCCGATCCACTGATGAGCTCCCTCGGGAGGGGACACACGAGATGCACCAGGCTGGGGTCGCATGGACGGCCTTCTCGCTAACCTCGGCTGAACAACTGTTTCCTCACTACCCTCTCTTACACGTGTGGGAGTAGGAGCACCAAAAACTTTCTTTCTTCCTCCTCTTTGGCTGAATTCTTTCTTCAATTTTTCAAAGAGATTTTGTGTCATTTCACTTCAAGAAATCAAGTTCTCTTCCTCTTCTTCAACTCAGATTAGGTAGGGAGTAGTTTCTAAATTTATTTCTATGCTTTGAGGAGTTGTGTTTTTAGCTCAAAATGATGAAATTATGAACTTACCTTAGCTTTTCATTTTGGTTTTCCTCTTCAATTTTTCTTTAACCAATTCAACCATATGGCCTAGGTGGAACTAAGATGATGGCTTGATGATGAGGACCTTGAGGGTGGGTTGTAAATCCATCACAAGTTAGGCCTCTAAAGCTTGAAAATTCCACTTGATGCAAAACCTTAAAGAATAATGCTTTATGATGCTAAAACAAAGATTTTTAGTTTAGAACTTGAAAGATGTATTTTTTTTTCCTTTTATGTTTTATTTCTTGTTAAGATATGTATTGGGTTGAATTTATAATTCTTTTAAAGTCTTGAAGGAGCTCTAGTAAAGAAACAAAATGAATTTGCATCCATGATTAAGTTTATGCTTTGCATAACCATGTTTACCTTCTATGTCATCACTAAATTTTCAAGAATGAATAAAGGAACTTGCATTTCTCATGTTTAAATTCCAAGCTTGTATTTCATGTTTATGTTTCAAGTCATCACTTAATCTTTCAAGATAATTAAGAGGTTGCATCTCATATTTAATTTATGCTCTCACTATATTTTATAATGGCTAAAAGAATCAACGCATGACATGTTTATTTTATGCCATCACCTAAAGATCCTAGAGCTTAAAGACTTGCCCATGTATCACAAGCAAAGAAATATGATTATTGGAGTTAAAGAATTTATTCTTTAAAAAGTCTTGAGATTGGAGCTTAAAAAGATGTAATAATAATTCTCTTCTCCCTCTATCGTCTGTGCGGACTACCGCTCCGGTTTCTTAATATTCTCTTCTCCTCTCATGGTCCTCGGACTACCGCCGCTCCAGCTTTCTTGTATCATGTTTATATTTCAAGTTCTTGCATCATGTTTAATTTTCAAGTCATCACCTTAAATCTTAAAGATAAAGAAATGGAATTGCATATCATGTTTATAATTCCAAGCTATCACCTTATAAAGATAAGATTAAAATAAGGTTGCATAGCATGTTTATAATTCTAAGATGTCACCTAAATCTCTAAAGCTCAAGACTTACTCCTTTTATCTTAAGTGAGAATTTTAATTGTGAAGATCCTCCCAAATTTGACAAAAGAACTAGTATTTTATATGCACTTAAAATATGATTCTATGTAATTGCATGAGGTTCATGATTCGCCACTGATCCGAGTTTAGTATCAATGTGTGATAATGATTTGATATGATTGAAGTTGTGATAATTATGGTTTATTGTTAAGAGAATGATTCATAATTGGTTTAGTAACTAATTAGTTCTATAATTGATAATTCTATGTAAGGATTGGATGCTTATTAAGTACTTGATATCATTGAATGATTTCACGACTTGCATGTTATAGTTGCTGTTGCAAATAATAAGAATGCTTATACATGAAATGTTCTTATGTAAAATTCACCTTTGTTGCTAGAAGAAAGTGTATCATTGTAAAAGTGTAATTTGGAAAGGTTCGGCTAAGGAAAGACTTGGTATTTAAGCGTGTCCATTGTGACCCACCTCTCTTCCTGGGAATCTCCCATATGCATGATTACAGTTGATATATATTATTCTAGCTTAAGACTATAAATGAGAAAATGTTATGATGTTTATGAATTGTATTATGATATAACATGCAAAGATTTAATGGTGACTTAAACTTATAAGAAAATGATCCTTTGGAACCATCAGACTATAGGTGGTGAAAAGGTGATTTTAGCGCCCTAACCCGTTCTCTCAAAAGGGTAGAGTCGGGACTTTAGCTTATCAAAAGGATAAGTATATGCTAGTGACGACTAGTAAAGTATGAGCTCATAACCTAAATTACTCCCAAAAAGGGTGGAGTATAGGGTGGCCCAAGGAAAATAATGATGATGATAAGATTTTAAGTCACCTAAGGCACTAAAGAAATGAAATATGTGCACTGTGTCCATGTGTAGCTAATATTATATGACGTTCTTTTATGCATGTTATTTTGATAATGATGATGAGGAATATGATGTAATGATAAAGGAAAAGTTCATTGTAAATATGACATGTTAAGAATAAGATGCATTATAAGACGCATGATTAAAAATTGACGAACCTCGGTTAAGTATTTGTCCGAACTTAAAATGAATCTTTGCATGCTCACTATTTTAGAATAATCCCGAGGTTCCCGGGGACTTTGATGATGACATCAGAGAAGGAGGTACCTTATTGAGAATTCTTTAGCAAGATTCTCACTCCCTTTCTTTATTTCCGTCATTGTCTCCAGATTCAAATGGCGACATTCGCCCTGCTCGTTGATACCCTACTTGGGAATTCCACTATGATCCGTGCATCGCTCGTATCATTTTGAAGGAGGTGCTAGATTAGTGTTTTTATTTACATAGGTCGCCCATTTGCACATCCTGTCCCTAGTTATCGATTTTCTCCTACTTCTCCCTATGGCGATGAAATGGTTTTCGAACATGCACGCCCACTTGATGAAAGGATGTTACGTTCTTATCCCGCTTCATCTGCTGTCCATGGATTTCAGTATGTTCGAGACGAGATATTCAAACTGATCCTTCAGAGGACACTCCTACTCATGTATATTCTGAGAGCTCGCTCCTACTCCCACACGTGTAAGAGAGGGTAGTGAGGAAACAGCTTGTTCAGCCGAGGTTAGCGAGAAGGCCGTCCATGCGACTGACTGGTGCATCTCGTGTGTCCCTCCCGAGGGAGCTCATCGATGGATCGGATTTATTCCCCATTTTCGTGACAAAGTGGCCATAGAAGGTTCTTAGTAGACTTATGTGTGATCATGCACCCTAGTTTTAGGATAACCTTCCGCTTATGGAGTTATCTAGTTTAGGGGCATGAATTTCCTTAAGTATATTTTCTTTTATGGGTTTGCATAAGATAATGATGTATGAACATAACCCCCCCTTTGAGTGAGGTTATTGTATGTAAATATATGCTATAATGTGCTTATGGATGTTATATGATGGAGCCTAAGTGATATGATGTGATATATTCTTAAACGTCTTATTATACTCCGCTTACTCGTTCACGTTGTACTCGGCTCACGTTTTCAATTATGTGTTTTAAAAAAAAAAAAAAGGCTCGTAATTTCACTAAGTATTTTCAAATTATGAAGAAAGAACCAAAGCAAGGAGTAAAGTCTAGTCATTAATCAGATTCAACCTAGGTGTATCTGGTTAATTACTAGGGTGTTACACATCTCCTATCAAACTTTTATGCACCTAAGGGTTCTCTCTTATCAAACCTTATCATTTATTTATGCTCTCTATCATTCCTTAGGGGCAGTGTTATAAACTTATGATTACGGGGTTCTAGAACTTGCGTTTTAGACCCTTTCTTGGTTCTGTCTTCGCCTAAGGCGCTATAAGTTAAACCTAAACCAATTATGAGTCATTCCTGTATCAAAGAACTAATTATCAAGCATGTTATCTACATTATAAGGTTGCTGGACAGATTCTATGAATTAAATGTTCTAAGAGTTCTAGAATTGCGGTTTTACGGTTTTACGGTTTTCTAGTTACTAGTTTCTCTATAGGTGCTAAAATTCAATTCTACTTCAAATGAAACCAAATTTTTCATGATTAATCAATCCTAATCTGATTATATTCCCATTAAAATAGTTTGGGCAGTGTCCATAACTAAATGGGATAAAACTATACTAAATCTTGACTTTATGGTTTTCCTAGAAAGCTAGTTTCTTTCCTAACTTGCATAGAATTGTTCCCACTTCATCATACATAATTTTTACTCATTCAAACACATCAAACAGAATCACATGGCAGCAAACACATCAAGGAAGAACCGAAACATTAAATCCCAAAAGGATACATAACTTGATATTTTTAAAATGCATAGGTTACTAGTTTCTCTTGGAATCATTTTCAAGACTTCTAAAACTCTTTTGCAAACCATTCTATCTTGTTCAAAGAGACTAAACACATCCTTAGGTTAGTGACCACTTAATCCCTCCTTAAAAGAGTGTTAAATTCATAGAACCTTGTTGGTCTTAAACTTAAACAAATTCATGAGCTTTAAAAGGATTTCTTAAAACTTGACTTATTGGTCCTTGAAGCTAGATGAAACTCATTCCCAGTTTATCATCACTTCATGGCCGAAATCATGCATTCAAAGAATGCTCCCTCATTAAACTTTTAACTTGAGATAAAATGGGCAAGTCTTTAAGCTCTAAGGTCTTTTAAGTGATGACATAATTTAAACATGCTATGCACTTCATTTTTATTCTTCATTACAAATTAAAGTGAGAGCTTGAAGTAAACATGCTAGACTTGAATATAAAAATGCAAGGCTTAAAATAAATATGCAAGACTTGGAATATAAATATGCAAGGCTTGAAATATAAATATGCAAGTTTATTTCTTTATTTTAGTTCTCTAGGCCCAGCAACAATTGACTTTAAGGCCGAAATAGAAAGGCTTTGAGATTTAGTTAGGTGATAGTGGAAACCTCATTTTAAATCTTTACGTTCTTTAGTGATGAAAGGTAAATATGCTAGACAAGAATATAAATATGAGATGCACTCCATTCTTTAGCCTTTAACTTTAAGTGATGGTTTGGAAATAAAATATGAATGCAAAGCTCAAATTAAACATGCAATGCATAAGCTTAAATTTAAATATGAATGCTAGTTCATTTTACTTCTTATTAGAGCTCATACAAGACTTTAAAGGAACTTAATCCTCAACCCAAACTCATCATGACAAGATAAAGAAAAACAAGAGTGAACCTCAAGGGTTCTTTAAACAAAAGGTTTCTTTTCTTGAAATGTGAACATAAATAACATTTTTATTAAAACTCACGCTCTAGAGGCCTCATTGTGATTAACACATAGTCATCATCTAGAAGCTCTCATCATCAAGCCATTGTGAGTTCCCTTGGCCAACATGGTCGAAACTACAAAGAAAGAAAAGGAAGAAGAACTGAAATTGTTGGAGAAGGAAAGAAACATTTGGAACTCTAGAGACCATGATCTTGATGATGCATTAACACCAACATCATGAGCTCTCATCATTGAGTTCATGTTAACCATTTTAAAATATCATCAAGGTGAGAGGTTTCAAAGTTCAAGAAGAAAGAACAGAGAAAACATCTTTAACTTAAGAACAAAGATCAAGCTTTAGGAGATTAGCCAAGTGATGAACATTATCATCATGGAACCTCATCATCAAGCTCTCATTCCTTTGCTCTCAAGGGCTCATGGCCGAAACAAGGAGGAGAAGAAAAAGAAAAGAAGTTCTTGAAAGGATTCAAGAGAAACTATGAACACATAAAGAAATTAAGAACTTTAAATGAAAGGACTCTTGAAAGAAAATCCCTACCTAGTGATTAGGAGGTTGGAATGAGAGAAGAGGATAAAGAACTTGAAGAACTTGAAGACTTGAACTTGAGAGAAAAAGGAAACTTTGAAGTGTTTCTTTGAAAACTTACTCTTTGTAAATGAACCCAAAATAATACAAGTTCACCCAAGCAAGCTATTTATAGAGAAATGAAACAAATGAAGGGTGCAAATGGAGGGGGAGGCTTTAGCCATGCAGAATGGAGAGAGCCCATGAGTTCCATGAGGTGAGATATGTAACACCCTAGTAATTAACCAGATACACCTAGGTTGAATCTGATTAATGACTAGACTTTACTCCTTGCTTTGGTTCTTTCTTCATAATTTGAAAATACTTAGTGAAATTACGAGCCATTTTTTTTTTTAAACACATAATTGAAAACGTGAACCGAGTACAACGTGAACGAGTAAGCGGAGTATAATAAGACGTTTAAGAATATATCACATCATATCACTTAGGCTCCATCATATAACATCTATAAGCACATTATAGCATATATTTACATACAATAACCTCACTCAAAGGGTGGGTTATGTTCATACATCATTATCTTATGCAAACCCATAAAAGAAAATATACTTAAGGAAATACATGCCCCTAAACTAGATAACTCCATAAGCTAGGAAGATTATCCTAAAACTAGGGTGCATGATCACACATAAATCTACTAAGAACCCTCTATGGCCACTTTCCTGGAAATGGGGGAATAAATCCGATCCACTAATGAGCTCCCTCGAGAGGGGACACACGAGATGCACCAGGCTGGGGTCGCATGGACGGCCTTCTTGCTAACCTCGGCTGAACAACTGTTTCCTCACTACCCTCTCTTACACGTGTGGGAGTAGGAGCAGAGCTCTCAGAATATACATGAGTAGGAGTGTCCTCTGAAGGATCAGTTTCAGAATATCTCGTCTCGGGAACATACTCTGGAAATCCATGGACAGCAGATGAAGCGGGATAAGGACGTAACATCCTTTCATTAAGTGGACGTGCATGTTCGAAAACCATTTCATCGCCATAGGGAGAAGTAGGAGAAAATCGATAACTAGGGACAGGATGTGCAAATGGGGGTCCTATGTAAATAAAAACACGAATCACAAGCACCTCTCTTCAAAATGATACGAGCGATGCACCGGATCATAGTGAAATTCCCAAGTAGGGGTATCAACGAACAGGACGAATGTCGCCATCTGAATCTGGAGACAATGACGGAAATAAAGAAAAGGGAGTGAGAATCTTGCTAAAGAATTCTCAGTAAGGTACCTCCTTCTACAGTGTCATCATCAAAGTCCCCAGGAACCTCGAGATTATTCTAAAATAGTGAGCATGCTAAGATTCATTTTAAGTTCGGACAAATACTTAACCGAGGTTCGTCAATTTTTAATCATGCGTCTTACAATGCATCATAATCTTAACATGACATATTTACAATGAACTTTTCCTTTATCATTACATCATTTTCCTCATCATCATTATCAAATAACATGCATAAAAGAACGTCATATAATATTAGCTACACATGGACATAGTGCACATATTTCATTTCTTTAGTGCCTTAGGTGACTTAAAATCTTATCATCATTATTATTTTCCTTAGGCCACCCTATACTCCACCCTTTTGGGAGTAATTTAGGTTATGAGCTCATACTTTACTAGTCGTCACTAGCATATACTTATCCCTTTTGATAAGCTAAAGTCCCGACTCTACCCTTTTGAGAGAACGGGTTAGGGGGCTAAAATCACCTTTTCACCACCTATAGTCTGATGGTTCCAAAGGATCATTTTCTTATAAGTTTAAGTCACCATTAAATCTTTGCATGTTATATCACAATACAATTCATAAACATCATAACATTTTCTCATTTATAGTCTTAAGCTAGAATAATATATATCATTGTAATCATGCATATGGGAGATTCCCAGGAAAGAGAGGTGGGTCACAATGGACACGCTTAAATACCAAGTCTTTCCTTAGCCAGAACCTTTCCAAATTACACTTTTACAATGATACACTTTCTTCTAGCAACAAAGGTAAATTTTTCATAATAAAGAACATTTCATGTATAAGCATTCTCATTATTTGCAACAGCAACTATAACATGCAAGCCAGTAAATCATTCAATGATATCAAGTACTTAATAAGCATCCAATCCTTACATAGAATTCTCAATTATAGAACTAATTAGTTACTAAACCAATTATGAATCATTCTCTTAACAACAAACCATAATTATCACAACTTCAATCATATCAAATCATTATCACACATTGATACTAAACTCAGATCAGTGGCCGAATCATGAACCTCATGCAATTACATAGAATCATATTTTAAGTGCATATAAAATACTAGTTCTAGTAAAATCCTTGCAAAGCCTTAAAACTCATTTAGAAACTAGTTCTTTTGTCAAATTTGGGAGGATCTTCACAATTAAAATTCTCACTTAAGATAAAAGGAGTAAGTTTTGAGCTTTAGAGATTTAGGTGATATCTTAGAATTATAAACATGCTATGCAACCTTATTTTAATCTTATCTTTATAAGGTGATAGCTTGGAATTATAAACATGATATGCAATTCCATTTCTTTATCTTTAAGATTTAAGGTGATGACTTGAAAATTAAACATGATGCAAGAACTTGAAATATAAACATGATACAAGAAACTGGAGCGGCGGTAATCCACACAGGACCAGTAGAAGGAGAAGAGAATATTAAGAAATCGGAGTGGCGGTAGTCCGCACAGGACCAGTAGAGGGAGAAGAGAATTATTAAGAAACCAGAGCGGCGGTAGTCCGCATAGGACCAGTAGAGGGAGAAGAGAATTATTATTACATCTTTTTAAGCTCCAATCTCAAGACCTTTTAAAGAATAAATTCTTTAACTCCAATAATCATATTTCTTTGCTTGTGATACATGGGCAAGTCTTTGAGCTCTAGGATCTTTAGGTGATGGAATAAAATAAACATGCCATGCGTTGATTCTTTTAGCCATTATAAAATATAGTGAGAGCATAAATTAAATATGAGATGCAACCTCTTTATTATCTTGAAAGATTAAGTGATGACTTGAAACATAAACATGAAATACAAGCTTGGAATTTAAACATGAGAAATGCAAGTTCATTTATTCATTCTTGAAAATTTAGTGATGACATAGAAGGTAAACATGGTTATGCAAAGCATAAACTTAATCATGGATGCAAATTCATTTTGTTTCTTTACTAGAGCTCCTTCAAGACTTTAAAAGAATTATAAATTCAACCCAATACATATCTTAACAAGAAATAAAACATAAAAGGAAAATACATCTTTCAAGTTCTAAACTAAAAATCTTTGTTTTAGCATCATAAAGCATTATTCTTTAAAGTTTTGCATCAGGTGGAATTTTCAAGCTTTAGAGGCCTAACTTGTGATGGATTTACAACCCACCTTCAAGGTCCTCATCATCAAGCCATCATCTTAGTTCCACCTAGGCCATATGGTTAAATTGGTTAAAGAAAAATTGAAGAGGAAAACCAAAATGAAAAGCTAAGGTAAGTTCATAATTTCATCATTTTGAGCTAAAAACACAACTCCTCAAAGCATAGAAATAAATTTAGAAACTACTCTCTACCTAATCTGAGTTGAAGAAGAGGAAGAGAACTTGGTTTCTTGAAGCGAAATGAAACAAAATCTCTTTGAAAAAATTGAAGAAAGAATTCAGCCAAAGAGGAGGAAGAAAGAAAGTTTTTGGTGCTCCTAAAAACTAGTTATGAACCAAGCATTCCAAGACCACTCAAGCAGGCCTATTTATAGAAGATTTTGAGGCTTCTAATTGGGCAAAATGATGAGGTAGTGGACGGAATTTTGCAGGAGAAATAAAGGAGGAAAAATCATTTTAGACAAAGTTGTATGAAATTAAGGAATTATGTCTCTTATGGTGACATTTTGGCATTTTGTTTTAGTGCAACTTTTGGCAATAATTCAGCTACATAATGGCATCAATAATTTCGTCCATTACAGCCCAAAGAAGTGAAATTTGTGCGTTCCATGCATTATTTAGGTGTAGGCAAGGTATTCATGTAATTTAAAGAATTTACGGTTAAGGGTTTAAGTGAATTAGTAAGCAATTTGGGTGTTTTTGAGCAATTTTGGGTTCTAATCAATCTAAATACATACTTTTGACTCTAGATTAATATTTAGAATTTAATAAGCTTTAATTTGAGCCTAATATTGCTTAGGTTTCAGATATCTGAATCAAAAATCCCGAAATTCGCAAACCGCCCAAAACAGGGCAAAATCGTACTTTCACTTAAAAACTGCCCGAGGCCACCCGAGCTTAACCAATGGTTAATCATGGCTTAAAAACACATTTTAAAACATTTTAGTGAGGTTCGGGCTCAATCGGCACACACATCGGAGTTAAAACAACGCTGTATGCGTTTTGGTCATTTACACGTCGAACTCAAAATTGAGATCCTTCTGCTCTATTAACACACATAACACAAACAATCCCTTATTATCCTCAAAATATCCCCTTGAGAATAGGTGGGGCCCACGATCCTCATTTTCTGAGTAAAATAACTTCAGGGGCATTTTGGTCATTTTATACGTCTGAAATTCGGATTTTGACGCTCGCATGAATCATTCCTAACCTCTCTTCTAATGTTATATTCCTTTATTGAGGATTGTTCGGCCTCAAATCTTATGTAATAATTACCTATGGTAATTCGGTAATTGAGTAATTTCTAATGACAGTAAAAATTACAGTAAAAATTGGGGCGTTACAAGATAATGTGATCTTGAGGCATGTTGAGGTATGGTTCAAGGTATGGCCTCAAGCATGGTTCTTTGAGTGAGAAACAATTCAACATGTGAGGTAAAAGAGAGAGAGATGGCCGAATGTGCATCAGCCATGGGGGGAGTATTTCTTGCATTTTAATTGTGGTTTAGAGTTGTGTTTAGGTGTATTTTTTATTAGGATTAAGATTAGGAATTTGTAAGAAAAAGTTTAGGTGAGAAAATGGGTAATCAAGGTTGTCAAGACATAATTAAAGAGTGTTCTTGCATCATTAGTGTATTATAAATTCATTTTAGTGTTTAAACAATTCTAGACACTATTCCTTGATTTAAGGAATTGAAGAGAGAAAACACTATTTAAGATTCCAAGAGTGTAATCTTGAGTTTTAGAAAAGGGATTTAAATCTAATCTAAGCAATCTTAGGTTCTAATTAATTTTAATAATTTATTTTGACTCTAGATTAATTATAGAAATTAATTAATCTTCGATTAGAGCCTAATATTGCCTAGGTTTGCTTAATTACATCATTAAGCTCAAAAATACTATTCTAGGGGTAAAATCGTAATTTTGCACTAAAACTGCCCGGGACCACCGGGACTCAAACAGATGTTTTGAAACATGTAAAAACATGGTTTTAAACCTCTGGGGAAAGTTTCGGGCTCAAACGACACCTAAAACGCTATAGGGGTATTTTGGTCATTTTGACCCGAAACTGCGGAAAATGAGACTTTCGCCTCCGGAACCACTCAAGGGTCATCCAATCCCCTTCAAACATTGAGTTGGCCCTTCGAGGACCGCCGGGTCGGTCATCCTCGAATTCCGGGCCAAAAATGACCTCAGGGGCATTTCGGTCATTTTCCACTCAGACAGAAAATCGGGGCATTACACTCAGTCCTGATAAGCAATATATTTCCCTTATGTGGTGTGATCCACTATACATACCATTTGGTATAAACTATTTATTATGAAGTTATCTACGGCAGATACCCATTGGGTATAAACTAAGGCTTTCCTACGTCAATGAAAAGAGAAAAATGCACTGAGCTGAGTTCTATGGCTACAAGTGAAATCAAGCTACTTTGAGATAAGTTCACTATATTTAGCATGTGCACACTCATCTCATATTTAATTGCTTAATTAGGATTATTAACTTTGTATTTGAGCTTTATCATATATGTGTATAGTGATTAATTGTTAAAAGTTAACCACTTTAGAGGGATGATTTTAAAACTTTAAAAATGAATCTTTAATATGTATTGCATGATCATGTTTTCTTGATAAATTGAAGTGGCTGGGGAGATGATGATGACATTATGATTGTGTAATTGGGGAGTTTCCCTATTGAGAATTGTATGTTTTATGTTCTCATGTCATCTCCAGGTTGATCCAGAGATTAATGCGGCTGCTATGTAAAAGAAACTTAGGATTGCATTAGTTTAGTAGCTGATCTTTTCTTATGTAGTATATAGTTATAGGTATATGTGCAGGTAAATGTAATAGAGATTATATATGTATTAAAGCTCACAGTAGAGCTTCCTTATGTAATTGACTTTATAGTGAATAAATGTTTTGTATCTTTGTTATATATTTTATTCAAATTACGCTAATTATTACACGAACCCATCGAATTTGCTATAGTTATTTAAGAAAGGTCCACTAATTTATAAGTAACAACTCTCGAGTATGATGTCATGACTTAAGGATGACGTTGTACTTGGAAGGATGTTATAAGTCTGCTGACTAAAATCTTTGAGTACTTGCATTACCCTCTTGCAAATAAGTGGTATGAGTACATGCAAGGTACAGAATACACCTTCAACTCCTTCAAAACTCTAAGGAGACCGACCGGTGTTGTTCCCTCTGGTGTTAGAAGACAAAGTTTAAGAATCCGGGATGCAGCCATTGAAAAGGTAGCCAAAGAAGTTGAAGGTAGAAAGGGCAAAAGGAAAGTAATCATTGTTGAGGGCAATTCAGATGACAGCAAGAGGCCAGAAATTATCATTAGACATGGAGGTGCTCCCTCTAACAACAGCATGACCTCTGATTCTAAACATGATTCATCTTCAGAAATGGAAACATCCTCAGAAAGTGAATTTGCGATGCTGTTTCTCCTCCATAGGCTGAATAGCCTCCTGTGTCAATCTTTCCTGACTCCTCTCCTCAAGGTATTAATCCCTTATCCAGTAGACCTATACCAGCTGAACAGCCAAGCCTCACTGAAGTACAACTACTACTGCAAGAACAACGCCTTATCCAACAAAGGCTGGATCAACTTGAAGCCAACTCTCGCCGGTAAGAAGGGTTACTTCAGGACATACTTTGTGAAGTCAGGCATCGGGGCTAATGATAATGCTACTAGTTTCTAGCACACTCCTTTTTGTTGATGACAAAAGCGGGAGAAGAAGAATCAAGAAAATTCTTATTGTGCTAAGAAATACAGGGGGAGATGAAGATAAAATTGAGGGGGAGTTTATCAAGAGATTTTTTTTAGCATTATTTTCTTTTAACAACTCTGTCATTATCTTTTACTCCTTGGTTTTATCTCATATCTTTTCTAGTCTCTTATGTAGGCTTTTATGAACGATCTTTTTCTTGTGATTTTATATGCATTCGCTGCTTCTAATAAATATGGATGGTCAAAGATGTGCTGAAAAGAATCTAAGCAAGATTTTAGGTCACAAGTATTACTTGTTAGGTTTCATGCACAAAGAACTTCAGAAAGTTCATTTCTTTTGACTAAAAATCAAGCTTGTTATTTAAATCAAGGCTCAAGTAAGATTAAAACACTTATCTGATATTTTCAAAAAGTACATCTAGCCTGAACATACATGAAAAACAACAACTATGATCCAAGTCACTTAAGGCCAAAATTTTTTTTTACAAAATCTATTTCATGCCTTATGAAAAGAAACTTCCTAAATATCTCTCTTTCTGATTAATTAAAAGAATATGCTTATCTTATTTATATCTCTGAAATATCTTTTTGAATTATCTATTTAAAAGCTTTTTCTTTAAATTGGTTTGTCATCATCAAAAAGAAGGAAATTATTAGCTCTAGAACCCTTACGCTTATGTGTTTTGAATGACAATAAAAACCAATTCAACGAAAACACTTTGAAAAATGACTAATGTTTCTCTCTGAGTTTCTTGTAAGAATTTAACAGGCTATGTTGATTAGCAAACATAAGGATAATACAAATGAGTGTATATATGTTTCACTATGCATGTGTAAACATGTTACAAGTGTTGTTATATTAAAGAAGTGAAATTATATTATTATCCAAGCTTCTGGTAGCTAATGATCAATAGAAGGTTTCAATGCTACAAGAAATCAAGGAAAAAGACTTCAAAAAGTAGCATTGGACATCAGAAAGTATGCTTACATGAAGAAATCAAGCATTCTTTGAAGATCACATGACACACCACCATCAATCATTACGTCTATACAGTTTATATCATAAATGAACAATGATTGAAGTTGTAAGACTTTTTATGCACCAAGGAAATGATATCATGCTTCAGAAAGTTCACGTATCAAAATAGTGAATTCTACATCACTCGGAAAGAGGAAAAATTTGAAATTCAAATTTGAAGATTGCTAGTAAAAAGTCATATTCCACTGTCAGAACTAGTAAATCATCTCTCTTGCCTTTAAAAGTCAACTGTAAAAATGTTCTAGAAGAAAGTGTTCAAAAATCATGATTCAGAAAGTAAGAGGTAACTTCTGAAGATCATCAGAAATCTCTCTTATCTCACAATAACTTCCGGAGACTAATTTGACAAAGCAGAAAAGCTACTCTTCTAGATCTCTTTTCTAAGACACAAATAGATTATGAATACGTGTTCCTGAAATGTCTATTTGAAAGCAACGATTTCAAGGAAAACCTCTATATATATAGAGATGTAGTACTCTTTATAATGACAAGACAAACATTGATCAAAAAGTGCAAAAACACTGTTAAGTTTTCTCTCCATCTGGTTGTACAAGTTTATCACTTACTGTAAACAATTTCCTTGTACAAAATCTTCTTTCAACACTTTATTGTTCATACGTTCTTTTGAGGAAGAATTTTTCTTTTGAAAGAAGTCATTCAAGATTGTCAAGATCTTTTCATTGTATGAGTGGCAATCAAAACTTGTAACCGTTGTAACCTTGATCTAGTAGAGATCAGTATGAGATAGCTTGAAGAGGCTCTTTAAACATTACTTGCAATGTGATAGTAAACAAGTCTTATTGGTCATGGGTTTAGCATGGAAAGACTAGTTCAAGACTACTTAGTTCAGTTTGAAGAGGCTGGTAAAGAACTACTTAGTGTGAGACAGTATAAGTGATTATTGGTTGATTTGTCAAAGCTTGAGAAGGCTATTAAAAAGACTGTCTTGACTTTTTCTCTAGTTGGAGGAAGAAGTAGTGGAACTCAACAGTGGTTGAGAACTGGATGTAGGCAAGATTGACCGAACTAGTATAAATCCTCCTATGTTCATTTTTCTTCTCTCTTCCCTTTATCTCATTCCTTTTTGTTCTTATTTGAAGTTTAAATCTTTCAAAAATCTCTTTGTCATTTTACCTTTTTATCGAGTTCAAAAAGCTAGCTTTTCTGAAGGTGCTTAACATTATTTTCCTTGTGCTATAAGTTCATCTTGATAGCATTTTCAGTTTAGTTTTTCATATTTTCAATCAAGGCAGAAAAAGAAAAAACATGATTCAACCCCCTTCTCGTGTGACTTTTTGCTAACATAGCCAATTGTTATTGAGAACTAGATATAGGCAGGTTAGGCTGAACTGGTATAAAAACCTCTATGCAGTATCTCTTTTTTCTTTAAATCCTATATATTACTGTATTACTTTTATTATTCTATGTTTTTCATTTAAATCTATTACACGCACTGCCATTATATCTGCTATCATTAAGAAAGTTACTTTCTAAAATAACTAACACTATTTTCAGTGCACACTAAGCTCAAAGCTTGATAGTATATTGCTTATTTTTTTCAAAAGCTAAGAAAGAAGTAGAAAAAGCGAAGCACGATTCAACCCTCCTTCTTGTGCGCTTTTCTATCTACTAGTGGTATCAGAGCTCAGGCTTCTAATGGATTAAGCAATCTAATGACTGCAGAGGACAAAGATCCTAAGGAGTTATGGCACAATATATTCATATAGCAGAAGGACATTCTATTAATAGACCGTCATTCTTTGATAGTAGGAATAGACCACCATTCTTTGATAATAGGGACTATGCCTATTGGAGAGATTGTATGGTGTTGTTCGTAAAATAAACAAGCCTTGACTTATGGGAGATTATATAGGAAGGTGATTATATTCCAAAGGGAGAAGTTCCAGGAACTGATAATACACCCTTAACATCAAGAGAAGTCCCTAAGAGCAGATGGATAAAGCAACACAAAACCAAAATTCAGTTGAGCTCTAGAGATAAGTATCTACTCACATGTGCACTAACCAAAGAAAAATATTACATAATCATTTCTTGTGACATGGAAAGGGAGATATGGGACAGATTGCACATGCTGCACGAAGGCACTGATCAAGTCAAAGAAACAAAGATTAGTATGCTGATTCATCAATATGAGATGTGTAAAATGATAGATCAAGAAAGTATTGATGAAATGACTACAAGGTTTATGCACATCATAAACTAACTAAAGGGTCTTGGCGAAAGATATTCTAACTCAAAAATAGTTAGAAATATCTTAAGAAACGTCCCTATCAAATGGCTGCCTACTGTCACAGCCATTACTAAAGCTAAGGACCTTTAAACTCAAGGGTTGGACATACTCCTTAGGTCTCTTAAAACTCATGAGGTGATGCTCTTGAAAATGCATGGTGAATCCATCAAGAAGAGCAAGTCCATGGCCTTAAAATCATCTCATCAGAAACAAAATTAAAAGCAAAGCAATGGAAGTTAGTGAAACCTCTGATGAAGAGGAAGAATCTGATGATGATTTTGAAGAAGATGATGAAAATAAGATCTCCATGCTGGTGGGGAAGATTTCCAAAGCCTGGAGACGGAAGATAAGGAGAAGAAGAGACATCAACCTTAAGAAGGACAAAAAAGGCAAGGGAAAGCTGAAAAGTATCACATGCTACAATTGTAGAAAGTAGGGACATTTTAAACTTGAATGTCCTAATCTTAAGGGTTTACAAAAGAAGTTCCGCTTTAAGAAGAAAGGCATGCTGGCCACTTGGAGCGATTTAGAAGACGAGAAGGAAGAATCAGAAGGCTAGGAGGAGCTAGATATTGCCAACCTATACTTCATGGCAGGCTATACTTTAGAAAGTGAACCTAAGGTAAAAAACTCTAACTTTGATCTTTCTTATGATGAACTTTTAGCTTTATATGAGGAGTGCTTGAAAATTCTAAGACTTTTTCCTCCCACTATCTCAACTTGAAGAAGAAACATCAAAAGGTTGTTTTAGAACTTGAAATAGCCAAGTTTCAAATAAAGTTTCAAATATCAAGCTCAATGCCTTAGAAGCTAAAGTCTATGAGAAAAATGAGAAAACTCAAAAAATTATTTCTAAATTAGAAAGGACATCAAAGCTTTTCACATTTGACATGGAAAAAAATTGTAAATGGTTTAAGGAACCTTGAATTGATGCTTAGATGTCAGAGGCCATATTTTCAAATATCTAGGTTAGGATATGAAGAGGAAATGGATTAGAAAGGAAAAGTAATTTAGCCAAAGAAAGTGAAGAACAAAGTTTCTTGCACTTTCTGTCATAAGAAGGGACACCCATCTAACAAGTACTTCATGTAACACCCTAGTAATTAACCAAATACACCTAGGTTGAATCTGATTAATAACTAGACTTTACTCCTTGCTTTGGTTCTTTTTTCATAATTTGAAAATATTTAGTGAAATTACGAGCCATTTTTTAAAAAAAAAAACAATTGAAAACGTGAGCCGAGTACAATGTGAACGAGTAAGCGGAGTATAATAAGACGTTTAAGAATATATCACATCATATCACTTTGGCTCCATCATATAACATCCATAAGCACATTATAACATATATTTACATACAATAACCTCACTCAAAGGGTGGGTTATGATCATACATCATTGTCTTATGCAAACCCATAAAAGAAAATAAACATAAGGAAATACATGCCCCTAAACTAGATAACTCCATAAGCCGAGAAGGTTATCCTAAAACTAGGGTGCATGAACACACATAAATCTACTAAGAACATTCTATGGCCACTGTCCTGGAAATGGGGGAATAAATCTGATCCACTGATGAGCTCCCTCGGGAGGGGACACACGAGATGCACCAGGCTGGGGTCGCATGGACGGCCTTCTTGCTAACCTCGGCTGAACAACTGTTTCCTCACTACCCTCTCTTACACGTGTGGGAGTAGGAGCAGAGCTCTCAGAATATACATGAGTAAGAGTGTCCTCTGAAGGATCAGTTTCAGAATATCTCGTCTCGGGAACATACTCTGGAAATCCATGGACAGCAGATGAAGCGGGATAAGAACGTAACATCCTTTCATCAACTGGACGTGCATGTTCGAAAACCATTTCATCGCCATAGGGAGAAGTAGGAGAAAATCGATAACTAGGGACAGGATGTGCAAATGGATGACCTATGTAAATAAAAACACGAACTGCGCACATCCCTTCAAAATGATACGAGCGATGCACCGGATCATAGTGGAATTCCCAAGTAGGGGTATCAACGAACAGGATGAATGTCGCCATTTGAATCTGGAGACAATGACGGAAATAAAGAAAAGGGAGTGAGAATCTTGCTAAAGAATTCTCAGTAGGGTACCTCCTTCTACAGTGTCATCATCAAAGTCCCCAGGAACCTCGGGATTATTCTAAAATAGTGAACATGCAAAGATTCATTTTAAGTTCGGACAAATACTTAACCGAGGTTCGTCAATTTTTAATCATGCGTCTTATAATGCATCATAATCTTAACATGTCATATTTACAATGGACTTTTCCTTTATCATTACATCATATTCCTCATCATCATTATCAAAATAACATGCATAAAAGAACGTCATATAATATTAGCTACATATGGACACAGTGCACATATTTCATTTCTTTAGTGCCTTAGGTGACTTAAAATCTTATCATCATCATTATTTTCCTTGGGCCACCCTATACTCCACCCTTTTGGGAGTAATTTAGGTTATGAGCTCATACTTTACTAGTCGCACTAGCATATACTTATCCCTTTTGATAAGCTAAAGTCCCGACTCTACCCTTTTGAGAGAACGGGTTAGGGGGCTAAAATCACCTTTTCACCACCTATAGTCTGATGGTTCCAAAGGATCATTTTCTTATAAGTTTAAGTCACCATTAAATCTTTGCATGTTATATCACAATACAATTCATAAACATCATAGCATTTTCTCATTTATAGTCTTAAGCTAGAATAATATATATCAACTATAATCATGCATCTGGGAGATTCTCAGGAAAGAGAGGTGGGTCACAATGGACACGCTTAAATACCAAGTCTTTCCTTAGTCAGAACTTTTCCAAATTACACTTTTACAATGATACACTTTCTTCTAGCAACAAAGGTAAATTTTACATAATAAAGAATGTTTTATGCATAAGCATTCTCATTATTTGCAACAGCAACTATAACATGCAAGCCAGGAAATCATTCAATGATATCAAGTAGTTAATAAACATCCAATACTTACATAGAATTATCAATTATAGAACTAATTAGTTATGCACCTAAGGGATTTATTACCATCCTTACAATTATTTATAGGCCTTAAGAACACTATTAAGTCAAATGGGGTAGCATAGGTAGTAAGTTGTTCCTAAGGTTTTACGGTATGCTAGAAGTTATGTTTTAAATCCTTTCTTGTTACCAGCTTTCCCTATGATGCTGAAATTAGTTACTAAACCAATTATGAATCATTCTCCCTTATTTAAACATAATAAAACCTGGTTCTTATCGTTGCTAAAGATTCTGGATAGAATGCATAAATTTCATTCCCTAGAGTTCTAGAAATCTTGTTTTTATGGTTTTCTAGTTGCTAAGTTCATTTTTAGTGTTCGGGATCAATCCTAGTCTAATTGATACCAAATTTTTCGTGGCTAACTAATCCTAAACAGAATTATAACATACTAAAACAGATTTGGCATTGGCTAAACTTAAAGGGGTCAAAAACTAGGTAAATTCTAGCTCTTCGGTTGTTCTAGGGAGCTAGTTTTATCTCTAACATGCAGTGAATCATTCTCTTAACAATAAACTATAATTATCACAACTTCAAACATATCAAACCATTATCATATATTGATACTAAACTAAGATCAGTGGCCGAATCATGAACCTCATGCAATTACATAGAATCATATTTTAAGTGCATATAAAATACTAGTTCCCCGTAAAAATCCTTGTAAAGTCTTAAAACTCATTTAGAAACTAGTTCTTTTGTCAAACTTGGGAGGATCTTCACAATTAAAATTCTCACTTAAGATAAAAGGAGTAAGTCTTGAGCTTTAGAGATTTAGGTAACATCTTAGAATTATAAACATGCTATGCAACCTTATTTTAATCATATCTTTATAAGGTGATAGCTTGGAATTATAAACATGATATGCAATTCCATTTCTTTATCTTTAAGATTTAAGGTGATGACTTGAAAATTAAACATGATGCAAGAACTTGAAATATAAACATGATGCAAGAAACTGGAGCGGCGATAATCCGCACAGGACTAGTAGAGGGAGAAGAGAATACTAAGAAACCGGAGCGGCGGTAGTCCGCACAGGACCGGTGAAGGGAGAAGAGAATTATTATTACATCTTTTAAGCTCCAATCTCAAGACTTTTTAAAGAATAAATTCTTTAACTCCAATAATCATATTTCTTTGCTTGTGATACATGGCCAAGTCTTTGACCTCTAGGATCTTTAGGTGATGGCATAAAATAAACATGCCATGTGTTGATTCTTTTAGCCATTATAAAATAAAGTGAGAGCATAAATTAAATATGAGATGCAACTTCTTTATTATCTTGAAAGATTAAGTGATGACTTGAAACATAAACATGAAATACAAGCTTGGAAAATACATCTTTCAAGTTCTAAACTAAAAATCTTTGTTTTAGCATCATAAAGCATTATTCTTTAAAGTTTTGCATCAAGTGGAATTTTCAAGCTTTAGAGGCCTAACTTGTGATGGATTTACAACCCACCCTCAAGGTCCTCATCATCAAGCCATCATCTTAGTTCCACCTAGGCCATATGGCCTAATTGGTTAAAGAAAAATGAAGAGGAAAACCGAAATGAAAAGCTAAGGTAAGTTCATAATTTCATCATTTTGAGCTAAAAACTCAACTCCTCAAAGCATAGAAATAAATTTAGAAACTACTCCCTACCTAATCTGAGTTGAAGAAGAGGAAGAGAACTTGATTTCTTGAAGTGAAATGAAACAAAATCTCTTTGAAAAAATTGAAGAAAGAATTCAGCCAAAGAGGAGGAAGAAAGAAAGTTTTTGGTGCTCCTAAAAACTAGTTATGAACAAAGCATTCCAAGACCACTCAAGCAGGCCTATTTATAGAAGATTTTGAGGCTTCTAATTGGCCAAAATGAGGAGGTAGTTGGCGGAATTTTGCAGTAGAAAAAAGGGCGGAAAAATCATTTTAGACAAAGTTGTATGAAATTAAGGAATTATGTCTCTTATGGTGACATTTTGGCATTTTGTTTTAGTGCAACTTTTGGCAATAATTCAGCTACATAATGGCATCAATAATTTCATCCATTACAGCCCAAAGAAGTGAAATTTGTGTGTTCCATGCATTATTTAGGTGTAGGCAAGGTATTCATATAATTTAGAGAATTTACGGTTAAGGGCTTAAGTGAATTAGTAAGCAATTTGGGTGTTTTTGAGCAATTTTGGGTTCTAATCAATCTAAATACATAATTTTGACTCTAGATTAATATTTAGAATTTAATAAGCTTTAATTTGAGCCTAATATTGCTTAGGTTTCGGTATACGAATTAAAAATCCCGAAATTTGCAAGACTGCCCAAAAACAAGGGCAAAATCGTACTTTCACTTTAAAAAACTGCCCGAAGCCACCCAAGCTTAACCAATGGTTAATCATGGCTTAAAAACAAATTTTAAAAAACATTTTAGTGAGGTTCGGGCTCAGTCGGCACGCACATCGGAGTTAAAACAGCCACAGGGGCGTTTTGGTCATTTTGCGCGTCGAAACTCAAAATTGAGATCCTTCTGCTCTATTAACACACATAACACAAACAATCCCTTATTATCATCAAAACATCCCCTTGAGAATAGGTGGGGCCCACGATCCTCATTTTCTGAGTAAAATAACTTCAGGGGCATTTTGGTCATTTTATACGTATAGAAATTCGGGATTTGCGACTCTCGCATGAATCGCTCCTAACCTCTCTTCTAATGTTATATTCCTTTATTGAGGATTGTTCGGCCTCAAATCTTATGTAATAATTACCTACAGTAATTCGGTAATTTCTAATGACAGTAAAAATTACAGTAAAAATTGGGGCGTTACACTTCACGAGAAAGAAGTTTGTCAAAAAGGTTGGGAAACCTCCCCCTCTGAAGACTAACCTAAAAGGACCTAAGAAGGTATAGGTACCAAAATCAAAAACTGTGTTTGTTGTAGGTGTGTCTGAGAATACATGTTGAAGCAGACAACAAGTAGTACATGGACAGTGGCTGCTCTAAATGTAACACCCTAAAAATTATTTAAAAATTAATTTGAGCTTTATTAGTCATAATTTTAAAAATCTAACAGCTTCAATAATGATAAGGATGGTCCAACAGATTCGTAATATATATATATATATATGAATAATAATTTATGGACTCTACAGGCCCGTTGGGACAGCCGAAACCCTAGATTCTGGACCCAGAGATACCCGAAACTAAGAAAATATAAGGTTAAGGTTGGAAATGAAGATTTTATACCTGAAATTAATTTCCGGGCAATGTTTGATTACCCTGATACGGTATTTTACCCGTTTGGTAAGATTTTAGTGCATGATTTTTAACACCGAAAGATAATTTAATCTCTACAAAGGGGTAATGTATATCCATTTTGACTTAGTGAATGGCCAAGATTTAATCTCGCTTTACAAGATTAAATCCTAACCATCCATTTGTTTTTCTTTTCTTTAAAGAGTTATACATTAATATTACATAATGTCCACATTTATAACAAGATAACTAGAAAAGCCACAAAATTTGACCAAATCATCTCATCATTCTCGGCCACAATAGAAAGAAGAATCAGCTTCCATTGTTTCCTTTCTTAAGAGCTTCCATCTTGATTCAAAGGCCCAAAGGACTAGCCAAAAGTCACCAAAAGCTCAATCTTCCTTCACTAAACTTGTTCCATTCCTCAATATCTACCAAACTAACCGATTAGAATTGAATCCATCACCCTTTTATACTTTGAGAAGTCACAATGTGCTTCCTAAGGAAGGGTTTGGTGTGGGTTTGATGGCGTTGAAGTGAAGGAACTTAATCTTGGATCACCCTTGAAGCCAAGATCCTTAAAGCCACCAAAGTAGGGCATTTTAGATCTCTTTTACTTCAACTCTATTTTTGTGATTTTCTTACTGATTTCACTGAACATTTTTTGTTGAATTGGTTGATAATATATTGATAGTGATGTGTTAATTTTTGTGGAGTGGTTTGATGTTGTGAAAAATTATTTTTGTGGAAAGAGATTTTGAACCATGCTATTGGGTTTTCAGTTTCTGTATGGATAACCACTGATCACGAATTTTCTGAGTGAATTGTTGGTATTTTCATGAGATATAAAAATTATGTGTTGAAGCTAACATCCTAAGGCAACTCTGAGAATTTTTGTGGTACATGATAAAGACTCTAATTGCCTTAAAAAAAATCAAGGACTGAAAGTGTATATATACTGCCTGAACTATTGAAACTAAAGCTATGAATTTGTCTAATTTTGTTACTATAGTAAAGGATTGATTTTTTCTTTGAACTTTTTATAGGATATTGGAGACATCTTAAGGTTTTACCAATACTTTTATTTTGAATTTTATGGGTTCATTTGCCAAGGTAAAAAATGATGAATTTTGGGTTCTAAGCTAAGGTTAAGTGGTTTCTGACCACCAAATTTGTCTAACTTTGGTAACAAGTTAAGGAATTCTTTTTAATCTGAAATTTTTATGGAACCTTGTGGACACATTGAAGTGTCTCAGATAATTTTTATAGCCTCTAAATTGATTGTTTGATGTTCAAATAAATTTGTACCCCAATGGTGTAAATTCTGCCCAATTGCTAAAAATGAATCCAAGACCTGATTTGATAATGCAATGGCATTTTGGTTCTACTATGACATGAATATTTGATGTTAAATATTTGTCCATGTGACTTGTGATGTATAAATGCATACTAGAGGAAGTAAAGATTGGTTTATGAGGCATGATTGAAATCACAATATGAGTGAATGCCTATATATGTTGTATGCATGCATTGGAAAAGAAAAGTGAATGATATATTGAATTAAATTCTATAGCCATAAGTGAAAATGAGATCCTCTTCGACTTGTCAAGGGAAAATAAGAAACATGAGATCCTCTTTGACTTGTCGAGGGCAAATAAATAAACATAAGATCTTTTCAACTTGTCGAAGGCAAATAGAGAGATATGAGATCCTTTCAAATTATCAAGGGCAAAAAGAGAAATATAAGATCCTTTTCGACTTGTCGAGGGCAAATGAGAGAGATAAGATCCTTTCGACTTGTCAAGGGCAAATGGAGAGAGATGAGATCCTTTCAAATTATCAAGGGCAAATAGAGAGGGATAAGATCCTTTTCGAATTGTCGAGGAAAAAAAAAAGATAGTTGAAGTCCTTTTCGATTTATCAAGGGCAATTAAAGATAATTTCCCTATATTTGGCATATAGATATTTGTATCATTAAGAATCATTTTGAATGACATTATTTACTATGATTATGAGCTTATGATAAATGTGTACAAAGTGATTGATTTTCAAAAAATAACCTACTTCAAAAATATGATTTGAAACTTTAAAAATGAACTGTTATTATGTAATGCACCTTTTTCCTAATAAACTGAAATGGCTGGGACAATAACGATGACATTACGATGGTGTATTTGGGGAAACACCCTACTGAGAATTTGTATAATTCTCACCCCTATGTGTTTGTATTCCCGTGTCATCTCCAAGTTGATCCAGAGAATAAGAAGGCTGCTGCATGAAAGGAATTGGATTTTTAGCAGTTTAGTAATGGAGTCTCGTATCTGTTGTACTTATTTATACATATACGCTTGCAAATGTAACACCCTAAAAATTATTTAAAAATTAATTTGAGCTTTATTAGTCGTAATTTCAAAAATCTGACAGTTTTAACAATGATGAGAACGATCCAATGCATTTGTAAAAAAAAATGTGAATAGTAACTTGCGGGCTCCATAGGACCGCCCGGATAGCCTAAATCCTAGAATTGGGCCCCGGAGATGCCCAAAATTGAGAAATTATATGATTATGGTTAGCAATAGATAGAATTAAAGATTTTATACCTGAAAATATTTTTGGGCAATGTTTGATTTCCAGGTACACTGTTTTACCCGTTCAGTGAAATTTCGGTGTGCGATTTTTAACACTGAAAGATAATTTATTCTTATAAAAAGGATCATGTTTATCCTTTATATGCCAAGTGTAAGGCTAAGATTTAATCTTGCTTTACAAGAGTAAATCCTACCCATTCATTCCTTTTTATTATTAGAAAGAAAGCATATTTTATTTACACAAAGACTACATATATGACAAGATAAATATAACACAACTAATCTTATCTCCTTGTCAACCCATTCTCGGCCAGCTTCCTAAACACACAGCCAACTCCATATTTGTTCCTTCAAAGAGCATGAAACTTGATTCAAACCTCCATTTTCCTAGCTTAGAGTTGTTAAAACTTCAAAATTCCTTCACTAAACTTGTTCTACACCTCAATCCCTACAAATCTAACCGATTAGAATTTTAATCCATCACTATTTTCCCACCTTGAGCCATCACCCATCACTGCAAAAGAGAAGTTTAATGGCTGTTTAGAAGGATTTTGAATGAGAAAAGCACTTGGGAAAGATTGTTCTAGGCAAGGAGCTATGGAGATTCAAGTAGGGTTTTATTTGTTCACTTTTCTTTCCAATTTTGTTTTGATTGTTTCTGATTGAATTGGCTGGAATTTTCTGAATATATTGGTTGATGATAGATAGATATTGATGTATTAATTTTGGTGGAGTGGTTTGATGTTGTGAAAAATCATTTTTGTCAAAAGAGAATTTGACACATGCTGCTGGATTTTCGGATTTCAACAGGGCAGCTTTTGTTCACGAATTTTCTGACCTAGTTAGAGGCTTTAGATTGAGCTGAAAATTTTATATGATGTATTTAACATGTTAAGACATCTTCAGTAAACATTTTGAGGTATTCTGGTTACTTTTTCTATGTTTAAAAAATCATGAATCGAAGTGGTAACTATGTTGCCTAAGATGTTGACTCTGAAGCTATGAATTTTGCTAATTTTTTTACCATAGCAAATGATTGATTCTTCCTTTGAAATTTTTACAGGGAGTTTCTAACATATTGAAGTATAACCGTGATTTTTATCTTGAATTTATTCAATCATTTTCTAGGGTTAAAAGTTATGAAATTCTGGTTCTGAGCTGAGGCTGAGTGGTTTCTAACCACAAAGATTGTCCAATTTTGTTAAACAAGTTAGAGAAGGATTTTCCTTCTGAAATTTTTACAGGGCCTTGTAGACACATTGAGGTGTCTTGGAGAATTTTTATAGCCCTTGCAATGGGTGTTTGGTGGACAGAATAAATTGTACTCTTTTGGCATGAATTCTGCCAACCTGCTGTATTTGTGCTGAAATGAATTTAAGTATTAAGTTGATGATATAATGACTCTTGATTTAAGTATGATGAGTATGAATGCATGCTACACAATTTAAAGATTGATTTAGGAGGCAAAAATGAAAATTACTTGTGATTGAAAGCCTACATGTAGCTTATGCATGCATTTGAGAAAAGAAAGTACATGATGTGTAACGCCTTGATTTTCTGTCTGAGTGGAAAATGACCAAAATGCCCATGAGGTCATTTTCGGCCCAGAATTCGAGGATGGCCAACCCGGCAGTCCTCGAAGCGCCAACTCAATGTTTGAAGGGGATTGAATGATCCTTAAGTGGTTTCGGAGGCGAAAGTCTCATTTTCTGCAGTTTCGGGTCAAAATGACCAAAATACCCTCATAGCGTTTTTACGTGGGTAAAGGTGCCGTTTGAGTCCGAAACTTTCCCCAGAGGTTTAAAACCATGTTTTTACATGTTTCAAAGCATCTTTTTGAGTCCCGGTGGTCCCGGGCAGTTTTAGTGCAAAATTATGATTTTGCCCCTAAAATAGTGTTTTTGAGCTTAATGATGTAATTAAGCAAACCTAAGCAATATTAGGCTCTAATCGGAGATTAATTAATTTCCATAATTAATCTAGGGTCAAAATAATCTATTAAAATTAATTAGAACCTAAAATTGCTTAAATTAGATTTAAATCTCTTTTAAAAACTCAAAATTCCAATCTTGGAATCTTGAATAATACTTTCTCTCTCCAATTCCCTAAATCAAGGAAACATGTTGGCATTGGATTCCAAGTTAATGAAGTTTGACTTCATTAATTTAGAGAGACCACCTCCTAAATCTAGTCTTGCAAGCTTCTAATTAATCATTACCTCACCTAAACACTTACTTACAAATTCCTAATTCTAAGCCTAATCAAAGACACAACTAAACACACTCCTAAACCACATTAAAGGAGATGATTTCTCCTTATTCTTGGCTGAACAAGGCAGCACCCATACCTCTCTAAATTCATCACATGTTGATTTATTCTCACTCAAAGAGCCATACCTTGAACCATGCTTAAGCCCATACTTGAACCCATACTTGGCCATACCTTTCAATGACCACAACCATACCTTGAATGAGATATTTTCTTTCCCTCCAAAGCCATGAAACTCACGGCCTCCACCTCCCCCATTCACTTCTTCATGATTCAATTTTCTATAAATACATATCTAAAGAGAACTTGGTGCCATTTGCTCATTCTCTCAAGCTAGCTTCAAGAATTGTCTTAAGTTTTTCTCAAAAGTTTCTTTTCTCTCATTTTCTCCATCTTCTTCAAGAACTCAAGAGTTCTTTCTTCCCCTCATCTTCTCTATCCTTTCCACCACCACACAACCACCATTAAATTCTCCTTGAAACACTTAGCCATATCATTCTCAAGATCAAACTCAAGAAGCACAACTTCCTTTCTTTTTCTACTCTCTTGGCCGAAACTTCTTTCAAGCCCAAGGGAAGATTTTTCTTCCATTCTCCTCTCAAGACCAAGCCTTGTTCATTCTCCAAGAGACATACCTTGGTAGGGAGTTGTTTTAATAATTATTTCTCTACTATGTTAAGATTTGTTTTTGGTTTAAAATGATGTTTTGAGGCTTTACCATTTCGGTTTCTTCCTTTTCTCCTTCCTTATGTATTTCGGCCATCAAAGTTTTGTTGGTTTCTCATGATAGCTTGATGATGAGTGTTTCTAGATGATGACCATGTGTTCATCACAATGAGACCTCTAGAGCTTGAGTTTTGATAAAAATGTTATTTATAATTTTGCTTCAAGGAATGATATTTTGTTTACTTTAGCTTGTTGTGATAAATTTGGGTTAAGGTTTAAGTTCCTTCAAAGTCTTGTAAGAGCTCTAGTAAAGATATAAAATGAACTTGCATATTTATATTTCTAGCACCTCATATTTATATATCAAGCTCTTGCATCTCATATTTACTTTCCTATGTCATCACTAAGCTCTAAAGATTAAAGAAAAGGACTTGCATTATCACGTTTAAGTTTCAAGCCTTGCATTGCACGTTTATATTTCAAGTCATCACTTAAAGAACCTAAAGATTTAAAACGAGAGCTTGCATATCACCTAATTAATCTCGAAGCCTTTCTATTTCGGCCTTAAAGTCGATTGTTGCTGGGCCTAGAGCACTAAAATAAAGAATTGAACTTGCATATTTACTTTCAAGTTTCGCATATTTACTTTGTGCCTTGCATATTTAATTTCAAGTTCTTGCATTCCATATTTACTTTGAAGCTCTCACTTTATTTCATAATGAAGAATAAAAAATGAAATGCATAACACGTTTATATTTTGTCATCACTTAAGGAACCTAGAGCTCAAAGACTTGCCCTCATTATCTCAAGTTAAAGTTTGATTATGGAAACATCCCCAAGGATGTAAATTCGGCCATGTGATGTTGATAAACTCAAAATGAGTTTCATCTAGACACAAGTGCCCATAATCTATGTCTTAATATTTTCTTAAGCATAGGAGAACTCAAAGAATATTTCAAGTATGATTTTACATTTTAAATCCCAATTTTGGGACAACTCAAATGGTTGCTGCCCTTGTTTAGTTTATGATGATTTTAGTGAAATAAATTGGTTTCCAAAGAGTTTTAGAAGTCCTAAAGTGAATCCATGAGAAACTAGTGTCTTATGGGCATTGAAAATGAAATTTCATGCTTGGTATGATGATGAATGAATTCAGTTCTGCCTTGATGATTTGGTTGCTGTTTGATGATGATTTCATATGATAGAATGTGTAAAAATTATATATGTTGAGGTAGGAGCCTTTCTATGCATGTTAGGAAAGAAACTAGTCTTACTGATAAACCGTAAAGTTGAGTTTTAGCATAGTTTTGACCCATTTATCTTTAGTTTCTTACCAAACTGCTTTAGTATGATAATAATCAGATTAGGATTGTTTAGATATGAAAAACTTGGTAACATTGGATATAGGATTGAATTTTAGCACCCATAGAGAAACTAGTAACTAGAAAATCGTAAAAATGCAATTCTAGAACTCTTAGAACATTTAATTTTCTGATTCTATCCAGCACCCTTACAATGTAGTAAACATGGTTTATAATTAGTTCAAAGGCTTAGGAATACTTCATAATTGGATTAGATTTAATTTATAGCGTTTTAGGCGAAAACGGAATCGAGAAAGGGTCTAAGACGTAGTTTCTAGAACCCTCGTAATCACAAGATGTAATTTCCGCCCTTAAAGTGTAAGGCTGTCCAGATTCGTTGACGAACATAAATATTAGTAAGAATTATTAGTTGTGAGCCTATAGGTGCATAAAAGGATAAAAACGGAGGATAGCGTAATTAGTTTTCAAGATTTAGACCCATAAGGGTCAAAGCATAAGACACCATAGGCTTAAGAGCATAATGAGCTTTAATGTTTCATGCAAGTGTATGTTTTATTATGAGAACAACTTGAGCATGTGATCTCTTATGAGAGTATATAGAGTTGATGTGTTGATGCTCACGCCATGATGCGTTATGCAAAATTATGATATTATGATGCTTATGATGCATACGATGATTATGATGCCTTATGTTGGTATTGAATGGCTATGCATGCTCTATATGTTTGGTGGCATAAAGCAAGTTTGATGGAAATCTGGTGTATGCCGTTACGCTGCCGAATTTCCCATCAAACTTAAGTACTTGAGAAAAAGCTTGCAAAAATCTTGGGTGACACCGGTTCGGCCAAGCACCCCCAGGATAGGTTCTGGGTGATACCGGTTCGGCCGAGCACCCCCAGAACAGATGTGACATAGTACTGAGACGTATTTCTCCCGCTACGGTGGGGAGGAAACAAATCCGTGAGGGTATTGACATTGAGCTTGCCAAAGCGGACAATTCGCTGTGTACTAGATACCAGTAGAGCGTTTCAAAGAAGGAAATGATCCTAAGATAGGTGATCCAAGAAAGTTATGTATGCCCCCTCTATTAGCCCATATTAAATCTAGTGACGAATAGTTAGGATTGAGCTCATTCCTAGGCGATAGGTGAGACGTAGTTTGGTGACCAGATTATCGCCGGGCTGGTGAATCGATTGGACTTTTGGTGGATATGTTAAGAGGGTGGTCTTTAAGAAAAAGAACTTAAGAGTTTTACTTACGAGAAAGATGTCACATGAAAAGTACTATGCCTTTTTATGCCGCGTATATGATTTATGTTTCGTTATGATGTGCCCAAGTATTACGACTTTCATGTTAATGTGCATATGGTATTGTCATGCATTCATTAAATATCTGTTGCATTCATGTCATTAAGACACATACTAAAAGACACCCACTTCGGATAAATAGATTTGAAAAGCCTAAAACCAATCCTTATGCATGTACACCTTTTTCATAATTAAAACCGAAGTGGCTGGGGACGACGACAATGACACTTGTGTTAGAGTCGGGAATCCCTACTGAGAATCTTGAATGAGTTTCTCATCCCTTCCTCTTCTTCCGTGTCGTTTCTAGACGAGGATTACAACGAGGTTCGTGACTTCTTCTAAGACTCGTGCTTACGGATCACACTAGCAGACGGGGCAGAGGGTCGCTGCGGGAGCATAGATAGCTTAGCTTTTGGGTTGACACTTATCTAACCTCATAGGTGGATAAGGATGACTTCACATATATGGGCATGTTTTGATGTAAATGATGGTACAATGATGTTAGTAGTCTATGTATCTATGAAGATGTGATGATTTTATGATTGTTATGTATAATACTATGTTTCATGATTATCAATGGTGTGGTTACTTTTTCTTGCACGTTATGGTTATGACGAACGTAGGGTTAGTGCGTGGCTCGCGTTTTGCTTTCAAGTTTCAAAAAGAAAAATTTATTCGTATTTTCCGCTAAGTATTTTAATGAAAAGTTGTAAGGAATGAGACTAAAAGAGTAATAAACTAATGATTAACCTAAATATGTTCTAGAGTATTGGGCTAAAAATTAGGATGTTACATGATGCAATTATATGAGAAAAGAGGATGTATAAATTTCACTCATGCATGTTCTGACATATGGAGAAAACAGAAACAAGACTTATATGGAATGAAGAGAAGGCAAAAAAAGGAACTTCCCTAGAGATAAAGGGGGAGGCAAAAAGAGGAACTTCTCTAGAGATAAAAGGGAAAGCAAAAAGATGAACTTCCCTAGAGATAATGAATCGGTAGGCGTATCGGCTAGGAATAGATCTGTGTGAGAATTGGAGAAAGTAAATCCAATGATCATGTATAGGAATGAGCTCAGTCTTGATAAGAAGTCTATTTCCCTTATGTGGTGTGATCCACTATAAATACCATTTGGTATAAACTATCTATTGTGGAGTTGTCCACGGCAGATACCCGTTGGGTATACACTAAGTCTTTCCTATGTCGATAAAAAGAGAAAAATACACCGAGTTGAGTTCTATGACCACAAGTAAAACCAGGTCACTTTGAGATAAGTTCACTATATTTAGCATATGCATACTCATATCATATTTAATTTCTTGATTAGGATTATTAGCTATATGTTTGAGCTTTATGATATGTGTGCATTAAGTGATTGATCATTAAAAGCTACCCACTTCAGAATTCTACAAAACAGCCTCACTGCAGCGAGTTGTTACTTCCAAGGCTCACTGCAACAAGGAAGGTTCACTGCAGCGAGTGGCCCTAGTGTCAACACAGTGCAAAATGATGTAGTTTCATTTAGCGAACCCCCAACCCTTTTAAACACCCCATAGTCAGGATTTACACCCCAAACTCGAAACCCTTTCTTTACCAACTCTCTCTAATCCCTCTTTCACTCAATCTAACTCCATTCCATCTCATTCCAAGATCAAAGGTAAGATTTATGGGTTTTTGTTATTCCATTCATTGCCATATGACAACCTAGAGTTTGTGTAGTGTTTTTCTCTCTATTCCTTCATGTTTTCGGGTTTGGGTATCATGGGTTGTCTCTATTTCTATCACTATGATGCAAGGATGCAAGTTCTGTAGAGACAGACTCGCTGCAGTGAGTTATTCTCGCTGTAGCGAGAGTGCGGGCAAAAAGCTTGCTGCAACAAGGGTTATTCGCAGTAATGATTGTTCTCGCTGCAACGAGGTTAGTTCGTTACAGTGAGAATGGGCAGTCACAGCTTTAATTCCCCTGTGTTATCAAAGTTAAATTGTGTAATCTAGAGGTTATCAGAGACTAACCTAAAGTTTTGTGACTTCAGGGGCAAACGTTGGTGCTATCCCTCCTTCCTGGAACTCCGTTGGTGTTAACGCCACCACTTCCTCCCCTCCAGGTGAGTGGGTTCGGAACCTATGGCTCCTATGTTGGTCATTAGAGATAATTTCTTAAGAGATAACATGATTGTATGGTTCTAGAGAATGTTTCAAAGAGATTAGAGATTTTGCGTGATATAGACATATATGTTTATCAGAGAGATGATTTTCAACTAAAGCATGAAATGTATGTTTTAGAAAATTCATGGGGCCATTATTGCTAAATGATGTTTATCAAGAGATAGAGTATATTTGCTATATGAACATGCTAATTTTAAAAGAGACACTTATGGTATGTAGAGCTATATGCATAGAGAGATGCTACATTAGAGTTTTAGAGAAATGACAAGTTTTATAACTTAGAGTTTAGGCAGTAGCTATAGAGAAATAGACTCTGAGTTAATGGCAGTTATTTCATTAACCTTGGTATACCAAGTTGCCTTACAGCCAGAGAAATAATATACGGGACCTAGTTAGGAGCCCCAGAGATCAGAGACTTTGTTATGCTATGCATAACTAGAGATTTGTTATGTCACAGGATTTGGGCATAACTAGAGATTCCTGTTTCTTTGTTAGCAAACTGTGGTTTTATGATTTTAAAGAAAATTGATATCAGAGCTATTTGTTATATCTATGAATATGAACTTTAGAGTTACTGCATTAATTGATTTTGACAATTCATATATCATTATTTGTTTTTCCTTTGTTGTCCCATGAGAGGGTTATGGGTGAGAACTTGCTCACTGAGTTTTAGATGAAACTCACCCCTCTCCCTTCCTCCATTACAGGTGCGGTAAACGTTGTGGGTTCTTCTTTTCCACGTCCTCCCCCACAATACAGATATTTCAGTCAGTGAGCTTCACTAAGGAGTGAAGTATTCTTTTGGTGTTTTGTTTAGAGATAGAGTGCTCCAGTGTACATGACGGGCAGGGTCCCAGACTATAGCATTGTGTTGCATTATTTTACCATGATTATTTTGTATTGACATGATTACAAATTTCATGTATATTTTGTATAGAGAACATCACATATATTTGGACTTTAAAGACATGTTCAAAGTTTAGAATTGAATTTGAAATGATTCGATTTTCGACTTCAGAGATTTATACTAGAGTTTATTATGATTATGTTTTCATGGAAACAATGATTTATTAGAGATTAAATTATGTTTTGTAAACAATTTTATATTAAATGCACATATAGAGAACCTTAGAGGTCACGAGGCTTACGTGGGAATGAGGATTCCCTATGTGCCGGTCACGTTCCCAAATCGGATCGTGACAAAGTGGTATCAGAGCGCTGGGTTTCCCTCATGTCACTGAAGCAAGTGTCCACAAGTAGCACGGTGTTTTTGCAAATGGAAGCGCACCCATTTGCATTAACGAAGCATTACATGAGGCTTTTAGAGTGGTCAATCATGTCTAAGTTCAAAGTTAGAGTCTTGTTTTCCTTTTAAGATCTATGTCTTATCCTTATGCTCATGTTCTTTCAGATTCAACATGCCTCCCCTACGCCGTTCTTCTTTTTCTCACTGCCGTCATCATAGCAATGGATCTTCGGTTTCAGAGGCCCATTTCAAGGCACTAGGGCAAGCCTTGGTGGCCCTCATAGGGGCATTGACAAGGCAGACCAAGACTGGGGTTCAGCCACCCCCAGTCCAGACAACTCTCGTTCAGCCACCACCGGTGCAGACACCCCCAGTGCAGGCACCAATTACAGATCCCGATGACTTAGCTTTAAAGCGCTTCAGGAGGATGGATCCACCCACCTTCCAAGGGTGTCTCACGATAGAGGATCCCCAGGCTTTTCTCCGTGGGTAGAGAAGATCATCAGAGTCATCCATTGCTCTTCTGAGAGGGCAGCAGAGTTAGTTGGCTTTTAGCTTGAAAGCTAAGCTAGCATTCGGTATGATGAGTTCCTTCAGGGGCGTGGTGACTTTGAGCTACCCTCTTGGAAGGAATTCTGGGCAGCATTCTTAAGCAGATATCTATCACAGAGCCACAGGGCTCAGATGGTTAAGGAGTTTCTGAGGCTTCGACTGATGCCGGGCATGTCAATTACAAAGTATGAGGAGAGGTTTACATACCTGGCCAGGCAGCGGCTAGTATGTTGACGTCGGAGATAGATTGGGTCAGGCGGTTTGTTCAGGGCTACCTCAGAACATGTTTTTCAGCCTTCAGCCACACGTCCACACCATGGATTATGCACAGATCGTAGATACATCCATCATGATAGAGGCTAGGATGGCAGATAGGAGAGCTGCAGCAGATTTTGCCAAGAGGGCCAAAACACATGGTTCCTTCTCCGGGAGGAGCTGGTTCTAGCAAAGGACCTGGCCAACAGGGCTAGCAGCGGTCCCAGTCGGGCAGTGTAACACCTCGATTTTTCTGTCCGAGGGAAATGACCAAAATGCCCCTGAAGTCATTTCCTGACCCGAACTCGAGGGTAACCAACTCGGTCATCTTCGAAGGGTCAACTCAATGTTTGAAGGGGATTGAATGGCCTTTGAATGCTTCCGGAAGCGAAAATCTCGTTTCAGCGATTTGGTCAAAATGACCAAAATACCCCTATAGCGTTTTACGCGGGTAAAGGTGCCGTTTGAGCCCGAAACTTTCCCCAGAGGTTTAAAAACATGTTTTTATGTGTCTAGAGGTCTCTGTTCAAGTCCCAGTGGTCCCGGGCAGTTTTAGTGCAAAATTACGATTTTTCCCCTAGAATAGTATTTTTGAGCTTAATGACGCAATTAAGCAAACCTAAGCAATATTAGGCTCTAAACAATGATTAATTTATTTCCCTAATTAATCTAGAGTCAAAATAATTTATTAAAGTTAATTAGAACCTAAAATTGCTTAGATTAAACTTAAATCCCTTTTTAGAACTCAAGACTCCTAATCTTGGAATTTTGAATAGTGTTTTCTCTCTCCAATTCCTTAAATCAAGGAAATGTGTCTAGAGTTATTTAGACTCTAAATTGAGGATTTAACTCACTAATGGTGCAAGACCACTCCTTAATTATGTCTAGACCACCTTAATTATCCATTTCCCTTGCCTAAACACTTTCTTACAAATTCCTAATCTTAAGCATAATCAAAGATACACCTAAACACAACTCTAAACCACAATTAAAATGCAAGAAACTCTCCTCCCTTGGCTGATGCATTTCGGCCAGCACACTCCCCTTTGGCCACATGTTTAATTATTTTCTCACTCAAAGAACCATGCTTGAGGCCATACCTTGAACCATACCTCACCATACCTTAAGTCATACCTCACCATGCCTCAAGAACACATTATCTCACCTCATGGAACTCATGGATGCCTCCATTCTGCACCCTCATGGCCGAAACACATCAACCCACACACACACTTCATTTGTTTCATTTCTCTATAAATAGAATGCCTTGAGGAGCTTGCACCACTTTTAGATCATTTGCTAAGCTTAGGAGCACTCAAAGCTTTTCTTTTTCTCTCAAAGTTCTAGTGTTCTTCAGGTTCTTCAAGTTCTTCAAAGTTCTTCATCATCTTCATCTTCTTCTTCCATCTTCAAGTTCATCACATCAAGTAGGGATTTTCTTTCATGTATTCTTTTCTTTAAAGTTCTTGTTTCAAGCTTGATGTTCATAGTTTCTCTTGTTTCTTTTTAGAACTTCATTTCCACTCCTTTTTCCTTTTCATTTTCGGCCATAGGCCTTGGAGAACAAAGGAATGAGAGCTTGATGATGAGAGTTTCATGATGATGTTCATCACTTGAAACAAACTCTAGAGCTTGATCTTTGTTCTTGAGCAAAAATATTTTTAGTTTTTCCTTTCTTGAACTCTTGAGAACTCTAGTTTTGATGGTGTTTCAAAATGGTTCTAAGGACTCAATGATGAGGTCTCATGATGTTGGAGTTAATATATCACCAAGATCATGGATTCTAGAGTTCCAAATATTTCTTTTCTTTCCTTGAAGTTTCGGCCATTACCTTTCCTTTTACATGCAAAATGTTTGATTTTCTAAATATGTCATGTTGAGTTCTAAGAACTCTAGACTTTACTTTGTCTTGGTTTGATGAGTTTGGGTTGAGGTTTAAGTTCCTTTAAAGTCTTGTTAAGGGCTCTAGAAAAATAAAATGAACTTGCATAATTTATTTTATGCTTGCATTCATATTTACATTCTTGCTATGCATCTTTACTTTCAAGCCATCACCTAAGAACATAAAGATTAAAATGGAACTTGTATCATCACTTAATTTACTTCTCAAAGCCTTTCTATTTCGGCCTTAAAGTCAATTGTTGTTGGGCCTAGAGCACTAAAATAAAGAATTGAACTTGCATCATCACCTAATTAATTTCTCGAATGCCTATCTATTTCGGCCTTAAAGTCGATTGTTGTTGGGCCAAGAGCACTAAAATAAAGAATTGAACCTTGCATATTTACCTTCAAGCTTGCACGTTTAAGTTTATGCCTCGCATATTTGCTTTCAAGCTTGCACGTTTAAATTTATGCCTTGCATATTTAATTTATGTCATCACTTTAGTTTGTAAGCAAGATTAAAAATGAAAAGCATGAGCACGTTTATTTTATGTCGTAACTTAAAAACCTAGAGCTCAAAGACTTGCCCATTTCATTCCAAGTTAAAGTTTAATGTGAAACCATCCCTTGAATGCATAATTTCGGCCAAGTAGTGATGATGGACTTGCAAATGAGTTTTCATCTAGCTACTAGGACCAATAGTCTATGTTTTAAGTTTTCCTTAAAGCTTTACAAATCTTTATAAGGTTACGTCATCATAAGTTGTGATTTCATTCTCTTTTAGGGGATGGAATATGTTTTGGTCACTGACCTAAGGCTTCTTTTAGCCTCTTGATGAATTAAAATGTTTTGCAAAGAGTTTTAGAAGTTCTAGATTGATTCCAAGAGAAACTAGTTAACTCATGTACCTAGAAATGTCAATTTAACTCTCTTATTAAAGTTAAATGTTTTTGGTTCTGATATGATGAGTGTGATGCTGTATGATGATGATTTGATGTGTTGGAATGTGTGAAAATATCATATGATGATGTAGAAGCGATCCTATGCATGATAGGTAAGAAACTAGCTAACTAGAAATACCGTAAAGTTGGAATTTGACATAGTTTTAACCCATTTGTTTATGGATTCGGTCCAAACTGTTTTAATGGGAACATAATCAGATTTAGATTGTTTAGACATGAAAAACTTGGTATCATTTGAATTAGAATTGAATTCTAGCACCTATAGGGAAACTAGTAACTAGAAAACCGTAAAAATGCAATGTAGAACTCTTAGAACGTTTATTTTTCTGGATTCTGTCCAGCACCCTTACAACATGATAAACATGATTAATAATTAGTCTTTAAGCATAGGAATGTCTCATAATTGATTTAGATTTAATTCATAGCGCCTTAGGCGAAGACGGAACCGAGAAAGGGCCTAAAACGTAAGTTCTAGAACCTCGTAAACACAAGTTATAGATTTTGCCCTATGCTATTCAGATTTAAGTATGAACGGGTGGATTAGGAATGATGATTAATTAAGAGCCCTTAGGTGCATAAAAATATGAGCGACGGATGTTAGAGAACTATATCTCAAGATTAAGACCCGTAAGGGTCAAAGCATAAGCTACCGTAAGGGTAAGCATTTGAATGTTTTATGATGATGCATGTAGTATGCAAATGATGATGATGTTATTCATATGAGGAATTCATGAGGATATATGATTGTGTGGCATAAAGCAAATTTGGAAGAAATTCGGCGTAATGCCTTCGTGCCAATTCCATTTAATTTGGGGACTTAAAGAGATTTTGAAAATTAAGGTACTAAGATGGGTTCTAGGATGACACCGGTTCGGCCGAGCACCTCCATAGAACTCATGTGACATCGGTACCATTTTATACTCTTAGGTGACACTGGTTCGGCCGAGCACCCCTAAGAGAATTGCCCCCTAACCCGTACTCAAATAGTCGGGATTTATGATACGCTTATCGTTAAGTGGTAAGTAAGAACTAGTGACGACTAGTTAAGGTATGAGCTCATAACCTAGATGTATGACACGTTCTGGGTGACACCGGTTCGGCCGAGCACCCCCAGTTCGATTGTCTTTTAGGGTGGCCCATGAGGAAGAGATGTTTCATGATTATGATTATGTCACTAAGTTTGTCCCATATGAATGTTTCTATTGCCACTTTATGCTACTGAGTATGATGATGCTTGATGTTATGTATGTGCATTAGGTAGTGCCATGCATACATCTTCTATTATGTTGCATTCATGACATTAAGATCATTCTAAAATGAATGGACCTTGGCTAAACTATGTTTAGAACTTAAAAATGGATATAATGCATGCTCACTCATTTGTATAATTAAACCCAAGGTTCCTGAGGACGTAGATGATGACACCTAGGTAGTAGGAGGCCCTACTGAGATTCTTTAGCAAGATTCTCACTCCCTCTATCTCTTTCTTTCCGTCACGTCTTCAGATGGCGACGTTCGTAGTGTTCGTGGACACGCCGACGTGGGAGGTACACTATGACCCGACTCACGGGTCATACCATTTTGAGAGTCAGTGCACGGTGCGGGTTTTCATGTTCGTAGGACGCCCCTTCGCTCATCCCGTGCACACCCATCGCTTCTCCCCGACTGCACCCTATGGCGACGATGAACGGGTTTTTGAGCGCGCGCATACGCATGACGAGAGAGTGCTCCGCATGCACACCGCCGCCCTAGCCATGTGAGACTATCCCGATTACGTGCCCCGGACTTACTTCTCGGAGACCGACCCGTCCGAGGACCCGCCTACCCATCCGTATAGTGAGAGCTCTGCCCCCTCTCCCCCACCGTTGAGGGAGGGCAGTGAGGATACCGTGACTCAGCCACGGCTTGCGCGACGACCGGAGATGCGACCATACCGCGGGGTCACACTCGATCCCCGTTCCGCCTCTTCACGTCCGAGGAGCTCGCCCAGTTTCCCGGATATTTGCCTCGTTCGCGAGATGGACGCCAGTAGGAGGTGACGATCGTCCGATGGAGTACCCGGTTAGAGCACACACCACTTAGATGAGGGATAAAACTTCTTTTGTTTAAAGGTTTCCCATTAGATGCACTCGGGTAGAGGAGTAGATTATGTTTATGTTTTATGTTGTATTTTCTTTTATGTATTTCCCTTGTACTAAATTAAGTCTCACACTTATAAGTGGGCAAGTTATATATATATGAGATGATATTCAGTGTTGTTCATGATGTGCCTTATGTTATGATGTTGTAAGACAATTGTTTTACTTCGCATGGTTTACCGCTTATCGCATCACGCGGCTCTCACTTTATATTTCAAAAAAAATTTACCCGTATTTTCCGCTAAGTATTTCTAAGTAAAATTGAGAACTATGAAGTAACAAACTAATAAAATTGAGAACTATGAAGTAATAGACTAATGTTTAACCTAAGTATGTTCTAGAGTATTGGGTTAAAAATTAGGATGTTACAGGCAGGGCCGCCTTTTTATAGTCCACCCCGACTAAGCCCGCTGCTACTCCAAGTCAGAGCAGAGGTAGTAGCTAGTACAGTGGCCAGGGATCAGTTTAGAGTTTCCACTATTGTCAGACTTGTGGAAGGAGACATACTAGGAAGTGCATGATTGGCATTTTTGCTTGTTACGAGTGTAGCCAGCAGGGCCACAAGCGTGCAGAGTGTCCACTCAGACAGGGAGCATTTAGTCAAGGGTTGGCAAACCGCACAACTTCTGTTCAGTCAGGGACCCAGGGTGGCCTGGCCACTCCAGCTGGCAGAGGTACTAGGGGCAAAGGCCCTGGAGGTAGAGGTTCAGGTGACCAAGGTAGAGGTCAGGGTAGTGGAGAACAGCCCCGTCTATTTGCTCTCACACGCCAGGATGCAGTGGCTTCAGCTGATACTGTGATAGGTATCGTTGGAGTTTTCTCCTAAGAGGTTTTTGCTTTGATCGATTCCGGGTCTACATATTCATATGTGTCTCCATTCTTTGCCACACGTTCGAGAGACCTATTTCTACCGTAAAGAAACCTTTTTGGGTGTGGATACCCTCGGGGGGACCCCTTCTAATATAGTTAGTTTATAAGGAGTGTGAGGTTAAGGGTGGAGGCATGGAGGTGCTTGCAAACCTCCATTTGCTAGAGATGTCAGATTTCGATGTTATCGTAGGCATGGATTGGCTAGCTTCATATCATGCCATGGTCAATTGCTACAGTAAGACCGTAAAGTTTGATGTTCCCGAAGGCAAACTTCTAGAGTTCAAGGGTACCAGTTGTTCGGTCCCAACCAGTTTGATATCGGCCATAAGTGCCTTAAGGCTCATGGATAGAGGAAGTTATAAGTATCTGGCTTCAGTTAAAGCTATTGATGCGGTGGTGCCAAGGTCGGAGTCAGTTCCTGTGGTTTGTGAGTTCCCGAACATTTTCGTAAAAAAGCTACTAGGGATGCCACCGGAGAGAGAGATAGAGTTTGAGATAGAGCTTGAGCCCAGGGTTAGGCTCATCTCTATACCCCCATATCGGATGGCTCCCACAGAGCTGAAGGATTAGTTACAAGAAATGCTTGAGAAGGGGTTTATTTGATCGAGTACCTCAACTTGGGGTGCTCCAGTGCTATTTGTTAAGAAGAAGGATGGGTCTATGAGGATATTTATAGACTACCAGTAGTTGAACAAGGTTATAATCAAGAACCGGTACCCCTTGCCATGCATAGACGACCTATTTGATTAGGTCCAAGGGGCTATGCATTTCTCTAAGATTGACCTAAGGTCGAGCTATCACCAGTTGAAGATCAAGAGTAAAGATGTACTTAGGACAGCCTTTAGGACATGCTATGGACACTATGAGTTCTTAGTAATGTCCTTTGGGTTAACTAATGCCCCTGCAGCTTTTATGGACTTGATGAACAAGGTCTTCAGACCATTCCTAGACCACTTCGTGATTGTCTTCATCGATGACATCCTGGTGTACTCTAAGAGTGAAGAAGAGCATGAACACCACGTTAGAATCGTCTTACAGACCCTAAGGGAGAACTAGTTGTACCGCAAGTTCTCTAAGTGTGAGTTTTGGCTAGACCAAATGGCGCTTCTTGGGCATGTGGTGTCCAAGAATAGTATCCTAGTTAACCTGAAGAAGGTTGAAGCGGTTCAACAGTGGCCGAGGCTAGCTACAGTGTCAGAGATCCATAGTTTCCTGGGTTTGGCAGGATACTATCGGAGGTTTATCAAAGATTTCTCGAGGATAACGGCACCGTTAACCAAGTTGACTCAGAAGGGTGTTAAGTTTCAGTGGTCGGACGCTTGCAAAGAGAGTTTCCAGAGACTCAAGACCTGCTTGACTACTACTCCTGTTGTAATATCCTCCCAAGTAAAACATCATCCTTAAGTCATGACATCAAACTCGAGGGTTGTTACTTCTAAATTAGCGAACCTTTCTTAAATAACTATATCAAAATCGATGGGTTCGTGTAATAACTAGCGTAATTAGATTAAAATATATAACAAAGATACAAGTCAATTACACAAGGAAGCTCTACTGTGAGCTTGAATATATATACAATCTCTATTACATTTACCTACACATATACATACAACTATATACCACATAAGAAAAACATCAACTATTAAACTACTGCAATCCCGAGTTTTTTTCACGTAGCAGCCGCATTGTTCTCTGAATCAACCTGGAGACAATACAAGAACACAAAACACATAGGAGTAAGAATTATATAATTCTCAGTAGGGTGACTCCCCAAAAACTCAACCATAATGTCATTGTCATCGCCCCAGCCACATCAGTTTATTAAGAAAAAGTGATCAAGCATTACATAATAATGATTCATTTTTAAAGTTCCAAATCATATTTCCAAAGTGGGTTGCTTTTAAATGATCAATCACTTAATACACATATATCATAAAGGTCAAATATATATAGTTAATAATCCTAATCAAGCAATTAAATGTGATGTAAGTATACATATGCTAAATGTATTGAACTTATCTCAAAATGACCTGGTTTCACTTGTGGCCATACAACTCAACTCAATGCATTTTTCCTTTTTCATCGATATAGCAAAGACTCAGTTTATACCCAATGGGTATCTGCCATGGACAACTCCATAATAAATAGTTTATACCAAATGGTACATATAGTAGATCACACCACATAAGAGAAATATACTGCTTATTAGGACAGAGCTCGTTCCTATACATAATCATTGGATTTACTTTCTCCAATTCTCACACAGATCTATTCCTAGTCGATATGCCTACTGACTCATTATCTCTAGGGAAGTTCATATTTTTGCCTTCCCATTTATCTCTAGGGAAGTTTCTCTTTTTGCCTTCCCCTTATTCTACATAAGTCTTGTTCCTGTTTTCTTCATATGTCAGAACATGCACGAGTGAAATTTATACATTCACTTTTCTCATATAACAGCATCATGTACTTTCTTTTCTCAAATGCATGCATAAGCCACATGTAGGTTCTCAATCACATGTAATTCTTATTTTTGCCTCATAAATCAATCTTTAAATTGTCTATCATGCATTCATACTCATCATACTTAAATCAAGAGTCATTATATCATCAACTGAATACTTAAATTCATTTTAGCACAAATACAGCAGGTTGGCAGAATTCATGCCAAAGGAGTACAAATTATTCTATCCATCAAACATCCATTACAAGGGTATAAAAATTCTCCAAGACACCTCAATGTGTCCACAAGGCCCTATAAAAATTTCAAAATAAAAATCCTTTTCTAACTTGTTCAACAAAATTAGACAATCTTTGTGGTCAGAAACCACTCAGCTTCAGCTCAGAACTAGAATCTCATAATTTTTAACCCTAACAAATGATTGAATCAATTCAAACTAAAAATCAAGGTTGAACCTCAAGTTGTTTTAAAGACCTTGTAAAAATTTCAAGTGATAATTCAATCATTAGTTATGGCAACAAAATTAGACAAAATCACAGCTTCAAGACTAGAAAATCAGGCAGCACAGACATAGTCTCGGTTCATGATTTTTTTTTAGGTAGTTAGTCTGTATCATGCTCCACGAAAATTCTCAGAGTTGCCTTAGGATGTTAGGTTCAACATATAATTTTTATAGCTCATGAAAATACCCACAATTCACCCAGAAAATTCGTGACTGGTTGTTGCCTAGAACAGAACCGAAAATCCAGCATGCATGTTTCAATTTCTCTTTAGCAAAAATGATTTTTAACATCATCCAAACACTCCACCAAATTAAACAAATCAATATCTATCTATCATCAACCAATATATATAGAAAATTCCAGCCAATTCAATTAGAAACAATCAGAGCAAAATTGGAAAGAAAAGTGAACAAATAAAACCCTATTTGAATCTCTATAGCTCCTTGCCTAGAACAATCTTTCCCAAGTGCTTTTCTCATTTAAAATCCTTCCAAACAGCCCTTAAACTTCTCTTTTTTCAGTGATGTGTGATGGCTCAAAGTGAGAAAATGGTGATGGATTAAAATTCTAATCAGTTAGATTTGTAGGGGTTGAGGTGTAGAACAAGTTTAGTGAAGGAATTTTGAAGTTTTAACAACTCTAAGCTAGGAAAATGGAGGTTTGAATCAAGTTTCATGCTCTTTGAAGGAACAAAAATGGAGGTGGCTGTGTGTTTAGGAAGCTGGCCGAGAATGGGCTGACAAAGAGATAAGATTAGTTGTGTTATATTTATCTTGTCATAGATGTAGTCTTTGTGTAAATAAAATATGCTTTCTTTCTAATAATAAAAAGGAATGAACGGCTAGGATTTAATCTTGCTTTGCAAGATTATATCTTAGCCTTACATTTGGCCTTAAAGGATAGACATTATCTTTTTATAAAGATTAAGCTATCTTTCGGTGTTAAAATCGCACACCGAAATTCTACCGAACGAGCGAAACACTCTATCCGAGTAATAAGACATTGCCTGAAAATTAATTCTAGGTATAAAATCTCTATTTCTAATTATTTCTAATCTCAATCCTATAATTTCCCAGTTTTGGACACCTCCGAGTCCCAATTCGAGGGTTTCGGCTGTCCTGATGGGCCCGTAAGGCCCACAAGGTTATTATTCACATTTTTTTTTTTACAAATCCCTTGGACTATCCTCATCATTAATAGAACTATCAGATTTTTGAAATTATGACTAGTGTAACACCCTAATATTTAACTCAACATGCCTAGGACGTATTTAAGTTAAGTATTAGTTATTACTCTTTTGCTTTAGTTTTTAACTCAAACTTCTTGAAAAATACTTTAGTGAAAATATGGATAATTTTTTTTTTTGAACTTTAAATACCAAAACGTGAGCCGCACATACTAAATATCTAACGTCATTTATCTTGCCTGCGTAAGAGAGATGTTAGAAACAAATAACAGATAAATACATAATACAACCATGGCATAACATAACTCAAATAATAATAACATATCAATAACTGTATAGTGATGTCTTGTAAACTTAAGGACATTAATATATATCCATCAATAGAATACAAACTGATATATGAGATACATTCGCTCTAAAGGCAAATATCCAAAGGAAAGTTATATCCTTAGCTCTTCGTCCAGTCTCAAGGTAAATCACGAACTACAACATCATTCATGTCTGGAGACGACACGAAAAAGAAAAGGGATGAGAAACTTATACAAGAATCTCAGTAGGGCTTCCCGACTCTAACACAAGTGTCATCGTCATCGTCCCCAGGAACCTCGGGTTTAATTATGAAAATGGTGAACATATATATAAGGTTCTTTTATTAAGTTATAAATACCATTAGCCGAGGCCCGTATCTTTTAGCATGAATCTTAATGTCATGAATACAACATATTGTCATGGATGCATGTCAATATCATATACATAATATCATAAAATTCATAAAATGATGCATATGATATAAAGAACATCATGATCATCATTCTTACAGGTGACTTAAACTTCTTTATTCTCTTTTCCTTGGGGGCCGCCCTATAATTCTCTCTTTTCTCGAGAGTTTTAGGTTATGAGCTCATACCTCACTAGTCGTTACTAGCGTAATCTTATCCCTTTTGATAAGTTAAATTCCCGACTCTTAAGGTACGGGATAGGGGGCATTAGGATCACCTTTCATAACCTTTAATTCGGGGAGTCCAAAGGATCACTTCCTATTCGGATCACCTCTCATAACCTTTAATTCAGGGAGTCTAGAGGATCATTTCCATGTGTTTTATGTCACCTTAAATCTTGGCATGATATATATAGATGCAAACATGAATAACTCATCATTAATATTTTATGCTCATAAACTTTACGAACTTATGCATCTCAATGAATTAGACATAACCGTAACATGCCATAAATCAAATCACATAAACATGCATCATATTTCATTGCACATATCCATAAGCCATATAAATCTCAATATATGAACATAGCCATCACAAGATATCAATCATATTCATCTCATCAAATTATCAATATTTACGTTTAAGTCCCAAAGGGTCAAATCACAATTTCTCAAAGGTTATGGGTCAAAATGTAATTACCCCTTTTTAACATCTACTCATAAATTAAAGACCTTTAACTTTAACCAATACATTTCAAGAGACATATAACTATCAGAAACCATTCAAACTCATCATAAAAACCTTTTAGGGCCATAGACTAAATTTAACATATTTTAGGGGTCAAAGTACAAAGTTACTTATTTTTTACACTTATCAAAAGCCAATACTTCTAAAACTTTCTCTAAACATCATAAATGGTATTCTAAACACATATACACATCAGATATCCTTATTTACTCTAATTAAAATTCTTTGAATCAAAAAATTACATAATTGATAGTTTAGGACACAACTTTCCGCATTTTATGAATCGGTCAAAACTAATACTTGTAATTATTCTTTTCAACCTCTAAGATACCAAAAACAATTTATACATCAAATACTAATAATTCTAATTTATATAAACCATAGGATCAGTATCAAATTAGTGAGGAATTAATCCAAAAAATTCATTGTCTAAAGCTTTATAAAATTACGATTTTGATCCTTTCTAATTATTAGTTTATTTCAAAAATGCTAAAAACAATTCTTACATCAATTATAAGTAACATAATTTTTAAATCAAAAAGCTTGAGAAAAGCACAATCTTTAACATCTTTGGATTTCTAACTCTAATAAAAATTATCTAAGTGATTTAAAGACAAGATCAAAGCCTTAAAAAAATAAAATAAACTAATCTTAATACCAAGAACATCAAGAGGCTGAAATTAACTTAATTTAAGTATAAGAATTCCTATTTAAGATTAAAGAAGTAAGTTTTGAGCTTTAGAGATTTAGGTGATAGCAAGAATCATAGATATGCTATGCAATCTGTAACACCCCGATTTTTCTGTCCGAGGGAAATGACCAAAATGCCCCTGAGGTCATTTCCTGACCCGAACTCGAGGGTAACCAACTCGGTCATCCTCGAAGGGTCAACTCAATGTTTGAAGGGGATTAAATGGCCTTTGAATGCTTTCGGAAGCGAAAATTTCATTTTCCGCAGTTTCGGGTCAAAATGACCAAAATACCCCTATAGCGTTTTTACGCGGGTAAAGGTGCCGTTTGAGCCCGGATCTTTCCCCAGAGGTTTAAAAACATGTTTTCATGTGTCTAGAGGTCTCTATTCAAGTCCCGGTGGTCCCGGGCAGTTTTAGTGCAAAATTACGATTTTGCCCCTAGAATAGTGTTTTTGAGCTTAATGACGTAATTAAGCAAACCTAAGCAATATTAGGCTCTAAACGAAGATTAATTTATTTCCCTAATTAATCTAGAGACAAAATAATTTATTAAAGTTAATTAGAACCTAAAATTGCTTAGATTAAACTTAAATCCCTTTTTAGAACTCAAGACTCCTAGTCTTGGAATCTTGAATAGTGTTTTCTCTCTCCACTTCCTTAAATCAAGGAAATGTGTCTAGAGTTGTTTAGACTCTAAATTGAGGATTTAACTCTCTAATGGTGCAAGAACACTCCTTAATTATGTCTAGACCACCTTAATTACCCATTTACCTTACCTAAACACTTTCTTACAAATTCCTAATCTTAAGCATAATCAAAGATACACCTAAACACAACTCTAAACCACAATTAAAATGCAAAGAAACCTCCCCCATGGGCTGATGCATATTCGGCCATCTCTCTCCAATTACCACACATATTAAATTTTTTTCTCACTCAAAGAACCATGCTTGAGCCATACCTCACCATGCTTTGAACCATACCTCACCATACCTCAAGAACACATTATCTCACCTCATGGAACTCATGGAGGCCTCCAATTCTGCACACATGGTCGAAGCTCTTCCTCACCATGAGCTCCCTCCATTTGTTTCATTTCTCTATAAATAGAATGCCTTGAGGAGCTTGCACCACTTTTAGATCATTTGCTAAGTTTAGGAAACACTCAAAGCTTTTCTTTTCTCTCAAAGTTCTAGTGTTCTTCAAGTTCTTCAAGCTCTTCAAAGTTCTTCATCATCTTCATCTTCTTCTTCCATCTTCAAGTTCATCACACCAAGTAGGGATTTTCTTTCATGTATTCTTTTCTTTAAAGTTCTTGTTTCAAACTTGATGTTCATAGTTTCTCTTGTTTTTCTTTAGAACTTCATTTCCACTCCTTTTTCCTTTTCATTTTCAGCCATAGGCCTTGGAGAACAAAGGAATGAGAGCTTGATGATGAGAGTTTCATGATGATGTTCATCACTTGAAACAAACTCTAGAGCTTGATCTTTGTTCTTGAGCAAAAATGTTTTTAGTTTTTCCTTTCTTGAACTCTTGAGAACTTTAGCTTTAATGATGTTTTAAAATGGCTCTATGAACTCAATGATGAGGACTCATGATGTTGGTGTTAATATATCATTAAGATCATGAACTCTAGAGTATTAAAATGTTCCTTTTCTTCTTGATGATTTCGGCCATTTCCTTAAATTTTTCTAAGCTTCATGATTTGATTTCCTAAAAATATTATGTTAAGTTTTAAAGAACTCTAAGCTTGACTTTACCTTGTTTGGATGAGTTTGGGTTATGGTTTAAATTCCTTTAAAGTCTTGTTAAGAGCTCTAGAAAGATAAAATGAACTTGCATAATTTATTTTATGCTTACATCCATATTTACATTCTTGCTATGCATCTTTGCTTTCTAGCTATCACCTAAGAACATAAAGATTTAAAATGGAACTTGTATCGTCACTTAATTTAATTCTCGAAGCCTTTCTATTTCGGCCTTAAAGTTGATTGTTGTTGGGCCTAGAGCACTAAAATAAAGAATCGAACTTGCATTATCACCTAATTAATTTCTCGAATTCCTATCTATTTCGGCCTTAAAGTCGATTGTTGTTGGGCCAAGAGCACTAAAATAAAGAATTGAACCATGCATATTTACCTACAAGCTTGCACGTCTAAATTTATGCCTCGCATATTTACTTTCAAGCTTGCACGTTTAAGTTTATGTCTTGCATATTTAAATTTAAGTCATCGCTTTACTTTGTAAGCAAGATTAAAAATGAAAGGCATGAGCACGTTTAGTTTATGTCGTAACTTAAGAACCTAGAGCTCAAAGACTTGCCCATTTCATTCCAAGATAAAGTTAAATGTGAATGTATTCCTTGAATGCATAATTTCGGCCAAAGTAGTGATGATGGACTCACAATGAGTTTTCATCTAGCTACTAGGACTAATAGTCTATGTTTAAGTTTTTCCTCAAAGCCTTACAAATCTTTATAAGGTTATGTCATCACAAGTTGTGACTTTATTATCTTTTAGGGGATGGAATATGTTTTGGTCAGTGACCTAAGGCTTCACTTAGCCTCTTGAGGAATTAAAATGTTTTGCAAAGAGTTTTAGAAGTTCTAGATTGATTCCAAGAGAAACTAGTTAACTTATGTACCCAGAAATGTCAATTTAACTCTCTCATTTAAGTTAAATGTTTTCGGTTCTGATGTGATGAATGTGATGCTGTATGATGATGTTTTGATGTGTTGAAATGTGTGAAAATATCATATGATGATGTAGAAGCGATCCTATGCATGATAGGTAAGAAACTAGTAACTAGAAAACCGTAAAAATGCAAATGTAGAACTCTTAGAGCATTTAATTTTCTGGATTCTGTCCAGCACCCTTACATCATGGTAAACATGATTAATAATTAGTCCTTAAGCATAGGAATGCCTCATAATTGATTTAGACTTAATCCATAGCGCCTTCGGCGAAAACGGAACCAAGAAAGGGTCTAAAACGTAAGTTCTAGAACCCCGTATTCACATGTTAGGATTTCCACCCTATGCCATTCAGATTTAAAAGTAAAATGAGAGGATTATGAATGATGTTTAATTATGAGCCCTAGGTGCTTAAAATATGAACGACGGATGTAGAGAACTATATCTTAAGATTAAGACCCGTAAGGGTCAAAGCATAAGCTACCGTAAGGGTAAGCGTTTGGATGTTTTATGATGATGCATGAAGTATGCTAATGATGATGATGTTATTCATATGAGGAATTTATGAGGTTATATGTTTATGTGGCATAAAGCAAATTTGGAAGGAAATTCGGTGTAATGACCGTTGTCACTAATTTCCGACAAATTTGGGGACTTAAAGAGATTTTGAAAATTAAGGTACTAAGATGGGTTCTAGGATGACACCGGTTCGGCCGAGCACCTCCATAGAACTCATGTGACATCGGTACCATTTTATACTCTTAGGTGACACCGGTTCGGCCGAGCACCCCTAAGAGGTTTGCCCCCTAACCCGTACTCAGATAGTCGGGATTTATTATTTATGATACGCTTATCGTTAAGTGGTAAGTAAGAACTAGTGACGACTAGTTAAGGTATAAGCTCATAACCTAGATGTATGACACGTTCTGGGTGACACCGGTTCGGCCGAGCACCCCCAGTTCGATTGTCTTTTAGGGTGGCCCATGAGGAAGAGAAGTTTCATGATTATGATTATGTCACTAAGTTTTGTCCCATATGAATGTTACTATTGCCACTTTATGCCACTAAGAATGATGATGCTTGATGTTATGTTTTATGTATGTGCATTAGGTAGTGCCATGCATACATTTTCTATTATGTTGCATTCATGACATTAAGATCATCCTAAAATGAATGGACCTTGGCTAAAATATATTTTTAAGTTTAAAATGAACTTAATACATGCTCAGTCATTTTGTATAAATAAACCCAAGGTTCCTGAGGACGTAGATGATGACACCTAGGTAGTAGGAGGTCCTACTAAGATTCTTTAGCAAGATTCTCACTCCCTCTATCCTTTTCTTTCCGTCACGTCTTCAGATGGCAACGTTCGTAGTGTTCGTGGACACCCCGACATGGGAAGTGCACTATGACCCGGCTCACGGGTCATACCATTTTGAGGGGCAGTGCACGGTGCGGGTTTTCATGTTCGTAGGACGCCCCTTCGCTCATCCCGTGCACACCCATCGCTTCTCCCCGACTGCACCCTATGGTGACGACGAGCGGGTTTTTGAGCGTACGCGTACGCATGACGAGAGAGTGCTCCGCATGCACACCGCCGCCTTAGCCATGCGAGACTATCCCGACATGCGTCTCCGGACCTACTTCTCGGAGACCGACCCGTCCGAGGACCCGCCTACCCATCCGTATAGCGAGAGCTCTGCCCCCTCTCCACCATCGATGAGGGAGGGCAGTAAGGATACCGTGACTCAGCCCCGACTTGCACGACGACCGGAGATGCGGCCGCACCGCGGAGGTCACTCTCGATCCCTGTTCCGCCTCTTTACGCCTGAGGAGCTCGCACAGTTTCCCGGATACTTGCCTCGTTCATGAGACGGACGTCAGTAGGAGGAGACGATCGACCGATGGAGTACCCGGTTAGAGCACACACCACTTAGATGGGGATAAACCTTCTTTTGTTCAGAGGTTATCCTATTAGGTGCACTCGGGTAGGGGAGTAGATTATGTTCATGTTTTATGTTGTATTTCCTTTTATGCATTTCCCCTGTACTAAACTAAGTCCCACACTTATAAGTGGGCAAATTATATATATATGAGATGATCTTCAGTGTTACTCATGGTGTGCCTTATGTTATGATGTTGTGAGACATTTGTTTGCCATACATGGTTTACTGCTTATCGCATCACGCGGCTCTCACTTTGTTTTTCAAAAAAAAAAATTACCCATATTTTCCGCTAAGTAATTCAAAGATAAATGAGAACTATGAAGTAACAGACTAACGATTAACCTAAATATGTTCTAGAGTATTGGGTTAAAAATTAGGATGTTACACAATCCATTTTTAATCTTTATCATTATAAGGTGATAACTTCGAAATATAAACATGATATGTAATACTTCAAATATAAATATGAAGATGCAAGTTTATTTTTAGATCTTCAAAGTTTAGTGATAACTTGAAACATAAAATGCATTACTTGAAATTTAAACATGAGAATGCAAATTCATATTATTATCTTAAAGATTTAAGATGATGACTTGAAATTAAATATGATTATGCAAGGCTTGGAATTTAAATATTATGTGCAAGAACTTGAAACATAAATATGGATGCTAGTTCATTTTTATATCTTGTTAAGCTTAAAACTCAAAACTTAGTAATTCCTTTATTAATCTTTTAACATCAAGAATTAAACCTTGGGCTTTAGAGTTCATATAAATGATGGATTCACAACCACCACCATGATTCCTTATCATCAAGCCATGGTCATTATCAAATCATAAAAATAAAAAATATAAAGAAAGAACAAGAGAAAGAACATGAAATAAAATCCCTACCAAATTGTTTCTTGTTATCAAAAGATAATGCTTGATCTTTAGAGAAGTTAGGAGAAGCAAATATGTCCTTGATATGTTCTTGAAATTCAGCAAAGATTAGAGAAAATGGAGGAAGGATTTTTCTTGTGTTTTTATGTTTGATAATGGAATTGTTATGTGTTTAGGAGTTGATTTATGGTTGGAATGTGTATGATTGAGGTTTAGAACTTGATTAGAGGTTGGGAATGGAGTCTCTTGAGTGTGAATGAGGAAGAAGAAGAAAGCTTTAAGTATTGAGAGAATTAGAGAACTTTGAGCAAACTTTGAGTAAGAAAACTATTAAGTAAGAAAATCCTAAGGCTTGGAATATTTGTGTGTGCATTTAGGCAATGGAAGAGCTCATATTTATAGGCTAAGGAGGGCTGTATGGCAGCTGCCTTGTGGCTGGAAAAATGGAGTTTTTTAGTTCATTTTTCAATTAAAGAAAACATGGAAAAAGAATGCTTTTATTCTTGTAATAATTTGATTCATGCATAATGGATGAAAACACTAAAATATGATGCTAATGGGAGACATTGTTGCTGATCACATCATGGCTGGAATGGGTGGGTTTTCTTTTGAATAAACATAGCCAAAAATAATGCAAAAGAAAGCTAAAGGTATGGTGTAATGGTTGGATATGTTTCTTTGTTGGAAAAACACTTAAAATATGGTGAAAAGGAGACAAGTTGGCCACTAGTTTCTAATTCCTTTAGGATCAGATTGGTGATGTTTTACAGGTGGTAAATCATGTATTAGATGTGTATTTACTTAGGTAAAAGATTAGGAATTGATAGATTAGTGAAAATGATTAAAGGTTAAGTGTTCAGGATAATAAAAGACAAGGTAAAAAGAGAAATCATATACTAGTAAATGAGGTTGATTTCAAATGAGTAAAAATCACTTTGTAACATAGGTTCTAAACTTAGGATAAGAAAATGTAAATGTACAATATTTTACCTAAACCGAAATCTTAACTTTGATCTCAATTATCACTAATTTTATGAGCTTTCATAATTAAGGAAAGATAATTTAATTTTACCTTAGGTAATTTTAGACTCTAATTACCTCAGTAATTATTTTTAACCTTGGGTCATTAATTTTAAACTCAAGGTTAATGAATAAAATTAATTTGAGTTCAAATAAAGCTTTAATACTACCTTAATTACATAAGTAAACCTATTTACCACAACTATGGGTAGAAAGGTAATTTCACGTATAAACTCCCTGCAAATATTGGACAATCTCAAATCATACTTAAAATAGTCATTTTGAACCTTTGGGTGAAAACCGAATTCAAAGATTATATAATTTCATGAAAAATTACTGCAGGGGTAAAATGGTAATTTTACTTACGATAAAAATTGAGAATTTAGATTTTTACCTCTAAGACACATATAATCCCCATCAGGCATAAAATTAACCCCTCAAAGATAATTTAGATTGGTTACACTTGATTTCTTGATAAAAATGACCTTATGGGCATTTTGGTCATTTTACACGTACAGAAAAATTGGGGTTTGCGACTTTCGCACGAATAGCTAATCAAGTCTCCTATGATATTTCTCTAATGTCATATTCCTTTATTGAGGGTTATTTGACCTCGAACTACATGTAAAAATTACCTAGGGGTATTTGACCTCTAATGTCATACCCCTAGGTAATTTTTACATAGCAGTAAAAATTAGGGCATTACAACTAGTAAAGCTCAAATTAATTTTTGAATAATTTTTAGGGTGTTACATTACCACCCACCTTAAAAAGAATTTTGCGCTCAAAATTTATTTGAAAACAATTTCAAAGACAAATCTCGTAAATCAAACAATGGATTCACACACAGCTCAAACAATTCAGTCAAAAGGTAACAATCGAATCCCAAAACATCCCTACCTTGGATCGGATTATTAGGTGGTGATGTCCCCTTAGCTCTTAGCACTCTTGTGTGGTGACATTTCAGCAAGTTTTGTGCATCTCTCTGGACATTCCCAAATCTTATGTCCTGGTTTTCCACAGCGGTAGCATACATTTTGCCCAGCCCTACAAGGTCTACCTCTATGGTTCTTCCCACATTTTGGGCAATCTTGGCTTGTGGTTGATCATTGTTGTGGTTTATCCTCAGACAGATTAGGTTGAAACTACTTCTTTTGGGGTGGAGCATCCTCATAATCTTAGTTTTCAGGTGCCAACCTCTTCTTAAAATCATCCCTAGTAGATTTGGCAATTGCTAGCTTCTCATTGGATTCCTCTGCAAACCGACACTCAGTCACCAGTGTTGCAAAATCTTTTATCTCTGAGAGACTCACGACTGCTTTAGTGCCCTCCCATAGCCCTCCTTCATACCTCATGCACTTCCAAGCTTCATCAAGATTGCACTGGTAATTAGTAGAAAATTGGCAGAGGCCCTCAAACTTGGTCGTGTACTCTGTTACACTCATGGATCCTTGTTTTAGTATCATGAACTCCAACTCTGCTGTATTCCAATTTTAGATTTCCATTATCCATTTGGCCATTGCGGCTTGTGCTCTCATATCTGCAGTTATATCACGGAGAGTATCCACCATGTTGTCCAGCTCAGCATTCCCGCTCCTAGTATGTCTACGGTTTGCCATTAGTTCTTAGATACACCAAACAAAGATATTGAGTTAATCAGTCTCAACACTATGCTAAGTGTGATAGCAACCAACAACAACACCACTAGACTGTCATGCATATTTACTTATCTACGCTTTGGAAACATAGCTAGTCCATTCCCCCAGGTCCTACTAGGATGAACTGCTCTGATACCATATTGTAACATCCTCCCAAGTACAACGTCATCCTTAAGTCATGACATCAAACTTGAGGGTTATTACTTCTAAATTAGCAGACCTTTCTTAAATAACTATAGTAAAATCGATGGGTTCGTGTAATAACTAGTGTAATTAGATTAAAATATATAACAAAGATACAAGTCAATTACATAAAAAAGCTCTACTGTGAGCTTGAATATATATACAATCTCTACTACATTTACCTACACATATACATATAGCTATATACTACATAAGAAAAGCATTAACTATTAAACTACTACAATCCCGAGTTTCTTTCATGTAGCAGCCGCATTGTTCTCTGAATCAACCTGGAGATGACACGAGAACACAAAACACATAGATGTGAGAATTATATAATTCTCAGTAGGGTAACTCCCCAAAAACTCAACCACAATGTCATCATCATCACCCCAGCCACTTCGGTTTATTAAGAAAAGGTGATCAAGCATTACATAATAATGATTCATTTTTAAAGTTCCAAATCACATTTCCAAAGTGGGTTGCTTTTAAATGATCAATCACTTAATACACAAATATCATAAAGCTCAAATATATAGTTAATAATCCTAATCAAGCAATTAAATGTGATGTGAGTATACATATGCTAAATGTATTGAACTTATCTCAAAATGACCTGGTTTCACTTGTGGCCATACAACTCAACTCAATGCATTTTTCTTTTTTCATCGACATAGGAAAGACTCAGTTTTTACCCAATGGGTATCTACCGTGGACAACTCCACAATAGATAGTTTATACCAATGGTATTTATAGTGGATCACACCACATAAGGGAAATAGACTGCTTATTAGGACTGAGCTCATTCCTATACATGATCATTGGATTTACTTTCTCCAATTCTCACACAGATCTATTCCTAGCCGATACGTCTACCGACTCATATTATCTCTAGGAAAGTTCATCTTTTTTCCTTCCCCTTTATCTTTAGGGAAGTTTCTTTTTTTGCCTTCCCCTTATTCTACATAAGTCTTGTTTCTGTTTTCTCCATATATCAGAACATGCACGAGTGAAATTTATACATTCACTTTTCTCATATAACTGCACAATGTACTTGTTTTCTCAAATGCATGCATAAGCCACATGTAGGCTCTCAATCACAAGTAATTCTCATTTTTGCCTCATAAATCAATCTTTAAATTTTCTAGCATACATTCACACTCATCATACTTAAATCAAGAGTCATTATATCATCAACTCAATACTTAAATTCATTTCAGCACAAATACAGCAGGTTGGCAGAATTCATGCCAAAGGAGTACAATTTATTCTATCCATCAAACATCCATTGCAAGGGCTATAAAAATTCTCCAAGACACCTCAATGTGTTCACAAGGCCCTATAAAAATTTCAGGACAAAAATCCTTGTCTAACTTGTTTAACAAAATTAGGCAATCTTTGTGGTCAGAAACCACTCAGCCTCAGCTCAGAACCAAAATCTCATAATTTTTAACCCTAAAAAATGATTGAATCAATTCAAACTAAAAATCAAGGTTGAACCTCAAGTTGTTTTAAAGACCTTGTAAAAATTTCACGTGATAATTCAATCATTAGTTATGGCAACAAAATTAGACAAAATCACAGCTTCAAGACTAGAAAATCAGGCAGCACAGACATAGTCTCGGTTCATGATTTCTTTTAGGTAGTTAGAGTCTTTATCATGCTTCATGAAAATTCTCAGAGTTGCCTTAGGATGTTAGTTTCAACATATAATTTTTATAGCTTATGAAAATACCCACAATTTACCCAGAAAATTCATGACTGGTTGCTGCCTGGAACAGAACCGAAAATCTAGCATGAATGTTTCAATTTCTCTTTAGCAAAAATGATTTTTAACATCATCCAAACTCTCCACCAAATTAAACAACATCAATATCTATCTATTATCAACCAATATATATAGAAAATTCCAACCAATTCAATCAGAAACAGTCAAAGCAAAATTGGAAAGAAAAGTGAACAAATAAAACCCTACTTGAATCTTCATAGCTTCTTGCCTAGAACAATCTTTCCCAAGTGCTTTTCTCATTTAAAATCCTTCCAAACAGCCCTTAAGCTTCTCTTTTATAGTGATGTGTGATGGCTCAAAGTGGGAAAATAATGATGGATTAAAATTCTAATCGGTTAGATTTGTAGGGATTGAGGTGTAGAACAAGTTTATTGAAGGAATTTTGAAGTTTTAACAACTCTAAGCTAGGAAAATGGAGGTTTGAATCAAGTTTCATGCTCTTTGAAGGAACAAAAATGGAGGTGGCTGTGTGTTTAGGAAGCTGGCCGAGAATGGGCTGACAAAGAGATAAGATTAGTTGTGTTATATTTATCTTGTCATAGATGTAGTCTTTGTGTGAATAAAATATGCTTTCTTTCTAATAATAAAAAGGAATGAATGGCTAGGATTTAATCTTGCTTTGCAAGATTATATCTTAGCCTTACGTTTGGCCTTAAAGGATAGACATTATCCTTTTATAAAGATTAAGCTATCTTTCAGTATTAAAATCACACACCGAAATTCCATTGAACAAGTGAAACACTCTATCCGAGTAATAAGACATTGCCCGAAAATTAATTCTGGGTATAAAATCTCTCTTTCTAATTATTTCTAATCTTAATCCTATAATTTCCAAGTTTTGGACACCTCCGGGTCCCAATTCCAGGGTTTCGGCTGTCCCGACGGGCCCATAGGGCCCACAAGGTTACTATTCACCTTTTTTTTTTTTACAAATCCCTTGGACCATCCTCATCATTAATAAAACTATCAAATTTTTGAAATTACAATTAGTAAAGCTCAAATTAATTTTTGAATAATTTTTAGGGTGTTACACCTGTTCTCGTGTTGCCCTCGAGCACGGGAGGTTTCTCGGTGTTCTGTGATGCCTCTAGAGTCGGGCTTGGCTGTATCCTTATACAGCATGGTTAAGTGGTGGCTTATGCATCTAGGCAACTCTAGAGGCATGAACAGAACTACCCAACGCATGATCTAGAGATGGCAGCGGTAGTCTTTGCTTTGAAGATTTGGAGGCACTATCTATATGGAAAGACGTGTGAAATCTTCACCGATCACAAGAGTTTGAAATATATTTTCCAGTAGAAAGATCTGAATCTCAGGCAGCGTAGACGATTAGAGTTGTTGAAAGACAACGATTGTACAATATCTTATCATCCGGGTAAGGCTTATGTGGTAGCTGATGCCTTGAGCAGGAAGTCCATGGGCAATTTGGCTCATGTAGCGCCTTTGAGGCAACCGTTGATAGAGGAGATCCATAAGCTAGAGGCAGAAGGAGTCTAGTTTGGGCTTGATGAGTCTGGAGCCTTTTTTACTCACATTAGGGCCCAATCAACCCTGGTGGAGCAGATTAAGGCATGGCAGAGGGAAGACCCCAAGTTGATTAAGCTAGTAAAGGATGTACACAAAGGAGAGAGCCCTAAGTTTTCAATGGATGCGAAGGGTCTGTTGCACTTTGGGAGCCATATATGTATGCCAAATGTGGGTGAGTTAAAGAAAAGAATGATATAAGAGTCCTACAGTGCCGCATATTCTGTTCATCTCGGTTCAACAAAGATGTACCAAGATCTTAGACAACTATGCTAGTGGGAAGGCATGAAGAGAGACATTGGTGACTATGTGGCACGATGTTTGGTGTGTCAGCAAGTTAAGGCTGAGCACCAAAGGCTTGTGGGTTTGCTTCAGCAGATAGAGATCCCAGAGTAGAAGTGGGAGAGGATAACCATGGACTTTGTAGTCAGATAACCTTGGACCACTAGAGGCTTCGATTCCATATGGGTGATTGTAGACAGGATGACCAAGTCTGCTCACTTCCTACCAGTGAGGACGACTGTCAGTGTAGCTCAGTATGCTCAGCTTTACATAGATGAGATTGTTTGACTTCATAGGGTGCCTATGTCGATCATATCAGATAGAGGGTCACAGTTTACTTCGAGGTTCTTGAGGGCATTCCATGAAGCTCTCGAGACTCAAGTGGATTTGACCACCGTTTTCCATCCACAGACAGATGGCCAATCAGAGAGAATGATCCAAACCTTAGAGGATATGCTCAGAGTTTGTGTGCTAGACTTCGGTGGGAGTTGGTGTCACTACTTGCCACTGATAGAGTTCTCATATAACAACAATTATCAAGCTAACATCCAGATGGCACCATTTGAAGTGTTATATGGTAAACACTGTAAATCTCTAGTTGGATGGTTTGAGCTTGGAGAAGCCAAGTCCCTAGGCCTAGAATTGGTACAAGAGACTTTAGAGAAAGTTCAGCTGATCAGAGAATGGTTATTGGTGGCTCAGTCTAGACAGAAGTCTTATGTTGATAACCGGCACAGAGATCTAAAGTTTCCTATAGGTGATCATGTGTTTCTGAGGGTGTCTTCTATGAAGGGAGTTGAGGTTTGGTAAGCGGGGTAAGTTAAATCCATGCTATATCGGCCCATTTGAGATCCTAGAGAGAGTTAGAGCGGTAGCCTATAGGTTGGCACTGCTATCCGTGACTTCCCAGAGTACGTACCCCGTTCCCCCATGGCTCATCCGGAGACAAATCCATTTGAGGACTCAGCTACCCAGGTACCATCCGAGGGTTCCTCCCCCACCATGCCTATGGAGCCCATGTTCGACTCGTTCACCGTTTGGCCACTCCAGCCGAACTGGCTCAATAGGTTGGTTATGTCCCTCCCCCTTAGGGCAGGCAGCAGTAGGAGCTAGCAGTGGAGTTGGTAGTGCTTGTGCGTATAGTTCGCATAGGATAGCCTTCTTTTACTTTTGAGGTTATCTACTTTAGATGCACTCTAATAAGCGAGGTTTTCTGGTCTATATATTTTATGTTTCCCTGTATTCCATTCAGATGACTGTACTTATGCTACTATTCAACATGGTGTATGGCAGAACCTCTATTAGATACATATAATATGATGGTTGTTATGTTATGATCTTGTGATTTTGTTCTCAGTATGTATGGTTTCTTATTATTGTTCACAAATCAAATGAATACAGTATTCATCGTATGTGCGGCTCATGTTTTCACCTCTTATTCCAAAAATAAAAATTTACCCATATTTTCAATAAGTATTTTCTAAAAATTAGAATTAAGAACTGGAACAAAAGAGTAATGACTAATAATTAACTTGAATACGTCCTAGGCGTGTTAGGTTAAATATTAGGGTGTTACAGTCTTGCTGGGAAGAGATACTATCTTGTCATTATGGAAGGACAGAAAACCTAATATATCATATTGTCATATCTTTGGCTCATCCTATTTTGTCCTTAAACACCATGGACAAATTCACAAAGTTTGATCCTAAGTCTGATGATGACATTTTCTTAGGTTATTCCTCAGTCTCTAATGCTTATAGGGTATACAACAAAAGAATGCTATGCGTTAAGGAAACTGTTCACATCAAGTTCAAGGAGCTTAAGAAAGACTTTGATGATGATCTTGAAGAACTGAATGAGAATATTGAAAAATTGAACCTCGAGGATTCTTTAGAAAGCAAGCAGATGAAGGCTCAACCTTCAGAAAGTAAGCTCCAAAATGTAGATAGTTCAAAAAGCTAATTCAGGATTCCAAAGCCTTCAGAAAGTGATCTTTCTTAACATGAAGAAGAGCATTCTAAAGATGAAAGAGGAGGTGAAGATCTTCAAAGCCACAGAAACTACAAAGGAGTTTTTGATTTAAAGGCAGTTTCTCAGAACAAAGTTCTCAAAGACATTTTCAAGGGAGTGGGAACTAGATCATCCCTTAAAAATCAGTCAAATTGTGCTTTTATCTCTACCATAGAACCTGAATGAATGGAAAAATCTTTGAGCAATCAAAGTTGAGCAAATGCTATACAAGAAGAACTTGATTAGTCAAAGAAAAGCAAAGTATGGATGCTCATTGAAAGACCCAAAGGGAAAACCATCGTTATAATACCTCAAATTTTTTTGGTTATAACCAAATCCCCCTGAATTAGTTTAACATGGGAATTAAGTAACAATCGGACCTAGTCATCACCCGGGAAGTTTGGGAGAATTTTTGCATAAGATTACCATTTTTTCACCAATTAGTGCTATAAGCTTAATTAAAGTAATTAGAGATATAAACAATATTAGGCTCTAACAAAAAATAATTAATTAATTAATTTTTCTTATTAATCTTGAATCAAAATTAAGTTATATAAGAAAATCCAAAATTTGTCTATTTTATAATGCTCTTCTTTTACATTCATTTTCTTTGAACACTTGAATAAAAATAATTATCCAAAAGATGTAAGTTTAACTCTAAAGTTGTATGCATTATGAAAATAATATAATTTTATAATTAAGTTAACTTAATGAAATGAACAAATATGCTATTCATTTTAATATTGATTAAACTCTATCTATCCTTTTATGTATGTAACGCATGATTGTATTATTTTGAGACAAAAATAATTCAAAGCTTTGATACCATAAGCTATAATACAATCATGTGACTCATGTGCATTCTAATTGCATAATTATGTTAAGGGATGATTTCACTGCATGTATTGTACATATCTTGTATTATTTACTTTATAATTTCTGGTCTTACATTTTGCTTGAAAGTTATTGTGCTGATTGCTTTGAAATTTAATTTGTTGAAATGAGTATTGCCATTTGGAATCTTTGATGATGAGGTGATGCTATTCGTACAACTAATTTGTCTTCGATGCCTTGTCAAATTAATAGTTGTCAAATAAGCAATACAAAAGCAAACATAAAGCCGCACATCAAAACACTACAGTGATCAAATGAACAGTTGTATGTCACTTGTACTGAAGCTAATTTTGTAATATTTCTTTCTCATCCTTTGCACTCCCTACTCACTGCAGCATGAGCACTCTATCAAGACACTTAACCAACAATCATGGGCAAGATTGAAACATGGACACAAGTCCAAAGGAGGCATCATCAGTATTTCATGTCCATCACTATCTTCAGTTTTATAAAAAAGAAAAATTACAAGAGCGAAGACTATAAGCTTTCATACATTAGTAATCAATGAAACGGAGAAAAAGAGCAAGATCCTAGAGAAGAAAAATAGAAGTAAGAAGTTGTGTGCTCTCCTATTGTTGTTGCCTAATTGTATGTTCCCTCATTTTGGTATCACAAATCACACATGCACATGCATACACCATAGCTCTCTTATCCTTAGATCTATCCATTCTCTATCAGTAAAGCCTCAATGCATCATCTCTTTCCCCAACCAGGAATCCAACCATAACTAATAGAATTAACAAAAACCAAACCATTCCTCAGCATCAATATAACCTCACCATTCTCAATCACCAATCTGAATCTAAAAACAATTTCAGTCTTAAAATCATAAGAAACAATCAGTCACAGCCAAACATAACCAAATAGTTCAAAAGTCCATATACAAATAAAACCAAGAAAATGGAGAAATAGGAGGAAAGGGGGTAGTGGTCTTCTTCACGATGGCCATGCCATCGTAAGTACCCCCATGCTTTGTCTTCGCACCACGCCTTGTAACATCTCCTGCTGCTTTATGAATTAGTTACTATCCCCACAAATCAACACGAGTCTTTCCAGCGTGCTTTGTCCTCATTCACATGCTTCTTGGGAAAATTTCCCAGGAGGTCACCCATCCCAAAATTGCTCCAAGTCAAGCACGCTTAACTATGGAGTTCTTTAGAGATAGGCTACCGAAAAAAAGATGCATCTTATTAGTATAGGTAGTATAAATCAATTCATATAAGCCCTCCTCAACTGTATAGTCCCATACCTATACAGTCTTAGGATCCCTCTCATTCAGGTGTGTAATTGGTTCATTCATGTACCCCTCCACTTTTGAAGTCTGCGAGGAGCCGCTCCTTCTCTGTGCCTCCTTGCACTGGCGATCACTCCCTGACTTCACAATCCTCGGGCGTTACATGCCTACCAGCTTCTGCTTGATTCGTCCCCAAACCACACCATACTAGAAGAGGTGTAGGCTCTAATATCATTTGTAACATCCCCTACTGCTTTATGGATTGGTTACTGTCCCCACAAACCAACACAGGTCTTTTCAACATGCTTTGTCATCACTCACACACTTCTTGGGAAAACTTCCCAGTAGGTCACCCATCCCAAAATTGCTCCAAGTCAAGCACGCTTAACTATGGAGTTCTTTAGAGATAGGCTACCAAAAAGAAGATGCATCTTGTTGGTACAGGTAGTACAAATTAATTCATACAAGCCCTCTTCAACTGTATAGTCCCATACCTATACAGTCTTAGGATCCTTCTCGTTCGAGTGTGTAATCGGTTCATTCATATACCCCTCCGCTTTCGAAGTCTACCAGGAGCCGCTCCTTGTCCGTGCCTCTTTGCACCGATGATCACTGTAACATCCCCTGCTGCTTTATGGATTGACGACTGTCCCCACAAACCAACACGGGTCTTTTCAGCATGCTTTGTCTTCACTCGCACACTTCCTAGAAAAACTTCCCAGGAGGTCACCCATCCCAAAAATTGCTCCAAGTCAAGCACGCTTAACTATGGAGTTCTTTCAGTTTGGGCTACCGAAAAGAAGATGCATCTTGTTGGTATAGGTAGTACAAATCAATTCATATAAGCCCTCCTCAACTGTATAGTCCCATACCTATACAGTCTTAGGATCCCTTTCATTCAGGTGTGTAATCGGTTCATTCATGTACCCCTCCGCTTTCGAAGTCTGCCAGGAGCCGCTCCTTGTCCGTGCCTCCTTGCACCGGTGATCACTCCCCGACTTCGCAATCCCTAGGCGTTACATGCCTACCAGCTTCCGCTTGGTTCGTCCCCGAACCACACCGTACTGGGAGAGGTGCAGGCTCTTATACCATTTGTAACATCCCCTGCTGCTTTATGGATTGACGACTGTCCCCACAAACCAACACGGGTCTTTTCAGCATGCTTTGTCCTCACTCGCATACCTCCTAGGAAAACTTTTTAGGAGGTCACCTATCCCAAAATTGCTCCAAGTCAAGCACGCTTAACTGTAGAGTTCTTTCAGTTTAGGCTACCGAAAAGAAGATGCATCTTGTTGGTATAGGTAGTACAAATCAATTCATATAAACCCTCCTCAACTGTATAGTCCCATACCTATACAGTCTTAGGATCCCTCTCATTCAGGTGTGTAATCAGTTCATTCATGTACCCCTCCGCTTTCGAAGTCTACCAGGAGCCGCTCCTTGTCCGTGCCTCCTTACACCGGCGATCACTCCCCGACTTTGCAATCCCCAGGCATTACAATCACTCCCCGACTTCACAATCCTCGGGCATTACACGCCTCCTCCTCCCTTCCATCACCACAAAATCACCTGAACCAAACACAATCAACAATAAAAAATTAAAAAGAGCACTCAAATCCAAATCTGAACGAACAAAGGAAGAAAAAAAATATTGGAAGTAAAATCAAAATAAAGGCAAGGCGAGGCTTCTTTGCCACCACCGCCGCCGTGGGGCTCCACGGCCTTACCTCCGTGCCGCTATTGAGTGCCGCGGCCTCCCCCTCAAAGCCACCACTCTTGCCTTCCATCCCAGAGCCCCTCGTGCCACGATCCCTTCAACCACGATAGCCAATCGTACTCCTCCCTTGCACAGCCCCCTTGCAGCCGTGCACCTCCGCCCGAAACCATCACATGGCGGAGCTCCCCTACTCAACTTGGTCGTGAGCACCTTGTCTTTCCCTCTCCTGTGAGGCACCCTCCTCAACCGCAAGCCACCTAGGTGTCACCATCTTCCACTAGTCTGTCATCGGTGAAACCATCCAGCGCCACCACTCTTCCCTCCATAACCACCGCATGCAGCTGTCCTCGGATTTGCCTTCCACCATCCCCACACAAATCCACAGCGTCCCCCTTGAAACTTCCTTCTCTCCCCGCTCCCCAAGGTCGCGAACCAGAGAATCACCACCGTGAACTAGGCCGCCAATTGTGAATTTACACGGCCTCCACTTCCCTTTTTGCGCAGCTGAGTGTAACACCCTACTCCCCAGCGTGAGCTCGCACTGCCTCTCCCTCCCCATCACACCGTCGTGCGTTTGCCACGGCAGGTTAGATTCCTCTAACCGGTTCTTCTTCTTTCCCTCTCTCTCTCTTGTTCTCTATCCCGCTCTCTCCCTCTTTCTCCCTCTTTCTGTGTCCCTTCCCCCTCCCCTTTTGAAAAAAAAAAATTGTATGTGCGTGTGAAAGAGAAAGAGAATACTGTAAGTGTTTAGTGGGTTTTGTGTGTGTGTGCACTGTGAGAGAGAAAGAATTTTGTTTGTGTGTATTGTGTGAGAGAAAATTGTGAAGATAGGTATATGTGTAAATGTGACAGAACTAGAGGGCCATCCCCTCTTGTTCCCCTCATTTTCAAATCTTGTTTCTTTTCTTTTATTTTATGTAGGTGTGTGTGTCGTTCGTGAGGTTAAAAAGAAAAAAGAAAAAAGAAGAAGAGAGTTTGGGCTATTTTAACAAAAAATAAACCAGTGGGAATATTTAGGCCTTTCAGTTAAAATTCTTTTTAGTGAACAATAACCCCATAATGCAGATTTTGGTTTGAGGCTTAAATAAAAAGAATAATCTTGGGTCATCATTCTTGGGCTTCGTTTTTGGTTGTAAGATTAAAGGTATCTAGGTTAAGTTTTTGTTTGTTTTCTCTTTGGAAGCTAAGATCCAAAAAATAAATAAAATAAATAATAAATAAGATAAATAAAAATAAAACCAAAAAGATAAAGATAATTGCATGTTTGTTAAATTTTTAAGCTCTATTCAGCTTTTAACAATTTCCATTGTTTCTCGATTTATTCCATATTTATCTAACCATTTGATCAAACTGACATTTTTATTCATCGTATATAATGTGTATTTAAATTTGATAACATCATTGTTGTACTATGTTAGTATATTTTATTATAGTATCCTTTAAAGAATTTGTTGTTAATTGTTATTTTACTTTAGCCCATAGATATATCTTGCACTAGGTATTCTATGCAATGACAATGTTATGCTGGGAATTGTTTATTAGGATTAAGGACTATATGATTGAATATTATATACGCTATTAATATTACTATAAATCTACATATATCCTGCAATGCTGGTGCAATTTACTTTTTATTAATGCGTAATTTTTTTTAGTCAACAGCTTGATATTCTTAAATTCCTTTTCCAAAGAATAAAATCAATCAACCAATGAATATTTTACTGAGAACAATGTGGCTTTGAGTTCCTCATTGCACTAGGGGATACGTCGGCGTAGTTAACAGCTATCAAGCCAAAATTATTTTTTTCCTAACATTTTACTCTCCTTTTATTATTGTTATTATTATTATTTGATTCTTCTTTCCTTAATTTTATTTTATTTTCATTTCTTTGGAGAATGAATTATTATGATGTTGAGTAGTAAGACATGTATATGTTAAGTAATGATCTCTAGTATATTGTGCATACCCTATTAAGCACAACATATGCATTAGCTGAGTTCGGTCCTTGAATTCCAGCATACTAGGTAGGAGCATGTTATTGTTATAAGCTGTTGACTGAGGACATGCTTATGAATATATATTTCATGATTATATGCTCATGTTTGCATATCTACATGATATGCCAAGATTAAAGGTGACATAAGACACATGGAAATGATCCTCTAGACTCCCTAAATTAAAGGTTATAAGAGGTGATCCAAATAGGAAGTGATCCTTTTGACTCCCCGAATTAAAGGTTATGAAAAGTGATCCTCATGCCCCCTATCCCGTACCTTAAGAGTCGGAAATCTAACTTATCAAAAGGGATAAGATTATGCTAGTGACGACTAGTGAAGTATGAGCTCATAATCTAGAACTCTCAAGAAAAGAGAGAACATAGGGCAGCCCCCGAGGAAAAGAGAATAAGAAGTTTAAGTCACCTATAAGAATGATGATCACGATTTTACATTATATGTATTGTTTTATAAATTCTATGATATTTTGTATATGATGTTGACATACGTTTATGATTAGTATGTTGCATTTATCACCTTAGGATTCATGCTAAAAGATACGGGCCTCGGCTAATGGTATTTTAGAACTTAATAAGTGAACCTTATGTATGCTCACTACTTTATAATGAAAACTCAAGGTTCTTGAGGACATAGATGATGACACCAAGATAGGAAAACAATTTACTGAGATTCTTCGTTAAGATTCCCACTCCCTCTATCTTTTCTTTCCATTGCGTCTTTGGAGGTCCATGGCGACATCCGTGATTTACATTGACACACCTACTTGGGAGATGCACTATGACATCGCCCATCGGTCATATCGCTTCATGGGTCATTGTGCCATTTGCCTTGTTGTGTACATAGACCGCCCCTTTGTACACCCAGTTTCCAGCTTTCGATTCTCTCCTATTTTCCCTTTTGGGGATGACCTTGTCTTCGAACGGGCACGTCCTCGCAAGGAGCGGACTTGCCGCACCCAGCCAGCCACTTCTGCCATTCGTGACTTCCAGGAGTATATGCCCCATTCCCCCACGAATCATTTAGAGATGGATTCATCTGTGGACTCCGCCACCTAGGTGCCATCCGAGCACTCTTCTCCCACCATGCCCATGGATTTTGACAAGGGTAATGAGGCCACCGTAGTACAGCCAATAAGACAAGCTATGCTCATACTTGGAGGAGCTACTCATCCACGCCGAGGTACCCATGTACGTCCAATGGGGCGCCTCGCCACACATGATGAGCCGAGATGTTGATGTTTGCACTGGGTGCTACGAGGCGAAGTTGTGAGAGGGAGGGAGTGTGTATCAGTTATTTATGTTTATCCGTATATTATGTATTAAGGAGTACTGTATTTGTCATAACTTTTGTCAGTAGTGTTATATTTCTATGTTATGGTGCAAATGTGAAACAATCAGTACTTGTTTTGATTATATGCGTTAATATTATAACTTGTCGTACTTGTGATTTGCTTTATTCTCTTCCTTTGACATACGAAGTGTCAACGTTAATCAATTCATGTATGCGGCTCATGTTTTGTATTAAAAAGAAAAAATTTACCCGTATTTTTACTAAAGTAATTTTCAAAAGCTTAAGTTAATGACTGGAACAAAAGAGTAATATCTAATAATTAATTTAAATGCATCCTAAGCGTATTAGATTAAATATTAGGGTGTTACAATCATCAGAATAAAATGGGTGTTCAAGAACAAGCTTGATGAAGCTGGCAAAGTCATCCGGAACAAAGCAAGGTTGGTTATACAAGGTTATAATCAACAAAAGGGAATTGGTTATGATAAAATCTTTGCACCAATAGCTAGGATAGAAGCCATAATAAGAGTGTTACTTGCTTTTGCTGCCTTTAAGGGATTCACTCTTTACCAGATGGATGTCAAGTCTGTGTTCTTAAATGGGTTCCTCTCTGAGGAATGTTATGTAAAGTAACTTCCTGGTTTTGAGAGTGAAAACCTTCCTAACCATGTCTTCAAGCTGTCTAAGGCACTCTATGGTCTGAAGCAAGCTCCTCGGGCTTGGTATGATAGACAGAGTACTTTTTTGTTGAAGAATGGGTTCAAGAGAGGTGATGTAGATACTACCTTTTCTACTCTTGAACAAGATAATCACTTTTTGATAGTTCAAATATATGTTGATGACATTAGATTTAGCACATCTAACTATTCTCTCTATGAAAAGTTTTAAAAATTAATGCCGAGTGAATTTGAGATGAGCATGATGGGTGAGCTCAACTTTTACCTTGGTTTGTAAATAAAACAACAAAAAGAAGGAACCTTGATCCATCAAGAAAAGTATACAAAAGATCTTTTGAAGAAGTTTAACATGGATCAGGCCAAATCAATGAGAACTCTTATTCATCCATCTCAAATCATTGATGCTGATAGGAATGGCAAAAAGGTATCAAAAAGTAATCACAAGGGAATGATTGGTTCACTTCTATATCTTACAGCAAGTAGACCAGACATTCAGTTAAATATAGGAATTTGTGCTATATTTCAATCTAACCCAAAGCAATCACACTCAAATGCTATCAAAAGAATCTTTAGATATCTATCTAGTACTACTAATCTTGGCTTATGGTACGAGAAAGGTACATCCTATGAGATTATAGGTTACTGTAATACCGACATCACTGGAGATAAAGTAGAGAGAAAGAGCACAAATGGCTGTTGTTGTTTCTTTGGAAAGAGCCTCATCACTTAGTCATGCAAGAAGCAGAATACCATCATACTCTTTACAATGGAAGCAGAATATGTCGCTATTGCAAACTGCTATACCTAGATGATGTGGATAAGGAACCAACTGGAAGGTTATCATCAAAGGTATTCCAAAATCCTTATCTTCTGTGATAATGCTAGTGTTATTGATCTTGCTAAAAATCTATCTAGTACTCTAGGCCCAAGCATATAGATGTTAAACATCATTTTATTCGTAATCATGTTTAGAAAAGAGATGTTGAGTTAATGTTTATAAATACTAAAGACCAAGTGTCTGATATGTTCACAAAACCATTAGCTGAAGATCACTTTTGTGTTTTGAAAAAGCTTTTGAGCTTAAAGGTTTTTAAATCTTCATAAGCAATCATGCACAAACATCACTGGTATTCACCTTCTTTGCTATGAACTAAAGCCCATATGAAGATATCAGTTTTCAAGTTCAAAACATCAGTTTGCAAAGCCAGAAGATCAGTTTAAAGATCAGAAAGTCAGTTTACAAGCTCAGAGAGAATACAAGATGATCAGATAGAAGAACTGAGGATAAAAAAATGGAATATATTTGGTCTCGGAAGGTTCAAAATTAGAAGATGGATGAGTATAAGAAAACAATGATGCTCCATTGGGTCAAAAAGTGGAAGTAAAGGTCAAAAAGTAAACATGTTTAGAAAGTGGTTCCATGCTTTAGAAACTACTCTTCCTGAAAAGACTGAAAAAGGCAGGATAATTCCCACTCTTTTAAGTTTCTCTCTTCTACATCATTTTACCTTCAGTTATTCATGTCTGATCGCTTAAATAACTTCCCACTCCTTATTCGTTACACTTTTACCTTCATTTTCAAGCTCTCGCACCCAAGACTGACATTGTTTCATATTCTCTTGCTCACAAATCTTCTTTGTAATTGCATCCTCTCTCTCTCTCAAGCCTTCTCAAGTTTCTATCTTTTCATTCTCACATACAACCTAAAATATGGCTGAAGAAAGAGAACTCAATCACTCTATCAGCAAAAAGAGGCCTTTCATCATGTATAATGAATCTCTGATACAAAAGATCTATGAAGAAAGCTTCTCTCAAAGAAGTATTGCTCCAGGAAAAAGGCTAAACAACTCTCTATTGAACCAAGTCCCTAGAGTCAAGGAAGTGTTCACTTTTCAAGGTTGGTAGGAGTTTCTAGACATCAAAGACAGGGTGTTTCCAGGTATGGTAAGCGCTTTCTATTCCTTCCTTGAAGCGAAGAATCGTACCACTCCCAAAACCATTATTCAAGATGCCTCCATGGAAATTAGGTTGTCCGATATATCTATAGTAGTTAAGGCTCCAATTACTAGAGAATGAATAGTTTAAGTCACTTGGAGTGAATGCTGAGCAAGTCTTAAGGTGTCTCACAGATTCAGCATGATACCAACTAAGTGACATCACCACTGCTATGTTAACTATAAGAATGAGGAAGGCTTTCACAGTCGTTCAGTTTACTATTCTTCCCAGATGAGGAAGTACTAATGTTTTGCTAGGCATGGATTGTATGCTACTTTTCTGCTTGATGGAAAAGAGAAAAGTAAATTTGCCCAAAATGATTATGGAGTACATGCTTAGTACTATCACTAAGGGAAAAAAGAGAATTGTTGGAGTTCATTATAAGATGCTACTGACAAGGCTTTTTCAACGCATGAAATACCCTATTGCTGAAGAGTGGTTTGAATATCTCACAAGCACAGACTATACCATTCTCTCCTTTAAAACAATAAAGAAAACAAGATATAGACCAGTAAAGACGAGTTCCAGAAAACAAACCCTCCCTATCAAGGAAGCTAAAGCAAAGCATGCTTCTGAGAGCAAGAAACAGACAATGCAGAAAAAGGAAGGGCAAAAAGGCAAGTTATCATCCTTGACAGTAGCTTTGAAAATTTTGAGAAGGTAGAACAAACTTCTAAAAGGACCATATCTAAGAAGGTTCCCACCAAAATAGGACAAAAAAGCAAAAGAAGGGTAACCAAGAAGCAGAAGCAGGTAGAAACTCCAAAGCCTTTTGAGCCATACAAAACTGAGGAAGAAACCTTAGAAAGTGAGCTACCTAAGGGCAAACCTACCAAACTCCCCATTCACAAAAAAGATCTTGAGCAAAAATATAGAAATTTGCCTAAGGGAATACCTAAAGCAGCATTTATTTTAAAGGACAAGTGTGATGTTGAATATGCTGGAGCTGTTACAAGGGATACTGATTGTAACACCCCAATTTTCCCCTGTGTACAAATAACCAAAATGTGCTTGAGGCCATTTTTACCTGGGAATCGAGGACAACCAATCTAGGCTATCCTCTGAGGGTTAGTTTGATGTTTGATGGGGAATGGATGTATTGTTAATTCTGTTAGAGGTGAAAACCTCAATTCCTGGTTCTTCCCATACGTGAAATTACAAAGTAGTCTTACAGTAATTTAACGCAAGATTAATTGCCGACTGGATCTGGACATTACCCGGGAGTTTGAAAATGTTATTTTTTTAAGGAATGCATGACGTCTGTTAAAACCCGGGAGGTCCTAGGGAGTTTTGTGCAAAATTATCATTTTGCCCCTGATTAAGTGCCTAATGAGCTTAATCGTGTGATTAAGAAAACATGGGCAATATTAGGCTCTAATTAAATATTAATAAATTCTAATTGTTAATCTTGAGTCAAAATAATTAATTGAGGTTAATTAGGGCCTAAGATTACTTAGGAAAATTCAAAATCCCTTCCTTAATCGAAGACTTTGTGTCATGTCAAATATAATAGTATTTTCTCTCTCCAATTCCCTAAATCATGGAAACCATGATGGGATGAGATTCCTAGCTAATAAAGGTGGATTTCCACTAAATGAGCAAGACCACTCTCTAACCTTGTCTTGAATGGCTTTAATCATTTGATTACTAGCTCAAACATTCAATTACCAATTCCTAACCTAGTGCCAAATCAAATCTATCCCTAAACATAACTTCTAACAAAAAAGAAATGAAAATATCTCTCCCCCCATGCCTCCATATGGCTAGCCACTCTTCCTCCTGTCACACTCTCACATTTCATTTCTTTTATACACTTACACACTCAAAGAGACACACACTTCACCATTCACTTTTTTGAAATCACAACTTGTCCAAAAATCTAGTCTTAGAATCTTTTCTTCTCTTTCTTTTCAAGGACTCCCTTTTCTTCTTCGTCCACTATAAGAACCACCATCCTTCACCACCTCTTAACCTCAAACCACCACACCACCACTATAAACCACCCTCAAGAAACACAACCTTTCCATCTCTAAATGAAAAAGCTCAAGAAAAATCTTCCTTTCCTTTTTCCTTTCCTTGGTTGAAAAACCTTGAAGAGCCTCGAGAGAAGATTTGTTCTTCTTATTCTTCCACAAAGATCAAGCTTTTTCCTTGCTAACAAGACAATATCTTTGGTAGGGATTTTTGCTTTGAGTTTTCTTTCTCTCATTTTTGGTTTAAGCTTTCCTTTTCTTCTCTTTATTCTTTTGATTTTGTTGTTGTTAAATGGCTGAAAATCATGGCTTGATGATGAGGATCTTTGATTTTGGTTGTGATACTATCATTTATTTGACCTCTAGAGCTCAAGATTTGATTTTTGATTTCAAGAGAAAAATGAAAAAAGGTGGTTTTATTCATGGTCTTGAATTGTTTTTGTTTGAGCTTGATGATGAATCCAAGGAAATGAGGTTCTTGGAATCATGGTGTTGATGAATTCTAAAGCTCATTTCCATTTTGTGAAGTTGAGTGAAGTTAAAAAGTTATTCTCTAAAAGTCTTGAGTTTGGAGCTAAAAGAGATAAAATGAAATGCATTCATGTTTATATTCCAAGTTCTTGCATTTCATAAGCTATCACCTTAATCTTGAAGATAAGAAAATGAGCTTGCATTTTATGTTTAAGTTTCAAGTCTAGCATATTTATATTTCAAGCCATCACCAAAGACTCAAAGACTTAAAATGAGCTTGCATTATCATGTCTATATTTCAAGCTCTTGCATTTCATATTTAAATTTCAAGTCTTGCATATCATGTTTATTTTCAAGCTATCACCTTAAATCTTGAACATAAGAAAATAGGCTTGCATTTCATGTTTTAATTCCAAATCTTGCATATCATGTTTATATTTCAAATTATCACCTAAATGCTAAAGCTCAAGACTTGCCTCTTTCATCTAAAGTGGACATTTTGATCTTAAACATTTCATAAAGTTGGAAATCTTGAAGTTGACCTTATTGATGATGAATCTTGGATTTTATGATGTGTAAAGAGATTTGAAAGATTAATGGGTCAAGGGGAGTAAAATGTGAATTTGATTTTAAGAACAATGTTGAAATGATGTTAAAATGGTTTTAGAATGAATGGATAACTCGAGGGATGTCAAAACTTGAGTTTCTTCAACTTTTGGGGTTTCTAGTAATCGATTACTAGCATGATGTAATCGATTACTAGAGTGTCTTGAATGTCCGAAATATGAGTTTTTGGCCTAGGTAATCAATTACCATATTCTGTAATCAATTACCAACATGTTTCTGAAAGACCCAGAATGCTTTTTCCAATACTTGTAATCGATTACATGGCCCATGTAATCGATTACTAGGAGCTCAAACTTACCTATTTCAAAAATTTGAACTATGTAATCGATTACCAACTCACGTAATCAATTACCAGAACCTGAATTGTGAGAATAAGTGTGTTTCTATTTGAAATAACATGGATTGATGAATTTGCATGCTTGACCTTGAATTATATGAATGATAACTGTATACATATATCTTGTGAGCATAGCATGTGCACTAGCTAAGCCCGATCCTTGATTTCTGGCATACTGGATAGAAGTATATTTATTGTTATATTTAATTATAACTTGTTAAAGGATATATGCAATGAATGTTGAGCAAGCTTATATGATTGATTACATGATGAGTTGTGGCATTATATGGTTATACTCAATTGATTGAGATGCATGATTATGAGCATGACATATTGAATAATGACGTATTATTGCATTACATCACTAGAAGAACATGCTAAAGTTAAGTGACATAAAACATAGGGAAATGATCCTCTAGACTCCCCGAATTAAAGGTTATGAGAGGTGATCCAATAAGTTGGCCCTCTAAACTCCCCGAATTAAAGGTTATGAGAAGTGAGCCATTAAAGTGATAAGTTCATCTTTGTATTCCTAAGTAATATGCTAAGTTAAGGTGACATAGAACACTTGGAAATGATCCTTTAGACTCCTTGAATTAAGGGTTATGAAAGGTGATCCTACGCCCCCAATCCCGTACTCTGGGAATCGGGAATTAGCTTATCAAGAGGATAAGTGGAAGCTAGTGACAACTGGTGGGGTATAAGCTCATAACCTAGAAATCTCAAAGGAGAAAATAATAGGGCGGCCCCCAAGGAAAAGAGTATGAGAAGCTTGAGTCACTTAAAAGATTACCTAGAAATGATCATGTTGAAAAAGTTTGCATTCCTTACTATATGACTTTTGATTGTGGCATTGGTTACGTGTTTCATGGTATATCATGTTGTATCCTTGCACTAAGACGCATGCTAAAATAGGCAGGCCTCAGATTAATAACATTTTGTGGACCTTGTGTGCATGCCCATTATTTCATGATAAACCCAAGGTTCCTGAGGACGTAGATGATGACACTAGTTAGGAGGTAATAGCCCTACTGAGATTCTTGTACAAGATTCTTATTCCCTCTTTCTTTTTTTCCATCTCGTCTTCAAAGGAGGATGGCTTCGTTCATGATCTTCGTTGATGCGCCCACTTGGGAGATACACTTCGACGCCACCCATGAGTTATATCATTTCATTGGTCCTACATCCGGTCTCTAGCTTCCGGTTTTCTCCTACTTTTCCGTTCGATGATAATCTCGTCTTTGAGCGTGCTCGTCTTCATGGGGAGCAGACTTGTCATACCCGTCCTATCACTTCTGCCGTTCGTGACTTCCCAGAGTACATTCCTCGATCACCAGCGATGGACTCTCAATATGACCCGTCTGAGGATTCGTCTACTCGGTGCCCTTCAGAGGGATCCTTACCTACCGTGCAGATTAGGTTCAAAGCTAATAGTTCATTATACGAAAGATTAGGGTCAAAGTTATTTACCTCAGGTTGACCTTTTAAAGTATAGCCAGCTATGAAACATAGGTTGATAACATCTTTTAGCTCATTTTGGCTTTCCGATCCTTCATTCCCTTCTTTAGTCGCACCAAATAGCAAGCATGCCTTTCTTCTTGCGGGAAAACTTCTTTTGTGGACCCTTGAGTTTGGAACATTCAAGTTTAAAATGTCCCTTCTCACCACAATTGTAGCAAGTGACGTCGTCCAACTTTCCCTTGCTTTTCCTATCCTTTTTGAAGTTGATGTTTGTTCTTCTCTTTGGTCTGTTTCTCTAAGCTTTTGATATCTTCCTCATCAAGCATGGAGATCTCGTCTCCATCCTCATCTTCAGAATCATCATCAAATTTCTCCTCTTCATTAGAGGTTTAAGCAACTTTCATTGCTTTACTTTTATTTTGCTTCTGATGAGATGACTTCAGGGCCAAGGACTTGCTATTCTTTATAGATTCACATGCATTTAAGAGAGCACTACCTCATGGGTTTTGAGTGACCCAATAAGTACGTCTAAGCCAAGAGTTTGAAGGTCTTTGGCTTCTGTGATGGTTGTGACCTTGGGCAGCCATTTAGTAGGGAGGCTTCTTAAGATTTTTTTAACCATTTTCGAGTTAGAATTTCTTGATTTGTCATTTTAAACATCTAGTATTGATGAATCAACATACTGATTTTTGTCTCTTTAACTTGATCAGTGCCTTCATGCAGCATGTGCAGCCTGTCCAATATTTCCTTGGCTGTGTCACAAGCAATAATTTTGTCATATTCGACTTTGCTTAGTGCACATGTGAGTAGGTACTTAGCTTTAGAATTCAGTTGAACTATGCCTTTATGTTGCTCTGTTCACCTACTTTTGGGGACTTCTCTTGATGTTGAAGAAGCATTATCAGTTCCCAAAACTTCCTCCCTAGGAACGTAGTTTCCTTCTAGTATGATCTCCTACAAGTCAAGACTTATGTATTTAATAATGAATAGCTCCATCTTGCCTCTCCAATTAGCATAATCCCTACCATCAAAAAATGGCAATCTGTTAATAATGTCCTTCTGTAATGTGGATGCTTTGTGCCATAACTCCTCGGGATCCTTGTCTTCTACAGTTGTTAGATTGCTCAATCCCTTAAAGGCTTAAGCTCTGATGCCACTTCTAAGTACAAAAGCTCACAAGAAAGGGGATTGAATCGTGTTTTACTTTATCCTTCCTTCTTTGGTTCTGAAAAACTCAAACAACATACTATCAAGTATTTAACTTATAGTGCAGTGGAAATAGCATTAGATACTTTAGAAAGTCACTTTTTGAACTATAGCAGATATGGTAAAAATGTGTATAATTTAGTTTTTTAGACAGAACAATATGATAGGTACAATACAATAAATATAAAGGAGTTAAGGGAGAAGAAGATATTGCACGAATGTTTCTATACTAGTTCGATCAACTTGCCTACATCCATTTCTCGACAACTATTGAGTTCCATTAAAACTTTTCTCAACCTGAGAAAGTTGGATAGTCTTTATAGTAGCCTTTCCAAGCTCTTACTAGTTGTAACCAGTAGTCTTTGACTTGTTTCTCCAAGCTAAACTGGTGACCAGTAAGTACATTGTGCTATCATAACCTGAATAGTCTTTTACTAGCATCTCCAAGCTAACCCTATGACCTGTAGATCACACCGATAGTCATGTTACAAGTATTCCTTACTTAGCTTCTCTAAGCTAACTTACACCGATCACTATTGGATCAAGATTACAATGGTTTGTGTATGGGTTTATCACTCTAACTAACCAACACTCAAGTTTTCGTAAGATATAAGTAACAAATTTGGAAAATTTGAATGACTTCTTTCTATGATTCTTTTGAAGAAGAGTGTAAGGTCTACTAAGAATGTTGAAAGAAGATTTTTACAAGTAAGAAACTACTTACAAGAAGTAATGTCTTCACAAAAAAATGAGAAAATTCTTTTGCGTTTTAGCACTATTCTTGTAGGAGTCAAAGTCCCTTGATCTTGAGAATAACTTTATTTATAAAAGTTCTGTCATTTATGATCATTTCCATTGATCTATTGTCGAAGTGACACGTGTTAATCATTTGTTCGTATCTTGGACGATGTAGTCTAGAGGAGTAGTTCGGTGCTGTCAGAGATTTTGCATAAACTATTGTGTGAAAGAAGCTGGGGTAGTTGACCAAGTAGGCAGAAGAAATGTCACATCAGTCTATGACTGAGCTTGACTTAAAATTTGAATTTCAAATTTCCCTCATTTTCCTAAGAAGTGCACCATTTCCTATTGAAACATGCTTTTTAAAGTGCGATATCAGTTCCTTGAAATATCTTTAATCTTACAGTCTTCAATCAGATCTTCTAATTGATGATATGATTATGATCAAGATGATTGAAGGTTATAGAACACGTAAACTTGAGAGATGGATGAAATCTGCACTTGAAATGTACTTTTTGAAGTCATGTGCTACTTTCTGAAGATCTAAACCTTGGTTTCTTATACATGATGATTTTCTTCAACCTGTTAAGCATGTACACGTTTATTTCACAATATATTTTTCACTTCCATTAATTTCCCATATTTTTAAACGAGATTAAACATGCTTGCACATGTAAAGAGAAAATATTTACGCTTCAAGACCCGTGTTATGTTAACATAAGGACCTGTTTAATACTCCAAGAAACTCAAGGGAAACATTAGTCCTTCTTCAAAATATTTTCTCTAAATTGGTTGTGTTATCACTCAAAATATTTTGCATTAACACTTTTTGAAGGGTTTTGGAGCTAACTTTTAGTTGTTATAGAGAACTAACCTTAAGCAAAATCAACGTACCCTGATCTATTAGTGATCATTTTGAGGTTGGCTTGGAGAGACTAGTCAAAGACCACTTGAAAGTGATGGTAAATTGAAACTGTTGGTCACGGGAATAGCTTGAGAAGGCTATACAAAGACTATCATTCTTTCCCTGGGTGAAGAAAGGAATTTAGTAAAACTCAACAGGTTATTGAGAGCTAGATGTAGACACGGTTAGTCAAACCCGTATAAAAATCATTGTGCAGTATCTGTCTATCTCTTTTTGTCTCCTTTATATTATGCATTAGAGATTTACTTTTATATATAGTTTTGAAAAATGTTTTTAAACTGTTTCTAAATTTTCACTTAGTTTAGAAAGTAACTTTTTGAATCGTGCTAACAAAGTTTTCTGTTGCCTATAAGTGTAAACTTGATAGATCCTGTTTAATTTTTTTTTGAAAACTAAAATAAGTTAAAAGCACGATTTAACCCCCCTTCTTGTGCTATCTTCAACCTACATAAGTTACCAATCTTCAGTGTCATGTGAACCATCTACATTGCCATGTTTAGTCCTAGCTTGTTCCTCTGTGACATTTCCAGCTCTGTGTTCCTTATCAGCCCAAGCAAAAAATTTACAATCGCATTCTACAAATGTTAAACAAAATTAGTACAGCTCAAAATTAACATTAAATGAACCTAATGAGAGAGGTTTTAGTTTAGTTTGGGTGCTGAAGCTTGTCAATTAAGAGAGGTTGAGTTACGATTTGGAGATTGAGCTGCGATTGAGGTTTGGTGATTGAGAGGGTGTTAAAGTTTGGGTGCTATGATTGAGAGGGGTTTAGGTTTCCATTTCCCTCTTTCTAATTTCATCGTGGGTTATTTGGGGGGGAATTGGGTTAATTGGGTATTTGTTAGGGTTTGTAAGGTTTATTTGGTTATTAACTCAAACAACATGGTTTAATCCTTGCTAGCGTGTCACTTAGGTAGTGTTTGTTTATTGTCTCTAGGACAGAAATACAAAGACCCTAGAGACAAAAACCTGATTGGTGGAGGAAACAGGAACAAGGGATAGAAAAATGCAAAATTTCTGTATCTTCAAAATTTGGAGACAGTGGGGATAGGATATGAAGATAGAAATTTAATAATTTTGTCTTCTAATAATATCCCTATACATATTTATCATTTATGTCTCTGTCTCCACTGTCTCTATTGTCCCTATATTTCTATCCTTGTCCCTGTATTTCTTATTCCGGGATAGTAAACAAATGCTATCTTAGGGTATGTTTGTGAATTTGAGTCTTGGAGGGGAAGAAAGGGGAGGAGAGGACTTGTAATATAATTTTACACTATAAGTCATTCCCTCTCTACCTTTCCCTTCCAAAATCCATCTCACAAACAAAGCCTTAATGGTGGCACATAACCTCTTAACTAACAGTGATTTAATAGATATTAATAGAGGGACTAAATTGATTCGTAGTTATAAATATAAGGGACCAAATTGATTCACGATTGTAAATGTAAGGGATAAAATTAATTTATTTTAAAAGTGAGGGATTAAAATGACTTATGCATAAAATATCAAGGACTAAAATGAGTATTAATTCAAATAAAAAATTATAAATATTAGTTTTAGGGGAGCTACTTGGAATCTCAAAATTTAGAAGGGGGAAAATATAATATCAATTGATTTCAAGGGAGTTTGTTATATTTGGTCCTAAATTTAAAATTTCATAAAATTTGCAAGTGATGTGTGTGCCAATTAGGATTTGATTGGTTTCAGTTTTTAGTATAATTTTCAATATTTTTCCATAAAATCCTGAAAACTGAAATGATTGATTTTAGTTTTAAGTTTTTAGGATTTTACGAAGAAAATATTCTCTGAAAATTTGATTTTATAATTTTTAATATTTTTTATGAAATTTGAAAATTAAAAATAAAAAGTAAAAATTGAAAATTGGAAGTGAACAGCTTTCATATTAAAGCGAAACAAACAAAAATGGTTGGCAAATGAATGGCAGTGTCCACAACAGCAAGTCAGCAACAAAAAAGTGGAATTACCAACAACAGACGAAAGCCGTGTGTTCCCGGCCGGGTGTGGCTGGGTGGGTACTTCTGCTCGTGCTAGCAACTCGGCCTCACTGACTCACTCACTCAGCTGCAACGGTGAAATTCAAGCTCCTCTCTCTCTCTCTCTCTCTCTCTCAACTCAAAAGCCCTAATCACCAACACACATGACACTCATGGAACCGATTTTGTGACAGAAAACGCCGCGTTTTTTATTCCCCACACAGTTCTTGTGACCTTCTGGCTGGTGATTTTTGCTTTTCTGCTATTATTTCTTGTTCATTGATTGACAAAACAGAACACAGAAAGTTTTCTTTTTTTCTTTTTTAGAATGGGAAAATGTTTTTATTTTATCCTTTTTTTCCTCTGTCTTTTGTTTTTTGTTGTAAGTGGGTGGAAAAAGAGCAGAGTAATGCAACAATTGTCGCTGGTTTGTCATGGCAATGCTCTTTGTCTTTGAGAATTTTAAAACTGTAAGCATGGTTTTGGGTCAGCAATTTTGGGTAAAATTATCGCATTTATTGGTGACAATGTGATGTTCTCAGTGTATGCTTTTACTCAGAACATATAAACATGGTTATTGAATTGAATGGCTTCTGCATCTTTTTGAATCTAAAATAGCATATCTTCTAAAAAGTTGACACTAACCATTGAGTTGAACTCTTTACGTTGTGGTTTGTAGATTTTGATGTGATTAACATTTTCTTAATCTTTTCAACAAGGGAATGCTGGTTGAAACTAACCTCTAGTCTTAGTTCAGTGCTGTAGCAGATAGCACTTCGCAGTTTGATGAAATTATTGTAGTTAGCACATGTTTGTTAGTTAATTTGGGTTCAATTGTTTTGTTGGAACTTTTTGTAGCTTTATGCTGTTAGAATTAAATGATTGCCAGTTGTGAGATTTGCCTTATTAGTAAATGCTTGTCCTTTGTTCTTTATACAAAAAAAGTTTGCCCTTTACAAACTTCTGATATCAATACTAATCTGCTGTGAGGACAATTTTTCTCAAGTACTAGAGAATTAGTTTCATTTTATGCTGAACTTCTATTTAATTATTCTGTGGGAAATGCTGCTCTAGTTTCAAATCAAGGGTTTTCTGAACATGTGACAGATTAATGTTTTTAAAAATTTATCAAAATTGTGATTTTGTTGTCAGAATTAAGCTTTCAATCTCAGTCTTTTCTTGTTAGATTTCTTGTATTACTTTATCCTAGCTGCATACAACTACTCTTCTGTGGTTTGGATAGCTAATATTTTCATGCTGAAGAATCTGTTAATATCTGCAATCAGTTGTTACTTCAACTGAGTAGCATGGCAACAAAGTTAGGTCATTTGGCATTTTAAACTTCCAGCAATTCCTTCATCCAAATTAATTCCTCCTCCTCTTCTACTAATCAATCTGTCTTCTGGATTCTAGATTCTGAAATTAAGAAAGTTGTTTAATATGTGCATAATCATATATTTCCTTGAACTTCTTCCTGATATGATATTCTTTATATATTGGGCAGGTAGATAATGCAAGAAATGTCCATCATTACTTCAAAGGGATAAGCATGAGTCGCTTTTTCTAGTCCTTTCAAGGAAAGCAATAGAAGTGTGTTTAGTATTTGGTACACTGTCATGGATGTTGAGGCAGTAGATGAAGGGGAAAACAGTGATAGACCATCTTCTAAAACTTTTGAAACTGGAAAAGCCCAGAGACAAACTATGACTTCAGACTTGGCTGAGAGGAGAGTGGATAATCAAGATGTTGATGCATATAGGAAACCACAAGTGGGCATGATGTTTGAATCAGAAGATGCTGCAAAATCATTTTATGATGCATATGCAAGACATGTGGGATATAACACTCATGTTGGTCAATTTAGTCGTGCTAATCCTGATGGTCCAATTATAACTTGGGATTTTGCTTGTTCTAGGGAGGTATTTAAAAGGAAGAATGTAGTAAGTTGCAACGCGATGCTTAGGATAGAGAGAAAAAATGCAAACTGGATAGTCACAAAATTTGTTGAGGACCATAACCATTCCCTAGCTTCCCCTAGTAAGTTTCACTACCTTCGATCTTGTAGACATTTTGCCGGTGCTACAACGAATGTCACGGCGACATTTGATGCCAGTAATGATACCTATGTTTCCATGGATGGCAATCATTTAGAATTGACTAGTAAAGTTATGAATTCCTCTCCTGCAGAAAAAGTTCATACAGCCAGAAACACTGGGCCTTATACTTGTTTAAGATCTTCCCGAAAGAAGATCCTTGGAAGGGATGCTCAAAATCTTCTGAATTATTTTAAGAAGATGCAGGCCGAAAACCCTGGCTTCTATTATGCAATACAGCTTGATGATGAGAACCGCATGACCAATGTATTTTGGGCTGATGCAAGGTCGAGAGCAGCTTATAATTACTTTGGTGATGCAGTCATTTTTGACACACTGTATAGACCAAATCAATACCATGTTCCATTTGCTCCCTTTACAGGGGTCAATCATCATGGACAGATGGTTTTGTTTGGTTGTGCGTTACTTTTAGATGAGTCTGAGTCTTCCTTTACTTGGCTGTTCAGGACATGGCTATCTGCAATGAATGATCGACTGCCTGTTTCTATAACCACAGACCAAGACAGAGCAATACAAGTTGCTGTTGCCCAGGTTTTTCCAGAGACTCGCCACTGCATTTGTAAGTGGCACATTTTGAGAGAAGGTCAAGAACGACTGGCTCATATTTACCTTGCTTATCCTTCATTCTATGGGGAGCTATATAGCTGCATCAACTTCTCGGAGACTATAGAGGATTTTGAATCAGCATGGAAGTCTCTCCTAGATAAATATGATCTCCAAAAAAATGATTGGCTTCAGGCAGTGTATAATGCTCGCAAACAGTGGGCTCCTGTTTACTTTCATGGTACTTTCTTTGCTGCACTTACCCCAAGCCTTGGGGTTACCTCCTTTTTTGATGGCTATGTTAATCAGCAGACAACCATCCCTTTATTTTGTAAGCAGTATGAAAGAGCACTTGAGCATTCGTTGGAAAAAGAAATTGAAGCAGATTATGATACCATTTTTACCACACCTGTTTTGAAGACCCCATCACCAATGGAACAACAGGCTGCAAAGCTGTACACTAAGAAGATTTTTGCGAAGTTTCAGGAGGAACTAGTGGAAACTTTTGTGTATACTGCAAATAATGTCGAGGGAAATGGTGTACTCAGTAAATACAGGGTAGCAAAATATGAACATGATTACAAGGCATACATGGTCATGTTAGATATTTCTGAAATGAAGGCAAATTGCAGCTGTCAGATGTTTGAATACTCAGGCATTCTTTGTCGACATATATTGACTGTCTTTGCTGTTACAAATGTTCTTACCCTTCCATCACACTACATTTTGAAGCGATGGACAAGGAATGCAAAATCCAGTGCTGGAACAGATGAAAAAATATCAGATTCACTTGGCATTCAAAATCTCACCTTACGTTTTAGTAGTTTATGTCGAGAAGCCATTAAGCTTGCAGAAGAAGGGGCAATAGCTGTAGAGACTTATAATGCAGCAATGGATGCTTTAAGAGAGGTTGGTAAAAGGGTAGCTGTTGCAAAGAAAAATGTCGCAAAAGTCACGCCTCCAAGCACTCAGCGTAATGGAAGCAGTCAGGAAGACAGTGGCAAGAAGAGCCCTTCATCAGTTTCTGACATCAGCCCATCATTATGGCCTTGGCAAGATTCAGCAACACATCGCTTTAATCTGAATGACAATGGGCTTCCTGTTAATGATTTGAATCTTCCTAGTATTGCTCCCGTTTCTATTCACCGGGATGATGGCCCTCCAGATAACACTGTATTGTTCTGAATTGCGCTTGTTAAGAGTGGTTTATTAAAGACTTTTTTGTTCAAATAAAATTTTGGCGGAAAATTTGTATAGCTTGTGATACCATGTGAAAATAAGAGACAACTATACCCAATATGGGTGTAGGTGTATTTATGTACAGATTAATACACTGCTCTTAACATCATAATAATTATTGCTCTTAAACTCTTCTGGGCATTGCTTTAATTAATAGTCATATGTTGATGTAGGTTGTCCTTACTTGTTTCAAGTCTATGACTTGGGTTATAGAAAATAAAAATTCAACCCCATCCAGTAAGGTTGCAGTCATCAACATGAAGGTATGTATGTAGGTGCTTTGTATAACTGCAACCTCTGCTCTCTTCTGTGTTGCAGACTTTGCATCTTTTATATTGAGAAGCAGATATTTATTACTCCTATACTTGATACTCTGATTGAATTCAGACAATGGTATTTAAAAGCATGCCTAGGGGCCTAAGGCAACATGCTGCAAGGATTCAGTGCCTTACACTGGTTCAAACACTGCTTCTTGAATGAGGCGAGCACTTCTTCCGCCTCAATGGAACCTTTATCATTTTGTTGAGGCAGTTGCTTGTAGTGCCTTAGTTTTAATTAGGGATTTTTTTTAAGACTAGGTTTTGGGAATCAGTACGGCTAAGAGCCAAGACAACAGTAAAAGGCTCGAAGTCACTTCTTAGTGTTGAAGAGGCTTAGGTTGATCCAAAAATAGAAAAAGATGTTGAAGAAGGATGTAAACCCAATGAAGGAAGAGATAAAAGTGATCTCATGCCAGCTAATGAACTGAATTTGATTCTGATTCAGTGGATGCACCCTGTGTATGGGTCTCCTACACACTCATAGTCTGATTTTTTTTTTTTTTCCTGGTGATCTTTAGGAAATTTAGAGCTGCTATACATAATACATCAATTTTGGTTATGAACTCTATCATTCAAAGCTTATTATCACACTTTACTAAGGTCTATTAAGTGTTAAATTTATATATTATAGATATATATTTTACTGTCTTTTAACTCCTTTCTTTAGTGAGGTGTGTGCTTTTTAGTGCCTCTCACCTCAAGGCATTTTAAGCCCCTGATGCCTTAAGGCCTTTGACTGGCAGTGGGATCAATGTACCATGTAGTTGTAAGGGATCAGGCTTTCTCCACATCTGCTTTTGTGACTCAGTCCCTGCATATAATCTTAGACACTATAGGTTATTTCGCATAGCATATTGTTTTTTTGACCTGTGCTATAGAGCACTAATAAATTGTGTGTAGATGACCTGCACTAGTTGCTGAAAACATTCTTCACTACTTCTTAATTATGTTTTTCTCCCTCCTGTAGCTGCAAGATTATGGCAAGAGCTTCTCAGGAGAGACAGAAGTGCAATTCAGGGTGACAAGGGTCACTTTGGAGCCAATGTTGAGGTCCATGGCTTACATCAGTCAGCAGCTTGCTACACCAGTCAATAGAGTTGCTGTCATCAATCTGAAGGTATGCATACTTGGATCATGGACTTCTCTTCCTAGTTCCTAACTATGTTACAATTTTTATTCAACTCTATTTTATGTGGGTGAAATAATTATCACCTTGAAATTCCCTCACTTCTCATATCATTGAATTCTAGAATGAGAGGTATGATGGATACGAGAATTTGATGATGGATACAAGAATTTGAAGTTAATGTACTTTTAATATGAAATTTTGCTTTGTGGAATCTTAATGAGTTTTTAGGAATGCAAGTATGTAGGTGCAGAGTATGAGCAGTTTCTATTTACTGGTAATGTTTGCGTTTGGCAGTGTAGTCAAGAAAAAGGAATAAAAGGCCAAGAAATATTCACAAGCATTATCACTAGGAAAATTTTGATGCAACTTCTGAATTGTGTTTGAATTTCAAAACAGAAAGACTTGAATATAGGGAAAAAAAAGTTCAGATCTATAATTCATTAAATATAACCAACGTACAACAAGAATATGCATTAACAGGGGTAACAAAATAACGAAACCCTTGACAAAAGGTAACATAACTTGGACCACAAACATCTAAATAAACAGTAGTGAATGGAGACACATCTTTCTTGTTGACTTGACTAGAAAAGGTGCAAAATATGTTTTTTCTGAAGGACAACGCTGACACTTTAAATTATTAACCCTCCATAAACTTGGAACTAGGGCTTGGAGCTTGGGTAGACTGGGATGTTCTAATTGGCTATGGACCAATTCTCATGACCCAATAAGAATACATGGCACCATCATCAAGGGATGGCGAGCCAATACAGTCCTTTCAATTCATATTTGGTACCAGTTGTCTATCTTGTTCCCTGATCCTGCAAAATAACAAACTTTGCCAAAAAGGTGGCAGAACAATTAAGTGAAAGGGTGAGTTGAATGAGTGAAAAGGACAATTAGGCATATAAAGAAATATTTTAAGGCAATGCAGGGAGAGGATTCTTGGCGGAAATTTTAGAACTATCAGTCAAAGCAATAGATGGAGGAGAAACATGTCACTCTATTTTAGAGAGGACAGAAGAACTACGAGTGAAGTTATCAGAAGCACCCGAGTCAAGAAGTCATGAACCAAGAGAAGAAGAGTGAGAAATACAACCAACAGAATTACTGTAGTGTGCAACAAAGGCTATGGGAGTAGAGGCTTGTTTAGATGCTTGGTACTTAAGACGCATGTGCCAGATTGTATTTCCTGTGGGTTGGAGGGAGTTTAAGAGGTTTCATTGGACTGCACCACATAACTACCTTAGGAGGGTCCGTCATAAAATGCAAAACGCTGATCTTGGGCATGACCCTCTTTATGGCAGTATGTACAATTGAGTCATGAAGTACGATTACCACGACCTTTACCACCACTATGACCCCCTCTATTTTCTCCACAGGTAGAGGTTTGGGAAGAGGACTGAGATGCCAAAACGTGGACAACATAACTTGCCTCAAGACTTGAGAGGCACAAAATTGTAAAATTTGTGCCAAGAAGTCTTCAAAGGAATAGGAGAGGAGCCCAAGATCTATTGCAGAAGGATTCAAGCTCTGGTGGAATCCACAATAGATTAATCACAGTAGATTAATTGTCAGAAACAGTTTTTCTTATTGAGTGCTATGAGCATTAGCATTGGTGGCAAAGGGTATAGAGTTTGAGCATTCTTCCATAACTGCATGTATATCACCAACATATGACTCCATACATAGGCCTTAAAGTTTCACATTATGCATCTTTTGGACGTTAACCTTGCAATATCATTTGGATACTAAGCTTCAGCACAACACCATCGGTTTTTACAAGTCTTCCATGCCAGAAACATTTATATTTTATTTAGGGAGTGTTGGACTGTTGGGGCAGTCACATGACTGAAAAGCAGCCAGAGAAGGGAGAAAGGCATGGCTGAATTTGTTTAGCTGGAAAAAGGAGGGAAAAAGAAACTAGAGCTTGATCAAAACTTGCTCTAATCTTGACTTGAAAGATAACACTGTTAATGGCTTAATTGCTTTAGTGAGTTAGCACTTAGCTTCATACAATTTATTTACAAGGAATGATAAATAGTTTGTTTCCAATGCTCCACCAAACATGATGTTTCCATTGCCATAATAATTACCCAGGCCTCAATTTGTCAATTCTTTTCTCACCATGATTTTTCCTGGAGCTTCCATTTTATTTGAAAGTTAAATGACAGAGAGGCTAATAAATAGAATCCCTTCTTCCTTTGCTTTATCCTTGTTAGAATCTGTGAATATCTATAATTAGAAATATTATATTTATAATTAGGAAAAATATATATTTGTAATTATGGTGTATTTATTGCATAGTATCTATATATACTCTCTCTGTTGTGTAGTTGAAACACAAGGATTCCTCATATGATTTTCTCTCTTTCTCTATTTCTTAACATGGTATCTAGAGCCTAAGTGAGAAAAACAACCATAATCCGTGCTATCAAGGACCACTGTCCTCCGGTGAGATTTTTTTGCAGCCATCGTGTCCTCCTTCTGGTTGTCAGCTCCCTTTTTTCTCCTTGCTATGTCATTACTTCCAGTAGCTTCCACCATCGTCCGCCGCCCCTCTTCACTACCAACGAGTTTCCTGGCAACGACTCCACCGCTCAACCCCACCACCGGCATCGCCCCACCTTGCGCGGCCGAACCGCGGTGGTCCGGTCCCAATCTGACGGCTGAAGCGCCGCCACACGCCTCCTCCGCTCTCCGCGGCACTGTTCACTCACACTTGCTTCCGCTGTGTGTGTAGGCACGTTCGGCGACCTTTTCGGCCGCTTCCACCAGTGCCGTACTTGCGACGCCCTACCCTTTCTAGATCAACCGGACTTTTTGCCAACCTTGCACTTTGCGGATGTTGTATTTTTGAAAAATACTTCTTCCGCCCCTGTACTTTTGTGACCCATGGCTCTAGCAACTCTTCCTCTGACAATAAGGGTGTTCCGAAGACCGAGCCTCCAGCATTCGTTGGTTATGTCAGTGTGTTTCTTGCCAGTGACAAAGTTGATGGCAACAACTATGATACTTGGGCATCAAACATCAAACTTTGGTTGACGGAACAAGACTATGCTGACACCTCACCACGAAGGCTGTAGACATCCAAGTTGCTAAGCACCTTGTTGGGTTAAGATTGATGCCTAGCTGTGTAGCATTCTCAAGTCCACCATTGCTCCTTCTATCAAACAAATCTTTCGGGCTCATGTCACGTGTGAATCTGTTTAGGTACAAGCGAAGACCCTCTTCACCAATGACACCCAATGTCTTTATCGTGTTTGTCAAGATCTCATGGGTATCATTACTCCTTGCCAGCTTGATGGTTCTATGTCCTTTTATTTGGGTAAGATTTATGGTGCTCTCCACGAATTAATGAACTCTTGCCTCTTGCTAATACCTCAAAGAAGGAATTGGAGCAACGTAGCTCTTTCTTTATGCTCATAGCCCTTTACGGTTTACCTCCATAGTACTCTGCTACTCCTGATCAGTTTCTGGGATCATCGACTGTGCCTGATCTCCATGGTGTCGGCCTCTCTACTTTGGGTTTCTGCTAAGCCACCCACTGAGTTGCTCCTTCCTTTGACTTCAATTGATACCTCTGCCTTCATCACACAAAATATCAGCTGTCGCCGTTCTCGAAAGTCCTGCCCCACGTGTGATTACTGTCATAAGTTGGGCCACACCATTCATTGCTGTTACGCTTTGCATCCTCACTTGCGCCCTACTGTTGATGTTGCCCAGGCCATGTTCCTGCCACCTCGGACTCACCGGCTCCGTATCAACCGTCTCCAGCTAACTGTGCGGATTTTCTGAAGTGATTTGAGCAACATCAGAACTCTAGTTCCACTGCTTCTGTTGCACACTCTGGTAATTCTTTTGCTTTTCTCTCTCAATCGGCCTCATTAGGTCCGTGGGTTCTTGATTCCGCCGCTACTGATCGTATCTCCGGTAATAAAGCTTTATTTTCCACACTTTCTAATTCTGATTATTTACCTACTGTCACTTTAGCCAATGGTTCTCACACACAATCTCACAGGGTGGGCACTGCTAGTCCCTTACCTTCCATGTCAGTTGATTTTTTCCTTTATATTCCTTATTCTCCATTCAACCTACTCCCTATTTATTGGTTAACTAAAGCCCTTAAATATATCATTTCATTCACTGAAGATTCTGTTTACTTGCAGGACCGGAGCACGGGATGAATGATTGGCACTGGATGTGAGTCTCGTGGCCTCTACTGGCTCCGCTCCCCATCAAGTGTTTGCTCCCTCATCATCAATCCTCTCACCTTTCACGCCTAGTTGGGTCATCCCACCCTTGTCAACTTGCAGCACATGGTGCCTAGCCTGTCCAAACTATCCAGTTTGTCTTGTGAATCGTGTCAACTTGGGAAATACACGCGGAGTCATTTTCCTAATAGTGTTAGTAGTCGAACTGCGTCTCCCTCTACTTTAGTTCATTCAAATATTTCGGATTCTAGTCGCATGGTTTCTAGTTTAAGTTTTCGTTATTTTGTTACATTTATTGATGACTATTCTCATTATACTTGGTTATTTTTACTGAAACACAGGTTTGAGTTGTTTTTTGTTTTTACCAAATTTTATCAAGAAATAAAAATCCATTTTGGTGTTCCTATTTGCACTTTGCATAGTGATAATGCAAAAGAATATTTGTCTCATGATTTTCAACAATTTTTAGCTTCTCATGGCATTTTCCGCCAGACGTCCTGTGCTCATACACCTTAACAAAATGGGGTTGCTGAGCGCAAGAACCGTCATCTCATTAATTAACTGCATGTTATTTAATTAATCAGATGCCCTTCTCTATTTTGGGTTACCAAGTTCCCCACTCCATCTTATTTCCCCGTGATCCGTTGCATTCCCTTCCCATGCACATTTTTGGGTCAACTTGTTTTGTTCACAACTTAATTCCTGGTCTTCACAAACTTTCTATACGTTCACTTAAATGTGTTTTTCTTTTGTTGCACTTGGTCTCAGTAGGGTTTTCGGTGTTTTTCTCCTACTCTCCATCATTACCTTGTCTCAGCGGATGTTATCTTTTTTGACACTATTCCCTTCTTTGAGCCATCTACCCATTCCCCCTCTCCTGCTTATGGGAAACTCCCATTTCCCGTGATCTCTATGCCTTTGCCACCTCTTATCCTTACACCTACGCCCCCTCCCCTTCAGGTCTACTATCGTCGAGCCTGTCCATTAGCTGAGCCTGTCACATCTTAGACACCCATTGCACCTAACCAGCAGCCGCCTCCCTGTCCTGTTCCTTCCTCCGAGCCTGTTTTTGCTGATGTGAACTCTCCTCCAGTGCCCGATCCTCTGCCGCCTTCGGTCCTGCCTGTTGCTCCTGATCTTCCTATCGCCCTTCATAAAGGCATTCGTTCCTCTCATAATCCGTCTTCTCACTATACTACATTGAGTTATCACTGTCTATCTTCTTTACATTATGCTTGTCTGTCTTTTTTGTCTTCTGTGTCTATTTCTAAGACTGCAAGTGAGGTCTTCTCCTATCCTGGGTGGAGACAAGCTATGATTGCTGAGATGTGTGCACTTCAGGATAGTGGTACCTAGGAATTGGAGTCTCTCCCTCCGGGTAAGTTTGTGATTGGTTGTTGATGGATTTTTACGGTTAAGGTGGGGCCTGATGGCCATAAGGTCTGTCTTGTCGTCAAAAGGTACACTTAAATATTTGGTTTGGATTATGGTGATAGTTTTCATTAAAGGACCAAACACGTTGAAGTTGATTGTGACTTCATCAGAGAGAAGATTTTATTTAGAGACATCACCACAAGTTTCATCAATTCAAATGACTAACTAGCAGATGTTCTCACTAAGTCATTGAGAGGTCCTAGAATAACTTACCTATGTAATAAGCTAGGTGCATATGATCTAGATGCCCCATCTTGAGGGAGAGTGTTAGAATTTATGAATATCTGTAATCAGGGAAAATATTTGTTTATAGTTATGGTGTATTTATTGCATAGTATCTATATATACTCTCTCCATTGTGTAGTTGAAACACGAATTCCTCATATGATTTTCCCTCTTTCTCTATTTCTTAACAATCCTATTCACCTATCTCATGCCCCAGACCTTGTGATTTTGACTCTTGACTCCTTTGGTATTTTTGAGTGTAAATCTTATTTTCAATTCTTGACTTCCTATCCTCTCTCTCAGACAAACTCAGTTTGTTTAATGATGGCTCTCTAGCTGGTCTTCAAAGGGATTGGCATGCGTTTTTATAATGATAAAGTAACTATAATAGTCTCTAAAAATGGGTTCTCCAAAGCAATAAAATTGTTATTATATGATAACTTAAGCAGATTTTCTACCATACTTAATGTTCAATATTTGCATAAAAGGCATATGATACTATAAGAAGTCCCATTTTCATATTTGAAGCTCTGTTGATCTCATGCAAGTTTTCAACAATTAATGAATTTTGGTTCTATTGTCTTAAAAGATATATGTAAATGACTTGAGACTATAAACTCAAGTTTCTTATTGATGAGGGCATAGAAAATTCACTTGATCCAAACAATCTAGTAAGTACATGGTTGTTCTCTAGTTCTATTGGACATCCACCTGAACTGGAACCCCAATCACGAGTTAATAATCCAGTAAAAGATATCTTGAGTGGAAAATAATTTTTTTTCTCGCTGAAGAATTCTGGTTTTGATTAACTATATAGAATTCAAAATATTTGTAAGTTTAGATGGTTCAGTAGTGTGTGATATTATTCTTGGACATCGTATTCGCTCTCTCATTTCAATTCCATAGCTCCCTCTACAGGTGTGCTACATTATGTAACAATGTGCAACATAAGCAAATGTAACATTGTGTTCTATAAGATTGTGTCTGAGGCTTTTAGCCTATTTTTATTGTTCTACTTTCAGCTCCAGGATACAAAGACAAGTACTGGGGAAACACAGGTGAAATTCCAAGTTTCTAGAGATACGCTAGGTTCCATGCTGAGATCGATGGCCTATATACGGGAGCAATTATAAGAGTTGTAAGCATTATCTTTCTGCCTCTTAACTTCTCCATCTTTCTTAACAATGTTTGATAAATGTTTAGACAAGAGCTTTTCCTGATTTTGATTTTGGTATTTATAACTTTATTTTTTTAGGTTTTACTTTTTATAATATCACAAACTTGTAATCTTCTTAATCACATTGTAAGGAGTAAGAAATTGGATAGAGAGAGATAGGGAGAATTAGAGAGAATTGAAGGGAGAATAGAGAAATATAGGGAGTTCTAGAGAGGAGGAGGAGAGAATAATCTAAGAGAGGAGAACACAATTCATATTTTCATATATTGGATGATTGTTCTCAGTTACATTCTAGATTCCTATTTATACTATTTATTATTAACTAAGGTAATTCTCCTGATTGGGCTACTTAGGCCCATTACAATTCTTAACATACCTATTTATACTATCTTTTTACTAATTAAACGCAATTCTACTAATTGAGCTACTAGACCCATCATATATATGTTACACATGTTTTTTGTACTTTTTTTAGTCCCTATAGTTATTTTTATACAGGAATGACAAAAAACCCAATCGATTCCTCTTAAATTTTACATCGAACAAATTGGTTCATCTAGAAAAAAAAAATGCTCAAAAAAGTCTGTCAATTTAAAACACCGGAGAAATTGGCCCCTTTGGAAAAAAGTTATGACAAATTAGTCCCTCAAAAATTATAAAAAAGGTCAAATTGATCCATTTAGGAAAAGACTAATTTGTCCGTCTTTTTAATTGGTGGGAACTTTTTTTTTTTTTTTTGGGTTTTGAGGGACCAATTTGTTTGACACAAAATTTAAGAGAGACCAATTTAGCGGTTTTGTCTAAAGAATTCATCCTTTTGTTTATGAAAGATTCTTCTTCTAATTTAAAGTGAAGTAAATGTATCTTTTAATCATAGCATTTAGGATTTAACATCAATTTGGTTTTGAAAATTTTTTTTGATATCAATTAACTCCTAATATTTTGAATTTTGACATCAATTTCATCATTATGTTAGGATCATTGGTAAATTTTGTTTTAATTTATCAATAACTTTCGGTTGATAAGGTGAAAATTGTCTCCTCATGTTAGTCAAGAAGATAAATAAGTGACATAGCGGTGCATTGACTTGTCGATTAAGATGAATCATAATGGAAATCACTAATGCTTTTGAGAAAGATGAATTTGAAATTTAGAAGTGTTAGGATTAAATTGATGTAACAAATTTGTTTAGGATTAAATTGATGTCAACTTTAAAATGTTAAGACTAAAGAAGTTACATGCTCATTGTTTTATTTTAGTTTTAGCTTCTAAAAGATCAAAACTTAGATGGTAGAAAAATGCAGTGTTGTCCAAAAGAAATATATTAAAACAACCAGGATCGAAATTTAGCGAAACTATAAAACCATAGGGACCAACATGTAAACCTTCAATAAAATTATACTTTTATTTAGCTCTTCGTTATCTTTATTTAGTAATGGTGCTGCAGCTGCTGCAGCAGCAACAATAATAATATAAAGAAATAAAAATAAAAGTATTAATAATAATTATCCCTTGTTTCCCTTTTTCTTTTTTTCTCATACATATCACCTCCATCCATATGTGTGTGAGGTTCACAGTTATATATAGGTGAAAATATGCTAATGCCAGGTAAAGGTAATTTCAAAATTAGAAAAACCAGATCAATGCAATTCCGTCGCAATTCAATTATCAATGTAACTTGTACCAATAGCACTAATAATAATAATGATCTTAAAAAAATCAATAATCATGATCATTGCCATATCATTATTGTCATCATTATTCATGATAAAAGAGGAAAAAGAATATATTTTCACACCCATTAGTCTGTTGCTTCTGCTGGTTGCATCCGTGTTTCTTTTCTTTGTTTTGTCCATTCTCGCAAGCTACCTGAGGTCTCTACCTTGTGTTTGTGTGTTAGACTTCAGTAACATCATGAGTTTCAGTTTCAGTAGATAATTATCACTTACTTCTTTCTCTTTCTTTTTTTTTTTCAGTTGGTATAAATTTTGGAGGTTAGACAGTGACAGAAGTGCGCTGGTGCCAAGTATTATGGATACTCAAATTTCCATATTACGAAGTTTGAAGGTTTGCCATGTTGATAAACATCAATTCATGACTCATGTACGCGGTGACCCATCAATATATGGTGTAAATAGTTAGTAGTCGCTTGTACATAAGCCGTCAACGTTGTTGTATAGCTTTAGTATTTCGTCATTTTGCTTATATTCCCTCCGCCTCTAGCTTATAGAATATTTACCATTTTCATCACCGAAAATTGTTTTGTACATGGAGTTTCATAGATCCTGTTCTAAAATAATCCGCAAAGGGAGATAAGTCATAGACGTATTTAGAAATTATATTTGAAAATTTGGCGGAATTCGATATATGATTTAACTTCCCACCGTGAGGTACTCGATGTGGGACTTAAATATGCTGTACAGATCTTATGGTGGGAACCGCAAAAGCTAGTCAATTTGGAGTGCCAAGTGAATCTTAAGCATACACTGAGGCAAATAGCTGCTCTGACAATCTTGCTAATTGGAGGCGTAATCCTTTCATGGGAGTGCTCTTCTTTCAGTCTGATTAGCGTGTAATTTTCCTTCTTCGGGCATTTTCTTGTCCCACAAATCGTTAGGAAAAAAAAATGAAAATAGCAAGGCTTACCTCTCCTTTTATTATAAAAGCAAGTAACTTCCATGCTGTGAAGCACATAATCCCCATGTTCAATGCTGCAGGAGGGAAAGTTTAATTCTAAGGTGAGTTTTGTCTTTCTTATGTTCTTTTTTTTTTCACCTAAAATGGGTTTGGAGAGGTAAATAAATTAAAATATATTTGACTAAAGTTGTATTTTTAGACCTTATTCTAATTCTAATTGATACTTAAAAAATAGCTAAATTAATTGTACTTTAAACTTAAAGAGGTAAAGTGTACAATTATGGTAATTGATATCATTTTTAACTAATGCATGTGTATATTATTAATTTTTTTATTATATTTTATGGCATATCTTATTTTATATTTCTATATATTTATATAAATATATATCTTATTATATACCAGTTGAATTTTTTATTAAATCAGTTGAACTTCTAAACTGCTATCTTATCTAGTTCGATGTCCGATTCGATTTTTAGAACCTTGGACTCAATTGATTTTGATGAGAAAAAAAAATAATTTACTTTAGTCAAACTGGTTGAGTAATGCGTATTTTAAAAAATTGCTTGAATTTTTTAATAAAACAATATATGCTTTTCCTTTTCTTTTTTTCGTGGTCAATGGAAACCCATTCATTAGTCATTGAATGCAATAGCCAAAAACCAACACTTCATATTACAAGCTAACCCTACAATCTATCTATAATACTAATATTTAATGCTTATTATATAAAAAGTTTTTCATCCTTCATTTATAGAAAAAATTATTCGCACTATTTTTATCATCTTATTATTTAAAGTAATTTTTTAAATCTAACTTATTTTCTAATTATCAATTTTTTTTTCTCAATCATAACTTCATATCTCACACCCATTGACACAACAAAAATATTCTGCAAAATATCTCAATCAAAATTACTTAATATGAAAATAATAACAAATAATATATATAAAATGATAATTAAACATATTATTATATCATTAAAATTTTATATGTGTAATTATTATTGTATTAACTAATGATAACAAAACTATCATAATTACATTACCGCAAAAAGAAAAACTATTATAATCAATGATAATTTTATTGACTATGTGTAACTATTATATAATTTTTTTAAAAACTAGCTATTATAATATGTTTTTTAAGTTAATAATGAATTAAAATTACAGTTCATATGCGATGTTAAAAAACTATATAAATTAGGATTATTTATGATTCTTTTTACTAATTATTACACATTAATTATAACATATATTTTAAAATTGATATTTTAATTTACTAAAATGATGTATAAGGAAATGAGGTATAATTAAAATTACATAAATTAAATTTATTATTATTTTTTATTAATTAGAAAATGTATTTTTTTTACATAAATTAAATATTTTAACTTATTAAAAAGACATAAATGGCTAAGGATGACTAAAAGACTTCCGCTGAATCAAGTATCTGTGGGATTATTTGCATGGAGACGGGGCAAAGTTCTCATTTGTTAAACAAGATAGGGATGGGGAATAAGGTCCTCACCAATGTAGAATTTATATAAATTATTTAAATATTAACTTCATCAATTTTTATTAATTATTTTTATTGGATTTGTATTATGTATATATTTTTATTTTTAATTTGAATTATATTGAATTAGTAGTATTTGTTATTAAAGATGCTTCAAAATTAGTAATATTTGTTATTAAGATATTTATGCTTCGAATTTCAAAATATTTTAAAAACTTTTCTCTTTTTGAAATTTTTTTAATATCTGTGAATACCCATAATGATTCAAATTCCTTTGGAGAATGGGAAATAAAGACCCGTAACAGGGATGAGGATGGGAAAAGGAGGTAAAATTTTAAATAGAGATGGGGGGAGGAGCATGTCTCTGTTGGAAAAATTTAAATTGAAATAACATCACAAATAAAATAAAACAAGAATAAATTAATTACTGATAATAAAATTAATAAACACATGAATAATAAAATAAAGAATTAGAGATAAATAAAATAAAAGGAATAAATTAAAGTAGCTTATTAGGTTTATTGGCTGAGGCGTGTTAGGTATTGAGTTTAAGAGTATTTCACCACTATGAGTCAATCACTTGGTCCCCTTGAAATATTATAATTTTGTATCAAAACTAGTAATTGAGCGAAGAAAAAAAAATATTAATGCTAAATATCTTAGACAATTATGAGCCTCTAGAATTTCTAAACAAATAGTCATCCACGATTTTCAAACAACCATCACTTCAATTCCATCACATGTTATGAATAGCAATAGAATAAAGAAATCTATTCAGTAAATACTCTAAACAATTTGAAAACCTTAGCTGAAAAATGTAAAATAGAAGTTGTTCTCTAATGACGGGACTAATTGATCATAAAACAAAGCTAAACAAGCTGCACTTTCAAAAACTTGAATTGTAAAATTAACAAAAACACAAAAGTTACAAAAAAAGCTACAGAATTAAATTCAATGCTCACTAGCACATCCTCTCTAATATCAGCAACATGGCATACTCTTAAGATTGTTGGAAAAATTTAAATTCAAATTACATCACAAATAAAATAAAACAAGAATAAATTAATTATTGATAATAAAATTAATAAACAGATGAATAATAGAGTAAAGTATTTTGCCACGACGAGTCAATCACTTGGTACAAATGATCTTCACGGCTAATACTCCTCAAGATACCACTTCCCACTAACTCTGCACTTAAACTAGTGAGGCTATACAGGAACAACTCTATTGGATTTGCTCATGGGAACACTTCGCTAATATTTATCTATACTTATTTTTAAACAATTGAAAACAAGAGTGTATACAAAGTATTTTAATGTTCATCATTGAATTCCCTGCTTCTAAACAAAAGGCTATTGTTTATATAGCTAATCAAAATTATGTAGTACTAACTTTCAGATGAATAGATTCGTTGTTCTTTATTCATGAAGAATGAATGCTCACAATTTCAATTAATGAAACCTATTAAATTTTTTATTCTAATAGCCGAGCATCTAAATGACCAAACGGCCATATTTTCTGTTAGCTCTAGAATCCTTTGTGCTTATTGGTTTTGAATGACAACAAAGCTAATTTAAAGAAAATATTCTGAAAAATGTCTAATATTCTTCTTGAGTTTCTTGTCAAAGCATAATAGGCTCTCCCGTTTGCATAATATGCACTTGAAACGAAAATAATTTCACTTCACATGTGCAAACATGTTTTATCTTATAAAAAGAGATTGTGATTAAAAGAAAGTGAATATTATATCGTTCAAAGAAATCATACATGCTTCACGGTTAGAAAAAAAATCATGTCAAGAACAAGAAACCAAAGCAAGGGATTTCAGAAAGTAGCATCGGACTTCAGAAAGCATGCTTGAAAGAGAGATATCAAATATCATATGAAGTCAAAGTGATCTGTTATCTTCAAACATCTCTCTCGTGAAATGGTGCATCAATGAACAATGCTTGAAGGCACGAAGATTCATTCTTTGTTAAGGAAATGTTACCGATGTTTAGAAAATTTACTCTCAGTAAAATAGTGTTTTCAATAAGAAGGAAGGAAAAATTTTCAATTTCAAATTTGAAATTGCTCCTGGAAAAGTTAAATCTCGGTGTCAGAACTGGTCGATCATCTCTTCTGCCTTTGAAGTCAACTATCAAAATGTTCTAGAACAAAGTGATCAGAAATCATGGTTCAGAAAGTAAGAAGTAATTTCTGAAGAGCATCAGAAACCTCTTCTCTCTCATAATGGCTTCTAGAGACTGATCTAACAAAACAGAAAGGCTACTCTTCTAGACCTTCTTTCCAAGACACAAATAGATTATCAACACGTCCTTGGAAGATCTAATTGAAGGCAACAGTCTCAAAGAAAGACCTCTATAAATAGAGATGTTGTGCTCCTCAAAGAACGAGACTTGACATTTGAAAAGATAGAGCTGAAACGTTGCAAAAGTTTTCTTTTGTTCTTCTCTGTTTGAAAATCATTTCCTTATACATTAAATCTTCTTTCTACACTTCATATATTATACACTCTTCCAAGAAAGAAAATATAGAAAGAAGTCATTCAAGATTCTCCAAGTTTTTTTCATTGTATATCTAAAGAAATCTTGAGTGTAGGTTAGTTTGTGTAGCAACCCAAACATATATAGCCTTTGTATCCTTGATCTGATAGTGATCAGTGTGAGATAGCTTGAAGAGCCTCATAAAAGGCTACTTGCAACGTGACTGTAAAAGTGTTCTTTACACCTCACGGATTCAACTTGAAGAGGCTGTTGAATAACTAGTCGGTGTGTGACAGTAGGGGTGTCTATTAGTCACTAGGCATAGCTTGAGAAGGCTACTAAAAAGACTATCTTTATTCTTTCCCTGGTTGGAGGAAGAGGTAGTGAAACTCAACGGTTGTTGAGAACTGGATGTAAGCAGGTTAGCCGAACCAGTATAAAACTCGTTGTCTTGGTCCTTCTTTTTCCTTTATCTCCTTTTTTATATTTCCATATCTATTTCTATTTCAGCTTCAAGTTTTGAAAAAGGTTTTCCATACATCTTTCCTTATTTGTTCAAGTTTTAACGGTTTCTTCCGCTGCGCTATAAGTTCATCTTGATAGTCTTTTCAATAAAGTTTTTGGTATCTTTAATGAAGGGAGAAAAGTTCAGACACGATTCAACCCCCTCTTCTCATGTGTTTTTCTACCTACATCTTTTACACCAACTTTCAAAACGTCCTCATTGAAGAAATCGTGAAGTAAATCTACATTGAATAATAATAATAATAACTTTGAAATAAATATAAATAAAATATAATAGTCTCATCTCTAATGGATATCCATTATCATCCTTATACATGGCTCATGATTGTAACACCTCAAAGTTAAAAAACAAAAAGGTTAACAGTGTGCGGTTTCTTGCACCGCGTAAAGCTTAGAGAGCAAGTTGCCTACAAATGTATAGTGAGGAATTGGCTACACCACTTGTCTTTATTAAGAAATTATATTAGCCACATAAAATTCTAATTTTTATTGCAAAGTTATAATTTTTGTGGTAATAAATTGTAACACATCATATAACAACAAAACAAAACCACATTTTTCATTCTTTCTCCTTAGGGTTTCAGCCAACAACTCCCATTACAGCCTCCTCACTTTCTTCTCCACCAAAGTATCATAAACTAACATGAAATCTCATGTTACAACACGAAATATCCAAGACTTAAGGCATAAACCCAAACCTACCTCTTGAAGTCTTTAAATCAACCTCCAATAAAGAATTCTCATCTTGTAACATCCTAATTTTTAACCCAATACTCTAGAACATATTTAGGTTAATCATTAGTCTGTTACTTCATAGTTCTCATTTATCTTTGAATTACTTAGCGAAAAATACGGGTAAATTTTTGAAAAAGCAGTGAGAGCCGCGTGATGCGATAAGCAGTAAACCATGTATGGTAAACAAATGTCTCACAACATCATAACATAAGGCACACCATGAGTAACACTGAAGATCATCTCATATATATATAATTTGCCCACTTATAAGTGTGGGACTTAGTTTAGTACAGGGGAAATGCATAAAAGAAAATACAACATAAAACATGAACATAATCTACTCCCCTACCCGAGTGCACCTAATAGGATAACCTCTAAACAAAAGAAGGTTTATCCCTATCTAAGTGGTGTGTGCTTTAACCGGGTACTCCATCGGTCGATCGTCACCTCCTACTGACGTCTGTCTCGTGAACGAGGCAAGTATCCGGGAAACTGTGCGAGCTCCTCGGGCGTAAAGAGGCGGAACGGGGATCGAGAGTGAGCCCCGGGGTATGGCCGCATCTCCGGTCATCGTGCACGCCTCAGTTGAGTCACGGTGGACTCGCTATCCTCTCCAAAGTCCATAGGTATGGAGGGGGAAGATCCCTCGGAGGGTGCCTGGGTTGCCGAATCCTCGGAATGATCCATCTCCGAAAAAGACGACGGGCAACGGGGCACATACTGGGGGTAGTCTCGAGCGGGCGTGGATGATGGGAGTGCAGCGAAGCCCCTCCTCTAGGGGACGTGCGCGCTCGAACACCAGGTCATCGCCAAAAGGTGAGACGGGAGAGAAACGATGGGAATGTACAGGGGGAGTGAAGGGTCGACCCATGAACATGAATACTCTAACCGTGCATCGACCCACAAAATGGAATGACCCGTGGTCCGGGTCATGGTGCACCTCCCATGTCGGTGTGTCCACGAACACTCTGACGTCGCCATCTGAAGACGTGACGGAAAGAAAGAGATAGAGGGAGTGAGAATCTTGCTAAAGAATCTCAGTAGGGCCTCCTACTACCTAGGTGTCATCATCTACGTCCTCAGGAACCTTGGGTTTATTTATATAAAATGACTGAGCATGTATTAGGTTCATTTTAAACTTTAAAATATATTTTAGCCAAGGTCCATTCATTTTAGGATGATCTTAATGTCATGGATGCAACATGATAGAAAATGTATGCATGGCACTACCTAATGCACATACATAAAACATAACATCAAGCATCATCATTCTTGGTGGCATAAAGTGGCAATAGTAACATTCATATGGGACAAAACTTAGTGACATAATCATAATCATGAAACTTCTCTTCCTCATGGGCCACCCTAAAAGACAATTGAACTGGGGGTGCTCGGCCGAACCGGTGTCACCCAGAACGTGTCATACATCTAGGTTATGAGCTCATACCTTAACTAGTCGTCACTAGTTCTTACTTACCACTTAACGATAAGCGTATCATAAATCATAAATCCCGACTATCTGAGTACGGGTTAGGGGGCAATTCTCTTAGGGGTGCTCGGCCGAACCGGTGTCACCTAAGAGTATAAAATGGTACCGATGTCACATGAGTTCTATGGAGGTGCTCGGCCGAACCGGTGTCATCCTAGAACCCATCTTAGTACCTTAATTTTCAAAATCTCTTTAAGTCCCCAAATTTGTTGGAAATTCGGCAGCACAACGGTCATTACACCGAATTTCCTTCCAAATTTGCTTTATGCCTCATAAATTCCTCATATGAATAACATCATCATCATTAGCATACTTCATGCATCATCATAAAATATTCAAACGCTTACCCTTACGGTAGCTTATGCTTTGACCCTTACGGGTCTTAATCTTGAGATATAATTCTCTAACATCCGTCGCTCATATTTTTATGCACCTAAGGGCTCATGTTTAATCATCATTCCTAATCCTCATGTTCATACTTAAATCTGCAAAGCATAGGGCGGAATCTCTAACTTGTATTTACGGGGTTCTAGAACTTACGTTTTAGGCCCTTTCTCGGTTCTGTTTTCGCCGAAGGCGCTATATATTAAATCTAAATCAATTGTGAGGCATTCCTATGCTTAAGGACTAATTATTAATCATGTTTATCATGTTGTAAGGGTGCTGGACAGAATCCAGAAAATTAAATGTTCTAAGAGTTCTACATTTGCATTTTTACGGTTTTCTAGTTACTAGTTTCCCCATAGGTGCTAGAATTCAATTCTAACTCAAATGATACCAAGTTTTCATGTCTAAACAATCTAAATCTGATTATGTCCCCATTAAAACAGTTTGGAAAAGTTCCATAAACAAATGGGTCAAAACTATGTTAAATTCTAGCTTTACGGTATTTCTAGTTAGCTAGTTTCTTACCTATCATGCATAGGATCGCTTCTACATCATCATATGATATTTTCACACATTCCAACACATCAAAACATCATCATACAGCATCACACTCATCACATCAGAACCGAAAACATTTAACTTAAATGAGAGAGTTAAATTGACATTTCTAGGTACATACGTTAACTAGTTTCTCTTGGAATCAATCTAGAACTTCTAAAACTCTTTTCAAGACATTTTAATTCATCAAGAGGCTAGGAGAAGCCTTAGGTCACTGACCAAAACATATTCCATCCCCTAAAGATAATAAAATCACAACTTGTGATGACATAACCTTATAAAGATTTGTAAAGCTTTAAGGAAAACTTAAAACGTAGACTATTGGTCCTAGTAGCTAGATGAAAACTCATTGCAAGTCCATCATCACTACTTGGCCGAAATTATGCATTCAAGGAATATATTCACATCTAACTTTATCTTGGAATGAAATGGGCAAGTCTTTGAGCTCTAGGTTCTTAAGTTATGACATAAACTAAACGTGCTCATGTTTTTCGTTTTTAATCTTGCTTACAAAGTAAAGTGATGACTTAAAATTAAATATGCAAGGCATAACTTAAACGTGCAAGCTTGAAAGTAAATATGCGAGGCATAAACTTAAACGTGCAAGCTTGAAGGTAAATATGCATGGTTCAATTCTTTATTTTAGTGCTCTTGGCCCAACAACAATCGGCTTTAAGGCCGAAATAGATAGGCATTCGAGAAATTAATTAGGTGGTAATGCAAGTTCAATTCTTTATTTTAGTGCTCTAGGCCCAACAACAATCGACTTTAAGGCCGAAATAGAAAGGCTTCGAGAATTAAGTTAAGTGATGATACAAGTTTCATTTTAATCTTTATGTTCTTAAGTGATAGCTAGAAGGTAAAGATGCATAGCAAGAATGTAAATATGAATGCAAGCATAAAATAAATTATGCAAGTTCATTTTATCTTTCTAGAGCTCTTAACAAGACTTTAAAGGAATTTAAACCATAACCCAAACTCATCCAAACAAGGTAAAGTCAAGCTTATAGTTCTTTAAAACTTAACATAATATTTTAAGGAAATCAAACCATGAAGCTTAGAAAATTTAAGGAAATGGCCGAAATCATCAAGAAGAAAAAGGAACATTTTAAAACTCTAGAGTTCATGATCTTGGTGATATATTAACACCAACATCATGAGTCCTCATCATTGAGTTCATAGAGCCATTTAAAAACATCATCAAAGCTAAAGTTCTTAAGAGTTCAAGAAAAGAAAAACTAAAAACATTTTTGCTCAAGAACAAAGATCAAGCTCTAGAGTTTGTTTCAAGTGATGAACATCATCATGAAACTCTCATCATCAAGCTCTCATTCCTTTGTTCTCCAAGGCCTATGGCCGAAAATGAAAAGGAAAAGGAGTGGAAATGAAGTTCTAAAGAGAAACAAGAGAAACTATGAACATCAAGCTTGAAACAAGAACTTTAAAGAAAAGAATACATGAAAGAAAATCCCTACTTGGTGTGATGAACTTGAAGATGGAAGAAGAAGATGAAGATGATGAAGAACTTTGAAGAGCTTGAAGAACTTGAAGAACACTAGAACTTTGAGAGAAAAGAAAAGCTTTGAGTGTTTCCTAAACTTAGCAAATGATCTAAAAGTGGTGCAAGCTCCTCAAGGCATTCTATTTATAGAGAAATAAAACAAATGGAGGGTGTGAATGGGCTGATGTATTTTCGGCCAAGAGGTGCAGAATTGGAGGGTTCCATGTGTTCCATGAGGTGAGATATTGTGTTCTTGAGGCATGGTGAGGTATGGCTTAAGGTATGGTGAGGTATGGTTCAAGATATGGCCTCAAGCATGGTTCTTTGAGTGAGAAACAATTTAATGTGTGGTCAAAGGAGGAGTGTGCTGGCCGAAACTTCATCATCCATGGGGGAGGTTTCTTTGCATTTTAATTGTGGTTTAAAGTTGTGTTTAGGTGTATCTTTGATTATGCTTAAGATTAGGAATTTGTAAGAAAGTGTTTAGGTAAGGTAAATGGGTAATTAAGGTGGTCTAGACATAATTAAGGAGTGGTCTTGCACCATTAGTGAGTTAAATCCTCAATTTTAGAGTCTAAACAATTCTAGACACATTTCCTTGATTTAAGGAATTGGAGAGAGAAAACACTATTTAAGATTCCAAGACTAGGAATCTTGAGTTCTAAAAAGGGATTTAAGTTTAATCTAAGCAATTTTAGGTTCTAATTAACTTTAATAAATTATTTTGGCTCTAGATTAATTAGGGAAATAAATTAATCTTCGTTTAGAGCCTAATATTGCTTAGGTTTGCTTAATTACGTCATTAAGCTCGAAAACACTATTCTAGGGGCAAAATCGTAATTTTGCACTAAAACTGCCCAGGACCACCGGGACTTGAACAGAGACCTCTAGACACATGAAAACATGTTTTTAAACTTCTGGGGAAAGTTCCGGGCTCAAACGGCACCATTACCCGCGTAAAAACGCTATAGGGGTATTTTGGTCATTTTGACCCGAAACTGCGGAAAATGAAATTTTCGCTTCCGAAAGCATTCAAAGGCCATTCAATCCCCTTCAAACATTGAGTTGACCCTTCGAGGATGACCGAGTTGGTTACCCTCGAGTTCGGGTCAGGAAATGACCTCAGGGGCATTTTAGTCATTTCCCTCGGACAGAAAAATCGGGGTGTTACACATCACACTTCACCAGCTAGAGTAGCTATTGTTTTGCTGCCTAGGGGGAGTATTTGGCTAGTTTGAGTTGGAATTGGGTATAGAAGCTATGTGGGTGGAAATGTGCACAAGAAGGGAGGTTAAATCATGCATAGCTTCTTTTCACATTTTCTGAAACACCTGAAAAATAAGTACTATTAAGTGTAAAACTTGTAGTGCAGCAGAAACATAGTTAGTAGCTTTAGAAAGTAGATTTATGAAACTTCTTAAATAAAACATTCATTATTAAAAGAAATAACATAATAGAAAGAAGGATATAACAACATATGAATGAAAAAAATGCAGCAGATAAAAGATGAAGGAGATGAGAGAGAGAGAGAAAGAGGACACAAAGTTTTTATACTGATTCGGCCAAACTACCTACATCCAGTACTCAATAAATATTGAGGTTCCATTTCAACAACCTTCTCAACTTGAGAAAGTAAACTGGATTGTCTTTACATTAGCTTTCCCAAGCTCTTACTTGTGCCAGCAAACAAACTCAGAAACTATCATAAGTTAAGTATTCCTTTAACCAACCTCTCCAGGCCAAATCGAGTAGTATTGTACTAGCCTTTCCAAGCTAACACGAGTAGTATTATACTAGCCTCTTTAAGCTAACCCATGATTGGTAGTAACCTCTACTGTCACGTTGAAAGTAATCTTGACACTGGCCTCTCCAAGCCTAACCCGTGACCAATAGCAACCTCTATTGTCACATTGAAAGTAGTCATTGACTAGCCTGTCCAAGCTAAATCGTGAGCAGCAGCAACCTCTACTATTGCACTGCAAGTAGTTTTACAGTAGCCTTTCCAAGCTATCTCACAGCGATCACTACCGGATTGAGGATACAAAGGTCAAGTGTTTGGATTGCCACTCAAACTAACCTACACTCAAGTTTCCTTAACATATACATAAAAAGCTAATGGGAAAACTTGAATGACTTCTATTACTTCCTCTCTAGGAAGAGCATAAACTAACTAAAAATGTAGAAGGAAGATTTTCTTACATTTCAAGAATAAAACTAATTAAATAATAAATATTGAATATTCCAGGAAGTGGGAAGAGATTTTTTACAGAGTTTCCTCTCTTGAATCTTCAAATATGTCATCAGCCTTTAAGCATAACTGAATTGAGGCTTATTAGGATTGTTAGTCTTATTTAGCTTTAGATAAAGAGTCTTGTCTTCTCTTTCATGATCAGAATCTTGTTAATTTATCTATGCTTCCCAGGATTCAGTATGCCTCCCCTACATCATCCTTCTTCATACCACCACCATAGCAGCGGATTTTCCATCTCAAATGCCCACTTTAGAGTTCTAGAGCAGGCACTGGCCATATTTTCTGATGTGCTGGCCAAACAGGCTGAGGATGGAACACAACTAGTCCCTCTTGTAGCTTAGCCACCTATCAGAGATCCAAATGATTTACCATTAGAGCAGTTCAGGAGAATGGACCCGCCTACCTTCCAGGAGTGTTTATTGACAAAAGATCTATAGGAGTTCCTCCACAAGATAGAAAAGATCACCCGAGTCATCTATTATTCGTCAGAGAGGGCAGCAGAGTTGGCTAGCTTCCAGCTGGGAGGCCAGGTTTGCATTTGGTATGAGGAGTGCCTCCAAGGATATGGCGACTCAAAGCTACCCATTTGAGAGGAGTTTTGAGTGGATTTTTTACGGAGATTCCTTTCTAAGAGCCGGAGAGTCTAAATACTAGATGAGTTCCTGAGGCTTCGGATGACTCCTGGTATGACCGTAGTAGAGTATGATAAGAGATTTACCTACTTGGTGTAGGCAACATCAGGCTTACTCCTATCAGAGACTGACAGGGTGAGGCTTGTCATTCAAGGACAACCTAAGGACATGTTCCTTAGCTTGTAATCTTATGTGGGGATGATGGACTATGCCCAGGTGCTAGATATAGCCGCTGGACTAAAGAGTGGCTTGGTTGAGAGGAGAACCATAACTGAGGCCAAGAAGGCTAAGACCCATGGCACTTTTTCTGGTGTGGCTGGGTCCAGCAAAGGGCATGGCTAGGAGGGCTAACAACGAGCACAACCAGGCAAAGCAGTCTTTTCAGACTCCATGCCAACTCGGCCTACTGCCTCTCACAGTCAGAGTAAGGGAAGCAGTCAACCTTGTTGGCAAAGTGTTGGGCATTCCATCCTAGAGTGTCAGACTTGAAAGAAGAGGCACTTAGGGCAGTGTATGAGAGGGTCTTTGGGATGCTATAGTTATGGCCAACAGGGCCATGTTCGGAGAGATTATCCGATGTTAGGGAGATATTCAAGTTAGGGGTCGACACACTCCACCATACCAACACTATCCTATCAATCAGCTACCTGTGAGGGTTCCGTTGCCTCTACAAGTAGGGGAGTTGGGGTTATAGGTTCAAGATGCAGAGGCCAAGGTGACCAAGGATCAGGCGATAGACATCAGAGTATCAGAGCACAACCTTGCCTGTATGCCATGATACATTAGGATGAGGCAGTATCCAATGCAGTTATGGCAAGTACCATGACAGTTTGTTCCTTTGAGGCTTTGGGTTTGATGAACTCAAGGTCCACATATTCTTATGTGTCCCCATTCTTTATTGTATGGTTCAGGAGGTCCCCAACCAATATAGAGGAACCTTTCTTTGTTAGGGTGCCTTCTAGAGAACCCTTTTACATCCAGTCAGTTTATAAAGAGTGTGAGGTCAAGGTTAGAGACATGGAAACACTAGCAGACCCTCATGTGTTGGACATGTTCGACTTTGACATCATCTTAGGCATGGACTGGCTAGCTTCATGCCATGCCATGGTTGATTATTATAGCAAGTCAGTAAAGTTTGAGGTTCCCAAAGGTGAGCTCCAAGAGGTGAGTTCAAGGGTTCTAGTAGCTTGGTTCCTGCTAGCTTGATTTCGGCAATGAGCGTCATGTGACTTATGGATAAGGGTAGTTGTGGGTTCTTAGCTTCGGCCAGAAATGTGGATGTGCCAGTGCTGAGCTTAGAGTCGGTTCCAGTCATGTGTAAGTTTCCAGATGTGTTTCCAGAGGAGTTACCGAGTATGCCACTAAATAGAGAGGTGGAGTTTAGGATAAAGCTTGAGTTTGGAATGAGGCCCACCTCAGTTCCCTTTTATCAGATGGCTCCTACAGAGTTGAAAAAGCTAAAGGAGCAATTGTAAGAGATGCTTGACAAGAAGTTCATCCAACCTAGTACCTCACCTTGGGGTGCTCTAGTCTTATTTGTTCTATGAAGATGTGCATAGACTACCCACAGCTAAATAAAGTGACAGTTAAGAACCAATACCCATTGCCACGCATAGATGATCTTCTTAATCAATTCCAATAGGCTAGGTGTTTCTCCAAGATTGATCTATGCTCAGGCTACCACCAGTTGAAGATTAAGGGCGAGGATGTGCCCAAGACCGCCTTTAGGACATGCTATGGACATTATGAATTCCTAGTGATGTCCTTTGGGTTGACTAATGCCCTTACAGTTTTCATGGACTTGATGAACATGATTTTTAGACCATTTCTAGATTACTTTGTGATTGTCTTCATTGATGACATCCTAGTGTACTCTTAAGAGCTAGGAGGACCATGAACAACACTTAAGGATTGTCCTGCAAACCTTGAGAGAGAATCAACTGTAAGCCAAATCCTCTAAGTGTGAGTTTCGTCTAGAGCAAGTGGCTTTTCTTGGCAATATAGTGCCCAAGGGTGGCATTCTAGTGGACCTGAAAAAAGTTGAAGTGATTCAGCAATGGCCAAGGCCTTACATAGTCTTGGAGATCCATAGTTTTCTGGGATTAACGGGTTACTATTGGAGATTTGTAAAGGACTTCTCAAGAATAGCAGTGCCATTGACTAAGTTAACTCAGAAGGGTATTAAGTTACAGTGGTTGGGTGCCTATAAAGAGAGTTTTTAGATGTTGAAGACCTGTTTGACCACAGCCCCAGTCTTGGTGGTACAATTAGGCATGAGATACTTTTTGGTGTTCTGCAATGCCTCAAGAGTCAGACTTGGCTATGTCCTTATGCAGCACAACTGAGTTATGGCATATGCTTCTAGGCAGATCAAGAAGCATAAGCAGAACTAACCTACACATGATCTTGAGATGGCAGCTATAGTCTTTGCCCTAAAGATTTGGAGGCACTACCTATACGGAGAGACTTGTGAAATCTTCACAGATCACAAAATCTTGAAGTACATCTTCTAGCAGAAGGATCTGAATCTTATGGAGTGCCAATGGCTAGAGTTGTTGAAAGACTACAACTGCATGATCTCTTATCACCCAGGCAAAGCCAATGTTGTAGCTGATGGTTTGAACAGGATGTCTATGGCTAGTCTTACCCACATAGCACCCTTGAGGCAACCGTTGATAGAAGATATCCACAAGTTGGAAGCTGAGGGAGTTTAGTTTGGTATGGGTGATTTGGAAGCCTTTCTTGCTCATATTAAATCCCAGTCAACCCTAGTAGAGCAGATTAAGGCACAACAAGGGAAAGATCCTAAGTTAGTTAAGCTTATGGAGGATATGCACTAAGGAGAAAATCGCGAGTTTTCGATTAATGTAAAGGATGTGTTACACTTTAGCGATCATTTATGTGTACCTGATGTGGGCGAGCTAAAGAAAAAAGTGATGGAAGAGTCCCATAGTGCAGCATCCTTTGTACACCCTGGTTCAACTAATATGTATCAAGATCTCAGATAGCTATACTAGTGAGAAGGCATGAAGAGGGATATTGGTGACTTCGTAACATAGTGTTTGGTGCGTCAGCAAGCCAAAGCTAAATACCAAAGACCTGTGGGCTTGCTTCAGCAGATAAAGATCACTGAGTGGAAATGGGAGTAGGTTACCTCGGACCACTAAAGGTTTTGATTCCATTTTGGTGATCGTAGATAGAATGACCAAGTCAACCCACTTCTTACTAGTGAAGACAATCTTCAGGGCAACTAAGTATGCCCAGCTCTACATAGATGAGATTGTCAGACTCTGTGATGTGCCAATGTCCATTATCTCATATAAAAGGTTCCAGTTCACATCATAGTTTTGGAGAGTATTTCAAGAAGCTCTTGGGACTCGTGTAGACTTGACCAAAGCTTTCCACCCACAAACAGATGGCCAGTCAGAGAGGACAATCTAGACCTTAGAGGACATGCTCCGAGCTTGTGTTTTAGACTTCAACGGGAGTTGGTGTTACCACTTACCATTGATAGAGTTCTCGTACAACAACAATTATCAAGCTAGCATCCAAATGGCACCATCTGAGGCTTTGTATGGGACATGGTGCACATCTACCATTAGATGGTTTGAGCGTAGGGAAGCTAAGGCCCTAGGCCCAGACTTAGTGCAAGAGACTCTAGAAAAGGTCTAGCTGATCAGAGAACAATTGTTAGTAGCTCAATCAAGACAAAATTCCTACGCTAATAACTAGCATTGAGAATTAGAATTTGTTGTGGATGATCACCTATTTTTGTAGGTATCTCCTATAAAGAGGGTAGCAAGGTTCGGTAAGCGGAAAAAGCTAAGTCCTCGTTATATCAGTCCGTTTGAGATTCTAGAGAGAGTTTAAGCAGTAGCCTACTGATTGACACTGCCTCCTAGTCTATCAAATGTTCACCCAGTTTTGCATGTCAACATCCTCAAAAAGTATATGCCTAACCAGTCTCACGTGATCACCCCATAAGCGGTTCAAGTTTATAAGAGCTTGGCATATAAGGAAGAACCAACTGCCATCATGGATAGGTAGGTCAAGGAACTTCGTTCAAAGGAAGTGGCCTCAGTGAAGGTCAACTGGAGGAACCACTCCAGCGATGAAGCCACTTGGGAAGCCGAAGACGCCATGAGGACCAAATATCTGCACCTTTTCTTTCCTCGAGGTATGTTTTAAGACTTGGAGACCAAATCTCTTTTAAGGGGGATAGTATGTAATACTCGAGGTATACGTGTCAGTGGTTGAGTTTCGTACAGCCTCAGAGTCCCTTAGGACCCACCGATGTTACCAGGAAGGCCCTGGATGCCAAGTTGATAGAAAAATATAGAAGTTGGTGTTGCTGTCACCGCTATAGCGGTAATAGGGATGAGTTCATGATGTTTGGTGGTCTAAGGACCACTATAGCGATCATAGGTAATCGAGTGGGGAGGGCAAGAACTCCCTAACTGCTATAGTAGTCATACACCTCAAAAGGCATGAACAGTGCTATTAAACAGCGTCATTCCACTTTCCGCCATTCCCCTTTATAAAAGAACCTTTCCTCCTGGTGTTCTTTGATCTAGAATCAAAACAACACCCCCAAAAGCCCATTTTCTCTCTTTTTTCTCAATCTCACTCCAATCTAGCTCCTCTAAAGCTTCAAGGTAGGTATTTGTTGTTAGATTATGTATCCATTTCGTCCATTCTTCTATGTTCTTGGGTTGGATTTTGTTATATTTTCTCAGTTTTGTCGAGTAAGGGTACTTCCCCAATGTTGTTAGAGTTGATCTAGAGTAATCTAAGAGCACCCATGGATTTCTTATGATTTCTATGATTATAATGGCAGACATTGGCATCATACCTCCTTCCTGGAGCACTCATGCTATTGACACTCCTAGTCTATCTCTCCACGTAAGTAGGTTTGATCTCATAGCCTTAATTTAGTCATTATATTAGTATTTTCTAGCATTATGGAGTATTTAGAGCTTTGAAAAAATGGATTCTTACGTGATATGCCTTTGTATAAAAATGTGTTTTAGCTAGAAATGCTCCATTTGAACTCATATATGAAATTATGTTCTAGAAACTTAAAATAAAAAATTAATAAAGATAGCTCTTATTTAAGTCATCTAAGGCTATGAAACATTTTTGACACTATCTATATCATGCCTTAAGAAATAGACTCTTTGAAAATTACATCATATGATGATTTGAAAAAATATTGGTTATCACACTACATATCTTGTTATATTTCTTTCAATATCTCTTCAAAAGATTTTCTTCAAGTTAGTTCATAAAAAAGAGAGATTGTTAGCTCTAAAACTCTTCAGAAAGTGTTAATGCAAATGTTTTAAATGATAACACAACCAATTTAGGGGAAATATTTTGAAGAATGACTAATGTTTACCTTGAGTTTCTTGAAGCTACAAACAGATCTTTTCATTAGCATAACATGATTCCTAAAGCGAAAATAATTTCACTTTACATGTACAAACATAATTTATCTCGTTTAAAGATATGGGAAGTAAATGAAAGTGAAAATTATATAGTGAAATGAACGTATACATGCTTCACGAATTGAAGAAAATCATTGTGTATAAGAAACCAAGGCTCGGATCTTCAGAAAGTAGCATGCAACTTCAAAAAGCGCGCTTCAAGTAAAGATTTCAATCCATCTCTAAATCCATCATGTTCTACAACCTTCAATCATCTTGATTGCAATCATATCATCATCTACAAGCTATGATTGAAAACTGAAAGATCAAATATATATCAAGGAACTAATACTGCGCTTCAGAATGTTCACTTCACAATGAAATGGTGTGCTTCGCAAGAAAAGGGGGGAAAATTTGAATTCAAATTTAAATTCAAATCCTACTCACTGATTGACGTAACATATCTTCTGCCAATTTGGTCAATCACTTCAGCTTCTAGAAAGAAAAGTTCAGAAACCTTGTTCTGAAAGTAAAAAGTAGTTTCTAAAGGTGACCTCAAAAACCTCTTTCACATAACGGCTTTTGCAAAAGCTCTGACAGCACAAAGCTACTCCTCTAGACTGCTTTTCCAAGACACAAACAGATTATCAAAACGTGTCACTTGGACAACTGATCAAACGCAACGGTCATAAGTGAAGACCCTCTATTAATAGATATATTGTGCTTATAAGAAACATAGACTTTTGCTATACATGTGATGAAATGCTGAAAATTTTTCTCCTCATCTCTTCTGTAAAGTTCATTGCATCTTCTAATCAGTTTCCTTGTCTGTACATATCTTCTTTCTATGTTCGTAGTAGATCATACGTTCTTCTTAAGAAGAATCTTTGAAAGAATTCATTCAAGTTTTTCCCAGGTCTATTGTTATACATCCTACGAAAACTTGAGTATAGATTAATTTGAGTGGCAAATTCAAACACAAAGCTTTGTATTCTCGATCCAGTAGTGATCGGTGTGAGATAGCTTGGAAAGGCTAAGTAAAAACTACTTGCAACGCGATAGTAAAGTGAGCCACTGGTCACGATTTTGCTTGGAGACGCTGGTCAAAGACTACTCAAGTTGTGATAGTAGAGTGTACTTGTTGTTCACTAGTTTAGCTTGGAGAGACTGGTCAAAGACTACTTGATTTGTGACAATAGAGTTAGCAACTGGTCACAGGTAAAAGCTTGGGAAGACTACTGCAAAGACTATCAAACTTTCTCGGTTTGAGAAAAGTTTTAGTGGAACTCAACAGTTGTTGAGAACTAGATGTAGGTAGGTTAGCTGAACCAGTATAAAAATATTTGTGCAGTATCTTCTCCTCCTTTAACTCCTTTATATTTACTTCTTTGTGCCTATCATATTGTTTTGTCTGAAAAACTCACTTGTACACACTTTATAATATTTGTTGTAGTTTAGAAAGTAACTTTCTGAAGTATCTAACACCATTTCCGCTGCACTACAAGCTAAATACTTGATAGTATTCTGTTTAAATTTTTCAAATCCAAAGAAGGAGGAAAAAGCTAAACATGATTCAACCCCCCTTCTCGTGTGCTTTTCTACCTACAGCTTTAGCTTTCAAAAAGGTATTTGCACAAAAAAAAATTATCCATTATTTTTCTAAGTTAATTTCTAAGAAAATTTCTAAGAAAATGAACGTAAAGCATAAGTGATAGGTAGTAGAATCCAAATGCCAATTTAAGCGTAGTTGGGTTCTATTAGGGTATTACATTAACAAGTACATCATAAGTAACAAGAAGGAAAGAATTTATTTGAGCTTTGATTCAATTTACATAAACAAAGGGAATATGGAATCTGAATTGAATGCTTTTTTTCACTAGAGATATTAAATGGAATGAATTGTTATGAATTCCCACCACATAAGTTGATTTTGAAAGACGAATGTAACACCCTAAAAAAAATTATCTAAAAAAATTAATGAGTTTTATTAGTCATAATTTTAAAAATTTGATACTTTGAACAATGATGAGGACGATCCAACGGATTTGTAAAAAAAAAAACGTAAATAGTGTTTTGCGGGCCCCGCAAGCCCACCGGGACAGCCGAAACCCTAGAATTGGGACCCGGAGATGCCTGAAATTGAGAAATTATATGATTATGGTTAGAAATAGGTAGAAATAAAGATTTTATACCCGAAATTATTTTTCGGACAATGTTTGATTACCCGGGTACACTGTTTCATCTGTTCGGTGAAATTTCGGTATGTGATTTCTAACACCGAAAACTAGTTAGATCTCTACAAAACAAATAAACCTATCCCTTCAAATCAAATGAATGGTTAAGATTCAATATTGAATTACAAGATTGAATCACAACCATTCATTTTACTTTATTGGCTTTGTAATTATCTAAACATAATATATTTTATTCCTTACTTTAATACAAGATAAACATCATTTTGGCTTCTTTAAGAAGCTTATTCTCGGCCATTTTCTTCAAGAATACAGCAGCTCCATTTCTTCCATGGCTAAGAGCTTCAACATGCTTTCAACTTCATATGTGTTAGCTTAGAGTTACCAAAATCCAAAAATTCCTTCACAAAACTTGTTCTACACCTCAATACCTACAAATCTAACCGATTGAAATCTCAAATCCTCACCTTAATACCTCACTTCCCCACTGTCTAAGGAAGGTTTTGGACTGAAATTGGTGTCTTGAAGTGAAGGGAGATCACTTAGAACATCCTTTGAAGTATCAAGCTCAAAAGCTTTCCAAGTAGGGTTTTCTTTGGTCCTTTCTTTCCAATTTTATGATGGACTTTTCTGATTGTGTTTGGTCCGAAATTTCTGGATATATTGGTTGTTAATATGTTGATATTGATGTGTTAATTTTGGTGGAGTGTTTGGATGATGTTAAAAATCATTTTTTCTCAAGAGAAATTGAAATTTGCATACTAGATTTTCGGTTCTGTTCTAGGCAGCAGATAATAACGAATTTTCTGGGTGAATTGTGGGTGTTTTCATGAGCTATAAAAATTATATGTTGAAGCTAACATCCTATGATAGTTCCATGAATTTTTTTGAGCTCTGGTTTTGATTCCTAATGCCTTGAAAAATTCAAGAACCGAAGTTGTAACTATGCTGCCTGAAATGTTGAATCTGAAGCTGTGAACTTGTGACATTTTATTATCCTAGTAAATGATCGAATTATGAACTGAAATTTTTACAGGATATTAAGGACATATTGAACTCCAACAATGAATTTTTATATGATTTTATATGATCATTTGGTAGGGTAATAAAATTAGAAACTATGGCTGTTGGCTGTAAATAGGGGGTTTCTAACCTCCGAAGTTGTCTAATTTTGTTGACATATTTAGAGAATTCTTTTTATTATGAAATTTTTATGGAACCTTGTGGACACATTGAGGTGTCATTGAGAATTTTTATAGCCTTTGAATTGATCATTTGGTATGAGAAATAAATTGTGCTACTTGAGTGAAAAATTTGCCAATATGCTGAAGTTGTGATGATGCCTTGGATTAGTGACCTAATAGCATTTGGTTCAAGTTGATGTGTATGAATGCTTGCCATGGACTTCCAAGATTATGTTATGAGGAATGAATGAGTGATATATATATAGGTTTGAAGTATTATGAGATCCGAGAGTTATGTTCATGCATATAGAAATGTTATGCATGTATATGTGAGCATGAGGATGATGTATGTGCTAAGTGAATAATGAAGTTCCCTTTAGTATAAAAAGGGCACGAAGAGGTCCCCAATAGGGCACGAAGAGGTTCCCATTAGGGCACGAAAAAGTCCCCTTTATTATGTCAAGGCCACGAAAAGATCATTATGATTGCCATATGTATTCATATATTTTGTTAAGTTATTGGTCTTGAAGGAATTTCTATGATCTTGAATGTCATGAAATACATGTTTTAAGTGACTGAATAATAAAAGTAACCCACTTCAGAAGTATGATTTGGAACTTTAAAAATAAACTGTTATTATTTAATGCATGACCACCTTTTCTGAAAAACCGAAGTGGCTGGGGCGATGACGATGACATTATGATTGTGTAATTGGGGAGTTACCCTACTAAGAATTTTAGAATTCTCACCTCTATGTGTTTGTGTTCCCGTGTCGTCTCCAGGTTGATCCCAAGAACAAGGAGGCTACTTTATGAAGGGAAGTCGGATTTACAGTAGTTTATAGCTGAAGTTTGTACAGACTGTACTTAGTTATATTGTAACGCCCCGATTTTCTATCTGAGTGGAAAATGACCGAAATGTCCCTGAGGTCATTTTCGGCCCGAAATTCGAGGATGGCCGACTCGGTAGTCCTCGAAGGGCCAACTCAATGTTTGAAGGGGATTGAATGACTCTTGAGTGGTTCCGGAGGTGAAAGTCTCATTTTCCGCAGTTTCGGGTCAAAATGACCAAAATACCCCATATAGCGTTTTACGCGGGTAAAGGTGCCGTTTGAGCCCGAAACTTTCCCCAGAGGTTTAAAACCATGTTTTTATATGTTTCAAAACATTTGTTTGAGTCCCGGTGGTTCCAGGCAGTTTTAGTGTAAAATTACGATTTTGCCCCTAGAATAGTATTTTTTGAGCTTAATGACGTAATTAAGCAAACCTAAGCAATATTAAACTCTAAACGAAGATTAATTAATTTTCCTAATTAATCTAGAGTCAAAATAAATTATTAAAATTAATTAGAACCTAAGATTGCTTAGATTAGATTTAAATCCCTTTTCTAAAACTCAAGATTTCACTCTTGGAATCTTGAATAGTGTTTTCTCTCTCCAATTCCTTAAATCAAGGAATTGTGTCTAGAATTGTTTATACACTAAAATGAGTTTATAACTCACTAATGATGCAAGAACACTCCTTAATTATGTCTTGACAACCTTGATTACCCATTTTCTCATCTAAACACTTTCTTACAAATTCCTAATCTTAATCCTAATCAAAGATACACCTAAACACAACTCTAAACTATAATTAAAATGCAAGAAAACCCTCTCCATGGCTGATGCAATTTCAGCCCTCTCTCTCTCATTTACAACACATGTTGAATTGTTTCTCACTCAAAGAATCATGCTTGAAGCCATACCTTGAACCATACCTCACCATACTTTGAACCATATCTCACCATGCCTCAAGACCACATTATCTCACCTCATGGAACTCATGGGCTACCCATGAGGCTGATGGCCGAAATTTCCCTCTTCATTTGCACCTTCCATTTGCTTCATTTCTCTATAAATAGAATGCCTTCAGGAGCTTGCACCACTTTTAGATCATTTGCAAAGTTTAGTTCTCTTCAAAGCTTTTCTTTTTCTCTCAAAGTTCTAGTGTTCTTCAAGCTCTTCAAAGTTCTTCAAGTTCTTCATCTTCTTCTTCCATCTTCAAGATCATCACACCAAGTAGGGATTTTCTTTCAAGTACTTCTTTCTTTAAAGTTCTTGTTCTAGCTTTATGTTCATAGTTTCTCTTGATTCTTTTTAGAACTTCTTTTCTTCTCCTTTTTCTTTCTCATTTTCGGCCATGGGCCTTGAAGTTCAAAGAAATGAGAGCTTGATGATGAGAGTTTCATGATGATGTTCATCACTTGAAAGAAACTCTAGAGCTTGATCTTTGTTCTTGAGTAAAATACTTCTAGTTCTTCCTTTCTCTAACTTTTGGAATCTTTAACTTTGATGATGTTTTAAAATGGTTCTAAGGACTCAATGATGAGGTCTCATGATGTTTGTGTTAATATATCATCAAGATCATGGACTCTAGAGTTTCAAAATGTTCTTTTTGTTCCTTGAAATTTCGGCCATTTCCTTTTTCTTTTTACATGCAAAATGTTTTGATTTTCTAAATATGTTATGTTGAGTTCTAAGAACTCTAGACTTTACTTATCTTGGTTTGATGAGTTTGGGTTGAGGTTTAAGTTCCTTTAAAGTCTTGTTAAGAGCTCTAGAAAAATAAAATGAACTCGCATAATTTATTTTATGCTTGCATCTACAGTTATATTCTTGTTATGCACCTTTACTTTCAAGCTATCACCTAAGAACATAAAGATTAAAATGAACTTGCATCATCACTTAATTTAATTCTCAAAGTCTTTCTATTTCGGCCTTAAAGTCGATTGTTGTTGGGCCGAGAGCACTAAAATAAAGAATTGAACTTGCATTATCACCTAATTAATTTCTTGAATGCCTATCTATTTCGGCCTTAAAGTCGATTGTTGTTGGACCAAGAGCACTAAAATAAAGAATTGAACCTTGTATATTTACTTCCAAGCTTGCACGTTTAAGTTTATGCCTTGCATATTTATTTTAAGTCATCACTTTACTTTGTAAACAAGATTAAAAATGAAAAGCATGAGCACGTTTAATTTATGTCATAACTTAAGAACCTAGAGCTCAAAGACTTGCCCATTTCATTTCAAGTTAAAGTTTAATGTGAATGCATTCTTTGAATGCATGTTTTCGGTCAAGTAGTGATGATGGACTTGCAATGAGTTTTCATCTAGCTACAAGGACTAATAGTCTATGTTCTAAGTTTTTCTTAAAGCTTTACAAGGTTATGTTATCATGAGATATGACTTTATTCCCTTTTAGAAGATGAAATATATTTTGGTCACTGACCAAAGGCTTCTCTTAGCCTCCCGATGAATTAAAATGATTTGCAAAGAGTTTTAGAAATTCTAATTTGATTCCAAAAGAAACTAGTTAACCTATGTACCTAGAAATGTCAATTTAGTTCTCTTATTGAAGTTAGATGTTTTCGGTACTGTCATGATGAGCTTGTGGCTGTATGATGATGTTTTGATGTGTTAGAATGTGTGAAAATATCACATGATGATGTAGAAACGATTCTATGCATGATAGGTAAAAAACTAGCTAACTAAAAATACCGTAAAGCTAGAATTTAACATAGTTTAGACCCATTTGTTTTTGGAACTTATCCAAACTGTTTTAATGGGAACATAATCAGATTAGGATTGTTTAGACATGAAAAACTTGGTAACATTTGGATTAGAATTGAATTTTAGCACCTATAGGGAAACTAGTAACTAGAAAACCGTAAAAATGCAAATGTAGAACTCTTAGAACATTTAGTTTTCTGGATTCTGTCCAACAACGTTACAACATGATAAATGTGATTTATAATTAGTTCTTAAGCATAGGAATATCTCATAATTGATTTAGATTTAATTTATAGCGCCCTAGGCGAAGACGGAACCGAGAAAGGGTCTAAAACGTAAGTTCTAGAACCCCGTAACCACAAGTTAGAAATTCTGCCCTATGCTTTTCAGATTTGAGTATGAACATGAGGATTAGGAATGATAATTAATTATGAGCCCTTAGGTGCATAACATATGAACGACGGATGTTAGAAAACTATATCTCAAGATTAAGACCCGTAAGGGTCAAAGCATAAGCTACCGTAAAGGTAAGCGTTTGAATGTTCTATGATGATGCATGTGTTATGTGAAGGATGATAATGAATTTTCAAAGTGGCTTGTGGACGTATGAGAATGATTATGATTTGACGTCTTATGATGATGTTGAATGGTTATGCATGTCCTACAAGTTTCGTGGCATAAAGCAAAGTTTGAAGGAAATCCGGTGAACGCCATTATGCTGCCGAATTTCCCATCAAACTTGAGAATTTGAGAAAAGTTTGTGAAAACTCCTGGGTGACACCGGTTCGGCCGAGCACCCCCAGGAAAGGTTCTGGGTGACACCGGTTCGGCCGAGCACCCCCAGAACATATGTGACATAAAACTGAGACGCATTTCTCCCGCTACGGTGGGGAGGAAACAAATCCGTGAGGGTATTGACATTGAGCTTGCCAAAGCGGACAATTCGCTGTGTACTAGATACCAGTAGAGCGTTTCAAAGAAGGAAATGATCCTCAGATAGGTGATCCAAGAACGTTATGTATACCCCCTCTATTAGCCCATATTAAATCTAGTGACGACTAGTTAGGATTGAGCTCATTCCTAGGCGATAGGTGAGACGTAGTTTGGTGACGGATTATCGTGGCGGTGAATCGGTTGGACTTTTGGTGGATATGTTAAGAGGGTGGTCTTTAAGAAAAAGAACTTAAGAGTTTTACTTATGAGAAAGATGTCACAAGAAAAGTACTATGCCTTTTTATGCCGCGTATATGATTTATGTTTCTTTATAATGTGCCCAAGTATTACGATTTTCGTGTTAATGTGCATATGGTATTGTCATGCATTCATCAAATATCTATTGCATTCATGTCATTAAGACACATACTAAAAGACACCCACTTCGGATAAACAGATTTGTAAAGCCTAAAACCAATCCTTATGCATGTACACCTTTTTCATAAATAAAACCGAGGTGGCTGGGGACGACGATGACACTAGTGTTAGAGTCGGGAATCCCTACTGAGAATCTCGAATGAGTTTCTCATCCCTTCCTTTTCTTCCGTGTCGTCTCTAGACGAGGATTACAATGAGGTTCGTGACTTCTTTTGAGGCGCGCTCTTAAGGGACACACTAGCAGACGGAGCAGAGGGTCGCTGCGGAGGCATAGATAGCTTAGCTTTTGGGTTGACACTTATCTAACCTCATAGGTGGATAAGGATAACTTCACATATATGGGCATGTTTTGATGTAAATGATGGTACAATGATGTTAGTAGTCTATGTATCTATGAAGATGTGATGATATTATGGTTGTTATGTATAATACTATGTTTCATGATTATCAATGGCGTGGTTACTTTTTCTTGCATGTGATGGTTATGACGAACGTTAGGTTAGTGCGCGGCTCGCGTTTTGTTTTCAAGTTTCAGAAAGAAAAATTTATTCATATTTTTCGCTAAGTATTTTAATGAAAGGTTGTAAGGAACGAGACTAAAAGAGTAATAGACTAATGATTAACCTAAATAAGTTCTGGAGTATTGGGTTAAAAATTAGGATGTTACATATATGCTTATCTTTGTATTTATAATAGAGATTGGATGTGTATTAAAGCTCATAGAAGAGCTTCCTTTTGTACTTAACCTTGTAATCAATAAATGTTTGTTTCTTAGTCGTATATGTTAATAGAACTGCAATTTAGTTACTTCACTATTCAATCGAGCTTGCTATAGATATTTAAGAAAGGTCCGTTAATTTATAAGTAACAACTTCTCGAGTAGGATGTTATGACTTAAAAAAAAAATCATGTTGTATTTGGGAGGTTGTTACAAGGTTCTCTAATAATATTAAGGAATATAAATCAGTCAAATGGTCTATATAATGAAACTAGACTACAAATAAGAAGAATGGGAAACCGTGTGAATATGTGATCGAATGCCTAACTTTTACAAATAACGAGGTTGGAGAGATTGTTTTAATACCAATGTTGAACATAATTCCAAATAACGAATCAATTCCAATTAAGTTTCAAAGACAATTCCCCGTGGTCAAACTTTCTGTAATTGGACTATATTTACGAAGACCAGTGTTTACAAATGAACAATTATATGCCACACTTTCAAGAGTAAAAAGTGAGCAAGCTCTAAAAATTTTGTTGGAACATCAAGGGATAGTTGCAGGTTGTACAATAAATATAATATACAAAGAAATATTTGAAAATGTATGCTCAATTAAAGATTAAAATTTTTCATGAAATACAACTTACTTTCTATCTATTTAATTTCAAACTTGTAGCATTTCCATGCATGGCACGGGGACCATGTAACTACTAAGGCTATAATATCCGATGCCATTGGTGAAGCAAGCAAAATCTACACCTTATATCTGGGATATGCCAAATGATTTATACCATGTAATTAATGTATGCCAATCGAACTCTTAAATTCCTAGAAAATAGCTATATATTATCCCTTATCTCCAAGATTTACCTTGTATTTATATAAAACACGTACGATTCTAAAATCTTTGCAGAACGTATTCTTAACACCAAAGACGTAGAAGTTAAAAATTCAGATATCAACGATGAAGGTACAGACATGCTATTTTCGCACTTCTAGGTTTAATTATGGGAACAACTGGTACAAATTCACGCATAACAAACCAAATAATAAAGGATTTTTTTTTTATTGATTCAAGAACTAAACATCCAAACTCTAGAACAATATCTAAGTCCTCAAAGCAAAAGGAAGAGGGGGGGAAAAAAGAGAACATTTAAGTCACATGCCCAGGACACGAATTTCCGCAAATAAGATAATAAGATTCGACGGCAAACAAAGTCACAGAAAAGAAGGTAGCCTGATCCAATTATGAATGACAAACTGCTATTCTCGTCGAAAAGGCAAAAGACAGACACGATCAGCTTTCGACATTGTAGTCTGTCTGCCTGTCCACACCATCTCAGGATTTAAGTGATATTTATAAACTCCGATAGTCTATCACGGTGACCTCGTCCTCTGGGGCATCCAGATCTTGATAGCTGCATCACCATTCCAAGTAAGAAAATCACAGAGTCAAAGACAACTAGGAATTTAGCCATGTAAGTGAACTACACTGCATATAGACAACTGATATTTGCATTCATCAGTCAGCAGAGACGTTCTATATTTTACTTGGATAGCCTCCTCATCTTCGCTGATGAATTTCCCTTTAAATTAAAATATAAATAAATAACTAAAGGTGCTATCTGGCTATCTTGACATATCAGCTTTGGACATCAAGCTCTGAAGTGAGTCAAGTGGGAGTAAGCATTTTCAGGGCACTTGTAAAAAGGACATAACAATAAAGGAAAACACTTGATGATTACAGAGTGGGGAAGGGACCGATAGGAGACATCACATGAAAATATATGAGCAAGGGCCATGTAAAACATATACCTTCGCATCCGCCGCGGATCTTGTCTAAATGCTGGAGGAACAGCGATAATTGGTGCTGGTCCACCCATATGATGGCCAGACCGAATCTTCCTTCCAGATGCATCAAATGAAGATGGTCCTCCTTGTTCTCTTAACATCCGCATTGCAACTTCTGGTGGAGCAGGAACAAAGGGTCCCAAAGGCCTATAAAGTTACAAATTACGTAAGCAGTAAGAACTATGCACTGCCAACAAAATCTGGAGAAATCAAAAGAATGCATCAGATTGCAAAAAGGAATGATAATGGGAACGGAAAACTAACCCAGCACCAGGTACAGGCATCAACACTGGTGGAGGAGGGGGCATGTCTGAGGCAAATGGAGGTACACCAGGTCCTCCATATGTATCATAAATGGTTTCGTCAAGGTTTCCCATCTCAATTGCTTTAGATTGCCTGTCTCGTGTTGGGGAATTCTCAGGCCTATCTGCATCGTTTATCCTGTCACTACGATCATGATCTCGCCGATTACCACGATCATCTTTCAACCGGCCCTCAAGTCCTAATCTTCGCTTTAAAGGCTTGTCCTTCTATAAATATAACAAAAATGCTCCATAAGAATATGAAATTCAGACAACTATGATATTGCTTAGAAAAACACCACTAAGTTTAAGCCACTAGATTCCTAAAGGTTGATACATCAGTTTACTTGCAGCCTGCATTTAAAGAAAAATCCAAGGCTTCTGATAGACCCCTATTACTGTTGTGTACGCAACATGGAAGGGGATGAGAAGTAGAGGAGCAACACGCGAGTAAAGTGGAAAGGATGGAAAACTAAAGAGAAAATATTCACACTAAGGAGAACTAAATGCTGAGCTAGGAAGTAGTTGGGAATGGGGGATTTCGTAGTGACAAATGAGTGAATATAAGAGGGAAAGATATGTAGTGCGAGCTAGGCGTGAATTGAGAGAAGGGAACAGCTTGAGCTAGAGGCTATGTGCATCTGCACAAAACTAGATTTATATCATTTTTTCACATCCGCATTTTTCAGTTCTTGTAAGGAACTACACCGTTGTTTTTATCAGTAAAAATCCCTTCACTATCTGGCAAGTGTCCACAATTTAACCCCAAGTTGCTATAATGCCCAAATAAAGAGACACACTACTACAAATCTTCAACACCATAAGGTTTCCGAACACAACAAAACGATGGTTTCATTGATATGCATCATTTTGTAATATATAGCTTTCAGGTATAAATTGAAAGGAAAAACAAAATCAGCAATCCACCTGAGGTTGCTGCATGACAGGCATTCCACCGGGAGCATCTGGATCACTACAACAATTATAAGGCAACTGTAAGTTATATTTCCACCAACACTCGCAACTTCAACCCAAAACCAAAGAAACTACAGTTATTACTTACTTCATGTAATTTTGAAAATATAGATCCTCACGCACTTTTGAAGTTTGTTCCATTACAAGTTCTGGGTGTTTTAGCTTCAGATGTTTGTGCACAAATTCTGCTGCATGAAAAAGCTTTGTGCAGCCCTTAGCTCCACAGCCATATTTCCATCCATACTTTTCATCCCTAATCTTCCTGACATATGGATCCAACACTTCAACTGCTGCGACATCTATCTTCTCCTTAGCAGTCATTACTTCCAAGGGATCCTGACCATTCAGCCTCCCCTGCCAAAATGAGTCAAGTTTCTTCTCCCATTCAGACCCTGACTTACCTGTTTCTTCGTGCCCTGATCCTTCTGTCCTCACATGCCTAAAACCCTTAGCCTCATTAGTCTCAATCATGCCATAATAGTCCACACCATGAATCCGCCAAAGATATGTAATTAGTGTGTCCAATAGCTCAACACCCTCTAACCCCTTAACAGATGTTAGGCCCCGTATAATTATTATGGGACCCACAGATCCACTGTGAAACTTATCATCATTATTGTGATCACTGTTGCATAAAATATTATCTTCAATCCCTTTTTCTGCGTCAAGCTTACGAACAAGTGCTTGAGCCTGTTGAATATCCGCTTGTATTCGTCTAAGTTCAGAACTGACAGGGTGGGCCTTTGGAGCAGCTGACAAGTCATTTTCTTTATCAGATCCCCTACCATGTCTTCTTCGTTTACCTCCAGTGTCTGTTTCCTCTTCTGAATTTGGTTCACTGGCCTGCCCTGATTTGCTGGATGAAGAAAAACCAGGATTTCTGCATCAATTGTAATATAAATTATGCATTATAGGAAGAGTTGACAGCATGAAAATGAAGGGCAGAGAGAGAAAGAGAGAGAGAATAATAGCATACATATCTAATGTTCCACTCTGCAGATCCAGCAAAAAGTCCTTTGCCAGTTGTCGAGCATTTTCATTCCTCCTAAAAGGTGATGAACCAGACAAGTTATAATTGGATAATAATGAAACAGCAAATAATAGGAATAGCAAGTAACAGATAAGCAGATACTGGAATGTACCAGTATGCATTAAATTTAAGGAGAAACAGACAAGAGCAGCAAAAACAGAGAGAAAAAGTCAGAGTACTAAACAGCTCAACCTCTCCTTGCCTAAAACAGCAAAACAGCCTAAGAAAAGATATCCTCCCCCCTCCCCCCAACTAGCAGCCAATTAATTCCTTTCCTCTAACAGAATTCACATGACTCAATCCTCAATAGGCCTCAGCAAGATTCACTCTTCCTCTTCCCCAAAACCATTAAGGCCCTAGCCCCTTGTTGAACCACCACCTTGTCCCCAAGGTGGAATTGAGGAAAACTGTGATGTATGTCTGCTGCCAATTCCCAAGTATTCTCGAACTCCGTCATATCTTGTCATTTGATCAACACTTTAGCATCTCCTTGAGTATTCACTCCAGTGGCTGGCACTTCAGCAGGCTGAAGCTTCAACTCCCATTCTTCTAAGAGTCCAGGTGGCAGAGGTTGGCACTTAGTTTCAGGGGTAAGGCACCTTTTAAGTAAAGACACATGGAACACGAGATGCACCAATGAATCTGGGGGAAGCTGTCTATAAGCCACTTTTCCAACCCTTTCCAACACCTCAAAGGGTCCATAATATCTAGGACTCAATTTCTGATTGACGGTTTGGCTAGGGACTTCAGCCCATACAGTTGAATCTTAAGATACACACACTCTCTGACTTCATATTCTACTTCCCTTCTTTTCTAGTCAGTATAATGCTTCATCCTCTCCTGGGCCTTGTTAAGGTGCCATTTAAGCTCTTACAACATGGCATTCCACTCAGCCAGCATCTGATTCACCTCTTCCACTACAGAGGGTGACACATCTCCACTAATTAGGATAGGGGGATCCTGGCCATACAGGCCTTGAAGGAACATGTGTTTGTGGACACATCGTAAGTGGTGTTAAACCAAACCTCTGCCCAACTTAGCCAATTGGTCCATTGCTTGGGTTTAGAACTAGTGAAGAATCTTAAGTAGGTCTCTAAGCATTGGTTTACAACTTTAGTTTGCCCATCCGTTTGAGGATGATAGGCCGGGCTGCACTTTAATTTGGTTCCAGCCTGCTTTAATAACTCAGCCCAAAAAGAACTCATGAAAATCTTGTCTGTCAGTGACAATGGTCAGGGGAAACGCATGCAACTACACTATCTCCTTGATGAACACCCCAGCCACGTCTGTAGCAGAGAAAGGATGACTAAAACCAATAAAGTGGGTATATTTTGAGAGCCTGTTAACCACTACCAAGATGGTAATCCATACCTTGTGCCTTAGGGAGTCCTTCAACAAAATCCATGGAGATATCTTCCCAGATTTGTGAGGGAATGGGTAGCGATTGAAGCAGTCCTGCTAGAGATAAGGTTAAGTATTTGTTCCAAAAGCACACTGTACAAGCTTAAATGCACCTCTGAATTGTCTTCCTCATGCCTTCCCACCAAACCATGCTTGCTATGCATTTGTAGGTGCAAAAAAAAACCCGAATGACCTCCCATGGCCAAGTCATTAAATTCCTATAAAATCACAGGAATTCTCAGTGAATCCAGACCAGCCTCCCTTGATAAAATAATCGCCCTCTTTTCAGTACATCAGCCCCTTGAATCAATCCCTGAATGATACCCTTCAATTTTCCATCAGCCTAAACCTCTTCTTCGATCCCATCCCAATTCTAAAACATCACAGTCAATATCACATCAAAATGAACCCTTCTGGAAAGTGCATCAACAACTCCACTTTCTTATGCCGCCTTATATTATATCTCAAAATCAAAGCCTAGCAACTTGGTTACCCACTTCTGCTACCCTTCTCCCATGATTTGCTGATCCACCAGAAATCTTAAACTTTTTTGGTCTGCGTGCACAATGAATTGTCTTCCCAATAAGTAGTGCCTCCATTTTTGCACAGCCATTACAATGGCCATTAGCTCTCTCTCGTAAACTGATTTGTGTCGGGCTTTCTCAGACAGCTTCTGACTTAGGAAGGCTATTGGGCGTCCCTCTTGCATGAGGATAGTCCCCAACCCCTTCCCCGATGCATCAGTTTCCACCACAAACATCTTCTCAAAGTCTGGAGTTGTCAGGATAGGCAAGGAAGTCATGGATTCCTTCAGTTTCTCAAAGGCTAGTTGAGCCTCCATCCCCCACTGAAAGCTATCCTTCCTCAAGAGTTGCGTCAAGGGCCAAGCAATCTTCACATATCCCCTAACAAAGCTGCAATAGTATCCTATGATGCCAAAAAACCCTCTCAATCCTTTCAAGTCTGTAGGAGCTAGCCACGCCATCATGGCTTTTATTTTCTTTGAGTCTACTGATACTGCTGTTCCCAAAATCACAGGACCGAGATATTCTATCTCTGATTGCGCAAAAGAACACTTGTTTTGGTTTTTGTACAAACTATGATGCCTAAGGAACTCTAATACCTTCTGCAGGTGCCCCACATGGTCATCTTTCGTTCTACTATAAATTAAAATGATGTTGAAGAAGACTAAAACAAACCTCCTCAAATACGGCCTTAGGACTTGGTTCATCAAGCTTGAAACGTCGAAGGTGCATTGGTCAATCCGAAGGACATCACAAGGAATTCGTAATGCCCTTCATGGGTTCGGAATGTTGTCTTCTTAATGTCTCGATCTATCATCCTAAGCTGGTGACCCCGACTTCAAGTCCAGCTTCAAACAAATTTGGGCTCCATCCAATTCATCTAATAACTCGTCAATCACTGAGATAGGGAACTTGTCAGGAATGGTTACCTTGTTCAAAGCCAGGCAATCTATACAACCTCCATCCATCATCCTTCTTTTTCACCAAAATTACCGGACTAGAATAGGGGTTGATGCTAGGCCTTATAACTTCGGAAGTCAGCATTTCAGAAATAATCTTTTCTATCTCGTTTTTTCTGAAAATATAGGTACCTGTAAGGCTTGACATGTGGAATAGTTGATCCTTCTTTCAGGTTGATCGTGTGGTCATGAACCCGTGATGGTGGTAGTCCTTCTGAAAGTTGGCAAATGTCTCTATACTCCTCCAACAACTTCTGAATTTCCTTCGACACTTGGTGTTTCTCAAGTGTTTCTTCCCCTAGTTCGAGCCTTGATTCCTCAGTACAAGGGGTGACAAAATACCCCTCTCCATCTACTTGGAGAGCCTTCAGGGTAGTTCTCCAAGATGCATGGGCCTTGCTTAATGAAGAATCCCCCTCAATGCAATGTCATACCCTTCCATCCTTCCATTGAATCCTTTTCATATGGAAGTTAGCCTTGATATCCCCTAGACTCGCTATCCAGTCATAACCTAGAACCACGTCAACGCTTCCCAATGCAAAGTTGTCAATGGCAGATGGCGGCTCATGGCGGTAGACCAAAAATCCACCATTTATGCCCACCATAAGACCGCCATGGCGCCGCCATGGCCGCCATTTGACAACACTATCCCAGTGTCAATTGGAAGAACAATTGAGTGATGCGGGTCCCCTGCACTTTGATCCTGAGGTTTTCACAAATCCCTGAGCCACGTCGCGTTTCCCCTATGGCCACCTCCACAATGAAGGGTTTGTAACCTCGAGTGCGAGCCGCTTTGCAAGTGGATCCAAGATGAAACTACCCTCAGCTCCAGTATCTACTAATATTTCCACCTCCATCTCCTCGATCTTACCACGTACCTTAAAGGATTTATTGGCAGCGGCGAATCCTTGAAGACTATTGAATGCGAGGCCAAGTGACTTCATAGCGAGGATCGCTACCGGCAAGGTAGCTAGGATCGAGTGTTATCTCGTAGGATCGCTTGATCCCACGATTTTGACACCTTTGGGCGATCCCGATGTCACCCTCCAACTCGCCACCATTGGATCGTGTGGGATCGCTGGGCAAGATCGCAAAATCGCTAGAAACGTGCAATTTTGCAAGCAGGCTATCCCATATCCCTTCTCCACCCAAACCCATTTAGTTGTCAACAGGAAGGGTGAAGGAACAAGGAAGCATAAGAAAGAAAACGGAAGCATAAGAAAGAAGACGAAAGCAGAAGAAAGAAGACGAAAGCAGCCCAACAACGACCGCTAGCGGTGAGCAAGCCCAGAACCATGGGAGTTGGCAGTGAAATGGCAGAGACAGATCAACAAAAGGAGAGATCGGGAGAGCAGCTACTGGTGGTGAACAAGCCCAAAACCTTGGGCGGTCGGCGGTGATATGGTGGAGCCATTTACAGATTGAGATTGAGATTGAGATAGAGAAAGGGGGAGATAGAGGTGGCTGCACAGCCACACACATGATGTTTAGGGGTTTTTTTTTTTTTTGGTGCACAACCATTACTTTAAGGGCTGGTATATGGGCTAGGTTTGTTTTTATTATTGGGCTTCTGCCTTTGTCATGATGGTTGGGTGTGCTTTTATTATAGGGGCTTCATGTGTTTATATTATTCGGCTTCAAACAAAAAACTCGCAAGAGAAAAGTAACTTGGTAGTTGGTATAGAATAGTGTCTTTTTTTCCTTTATTTTGCTTAACTTTGCCATGTTACAAAATGTAACATTGTTTTTTTGTAAGATCTTACGATCCGTGTTACGATTCAACATTTTACAATTCAACATTTTTTTGTAGGATCTTACGATCCGTGTTACGATTCAACATTTTACAATTATGTATCTCCCTTTCGATCCTAGATAAAATCTAGATCCTAGCCACCATGGCTACCGATTCATTGGGATCCCCCAACGACGTCTCCACTTCCTCAGTCGAGTCTCCCTCGTCAGGAAGAGCATCGGCTAAGAGTGCTTGAGCTTGCACACATGATCATGCCCCTATCATTCATCACCCTTGAAACATAATCCCTTGCGACTCAGCCGTCTTCCACTCCCACCACCTGTCCCCACAGATCCCTTCATGCCACCACTTGTCCCCCCATCCATGTGAGTTTCACCTTTGAAGAAATGAGAGGCTGAAAAATGTCGAGCAGCACGTGTTGTCAGTCCTTTAGGCTGACCCATAGGTTTGTCCACTAGGCCCACCTCTCCACTCCTCCATTTCTTGCTTCTTTCTTCTAGTACAAGGGTTCGGTCCTTCATCTCAACCAAGGAGGCCAATTCAAGGCTTTTTAATTCAGCCCGTAAACTCCCTTTGAGCCCATTAAGAAATATCCCCTTCATTATCTCAGCGATCCACATGCTTCATGGGCCCCGAAACCTCCTCAAATTCCTCAATGTAGTCCATAACGGAGCCCACTTGTTTCAACCTCAACAAGGGCCCATAAGGGTCTATGAAAACCCCAAGCTGAAACCTCCGTAAGAGCCCTTCCCTAAACGCCCTCCATGACGAAAGAGCATATGCTTCTCCCAAGCTTGAAACCAATTAAGGGCTTTTCCTTCCAAAGTTAAGACAACCACTTCTAGGCACTCCTCTACTTCAATCCCATTAACTGTAAAATGGCTCTCAATCTTCACAAGCCACCCCAAAGCGTCGTCGCCAAAGAACAGGGGAAGCTCCATCTTCCTGTTGCAATCTCGAAGGCGTAGTGGAGGATTGCCACGCTTCGAATTCAGTGGTTGACTATGCCAAGAGTCACTATCCCCACGAGGAGGAGGACCACCAAGGGAGTAGGGGGAGTCCCATTCATTGCGGTTATAAGATTGTGAATGACGAGCCAATGTACGATGGGGAGGTGCATGGTGGGACTCCCTATCCCATCTGATACCCCCTTCCATCAGTCCTCTAGTTCCCCCCGAAAATGCAATCGTCTCAGCAACAATGATCGGCCGCAAGACTAAAGTCGTTGGGGTTCCTTTAGCAGTCACAATACCTGGTCTAGCTACTTCTCCAACTCATCCACTCAGTTTTGCATGTTGCAGCTTAAGCGAAAAGGCTCACACAAAACCCAAGAAGAAGGGTCTCTGATGCCAAATAATAGAAACAGCAAATAATAGGAATTGCAAGTAACAGGTAAGCAAATATTGGAATGTACGAGTATGTATTAAATTGAAGGAGAAATAGACAATAGCAACAAAAGCAGAGAGAAAAAGTCAGAGTACTAAGCAGCTCAACCTCTTCTTGCCTAAAACAGCAAAATAGCCTAAGAAAAGATATTCCCCCCAACTAGCAGCCAATTAGTTTCCTTTCCTCTAACAGAATTCACGTGACTCAACCCTCACTAAGCCTCAGCAAGAGTCACTCTCCCTCTACCCCAAAACTGTTAAGGCCTTGGCCCAAGACTATCAGCTGCAATTGCTGAGTCAGCCAACAATTCTTCCCCAAAACTACCCCTAACTCTTTTCCTCTAATACACTTTTAGTCCTTTCGAAAAATTGTCTCTGACAGATATCTGCATAGAAATTTTAATACACTAGCCCATCTAGTAACTGTATACTCGACGAAAATAAAAAGTATACGATTCATCAACATTAAGAGGATAACATGTTCAGTTCTTCAATAGCCTGCAAGATCCATATAAAACCTCACCTTTCAATGACTGTAAGTAAATTTGTTGGATGATATTTATCTTTCAACCTATACCAAAAAATAAAAAATTGGAAAGATCAGATTGGTAATTTGAACTTTACATAACAAGCATTCCAATTTTATTAAAAATTTTACAAGTAAAAAGAAAACATACCAGTCCTCGTCCTTATGAGCATTGAAATAAGCTCGTTTTAGGGTAGAAATGTATTCTGATTTGTATTCTTGATACCTGGAAAAATCAATTGGAAAAGTCATTTGTCAATGAATATCCCCAAACTCCTGCGTTACAAGGATGCTGTGACACTTAGAAGACATTATTTTCCAGTACTAACCTACGTTCTGCTTCAGCCGGTAGTATATCATCCTCAAGCTCCTGAATGAATTGCTTATATGACATCAACCCTTCTCTGAAACAACTTGAGTATTTTAATGTTAACATGGCCTAACTAAAATGTCTTATCATGAAACAGTAAAATCAAGCCAACGTAGAGTCATTAAACCAGCAATATTATTATCATCATTTTCCAGCCAACCTCCATAACAGCCCCCCTGCCCTCTTTTATTAAGGGAATAGAAGGTTAGTTCGGTTTCTATTTTTTTTTTCCCTGTTTCCATTTTTTTTTTTCAATTTGTTTCCTATTTTTCAGGATTTACTGAAGGAAAAAATGAAAACAAGAAAATCTTGTTTCCTATTTTCATATTTTGTTTTCAGTATTTTCTTCACAAAATCCTAAAAAATAAAAAACAGATCTAGTATGTTACTTTCACTGTTTACTGAGAAAACTCAAAGTAGAAGACACAGCAACGGTTAGGTATAAGAATATCAAATGATTAGACATGCAATCAATGAGGACAGAACACAACTGTTCAATATGTTGAAACTTGGAAACGAAATACCAGACTACAAAAAGAGGCAAGACAGAAGAATAATGAGCTGGGTGGTCCTAAGTTCAGAAAGATTATTGAAAAGAATTTTCTTTACTTTTAGCTGAAGCAATAGTTGATGCTACCATTAGTTGACAAGGACAAGAATGTTGATTACAATCAACACCTGACATTATAATAGTGCAACTTATGTTAAGGCAATTCAAAATTAAAACCCAAACCAGTAATAAAGAAATTAAGCATTCAGCTGATAATTGATACCCACTACTCACTCCCATCAATGACAGTAAAAGCTAAGGAGACCACTATATCTATCCGGTTACCTTTATGGCTCTCAAGTATATCACACATGGATATGGAAATAGGATACTATGTTTGTATACATAGATTATGTGCAGAAAATCTTTCAATTGGTGGTAAATAACAGCTGAATCCCCATGTGCAAAAAAGCATACAACGCCAGTGAAGGCATTTAGCACAGCTCTGAGTTAACTTGGAGACTTCTTATGCTGAAAATTGTGAAATCAAGTAGTTTTGCAAAATTTCTGTCCAGAAAACCAGTTATTGCATCAAATGATCAAGACAGACAAACATAAAATGGGCGCATCTGCATAAACTTTTGGAAAAAGTGAATTTTTTTTTTTTTGGGGTAATCGAAAAAAGTGATTTTAAAACAGTACTAATTGATTTTATCAAGAGAAACTCGGTAACCTGCTTCTCAAAAAAAAATGCAGTATTTGCAGGTAACCAGTCCTATATTATTAGAGTTTTAAACCCGTACTGGGAACATTGCAGAGAGAAAACTATGCAAAACAGGAGAACATTCACGTGTTTGCCATATTTCCTGAACGGTCCTGAAAGGTTATGCTTATAGGAGAATATTGGCCTGTTTGCCTTTGCCATATTTCCTTACTCCAGTACCTTCCACTTATAAAATTACTCATTAATATTGGGCAAGAAACGCTTGATACATGGCCGGTCATATTTATTCATTTATGGTTTAGTAAAAAGAAAAATTGCAAAGCTGACCTTTGTGCACCACCACTTGGTAAGTCTGCATAACCACGATTGGATTCCACATCTGTGAAAAGCAAGAACCAAAACACAAGAACATATAAAGAGTCAGCTGACTTCATCACAAAAAGAAAAAGGTTGACACTTGAATCTGGGTACTACATAAGAGTTAGGATGTACTATTTTTCAATTAGGTGGACGATGACAATTCTACAATTTTACACAACATCAGGGATTCACCAAAATAATTGAAAAATAGAGGGAGAAAAGCTAAGTGTGAAATTAAAATATGGGGAAGGAAGAAATTTAAGCTTTCCCTGATTTTGAACAAATTCAACTAAAGTGTCTGTAACTTGCCAGATTATGTTTTACTTGATTCCTGTTGAATAGTCGTGTGTCAGTTAACACAAGTATTACAAACTGCAAAAAATGTTGATTTCAATGGTAGGTTTGGAATTAAATAGAAGAGAATTTGCCGGATAAGAAAAAGGGGGAAAAGAAAACAAATAGAATTCCATTCAGACTTCTTGCCCGATACACTATTTGAAACAGTTGTAGAAATAATTTATCACTATAGTGGTATACTATAGTGTGTTTAACATGATGTATGAACAAAATTTTGCAGTTGCTAAACATGGTTGGTTTCTTGCATTCACTCCAAACTTTCTGTTTTGCACATGACCAAAAGCCCAAACTTGCTGTTCTTAAATCTGGGTATAACTCAAATAAATATGTCAATTTAGTTTCCTTTAAATTTCAGAATAAATTGCATGGTTGTGAGCTTTGACCAAGGATGAAGCCATAATTAAAGTTAGAAATGCACAAAAGAAAAGGAAAAGGAAAAGATACTATTACTCAGTGAAACAAATTCAGAACAAATTATCATTAAATTGTCACGTGATACTTTGAATAGAACTATAAATTTACTACTTAACAATACAGCCAGAAACACAAAGAAAGGCAGCAATGAATCAATTTACTAATGCCATTGGCTATTATGAACCAGTACCCCAGTACACAACATATGCTCATAGTATGATCACATACAAACTGCAACCACAATTAAATATTGCATATACAATCAAGCCAAGCCAGGGCCTATCGAGATACTCAATTCCCCACCCCTATTTACTACCATTAAAGTACTGTTAAACTATATGTATAGTGCAGTTATGATTATACACATAACACATGCAGGTAAACACGTCACTCTACTGGCAACATCTACAGGGGACAGTTAGCAATCTTATATTCATGAAATCTTGCATGTTATCCTGGCACTTCAATGCAAATATTTGTATTTGAAATATTATAGATCAAGCATTTTAGGAGCTATACTCTTTAAAATCAACATTTTTCACTGATTGAATAAGAAACTTGTATAGTGGAAAATTTGATGTAAAAAATATTGAATGCTGATTGATAAATTTTTCTGAATGAATAAAGAAATAAATTTTTAAAAAACAGGTTAACCTTTCCATATCAAACAGTCCAACCAACACCATATGTTTATCAGTAGTACAAAGAACATTGAATAACCAATAGGACAGCTACTAAATGGCCAAATCTTGTTATCTATATTTGGAGTAAACTGGTAACAGGAAAAATATTTTAGACTCTGCACGAAACATTCACTGACCAACCCACAAGCAAACTAAATCAATATTACACCTATTGAATCTTTGCCTAAACATGATTGTCTGTTAGTAGGCAAGGGTGCATGAGCACTCCTTTACAGCTGCCATGCCTGCAAGGGATATGTACCTGGTATCAGTACACAGTTGGTACACATGGATACCTTTTTTTCAGAATTTCTCTCAGGTATGCTTGGGTATGGCTTGGTTTATTTTGGTAGAGCTAATTTTTGGGTTTGTTTGCTACTAAATGAAATAGTCTGTTAACTGCTACTTCATCCCTTCAAGCATAAAGGCAGAAAGCCTACCTCAGAGGTTTGCACCCTATTTGCTTCTTTGTTGTGGAGCTTTGTAGGTTGTTTTGACATTTTGATCTTGTTTGTTTTGCATTTCTTGGTGAGGGAGCAATCATGAACTTTGTCCAAGTTTATTCTCTGATGAAAATAAAACTGTATTGCTAATTGTTAAGAGCGGTATTAACTGTTCTCTGACTTGTTTGGTGATTAGGGTAAATGTGGGAAGTCTGGATCTTGACTTTTTGAAATATTAGGTATCTTAAGCTTGCTTGATGCACTTAATGGGGTTCTGATGAAAATGAGTTAGAACATAATGGAAATGGTGCTTATCTTCTAGTCTCATTAATTAATTGGTTTCGTCTTGCCCTATAACTCTACCAGTACGAGTACATGTACCCATATACTTCCAAATGGAATCAATAATAATACCAATACAACACTGATAACATGAAATGAAGAAACCATAAAATCTTATAAATAAGAAACTCATAAGTTGTTATGCATACAAATATTCTGATTCAAAAGTAAGAGGAAATAAGTTTGATATTTAGCTCCAAAAATAACAGGAAAAATGACTAGAATAATACTTCAGATAAAACGAGATTTATGAGATACAGGAAAAACTGCAGTTATTAGCAACTATTAACATACCAGAAATCCCATTTTGATATCCACCTGCGGGACGATGTCCAAACCTGCCATAAGACTTCTCATCTGCATAACCAGCTCTTCCACCCACTCCCCGTTCATACCCACCATAATAATCATATCCAAACCTGCTGCAATCGGATTATAAGGGAGGGGAAAAAAAAAAACAATGATTTGGAGGTGTGATGTATATAACTTAGGTTAATAAAGGGAGGAAAAGTAAGTAAAGGAACTAAATTCAACTAAAAGGGAGAAACATATACATGTTAAACATTCTATCTAAAAGATTTTTTCCATTACAACATAAATAACAATATCATAACATGTCCTATGTCTCTCATAGAAACACTGTCAATAACATGATGGAGAATATAGAGTACCAAATTGCCCCACATATAACAATTGATCATCAGATAGTCAAGTTACAATCATGTAAGTTGCATTATTTCAATAAAAGAAAGATAAAAATTTAAGGGGAGTAAAAATTCCAACAAATTTGCGGCTAAATCATTCCCCACTTATGACTGGGGTAAAACTTCCTCTCACACTCTCTCGGGCCAACGCTCATTCATGATTTCCTGTGTCCTCCAACAATCTTTCATAGCTTCACAAACCTCCACTGTCTATTGCAACAGAGCAATCAGCAATGCCAATTTCACATCCCCAATGTTGCATTGATTGAGCTCGGTATGGTAGCAATATCAAATGGATTGGGAAATATCATCATTGCAGTGGCTAATACCTTCTCCACGGTGAAGAACATCCACGGGCATTCATGGCAACTTCATGGTAAGAGAAGGCTCGGCTCAGCATTCACGGCTACTGCATGGGAAATTATGGCCTCAGACGTGGCATTCTCCATGAGACCTCAGCTTTGGGCTACAAGGGTGGAACCACAAGGGTTTGCCACTAGAGATGGCTTTGGCAGCAGCACCACAGCAGTAGTGAAGTGCATAAACCAGGGACTGAGTTTGAAATTTTTTAGGGTTCCAGGATTAACACTTATAGTCATTTATTATACGGACCAAATAAGGTGAGACCATCAACATTTACTCCATGAAAAACTTCCTCCTTAAACTTCTCCCTTTTAGGGCATCACAAAAAACACCCACAGTCCAAACTTAAGAACAAGATGGTCAACAAATGAAAACAATTTCCCCCAAAATAAACAAACACAAAAATAATACCCCGGCCTTGAACCGGTGGCCAAAGTTCCATAGAAATCGATTTGCATTAATCTGCAATCTTTTCAACATAACATAGAGATTACCCGATTACTTAGAATGTAACAAATCTCATGAGAAATTGTAGCAGCTACCATATAGTGAGATGGGAGTTCAACGAACTAAAACCATACATACGATCAAGAAAGGGAAAAAGGAAAATTTTGCATCACCTGTCATCGGGACCATAACCGCCGCGGGGACTGCCCCTCCTGGATCGCTTGAAAGGCGGAGGCGAGCGGCGCAACGCGGGAGAATAACGGCGGTCGCGATGTGGAGAGCTAGGGCTGCGGCGGCGCTTGAAGTCCCTGTCTCTGTCTCTGGGCGGGGGCGGGGGCGGGGGCGACATGTTTCGGTCGTAGTAGTCGCCGCCGCGGCGGTGAGGGTGGCGATCGAAGTCCCTGTCGTCCCTCCTGTCCCTGTGACTCCTCCGGGGCGGCGGCGGAGGGAGATCGTCGGTGGCGGCGGAGGAAGAGGGAGGCGGAGGTAGCGGCGGAGGAGGGGGAGCGGAGGAGGAGGGGGATCTGTCGACGGAGTCGGTGGGCATGTTGATGACCTCGGCCATGGGAATTAAGAAAAACCCTAACCGAAGAGAGGGAGGGAGAGAGGGAGAGAGGGAGATGAGGGAAAAGAGGTTTCTGAGTAATTGCTGCGTCTTGAAATCGTCGTGTCGTGTCGTGTATTTGCGTTGCCCAGGCCGTTATCTATCTATCTATCTATCCGCGTTTCGTCGAGGGCAGATTTTCATTTTGACACTTCTTGTCTGTCAGATATGTTAGATATATCCATGCGTTCGTGCGTGCAGCAGTAGCGTTCACGGCTACTAGAGTGTGGAGCGGGCCGATACCGCTTGCCAGGACCTACCTCGTCTCATTGTTCATTTGCACAACTTGAAACGAAAAAGTTACGGGGGTTTGGCCGGATGGAATTTAATTCTATCAACCAATTGGATTGAATTTTATGATTTGAAAGTAATTTAAGTAAAGAAATTGAATTTTCATGAAAATTAAAATTCAATAAAACTATGAAATTGAAATCAGATCTAAATGGACGTGATTTGATGTGAGAATTGAATTCCAATAAATGAAAATACTAAAATGACCTTATATGAATATAATGTTTTGTTCCTAACCTATCAATGAAGGGTAAAATAGTAAAAGCAATCAAATTCATTCATTTTTTGACTTATTTCAAACAAAAGAATTGAATTCAATTCCTTAATTTACCGACTCATTCCAAGCACAAGAATTCAATTCAAGTTTTGATGGAATTAAATTCCTAATGAAATTCAATTCAATTTCATCTCATTAAAAGTTTCCAAACGCCCTGTTAGTAACGTATTAAAGTGAGATGATAATTATTATTATTAGATTAATAATTTTCATCATGTGTAAATTTTATAAAATAATTGAAAAATAATTAATTTTTACGTTTATATTTTAGTAATCTCCTTATTATAGAGAAGTTAAATCCCTTTTTCAGATGAGCAAATATACTTCTTTTCAGGTTATGGATCCTCCAGAGTGAATGAGTTTTTATCCTTTTGTTTTCTCACTTTACCATTATTCTCGTTAGCAATATGATGCCCGACAAACCACATTTTTTTCATTTTTTGAATAAAAAATCACAAATTATTATTTTTATGCATGTTTTCTTAATGTGATCACATTCATTAAAGTAAGATTTAATCATTTGTTTCGCTGGATTTTCTGTCTCATCTTTATTTTTGAGTTTTGACTCTTATTCTCAATCTATAAATTTTATTTTGACTTGTATACTAATGATGTATTGTTTACCAACCTATGTTGATTCTTACACTCACTATTTGAAAGTTCATGTAAATAGAAAATTTTAATTGGACAATATTGTAAAAAAATTACATTATCGATGAATCAAAATTAAATTCGTTAAAAGTTATATGTTTGTAAACTATTAATTTTTTTAAAAAAAATGCAGCTATTTTAGACCAAGTTTTTGGGGAGGGATTAAAGGTGTTAAGAAGAGCTTTAATCCTTGGGTTTTTAAGCTTATGAGGAGAATGTGAGAAATAACAAAGGACGAGAACAAACTCTCTTAGGTGGCCTTGATATAGAATAGGCTTTACCGGCCTCAAGAGATGGGCGATGCTATCTCTGTTTCCTTTCTCGGGTGTTAGCTCCAGAACCCTATTTGTAACATCCTAATTTTTAACCCAATACTCTAGAACATACTTAGGTTAAACATTAGTCTGTTACTTCATAGTTCTCAATTTTACTTAGAAATACTTAACGGAAAATACGGGTAAATTTTTTTTTTGGAATAAAAAGTGAGAGTCGCGTTATGCGATATATCAAGTAACGGGCAAAACATACATTCCATAACGTTATAGCACAAAGCACATAAAGGCACATCATGGGAAAACACTGAATAACATCTTATACATAACTTGCCCACTTATAAGTGTGGGACTTAATTTGGTACAAGGGAGTACATGAAAGAAAATACAACATAAGCATAAACATAATCTGCTCCCCTACCCGAGTGCATCTAATGGGAAACCTCTAAACAAAAGAAGGTTTATCCCTCATCTAAGTGGTGTGTGCTCTAATCGGGTACTCCATCGGACGATCGTCACCTCCTACTGGCGTCCATCTCACGAACGAGGCAAATATCCGGGAAACTGGGCGAGCTCCTCGGACGTGAAGAGGCGGAACGGGGATCGAGTGTGACCCCCGCGGTATGGTCGCATCTCCGGTCGTCGTGCAAGCCGTGGCTGAGTCACGGTATCCTCACTGCCTCCTCAGCGGTGGGGAGAGGCAGAGCTCGCTATACGGATGGGTAGGCGGGTCCTCGGACGGTCGGTCTCAGAAGTAAGTCCGGCACGCATGTCGGGATAGTCTCGCATGGCTAGGGCGGCGGTGTGCATGCGGAGCACTCTCTCGTCATGCGTTTGCGCGCGCTCAAAAACCCGCTCATCGTCGCCATAGGGTGCAGTCGGGGAGAAGCGATGGGTGTGCACGGGATGAGCGAAGGGGCGTCCTATGAGTCGGGTCAAAGTGCACCTCCCACGTCGGCGTGTCCACGAACACTACGAACGTCGCCATCTGAAGACGTGACGGAAAGAAAGAGATAGAGGGAGCGAGAATCTTGCTAAAGAATCTCAGTAGGGCCTCCTACTACCTAGGTGTCATCATCTACGTCCTCAGGAACCTTGGGTTTAATTATACAAATGAGTGAGCATGCATTATGTCCATTTTTAAGTTCCAAACATAGTTTAGCCAAGGTCCATTCATTTTAGAATGATCTTAATGTCATGAATGCAACATAATAGAAGATGTATGCATGGCACTACCTAATACACATACATAAAACATAACATCAAGCATCATCATACTTAGTGGCATAAAATGGCAATAGAAACATTCATATGGGACAAACTTAGTGACATAATCATAATCATGAAACATCTCTTCCTCATGGGCCACCCTAAAAGACAATCGAACTGGGGGTGCTCGTAGAACCGGTGTCACCCAGAACGTGTCATACATCTAGGTTATGAGCTCATACCTTAACTAGTCGTCACTAGTTCTTACTTACCACTTAACGATAAGTGTATCATAAATCCTAACTATCTGAGTACGGGTTAGGGGGCAATTCTCTTAGGGGTGCTCGGCCGAACCGGTGTCACCTAAGAGTATAAAATGGTACCGATGTTACATGAGTTCTATGGAGGTGCTCGGCCGAACCGGTGTCATCCTAGAACCCATCTTAGTACCTTAATTTTCAAAATCTCTTTAAGTCCCCAAATTCGTCGGAAATTCGGCGGCACGAAGGCATTATGCCGAATTTCTTCCAAATTTGCTTTATGCCACACAATCATATATCCTCATGAATTCCTCATATGAATAACATCATCATCATTTGCATACTACATGCATCATCATAAAACATTCAAACGCTTACCCTTACGGTAGCTTATGCTTTGACCCTTACGGGTCTTAATCTTGAGATATAGTTCTCTAACATCCGTTGCTCATATTTTTATGCACCTAAGGGCTCTTAATTAATCATCATTCCTAATCCACACGTTCAAACTTAAATCTGAATAGCATAGGGCGAAATCTCTAACTTGTGTTTACGGGGTTCTAGAACTTACGTTTTAGACCCTTTCTCGGTTCCGTCTTCGCCTAAGACGCTATGAATTAAATCTAAATCAATTATGAGGCATTCTTATGCTTAAGGACTAATTATTAATCATGTTTATCATGTTGTAAGGGTGCTGGATAGAATCCAGAAAATTAAATGTTCTAAGAGTTCTAAACTTGCACTTTTACGGTTTTCTAGTTACTAGTTTCCCTATAGGTGCTAGAATTCAATTCTAATCCAAATGTTACCAAGTCTTTCATGTCTAAACAATCTAAATCTGATTATGTTCCCATTAAAACAGTTTGGACAGAATCCATAAACAAATGGGTTAAAACTATGTCAAATTCTAACTTTACGGTATTTCTAGTTAGCTAGTTTCTTACCTATCATGCATAGGATCGCTTCTACATCATCATATGATATTTTCACACATTCCAACACATCAAAACATCATCATGAAACATCACACTCATCATATCAGAACCGAAAACATTTAACTTTAATAAGATAGTTAAATTGACATTTCTAGGTACATGAGTTAACTAGTTTCTCTTGGAATCAATCTAGAACTTCTAAAACTCTTTGCAAACATTTTAATTCATCAAGAGGCTAAGAGAAGCCTTAGGTCAGTGACCAAAATATATTCCATCCCCTAAAAGAGAATGAAATCACAACTTATGATGACATAACCTTATAAAGATTTGTAAAGCTTTAAGGAAAACTTAGAACATAGACTATTGGTCCTAGTAGCTAGATGAAAACTCATTGCAAGTCCATCATCACTACTTGGCCGAAATTATGCATTCAAGGAATGCATTCACATTTAACTTTAACTTGGAATGAAATGGGCAAGTCTTTGAGCTCTAGGTTCTTAAGTTACGACATAAAATAAACGTGCTCATGCTTTTCATTTTTAATCTTGCTTACAAAGTAAAGTGATGACTTAAATTAAATATGCAAGGCATAAACTTAAACGTGCAAGCTTGAAAGTAAATATGCGAAGCATAAACTTAAACGTGCAAGCTTGAAGGTAAATATGCAAGGTTCAATTCTTTATTTTAGTGCTCTTGGCCCAACAACAATCGACTTTAAGGCCGAAATAAATAGGCATTCGAGAAATTAATTAGGTGATGATGCAAGTTCAATTTTTTATTTTAGTGCTCTAGGCCCAACAACAATCGACTTTAAGGCCGAAATAGAAAGGCTTTGAGAATTAAATTAAGTGATGATGCAAGTTCCATTTTAATCTTTATGTTCTTAGGTGATAGCTTGAAAGTAAAGATGCATAGCAAGAATGTAAATATGAGTGCAAGCATAAAATAAATTATGCAAGTTCATTTTATTTTTCTAGAGCTCTTAACAAGACTTTAAAGGAACTTAAACCATAACCCAAACTCATCCAAACAAGGTAAAGTCAAGCTTAGAGTTATTTAAAACTTAACATAATATCTTTAGGAAATCAAACCATGAAGCCTAGAAAACTAAGGAAATGGCCGAAATCATCAAGAAGAAAAAGGAACATTTTAAAACTCTAGAGTTCATGATCTTGATGATATATTAACACCAACATCATGAGTCCTCATCATTGAGTTCATAGAGCCATTTTAAAACATCATCAAAACTAAAGTTCTCAAGAGTTCAAGAAAGGAAGAACTAGAAACATTTTTGTTCAAGAACAAAGATCAAGCTCTAGAGTTTGTTTCAAGTGATGAACATCATCATGAAACTCTCATCATCGAGCTCTCATTTCTTCATTCCCAAAGGCCCATGGCCGAAACATAAAGAGGAAGGAGGAGAAGAAAAGAGGTTCTAAAAGGAATCAAGAGAAACTATGAACATCAAACTTGAAACAAGAACTTTAAAGAAGAAAATACATGAAAGGAAATCCCTACTTGATGTGATGAACTTGAAGATGGAAGAAGAAGATGAAGATGATGAAGAACTTTGAAGAACTTGAAGAACTTGAAGAACACTAGAACTTTGAGAGAAAAAGAAAAGCTTTGAGTGTTCCTAAACTTAGCAAATGATCTAAAAGTGGTGCAAGCTCCTCAAGGCATTCTATTTATAGAGAAATGAAACAAATGAAGGGTGTGAATGGGTGAAGAGGTTTCGGCCATGAGGGTGCAGATTGGAGGGCATCCCATGAGTTCCATGAGGTGAGATAATGTGTTCTTGAGGCATGGTGAGGTATGGCTCAAGGTATGGTGAGGTATGGTTCAAGGTATGGCCTCAAGCATGGTTCTTTGAGTGAGAAAATAATTAAACATGTGGCCAATGGGGAGTGTGCTGGCCGAAACTTCATCAGCCATGGGGGAGGGTTCTTTGCATTTTAATTGTGGTTTAGAGTTGTGTTTAGGTGTATCTTTGATTATGCTTAAGATTAGGAATTTGTAAGAAAGTGTTTAAGTAAGGGAAATGGATAATTAAGGTGGTCTAGACATAATTAAGGAGTGGTCTTGCACCATTAGTGAGTTAAATCCTCAATTTAGAGTCTAAACAACTCTAGACACATTTCCTTGATTTAAGGAATTGGAGAGAGAAAACACTATTCAAGATTCCAAGACTAGGAATCTTGAGTTCTAAAAAGGGATTTAAGTTTAATCTAAGCAATTTTAGGTTCTAATTAACTTTAATAAATTATTTTGACTCTAGATTAATTAGGGAAATAAATTAATCTTCGTTTAGCACCTAATATTGCTTAGGTTTGCTTAATTACGTCATTAAGCTCAAAAATACTATTCTAGGGGCAAAATCGTAATTTTGCACTAAAACTGCCCGGGACCACCGGGACTTGAATAGAGACCTCTAGACACATGAAAACATGTTTTTAAACCTCTAGGGAAAGTTTCGGGCTCAAACGGCACCTTTACCCGTGTAAAACGCCATAAGGGTATTTTGGTCATTTTGACCCGAAACTGCGGAAAACGAGATTTTCGCTTCCGGAAGCATTCAAAGGCCATTCAATCCCCTTCAAACATTGAGTTGACCCTTCAAGGACGACCGAGTTGGTTACCCTCAAATTCGGGTCAGGAAATGACCTCAGGGGCATTTTGGTCATTTCCCTCGGACAGAAAAATCGGGGTGTTACACTATTGAATGACAACAAAGCAAATTCAAAGAAATGTTTTGAAGAATGTCTTATGTTTCTCTGAGTTTCTTGTAAGAATATAACACGTTCTATTGTTTAGCATGAGTAAAGCTTACTCATATGAAAATATATATTTCACTATACATGCATAAGCATGTTTATCTCATGTTATAAGATTTGAAATATTATAGAAGTGAAATTATACCCTTATCTAAAGTATTGAAGGCTAAATGATTGAAGAAGACTTCAGCGCTTCAAGAAACCAAGCTAATTGAGACTTCAGAAAGTAGTACTGGACATCAGAAGTATACTTACATGAAAGAATCAAACATTCTCTGAAGACTAGATGTTACACTACCTTTAATCATTACTTTCATAGAGTTTGCATCATAAACAAACAATAATTGAAGCTATGAAGACTCTTTATTCACCAAGGAATTGATATCATGATTCAGAAAGCTCTCGTATCAACAGTGAAATCTATATCACACGAAAGGAGGGAAAATTTGAAATTCAAAACTCAAATTTGCTTATGGAAAAGTCAAATCCAGGTGTCAGAACAAGTAAATCATTTCTTTTGCCTTCAAAAGTCAACTATCCAAATGTTCTAGAAGAAAAATATTCAGAAACTATTAGATCAAAAAGTATAAAGAAGTTTCTGATGAACATAAAAAATCTCCCTATTTCAGAACGGCTTCTGCAAAGTATCTGATAAGAAGACAGACTACTCTTCTAGATTATCTTTCCAAGACACAAATGAATTATCAACATGTGTGTAACACCATAATATTTAACTTAACACGCCTAGGACGTATTTAAGTTAAGTATTAGTTAGTACTCTTTTGTTTCAGTTTTTGACTCAAAACTTCTTGAAAAATACTTTAGTGAAAATATGGATAAATTTTTTTTTTGAACTTTCAATACCAAAACGTGAGCCGCGCATACTAAGTATATAACGTCATTTATCTTGCCTACGTAAGAGAGATGTTAGAAACAAATAACAGATAAATACAAAATACAACCATGGCATAACATAACTCAAATAATAATAACATATCAATAACTGTATCATAATAGTGATGTCTTGTAAACTTAAAGACATCAATATATATCCATCAATAGAATACAAACTGATATATGAGATACGATCACTCTAAAGGCAAATATCCAAAGGAAAGTTATCTCCGTAGCTCTTCGTCCAGTCTCAAGGTAAATCACGAACTACATCATCAGTCATGTCTGAAGACGACACGAAAAAAAAAGGGATGAGAAACTTATTCAAGAATCTCAGTAAGGCTTCCCGACTCTAACACAAGTGTCATCGTCATCGTCCCCAGGAACCTCGGGTTTAATTATGAAAATGGTGAACATATATATAAGGTTCATTTATTAAGTTATAAATACCATTAGCCGAGGCCCGTATCTTTTAGCATGAATCTTAATGTCATGAATGCAACATATTAGTTATGGATGCATGTTAATATCATATATATAATATCATAAAATTCATAAAATGATGCATATGATATAAAAAACATCATGATCATCATTCTTACAGGTGACTTAAACTTCTTCATTCTCTTTTCCTTGGGGGCCGCCCTATAATTCTCTCTTTTCTCGAGAGTTCTAGGTTATGAGCTCATACCTCACTAGTCGTCACTAGCGTAATCTTATCCCTTTTGATAAGTTAAATTCCCGACTCTTAAGGTACGAGATAGGGGGCATTAGGATCACCTTTCATAACCTTTAATTCGGGGAGTCAAAAGAATCACTTCCTATTTGGATCACCTCTCATAACCTTTAATTTGGAGAGTCTAGAGGATCATTTCCATGTGTTTTATGTCACCTTAAATCTTGGCATGATATATATATAGATGCAATCATGAATAACTCATCATTAATATTTCATGCTCATAAACTTCACGAACTTATGCATCTCAATGAATCAGACATAACCGTAACATGTCATAAATCAAATCACATAAACATGCATCATATTTCATTGCATATATCCATAAGCCATATAAATCTCAATATATGAACATAGCCATCACAAGATATCAATCACATTCATCTCATCAAATTATCAATATTTACGTTTAAGTCCCAAAGAGTCAAATCACAATTTTTCAAAGGTTACAGGTCAAAACGTAATTACCCCTTTTTAACATCTACTCATAAATTAAAGACCTTTAACTTTAACCAATACATTTCAAGAGACATATAACTATCAGAAACCATTCAAACTCATCATAAAAACCTTTTAGGGCCATAGACTAAATTTAACATATTTTAGGGGTCAAAGAACGAAGTTACTTATTTTTGACACTTATCAAAAGCCAATACTTCTAAAACTTTCTCTAAACATCATAAATGATATTCTAAACACATATACACATCAGATATCATTATTTACTCTAATTAAAATCCTTTGAATCAAAAAATTACATAATTGATAGTTTAAGACATAACTTTCTGCACTTTATGAATTGGTCAAATCTAATACTTGTAATTATTCTTTTCAACCTCTAAGATACCAAAAATAATTTATACATCAAATACTAATAATTCTAATGTATATAAACCATAAGATTAGTATCAAATTAGTGAGGAATTAATCTAGAAAATTCATTGTCTAAAGCTTTATAAAATTATGATTTTGATCCTTTCTAATTATTAGTTTATCTCAAAAATGCTAAAAACAATTGTTACATCAATTATACGTAATTTATACACATTCAAACCTTATAAAATATTATTCTAACCATTTTATTTAAGTCAGGTCAGTAACATAATTTTTAAATCAAAAAGCTTGAGAAAAACACAATCTTTAACATCTTTGGATTTCTAACTCTAACAAGAATTATTTAGGTAATTTAAAGACAAGATCAAAGTCTTAAAAATAAAATAAACGAATCTTAATACCAAGAGCATCAAGAGGCCGAAATTAACTTAATTTAAGTATAAGAATTCCTATTTAAGATTAAAGAGGTAAGTTTTGAGCTTTTAGAGATTTAGGTGATAGCAAGAATCATAGATATACTATGCAATCCATTTTTAATGTTTATCATTATAAGGTGATAACTTGGAAATATAAACATGATATGTAATACTTCAAATATAAATATGAAGATGCAAGTTTATTTTTAGATCTTCAAAGTTTAGTGATAAATTGAAACATAAAATGCATTACTTGAAATTTAAACATGAGAATGCAAATTCATATTATTATCTTCAAGATTTAAGGTGATGACTTGAAATTAAATATGATTATGCAAGGCTTGAAATTTAAATATGATATGCAAGAGCTTGAAACATAAACAATGGATGCAAGTTTATTTATCATCTTGTTAAGCTTAAAACTCAAAACTTAGTAATTCCTTTATTAATCTTTTAACATCAAGAATTAAACCTTGGGCTTTAGAGTTCATTTAAATGATGGATTCACAACCACCACCATGATTCCTCATCATCAAGCCATGGTCATTATCAAATCATAAAAATCGAAAATATAAAGAAAGAACAAGAGAAAAAACATGAAATAAAATCCCTACCAAGTTGTTTCTTGTTATCAAAAGATAATGCTTGATCTTTAAAGAAGTTAGGAGAAGAAAATATGTCCTTGATATGTCCTTGAAATTCAGCCAAGATTAGAGCAAATGGAGGAAGGATTTTTCTTGTGTTTTTGTGTTTGATAATGGAAAGGTTATGTGTTTAGGAGTTGATTTATGGTTGGAATGTGTATGCTTGAGGTTTAGAACTTGATTAGAGATTGGGAATGGAGTCTCTTGAGTGTGAATGAGGAAGAAGAAGAAAGTTTGAAGTATTGAGAGAATTAGAGAACTTTGAGCAAACTTTGAGTAAGAAAACTATCAAGTAAGAAAATGCTAAGGCTAGGAATGTTTGTGTGTGTATTTAGGCAATGGAAGAGCTCATGTTTATAGGCCAAGGAGGGCTGTATGGCAGCTGCCTTGTGGCTGGAAAAATGGAGTTTTTAGTTAATTTTTCAATTAAAGAAAACATAGAAAAAGAATACATTTATTCTTGTAATAATTTGGTTCATGCATAATGGATGAAAACACTAAAATATGATGCTAATGGGAGACATTGTTACTGATCATATCATGGCTGAAATAGGTGGGTCTTCTTTTCAATAAACATAGCCAAAAATAATGCAAAAGAAAGCTAAAGGTATGGTGTTATGATTGGATATGTTTCGGAAAAATAATTAAAATATGGTGAAAAGGAGACAAGTTGGCCACTGGTTTCTAATTCCTTTAGGATCAGATTGGTGATGTTTTACAAGTGGTAAATCATGTATTAGATGTGTATTTACTTAGGTAAAAGATTAGGAATTGATAGATTAATGAAAATGGTAAAAGGTTAGGTGTTTTAGGACAATACAAGACAAGGTAAAAAGAGAAATCATATACTAGTAAATGAAGTTAATTTCAAATGAGTAAAAATCAATTTGTAATATAAGTTCTAAACTTAAGATAAGAAAATGTAAATGTACAAGATTTTACCTAAACCGAAATCTTAACTTTGATCTCAAATATCACTAATTTCATGAGCTTTCATAATTAAGGAAAGGTAATTTAATTTTTACCTTAGGTAATTTTATACTCTAATTACCTCAGTAATTATTTTTTTAACCTTAGGTAATTAATTTAAACTCAAGGTTGATGGATGAAATCAATGAGGTCAAATAGAGCTTTAATACTACCTTAATTACACAAGTAAATCTATTTAGTACAACTAGGGGTAAAAAGGTAATTTCACATAAAAACTCCCTGTAATTATTGGACATTCTTAAATTATACTTAAAATAGCTATTTTGAACCTTTGAGTGAAAACTGAATTCAAAGATTATATAATTTCATGTAAAATTACTGCAGGGGTAAAACGGTAATTTTACTTACGGTAAAAAATTGAGAATTGAGATTTTACCTCTAAGGCACCTATAATCCCCATCAATCATAAAACTAACCCCTCAAAGATAATTTAGATTGGTTATCCTTGATTTCTAGGTAAAAATGACCTTAGGGGCATTTTGGTCATTTTACACATACAGAAAAATCAGGGTTTGCGACTTTCGCATGAATCGCTAATCAAGTCTCCTATGATTTTTCTAATGTCATATTCCTTTATTGAGGATTATTTGACGTCGAATTACGCGTAAAAATTACCCAGGAGCATTTTGGTAATTTTTACATAGCTGTAAAAATTGGGGCGTTACAACGTGTCCCTAGAAGATGTGACTAAAGGCAACGGTCTCAAGGAAGATCTTTATAAATAAAGATGCAGTGCTCTTCAAAGATAAGGACTAATGCTGAACAAAAGAGCAAAAATGCTGTCAAGTTTTCTCTTCATCTGTTTGTGAAAGTTTTGTTCACTGTCTATAAATCTTTTCCTTGTACACAATCTTCTTTCCACACTTCATTGATCATATGTTCTTCTGAGGAAGAATTTTTAGAAAGAAGTCATTCAAGATTTTCAAGATCTTTTCATTGTATATTTAAAGACATCTTGAGTGTAGGTTAGTTTGAGTGGCAACCCAAACTTATAACCTTTGTAACCGTAATTCAGTAGAGATCAGTGTGAGATAGCTTGAAGAGGCTTGCTAAATACTACTTGCAACCTGACAGTAACTGAGTTTTACTAGTCATAGGTTTAGCTTGGAGAGGCTAGGTCAAGACTACTCGGTTCAGCTTGAAAAGGCTGGTAAAGAACTACTTGGTGGGTGACAGTAAGGGTGTCTACTGGTCACTGAATATAGATTGAGAAGGCTACTGAAAAGACTATCTTTATTCTTTCTCTAGTTGGAGGAAAAGGTAGTGAAACTCAACGGTGGTTGATAACTGGATGTAGGCAAGTTGGTTAAACCAGTATAAATCTCCTTGTGTTCATTTTTCTCACATTATCTCCTTTTTAATTCGGTATCTATTTTCCTATTTTTTAGTTTCCTCTTTAAATAATTTTTTTTATATCTTTCTTATTTAATCAAGTTCAGAAAGTTCACTTTTTCTGAAGGTGCTTAATGTTATTTCTCTGCTGTGCTATAAGTTCATCTTGATAGCTTTTTCGATATAGTTTTTCAGATATTCAGTAAAGAAAGAAAAAGTAAAAACAAGATTCAACCCCCCTTTTTCATGTGTTTTTCTATTTACAAGTGGCATTAGAGCTTGGCTTCTAAGGGGTTGAGCATTCTAATAACTACAGAGGTAAAGATCCAAGGAACACAAGGCCCAAAACAACATTCATATGGCTAATGGTCACTCTATCAACAGACCTCCATTCTTTGATGGTGGAGATTGTGCTTATTGGAGAGATGAATGAAGTTATTCATAAATTACACAAGTCTTGACTTTTGAGAAATCATACAAGAAGGAGATTATGTTCCAAGGGAGGAAATCCAGGAACTGATATATACCCTCTGTATCCAGAGATATCCTGAGAAGTAGGTGAACAGATCAACAAAAAACCAAGTTCAACTGAACTCAAAAGCTAAATACCTACTTACATGTGCACTATGCAAGGCAGAATACGACAAAATCATTGCTTGTGGCACATGTAACGCCCCGATTTTCTGTCTGAGTGGAAAATGACCGAAATGCCCCTGAGGTCATTTTCGTCCCGGAATTCGAGGATGGCCAACTCGGCAGTCCTCGAAGGGCCAACTCAATGTTTGAAAGGGATTGAATGACCCTTGAGTGGTTTCGAAGGCGAAAGTCTCATTTTCTGCAGTTTCGGGTCAAAATGACCAAAATACCCCTATAGCGTTTTACGCGGGTAAAGGTGCCGTTTGAGCCCGAAACTTTCCCCAGAGGTTTAAAACCATGTTTTTACATGTTTCAAAATATCTGTTTGAGTCTCGGTGGTCCTAGGCAGTTTTAGTGCAAAATTACGATTTTGCCCCTAGAATAGTGTTTTTGAGCTTAATGATGTAATTAAGCAAACCTAAGCAATATTAGGCTCTAATCGAAGATTAATTAATTTCCATAATTAATCTAGAGTCAAAATAAATTATTAAAATTAATTAGAACCTAAGATTGCTTAGATTAGATTTAAATCTCTTTTCTAAAACTCAAGATTTCACTCTTGGAATCTTGAATAGTGTTTTATCTCTCCAATTCCTTAAATCAAGGAATTATGTCTAGAATTGTTTATACACTAAAATGAATTTATAACTCACTAATGATGCAAGAACACTCTTTAATTATGTCTTGACAACCTTAATTACCCATTTTCTCACCTAAACACTTTCTTACAAAGTCCTAATCTTAATCCTAATCAAAGATACACCTAAACACAACTTTAAACCACAATTAAAATGCAAGAAACCCTCCTCCCATGGCTGATGCACATTCGGCCATCTCTCTCCTTTTACCTCACATGTTGAATTGTTTCTCACTCAAAGAACCATGTTTGAGGCCATACCTTGAACCATATCTCACCATACTTTGAACCATACCTCACCATGCCTCAAGACCACATTATCTCACCTCATGGAACTCACAGGTTCCCTCCAATCTGATGGCCGAACTCCCTCTCCCTCCATGCACCTTTCATTTGCTTCATTTCTCTATAAATAGCTTGCTTGGGTGAACTTGTATCATTTTGGGTTCATTTGCAAAGTGTAAGTTTTCAAAGAAACACTTCAAAGCTTCCTTTTTCTCTCAAGTTCAAGTCTTCAAGTTCTTCAAGTTCTTCATCCTCTTCTCTCATTCCAACCTCCTAATCACTAGGTAGGGATTTTCTTTCAAGAGTTATATCATCTAAAGTTCACAATTTCTTTACGTGTTCATAGTTTCTCTTGAATCCGTTTTAGAACTTCTTTTCTTCTTCCACTCCTCTTGTTTTTCGGCCATGAGGCTTATGAATCAAAGAAATGAGAGCTTGATGATGAGAGTTCCATGATGATAATGTTCATCACTTGGATAATCTCTAAAGCTTGATCTTTGTTCTTAAGTTAAAGATGTTTTCTTTGTTCTTTCTTCTTGGTCTTTGAAACCTTTCACTTTGATGATGTTTTAAAATGGTTAACATGAACTCAATGATGAGAGCACATGATGTTAGTGTTAATGCATCATCAAGATCATGGTCTCTAGAGTTCCAAATGTTTCTTTTCCTCTCCAACAATTTCGGTTCTTCTTCCTTTTCTTTCTTTATGATTTCGGCCATATTGGCCAAGGGAGCTCACAATGGCTTGATGATGAGAGCTTCTAGATGATGACTATGTGTTCATCACAATGAGGCCTCTAGTGCTTGAGTTTTAATAAAGATGTTATTTATGTTTACATTTTAAGAAAAGAAACTTTGTGTTTAAAGAACCCTTGAGGTTCACTCTTGTTTCTCTTTAGCTTGTTATGATGAGTTTGGGTTAAGGTTTAAGTTCCTTTAAAGTCTTGTATGAGCTCTAATAAGAAATAAAATGAACTAGCATTCATATTTAAATTTGAGCTTATACATTACATATTTATTTTGAGCTTTGCATTCATATTTAATTTTCAAGCCATGACCTAAAGTTAAAGGCTAAAGAATGGAATGCATCTCATATTTATATTCTTGTCTAGCATATTTACCTTTCATCACCAAGGAACGTAAAGATTTAAAATGAGGTTTGCACTATCACCTAACTAAAATCTCAAAGCCTTTCTATTTCGGCCTTAAAATCGATTGTTGCTGGGCCTAGAGCACTAAAATAAAGAAATGAACTTGCATATTTATATTTCAAGCCTTGCATATTATATTCCAAGTCTTGCATATTTATTTTAAGCCTTGCATTTTTATATTCAAGTCTAGCATGTTTACTTTAAGCTCTCACTTTAATTTGTAATGAAGAATAAAAATGAAGTGCATAGCATGTTTAAATTATGTCATCACCTAAAAGAACTTAGAGCTCAAAGACTTGCCCATTTTATCTGAAGTTAAAGTTTAATGAGGGAGCATTCTTTGAATGCATGATTTCAGCCATGAAGTGATGATGGACTTGGAATGAGTTTCATCTAGCTTCAAGGACCAATAAGTCAAGTTTTAAGAATCCTTATAAGTCTCATGAATTTGTTTAAGTTTAAGACTAACGAGGTTCTATGAATTTAACACTCTTTTAAGGAGGGATTAAGTGGTCACTGACCCAAGGATGTGTTTTTAGTCTCTTGATAAGATAAAATGGTTTGCAAAAGAGTTTTAGAAGTCTTGAAAATGATTCCAAGAGAAACTAGCAACTTATGTGTTTTACAAATGTCAAGTTATGTATCCTTTTGGATACTTAATGTTTCGGTTCTTCCATGATGTGTTTGCTGCCATGTGATGATGTTTGATGTGTTTGATCGAGTAAAAATTATGTATGATGAAGTTGGGACATTTCTATGCAAGGTAGAGAAGAAACTAGCTTTCTAGGAAAAACCGTAAAGTCAAGATTTAGCATAGTTTTTTCCCATTTAATTATGGACACTGCCCAAACTGTTTTAATGGGGATATAATCAGATTAGGATTGATTAGTCATGAAAAATTTGGTTTCATTTGAAGTAGGAATGAATTTTAGCACCTATAGAGAAACTAGTAACTAGAAAACTGTAAAACCGCAATTCTAGAACTCTTAGAACATTTAATTCTTAGAATCTGTCCAGCAACCTTAAAATGTAGAGAACATGGTTTATAAATAGTTCCTTGATATAGGAATGACTCACAATTGGTTTAGGATTAACTTATAGCGCCTTAGGCGAAGACAGAACCAAGGGTCTAAAACGCAAGTTCTAGAACCCCGTAATCATAAGTTTATAATGCTGCCCCTAAGGAATGATGACTTAATTGAGAGCTTAATTAAGTGATAAGGATTGATAAAAGAGAAGCCCTTAGGTGCATAAGAGTTTGATAGGAGATGATAGGTTAACTACATCACAAGTTTAAGGCCCGTAAGGGTCAGAGCATAAATCACATTAGGACCAAGTGCATAACGAACTTTTATTGATGCTTGTGAAGATATGAGGATGATTATGTGAATGCATGAGATTATGATGAAGGATGCATGTTTGATTGACTTATGTGGCATAAAGAAGAATTTGGAAGAAATTCGACTTGCTACAATTATGCCGTCGAATTTCTGACAAATTCGGGACTCAGAAAGTTTTTAAAAACCTATGAAAATTTTTATGAGGTACTAAGATGGGTTCTCGGATGACACCGGTTCGACTGAGCACCTCCAGAGAACTCATGTGACATCGGTACCAAGATTTAATTCTTGGGTGACACCGGTTCGGCCGAGCACCCCTAAGAAATGCCCCCTAGCCCGTACTGGATAAGTCGGGATTATGTTTATGATTATGTTACGCTTATCGAGATTGATAAGAAAGAACTAGTGACGACTAGTTGAGGTATGAGCTCATAACCTAGAGATATGACACGTTCTGGGTGACACCGGTTCGACCGAGCACCCCCAGAGCGCTTGTTTTTTAGGGTGGCCTATGAGGAAGTTATGATGATTATGTCACAAAGAGAATTTATTTGCCACTTTATGCCACTACTATTATGATGTTCTTAAGTATATGATGATTATTCTTGCATTAAGTAGAGCCATGCATACATTCTTAAATATGCTTGCATCCATGACATTAAGAATCATGCTAAAACAAACGGACCTTGGCTAAATTATGTTTTAGAACCTAAAAATGGACTTAATTCATGCTCACTTATTTGGTATAACTAAACCCAAGGTTCCTGAGGACGTAGATGATGACACCTAGGTAGTAGGAGGTCCTACTGAGATTCTTTAGCAAGATTCTCACTCCCTCTATCTCTTTCTTTCCGTCACGTCTTCAGATGGCGACGTTCGTGGTATTCGTGGACACCCCGACATGGGAGGTGCACTATGACCTGGCTCACGGGTCATACCATTTTGAGGGACAGTGCATGGTGTGAGTTTTCATGTTCGTAGGACGTCCCTTCGCTCATTCCGTGCACACCCATCGCTTCTCCTCGACTGCACCCTACGGCGACGATGAGCGGGTTTTTGAGCGCCACACAGACGATAACGAGAGAGTGCTCCGCATGCACACCGCCGCCTCAGCCATGCGAGACTATCCCGATTATGTGCCCCGAACCTACTTCTCAGAGACCGACCCGTCCAAGGACCCGCCTACCCATCTGTATAGCGAGAGCTCTGCCCCCTCTCCACCATTGATGAGGGAGGGTAGTAAGGATACCATGACTCAGCCACGGCTTGCACGACGACTGGAGATGCGGCCAAACCGCGGGGGTCACTCTCGATCCCCGTTCTGCCTCTTTACGCCCGAGGAGCTCGACCAGTTTCCCGGATATGTGCCTCGCTCGCGAGATGGACGTTAGTAGGAGGTGACGATCGACTGATGGAGTACCCGGGTAGAGCACACACCACTTAGATGGAGATGAACCTTCTTTTGTTTTAGAGGTCATCCCGTTAGTTGCACTTAGGTAGGGGAGTTGCTTTTATAGTTTCTGTTGCACTTTCTCTTGTATTTCCTTTTTAGTTGTATTGCTCATGTTGTACTAAACTAAGTCCTACTCTACCTAAGTGGGCATATTATATAAATATGTAGTTCCATGTTATTATGATGTGTTTTTATACGCTTATGTCATGTTGCTATGCGACGCTTGCTTTATTACCTTTTGTGCATTACTAGTTAATGTGTTGCGCGGCTCTCACTTTGCTTTTATAATTTTCAAAAAAACATTTACCAGTATTTCCGCTAAGTATTTTAAAGCAATAAAGAACTATGACGTAACAGACTAATGATGAACCTAATTATGTTCTAGAGTATTGGGTTAAAAATTAGGATGTTACAACACAACTAAAGAAATATGAGATAGACTTCACATGCTATATGAAGGAACTAATCAAGTAAAGGAAACAAAGATCAGCATGCTGGTTCATCAATATGAATTGTTCAAAATGGCTGACCAAGAAAATATTGATGAAATAAATACTAGGTTTATGCGCATTGTAAACCAACTTATGGGCCTTGGTAAAAGATATTCTAACTCAAAAATGGTTAGAAAGATCTTGAGAAGTTCTTTTGCAAAATGGCTACCCAAAGTCACAGCCATTACTGAAGCAAAAGACCTTTAAACCCTTAGCTTAGATACACTCATTGGGTCTCTTAAGACTTATGAAGTGGTGCTCTATGAAATACATGACGAATCTGGTAAGAAGAGCAAGTCGATGGCTCTAAAGACGTCTCATCGAAAAACATATAAAGCAAAGGCAATGAAAGTTGCTGAAGCTTATGATAAGGAGGATGAGATTGATGAAAAGACAGATGGTGAAGATGGGAATGAGCTTTCCATGGTAGTTAGAAAAATGTCCAAACTCTAGAAAGGAAAGGTGAAGAAAAGAAGTGACGTCATCTTCAGAAAAGATAGAAGAAGAAGGTCGAAACTTGAAGTTATCATTTGTTATGAGTGTGGAGAAAAAGGACACTACAAAACAAAATATCCAAAGAGTAAAGGTCCACAAAAAAGATTCACCCCCTGATAAGTGGTATTAATGCCACTTATTTTGCTACCAAACCTTAGCTTTTTACATGAGTTATACTGTATTGTTGACACAATTAATAAAGATTATGATTCATTCCTCATTGTGTGATTTTGATAGAATTGATGGCCTTTGCATTGATTATGGGATAATTTGTAATTACATCCTGTTGCATTTGACTTGTCTCTTTGAGTATGGTTTTGAGTACAGGAGCTTTGGATCAAATGCAATTGTCAAGATTAAGGGATCGGATTAAGACAAATAAAGATGTTTTGAAAAGCTTAAAAAGTCATCTACAACTTTCATGTTTAGCTCAAAATCCAGTTTTAAGAGTATCTTGATGAAAATCGAGTTGCAAGATTAAAGGTTGCTGATGTTCTGATGTTGTCCAACTTGACCTCCAGTTAGTATTTTCACAATATCTGGAGCTACAGATGTCCGATTGAAGTGATTTTTGTGGCGTTGGAAAGCTTATTCAAAGGGATACAATTGCTATTTTTAGTGCCTAGGCTAGACTCAATTTTGTCCAGTGCTGCAATGCTCATGAGCACTGCAGCGCTCAACAGCAACCTGCAAAATGGCATTCATCAGCAAAGCTCAGTGTTGAGCACCACAACGCTCATTAGTGCTGCAGCACTTGTGCGATGACGCAGAACAGCTCATTTAACTTATTTTTGGGCTCCAATTTGAGCTATTTTAGAGAGCAGTATTTAAGGGATTGTTATAGACTTTTACCCTCGCTTTTAACTCAGTTTTAAGCCGCCATTTTCAGTTACGATTATTCTCTCTCTACGTCTCTTTCTTCTCCTTCTCTATTTTTCTCTCTCTAAGGGTTCCATCGGTGAAGGTGCTTTGTCTTGGAGATTGTGGCGAGGATCATTATTATTATTTTTAAATTCTTTTATCTTCATTGTTGTAATCCTCCAGAGATGGAGTTGTAGATTTCTTTACTACTGTAGGGATTTCCGGATGGATTGGGATGACATTTGAGACCCTTTGTTTATATTGAATGCATTAGTTTTCTTAATATTCTGTAGTTTCTATTCCTTTAATTATTGTGGTGATTGCTATAATCTTTATTGGAATAACTAAATTGGCGATCGTCGTTTAGGGAAACCCTTTGGGCATAAATTGGTAGATCTATTGGTTTATGTTTAAAGGAGAACATTAGAATTAACTTTTCAATTAGTAGTTAGGCTATAGCAATTGGTTCATTAAATCAATATGATTTCTAAATAAATTAGCGATCATCATTTATTAGTTATTTGCATTGGTCAAATTCTAGAGGTCAATTGATCACTAGTAGAATTGCTAGTAATTTATTACTAATAGCTATTAATGTGTTTAATATTTGGTGAATGATAATTGATTTCCAATCCTAGGAATACCTTGCACTAGTGCTTTCTTCACTGTTGCTATTATCTCATTGTTATTAACTTTTAATTTTAATTGTTTTAATTTTCATTCTTCTAAACCTCCAATTTTTCAACTAAGTGTTGAAGCCTCCTTGAGAGATGACATAGGTTGTGTCCTTTATTACATTTTTTATGCAACTTAGCACTTTATAAATTCTAATTTTTTGTGAGTTACGATGCTCGCATTACCCCCTAAAAAGAAAAGCATGTTGGCGACTTGGAGCGAATTAGATGAAGAAAAGGAAGAATATGAAGATCAAGAAGAAATGGATATTGCCCATCTGTGCTTCATGGTAGGATACTCTTCTGAAAGTGATCCAGAGATAAATTGTAACACCTTAATATTTAACCCAATACGCTTAGGACGCATTTAAGTTAATTGTTAGTTATTACTCTTTTGTTCTAGTCATTAACTTAGGCTTTTGAAAATTACTTTAGTAAAAATACGGGTAAAATTTTTTTAAAAAACTTAAATACCAAAACGTGAGCCGCGCATGCTAACTAACTAACGCCGTTCGCTTTACCTATAAATAAGAAAGGATAAAGACAAGTCACAAACACATACAACATCACAATATATATATAAACCATGAAATATCATGACATAAACAATATTAACATATCAGAATTATATCATGATAATGATGTCCTCTAAACATAGAGGGCATCAGTACACATCCATCAAGAGACTAAAGCACAAGCAGATAAAAAGGGTATGATCACCCTAAAGCCTATATCCAAGGGAAACTATCTCCATACTCCCATTGCGATCTTGTTGATCCCTTTTGTAGTGCAACTCCCTCATCCGTGTCTTAGAGAAATCCATGAGCTATGCCATCATTCTTGTCTAGAGACGACACAGAAGAAAGAAAAAAAGGATGAGAAACTTATACAAGATTCTCAATAGATCTTCCCTATTCTAATGCAAGTGTCATCGTAATCATCTCCAGGAATCTCAAGTTTTATTATGAAAATGTGAACATATATAAGGTTCATATTATTAAGTTCCAAATACCATTAGCCAGGCCCGTATCTTTTTGTATGAATCTTAATGTCATGAATGCAATAGATATCTCATGTATGCATGATAATGCTTCCAATACATAAGTAACATATGCAAATAACATAAGCATACTCTTAACATGAATTTGTAACACACAAAACTAAAACATAAGATAAGGCTAACATAAGTTAAACTAGGGAACTAAAGTCATCTAGCCATATCATATGAGTAAACACAACAAATATACATCTTTACTTTACTTTCTTAGGTGACTTAGTATGAATGCATGATATAATAAACTGGAAGAGGCATATACCATTTAGCTTGCATTAGAAAGGCAAGAGAACCCATGACAATTTACTTTCTCATATTGGAACTCTCAAGTTCCTTTTTTAATAACCACTCTCTTATGTCAATATCTCAAACCAACTATCTCACCTTCCCTGGCGATTTTATATTTAGCACCAAAACTCCATTTCACCAATCGCCTAGGATGAGCTCAACCTAACTAGTCATCGCTAGATTTAATATGGGGTAATAGAAGAGGAAAATACATCACTTTTTTGCCTTTGTTCAACTTTCTCATCATAAATATGCAACTTTCTTGGATTACCTCTCATAACCTTTAATTCGGGGAGTCTAAAGGATCACTTCCATATGTTTTATGTTGCATTAACCTTATTGGATCATGTCGTATCCAGGATCACGACGGGGAAGGCGAAAAAAGAAAATTGGAGTTGCCACCAAGTTTATTGAAATTGGGAAAATATGGAAAAATCCATTATTTTTTACAAATGGTCTTTGAAACTAGATTTGAGCTCGGGAGTCGGTTATGCATAGAGAAGGGCAGGCATTTAATCCTACGCACCCCTAGTACACCCGTCCTTAGACGGTACCTATAATTGATTTGTGCAGATTATTAATAACCCTTTTGAAATATTTATTTTCCATTTGTTATTTACAAAAAAAGATAAAAAAAATTTCTTTAACAAGAAATTTTGGAGCATCAAACTGTCACAATTTAGATGTCCAAAATATTGAGTTAACAAGTCGTCCCGGCTAAATTAACACTTTTATTTGAAATAAAATATTTGATAAATAAATAAAAAATCTTATAAATATTTACAAACAAGAAAAGAAAGAAAACAAATAGTTTTGGCATCTTTTTATAAAAAATAAAATAAATACAAACGAGAATAAATATATTTTTCGAGGAAATTTCGGATCATTAAGCTGTCACAGCTCAAATGTCCAAGTTATTAAATTAACAAGCCGTCTCGGCTAAATTAACATTTTTAACAGAATATTTCTCTTAAAAAAAATCATTAGAAAATTATTAACAAGTAAAATAAATATGTAAATTTAATTTTTGACTTGACAGGAATTGGAATCGCCTGCTCCTACGTATCCCCTAGTGCAATAGAGAATTCAAAGTCACGTAGTTCTGTATAAAATATTTGTGAATTTATGAACTAAAATTTTTTTGAAAATGAATTTTAGAATATCAAGCTGTCACAACTAAAATATTCCAGAATTTAGAATTAATAAGCCATCACGGCTCAATTAATCCTATTTATTTATTTAAAAATCCAATTACTCAATTGATGAATTTAGTTATGAGTTGACAACATTAATTTAGAGACAAAATTATTTATTTTATTAAAAAAAATGAACAAATATAACAATTAAAGATTAAAAGTAAATCAAGGATTCTAACTACCATCTTTTTATTATTATTTTTATTTTAAGGTTTTACATACAAAATTTACCAAAATATTAGACAATTCAATTACTCTCAGCTTGATTATTTAATCCTCTCAAAAGAAAATAAACTCATTTTATTTTGAATCTCAAACTAAACTAATTCTAAAATAAACAAATCTAAAATTAAAAGTTTAACAAACAGTAAAAACTCAAATTTAAACAAACTAATCAAAAACTAATACTACCTGAACAAATACTCAAATTAAAACAAACTAATCTAAAACTAATGCTAACTAAACAAATTGACCAAAAATAAAACTGACTTCAAAATATAACTAAATGCAATTAAAGTTTCCTAATTCTACTAATTTAATTTTACTTTTATCACACACAAACATACTAATACTAACACTTATACTCACACGCACACACATTTTCTCACACACGCTCAGCACTCAAACACGCCGTCCCCACACATACATACACTTGTTGCTAAGTCATATTCAAAAGAAAAAGGAAATACTGAACAGAGAATGAGAGGATGGATAAGAGAAAGAAAAATGAAAAATTGAGAGAGAAAGGAGAGAGAGCTGTCGATCGGAGAAAAGCAAAGAGGGAGAGTGGCCTCAGATTGCCAACTTAATTTTCAATTGGCCTTAGATTGCCATTAGCGGCCTCAGATTGCCAATTTACTTTCCTTGTTGGTCTCAGATTGCCAACTTAATTTTCAGTCGGCCCCAGATTGCCATTGTCGGCCTCAGATTGCCAATGGAGCAGATATGGAGAGGGAGCAGATCTGGAGCCAGGGGAAGAGGAAGAAGCGAGGGGACGCCATGCGGTGGAGGTCCGGGTGGCGAAGGGTGCGGCTGGAAGGGAGGTTTCGTGGTCGCGGCGGTGAAAGCGGAGTCGGAGGTGCGATCCGCGCCACTCAGCTTGAGGATCACGACCGGCTTCTCGCGATGCAGCAGTTTAGGCGGTGCCGCTGTGCGGCTGAGGATGGGACATCGCGGTGGTTCACCACTTCCCTTTTACGGCTTCTGTCTCCTTCTTTTTGTGTTTCTGCTGCTTTTTCCTTTATTATTTGAATCTATGTTTTGTTCTGACATAAGAGCTGAAACTTTTGTTATTAAACTGGACTGTTGAGAATGATGGATTTAGGTTTGATCTATGTTTGGCTAGGAATATTTTGCTGGATTGAATGTTGTTTTTTTTGTTGGCAGAGGGGTTAGATTTTTGGTTGCCAACCCGGGTATGGTTTTCTTTGCTGGATATTGGCAGAAATAGACGCTAAAAAAAAATGAATCAATGATTTAAAAATGGTTTACCTGTGACTTTCGCTGATTCTTTTTCTGTGTATATCACAAAATGTTAGATGAAATGTGGTGATGAGAGACTTTTGTTGGAAAACCAGATTGTCTCCCCCCCCGAACCTCTATTGTTATCTGAATATATATATCATGAACATGGTAGGTGAGCTTTGAGAATTCCTCCTGGTTGCTTGATTACTGGGATTTGCTGGATTCTTCGTGCCGTTATTTTTGATTTTCAGCTTCAATCACATGCATCTTTCCTTGTTTTTTTTTACAACATGTCAATACAACCGGCGCGTGCTTGACTCCACCTCCAATCATTCCCTTCTTTTATTTTTTTTTCTTTTCAATCAACTGAGGAGACACTCCTCGATCTCTTTATTTCATTTTCCTTCTTTTGTCCCTTTTTTTTTTAAAAAAAAAACTAAGATGAAACGGGCCAAAATAGCAAAGTCAATGGGTTTAAAGTTTTTTTTTGTTTTTAAAAAAACACAAGACAGAATGGGCCTTTTTTATTTTTGTACAATAAAACTGAAACAACCTAAAATGGGCTTACCTAAACAGCAACAGTACTAAAAAAAATGGAATGGGTTGAAAGAAAAATTTTGTTTTGGGCCAGACAAAATCGAGTGTTCACAGTTGCCCCTCTTTACTTATTTCTTATGAGAGAATGTGAAAAATTGAAGTTTTTACATATTGTCTTCGTAGGGAATAAGTAAAGATATGAACATAGATTTGGTTCGGTGATGCATGAAATGCAAATGCAAGAAAAATCAAATTCTAACATGGAAATAACCTAAACATGCAAGAGAGTCCCATGCCAATTATGCAATTCAGAAACTGACTAGACAAAAGATGCAAGAACCAAACGGACTGACTTGAAATTTACAAGTTAATGAATGCTGATAGGAAATTAAAAACCGACAGGGGTTGCCAAGAATTTACCAACTTTGTAACCAACTCAACAATCCTCAAGAAATTAAAGATCTTGCGACCAACTGGATATGAATCAATAAGCAATAGGAAATGAAAAGTATTGCGACCAACTGGATATAAGTCAACAACACATACTCACACTCATCAATTCAAATATGCACGCATGCATGCATGCCCACACACATATACACATATGGAACATACCCACAGAAAGAAAGAAAAGTGGACAACTGAGAAAGAGAGAGTGACAGGAAATAAAAGCTGAATAGAAAAGTAAATGGCAATTTGAGGCCGACGACAATCTAAGGCCGACAAGAAAAGTAAATGGCAATCTTAGGCCGACAATGGCAATCTGAGGCCGACAATGGCAATCTGAGGCCAACTGAAAATTAAGTTGGCAATCTGAGGCCAACAAGGAAAGTAAATTGACAAATCTGAGGCCGACAATGGCAATCTAAGGCCAACAAGGAAAGTAAATTAGCAATCTGAGGCAGCTAATGGCAATCTGCGGCCGACTGAAAATTAAGTTGGCAATCTGAGGCCAACGAGGAAAGTAAATTGGCAATCTGAGGCCGACAATGGCAATCTGGGACCGACTGAAAATTAAGTTGGGAATCTGAGGCCAACAAGGAAAGTAAATTGGCAATCTGAGGCCGACTGGGAAAGTAAATGGCAATCTGAGGCCGACTGAAGGGCCACTAACTGAAGATTAAATTGGCAATCTAAGGCCGACTGAAAATTAAATTGGCAATCTGAGGCCAACAATGGCAATCTGAGGCCAACAATGGCAATCTGAGGCCGACAAGAAAAGTAAATTATTCAAATTTCTTTTTTCTCTTGACCTCTTTTCGAAAATACCTTTGTGAAATGACTTTTACTGTATTGAAGCAACCCTTGGGGAAGACTTTAACCGATCAAACTCGTAGCTCATGAATTGGACCTTTTGGCACAGACGGGACTTTTCTTTTCTTCTGTGAATTTTTCCTTTTCCTTCATCATTCTTTCTTCTTACCCTTTTCTTGCTACCAAGCTTAGTCTGAAGTTCTTAGATGCTCTTAATGAAATGCTAGTCATTTGTATTGCTACAAATATTGTTAGACTGCATAGTTCATACTTAAATTTATGCTTACTGAAGACATCATAAATGAATATGCATTTAAGAGAAAGAAAAGGGAAATAATACATTTTATTGCTTTGTGTATCTGAAATTTCTAAGAATAAAGGTAATTTCAAAGGGTTGGAATGGAACAAGAATGAGACAAAAGAAACGTCACTGTTAGGGACACAAAAATTTTGCCCTATTTTCGATTCTTGATTACTCATTCAATTGATCCCTTGCTATCATTGGCTGTTATAATCATTTTATCTGACGACATGTCTTCCAACCCTTTCTTTTTCACCTGAGTCCCTGGAATTTGCCCCATTGACAATTTGTTTGGTCCTCAGGACTGATTCGTCATTGAAAAATTGCACCAGTGTAGGATGCTTGAGATGATGTTCATTATTTTGCCCTAACTTTTGCCTAGGCCGCCTTTGCGGGTTTTCATCCTAGCAGGCATTCTTTTTTTTGTTACCCTAACTTTGCTTAGGCCGCTCTTTCGAGTTTTCGACCTAACGAGCTTTTTTTTTTCTTTTAATTTATTTCTCATCCTAGTTTTTATTTAGGCCACTCTTTTAGGTTTTCAATCCAACCAGCTTTTATAGCATCTTTTCAAGCATAAAACTTCTTGACTGCATCTGCGTTGATTGGTCTAGACAGTTCTTGTCCATCCATATTTTGCAAGATTAATGCCCCTCCTGAAAATGCTTGTTTGACAATGTAAGGGCCTTTATAGCTCGGAACCCATTTTCCCCGTGCATCTTCTTGATTAGGGAGAATTTTCTTCAAAACCAAATCTCTTGGATAAAAATCCCTGGGGCGAACCTTCTTATTGAAAGCTTTAGCCATTCTGCTTTGATACAATTGGCCATGACAAATAGCTATCAATCTTTTCTCTTCTATCATATTCAACTGTTCATATCGAGCTTTCACCCATTCAGATTCTTCTAACTCTGCCTCCATCAAAACCCTTAATGATGGGATTTCCACTTCTATGGGAGATACAGCTTCCATTCCATACACCAATGAGAAAGGAGTTACCCCTGTGCTTGATTGTATGTTGGTACGATATGCATGCAAAGCATACGGCAGCATTTCATGCCAATCTTTGTAGTTCACTACCATCTTGGCGACAATTTTCTTGATGTTCTTGTTTGCAGCTTCGACCGCACCATTCATTTGAGGCCTATAGGGGGCTGAGTTGTGATGTTTGATTTTGAAAGTCTTAAAGAACTTTTGAACCTCAGCACCATTAAGATTAGGAGCATTGTCTGTGATAATTCTTTTTGGAATTCCATATCTACAGATAATGTCCCTTTTGATGAATTTAACAAACACCTTCTGCGTGATATTAGCATATGAGACAACTTCCACCCATTTAGTGAAATAAGCTATCACTACCAAGATGAAACGATGACCATTGGATGCCTTGGGATTAATTGGACCAATAACGTCCATGCCCCACATTGAGAATGGCCAGGGAGATACCATGCTGTGTAAAGGAAGTGGAGGAGCATTGACTCGGTCTGCATATATTTGGCATTTGTGACACCTTCGAACATAATTGATGTAGTCACTCTCCATGGTGGACCAATAATAACCACTCCTCAAGATCTTATGTGCCATCATATGCCCATTAGCATGGGTCCCACAGATCCCTTCATGTATCTCTGTCATGATCAGGTGAGCTTCACGAGCATCTACACACTTTAAGAGGGTGCCATCATAATTTCTCTTATAGAGGACTTCACCATTCAAGAAAAAGGCCATAGCCAGTCGACGAATTGTCTTCTTATTCACTTCATTTGCTTCGACTGGGTACTCTCTTTTCTGAATATACTGCTTGATGTCATGATACCAAGGCTGGCTATCTGGCTCAATCTCCACATTGCTACAGTAAACTGGTTCATTTTGCACTTCTACATGGATAAGTTGGACGTTAGCATGGACTTCCAATTTAGTCATTGCAGCCAAGGTTGCTAAAGCATCTGCAAATTGATTCTTGTCTCGAGTTAAGTGGGAGAATGACACCTCGTCAAATTGCTCAATTAGTTGAGACAAGTACTTCTGATAAGGCATCAATTTTGGGTCCTTGGTTCGCCATTGCCCATTAACTTGATAAATGATGCGTGCAGAGTCTCCAAAGACCTTTAATTCTTTCACTCCTAAATCAATTGCAACTTGCAAACCATTAGCGCATGCTTCATATTCTGCAATATTGTTAGTACATTCGAAATCTAATTTGATAGAAACTGGGTATTGCTTCCCATCTGGCAATACCACTATAGCTCCTATTCCACACCCATTCATATTGGCAGCTCCATCAAAATACATCTCTCATCTACTTTCTTCTTCTCGCTCGTCTTCCTCTACTGCCATCACTTCACCATCAGGGGATTCTGATATAACTGGTTCACCATCCTCAAGAGGGTTTTCAGCAAGATGATCAGCAATTGCACTTCCCTTGACAGATTTTTAAGTCATATACTTGATATCAAATTCAGATAGTATCACTTGCCACTTTGACAATCTTAATGACACGTGGGGACTATCAAATATGTATTTCAATGGATCCACTCAAGAGATCAGCCAAGTGGTATAGTATAACATGTATTGCCTTAGCCTCTTGGAGGTCCATACCAATGCACAACATGTCCTCTCAATTTCCAGGTAGCGGGATTCATAATCATTGAATTTCTTGCTCAGATAATAAATTGCCTGTTCTTTCCTCCCTGACTCGTCATACTGTCCTAACATTGCTCCCATTGATGTTGGTAGCACTGTAAGGTACAGTATTAACGGACAACCTGGTGTAGGTGGAGTCAAAATTGGAGGTTCCATTAATTATTTTATTGAAGGCTTCTTGGCATTCATTATTCCATTTTCCAGGTTGATGTTTCCACAGCAACTTGAATATAGGCTCACAAGTGCTAGTCAAATTAGCGATGAATCTAGCAATGTAGTTGAGCCTTCCAAGAAAACTCCTCACTTCTTTTTCAGTTTTGGGAGCTGGCATATCTTGTATCGCCTTTACCTTGTCTGGATCCACTTTTATTCCTTCTCTGCTGACAACGAAACCCAGTAACTTCCCTGTACAAGCTCCAAAGATGCATTTGTTTGGATTCAGCCTCAACTTGTATTTTCTGAGCCTTTCAAATAACTTTCACAAGACTGCCACATGACTTTCTCCCTATTTAGATTTAGCAACCATATCATCTACATACACTTCAATCTCCTTATGCATCATGTCATGGAAAAGTGCGACCATTGCACGCTGATATGTAGCACCAGCATTCTTTAATCCGAATGGCATAACTGCATAGCAGAATGTTCCCCACGGAGTTATGAAAGTTGTTTTTCCTTTATCATCAGCATCCATGAGGATTTGATTATATCCTGAGTAGCCATCCATAAATGAAAATCGATGATTTTTTGCAGTATTGTCAACAAGGATATCAATGTGAGGGAGAGGAAAGTCATCTTTTGGGCTGGCTTTATTTAGGTCTCTGTAGTCTACGCACATCCTGAGCTTCCCATCCTTTTTAGGCATAGGCACAATGTTAGCCACCCAATCAGTGTGTCTTGATACCTCCAAAAATCCAGTCTCTAGCTGTTTAGACATCTCTTCTTTTATTTTTAATGACATTTCAGGCCGCATCCTTCTTAACTTCTGCTTTTTTGGTTCAACTCCCGGATATAAAAGGATCTTATGTGAAGCTATTTCTGGATCCACCCCTGGCATATCACGATAAGACCATGCAAAGACATCTATGAATTCTTTGAATAATGCAATCATCTCTGATCGTTCTGGGTTTTCAACTAATTTCAGCTCTTTCTTCTCTTCTTCAGTCCCCATATTAATCAACTCAATCACTTCATTATCTGGGCCAATTTCTTTTTTAGAATGTTCTAATAGGTTTGAGAATTGCTCGATCCTTATCAGATTAATGATCTTCACAATCAAGTGCAGCAAGAGAGTCAATTGATAAGCTTCCAAGATTTCTTTCATGTGACAAAATTTTAAAATCCCTGGAAAGCAATTGTGCTGGGTTGGAAAAGTAAAATGGAGGGAAAAATGGGAATAGCATGGAAAAATCTTAATAAATGAGCTAAGAATGGTCAAAGGAATAAAAAAAGAGAATTAAAAAAAGGAAACAAAAACGAGGCAAAAGGAAGACATAAAGAAAAATTATTGGAAAATCATGCAAGTTCATTATGATGTCTTGGAATAGCATAAACAGAAGCACAAACAAATCTTTATTAATACAACCAACGATTACTTTGAAGTAACAACATCAATCACTGGTTCAAATGTCCAATTCATCAGCATTTCATCATTGTTGGCAGCATGAGTATTGTTATACTTTTCAGACTCCTCAGCATTCACCATGTTGATGATTGGACAATGGCTAGGGGAGCAGCCTTCTCCAGCTATGATCACTTCAGCTGGGTAAGGAAATGTCTCTTTTAGGTGAGGGATCTGCTCCATCTTCTCATTCTGCTTCTTTTGCCTAAGAGCCATGGTCTTCATTTGCTTTTCCAATGATGCCTCATATCCTAAACCGAATCGGTTATGCTTCCCTGAGATAGGTAGAGGTATTTTGATACCCTGCAACTGCAGCCCCAACCCTTTGCCATGCAGATAACCGTTCTTAGTCATGATGTGAGCCACTACCTGATTGACATCCTACCTTGGGAACTCATTTTCTTCTTGTTTCATCCCTACAACCTCCAGATTGTGCCACAAACTGCTTTCAACTAGCTCCACATTTTCAACATATGGCAGCGTAACTGGTTTAGATACTATGATCTCCTTCTCTCCATGGATTGTAATGACTGAGCCATTCTCAATGAACTTAACCTTTTGATGCAAGGTAGAAGGAACGGCACCAACATTGCTAATCCATGGTCTTCCCAGCAACATATTATAATCGGATTCAATCTCCATTACTTGGAATAATATGTCAAACCTGCTTGGGCCAACTTCCAATGGCAAAACCATTTCCCCAATAATGCTTTTCTTTGCTCCGTCGAAAGCTTTCACAATCATTACTTGTGGTGAAATATCATCTTTGCTTATTGACAAGTAGCTTAAGGTTGATACTGGTAAAACGTTCAGTCCTGACCCTCCATCGATGAGAACTTTAGGCACTATATAGCCTCTGCACTTTAGAGTTATGTACAGTGCACGTGGGTTAGCCTGTGATACAATTTCTTCATCTAAGAATGTAATCATATTAACACGCCTCACCGGATCAACCATATTCACCACATTCTCTAATGAGACATCAGGTTTCACATAGGCATCCTTCAAAACTTTTAACATGGCCTTTTGATGAGATTTAGATGACAAGATTAGTGACAGTAGGGATATTCTGGCAGGAGTTTTCTTCAATTGTTCCAGTATATCATATTCACTTTGCTTCATAATTTTTAGGAACTCCTCTTCTTTATCTTCTACTTTTTCTTTTATCTCTAAATTAGAGCTATTTTCACCATTCCCTTTATCAATAAACTTCCCCTTTTCCAGCTCTCTAGGACCATAATACCTTCCACTTCTAGTTATATTGGTTACCACTCCACCTACTCGGGCCTCTGAGGTTTCTCTTACATCTCTTTTTGTCTCTACCTTCATTTCATAATTCCATGGCACAGCATGAGTATTCTCATAATCAAAGGGCATCGGCTTCTTCACAGTGATCACCACTTTTTCCTGTTTCGGAGTTGGGTTAAATGGCGGTGCTCGGAGCACGAAATGCTCGAACACATTCACCTCTTCAGAGAAATTTGACCACTTTTTTGCTTGAATCACACCTAAGTTGAGCAATTCTTGCACTCGAGCCTTGAAATCCCAACAACTTTCTATATCATGACCAGGACCTCCAGAGTGATATATGCAGCTTGATTCCATGTCATACTTCCCATTCTCCTTTATTGTGACAGCAGATGCTATCATGTTGTAACTAGCCTCATTCAAGCCAATGAAAATTTTCTCCATGGGTGTTCTAAGATTCAGCACCTTCTTTATCAAAGGTTCCTCCATTTCCAAGGCATTCACACAACCTCCTCCTTCATGATTTGGAATTGGATTATTGACGATATCAGGCTTTGATTCTTCCTGGAGGTCTAATCTTCCACAAGCAATTAATTTTCTCACTACCGTCTTAAACCCTTCACAGTCCTCAATTGAATGTCCCATAACATCCATGTGATATTTGCAAGTTAGATTCGGGTTATACCATGCTGGGAATGGTGGTTCCAATGGACGTACGGGATATGGTGATATCAAATGAGCCTCGAATAATCTTTGGAAGAGGTCAGCATTAGAAATGGATAATTTTGGAAAAGGTGGAAGGTTTGGGAATCGATTCCGATTCTGATTTTGGAAGTTTAGTCGTGGTGGTGTAGCGTTTGGGTAATTTTGAGGATGCGTGGTCGGGTTATAGGTATAGGTTGGGCGAGATGGTTGATGCTGTCTTATGTGGATATTGTTGACTTGAGGCTGAGGGTATGGGGTAGTGTTTGTGGCTCGGTAAGAAGGGATATGGAATTGATATTGTGGATTTTGAAATTTTGGGTGTGTTGATGTGTATCTAGGGATAGATGATTATTGACCTTGTACAAGATTTATTTCGGGCTCTTTCTTTTTTGGTGGGAATGCTCTTTTTGTGTCCTCATTGCTTATAGGAAGCTTACCAGCTTTAGCTAAGCTTTCAATTCTTTCTCCAGCCGTTATCAACTCAGAGAAATCCTTGTAAGCTGCTCCTGCCATTGCTCCAATATAAGGAGATCCCAAGGTCCCTAAAAAGTATGAGCACATTTCAGATGGGATAAGTGGCGGCTGTACTTGAGCAGCTAAAGCTCTCCACCTTTGGGCATACTGCTTGAATGACTCGTCTTTCTTTTTCTGCATCATGGTTAATTGCTCATGAGTAGGTGCCACTTCCATGTTGAACTTGTATTGGCTCATGAATTGATCTGCCAATTTTCTCCAGCTAGAAATCTTTGAATGATCTAGTTGAATATACCATTCCAAGGCAGGTCCAGTCAGACTTTCATGGAAAAAGCTAATGAGAAATTTTTCATCCTTTGACCATATTGCCATTTTAGTATAGTAACTCTTCAAGTGAAACAAAGGGTTACCAGTCCCATCATACTTTGAGAAATCAGGGACTTTGAAGTCTTTGGGGACTATCAAGTCTTCAGGAGGGCACAATTGCTCAATCTCCACATAACCATAGGAGCTAGGACCTTGGATAGCCTTAATTTGCTCCTGAATTTTTCTCATCCATTCCTCTTTTAACTTGTCTTTCTCCGCCTCTACATGACTATTTTCTGAGAGATGTGGCTGCTTCTGAGTGACGACACGTGGCTGCTCCCAAGTATGGATAGCATGCCCATGTCCTTCAGTATATTCATTTTATAGGGGATGATAGCCTTCTCCGATGGGAATCACCATTGGCATTGTTGGTGGTGGTTGTCCATGAGGGTTATTCAGCATTCTTTCCATATCATTCATCTCCTGGGTGATATTCAGAGGGGCACCTGATATCACTGGCATGGTTACTATGGTGGCATTTGGTTGCACACTTACTGGCATATCTCTGCTTTGATAGGCTCCTAACAGGTCGAGTGACTCCTTCATGACTCTCATCATTTCTTCCATTCTTGCTTGAGTATCAGTCATCATATTCAACTGCCCCCTTATTTCATCCACCTCCATGCTTAGGTTCCTTCCCGGTTTAACAGTGGTTGCAATTGAGTGTGTCTTTCCTGTTTCAGAATTTCCTCTTCCAGCCATCTTGGTCCGAGCTCTTGTGTTGTAAGTACGAGTTTGATCGATTTCTGTTTTCCTTGGGCGCCCAATGGTGACAAAGTTTTACCTGTGTTAGAGAATTTTATTAAAAAAAGAAAGGAAAAGTACATTGCTGTTTGTCAGAGTCCTTCAATCATGTCTAGTCTTGATGTGAGTATCTTTGATAATAAGCTTGTTCCCGTAACGTCCCGTTCAAAGGTACTAAGTCATGGATATGATCATGAGACTAACACAAGGAATCAACCTTTCTTTCATTCATTGTGCATTGCAATCATTGTTCTTGTACAATCATTCAAAAAGAAAATACATCATAAAGCCAATGCATCACTACTTTCTAAAAGCAAATCTACTTATGCATCCTCAGCGTCTTCCCTTGATTATTTGGTTCATCTTCCTAATCAAATCTTTACAGTAGTATACAAAGTTACAAATCTCATCTGGGGTGTCAAAAGGAATTATTTCTTGCTCAGCCATTTCTAAGTATCTTGGAATATCTTCTATTGCCGCATTAGCCAATCTTGCCAAGTTTGAAAAGCGAGTCTTCAAGTTATGAATAATGTGATCTTGATTTTACACTTCAAACTTTAAGTCTGCAACTTTCCTCTTTTCTTCTCCTAATGCAGCTTGATAACTCATGATCTCATCTTTCATCTGTTGTTTTAGTTCCGCAATCTCTCTCTGATGTTCCTTGTTCATTTCTTCCATTTCTTGCCTCATCTGTTCCTTACTCACGAGCATAGTTTCTTCAACTGCTTTCACATTCTGGAACAGCTTCTTTAGCTGTCGATTTTCAGCCATCGCTTCATCACGCTCTTGCCTTCGAAGCTTTAACTCCTGATTGGCAGCTTTGAGACATTCTCTGGTCTTCATCATGTGCTCATGCTCCATTTTTAACTTCTTACTAGTCCCTTCTAGAACATGATTCTTTTCAATGCTTTCTCGCTTTAGAGTTGCGTAATCATGGTGGGCGCTTTTTAGCTCATTCTCAACTTGCATATTTTCTTGCTTAACTTTGTCCAACCCTTCTCTCATTTCTTTTATCTCTTCACTGTTTTCAAGATGTGAGGTTGATGCCATATTAGAAGTAACTGTTAAAATCCTAAAAGGCAACTTAACCTCTTGAGCCCTGTTTTTCACCCATTGACGGTAGCTTTCTTTTACTGCACAGCTTTTGACTCCTAATTCTTTTCCTTTTTTGACAACATTGTTCCAAGCAGATCGGACTTTCTGTAGTAAGTCACTATCATTGGAGTCCAAGTAATATATGATGAAAGGAGTTATTGCAGCTTCGGAAGGTGGCTCCATTATAGGGTAACCAAGTTGGCGCAATACCAATGCTGGATTGTAATTTATGCACCCTCGGGTTCCCATAAGAGGTACATTTGGAAAGCTTCTACATTGATAAATCAATGTCTGTCCATCTCCCCACCAGGGGTACCATCGAATCCCTTTTTCACTCAATTTTACAAACTCTTCAGCCCATTCCCGTCTATTTTTCTTCTTAATATGATGCATTTTCAGATCATCAATGGGACAGGATGTCTTGTAACTCCTCTGGAATATATGTGAGGTAACCCATATATATAACATTGGCAAACAACACAAAATTCTCTTGCCATTCCTTTCACAGCAGAAATTCAAGGAACAATATACATCTGCTAAGAGGGCTGGAACAGGATTATGGTTATGAAATTTCTGAGCAAGAAACACATCAATTGCTGCAAGATCTACGAAACCGTCAATATTTGGAAACAAGACAGTGCCATAAATAGTGAGAGCCAACATATATGAAAAAGTGTCCCAATCTTCAGCTTGAGCTAAACGATGCATATGTTTCTCCAAGTAGTCTTTTGTGAATCCCTTGGTCCCATTTCTACATTTTTGTGCCTCATGCAAATCTCTTGCATTTACTTTTAGAACATTTGCTATAGTGTGCAAAGAAGCATAATGTCCTTGGTAAATGTAAGGCTTTTCTCCTTTTAATGGTAACCCCAAGATCCGCTCAAATTCCTCAAGGGTTGGTGCCAACTGGAAATCTTGACAGGTGAAGCATCGGAGTGGAAGATCATAATACTGAGCTAGTGCTGTGATTGCCTCTACTTGTTCTTCCACTTCCAATAGGCTGAAAACTTTTCCATACTTTCTAGTAAGAGAAAGACGTTGTGGTACCTTCAACAGTTGAATCAAGGATCTCAGGCTTTCTGTGTTGGGTTTCTTGGCTTTAAGATGTAAAGTCTTTTTCAGTCTTTCTTCTTCATGATTGTTTAGTCTCATGTTTGCTCCCATTTTTTAAAGATACTCACAACGAGACTAGGATATGATTCTCTAACAAACCTGCTGAAACAAAGAGGGAAAGAATGATTTTTATTTTTTTAATTATGAAGAAAAAGGAAGAATAAACGTCTAGAATATATAAAGAGTTTATGTACAAAGAAAATAAGTTAAAGAAGAGGTATGCTCCCTTTGTGTCCTATTTTCAAGTAAACTGTTGAGGGTTCTATGATCTCCTGAGCTTTCTACTTAGTGTACCTCTCATCAGGTATGGGTCTGTGATTTAAGGATTCTAACGGCCTCTAGAGCTAAGAGCTCATTTCAAAATGTTATCTACAACAGCAGGTGAACCACTAGGTGTAGGACATTCCGACAGAGTCAAACTCTAGATGAGATTTTCGCAATAACCAAATAGGACGTACATCCAATATGACTATTGCTACACAATCTCTTACCTATCTCAAGTTGCACTCAGACCCGGGTATAGGGCCCCACTCGTGTGTGATTAATGTGTGAGTGTTATGTGTGAAGGGAGCATATAAACCTGGAATCCTAAAACTACCCATGCCCAATACCTGCAAAATGAACAATACTAAACAAAGGTCGTCTATCCTAGGGTTATTCACCAGTAAATAAATAAATAAATAAAAGAATCTGTACAAGCATAATGAAAATAAAAGGAAGGAAAAAGAAAAAAAAAGGCACAAAATAAAAGTCATCTATCCTAAGGTTTTTTACAAGGAAACAAAAATAATAAAAAAACCTATACAAACATGATGGTGACAAAATTCTAACATAAGAAAAGAATAGCAATCCATTAAAAGAGAAAGAAATAAATAAATAAGATAAAAATAAAATAAAAAGAAAAGTGTGGTTACAATAATATGCATAGTCAATTATTTTAGGCCTGACTCTCACGGAAAGTCCCCAGTGGAGTTGCCATCTGTCGTATCCAGGATCACGACGGGGACGGCGAAAAAAGAAAATTGGAGTCGCCACCAAGTTTATTGAAATTGGAAAAACATGGAAAAACCCATTATTTTTTACAAATGGTCTTTGAAACTAGATTTGAGCTCGGGAGTCGGTTATGCATAGAGAAGGGCAGGCATTTAATGCTACGCACCCCTAGTACACCCGTCCTTAGACGGTACCTATAATTGATTTGTGTAGATTATTAATAACCCTTTTGAAATATTTATTTTCCATTTGTTATTTACAAAAAAAGATAAAAAAAAAATTTCTTTAACAAGAAATTTTGGAGCATCAAACTGTCACAATTTAGATGTCCAAAATATTGAGTTAACAAGTCGTCCCGGATAAATTAACACTTTTATTTGAAATAAAATATTTGATAAATAAATAAAAAATCTTATAAATATTTACAAACAAGAAAAGAAAGAAAACAAATAGTTTTGGCATCTTTTTATAAAAAAAAAGAAAAAAAATAAAATAAAATAAAATAAATACAAACGAGAATAAATATATTTTTCAAGGAAATTTCAGATCATTAAGCTGTCACAGCTCAAATGTCCAAGTTATTAAATTAACAAGCTGTCTCGGCTAAATTAACATTTTTAACAGAATATTTCTCTTAAAAAAAAATCATTAGAAAATTATTAACAAGTAAAATAAATATGTAAATTTAATTTTTGACTTGACAGGAATCGGAATTGCCTGCTCCTACGTATCCCCTGGTGCAATAGGGAATTCAAAGTCACGTAATTCTATATAAAATATTTGTGAATTTATGAATTGAAATTTTTTTGAAAATGAATTTTAGAATATCAAGCTGTCACAACTAAAATATTTCAGAATTTAGAATTAATAAGCCGTCACGGCTCAATTAATCCTATTTATTTTTTTAAAAATCCAATTACTCAATTGATGAATTAAATAAACTTTTAATAAAAAGAAAGAAGGCTAATTTTAGTTATGAGTTGACAACATTAATTTAGAGACAAAATTATTCATTTTATTAAAAAAAATGAACAAACATAACAATTAAAGATTAAAAGTAAATCAAGGATTCTAACTACCATCTTTTTATTATTTATTTTATTTTAAGGTTTTACATACAAAATTTACCAAAATATTAGACAATTCAATTACTCTCAGCTTGATTATTTAATCCTACTCAAAAGAAAATAAACTCATTTTATTTTGAATCTCAAACTAAACTAATTCTAAAATAAACAAATCTAAAATTAAAAGTTTAACAAACACTAAAAACTCAAATTTAAACAAACTAATCGAAAACTAATACTACCTGAACAAATACTCAAATTAAAACAAACTAATCTAAAACTAATGCTAACTGAACAAATTGACCAAAAATAACACTGACTTCAAAATATAACTAAATGCAATTAAAATTTCCTAATTCTACTAATTTAATTTTACTTTTAACACACACAAACATACTAATACTAACACTTATACTCACACGCACACACATTTTCTCATACACGCTGAGCACTTAAACGCGCCGTCCCCACACATACATACACTCGTTGCTAAGTCATATTCAAAAGAAAAAGGAAATACCGAACAGAGAATGAGAGGATGGATAAGAGAGAGAAAAATGAAAAATTGAGAGAGAAAGGAGAGAGAGCTGTCGATCGGAGAAAAGAAAAGAGGGAGAGAGGGAGAGTGGCCTCAGATTGCCAACTTAATTTTCAGTTGGCCTCAGATTGCCATTAGCGGCCTCAGATTGCCAATTTACTTTCCTTGTTGGTTTCAGATTGCCAACTTAATTTTCAGTCGGCCCCAGATTACCATTGTCGGCCTTAGATTGCCAATGGAGCAGATATGGAGAGGGAGCAAATCTGGAGCCAGGGGAAGAGGAAGAAGCGAGGGGGAGCCATGCGGTGGAGGTCCGGGCGGCGAAGGGTGCGGCTGGAAGGGAGGTTTCGCGGTCGCGGCAGTGAAGGCGGAGTCGGAGGCGCGATCCGCACCACTCAGCTCGAGGGTCACGGCCGGCTTCTCGCGATGCGAGTTCAGCAAAGGTCTGCGGGCCGAGGATGGGACATCGCGGTGGTTCACCACTTCCCTTTTACGGCTTCTGTCTCATTCTTTTTGTGTTTCTGTTGCTTTTTCCTTTATTATTTGAATCTATGTTTTGTTTTGACATAAGAGCTGAAACTTTTGTTATTAAACTGGACTGTTGAGAATGATGGATTTAGGTTTGATCTGTGTTTGGCTAGGAATATTTTGCTGGATTGAATGTTTTTTTTTTGTTGGCAGAGGGGTTAGATTTTTGGTTGCCAACCCGGGTATGGTTTTCTTTGCTGGATATTGGCAGAAATAGACGCTAAAAAAAATGAATCAATGATTTAAAAATGGTTTATCTGTGACTTTCGCTGATTCTTTTTCTGTGTATATCACAAAATGTTAGATGAAATGTGGTGATGAGAGACTTTTGTTGGAAAACCAAATTGTCTCTCCCCCCCGAACCTCTATTGTTATCTGAATATATATATCATGAACATGGTAGGTGAGCTTTGAGAATTCCTCCTCATTGCTTGATTGCTGGGATTTGCTGGATTCTTCGTGCCATTATTTTTGATTTTCAGCTTCAATCACATGCATCTTTCCTTGTTTTTTTTACAACATGTCAATACAACCGGCGCGTGCTTGACTCCACCTCCAATCGTTCCCTTCTTTTATTTTTTATTTTTTTTCTTTTCAATCAACTGAGGAGACACTCCTCGATCTCTTTATTTCATTTTCCTTCTTTTGTCCCTTATTTTTTTTTTAAAAAAACTAAGATGAAACGGGCCAAAACAGCAAAGTCAATGGGTTTAAAGTTTTTTTTTTTGTTTTTAAAAAAACACAAGACAGAATGGGCCTTTTTTATTTTTGTACAATAAAACTGAAACAACCTAAAATGGGCTTACCTAAACAGCAACAGTACTAAAAAAAAATGGAATGGGTCGAAAGAAAAATTTTGTTTTGGGCCGGACAAAATCGAGTGTTCACAAATCACCTTTTATAACCTTTAATTCGGGGAGTCTAAAAGATCACTTTCTATTTGAATCACCTCTCATAACCTTTAATTCGGGGAGTCTAGAGGATCATTTCCATATGTCTTATATCACCTTTAATCTTAGCATGTTATTAGAGATGCAAGCATAAACATATAATCATAACTCACCATTCAAAGTGCAAAAATGTTCATTTTTGACACTTATGAAAAACCAATACTTCTAAAACTTTTTCTAAACATTATAAATGGTATTTTAAATATAAAAACACATTAGATATCATTACTAACTCTAATTAAAATCCTTTGACCAAAATTATATAATTGATAGTTTAAAACACAACTTTCCGTATTTTTGCATAACGGTCAAACTAACACTTGTAATTATTCATTTCAACCTCTAAGATACCAAAAACAATTTACACATCAAATACTTATGTATACAAACAATATGATTAGTATCAAATCAGTGAGGGATCAATTCAGAAAATTCATTCTCTAAATCTTTATAAAATTACGGTTTTGATCCTTTCTAGTTACTAGTTTATTTCAAAAATGCTAAAAACAATTCTTACATCAATTATAAGTAATTTATATACATCCAAATCTTTTAAATCAGCATCCTAGCCATTTTATTTAAATCAGGTCAGTAACCTAAATGTTTTAATCAAAAGCTTGAGAAAATCACAATCTTTGAATTTCTAATTCTAACAAAAGTTATTTGAGTAATTAAAAGACAAGATTAAAGTCTTAAAAATAAAATAACCCAACTTTAATACCAAGAACATCAAGAGGCTGAAAATAACATAAATTAAATATATCCACAATAAAATTTCCTATTTAAGATTAAACAGGTAAATTTTGAGCTTTAGAGATTTAAGTGATAGCAAGAATCATAAACATGCAATGCAATCCCATTTTTAATCTTTATCGTTATTAGGTGATAACCTGGAAATATAAACATGATTTGCAATACTTGAAATATAAATATGAAGATGCAAGTTCATTTTTAGATCTTTAAAGTTTAGGTGATAACTTGAAATATAAACATAGAATGCATTACTTGGAATTTAAACATGGATATGCAAATTCATATTAATATATTCATGAATTAAGGTGATGACTTGAATTTAAACATGATTATGCAAGGCTTGAAATTTAAACATGATATGCAAGAGCTTGAAACATAAACATAGATGCAAGTTCATTTATTATCTTGTTAAGCTCAAAACTTTTAGAGAATTAAACTGTTTAACCTCAATTAATCTTAACAAAAGAAATGAGCATTAGAGTCCTTTATTATCATGGTTCCAAAAACCTTATTTCATGGTCTCATCATCAAGCCATAAATCAGAATTATTAGGAAGAATTAAAGTAAAAAACATGAAATAAAATCCCTACCAAGTTGTTTCTTATTAACAAAAGATAATGCTTGATCTTTAGAGAAGTTAGAAGAAGAAAATATGTCCTTGATGAGTCATCCAATTTTGGCCAAGATAAGAACTAATGGAGGGAGGATTTTCCTTGTGATTTTGTGATTAATAATGGAAAAGTTATGTGTTTAGGAGTTGATTTATGGTTGGAATGTGTATGCTTGAGGTTTAGAGCTTGGTTAGAGGTTGGGAATGGAGTCTCTTAAATATGAATGAGGAAGAAGAAGTAAGCTTGAAGTATTGAGAGAATTAGAGAACTTTGAGCAAGGAAACTATCAAGTAAGCAAGTGCTAAGGCTATAAGTGTTTGTGTGAACATTTTACTAATGGAGGAGCACCTATTTATAGGCTCATGAAGGCTATTTGGCCACTGCCTTATGGCTAAAAAATGAAGGGTTTATTTCATTTTTCAATTAAAGAAAACTTAGAAAAGAAAGCATAATGTGAAGTCATAATGTTGTCCATGTATCATTGTTTGAAAATGCACAAAATATGATGTTAATGGAAGACAAGAAACCATGGCTAATAAGGCTAAATATGGATGGATTTCTTTTGATTAAACATAGCCAAAAATAATGAAAAAGAAAGCTAAAGAAATGGTGATAAGGTTGGATATGATTTTATGTTGGAAAAACAATAAAATATGGTGAAATAGGGCTAATCATGGGCGCTGGTTTCTGATTCCTTGATGATCAGATTTGTGTTGTTTTACAAGTAGTAAAACATGTATTAGATGTGTACTTACTTAGATAAAAGATTAGGAATTGATAGATCAATGAAAATGGTAAAAGATTAAGTATTTAGAACAAATCAAAAAGGTAAAAACGAGAAATCATACACTAGTAAATGAAGTTCATTTCAAATGTGTTAAAATCAATTTGTAACATAAGTCCTAAACTTAGGATAAGAAAATGTAAATGTACTAGATATTACCTAAACCATAATCTTAACTTTGAATTTAATCATTAATTTTATGACCTCTTATAATTAAGGAAAGGTAATTTAATTTTACCTTAGGTAATCTTAGACTCTAATTACCTTAAGTAATTATTTTTAACCTTAGATAATTAATTTTAAACTCAAGGATATTGAATGAAATCAATTTGAGTTCAAATAGAGCTTTAATATTACCTTAATTATATAAATAAACTTATTTAGAACAATTAGGGGTGAAAAGGTACTTTCATATAAAAACTCCCTGTAATTATTGAAAATTCTCAAATTATACTTGAATAGCCATTTTAAATCTTTGGGTGAAAACCGAATTTAAAGATTATATAATTTCATGTAAAATTACTGTAGGGGTAAAATGGTAATTTTATGTACGGTAAAAATTGAGAATTGAGATTTTTATCTCTAAGGTACATATAATCCCCATCAAGCATTAAACTAACCCTTCAAAGATAATTTAGATTGGTTATCTTTGATTTCTAGGTAAAAATGACCTTAGAGACATTTTGGTCATTTTACACGTACAGAAAAATCGGGATTTGCGACTTTAACACGAATCGCTATTCAAGTTTCTCATAATGTTTCTATAATGTTATATTCATTTATTGAGGATTATTCGATCTTGAATTACATGTAAAAATTACCTAGGGACATTTTGGTAATTTTAACATAGCAGTAAAAATTGGGGCGTTACATAAATAATACTGACTCTAATATTTCTTATGGTGAGCTATTATCACTTTATGAAAAGCTACTTGAAAACTCTCAAACTTTTTCCTTACATTATCTCAGTTTGAAAAAGGAACATAAAAAAATTGTTTTAGAACTTAAAACAGTCAAAGCAGAAGCTAAGAATCTAAGGTTGGAGAAGGAAGTTGTGAAAGAAGAAAACAAGGTATTAAATATAAAACTCATAGCCTTAGAATCTGAAGTTGAAAATATAAATGAAAACACTCAGAAAGTCATATCTAAGCTTGAAAGAACTTCAAAGATTCTCAAAACTGACCTTAAAAAGATGGTGAATGGATCAAAGAATCTTGATCTAATGCTTGGTGGTTAGAGACTATATTTTCAAAAGGCTGGACTGGGATATGTAGAAGAGCTTGATAAAAAGGGAAAATCAACCTTTCTTCATAAAGCTAAAAGAAAACCTCTTTGCACTATTTGTTTTAAGAAGGGACATCCACCTGACAAATACTTCATAAAAAGGAAGTCTGTCAAAAGGGCTAGACAACTGTCTTCACAAACTAACCTAAGAGGACCCTAGATGATATGGGTACCTAAAATAAAAAATGTGTTTGTTGTAAGTATGCCTAAGGACGCACATTGGAACTTGAAAACAAATGGTACATAGACAGTGGTTGTTTAAGACACATGTCCAAATAAAAAATATGGTTCAAAAATCTACGACAAAAAAAATCAGGATATGTAAGATTTGCAGATGGAAGTAAAGCTAAGGTCACAAGCATAGGAGATATTGGTAAGGATGATTCTCACCAAATTTCAGATGTCTTATTAGTTGATGGTCTGGCTCACTACGTTTTAAGTATTAGCTAGTTTTGTGACCAAGGTTTTAATATCATCTTTAATGCTCATTCTTGCAAAGTAGTAAGTCCCACTTCTGATAAAGTAATTATTTCTGGAAAGAGGCATGATAATACTTATGTATTATCCTTGGATGATCTGAGAGATCAAAATGTAACATGTCTCGCATCTTTCACAGATGATAAGTGGTTATGGCATAAGAAGCTTGGGCATTCTCATATGAAGCTTGTTTCTGAGCTCTCTCAAAAAGAACTTGTTAAGGGTCTACCGAAGATCGCATTTGATAAGGATTCAACTTGTAATTTTTGTGAAAAGGCAAACAAATCAAAGCTTCTTTTCATAGCAAACATGTGGTTTCAACTACTAAACTACGTAAGCTTTTACATATGGATCTCTTTGGTCTTACCAAGACTGCTAGTCTAGCTAGAAAGAGATACTGCCTTTTTATAGTAGATGATTACTCCAGATTTACATGGGTTATCTTTCAAGCTTCTAAGGATGAGGTCTTTGAGAGATTCAAAGTTTTTGCAAAATGAGTCTGTATTCAAAAGAATTCTCAAATAAGCTTTATTAGATCTAATCATGGTGGAGAATTTGGGAATCATGTTTTTAATGATTTTTGTGAAAAACATGGCATCTTTCATAAGTTTTCTGCACCTAGAACTCCCCAACAAAATAAGTTAGCAGAGAGTAAAAACAAAAGCTTGCAAGAAATGGCTAGAACTATGCTTTTGGAAAGTGGTTTGGCAAAAAGTTTTTGGGCAGAGGCTGTAAATATCTCGTGCTATATACAAAACAAAATCTTTCTTAGGCCAATTCTCAAGTAAACTCCTTATGAGCTATGGAACGGCTGAAAACTCAACATATCATATTTTCATATCTTTGGCTCACCTTGTTTTATTCTTAATACCAAGGACAAACTTGTTAAGTTTGATCCAAAGTCTGATGATGGTATCTTCCTAGGTTATTCTTCTATGTCTAGAGCCTATAGCGTATACAATAAGAGAACTTCTTGCGTAGAAGAAACCATTCATATCAAATTTAAAGAGCTTAGAAAGGACTTTGCTGATGATCTTGAAGATCTAGAAGAAAACTTTGAAAAGATAAATCTAAAAGGTACTTCTAATAGCAAAGATGATGAAGGACAAATCTTCAGAAAACAAGGTCCAGAGCATGAGCACTTCAGATAACTTGTTCAAATCACCTAAAACATCAAAAAATGATGTTTCTGATCATCAATCAAAGCAATCTAAAGATGAAGAAGAAGAAGAGATATTAAAAGTCATAGAAACTACAAGGGAGTTTCTGATTTAAGAATAATTTCTCAAAACAAAGTTCTTGGAGACATTTCTAAGGGTGTAAGAACCAGATCATCTCTTAGGAATACATCTAACAGTGCTTTCATCTCCACCATTGAGCCTAAGCGCATTGAAGAGGCTTTGAGTGATTAAAATTAGGTGGATGCTACGGAAAAAGAACTAGATTAGTTTGAGAAGAGTAAAGTCTGGAATCTTGTTGAAAAATCAAAGGGAAAAACCATCATTGGCACTAAATAGGTGTTCAGAAACAAGTTGGATGAAATAGGGAAAGTTATCAGGAACAAAGCAAGATTGGTTGCACAGGGTTATGATAAAAAAGAGGGAATTGATTATGATGAAACCTTTGCACCCATAGCTCGGCTTGAAGCCATTAGAATGCTACTTGCTTTTACTGCCTACAAGGGATTCACTCTCTACCAAATGGATATCAAGTCTGCATTTCTAAATGGTCATCTCTGAGGAAGTATATGTGAAGCAGCCTCCTAGTTTTGAGAGCGAAAACCTTCCTAACCATGTTTATAAGTTAACAAAGGCTCTCTATAGTCTTAAGCAAGCCCTATGAGCTTGGTATGATAGATTGAACACTTTTTGCTTAAGAATAGGTTCAAGAGAGGTAATGTTGATACTACTCTTTTTACTCTTAGTCAGGATAATAACTTTCTGATAGTTCAAATATATGTTGATGACATTATATTTAGAGCTTTTGATCTTTCTCTTTGTGAAAAGGTTTCAAAATTAATGCAAAGTGAATTTGAGATGAGTATGATGGGTGAATTCAAGTTCTTTTTGGGGTTACAAATAAAACAACAAAAGGAAGGCATCCTAATCCATCAAGAAAAATATGCAAAAGAGCTTTTAAAAAGGTTTAATATGGATCAAGCAAAACCTATGAGCACCCCTATGCATCCATCTCAAATCATAGATGCTGATAAGAATGGTGAGAAAGTATCAGAAAGTAATTATCAAGGAATGATTAGTTCACTATTGTATCTTATAACGAGTAGACCTGACATTCAATTAAGTGTGAGAATTTGTGCAAGATTTCAATCTAACCCAAAACAATCACACTTAAATGCTGTCAAAAGAATCCTTCGATACTTATCATGTACTACTCATCTTGGCTTATGGTACAAGAAAGGTTCTTCTTGTGATATTGTAGGATACTGTGATGTTGATTATGCTGGAGATAGAGTTAAAAGGAAAAGCACTTGCAGTTGCTGCTGCTTCTTTGGAGAAAGCCTGATCACATGGTCATGCAAAAAGCAAAACACTATAGCTCTCTCTACTGCTGAAGTTGAATATGTAGCTACTGCAAACTGTTGTTCTCAGATGCTATGGATAAGAAATTAGCTAAATGATTATCACTTGAGGTACTCCAAAATTCCCATCTTTTGTGAAGATACAAGTGCTATAAATCTTGTAAAGAATCCCATTCAGTACTCCAAATCCAAACATATTGATATTAAAAATAATTTCATTCGTGATCATGTTCAAAAAGGCGATATTGAGTTATTATTTGTGAATACTGAAGACCAAGTGTCGGATATATTCACAAAGCCATTAGTTGAAGATCACTTTTGTGTTTTGAAAAAGCTTTTGAACCTAATCGTTTTCAAAACTGCATAGTTTTTTCTTAAAAAAAAAATCTCTGGATTCTCTCATCTCCTCATCACTCTCAAACTGAAGCCCAAAAGAACAAGATGTCAGTTTGCAAGACAGCGTGTATTTATTGTAGATCAGAAAGAAGATGGATATCTTAGGGAACAAATGGAATGATCAGAAAAAGGGCTTTCTATCAGAAATCTTGAGAATAGTACTGAAAAAAGGGGTTTCAGCATATGCAAATGGGTAAATACTGAGTCAGAAAGTGCTAAGTGAAGATCAGAAAGAAAGTGTTTCAAGAAATAAACTCAAGAGTTTGAAATTTTTACTTTCTAAAGGAACGTTGATGAGGCAGGAGAATTCTCTCTCTTTTAAGCCTTTCTCTCTCTCACGTTGCCTCACCTTCTGTCAGTTATATCATATCACCTAAATAACTTACACTCCCCACACATTATTACTTCTCTTCTAAAACACAAACCCTCAACTATTTCATCTTCTCACAGAAACCTTCATCTTCGTTTACTTCTTTCTTCTTCTAAGCCTTAATCTTTACTATTCGATGTTCCTCATCATTTGATCATGACTCAGGGAAAGCACTTTTCTGAGTGTATAGCTGAGATGGGAACCTTTCAGATGTTCTTAGAACAGATGCATCAAGGCTATTACGAAGAGAACTTCTCAAGACGTCATATAGCACCAAGAAAAAGGCTAACGCAGGTACTGATGGCTCAAGTTCTCATCCTTTTAGAAATTTTCTCCTTTCAGGGATGGGAAGGGTTTCTTAACCTATCTGATCGAGTTTTCTCTGGAGTGGTTATTGCCTTTTATTCTCAACTGGTTCAAGTGACTGAATCTGTGCTAACCTCATATATCAGAGGAGTTGACTTAGAGCTGAGCATCATGGATTTCTCCAACATCATTCATGCTCTTGATGAAGGACTTAGATGCTTGTCTGAGGCAAAGTGGTTCATGACTCTTGGTGTTTCAGCAGAAGAGGTTTCTAGATGTCTTACTAGGGTTTCACGATATCATCCAAGCGAGATCACATAGCTTTGTTAAACATAAATGCAAGGCAAGTCTTTACAGTCATTCAGTTTTCCTTGCTTCCTCGTTTAGGTAGCACTTACCTCTTAGTTGGGATGGACTATATGTTACTTTTCTGTTTATTGAGAAAAAGAAGACTTAACTTGCCTAGACTTATATTTGATCATATGCTGAGTGCTATCTCTTCTGAGAAAAGAAAAACTGCTGTTGTGCCTTATGGGATTCTACTGACTAAAATCTCTGAGTACTTGTATTAGCCTCTTGAAAATGAGTGATATGAGTACATGGAAGGTACATAGTACACCTTCAACTCTTTTAGAACCCTAAGGAGACCAACCGGTGCTGCCTCCTCTGGTGTTAGAAGACAAGTTTGAGAATCAGGGAGGCAGTTGTTGAAAAGGCAGCCACAGAAGCTGAAGGCAGAAAAAGGAAAAGGAAAATAATCATTCTTGAGGATAGTTCAAATGACAACAAGAGGCCAGAAATTATCATCAGATATGGAGGTGCACCTTCTAGCAATAGCATGACCTCTGATTCTGAACATGATTCGTCTTCTGAAATGGAAACATCCTCAAAAAGTGAATCTGGTGCTAATGCTTCTCCTTCAAGGGCTGAACAGCCTCTTGTGTCAACCATTCCTGATCTTTCTACACAAGGCTTTGGTCCCTTATCTAGCAGACCTACACTAGTTGAGCAGCCAAGCTTTACTGAAGTCCAACTACTACTGCATGAACAACGCCTTATCCAAAATAGGCTGGATCAGCTTGAAGCTAGCTCTCACTGGCAAGAAGCATTACTTCAGGACATACTTTGTGAAGTAAGGCATTAGGGCTAATAATGGTGCTATTGGTTTCTGTAACGCCCCAATTTTTACTGTAATTTTTACTGTCATTAGAAATTACCAAATTACCGAATTACCATAGGTAATTATTACATAAGATTTGAGGCCGAACAATCCTCAATAAAGGAATATAACATTAGAAGAGAAGTTAGGAGCAATTCATGCGAGAGTCGCAAATCCTGAATTTCTGTAGGTATAAAATGACCAAAATGCCCCTGAAGTTATTTTACTCAGAAAATGAGGATCGTGGGCCCCACATATTCTCAAGAGGATGTTTTGAGGATAATAAGGGATTGTTTGCGTTATGTGTGTTAATAGAGCAGAAGGATTTCAATTTTGAGTTCCGACGCGCGAAATGACCAAAACGCCCCTGCGGCTGTTTTAACTCCGATGTGCGTGCCAACTGAGCCCGAACCTCACTAAAATGTTTTAAAATTTGTTTTTAAGTCATGATTAACCATTGGTTAAGCTCAGGTGGCCTCGGGCAGTTTTTAGTGAAAGTACGATTTTGCCCCTATTTTTGGGCAGTTTTGCGAATTTCAGGATTTTTGATTCGTATATCGAAACCTAAGCAATATTAGGCTCAAATTAAAGCTTATTAAATTCTAAATATTAATCTAGAGTCAAAATTATGTATTTAGATTGATTAGAACCCAAAATTGCTCAAAAACACCCAAATTGCTTACTAATTCACTTAAGCCCTTAACCGTAAATTCTCTAAATTACATGAATACCTTGCCTACACCTAAATAATGCATGGAACACACAAATTTCACTTCTTTGGGCTGTAATGGATGAAATTATTGATGCATTATGCAGCTGAATTATTTCCAAAAGTTGCACTAAAAGAAAATGCCAAAATGTCACCATAAGAGACATAATTCCTTAATTTCATACAACTTTGTCTAAAATGATTTTTCCTCCATTATTTCTCCTGAAAAATTCTGCCATCTACCTCCTCATTTTGGCCAATTAGAAGCCTCAAAATCTTCTATAAATAGGCTTGCTTGAGTGGTCTTGGAATGCTTGGTTCATAACTAGTTTTTAGGAGCACAAAAAACTTTCTTTCTTCCTCCTCTTTGGCTGAATTCTTTCTTCAATTTTTCAAAGAGATTTTCTTTCATTTCACTTCAAGAAATCAAGTTCTCTTCCTCTTCTTCAACTCAGATTAGGTAGGGAGTAGTTTCTAAATTTATTTCTATGCTTTGAGGAGTTGTGTTTTTAGCTCAAAATGATGAAATTATGAACTTACCTTAGCTTTTCATTTCGATTTTCCTCTTCATTTTTCTTTAACCAATTCAGCCATATGGCCTAGGTGGAACTAAGATGATGGCTTGATGATGAAGACTTTGAGGGTGGGTTGTAAATCCATCACAAGTTAGGCCTCTAAAGCTTGAAAATCACACTTGATGCAAAACTTTAAAGAATAATGCTTTATGATGCTAAAACAAAGATTATTAGTTTAGAACTTGAAAGATGTATTTTCCTTTTATGTTTTATTTCTTGTTAAGATATGTATTGGGTTGAATTTATAATTCTTTTAAAGTCTTGAAGGAGCTCTAGTAAAGAAACAAATTGAATTTGCATCCATGATTAAGTTTATGCTTTGCATAACCATGTTTACCTTCTATGTCATCACTAAATTTTCAAGAATGAATAAATGAACTTGCATCTCATGTTTAAATTCCAAGCTTGTATTTCATGTTTATGTTTCAAGTCATCACTTAATCTTTCAAGATAATAAAGAGGTTACATCTCATATTTAATTTATGCTCTCACTTTATTTTATAATGGCTAAAAGAATCAACGCATGACATATTTATTTTATGCCATCTTCTAAAGATCCTAGAGCTCAAAGACTTGCCTATGTATCATAAGCAAAGAAATATGATTATTGGAGTTAAAGAATTTATTCTTTAAAAAGTCTTGAGATTGGAGCTTAAAAAGATGTAATAATAATTCTCTTCTCCCTCTCTTGGTCTGTGCGGACTACCGCTCCGGTTTCTTAATATTCACTTCTCCCTGCTCGGTCTGTGCGGACTACCGCCGCTCCGGTTTCTTAATATTCTCTTCTCCCTCTACTGGTCCTGTGCGGATTACCGCCGCTCTAGTTTCTTGTATCATGTTTATATTTCAAGTTCTTGCATCATGTTTAATTTTCAAGTCATCACCTTAAATCTTAAAGATAAAGAAATGGAATTGCATTTCATGTTTATAATTCCAAGCTATCACCTTATAAAGATAAGATTAAAATAAGGTTGCATAGCATATTTATAATTCTAAGATGTCACCTAAATCTCTAAAGCTCAAGACTTACTCCTTTTATCTTAAGTGGGAATTTTTAATTGTGAAGATCCTCCCAAGTTTGACAAAAGAACTAGTTTCTAAATGAGTTTTAAGGCTTTGCAAGGATTTTACGGGGAACTAGTATTTTATATGCACTTAAAATATGATTCTATGTAATTGCATGAGGTTCATGATTCGGCCACTGATCTGAGTTTAGTATCAATGTATGATAATGATTTGATATGTTTGAAGTTGTGATAATTATGGTTTATTGTTGAAAGAATGATTCATGCATGTTAGAGACAAAACTAGCTCCCTAGAACAACCGAAGAGCTAGAATTTACCTAGTTTTTGACCCCTTTAAGTTTAGCCAATGCCAAATCTATTTTAGTATGTTGTAATTCTGTCTAGGATTAGTTAGCCACGAAAAATTTGGTATCAATTAGACTAGGATTGATCCCGAACACTAAAAATGAACCTAGCAACTAGAAAACCGTAAAAAAAACAAGATTTCTAGAACTCTAGGGAATGAAATTTATGCATTTTATCCAGAATCTTTAGCAATGATAAAAACCAGGTTTTATTATGTTTAAATAAGGGAGAATGATTCATAATTGGTTTAGTAACCAATTTCAGCATCATAGGGAAAGCTGGTAAAAAGAAAAGATTTAAGACGTAACTTCTAGCATACCGTAAAACCTTAGGAACAACTTACTACCTATGCTACCCCATTTGATTTAATAGTGATCTTAAGGCCTATAAATAATCATAAGGATGGTAATAAATCCCTCAGGTGCATAACTAATTAGTTCTATAATTGTTAATTCTATGTAAGGATTGGATGCTTATTAAGTACTTGATATCATTGAATGATTTCCTGGCTTGCATGTTATAGTTGCTGTTGCAAATAATGAGAATGCTTAAAATATTCTTTATAATGTAAAATTTACCTTTGTTGCTAGAAGAAAGTGTATCATTGTAAAAGTGTAATTTGGAAAGGTTCTGGCTAAGGAAAGACTTGGTATTTAAGCGTGTCCATTATGACCCACCTCTCTTTCCTGGGAATCTCCCAGATGCATGATTACAGTTGATATATATTATTCTAACTTAAGACTATAAATGAGAAAATGTTATGATGTTTATGAATTGTATTGTGATATAACATGCAAAGATTTAATGGTGACTTAAACTTATAAGAAAATGATCCTTTGGAACTATCAGACTATAGGTGGTGAAAAGGTGATTTTAGCCCCCTAATCCGTTCTCTCAAAAGGGTAGAGTCGGGACTTCAGCTTATCAAAAGGGATAAGTATATGCTAGTGATGACTAGTAAAGTATGAGCTCATAACCTAAATTACTCCCAAAAGGGTGGAGTATAGGGTGGCCCAAGGAAAATAATGATGATGATAAGATTTTAAGTCACCTAAGGCACTAAAGAAATGAAATATGTGCACTGTGTCCACGTGTAGCTAATATTATATGACGTTCTTTTATGCATGTTATTTGATAATAATGATGAGGAATATGATGTAATGATAAAGGAAAAGTTCATTGTAAATATGACATGTTAAGATTATGATGCATTATAAGACGCATGATTAAAAATTGACGAATCTCGGTTAAGTGTTTGTCCGAACTTAAAATGAATCTTTGCATGCTCACTATTTTAGAATAATCCCGAGGTTCCTGGGGACTTTGATGATGACACTGTAGAAGGAGGTACCCTACTGAGAATTCTTTAGCAAGATTCTCACTCCCTTTTCTTTATTTCCGTCATTGTCTCCAGATTCAGATGGCGACATTCGTCCTGTTCGTTGATACCCTTACTTGGGAATTCCATTATGATCCGGTGCATCGCTCGTATCATTTTGAAGGGAGGTGTGCAGTTCATGTTTTTATTTACATAGGTCGTCCATTTGCACATCCTGTCCCTAGTTATCGATTTTCTCCTACTTCTCCCTATGGCGATGAAATGGTTTTTGAACATGCACGTCCACTTGATGAAAGGATGTTACGTTCTTATCCCGCTTCATCTGCTGTCCATGGATTTCCAGAGTATGTTCCCGAGATGAGATATTCTGAAACTGATCCTTCAGAGGACACTCCTACTCATGTATATTCTGAGAACTCTGCTCCTACTCCCACCCATGTAAGAGAGGGTAGTGAGGAAACAGTTGTTCAACCGAGGTTAGCAAGAAGGCCGTCCATGCGACCCCAGCTTGGTGCATCTCGTGTGTCCCTTCCCGAGGGAGCTTATCAGTGGATTGGATTTATTCCCCCATTTCCAGGACAGTGGCCATAGAAGGTTCTTAGTAGATTTATGAGTGTTTACGCACCCTAGTTTTAGGATAACCTTCCCGGCTTATGGAGTTATCTAGTTTAGGGGCATGTATTTCCTTATGTATATTTTCTTTTATAGGTTTGCATAAGACAATGATGTATGAACATAACCCACCCTTTGAGTGAGGTTATTGTATGTAAATATATGTTATAATGTGTTTATGGATGTTATATGATGGAGCCAAAGTGATATGATGTGATATATTTTTAAACGTCTTATTATACTCCGCTTACTCGTTCATGTTGTACTCGGCTCACGTTTTCAATTATGTTTTAAAAAAAAAAGGCTCGTAATTTCACTAAGTATTTTCAAATTATGAAGAAAGAACCAAAGCAAGGAGTAAAGTCTAGTCATTAATCAGATTCAACCTAGGTGTATTTGGTTAATTAATAGGGTGTTACAGTTTCCAGCATACTCTTTTTGTTGATGACAAAAAGGGGAGAAGAATATGGAAGAAAAAGAAAAATTGATGTGCTGAGAAATATAGGGGGAGATCAAATTGATGGGGAGCTTATATAGAGAATCTTTTTTTAAGAATGTCTTTTAAAAACACTTTTATTATCTTTTACTCCCTGTTTTTATCTCTTATATCCTTCTATTCATATCATATATCAGGTTCTTTTACTCATATCTGTGCTTAGATGAATGATATTTTGTTTGTGGTTTTGTACGCATCCACTTTTCTGTTAATTATGGTTGGTCAAAGGCGTGCTAAAAAGGATCTAATCAGGATAATACGTCACAATTATTACTTGTTAAGTTTCATGCACGAAGGGCTTTAGAAAGTTCTCTTCTTTTGACAAAAAATCAAGCTAGTTGTTTCAATCTAGGCTCAAATGTGTTTTAAACACTTTTCTGATACCTTCAGAAAGTATATCAAGCCTGGACATATATATAAGATAACAACAGCTATGATTCAAGTCACTTAAGGCCAAATTTTTTTTTAAGATTTATATCATACCTTAAGAAAAAGGAACTTCCTGAAAATTACGATCAGGGATCATACTGAAAGGATAAGATCAATCATGCTCTTATTTTAATTATATTTCTTTCAAATTATCTCTTCAAAAGATTTTCTTCAAATTGGTTTGTCCTCATCAAAAAGGGAGAGATTGTTAGTTCCAGAACCTTATCAATTGCGCTGATGTGTTTTGAATGACAACAAAGCAAATTCAAAGAAAATGCTTTGAATAACATTTGATGTTTCTCTGAGTTTCTTGTAAGAATATAATCGGTTCTATTGTTTAGCATGAGTAAGGCTTACTCATATGAAAATATATATTTCACTATACATGTGTAAGCATATTTATCTCATGTTATGAGATTTGAAATGTTATAGAATTGAATTATATCCTCATCTAAAGCATTGAAGGCAAAACGATTGAAGAAGACTTCAACGCTTCAAGAAACCAGGCTAATTGAGACTTCATAAAGTAGTACTGGACATCGGAAAGTATGCTTCCATGAAGGAATCAAGTGTTCTCTGAAGACCAGATGTTACACTACCTTCAATCATCACTTTCATAGAGTTTGCATCATAAACAAACAATGATTAAAGCTGTGAAGACTCTTTATTCACCAAGGAATTGATGTCATGATTTAGAAAGTTCTCGTATCAACAGTGAAATCTACATCACACGGATGGAGGGAAAATTTGAAATTCAAAATTCAAATTTGCTTATGGAAAAGTCAAATCTCAGTGTCAGAACCGATAAATCATCTCTTTTGCCTTCAAAAGTCAACTATCCAAACATTCTAGAAGAAAAATGTTCAGAAACCATTAGATCAGAAAGTATAAAGAAGTTTTGATGAACATCAGAAATCTCCTTATTTCATAACGGCTTCTACAAAGTATCTGACAAGAAAACAGACTACTCTTCTAGATTATCTTTCCAAGACACAAATGGATGATCAACATGTGTCCCTAGAAGATGTGACTAAAGGCAACGGTCTCAAGGAAGACCTTTCTATAAATAGAGATGCAGTGCTCTTCAAAGATAAGGACTAATGCTGAACAAAGGAGCAAAACTGCTGTCAAGTTTTCTCTTCATCTGTTTGTAAAAGTTTTTTTTTTCACTATCTGTTAATCTTTTCCTTGTACAAAATCTTCCTTCCACACTTTATTGATCATATGTTCTTCTAAGGAAGAATTTTTTGAAAGAATTCATTCAAGATTTTCAAGATCTTTTCATTGTATATTTAAAGAAATCTTGAGTGTAGGTTAGTTTGAATGGCAACCCAAACTTATAACCTTTATAACCTTGATCCAGTAAAGATTATTGTGAGATAGCTTGAAAAGGCTTGTTAAATACTACTTGCAATTTGACAGTAGCTTTGTTTTACTAGTCATGGGTTTAGCTTAGTAAGGCTAGGTCAAGACTACTCGATTTTGCTTGAAGAGGCTGGTAAAGAACTACTTGGTGTGTGATAGTAGAGGTGTCTATTGGTCACTAAACACAGCTTGAGAAGGCTACTAAAAAGACTATCTTTATTCTTTCTCTGGTTGGAGGAAGAGGCAGTGAAACTCAATGGTGGTTGAGAACTGGATGTAGGCAGATTGGCTGAACTAGTAAATCTCCTTGTGTTCATTTTTCTCGTTCCTTAATCTCTTTTTTATTTCTGCATCTGTTTTCCTTTTTTTCAGTTTCCTCCTTAAAGAATTTTCTTTTTTTTCTTTACATCTTTCATATTTAATCAAGTTTAGAAAGTTTACTTTCTGAAAGTGCTTAACGTTGTTTTTCTGTTGCACTACAAGTTCATCTTGATAGCTTTTTTGATATAGTTTTTTCAGATATTTAGCGAAGAAAAAAAAAGGGTAAAAATACGATTCAATCCTCCATTCTCGTGTTTTTCTAGTTATATCGGGTTCTCTTTGGTTTTCAACAAATGTGGGGTTCTTGATCGCCCTCACCATGTATAGGATGTCACGATGTGAGGGGGTGGTTCTCTATTTGTGTGAGGATGACCATTGTGTATGGATGCTATCGGGAGTCAGGATCATGTGTTGGTTGTTTTTTAAATGGGGAGCTATGTGTGTATGTGTGTGTGGGCTTTGTATTTCATTTCCTTTGTCCCCAAGGAAGATACTCTCTCCCTTATCTGCTATGGATGGGATGTTTGTGTACTAGTGAACGAGGGGTTCCCAATGTGTTGTGTGACAAGATGTCAAGTGACACTTTACTTTATGGGCTTTTACGAGTACAATTAAAAGGGAATGTTTGGTTAGTTGTGGTTGCAAAACAATATTATTTATAGGGTGTTTCTGTAATTGGGTCAAAGGCTAAGGTTTGGTTTAATGTTGGAAGTGGGTTTCTCTCTAAGGAGCCATTCCCTTTCTTCACTTACACTGCATACCTGTCTTTGGGGAAAGGGGAAGCTTCCTTACCATCTCTCAGACTACCCTAGTGGGGCTATATGCCGTTTGTTAGGAATTGCAAGGCCTAAAAGCCTATTAGGTCATAGAAAGGAGTAGTTCCCATGGCCCTAAAATCAACCAACCAATTGTCTTCCTTAATGAGGCTTCATTCATGCACCAATTCACTCTATGGGGTCATGCTAGGACCTATCTTTTCCTAGGCCGACACCCATTCGTTTTAATTACATCTTTAAAATGATTATGGAAAATGGGTCTGTAATAATATCCCATTTGCACAATAAAAGGCATAACTTTTTCTTATTGTGTAAACTCCATGTATCATAGTCTTGCATAGCGTCTTCTGTTCTTGCCTTTTTCTTTCTTAATCTTTTACTATTAGAATGCATATTGACCTTGGTTTAGTAGATAGAAAAGCACATGAGAAAGCGGGTTAAATGGTGCTTTTCTTTTTCTTTTCCATTTACTTTTTGAAAAGCTTAAACAAATTACTATTAAGTATTAAACTTGAAGTGTAGTGGAAACAACATTAGATATGTCAGAATGTAAATTTTCTAAAGTCAGATATATATAACAAAATGCATAAGAACAGGCTTTCTACAAAACACAAAGTAATAAACACAAGGGAGTAAATAAATAAGAGAAGAAGATATTGCACAAGAGATTTTATATTGGTACAACCAATCCTGCTTACATCCAGTTCTCAACAACTGTTGAGTTCCACTAAAACATTTCTCAAACTGAGAAAGTTGGATAGTCTTTGTAGTAGCTTTCCTAAGCTGTTACTTGTGACCAGTAACAAACTCTACTATCATAAACTAAGTAGTCTTTGACTAGCCTCTCCAAGTTAAACCTGTGAACAGTAAGTACACTTGACTGTCACAACCTGAGTAGTCTTTAACCAGCCTCTTCAAGCTAAACCTAAGTAGTTTTTAACTAGCCTATCCAAGCTAAACCTGTGAATAGCAAGTACACTCTGCTGTCATAACCTGAGTAGTCTTTAACTAGCTTTTCTAAGCTAAATCGTGACCAGTGGTTCACTTCTACTATCGTGTTACAAGTAGCTTTTATTAGCTTCAAAACCCTTTACAGAGCTTCAAAGTAATATGTTTTGAATGACAACAAAGCCAATTTAAGGAAAATATTTTGAAGAATGACCTAATATTTGTCTTGAGTTTCTTGAAGTAGTAAATAGGTTCTTTCATTACCATAACACGGTTTCATTAAGCGAGAATAATTTTGCTTTACGTGTACAAACATGTTTTATCTCTTATTAAGTCATGGGAACTAAATGGGAGTGATAATTATATCGTAAATCGATCATATACATGCATAACAGAGTGAAGAAAATCAACCAGAACAAGAAACTAAGACTCGGGACTTCAGAAAGTAGAACTGGACTTTAGAAAGTACACTTGGAAGTTAGAATGAAGATATCAATAAAACTCTAAAGCCAATGTGTTCTACAATCTTCAATCATCACATTCACAAAATTTTATCATCAACAAGCTCTGATTAAAGACTAGAATACTAAAGATTCATTAAGGAAATGATACCGCACATCAGAAAGGTCACTTAACAGTGAAACAATGCGCTCTACAAAAAAAGAAGGTAAATTTGAAATTCAAATTTTAAAAGTTAAACTTAGTGACAGAATTACATGTCATCTCTTCTGCCAACTCGGTCAACTACCCCAGCTTCTAGAAGAAAGAGTTTAGAAACCATGTTCAGAAAGTAGAAGTAGTTTTTAAAGGACATCATAAACCTTATTTTTACAACGGTTTCTGTAACAACTCTAATAAATAGACAGGCTAACTTCTAGATTGCTTTTCCAAGACACAAATAGATGATCAACATGTGTCACTTGGCCCCTGTTTGTTTTCTATCTTGAGACATAAATATAGGGACATTTTGGGATAAAATCATGTTTGGAGCTCGAGACAGATACAGGGACATGGAGGGCGTAACGCCCCGATTTTCTGTGTGAGTGGAAAATGACCAAAATGCCCTTGAGGTCATTTTCGGCCCGGAATTCAAGGATAGCCGACCCGGCAGTCCTCGAAGGGCCAACTCAATGTTTGAAGGGGATTGAATGACTCTTGAGTGGTTCCAGAGGCGAAAGTCTCATTTTCCACAGTTTCGGGTCAAAATGACCAAAATACCCCTATAGCGTTTTACGCGGGGTAAAGGTGCCGTTTGAGCCCGAAACTCTCCCCAGAGGTTTAAAACCATGTTTTTACATGTTTCAAAACATCTGTTTGAGTCCCAATGGTCCCGGGCAGTTTTAGTACAAAATTACGATTTTGCCCCTAGAATAGTGTTTTTGAGCTTAACGATGTGATTAAGCAAACCTAAGCAATATTAGGCTCTAAACGAAGATTAATTAATTTCCATAATTAATCTAGAGTCAAAATAAATTATTAAAATTAATTAGAACCTAAGATTGCTTAGATTAGATTTAAATCTCTTTTCTAAAACTCAAGATTACACTCTTGGAATCTTGAATAGTGTTTTCTCTCTCCAATTTCTTACATCAAGGAATTGTGTCTAGAATTGTTTATACACTAAAATGAATTTATAACTCACTAATGATGCAAGAACACTCTTTAATTATGTCTTGACAACCTGAATTACCCATTTTCTCACCTAAACACCTTCTTACAAATTCCTAATCTTAATCCTAATCAAAGATACACCTAAACACAACTCTAAACCACAATTAAAATGCAAGAAACCCTCCCCCCATGGCTGATGCATTTCGGCCTTCTCTCCCTCAATTACCGTACATGTTGAATTGTTTCTCACTCAAAGAACCATGCTTGAAGCCATACATTGCACCATACCTCACTATACTTTGAACCATACCTCACCATGCCTCAAGACCACATTATCTCACCTCATGGAACTCATGGGCTCCCTCCATGCTGATGGCTGAACTCCCTCCTCCCTCCATGCACCATTCATTTGTTTCATTTCTCTATAAATAGCTTTCTTGGGTGAACTTGTATTATTTTGGGTTCATTTGCAAAGTGTAAGTTTTTCAAAGAGCACTTCAAAGTTTCCTTTTTCTCTCAAGTTCAAGTCTTCAAGTTCTTCATCCTCTTCTCTCATTCCAACCTCCTAATCACTAGGTAGGGATTTTCTTTCAAGAGTTCTTTCATTTAAAGTTCTTAAATTCTTTATGTGTTCATAGTTTCTTTTGAATCCTTTCAAGAACTTCTTTTCTTTTTCTTCTCCTCCTTGTTTCGGCCATGAGGCCTTTGAGAGCAAAGGAATGAGAGCTTGATGATGAGGTTCCATGATGATAATGTTCATCACTTGGATAACCTCTAAAGCTTGATCTTTGTTCTTAAGTTCAAAATGTTTTTAGCTTTATTCTTAAATCTTTGAAACCTTTCACTTTGATGATGTTTTAAAATGGTTAACATGAACTCAATGATGAGAGCTCATGGTGTTGGTGTTAATGCATCATCAAGATCATGGTCTCTAGAGTCCCAAATGTTTCTTTTCTTCTCCAACAATTTCGGTTCTTCTTCCTTTTCTTTCTTTAAGATTTCGGCCATATTGGCCAAGGAAGTTCACAATGGCTTGATGATGAGAGCTTCTAGATGATGACTATGTGTTCATCACAATGAGGCCTCTAGAGCTTGAGTTTTAATAAAAATGTCATTTATGTTCGCATTCCAAGAAAAGAAACTTTGTGTTTAAGGAACCCTTGAGGTTCACTCTTGTTTTACTTTATCTTGTCATGATGAGTTTGGGTTGAGGTTTAAGTTCCTTTAAAGTCTTGTAAGAGCTCTAATAAGAAATAAAATGAACTAGCATTCATATTTAAATTTGAGCTTATGCATTGCATGTTTAATTGGAGCTTTGCAGTCATATTTAATTTCCAAGCCATCACTTAAAGATTAAAGGCTAAAGAATAGAGTGCATTTCATATTTATATTCTTGTCTAGCATATTTACTCTTCATCACTAAAGAACGTAAAGATTTAAAATGAGGTTTGCTCTATCACCTAACTAAATCTCAAAGCCTATCTATTTCGGCCTTAAAGTCGATTGTTGCTGGGCTAGAGCACTAAAATAAAGAATTGAACTTGCATATTTATATTTCAAGTCTTGCATATTTATATTCCAAGTCTTGCATATTTATTTTAAGCCTTGCATCTTTATATTCAAGTCTTACATGTTTACTTTATGTTCTCACTTTATTTTGTAATGAAGAATAAAAATGAAGTGCATAGCATGTTTAAATTATGTCATCACTTAAAAGACCTTAGAGCTCAAAGACTTGCCCATTTTATCTCAAGTTAAAGTTTAATGAGGGAGCATTCTTTGAATACATGATTTTGGCCTTGTGGTGATGATGAACTTGGAATGAGTTTCATCTAGCTTCAAGGACCAATAAGCCAAGTTTTAAGAATCCTTTTAAATCTCATAAATTTGTTTGAGTTCAAGACCAACAAGGTTCTAAGAATTTAACTCTTTTGAAGGAGGGATTAAGTGGTCACTGACCTAAGAATGTTTTAGTCTCTTTCACAAAATAAAATGGTTTGCAAAAGAGTTTTAGAAGTCTTGAAAATGATTCCAAGAGAAACTAGCAACTTATGTGTTTTAAGATATCAAGTTATGTATCTTTTTAGGACTTAATGTTTCGGTCCTTCCATGATGTGTTTGCTGCTGTATGATGATGTTATGATGTGTGGAAATTATGTATGATAAGGTAGGAACACATCTATGCATGTTAAAAGAAAAACTAGCTTTCTAGAAAAATCATAAAGTCAAGATTTAGCATAGTTTTAACCCATTTATTTATGGACACTGCCCAAACTGTTTTAATGGGGATATAATTAGATTAGGATTGATTAATCATGAAAAATTTGGTTACATTTGAAGTAGGAATGAATTTTGGCACCTATAGAGAAATTAGTAACTAGAAAATCGTAAAACCGCAATTCTAGAACTCTTAGAACATTTAAATCTTAGAATCTGTCCAGCAACCTTATAATGTAGAGGACATGGCTTGTAATTAGTTCCTTGATATAGGAATGACTCATAATTGGTTTATGTTTAATCTATAGCGCCTTAGGCGAAGACAGAACCAAGAAAGGGTCTAAAACGCAAGTTCTAGAACCTCGTAATCATAAGTTTATAACGCTGCCCCTAAGGAATGATGATGTTCAGAGTTAATAGAGAGCATGGATAATAATAAGTTTTGTTAAGAGAAAACCCTTAGGTGCATAAAAGTTTGATAGGAGATGATAGGTTAACTACATCACGAGTTTAAGGCCCGTAAGGGTCAGAGCATAAGATACCGTAGGACCAAGTGCATAACGAATCTTTAATGTTGCTTGTGTAAGTATGAGGATGATTATGTGAATGCATGAAATTATGATGAAGGATGCATGTTTGATTGACTTATGTGGCATAAAGAAGAATTTGGAAGAAATTCGACATGCTACAGTTATGCCATCGAATTTCTGACAAATTTGGGACTCAGAAAGTTTTTGAAAACCTATGAAATTTTTATGAGGTACTAAGATGGGTTCTCGGATGACATCGGTCGGCCGAGCACCTCCAGAGAACTCATGTGACATCGGTACCAAGATTAATTCTTAGGTGACACCGGTTTGGCCGAGCACCCCCAAGAAATGCCCCCTAGCCCGTATTGGATAAGTCGGGATTATGTTTATAATTATGTTACGCTTATCGAGATTGATAAGTAAGAACTAGTGACGACTAGTTGAGGTATGAGCTCATAACCTAGAGATGTGACACGTTACGGTGACGGTTCGTAAGCACCCCCAGAGCGCTTGTTTTTTTGGGTGGCCTATGAGGAAGTTATGATGATTATGTCACAAAGAGAATTTATTTGCCACTTTATGCCACTATCATGATGTTCTTAAAGTTATGATGATTATTCTTGAATTAAGTAGAGCCATGCATACATCCATTAATATGTTTGCATCCATGTCATTAAGAATCATGCTAAAATGAACGGACCTTGGCTAAATTATGTTTTAGAAACTAAAAATGGACTTAATGCATGTTCACTTATTTTGTTTACTAAACCCAAGGTTCCTGAGGATGTAGATGATGACACCTAGGTAGTAGGAGACCCTACTGAGATTCTTTAGCAAGATTCTCACTCCCTCTATCTCTTTCTATCCGTCACGTCTTCAGATGGTGACATTCGTGGTTTTTGTGGACACCCCAACTTGGGAGGTACATCATGATCTGGACCACGGGTCATACCATTTTGTGGGCCACTGCGTCGTTCGAGTGTTTATGTTCATTGGACGGCCCTTTAATCACCCCATACATAGCCACCGATTCTCTCCTGTCTCACCATACGGTGACGACTTCGTGTTCAAGCACGCACGTCCTCGAGAGGAGCGGATCCGTCGCACCCCACCGACGGCCTCTGCTATCCGGGACTACCCACAGTATGTACCCCGCTCGCCCTCATCATTTTCCGAGACGGAACCTTTGGAGGATTCTGCCACTCAGGTACCCTCCGAGGGATCCTCCCCCACTGTGCCGATGGATGTTGGGGAGGGTAGCGAGGCTTTCGTCGCTCAGCCAGTACATGGAGGATGGGTGAGGATGATTCCCTGCCGTGGAGCTCACGCTCGACCGATGCAGCGCATCGCCACCCCGGCCGAGATCGCTCAGTGGATTGGGTACATCCCTCCTTTCCAGAGAGGCCCGCAGTAGTAGACGACCGTCGCGGTTCTGGTGCTCGAGCTTGACTAGACTAGAATAGCCTTCTTTTGTCTTTGGGGCTATCCATTTGGAGGCGCACTAGAGTTAGGAGAGTTTCTTTATCACCTTTGTTGTATTTTCGTTTCCATGTATTTTGATTCTAGTTGTACTAAACTAAGTCTCACTCTTTAAGAGTGAGCATATCCTATATTATATAATTATGCAGTTCAATGTTATTATGCTGTGCCTTTACTTGTTTATGTAATGTCACTATGCGATACTTGCTTTATTACTTTCCGTGCATTACTAATTAAACGTGTCGTGCGGCTCTCACTTAGCTAATTCAAAAAAAATTTTACCAGTATTTCCGCTAAGTATTTTAAAGTAACAAGGAAGCTATGACGTAACAGACTAATGATTAACCTAATTATGTTCTAGAGTATTAGGTTAAAAATTAGGATGTTACAAAGGGCTATCTTGTCCCGAGACAATTTTTAGTTGTATTTAGTACCCTCCCAAAACTGGAAACAGAGGGGGACACGAGATTTGTGCTCTAGGATAGGTTTCATTAATAAGTTTTCTTCCAATGTTACCCTCATAATAATTTGTAATTACATGGTTTGCCCTTCAACCTAATTGAGCTGTTCCTTCCTTCTCATTTGTAACGCCTCGATTTTCTGTCTAAGAGGAAAATGACCAAAATGCCCCTGAGGTCATTTTTGGCCCAAAATTCGAGGATGGCCAGCCCGGCAGTCCTCGAAGGGCCAACTTAATGTTTGAAGGGGATTGAATGGCCCTTGAGTCGTTTCGGAGGCGGAAGTCTTATTTTCTGCAGTTTCGGGTCAAAATGACCAAAATACCCCTATAGCGTTTTTATGCGGGTAAAGGTGTTGTTTGATCCCGAAACTTTCCCCGAAGGTTTAAAACAATGTTTTTACATGTTTAGAAGCGCCTGTTTAAGTCCCGGTGGTCCTGGACAGTTTTAGTACAAAATTATGATTTTGCCCCTAGAATAGTATTTTTGAGCTTAATGACGTAATTAAGCAAACCTAAGAAATATTAGGCTTTAATCGAAGGTTAATTAATTTTCATAATTAATCTAGAGTCAAAATAAACTATTAAAATTAATTAGAACCTAAAATTGCTTAGATTAGATTTAAATCTCTTTTTAAAACTCAATATTCCAATCTTGGAATCTTGAATAGTATTTTCTCTCTCCAATTCCTTAAATCAAGGAATTGTGTCTAGAATTGTTTATGCACTAAAATGAGTTTATAACTCACTAATGATACAAGACCACTCCTTAAACATGTCTTGACAACCTTGATTACCCATTTTCTCACATAAACACTTTCTTACAAATTCCTAATCTTAATCTTAATCAAAGATACACCTAAACACAACTCTAAACCACAATTAAAATGCAAGAAAACCCTCCCCCATGGCTGATGCACCTTTGGCCATCTCTCTCCCATTTGCAGCACATGTTGATTTGTTTCTCACTCAAAGAACCATGCTTAAGCCATACCTTGAACCATACCTCACCATACTTTGAACCATACCTCACCATGCCTCAAGATCACAACATCTCACCTCATGGACCTCATAGGGCTGCCTTGCTTGGCCGAAACCTTCCTCTCCCTCTTGCACCTCTCATTTGTTTCATTTCTATATAAATAGCACACTTGAGTGAACTTGAAACACCTTTAGTTCATTTGCTAAGTGTAAGTTTTCAAAGAGCACTTCAAAGTTTTCTTTTTCTCTCAAGTTCAAGTGTTCAAGTTCTTGAAGTTCTTCATCCTCTTCTCTCATCCCAACCTTCAATCACTTGGTAGGGATTTTATTTCAACTGCTTCTTTCATTTTATGTCTTTATTTAGTTATTTACTTGATGGTTTCTCTTGAATCTTTTGGAACTTCTTCTTCTCCTCCTTCTTTGTTTCATTTTCGACCAAGGCCTTTAAAGGACTTAGAAATAAGGGCTTGATGATGGGGATTGCATAATGATGTTTATCATTTGAGCAACCTCTAAAGCTTGATCCTAGTTCTTGAGGAAACCATGCCTTTAGTTTCTTTTCTTGTGGTCCTAAAGAGCTTAACTTGATGATGTTTTAAAATGAGTAAGTGAACTCAATAGCAAGGGCTCATGATATTGGTGTTAATACATCATCAAGATCATGGTCCCAAATGTTTCAAATGGTTCTTTTTCTAGCCTATAGTTTTGGTTCCTTTTCCTTTTCTTTCTCCAAATTTTCAGCCATGTTGGCCAATGAGGCTCATAATGGCTTGATGATGAGAGCTTCTAGATGATAACTATGTGTTCATCACAATGAGGCCTCTAGAGCTTGAGTTTTAATAAAAATGTTATTTATGACTTCATTTCAAGAAAAGAAACTTTGTGTTCTAAAGAACCCTTGAGGTTCACTCTTGTCTTCACTTTATCTTGTCATGATGAGTTTGGGTTGAGGTTTAAGTTCCTTTAAAGTCTTGAATGAGCTCTAATAAGATATAAATGAACTTGCATATTTATTTTGAGCTTGCACTCATGATTATATTCTTGCCTTGCATCTTTATTTTCCAAGTTATCACCTAAGGACTCAAAGATTAAAACAAGACTTGCATTATCACCTAATTAATTCTCGAAGCCTTTCTATTTCGGCCTTCAAGTTGATTGTTGCTGGGCCTAGAGCACTAAAATAAAGAAATGAACTTGCATTGCATATTTATTTCAAGCCTTGCATATTTATATTTCAAGTCTTGCATATTTATTTCAAACCTTGCATATTTATATTTCAAGTCTTGCATATTTACTTTAAGTTCTCACTTTACTTTATAAGGAAAGATAAGAACAATGCGCATAGCATATTTACTTTTTGTCAGCACTTAAAGACCTTAAAGCTCAAAGACTTGCCCATTTTATCTCAAGTTAAAGTTTAATCTGGGAGCATTCTTTAGATGCATAATTTCGGTCATGTAGTGATGATGAACTTGGAATGAGTTTCATCTAGCTACAAGGGCCAACAATCTAAGTTTTAAGATTTTCTTCAAGCCCCATGACCTTTATGAAGTTAAGACCAACAAGATTATGAATTTAATCCTCTTTTAAGGAGGAATCAAGTTGGTTACTGACATAAAGGTGTTTTTAACCTCTTTGACAAAATAAAATGGTTTGCAAAAGAGTTTTAGAAGTCCTAAAATGATTCCAAGGGAAACTAGCAACTTATATGCTTTAGAAATGTCAAATTATGCATCTTTTTGGGACTTGATGTTTCGGTTCTGCCATGATGAGCTTGCTGCTGTGTGATGATGTTTGGATGTGTTAGAATGTGTGAAAATTATGTATGATGAGGTAGGAACATTTCTATGCATGATAGGAGAAAAACTAGCTCTCTAGAAAAAATCGTAAAGTCAAGATTTAGCATAGTTTTAACTCATTTATTTTTGGATAATGCCCAAACTGTTTCAATGGAAATATAATCAGATTAGGATTGTTTAATCATGAAAAATTTGGTTACATTTTAAGTAGGATTGAATTTTTAGCACCTATAGAGAAGCTAGTAACTAGAAAATCGTAAAAATGCAATTCTAGAAGTCTTAGAACATTTAATTTTTAGAATCTGTCCAGCACCCTCATAATATGGTAAACATGGTTTATAATTAGTTCTTAGGCATAGAAATGCCTCATAATTGGTTTAGATTTAATTTATAGCGCCTTAAGCGAAGACGGAACCAAGAAAGGATCTAAAACGTAAGTTCTAGAACCCCGTAATTGTAAGTTTATAACTCTGCCCTTAAAGAATGGTGCTGCCCAGATTTAATAAAGAGCATAAATGATGATAAGATTTGTTAGAAGTAAATCCTTAGGTGCATAAGAGGTTTATAGAAAATGATAGAATAATTACATCTCAAGTTTAAGGCCTGTAAGGGTCAAAGCATAAGATATCATAAGATCAAGAGCATAATGAATTTTCAATGTTGCTTGTGAACATATGAGAATGATTATGTGAACGCATGGAATGATGATGGAGGATGCATGTTTGATTGACTTATGTGGCATAAAGTAAATTTGGAAGAAATTCGGCATGTTGCTGTTATGTTGCCGAATTTTTGACAAATTTGGGGACTTAGTTTTTGAAAAACGTATGAGACTTTATTTATGAGGTACTAAGATGAGTTCTCGGATGACACCGGTTCGGCCGAGCACCTCCAGAGAACTCATGTGACATTGGTACCAAGATGAATTCTTGGGTGACCCCAGTTCGGCCGAGCACCCTCAAGAAATGCCCCTTAGCCCGTACTAGATAAGTCGGGATTATGATTATGATACGCTTATCGGGATTGATAAGTAAGAACTAGTGACGACTAGTTAAGGTGTGAGCTCATAACCTAAAGATGTGACACGTTCTAGGTGACACCGGTTCGGCCGAGCACCCCCAGAACGATTGTCTTTTAGGGTGGCCTATGAGGAAGAAAAGTATGATGATTATGTCACAAAGTTTTCCCATATGAGATTCAATTGCCACTTTATGACACTATTATGATGTTCTTAAAGTTATGATTATTATTCTTGCATTAAGTAGAGCCATGCATACATTCTTTAATATGTTGCATCCAAGTCATTAAGAATCATACTATAATGAATGGACCTTGGCTAACTATGTTTCAAAGCTTAAAAATGGACTTAATGCATGCTCACTTATTTTGTATACTAAACCCAAGGTTCCTGAGGACGTAGATGATGACACTTAGGTAGTAGGAGGCCCTACTGAGATTCTTTAGCAAGATTCTCACTCCCTCTATCTCTTTCTTTCCGTCACGTCTTCAGATGGCGACATTCGTAGTTTTTGTGGACACCCCGACGTGGGAAGTGCACTATGATCCGGAGCACGGATCGTACCATTTTGAGGGACAGTGCATGGTGCGAGTCTTCATGCTCATTGGACGTCCTTTTGCTCACCCCGTACATACCCATTGCTTCTCCCTGACCGCACCCTATGGCGACGATGAGCGGGTTTTTGAGTGCATGCGTACGCACAATGAGAGAGTGCTCCACATGCACACCGCCACCTCAGCCATGCGTGACTATCCCGACTACGTGCCCCGGACTTACTTCTCGAAGACCGACCCGTCAGAGGACCCGCCTACCCATCCGTACAGCGAGAACTCCGCCCCCACTCCACCACTGATGAGAGAAGGCAGTGAGGATACTGTGACTCAGCCACGGCTAGCACGACGATCGGAGATGCGGCCACATTGCGGGGGTCACTCTCGATCCCCATTTCACCTTTACATGCCGGAGGAGCTCGCTCAGTTTTCCGAATGTGTGCCTCGCTCTCGAGATGGACGTCGGTAGGAGGTGACGCATGACCGATGGAGTACCCGGGTAGAGCACACACCACTTAGATGAGGATGGACCTTCTTTTATTTGGAGGTTATCCCTTTAGTTGCACTTGGGTAGGGGAGTTACTTTTATGTTTTCTGTCACACTTTCCTTGTATTTTCTCTTGATGTATTCGTTACTTATTGTACTAAACTAAGTCCCACTCTTCATGCGTGGGCGTATCATATTATATAAGTATGCAGTTCAGTATTATTGTGGCGTGCCTTTACTTGCTTTATGTTATGATGTTGTGAGATGCTTGCTTTATTTCCTTTCATGTTTTATTGTTCTTCCTGTCGCGCGGCTCTCACTTTGCTTTTATAATTCAAAAAAAAAATTTACCAGTATATCCGCTAAGTATTTTAAAGTAAAAAGGGAACTATGATGTAACCGACTAATGATTAGCCTAAATATGTTCTAGAGTATTGGGTTAAAAATTAGGATGTTACATCATTACTGTTGCCTGCTGTGTTTGAAGTCCACTTGCCTTCAGCTTCAGCTATAGCTTGGGTGATTCGAAGTCCTCTTCACTTTCAGCTTCTTCTTTCTTCGAATTCCATCTTCATAGGTTCATTCCATATCCGCTAACATCTTCCCTTTCGTGATTTGCTATCATCTTCACTCAGGTTAATTCTATATCTACTATCTTCATAGGTGCCTTTGTTTCCTGTTTTTCTAAAACAAAGCTGAGTAGAAGAAACCAGTAATGATTAAGGAAATGAGCTAATCCATGATTAAGGGAAAGCCACCAAACCAGTAAAACGATTCAAACAACAAGCAAAATATAACTATAAATGCACAATTAGGTTGAATAAACTGTGAATGATTAAGGAAATAAGCCAATCCAATTCATTGCCATTTGATTTGTTCCATATAAATCATTCTATTTCCTTTTGATTTTTTTTTGTTCATTTATGACTGTGTTTGTTTTTTATTTATTGATTTATTTCCCTTTTTCTAATGAGTAGTTTAAGTTGTTTTTATTTGCTATGAATCTGTTTTTATTTGGTCTCTGTATAGTTAATCCATCATGGAGTTTTGATTTATGCCCATAGTTGTTGCTACAAACCTCTATAAATGTATGCCTAATATGAACCGAAAAGTTCTTCAAGTTTTAATAAGGAATTTTCTATCATAGCTTATCTTTGCTTTTTCTTTATTATCATATTAATACATCCCTTTTTAAGAGGATATGTTTATTTTGTTGCCTTATAGGAAGCAATGGACCGTTCTGAGCGAATTACACAATGTGTTGCTTGCTATTTGATAATGAGAGTTCAATTTGACACATTGATGCTAGTTGTATTAGTTGCTTTGTAGAAGAATAGACAATAATTCTTTGACACTAAATCAAAGAATTAATAATGTTCCATTAAGACGAGATACATTAGAGCATATCATTGGAGTGAGTGATAAGAATTGCATTTGGGAGTTAAGAATGAATTTAAATGCATTTGCAATATTGTGAGAGCTGCTTAACATTCAGGGTGGGTTAACTGAAGATGGTAAAGTAAGCATTGTTGAGCAAATTGTAACCTTTTTAATCATAATAGGCCATCATAAAAAGGATCACAGTCTATAAGTTAGATCGTATAGGTCAAGAGAAACTATCAGTAAATATTTTAACAAGGTGTTGTGCTCAGTCATACGTGTACAAAGCCTTTTGTGTGCCAAGGCTGAACTTATTTCGAGGATTGCTTAGATCCTAAATGGAAATGGTTTAAGATAACTTCAATACATAGTAGTTAATGTTTTACATTACTTACTAATTATGTATATAATTAGCCATGAAAATTTTAATTCTGTGATGTATATGGTTGTGTAGGGGCATTAGATGACACTTACATAGATGTAATTGTCCCTGACGTTGATAAACCTCGATTTCAAACAAGAAAGGGTAGAATTTCTACAAATGTCTTGGGAGTATGCAATTGAGGCATGAATTTTGTGTATGTACTTAGTGGTTGGGAAGGATCAGCATCTGATTCAAGAATACTCTAAGATGCTATTAAACGATGTAATAGCCTCAAAGTACCTTTTGGTATGTCTAAAAATAACTTTTAAAAAAATTAGATTACTTAAATTTCCCTACTATTTATGATATTTCTCTTTTGATTTATAGATAGCTATTATTTAGTTGATACTGGCTACATGAATGGCCAAGGGTTCCTAGCATCGTATAGAGGTACTCGATATCACGTGTAAGAATAGGCTAAAGGTTCACGTGCACCCTGAAACAATCAAGAGTACTTTCATAAGAAGCACTCTTCAGCTAGGAACATAATTGAACGATGTTTTGGGTTGCTTAAGAAGAGATGGGACCTTTATTTTATCCAATTAAGACACAACCAAATTATAATTGTCCGTTGTCTTCTGCAAAACTTTATTTGAAGGAGCATGGAAATTGATCTTGAAGAAAACACAATTTTTGAGCCTAAGCATATGCCTATAGGAGAGGATTCTCCCAGCAATGTTGAGATAATTGATTTTGTGGGAAGTACAATGAATGGGCTAAAGGTTCCTAGCATCGTATAGAGGTACTCGATATCACGTGCAAGAATAGGCTAAAGGTTCACGTGCACCCTGAAACAATCAAGAGTACTTTCATAAGAAGCACTCTTTAGCTAGGAACATAATTGAACGATGTTTTGGGTTGCTTAAGAAGAGATGGGACCTTTATTTTATCCAATTAAGACACAGAACCAAATTATAATTGTCCATTGTCTTCTACAAAACTTTATTCGAAGGAGCATGGACATTGATCCTGAAGAAAACACAATTTTTGAGCCTAAGTATATGCCTATAGGAGAGGATTCTCTTAGCAATGTTGAGATAATTGATTTTGTGGGAAGTACAATGAATGGACTCAAATACGGGACAACCTAGCAATTGAAATGTTTAAAGAGTGGAGAAGCAATCGTTCTGCATAATTCTTTTATTTGGTTGAAATTTAACATTTTAGACCCTTGTGTTTGTAATATTCGTGTAATAGTTTTTAATATTGTTGGGTTAAGTTAAACGTTGGTCTTTGTTATTACTTTGACTTGATTAAATAATATATAGTAATTGGATTTCTGAGTTTATCTCTTTGATGTTATGGTTGTTTATTTTTTGAGTGATTATTGCATATATCTTTATGTACTATATCACATATAAGTTATAATTGTATATTTTTTAAGTGATTATATTTGATATCTGCCTATGAAAAATAGGGATAAATGGATAGCAAATGCACGTGGACAAATGAGGAAACCGTTGCATTTGTTGGCTGGATGAAGGAGTTAGTAGTAGAGGGACAGAGAGCTTATGCTGGGCAATTCAAACCAGATGCGTTTGCATTTGAAAAACTTGCTAGCAAGATGAATGGGAAATTCCCTGGATGTGGTTTAACTGTGAAACACTACAAAAACAAGCACAAAAGGCTCAAAGAGAAGTACCAATGAGCCGCAAACATGCTTGCGTGCAGTGGATTTGGGTGGAAGGAGGATAAGAAAACTGTAGAAGTGCACAACAAACAGGTGTTGGAAATTTGGATTAAGGTTTGTTACACTATTTTGATTATTTGGCTTAATATTGTGATGATCTTTTGATATTACATGTTATACTTTCTCATATTTGTTTCCTTTATTTTTTTTAGCAACATCCTATGAGGTTCTACAGTCCAGGGAAGCCATTCCAACTCTTCACTCGCTTAGAGACTATTTTTGGGAAGGATAGAGCTACAGGGAGTTGTGCAATGAGCGGCAATGATGTAGATGAAAAATTGAAAGAAGTTGATGATCAACAAATAGGGCTCAATGATGTTGAGATGTTTGACAGTGATTCTGTAACATCCTAATTTTTAACCCAATACTCTAGAACATATTTAGGTTAATCATTAGTCTGTTACTTCATAGTTCTCATTTAACTTTGAATTACTTAGCGGAAAATACGGGTAATTTTTTTTTTTGTTTGAAATGAAAGTGAGAGCCGCGTGATGCGATATAACTTGCGACGGACAAAACATACATCTCATAACGTCATAGCATAAAGCATATAAGGGCACATCAAGAGAGACACTGAATAACATCTCATATATAATTATAATTTGCCCACTTATAAGCGTGGGACTTGATTTAGTACATGGAAATACATGAAAGAAAATACAACATAAACATAAACATAATCTACTCCCCTACCCGAGTGCATCTAATAGGATAACCTCTAAACAAAAGAAGGTTTATCCCCATCTAAGTGGTGTGTGCTCTAACCGGGTACTCCATCGGACGATCGTCACCTCCTACTGGCGTCCATCTCGCGAACGAGGCAGATATCCGGAAAGCGGCGAGCTCCTCGGACGTGAAGAGGCGGAACGGGGATCGAGGGTGACCCCCACGATATGGTCGCATCTCCGGTCGTCACGCAAGCCGTGGCTGAGTCACGGTATCCTCACTGCCCTCCCTTATCTATGGTGGAGAGGGGGCAGAGTTCTCGCTATACGGATGGGTAGGCGGGTCCTCGGATGGGTCGGTCTCCGAGAAGTAGGTCCGGGGCACGTAGTTGGGATAATCTCGCATGGCTAAGGCGGCGGTGTGCCTACGGAGTACTCTCTCGTCATGCGTACGCGCACGCTCAAAAACCCGCTCGTCGTCGCCATAGGGTGCAGTCGGGGAGAAGTGATGGGTGTGCACGGGATGAGCGAAGGGGCGTCCTACGAACATGAAAATCCGCACCGTGCTGCGCCCTCAAAATGGTATGACCCGTGAGTCGGGTCATAGTGCACCTCCCATGTCGGGTGTCCACGAACACTCTGACGTCGCCATTTGAAGACGTGACGGAAAAAAGAGATAGAGGAGTGAGAATCTTGCTAAAGAATCTCAAGAGGCCTCCTACTACCTAGGTGCCATCATCTACGTCCTCGGGAACCTTGGGTTTAATTATGCGAAAAGTCTGAACATGCATTTAGTTCATTTTAAACTTCAAAATATACGTTAGCCAAGGTCCATTCATTTTAAGATGATCTTAATGTCATGAATGCAACATAATAGAAAATGTATGCATGGCACTACCTAATGCACATACATAAAACATAACATCAAGCATCATCATCATTGGTGGCATAAAGTGGCAATAGTAACATTCATATGGGACAAAACTGAGTGACATAATCATAATCATGAACTTCTCTTCCTCATGGGCCACCCTAAAAGACAATCGAACTGGGGGTGCTCGGCCGAACCGGTGTCACCCAGAACGTGTCATACATCTAGGTTATGAGCTCATACCTTAACTAGTCGTCACTAGTTCTTACTTACCACTTAACGATAAGCGTATCATAAATCCCGACTATCTGAGTATGGGTTATGGGGCAAAACTCTTAGGGGTGCTCGGCCGAACCGGTGTCACCTAAGAGTATAAAATGGTACCGATGTCACATGAGTTCTATGGAGGTGCTCGGCCGAACCGGTGTCATCCTAGAACCCATCTTAGTACCTTAATTTTCAAAATCTCTTTAAGTCCCCAAATTTGTCGGAAATTCGGCGGCATAAACGGTCATTACACCGAATTTCCTTCCAAATTTGCTTTATGCCACATTAACATATAATCTCATAATTCCTCATATGAATAACATCATCATCATTAGCATACTTCATGCATCATCATAAATCATCCAAACGCTTACCCTTACGGTAGCTTATGCTTTGACCCTTACGGGTCTTAATCTTGAGATATAGTTCTCTACATCCGTCGTTCATATTTTAAGCACCTAAGGCTCATAATTAAACATCATTCATAATCCTCTCATTTTACTTTTGAATCTGAATAGCATAGGGTGGAAATCCTAACAGGTGAATACGGGGTTCTAGAACTTACGTTTTAGACCCTTTCTTGGTTCCGTTTTCGCCGAAGGCGCTATGGATTATATCTAAATCAATTATGAGGCATTCCTATGCTTAAGGACTAATTATTAATCATGTTTATCATGTTGTAAGGGTGCTGGACAGAATTCAAAGAATTAAATGTTCTAAGAGTTCTACATTTGCATCTTTACGGTTTTCTAGTTACTAGTTTCCCCATAGGTGCTAGAATTCAATTCTAACTCAAATGATACCAAGTTTTTCATGTCTAAACAATCTAAATCTGATTATGTCCCCATTAAAACAGTTTGGATTAGTTCCATAAACAAATGGGTCAAAACTATGTTAAATTCTAGCTTTACGGTATTTCTAGTTAGCTAGTTTCTCACCTATCATGCATAGGATCGCTTCTACATCATTATACGATATTTTTACACATTCCAACACATTAAAACATCATCATACAGCATCACATTCACCACATCAGAACCGAAAACATCTTGCCTCAATAAGAGAAGTAAATTGACATTTCTAGGTACATAAGTTAACTAGTTTCTCTCGGAATCAATCTAGAACTTCTAAAACTCTTTGCAAAACATTTTAATTCATCAAGAGGCTAAGTGAAGCCTTAGGTCAGTGACCAAAATATATTCCATCCCCTAAAAGAGATTGGAATCACAACTTATAACGACATAACGTTATAAAGAATTGTAAAACTTTAAGGAACACTTAAAACATAGGCTATTGGTCCCAAAGAGCTAGATGAAAACTCATTGGAAGTCCATCCTCACTACTTGGCGCAAAAACATACATTCAAAGTATGGTTTACATTCAACTTTAACTTGGAATGAAATGGGCAAGTCTTCGAGCTCTAGGTTCTTAAGTTACGACATAAACTAAACGTGCTCATGCTCTTCATTTTTAATCTTGCTTTCAAAGTAAAGTGATGACTTGAAATTAAATATGCAAGGCATAATTTAACCGAGCAAGCTTGAAAGTAAATATCCGAAGCATAATCTTAAACGTGCAAGCTTGAAAGTAAATATGCAAGATTCAATTCTTTATTTTAGTGCTCTTGGCCCAACAACAATCGACTTTAAGGCCGAAATAGATAGGCATTCGAGAAATTAATTAGGTGATAATGCAAGTTCAATTCTTTATTTTAGTGCTCTAGGCCCAACAACAATCGACTTTAAGGCCGAAATAGAAAGGCTTGAGAATTAAATTAAGTGATGATACAAGTTCCATTTTAATCTTTATGTTCTTAGGTGATAGCTTGAAAGTAAAGATGCATAGCAAGAATGTAAATATGAATGCAAGCATAAGATAAATTATGCAAGTTCATTTTATCTTTCTAGAGCTCTTAACAAGACTTTAAAGGAATTTAAACCTTAACCCAAACTCATTCAAACAAGGTAAAGTCAAGCTTGGAGTTCTTAGAACTCAACATAATATCTTTGGGAATCAAACTATGAAACTTAGAAAATCTCAAGGAAATGGCCGAAATCTCCAAGAAGAGAAAAGTGCATTTAAAACTCTAGAGTTCATGACCTTGATGATATATTAACACCAATATCATGAGTCCTCATCATTGAGTTCATAGAGCCATTTTAAAACACCATCAAAGTTAAAGTTCTCAAAAGTTCAAGAAAGGAAAATCTAGAAACACTTTTGGTCAAGAACAAAAATCAAGCTCTAGAGTTTGTTTCAAGTGATGAACATCATCATGAAACTCTCATCATCAAGCTCTCATTCCTTTGTTCTCCAAGGCCCATGGCCGAAAATGAAAAGGTAAAGGAAAGAAAAAGAAGTTCTAAAAAGAATCAAGAGAAACTATGAACATTAAGCTTAGAACAAGAACTTTAAAGAAAGAATACATGAAAGAAAATCCCTACTTGGTGTGATGAACTTGAAGATGGAAGAAGAAGATGAAGAAGATGAAGAACTTGAAGAACTCCAAGAACTTGAAGAACACAAAGACTTTGAGAGAAAAAGAAAAGCTTTGAGTGTTTCCTAAACTTAGCAAATGATCTAAAAGTGGTGCAAGCTCCTCAAGGCATTCTATTTATAGAGAAATGAAACAAATGGAGGGAGCTCATGGAGGAGGAGGTTTCGGCCATGAGGGTGCAGATTGGAGGCTTTCCATGAGTTCCATGAGGTGAGATAATGTGTTCTTGAGGTATGGTGAGGTATGGTTCAAAGCATGGTGAGGTATGGCTCAAGGTATGGCTCAAGCATGGCTCTTTGAGTGAGAAAACAATTTAATATGTGTGGTAATTAGGGAGTGATGGCCGAATATGCATCAGCCCATGGGGGAGGTTTCTTTGTGTAACACCCCGATTTTTCTGTCCGAGGGAAATGACCAAAATGCCCCTGAGGTCATTTCCTGACCCGAACTCGAGGGTAACCAACTCGGTCATCCTCGAAGGGTCAACTCAATGTTTGAAGGGGATTGAATGGCCTTTGAATGCTTTCGGAAGCGAAAATTTCGTTTTCCGCAGTTTCGGGTCAAAATGACCAAAATACCCCTATAGCGTTTTTACGCGGGTAATGGTGCCGTTTGAGCCCGGAACTTTCCCCAGAGGTTTAAAAACATGTTTTCATGTGTCTAGAGGTCTCTGTTCAAGTCTCGGAGGTCCCGGGCAGTTTTAGTGCAAAATTACGATTTTGCCCCTAGAATAGTGTTTTTGAGCTTAATGACGTAATTAAGCAAACCTAAGCAATATTAGGCTCTAAACGAAGATTAATTTATTTCCCTAATTAATCTAGAGTCAAAATAATTTATTAAAGTTAATTAGAACCTAAAATTGCTTAGATTAAACTTAAATCCCTTTTTAGAACTCAAGATTCCTAGTCTTGGAATCTTGAATAGTGTTTTCTCTCTCCAATTCCTTAAATCAAGGAAATGTGTCTAGAGTTGTTTAGACTTTAAATTGAGGATTTAACTCTCTAATGGTGCAAGACCACTCCTTAATTATGTCTAGACCACCTTAATTACCCATTTCCCTTACCTAAACACTTTCTTACAAATTCCTAATCTTAAGCATAATCAAAGATACACCTAAACACAACTCTAAACCACAATTAAAATGCAAACTAATCCTCCCCATGCATGATGAAGTTTCGGCCAGCACCTTTCCCCATTGACCACATGTTTAATTATTTTCTCACTCAAAGAACCATGCTTGAGCCATACCTTGAGCCATACCTCACCATGCTTTGAACCATACCTCACCATACCTCAAGAACACATTATCTCACCTCATGGAACTCATGGAAAGCCTCCAATCTGCACCCTCATGGCCGAAACCTCCTCCTCCATGAGCTCCCTCCATTTGTTTCATTTCTCTATAAATAGAATGCCTTGAGGAGCTTGCACCACTTTTAGATCATTTGCTAAGTTTAGGAAACACTCAAAGCTTTTCTTTTTCTCTCAAAGTCTTTGTGTTCTTCAAGTTCTTGGAGTTCTTGGAGTTCTTCATCTTCTTCATCTTCTTCTTCCATCTTCAAGTTCATCACACCAAGTAGGGATTTTCTTTCATGAATTCTTTCTTTAGAGTTCTTGCTTCAAGCTTTATGTTCATAGTTTCTCTTGATTCTTTTTAGAACTTCTTTTCCTTTCCTTGTTCTTGCTCATTTTCGGCCATGGGCCTTGGAGTTCAAAGAAATGAGAGCTTGATGATGAGAGTTTCATGATGATGTTCATCACTTGAAACAAACTCTAGAGCTTGATTTTTGTTCTTGAGCAAAAGTGTTTCTAGATTTTCCTTTCTTGAACTTTTGAGAACTTTAACTTTGATGGTGTTTTAAAATGGCTCTATGAACTCAATGATGAGGACTCATGATGTTGGTGTTAATATATCATCAAGGTCATGAACTCTAGAGTTTTAAAATGCACTTTTCTCTTCTTGGAGATTTCGGCCATTTCCTTGAGATTTTCTAAGTTTCATAGTTTGATTCCCAAAGATGTTATGTTGAGTTCTAAGAACTCCAAGCTTGACTTTACCTTGTTTGAATGCGTTTGGGTTAAGATTTAAGTTCCTTTAAAGTCTTGTTAAGAGCTCTAGAAAGATAAAATGAACTTGCATAATTTATTTTATGCTTGCATTCATATCTACATTCTTGCTATGCATCTTTATTTTCAAGCTATCACCTAAGAACATAAAGATTAAAATGGAACTTGCATCTTCACTTAATTTAATTCTCGAAGCCTTTCTATTTCGGCCTTAAAGTCGATTGTTGTTGGGCCTAGAGCACTAAAATAAAGAATTGAACTTGCATTATCACCTAATTAATTTCTCGAATGCCTATCTATTTCGGCCTTAAAGTCGATTGTTGTTGGGCCAAGAGCACTAAAATAAAGAATTGAATCTTGCATATTTACTTTCAAGCTTGCACGTTTAAGATTATGCTTCATATTTACTTTCAAGCTTGCACGTTTAAATTATGCCTTGCATATTTAATTTCAAGTCATCACTTTACTTTGAAAGCAAGATTAAAAATGAAGAGCATGAGCACGTTTAGTTTATGTCATAACTTAAGAACCTAGAGCTCAAAGACTTGCCCATTTCATTCCAAGATAAAGTTAAATGTGAATGTATTCCTTGAATGCATAATTTCGGCCAAGTAGTGATGATGGACTTGCAATGAGTTTTCATCTAGCTACTAGGACCAATAGCCTATGTTTTAAGTGCTCCTTAGAGTTTTACAATTCTTTATAAGGTTATGTCATTATAAGTTGTGATTCCAATCTCTTTTAGGGGATGGAATATGTTTTGGTCAGTGACCTAAGGCTTCACTTAGCCTCTTGATGAATTAAAATGTTTTGCAAAGAGTTTTAGAAATTCTAAATTGATTCCAAGAGAAACTAGTTAACTTATGTACCTAGAAATGTCAATTTAATTCTCTTATTGAGGCAAGATGTTTTCGGTTCTGATGTGATGAATGTGATGCTGTATGATGATGTTTTAATGTGTTGGAATGTGTGAAAATATCATATGATGATGTAGAAGCGATCCTATGCATGATAGGTAAGAAACTAGCTAACTAGAAATACCGTAAAGCTAGAATTTAACATAGTTTTGACCCATTTGTTTATGGAACTAATCCAAACTGTTTTAATGGGGACATAATCAGATTTAGAATGTTTAGACATGAAAAACTTGGTATCATTTGAGTTAGAATTGAATTCTAGCACCTATGGGGAAACTAGTAACTAGAAAAAACGTAAAAATGCAAATGTAGAACTCTTAGAACATTTAATTCTCTGAATTCTGTCCAGCACCCTTACAACATGATAAACATGATTAATAATTAGTCCTTAAACATAGGAATGCCTCATAATTGATTTAGATTTAATCCATAGCATTCAAGTAAAAACGGAACCAAGAAAGGGACTAAAACGTAAGTTCTAGAATCCCGTATTCACCCGTTAGGATTTCCACCCTATGCTATTCAGATTCAAAAGTAAAATGAGAGGATTATGAATGATGTTTAATTATGAGCCTTAGGTGCTTAAAATATGAACGACGGATGTAGAGAACTATATCTCAAGATTAAGACCCGTAAGGGTCAAAGCATAAGCTACCGTAAGGGTAAGCGTTTGGATGATTTATGATGATGCATGAAGTATGCTAATGATGATGATGTTATTCATATGAGGAACTTATGAGATTATATGTTAATGTGGCATAAAGCAAATTTGGAAGGAAATTCGGTGTAATGATCGTTTTGGCCGAATTTCCGACAAATTTGGGGACTTAAAGAGATTTTGAAAATTAAGGTACTAAGATGGGTTCTAGGATGACACCGGTTCGACCGAGCACCTCCATAGAACTCATGTGACATCGGTACCATTTTATACTCTTAGGTGACACCGGTTCGGCCGAGCACCCCTAAGAGTTTTGCCCCCTAACCCGTACTCAGATAGTCGGGATTTATGATACGCTTATCGTTAAGTGGTAAGTAAGAACTAGTGACGACTAGTTAAGGTATGAGCTCATAACCTAGATGTATGACACGTTAGGTGACACCGGTTCGGCCGAGCACCCCCAGTTCGATTGTCTTTTAGGGTGGCCCATGAGGAAGAGAAGTTTCATGATTATGATTATGTCACTAAGTTTTGTCCCATATGAATGTTACTATTGCCACTTTATGCCACCAAGAATGATGATGCTTGATGTTATGTTTTATGTATGTGCATTAGGTAGTGCCATGCATACATTCTCTATTATGTTGCATCCATGACATTAAGATCATCCTAAAATGAATGGACCTTGGCTAAAATATATTTTAAAGTTTAAAATGAACCGAATACATGCTCAGTCATTTTGTATAAATAAACCCAAGGTTCTTCAGGTCGTAGATGATGACACCTAGGTAGTAGGAGGCCCTCTTGAGATTCTTTAGCAAGATTCTCACTCCCTCTATCTCTTTCTTTCCGTCACGTCTTGAGATGGCGGCGTTCGTAGTGTTCGTGGACACCCGACATGGGAGGTGCACTATGACCCGACTCACGGGTCATACCATTTTGAGGCGTGCGGTGCGGATTTTCATGTTCGTAGGGCGCCCTTCGCTCATCCGTGCACACCCATCACTTCTCCCGATCGCACCCTATGGCGACGGCGGCGGGTTTTTGAGCATGCGCTGCAGACGCATGACGAGAGTACTCCGTAGGCACACCGCCGCCTTAGCCATGCGAGATTATCCCGACTACGTGCCCCGGACCTACTTCTCGGAGACCGACCCATCCGAGGACCCGCCTACCCATCCGTATAGCGAGAACTCTGCCCCCTCTCCACCACAGATAAGGGAGGGCAGTGAGGATACCGTGACTCAGCCACGGCTTGCGCGACGACCGGAGATGCGACCATACCGTGGGGGTCACCCTCGATCCCCATTCCGCCTTTTCACGTCCGAGGAGCTCGCCCAGTTTCCAGGATATCTACCTCGTTCGCGAGATGGACGCCAGTAGGAGGTGACGATCGTCCGATGGAGTACCCGGTTAGAGCACACACACCACTTAGATGGGGATAAACCTTCTTTTGTTTAGAGGTTATCCTATTAGATGCACTCGGGTAGGGGAGTAGATTATGTTTATGTTTATGTTGTATTTTCTTTCATGTATTTCCATGTACTAAACCAAGTCCCACGCTTATAAGTGGGCAATTTATAATTATATATGAGATGTTATTCAGTGTCTCTCATGATGTGCCCTTATATGCTTTATGCTATGACGTTATGAGATGTATGTTTTGTCCGTCGCAAGTTATATCGCATCACGCGGCTCTCACTTTCATTTCAAAAAAAAATTACCCGTATTTTCCGCTAAGTAATTCAAAGTTAAATGAGAACTATGAAGTAACAGACTAATGATTAACCTAAATATGTTCTAGAGTATTGGGTTAAAAATTAGGATGTTACACTTTGCATTTTAATTGTGGTTTAGAGTTGTGTTTAGGTGTATCTTTGATTATGCTTAAGATTAGGAATTTGTAAGAAAGTGTTTAGGTAAGGGAAATGGGTAATTAAGGTGGTCTAGACATAATTAAGGAGTGGTCTTGCACCATTAGAGAGTTAAATCCTCAATTTAGAGTCTAAACAACTCTAGACACATTTCCTTGATTTAAGGAATTGGAGAGAGAAAACACTATTCAAGATTCCAAGACTAGGAATCTTGAGTTCTAAAAAGGGATTTAAGTTTACTCTAAGCAATTTTAGGTTCTAATTAACTTTAATAAATTATTTTGACTCTAGATTAATTAGGGAAATAAATTAATCTTCGTTTAGAGCCTAATATTGCTTAGGTTTGCTTAATTACGTCATTAAGCTCAAAAACACTATTCTAGGGGCAAAATCGTAATTTTGCACTAAAACTGTCCGGGACCACCGGGACTTGAACAGAGACCTCTAGACACATGAAATCATGTTTTTAAACCTCTGGGGAAAGTTTCGGGCTCAAACGGCACCTTTACCCGCGTAAAAAACGCTATAGGGGTATTTTGGTCATTTTGACCCGAAACTGCGGAAAACGAAATTTTTGCTTCCGAAAGCATTCAAAGGCCATTCAATCCCCTTCAAACATTGAGTTGACCCTTCGAGGATGACCGAGTTGGTTACCCTCGAGTTCGGGTCAGGAAATGACCTCAGGGGCATTTTGGTCATTTCCCTCGGACAGAAAAATCGGGGTGTTACATTACTCCCCTCCTTAAAAAGAATTTCGCCCTCGAAATTCGTTACCTTGGAAAAGCTCGGGATACTTGTCTTGCATTTCTGTCTCTAGCTCCCATGTGAATTCTTCAGACTTGTCGCGTCCCCATGCTACCTTTACTAACGGAACAGACTTGTTCCTCAGCTGCTTGACTCTGCGGTCCACAATTCTCGTAGGGGGAAGATTGAAAGTTAGGTCGTCCCTTAACTGAACATGCTCTAGCTCTAAAACGTGGCTAGGGTCGGACTCATACTTCCTTAACTGAGAGACGTGAAAGACGTCATGAAGATTTGAAAGATTAGGGGGTAAGGCTATTTTGTAGGCAACTGTTCCTATCTTTTGAAGAATTTGGAAGGGACCAAGGAATCGGGGGCTCAACTTTTTGACTTTCATGGCTCTCCCTATGCCTGTAGTGGGGGTAATTCTAAGGAACACATGTTCTCCCTCTTCAAATTCCAAGGGCTTGCGCCGCTTGTCCGCATAGCTCTTTTGTCTACTTTGAGCAGTGAGCATCCTATCTCGGATCCTCTTGATTTGTTTCGTCGTTTCCCTCACTACATCGGGTCCTAAGACACTTTGCTCCCCAGGCTCGTACCAACACAAAGGTGATTGGCACTTCCTTCCATACAACGCCTAAATGCGGTGCCATACCGATGCTCGCGTGATAACTATTGTTATACGCAAACTCGATCAAAGGCAAGTACTTATCCCAACTTCCCCTCTGGTCTAACACACAAGCTCTTAGCATATCCTCTAGGGTTTGGATCGTCCTTTCGGATTGTCCGTCTGTTTGTGGGTGGTAAGCAGTGCTCAAGCATAGCTTTGAACCAAACGCCTTTTGAAAGGCTCCCCAAAAACGCGACGTAAACCGCGGATCTCTATCCGAGATTATCGTCGACGGTACTTCATGCAATCTTACGATCTCTTGGATGTATAACTGAGCCAATTTATCTAAAGAGTACGTCACTCTAATAGGTAGAAAGTGTGCCGACTTGGTTAGTCGATCCACTATCACCCATATAGCATCATGGCCAGCTTGCATCTTAGGCAATCCTGTCACGAAATCCATAGATATGCATTCCCACTTCCATTCGGGGATTGACAGGGGTTGCAACAAACCTGAAGGTTTTTGGTGCTCGATTTTCACTTTCTGACATACCAAGCACTTACTAACCCAGGTGACTACATCCTTCTTCATTCCGGGCCACCAAAACATCCTTTTCAAGTCTTGGTACATCTTGGTAACACCGGGATGGATGGTGAAATAGCTTTTGTGAGCTTCCTCCAAGATCTTTTCTCGGAGGTCACCATCTTGGGGTACGCAGATTCTTCCTTCGAACCTCCATATCCAATCTTCACCTCTTTCGAAACCTTTCAACTTTCCCGCCTTAACCGCATCTATGATCTCCTCGAACTCCTCATTCTCTCGTTGTGCTAACATGATTCTCTGCTTAAATCCACTTGTCACACTAAGATAGCACATTTTTATTCCTTTATCGGTCGCTGACATCCCTAGATTCATATCCCTAAACTTCTCTATCAACTCAACTTCTTTGATCATCATGTGGGACAGGCGTAACGACTTTCGGCTCAAGGCATCGGCGACTACATTAGCCTTGCCGGGGTGGTAACTTAAACCGAAATCGTAGTCTTTGAGGAATTCCATCCATCTTCTTTGCCTCATGTTTAACTCCTTTTGATCAAAGAGGTACTTGAGACTCTTATGATCGGAGAAAACTTCAAACCTTACACCATACAAATGGTGTCTCCACATCTTTAAGGAAAACACTACGGCAGCTAACTCTAGGTCATGGGTGGGGTAGTTAGCCTCGTGAGGCTTGAGTTGTCGTGATGCATAGGCTACCACTTGCCTATTTTGCATCAACACACACCCTAGTCCTTTGCCCGAAGCATCACAATATACCTCGAAGGGTACATTGGGGCTAGGTAAGACTAAGACTGGGGTCGTGGTTAACCTTTCCTTAAGCCCTTGAAAACTCTCCTCACATTCGGGGCTCCACATAAATGGTGCATTCTTCCTAGTTAGCTTGGTCAGGGGTAGGGCAATTTGGGAGAATCCCTTGATAAACCTACGGTAATAGCCTGCTAAACCCAAAAAGCTCCGTATTTCCGTTACGGTGGTCGGTCTATCCCAATTCATTACGACTTCTACCTTACTAGGATCAACGGCTATACCTCCTTTCGACACAACGTGCCCTAAAAACTTGACCTCCTCCAACCAAAATTCACACTTAGAGAGTTTTGCATATAGCTTTTTCTCCTTCAAAATCTCCAAAACTATCCTTAAATGACGCTCATGCTCCTCGTGGGTCTTCGAATAGATGAGTATATCATCTATGAAAACGACCATGAACTGATCTAAATAGGGTCTAAAGATCCTATTCATGTAATCCATAAATACTGCAGGAGCATTTGTCAACCCAAAAGACATCACCGCGAACTCAAAGTGTCCATACCGGGTTCTAAAGGCGGTCTTTGGTATATCTTGATCTCTCACCCTAATTTGGTGGTATCCTGACCTTAGGTCGATCTTGGAAAATACTACTGCTCCTCTTAGTTGGTCCATAAGATCATCAATCCTAGGCAAAGGGTATTTGTTTTTCACTGTCACACGGTTCAATTGCCTATAATCTATGCACAATCTCATACTCCCGTCCTTCTTTTTCACAAACAAGACCGGGGCTCCCCACGGTGAAGCACTAGGTCTTATAAAGCTCTTCTCTAAAAGTTCCTCAAGTTGGGTTTTAAGCTCGGCTAGTTCTAGGGGTGACATTCTATAGGGGGCAATGGAGATTGGTCCCGCTCCAGGAACCAACTCAATGGAGAACTCCACTTCTCTCGGGAGGGAACTCGGGTATATCTTCCGGAAACACCTCGGGATAGTCTCTCACTATTGGTATATTTTCTAAAATCTGCTCAAAGTGTACTTCACTAGCGGCTAGGAGAACATATCCCTTAGTCTTTTTCCCACTACAGTGGACTTCTACAGCATTGAGGTAAAGTCTCAAAGGTTGACTTATTTCACTAGGGGGAGAAGGAAAGACAACTGTTTTGGTGTCACAGTCTAACAATACACGGTTGGCGTGAAGCCAATCCATGCCAAGAACTACTCCTATACCTTTCATGGGTAAACAAATTAAATCCATAACATATGGCCTATTTTCAGTGGTGAGGTGACAATTTAGACAACAATAACAAGTATTCACAGGATGATTTGTAGGGGTGGAAACAATAAGATCAAAAGGAAGTTTGGAAGTTCTCAAATTTAAAGTCTCGACACTAGCATACGAAATGAAAGAATGTGTTGCACCAGAGTCATATAGTACAGTTAAGGTTCTACCATCTATTTCGCACTTACCTTCTATGAGACCGTTGGATGTGTCCGCTTCGTCTACATTGAGGGTGAAGACCCTCCCATGGTGTTGCGGCCGGGAATTCTGGCTTGCTGGCCTCCCATTAGTGCAGTTGTTGGCGTAGTGGCCAGGCTTTCCGCATCGGAAGCAGATATTCTGCCCCGCCAGGGCGGTTGCCATGATCCTTCCCGCACTTGGGACATAGCACGGCTGGGATAGCTTGGGCGGGGGTTCCTTGAGGTGCCTTGTTCTTAGGCCCACTTGGTCCTCCTTGGTTGTTTCGGGGGCCGCCCGACCCTCCTTGTCGGTTGTTGTTGTTGTTGTTATTGTTGTTGTTGCGGTTGTTATTGTTCTGGAATTGTGGTCGGTATGGCTGCTTGGGTTGTTGGTGGAAGGGGGTTCTTTGTTGTTGTTGATGTGGCTTGAATTGGTTGGTGTGATAGGGGTTGTAATGGTTTCGGGATTGGTTTGGATATTGGGGCTTGAATTTTGGGGCTTAAGGTGCTAGCCCCTTGTTCCGTGCTGCCCTTGCAGCATTGATTTTCTTCTGTCCCTCTTCCATGATCCGGCACTTGTTGACTAGGGTTGGAAAGTCCCTAATCTCCATGTGCGCTCTGACATAGTTGAGCTCTGCCGTTAGTCCGGCCTCATACTTGACGCACTTCCACACCTCGTCGGGGTTCCCTTGAAACACCCTAGAGAACTTGATCAGCTCCTCGAATTTTGCCGTGTACTGGGCAACAGTAGACCCTCCTTGAGTCAGTTGCATGAACTCAATATCTTTTGCGTTCCTCACGGACTCCGGGAAGTACTTCTCATAGAAGTAGGTCTTGAACAGCTCCTAATTGACAGCAGTACCAGAAGCTTCTAGCAGTCTTCGGGTGCCAGTCCACCAGAACTCAGCATCCGACTCCATCATATAAGCAGCGAAGGTGACCTTTTGCTCCTCCGAGCAAGCTACCACGGAGTAGATCTTCTCCATGTTTTTGATCCACTCGTCAGCTTGGTCGGGGTCCATGGCTCCTCGGAAGGTTGGCGGGTTCGCCTTGCGAAACTCACCAAACCTTGCTTGCTCGATCATTTCGGCAGTAGGGGGAGCACGTCCGGTGTTCCCATGTTGGTTCATTCTCTCGAACATTCGTTCCATGGCTCTTGCCATGTCACGAACAGCAGCAGCAGTGGCATCGCTTTGGTCTCCCTCGGTCGGGGTCCTAGGTTGTCTCCTTGGTGCCATTGGTCCCTAAACACATGAGACAATAAACACTGAGGTGATCAGGCTCAATATTCCATGTAAGATGAGCTAGTTACCATGGCACACACAAGTAGACAAAGGGTCATGCACTCCTATCCTATAGCTTATCTCTAACTAAGCACTACGCATGACATAGCTATCGTACTACGCTTTAGAAAGCATAGTCAGTCCAATCCTCAGGCTCCATGAGAATCGAACTGCTCTGATACCATAATGTAACATCCTAATTTTTAACCCAATACTCTAGAACATATTTAGGTTAATCATTAGTCTGTTACTTCATAGTTCTCATTTAACTTTGAATTACTTAGCGGAAAATACGGGTAATTTTTTTTTGAAATGAAAGTGAGAGCCGCGTGATGCGATATAACTTGCGACGGACAAAACATACATCTCATAACATCACAGCATACAGCATATAAGGGCACATCAAGAGAGACACTGAATAACATCTGATATATAATTATAATTTGCCCACTTATAAGCGTGGGACTTGATTTAGTACATGGAAATACATGAAAGAAAATACAACATAAACATAAACATAATCTACTCCCCTACCCGAGTGCATCTAATAGGATAACCTCTAAACAAAAGAAGGTTTATCCCCATCTAAGTGGTGTGTGCTCTAACCGGGTACTCCATCGGACGATCGTCACCTCCTACTGGCGTCCATCTCGCGAACGAGGCAGATATCCTGAAAGCGGGCGAGCTCCTCGGACGTGAAGAGGCGGAACGGGGATCGAGGGTGACCCCCACGGTATGGTCGCATCTCCGGTCGTCGCGCAAGCCGTGGCTGAGTCACGGTATCCTCACTGCCCTCCCTTATCTGTGGTGGAGAGGGGGCAGAGTTCTCGCTATATGGATGGGTAGGCGGGTCCTCGGATGGGTCGGTCTCCGAGAAGTAGGTCCGGGGCACGTAGTTGGGATAATCTCGCATGGCTAAGGCGGCGGTGTGCCTACGGAGTACTCTCTCGTCATGCGCGCGCCGCGCTCAAAAAACCCGCCGTCGTCCGCCATAGGGTGCGGTCGGGAGAAGTGATGGGTGTGCGGGATGAGCGGTGGGCGTCCTACGAACATGAAAATCCGCACCGTGCACTGCCCCTCAAAATGGTATGACTCGTGAGTCGGGTCATAGTGCACCTCCCATGTCGGGGTGTCCACGAACACTACGAACGTCGCCATCTGAAGACGTGACGGAAAAAAAGAGATAGAGGGAGTGAGAATCTTGCTAAAGAATCTCAGTAGGGCCTCCTACTACCTAGGTGCCATCATCTACGTCCTCAGGAACCTTGGGTTTAATTATGCGAAAAGTCTGAACATGCATTTAGTTCATTTTAAACTTCAAAATATACGTTAGCCAAGGTCCATTCATTTTAAGATGATCTTAATGTCATGAATGCAACATAATAGAAAATGTATGCATGGCACTACCTAATGCACATACATAAAACATAACATCAAGCATCATCATCATTGGTGGCATAAAGTGGCAATAGTAACATTCATATGGGACAAAACTGAGTGACATAATCATAATCATGAACTTCTCTTCCTCATGGGCCACCCTAAAAGACAATCGACCTGGGGTGCTCGGCCAACCGGTGTCACCCGAGCGTGTCATACATCTAGGTTATGAGCTCATACCTTAACTAGTCGTCACTAGTTCTTACTTACCACTTAACGATAAGCGTATCATAAATCCCGACTATCCGAGTGCGGGTTAGGGGCAAAACTCTTAGGGGTGCTCGGCGAACCGGTGTCACCTAAGAGTATAAAATGGTACCGATGTCACATGAGTTCTATGGAGGTGCTCGGCGAACCGGTGTCATCCTAGAACCCATCTTAGTACCTTAATTTTCAAAATCTCTTTAAGTCCCCAAATTTGTCGGAAGTCGGCATAAACGGTCATTACAATCAATTTCCTTCCAAATTTGCTTTATGCCACATTAACATATAATCTCATAATTCCTCATATGAATAACATCATCATCATTAGCATACTTCATGCATCATCATAAATCATCCAAACGCTTACCCTTACGGTAGCTTATGCTTTGACCATACGGGTCTTAATCTTGAGATATAGTTCTCTACATCCGTCGTTCATATTTTAAGCACCTAAGGCTCATAATTAAACATCATTCATAATCCTCTCATTTTACTTTTGAATCTGAATAGCATAGGGTGGAAATCCTAACAGGTGAATACGGGGTTCTAGAACTTACGTTTTAGACCCTTTCTTGGTTCCGTTACTTGAAGGCTATGGATTATATCTAAATCAATTATGAGGCATTCCTATGCTTAAGGACTAATTATTAATCATGTTTATCATGTTGTAAGGGTGCTGGACAGAATTCAAAGAATTAAATGTTCTAAGAGTTCTACATTTGCATCTTTACGGTTTTCTAGTTACTAGTTTCCCCATAGGTGCTAGAATTCAATTCTAACTCAAATGATACCAAGTTTTTCATGTCTAAACAATCTAAATCTGATTATGTCCCCATTAAAACAGTTTGGATTAGTTCCATAAACAAATGGGTCAAAACTATGTTAAATTCTAGCTTTACGGTATTTCTAGTTAGCTAGTTTCTCACCTATCATGCATAGGATCGCTTCTACATCATTATACGATATTTTTACACATTCCAACACATTAAAACATCATCATACAGCATCACATTCACCACATCAGAACCGAAAACATCTTGCCTCAATAAGAGAAGTAAATTGACATTTCTAGGTACATAAGTTAACTAGTTTCTCTCGGAATCAATCTAGAACTTCTAAAACTCTTTGCAAAACATTTTAATTCATCAAGAGGCTAAGTGAAGCCTTAGGTCAGTGACCAAAATATATTCCATCCCCTAAAAGAGATTGGAATCACAACTTATAACGACATAACGTTATAAAGAATTGTAAAACTTTAAGGAACACTTAAAACATAGGCTATTGGTCCCAGTAGCTAGATGAAAACTCATTGGAAGTCCATCCTCACTACTTGGCCGAAAAACATACATTCAAAGTATGGTTTACATTCAACTTTAACTTGGAATGAAATGGGCAAGTCTTCGAGCTCTAGGTTCTTAAGTTACGACATAAACTAAACGTGCTCATGCTCTTCATTTTTAATCTTGCTTTCAAAGTAAAGTGATGACTTGAAATTAAATATGCAAGGCATAATTTAAACGAGCAAGCTTGAAAGTAAATATGCGAAGCATAATCTTAAACGTGCAAGCTTGAAAGTAAATATGCAAGATTCAATTCTTTATTTTAGTGCTCTTGGCCCAACAACAATCGACTTTAAGGCCGAAATAGATAGGCATTCGAGAAATTAATTAGGTGATAATGCAAGTTCAATTCTTTATTTTAGTGCTCTAGGCCCAACAACAATCGACTTTAAGGCCGAAATAGAAAGGCTTCGAGAATTAAATTAAGTGATGATACAAGTTCCATTTTAATCTTTATGTTCTTAGGTGATAGCTTGAAAGTAAAGATGCATAGCAAGAATGTAAATATGAATGCAAGCATAAGATAAATTATGCAAGTTCATTTTATCTTTCTAGAGCTCTTAACAAGACTTTAAAGGAATTTAAACCTTAACCCAAACTCATTCAAACAAGGTAAAGTCAAGCTTGGAGTTCTTAGAACTCAACATAATATCTTTGGGAATCAAACTATGAAACTTAGAAAATCTTAAGGAAATGGCCGAAATCTCCAAGAAGAGAAAAGTGCATTTAAAACTCTAGAGTTCATGACCTTGATGATATATTAACACCAATATCATGAGTCCTCATCATTGAGTTCATAGAGCCATTTTAAAACACCATCAAAGTTAAAGTTCTCAAAAGTTCAAGAAAGGAAAATCTAGAAACACTTTTGCTCAAGAACAAAAATCAAGCTCTAGAGTTTGTTTCAAGTGATGAACATCATCATGAAACTCTCATCATCAAGCTCTCATTCCTTTGTTCTCCAAGGCCCATGGCCGAAAATGAAAAGGTAAAGGAAAGAAAAAGAAGTTCTAAAAAGAATCAAGAGAAACTATGAACATTAAGCTTAGAACAAGAACTTTAAAGAAAGAATACATGAAAGAAAATCCCTATTTGGTGTGATGAACTTGAAGATGGAAGAAGAAGATGAAGAAGATGAAGAACTTGAAGAACTCCAAGAACTTGAAGAACACAAAGACTTTGAGAGAAAAAGAAAAGCTTTGAGTGTTTCCTAAACTTAGCAAATGATCTAAAAGTGGTGCAAGCTCCTCAAGGCATTCTATTTATAGAGAAATGAAACAAATGGAGGGAGCTCATGGAGGAGGAGGTTTCGACCATGAGGGTGCAGATTGAAGGCTTTCCATGAGTTCCATGAGGTGAGATAATGTGTTCTTGAGGTATGGTGAGGTATGGTTCAAAGCATGGTGAGGTATGGCTCAAGGTATGGCTCAAGCATGGCTCTTTGAGTGAGAAAACAATTTAATATGTGTGGTAATTAGGGAGTGATGGCCGAATATGCATCAGCCCATGGGGGAGGTTTCTTTGCATTTTAATTGTGGTTTAGAGTTGTGTTTAGGTGTATCTTTGATTATGCTTAAGATTAGAAATTTGTAAGAAAGTGTTTAGGTAAGGGAAATGGGTAATTAAGGTGGTCTAGACATAATTAAGGAGTGGTCTTGCACCATTAGAGAGTTAAATCCTCAATTTAGAGTCTAAACAACTCTAGACACATTTCCTTGATTTAAGGAATTGGAGAGAGAAAACTATTCAAGATACCAAGACTAGGAATCTTGAGTTCTAAAAAGGGATTTAAGTTTACTCTAAGCAATTTTAGGTTCTAATTAACTTTAATAAATTATTTTGACTCTAGATTAATTAGGGAAATAAATTAATCTTCGTTTAGAGCCTAATATTGCTTAGGTTTGCTTAATTACGTCATTAAGCTCAAAAACACTATTCTAGGGGCAAAATCGTAATTTTGCACTAAAACTGCCCGGGACCACCGGGACTTGAACAGAGACCTCTAGACACATGAAATCATGTTTTTAAACCTCTGGGGAAAGTTCCGGGCTCAAACGGCACCTTTACCCGCGTAAAAACGCTATAGGGGTATTTTGGTCATTTTGACCCGAAACTGCGGAAAACGAAATTTTCGCTTCCGAAAGCATTCAAAGGCCATTCAATTCCCTTCAAACATTGAGTTGACCCTTCGAGGATGACCGAGTTGGTTACCCTCGAGTTCGGGTCAGGAAATGACCTCAGGGGCATTTTGGTCATTTCCCTCGGACAGAAAAATCGGGGTGTTACAGATTCTGCACTACAACCAAATGCATCAATTGCTTCTTCTAGTTGCAAAACTCAAGGGAAGGCTGCTTTGTCTTAAAAGGGTAAAGGCATTAACATTTTGAAGGACTTGGCTGCATCTATGAGATATACAGTGGAGCGACAAGGAAAGCATGTGTAGGTCCTAGCCAAAGCCATGATAGGTGTTAACTATGAGGTCAAACTTGGTGAAGCTCTCGGAGGACTTTGCTTCACTAATGACGAAGTGGTGTTGGTAGGCTCAACTTCTCAGAGAACCCTTACTTGCTAATTACCTTTTGGAGTTTCAATGACAACCAAAGGCATGCATTTGTTAGAGCAATTATCCATAATTAGCCATGTTGTCCAAGCAAAGTGATCTTGTGGAATGTTATTTTTTTTTATTAGAACATGTTTTAATGTATTTTGTTGAATTGTTACTTTTATTTAGAGGGGTCATGGGTTTAGTACCCATTCTGTTACTCTGAATTGCAGAAACTTCATGTACTTTTAAAAGTTAATTTCATTATCTATGAATTCTTGATTATGTTACTTAAGTTAGCTTTATGAGTTGCTACCAATTTAGATGTGAAATCTGGAAAAAGAAGTGCTTCAGCCTGTTTATTTTCTTGCTGTTACCAATTCTGAAGCCAAATTTCTGGAGTTTAGTTTTTTTTTCCATGCTGCTACCCATTCTTAAACTCCATGTTGTTACTAGTTTTGAAACCAAATGCCTGGAGTTCAGTTTTTTTCCCATGCATGAAGTTCTATTTTTTTCTTGTAGCAAGTTCTGAATCCAGTTGCATTTGCTATTTTTTCCATGCATGGAGTTCTATTTTTTTCTTAGCAATAATGTTTACTGAGTTGCTATTATTTTTCTTACTATTACCAGTAATGATTAGTGAGTTGCTGTTGGTGATTATGAAACTAAAACTGAAACCGATATGCAATTGCTATAAGTTGAAACTAAACTCAAACTCGATGCATTATCTATTATATGTGACCAAGCCTTTTGGATACCAAGTAAATAGCATTCCCTGTTTATCATTTGCTGCATTAATAAGGGCCGCAACTATAAAGATCCCCATACTCAACATGAGAACATGAAACTTATCCACCAATTATGTAGAACTTATCCACAAATTATGCAGCAAGTTAGATATGTAGCAACTTATAAACAATTATGTAGATGAAGCTTTTTCAACAATTAGATATCCAGCAGGTATTACCAAAGTCAAGTAATTAGATGAAACAATTTAGAACAAAAAACATTAGCTCTTCATTTCATTGCCAAGTTATCAAACTATACATCAATTTGTCAATGTACAAAAGTTAGCACCAAGCATGCCTAACCAAAGTATTAAACCTCTAATGCACACAACCCCTACCACTAATCCTATACATAATAGCAACAAATGTAATTGCCCATGACACCCTAATAGCCATTACAAGCCACTTTGATTTCCTTCTCTCAACACTTAGGTTTTCCTTAAGCTTCATAATCTTTCTTCTTGATTATTCTTGCAATAAATCTGATGTAAAGGAGGACTGAGCCACTTTATCTACAGTGGTTACATTCTCCAATATCTCTTTCTTATCAGCCCAGTCAAAGAAGTTACAACTATTCGGGGTTTGCAAAGAGTAAAACAATTTTCAATGAAGTGAAAATATTTGATATTAACTTCCAATCTTGAGAATGTAACCAAAATTAAGCTAACAGCAAAAACAAACCAAAATTAACACTTATACACTCCAATCTTGAGAAACAATTATTGACAGAAATTTTTTAGTTACCGACGGATTTTTTTGTCAATAATTTTATAATTAAATTTGTTTTTTTTTGAAAATCTGGATTTTTCCTGATGAAAAAAATTCTTCATAATTTTAATTTTTCTAAATTTTATCGACTGATTTTTTTCCATCAGTAAGTATTTAATTTTTAATTTTAATTTTTTGTTTTTTTATTGTATTGATGGAAAAAAACTATCGGTAGTTTACTGCTATTGTTACGTTTTCATTTTACCAATGGAAAAATCCGTCAGTAATTATTTTTTTTAAATATATTGTCTGGTAATTTGAATGTTCCCTGTATATTTACCAGCTTATATTTTATTTAAATCTAATTTTAAATATGTAAATATATTTAACAATGAAAAATTATAAATAAATGCTTAATAAATAGTAAACAGAATAAATTTAAGTCCAAAATGTAAAATAGATAAAACTGTCAGAAAGTCTACAAACTGAAATATAAATAGTTCAACATGTAACAAATGAAGAAAAAATAATAACTCAAATCAGGAGAAGTCAAAAGCATCATCATCATCATCATCGTCACCATCATATCAGCATCACCGTCACCACCACCACCACCACCATCATCATCATCGTCACCATCATATCAGCATCACCGTCACCACCACCACCACCACCATCATCATTATCGGTGTCTGGTGGTATAGAGGAGCTTGCCTGTATCTTCTTCTACAAAGACGCAATCTCTTTCTTCATCTGCTTTCTTTATCTTGTCTCCTTCTCTTTCATCTGCTTTCTTAACCTCCCCTGAAACTTAGACATCCCAAAAAATTAATTTCAATATATACATATATCAATCCAATCAAATAAAATTCACAATACAATCAAACAAACATTTAAAGATACTAAAATCGTTCTAGAGCACACCCCCTTATAACATCATAACATGCATATCCTACAATCTCTACATACATAATCAATCTCCATAGCAAACAATGCAAACAAGTCATGCAATCCCATTTTCCTACAACTTTATCTTAGAAATCATGTCTCTATCCTAACAAAAGATATAATTAAATAAGGAGAAACAATTACTTATATTACCTTAAAAAAGACGAGAATTATATGCTCCATCACAAAAATGATCCAAGCGGACTCGACGCTCTTGAACAAAATCAAATCCTGCTAAAGATGGAAAAGAATAACAAGAATACGAGCCAAACTACTTAAAACAAATCAATAGCTTTATGATTCACATTTGGATTTAATACCAAATGCACTAAGCCAAACTCGTTGTTCTAAAAATAATTCCAATTCAAAAGCTTTGAAATGACATAGACACATGGTTAATATATTTCTCATTTTTAAGAAATGTTATCTAACAAATATTCGAGAATTCCATTTATCTTTTACCTCTCATCCTGTTAATTAGGTTGAAAAAGTTAAATGGGGGCAACCAAAATTAACAAAATCCAAACTTGGTTCAACAAACTCCACAATTGAATAGATCCAAACTTCTTACAACCCAAATTAACAAGAAAAATCAAACCAAACCATATCAACAAATAGACAATCCAAATTTCTTCTAATCAAAATTAATAAGAAAAAACCAAATATCAATAAGTAAGAGAACCTAATTACACTATAAAAAAAAATACAAATAGTGTAAGGCTAAGAATTGGCAGAGGAAAAGGGAGCTTACCTTCCGCGGCATGGCTGGCTGGTGACAGGCAAGGGTTGCTTTAAGCGAGTGCGACACAGTGATCTTCTTCGAGGTCATTGTTCAGAGGAGCTGAAACAGGGCTCCCTATGCGAGGTCATTATTCGAGCACAAAGTCTTCTCAGGCGGCAGGCAGGCTTCTGAGGCACTTAAGGGTAGTGGGGTTCTCCGATCTCCTTAACGCATGTGGAGGTATGAGGTCATGAACGACGGGTCGGCGGCTGGGCTGTTCATGTAAAGCTGCTTGGGGCTGTTCGAGTGCAGGGCTACTCACGGGGGCTATTTAGAGGTGCGAGGTCACGGGCGGCTGGTTAGCAGGGGGGCGGTTCATGAGCGACTGTTCATGTGGTCTTCTCTGATCTCCTTCTTTGCGTGTGCTGAGGTGTTTGGAGGTAAAGGTTACGAGGTCCGAGGTCACAAGGCGTTCGGAGGTCAATTGTCGGTGGCGGTTAGCAGTTGGCGGCTGACAGGTCTTCACGGCTATAGTGGAGGAAGCTCATGGGGGTGTGTGTATGTGTGAGAGTGAGAGAGGGGGGAACTTCTTTATTTTTACATTTTTCGACGAAACTTTAAACTATCGATGGAAAAAATCAGCCAGAAAATTGGGAAAAGGGCACTGATAAATTCATGAATTATCGAAGGAAATTTTTTCAATTATTGACAAAAAATTCCATTGGTAAAAAATTTATGTTTTAGTTTTCCGTAAAAAATTTTGCAAATAAATTAGCTTTAAATGAACTTATTTTACGAATAAATTACCGATGAATTTTTTTTGCCAATAATATTATTTTTAACCAAATATATTTTAAAAGAATATTACTAACAGAATTTTTCGCCGGTAATATTAATTTTTCCTAAAAAATTTTTCACAATTAATTACGACGAAAAATTTCGCTGGTAATCATCGGGCGCTGTATGGCGCCATCTGGCACGAACTTTTTTGATAGATTACCGATGAATTTTCCATCGGTAACTACATAAGAAAATTTTTTTTGTTTGCATTTTTCTCCATTTTTGCCGGTAAATCCGTCGGAAATAGCCAAGGAAAAAATCTATCTGTAAAATCCATCAGTAACTCGCTTGTTTCTAGTAGTATAGATATGTTGGTCGAATCAGTATAAAAATATATGTGTAGTATCTTCTTCTCCCTTTATCTCTTTATGTTTGCTTCTGTAAAGTTGTTTGTTTATATCTGCTTAAAGTTTATTCTTTTAACTGTTTTGTTACTATTGCTATACTTTAGAAAGTTACTTTTTGAAACTTTAACACTATTTCTGCTGCACTACAAGCACAATACTTGATAGTATCTTGTTTAAAAGTTTCAGTTGCAAAAAGAGGAAGAAAAGCAAAACACAATTCAATCCTCCTTCTTGTGTCTTTCTACCCATAAATGGTATCAGAGCTTAGCCTCTAAGGGGTTGAGCATTCTAACAATTACAAACGATAAAGATTCGAAGGGCAAATGACACAGAATATTCATATAGCAGAAGGATACTCCATCAACAGACTGTCATTCTTTGATGGTGGGAATCATGCCTACTGGAGAGACCGAATGGAGTTGTTCATAAAATACACAAGTCTTGACTTGTGGGAGATCATACAAGAAAGAGATTATGTTCCAATAGCGGAAGTTATAGGAATAATTGATGCACCCGTAACATCAAGAAAAGTCCCTTGGAGTAGGTGTGCAAAGCAATACAAGGCCAAAGTTCAACTGAATTCAAAAACTAAGCACCTACTCACGAGTGCACTAAGCAAAGCTGAATATGACAAAATTATTGCTTGTAACACAGTGAAGGAAATATAGGATAGGCTGCACATGTTGCACGAAGGGACTGATCAAGTCAAAGTAACAAAGATCAGTATGTTGATTCATCAATACGAGATGTTCAAAATGACAAATCATGAAAGTACCGATGAGATGACCACAAGGTTTATGCATATCATAAACCAACTAAAAGGATTAGGTGTAACATCCTAATTTTTAACCCAATACTCTAGAACATATTTAGGTTAATCATTAGTCTATTACGTCATAGTTTCCTCTTTACTTTAAAATACTTAGCGGAAAATACAGGTAAATTTTTTTTGAAATGTAAAAGCAAAGTAAGAGCCACGCAACACAACAAACGATGAGGCACATAAAGAAATGAGATACAAGAGTAAACAAACAACTCACGAAACATCAGAACGTAAAGCATGTAATTGCACATCATGATAAAACACACTGCATATATATATAATATGCCCACTTATTTAAAGCGAGACTTAGTTGGTACATCGTAAAAACAAATACATCTGAAATAGAAATACAATGGAAAGGAAAATACAATAGAAAGCATCAAGAGAACTCCCAACCCAAGTGCATCTAGAATGGATAACCTCTAAACAAAAGAAGGTTTATGCTCATCTATGTAGTGTGTGCACTATCTCTACCCACAAGCCTCTACTGCTAGGATCCCGGATAGGGTGGGACATATCCAATCCAAGGACGAAGCACATCTGGAGTGGGCACTCACTGCGGCTGGACGTGAGCTCCTCGATGAGGGCGTATGGGCTGCCTCCGAGCCAGCCTCGGCTGTGTGACAGTCTCCTCGCTGCACTCTCCCATCTATGGTAGAGTGAGGATGGAGCTCTCGCTTTATAAGTAGCTAGGTGGGTCCTCCAACGGATCGATTTTCGAGAAGTACGTACGCAGCACATAGTTAGCGTAATCACGCGTGGCCGAGGCAGTGGTGTGCATACGGAGCACCCTCTTGTTGTGCGTACGGGTGCGCTCAAAAACTCAATCGTCGTCACTGTAGGGTGACATCGGGGAGAAGCGATGAGTATGTACAGCATGAGTGAAGGGTCGTTCAACAAATATGAAGACACGAACAACGCATCGACCCTCAAAATGTTATGATCCATACTCTGGATCATGGTGCACTTCCCACGTCGGGGAATCCACTAAAACCACAAACATCACCATCTAAAGACGTGATGGAAAGGAGAGATAGAGGGAGTGAGAATCTTACTAAAGAATCTCAGTAGGGCAACCTCCTTTCTAGGTGTCATCATCTATGTCCTCAGGAACCTTGGGTTTCTTTGAAAAAGGTGAGCATGCATAAAATTCACTTATTAGGTTTTAAGCTTAATTATCCGAGGTCTGTTCCTTTAAAGATGAGTCATAATGTCATGGATGCAACATAATAAAGCATGAATGCATGAAAATGCAACAAGCAGAAATCAATTAAACATTCATAGAGGTACCAACATCAGACAGGTGGCATAAAGTGGCATATACTTCTCATGTAAAAGCATTTCTCTTTCTGTAATTGTGTGACATTCAAAGTATTGTACTACAACATAGGGATCACCCTAAAAAGACAATCATCTGGGGGTGCTCGACTGAACTGGTGTCACCCAGAATGTGTCACATCTCTTGGTTATGAGCTCATACCTTAACTAGTCGTCACTAGTTCTTACTTATCATCTGATTAGCGCAATTACAATAATAATAATCATAACAAAACGCGTCGCACCAGTATCAAGTACACAGTGAATATTGTCCTCTTTGGGGCGTTACGTATCACCATCCCCCTCAAGGATTTGTTTCTGGGGCGTTACGTATCGCTGTCCCCTAGAACGCATTCTTACAGTACAATGTCACATTCAAAAACTCATATCTTTTGAAAACTTTCTAAGTTCCTCAAATTTGTCAAATATTCAGCAGCATAGAGACGGCACACCGAATTTCTTCTAAATTTGCTTTATGCCACATTCATATATATATATACATAATCATGAGCATCACAATCACCATAAAATTTTCATAATAAAAACATGCACTCACATGAAATACTAAAGCTCATTATGCTCTTAAACCTATGATGTCTTATGCTTTGACCCTTACGGGGCTTAAACTCGAGATATAATTATTCTAACAGTTGCTATTAACCTTTTATGCACCTAAGGATTCACAACTAATGATTTTTACTAATATTTATGTTTGTCAACGAATCTGGGTAGCACCATGCTTTAAGGGCAGAAATTACATCTTGTGATTACGGGGGTTCTAGAAACTACGTTTTAGACCCTTTCTATGTTCCGTCTTCACCTAAGGCGCTATAAATCAAACCTAAACCAATTATGGGGCATTCCTATGCCTATGAACTAATTATAAACCATGTTTACTACATTACAAGGTTTTCGGACAGAAACAGAAAATTAATTAATCTAAGTGTTCTAGAATTGCACTTTTACGGTTTTCTAGCTACTAGTTTCTCTATAGGTGCTAAAAATCAATCCTACATCAAATGTTACCAAGTTTTTCATGATTAATCAATCCTAAACTGAATGTTATCCTATTAAAACATTTTTGGAAGTGGCTCAAAATAAATAGGTCAAAACTAGGCTAAAACTCAACTTTACGATTTTTCTGTAAGATTAGTTTCTTTCCTAACATGCATAGAAAGGTTCCTACCTTAGCATATATAATTTTCACACACTTTAACATGTCAAAACATCATCATACAGCCGCAACCATACCATGGTAGAATCGAAAAGCATAGTTCCCAAAGAACACATAATCTTACATTTTCAAGACATATAAATTACTAGTTTCTCTTGGAATCGTTTTAGGACTTCTAAAACTCTTTGAAAACCATTTTATTTTACAAGAAGAGACTAAGAATGGCCATAGGGCAGTTGCTAATTTAAAACATTCTTAGAAAAGGTTTAATTTATAAATCTTGTTGGTAATAACCTTACAAAACTCTTGAGGCCTAAAGTGAATTTTAGGACATGGATTGTTGGCTTGTGACTGGATGAAACTCACCCCAAGTTCATCCTTATCACATGGACAAAATATGCATCCATGAGGATGTCTCCATAACCAACTTTAACTTGAGATAAAAAAGGCAAGTCTTTGAGCTCTAGGGTCTTTAAGTGATAACGAAAAGTAAACGTGCTATGCATTCTATTTTAGTCTTCATTATAAAGTAAAGTGAGAACTTCAAAATAAATATGAGATGCAAGAACTTGAAATATAAAAAGGCAAGACTTAAAAGTAAATATGCAAGCTCATTTTATCTTTTAAGATTTAAGTGATGACTTGAAATATAAATATGAATGCAAGTCCAGTTCTTTATTTTAGTGCTCTAGATTCCACAACAATCAACTTTAAGGCCGAAATAGGTGAGTTTCGAGATTAATTATTGGGTGATATGAGAATATAACGCTTGTTTTAATCTTTACGTTTTAGGTGATTAGCTAAAAAATAAATATGCTAGGCAAGGAGAATAAATATGAATGCAAGTTCATTTTACATTCTTCACTAAAGCTCTTTGCAAGACTTTAAACGAACTTAAACCTCAACCTAAACTTATCATAGCAAGATAAAGTGAACTTTAGAGTTCTTTGTACCAAGGTGTCAAAGAAACCTTATGGTTTGAACATCATCATCAAGCTCAAGGAAATGGATCAAGAGATCAAAATAACTAACAACCTTTCTTTGAGAAACAAAAGCAAAGCAAAGGAAAAGGAACCAAAATCTTTGCAAAGAGGAAAGGAAAAAGGAACCGAAATCAAAAGGGAAAGAAAGAAAAGGAACCGAAACTTATTTCAAGAAAATAAAAAGGAGTAACCAACATATGTTATGATCAAAACCAAGTTTCAAGCTTTAGAGGTTTTCAAGGGATAATCATGAGTCCACTATCTTGAAACCTCATCATCTAACTATGGTATTCCTTCGAAGATAGGCCATTATGGCTGAAATTAAAAAGGAAGAAAAAGGAAACCAAGAACCGAAAAAGAAAGAAAAAGAGAAGAAAAGAAAAACTAATACTTTATCATTTCAAACCAAAAGCTAAACAAGGAAAAGAATGGCATAACTCTATATAACTCCCTACCTTGGATGTGTTTTCCTTGATTGAGAGAGGACTTGCTCTTGAAGAGGATGAAGAAGCGGAAAAAAAAGGACTCCTTGAAGCTTGAGAGAAAGAAAGTACTTGGGGGGTGCAAGAGAAATGAGCAAAGGTTCTAGCAAGCTCCTTAGGTGTCTATTTATGGAGGAAATGAAACATGAGAGGAGTGAGGGGAGGAGGCTAGGTGGCACAATTTGAGAGGAGGAAGGAGAAAAAATATCTCTTACATATAGTCATTCATAGGTAAAGCTAGGCATGGTTGGAGGTGTGGGCTAGGATGTCACTTTGAGTGTTGGAATGAAAAAATTTGTGATGCATGGAGGGGTGAGGTGGCGCCACTTTTGGGAATCCAAAGGGAGGAAATTGTTTCATTAATTTGTGGGTTAGTGATGTGTTTAGGTGTATCTTTGATTAGTCTTAAGATTAGGAGTTTGTAGTGAAGTGTGTGAGTGAAAGGATAGATAATCAAGGCTATTTAAGGCATTATTAGTAAGCATTTTTGCCCATTAGTGGGGTCAAACCCTACTCAATCAAGGTTCTCAATCACATCTTAGGCTTCTTAAAGTATGGAGAGTGAATAGTGAAAACACTATTTAAGATTCTATATCTTGGAGACTTGAGTTAAAAAGGGGTTTGAGTTTAATTTAAGTAATCTTAGGTTCTAATTAACTTTAATAAATCGTGTTGGCTCTAGATTAATTATGAAAATTAATTAATCTTCAATTAGAGCCTAATATTGCTTAGATTTGCTTAATTACATCATTAAGCTCAAACGGTACTATCTCGGGGGCAAAATCATAATTTCACCCAAAAATTGCCCGGGACCACCGGGACTTAAGCAGATACTTTCAAACACCTGAAAACATCATTTTAAATCTTCGGGGAAAGTCTCAGGTTTGAACGATACCTTTACCCGCGTAAAAACGCTATAGGGGTATTTTGGTTATTTTGACCCGAAACCGCAGAAAACACGATTTTCATTTCCGAAATCATTCAAGGACCATCTAATCCCCTTCAAACATTGAGTTGACCCTTCGAGGATGGCCAGACCTGCTATCCTCGAATTCCGGCAGAAAATGGCCTCAGAGGCATTTTGGTCATTTTCTCTCAGATAGAAAATCGGGGCGTTACATTACTCCCCTCCTTAAAAAGAATTTCACACTCGAAATTTGTTACCTTAGAAAAGCTCTGGATACTTGGTCCTCATCTCTGACTCTAGCTCCCATGTGAATTCTTCGGACTTGTCCCGTCCCCATGCTACTTTCACCGAAGGAATAGACTTGTTCCTCAACTGCTTGACTCCGTGATCCATGATCCTCGTAGGTGGCAGATTGAAAGTTAGGTCCTCCCTCAGCTGTACATGCTCTGGTTCTAAGACATGGCTAGGGTCAGACTCGTACTTCCTCAACTGAGAGACGTGAAAGACGTTATGAAGATTGGAAAGGTTAGAGGTTAAGGCTATTTTGTAAGCTACTGTCCCCACTTTTTGAAGAATCTCAAAGGGACCAAGGAATCGGGGGCTCAACTTTTGACTTTCATAGCTCTTCCTATATCTGTAGTGGGGGTGATCCTAAGGAATACATGTTCTCCCTCATTAAACTCTAATGGCTTGCGCTGCTTGTCTACATAGCTCTTTTATCTACTTTGAGCCGTAAGCATCCTATCTCGGATCCTCTTGATCTATTCCGTGGTTTCCCTTATTACATTGGGTCCTAGCATGCTTTGCTCTCCAGATTCATACCAACGCAGAGGGCGTTGACACTTTCGTCCATATAAGGCTTCGTAGGGTGCTACGCCAATGCTTGCATGATAATTGTTGTTATATGCAAACTCAATTAGCGGCAGATACTTATCCCAGTTTCCCCTTTAGTCTAAAATATAGGCTCTCAACATATCCTTCAGGGTTTGGATCGTTCTTTCTGATTGCCCGTCTGTGGTGGTAAGCTATGCTTAAGCATAACCTTGAACCGACTGCCTTTTGAAAGGCTCCCCAAAAACGTGATGTAAACTACGGATCTCTATCTGAGATTATCATCGATGGTACACCATGTAATCTTACGATCTCTTGGATGTACAGCTGTGCCAATCTATCCAAAGAGTATGTCACTCTAATAGGCAGGAAGTGAGCCGACTTGGTTAGTTGATCCACTATCACCCATATAGCATCATGGCCAACTTAGGTCCTAGGCAATCTTGTCACAAAATCCATCGATATACACTCCCACTTCTACTCGGGGATTAATAGGGGTTGCAACAAACCTGAAGGCTTTTGGTGCTCGATCTTCACTTTTTGACATACCAAGCACTTACTAACCCAGGTGACCACATCCTTTTTCAATCCGGCCTACCAAAACATCTCTTTTAAATCTTGGTACATCTTAGTAACACCAGGATGAATGGTGAAATGGCTTTTGTGGGCCTCCTCCAAGATCTTTTCTCGAAAGTCACCATCTTGTGGCATGCAGATTCTACCTTCAAACCTCCATATATTATCAGAACCTTGTTCAAAACCTTTTAACTTTCCTGCTCTAACTGCATCTATGGTTTCCCTAAACTTCTTATTTTCCCGTTGTGCTAGCATGACTCTCTGCTTAAATCCACTCGTCACAGTCAGATAACACATCTTCATGCCTTCGTTGGTCACGGATATCCCTAGATTCATATCTCTAAACTTCTTTATCAGCTCAACCTCCTTGACCATCATGTGAGATAGGTGTAATGACTTTCGGCTCAAGGCATCGGCAACTACATTAGCCTTGCCGAGGTGGTAACTTAAGTCGAAATCGTAGTCCTTTAGAAACTCCATCCACCTTCTTTGTCTCATGTTTAGCTCCTTTTGATCAAAGAGGTACTTGAGACTCTTGTGATCGGAGAAAACTTCAAACCTTACTCCATATAAATGGTGCCTTCACATATTCAAGGCGAACACTATGGCTGCTAACTCCAAGTCATGGGTGGGGTAGTTGCCTCGTACGGCTTGAGTTGCCTTGACGCATAGGCTACTACTTGCCTATTTTGCATCAACACACAGCCTAAACCTTTGCCAGAGGCATCACAATATACCTCAAAGGGTATATTAGGGCTAGGTAAGACCAAGACTGGGGTTGTGGTTAGCTTTTCTTTTAGCTCTTGGAAGCTCTACTCACACTCGGGATTCCATAAGAAGGGGGTGTTCTTCTAGTTAGCTTGGTCAGGGGTAGGGCAACCTGGGAAAAATCATTTATAAACCTACGGTAATAGCCTGCTAAGCCTAAGAAACTCCGTATTTCCGTTACGGTGGTTGGCTTATCCCAATTCATCACTGCTTCCACCTTACTGGGATTGTAACACCCTAAAAATTAATTAAAAAATTAATTTGAACTTGATTAGTCATAATTTTAAAAATTTAAGTTTTAACAATGATGAGGATGGTTCAACGAATTTGCAAAAAAAAAATATGAATAGTAATTTGCGGGCCCCACCAGCCCGTCGGGACAGCCGAAACACTAGAATCGGGACCTGAAGATACTCGAAATTGAGAAATTAGAGGATTGAGATTAAAAATAGTAAGGAATGAGGATTGTATACCTGGAATTAATTTTTGAATAATGTTTGGTTACTCGGGTACACTGTTTTACCCATTCGATGAAATTTCGGTGTGCGTTTCTAATACCGAAAGATAGTTTAATCTTATAAAAGGATAGTGTCTATCCTTTATATACCAAGTGTAAGGCTAAGATTTATTCTTGAATTACAAGATTAAATCATAGCCATTTATCTTGCTTTCTTGTAAGAAAAGTTTGGATTTTATATTAGATAAAGATTAAACTAACATATAATCATTTAAAGCCACCAACTTTGTCATTTTCACTCTCCATTCTCGGCCAGCAAAAGGGGCAACAACAGAAACCTCCATTCCTTGTTCTTAAAAGCTCCAAAATTGATTTCCAACCTCAAAAACCTTAACCTAGAGTTGATAAAATTTCCAAGTTCTTTCATAAAACTTGTTCTACACATCAATATCTACCATTCTAACCGATTGAAATTTCAATTCCTCACTTTGATATCTCATACTCCTCTGCCTAAGAAAGGGTTTGGTGTGGGTTTAGGAGCTTTGAAGTGGAAGAAATCAACCTTGGAGCACATTGGAGCCAAGGATCCAAAAGATACCAAAAGTAGGGTTTTCTTTGGCCTTTTTCTTTCAAAACTTTTTTGAGCAATTCTTACTGGTTTCAATCCAAAATTTCTAGTTAATTTGGTTGATATTATGTTGTTATTGATGTATGAATTTTGGTGAAGTGTTTAGATGAGGTTAGAGAGATCATTTTGTCAAAAGATGTTGAGTGATACTTGCTGGATTTTCGGTTTTCTGACAGGCAGTATGTGATCATGAATTTTCTGGGCTTGTTGAGGGCATTTTCTTGAACTGAAAAAACTATATGTTGGATTTAACATCTTTAGCTAGTCCTACGAATTTTCTTGGGTTTTTATTTTGATTCAAACTGCCTTAAAAAAATAAAGAACTGAAATTAAGCATATGCTGCCTGAAATGTTGAATCTGAAGCTGTGAACTTGTGAAATTTTATTAACCTAGAAAATAATCGAATTATTAGCTAAATTTTCACAAGATGTTGAGAACATATTGAGTTCCAACTTTAATTTTTTGTACAAAGTTCTGGGTTCATTTAATAGGGTAGAAAAATTGAGACTTCTGGCTATTGGCTAAGAGTGTATAGTTTCTGACCACTAAATTTGTAGAATTTTGTTAATATAGTTAGAGAACTCTAATTATCCTGAAATTTTTACAGGACCTTGATGACCCATTGAGGTGTCCTTGATAATTTTTATAGCCTGTGAAATGATTGTTTTATGTGCAAATAAATTCATGCCACAATAGTGTGAAATTTGCCATTATGCTGAAAATAAATCGATGCTTTGAATTGATGAAATGATGGCATTTTGTACTAGTATGACATGAGTACCTGATTATGAGTATGAATAATTGAGCATGTGAACTTATTGATGAGGTTAGGTACACATAGATTTGAATGATTATTATAATTGCTTATATGCGAAAGAAAAGGATAAGGTTATGTTTCTTGGACTGGAAAAAGTAAATCTAGTTTGTTAGGAAAAGTAAACCTAACTACCAAGAAGAGCATAAGATTTATAATCCTTAGGCTAGAGAAAGTAAATTTGGTCTGTCAGGGAAAGTAAACCTGACTACCTTTGAATTGATTCAGGGAAAGTAAACCTGGCTAGGAATAGGTCTGTGTGAGAATTGGAGAAAGTAAATCCAATGATCATGCATAGGAATGAGCTCAGTCCTGAAAAGCAGTCTATTACCCATTATTACCACTGGGATGGCGATGCATAACGCCAATTGTGACAAGATTAGTCAAGGGCCAACGCAAGTTTAAGAAGTAAATTTTATAAGAAATCCTTTGTGTTATATACCAAGTGAAGAAGTTTAGTATTGATATTGAGACCAATATATTTAAGTGGAAAGTTAGTAGTATATGATATGGAGTAGTATGGTATATGTACATTAAGTGATTGAATGTTAAAAGTAACCCACTTCGGAAGTATGATTTGGAACTTTAAAAATAAACCGTTATTATATAATGCATGACCACTTTTTCTTAACAAACCGAAGTGGCTGGGGCGATGATGATGACATTATAATTGTGTAACTAAGGAGTTACCCTATTGAGAATTTTAAAATTCTCACCCCTATGTGTTTGTGTTCCCGTGTCATCTCCAGGTTGATCCAGAGAATGATACGGTTGCTGCGTGAAAGAAACTCGGGATTGCAGTAGTTTAGGAGTTGATTTTTTCTTACATGGTATATAGCTGCAAGTACTCGTGTAAATAAATGTAATAGAGATTGTATATGTGTTAAAGTTCATAGTAGAGCTCCCTTATGTAATTGACTTTATAGTAAATAAATGTTTTGTATCTTTGTTACATATTTTAATCAAATTACGCTAGTTATTACACGAAATCATTGAATTTGCTATAGTTATTTAAGAAAGGTTCGATAACTTATAAGTAATAACTCTCAAGTCTGATGTCATGACTTAAGGATGATGTTGTACTTGGGAGGATGTTACAGGGATCAACCGCTATGCCTCCTTTTGATACAACATGCCCTAGAAACTTCATCTCCTCCAACCAAAATTCATACTTAGAGAGCTTGGCATACAACTTCTTCTCCTTCAAGATCTCTAAAACCAACCTTAAGTGACGTTCATGCTCCTCGTGGGTCTTCGAATAGACGAGTATGTCATCTATGAAAACAACCACGAATTGGTCTAAAGATCTTATTCATGTAATCCATAAACACTACAAGAGCATTCGTCAACCCAAAAGACATCACTGTGAACTCGAAGTGTCCATACCAAGTTCTAAAGGCGGTCTTTGGTATATCTTGATCTCTTACCCTAATCTGGTGGTATCCCGACCATAGATCAATCTTGGAAAATACCACCGCTGCTCTCAATTGGTCCATAAGATCATCAATCCTAGGCAAAGGGTACTTGTTTTTCACCGTTACACGATTCAATTGCCTATAGCCTATGCATAACCTCATACTCCCGTCTTTCTTTTTAACAAACAAAACTAGGGCTCCCCAAGGTGAGGCATTAGGTCTTATGAAACTCTTCTCTAAAAGCTCCTCAAGCTAGGTTTTCAACTAAGCTAACTCCAAGGGCGACATCCGATAAGGGGCTATAGAGATTGGTTCTGCTCCAGGAACCAACTCAACTTTTCTCTCGGGAGGGAACTCGGGTATCTCATCTGGGAATACCTCGGGATAGCCTCTTACTACTAGTATGCTATCCAAGCTCTGCTCAAAATCTACATCATTAGCGGCTAGGAGAACGTATCCCTTAGTCTTTTGCCCACTACAGTTGACCTCTATGGCATTAAGGTAAAGTTTCAGGGTTTGACTAGTTTTACTAGAGGAGAAGGAAAAACAACAGTTTTGGTATTACAATCTAACATTACACAGTTGACATGAAGCCAATCCACGCCAAGGACTACACCTATACCTTTCATGGGCAAGAAAATCAAATCTATGATAAAGGATCTATTTTTTGTAGTGAGATGATAGTTTAAACAACAAAAACAGGTATTTACAGGATGATCTGTGGAGATAGCAACAATAAGATCAAAAGGAAGTTTGGAAACCTTTAAGTTTAGAGACTCGACACTAATGTATGAAATGAAAGAATGTGTTGCACTAAAGTCAAATAGTATAGTTAAAGTTTTACCATTTATTTCGTATTTACCTTCTATGAGGTCGTTGGACTTTTCAGCGTCGTCCGCACTGAGGGTGAAGACCCTCCTTTGGTGTTGTGGCCTAGGGTTCTGGTTTGTTGGCCTCCCATTGGTGTATTTGTTGGCGTAATGGCCGAGCTTTCCACACTTGAAGCAGACTCCTTGCCCAGCCATGCAGAGGCGATCACCGTGAATCCTCCCGTATCGGGGACATTCTGCGGTGGGTACGGGGTGGTTGGGGAAAGCAGCTGGGGCTCCCTGAGGTGCCTTGCTCTTGGCCCCGCTAGACCTTCCCTGATGATAGTTGTTCCGGGGGCCGCCCAACCCTCCTTGTTGGTTATTGTTGTTGTTGTTGTTTCTGTTGTTGTTGTTGTTGTGCTTGAATGGCATTCTCTGATGTTGCATTTGTTGGTGAAAAGGTGTTCTTTGTTGTTGTTGCTATGGCTTGAACTGGTTGGTGCGGTAGGGGTTGTAGTGACTTTGTGATTGATTCTGGTGTTGCGGTTTGGACCTCGGGGCTTGAGGTCCTAGCCCCTTGACACGTTCTGCCCTTGCGACGTGGAGCTTTCCCTGTCCTTCCTCCAGAATGTGACACTTATTGACCAAGGTGGGGAAACCCCTGATCTTCATATGTGCCACGACGTAGTTCAACTCCAGCTTTAACTCAGCCTCGTACTTCACACATTTCCATATTTCGTCGGGGTTTCCTTGGAAGACCCACGACAACTTGATCAGCTCTTCAAATCTCGCCGTGTACTGAGCAATAGACATCCCTCATTGGGTTAGCTGCATAAACTCGATGTCCCTTGCATTTTTGACCAATTCGGGGAAGTACTTCTCGTAGAAGTATGTTTTGAATAACTCCCAGTCAATAGTAGTACCGGAGGCTTCCAACAGCCTTCGCGTGCCGGTCCACCAGAACTCGGCGTCAGATTCCATCATATAGGCCACGAACTCGACCTTTTACTCCTTCGAGCAGGCGACCGCCAAATAGATCTTTTCCATGTTCTTGATCCATTCATCCGCCTTGTGGGGTCCATGGCTCCCCTAAAGGTTGGTAGGTTCGCCTTGCAGAACTCGCCAAACCGAGCTTACTCGACCATCTCTGCCCTATGGGGAGCACGTCCAACTTCTCCCTATTGGTTCATCCTCTCGAACATGCGTTCCATGGCCCTTGCCATGTCACAGATGGTGGCAGCAGTTGCGTTTTCTTGGTTATCTTCAGTCGGGTCCTAGGCTGTCTCTTGGGTGCCATTGGTTCTAAACACACGTAACAACAAACACTGAGGTGATCAGGCTCAATATTCCATGTAAGATGAGCTAGTTACCCTGGTACACGCAAGCAAACAGAGGTCATGCATTTCTATCCTACAGCTTTCCTCTACCATCCAAGCACTACGCATGACATAACTATCGCACCACGCTTAGAAAGCATAGTCAGACCAATCCTCAGACTCCACGAGAATCGAACTGCTCTGATACCATAATGTAATATCCTAATTTTTAGCCTAATACTCTAGAACATATTTAGGTTAATCATTAGTCTATTACATCATAGTTTCCTCTTTACTTTAAAATACTTAGGGGAGAATACAGGTAAATTTTTTTTTGAAATGTAAAAGCAAAGTGAGAGCCGTGCAACATGACGAATGATGAGGCACATAAAGAAACAAGATACAAGAGTAAACAAACAACTCACGAAACATCAGAACGTAAAGCATGTAATTGCACATCATAATAAAACTCACTGCATATATATATATAACATGCCCACTTATGAAAAGCGGGACTTAGTTGATATATCATAAAAATAAATACATCTGAAATAGAAATACGATGGAAAGGAAAATACAACAGAAAGTATAAAGAAAACTCCCCAACCCAAGTGCATCTAGAATGGATAACCTCTAAATAAAAGATAGTTTATCCTCATCGATGTAGTGTGTACACTATTTCTACTCACGAGCCTCTATTGCTGGGATCCCGAAAAAGGTGGGACATATCCAATCCAAGGACGAAGCACATTCGGAGTGGGCACTTGCTACGGCTGGACATGAGCTCCTCGGCGAGGGCGCATGAGCTGCCTCCGAGCCAGCCTCGACTACGTGACAGTCTTCTCGCTGCCTTCTCCCATCTTTGGTAGAGTAGAGGTGGAGCTCTTGCTATACAAGTGGGTAGGCAGGTCCTCCGATGGATCGGCCCCTCGAGAAGTACGTACGCGGTACATAGTTAGGGTGATCGAGCATGGCCGAGGCGGCGTTGTGCATACGGAGAACCCTCTCATTGTGCATGCGGACGCGCTCAAAAACTTGATTGTCATCACTGTAGGGTGATGTCAGGGAGAAGCCATGAGTATGTATAGGATAAGCGAAGGGTTGTCCAACAAACATGAAGACACGAACAGTGCATCGACCCTCGAAATGGTATGATCCATACTTTGGATCATGGTGTACTTCCCACGTGGGGAATCCACAAAAACCACAAACGTCACCATCTGAAGACATGATGGAAAGGAGAGATAGAGGGAGTGAGAATCTTACTAAAGAATCTCAGTAGGGCAACCTCCTATCTAGGTGTCATCATCTACGTCCTCAGGAACCTTGAGATTCTTTGAAAAAGGTGAGTATGCATAAAATTCACTTCTTAGGTTTTAAGCTTAATTATCCGAGCTCTGTTCCTTTAAGGATGAGTTTTAATGTCATGGATGCAACATAATAAAGCATGAATGCATGAAAATGCAATAGGCAGAAATCAATTAAACATTCATAGAGATACCAACATCCGACAGGTGGCATAAAGTGGCATATACTTCTCATGTAAAAGCATTTCTCTTTCTGTAACTGTGTGACATTCAAAGCATCGTACATAGGGATCACCCTAAAAAGACAATCGATTTGGGGGTGCTCGGCCGAACTGGTGTCACCCAGAATGTGTCACATCTCTAGGTTATGAGCTCATACCTTAACTAGTCATCACTAGTTCTAACTTATCATCTGATAAGCACAATCACAATAATAATAATCATAACAAAACGCGTCGTACCGGTATCAACTACACAGCGAATATTGTCCTCTTTGGGGTGTTACGTATCGCCATCCCCCTCAAGGATTTGTTTCTGGGGCGTTATGTATCATTGTCTCCCAAAACGCGTTCTTACAGTACTATGTCACATTCAAAAACTCATATCTTTTGAAAACTTTCTAAGTTCTTCAAATTTGTTAGAAATTCGGCAGCACAGCGACGGCACACCAAATTTCTTCTAAATTTTCTTTATGCCACATTCATATATATACATAATCATGAGCATCACAATCACCATAAAATTTTCATAATAAAAACATGCACTCACATGAAATACTAAAGCTCATTATGCTCTTAAACCTATGATGTCTTATGCTTTGACTCTTATGGGGCTTAAACTCGAGATATAATTATGCTAACAGTCGCTATTAACCTTTTATGCACCTAGGGATTCACAACTAATGATTTTTACTAATATTTATGTTTCTCAATGAATCTGGGCAGCATCATGCTTTAAGGGCAGAAGTTACATCTTGTGATTACGGGGGTTTTAGAAACTACGTTTTAGACTCTTTCTATGTTTCGTCTTCGCCTAAGGCGCTATGAATAAAATCTAAACCAATTATGGGGCATTCCTATGCCTATGAACTAATTATAAACCATGTTTACTACATTACAAGGTTTCTGGATAGAAACAGAAAATTAATTAATCTAAGTGTTCTAGAATTGTACTTTTACGGTTTTCTAGCTATTAGTTTCTCTATAGGTGCTAAAAATCAATCCTACATCAAATGTTACCAAGTTTTTCATATTAATCAATCCTAAACTGGATGTTATCCTATTCAAACAGTTTTGGTAGTGGCTCAAAATAAATGGGTCAAAACTATGCTAAAACTTAACTTTACGATTTTTCTGTAAGACTAGTTTCTTTTCCAATATGCATAGAAAGGTTCTCACCTTAGCATATATAATTTTTACACATTCTAAAATGTCAAAACATCATCATACAGCTGCAACCATACCATGGCAGAATCGAAAAGCATAGTCCCCAAAGAACACATAATCTTACGTTTTCAAGACATATAAATTACTAGTTTCTCTTGGAATCGTTTTAGGACTTCTAAAACTCTTTGAAAACCATTTTATTTTACAAGAAGAGACTAAGAATGGCCATAGGGCAGTTGCTAATTTAAAACATTCTTAGAAAAGGTTTAATTCATAAATCTTGTTGGTAATAACCTTACAAAACTCTTGAGGCCTAAAGTGAATTTTAGGACATGGATTGTTGGCTTGTGACTGGATGAAACTCACCCCAAGTTCATCCTTATCACATGGACAAAATATGCATCCATGAGGATGTCTCCATAACCAAATTTAACTTGAGATAAAAAGGGCAAGTCTTTGAGCTCTAGGGTCTTTAAGTGATAACGAAAAGTAAACGTGCTATGCATTCTATTTTAGTCTTCATTATAAAGTAAAGTGAGAACTTCAAAATAAATATGAGATGCAAGAACTTGAAATATAAAAAGGCAAGACTTAAAAGTAAATATGCAAGCTCATTTTATCTTTTAAGATTTAAGTGATGACTTGAAATATAAATATGAATGCAAGTCCAGTTCTTTATTTTAGTGCTCTAGACTCCACAACAATTGACTTTAAGGCCGAAATAGGTGAGCTTCGAGATTAATTATTAGGTGATATGAGAATATAACTCTTGTTTTAATCTTTACGTTTTAGGTGATTAGCTCAAAAATAAATATGCTAGGCAAGGAGAATAAATATGAATGCAAGTTCATTTTACATTCTTCACTAGAGCTCTTTGCAAAACTTTAAAGGAACTTAAACCTCAGCCCAAACTTATCATAGCAAGATAAAGTGAACTTTAGAGTTCTTTGTACCAAGGTGTCAAAGAAACCTTATGGTTTGAACATCATCATCAAGCTCAAGGAAATGGATCATAAGATCAAAATAACTAACAACCTTTCTTTGAGAACCAAAAGCAAAGCAAAGGAAAAGGAACCGAAATCTTTGCAAAGGAAAGGTAAAAAAAATCAAAATCAAAAGGGAAAGAAAGAAAGGGAACTGAAACTTGTTTCAAGAAAATAAAAAGGAGTAACCAAAATATGTTAAGATCAAAACCAAGTTTCAAGCTTTAGAGGTTTCTCAAAGGATAATCATGAGTCCACTATCTTGAAACCTCATCATTAAGCCTTAGTTTTCCTTCCAAAATAGGCCGTTGTGGCCAAAATTAAAAAGGAAGAAAAAGGAAACCAAGAACTGAAAAAGAAAGAAAAAGAGAAGAAAAGAAGAACTAATACTTTATCATTTTAAACCAAAAGCTAAACAAGGAAAGGAATGACATAACTCCATATAACTCTCTACCTTGGATGTGTTTTCCTTGATTGAGAGAGGACTTGTTCTTGAAAAGGAAGAAGAAGAGGAAAAAGAAGAAGGACTCCTTGAAGCTTGAGAGAAAGAAAGTACTTGGGGGTGCAAGAGAAATGAGCAAAGGTTCTAGCAAGCTCCTTGGGTGTCTATTTATAGAGGAAATGAAACATAAGAGGAGTGAGGGGAGGAGGCTGGGTGGCACAATTTGAGAGGAGGAAGGAGAGAAAATATCTCTTACATATAGTCATTCATAGGTAAAGCTAGGCATGGTTGGAGGTATAGGCTAGCATGTCACTTTGAGTGTTGGAATGAACAAATTTGTGATGCATAAAGGGGCGAGGTGGCGCCACTTTTGGGAATCCAAGGGGAGGAAATTGTTTCATTAATTTGTGGGCTAGTGATGTGTTTAGGACATCTTTGATTAGTCTTAAGATTAGGAGTTTATAGTGAAGTGTGTGAGTAAAAGGATAGGTAATCAAGGCTATTTAAGGCATGATTAGTGAGCATTCTTGCCTATTAGAGGGGTCAAACCCTACTCAATTAAGGTTCTCAATCATATCCTAGGTTTCTTGAAGTATGGAGAGTGAATAGTGAAAATACTATTCAAAATTCTACGTCTTGGAGACTTGAGTTAAAAAAGGGTTTAAGTTTAATCTAAGCAATCTTAGGTTTTAGTTAACTTTAATAAATCCTGTTGGCTCTAGGTTAATTATGAAAATTAATTAGTCTTCGATTAGATATTAGAGCCTAATATTGCTTAGGTTTGCTTAATTACATCATTAAGCTCAAACGGTACTATCCCAGAGGCAAAATCGTAATTTCACACAAAAACTGCCCAGGACCATGAGACTTAAATAGATACTTTTAAACACATGAAAACATCATTTTAAATCTTCGGGGAAAGTCTCGGGCTTGAACAGCACCTTTATCGGCGTAAAAACGCTATAAGGGTATTTTGGTCATTTTGACCTGAAACTGCAGAAAACACGATTTTCATTTCTGAAATCATTTAAGGACCATCTAATCCCCTTTAAACATTGAGTTGACCCTTCGAGGACTGCCAGGCCGGCTATCCTCAAATTCTAGGTAGAAAATGGCCTCAGGGGCATTTTGGTCATTTCTCTCAAACAGAAAAATCGGGACGTTACATTAGGCAAAAGATATTCTAACTCTGAAATGGTTAGAAAAATCTTGAGAAGCCTCCTTGCCAAATGGTTCCCTAAAGTATAGCCATTACTGAGGCTAAAGACTTTCAAACTCTTGGTCTGAATGCATTCACTAGGTCACTCAAAACCCATGAGGTGGTGCTATCTGAAATGCATAGTGAATCCATCGAAAAGAGCAAGTCCTGACCTTGAAGTCATTTCATTAGAAGTCGAATAAAGCTAAGGCAATGAAAGTTATTCAAAAGGAAACATCAAAAAATTATTTTAGAACTTGAAATGGCCAAAACATAAGCTGAGAATCTAAGGTTTCAAAAAGAAGAATTAAAAGGATAAAACAAAGTTTTATATGCAAAACCCAATGCCTTAGAATCTGAAGTCTTAAGAAAAAATGAAAATACTTAGAAAGACATTTTTGAGGTAGAGAGAGCTTCAAGGCTTCTTAAATATGATATTGAAAAAATGGTCTATGGATCAAAGAATCTTGATCTAATACTTGGAGGTCAGAGGCCATATTTTCAAAAGACCAGGTTGGGATATGAAGAGGAATTAGATGAGAAAAGAAAGCCAACTCAAATTAAGAAATTAAAGAATAAGGTTTTTTATACATTCTATTTTAAGAAGGGGCATCCACCTGCAAGTGCTTCATGAGAAAGAAGTTTGTTAAAAGGGTTGGAAAACCTCCTACTCAAAAGACTAACACAAGAGAACTCAAGAAAGTCTGGGCACATAAATTTAAAACTGTATTTGTTTCAGGTTTGTTTAGGAGTGCACTTGGAACTTGACAATAAGTGTACATGGACAGTGGTTGCTCCAAACACATATCCAGATTTAGAAGATGGTTCAGGAATCTATGGCGCAAAATCTCTGGATCAGTAAAGTTTGCTGATGGATGTAACATCCTAATTTTTAACCTAATACTCTAGAATATATTTAGGTTAATCATTGGTCTATTACCCTTTAGTCTTATTCTTTCAAACCTTTCATTAAAATACTTAGCGAAAAATATGAATAAATTTTTCTTTTTCGAAACTTGTAAACAAAATGTGAGCCATGTGCTAAGCTAACGTTCGTCATAACCACATTGTGCAAGAAAAAGTAATCACACCATACATACCCATGAAAGGTACCATTATACATAACAACATAATATCATCACAGCTTCATAAATACGTAAATTACTAGCGTCGTTGTACCATTATTTACATCAAAACATCAAAAGATAATGCTTGATCTTTAGAGAAGTTAGGAGAAGAAAATATGTCCTTGAAATTCAGCCAAGATTAGAGCAAATGGAGGAAGGATTTTTCTTGTGTTTTTGTGTTTGATAATGGAAAGGTTATGTGTTTAGGAGTTGATTTATGGTTGGAATTTGTATGCTTGAGGTTTAGAACTTGATTAGAGGTTGGGAATGTAGTCTCTTGAGTGTGAATGAGGAAGAAGAAGAAAGCTTGAAGTATTGAGAGAATTAGAGAACTTTGAGTAAACTTTGAGTTAGAAAACTATCAAGTAAGAAAATGCTAAGGCTAGGAATGTTTGTGTGTGCATTTAGCCAATGGAAGAGCTCATATTTATAGGCCAAGGAGGGCTGTATGGCAGCTGCCTTGTGGCTAGAAAAATGGAGTTTTTAGTTCATTTTTCAATTAAAGAAAACATGGAAAAAGAATGCTTTTATTCTTGTAATAATTTGGTTCATGTATAATGGATGAAAACACTAAAATATGATGCTAATGGGAGACATTGATACTGATCAGATCATGGCTGAAATAGGTGGGTTTTCTTTTCAATAAACATAGCCAAAAATAATGCAAAAGAAAGCTAAAGGTATGGTGTTATGGTTGGATATGTTTCTTTGTTGGAAAAACAATTAAAATATGGTGAAAAGGAGACAAGTTGGCCGCTGGTTTCTGATTCCTTTAGCATCAGATTGGTGATGTTTTACAAGTGGTAAATCATGTATTAGATGTGTATTTACTTAGGTAAAAGATTAGGAATTGATAGATTAGTGAAAATGGTAAAAGGGTAAGTGTTTTAGGACAATACAAGACAAGGTAAAAAGAGAAATCATATACTAGTAAATGAAGTTAATTTCAAATGAGTAAAAATCAATTTGTAACATAGGTTCTAAACTTAAGATAAGAAAATGTAAATGTATAAGATTTTGCCTAAACTGAAATTTTAGCTTTGATCTCAAATATCACTAATTTCATGAGCTTTCATAATTAAGGAAAGGTAATTTAATTTTTACCTTAGGTAATTTTATACTCTAATTATCTCAGTAATTATTTTTTTAACCTCAGGTAATTAATTTAAACTCAAGGTTGATGGATGAAATCAATGAGGTCAAATAGAGCTTTAATACTACCTTAATTACGCAAGTAAATCTATTTAGTACAACTAGGGGTAAACAGGTAATTTCACATAAAAACTCCCTGTAATTATTGGACATTCTTAAATTATACTTCAAATAACTATTTTGAACCTTTGAGTGAAAATCGAATTCAAAGATTATATAATTTCATGTAAAATTACTACAGGGGTAAAACGGTAATTTTACTTACGATAAAAATTGAGAATTGAGATTTTACTTCTAAGGCACCTATAATCCCCATCAATCATAAAACTAACCCCTCAAAGATAATTTAGATTGGTTATCCTTGATTTCTAGGTAAGAATGACCTTAGAGACATTTTGGTCATTTTGCACGTATAGAAAAATCGGGGTTTGCGACTTTCGCATGAATCGCTAATCAAGTCTCCTATGATGTTTCTAATGTCATATTCCTTTATTGAGGATTATTTGACCTCAAATTACGTGTAAAAATTACCTAGGGACATTTTGGTAATTTTCACATAGCAGTAAAAATTGGGGCGTTACATGATGCAGTTATATGAAAAAAGGGAATGTATAAATTTCACTCGTGCATGTTCTGACATATGGGCAAAACATAAACAAGACTTATGTTGAGTATGATTTGTGGAGTTATCCATGGTAGATACCATTCGGTATAAACTAAGTGGAGTTATCTGCGGCAGATGCCATTTGGTATAAACTAAGTGGAGTTATCCACTGCAGATACCATTCGGTATGAACTAAGTCTTCCCTATATTGCTGAAAAGAGAAAAATGCACGGAATTGAGGTCTACGGTTATAAGAGTGAATATGACTAATTATTGTCCTTGCATATGATTCTGCATAAAATTACTCGTATGAGTGAAATTAAATAATTATGTTATGATTATGTTTGAGGGAGTGCCTTGTTAAGAATTATATAATATTCTCATCCCTATATTTTTAAATTCTCGTGTCATTTCCAGGTTGATCTAGATGACAATGGGACAGGTACATAAGAGAAATAGGAATTGCAGTAGTTTAGTGCCTAAGGTTGTACTCGGTTGTACTTAGTTAAATATATGTCTATAATTATAGTAAAGAACAGATATATACTAAAACTTATAGAAGAGCTTCCTTTTGTACTTGACTTGTATTAAATAAATATTTTGTTTCTCTATTATATATTTTGATAGAACCATGAATTAGTTACTTTACGATTTGATCGATTTTGTTGTAGATAAGTAAGAAAGGTTCGCTAATTAATAAGTAATAACTCTCAAGTACAATGTCATGACTTAAGGGTGTGGTTGTACTTGGGAGGATGTTACAAAGAGGTTGCCAAAGGAAAGAGAAAATTAATTTTCCTAGAAAGTGAGTCTGAAAACTCAGAATAAGAAGTATCTGATTTGGTTCCTCAGGCTCTAGAAAGAAGGACAAAAAGAAAACAGGAGTCTGCATTACGAGAAACTCAAATGGCAACCAAACTAGTGAAATTCATCAGTAAAAAAGATGTTTGGCTTAAATGCAAATAGATGCCTATACATGAGTCTAGAATTTCCATACTGAAGAAAAAAATCGCAAAGTATGAAGAGGCTAGCTATCGAGTTATTGTTGGTGACTTTGACAAGGATGAAGAAGATGTAGAGGAAGAAGAACTAGCAGAAGCATCCTTTTTTGAAAAAGAAGAAATCCTGCTCAGTAGTGAGAAGGCTAGGCTGAGTGCTACAATAAGTTGTAGACCTATGGCTGAAGGGTCTCAAATGGAGCCCATCATTGAAGAGCTAGACAAAGAGGACCATGAATAAGATATTGCCATTATCCTAATGGTACCTTAACCTTCTCTTTCCATTCACATCAAAAAAGATGGAAGAAGAAGAAGATAAAACTGCAGATGCTGATACTCCTCTTGGTTAAGAAGCTGCTGCTTCTGCGTTGGTTCAAATGTTTGAAACTGCTATAGTTGCTATCCCTGAACCTACTTCTATTCCTGCTACCTTTACTAATGATCATGCTTTATTCTCTCCACCTCCTGCTGATGCACATGCTGAAACTCAAGCTGAGTCGCCTAAGTCTAGGGAGACTGTACCCCTAGATATTCCTGAGCCATCTCCTAGAGGTGGTACTTCCATATCAGAACTTATCAAATTACTACCTCCATCCTTAGAGAAATTGTTGCTAGGAAAGATTGAGTTGAAGCAACAAATATTGAGCAGGGTGCCTAACTTTGACATCATGAAGAACTACTAATCAATATTCTTCAAACCAATCAGGAAATTTTACAAGAACTAAGGCATCAAGGCTGAAGATGGTGTTTTTGTTTCCCAGCACACCTCCTTTTTACTAATGAAAAATGAGGGAGAAGAAAAGAGATAAAGAAAATAAAAAAATCTATAGGTCCAAAAGTACACGAAAAAGGGGTTGAATCGTGTTCTTCTTTTTCTTTCTTTAATGAACTTCTGAAAATCTTTATAAAAACTATCAAGTTGTGAACTTTTTGAAAATAGCATTAGTTACTTCATAAAGTAAACTTTCTGAACTGAACAAGCAATAGAAAAATGAATGATTATTTTTCAAAACAAACACTGATAATAAAAAAGATATGGAAATAAAATAAGAGATGAAGGGAAAGAAAGATACAACACAAGAGATTTTATACTTGTTAGGCCAATCCTACCTACATCCAGTTTTTAACAACCATTGAGTTTCACTAAAACTTTCTTCAATATGAGAAAGAACAAAGATGGGCTTTATAGTAGCCTTCCCAAGCTATGTTCAGTGACTAGTAGATAACCCCTACTGTCACACACTAAGCTGAACCTAATAGTCTTGTATTAGCCTCTCCAAGCTAAAACTGTGACCAATAAAAAATCTTTTACTATCACATTGCAAGTAATCTTTGATAAGCCTCTTCAAGCTATCTTACATTAATCACTTCTGGATCAAGGATACAAAGGTTATATATTTGAGTTGCCACTCAAACTAACCTATACTCAAGATTTCTTTGGATTTACAATAAAAAACTTGAATGACTTCTTTCTATATGTTCTTCCTTGGAAGAATGTATGATCAATAAAGAGTGTAGAAAGAAGATTTTATGAACAAGGAAATGATTACAAGCAGTAATGAATTTTACAGAAAGATGAAAGGAAAACTTGGTGGTGTTTCTGCTCATTTATTAGTGTTCAATCATATACTCTTTGAAAGCACAGCACTCTATTTATAGAGCTCTTTCTTATGACTGTTGCCTTTAATCAGATCTACCAAGGACACGTATTGATCTTCTATTTGTGTCTTGGAAAGATAATCTAGAAGCATAACCTATCTGTTTGTCAAGCCAGTTTGCAAAAGCCGTTGTGGAGTTGAGATTTTTTATATCCTTCAGAAACTACTCTTACTTTTTGAACCATGGTTTCTAAACCTTTTTCTTCTAGAACTTTTGGGTAGTTGACTTCAAAGATAAAAGAGATAATTAGCCAGTTTTGACACCAGGATTTGACTTTTCAAATTCAAATTCAAATTTTTTCTTTTTTTTCTTATAGAATGCACTGCTTTACTGAGTGTAAGCTTTCTAAAGTGCGGTAACATTTCCTTAACAAGAAATGAGTCTTCTTGTCTTCAATCATTATTTGTTGATGATCTAATCTTTACAAATATGAGGGTTGCAGATAGTAGAACACTTTGGCTTAATAGATTATTTGATATCTTCCTTTCAGGTGCACTTTCTGAAGTCTCAAAAGCTTGGTTTCTTGTGTTGTTGATTTCTTCTTCAAATCGTTAGCCCTTTTAAGCTTGAAATAAAGATATAGTTTCACTCCCTTTTTAGATCATATCTCTTAACATGAGATAAACAAGTTTACACATGCAATATGAGATATATCCTTATTTTGAGTAAGCCTTGCTCTTACTAAACGATAGAATCTTGTTGTAATCTTACAGGAAACTCAAGACAACCATTAAACGCCCTTCAAAGCATTTTCTTTAAATTGGTTTTGTTATCATTCAAAACTAACCATCCTGAAATGGTTCTAGTGCTAACAGTCTCCCCCTTTTTGATGATGACCAACCAATTTGAAGAAAATCTTTTGAAGAGGTATTGAAAGAAATATTACTTAAATATAAGCATGATATATCATATTCTTTCAACCTTATCACTGAGAGTGATTTTCAGGAAGTTCTTTTCTTAAGGCATGATATGAAAAAGATCAAAAATGTTTTAGCCTTAAGTAAGTTACATCAAAGTTGATATGATTGTTCATGAAATTTTTGAACTTACTAAAGTACTTTCTGAGGTGTATCAGACATAGATATGATCGTTTAAGTCCTTTTACATAAACAACTTGATTTTCAGTTAAAAAACAACTATATGAAGATCCTCATGCTTGAATAACTAACAAGAAATAGTTATGATATTTTATCTTGATTAGATCCTTTTTTAGCATATCTTTATCCAACCATACTTTTTCAAAAAAGAATGATTATGATATTGAATATAAATATAAGAAAGATAAGAGCATTTTCAAAGACATGTAACAAGGTATGCATAACACATGTAACAGAGCAGATAGAACATATGTATAACAAATAAGCAGCAGAAACTTATATATAAATCAAAGAGGGAAGAGGTATCAGAGTAGAAACATAAAAAAAATTCTTCAAAAGATACTAAAAACATGCTAAAAAAAATTTCTGAATAGGCACCCCCTCAGCAATAGCTCCCCCTGTATTTCACAGTACAAAAAGATTTTCTTCATGATGTTTTCTTCTCCCCTTTTTGTCATCAACAAAAAGAGGTTTGCTGGAAATATGTAACACCATCATCAGGCCCGATGTTGACTTCATGAAGGATTTCCAATAACCGTTGTAACACCCTAATATTCAACCCAATACTACTAGTATGTACTGAGGCCAAATATTAGTCATTACTTCTTGCTTTAGTTCTATTACCTTTGAAATTACTTACTGAAAATACGAGCCACTTTTTTTTTGTAACAAAACCTTGGTAAAGTATGAGCCGCGTATAATGTAATTCATACGATACATAAAGTGCGGAAATATAAACATGTAACAGGCTCCATCCATAGCATCATGAATACATATACTGAAATACCTCATGCATTAATACTTAAGATGCCCACCAATAGCGGTGGGACTGTTTGATACATAAAGTGCAATACAACTGAAGGAAGGAAATACATGGATACATAAACGCTACAAGCAAGAGAATACCCACACCTAAGTGCATCTGAAATGGATAACCTCAACACAAAAGAAGGTTTATCCTATCTACGTGACGTGTGTGCACTAAGGACTACCCTTTAAACCATACGGCTACCGTCACGGGTAAGGTGGGACATAGCCGATCCACGGGCGAAGTGTAACACCCTAAAAATTGTCTAAAAATTAATTTGAGCTTTATTAGTCATAATTTCAAAAATTTGATAGTTTGAACAATGATGAGGATGATCCAACGGATTTGTTAAAAAAAAAAATCATAAATAGTATTTTGCGGGCTCCGCAGGCCCATCAGGACAGCCGAAACCCTAGAATTGGGACCCAGAGATGCCCAAAATTGAGAAATTATATGATTATGGTTAGAAATAGGTAGAAATAAAGATTTTATACCCGAAAATATTTTTCGGGCAATATTTGATTACCCGGGTACGGTGTTTTACCCGTTCGATGAAATTTCGGTGTGCGATTTCTAACACCGAAAGATAGGTTTATCTTTGTAAAAGGATAATGTTTATCCTTTGGAACCAAGTGTAAGGCTAGGATTTAATCTTGAATTACAAGATCATATCCTAGCCATTAATCTTATTTTCTTGGTCAAAGAATGTAGACTTTATATTAAACAATTGTTATAACCTAATTTAATATCATTAAAAGCCATGAAAACTTACCTTTGAAGACACACTTCCTCGGCCATCAAAGGGAGAGCATCAGAAACCTCCATTTTCCATTTCTCATGAGCTCCAAATTGCTTTCCAATCCCAAAAACACTAGCCTAGAGTTGATAAAACACTAAACTTCCTTCACTAAACTTGTTCTACACATCAATATCTACCATTCTAACCGATTGAAATTTCAATTCCTCACTTTGATATCTCATACTCCTCTGCCTAAGGAAGGGTTTGGTGTGGGTTTAGGAGCTTTGAAGTGGAAGGAATCAATCTTGGAGCACCTTGGAGCCAAGGATCCAAAAGACACCAAAAGTAGGGCTTTATTTGTTTCTCTTTTCTTTCAAAATTTGATTTTAATTTCTCTGATTGGTTTGGCTGGATTCTAGATGTATTGATTGATGATAGATAGATATTGATGTGTTTAATTTGGTGGAGTGTTTGGATGATGTTAGAAATCATTTTTGTTAAAAGAGATTTTGAACCATGTTGCTGGAATTTCGATTTTTGTACAGGCAGTATTTGTTCACGAATTTTCTGGGCTTGTTGTGGACATTTTCGTGAGCTGAAAAAATTATATGTTGGAGTTAACATCCTTAGTTAGTCCCACGAATTTTCTTGGGTTTTTATTTTGAGTTAAACTGCCTTAGAAAAATCAATAACCGAAATTAAGCATATGCTGCCTAAAGTGTTGGAACAAAAGCTGTAAACTTTGCTAATTTTGTTACCATACCAAATGATGGAATTATCCCTTGAAACTTTTACAGAGTATTAGAGACATATTGAGGTTTTACCAGGATTTTTATTTCGAATTTTCTGGGTTCTTTTGCTAGGGTCAAAAATTATGAATTTTGGTTCTTGAGCTGAGGTTGGATGGTTTCTGACCACTAAACTTTTAGAATTTTGTTAATATAATTAGAGAACTCTAATTACCCTGAAATTTTTACAGGACCTTGGTGACACATTGAGGTGTCATTGATAATTTTTATAGTCTCTAAAATGATTGTTTTGTGTGCAAATAAATTCGTGCCACAGTAGTGTGAAATCTGCCATTGTGCTGAAAATAACTTGATGTTTTGAATTGATGAAATGATGGCATTTTGTACTAGTATGACATGAGTACCTGAATATGAGTATGAGTAATTGAGCATGTGAACTTATTGATGAGGTTAGGTACACATAGATATGAATGATTATTACAGTTGTTTATATGCGAAAGAAAAGCATAAGATTATGTTTCTTGGACTGGAGAAAGTAAATCCAATTTGTTAGGGAAAGTAAACCTAACTACCAAGAAAAGCATAAGATTTGTAATCCTTGGGCTGGAGAAAGTAAATCCGGTCTATCAGGGAAAGTAAACCTGACTACCCTTGAATTGAGTCGGGGAAAGTAAACCTGGCTAGGAATAGGTCTGTGTGAGAATTGGAGAAAGTAAATCCAATGATCATGTATAGGAATGAGCTCAGTCCTGAAAAGCAGTCTATTACCCATTATTGCCACACTGGGGACGGCGATACGTAACGCCCAGATGTGACAAGATTAGTCAAGGGCCAAGGCAAGTTCAAGAAGTAAATTTTCTAAGGAATCTTTTGTCTTATATGCCGAGTGAAGAAGTTTAGTATTGATATTGAGACCAATATATTTAAGTGGAAAATTAGTAGTTTATGATGTTGAGTAGTATGGTATACGTACATTAAGTGATTGAATGTTAAAAGAAACCCACTTCGGAAAGGTGATTTTATAACTTTAAAATGAACCTTGGATATATATATATATATTGCATGCCCACTTTTTCTTAATAAACCGAAGGGGCTGGGGCGATGACGATGACATTATAATTGTGTATTTGGGGGAGTTACCCTACTGAGAATTGTATAATTCTCACCCCTATGTTTTTTGTGTTCCCGTATCGTCTCCAGGTTGACGCAGAAAATCGAGAAATTGCTATACAACAAAACTCGGAAGTACAATAGGGTAGTAGTTAATACTTTTGTTATGTTGTATTTAGTAGAATGGATATGTATGTAAATAGGTTAGAGGACGAGGTGTGTTAAGGCTCATCAAAGAGCTTTCTTAATGTACTGAACTTTGTATTAAATGAATATTTTGGTTTTATTGCTATATATTTCAGTAGAATTATGACCAAGTTATCTCGCGAATCAATCCAAATGGCTATAGATATTTAAGAAAGGTCTGCTAATTTATAAGTAACAACTCTCGAGTATGATGTCATGACTTAAGGATGATGCTATACTAGGGAGGATGTTACACGAAGAGCGTCAGGAGTGGGCACTCAGACACGTCCTCCATGTTGGGGTCGCCTCTCAGGCATCCGAGCCCTCCGTGGCTGGGTAACCATTTCCTCGCTGTCTGCTGGCATACGTGGGGAAGTGGGGGCAGAGTCCTCTTCATACATAGGGGCAGGTGACTCCTTCGAATGCTGTGAGCGGGGTACATATTCGGGTACAGCGCCCGAGCCTGCGGTGTAAGTTCATAGGATTCTCTCATTGCGTATGCGTGCAAGCTCAAAAACCATGTCATCTCCATAGGGTGACATCAGGGAGAAGAGGTAGCTATCTACAGGGTGGGCGAATGGCCATCCGAGAAACATAAAGACGCGAACAGTGCAGCAGCCCTCAAAATGGTACGATCCGTGCTCCGGATCGTAGTGGTACTCCCATGTGGGGGTCTCAACGTACAGTACAAACGTCGCCATCCGAATCTAGAGACGTAATGGAAAGAAAGAGATAGAGGGAGTGAGATTTCTTACTAAAGAAACTCAGTAGGGTTTTTCCTCATATCTAAGTGTCATCATATACGTCTCCAGGGACCTCAGTTTCTTAGTAAAAACCGTGGGCATATAATAGTTCATTTATGAAGTTCGCAAACATTAACCTCTGAGGCCCGTTTCTTTTAATTATGAAAATCTCTTGGTTACATAGTTTATAAGTCATAGAACATGGATCATAAGTCATGGTACATTAATCATAAATCGTGGTTTCCTATATCATGGGTCATAACTCATAAACTCATAAATTCATGTTTCTTATATCATGGGGCATAGCACATAAACTCATAAACTCATGGTTTCTTATATCATGGGGCATAGCACATAAACTCATAAATTCATGGTTTCTTATATCATGGGGCATAGCACATAAACTCATATAATCATGGTGCATAGAATCATAGTTCATGGAACATGGTACATGGTACATATCTTGGTTACTTGAGGTGACATTAAAACATCATCATTATTTTCCTGGGGCCACCCTAACTGATCTCCCTGTGGAGAAAATTCTAGGTTATGAGCTCATACCACGCTAGTCGTTACTAGCACATGGACTTATCCCTTTTGATAAGTTAAAGGTCCCGACTTAAAGTATGGGTCTAGGGGGCTAGAATCACCTTATCCCCACCCTTAACTTGGTGGTTCAAGGATCATTTTCTCATATTTTAAGTCACCTTAAGTCTTAGCATGTTTATTGAGAAGCCACTTAGTTCATACATGTCAAGTATCCACGATTACAACATAGGCATCTCTAAGTTCTTGAAGAACAATTACATGCAATAAAACTATCATTTAGGAATAATAGTTCACATGGCATTATATAAGTCATGAGGTAAACACCAATTCATCATTCATAGTGTAATGCTTAAACCTTTCCCTTAAGAGTGAAAACCCATAATCGGGTAACCTCAAACTTCCGAATTATTTTCTTATGCCTCTAAGGGATTGATTAACCTCATTACCATAATTTATTAAGTCCTAAAACCTAATTAATTATGGCTGGACAGCATTGGCAGCAAGCTAAACTAGGATGAATTACGGTGTTCTAAAAGATGCGTTTTAAACCCTTCCTCACATCCGACTTTTTCTATGATGCAACAATTAATACCTAAGCTAATTATGAGTCACTCTCACTGATCTAGACATCATATAATGTGATTCTATGGGCGTTAATCAATCTGGACAGAATTCATATTTTCTGTACCTATGGGGTTCTAGAATTCACATTTCAAGCAATTAAAGTAACTACACATGCTCCAAAATGTCTAGAACAATTAGCATATATTTGGCAAGGTATTTAAACATATTTAGACCACCCAAAACATAATTTAAGGTGCTGGAAATGATCATGGCAGAACCGAAATTGGTAAGTCATCAAATCATGTGTAAACTTTCTTTTTCATGTACATAGGTAACTAGTTTCTTTTGGAACAATTTTAGGACTTCAAAAATACCTTGGAAATCAATTTAACTTGTCAAGAACTTTCATAAAATACATGGGGCAGCAACTCTTTAATTTTACTCATGGTTGAAATCCTAAATATAAGAACATACTCAAAGATACTTTTAAATGTCACTTATGTTTAGGAAAAACTTAAAACATAAGCTATAGGCTCTTGTAACTAATGAAAAACTCATCCTAGAGCTTTCATCATCACATGGCCGAATGCATTTCAAGAAGATACCTTCTTGATTTAACTTTTCTCAAGATGAAATGGGCAAGTCTTTGAGCTCTAGTCTCTTAGGTGATGGCATAAAAGTAAACGTGCTATGCATTCCATTTTATTCTTCATTAGAGAGTAAAATAAGAGCTTCAAAGTAAATATGAAATGCAAGAACTTGAAATTAAATATGCAAGGCTCAAAGTAAATATGCAAGTTCCATTCTTTATTTTAGTACTCTAGGCCCAGCAACAATCGACTTTAAGGCCGAAATAGAAAGGCTTTGAGATTATCTTAGGTGATATGCAAGCTCTCATTTTACATCTTTAAGTTCTTAAGTGATGACTTGAAATATAAACATGGAATGCGAAGCTTGGAATTTAAACGTGCATTATGCAAGTTCATTCCTTATCTTGGGGTTTAGTGATAACATAGAAATAAACGTGCTATGCAAAGCATAAAGTAAACGTGAATGCAAGTTACTTTTATCTTGTCTAGAACTCTTGCAAGACTTTTTAAAAAGAACATAGTTCCAACCCAAACCTCATCCTCACAAGAAAAGGAAACTACTAGTGCTAGAATACTCAAAATAAATCATAACCTTAAAGAACTTGGAAGTGGCCAAATCCCCATCATGGAGAATGAACCATTTTTAAACTCTAGGGACCAAGATCTTGATGATCTAAGACATCAACACCCTAAGTCCTCATCATTGAGTACATAGCTTCCTTAAAACTAACATTTAAAACAAAGTTTATGCTAGAGAAGAAAGCAAAACCGAAACCATGCTTGGTTTAAGATCAAAGTTTCAAGCTTTAGAGTTTGTTCATGTGACTAGCATCAACATGAAATACTCATCATCAAGCTTTCATTTTTCCAAGTCTTAGAAGCCTACATGGCCGAAAACATGGAAGGAAAAAGTGAAGTCCAAAAGAGTTCAAGAGACATAAACTCCTTTCTTTCTCAAACTTGAAAAAGGATGTAACTTTCCTTAAAAAATTCAAGCTTTAGAGGTTGTTGAGTGACAAGCACCATCATGACAATCTCATCATCAAGCTTTCATTTTTCTCATGGGTTTAGGCCCTCATGGCCGAAACATTAAAGGAGAAAAGAGAAGTTCAAACATTCAAGAGAAACATAACCTCATTCTTGACTAAACTTGTAAAAGATGAAACTTTTCTTTGAGAAAAACTCAAGCTTTAGAGGCCTCATGTGAGATGAACTCATGGTCACCTCTAGAGAGCATTCATCATCAAGTCATCATGTTCAAGGCCTTGAGGCCAAAAATGAAAGGAAAAGAAAAGGAAGAAACCAAAAATGAAAAGCAACATGGAGGTTCCACCTTTCATCATTTCCCAACAAAATCTAACATAGAAATCAAAGACATATTTAGAAAGGTTCCCTACCTTGTGATTTTCGAAAAAGGAGAGGAAGAACTTGAGCTTGAAGAACTCTTGGAAGCTTGAGAGAAAAAGAAGTGACAAAGCTTGAGACTTTTAGTGATTTTGCAAGAAGTGAGCAAAGGAGTGAAGTTGTGTGGTGTTGTGTATTTATAGGCAAATGAATCATGAGGGAGTGGAGGGAAAGAAGTTGGCCGAAACTTCTTGAGGAAGAATGGAGAAAAATATCTCTTGTGTTGTCATTCATGGTGTCAAAGGTCATAAGTCTTAGGGTGGCTTTGATGGACAATGTGATTGACTACATAAAGTATCATTCTTTTGAAATTTTGGGGGGAAAGTGGCTGATCATTATAGGGCCAAGGGAGGGAAGATTTCATTCAATTTAATCATGTACTAATGGAGTGTTTAGGAGTAAACAAGGTTAGGTCACTAATTAAGGTTGTGTAATCAAGTGTTTAGGTGAACTAATTAGGTAATTAGGACCCTAATACCTTGGACTAAGAGACTATGGTGGGATTGATGTAGTCAAACTCTTATGACCATTGATTGATGTATGACAACTTTTCTTGGAAGAGAAAACATTCTTGGGAAAGGAAATGTGAATAGTGAAAATACTATTCATAGTTGCTTTTTCTTTAAAGAAAGAAAAGAATTTGAATTGAGTTACAAATTTTCTTAAGCAATTTTAGGTTCTAATCAACCTTAAATAACTATTTTAGCTCTAGATTAATTAAGGAAATTAATTAACCTTTCATTAGAGCCTAATATTGCTTAGGTTTGAGTTAAGTAACTCGTTAGGCTTAAAATGCACTAAGTAGGGGTAAAATCGTAATAATTACCAAAAGTTGCCCGGGACCTCCGGGACTCAAACCAACATAGTTCATGTCTTAAAACATCATTTTTCATCTCCGGGACGAGTCCGGGTCGGAGTCAAAACTTAAACTGCCTTAAATCAAGTTAGGGGTATTTTGGTCATTTGTGCACAGAACCCTCAGAAAAGAGATTTTTCTGACTTGTTAACATTCATAAACATATAATCCCCTTCATATATCATAAAAGCCTTGTGAGGATGGCTGAGGCCGGTCGTCCTAATGTTTCAGGTAAAAATGACCTCAGGGGCATTTTGGTCATTTAAAAGTTTAGAGAAAAACGGGGCGTTACAACCTTTCTTCATGCCTCTGAGAACTTGCTTCAAGATGATCTAGCCTGTTGTTGATAAGGCATTGTTTACGTAGCAATAATTGGACCTCTATGTAGTTTGGTTATGCTGCTGGTGTTGGTCGGTTTGATGAGGGATCAACTCCCTCTGCATGAGAGGATCAGGTATAGTGGAAATAGGAGGCTCTTCTGCTCTAGGATGTATCAGCAAGAGACTCATTCTTTGAAGATGTTCCCTTCTTGGAAGTAAATTATGTATCCGAAGAGTTTGTCTCTTGTTTAGAATTTGAGGTCATGCTGTGATTACAGGGTGAACCCCCAAATCTGATGATTATTTCAGGCCTTTTACTGTCATCGAAACCGTCTTCAAGAATTATTATTTTCCTTTTTCCTCTTCTACTTTATGCTTCAATGGCTACCTTTTCAATAGCTGCATCTCATATTCTTAAGTTTTGTCTTTGTGCACCAAATGATGCAGCATTGGTCGATCTCCTTAGGGTTTTGAAAGAGTTGAAGGTATACTCTGTACCTTCTATATACTTATACCATTCATTTGCAAGAGGGTAATGCAAGTATTCAAGGACTTTGGTCAGCAGAATCCCATAAGGAACAACAATGGTTTTCCTCTTTTTTGGAGAAACAGCACTCAACATATGATAAATACCAATCTGGGCAAGTTTATTCTTCTTTTTGTTAACAAATAGAAGAGCAACATATAGTCCATGCCAACCAAGAGGTGTATGCTACCCAAATATGGGAGCAAGGAGAATTGAATGACTGTAAAAACCTGTCTTGCGTTTGAGTTTAGCAAAGCTATAGTGATCCCACCCAGAAGATATCTTGAGGAACTGGTGACACATCTAGGGACTTCCTCTGCTGAGACTCCAAGGGTTGTGAACCAATCTTCCTTAGAGGAACATTTGTGTAACGCCTCGATTTTTTTCCTGCTGCACAAAATAACCAAAATACCTCTGAGATCATTTTCACTGCGAATCAAGGACAGCCAGTCCAGGTTATCCTCTAGGGGTTAGTTTGATAATTGAAGGAGAATGTGTAAGGCCCCAATTTTTTTCATGTATAAATAACCAAAATGCCCCTAAGGTCATTTTTACCGAGAAAATGAGGATAGCCGGCCCCAGCCATCCTCAAAGGGCTGTTTTAATGTTGAACGAAGACTATGTGTGTTATGCATGTTAGAGCAGAAGAATCTCATTTTTGAGTTCTGCACGCAAAATTACCAAAATACCCCTGCAGCCAATTAACATAAATTTAACTGCCCATTGAACCCAAACATTACCCGGGAGTTTGAAATATCATTTTTAAGGGATATTTAATGTCTGTTTAAGCCCAGGTCGTCCCGAGGAGTTTTCATGAAAAATTATCGTTTTGCCCCTAATTAAGGGCACAATGAGATTAATTACACGATTAGCGAAACCTAAGCAATATTAGGCTCTAATTAAAGATTAATTAATTCTAATAATTAATCTAGAGTCAAAATAATTAATTAAGGTTAATAAGGGCCTAAAGTTGCTTAATGAAACTCAAAATCCCTTTCTTAATTCAAGACTTTATGAAATGAATCATGAAATAGTATTTTCTCTCTCCAATTCCTTAAATTAAGGAATCAAAGATGTGATTGAAATTCTTATTGAATGAGATTTGACTCCAATGAATGAGAAAGAGCACTCCTAACCATGTATTGAATGGCCTTAATCACTCACTTTCTCACCTAAATACTTGATTACAATCTCCTAATCAAAGACCTAATCAAATGTACTCCTAAACACACTTCCAATACACATGAAATAACTAAATTTCCTCCCCATTTTCCTTGATGAAACTGGCGCCATTTCCCCCTCCATTCTTCTCATCATATTTTGATTTATTTACTTACACACACAAGGAAAGATATGCCTAGCCATACCCAAACCCATGCCTAGCCATACCCAAACCCATACCTAGCCATTCCATGAAATGATACACACAAATGAGATATTTTCTCTCTTCCTCTTCTTGATGATGCCGCGGCCACTCCTCCTCCTCTCACCCTCTCATATTTCAATTTCTCTATAAATACACACTCAAGGAAGCTTACAATACTTTTTGCTCATTCTTGCAATTTTAGATCAAAGCTCATTCAAAGATTTCTCTCTTTTCTCTTATTCTAAAGAGTTCTTCTTCTTCTTCCTCCTTCCTCAAAGAAACCACCATCAACCACTACATCCTAACCTCAAACCACCACCCAACCACACATATATCTTTCTTAAAACACTTAACCTTCCACTTGCAAGATCAAAAACCCAAGACAAATCTTCCTCCTTTTTCTTTTTCTTCTTGGCCGAAACCTCTTGAGCCCCAAGGAAAATTTTTCTTCGTATTTCCTTTTCAAGATCAAGCTATTTTCTTTCAACAAGAAAAATATCTTTGGTAGGGAGTTCGTTTCAAAGTTTTCATTTTTTTGTTTTGAATCATTTTTGGTTGGAATTTTGGATTGATTGAAAATATTCTATTCTTCTATGTTCCCTTATTTTTGGGGTTTGAATGAATGTTCAAATGTTGGTTCTCTCCTTTTCTTTCATTCTTTTTGGTTTCAAGTTTCCTTTTTCTTTCTTTTCCTTTTCGGCCTTGATGGCCTTGTTGTTTAAGAATCATGGCTTGATGATGAGGATCTTTGATATTGGTTGCAAAACCATCATTTGTTTGACCTCTAAAGCTTAAGATTTCATTTTTAGTTTTAAGAGTTCCTAGCAAGTGAAAATATTATTTGGTTTTCCTTGATGGTTTTTCCTTTGAGCTTGATGGTGACTCTAAGGAGACAAGGTTCTTGGAACCATAATGATGAGAGACTCTAAAGCTCATGTCCATATTGTAAGATTGATCGGTATTTTAGAGTTGTTACTCTAAATAAGAGTCTTGAGCCTGGGACCTAAAGAAATAATAAATTAAAATGCATTCATATTTATTTTTAACTCTTTGCATTTCATATTTATATTTGAGCTTTTCATATCATGTTTATTTCCAAGTTATCAACTAAATCTTGAAGATGAGGAAATGAACTTGCATTTCATGTTTATATTTTTTGTCTAGCATATTTATATTTCAAGCCATCACCTAAATTCTAAAGATTAAAAATGAGCTTGCATTCTCATGTTTATATTCAAGCTTTGCATATCATATTTATGTTTCCATTGCCATCACCTTATAATATCAAGATTAAAATGAGACTTGCATTTGCATGTTTAAATTTATGCCATCAATCTAGAGCTCAAGACTTACCCCTTTCAACTTACATAGAATTTCGATTCCATGGACAATTATCTTTGCAAATATGTTGGTTTTTCAAAGAACAAAGTTCTAAGGATTGGTATACTATTACTTTGAGGTTTTAAAGCTTATGTCTTACAATTTTCCTTTGAGAAAAATGTCAATTCCTAAGGTGTTAAAACATGATTTACATAGCTAAACCTTAATAATTGAGCCCTCTAATTTTCGCTACTGACCTAAGGACTTTGACTTGTATTTCTAAGGGGGTAAACTAATTTTAAGAGTGTTCCTTGATCTAGAATTAATCCTAAGAAAGACTAGTTATTAGAAGTGCTTATTATTGCAATTTTGCGTGCTCTTGGAAAAATTAAATATGGATTCTATTCTAACATTTCCAGATCTGATGTATACTGTTTGACCTTGTTTAAATGTGTAAAATTTGTCAATAATTAGTGTTATAAATATTTTTAGCACTTAAGGAAAGACTAGTAACTAGAAAGAATAAAAAATGTGATGTCTAGAACTTTTAGGAGTGAAAGATATGGTTTCTGTCCAGCAAGTTAAATTGGTAAGAAGATGTTTAATACTTAGTAAATGTGTAGGAATCACTCATAATTGGTATAGAAATTAATTTTAGCATCTTAGAAAAAGTCGGTAATGGGAAAAGGTCAAAAATGAAACTTCTAGAACACCGAAATGGTTAAAATTTCTTTTCCAATTCAAACCTACCAGCATTGTTTAATGATTTTCTTGAGGTTAATAATTAATGGAAATCATTGGAATTGGTCCCTTAAATGCATAAAAAAATAAACACAAGAGTTGGGTTTACCCAATTTAGAGGTCTAACCGATTAAGAGACAATGACAATGCTTATTTTATGAGATAATGTGATTTAATGTACTTGAGAATTTTATGTGATGATTATGTTTGAATACTTGGTTATTAGTTACAAGATTTATTGTCGCATGTTATGATTACACTTGGAAAGTTTAAGATGCATACATTGAAGTAATATGAAAGCATGTGACATTAAATGATATGTTTGTGTTCTTGCATCTTAAGATAACATGCTAAGGTTAAGGTGACATAAAACACATGGAAATGATCCTCTAGACTCCCCAAATTAAAGGTTATGAGAGGTGATCCAATAAGGAAGTGATTCTTTAGACTCCTCGAATTAAAGGTTATGAAAGGTAATCCTTGCCCCTTATCCTGTACTTTAAAAGTCGGGTGTTAACTTATCATGAGGATAAGAGTATGCTAGTGATGACTAGTGAGGTGTGAGCTCATAACCTAGAAACTCTCAAGAGGAGAGAGTAATAGGGTGGCCCCAATGAGAGAAAAAAATAGATTAAGTCACCTAAAGAATAAAATGAAGTAATTCATGCTATGTTAACCATGTTCTATGTGCATCACTTATGTTTTTATATAGTATATTGCACCCTATATTGACATGCATTTCATGATGAGGTATGATGCATTCATAATATCCAAGACTCATATTAAAATGAACGGACCTTGATAATTGATATTTTAGAACTTAATAATTGAACCTTATGCATGCTCACTATTTCATAATGAAACCCAAGGTTCTTGAGGACATAGATGATGACACTATAGGAGGATGCCCTACTGAGATTCTTTATCGAGTTTCTCACTCCTTTTGTCTTTCTTTCCATCGCGTCTTTAGAGGACAATGGCGTTGTTCGGGATATTCGTTGATGCACCGACCTGGGAGCTCCATTTTGATACCACACACCAATCATACCATTTCGTAGGCCGTTGTTCTACCCGTCTGTTTGTGTTCTTGGACCGCCTATTTGCTCACCCAGTCTCCAGTTTCCATTTCTCTCCTACTTCCCTTTTTTTAATGAGCTTCTCTTCAAGTGCATGCGCCCCGTGGAGAGCAAATTTGTTGCATCCCTATTGCTACCTCAATTGTTCGAGATTACTCGGAGTACGTTCCCCGATCACCTCCCTCTCATTCTGAGACTGACCCATCCGAGGACTCAGCCACCCAAATACTATTGGTTGGTTCTTCTCCCACCGTACCTATGGAGATAGGTGGAGGCAGCGAGGCTATGGTGACTCAGCCGATCTGTGGAGCTAGAGTGAGGATGCAGCCCTGTCGTGGAGCTTATGCCCGACTCACTCACCGTTTGGCCACTCCGGCCAAACTGGCCCAATGGGTTGGTTATGTTCCTCCCTCTTGGGACAGGCAGCAGTAGAAGTTGGTAATAGGCCTAGTAGTGCGTGCACCCATATTTTACATAGGATAGCCTTCTTTTGCTTTTAGAGGTTATCTACTTTAGATGCACTCGAATAGGCGAGGATTCTGGTATATGTATTTTATGTTTCTTTATGTATTGCAGGACTGACTGTATCGGCTCAACCTGTAACGGTGGGTTTAATGCTATTATTATGTGACTTGGTGTATAGTGAAACTTCTATTATATATCTATGATGGTTTGTTATGTTTGAGATCTTATGTTCCATTTATTATATAAATGTTTCCTCTTTGTTATATGTGAGACAACGACATGGTTTTTATTTTACGCGTGGCTCATGTTTTCATCTTTAATTTTAAAAAAACATTTACCCATATTTTCATTAAGTGTTTTCTAAAAATTAGAATTAAGAGTTGGAACAAAAGAGTAATAACTAATAATTAACTTGAATACGTCCTAAGCGTATTAGTTTAAATATTAGGGTGTTACAGAATGGATGTATTGTTAATTCTGTTAGAGGTGAAAACCTCGATTTCCTAGTTTTTCCTATACATGAAATTACCAAAGTACCCATGCGGTAATTTAACATGGGATTAATTACTGATTGAACCCGGACTTTACTCAGGAGTTTGAAATGTTGTTTTTTAAGGGATGCATGCTGTCTGTTTAAGCTCGAGCAGTCCCGGGGAGTTTTTGTACAAAATTACCATAATGACCCATGCTTACGTGCATAATGAGCTTAATCATGCGATTAAGGAAATATAGGTAATATTAGGCTCTAATTAAAGATTAATTAATTTTAATTATTAATCTTGAGTCAAAATAATTAATTAGGTTATTTTAGGTTTAAGATTGCTTAGAAAAAGTTAAATCCCTTCATGTGTCATGAAGTAGTCAAGGCATAAATAGTGTTTTCTCTCTCATTTTCCTTAAAATTAGGAATTGTGTTGGCTTTTGAAATTCAAACTAATTAGGTTTAATTCAAACTAAGAGTGTAAGACTACACTCTAATCATGTCTTGAAAGCCCCTAAACACATGCTTACAATCCAAACTCTTAATTACCAATTCCTAACTCATTGCCTAATTAAATCTACCTCTAAACACCACTCCAACCCACATGAAAGTGAAAATTTTCCCCTCACAAGGCTATGAAGTCCACGGCCATCTCCCCCTCATACACTATCATATTTAAGTTTTTTTAACACAAAAAACTCTCATTCTTACCATTCACATTTTTGGTCAAGAGTTGTGTCCAAAAAAGTGCTCTTGAAATCCTCTCTTCTCTCTCATCCCAAAGATCTCTTTTCTTCAATTTTTACCACCAAGAACCACCACTCTCCACCACCTCTCAACCTCAAACCACCACATCATCATCATAGATCTTCCCTCTAACACATAACCTTTCTATTCCCAAGCTCAAAAACTCAAGAAAAATCCTTCTACCCTTTTCCTTCTCATTTGGCCGAACCCTTGTCCTACCCCGAGAGAAAGTTTGTTATTCTCATTTTCTTACAAGATCAAGCTCTTTCTCTTGCAACAAGGAACACATCTTTAGTAGGGTTTTTGTTTTGAGTTTCTTTTCTTTTTCTTTGTTTTTATTTTCGGCCTTGTGTTAGTTAAATGGACAAGTTTTTCCTCTTTTATTTGTGTTCTCATTTGTGATTTTGGATGTTGAATAAATGAACAAGATCTTCCTTTTTCTTTCTTTTTCATTTCAATTTTGGCCTTCTTTTTCTTCCCAGTTTCAGTTTTGGTTGTCAATGGATTGATTGAAACTATAGCTTGATGATGATGGATCTTGATGGTGATTGTGAAACCGTCATATAATAGACCTCTAAAGCTTAAAGTTTTGGTTCCAATTTTGGTTTTAAAGAATGAAAGAAAATAAATGTTTATTGGTTTCCTTGGAAATACTTTCCTTGATGTTTGAAACTATGGCTTGATGATGAGAGTTCCTAGATGATATTTGTGAGATCATCATATTTGTGGCCTCTAGAGCTCAAGGTTTCATTTTTGGTTTCAATGATTTATGACAAGTAAAATGTTATTTGATTCTTTTTGTTGGTTTCTTTTTGTGCTTGATAGTGAGTCTAAGAGAATAAGGTTCTTAGAACCATGATAATGAGAGACTCTAAAGCTCATTTTCATTTGTTAAGATTAAATAGGGTTGGAAACATCATTCTTTAAAGTCTTGAAACAAGCTCCAGTAAGATGTAAAAATAGACCTGCATCATATTTATATTTCAAGCTCTTGCATTCATGTTTATGTTTCAATGCCTTGCACCTCATATTTATTTTCAAGTTATCACTTTAAATCTTGAAGACTAAAGAAATGGACTTGCATTCTCATGTTTAAAGTTCAAGTTTTGCATTTCATATTTATATTTCAAGTTATCACCTAAAGCTTCAAAGACTTAAAAATAAACTTGCATTCTCATATTTATATTTCAAGTCTCGCACATTATATTTACTTTTCCAAGCCATCACCTCTAATGATAAAGACTAAAATGAGGTTACATATCACGTTTATTTTCTTGCCATCATCTAAATCTCTAGGGCTCAAAGACTTGCATTTGTATCTTAAATGGAATTTTTGGTCATGGTTATTTTCCCTTGAGCACACTTTCAGCCATGACAAACTATTGGTCTTAGAATGGATTTTATTTTATCTTAACATTCAAAACTTGTGTCTATGATCCTTTGTTTATTTTTGAAAGAATTGGAAACTCTAAAGGTATCAAAAATATGATTTTTATGGACAAAATCTTATTAATGGAAATTTTATTTTTGCTACTGCCCTAAAGGTTATTGTGCACATTTTCAAAGGGGTAGTTTGGTTTTAAGTGTTCTCATTGACTTGGGATAAAATTAGAGGAAAACTAGTTACTAAAAATGATTAATATTGTAATTTTTTATGCTATTGGAGGTTAAAATTATAGCTACTGATTTGATTCCTTTAAATCTATAACATGCTGTTTGGAATGGTTTAGAGATTTGAAAATTACTATTAATTATCGTGAAAATCACTATTAATTATTGTGAAAATCATTCTTGGCGCCTTAGGCAAAACTAGTAATTAGAGACACGTAAAATTGTAATTTTGGAGGCTTCTGACAACTCCATTTTCGGTTACTGCCTAAACTATTTCATTACTGTATGGTGCTGTTTGGGATTGTTTAAGTGCGTAAAATTTGTTAATAATTAGTGTACTAATTATTTTTAGCACTTAGGGAAAGACTAATAACTAAAAAGGATAAAAAATGTGGATTCTAGAACTCCTAAGGATGGAATTATGGATTCTATTTCAGCAAGTGATAATTCTGTAAAAAGATGTTTAACACTTAGTAAATGTGTAAGAATTACTCATAATTGGTATAGGAATTAATTTTAGCATCTTAGGAAAATCCGGTAACAAGAAAGGGTCAAAGATGTAACTTCTAGAACCCTGAAATAGTTTAGTTTTAAGTGTTGTCCAAAACTTTACAGCTTTGATTGGTAATGTTCATGAGGTTAAAAATCAGTGGGAATCATGGTAATTGATCTATTAGATGCATAAAAGAATAATTATTAATGTTAGGTTAACTCGAATTGTAGTTTTGACCCATTTAAGGGCTAATGAGTGATTATCAATAACTTGAGCATGAAAGTGTGAAAATATCTATGATGATCTTTAATACCTTGTTGAACATAGCATATGCATTAGCTGAGTCCGATCTTTGATTTCGGCATACTGGGTAGGAGCACGTTTACTTTCAATAAAATATTGATAATGGCATGTTTATATGAACTATTTTATGGAGAATTGCAATTGTGGATGGGATAATTGAGATGCATCAATGAAGGGTTTTATGAGTATGATAAATTATGTTGATATGATTATGTATTCATGCTTGCATTTCTGAATAACATGCTAAAGTTAAGATGACATAAAACATATGGAAATGATCCTTTAGACTCTTCGAATTAAAGGTTATGAAAGGTGATCCAAGTAAGTTGCGTACTCATAATAAGATAAGTCAAGGAAAAAAAGTGATGTGTTTTCCCCTATATTATCCCATATTAAATCTAGCGATGACTAGTTAGGTTGAGCTCATCCTAGCGATCGATGAGGTGAAGTTTTGGTGGTTATTGTAAAATCACCGGGGAAGGTGAGATGGTTAGTTTAGGATGGTTATGTACCGGGGGTGGTTACTAAGAAAAGAACTTGAAAGTTCAATATGAGAAAGTAAATTATCATGAGTTCTCTAGCATCCTATGCATGCTAAGAGTTATATGATCCTTATGCTTCTACATTATGTCCTTGTGTACTTGGAATGCTGCATAAGATATTGACATGCATTCTTGACTTAGTATGTTGCATTCATAACATTAAGATACATGCTAAAAGACATGGGCATCGGCTGATGGTATTTTAAACTTAATAAATGAACATTACATATGTCCACTACTTTCATAATGAAACCCGAGATTCCTAGGGATGATGATGATGACACGTGTGAGGAGACGGAATACCCTACTGAAGCTTTTATAAGTTTCTTACTCCGTCTCTTCCTTTCCATCTTCGTCTTCAGACAAGATCGATGGCGATGCCCATGGACTTCCTTGAGATGCCGGCGTAGGAGTTGCTCCGTAGTCTAGATCAAAGTGGTGCAGCGTAAACAGAGATAAAGGCCTTCCTATTTTCAGCACTCAGAAGTTATCTTGTCTTCGCATATGCTTGTAACTTAGTTCTAGTAGATGTGCACCCACTAGGAGTTAGTTACTTTTTAATCATGTTTGGCTTTTGTATTAGTGTATGCTCAGCCTCTATGAGTGGGCTCAATATATTTTGATCTGGTACTATGATTGTGGGATATTTACAAATTATTATTATTACTATTTGATATAATGTTCGAAGTAAATGTTATGATGTGATGATGTTTGCAGTTTATGTTGCACCTTATTGTAGTTTGCATGAATGCTATGTGATGAACAATTATATGCTATAACTTATACGTGAATGGCTCATAATTTGGTTTTCGTATTTACCATAGACTTATTTTTGAAGCTCAAAATTAAGTAAAATTCTGAAATGAAAGAGTAACAACTAACGATTAACCATTATGCGTCCTAGGCATATTTTGTTGAAAAGTTAGGGTGCTACAATTTGAGTCCTTCATCAAGAGCATTGATGACATTGGAGAGATTGGCGATGCTTAGCTCTATATCGACGCCTCTGATATACGAGGTTAGCACAGAGTCAGATACATGAACTAACTAGGAGTAAAGGACGGTGACCATCCCAGTGAAGACTCGATCTGTTAGGTTAAGGAAATCTTCCCATCCCTGAAATGAAAAGACCCCCAGGAGAATAGGAATCTAAACCATCAATTCATGATTTAGCCTCTTGTCCAGGAGCTCCTAGCCGTTGAGAAAAATTATCTTCATAGTGATCTTGATGCATTAGTTCATTAAACATCTGAAGCTTTCCCATAAAGGCAATGGGACCAGAACAACGCTTTCTTTTAGCCATTTTAGGATGATGTGTGCATGATAAAATAAGAAAAGGTTCAAGCTTGAAGAAGATAGAGGTTATGGTTGCAAAATAGAGGGTTTGAGAGAAGAGGTTTAAGGTTATAGGAAACAGAGACTTGTGAGAAGATGAAACGGTTGGAGTTTTTGAGTTTGAGATATGAGGATGATAGTAAACAAGGTGGTAACATATGAGGAGTGGGTTATTTAAGTAATGTGATGTAACTGATTGAAGGTGAAGCAACGTAAGAGAGGGGATCTTAAAAATATAGAGAATCATCCTGCCTCATCATCCTTCTTTAGAAAGAGAGATTTTTGACTCTTGAGTACACTTTTTGAAGAGCTTTCTTTCTGAGCTTCACTTTTCTCTTTCTAACCTATTTGACACTCATCAAATTAATTCTTATAGACTAATCTTCATATACTGAAAGCTTTGTCCTCATAAGAGTCTCAAACTTTATGTCCTCATATTTTCTCTCTGATCAACCCATATTTTTTGAAATACCCGTCTTCTTTATGATCTTGTAAACCGAAAGAACTTGATCTTCAAGAGTATATCCGGCCTTGCACATTGAGATCTTTCTTTTTAGGATTCAATTTGGGAGTGATGAAGAGAGAGAAAGAGTATCCAGAAATGGTTTATGCATAAATGATTATGTAGTTTTGAAAACAATTAAGTTCAAGAGCTTTTTCCAAATACAAAAATGATCTTCAACTAATGGCTTTGTGAATATATCTGACACTTAGTCTTCATAATTTACAAACATTAACTCAACATCTCCTTTTGGAACATGATCACGAATAAAATGATGTTTAATATAAATATGCTTAGATCTAGAGTACTGAATAGGATTTTTTGCAAGATTTATAGCACTTATATTATAACAATAGATAAGGATTTTGGAATACCTCAAGTGATAATCTTTTAGCTGATTCCTTATCCACAGCATTTGGGTGCAACAATTTGCAGCAGCTATATATTCAGCCTCAGTAATAAAGAGACCAATTGTGTTCTGTTTTTTACATGACCATGTGATCAAGCTTTAGCAGCAACCACTTCTGCTTTTCCTTTCAACTCTATCTCCAACAAAGTCAGTATCACAAAATCCTATAATATTACAAGAAGTACCTTTCTTGTGCCACAAGCCAAGATTAGTAGTACCCGACAGATATCAAAGGATTCTTTGGACAGCATTTAAGCGTGATTGCTTTGGGTTATATTGAAATCTAGTACAAATTCCCACACTTAATTGAATATCTGGTCTACTGGCAGTAAGATACAGTGGTGATCCAATCATTCCACGATAACTACTTTCTGATACTTTCTCACCATTCTCATCAGCATCTATGATTTGAGATGGATGCATGAGGGTGCTCATATTAAACTTGATCCATATTAAACTTCTTCAATAATACTTTTGTATATTTTTCTTGATGGATCAGGATCCCTTCTTTTTTTTATTTTATTTGCAAACCAAGGAAGAACTTGAGTTCACCCATCATACTCATCACAAATTCACTTTGCATTAATTTTGAAAACTTTTCAAGAGAGAATGATCAAAAGCACTAAATATAATGTCATCAACATATATTTGAACCACCAGAAAGTTATTATCTTGTTTAAGACCAAAAAGAGTAGTATCAGCATTACCACTCTTGCACCCATTCTTAAGTAGGAAGGTGCTCAGTCTATCATACCAAGCTCGTGGGGCTTGTTTTAGACCATAAAGAGTCTTTGTTAGCTTGAAGGCATGGTTGGGAAGATTTTCCCTCTCAAATCTAGGAAGTTGCTTGACATATACTTCCTCAGAGAGGAATCTATTTAAAAAAGCAAACTTGACATCCATTTGGTAAAGAGTGAATCTCTTGTGGGCAGCAAAAGTAAGTAGCATTCTAATGGCTTCAAGCCGAGCTACTGGTGCAAAGGTTTCATCATAATCAATTCCCTCTTATTGATTATAACCTTATGCAACCAATCTTGCTTTGTTTTTGACAACTATGCCTGCTTCATCGAGCTTATTCCTAAATACCCATTTTGTGCCAATGATGGTTTTTCCCTTTGGTCTTCCAACAAGAGCCCAAACTTTGATTTTCTCAAACTGATCTAGTTCTTCTTGCATAGCATCTACCTAACTTTGATCACTCAAAGCTTCTTCAATGCATTCAGGTTTAATGGTGGAGATGAAAGCGTAGTTTGATATATTTATAAGGGATGATTTGGTTTTCACTCCCTTGGAGATGTCTCTAAGAACACTGCTCTGAGAAACTGCCTTCAAATCAAAAACTCCTTTGAAGTTTCTGTGATAGAGGTTCTTCAACTTCTCCTTCATTTTTAGATTGCTCTTCTTGATGATTAGAAATATCAATTTCTAATATCTTAGGAGACTTGAGCAAGTTTTTTGAAGTACTTGTGTTCTGGAGCTTACTTTCTGATGCTTCATCTTTCATCATCTTGCTATTAAAAGTACCTTTTAGATTCATCTTTACAAAGCTTTCTGCAACTTTAATTGCCTTAGATTTATAGGTTTTTTTATGAGATGACCTCAACGCCATAGACTTGCTCTTTTTGCTGGATTCACCATGCATTTCAGTGAGCACAACTTCATGGGTTTTAAGTGACCTAATGAGTACATCTAGGCCGAGAATTTGAAGATCTTTTGCCTTAGTAATGGTTGTAACCTTGGGCAGCCATTTGGCAAGGAGGCTTCTTAAGATTTTTCTAACTATTTCCGAGTTAGAATATCTTTTGCCTAAATTCTTTAGTTGGTTCATGATATACATAATGATCATTTCATTATATTCTCTTGATCTGTCATTTTAAACAGTTCATATTGATAGACCAGCACATTGATTGCAAAGTCCTAATCAATGGCCTAATCAAATCGACCTTCAAACACAATTCTAATCCACATTAAGTTGAGATATTTTCCTCCTCCATTCTCCTTAAGAAACCGGCGCCACTCCCCCTCCATTCAACCTATCACACTTTGATTTAATCACTCACACATACAAAGAAAGCCATACCTAGCCATTCCATGAAAAAAAGGACACAAATGCGATATTTTCCCCCTCCTTCTCCTCTTGATGAATGTTGCGGCCACTCCTCCTTTTCTCATCCTCTCATATTTCAATTCCTCTATAAATGCACACTCAAGGAAGCTTACAATACCTTTTGCTCATTCTTGTAACTCTTAGTTCAAAGCTCATTGAATGATTTCTCTTTTTTCCTCTTATTCCAAGAGTTCTTCTTCTTCCTCCTTCTTCAACGAAACCACCATCAACCACCACATCCTAACCCCAAACCACCACACAACCACAATAGACCTTCCCTAAAACACTTAACTTTCCACTTCCAAGATCAAAAACCCAAGACAAATCTTTCTCCCTTTTCTTTTTCTTCTTGGCCGGAACCACATTGGGCTCCAAGGAAGAATTTTTCTTCTTATCTCTTTTCAAGATCAAGCTCTTTTCTTTCAACAAGAAAAACATCTTTGGTAGCGAGTTGTTTCAAAGTTTTCATTCTTTTCTTTTGAATCATTTTTGGTTGTAATGTTGGATTGATTGAAAATGTTCTTTTCTTCTATGTTCTCTCACTTTTGAGATTTGAATGAATTGTTGGAGTATTGGTTCTCCCTTTTTCTTTCTTTCTTTTTAGCTTCAAAGTTTCCTCTTCTTCCTTTTCCTTTTTTCAGCCTTGATGGCCTTATTGTTTAAAAATCACGGCTTGATGATAAGGATCTTTGATGTTAGTTGTAAAACCATCATTTGTTTGACATCTAAAGCTTAAGATTTCATTTTTAGTTTTAAGAGTTCCTAGCAAGTGAAAATGTTATTTGGTTTTCTTTGATGGTTTTTCCTCTGAGCTTGATGGTGAGTCTAAGGAAGCAAGGTTCTTGGAACCATAATAATGAGAGACTCTAAAGTTCATGTCTATTTTGTAAGATTGATCAGTGTTTTAGAGTTGTTATTCTAACTAGGAGTCTTGAGCCTAGGACCTAAAGAAACAACAAATGAAAATGCATTCATATTTACATTTCAAGTCTTTGTATTTCATATTTATATTTGAGCCTTGCATATCATATTTATTTCCAAATTGTCACCTAAATCTTGAAGATAAGAAAATGAACTTGCATTTCATGTTTATATTTCTTGTCTAGCACATTTATATTTCAAGTCATCACCTAAAATTTGAAGATTAAAAATGAGCTTGCATTCTCATATTTATATTCAAGTTTTGCATATCATATTTATGTTTTCATTGCCACCACCTTATAATATCAAGATTAAAATGAGGCTTGTATTTGCACGTTTAAGTTTATTCCAACACCTAAATAATCTAGAGCTCAAGACTTACCCCTTTCAACTTACATGGGAACTTCGGTTCCATGGACATTCATCTGTACAAATATGATTGGTTTTTTTTCAAAGAACAAAGTTCTAAGAATTGGTATATTATTGTCTTGAGGTTTTAAAGCTTGTATCTTACAATTTTCCTTTGAGAAATATGTTAATTCCTAAAGTGTTAAAACATGATTCACATAACCAAAATCCTTTAATTAAGCCTTCTGATTTTGCTACAGACCTAAGGACATTTACTTGTGTTACTAAAGGGATAAATTAATTATAATAGTGTTTCTTGTGTAACACCCTCCTAATTACCATATTTTACTCGAGTATCAACACAGTAATTAGAAAAGTATTACTTACATTCACAATCTATACTAGTCGAAAATAATTGAAATAAAATAATGTAGACGTATATGTTGCAAAGCCAATATATACATATATGGACATTGTTGTTAAGTTTACAATAGGCAATACTGTAAAACAAACCAGTCATTTCCTAAACAACAGGGACTCGGTCCACAAAAGAACATCCCTACCAACTAGTCTAACCTACTCAAAGTTGAGATCCAGCAAAATTTTATACAAACAGAAAATGCGTAACATCCTAATTTTTAACCCAATACTCTAGAACATATTTAGGTTAATCATTAGTCTGTTATGTCATAGCTTCCTTACTACTTTAAAATACTTAGTGGAAATACTGGTAAATTTTTTTTGAATTATAAAAGCAAAGTGAGAGCCACGCGACACGATAAATAATAAAGCACAAAAGGAAATAAAGCAAGCATCTCATAACAGCATGACATAAGCAAGTAAAGGCACATCACGATAAAACAGAACTGCATATTTATTTAACATTATATGATATGCCCACTCATGGAGAGTGGGGCTTAGTTTAGTACATCATGAACAGATACAACTAAAAAGAAAATACAAAGGAAAGTACGACAGAAAATATAAAAGCAAATCCCCTACCCAAGTGCAACTAAAGGGATACCCTCTAAACAAAAGGAGGTCCATCCTCATCTAAGTGGTGTGTGCTCTACCCGGGTACTCCATCGGTCGTACGTCATCTCCTACTAACGTCCATCGCGAACGAGGCACATATCCGGGAAACTGGGCAAGCTCCTCGGGCGTATAGAGGCGGAACGGAGATCGAGAGTGACCCCCGCGATGTGGCTGCATCTCCGGTCGTCGTGAAAGCCATGGCTGAGTCACGGTATCCTCACTGCCCTCCCTCATCAGTAGTTGAGTGGGGGTAGAGCTCTCGCTGTACGGATGGGTAGGCGCGTCCTCCGATGGATCGGTCTCCGAGAAGTAAGTCCGAGGCACGTAGTCGAGATAGTCACACATGGCTGAGGCGGCAATGTGCATATGGAGCACACTCTCATTATGCATACGCGCGCACTCAAAAACCCGCTCGTCGTCGCCGTAGGGTGCTGTCGGGGAGAAGCGATGGGTATGTACGGGGTGAGCGAAGGGACGTCCAACGAACATGAAGACTCGCACCGTGCACTGTCCTTAAAAATGGTATGATTCATGCCCTGGATCATAGTGCACCTCCCACGTCGGGGTGTCCACAAAAACCACGAACGTCGCCATCTGAAGACATGACGGAAAGGAAGAGATAGAGGGAGTGAGAATCTTGCTAAAGAATCTCAATAGAGCCTCCTACTACTTAGGTGTCATCATCTATGTCCTCAGGAACCTTGGGTTTAGTATACAAAATAAATGAGCATGCATTAAGTCTATTTTTAGGTTTTTAAAACATAATTAGCCAAGGTTCGTTCATTTTAGCATGATTCTTGATGACATGGATGCAATCATATTAAAGAATGTATGCATGGCTCAACTTAATGCAAGAAAGTAGTCATAACATTAAGAACATCATAATAGTGGCATAAAGTGGCAATTAAATTCTCATATGGGAAACTTTGTGACATAAACATCATACTTTACTTCCCCATAGGCCACCCTAAAAGACAATCGCTCTGGGGGTGCTCGGCCGAACCGGTGTCACCCAAGAATTCATCTTGGTACCGATGTCACATAAGTTCTCTGGAGGTGCTCGGCCGAACTGGTATCATCCGAGAACTCATCTTAGTACCTTATAATAAAAATCTCATAGTTTTCTCAAAACTTTCTAAGTCCCCGAATTTGTCAGAAATTCCAGAAGATAAGCTATGACATGCCGAATTTCTTCCAAATTCTGCTTTATGCCATATAAGTCATTCAAACATGCATCCTCTATCATAATTTCATGCATTAACATAATCATTCTCATACATTCACAAGCAACATTAAAAATTCATTATGCTCTTGGTCCTACGGTATCTTATACTTTGACCCTTACGGGCCTTAAACTTGTGATGTAATTAACCTATCATCTTCTATCAACCTTGTATGCACCTAAGGGTTCCCTTCTAACAGATCTCATTATTATTTATGCTCTCTATTAAATCTAAACAACATCATTCCTTAGGGGCAATATTATAAACTTATAATTGCCGGGTTCTAGAACTTACGTTTTAGACCTTTTCTTGGTTCTGTCTTCGCCTAAGGCGCTATAAGTTCGACCTAAACCAATTATGAGGCATTTCTATGCCTAAGAACTAATTATAAGCCATGTTCTCTACATTATAAGGTTTCTAGACAGATTCTAATAATTAAATGTTCTAAGAGTTCTAGAATTGCGGTTTTACGATTTTCTAGTTACTAGTTTCTCTATAGGTGTTAAAATTCAATCCTACTTCAATTGTAACCAAAATTTTCATGATTAAACAATCCTAATCTGATTATATTCCCATTGAAACAGTTTGGGCAGTGTCCAAAAAATAAATGGGTTAAAACTATGCTAAATCTTGACTTTACGATTTTTCTAGAAAGCTAGTTTTTCTCCTATCATGCATAGAAATGTTCCTACCTCATCATACATAATTTTCACACATTCTAACACATCAAAACATCATCATACAGCAGCAAACTTATCATGGAAGAACCGAAACATTAAGTCCCCAAAAAGATGCATAACTTGATATTTTTAAAACACATAAGTTGCTAGTTTCTCTTGGAATCATTTTTAGGACTTCTAAGACTCTTTTGCAAACCATTTTATTTTGTAAAAAAGACTAAAAAATCCTTAGGTCAACGACCACTTAATCCCTTTTTAAAAGAGTACTAAGTTCATAAATCTTGTTGGTCTTAATCTCATAAACTTCATGAGGCTTTAAAGAGAATCTTAAAACTTAGATTGTTGGCCCTTGTAGCTAGATGAATCTCCTTCCAAGTTCATCATCACTACATGGTCGAAATTATGCATTCAAAGAATGCTTCCACATTAGACTTTAACTTGAGATAAAATGGGCAAGTCTTGAGCTCTAAGATCTTTAAGTGATGACATAATTTAAACATGCTATGCGCTTCATTTTTATTCTTCATTACAAAATAAAGTGAGAGCTTAAAGTAAATATGCAAGACTTGAATATAAATATGCAAGACCTGAAATATAAATATGCAAGGCATGAAATAAATATGCAAGTTCATTTCTTTATTTTAGTGCTCTAGGCCCAGCAACAATCGACTTTAAGGCCGAAATAGAAAGGCTTTAAGATTTAGTTAGGTGATAGTGCAAGCTCTCATTTTAAATCTTTATGTTCTTTAGTGATGAAAAATAAATATGCTAGACAAGAATGTAAATATGAGGTGCAATCCATTCTTTATCCTTTAACTTCAAGTGATGACTTGGAAAATAAATATGAATGCAAAGCTCAAAGTAAATATGTAATGCATAAGCTTGAATTTAAATATGAATGCTAGTCCATTTTACTTCTTATTAGAGCTCATACAAGACTTTAAAGGAACTTAAACCTCAACCCAAACTTATCATGACAAGATAAAGTGAAGATAAGAGTGAACCTCAAGGGTTCTTTAGAACACAAGTTTCTTTTCTTGAAATAAGGTCATAAATAGCATTTTTATTAAAACTCAAGCTCTAGAGGCCTCATTGTGATGAACATATAGTCATCATCTAGAAGCTCTCATCATCAAGCCATTGTGAACCTTATTGGCCAACATGGCTGAAAATGTGAAGAAAGAAAAAGAAAAGGAACCAAAACTTTTAAGAAGAAAAGGAAACATTTGAAACTCTAGAGACCATGATCTTGATGATGCATTAACACCAACATCATGAGTCCTCATCATTGAGTTCAAGTAACCATTTTAAACATCATCAAAGTGAAAGGTTTCAAGGTTCAAGAAGAAAAACTAAAAACATCTTTAACACAAGAACAAAGATCAAGCTTTAGAGATTGTTCAAGTGATGGACATCACCACCATGAAACCTCATCATCAAGCTCTCATTCCTTTATCCTCAAGGCCCATGGCCGAAAATGATGAGGATAAAAGGGCAAGAAGTTCTAAAAAGACTTCAAGAGAAACCATAAACACATAACTAGAAATAGAACTTAAATAAAGAAAATACTTGAAAGAAAATCCCTACCAAGTGATTTGAAGATTGGGATGAGAGAAGAAGATGAAGAACTTGAAGAACTTGAAGAACTTGAAGACTTGAACTTGAGAGAAAAAGGAAACTCTGAAGTGCTCTTTGAAAACTTACACTTAGCAAATGAACCCAAAATGATGCAAGTTCACCCAAGCATGCTATTTATAGAGAAATGAAACAAATGCAAGGTGCAAGGAGGAGGAGGGGGTTTCGGCCATGAAGAGCATCCCCATGAGTTCCATGAGGTGAGATGTTGTGACTTGAGGCATGGTGAGGTATAGTTCAAAGTATGGTGAGGTATGGTTCAAGGTATGGCTCAAGCATGGTTCTTTGAGTGAGAAACAAATCAACATGTGATGTAATTGAGGGAAAGAGGGCCGAAAGTGCATCAGCCATGGGGGAGGATTTCCTGTATTTTAATTGTGGTTTAGAGTTGTGTTTAGGTGTATCTTTGATTAGGATTAAGATTAGGAATTTGTAAGAAAGTGTTTAGGTGAGGAAATGGGTAATCAAGGTTGTCAAAACACATTTAAGGAGTGGTCTTGCATTATTAGTGAGTTATAAACTCATTTTAGTGCATAAACAATTCTAGTCACAATTCCTTGATTTAAGGTTCTAATTAATTTTAATAATTTATTTTGACTCTAGATTAATTATGAAAATTAATTAATCTTCGATTAGAGCCTAATATTGCTTAGGTTTGCTTAATTACATCATTAAGCTCAAAAATACTATTCTAGGGGCAAAATCATAATTTTGCACTAAAACTGCCCGGGACCATCGGGGCACAAACAGATGCTTTGAAACATATAAAAACATTGTTTTAAACCTATGGGGGAAGTTTCGGGCTCAAACGGCACCTTTACCCGCGTAAAAATGCTATAGGGGTATTTTGGTCATTTTGACCCGAAACTGCAGAAAATGAGACTTTCGCCTCCGAAATCACTCAAGGGTCATTCAATCCTCTTCAAACATTGAGTTGGCCCTTTGAGGACTGCCGGGTCGGCCATCCTCGAATTCCGAGCCGAAAATGACCTCAGGGGCATTTTGGTCATTTTTCACTTGGATAGAAAATCAGGGCGTTACAAAATGAATCTCATCAACATTCAATAAGGTCAAACTCCGGTCTGGGGGATTCTATTCCTAAACTGCCACTATACATACATCAAAAGTCCCTGAGTTGTCCCATGGTCTCCTAAATAAAACCATTTGCCATTGGTGCAATGGCATTGCCCCCAGCTAGGGCATCAGGATCAACTGGTGGATCGGAGTCGGAGGAAGAGGATGAAGGATCATCTCCAAGAGGGGACATAGGTGGTGCAGGTGGAGCTACAAATACATCAGGGTGTGCCATCTTAAGAGGCACCTCAGCATAAGGAAAACCTGGGTCGAACTGAGTAGAGAAAACAGAAGTACTAAATGAACGGCTAAAGAACACGTACACTCTGATCCGGGAGTATGCTACAACATATAAGGAGTCTAAGGCTGGGTCATAATGCCACTTTGCCATCAAGGCGAGTCAAGGAAGATTATCACTGACGGCATCCTTAGAATCTGAATACAACATAAATACATGCAGCGTAGGGATGAGAATATTATAAAATTCTCAGTAGGATACTCCCTCAAATGTGAGCATAATATAACCAATAAATTCATTCATATTGAATTCATCATGCTAAATTATATGCATAAATACCAATGTGCATAAATCATATTAAGTCGGATGCAAAAGGGGTAGTAAACAAGTGTCTTTCTCTTACAACTCGTGGAATTCAATTTAGTGCAATTATCGTTTTTCATTAACATAGGGAAGGCTTAATCTTATATCAAGTGGTATCTGTAGTGGAGTCACTCCATAAGAACTATTAATTACTAGGACATGAGTTCATTCCTATATGTCGATATGTCTACCAACTCATCAAATTCCGAGGGAAGCTCTTACTTTTGCCTTCCCCTATTAACCACACAAGCCTTGTTTCTATTTTCCACATATGTTAAAAATTGCACAACTAAAATTCATGTTATTTTTCTTTTCTTTTCCTTTATCCTCACAATAATCACATAGTGTACTTCTCTTTTCAAAGGCCTGCTTAGATCACAGGTAGGCATATAATTATGTTGGAGTCTCATCCATATCTCATCAACATTTCTTTCAAACAATTAGCATGCATTAACATGATATATACTTGCATCTAAAGCCATTCTATTATTAGTTCAAGACATTCTTACCATTTTCAACAATCAGCAAATTTATCACTCTAGAATTCAAAATTAATTTCCCTATCAAACAGCCAATTTAAGAGTCACAAAAATTCTATGTGACACCTTCGTATGTCTACAAGATCAATTTCATAACAATCGGAGCTCTATAACCATGTCACTAAATTCTACAAATTTAGTGGTTACAGCACACCTTTTCACAGCCTAAGACAAGGTTCTCCTAATTTTTAAATTTATCATATGATGGAATCAACCCAAAATAAAATTTACAATTACATTTAAAGATGTTGTTAACTCCCTATAAAAATTTCAACAGAGAAATCGGTCAATTGTTATGATAATAAAATCATGCAATTTCCCTGCTTCAGTTTCAGAAATCCAGACAGCATGAGAGCTATTTCGGTTTCTGATTTTTTTAAGACAGTATTCCTTGAAACCAATACTCAAGGAATTTCGTATAGATATTTCAAGATGTTAAGACCAACATATAATTTTTCCATTGGATGAATATGACTGTAAACATGTCTATAAATTCATGAAATTTTGCTCTCTACTAGCAAACCGAAAATCCAGCACTCTAACTAAAACCTCTCTTGATAAAATGAGTTATCTAATCTCATCCAAACCCTTTACCAAAATTCATACATCAACAAACATATATCATTAACCACTGCAATGAAAAAATTCGAATAGAACAAGTCAGAGATGTGAAATATAAATTTGGCAAGAAAAGACCAAATAAAACCCTACTATTGGAAGCAAGTAATGTCTTTGTCCCTAGTATGCTTCAAGATGATGCCCTCCACTTCAAGGCTCTCAAAACACACCCAAAACCCTTTACAAACAGTGAGGTACAAGGGATCAAGATTGAGATTTGGTGAGTGATTGAGATTCTAATCGGTTATATGTGTAGATGTTGAGGTGTAGAATAATTTTTGTGAAGGAAACTTTGGATTTTGATAACTCTAAGCTAACATACATGGAGTTGAAAGCAAATTGAAGCTCTTAGCCATGGAAGAAATGGAGCTGCTGTCTTCCTCTAGTTCTGGCCGAGAATTAGCTTCTTAAAGAAGCAAAAAAATTAAGCTTATCTTGTATTAAAGAAATGAATAAAATATATTATGTTTAGATAATTACAAAGCCAATAAAGTAAAATGAATGGTTGTGATTCAATCTTGTAATTCAAAATTGAATCTTAGCCATTCATTTGATTTAAAGGGATAGGTTTATTTGTTTTGTAGAGATCTAACTAGATTTCGGTGTTAGAAATTACACACCAAAATTTTACCGAACGGGTGAAACAGTATACCCGGGTAATCAAATATTGCCCAAAAAATATTTTTGAGTATAAATATTTAATTTTACCTATTTCTAACCATAATCATATAATTTCTCAATTTTGGGCATCTCCGGGGCCCAATTCTAGGATTTCGACTGTCCCGACAGGCCTGCGGGGCTCGCAAAACACTATTCATTTTTTTTTTTATACTTCCTTGAATCCTTTTCATCATTTCTACATCTATCAAAATCTTAAAATTCTCATTAATAAAACCTCATTTAATTTCTAAAGAGAATTAGGGTGTTACATTACCACCCACCTTAATGCACACATATCATAAAGCTCAAACATATAATTAATAATCCTAACCAAGAAATTAAATATGATATTAGTATGCATATGCTAAATATAGTGAACTTGTCTCAAAGTGACCTGGTTTTACTTGTGGTCATAGAACTTAACTCGGTGCATTTTTCTCTTTTCATCGACATAGGAAAGACTTAGTGTATACCCAACGGGTATTTACTATGAATAACTCCACAATGAATAGTATATACCATATGGTATTTATAGTGGTTCACACCACATAAGGGAAATAGACTGCTTATCGAGACTGAGCTCATTCTTATACATGATCATTGGATTTACTTTCTCCAATTCTCACACAGATCTATTCCTAGCCGATACGTCTATCGACTCATATTCTCTCTAGGGAAATTCCTCTTTTTGCCTCCCTTTTTATCTCTAGGGAAGTTCCTCTTTTTGCCTTCCCCTCATTCCACATAAGTCTTGTTTTTGTTTTCTCCATATGTCAGAACATGCACGAGTGAAATTTATACATTCACTTTTCTCATATAACTGGATCATGTACTTTCTTTTCTTGAATGCATGCATAATCCATATGTAGGCTTTCAATCACAATTAATTCTTGTTTTTGCCTCATAAATCAATCTTTAAATTGTCTAGCATGCATTCATACTCATCATACTTAAATCAAGAGTCATTATATCATCAACTCAATACTTAAATTCATTTCAGCACAAATACAACAGGTTGGCAGAATTCATACCAAAGGGGTACAATTTATTCTGTCCATCAAACACCCATTGCAATGTCTATAAAAATTCTCCAAGACACCTCAATATGTCTACAAGGCTCTGTAAAAATTTCAGAAGGAAAATCCTTCTCTAACTTGTTTAACAAAATTAGACAATCTTTGTGGTCAGAAACCACTCAGCCTTAGCTCAGAACCAGAATTTCATAATTTTTAACCCTAGCAAATGATTGAATCAATTCAAAATAAAAATCACGGTTACACTTAAATATGTTATCAAATCCCTATAAAAATTTCAAAGGAAGAATCAATCATTTGCTATGGTAACAAAATTAGTAAAATTCACAGCTTCAGAGTTAACATCTCAGGCAGCACAGTTACAACTTCGGTTCATGATTTTTTAAACATAGCAAAATTGACCAGAATACCTCAAAAGTTTTACTGAAGATGCGTTAACATATTAAATACATCATATAAATTTTTTAGCTCAATCTAAAGCCTTTAACTAGGTCAGAAAATTTGTGAACAAAAGCTCCCCTGTTGAAATCCGAAAATCCAGCAAACCAATTTAAAATCTCTTGTGATAAAAATGATTTTTACACAACACCAAACACTCCACCAAAATTAAAACATCAATATCAGCATATTATCAACCAATATATCTAGAAATTTTGGACTAAACACAATCAGAAAAGTCAAGCATTAAATTGGAAAGAAAAGACCAAAGATAACCCTATTTTGAAAGCTTTTGAGCTTGATACTTCAAAGAATGTTCTAAGTGATCTCCCTTCACTTCAAGACACCAATTTTAGTCCTAAACCTTCCTTAGGCAGTGGGGAAATGAGGTATGAAGGTGAGGATTTGAGATTTCAATCGGTTAGATTTGTAGGGTTTGAGGTATAGAACAAGTTTTGTGAAGGAACTTTGTGGTTTTATGAACTCTAGGCTAGGTGTTTAGGCATTTGAATCGAGTTTTCTTGTGTTTGAAGAAGCAAAAATAGAGGTTCTGCCTTTCACATATGCTGGCCGAACTTAGAAAGATGAAATAATGAGATTAGGTGACTTGTAGTTATCTTATAAGATGTTGAAAGTATTATTTTAATGTAGAGTCTAATTTATTCATAAAAGAAACTAATATGGATGGCTAGGATTGGATCTTGTTATTCAAGATTGAATCTTAGCCATTTATTTAATTCAAATGGATAACCATTCTCTTTTTGTAAAGGTCAAACTAGCTTTCGATGTTAGAAATCGCACACCGAAATTTTACCGAACGGGTGAAATAGTATACCGTGGTAATTAAACATTGTCCGAAAAATATTTTCGGGTATAAAATCTTTAATTCTACCTATTTCTAACCATAATCATATAATTTCTCAATTTTGGGCATCTTCGAAGCCCAAAATACTATTCACATTTTTTTTTTTACAAATCCGTTGGACCGTCCTCATCATTATTAAAACTGTCAAATTTTTGAAATTATGACTAATAAAGCCCAAAATAATTTTTTAGGGTGTTACAGGGTGTTACAAAAGACATGACCAACAACGTTGGTGTGCGATGCGGCGCCTCCTATGAAGGGGAGCTCATTGTATCTGAAGGCTTTGACGACATCATTGAAGTTGAAAAGGGTTATTGGGGCGGGGGGGGGAGGGGAGCCCCTGAAGAGCAGAGCACCATATTTGAGGAAGGGTTTGCGGGTTTTGATGGACTGCGTGAGAAGTGGGAACGCGAGTGTAGAAGGAGTAGACAGCATGATGGGGAATGGAACTCCATTGTAAAGCTTTTGTTGTGGAATTTGGATTTCCACGAACGACTTTGCCATTGACACTTCCATGCTTCTTTCTTTCTCTCACTCTCTAATCTCTCTCTCAATTTTAGTATTTAGGTTTTAGAGAATGGGTGAAGGATGGGGCAGTGATGGTGGTGGCAGAGGATGGAGGAGATAGTGTGGTGGCAGAGTCGCCATCATCGGAGGGGTATGGAGGAGGTGGGGAGGTGAAGGTGGAAGATGATGCGGGAGACAAGAGGAGGACTAAGAGTGCATTGCTATTTAGCCACACATTTGATTTCATTTAACCACGTTTATGAAATGTGGTTAAACGCAATTGAATCTTTAAGTTGTGTCACCCACAAGTTGCCACATAAACAATTGTATGAGAAGACATTGACCAATGAATGTAGTTGAGAATCTGCTTAGGTTTTTGTTTTGGTAATCCAAGGGTATCAGTGTCCTTTTAAATTCAATAGTTATGATTTAATCATAAATATTTAAAACATTAATAAATCTAGTTAGTGAAACATATTAAATTTTTTTAGGCACAAGTTATATGAAAGATATTGATATTCGTAAATTTTATAGGATATTAAAAAAATTTCCTATTTCTGCTATGCAATAATTAAAAAAAAAACAAGGAACTGGCTTAGTAGTTGTCAGCCTTGTTCCAGTTGGAAGGGTTTCGGTCCAGTCAGGTTTTTTTTTTTTGTTCCAGTCAGGTTTTAATTAATATTGTTTGGTCACTAAGCCAGGCTTTTCCTCCAACCGGAACAAAGGGGGCGGGGCTTCGGAAAACTTCCAAGTACGAGACAACGCACACTGATTTTTGCTCTCGCGCCTATTTTCACTTTCACAAATTTTCGAAAGTTTCCATTTCTCTATTTCCTTCCCCCCTTCGTTTTTCCAGGCTTTCCATTTTCGTTTGAATTCTCCCCGCTCCATTCTCATTCCCATTTCAGTTCAAAACAAAACCAATTTCCCTCATCCCTCGCTCACTTTCCATCCGAAGTTTCAATCACCACACCAACCTTCTCTTCTTTTCCTGGTTCCTCTCAATCATTCTCCTTACTCTGTCCCAACGCGAATGGATACTGCCCCCACATTCCTCAGTAACTTACCTCCCCTCAAGAGGCTGAGATTGCAACACCAACAACAACTCCAACATCAGAGTCCGTGCTCACCCCTGCCTGCAAAGAAGCGCAAGGAGCCCAGAAACGCAGCTTTTCATGAAAACCCAAACCCACCACCATCACCTCCTCCTCCTCCTTATGCCACTGTTTATTCCCTTCCTGCCAAGAAAAGAATATGCGCCCTCCAACCCCATCTCCTTTCCAACGACGCCGTTTCGCCCTTCGACCTCAACGTCGAATATAACCCTTACCTTGAACCAATTGAATCCGCCAGCAAGACCCAAGTTTTCACCGCATCTCCCCACAAGCCCCGACAACCCGAAGAGGAACAACACGTTGAAGGTGATGATGGTAATAGGAGCGATGATGATGATGATGGGATTTTATGCTGTGTGTGCCAGAGCACGGACGGTGACCCTTCGGACCCCATCGTTCTGTGCGACGGGTGCGACCTCATGGTGCACGCTTCCTGCTACGGGAACCCCCTATCAAAGGGCGTCCCTGAAGGTGACTGGTTCTGCGAACGGTGTCGTCTCAAAGACGATGACAACAGCAAGGGTGGGTTGTTCTCGTCTTGTTCTTGCTGCCTGTGCCCCGTGAAGGAAGGCGCGGTGAAAAGGACCACGGACCGACGGTGGGCCCACATTGTTTGCGCAGTGCTGGTGCCAGAGGTGTTCTTCTTGGACCCGGAAGGGAGGGAGGGGATCGATTGCTCCAAGGTTCCGAGGAGGAGGTGGTCGGAGCATTGTTACGTTTGCGGTTCCTGTGATGGCTGTGCTATCGTGTGCTCTGAACCCAAATGCTGTTTGGCATTTCATGTTACTTGTGGGCTTAAAGAGGAGCTCTGCATTGAGTATAAGCAAGGGAAGAAGGGTGCCACCGTTGTTGCTGGCTTCTGCAAAAGCCACTCACAGCTATGGGAGAAGGTAACTTTATTCCTTTTTTTTTTCTTTCTGTTCTTTGTGGATTTAATCTTGCGGTATCATTGGATGAGTCATGTTACTTGGATATTTGTATATACTCTACGAATATGTCTATTGATTAATTGGAAACTTGGGGCTATAATTATAAGTGATACATGACGTTATTTGTTGGGGAATTAAATGGAAATGAGTGCGGAATTCACATCTTAGAGTATTTTTAATAGTAATCTCAAATCTCAATGACTTTATTTTCTATTAATTGAGTAAATCAGCATTTTGGAAGGGAATAAAAAAGCGAGGTGGGTGCTGTTTACCACGTTCCCTTGGAAAACACATTTACTCATATGTCATAATCCTTGATTCAAAATAATTGTTTATTTAAAAATAATTATTTATTTTAAAATTTTAAATAGTACTAATTATTTTATTTCAAGAATATCCTTATTAAGCATTATTTGAAAATGAGAGAAAGCAAGTCTGAGTATTAAAAAAAATAATGGAAATTCAACAAATTACTTTATACGTTTGTTAACTTTAATAATTTTTTAATTATTTCTTTAATTTTAGTATACATTTAAAATTGGATAATTATTCAAAGATAAAAAAAGTATATACAAAACAAAAGTTGTGCACAAATATTATTGAATTAAAATTCTACTTACTGACAATATAAATTTTTTTTGATATTGTCCTCTAATTAAACTATTACATTTGCTTGACTTTTAGTTGGTGTGAGATATAAATATTTTTTTTATTGATGTGATAATATATAATAAGATAATAATGTATAAAAATTAAAATCTATTAGAATTAATCTTTTGTAAATATTTTATATTTAAAATTAAGGTTAATAAAAAAAGTTCAAAGTTCTTTTGATTGCACTCTAGTTTTTTATTTTTTCGATAAGTAAATAACATTGTCCACAGCCTGAAACAGGATAGAGCTTTTAGTTCACAAGCCTCATAACCAAAATACATAGGACAAAAGATATTTCAACACCCATTTACATTCCAAACAGTTCACTTCCCTTATCCACTCCAAATTCCATTTGCTATAACCACCAGGCATACCACATACGCCACACAAGTGAGAGTAAGCAAAAATCTTCTTATAGATCACCCATTGGCGTGTAGAATCACTGGACTACCATTTTTAGTTCGTCTCCTTACATGTACAGAGCTCATAAGTATACATTCAGTTCACCCCTCGCATCATTGCCGCCTTCAGTTGACCCATCATATAATCCTTTAAACATTCTGGAATTTTGCTAGAAAACCCCATAATCTCGGCCCCTATTCAGCCACAAAACCAGCATAGTTTTCCTGTCGAAGTGGACAATAAACCATCCATCTCTTGCTTCGCAAAACAGCACGGACAAGCACCCTATTTCATCCTCATTTCTCTTCTTAACTACATCACTCTCCATCATATTAAGCAGCTCCACTTCTTTGTATATGAATCTGTTAAAGAGCCCCATGAGGGTACGATAGTGTTTCACATCTTCACTAGAGTAACCTCTTTAGACAATTCATCAAGGCTACCCTATGTACATTCTCAAGTTCAGATAATTTGAACTATCAATCTTACTTCTGATCAATATTTCAATAACCAGCTTTTCAGGAACAGCCATGATGATCGCACACGTCACATAAACACACTCATCAAAACACGCACACATAGCCCACATTTATTCTCACATCCTCACTGGTTTCCTCCTCTCATGATTAGTGTATCACTCTGTTACTCTCAATGTGTATCACACAGCCTTCCATACTCAAAATTTATCTCTCCCACACGAGGCGCACCTCATTCAGTGTGTTTGCTTACAATGTATCTCTCATATCTCAAAGCACGCCATCTTCCTACTGTACCTTCAGGCCTCCAACTTTCTCACTACTTGTCACTTTCGAGAAGCTCATAAAAAATATCATCTAGTGTCACAAACACCACAGTATAACCTGCACAAGACAAAGTCAGCTATAGAATATAAAAAAAAAAGTTCACTCCCAGAACTTCTTCAGTGTTTCCCTCCTTTAGAGTATCTCCAAGACAGCCACTTGTCTCAATGCATCAATAACTCGTCATCATTCTGTGTGTCCACCTGCAAAGATGCTTAAAAATCTTATTAGTTCATAAACACAATGCATGAGACAAGGACGCTGATTCTGTTTAAGGGTATATACATCAACCATGATTGCACTCTAGTTGGTTCATTTACAATTTCTCACCCAATTTAATTAAGGGTCAGAATAAATTATTAAAACCAAAAGAATTCAGTAAATTTTCAAGGTGTTATTAACACTGTGTTAGACATGAATAATTAATTAGTAATTAAATATTGTTGATGTTTAATTTCTATACTCTTCTAATGTAAAACTCTTTTATGCAATTATCTAATCAAATCATTCTATTTGTATGATTTTTCAAATAATAGATTTGAAACTTAATTTTTACAAATATGGCAACATATAATTAGATGATAATGTAAAACAATTTTATTGGATAATAATATATAAAAGTTTTATATTGTTGTGCTTCTAAATTAAACCCTTTTGATTTTTAAATAAAATAAAATTAGATTAGATGACACCAAAATCAATATTTCAATTTTGACCAAAAGGCAAAACTTAATGGCTTTTTGACCTTTTTTGCGCATGGTTTAGGGATTACGTAAAGGATTAAAATAAGCTCTTTTTGTGGTTAGTGGATTGGCAATTTTATGAATCAGGTTTTGCTACAAATCAGTCTGGCATGGTCGAATTTATAAACGGGATAAGACTTGTTTATTTTTTTGGTTGTTACTGGGATTATATGATGGAGTTTAGAGTCCATTTGGTTTATCTTTTTGAAAGAATTACTTTTAAAATAATTAAGTTAAAAAATTATTTTTAGAGAAATTATTTATAAAATAATTGATTTGTATTTGATTGAAGTATATTAAAAGTAAGTTTAAGAATATGATTTTTTTTGGATAAGATAAAATAAAATTACTTTTAATTATTAATGAGAGTAATAGTAATATTTTATCTTAAAAGCTTATTTCCTAGAATAAAAAGTATCATTTATCTATTTTCATTAAAGGTGGTTTTTTTTCACTTTAAAATGAGATTTGATGAACATGTATGCAAAATAAATATTTTTTAATTCTTCACTTTTCATTTTCATTTAAATAAAAAACTTTTTGAAGTATCCAAACAGGCACTTAATTGGTGGATTATTAGATTAGCATTGTTTATCTGAAAGTTTTTTTTTTTCTTCCTTTGCAGCTACAGCAATCAGGGAAATACAAAATTGTTGCCATTGAAGATAAATAGTAGCAAAAATGATAGTTGGTTTCTTTAACATGGTTGTTGACCTACTTTTAGGGAAATGCAAAGTTAGAGTTCATTTGAGTTGTAGTTTTCACTCTTCATATCTTTCTTGCTTTAAGTGTCAGATTCCACGGATGAAGACAGTTGGCTAATTTGATGTATGTGCTAGATTTTTTATTTTATAAATTAGAATAAATTACAACAACTTTGCTTGGAGTCAGTGCTTGGCACCTTCTAAATTTTTAAAATTATATTTACTTCCCTTAATTATTTAAAGGTGATTACAAATAGACATTTAACATTAATACAAAAAGAAAATCTTAAAAAATAAATAACTTCTATGCCCTTTGATATTTCTACAATTTTAATAGGTAACCACTCTAATACTACTGTGAATGATTTAAGTATTATCTTTTCTCTTTCAACCAATCAAGAATCAAGATTCCAGTCGAAAAAAAAAACAATCAAGAATCAAGATCAATTGAATGAACTCAACCAAGAGTCTACAATAATAAATTAAACTAAAATTACAAAATCATTCAAACAAATAGAAACAACTAGATCTGAATTACATTAAAATAAGAACAACGAAAAAATCTGGAGCAAGATCTGAACTTTGACTAATTAACATTAACCAATATCATTCAACCCTAAATCCAAAGTCATAACCCAACCAAACTGAAAAAAGAAGGGAAAAAATTCCATTGTGTTAAAGAACATATCGAACCCAGCAGCAACACTACTTGAACTGCAACCAAAAATCACCTTTTTGCCATTATCTCTTTCATAGCACCACCTCACTCCATCTTCACCATCACAAAAACCTTGATAGAAAAATCTTGAGGCCCTTGCGCTACCACCACGCTCAGCTTAGCCGCACCCATGATGTCGTTCACAACCATGGCGCAATGTCACTGCTGCCACCATGAGACGCTATAGCTGCCACCGCAAGATGCCACTTTGCAACTGCATGACGCTCTGCTGCTATTGCGCGCTACCCTCTGTTGCCATTGCGCGACGTCATTACTTGAGATACCTAAAAATGAGCTCTCGACAGAGATCGAAGTAAGATAAATAATCAAGATCAGTACATAAATAATGCAAATAATAATTGGATGAGTTTTATTGATGCTTGAACCAAGTTACAGTAAACATTTCATTGATTTCAATTACCATTGGAGGAATTTAAGTACAGAAACTCGAAACTAAGGCAAGTGAAGTAAAAGGGATGGAAGGTAAAGGCATAACTTTAAAAGTACTTGTGAAACTTGAAAGCTAAAATGAAACTGCGAACTTTCAAATTTTTTGTCCCCTAATATAATTCTATGGGAGTAATTTGAGTATTTTGTCAACTAACAAACCTTATCGTATTAGATTTTATGTTATCAATCTTTATACTATCAAGCATGTCAAAGGGGTGGTAAAGGTCATTGATTTGACTAAATAATTGTAGCCATTGTTGTCTCTTTTTTGGTCATACAGCTATTGTTGTCTTAGCTAGAGGAACGAGGAGTGTTGATATAACAGTTCAGCTAAACTTACGTACCCTTTAGCCTAATTTTCACAGTAAATACTTAATTTATATGTGAAAATGCCAGATATCACACAATTAGTGAATAATATTTTTACTCAATAATCTAATTATATATTACTACATCAGAAAAAAATTTAACATGATCATCCAATCACATTGCCATGATCATCTAATTAAATTAAGAGTTTAATTTGTGTACTGTTAATATAAAATAATTTTATACTAACATTTAGTTAAATGTTGCCACAAACACTAGTGGTTTATTTTTGAGATAGTGGGTGTGAAAATTAATGTGGCAGCACCTAATTTAATGTTAGCATAAAATTATTAGTGTAAAATTGTTAAATTTATGGTGCATGTAAATTAAACTCTTAAATTAGATCCTCATATAATACTACTAAGTTTTCTATAGAAAAGATGTTTGTTTCAAGGTATATTTAGTTATACCATATAACAACTACTTGAGAATAATGTATTCTCATATTTATTATAAGTTTTACAAAATTATTCCCGAGTACCAATTATTCCCTAAAAAAAAAATTCATGATTTAATAAGATCTTATTCTCATGATGAAAGATGAGAGTAAAAAATCCCCATGGCTGAGAATAACAATTATTAAGTATAAATACAAAAATATTCCTAAATTATGAGTCCCCTTCCACAATTTTCTTTTACTTGTGTTTATCTATATTTCATATATTCATTACGCTCTAAATTTAATTTAATTTAAATTGTTATATTGATTGAGATTAAAAAATTTTAAAAAATTAATTATTAATTTTATATTTTTTTTGGATGTGTAATTTTCATTTTAGTTGATACCAATTATAAATACATTAGGGGTATTTTGAAATTTATAACACATTCCCAAGAATATATATTATGAAACAAACAAGTTTTAAATTTGTTACTCAAAATCTCAACCAATAATCTCATAAATGTTTAATACCAAACAAACAATTTGTTTCAAATATTTAAAAATAACATTTCCAAGAATATGATTTCTAGAAACATAATTTCAAACCTTGAAATAAACACTCAATCGGGTGACAATTAGTATGAGACAAAAGGGGTAATAAAATAAAATAAATATTGGAATCCAGCCTTCTCATACCCAACATTATGAACTGAATTTTCATCCCTTGATAAAAAAATATTGATGATCTAGTACAGGAACGACCCACTTAATTGTAGAATAGATGATAAATGCAGGCAACTTTACCTCCTGTCAGGAAGAGGCTGTTTTCATAATTTAAATGCAAGAATTCCAAGTCACAAGAGAACAACATACGGTTGTACCAAGACAAACCTCAAAATTTCCATCACTTGATAATGACCACAAATCTCCCGTGACAAGCATTTAATTAGCTCTGAACGGTGAGCCATATTAAAATTGAACTCAAACGGCTAAAATATTTAATTAAACCCCATAAACGTAAATTTAAGCCCAATTTTCAACAATTCAATTGGCGGTGGACCTCATGTGAAGCTTGCCAACCCATGTCAACATGGTCATGCACATCTTACAATTTTATCATTGTATTCAACCAAGACAAACTACACTAGCTCCACCACATCATTCTCTGAGCTCACTTTGTTACACAGAAATAGAAAAATCAAGCCACCCATGGATGCTTTGTGGGACTTTGAAGACAAATTGAAGCTTTCAACACAAGGTGCTATCCTCCTATTAGCATGTGCAAGCTTTGCAGTTTTTAGCATTTGCACTGTGATTATTCTTAAAAGAAAAGCCTGTAACAATAAGATTGTGCATGAAGAGGGTACTACTACTAGTACTACAACCACCACCACCCCTATAAAATGGTCAGAGTCAAATTGTGGGTGGATTTCGGTGACGAGGGTGTTGATGAGGTCAACGCAGTGGAGCAGGGCAAGCAAGTTGGAGGAGAACATTGGATCCCAGAGGCAGAGGGGATCCCCATTACTTGGCTTACAAAGGCATGGTCTCGAAAGTGGATGGCAAAGCCATAATTCAGCATCAGCAGTGTGGCAAAGACCAATACTAAAAGGGGAGAGGTGCGAACTACCGAGTTTTAGTGGCCTCATTCTCTATGATGAGAAGGGAAAGCTGCTTTGTGATTCTGAGAATGAAACCAATTGCAACGAAACTTCAAAACAGGTAATAAACTACCACCTTGTCAATCACATGTAGGACAGAAATTCATTCAAGCAGATCAGATATGCACATGGAATATAATTTGACCCCAAAGCAATTTGGTGGCCAAGCTAGCAACATGCAAAGTGAATGGGATGGCATTTTCTATGCACTTGTGGCTAGGCAACTGTGAGAAAACCCCTTCTGGATCTTTAACCAGCCTGTGGCCCACAGGCTAAAAAGGGAGATAAGCAAAGAACATCAGACCTTGGTAATTAAAACATGCACATATATAAAAAAAACAAACTGAACTTATTTATGATCCTGACTTCTCATCAATCACAAGGATGTAACACTAATTGCTCCAATAAACTGAGTAAAACAGGAATGTTGCCTACTCCAGTTTGAAACTATATTTTTGCTGTGATTGTTTATTTCTAATTTCGATTCTGTTTCTTGCAGGAAAAAACAGCTGCTACAATGAGAACTACTCTTAAAGATTTGCTGTAGTAGTTATGTTACTGGTTTTTCCTTTTTTCTGTAAGATATAACTGACAGACATCGAGGTTTTCGTCGAATGACATGATATAGTTTAAATAAATAATTATATAATTCCACAAAATTGAAGTTTTTGACTTTTTCCTCAAATGCCCCAATGCATTTTCCTTTTCAATCGTTATCCTAGTAATTTACAGAGTGGCTGAAGCCCTTCTCTCTTTCCATTGTTGTTAAATGACATGTTAATACAGTTTGTTGGAAGTAGCAAAACCAAAGAAATGAATACAGGAAAGTTTAGCGCCACGGGAAAACATGGAAACAGAAAATGGTATTCAATTCCATTAAAGCGTCATCAATTAGGACATCATTAATAAAACCTTGTCATTTTCTAATATTTTGATGAAGATAGTAAAATCTTAACCCTCCTTTTAATAGTGTTGGGATTCCTGGGGTGAAGCAAGTGTATGCCAGGAAGTATAGAAGAGCAAGATAAGATCAGCACAATTGTCAATAATAACAGAGGTGGGAAATAGATTAGAGGATGGCAAGTCTGCTAGAAAGGGCTGGAGAGGGGCCGATTAGATGGTTAAAGAATTAGTTAGGTAATAAGTAGCACTGGAAGGCAGAGAAATTGGGGTGAGCAGACACATTGGAGAGTCTTGGAGAGATAGAGGAGCTCAAAGACTTCCTCTGAAATGTAAACACGATTCAAGGGTTCTTTGAGTACACTGTTCAAGAACTATATTACACATGATTTTCTTTCATTTTTAGTTAGGCAATAAGTAGCACTGGAAGGCAGAGAAGTTGGGGTGAGCAGACACATTGGAGAGTCTTGGAGAATTAGAGGAGCTCACAAACTTCCTCTGAAATGTAAACACGATTCAAGGGTTCTTTGAATACACTGTTCAAGAACTAATACACATGATTTTCTTTCATTTAGTTTCTCTTTAATTTTCTTATCCCAAGTGCTACCATGTGGTTCTTTCTTCAGTCAGTTAACCTTACTTTTAATGTCATTTTAACAGTACAATTCTTGCCCTCATGCAATTCGGCTATATTTCTACATAAGAATTGTATTAATACATCCAGTTTTATAGCAATCTTCGCAATAAGGGGTTGACTGTTAGACAACTGCCCCTACCCCACAAATACACAACAGGAAAAGCAATGTGATTCATAAGCATGTGATATCAGAGGTAGGTTAATGAGGAAGACATAGCATTGCCAAATCAATAATTCGAACGAAAGCAATCTAATAAGTAACGACAGCACTAAGAAACTCGTTCCATGTTTTTGATTCGTGAAAAACTATAGTAAAAAAATAACATTTTTTAAGCTCTCTTAGAAAAATTTAAATCATAAGCTATTTCGAATATAAAATTAATTAATACAAGTACACTTAATCAGAGTCTTAAATGGAATGGTAACTACTTATTTAAATCTTTTTTTCTGGGGGCATAATATGTAACTTATCTTGGCGCGGATGAACCCAACGTTGTGGCTAGGTATGGTGTTCCTGCAAAAGATTTTTCACGGTGGTGGTACAGAAGAGACTGGCACTATTTTTGGATATAAGGTTCAAGGTGGAAAATAACACCATCTTGTGATTGCAAAAACTTAATCCTCTTGTTTCATGAAAAGCAACCATTCTTACGTAATAACAAAAACAAGTAGAAAAGAGACAACCCCAGCAATGGAATTAAATATCGAGAAAGGAAAATTCAAAATCCCCATAAATTGAATTGGAAAAAACTTCATTCATCAAAAACATATATTTACTCAATCAACTCATGGGCAACTTTCAGAAAATCCCCTCACTGATTGAGAGAGACCAGACACCTTAATCACAAATAGTAGTGCATTTGCCTTTACCTTCGCTTTGTCAACACACAGTAGCACTGATCATCCATATGACACTGTCAAGGGTTCTCTGGAGGCTTCACAAGATGAACTCCTGTAGTAGAAGTATAACACCAATTGTATCATACCTAAAAAAGTTCCTATCCCATTCGGTACCTACAAAAGTCAAACAAAAATTGTAGGTACATATTACAAATATAAGCCAACAAAATAAAGCTTTGAAAAATAAATAAGTATTTCAAGAAGTATAAAAGGGGTCTTACATAAATGAAGGCATCATCACTAAGCAATCCATACGCAAAGAAAGAGGCACTCATTAAGAAAGTGGACAGCGAAAGATAAAACGGCATGAATTCAACACTGTGTGTCCGAATGACCAATTTCTGGAAGATACAATGATCAACGTGTGAATAAACTGACCAAGTTAACAGATGCAGAAACTTGAAAAACTCAATATTGGATGAACATCTAGGAAATGACAAACTTACGATTACAAACAATGGAGAGGCAAACATTGAAATGAGAGAAGCACAACTCAGGAATCCCACAAACATACGGCGCACGGCACTGTCAGGTATTTGCAAACTGCCAACGAGTATGATTGCAAATATGCCCAACACTGCCACGAGTAATCCGAGCATTCTCACCTATCCAATGGCAGTTTAGAGTATGAAAACTTAGAAACAAACCAATGCGTGTCATTAATCTAATTATAGCAAGTGTCCAGTTGTTTTAGAAGAATAACCATTTTCGCTTTCTCAGCGTACATCAAGAAGAGGATTGTGTACACAAACTGAAAGGCTGCTCCAATTGCATTCACAGTCGTTACCAACAGATTATCAGGTGTTATCAGAGGCGTGCCATACCACAAGCAGATCAAGCAGTTCAAGAGAGAATAAACATAAGGCAACCCTGAGAACATCTCTGTTGACCTGTTTCTGATAATTCTCCTAAATGTGGGTCTGAATTCAGAACAGAGGAGGAGTTAACAGTGAAAAGATAAACCACAATTTCTTCTGAGGTAATTTATTCATATAAGAACTCCATTAAGGAACTTACATGGGGGACACAAACAACCCAAAAGCAAAGATGTTCCCTGCAAATAAGCAAGCATATATATATATATATTGTGATTGCCATAAAGATAGGTCAAAACTCAAAAGAGTAATCACCCTATAGAAACTTCAAATATTTGTAAAAATGGATTCTTTGATTCATCAACAGAATCCCAAAAATAAGATATCCTTTCTTTTTTTTAACTCCTTTTTTCGGTATTACGATAAAAACAAAATCACAGACACTGAGATGGAAGGCAAGTACCGGCAACTCCAGCTGCATCTTTGCCAACTTCACGGATGGAATATGCATCAAACAGAGACATCAATCTTCAAACAAATATTTTTCAGAAGAAAAGAAAATTAAACCAGGGAAACCAAATCCAACTTATATATACAGAAATAAAATTTGAGGATTCTGCTTTCCTCTCTTTAAGATCCTCAATATATGTCTCTCTCTTTAATCACAAATTAGGACCCGCCTCACAAACTATCCACGTTTTTTTAATCTCTCTCTCTAGACCAGTAGACAGTAGTGAGCAATGCTAGGCTGGACAATGTACTGTTCTCAATCGCCTACTTGATATCATTGGCGACAGCAGAACGACTTGGCCAAGAAAATCGTTTGTTATTGTTATTATTATTATTATTATTATAAGTTGGCTTCCATGTGCTCCTCGGAAAAATTATTTTTTAATTAAAATCTTTTTGAAACAGTGAAAATTTACTTGTTGTCAAATATTTTTTTTTAATGTTAGGTAGCATTTGATAGCTAGTACATGATAATAGAGATAAAAATAGTAGAGACAGTGAAGACAGGAACATCAAAATCTTATTTGATTATGAATTATAAGATATGATAATTGTCTTCAAATTTTATTTAAAAATACAGGGATAACACAATAAATACATAATTAAACACTTTATGTACCATGCCAGACTATCACTGTCAAACCACCGTTGCACCACCCATGATTGTGGGGCATAAAGGAAAATATTAAATATATATAATGGTATTATTAAAATAAAAGTTTATTAAATTTCTGTTTTCGTGTTTTGTTCCATTTATTGGAGATACAAAAATTTTCTGTATTTATGTCCAAGGGACAGAAAGATGTTCTTATTTCTATTATCAAACATGTTCATGTCTTTAGTGTCTTTGTATCTGTAACCCAAACACTACCTTATAGTATTGATCTTTTTTTTTCAGAAAATAAAAATTCCAGCTTCTTCAAAAAGTCTTTTTTTCTAATTTTTCTAATGATTATATTTTTATTTTAAAAAATTATCCAAATATACTAAAAAAAAATGCAAAAACAAAAATTTATTAAAAGAATTTTTAACAAAAAAATGCACATCTCAAAGAGCTCTAACTTAAGGCACAAAAAGTGAACCGAATTCCATCTTCTGCATGTGGATGTGGATATTTCAATGTGGGCATTTTGGCATGGGTCCATCATCGAGAATTTAATATTAATTCCATAGATTTCACATTGAAGAATTTATGGTTGAGATTGCATTTCAAATTTTTACATCTTAGGTGGTGTTTGGTTACCCATAAAAAATTTAAGGAGGAAACTTTTGAAGAGTAAATTTTTAGGGAGTAAATATTAAGGTGGGCAATCTTCTTGTTTCTCTTGTTTGGTATGTTTTATAAAAATATTACAGATTTTTATCCTCCAAAAGTTAAGTATGTTTGGTATGCACATTAAATTTTAAGTAATAAAAATAATTTTGATAATCACAAAATAGTAAAAAACTAACAAATACATTTCTTTAAATATTGATAATAATAATAAATATTCTATCAAGGTTATTATAAAAAGGTAAATGTCACATATTTTTAAACCCAACCCCATTCTACACACAAATTAATGCTCTACCCTATTTTTAAACCCACTAATAGACTAGATTTTTTTTTTGTTAAAGATGAAAATAAAGAAAAGAAAGCTAAAAGGCTCTAAACATGCAAATACCCACTCCCTAAAGTATCCTTATGCAGGATATGTAATAAAAGGGCTAGAGGAGTTTGCCAAAATATAACTGAATTATCATTATTACTTCCCAATTTGGCTATGCCATCAGCCCAAGAGTTGATCTAGTGCACCATATGGGACAATCGCATAACGCAGTCCCTTGCCAATAGATTAGCAATCTCTATAAGCACAGCAACACAGGTATGATGTTTATTCCAAGAGTTAGTTTTAAGAAAAGATCAACTAGTAGGTGATGAGCTTCTTCAAGTAAAAGAGTATATATGTTATTAAAGTGTCATTGTCCATCCCATCAAATGTCATGAATACAAAGCTCCGTATCTAAAATATGGACGTAATCTACCATGCTAGCTGGCTGAACCCCATCCAACTAATAATCAAACCATAAGGAGACATGCCCTAAACCAAGTGAGAATTGAAACCCATCCTTCAGCCTCTCAGCAACTTTACTAATCCCTCTCCAAATATATGAACAAGATCCATGTGGTGTTAAGCGGAGAAGCGAACCATGTTTGAGATAATTTTCCCTTAAGAAATTTTCCCTTAAGACTTGCACCCAAACTTTAGATGAATTATTTAGAATGTGCCAAACTAACTTGCCAAGTAGGGTCATGTTCATGTGGCGAGCTCTTCTTAATCCAAGGCCCCCACTACCCCTTGGTCGAGTTAAAACATCCCAAATAATAGGGTGGAATCCATGACTAATAGGTTGATTACCCCAAATGAAATCCCTTATGGCTCTATCAATACAATCGCAAACTCCCTCCGACAGGCACAATGACTGCATAGTGTAAACAGGAATTGATGACAATACAAATTTGGCTAGACATAATCTCCCTGCCTTATTAAGCAGACATTTTTGCCAAGAAGCCATTCGTTTCTCCACCTTCTCAAGAAGAGGATTGAAAACAACTTTAGTGACACACCCCTAAAGAAGAAGAACACCCAGGTAGCAACCAAAATTACTTGTAAATCTAATCAAAGTGAGGCGAGATAAAGCTTCTTTCTTCCTGTTGGGCATCAACAGTAAGACCATAGCTCTGGATTTCTTGAGATTCATTTTAGCTTAGACATGGTGCAAAACTTGTGCATAATACTCATAACTCCCTGAACTTGAGACTTTTTCCCATTACAAAAAAGAATCACATCATCAGCAAAGAAGAGATTTGAAATGCTCAGACCCTCCCGAGAAATATGAACAGGCTTCCATGTGCCATTATTCACCTCTGTCTGAATCATGGTTGATAATTTCTCTATGCAAAGAACAAATAAATATGAAGACATAGGATCCCCTTGTCTCAACCCTTGTGAAGGGATAAAGGGGTCAAGCCACCCTCCATTCCATAAGATAGACAGTTAGGAAAAAGAGACATAATGCATAATCAAACGGATAATAATTCTGGGAAAATCGAAATCTTCAAGCGTCGCTTCCAAGAATTGCCATTCGACCCTGTCATAGGCTTTCTCTAAATCTATTTTGAAGGCCACTGACCCTTTCTTATTCTTAGTGGAATTCATCTAGTGAAGAACTTCTTGAGCCAAAATAATATTGTCGGATGTCCCTCTACTTGGAATAAAACTACCCTGAAAGGGACTAACAAGGTAATCAAGGAGAGGCTTAAGTCGATTTACCAACACCTTAGTAATTATTTTATATATCACATTGGAAAGACTTATCGGATGAAAATCCTTAAATTGGGTAGGATACTTCACCTCAGGAATTAATACAAGGAGGGTCTTTGCCAATCTTGGATCAAACCATCTTGTAGCAAAAGCATTACAAACCAGATGAAATACCTCAGACTACACAACATGCCAATATTGTTTAAAGAAGATAACCTGAAAACCATCATGCCCTGGCACCTTATAAGAATGCATAGTCATGATAGCTCTCATCACCTCCTCCATAGTTATAAGTACCAAAATACTAGCAATATCATCTTGGCCAAGAACTAGCACTATCACTCGTTTACAAGCAGAAAGATCAAGGTCCCTCTCAGACACAAAAAGGTTACTATAAAAGCGGTTCGCCGTAGCCTGAAGGGTCACCTAGTCAGTGCACCAAATCCCTCCTTCAACATGAAGTCCATGAATTTTATTACGCTTTCTTCTAGTTACTGTTTGGGCATGAAAGAACTTAGTGTTCTTATCCCCAAACTTGATTCTATCTTCTTTTGACTTTTTGGAACCACAACATCATACTCCTTATGCAAAGAAGTTTCAAGCTACTTGAGAGACAAAAAATCATAAACCTCCAGCTCCTTCTACACACCTGAAATTCTAGCCTCAAGAATACGCTTCCCTCTACCTATGTTCCGAAACACTTCCTTGTTGAACAGCTTAGAAGCTTCTTGAGTTCCTAGCAAACAAGCCCCTATATTACCTCTTCCCTCCCTCCACGAATCTAGCACAACCTATTCATAATCTCTATGCATCACCCAAGTTGTGAGAAAACAAAAAGGCCATTCCTTCCTAAGACTCTTTTCAGGGTTCATTCGTAGTAAAAGCGATTTGTGATCTGAATGGAACCAAGTGAGGTTCTCAATATATGCTTCCTCAAATCTATTTCTCCCACTAAGGTTAACCAAGGCTCGATCAAGTCTCTTAGCCATAGACTGGGCTCTTGCAGCATGACAAGACTAAGTAAATCGATGACCAATAGCCCCTAAATCCATTAGCCCATAATCGTCCATAGTAGCAAGAAACATATCAATTCTAGCCATCAAAAAATTTCCTCCCCTAACTTCAGAAGAATGGGTCACCTCATTATAGTCAGCCAAAAGCAACCAAGGTTCTTGAATAGATTAAGACAACTCACGTAAGTAAGCCAATAAGAAGACCCGATTTGAAGGAATAGGGCTACCATAAACTACACTACAATACCACGTCACCACCTATTGTGAGAGGTAGTAAATTCCAGTGTTACACACTGAGAATGAGTCCTAACAACCTTCTAACTGTTAATAGATGTAGAAAATAACATCCAAATACCTACAAACTAACCCATAGTCTCAGAAACGGTTGCCTACTGTGTATCCAAGCTTCTCCTAAAAGGATTTTACATTATTATACTAGGTATGGGTTTCCAGCGTAATAAAAACTTCTAGGTTGAACTTTTCACCAACTCCTTCACATGATGCTTCCCTTTGACATTCACAGCACTCCTCATATTCCAAGACACCATCTTCCAATATGAACAATCCATAGAAAACCAGATAATAAGGTCAATTGTACATGGGCACAACAACATCTTCATCGAGTAGTATCTAGTCCTACCTCACCCTCCTCCAACTCACTGTCAACTTTCTCATCCCTAATCTGTAGCTACACATTATCTAGAACAATTTTCTTGATGGGTGACGACCCTACACGTTGTCTTTTCACCATAACCTTCGGTGAGCCAATTGTGATCCCATCCGCAGTAAACTATTGTACTTTGTTTTGTGGGTTCTGGTAAGTAACTTTCGTAGCCTCCTTATTGCGCGTGGCTTGAAAAACAATGTGTTCCTTTAGCTGCTTAGGCTCACAAATGACCAATGGCTTATTTATTCGAGACTAAACTATGGGGGCTTCATAGCTAATGAATTTCCAGAGGATTCCCTATTTTGCATATGTTTGCACCTTTCATGTAACCCTATGGAAGCAATGCCCTTCCCTTTCACAGAGTAATTGGAATCTCGTGCAGAAGTAGTCTTTCCTTGTTGTTTCTGCTTTGACTTTTTTCTAGGGCCCACCACTTGCCAATCATTCTTACCTTCCTTGATAGGCACATTCATGAATGTATCATCTATAATAACTTGTTGACTCATTTGTATATTATTTAGCATACTTTTTTTTTTCCTTTTTTGAAGTTTTAATATTCCTTATTAACTTCTCCTCAAGAGTTGTCCCTCCTGATAAGCTCCTTTTTGGAATCCCCTTGTCTACCTGCTAGTTCCTTCCTTTGCAATCTCTTCCCATATGCCTGTAATAATTGCAATGGTTACATACTAAGCGCAGACTCTCATAAACAACCTAACAACCAAAACCATCAATTATAACACATTTCACTATTGACAAAGTGAGATCCACTTCAACATAAGCCCTTGTAAATTTACTTCTCTTTGCCGACTGAGCCACTACATCCATGTTGATTGGTTTATCTATTGTCAAAGCAATCTTGCGAATTGCTTTTTCATCCAAATGTTAAGACCTATAAACCTTATCCAAATCAAGGTTGACCTAAAAAACTTCTCCTGTAGCCTAAAATCCAGTGTCCACTATTTCACTGCAGGTAGCTCCTAGCAATCATCCATGGTCCTCCCACGATCACCTTCTCTCGATCCTCAGGCAAATCAAACTTCACCATAAAATAACCAAAGCCTAAACTAAGAACTTCATATCCTCCAAACATTTCTCAATCAACTTGCCATCATAGCATAACCCAGGTTTTTCCTTAGAACTTTCACCACCAAAGCATCATGGGATGGTGATGAAAGTGCATTTCTCCCAGCATCTATGAAATGCACTATAAGTGGTGCCATATCCCCTTGTTTCCTTTCCACTATTGCTAACTTATCCCCATCCAAATCATCATCGAGAAGAAGAGGTTTTGGTGTGTGTGCGCCTAATACCTTGTCCCTAAAGGATATTCTGCTAGTTCCACTCTTGTTTCCTACAAACCCTTCCTCAATCACTCCCTTATTCCCCTCATTTCCACATTGAGTCTCACTGTGTTTCCCCTCTGCAGTCATCATTCTTTTTTTTTTCTTCTTCAATTCCTCTGTCTAATAACAAGCTATACTAATAGATATCAATATCCAAAAGTCTGACAATAAGAGCCAAAGAAGAGTAAAATTTTTAAACATAGGAAAATCCAAGAACCTTGACTTGCAGATTTCACGAGCTTGTAGCTGAGAGTAACCAGCTCTGGTAGTAGTATGGACTGGAAGAAGACAATACCAACAATGATCACGATGCTCCATAGTTAGTTTTGATCTTGGTTGGCAAGACAGATGGGGAGTAGATCCGAAAATTATAGAATAGATCGGAGCAAAAAAAGACCATATCCGATTTTAAATTAGCAATGCAGAGCGGTGCGGAGGGCACTAAGCTTTGTTGCTGTTACAGATCCAAATACAAGCCCAATTCTGTGTTTGTCGACTGTGGTGGTGGTGGAGGACAAGGCAGAACTCCAACCAGCTAGTCAAGGGATGGTTCCAAGGACAGTAACAGACCCCGTGTGGTGGCTCTCACTCTCAATTTTTCTTTTTTCTTCTGGCTCGGCACCTTCATGGATCTGGAACTTGGTCAAGTTGCGATGGTAGCTGGTCGAGCAAGGGTAGTGCAATTGACAATTGGGTCCACAGTGGTGAAGTTGCAGTGGAAGCATTCAAGGAGAGGAGAGATGGCTCCGATCAAAGTACGGATGCTGAGCAGAGACCTCTAGTCAAGGTATAGGCTCCACTGCAAGAATCTTAATGGATTAGATAAAAGACTATGATAGAATATTCCCATTTACACATTCATTTTATTTGAAAGACCACCTATCATCATCTTCTACGTTTCACCTTTCTTTCTCTCTCACATCCTCTATTACATAAAAACATGCAACCATCGTCACACTACATGTCCTTCATCCATGAAATCACTACTGCAGCACTAGTTTTCCAATGTTGGCCAATAAGTCAAAATTTGGGATGAAGGACCATAATTTAAACAAAGGAATTCCCATCACTATTTGTCAGCCATTGTCTTTGGTTTTATCCCACCTCAAAGGCACAAAACACACCCTCACTGAGGGTCCAACCAACCAACACTAAAAAACAAATAAAGAAAAAGAAGAAAACTATTGATTGATAATGAAAGAGGAAATACCTGTTCTAACACCAAATTGCTAAAACCAAACTAGATTGTAAGATGAGCATGTTGGTGCTAATGGTATTCATTCTGAGGGGAAAAAATTTGAGATATGCATGGGAAGATCCTCCAAAGAAACAATACCAACAGAGGTTCTGGAATCTAGACTTTTAGTGCCATTGAATCGTTCCTTAGTTACTACATGACCAAGGAGAAGAAAATGTCATAGGAATCGTTAGTGGCATATGAATATGGGGCATAGTGTCATGGTTGGAGAACAATGTGGTAAAGTGTTGTTTAGGGAAACCTTGAGGGTAGTATGTGATATTTACCCATTATAAAATTATATAAACATTTTTTATGTCATTGGTTGATGTAATCAATAAGTTATTTGCTATTTTGTTTTCTGAACAACCTAAAGTAAAATATATAGTCAAACATATGGGCAGCAAAATAGTAGCTATTACTTTATAAATCAAATTTATAAAGAACACATGTAAGACAAGAATATTTATTTTATAATCCATCAAATTTTAAGTTCTTTACATGACAAACAAACACAACGTTGAATATTCTAGGTACTTTATTACAAGAAAATATGGAAATGTTACTTTTTTTTTCCCTTTGGCTAAGTGCATTGGCTATAACAAAAAAAATGGTACTAATAACTCTAACAAATTTCATATTAGAGATATAAGAAACATGGAGAAACTAAGTACTCAATGAATAGCACAAACACTACTAAAATTACTAATCATAACTCTCACGCTATCTAGGTAAATTTCCTTGTAGCATTTGTCTAAAAGTATACTTTTCATCCTCATCCACTAGTGCATAAAAAATGATAACATCTAGATCTATCATTTTTCTCATTGCCTGTAGTCTTTTGATCATGGATAACCTAGGAATTTTGTTTATTTCTTCATGAAACTTGTTTCTATCACACTTTTCATATTTTTTAAGTCCATTGAATCACATGCTTTACTAGATCTACAAGTTGCTTTGCATTGACTCAATATCTTTATTTCATAGTTTTCTTTTTCAATTGGCCTTATTTGTTGTCCCTTCTTGATATGAAATATCATTATCTTCAATGTCATTGGGAGTCATAGTTTCACTTAAGATGTTGATTGATTGTTCTATCTCTTGAAGTCTATCAACAATAGTTGTAGCATTTGCCTTAGTAGCTCTATCTTTTGCATAAAGTTCTTTAAAGATGTTATATAAAGGCCACAACTTCATGTATAAGCCTTGGCAATACGGTGACCCTACAAAATCAATAGATGACATTAATAAAAGGAGGCTAGCAAATTCAACTTACAAAACTTATTAGTCATTTGCCTTTAATGCTTCTCACAGATCAAATACATATATCAAATCCTATTAAGACAATTATGTATCACATTTAGAAATGTTGCATTTTCATGAGAAATGTTGCATTTGTTTGGTTGCTTAGAAAATCTGATGAATAAAGACTACTAAGAAATTTTGAAACTCATTCATATTTCCCAAAAAAAAAAAGTAAACCATTAGGGAAATATTGATCTGCACCAAACTCTCATTTTTGGTGACCTTGCTATAAAATTTCTATGTGAGCATATTTCTAAGTCAGAAGGAATCTAAAATCAGCTAGTTGAGAAAATCTTGATTTAATGAAATTATATGGTGTTTGAGATGCATATCAATAGTGATTTCAACAACTGAACATCTTCCAAACTATTATAGTGGTTCATAGGCAGTGCTTTGTTGGATAAAAGCATGGATGCAAGTGTTAGCTAGGAGGAGAAGTTATGACCACTAGAAGGAAAATAAGACCTAAACACAAGTAGTTAATAGCATGTAAGCCAGCAATTGAAAAAGTAAGTATACAAGATATCACAAAATACAAATGTTTGCAAACCAAAAAGTAAGCATTCAAATAGCTTTTGACTCAAGCTATGCTTCTCCTAATTTTTCCATAAGTTTCCAGGACAATATAAACATGGTTCAATCAAAATGATTTGTCTAACTCAACATGTGAGTAAACGTATAATAAATTAAAATAAGCTTAACTTGGCCCATTCATTATTTACTAATCGATCTCTGGTCACATTTCCTTCTCATCATCCCATCCATATCCAGTAGCTTTTTCTCCAATTTCATGAAGAGCAAAAACCTTTTTATTCAAGTAGCTGAGTCTTGAACCTATCTTATTAACTTTCTAATCAATCCTCATTAATTTTTTGTCCCATGAGATACCCATTTCTATATCTACCTTCACCTCTGAATTTGTCATCTTGATGTGTTTCTAACAAGAAATCAATCAAACATGCTATGAGAAAAATTGAGTTTCGTGATATTTTTTTCTTAGCCTCTAATAAGGGGAATTTATGCCACTTATCTTGCTACCAAACCTTAACTTTTTGCATAAGTTTTATTGAGTTATTGGTATGATTAATTAGGATTTTAATTTATTTCTCATTGTGTAATTTTGGTAGATTTATTGGCTTTTGTATTGATTTTAGAATAATTTATAATTATACCCTGATGTGTTTGACTTGTCTATTTGAGTATGGTTTTGTGCATCAGCTTTAGATCAAGTGCAAAGTGTCAAGATCAAGGCTACAGACTCTTTGGAAGGAGCTTAGAGCAAAAAGGGAGAAAAATTATGGAGGCTCATATTTGGGTGAGCCCTGCAAGGTTTAGCAGAACAATAACCGTTAAATTTTTGGACCACTTTCTTTGTGTACATAACAATATCAAGCCCTTATCTTGGTTCACGTAGGAACCATCCAGTCCAGGTAGGTCACTACTCAAAATTCATTAAAAGAAAATAAAAGGGCTGACTAAGCTCCCTATTATTGGCTCTCTAAGCTCTCTATCATCAGCTCATCAAAAGGTTTGGACCTATTGCTAATACCAGCTAAAGATCTTCACAAAGGTCACCATCATCGCAATCTTTGTAAAAATATGACAATAATAGAAATGAGAATCAAAGATTCCCAATAGGAAAAATACTAGTCTACAACTCAGTGACATCTGACTTAGTGTTAAGTAATTAACCGATTTTTGGTTGTTTGTACAATAATTAGTTTGTTTGTTTCATTACTTCTTTAACATAGTCTTACTAGTAAATTTATGCTTGAGAATAGTACTTACAGGATACCTGATACACTTTTCATCTGATGTATTGCCAATGATGTAACACCTCATGTTACAACCTTATATATATCACTGACATAGTTTAATTGATGTAGCACCTCGTACTACGACCTTATGTAGATCACAATAGTATGCTATTCTCAGTACATCACTTTCATCACAACAATGCAACACCTCATGATGCACCTTTATGTAGATCACAATTTGAATCTATGAACTTACAATCAAGCAATTAATATTACATAAAGCTTATTTTTATGCATTAATTGCTTAGGTTTTCTTTCTTCATATGTTACTTTATCATTTGTTTAGGAAATCTTATGATAGAAGAGTTTCTTTATGATAGTTCTATTTCTCATACTTTTGCTTTGAGATTTTCTCTTCAAAATCTCTTGAATTCTTGTGAGATTTTTCTCTTTGAAATCTTGTGAATATCTTATGAGGTTTTTCTCTTTAAATTTTTTTAAATTTTTATGTGATTTCTCTATAAAATCTATTAAATTTTTATGAGATTTCTCACTTCAGAAACTTGTAAGACTCCTTACATGATCATTCTTATAATTTTCAAGGAAAATAAATCACGTATCTTACTTGGACTTCAATGTTTTTTCTTCTATAGATCAAAAACTCATTCTTGTTTTATGAAACTTTATTATCATATTACAAAAATACTAGTATTTAAAAATTTATAAAATTATTTCTAATTATATTCTTGTATAATTTCCATGTATTTCGTTCCTTTCAATGAACAAAATTACTTCATTTACTTAGTTAAATCTCTTACTTTAATACAATCAATTCACAAGACTTTTATCCGTGGCATCTCTTACACCTATAAAGCTCATATATATGCATCTTGGAAATAAATTTCAAGTTTCACAAATATAATTTCAAACATATCACAAGAGTTTATAGTAGTATAAAATAGCCAAACAATCACAAAGCTTAAGACATATATTTTTCCTACCTTCCTCTAAGCTTTTTCCCAAACCTTCTCTAGCTTTTCCTTCTCTAAATCAAGCCTCAAAACCACTTTCTAGCCCCTATATAAGCTACTGTTTGGACAGATTTGAAAAGGAAGAAGAAGGTTTTGGCTTGAGTTTAATGTTGAGGAAGTGTTCCTGAACTAGTTTAAGTGTTTATCTATGTGTAATTTCCAATAATTTGATGGTTTGATGGAGTTCCTTGAAGTAGAAAATGAAAATGGTAAAGGAAAGGAAAAGAAACATGAAATCTGTGCAGAAGGAAACAAAAAGTTATTTATTTTTTTGATTTATATAAGTATAACTTACTTGAAAAGTAACTAGTGATAAAAGGATAAGTATCACTATTTTCGGATCAATTTGCCTTCTATCAATCTTTATTTATTTGATTGTTCTAAGTGAAAATTATCCGAGGTTTGATAATGTCCTTTAATTGGACTACTTTCAGTGTTTCAGTGTACTGGTTATTACTATTTTGATACCTAATTGACATTTAAAAAATTTTACTAGGTTAAAAATATCTATTTAATCTTATCTTTATTTTTATTTATGTCTTTATACAGTTTATAGAGTTTCATCCTATATCCCTAATTAAAATATTATTATTTCAAGTTTTTAATAATATTTAAATAACTTTTCATTTTTTTTTACGAAACCCTCATGCTGTTTTGATCATAATTATGTCTTTCAAAAATTTATTCATATTTAATCATTTTATCATAAATAATACCAAAAAAAAATCAAGTCATTACAAATTTTGGTATTGTGGAATGCAGTTTTAAACTTGTTCATGAGGTTTTGGGGACACAAGAAAAATGAAGAAGCTAAAAAAAGGGGATGGGGGGGGGGGGGTTGGCCCTATTTGTAGGGTAGAGAAATGAAGAATATGAGTTGTAATGTTTATATGGGAATATTGTATAATTTTTCACCAAAAAAAATATATTTTTGTAATAAAAATTCAAATTTTGGTGTGGCTATTATGAAATCTTGAGAAAATTAAGAGGTGTGGCCATTTCCTTACTATACACCGGTCAAGAAGCTTGCTCTCTAAGAAACAACACTTCAAAATTTTTTCGAGCAAAAGAAATACTAGTCTCGAGTGAAATTAAAATTAATGGAATGCCAAGATTAAAACTTGCTCACTACGTTTTAATCCATGCCATTCATTTAGAAAAAATATGGTTGGTACTGATTATTTTGCCACAAGGTCACACGATATCAAAAATCACACTTCAAAACTTCACCAAATGGGTACACTATCTCTACTGAAAACCTAAAATATCTTTACTCGAGTCCCAAAAAGCACTATTCATACTTTTTTTATCATTACAAAACTTGTCAAAATTTTGAAATTATCATTAATAAGGTTTAAATTAATTTTTGAATAACTTAGAGGTGTTAAATTGGACCAAGTTTGTCTTTTGAACTGCTATTATTTCTCGAGAGACTCGTATTATTTTGTTTGCAGCAAGAAGGAGACTTTGGGGTTTTGTTGGATCATTACGGAATATGTGTTAGGTCACGAGAGCTCAACGTTGAAAAGATCTAGGATTTAGACAACACACTAAGTGAAAAATCATATAGCCAAATCCAAATCGTTGATGCTTATACCACTTGTTGGGTCAAAGGAGTCTACATACAAGCCAACCGAGCACCATATCTTCACTTAAAATCTTAAGGCAATGAGTTTATAGGTTCCCATCTTGTATACACCTTATATAGAGTATTCCTAACTGATGCAGGACTTTATCTTGTATATTTGAAACCCAACAATGTGGACATGGATATAGTTGAATCAGTGGAGAAAATTCCATTGCAAGACCCACCTGAGGAGTTCTGTGCTGCTAATTTGACTTGGACCAAGTTTGAAAGTGCACAGTAGACATCACCATGACGCGGTTGCCCTTATTCCCTATGATCGGGTTGATGCTTTTATAATTGGTGAATGCTCCAATGTGGGGTGCCCAGCTCAGTTCCATATCGAGAGGGAAAGGAAACAACCTATTGGCAGCTTGAAAGAGTATAAGGATGACGAGTATCTTGAGGGTAGGCCGTCAGTTTCTGCCATATGCTGTTGATCGATGTTTCGTGTTCTTTCTTTTCAATTTTTTATTATTGTAATAAAAAATTGTTTGATTTTTTTGAATACTTATTTAATTTACCTTTAGGGAGCATGAGCGTTGATGAAACCGTAAAATGATTACTTTGTGATTTGAGGTTACAAGTTCAAATTACGGAGTTTTTCAACTTGCAAGACTTATTAACGATGCGTACATTTACTTTCCTTACGCCCCACCGGCTAGGAGTCTCTAACACTAGGTCAGCCTTTTTGGTTTATCTCTTTTTTTGACGAGCATTGGTACTTGGAAGTGTTAAATAGTACTTCCCTCTTTGAAAACCTTGATCCCTGTTATGTTCGATAATGTTGTTAAACACGGTCACAAGGTCAAACCGTTTTCCTATTGTTGTCTAGGATTTGGAATCAACGGTAGATTAGAAAATGAGTAGTTTAAAACTTAAGTGGTATATTACCTTGTCGAAGATGTTGACTTAATACCAGAAATCCTGCAACTAGAGCTCAATCTATGCAGGGTTGTACTTGTCATTTTGTTGTCAAAAGTCTTTATGCCCGTCCATCCCCTGCACTTATTATATACAACGAAAGACACCATACTAACAGGTCTGGATCTGTTTGCCATGGACCACTTGATATAGATGCCATTGGTCCAGGGGCCAAAAAAATTCCATATATATGAAATGAAATTCAGCAGCAAACAATGTCTATGATTTATCTAGGCCTTCCTGAAGAGAATATCTTGGAGGGATCCAAACAAAATGGCAATGGCAACAAATGATTCGTTTTGGTCAACGCAATGTTGTTGCAGCCGACTCAACCTTTGGCATAAAGAGACTTAAAGTAATTTTTTTTCAACCTTAATTTTTAAGTTGCTAGATCTGAACGAAATATATCTACGTCCATTGACCTGACCTTGTTATCTTTTCATGTTGGCAGTATCCCTTGTTCACACCTTGTTTTTGATTGAAGACGACATGCACCTCTGGTCGCATGAGTCATTACTCATAGCTTTGCAAATCCTGATGTGTCCAAGTGGCTGAAAGTTTTAATTGACTGAGCTCGTAGTGTACCTAGATGGAAAATCAGCGGATTCTTAATTGATGATGCAGTAGCTGAAATTGATATTTTTAAGGCAAGACTTACTACTAATGAAAATGCGTTGATTTTAAAATTCCATAGTCGTGTATAATTTTCTTATTCGTGTTAATTGATCTTTTAAGGCAAGACTGCGTTAATTTTAAATTTCTACAGTTGTGCATAATTTCCTTACTTGTGTTGACTGCTTTGACAGAGACATATTTTGCTGTCCTGTCGTATTTTCGCTATGGCGTGTTCCTTGATCATGGCAAAGGAATATCGTTAATAAATGCTGTAATATTGAGGTTCAGCAGGAGATTTTCAAGCATCTTGGGACATTTGCGTACAGCATTTGGGGTGGTATTAATGTCACTTGCCTTGGAAGAATTTATGCTTCATGGAATATTTCGGAGGCTCCTGGGTGCCTAAGATTGGTTAGATCCTTTACTCTCTGCATGCACATAAAAGATGCTTGTTTGCCGGTACATTATAGACGAAATGCCTTGAAATTTTTTCTTGTCATGCCCCTTTCCACCGTTGTGCAGAAATATGGCTTTCAACAATGAGAAATTTTCCAATAGCAAGCTAGGAAGCTTCTGGAGCATTAGAACTTTAGAAGCATATCATGTTAAGCTAAAAGCCAAACTTTTGGATGAATCGCATCTTGGAGCATTGCAAAGAGTAGACCCGTTAGTCCACAGGTTAACAACTGAGTTGTGTTCAAGCTACTGGCTTGACCACTATGCTGAGGAAAGTGCTTCTACATCATGCCATCCAAGCACTTCAAATCCCCGACGATGCTGTTACTTTCGATTAGTGTTTTAAATTGCGGTTGCAGTCGCAGTTGTGGTTGTTACAGTTGCAAATAATGCGGCCGTCACGAAACGCGTTGCGGCCCGTTGAGGTTATATTGCGGTCAACTTGTGTGAAATTGCATCACATTGCGATTGTAGTCCGATGTGGTTGCGCTGCGAACCGCGACCGCAATATTGCGGCCGTACCACGTGATGCGGTTCGCAATTTAAAACCTTGCTTTCGATGATAAAGACCACCTCTATGCCAAAGCTATAAGCCAGAAAGACAACAGATCAACACATTTAGTGTGGAATTCGAGATCTAACTTTCCATTTTGTGATTGTTCTTGGTTTGCAAGGCAACCTTTTCAAGCATGTCATCAAAGCAAATAGGGGTTGTGAAAATATTCAAGGTAGTCAATCATCCATGTCAGTAAAGTCACTTGAAGATACTTTTATGGATTGTTTGGAACTAGTTTCTAAGGGGATTAAAGCGTACAAAGAAAGAAATACAATGGCATAAATGGTATATTAAAATAGGGGAATTTTGGGGAATTTTGTGGGCCTTACAGGCCCTAACTAATTTGCTGGTGGTGTGCTAGCAGGGTGGTGTGCATGTGATTTTGTCAAGAAAGAGTATAATTGTTAGTTGTGGGAATGGTAGAGGTAGGCAAACTTTGGCAAAGGACAGGCTTAGGAGAGTAAGGACTATTATAGTGTCTTGATTTTCTATCTTTTATTTGTGTCCTCTTATTGAGCCAATTCTCTATCAAGTGCATCTTAGCACAATTTCTTCCATTTATGCTCTTTCTATTTCTAGTTCCTATTATTTGGCACCAAAGTTCTTTCCTGGAGCTGTGGGATCCTTATTCACGGAAGCTGCTATGGAGAGTTGATTGGAGAACATGGAGAAGACGCAGGAATAGATAGTGCAGTGACTCATGTGGGATCAGAGGTGAGCTTGGCCTTGAGAGAGGACGCCATAAAGGGGGACTCACTGCCGGGTGAATCCGAGTGACCAATGGAATAGGGGTTCTAGATAGGAAAGAAAATCGTGATACTTCTTTTCTCATTGAAGATAGAGACCAAAATCTCTAATCTCAGCATTGGGATGACAGGGACTCGCCCCATTTCCATGGACACAAAGGTCATTTGCACTATTGGGATGATTCCTTTTAGGGTAGCAGGCCACCGAACTCATCCTGGAATAGTCCACTGTAACACCCTAACTTTTAACACAATATGCCTAGGACGCATAATGGTTAATCGCTAGTTGTTATTTTTTCATCTCAGAACTTTACTTGATTTTAAACTTTGAAAATAAGGCTATGAAAAATATGACCCTTTTTTTATTTGAAAAACCAAACTATGAGCTGTCCGTATATAAGATATAGCGTATAAGCATTCATCATATAATATGTGATAATAGTACATGCCATCGATGTATTCTTAACCATCCTTCACATAGCATACATACAAATCACAGTAGAGTATAACATAAACTGAAAACATCATCATATCATAACATTGACTTTAACTCTCATGTCATAAAATAATAATATAGAAGTATTCCACAAATATAATACCATGGCAAATATATTGAGCCCACCTATAGAGGTTGAGCATATAATAATTCAAAAGCTAAGCATAACTATAACGTAGCTAAGCCCTTTGTGGTGCATGTCTACTAGAACTAAGTTATGAGCATACACAAAGATGAGACAACTCCTAAGCGCTGCAAACAAGAAAGACTATATCTCGGCTTATGCTATGCCCCTCTGATCTGGACCATAGTGCAACTCCCACGCTGACATCTTAAGGAAGTCTTTGGACATCGCCATTAACCTTGTCTGAAAACGAAGATGGAAAGAAAAAGAGGGAGTGAGAAACTTATATAAGAATCTCAGTAGAGTTTCCATTTCCATACACATGTCATCATCATCGTCCCCACGAACCTCGAGTTTCATTATGAAAAAGGTGGACATAAATAAAGTTCATTTATTAAGTTCCAAATACCATTAGCTAAAGTTCGTATATTTTAACATGAATCTTAATGTCATTGATGCATTACAATGTATTATGAATACATGCCAATACATTATGCAACAATCATACACGCAATGCCATAATATAGAAACATAAGGAAACATAAACAACTATGGCACACAACTTTCCTCTTTTTATTTCCTAGGTGACTAAGCTTCCTTAATCTTTCTTTCATAGGAGCCACGTTAATACTCTCTCCCTCTTGAGAGTTCTAAGGTTATGAGGTCATACTTAACTAGTCCACTAGTCTACACTTATTCTCTTGATAAGCAAATTCTTGACTCTCAAAGTGTGGGTTAGGGGCCATTGGATCACTTTTCACTGGGCCCAGTCTATTATGAAAAGATCATCTCCTTGAATTATCTCACGCCGGGCTGGGCCTGTTACGGAAGGATCATCTCCCTGGATCACCTTACGTCGGGCCCGGCCCATTACGGATGGATCATTTCTGAGTATCTTATGTCATCTTTAATCTTAACATGTTATTTAGAGATACAAACATGAGCATATAATCACAGCCATCATCATAACTTATCATTTAGCATTTTATGCTCATAAACTTCATAATTTTTCTAAGTCCACAAATTTGGGGAAAATTCAATAGCACAATGGCAAGAAACAGAGTTTCCCCAAATTTGCTTCAAGTCATAGAACACGAAAATCATGCATCTCAATTATTTGTACATAATCACAACATGCCACAAATCATCATATAATTTATCACATAAGCATGTATCACATTCTTTGCATGTAGGTTAAGCATAAAAGAAAGTTCATATTTTTATTATCATGATACTTCAGAGTCAGCCCCTTTCATCTTGGGGGGATCCAAACAAAATGGCAATAGCAACAAATGATTCGTTTTGGTCAACGCAATGCTGTTGCAGCCGACTCAACCTTTGGCATAAAGAGACTCAAAAGTAACTATTTTTCAACCTTAATTTCTAAGTTGCTAGATCTGAAAGAAATATATCTATGTCCATTGACCTGACCTTGTTATCTTTTCATGTTGGCAGTATCCCTTGTTCACACCTTGTTTTTGATTGAGGACGACATGCACTTCTTGTCGCATGAGTCATTACTCATAGCTTTGCAAATCCTGATGTGTCCAAGTGGCTGAAAGTTTTAATTGACTGAGCTCGTATTGTACCTAGATGGAAAATCAGCGGATTCTTAATTGATGATGCTGTAGCTGAGGTTGATATTTTTAAGGCAAGACTTGCTACTTATGAAAATGCGTTGATTTTAAATTCCATAGTCGTGTATAATTTTCTTATTTGTGTTAGTTGATCTTTTAAGGCAAGACTTATGAAAATGCGTTAATTTTAAATTTCCACAGTTGTGCATAATTTCCTTACTTGTGTTGACTGCTTTGACAGAGACATATTTTGCTGTCCTGTCCTATTTGCGCTATGGTGTGTTCGTAGATCATGGCAAAGGAATATCGTTAATAAATGCTGTAACATTGAGGTTCAGCAGGAGATTTTTAAGCATCTTGGGACAATTGCGTACAGCATTTGGGGTGGCATTAATATGTCACTTGCCTTGGAACAATTTTTGCTGGATTTTGTTGACCAAACTATTTTCATGGGATATTTCAGAGCGTCCTGGGTGCTAAGATTCGTTAGATCCTTTATCTCTTGCATGCTGATAGGAATCTGGAGGATTGAGCCAAGCACATTGGGCCCTAATGTAATTAGTGCATCATGAGTGAGAGAAAGAAGGTGTGGAAGCATGAAATGTTGTGAACAGAATGTGCATGTGTGAGGGGAGTGACGTGTAGTGAGATGAGTGTGTAACAGAAAGTGTTAACTTCATAATTCTTTAGAAAGCTTCGAAGTAATTTGTTTTGAATGACAACAAAACCAATTTAAGAAAAATATTTTGAAAAATGACTAATGTTTATGTTGAATCTCTTAAAGTAGTATACAGATTCTTTCGTTAGCATAACATAACTCTATTAAACGAGAATAATTTTACTCTACATGTGCAAACTTATTTTATCTTTTATTAAGAGATGAGAACTAAACAGAAATAATAATTATATCATAAATCAAGCATATATATGCATAACGGATTGAAGAAAAATCACCAGTACAAGAAACCAAGACTCTAGACTTTAGAAAGTAATATTGGACTTCAGAAAGTACTCATGAAATGAAGATATCAATCAAATTCTGAAGCCAATGTGTTCTACAATCTTCAATCATCATACTCGCAATATTTTTTTATCATTAACAAGCTCTGATTGAAGACTAGAAGACCAAAGATTCATGAAGGAAATGATACCACACATCAGAAAAGCTCACTTAATAGTGAAACAGTGCGCTCTATAAAAAAATGAGGAAAATTTGACATTCAAATTTTAAAAGTCAAGCTTAGTGACAAACTAGCGTGTCATCTCTTTTGCTAACTTGGTCAACTACCCCAGCTTCTAGAAGAAAGAGTTCAGAAACCATGTTTAGAAAGTAGAAGTAGTTTTTGAAGGGATATTAGAAACCTCAACCTTATAACAGCTTCTGCAACAGCTCTGACAAACAAATAAGCTACTCTTCTAGATTACTTTTCGAAGACACAAATAGATTATCAACATATGTCACTTGGAGAACGAATCAAGGGCAATAGTCATAAGTGAAAACCATCTACAAATAGAGATGCTGTGCTTTCAAAGAATAGGATAGAACATTACACAAGAGCAAAAATGCTGTGAAAATTTCTCCCCATCTTCTTGTAAAATTTATTACATCTTGTAATCAGTTTCTTTATTTGTAAAAATCTTCTTTCTACATTCTTTCATTGTTTATACGTTTTTCCTAGGAAGAATAGCTAGAAATAAGTCATTCAAGTTATCCTAGGTCTTTCTTTGTATATCTTAAAGAAACTTGAGTGTAGGTTAATTTGAGCTACAAACCCAAACACAAACCTTTGTAACCTTAATTCAGTAGTGATCGTTGTGAGTTAACTTAGAGATGTTAGTCAAAGACTACTTGCAACGTGACAATAAAGGTATTTTGCTATTTACGGTTTAGCTTGGAGAGGCTGGTCAAAGACTACTTGGTTCAACTTGGAGAAGCTGGTGAATAACTACTTGGTTTGTGATAGTAGGAGTTGTTTATTGGTTACGATTCAGCTTGAAGAAGCTGGTGAATAACTACTTGGTTTGAGATAGTAGGGGTTATCTATTGGTCACAGGTTAGAGCTTGGGAAGGCTATTATAAACACTATCCAATTTCTTTCTCGAGTTGAAAAAGGTTTTAGTTAAACTCCACAGTGGTTGAGAGCTAGATGTAGGCAGGTTGACCAAATCAGTATAAAAATATCTGTGCAGTATCATCTTCTCCTTTATCCATTTTGCTTTAACTATTCTGTGATTATTTGTTTATTTCTACTTAAAGCCTATCTTTCTAGCTATTCCATTACTGACACTGTACTCCAAAAAGTTATTTTTTGAAATCTCTAATATTGTTTCCACTATACTTCAAGCTTAAAGTTTGATAGTACTTTGTTTAATTTTTTAGAAACTAAAAAGGAAAAGATAAGTGAAGCACAATTCAATCCATTCTTCTCATATGCTTTTCTACCTATAAGTGGCATCAGAGCTTGGCTTCTAAAGGGTTGAGTAGTCTAACGATTGCAAAGGATGATAATCTGAGGGAAAAATAGCACAGATTATTCATATAGCAGAACGACACTCCATCAACAGACTACCATTCTTTGATAGTGGGGATTATGCCTACTGAAGAGATTGAATGGAGTTGTTCATAAAATACACAAGTCTTTACTTGTGGAAGATCATATAAGAAGAGATTATATTCCAATGGAGGAAGTTCCAGGAACAAATGATGCACCCTCAATATCAAGTGAAGTCCTCAAGAGTAAGTGGACAGAGCAGCACAAGGCCAGAGTTCAACTAAACTCAAGCTAAGTGCCTACTCATGTGTGCACTAAGCAAAGCTGAATATGACAAAATTATTACTTGTAACACAATGAAGGAAATATGGGACAGGTTGCACATGTTGTATGATGGCACTGATCAAGTAAAAGAAATAAAGATCAGTATGCTAGTTCATCAATACAAGATGTTCAAAATGACAGATTATGAAAGTATTGATGAAATGATCACGAGGTCTATGCATATCATAAATCAACTAAAGGGATTAGGCAAAAGATATTCTAACTCTGAAATGGTTAGAAAAATCCTGAGAAGCCTTTCTGCCAAATGGTTGCTTAAGGTCACAGACATTACTAAGGCTAAAGACCTTCAAACTCTCAGTTTGGATGCACTAATTGGCTCACTCGAAACCCATGAGGTAGTGCTCTCTAAAATGCACAGTGAATCCACTAAGAAGAGCAAGTCCATGGCCTTGAATTCATCTCATCAGAAGTTGAATAAATTTAAGGCAATGAAAATTGCTGAAACTTCTAATGATGAAGAAAAGTCTGATGATGAGACAGAAAAAGAAGATAGAGACGAGCTCTCCATGCTAGTGAGGAAGATGTCCAAAGCTTGGAAAGGCAAGATAAAGAGAAGAAGGGACATCAACCTCAAAAAAGATAGAAAAGGCAAAATAAAGCTCGAAAGTGTCATCTGCTACAATTGTGAGGAAACCAGAATGCCCTAAATTCAAAGGTCCATAGAAAGAAGTTCATACCCAAAAAGAAAGACATGCTAGCCACCTGGAGTGAAGCCGAAGAGGAAAAGGAAGGATCAAAAGATTAGGAGGAGCAAGATGTTGCAAACCTATGCTTTATGGTAGGCTACTCATCAGAAAGTGAACTTGAGGTAAATAATTTTGATTATGATCTTTCCTATGATAAATATCTAGCTTTATATGAAGAGTTGCTTGAGGACTCTCAAACTCTTCCTCTTACTGTCTTAATCTAAAAAGAAAACATCAAAAAATTATTTTGGAACTTGAAATGGCCAAAACAGAAGCTGAGAATCTAAGGCTTGAAAAAGAATGCTGTCAGTAGCTAGGTTAGAAGCCATCAAAATACTTACAATCAACAAAGCAAGATTGATTATGATGAAAGCAAGATTGGTTGCACAAGGTTATAATCAACAAGTGGAAATTGATTATGATAAAACCTTTGCACTAGTAACTAGGTTAGAAGCCATTAGAATGCTACTTCTTTTTGCTGCCTTTATGGGATTCATTCTCTACCAAATAGATGTTAAGCCTACATTTCTAAATGGATTCCTCTCTGAGGAAGTATATGTGAATCAGCCTCCTGGTTTTGAGAGTGAAGACCTTCCCAACCATGTCTTCAAGCTAATAAAGGCTCTCTATGATATGAAACAAGCTCCTCAAGCTTAGTATGATAGACTGAGTACTTTCTTGATGAAAAATGGGTTTAAGAAAGATAAAGTTGATACTACTCTTTTTACTCTTGAACAAGATAATCACTTTCTGATAGTTCAAATATATGTTGATGATAGTATATTTGGCGCTACTAAGCATTCTCTCTGTGAAAAGTTTTCAAAATTAATATAGAATGAGTTTGAGATGAGCATGATGGGTGACCTCAAGTTCTTCCTTGATTTGCAAATAAAGTAGCAAAAGGAAGGAACCTTGATCCATCAAGAAAAATATACAAAAGAGCTTTCAAAGAAGTTTAATATGGATCAAGCCAAACCAATAAGTATCCCTATGCATCCATCTCAAATCATTGGTGCTGATGAGAGTGGTGAAAAGGTCTCAGAAAGTAATTATCATGGAATGATCAGTTCACTCTTGTATCTTACAGCTAGTAGACCAGACATTCAATTAAGTGTGAGAATTTGTGCTAGATTTTAGTCTAACCCGAAACAATCACACTTAAATGTTATTAAGAGAATTTTTAGATATTTATCAAGTACTACTAATCTTGACTTGTGGTATGAGAAAGGTACATCTTATAAGATTGTAGGTTATTGCGATGTTGACTTTGCTAGAGATAGAGTAGAAAGAAAAAGCACTAGTGATTCCTGCTATTTCTTTTGAAAATGCTTGATCACTTGGTCATGCAAAAATAAAAATACAATTGCACTCTCTACTGTTGAGGTTGAATATGTAGCTATTGTGAATTGTTATACCTATATGCTGTAGATAAGGAACCAGCTAGAAGACTACCACTTGAAGTTCTCCAAAATCCCTATCTTCTTTGATAATACTAGTGCTATTAATCTTGCTAAAAACCTCATCTAGCACTCTAGATCCAAGTACATCGATGTTAAACATCATTTATCTGAGATCATGTTCAAAAAGGAGATTTTGAGTTGATGTTTGTGAATACTGAAAATCAAGTGTTAGATGTATTCACAAAGCCATTAGCTAAAGATCATTTTTATGTTTAGAAAAGGCTTTTAAACTTAATAGTTTTCAAATATGCATAAGCATTCATACATAAACATCTCTGGGTACTCTCTCTTTTTATAACTCCAAGCTAAAGCCCAAAAGAATTCAGTTTGCAAGACCACGTATCAGATTGAATATCAGAGTTTTAGTTTGCAAGCTTAGAAAGAAGATGGGATGATCGGAATGAAAAGTTAAGGATAAAAAACTAGAGAATATATGGCCTCATGATACTCAATATATGAAGATGACATTATAATGAAAACATAGTGAGACTCCAATGGGTCAGAAAGTGAATAATGAAGCTCAGAAAGTAACCTTTTTAGAAAGTTATCTCAAAAGTAAGAAACCATTCTTTCTGAGGAAGGATGGAAAAGGCGGGATAATTCTCACTCTTTTGAGTTTCTCTCTCCTATATTGCTTCACCTTCAGTCAGTCCATCATATCACTTAATAATCATCCACTCCTTACACTTTACACGTTACCTTCATCTTCAACCTACAAACACGCATCCTCAATCGTTTTATCTCCTTTCATACTATCCTCTCTGTAACTGCAATCATCTCTTCCTAAACCCTTTTTGTTGTAACCAGAACCACTTTCTATATCTCTCACAAATCTTCAAGCTTCAAGCTTTTGTTGTTCCATCCTTACACACATAACCCTGAAATGGCTGAAAGAAAACACTACTCTAGTCACATTGCTAACATGGGAACACTTCTTATGTTTAATGAACCTTATCAACAGAATTACTATGCTGATAACTTTTCTCAATGACTAATAGCTCCTAGGAAGAAGCTGTGACAGGAGCTGATAGCTCAGGTCCTCATTTTTCTAGAGGTCATCTCTTTTCAAGAGTAGGAAGGGTTTCTCAACCTCAATGATTGAGTATTTATTGGGATGGCTATTGCCTTCTATTCCCAGTTGGTGCAAGTGTTAGAGTCTATTCTGACTTCTTACATCAGAGGCACTGTGTATTGCCCCGATTTTTCCTTTTTGTACAAAATGACCAAAATGCCCCAAAGGTCATTTTTGCATGAAAATCAAGGATGACTGGTCCTGGACATTTTCAAAGGCTTAGGTTAATGTTTCAAGAGGACTATATATGTTTTAGATGCTAATCAGTGTGAAAAATCTCAATCTTTGGTTTTTCCCATGTGCAAATTACCAAAATACCCTAGAGGTAATTTAATGCAGGATTAAGTGATGATCAAACCCAAACATCACTCGGGAGTTGGGTATGATGATTTGAGGGGATATATGATGTTTGGGTGAGTCCAGGATAGTTTCTATATAAAATTACCATTTTATCCCTAGTCAGTGCTAATTAAGCTTAATTAAAGTAATCAAGGGAATATAGGCAATACTATGCTCTAATTAAAGATAATTTATTTTTATTAATTAATATTGAGTCAAAATAATTAATTTGAGTTAATTGAGGCTCAAGAATGATTAAGGAAACTTAATTCCACTCTTAAAAACAAAGAGGAGACATGGTGATGTCATCACCCACTGCTCTTGTCTTATAGTGGCTACACATTATAACACCATTAAGGACAAGGGGGACTCTCACATGCCTTTGGTGGTCAATGCCTCCGCTGAAGGTAGTGTGGCACGCGAATGAGGAGTGGACAGATGGCGAGGTAGGCCATGTTCCACAAACAGGAGTTGAAGGAGATTTTACTAGGAGGAAGGGGCAGGACCGAAAGCATGAAATAAGTATAGGAAAAAAAATGAAAGGGGAAAGTGATAAAAAAAAATGGTTCAGGGAAACTAAAATGAGAGGGGGAAAAAAGGTTGCAAAATAGAATAGAAAATGTTCACCGACAACGGCATGGCAAGGGCAACGTAAACGAGAAGGACAACGCCATTGGAAATCTTCAGCTTAGCTGATACAAATAAATAAATAAAAATACTTTTAAGTTCTTATTAAAAAAATACTATTTCTCATCTAATAATCATAATTAAAAGGGTTTATAGCGAATAATAATTACATAAAATAAAAAATTTCTTATTACGTATAATTTAAATTATTATCAACCCTTCTTTTAAATTTATTTTCACTAAATTAACTATCACAAACTATTAATAAATCTGTGCAACGCACAGGTATAATTTCTGGTGTCAAAGCGCAATGGTAAGCCTCAACACTTCCACCAAATTGGTACATAAATTTTTAGTCAAAGCTTTAAATATTACAAATAACTGAAATAAAAATATTAAGAAAAGTACTATTAAAAAGGACTACATACAATTCGCCGAACTGAATTCAGCAACAAAACAAAAATTGAAAAAAAAATTCAATATTAGAAATAATTAAAATTTCAACAACATAAAAAAATCAATTGACAGGAAAAATAAAAACCCACTTTTCACTATGTATAACTCGTACAAATTGAATTCTTCATGATAATAAATAAATGAAAAAGAGTTATACTGCTCAGTAAAAATAAAAATTAAAAAACAAACAAGTGAAAGGAACATAAAATAGTACTGTACCCATAAAGGAGTTCGGTATAATCGAAGTTAATTTTAAAATAAATTGCACCCACATTAGACCTGTACTATTCACATCAATGACTTCGGGACAACCGAATTCTTATTAGAGAATAGTGAAACTAAATTGAAAAACAATTCAAATTAAAAACAAAAGAAAAATTAAAGGAAACTGGCATTTGACACATGTGCATCTATTATAGGTTGTTGCCGACGAGATGGACGCGAATGGGAGGATTGCCGTGGCTAGCCACGGTGGAGGCGGATACGAGGTGGGGGGTGAGTGGGGTGCCAAGCAAGGGAGTTGGGGGCACTGATAGACGAGACATCGGAGGTGTGAGAAAGGGAGGTTCGGGTGCCTCTGTTATGGACCCACAGCGAGTGGTCACCGTTCATGGAAGGCCAACTAGACCGGCAGAGGACTCGTACAAATAAAAATTTCTTCTTTTTTAATATCATTTGTCCAGAAAACCAATAAAGAAAATGACTAAATTACCCTCCATGATTTTTTGCACACATAATCACTCCCAACAGTACCCACCACATGTCATGCGTCCACCCTCTACGCGTATCATATCCATGAAAGACATTGACTACCAAATTCATGGGAGTAGGCACCTAAGGACAAATAGCACTTTATTATGAAAAATTGTATCTTTAATGATGATTAATTCAAATTAATCTTGGTTAGATCAAGTTAATCCTAGTTTGACCATTGCTTTTAGTAAACTACCCCTAATTAGTATATTTTCTACCTAATCTACCCCTTTTTTTTTGTCTAATCCCTAAACTACCCTTAACCTAATCACCCCCTTTTCTCCCTCTTGGCCGCCACCCTCTTCCCCCAATCTGATCCCCACTCATTCTTTTTCAAAGAAAGAAACTCTCTACTCTCATTTCCTCTCATCTCCACCATTTCCTCCATCACCATTAACTTCATAACTTCTTCATTTCTCCACCAAATCTAACAAATAACGACACATTTCCATAGTTCTTCCACTCGACAAACCCAAATCCACTATCATTTTTGAGAGAAAAGCCCCATCTTACCTATTTTTGCTGTGGCTGAATTGTTGTTGTAAGAAAGGAAGAGATTTTTGCTTCCTTTCGTTAGAGCTTGAGCCTCAAGAAGCTTGTGGCTGCCTTGACCTTCAACAAATACCTTCTTTTAGGTAAGGGTTCAAACTTGTTTTCTTATTTTGTTCTCTCATTTTTGCTAAAGAGGTTTGAGTTTTGATGGATGTTCATGCTTGAAAGTTAGTTATGTTGCTCAAAACTCTTCCTTTCTTTTGAAAGTTTTTGAAGAGCTCACCATTCCCTTCCTTTCAAGCTTCGGCCACCTTCATTTTTCATAGGTAGAGATTTTTATTTTGAACCCAACATCATATCTTTATTCTACACTTGAAAAGAGTCACTTTGATGAATTTTATGAGATTTTTGTGTAAGCTTTAATATTTTGGAGTTAGGTCACTGATTTAAAGGATTTATTATGTTGGTAATGTTTGTTTCAAAAACCATGTTCATATTTAGAATCTACACATAAATAGGAGCACATTCATTTATTTGGCAAAGTTTTGCAAAAACTTGGTTTTGAGGGTATTTGGGTTCGGCCTTGGCTGGTTCTCAAAGAAGGAAAATTCCGTTTTCAAAACTAATCACATATCTAGAATCTACATGAAAAATGGAGTGGGAACAAGTGATTTGGTTATCTTTGTGATTATGTAGAGATATTGGGCTAAAAATGTAATTTCATGAAGTTTAGAGGCTTTATGTAAAAATAAATTTTGGAATAGTAATATATGTGATTGGAAGAAAAAAAGAGTTTTGGGGTTATTTTATAATTTTAGTAAAGTTTCAAGGTCAAAGCATAATTTTACAAAGTTTAGGAGTTATTATGTAAAAACTAAGTTTTTGGGTGTATTAAAGCTATAAAAATGGGTTCTAGAGCAGTAAAATATGTATTTAAGAAGGGAAAAAAAAAGATTTGGGGTTGTTTTGTAGTTTTAGTAAAGTTTAGGGTTCAAAAAGCAATTTCTCAAAAGTTTAGAGTTTTTGTGCAAATTTTGAAATTTCAAGGGCATGACTATAATTTCAATAGAATTAGAGTAGAAAATATGTTTTTGGATGAAAACTTGAGTTAGGGGATATTTTGTAAATTTTATAAAGTTTGGGCCTACTTTGTAAAAACTAGAAGTTTTAAAGTCCTTAAAAGTAAACTTTTAGAACTTGTAACATGAAGGAAGATGGGCCATAGTAATCATGTATCTTGGGAAGAGGAAAAATGTGTTTCAAAATACTCTTATCATCAATCTCAAACCGATTTAGTATATGAGATTTATAACTATGAATTTTAAATGCACTGATGACTCTTAAATATCTATTGGATGCAAGATAATTGTTTACTGTAGTTGACTGTTATGCTTGATTGGATTATGAATAACTGTTGTGATATACTTGACTGAGTTGTATTGGTAATATATGTGATATTAATTGTTATACTGGATATTGTTGACTAGACAGGTTACCTATGCATTTATTCTAAGCATTGTTCATGATTATTCTTGAATGAGTCTTATTAATAGGATATGTTAATGCATTAAGACATGGATAAAGGGCATCATGAGCTTAGGACACTGTTATGGTGTACCACCTAGTACATATGCGGGCCCACTTGCGAAGTAAGGAAAGTGAAGCAAGTAGGGACTGCATGCTGTACTAAGTGTTATACTGTGGCACGAACTATGGAAAATGGAAGTATGAATGTTTATATGCCTATGTATTTGAAAAGAGAACTCATACCTCCTTGCACTAGGTTCAGTACCGATCAAGGTTAGGTGACAACTAATCCCATTTACATAGTCAAGATTCAGTGACGGTTGATCGCACTATATATGTTAGGTATAAGCTCATAGCCTAGGGGTCCCTCAGAGGTTAATGAATAAGTGCAGATGATCTATGTTCAAAGAAAGTTGAAAGTCTTGTGTTTGGTTACTTTATATGTTTGCTTTTTTCATGCATGAACGTACATGCATAGGATTATGTTCGTCTCTTTTCATGCATGCATGTGGCCTAAGTGATATATTTATCTTCTCCATGCATGCATGCCTTTTTGAAAAGTATATATCAATGCAACAACATTATCATGCATATACATATCTAACTTGATGCATTCATGATTAAGGCCATAATAAAATGAAATGTCTACTTGATAATAACATTTGCAAAAACCCTAAATTTGGACTGCATTGTGGCATGTACACATTTTCTATAATAAACCAAGTGGCCCAGAGACGTACGATTATGACACCATGCATTTTTACTATTACTAAGATTCATTAAGATTCTCACCCCATTTAAATTTCCATGTATGTCCCTAGATGAGTAGGACGTGCCGTGGATGATGTTTGAGCTTGCGGACGGATAAAGATAGCTATGTTGGAGACATTGTTAGAATAATTAGATATTTATCCCTTTTACATCTTTTGACATATGACTGTCATTTTGGTTTGGATTACTATATGCCTCACCCATGTGGCCATTTGACATGCTTATCAATTACGCTTTTTACTGTATGTTTGCTTATATCTATATGGTTTAGTGTCAAATACTATTTACGTGTGAATGCTTCTACTTTTGAAACTAATGTCTTTTTAAAAGAATAAACAAAAAAAACTAAAAAATGGCTCGTATTTTCTGCTAAGTACTTTTGAATGGTCAAGGTTAAGATAAGGTTCCAAGCAGTGATCCTTTAATGTTAAAACCAAATACGACTTGAGCATACTTCATTGTACATTAGGGGGTTACATTTTGGTATCAGAGCCAAGTTCAGCCCTAGTGGAGCCTAAAGGTTGGAACCATCATGCTTGTGTTGCATAAGTACATTAGTTTATGTAATGCTAGCTATTTGTCTATATGATAGGCTATAGGTTAGAGATGCATGACCGTTTACTTGCTTGGCACAGTTACTGGGTCAACTTAACTTGGGAGTTGAGTTTGATCACCTCAATGTTTCTAGTTTTGTGTACTCAGAGTCTGATGGCACCAGGTAGGCACCCTAAGATAGAGACTCCTGGCAGCTCCCAGAATGGGGGGTGCTAGGTACTTTGAGGGAGATTGCGAGGGCTTTCCAGTGGATGTCAGACTGCATTGATCACCATGAGGGGGAGCTCAAAGACTGAGTAGTTAGACAACCGATAATGGAACCAGAAAAGGATGGGTATTAGGTGTTTAGGGTTTCTTACCCTCTATATGTTTAGGGAGCTTTTGACCTTGAAGCAGCAGATGCAAGGATGAAGGAGATGGATAAGATTTTCTCCATCAAAAGATGCTTTGAGGAGCAAAAGGTGGCTTATGCCATTTTTATGCTGCAAAGAGGTACTCAGGCTTGGTGGCTAGATATGAGGAGGATAGCTAAGGCCGTACACCCTGTCGTGACTTGGGAGATCTTCAAAGGGTACTTTTATGCTAAGTACTTCCCAGAGTTGGTGTGACGTGAGAGAATGATGCAGTTCCTTGCCTTGAAACAAGGTGCCATGACTGTACCCGCCTATACTGCTAAGTTTGAGGAATTACTTAAGTTCTCCCGATACCACCAAGGAAGCCCGATTGATCAGTGGAAGTGTGACAAGTTCATTGATCGGTTGAAGCCAGAGCTGAGAGAGGCTATGGAGAATCTAGGGATTAGAGATTTCATGGAGTTGAAGAACACTTGCCGAATCATAAAGGACAATAAGAAGAGCACAGTTGCAATTCGATCTGAGGCTTTTAGGCAAAGGATAATGCTGCAGGGGCATAATTTTAAGTAGTGTGGCCATAGGAGAGGCTTTTAAATTGGAGGACAGTGCACTAAAGGATAGCGTGTACTAGGGGCACGCAGCATCAGATGGTGAGATGGAGGCTATCGCCTACCTCCTCAAATTAGAAATTATTTCAATGCTAAGTTGCACTAAAAATGTAGTTAAGTGCATAACCTAGGTCGTCTCTCAAGAAGGCTTCAATACTTAGTTAGGAAAATTTGAGGTTTGAAAGAATGAAATTATAGCAATGGAAATTAATAGTTAATAGCAATGAGAAAAATGCAATAGTAAAGAAAACACTAGTACAGGGTATTCCTAGGATTAGAAATCAATTATCAGTGACCAAATATTAAACCCATTGGTGGCTACTAGTAATAAATTACTGGCAATTCTACTAGTGATCAATCAACCTCTAGAATTTGACCATGCAAATAACTAATAAATGAGATCTCAATTTATTTATAAATCACATTAGTTTAATGAGCCAATTGCTATAGCCTAACTGCCAATCGGAAAGTTAATTATAATGCTCTCCTTCAAACATAAACTAGTAGGTCTATCAATTTATATCCAAAGGGTTTCCCTAAACGATGATCGCCAATTTAGTTATTCCAATAAAGATTATAGCAATCACTATAATAATTAAAGGAATAGAAACTGCAGAATATTAAGAAAACCAATGCATTCAATATAAACAAAGGATCTCAAATGTTATCTCAATATATCCGGAGATCCCTACACTAGTAAAGGAATATACTCCTCCATCTCTGGAGGATTACAACAGTGAAAATAAATGGAACCTGAAGATAATAGCAATAATCCTTGCCACAATCTCCAAGACAAAGCACCTTTACCAGTGAAATCCCTAAGAGAGAGGAGAATAGAGAAGGAGAAGAGAGAGATGTAGAAAGAGAATAATAGCAACTAAAAGTGACAACCTCAAAGTGAGTCCAAAACTAGGGTAAAACACTATAACAATCTGTTAAAAACTACTTTCTAAAATAGCCCAAAGTGGGGCCTAGAAACAGATTAGTAAGCTGTAATCCTATCATCACACGAGTGCTACAGTTCTAAATGAGCACTGCAGCACTCACCAAAATGATGAGGCCAAGAAATTAATGGTTGTTACTCTGCCGAGCACTGCAGCGCTTACCCGAATATGAGCCTTCACACTTTTTCTTCCTTTTCAGCTCCAAGCCACTTCCCAAGAGTTCCCAGTCTTGTTCTTGACATTTTGCACTTGATCCAAAGCTCTTATGCTCAAAACCATACTTAAAGACACAAGTCAAATGAAACAGGGTGTAATAACAAATTATCCTAAGATCAATGCAAAAGCCATCAATTCTATCAAAATTACACAATGAGGAATAAATTAAAATCCTTATTAATTGCATCAATAATACATTAAAACTCATGTAAAAAGTTGAAGTTTTGGTAGCAAGATAAGTGGCATAAATGCTCCTTATCAGTGATCCCTACTACCTCTACTCAGACTAGAAGAGCATATACCACTACTACCCCTACCCCCAGTACTAGATGTGGAAAGAACCATGGTACTCATCCATGCTTGGCAGGCTACGGTGTGTGCTACTGTTGCAGGAAGCTAGGACACTTGAGCAGAGATTGCCTAGTTTAGAAGTCTGAGAAGGTTCCCTTTACCCGTCCTCAACAGCAAGGTATGGTCTTCACCACGATAGTTGAAGAAGCCACTCAGTTCGATAAGCTTATTCAGGGTAAGTGTGAGGTTGATGGACATAGTTTAATTGTATTGTATGATTTTGATGTGACCCACTCATTTATCTCACATGATCATGTATTATCCTTGAACCTTCCTATGTCTGAGTTACCATTTGACTTGCATGTGTCTACTCCTGCCAAAAAACCTATCAAAACTTGTCTTGTTTGCTTAAATTGTCATCACTGCATAGATGGAAGACACTTTACTTCTAATCTTATCTGTTTACCTATGTCTAGTTTGGGAATAATTTTGGGTATGTGTAACATCCTAATTTTTAACCCAATACTCTAGAACATATTTAGGATAATCATTAGTCTGTTACTTCATAGTTCTCATTTAACTTTGAATTACTTAGCGGAAAATACGGGTAATTTTTTTTTGAAATAAAAGTGAGAGCCGCGTGATGCGATAAGCGGTACACCATGTAAAGTAAACAAATGTCTCACAACATCATAACATAAGACACACCATGAGTAACACTGAAGATCATCTCATATATATATAATTTGCCCACTTATAAGTGCGGGACTTAGTTTAGTACAGGGGAAATGCATAAAAGAAAATACAACATAAAACATGAACATAATCTACTCCCCTACCCAAGTGCACCTAATAGGATAACCTCTAAACAAAAGAAGGTTTATCCCCATCTAAGTGGTGTGTGCTCTAACCGGGTACTCCATCGGTCGATCGTCACCTCCTACTGACGTCCGTCTCGTGAACGAGGCAAGTATCCGGGAAACTGTGCAAGCTCCTCAGGCGTAAAGAGGCGGAACGGGGATCGAGAGTGACCCCCGCGGTGTGGCCGCAACTCTGGTCGTCGTACAAGACGGGGCTGAGTCACGGTATCTTCACTGCCCTCCCTCATCAATGGTGGAGAGGGGGCAGAGCTCTCACTATATGGATGAGTAGGCGGGTCCTCGGACGGGTCGGTCTCCGAGAAGTAGGTCAGGGGCACGTAATCGGGATAGTCTCGCATGGCTAAGGAGGCGGAGTGCATGCGGAGCACTCTCTCGTCATGCGTACGCGCACATTCAGAAACCCGCTCGTCGTCGCCATAGGGTGCAGTCGGGGAGAAGCGATGGGTGTGCACGGGATGAGCGAAGGGGCGTCCTACGTACATGAAAACCCGCACCGTGCACTGCCCCTCAAAATGGTATGACCCGTGAGCCGGGTCATAGTGCACCTCCCATGTCAGGGTGTCCACGAACACTACGAACGTCGCCATCTGAAGACGTGACGGAAAGAAAGAGATAGAGGGAGTGAGAATCTTGCTAAAGAATCTCAGTAGGGCCTCCTACTACCTAGATGTCATCATCTACGTCCTCAGGAACCTTGGGTTTATTTATACAAAACGACTAAGCATGTATTAAGTTCATTTTAAACTTGAAAATATATTTTAGCCAAGGTCCATTCATTTTAGGATGATCTTAATGTCATGAATGCAACCTAATAGAAAATGTATGCATGGCACTACCTAATGCACATACATAAAACATAACATCAAGCATCATCATTCTTGGTGGCATAAAGTGGCAATAGTAACATTCATATGGGACAAAACTTAGTGACATAATCATAATCATGGAACTTCTCTTCCTCATGGGCCACCCTAAAAGACAATCGAACTGGGGGTGCTCGGCCGAACCGGTGTCACCCAGAACGTGTCATACATCTAGGTTATGAGCTCATACCTTAACTAGTCGTCACTAGTTCTTACTTACCACTTAACGATAAGCGTATCATAAATCATAAATCCCGACTATCTGAGTACGGGTTAGGGGCAAAACTCTTAGGGGTGCTCGGCCGAACCGGTGTCACCTAAGAGTGTAAAATGGTACCGATGTCACATGAGTTCTATGGAGGTGCTCGGCCGAACCGGTGTCATCCTAGAACCCATCTTAGTACCTTAATTTTCAAAATTTCTTTAAGTCCCCAAATTTGTCGGAAATTCGTGCCCAAGGGTCATTACACGCAATTTCCTTCCAAATTTGCTTTATGCCACATAAACATATAGTCTCATAAATTCCTCATATGAATAACATCATCATCATTAGCACACTTCATGCATCATCATAAAACATCCAAACGCTTACCCTTACGGTAGCTTATGCTTTGACCCTTACGGGTCTTAATCTTGAGATATAGTTCTCTACATCCATCGTTCATATTTTAAGCACCTAAGGCTCATAATTAAACATCATTCATAATCCTCTCATTTTACTTTTAAATCTGAATGGCATAGGGTGGAAATCCTAACATGTGAATACGGGGTTCTAGAACTTACGTTTTAGACCCTTTCTTGGTTCTGTTTTTACTTGAAAGCTATATATTAAATCTAAATCAATTATGAGGCATTCCTATGCTTAAGGACTAATTATTAATCATGTTTACCATGTTGTAAGGGTGCTGGACAGAATCCAGAAAATTAAATGTTCTAAGAGTTCTACATTTGCATTTTTACGGTTTTCTAGTTACTGGTTTCCCCATAGGTGCTAGAATTCAATTCTAACTCAAATGATACCAAGTTTTTCATGTCTAAACAATCTAAATCTGATTATGTCCCCATTAAAACAGTTTGGAAAAGTTCCATAAACAAATGGGTCAAAACTATGTTAAATTCTAGCTTTACGGTATTTCTAGTTAGCTAGTTTCTTACCTATCATGCATAGGATCGCTTCTACATCATCATATGATATTTTCACACATTCCAACACATCAAAACATCATCATACAGCATCACACTCATCACATCAGAACCGAAAACATCTTGCCTCATTAAGAGAATTAAATTGACATTTCCAGGTACATAAGTTAACTAGTTTCTCTTGGAATCATTCTAGAACTTCTAAAACTCTTTACAAAACACTTTAATTCATCAAAAGGCTAAGAGAAGCCTTAGGTCACTGACCAAAACATATTCCATCCCCTAAAGATAATAAAATCACCTCTTGTGATGACATAACCTTATAAAGATTTGCAAAGCTTTGAGGGGAACTTAAACATAGACTTTTGGTCCTAGTAGCTAGATGAAAACTCATTGCGAGTCCATCGTCACTACTTTGGCCGAAAATATGCATTCAAAGAATGGTTTCACATTAAACTTTAACTTGGAATGGAATGGGCAAGTCTTTGAGCTCTAGGTTCTTAAGTTTTGACATAAACTAAACGTGCTCATGCTTTTCATTTTTAATCTTGCTTACAAAGTAATGTGATGACTTAAATTTAAATATGCAAGGCATAAACTTAAACGTGCAAGCTTGAAAGTAAATATGCGAGGCATAAACTTAAACGTGCAAGCTTGAAGGTAAATATACATGGTTCAATTCTTTATTTTAGTGCTCTTGGCCCAACAACAATCGACTTTAAGGCCGAAATAGATAGGCATTCGAGAAATTAATTAGGTGGTAATGCAAGTTCAATTCTTTATTTTAGTGCTCTAGGCCCAACAACAATCAACTTTAAGGCCGAAATAGAAAGGCTTTGAGAGTTAAGTTGAGTGAAGATGCAAGTTCCATTTTAATCTTTATGTTCTTAGGTGATAGCTTGAAAGTAAAGATGCATAGCAAGAATGTAAATTTAAATGCAAGCATAAAATAAATTATGCAAGTTCATTTTATCTTTCTAGAGCTCTTAACAAGACTTTAAAGGAACATAAACCTCAACCGAAACTCATCAAACCAAGACAAAGTAAAGTCTAGAGTTCTTAGAACTCAACATAACATATTTAGAAAATCAAACATTTTGCATGTAAGAGGAAAGGTAATGGCCGAAACTTCAAGGAAAGAAAAGAAATATTTGAAACTCTAGAATCCATGACCTTGGTGATATATTAACACCAACATCATGAGACCTCATCATTGAGTTCATAGAGTCATTTTAAAACATTATCAAAGTTAAAGTTCTCAAGAGTTCAAGAAAGGAAAAACTAGAAACACTTTTGCTCAAGAACAAAGATCAAGCTCTAGAGTTTGTTTCAAGTGATGAACATCATCATGAAACTCTCATCATCAAGCTCTCATTTCTTTGAACTCCAAAGGCCCATGGCCGAAACATAAAGAGGAAGAAGGAGAAGAAAAGAAGTTCTAAAAGGAATCAAGAGAAACTATGAACATAAAGCCTAGAACAAGAATTTTAAAGAAAAGAATACATGAAAGAAAATCCCTACTTGATGTGATGAACTTGAAGATGGAAGAAGAAGATGAAGAAGATGAAGAACTTGAAGAACTCCAAGAACTTGAAGAACACAAAAACTTTGAGAGAAAAAGAAAAGCTTTGAGTGTTTCCTAAACTTAGCAAATGATCTAAAAGTGGTGCAAGCTCCTCAAGGCATTCTATTTATAGAGAAATGAAACAAATGGAGGGAGCTCATGGAGGAAGAGGTTTCGGCCATGAGGGTGCAGATTGGAGGCTTTCCATGAGTTCCATGAGGTGAGATAATGTGTTCTTGAGGTATGGTGAGGTATGGTTCAAAGCATGGTGAGGTATGACTCAAGGTATGGCTCAAGCATGGCTCTTTGAGTGAGAAAACAATTTAATATGTGTGGTAATTAGAGAGTGATGGCCGAATATGCATCAGCCCATGGGGGAGGTTTCTTTGCATTTTAATTGTGGTTTAGAGTTGTGTTTAGGTGTATCTTTGATTATGCTTAAAATTAGAAATTTGTAAGAAAGTGTTTAGGTAAGGTAAATGGGTAATTAAGGTGGTCTAGACATAATTAAGGAGTGGTCTTGCACCATTAGAGAGTTAAATCCTCAATTTAGAGTCTAAACAACTCTAGACACATTTCCTTGATTTAAGGAATTGGAGAGAGAAAACACTATTCAAGATTCCAAGACTAGGAGTCTTGAGTTCTAAAAGGGATTTAAGTTTAATCTAAGCAATTTTAGGTTCTAATTAACTTTAATAAATTATTTTGACTCTAGATTAATTAGGGAAATAAATTAATCTTCGTTTAGAGCCTAATATTGCTTAGGTTTGCTTAATTACGTCATTAAGCTCAAAAATACTATTCTAGGGGCAAAATCGTAATTTTGCACTAAAACTGCCCGGGACCACCGGGACTTGAACAGAGACCTCTAGACACATGAAAACATGTTTTTGAACCTCTGGGGAAAGTTCCGGGCTCAAACGGCACCTTTACCCGCGTAAAAACGCTATAGGGGTATTTTGGTCATTTTGACCCGAAACTGTGGAAAACGAAATTTTCGCTTCCGAAAGCATTCAAAGGCCATTCAATCCCCTTCAAACATTGAGTTGACCCTTCGAGGATAACCGAGTTGGTTACCCTCGAGTTCGGGTCAGGAAATGACCTCAGGGGCATTTTGGTCATTTCCCTCGGACAGAGAAATCAGGGTGTTACAGTATGGACTAGTTATTTGCTCAACGTGTGCTGTTAGACTATTATATTAAATATGTGATATATCCTATTGAGTTAGCTACACCTGTTAAACCAGTGAATCTCTTACTAAATGCCATTGACTTGAATTGTTGTGGGGTCATGAGTCGAGGATTGTTCTTCTAGCCACTAGTGAGGTTGACCTAGAACAGAACCTTGAAAGGATTCTAATTGTAAGAGAGTATGCCGATGTTTTTCTTGAGGAGATCCCTGAGTTTCCCTCGGTCTGTGAGGTAGAGTTCTATATTGACCTAGTCCTTAGGACAGGACCAATATCTATAGCACCTTATAGGATGTCACCAGCCAAGTTAGTGGAGCTTAAGCTGTAGTTAGAGGAGTTGTTAGAAAAAAGATTCGTGAAATCGAGTGCTTCCCCTTGGGGGGCACTGATACTATTTGTGAAAAAGAAGGATGGGAGTATGTGACTGTGTGTAGATTATAGGTAGCTAAACAAAGCTACTGTGAAGAATAAGTACCCTTTCCTAGGATTGATGACTTTATAGATCAGCTAAAAGGAGCAGTAGTGTTTTCAAAAATTAATCTGTGGTCTGGGTACCATCAAATTTGTGTAAGAGACAAGGATATACCCAAGACTGCTTTTAGGACAAAGTATGGGCATTATGAGTTTACGATTTTGTCCTTTGGGCTAATAATTGCCCCTACAGTGTTCATGGATTACACGAACCGGATATTTAGACCTTACTTGGACTAGTTTGTGGTGTTTTCATAGATGATATCCTCATCTATTCCAGGATATTAGAGGAGCATGAGAGTCACCTTAGGATGGTTTTCAATATTCTAAGGGAGAAGAAGCTTTATGCTAAGTTATCCAAGTGCAAGCTCCGGTTAGAAAAGGTGAAGTTCCTGGGTCATGTAGTGTCTAGTAGCGGGATTATAGTGGATTCAAGTAAGGTTGAAGCAGTGTTGAACTGGGAGTGACCTACCACTGTGACCGAGATCCGTAGAGGCTTAGCTGGATATTGCTGCAAGTTTATCCAAAGTTTTTTCCCATATTGTCTTACCCCTAACTAAGCTAACCCGGAAAGATGCCTCTTTCATTTGGACTGACGAGTGTGAAACAAGATTTTTGGAGTTAAAGGGCAAATTGATTTCCACCCTTGTGTTTGTTTTACCTAACCTAAGAGAACCCTTTGAGGTGTGTTGTGATGCTTCTAGACGTGGCTTGGGATGTGTGCTCATGCAACATCGAAAGGTGGTGGCCTATGCTTCACGATAGTTGAAGCCACATGAGCTTAACTATCCCACCTATGATTTGGAGTTAGCTACTGTAGTCTTTGCCCTGAATTCTTGGAGACACCATTTGTATGGTGTAAAGTTTGAGGTCTTTTCTGATCATAAGAACTTGAAGTATCTTTTTGACCAAAAAGAACTCAACATAAGGAAAAGGAAGTGGATGAAGTTGCTAAAGGATTATGACTTTGGATTGAATTACCACCCTGGGAAGGCGAATGTAGTGGCTAATGCTCATAGCAGAAAGTCATTGCATGTGTCTTATTTGATGGTGAAGGATTTTGAGCTGATAGAGAAGTTTAGAGACCTAAACCTTGGAGTTTCCCTTACTCCCAGTGGTATGAGGATGTGCCAAATCTGTGTAATGAGCAACTTCGAAGTGCAAGTTGCTCAAGCTTAAAAGGAAGATGAAGAGTTTAAGGCGTAAGTAAGAACTATAAAAAAGAGCTGATGGACAGTAGAGGTTTGAAGGGAGGATTTGTATACCAACGAGTGGTGATCTTCATAGGAGTATCCTAGAGGAGGCTCATTAAATCCATTTCACCATTCACCCAGGAGCGACAAAGATGTATCAGGACTTGAAGCAGATGTTTTGGTGGCCAGGGATAAAGAAGGATGTAGCTATGTGGGTAAGTAAATGCCTTGTATGCCAGAGGGTCAAGATAGACCATTAATGACCTTTGGGTTTATTGCAGCCATTACCCATTCATGTTTCTAAGTGCTAGGACATATCCATGGATTTTGTGACTGGCTTACCTAGGACATAGGCAAGTCATGACTCTATATGGGTGATCGTGGATCGACTGATGAAGTTTGCCCGTTTTATTCCGATCAGAGTCACATATCCATTGGAGAGGTTGGCGAGATTGTACATTGATAAGATAGAGAGATTTCATGGTGTGCCTTTGACAATAGTCTCAGATCGAGATTTGAGGTTTACGTTATGATTTTGGGGAGCCTTGCAAAAAGCTTTTGGGTCGAGGTTATGTTTGAGCACAGTTTACCATCCCCAAACTGATGATCAATCTAAGAAGACTATTTAGACATTGAAGGGTTATGTTGAGAGCCTGTGTTTTATATGAGAGGGGTGTAACATCCTAATTTTTAACCCAATACTCTAGAACATAATTAGGTTAATCATTAGTCTGTTACGTCATAGCTTCCTTATTACTTTAAAATACTTAGCGGAAATACTGGTAAATTTTTTTTTTGAAATATAAAAGCAAAGTGAGAGCCGCGCGACACGATAAATAATGAAGCACGAACAGAATTAAGCAAACATCGCATAGCAGCATAACATAAGCAAGTAAAGGCACATCAATAGAACTGAACTGCATATTTATATAATGTTATATGATATGCCCACTCATGGAGAGTGGGGCTTAGTTTAGTACATCATGAACAGATACAACTAAAAAACAAATACAAAGGAAAGTACGACGGAAAATGTAAAAGCAACTCCCCTACCCAAGTGCAACTAAAGGGATAACCTCTAAACAAAAGGAGGTCCATCCTAATCTAAGTGGTGTGTACTCTACCCGGGTACTCCATCAGTCGTACGTCACCTCCTACTGACGTCCATCTCACGAGTGAGGCACATATCCGGGAAACTAGGCGAGCTCCTCGGACGTATAGAGGCGGAACGGGGATTGGGAGTGACCCCCACAGTGTGACCACATCTCCGGTCGTCGTGCGAGCTGTGGCTGAGTCACGGTATCCTCACTGCCCTTCCTCATCATTGGTGGAGTGGGGGCGGAGCTCTTGCTATACAGATGGGTAGGCGGGTCTTCCGACGGATCGGTCTCTGAGAAGTAAGTCCGGGGCACGTAATCGGGATAGTCACGCATGGCTGAGGTGGCGGTGTGCATGCGGAGCACTCTCTCGTTATGCGTCTGTGGCCTTTCGAAGCCCGCTCGTCGTCGCCATAGGGTGCTGTCGGGGAGAAGCGATGGGTATGCACGGGGTGAGCGAAGGGACGTCCTACGAACATGAAGACTCGCACCGTGCACTGTCCCTCAAAATGGTATGACCCGTGATCCGGATCATAGTGCACCTCCCACGTTAGGGTGTCCACAAAAACCACGAACGTAGCCATCTGAAGACGTGACGGAAAAAAAGAGATAGAGGGAGTGAGAATCTTTCTAAAGAATCTCAGTAGGGCCTCTTACTACCTAGGTGTCATCATCTACATCCTCAGGAACCTTGGGTTTAGTATACAAAATAAGCGTGCATGCATAAATGTCTATTTTAGGTTTTAAATCATAATTAGCCAAGGTCCGTTCGTTTTAGCATGATTCTTAATGACATAGATGCAATCATATTAAAGAATGTATGCATGGCTCTACTTAATGGAAGAATAATACTCATAACATTAAGAACATCATAATAGTGGCATAAAGTGGCAATTAAATCCTCATATGGGAAACTTTGTGACATAAACATCATACTTTACTTCCTCATAGGCCACCCTAAAAGACAATCGCTCTGGGGGTGCTTGGCCGAACCGGTGTCACCCAGAACGTGTCACATCTCTAGGTTATGAGCTCATACCTTAACTAGTCATCACTAGTTCTTACTTATCAATCCCGATAAGCGTAACATAATCATAAACATAATCCCGACTTATCCAGTACGGGCCAGGGGGCATTTCTTGGGGGTGCTCGGCTGAACCGGTGTCACCCAAGAATTCATCTTAGTACCGATGTCACATGAGTTCTCTAGAGGTACTCGGCCAAATCGGTGTCATCCGAGAACTCATCTTAGTACCTCATAAAAATCTCATAAGTTTTCAAAAACTTTCCGAGTCTCTGAATTTATCAAAAATTCGGCAACATAACTGCAGCATGCCAAATTTCTTCCAAATTCTTCTTTATGCTACATAAGTCATTCAAAAATGCATCCTCCATCATAATTTTCATGCATTTACATAATCATTCTCATGCGTTTACAAGCAACATTAAAAATTCATTATGCTCTTGGTCCTACGGTATCTTATGCTTTGACCCTTACGGGCCTTAAACTTGTGATGTAATTAACCTATCATCTTCTACCAACCTTTTATGCACCTAAGGGTTCTCTTCTAATAGATCTCATTATTATTCATGCTCTCTATTAAATTTGAACAACGTCATTCCTTAGGGGCAGCATTATAAACTTATAATTGTGAGGTTCTAGAACTTACGTTTTAGACCCTTTCTTGGTTCTGTCTTTGCCTAAGGCGCTATAAGTTCGACCTAAACCAATTATGAGGCATTCCTATGTCTAAGAAATAATTATAAGCCATGTTCTTTCATTATAAGGTTGCTGGACAGATTCTAAAAATTAAATGTTCTAAAAGTTCTAGAATTGCGGTTTTACGGTTTTCTAGTTACTAGTTTCTCTATAGGTGCTAAAATTCAATCCTACTTCAATTGTAACCAAATTTCTCATGATTAACCAATCATAATCTGATTATATTCCCATTGAAACAGTTTGGACAGTGTCCAAAAATAAATGGGTTAAAACTATGCTAAATCTTGACTTTACGATTTTTCTAGAAAGCTAGTTTCTCTCCTATCATGCATAGAAATGTTCCTACCTCATCATACATAATTTTTACACATTCAAACACATCAAAACATCATCATACAACAGCAAACTCATCATGGAAAAACCGAAGCATTAAGTCTCCAAAAAGATGCATAACTTGATATTTTTAAAACATATAAGTTGCTAGTTTCTCTTGGAATCACTTTTAGGACTTCTAAGACTCTTTTGCAAACCATTTTATTTTGTAAAAGAGACTAAAAACATCCTTAGGTCAGTGACCACTTAATCCCTCCTTAAAAGAGAATTAAATTCATAAATCTTGTTGGTCTTAATCTCATAAACTTCATGAGGTTTTAAAAAGGATATTAAAACTTAGGTTGTTGGCCCTTGTAGCTAGATGAAACTCATTCCAAGCTCATCACCACTACTTGACTGAAGCTATGCATTCAAAGAATTCTCCCACATTAAACTTTAACTTGAGATAAAATGGGCAAGCCATTGAGCTCTAAGATCTTTAAGTGATGACATAATTTAAACATGCTATGCACTTCATTTTTATTTTTCATTACAAAGTAAAGTGAAAGCTTAAAGTAAATATGCAAGACTTGAATTATAAATATGCAAAGCTTGAATTAAATATGCAAGACTTGAAATAAATATGCAAGACTTAAAATATAAATATGCCAATTCATTTCTTTATTTTAGTGCTCTAGGCCTAGCAACAATCGACTTTAAGGCTAAAATAGAAAGGTTTTGAGATTTAGTTAGGTGATAGTGCAACTATCATTTTAAATCTTTATGTTCTTTAGTGATGAAAAGTAAATATGCTAGACAAGAATGTAAATATGAGATGCAATCCATTCTTTATCCCTTAACTTTAAGTGATGGCTTGGAAATTAAATATGAATGCAAAGCTCAAAGTAAATATGTAATGCATAAGCTTGAATTTAAATATGAATGCTAGTCCATCTTATTTCTTGTTAGAGCTCATACAAGACTTTAAAGGAACTTAAACCTTAACCCAAACTTATCATGACAAGATAAAGTAAAGACAAGAGTGAACCTCAAGGGTTCTTTAAAACACAAAGTTTCTTTTCTTGAGATGTGGTCATAGATAACATTTTTATTAAAACTCAACCTCTAGAGACTTCATTGTGATGAACACATAGTCATCATCTAGAAGCTCTCATCATCAAGCCATTGAGAACCTCATTGGCCAACATGGTCGAAAATGTGAAGAAAGAAAAGGAAAAGGAACCGAAACTTTTAAGAAGAAAAGAAAACATTTGAAACTCTAGAGACCATGATCTTGATGATGCATTAGCACCAACATCATGAGTCCTCATCATTGAGTTCATGGAATCATTTTAAAATATCATCAAGGTGAAAGGTTTCAAGGTTCAAGAAGAAAGAACAAAAGAAAACATCTTTAACTTAAGAACAAGGATCAAGTTTTAGAGATTATTCAAGTGATGGACATCACCACCATGAAACCTCATCATCAAGCTCTCATTCCCTTGTCCTCAAGGCCTATGGCCGAAAATGAAGAAAAAGGAGAGGAAGAGAAGTTCTAAAACGACTTCAAGAGAAACCATAAACACATAACTAGAGATGGAACTTAAATAAAGAAAATACTTGAAAGAAAATCCCTACCAAGTGATTGAAGGTTGGGATGAGAGAAGAGGATGAAGAACTTGAAGAACTTGAACACTTGAACTTGGGAGAAAAAGGAAACTTTGAAGTGCTCTTTGAAAACTTACACTTAGCAAATGAACCCAAAATGATGCAAGTTCACCCAAGTCTGCTATTTATAAAGAAATGAAACAAATGCAAGGTGCAAATGGGGGGAGAAGGCTTTGGCCATGCAGCACAAGGGCAGCCCCATGAGTTCCATGAGGTGAGATGTTGTGATCTTGAGGCATGGTGAGATATGGTTCAAGGTATGGCTCAAGCATGGTTCTTTGAGTGAGAAACAAATCAACATGTGTTGTAAATGAGAGAGAGGGGGCCGAAATTGCATCAGCCATGGGGAGGATTTTCTTGCATTTTAATTGTGGTTTAGAGTTATGTTTAGATGTATCTTTGATTAGGATTAAGATTAGGAATTTGTAAGAAAGTGTTTAGGTGAGAAAATGGGTAATCAAGGTTGTCAAGACACATTTAAGGAGTGTTCTTGCATCATTAGTGAGTTATAAACTCATTATAGTGTATAAACAATTCTAGACGCAATTTCTTGATTTAAGGAATTGGAGAGAAAAAATACTATTCAAGATAACAAGAGTGAAATCTTGAGTTTTAGAAACGAGATTTAAATCTAATCTAAGCAATCTTAGGTTCTAATTAATTTTAATAATTTATTTTGAATTTAGATTAATTATGGAAATTAATTAATCTTCGATTAGAGCCTAATATTGCTTAGGTTTGCTTAATTACTTCATTAAGCTCAAAAACACTATTCTAGGGGCAAAGTTTCGGGCTCAAACGGTATCTTTACCCGCGTAAAAACGTTATAGGGGTATTTTGGTCATTTTGACCGAAACTGCAGAAAATGAGGCCTTCGCCTTCGGAACCACTCAAGGGTCATTCAATCCCCTTCAAACATTGAGTTGGCCCTTCGAGAACTGCCGGGTCGGCCATCCTGGAATTCTGGGCCGAAAATGACCTCAGGGGCATTTTAGTCATTTTCCACTCAGACAGAAAATCGGGGCGTTACAAGGGGAAACTGGGATGAGTGGTTGCCTTTGGTGGAGTTTTCATACAATAACAGTTATCATGCTAGTATTAGGATGACACCTTTTGAGGCTTTGTATGGGAGGAAGTGTCATTCTCCTTTATGTTGGTTTGAGGTAAGAGAGCAAAGTTTTCTTGGGCCAAAGTTAGTGAGACAAACCTTTGAGTAGATTAAGAAAATTTGGGAAAGAATCCTCATAGCACAGAGTAGACAAAAGGGTTATGCCTATAAAAAAAGGAAACCCCTAGACTTCCAGGCCGGGGAGCATGTATTCTTGAAAGTCAATCCCACTCACGATTTGGCTTAGAGAAGCCAGTGTCAAGACTACTTTCAACGTGACTATAGAGGTGGCTACTGATCATGGGATGGCTTAGAGAGACTAGTACAATACTACTCATATTAGCTTGGAGAGGTTAGTACAGAACTACTTAATCTGTGGCATCAGATGATTTCTGAAACCCCCAGATGAGAGCTTGAAAAGGCTAATGTAAAGACTATCCATGTGCACTTTCTCAAGTTGAGAAAATTATTGTTATAGAACCTCAATAGTTGTTAAGTACTAGATGTAGGCAAGTTGGCCGAATCAGTATAAAAATCTCCTGTGTCTTATCTCTCTCTCTCTCTCTCTCTCTCTCTCTATTTTATCTCTTTTATTTTTCTCTGTTGGATCTTCTTACTGTTGATTATATATATATATATATGTATATATTGCTTTCTGTTACTTCTTTTTAATAAAAAGTGTTTTATTTAACAAAGTTCATAAACTTACTTTCTAAAGCAACTAACTATGTTGTCGCTGCACTTCAATTTTTACACTTGATAGTTATTATTTTCAGAAGCTCCAGAAAATGCGAAAAAGGATCTATGCACGATTCAACCCCCCTTCTCGTGTATATTTCTACCTACATTGAGCTCATGAGTCTTTTAGACTAATTCTTTAACTTAATTTATCATAAAATTCACTTATTTAATATGAACAAAAAGTGATAAGATACTAACTTTTCTCAAAGATCACCAACAAATTAATAAGAAATCACCAACATATTGAAATCACTAACCAACGCATAATTTTTTTGACTAACTTTAGTCTTTGAACATAAATTAGATGTGATGTTAAGGATTGATTTATCAATTCATAGAGTTCATAAGTCCTCTAGACTACTTTTTAATTCAATTTATCATAAAATTTACATATTTAATATAAAAAAAATTGATAAGATACCAATATTTTGGAAAAATCACTAACAAATTGATGACAAATCACCAACATATTAGAAGCACTTACCAACGTATATCAAAAATAATTTCAAATCAGTTTGGCCTTGAAGTTAAAATTTTCCAATACTATGTTGGTAATCTGCTCAGAGATGTTAATAATGTTAGTGCAAAATGTTGGTAACTTTCTTAAAATGTTGGCAATTTTTTAAACTTTGTTAACTTTGAAATATTAGCATTCTGATATAAATTTGGGTTAGCAAACAAGGGAAGTGAACTTCTTAGTACTATAAATTGATGAAGGGAGTCTAATTGAATCATGTAAACAGTGCTATAATGACAACAGGATTTGAAATTTTTTCTGCAATAAGTTGGTAATTGGCTTATAAACGCTGGTAATATTACTTCAAAATATTGATAACATGATTCGAATGCTAGTAACGTTTTAGATTTTGTTAATCGTCAAAATGTTAGAAATCTTATCTGAATTTAGGTTAGCGAGCAAGTTAAGAGGACTTGTACGTACTATAAATTAATTAATGAAATCTAATTGAATCAAGCAAGCAATGCTGCAATAGCAAAGAGGTTTGTAATTTTTCATGGACAAAGTGGTAAGTAGCTCACTTGTGTTAGTGATGTTGGTTGAAAATGTTGGTTACCTGCTTCAAATGTTGGTAATGTTTCACATTTCACATCCTATTGTCAAAATCACTGTGATTTTCTTTTTCTTTTTTCCTTTTTCTACTAGTGGTTGGTAAATGGCTCAAAACTGGTAAATGCCAAGAAAGTTGGTAAATAGTCAAATCTTTTGACTTCAATTTAGTAATAGGATCGGATTTTTAATCAAATTTGGCTTAATAACAAATTTGAAAGGATTTCTTGGTCCCATAATTAATGGAGTGAGTCTGAATATAAGAGATAATTAGTGCCAAAATTGTCTTGTAACTTCAAATTTTTTCTGTTTTTAGTTGGTAAGTGGTTCAAAAATATTGATGATTTTAGTTCAAAAAGTTCATAAGTTCTAAAGAAAATTAGTAAATGACTGTATCTTCTGATTCTTGAAAATAATAGAATATTTGTTCAAATTTGGGTAATATAATAAGTTAAGAGGATTACTTAACTTTATATGGAATAAGTCTAAATACAAGAGGCAATTGATACCAAAATTGCTTTGTGACTTTAAATTTTTGCTGCTAATGGTTGGTAAATGGCTCAAAAATGTTAGTGATCCTATTTCAAAGTGTGGATATGTTTCATTGAAACTTGATAAGTGGTCAAGTCCTCTAATTCTTGAAAGTAATGTTTCAAGGAGATAGGAATTTTGTGAGAAATTGAGTTAAAGAACTATGGTAAAGGACTCATAAACTATATGAATTGACAAATCATGCCTCAATAGCAAAGAGAGAGAAGTTTACTAGAATGAAAAGGAATATGCATTTACTCTTATGTAAAAAGAACAATGTATAACAGTATCCAATTATCATTCAATCTTTTCCATGAACTCAGATGTTCGCACATATTTAATACATGATTCATTGAAATAAGGTTTATTGAAACCTGCTATTATGTACTGTTAAACTGCAACTAACTTTTTCTTAATACTATCTATTTCATTTTTCAAATTATTAAATCTTTCAAATTGCAACTTTATTCCCTTATAGTGTTCTTTTTCTATAATTATAATAATCTCCTTTCAAATTGTGATGGTGAGCACACACAATGCTTTATTGAGACATCCTCACCAGAGCTACCAGTACTAGGCACCCTTGTCTCCACTCTCGCTCTTGGTCATCAAGAAAAGTAGTTGCTAGTTCTACTGACATGAACATATGGTTCCTTTGACGCAAAAGATAATAAAGACATTAATTTCTTAACCATGACTTATGAGTTAAGACTAAGGTTAAATAGACTTAATGCATTAATGGAATGAAGAAAATATTGACAAATAAATGGAAAGGAAAAAATACTGTACCTAAATCAAATGTCCGACATTCATGAAAATTAAAATCAGAACTTAGTAAATATATATTAAAAAAGGATAGTACTACTTAAGATTGATACATGAACAAATAGATGGAGGTGTGGCAAGCTGCAATACATTATAAAATTATAACAAACAAACTTACTTATTGGATCGATGGAAACTTTGCCTTCTATCATAAAAGCTTTGTAGTGGCTTATAATTTCCTTTTCAAAAATAATCATAATGTAAACATCAAGTCTGAACCATGATATAAAAACCTAACAAAGGGATAAATATCAATATAAACATCTTTCTTGAGATCAATCAAAGAAGGATCAAAAACATAGAAGTATGCATCAATAAGAGAAAAAAAAAAGCAAGGATAATCTAGCCCATGTATTATGCTATCAAAGTAAACTCAATCAGCCCATCAATAAGAGAAAAAAAAAGTAAGGGTAATCTAACCTCAGCAAATAATATTAGTATGCAAGAGAAAAAAAAATGCACACACAATAAAAGCATGATAATTTGCACAAGCTCACTACTATACTACTGCAATAGCTAACAAATACCACCCAAAAAAAAATTTGTTTCCTTTTATGGTGTAAGTCATCTAACTGATATTATTGATAAAAACTTTTGGGGACAGTTGGTGTAAGTCAGCTAAGAGTGGTGCCTTTAAAATCATGAAGTTCAAGGTGAGCATGTATCTGTCACATTGGAAACATAAACATAGGAGCATGGTTGTTTTCGGGGAAGTAAAAGTAGAAGCACCACTTTGATACTACACATACCTTAATAATATTTGGTTGTAGTTATATGATTCATTCATTAAAGATAATGTGTAGGAAAATAGCCAACTTGAAAGTTAAGAAATTTAGGTGAACATGGAAGCTTTAATATTTATTTTGAACTATATATATATATATATTCCTCCCCACGTGACATTGTTGAGTTTATGATATTCTCTTATGCTTTTATCTCTATGTTATAGTATCACTCATGGTATGCATTGTTTAGTTCTTAATGAGTGAGTTTTATTATATAGAATTAAAGTGATGAGTTATTAATAATTGGTTCTTAATGAGCCAATTATTTGTACAAGTTGTAGAATATGATTGCTTTCATACTTAACTAGTATAACTAGACATAGTTCAATCTCTTTTCAATAGCAGGTATTGGAAAAATAAAAAAGAGCAATCTTCAACCAAATTAGTGTAAATGAATATCCAAACACATAGGTACTGCAAAATAAAACAAAATCCTCCTACTAAAATCAGAAGTAAACTACTTTTCTAACTTTAAAGAAGCCAAAACTTGTGTTTATGTAATGCTTAAAATAAAATATAAGTCAAGTTACAATTATAAAGTTAAAATTTGGAAGCCATTACTCAAAATATTTGAAATAAGAGTAATATATATATGCATATAGAAAGTAATAAATTTGCTGCTCCATGTTTTAGTTTGTTAGCTACTTGCTTATTAGTATTTTATTTTGGTTCTTTACTTTAGCACCATTTATTTGAGGGTTGGTAATTTGATATTTGGACATCAATAGGTTTTGATGGGGAATATGCATTCTGTGATATTCTCTAGTATTATTAAGCTTAAAGCTCACACTGGGTTTTGGACACTTTAGGCCTTTGTTATTCAAAAATGACAAAATAGGAACACAATATTAATGTCAACTAGGCTATAGGATGTAAGCTATAGTTTTGCTACCATTGCAAAATCACTGTCGCCCATTAAAAATAAACAAAGGAATACCAATTTCAAACAACTTCCACCTCCATAGCAAGAACTTCTCTTTTGGCAATTGGTAAAATTTTAAATGAAAGAAAAAGAAAAACCTACTGATAAGGATATCCAGAAATTTATAGCAAGCTAATAAAACTAAAAATGGAAAACCTTACCAAAATAACAAGCACAAAAGATTTCTTTGACTTCCTCCAAAAATCACTCCCTTTTCCTACCCATTCTAAGAAAACCCTTACATTATGAGCGAAAAAGATAAACAAAAAGAGAGATGGAGAGGGATTAATTGTTCAATGATGGCTAATGTTGGTTGAAGGAGATATATTTTGTGCGTGAAGAAGTGAGTGGGTTTCAAGATTAGAGGAGAGAGTTTGTAATAAGTGGGGAAAGCTTTTTGGATAAAGAAATGGCAGAGGAGGGAGAAAGTTCTGTAGTTTCTCTTTTTCCTTTCATTAGTTTTTGAAAACATTTTTAATCTAAGTAGTCGACCATATGGTCTCAAAATGACAATGCACATTAGCCTTCCACCGTATGTGTCAAGCAGAGTGTCCCATGTTCGTGTCCATATATCGTTTCTCTTCCTGGAAATGTCATTCTCAGGAATAATTCTCCCGAAACTAAGAACGTTAAACTAAACCATGTGTCACACATGCCATAAGGACAGTGTGTAGTTGCCAGGAGGGTTCTTAAGTGAGGATGTAACGCCCCGATTTTCTGTTTGAGTGGAAAATGACCAAAATGCCCCTAAGGTTATTTTGGGCCCGGAATTCGAGGATGGCCGACCCGGCAGTCCTCGAAGGGCCAGCTCAATGTTTGAAAGGGATTGAATGACCCTTGAGTGGTTCCAGAGGTGAAAGTCTCATTTTTTTGCAGTTTCGGGTCAAAATGACCAAAATACCCCTATAGCGTTTTTACGCGAGTAAAGGTGCCGTTTAAGCCCGAAACATTCCCCAGAGGTTTAAAACAATATTTTTACATGTTTCAAAACATCTGTTTGAGTCCCGGCAGTCCCGGGAAATTTTAGTGCAAAATTACGATTTTGCCCCTAGAATAGTATTTTTGAGCTTAATAATGTAATTAAGCAAACCTAAACAACTTCGGCCCTCTCTCTCTCATTTACAACAAATGTTGAATTGTTTCTCACTCAAAGAACCATGCTTAAACCATACCTCACCATGCCTCAAGACCACATTATCTCATCTCATGGAACTCATGGGCTGCCCTTGTGCTGATGGCCGAAGCCCTCCTCCCTCCTTGCACCTTGCATTTGTTTCATTTCTCTATAAATAGCTTGCTCGGGTGAACTTGCATCATTTTGGGTTCATTTGCTAAGTGTAAGTTTTCAAAGAGCACTTCAAAGTTTCCTTTTACTCTCAAGTTCAAGTCTTCAAGTTCTTCAAGTTCTTCATCCTCTTCTCTCATCCCAACCTTCAATCACTTGGTAGGGATTTTCTTTCAAGAGTTCTTTCATTTAAAGTTCTTAATCTTTTTATGTGTTCATAGTTTCTCTTGAATCATTTTAGAATTTCTTTTCTTCTTCTCCTCCTTCTTTGTTTCGGCCATGGGCCTTGAGAATAAGGGAATGAGAGCTTGATGATGAGGTTTCATGATGATGTTCATCACTTGAATAATCTCTAAAGCTTGATCTTTGTTCTTGAAGTTAAAGATGTTTTTAGTTTTCTTCTTGAATCCTTGAAACCTTTCACTTTGATGATGTTTTAAAATGGTTAACATGAACTCAATGATGAGGACTCATGATGTTGGTGTTAATGCATCATCAAGGTCATGGTCTCTAGAGTTTCAAATGTTTCCTTTTCTTCTTAAAGGTTTCGGTTCCTTTTCCTTTTCTTCCTTCACATTTTCGGCCATGTTGGCCATTAAGGTTCACAATGGCTTGATGATGAGAGCTTCTAGATGATGACTATGTGTTCATCACAATGAGGCCTCTAGAGCTTGAGTTTTAATAAAAATGCTATCTATTTTTACATTTGAAGAAAAGAAACTTGTGTTTTAAAGAACCCTTGAGGTTCACTCTTGTTTTTACTTTACCTTGACATGATAAGTTTGGGTTGAGGTTTAAGTTCCTTAAAAGTCTTGTATGAGCTCTAATAAGAAATAAAATGGACTAGCATTCATATTTAAATTCAAGCTTATGCATTACATATTTACTTTGAGTTTTGCATTCATATTTATTTTCCAAGCCATCACTTAAGGTTAAAGGATAAAGAATGAAGTGCATCTCATATTTACATTCTTGTCTAGCATATTTACTTTTCATCACTAAAGAACGTAAAGATTTAAAATGAAAGTTTACACTACCACCTAACTAAATCTCAAAGCCTTTCTATTTCGGCCTTAAAGTCGATTGTTGCTGGGCCTAGAGCACTAAAATAAAGAAATGAACTTGCACATTTATATTTTAAGTTTTGCATATTTATATTTCAAGTCTTGCATATTTAATTCAAGCTTTGCATATTTATAATTCAAGTCTTGCATATTTACCTTAAGCTCTCACTTTACTTTGTAATGAAGAATAAAAATGAAGTGCATAGCATGTTTAAATTATGCCATCACTTAAAGACCTTAGAGCTCAAAGACTTGCCCATTTTATCTCAAGATAAAGTTTAATGTGGGAGCATTCTTTGAATGCATAATTTCGGCCAAGTAGTGATGATGAACTTGGAATGAGTTTCATCTAGCTACAAGGGCCAACAATCTAAGTTTTAAGAATTCTCTTTAAGCCTCATGAATTCTATGAGGTTAAGACCAACAAGAGTTATGAATTAAATTCTCTTTTAAGGAGGGATCAAGTGGTCACTGACCTAAGGATGTTTTTTTAGCTCTTTTACAAAGTAAAATGGTTTGCAAATGAGTTTTAGAAGTCCTAAAAACAGTTTCAAGAGAAACTAGCAACTTATACGTTTTAGAAAAATCAAGTTATGCATCTTTTTGGAAACTTAAAGTTTTGGTTCTTCCATGATGAGTTTGCTGCTGTGTGATGATGTTTTGATGTGTTTGAATGAGTAAAAATTATGTATGATGAGGTAGGAACGTTTCCATGCATGATAGGAGAGAAACTAGCTTTCTAGAAAAACCGTAAAGTCAATATTTAGCATAGTTTTAACCCATTTATTTATGGATACTGCCCAAACTATTTCAATGGGAACATAATCAGATTAGGATTGTTTAATCATGAAAAATTTGGTTACAATTGAAGTAGGATTGAATTTTAGCACCTATAGAGAAACTAGTAACTAGAAAATTGTAAAACCGCAATTCTAGAACTCTTAGAACATTTAATTTTTAGAATTTATCCAGCAACCTCATAATATGGTAGACATGGTTTATAATTAGTCCTTATACATAGGAATGTCTCATAATTGGTTTAGGTTTAACTTATAGCGCCTTAGGCGAAGATAGAACCAAGAGAGGGTCTAAAACGTAAGTTCTAGAACCCCGTAATTTTAAGTTTATAATGCTGCCCCTAAGGAGTGATGATGTTCAGATTTAATAGAAAACATAAATAATAATAAGATTTGTTAGAAGAGAACCCTTAGGTGCATAAAAGTTTGATAAAAGATGATAGATTAATTACACCACATGTTTAAGGCCGTAAGGGTCAAAGCATAAGATACCGTAGGATCAAGAGCATAATGGATTTTTAATGTTGCTTGTGAACGCATGAGAATGATTATGTAAATGCATGAAAATTTATGATAGAGGATGCATGTTTGAATGACTTAAGTGGCATAAAGAAGAATTTGGAAGAAATTCGGCATGCTGCAGTTATGCTGCCGAATTTCTGACAAATTCGAGACTCAGAAAGTTTTTGAAAAACTATGAGATTTTTTTACGAGGTACTAAGATGAGTTCTCGGATGACACCGGTTCGGCCGAGTACCTCCAGAGAACTCATGTGACATCGGTACTAAGATGAATTCTTGAGTGACACCGGTTCGGCTGAGTACCCCCAAGAAATGCCCCCTAGCCCATACTGGATAAGTCGGGATTATGTTTATGATTATGTTACGCTTATCGGGATTGATAAGTAAGAACTAGTGACGACTAATTAAGGTATGAGCTCATAACCTAGAGATGTGACACGTTCTGGGTGACACCGGTTCGGCCAAGCACCCCTAGAGCGATTGTCTTTTAGGGTGGCCTATGAGGAAGTTATGATGTTTATGTCACCAAGTTTCCCATATGAGAATTTAATTGCCACTTTATGCCACTATTATGATGTTCCTATTATGGAGATTATTATTCTTGCATTAAGTAGATCCATGCATACATTCTTTAATATGTTTGCATCCATGTCATTAAGAATCATGCTAAAATGAACGGACCTTGGCTAAATATGTTTTACAACCTAAAAATAGACTTAATGCATGCTCACTTATTTTGTTTACCAAACCCAAGGTTCCTGAGGACGTAGATGATGACACCTAGATAGTAGGAGGCCCTACTGAGATTCTTTAGCAAGATTCTCACTCCCTCTATCTCTTTCTTTTCATCACGTCTTCAGATGGCGACGTTCGTGGTTTTTGTGGACACCCCAACCTGGGAGGTACATCATGATTCGGACCACGGGTCATACCATTTTGTGGGTCGCTGCGTCGTTCGAGTGTTTATGTTCGTTGGACGGCCCTTTAGTCACCCCGTACATAGCTATCGATTCTCTCCTGTCTCACCCTTCGGCGACGACTTCGTGTTCGAGCGCGCAAGCCCTCGAGAAGAGCGGATCCGCCGCACCTCACCAACGGCCTCTGCCATCCGGGACTACCCACAGTATGTACCCCGCTCGCCCTCATCATTCTTCGAGACGGACCCTTTGGAGGACTCTGCCACTCAAGTACCCTCCGAGGGATCCTCCCCCACTGTGCCGATGGATGTTGGGGAGGGTAGCGAGGCTTCTGTCGCTCAGTCAGTATGTGGAGGACGGGTGAGGATGATTCCCCGCCGTGGAGCTTATGCCCGACCGATCCAGCGCATCGCCACCCCGGCCGAGATAGCCCAGTGGATCGGGTACATCCCTCTTTTCCAGAGAAGCCCGCAGTAGGAGGCGACCGTCGCAGTTCTTGTGCTCGAGCTTTGACTAGGCTAGGATAGCCTTCTTTTGTCTTTGGGGCTATCCATTTGTAGGCGCACTAGAGTTAGGAGAGTTTTCTTTTATCGCCTTTGTTGTATTTTCATTTTCTGTGTATTTCTATTCCGGATGTATCAAACTAAGTCCCACTTTGTATAAGTGGGCATATCATATTATATATAAATATGCAGTTCAGTTTCATTGTGTTGTGCCTTTACTTGCTATGTGTTATGATGAGATGTTTGCTTTACTTCCATTTATGCTCTATTGATCATCGTGTCGCGCGGCTCTCACTTTACTTTTATAAATTCAAAAAAAAATTTACCCGTATTTCCGCTAAGTATTTTTAAAGTAATAAGGAAGCTATGACGTAACAGACTAGTGATTAACCTAATTATGTTCTAGAGTATTAGGTTAAAAATTAGGATGTTACAGAGGAGGTTGTGTATGTCATCATATGGTGACTAATAATAAAATTATCTGTTTACCATTAATCTTGTATTGTTTTTCCTCTTTGCTCCTTCCCTTCCAACTGATGCCAGCACCACCCAGTCACCACCCTCATCGGCCGCCACCAACACTTCACAGTTCCCTTTAACTGTTAGGAATTATATGTGGAAGATGATGAACAAGAACTTGAATATTATGGTTTCAAGGCACGAAATGAATCGCTATCTTTAGAGAGATATTCGCCCCCACACGTAGTTGCTATGGGTTGATAACGATACACTCTCAGGATACAATGAAACCTCTATACGAATTTCTTGTCTAGCAATAACAAAAAATTCTCTCACTCTTAAACTTTTTAAAGAACTCTTAGAACTCACACAATGCACAAAGTAAAAGTGAGTTAATTGTTCTACAATAGAGGATATTTATAGATGCACATTGGACACTTATGAAAAGTTTCATGTCCATTTAAGAATAGTCACAATGGTTGCAACCCAAAAGAACCATCATGCCTATTCATTTAAGAATTTAAGAATAGTCACAATGGTTACAACCTAAAAGAACTATCATGTCTTTTCATCTAAGAATAGTCACAATAGTATGCACCCTTTTATGAAACGTGAAGAATTGTATGACTTCATTATTTGTGGCCATTATTTTCCAATAGTCACAAACCAGCACTGTGTAACCTCTCTTGTTTCAAATGGTTAGTAGCCGCATTTTCAGATGAAATATTTATTTATTTATTTACTTTAATATTTTGTAAAATATACTTCAATCCCCTACTATTTTACAAATTATACATATTTATGCATAAAGAATATATCACAAGGATTAAATATTCCTTTAGTGTAAACTTTAAAGGTTCCAACATAGTAATAAGTGTCTAATTGATTAAACTTATACTCTTTGTGTTAGTACCGAAAAATCACACACATAAACTGTACCTCTTCAAGTTCAAGAATTTATTAAATTTAAGCACTCTTATGGGCCTGTGCTTATCCTGGTTTCATGGATATTTATGAGAATAAAACCTTTAAAATTCTCAACCGAAGCGGCACTACTTCTATATTCACATAGGTGGAATCCTTTGATAAGTAATATTATCAATCCATTAAGAGTTTTAACTCACCCTCCTAATTATATATGTATATGGCACTAAATCCTATATCTTAGTGCTCTAATTGTTAAATAATTTGTTGTTACCCATTAAACCTTAAAACTAGTGTTCTACTAGAATAAGGTTAGGTTCCCATCATTTAGCAATCATAGGTTTTAATCCCATTTTAACAATATTCTCTTTGACCTTATCCCTTGACAAGCCTTTAGTCAGTGGGTCTGCTAAATTCCCTTGGGATTTTACATATGTGATGGTAATTATACCATCTCCTATTAATTGCCTCACATACTCATGTCTCAAGCTTATATGTCTAGACTTTCTATTATAAACCTTGTTATGTGCTCGAGACATGGTTGATTCACTATCACAGAAGATTGAAATGGCAGTCATTGGTTGTGGCCACAACTCTATATCGTATAACAAATTTCTAAGCCATTCCCCTTCTTTACCAGCAGCTGATAAAGCTATAAATTCAGCCTCCATGGTAGAATGTGAAATACATGTTTGTTTCTTTGAGGCCCAACTTATTGCCCCACCACCTATGGTGAAAATCCATCCTGATATGGACTTATTATCAGTTAGATTTGTAATCTAACTAGCATCGGAATAACCTTCTAATACAATAGGATAACTATTGTAATGTAATCCCAAGTTTATAGTTTTCTTGAGATAACCAAGAATTCTTGTTATAGCTTTCCAATGTTGATTACTTGGTTTTTCGGTAAATCTTGATAGCTTGCACACAGCAAATGCTATATCTGGTCTGGTGCAATGCATGGCATACATTAAACTTCCTATAGCACTTGCATATTCTAATTGTGCTACAGGTCTCCCCATGTTTTCTTCTAATTTAAAATTAGGATCATAAGGTGTATTGGACTCCTTAATTTTAAGATGCTCAAACTTTTCCAATATCTTTCTGATGTAATGAGATTGACTTAAAACAAAGCCAATTTCATGTTTAAGCACCTTTATGCCTAGTATTGTATCAACTTTATTCAAATCCTTCATCTTAAATTTAGAAGTTAGATACTCCTTTGTTTGACGAATGCCTTCTAAATTCGTCCCAAAAATTAGCATATCATCTACATACAAACAGATTATTACTCCATAGTTTTCAGCAAATTTGGAGTATATACATCTATTTGCACTATTGTGTAAGAAGCCATTCGATAACACTATAGAATCAAACTTCTCATGCCATTGTTTAGGCGCCTGTTTTAAGCCGTATAAAGACTTAACAAGTTTACAAACTTTCTTTTCATTTCCAGGTAGCACATAGCATTCCGGTTGTTCCATATAAATTTCTTCATTAAGATCTCCATTAAGAAAAGCTGTTTTAACATCCATTTGATGAACATGAAGCTTGTAAATTGAAGCTAATGCTATAAGAGTCCTAATAGAAGTCATTCTTGCCACAGGTGCATAGGTATCAAAATAGTCTAGACCTTCCTTTTGTCTAAACCCTTTCACTACCTACCTTGCTTTGAAGGTTTGCAGTGAGCCATCCGTATCATATTTTCTTCTAAATACCCACTTGCATTGTAACACCCTCCCTACTATAGTGCTATGCTCGAGTCATAACATTACAGTAAGTAGTCGTTACCCATAACTTATATATTTGCAATTTCTTAACTATATGAAATATTCACGTATAAGTTGTAATAAATATGAGCCTTGCACTAACAACTATACTAACTTGTCTCAAATTAATTTTGCTCACAATGTAATAGTCAACTTATAGGAATAGCGGAAATGTAATGCGCATCCTAAGAAGTCGGTCACACGATAATTTACATCTTATATCACATCCATGGTAAGTTAAGTCACAGAGTTATACTATATACATTCATACCTAATTATATATATATATATATATATATATATATATTATGAACAACCCTACCCTGGTCCTCGCAGTGACCACCTAATCCGGGTTAAGGCCTATCAAAATACAACTGACTTCATACAGATAACCTAACTCCCTCGGTCAGTGGCTCATCAAAAGTCAGATGTAAGAGCCTATGATAGTTAAACGGTATGAGGAAATCTAAGCAAACGTAAGTCTCACAATAGTAGTAGCGGACAGAAGAGCAAATAATACATAAACACGGATACGAGACTCAGTGACCAGGTACACTGACCGTAACTCCGGGTCATAATACCACTGCAATTCAGGCATCTCAAGACGGAGCACGATCGAGGCCATCTATATAAAATACATCACGCAGCAGGAATAAGAATCAATGATTCCCAGTAGGAAAATATACTAGTCTACTACTCAATGATATTCAACTTCAGTTATTTATAGAATGGTTTCTTAGTTAGAATCATTATTTCTTATGGCTTAATTTTATTAGAAAATTTTAAATTTAATGGTAGAACTCATAAGACTCTTCTGATATACTTCTCTCTGGATCGTACTGTCAACGATGTAACGCCGTCACGTTTCAACCTGATATAGTTCACTAGATGGAGTACGTCTACTACATCTCATCTAGAATAGCCTTGCTATTCTCAGTACATCCCTTCCTTCATAATGATGTAACGCCGTCGCGATTACAACCTGATATAGTTCTAAGGGCGTAGCACGTCTACTACTACCCGTGAATCTATGAGCTTACCATTAAACAATTAATTATTATGTAAAGCTTGTTTTCTTGATTTCCCTCTCTTTGTGTGAGATTTATTTTCTTACGTTCCCTCTCTTTATGAAGCTCAGTTTTTTATACTTGTCTGAGATTTCCTTGGAATTTCTTTAAACTCTTATGAGATATTACCTTAAAGTCTCTTGAATTCTTATGAGATATTTTATTAAAATCTACTAAATATGTATGAGATATTCTATTAAAACCTCTTGATTTCTTATGAGATATTCATATTCTGTTCATGTGCTCATGTCATATTAGTACAAGATGCCAGTATTTCATCAATTCAAAGCATCAATTCATTTTTGGCACAATGGAAGATTTCACATATTTGTAGCACAATTTAATATGCAATTCAAACCATCAAATCAGAGACTATAAAAATTCTCAATGACACCTCAATGCGTCCACAAGGTTCAATAAAAATTTCATAGTAAAAAGAGTTCTCTAACTATGTTAACAAAATTAGACAAATTTGGTCGTCAGAGACCATCAATTCTCAGCTAAATTCCCAAATTTTTAACCCTAGAAAATGAAACCAAAAAATTAGGAATAAAAATCCTAGTAAAATCTTAAGATGTCCCTAATATCCTGTAAAAATTTCAAAGGAAAAATCGGTCATTTGCTATGGTAACAAAAATAGACAAATTTGCAGCTTCAGTTCTAATAGTTCAGGCAGCATAGGTACAATTTCGGTTCTTGATTTTTTAAACATAGCAAAAGTGACCAGAATACCTCAAAACTTTTACTGAAGATGCCTCAACATGTTAGCTACATCATATAAAATTTTCAGTTCAATCTAAGGCCTCTAAATAGGTCAGAAAATTCGTGAAACCTGCTACCCTGTTGAAATCCAAAAATTCAGTACACCAATTCAACACTCATATCTTACTGTCCATTTTTCAAACTAAATCTTGCTTCCATTTTTGTTTCAAGCTTTGGTCATTACACATAGCAAAATCATTCAAACTAAGTCTTGCTGCCAATATTTTCTTAAGCTTTTATGGTTACATATTAAAATCATCTTCAACCAATAGTTAACTCATGTATACATTTTAGCAAGTTCATAAAACTTGTGCTTGATGTATCTACCATATCTATCACATTCAATACATGAAATTTCAAAGAAAAAATTCTGATTCCTATAGGCATGACTTCATCACAAATCAAGCAATCCTAAATCCTAGAATTTGGTTTCAGATTTCAGCAACATAACCTCAGCAAGTTCAAGTATTTATCTTAGCAAGATAGTAAAACATCATGGGGTAAAAGACTAGAAAAATTTCCTACCTCCCTCCAAGCTTTTCTCTAGTTTTTCCTTTCCAATCAACCTCCAAACCCCTCTGTCTCAGCACCTTTGTGCACTGCTATGAGGACCCAAAGTGCAGGGAAAAACAAGTTTTTGATTTAAGTTTGATGAAGAGTATGTGTTCTTGAAGTTAGTTTAAGTGAATGTTTAAGTGTATCATTGAAAGACTAAAAGGTTTCATTGAGTTTCATGAAGCAAAAATGGAAGAAAGTGAAGGCAAGAAGAAAGAAACATGTGTTGTGCCTAACTGAGAATGAAATGAAATTTCCTTGCCTTTTTTCCTTTTTATAAACGTACTTCCTTGGAGAGAAAGTAAAGGAGTTTTTATTTCCAGATCAATATGCCTTCTATCAGTGTTAGGAATATCTATATTTATTTCATTATTCTAAGTAAAAATTTATTTAAGATATGATAATGCCCATTAGTTGAACCAATTTAGATATTTTGGTATACCGGTTATTACTATTTTTGATGTACCGTTTCTTATCATTTCAGCACCCGATTGACAAAAAAAAAACTTTATCAGGTAAAATTATCATTTTAACTTTATCCTAATTTTTATTTTGTCCTAATATCATTTATAAGATCTCATCCTATATTACTGATTAAAATATTATTATTCTAAATGTTTATTAATATTTAATTAATTTTTATTTTTTTTTACAGAATCCTTATGTTGTTCTGATTCTAACTGTGTCAACCGAAATTTTTAAATTCGCTACTGATTACTTACAATTAATTATTTTATCAGAGAAAATACAGATAGATGAGTCGTTACATGCATCCTATAGGCTTTGATCCTTGAGGTAAATTAACTAAGACCCAAGTATTATTAGATAATATTGAGTTCATTTCATCATCTGCTACTTCTTTCCAAAAGGCAGAATCTCTAGAGGTCATTGCTTCTTTAAACGTTCGAGGATCACCCTCTATGCTTAGAACAATAGGGATCTTGTTTATCACAGAGTCCCTAGTTCCTTCAACGAAAAAAGTCATAGCCTGAGAAGAGATAAAGTTTGGACCCAAGTCTTTCTCTTTTCTCACTCTTTGGCTCCTTCTTAGTTCAACTGATTCATTGTCACTTGGACTTTTATTGCCTTGATTTACAACTACTTCTTGGGAAAATTCTATATCCTTTTGGGGATATTCCAAATTGGGGTTTGAATCAACAATGAATTTATTTTCAATAAATTTCACCTCCCTTGATTCAACAACTATATTGGACAATGAGTCCAAAATTCTATATGCCTTAGAATTTTGAGTATATCCTATGAAAATGCCTTTTATGGCTCTTGGCCCTAATTTAGTTCTCCTTTGATCAGGAACACGATAAAAAGCTAAACAGCCCCACACTTTTAAATAATTTAAGTTTGGTTTTCTTCCTTTCCATATTTCATATGGAGAAACCTTTCTGTTTCTTAACGGTATCCTATTATAAAAATGACATGCCGTCAATAATGCCTCATCCCATAGATTGTAAGGTACCTTAGCATTTAGTAACATTGAATTAACCATATCCACTAAGGTACGGTTCTTTCTCCCTGTTAAACTATTTTGTTGCGGAGTATATGGAGCAAAACATTCATGTATAATACTATGTAACTCACAAAAATAATCAAATTCACTAGAAAAATATTCTCCACCTCTATCACTACGAAGAACCTTTATTTTCTTATCATGCATGTTTTCTACTTCTATTTTATATTTCTTAAACATTTCAAATGCTTCATCTTTATTTCTTATCAAATACACATAAGTGAATCTAGAACAATCATCAACAAAGGTTATAAAGTACCTTTTTCCTCCTCTAGTAATATTTCCATTTAATTCACAAATGTCACTATGTATTAGTTCTAGTAAATGTGTATTCCTTTCAACTTTAGGAAAAGGTTTCTTAGTAATTTTGGATTGTATGCAAATTTTACATTTCTTATTAAAATCCTTATTACTAAGATCAATATAGTTATGCTTTTGCATGTATTCAATTGACTTGTAATTTAAATATGCTAGTCTACTATGCCATAAATCACAAGAATCAACAATATATAGAGAATCATTCACTTTATCATTAATGCTAAATTTGAACATGCCTTGAGTACAATATCCTTTTCCTACATACACATCATTCTTGAGCAAGATAATCTTATCAGATTCTATCACAATTTTGAATCCTCTCTTACATAAGAGACTAGCAGAGACTAAGTTCTTCCCTATATCTGGAACATGAAGTACATTCACCAAGTTTAACTTCTTTCCTGATGTAAAGTTCAATTCTACTGTTCCTTGACCACACACTTTGGCTGAGTTGTCATTTCCCATTAATACCTCTCGGTTGTTCACTTCTTCATATGTCTTGAATTGATTGCGATCATTGTAAATATGAACAGTAGCACCAAAATCTAGCCACCACTCATGGGATCTTCCATGTGTTGCCATGTTTAGTTCTGTGATCATACCAATGTGTATGCATTGAACTCCCTCTGTTATCATAGCAACTAAGTCCCCTTCTTCTGTAACGCCCCAATTTTTACTGTAATTTTTACTGTCATTAGAAATTACTCAATTACCGAATTACCGTAGGTAATTATTACATAAGATTTGAGGCCGAACAATCCTCAATAAAGGAATATAACATTAGAAGAGAGGTTAGGAACGATTCATGCGAGAGTCGCAAATCCCAATTTCAGACGTATAAAATGACCAAAATGCCCCTGAAGTTATTTTACTCAGAAAATGAGGATCGTGGGCCCCACCTATTCTCAAGGGGATATTTTGAGGATAATAAGGGATTGTTTGTGTTATGTGTGTTAATAGAGCAGAAGGATCTCAATTTTGAGTTAGATCTTGTGAAATGACCAAAACGCCTCAATTTGTTTTAACTCCGATGTGCGTGCCGACTGAGCCCAAACCTCACTAAAATGTTTTAAAATGTGTTTTTAAGCCATGATTAACCATTGGTTAAGCTCGGGTGGCCTCGGGCAATTTTTAAGTGAAAGTACGATTTTGCCCCTGTTTTGGGCAGTTTTGCGAATTTCGGGATTTTTGATTCGTATACCGAAACCTAAGCAATATTAAGCTCAAATTAAAGCTTATTAAATTATAAATATTAATCTAGAGTCAAAATTATGTATTTAGATTGATTAGAACCCAAAATTGCTCAAAAACACCCAAATTGCTTACTAATTCACTTAAACCCTTAACCGTAAATTCTCTAAATTACATGAATACCTTGCCTACACCTAAATAATGCATGGAACACACAAATTTCACTTCTTTGGGCTGTAATGGACGAAATTATTGATGCCATTATGCAGCTGAATTATTGCCAAAAGTTGCACTAAAACAAAATGCCAAAATGTCACCATAAGAGACATAATTCCTTAATTTCATACAACTTTGTCTAAAATGATTTTTCCTCCCTTATTTCTCCTGCAAAATTCCGTCCACTACCTCATCATTTTGGCCAATTAGAAGCCTCAAAATCTTCTATAAATAGGCTTGCTTGAGTGGTCTTGGAATGCTTGGTTCATAACTAGTTTTTAGGAGCACCAAAAACTTTCTTTCTTCCTCCTCTTTGGCTGAATTCTTTCTTCAATTTTTCAAAGAGATTTTGTTTCATTTCACTTCAAGAAACCAAGTTCTCTTCCTCTTCTTCAACTCAGATTAGGTAGGGAGTAGTTTCTAAATTTATTTCTATGCTTTGAGGAGTTGTGTTTTTAGCTCAAAATGATGAAATTATGAACTTGCCTTAGCTTTTCATTTTGGTTTTCCTCTTCAATTTTTCTTTAACCAATTCAACCATATGGCCTAGGTGGAACTAAGATGATGGCTTGATGATGAGGACCTTGAGGGTGGGTTGTAAATCCATCACAAGTTAGGCCTCTAAAGCTTGAAAATTCCACTTGATGCAAAACTTTAAAGAATAATGCTTTATGATGCTAAAACAAAGATTTTTAGTTTAGAACTTGAAAGATGTATTTTTCCTTTTATGTTTTATTTCTTGTTAAGATATGTATTGGGTTGAATTTATAATTCTTTTAAAGTCTTGAAGGAGCTCTAGTAAAGAAACAAAATGAATTTGCATCCATGATTAAGTTTATGCTTTGCATAACCATGTTTACCTTCTATGTCATCACTAAATTTTCAAGAATGAATAAATGAACTTGCATTTCTCATGTTTAAATTCCAAGCTTGTATCTCATGTTTATGTTTCAAGTCATCACTTAATCTTTCAAGATAATAAAGAGGTTGCATCTCATATTTAATTTATGCTCTCACTATATTTTATAATGGCTAAAAGAATCAACGCATGGCATGTTTATTTTATGTCATCACCTAAAGATCCTAGAGCTCAAAGACTTGCCCATGTATCACAAGCAAAGAAATATGATTATTGGAGTTAAAGAATTTATTCTTTAAAAAGTCTTGAGATTGGAGCTTAAAAAGATGTAATAATAATATTCTCTTCTCCCTCTCTTGGTCTGTGCGGACTACTGCCGCTCCGGTTTCTTAATATTCTCTTCTCCCTCTACTCGACCTGTGCAGACTACCGCCGCTCCGGTTTGTTAATATTTTCTTCTCCCTCTCTGGTCTGTGCGGATTACACGCTCCAGCTTTCTTGTATCATGTTTATATTTCAAGTTCTTGCATCATGTTTAATTTTCAAGTCATCACCTTAAATCTTAAAGATAAAGAAATGGAATTACATATCATGTTTATAATTCCAAGCTATCACCTTATAAAGATAAGATTAAAATAAGGTTGCATAGCATGTTTATAATTCTAAGATGTCACCTAAATCTCTAAAGCTCAAGACTTACTCCTTTTATCTTAAGTGAGAATTTTAATTGTGAAGATCCTCCCAAATTTGACAAAAGAACTAGTTTCTAAATGAGTTTTAAGGCTTTGCAAGGATTTCACGGGAACCAGTATTTTATATGCACTTAAAATATGATTCTATGTAATTGCATGAGGTTCATGATTCGGCCACTGATCCGAGTTTAGTATCAATGTGTGATAATGATTTGATATGATTGAAGTTGTGATAATTATGGTTTATTGTTAAGAGAATGATTCATAATTGGTTTAGTAACTAATTAGTTCTATAATTGATAATTCTATGTAAGGATTGGATGCTTATTAAGTACTTGATATGATTGAATGATTTCGTGGCTTGGATGTTATAGTTGTTGTTGCAAATAATGAGAATGCTTGTACATGAAATGTTCTTTATTATGTAAAATTTACCTTTGTTGCTAGAAGAAAGTGTATCATTGTAAAAGTGTAATTTGGAAAGGTTACGGCTAAGGAAAGACTTGGTATTTAAGCGTGTCCATTGTGACCCACCTCTCTTTCCTGGGAATCTCCCATATGCATGATTACTGATTGATATATATTATTCTAGCTTAAGACTATAAATGAGAAAATGTTATGATGTTTATGAATTGTATTATGATATAACATGCAAAGATTTAATGATGACTTAAACTTATAAGAAAATGATCCTTTGGAACCATCAGACTATAGGTGGTGAAAAGGTGATTTTAGCCCCCTAACCCGTTCTCTCAAAAGGGTAGAGTCGGGACTTTAGCTTATCAAAAGGGATAAGTATATGCTAGTGACAACTAGTAAAATATGAGCTCATAACCTAAATTACTCCCAAAAGGGTGGAGTATAGGGTGGCCCAAGGAAAATAATGATGATGATAAGATTTTAAGTCATCAAAGGCACTAAAGAAATGAAATATGTGCACTTTGTGTCCATGTGTAGCTAATATTATATGACGTTCTTTTATGCATGTTATTTTGATAATGATGATGAGGAATATGATGTAATGATAAAGGAAATGTTCATTGTAAATATGACATGTTAAGAATAAGATGCATTATAAGACGCATGATTAAAAATTGACGAACCTCGGTTAAGTATTTGTCCGAACTTAAAATGAATCTTTGCATGCTCACTATTTTAGAATAATCCCGAGGTTCCTGGGGACTTTGATGATGACACTGTAGAAGGAGGTACCCTCTGAGAATTCTTTAGCAAGATTCTCACTCCCTTTTCTTTATTTCCGTCATTGTCTCCAGATTCAAATGGCGACATTCGTCTGTTCGTTGATACCCCTACTTGGGAATTCCACTATGATCCGGTGCATCGCTCGTATCATTTTGAAGGGAGGTCTTGTGATTCGTGTTTTTATTTACATAGGTCGTCCATTTGCACATCCTGTCCCTAGTTATCGATTTTCTCCTACTTCTCCCTATGGCGATGAAATGGTTTTCGAACATGCACGTCCACTTGATGAAAGGATGTTACGTTCTTATCCCGCTTCATCTGCTGTCCATGGATTTCAGTATGTTCGAGACGAGATATTCTGAAACTGATCCTTGAGAGGACACTCCTACTCATGTATATTCGAGAGCTCTGCTCCTACTCCCACACGTGTAAGAGAGGGTAGTGAGGAAAGCAGTTGTTCAGCCGAGGTTAGCGAGAAGGCCGTCCATGCGACTGACTGGTGCATCTCGTGTGTCCCGTCCCGAGGAGCTCATCGATGGATCGGATTTGTTCCCCCAGTTTCAGGACAGTGGCCATAGAAGGTTCTTAGTAGATTTATGTGTGATCATGCACCCTAGTTTTAGGATAACCTTCCCGGCTTATGGAGTTATCTAGTTTAGGAGCATGTATTTCCTTAAGTATATTTTTTTTATGGGTTTGCATAAGATAATGATGTATGAACATAACCCACCCTTTGAGTGAGGTTATTGTATGTAAATATATGCTATAATGTGCTTATGGATGTTATATGATGGAGCCTAAGTGATATGATGTGATATATTCTTAAACGTCTTATTATACCCCGCTTACTCGTTCACGTTGTACTCGGCTCATGTTTTCAATTATGTGTTTAAAAAAAAATGGCTCGTAATTTCACTAAGTATTTTCAAATTATGAAGAAAGAACCAAAGCAAGGAGTAAAGTCTAGTCATTAATCAGATTCAACCTAGGTGTATCTGGTTAATTACTAGGGTGTTACATTTTAGTATCGTGAGCGATTCGATTCTCATGGAGCCTAAGGATTGGACTAGCTATGCTTCTAAAGCATAATACGTTAGTAACGTCATGTGTAGATGTTTATCATTAGGATGAGCTTGAGGATTAGAAATACATGACTACTGTATGTTGAAAGTGCCATGGTAACTTGCTCACTTTGCATGGAATATTGGGCCTGATCACCTCAGTGTTGTTGTTTTGTGTGTATAGGGACCAATGGCACGTCGACAACAGACTAGGAGCGCAAAGACGTAATAATCAAGACAACGAGACAGCCAAGCACTCCGCGACGTAGCAAGGACCATGAGAATGATGATGGAACGAATGGATCAGGATCGTCAAGCCAATATGAATCGGGGACATGAGATTCCTGAACATGCCTGTTTCGGGGAGTTTCGTAAGGCAAACCCACCAGTTTTCAAGGGGACACTGAATCCAAATATTGCAGATGAATGGATTCGGAATATTGAGAAGGTCTTTGCTGTAGTCCCATGCTCGGAGGAGCAAAAGGTCACCTTCGCTACTCATATGCTTGAAGGTGATGCCGGTTTCTGGTGGACGGGTGTTCGAAGACTCTCGGAGACGACCGACATGGACATTGATTGGGAACTTTTCAAGGTCCATTTTTATGAAAAGTACTTTCCAGTCGATTAGAAATGCCAAGGACATTGAATTCATGCAAGTTGTCCAGGGAATATGAATGTGGCCCGAAGATAATGCTGATTTGAAGAATTCATTAAGTTCCCAAGAATGTACCAAGGAAATCCTGATGAGTCCTGGAAATGCATTAAATCGGAGTCAGCGTTGAAGGCGGAACTTAATGTGGCGATTGCACATTTGGAGATTAGGGATTTCTACCCTAGTTAACAAATGTCGGATTATTGAAGAAGGTCGAGAAAACTAAACACCCCAAAGTCGATAATATTACCAAAAAGTTGACACCTCAAGGTCGTGATTCAAGAGGCGTAGTCGACCTCCATTTCCCCTCAATCAAGACCACAAGGGACACAAAGAAATTTTCAACAAGGAAGGCCAAACAACAACAATCGCTATAATAACAACCGCTACAACAATAACCCCAAGAATAATCACAACAACAACAATAACAACAATAAAGGGAAAGCACCACAAAGAGGTCGAAGATGCCTCCACGGCTGCGCCATCCATGGAATGTCCCAAGTGCGGCAAGAATCATGGGAGCATGCCATGTCGAGCCGAACAAGCGTGTGCTATCGATTGTGGAAAACCAGGTCATTACTCCCGAGAATGCACGGAAAGAAACCCGCCAACCCCCAATCCCAAGCCGCAATACCAGGGAAGGGTATTTACGGTTAATGCTGAAGAAACAACGAAGTCACGAAATCTCGTGGAAGGTAAGGGTAATATGCATGGTAAAGACTTAATTGTACTATATGATTCTGGCGCTTCTCATTCTTTTATCTCCCATTCATGTGTTAAAAGCCTTAATTTACCTATGACTGAGCTTCCTTTTGACCTTATTGTTTCTACCATTGGAAAACCCGTTAGGACTTGTAAATATTGTTTAGATTGTAGTTTTATTATAGATAATAGATCCTTTGTTTTAGATCTTATTTGCTTACCCATGCGAGGTTTAGATGTAATTCTTGGCATGGATTGGCTTGAGGCCAACCGTGTACTGTTAAACTGTTATGAGAAAACCATCACTTTTCTTCCTGTTCCTATTGAACCTAAGAAACCCATAAGTCTTTACATAAGTGCTGTGGAAATGGATTGTGGTAAGGGTGAGAGTAAAGGTTACATTTTCTTAGCCGCTAGTGATGTAGACTTTGAGCAAAGTATCGATGAGATACCAATAGTAAGAAATTATCCTGAAGTATTTCGGATGAGATACGAGTTTCCCCAAGAGAGAGATAGAGTTTTCCATAGAATTGCTTAGGGTGCAGGACCTATATCCATAGCCCCATACAGGATGTCCCCATTAGAATTGACCGAGTTAAAAACTCAATTGGAAGATTTATTGGAGAAAAAGTTTGTTAGGCCTAGTGCATCACCTTGGGAGCCCTGTGTTGTTTGTAAAGAAAAAGGATGGGAGTATGAGGATGTGTGTAGATTATCGGCAGTTGAATAAAGTAACGGTGAAAAACAAGTATCCTCTGCCTAGGATCGATGATTTGATTGACCAACTGAAAGGTGCGGTAGTGTTTTCTAAGATAGATTTGAGGTCAGGCTACCATCAAATTAGAGTGAGAGATGAAGACGTACCTAAAACGGCCTTTCGCACTCGATACGGCCATTTTGAGTTTGCAGTAATGTCCTTTGGGTTAACCAATGCTCCAGCTATTTTTATGGATTACATGAATAGGATCTTTCGGCCCTATTTAGATCAGTTTGTAGTTGTCTTTATAGATGACATTCTCATATATTTTAAGACCCATGAAGAGCATGAATGCCATCTGACCATAGTACTGGAGATCTTGAAGGAAAAGAAACTATATGCCAAGATTTCCAAGTGTGAGTTTTGGTTGGATAAGGTGCAATTTTTAGGGCATGTAGTATCTAAGAAAGGAATTCTTTGTAGATCCTAGTAAGGTAGAAGCGATAGTAAATCGGGAAAGACCAACCATCAGAATCAAGTAAGGAGCTTTATGGGTTTAGCCAGTTATTACCGTCGATTTATCAAGGGATTTTCCCAGATTTCCCTACCTTTGACCAAGCTGACTAGGAAGAACACCCCTTTTTCATGGACCCCGGAGTGTGAAAAGAGCTTTCAAGAGTTAAAACACAAGCTAACCTCTACCCCTGTTTTAGTGTTACCCGACCCCAATGTGCCTTTCGAGGTGTATTGTGATGCTTCAAAAAGGGGTTTAGGTTGTGTATTGATGCAAGATAGGCAAGTGGTGGCCTATGCATCAAGACAACTCAAGCCACATGAGGCAAACTACCCTACCCATGACCTTGAGTTAGCTGCCGTCGTGTTTGCTCTAAAGATTTGGAGACACCATTTATATGGAGTTAAGTTTGAGGTGTTTTCCGATCACAAGAGTTTGAAATATCTCTTTGATCAAAAAGAGCTAAACATGAGGCAAAGGCGATGGATGGAGTTCTTGAAAGATTATGATTTTGGATTGAATTACCATCCAGGTATAGCTAATGTAGTAGCCGATGCTTTGAGTAGGAAGTCCTTACAAGTGTCCCGCTTGATGGTGAAGGAGGTTGAATTGATTGAGCAATTTAGGGACTTAAACCTAGGAATGACTTTGACCACTAAGGGCATCGAGCTTGTCATCTTAGAGTGACAAGTGAGTTCAAAGAAAGGATTGTTCAAGCTCAAGGGGACGATCTTTGAGTTTCAAGAGACTTTAGAGGCAAGTGAAAGCGGGGAAAGTTGATAGGTTTTACCCAAGGAATGGACGATTTGTGGAGGTTTAAAGGTCGAATATGTGTACTGCTAGTGGTGGCCTCGAAAGGATATTTTGGAGGAAGCCCATAAGAGCCATTTTACCTTCATCCTGGTGCCACCAAGATGTATCAAGATTTGAAGAAGATGTTACGGTGGCCTGGAATGAAGAAAGATGTGTGCACATGGGTGAGTAAGTGCTTGGTGTGTCAAAAGGTGAAGATTGAACACCAAAAACCCTGCGGAATATCGCAACCTCTGTCGATCCCTGAGTGGAAGTGGGATAGTATCTCCATGGATTTTGTGACTGGATTATCGAGGACCCAAATGAATCATGATACCATATGGGTAATCGTGGATCGATTGACGAAGTCAGCCCACTTTTTACCTATTAAGGTGACTTATTCCTTGGATAGGTTAGCACAATTATATATTCAGGAGATAGTAAGGTTACATGGGGTGCCGTCGACGATAATCTCGGACCGGGATCCGCGGTTTACGTCACGATTTTGGGAGCCTTTCAAAAGGCATTTGGTTCAAAGTCGTGTCTAAGCACGGCCTATCACGCCCAAACAGACGGTCAATCTGAAAGAACTATCCAAACCTTGGAGGATATGTTAAGGGCATGTGTTTTAGATCAAAGGGGAAGTTGGGATAAGTATCTGCCATTGATTGAATTTGCATATAACAACAGTTATCATGCAAGTATCGGTATGGCACCGTATGAGGCCCTCTATGGACAGAAATGTCAATCTCCCTTATGTTGGTATGAACCCGGAGCAAAGTTTACTCTGACTGATATTGTGAGGGAAACAGCGGAACAAATCAAGAAGATTAGGGATAAGATTCTTCTCGCTCAAAGTCGATGAAAAACTATGCGGACAAGCGGTGAAACCGCTAGATTTTCAAGAAGGGGACCACGTGTTCCTAAGGATCACCCCCACCACAGGCATAGGCCGAGCAATAAAAGTAAAGAAATTGAGCCCCAGATTTCTTGGTCCGTTTGAAATCCTTACCAAAGTAGGACTCAGTAGCCTCACCGTATAGCCCTACCCCGAGTCTATCCAACCTTCATGATGTTTTCCATGTCTCTCAGTTAAGAAAGTATCAATCTGACCCGAGTCATGTACTAGAGCGAACATGTACAATTAAGAGATAACGACATTTAACTTACTACCCACGAGAATCGCCGATCGAGGAGTTAGCGAGTTAAGGAACAAGGCTGCACTTCGGTCAAAGTAGCATGGGAGACGGGGTGAAACCAGAAGAACTTACATGGGAGTGGAATCAAACATGAAAGCACAATACCGAGTTGTTCTCGGTAACGAATTTTCAGGGCGAAATTCTTTTAAGGAGGGAGTAATGTAACGCCCAATTTTTACTGTAATTTTCTTTGTCATTAGAAATTACTCAATTACCGAATTACCGTAGGTAATTATTACATAAGATTTGAGGCCGAACAATCCTCAATAAAGGAATATAACATTAGAAGAGAGGTTAGGAGCGATTCAATGCGAGAGTCGCAAATCCCGAATTTCAGACGTATAAAATGACCAAAATGCCTCAAGTTATTTTACTCGGAAAATGAGGATCGTGGGTCCCACCTATTCTCAAGGGGATATTTTGAGGATAATAAGGGATTGTTTGTGTTATGTGTGTTAATAGAGCGAAGGATCTCAATTTTGAGTTCCGATCTTGTGAAATGACCAAAACGCCTCAATTTGTTTTAACTCCGATGCGTGCCGACCGAGCCCGAACCTCACTAAAATGTTTTAAAATGTGTTTTTAAGCCATGATTAACCATTGGTTAAGCTCGGGTGGCCTCGGGCAATTTTTAAGTGAAAGTACGATTTTGCCCTGTTTTGGGCGCTTTGCGAATTTCGGGATTTTTGATTCAGATATCGAAACCTAAGCAATATTAGGCTCAAATTAAAGCTTATTAAATTATAAATATTAATCTAGAGTCAAAATTATGTATTTAGATTGATTAGAACCCAAAATTGCTCAAAAACACCCAAATTGCTTACTAATTCACTTAAACCCTTAACCGTAAATTCTCTAAATTACATGAATACCTTGCCTACACCTAAATAATGCATGGAACACACAAATTTCACTTCTTTGGGCTGTAATGGACGAAATTATTGATGCCATTATGCAGCTGAATTATTGCCAAAAGTTGCACTAAAACAAAATGCCAAAATGTCACCATAAGAGACATAATTCCTTAATTTCATACAACTTTGTCTAAAATGATTTTTCCTCCCTTATTTCTCCTGCAAAATTCCGTCCACTACCTCATCATTTTGGCCAATTAGAAGCCTCAAAATCTTCTATAAATAGGCTTGCTTGAGTGGTCTTGGAATGCTTGGTTCATAACTAGTTTTTAGGAGCACCAAAAACTTTCTTTCTTCCTCCTCTTTGGCTGAATTCTTTCTTCAATTTTTCAAAGAGATTTTGTTTCATTTCACTTCAAGAAACCAAGTTCTCTTCCTCTTCTTCAACTCAGATTAGGTAGGGAGTAGTTTCTAAATTTATTTCTATGCTTTGAGGAGTTGTGTTTTTAGCTCAAAATGATGAAATTATGAACTTGCCTTAGCTTTTCATTTTGGTTTTCCTCTTCAATTTTTCTTTAACCAATTCAACCATATGGCCTAGGTGGAACTAAGATGATGGCTTGATGATGAGGACCTTGAGGGTGGGTTGTAAATCCATCACAAGTTAGGCCTCTAAAGCTTGAAAATTCCACTTGATGCAAAACTTTAAAGAATAATGCTTTATGATGCTAAAACAAAGATTTTTAGTTTAGAACTTGAAAGATGTATTTTTCCTTTTATGTTTTATTTCTTGTTAAGATATGTATTGGGTTGAATTTATAATTCTTTTAAAGTCTTGAAGGAGCTCTAGTAAAGAAACAAAATGAATTTGCATCCATGATTAAGTTTATGCTTTGCATAACCATGTTTACCTTCTATGTCATCACTAAATTTTCAAGAATGAATAAATGAACTTGCATTTCTCATGTTTAAATTCCAAGCTTGTATCTCATGTTTATGTTTCAAGTCATCACTTAATCTTTCAAGATAATAAAGAGGTTGCATCTCATATTTAATTTATGCTCTCACTATATTTTATAATGGCTAAAAGAATCAACGCATGGCATGTTTATTTTATGTCATCACCTAAAGATCCTAGAGCTCAAAGACTTGCCCATGTATCACAAGCAAAGAAATATGATTATTGGAGTTAAAGAATTTATTCTTTAAAAAGTCTTGAGATTGGAGCTTAAAAAGATGTAATAATAATATTCTCTTCTCCCTCTACTGGTCCTGTGCGGACTACCGCCGCTCCGGTTTCTTAATATTCTCTTCTCCCTCTACTGGTCCTGTGCGGACTACCGCCGCTCCGATTTCTTAATATTTTCTTCTCCCTCTACTGCTCCTGTGCGGATTACCGCCGCTCCAGTTTCTTGTATCATGTTTATATTTCAAGTTCTTGCATCATGTTTAATTTTCAAGTCATCACCTTAAATCTTAAAGATAAAGAAATGGAATTACATATCATGTTTATAATTCCAAGCTATCACCTTATAAAGATAAGATTAAAATAAGGTTGCATAGCATGTTTATAATTCTAAGATGTCACCTAAATCTCTAAAGCTCAAGACTTACTCCTTTTATCTTAAGTGAGAATTTTAATTGTGAAGATCCTCCCAAATTTGACAAAAGAACTAGTTTCTAAATGAGTTTTAAGGCTTTGCAAGGATTTTACGGGGAACCAGTATTTTATATGCACTTAAAATATGATTCTATGTAATTGCATGAGGTTCATGATTCGGCCACTGATCTGAGTTTAGTATCAATGTGTGATAATGATTTGATATGATTGAAGTTGTGATAATTATGGTTTATTGTTAAGAGAATGATTCATAATTGGTTTAGTAACTAATTAGTTCTATAATTGATAATTCTATGTAAGGATTGGATGCTTATTAAGTACTTGATATCATTGAATGATTTCTGGCTTGCATGTTATAGTTCTTTGTTGCAAATAATGAGAATGCTTGTACATGAAATGTTCTTTATTATGTAAAATTTACCTTTGTTGCTAGAAGAAAGTGTATCATTGTAAAAGTGTAATTTGGAAAGGTTCTGCTAAGGAAAGACTTGGTATTTAAGCGTGTCCATTGTGACCCACCTCTCTTTCTGGGAATCTCCCATATGCATGATTACTGATTGATATATATTATTCTAGCTTAAGACTATAAATGAGAAAATGTTATGATGTTTATGAATTGTATTATGATATAACATGCAAAGATTTAATGATGACTTAAACTTATAAGAAAATGATCCTTTGGAACCATCTGACTATACGTGGTGAAAAGGTGATTTTAGCCCCATAACCCGTTCTCTCAAAAGGGTAGAGTCGGGACTTTAGCTTATCAAAAGGGATAAGTATATGCTAGTGACAACTAGTAAAATATGAGCTCATAACCTAAATTACTCCCAAAAGGGTGGAGTATAGGGTGGCCCAAGGAAAATAATGATGATGATAAGATTTTAAGTCATCAAAGGCACTAAAGAAATGAAATATGTGCACTGTGTCCATGTGTAGCTAATATTATATGACGTTCTTTTATGCATGTTATTTTGATAATGATGATGAGGAATATGATGTAATGATAAAGGAAATGTTCATTGTAAATATGACATGTTAAGAATAAGATGCATTATAAGACGCATGATTAAAAATTGACGAACCTCGGTTAAGTATTTGTCCGAACTTAAAATGAATCTTTGCATGCTCACTATTTTAGAATAATCCCGAGGTTCTGGGGACTTTGATGATGACACTGTAGAAGGAGGTACCCTACCGAGAATTCTTTAGCAAGATTCTCACTCCCTTTTCTTTATTTCCGTCATTGTCTCCAGATTCAAATGGCGACATTCGCCCTGTTCGTTGATACCCCTACTTGGGAATTCCACTATGATCCTGCATCGCTCGTATCATTTTGAAGGGAGGTGTGATTCGTGTTTTTATTTACATAGGTCGCCCATTTGCACATCCTGTCCCTAGTTATCGATTTTCTCCTACTTCTCCCTATGGCGATGAAATGGTTTTCGAACATGCACGTCCACTTGATGAAAGGATGTTACGTTCTTATCGCGCTTCATCTGCTGTCCATGGATTTCAGTATGTTCGAGACGAGATATTCTCAAACTGATCCTTCAGAGGACACTCCTACTCATGTATATTCTGAGAGCTCTGCTCCTTCTCCCACACGTGTAAGAGAGGGTAGTGTGGCAACAGTTGTTCAGCCGAGGTTAGCGAGAAGGTCGTCCATGCGAACCCACCCTGGTGCATCTCGTGTGTCCCGTCCCGAGGAGCTCATCAGTGGATCGGATTTGTTCCCCATTTCGGGACAGTGGCCATAGAAGGTTCTTAGTAGATTTATGTGTGATCATGCACCCTAGTTTTAGGATAACCTTCCCGGCTTATGGAGTTATCTAGTTTAGGAGCATGTATTTCCTTAAGTATATTTTCTTTTATGGGTTTGCATAAGATAATGATGTATGAACATAACCCACCCTTTGAGTGAGGTTATTGTATGTAAATATATGCTATAATGTGCTTATGGATGTTATATGATGGAGCCTAAGTGATATGATGTGATATATTCTTAAACGTCTTATTATACCCCGCTTACTCGTTCACGTTGTACTCGGCTCATGTTTTCAATTATGTGTTTAAAAAAAAATGGCTCGTAATTTCACTAAGTATTTTCAAATTATGAAGAAAGAACCAAAGCAAGGAGTAAAGTCTAGTCATTAATCAGATTCAACCTAGGTGTATCTGGTTAATTACTAGGGTGTTACATCTTCCACTACGTTGGCCTTAGAATTTGACGCTTCTTTTGAGTTATTACCCTTTTTCAGAAGTCGGCAATCCTTGATATAATGCCCTTTCTTGTGGCAATGGTAGCATTCTCTTTGTCTCTTTTTATCTTGCTTACTATCAACGAAGGATTTCTTTCTTTTGCCTTTATTGACTTTTGCTTCTCCAACATTGTTCACCTTAGAACTTTGAGAAAGATACACAACATCACGTTTTCGAGTTTCCTCTTCTATACGTAAATGCGTTAGCAATCTTTCAACAGAGAAGTCTTCTCCAAGATGTAGGAGTTTCTTCCTATAATCATTCCAAGATAAAGGCAATTTTGCAATAATTGCTCCAACTTGTAATGATTCAGGAACCATTACTTGTAGATCACAAAGTTTACTTACAAGGATTTGTAACTTATGAATGTGATCCATGATAGGCAAATTATCAACCATACTAAACTCAAAGTACTTCAACATGATAAATTTATCTGTACCTTGTTGCTCATTATTGTATTTTTCTTCTAAAGACTTCCAAATCTCCAATGGCGATTGAATTGACATGTAGAGATCATAAAGTCTATCTGACAAGGTGTTGAGAATGTGTCCTCGGCATGCAAAAGTGTCCTCATCACACTTTTTCTTCAACTGGGCAATCCTTTCCTTTTCTTCATTGGTTGCATCTTCAGCAATATTGGGAATTGGTGTGGCATTTGAATCAAGCACATAAGCAAGATTTAGTACTGAAAGAAGAAACATCATTTTGTCCTTCCATCGGTTGAAGTTTGTCCCATCGAATCGATCTAGTTTGACAAACTCTTGATTCATGACCTTGAAAGTAGTATTCTGATCTTAAGTCATCTTCAAGATAATATCTCTCTAAAATTGTTAGGAATTATATGTAGAAGATGATGAACAAGAACTTGAATATTATGGTTTCAAGGCACGAAATGAATCGCTATCTTTAGAGAGATATTTGCCCCCACACATAGTTGCTATGGGTTGATGACGATACTCCCTCAAGATACAATGAAACCTCTATATGAATTTCTTGTCTAGCAATAACAAGAAATTCTCTCACTCTTGAACTTTTTAAAGAACTCTTAGAACTCACACAATGCACAAAGTAAAAGTGAGTTAATTGTTCTACAATGGAGGATATTTATAAATGCACATTGGACACTTATGAAAAGTTTCATGTCCATTTAAGAATAGTCACAATGGTTGCAACCCAAAAGAACCATGATGCCTTTTCATTTAAGAATTTAGGGATAGTCACAATGGTTACAACCTAAAAGAACCATCATGTCTTTTCATCTAAGAGTAGTCACAATGGTATGCACTCTTTCATGAAACATGAAGAATTGTATGACTTCATTATTTGTAGCCATTATTTTCCAACAGTCATAAACCAGTACTGTGTAATCTCCCTTGCTTCAAATGGTTAGTAACCACATTTTCAGATAAATATTTTAATATTTTGTAAAATATACTTCATTAACTCCCAACGTGGTTCCTTATTCCCAATTCTAAAAGGCTCTAATCGCCATCGTTGTTTTCACTTTTTTCTATAATCCTCTTAATTTCACTCTCACACGACCTGGCTAACTTTCAGGTGAACTTGGAGGACGCTGACTCCAGCAACCAGAGGCCAGTTCGAGCCCTGTTTGAGGCTCTAATCGCGTGTGAGTCCGACGCAATGGTCAAGCTCATGGCCTCTGTCCTCGAGGGGTGGTTCCATGTTCCCCATCCCACCAGTTTTTTATGTGCTTGCTCACACACGATTCTTCTGCCGAAGACGCTGACCCCTTCCGGTTCATCCCAGAGTCTGTTGTTTCCTTAGGAAAAACCGTGATCAATAAGGCTTGTGACGCCATGCGCTCCGTCGCTTAGGTCCACGCGTGGACACTCACGAATGGGATAATCGCCCAGATCAAGGAGTACTTCAGCACTTCCCTCATCGTCACCCGAATCGGCCATTCCAATTCTGACTCGCCGGAGTTCCGGCAACCACCTCCGACTTCGGTGGGTTCCCTTACATCTGGGAGAGCAGCCTCTCTGGTTTTGCCCTGCAAATCAGTCCCTGGTCTTAGCAGTTGGAGCGGAAGGCAACACCGCAGTGGATGGCCATGAGACACAGTGGTGAAAGGTTGCAAAAGTTAAAAAAAAAAAAAAGTAAAAAGAAAATTGTAGTGTTGGGTGGAACAAGAAAATGGTAAAGTTGGTAAATCACATATAAACTCATTTCTTATCAAAATTAAGATGTAAAATATAAATTTAAATTTAAATTAATTTAAACCATTAGATTTGATATTGATTGGGTGAGATTTAGTCATCATGAATGTGATAAAGTTATAAACCACATAAGATTTCGCCGTAGTTAACAATATGTCTCTGAAATGGGTTTCTAAGAAACGCAGAACCTACATTGGCAAACCAACGTAAGTTTGGCTCTTCTTCCAGGTAAGAGTAACACAAAAAGTTTGGCTGGGCATAAGAAGAATCCGAAACGGAAAAGATTGTCACGATTAAGATAACTCGTTTGGTAATAGTTATAGAGTTTGATCTGGGTTTAACCCTGATCAATGTAAGCTGGATTTTCGTTTTAAAAAAGTTCTGTTATTTGCAAATATCTGGGCTTCCAGTTTTGTTGCCTCCTATCATTTTAGAAGTTGCAGCATGAACCCTGGATCGGCATACATCCTATACCTATCAAACAGTTATTACTATGATATATGCGTATTGTAGTACCTGGACAAAAAAATGGATGAAATAAAAGCAATTGCGCTGTATATGTTCTGTTGAGCTTTCAGTGCTGGCAATGCTTTCAGTGGTCATCTGGGATAGAGTAGAAATTAAGCCTGATTATTTTTTTATCTCATTTTCATGCATCCAAATGCTAGCATAATTATTTATTTATTCACCTTGTACCATCTCAAACTTTAGAATTTTTGGATTCCTTTGAAGTACTGAGGTCGCAGTGGAGGATTTTTAGATCATTCCGTGGATCATGATGCCGTTTTCTTTTTGGTTTTTAGGCCATGATGTTCATGTTCTTTAATTTGCATTTTATGTGTATGTACTAATTATTGGCATATTTCTTGTAACAAGTTGTAAGTTATATACTTAATTATTGAAAATTTTGTACCTTCAATACTTTTTTTTTTCTTTTATATAGAATTTAAGCTTAGATACTTGCTAATTACATATGCGATCTTCAGAGAAACGTAGTGAAACTCTTGATCCAGGAATACTTGCTGCACTTGCAAAAATTGCGGCGAACAAATAACAAATACATGGATAGTATGGATGTGGGCTAAGGAGCATGTTGCTGAATTTATTTATCTGCAGTTGTAGGGAGTGAAAATTCTTCTCACAATTTAGTCATAAATCGTTAACTACATCAATTTAGTTCATTAAAAGGGAATTGTAGTACTTTTGACCGAAGGACTGATGGAGGGTCCTCAAGAGAAGCCCTCCCAGCGTTGCCTTCAAAATGCAAATTGGAAGGATTTAAGTTACAATTGCCCATAAACTCATTCCAACTTCAAAATACACACAGCATGCCTTCATTAATAAATAGTAAAATTGAGTCAAATTGATCTAGTATTTAGGAAGTCATGAGACAGTAGTTCGAGATGGCTAGCTGTAAATGCTCTCTTGCTCCGGAAAGGTGAAACTGCCAATGTCATAGACTTCAGAAGCAGAAAGTGACACGATTCTCCTCTTTAGCTTCTCCAATGATTCCATTGTGGTGTCAAAAGTTGTAGCAGTGATGGATACAAGCCCGGGGTTTTGGCTGTTGAACACTGAGAAGAAAGTGGCTTTCTCAAAACCATTATTTAAGTAGAAGTGGAACAACCCCTTGGGGAGCACGAAAACATCGCCAACTTTTAGAAACCTCTGGAACACCCGGTTTTGGGTGTCAATGAATCCAGCAATCAAACAACCTTTGGTGACAAAGATCATCTCAGTTGCTCTAGGGTGATAGTGAAAGTTGGCCAGGCCATGACAATCAATGTCAGTTCTTCCAATTGAGAGGCCAAGAGTGTTGAGGCCAGGAAACTCAACAGCTGTGACAATCTTTGCAGATGCACCAAAAATGTCTGCAGAGCCAGCATTGCACAGCTCCTGGGTCTTGAAATCTTGAGCTGTTACATTTGCTGGGTTTTTGCAGGGTAGGCCGTTGATGAAAATGGTCTGCTTTTTGGGTGGGACTGTTGGACATGTGTCCTGTAGATTATCAGAGTCTGCCATGCAAACTTGGACATTGGTAAAGACAACAAAGAACAACAAAATGAAGAGATAAGCAAAGGAGTTCATCCTGTATCTCCACTAAGGTACTAACTATTTGTTGCAGCCTTTTTTTTATTTTTTTCTGCTGGCTGAATAATCTTCCTCAATCCATATTTATAAGTACGTAAACACACAATAATAAATAAGCTCTTGGCGTTATTGAGTCTCTGCTTATGTGAGTCTGGGGGGTTGCAAGAAATGCAAGTAATGACAATCTTGGAGTTCACTTCTGGCTTTGCACTGAAGTGTAATGTAAGAAGTGCTTTGCTTGAAACTGAAAGAAACACTATCCATTTCTTTGAGTTAGCATCATGTCCTATACGGAAATTCCACCGTTATTTTTGAAACTTCAAGGTTGTGTTACATGAAATTCCTTGTGTGAGTCGCCAACTAGCGTTCACTAGAATGGCAGTAGATGCTATTGAGGAATGCCTTGGGGTTCGAATTATTATTAACTATAGGCTCCGGTTTTAAATGGTCAAACTCAAATAAGATATGATGTCAATTTTTAGGCCATGCTTCTGTTTTAGAGATTGGAGCTATGTCTAGTAAAGCACAATCCATTATTAAGGCAAAAATATATAGTAAGTTCAATAAAAGAGTCCATAATGGGTGGAGTTAGGTGAAAAGGAATAGAATGAAATAAAATGGAGTGAAGTGGAACCAAATAATTATTTTACTCTATTATTTTAAGTATTTTATATTTCATCTCATTCCGTCCAATTTGAAGGAAAAGAAATTTGAGGCGAATGTATGGACTTAGATGAAATGAAATCCATTCATCTCTACTTCATTCCATCCAATTTAAATTTTATAAATACAAATAATGACATAACTTAAAATCTCACTTTGCTTCCACCGCTCCACCTAACTCTATCAGTGAAAAAGATACTAGGCAAGGTACGTAGTGAGATTTTTAGTCCGTCCCAATATAATCATTAAGTATATAAAGTGTATATAAAAATATTATTTAAATACTTAAAAATTAAAAAAATAAACATTTTTTAGATATTTAAATAGGATCACTCCGTGTATGTTTAGTTTCTAATTATGTGTATAGAACCAACACAAATATACGGTTAATTTGACAAAATCTGTTTGTTGCAACCCAAATATCAAACTTCTTGTCAGTTGTCACTTTCAGTTGGTAATGACTGGCTCAAGATTTGTTTCTTACGTTTTACCGATCCAATACTTTTGCATTTGAACCCGAACAGAGCATGAAGTAAAACTCTAGGGAATGTTTGGATTGAATTTTTATTTTTAGTTTTTAAGATTTTATAAAAAAAATATTAAATATTAAAAATTGAAAATTAAAATTTATATTTTTTAAAATTTTCAGTATTTTTTTTATAAAATTTAAAAAACTGAAAAACTAAAAATGAAAACTGAAAACTCAAACCAAATCGACCTTTATTGTTTAAAATATATATGTGGTGAAAAGTATAATTTTAATGCATTTATAACACTGTCATCCAATCAAAATTTTTTATTTATATGACCTTTTATGTAATGAATAAGATAGTCAATTATCATAGCTAATGTAGTAATAAATAATTAAATGATTACGTAAAAAATTTTCAAACTATCAGTGTTTAGAATTTAAATCCAATAATGGTGCAGTGATTTGTTTTTTTTTGTTTTTGGTAAGTTTGAATATAAGTTTGATCTCCACAGTTCTTATTCATTTGAGTGTTCATTCCCATAATATAATTTTTGTGTATCATGTAACTCTACTGATCAATGGAACTCGGGTTAGGCAATGGACGAAGAGTGCAATCTCACTAACCATTAAATCAACTAGGTTGTTGTGCTCTAGTGCTACAATAATAGTATTTATTATATATTTGATATATTTTTTACACTACAAGATGGCCTATGTAACACCCTAAAAATTAGTTAAAAATTAATTTGAGTTTTGTTAGTCGTAATTTCAAAAATTTAACAAATATAGTAATGATAAGAATGGCCCAAGGGATTTGTAAAAAAAATAAAAAGTGAATAGTAATATGCAGCCCTATAAGCCCACCAAGACAGCTGAAACCCCAGATTCGGGACTCGGAGTTGTCCGAAATTGGGACAACATGTAAATAAGATTAGAAACAGTTAGAAATGAAAATCTTATACTTAGAATTAAATGTTGAGTAATGTTTGATTTTTCAGATGCGATATTTTACCTGTTCGGTAAAATTTCGATATGTAATTTTTAACACCAAAAGATAGTTTAATCTTATAAAATAATAATGTCTATCCTTTTAAATGTCAAGTGTAAGGCTAAGTTTTAATCTTGCTTTACAAGATTAAATCTTAGCAATTCATTCCTTTTTATTGTTAGAAAAATATACATCTTTGACTACATCATTAATACATCTTAGAATATATTATAAAAGGCCACCAAGCTTCTCTTTGAAGCTCACATTCTCGGCCATGAAAAAGGGAACATAGCCATCTCCATTTTTGTTCCTTCAAAGGGCATGAAACTTGATTCAAACCTCCATTTTCCTAGCCTAGAATTGTTGAAACCCCAAATATCCTTCATAAAACTTGTTCCACTCCTCAATATCTACCAAACCAACCGATTAGAATTTTAAATAATCTCCAAACTGAACCCTGAGCTATCATTCTATATTGTTTAAGGAAGGGTTAGGTGCTGTTTGGAAGGTTAGAAGTGAAGAAAAATCATTTTTGAAAGATCCTTTGGAGTTAGAAGCCTTAAAGCTTCACTTCACAAGTAGGGCATTTTAAACCTCTTTTACTTCAACTCTATTTTTATGATTTTCTTACTGATTTCACTGAATATTTTTTAATTGAATTGGTTGATAATATATTGATAGTGATATTTTAATTTTGCTGGAGTGGTTTGATGTTGTTAAAAATCATTTTTTTGAAAAGGGATTTTCAACCATGTTGCTGGATTTGCGGATTTCAACAAGGCAGGATTTGTTCATGAATTTTCTGGTGCAATTGTAGTCATTTTCATGAGCTACAAAAATTATATGTTGAAGCTAATATCCCGGCAAATCTGAGAATTTTTGTGGAGCATGATAAAGACTCTAACTATCTGAAAAAAAATCATGAACTGAAAGTGTACCAATGCTGCTTGAACTATTGGAACTGAAACTGTAAATTTGTCTAATTTTGTTACCATTGCAAATGATTAAATTATCCTTTGAAATGTTTATAGGATATTAGAGACATCTTTAGGTTTTACTAAGATTTTTATTTCAAATTTTCTGGATCATTTTCTAGGGTTAAAAATTATTCATTTCTAGCTCTGAGCTGAGTATAAGTGGTCTCTGACCATCAAAATTGTTGAATTTTGTTATCATACTTAGAGAACTCTATTTACTCCGAAATTTTTACACTACCTTGGGGACATATTGAAGTGTCCTTGAGAATTTTTATAGCCTTGGATTTCATGGTTTGAAATGTAGAATAATTTGTGCTATGGATATGTGAAATCTGTCATTGTGTTGAAATGAATTGATGCTTTGAGTTAATGAAATAATGTCATTGGATTCAAGTATGACATATATGAATGCATGCTAGTAACTTTAAGGAATGGTATAAGGTATGATTGGAATCATATTATGAATGAATGTGTATATGTGCCTCATGCATGCATTTGAAAAAGAAAGCTGAATAATATGTGTATGCGAGCTTGATGATGGTGTATATGCCAAGTAGATGAAAGGTCCCCTATAATGTGTAAAGGGCACAAAAAGGTCCCCTTTTATTTATAAAGGGCACTGGAAAGGTCCTTTTTGTTTATAAAAGGCACTGGAAAGTCTTCTTTAGCACACGAAAAGTTCCCTTTAATATGACAAGGGCACGAAAAGATTATTGCAATTGTCATATGTACATGCATGTTTTATTAAATACTCGTCTTAAATGAATTACTATGATCTTGAATGTTATGAGACACACGTTTTAAGTGATTGAATAATAAAAGAGACTTACTTCGAAGAATTGGTTTTTGAACTTTAAAATGAACCTTTGATATATGTTGCATGCCCACACTTTCTTAATAAACCGAAGTGGCTGGGACGATAACGATGACATGAGTTTCATTATATATTTTGGGGATACCCTACTGAGAATTTTAAAATTCTCACTCCTATGTGTTTATTTCCGTGTCGTAGATTAATTCTAGAGAACAGTGAAGCCGTTACGAGGAAGACTAAATTGGAATTTCTGTAGTTAGTAGTGGACATTTGTATTTGTTGTACTTGGTTATATATATGTTTGTAAACATAGTAAAGAATAGATACGTACTAAAGCTTATAGAAGAGCTTCCTTTGTATTCGACTTGTATTAAACAAGTACCTTGTTTCTATGCTAGATATTTTGATAGAACCATGAATTAGTTATTATACGATTCGACTCATTCTTGCTATAGATAATTAAGGAATGTCCACAAATTTTTAAGTAATAACACTCGAGTATGATGCCATGACTTAAGAATGACGTTGTTTTTGGGAGGATGTTATAGCCTACAACCACACTTTTTGGACCACGCTTAAAAAGGGGTGGTCTATAACTAACAAAGGCCACGCTTTCTTGACGGTGGACTTTGACTATAACTTTTAACCACAACTGCAATGTTTAAAAACCGTGGTCTCTTCTAGCAATAGCCACATTTTTCATGAGGGTGGATTTTGACAATACCTTGGATCATGCTTTTTTTAAAGGTGGGCCTTGGCAATGTCTTTTGGTCACGCTTACATGACAACGTTTAAAAAGTGTGGCTTATTATTAGTAAAGATCACACTTTTCGCAAGAGTGAGCTTCAACGATACCTTTTAGCCATGCTTTTTAAAAGGATAGGTTTTGATAGTATCTTTTGGCTATGCTTTTTGCAAGTGTGGATTTTGACAATACATTTTGTTGACTAATGATAACATAATATGGGTATAAGTTACAATACTTATACATCAAATTAAAATAATAAGATATAATCAAATGACCATTAATCTTAACATATCAATTCCTCTCATATGATAAGTATCTTGTAAATATAACATATGCAGGATTCTTATAGTCAGCTTATGTGAGGAATCTTGGAGTTAATCATCTTTTTAGTTATAATATTTTCAATTTGATATTAGTTTTATTCTAACAACTTTTACATCAATTTGATGCAAACAAAATTTTGACATTAATTTATTTTTAATTTCGACGTCAATTCAGTATTAACATTTTCTATTTTGATATCAATTCAGTAATTTCATCAAAAGTGAAAGCAAACAAAATGATTAAATTAATGTTAAAATTAAAAAATATTAAGACCAAATTTATATAACAAAATTTATTAGAACCAAATTGATATCAAATTAAAAATGTTAAATTAAATTGAAAAATATTACAAACAATAAAAAATAGATATATTATCATCATATTCAATTTTTAATTAATATTACGTATTCCTTAAAACTATATTCTTATTAAAATATTTTTTAAAAAATATTAATAAATCCATGCATATCCAGCACATGGATATTATTACTCGTTGCAACTTAAAAATGTGTTATATAGGCTTTCACTCCAAATTTGGCATTCCCACCAATTTATCAATAAAAAAATTTAAAAGAGAACAAATTAAAATTTAAAAATAATGTAAAGATTTTTAGAGGAAACAAATTAGGGGCATTCTCACCTGTAATCAAAGGTCAATATCTTCGCTATAGTCATTTCTGTTGGTCAATGGTAAGCGGACACGTGTGCATGTGTGAGCAGGCATGAGCAGTTGGCAGGCATGCTACTATCGAGTAGTGGTTTAAGAGATTTAATTACACAGGTTAATAGAGCAGTAATCTATGGCAATAAAAAGGCAAAAAAAAAAAAAAACCAAAATCGTAACAACTGAAATAATTTACTAAAATTAAAATCATTTATTCATTTAAGTAAATGTAAAATTCTTAACAAAAGTAAATGTAAATTTTTTTAAAAAAATAAAATTAAAGGCAATGGAAAGTGGAGCAGGGGAAGACAACATTTTTTATTTTGTTATAATTTTAATTACTTTTTATAGTACATTTTTTAATTTGTTATTTCAATTTTTTTATTAATTTGGTTTGTCCGAAATCTATTAAGTTAATAGTGCTATTTTTTATTTTTCGATTTTATATTATTTTATTCTGATTTTTTGTAATTTAGTTATTTTTTATATTTTATGTTTATATTTTTAAATTTTCATTTTTTATATTTTAAGAAGTTGGTTGGTCGGATTTCTATGGAGTGTACAGTTCCTTTTTTATTTTTTTTCTTTTCATTGCTGTTATTTTTATTTTGTTAATTTTAATTATTTTTAATATTTATTTTTATTTATTTCTTAAAGAATTCGGTTTTTCAAATCCTTTGTTGTGTACGATGTATTTTTTATTTTTATGTTTTTAATTCTATGTGTTTAAATTTTAACTGCCTTCCATATTTATTTTGTGATATTTTTGTTTTTTTACTGAATTTTCTTTTGTATTACTTTTTTGTTTTGTTATAATTTTAATTAATTTTCACTAGTAAATTTTTTTAATTTTTTATTTGAATTTTTTTATTTTTTTGTTATTTGGTTTGTTCGAAATCTGTTAAGTTAGTAGTTCTATTTTTTATTTTTTCCTTTCATATTATTTTATTTTGAATTTTTGTAATTTAATTATTTTTAATAGTTAATGTTTATATTTTTAAATTTTTATTTTGTAATTTTTTAAGAGTTCGGTTGGTCCGAATTCTTTGACTGTACAGTACTGGTTTTATTTTGTTTTTTCTTTTCATTGTTTTTATTTTTATTTTGGTAATTGTAATTAGTTTGAAGAAAAATAATTCAGACCAACTAATCACTCACAACATCACCTAATTAAACCATCATGTGTCATTTTACTAGCCGTACACATCTCACCTGTATGGTAGATATTGACCAGCACATGTAGGAGAGTGGACACCAACAAATTAAAGTTAAAAGTTAAACAAAGAAAATTCCTATTCATCTCTCTTATCTAAAACCTAAAGCATAAAAATAAAAGGGAATACTCTATTTGACCCCTCAAAATTTTTGTATCGAATCATTTTGTCTTTCAAGAAATGAAATTAATCTTGTGGTCTCTCAAGATTGAAAATAATAGATACATTTGTCCCTTTATTAGTTTTTTTGTTAGTGGACTTACACATGTAATATAGTACAATGATGACGTGTCAGTAAAACGTTAGAGGCAAGTTAAATGAAACTATTTTGGAATATATTACACTCATTTTGGTGTCTAAAATTGCATAAAATGAATCACTTTATTATAATAGAGATTTAAATGATTCATTTTATGAATTTTAACCATCAAAATAAGTCATTTTAAACTCTATTTCACTTCAAATAATATATACATCACTTAAAATCATGTAAGAATATCAATATGTAATTGTATTAGTATTTAAAGAATCACATACATATAGAAAAACTAATGTGTTTTATTACTAAAATCTTAAAGACCACAAGTTTAACTTTAATTTTTTAAAAAATTAAATAGTCTTATAAAATTTTTTTAGTAACAATATAAGTTATTTACTAAAAAATAAAAGTGCCACTTGCATCATTAAAAAGGACAAAAAAAAATAGTCATAAACAAGCAAGAGGCAAAAATTAGCGCAAGGGTAAAAATGGTCACAGCAACACGGAGTAGGGATTGGGATTGAAACATAAACAGTGACTGGGTTTGGGGTTTGCGAGAGCGAGAAAGAGAAAGAGAGGAGTTCGACGGTGAAGGCAGACCATGAAGATGCAGCGGCGACGGCACGGCACCAGTGGTGTCTAGGCGGCGATGTTGAAGTGGTTCAGTGGTGGTACGTGACGGCCGACGAGGAGAACATCGAAGACCTCGCGCTAGCACAGGTTGTGGAGGTGCGATGCACGGACGGCGGAGGGCACGGCAGTGACGTGACAGGCAGAGCTGTGGCTTTCTGAGGCTCCTTCCAAGGTGGTGGCTCGCTGTGGGCGCAGTGGAAGCAGGGAGCCGTGGTGACGTGATTTTTCTCTCCCTTTTTTCTTATAGTACTGTTGTGTATGTTTTGGCTTCCTGATTGACCATATTTTCTGCTCATTGGTTTGGATAAGAGAGCGAGAAAGGCATGAGAGGGAAAAAGAGATGCCGTTCGGGATAAAGGAAGCTCAAAAGTGATAGAGATGCTTGTGGGAGCAGGAGGTTCTTCAGGTAAACCTATTGACTATGTTTTCATGCTTACTTTTGTCACAAACATCCCAATGCCTATGGCTCCATTCAATGAAATGATTACTGATTCATTTGCTCAATGTTCAGTTTAATGCGTACCAACTGTTTGATGAATGTTCTCACTTACAGATATCCCAATTTGTGCAACATTTGAATTCTCTTGTCTATTTTAATAGAAAATGGGTTATTGTTTGTGCTATTTCTTTTGTGAATTGTAATGTTTAACTTCACAACTTGATCAACATTATGCATTATAGACATCTCTAGAGTTGCAGTCAACAATGTTTAATTTGGTTAGCTATGCATTAATTATAATTATGAGACACCATAATACCATATAAATTATTTCTTATTTGTCGATGTGCTTTTGTGCCATTGATGCCTAATTATTAATGTGTGTTTTGAGCTGTTGACTATACTCTTAAGCTCTTAGGAAGAATGATATGCATATGGCATATTTTTGTTAACTCCCGGCACATCATTGTATTAATTTTTTTGGTTTAATTTTGTTTCTGGCTTCATAACCATTTCATTGTACCTGAAATTAGTGCACTGCTTATAATATCTTTTTTGTTCTGTAATATCTTGAGTTGATCAGTTAATTTTGTCTTAAAAAGTGTAAACTACATTTTATATAAGTGTCATTCTTAGTGGAAGACTCTTGACCTTTAAGATTTGAGTGTCTTGCTAAAAGTTTATTTGGTGTAATGGTTTTGTGAAATGATTGTTTGGTCTTGGACTTTTTCTTATAGAGTATAGGACTTTTTGTTGTGAAACTAATGTATTAGGGGTTAGGTTCTAAAGCAATTGTAATTGACCTGTTTATGATTTGGATTTGAGTTCACTTTAATCACAAACTGTACGATACTTTATGCATGTTAAGATAGCAAGAAATAAGAAAGAACTTATCCTTAAATAGTGATCAGCAGAAATAATTCTCAGCAATTTTTATATTTCCCGTAAGCCTAAGGCTCCTAATAAGAATAGCATCCCTGTTACTGTGATTAGATTTGGTATTTAAAGTATTTGATGGATGCATTTGATGAGAGTGCTAGTTATCATTGAAATACATTTCTTAAGTCCGGCTAAATTATGTTCCTGCCTATGGATACACAATTCTCTGTTGTTTTTACGTTTTGTCATGGTTGTATCCTTTGTTTTGTATCTTGTTTATGTCTATAGTTCTTTGGATAATTGATACTATTATGTGTTTTCTTTTGTTGCTTCCCTAGTGTTTGCTCTTGGGTTTGAGCTTGTTTATTATAAAAATAAAAAACAGATGTACCATTGTGACTTTATTTTAATTAGAGAACTATAGAGGCTATTATGTTAACATTTAGTTCTAAAATGATTCTTGTCCAATATTTGTCTTTTCCATTCTAATATCTTTTATTTTTATTTTTATTTTTATTTTGTAGGATAATGTGAATGCATCATTGGATGCCAATGGAGATCTTTAACACATGACGTTGTGAAGAGGAGATGAATATTGATGGCATTTTGAGACCTGTTGATGACAATGGAGATCTTTAACACATGACGTTGGATGACAATGTTCCTTTTAAATTTGTTTTTACTTAAGCTATGTTAATGTTTAGAGTGCTTACACTGATATGTCAACGTTGGATCACGCCTTCCCTTTAGATAATGTTTATGAACTATTGAGGGATCTTGTTTAAATTGTTTCTTTCAACATTAATTATCTTATTATCAAGTCACAAACGTTGGGAGTTTAATTAACTATACACAGTTCATTGTTCAAATGATGTTGGCTTATTTTATATATCATTTATTTCTAAATAATGAAAATAAAAGAAAAAAATCGTTGTCTAGCTTACCAAATGAAAGACAATGGTTAGAAGTGTGGCGTGAGTTCAATGGATAGGGAATGCTAAAACTATGTGGCCTTAAGTACAAATTATAGATCATCCCTAATCTGTGTGATCTTAATTTCAAAGAATATGTCATGGATAAAATTGTGGCTTTTGAGTTATACTTAATAATCTGTGCTTTAAAGCGTGGCCTTACATATCAGCAATAGACTATGCTCAAAAGGGGAGTCTTAGGTGTAGAGTATAAACAACACTTTATAAGCGTGATCTTAAGTGAATATTACAGACATCTCAAGAAAAACATGGACTTAGATAAGGGTAAAAGTGTGGTTTTTGTTGAATGAAAGACCACTTTTTTTTGTAGCAAAAGCCACACATTAACTATACCGTGGCCTTTGCTTCCAAAAAAACGTGACCATAGAGCAAATGCTATAATTTATTAAATTACATCCTGAAAATTATATCGTGATCTAAAATTGAAAAGTATGTTTTTTTTTTAATTAAAAGCCACACTTATTGCTATTAAAAATCACATTTTTCAATGGTGGTCGAAAAGTGTTAAATGGCTCACATGCTAAGGTGTCACAACTCATTTTCCTCATTTCTATAGAGAAGATTTGGTGAGAAGCAGAGAGAAATAGAATATGTTTGTCCGCAATCTATATAAATAGAATGTTTACATTATTACATATATAGATAAAGTTTAGTACAAAAAGAAGTAACAATTAAGACGATCAAGCAAAGCAAAATCAATCACAAAATTTCGTAATATTTTAGGTAGAATAATCAAATCAAAGCTAGGCTATCCTATCAAAGCTCAGCAACTCATATTGAAGGTGTTCGTTTAGTGGCACCATCAAGGATCTTGACTGGAAATCACTGTAATCAGCTGGTTTCAAGTTCAACAAAGTGGCCTCATCGGGCACATAGCCCTGGGCAACATCCACCCTCCACTGTTGAGTTGAACCCTTGTGATGAACACTCTCATCAGCACCAATATTATTTGCCTCAATGGGCATGAACATGTCTGCAACATTGGATTCTTGTCCAGTTAGCTCCTGCACAAGGGCTCTGAAGTTTGAAGCACTGGTCTTCACCTTCATAGGGCTCGAAATATATGTAACTTTGATATCCTTTTTGTCCTTTCTACTTTGCCTTCTGTTGTTCTTCATGACCATTTGCATCAACAAGATAATTGAAAACAATAAAGTTTATGCCTATCAAGTTGTGGTTGTGGCTAAAAGATTAAGTAACAACAGAATACTTGTGGATTATGAAATGCTCAACTTGCACAGGCCTTCTATATGCGTAGGGTGGCTGGTTTTGGTCAAACGATAAGCCTGAGGAAAGTGGCTGTGGTTTGAAAAAAAGGGAAGGGAAAAAAGAGCGGTATTTGACTATGGAAAATATATGACGAAAAAAAAAGGTATGATTTGTACGTATTTGTTAAATTCTTGAAGTATACCAGTTCGATGCAGAGGAACGCATATGTAAGTAGAAATTTTGAAATTAAAAAAAAAATAGTAGTAGTAAGTAATAAATGTTGTTACCCTCATATCAAACAGTAAAATAAATGTTTAAACCCGATTGTTCATTGTTATAAGTTGGTTGTCAGTAATTTTTATACAAATCCCTCGTTCGAACGATAATATTATCGCTTATTATTGCAATTTTTTGTTTTCCGTCAATCAACATGAATTCTTAATTATTCAAACTTGCACTCTGCTATATCGAATTAACACACCTACCGACATCTAAAAAAATCATTTCCTCGATGAAAGAGAGTAAATTGATGAACTAGTGGTTGAGAATGAGATGGTTAAGTGACCCGTAAGTCCTATAGATTTTTGTGACACCAACAATTGGGCTTTTTGTGTTCAATGAATACTTCTGGCACGTGCGCAGTCATGGATGACTGGGATTCTAGGAAAATCTTCGGCACCAAGGAATGTTAAATGTACATGGACCGAGGTTACGTCTTTTTGTTGGGAATAATGATAGAATTTGGAAATAGCCTCTTTCTGTATTTGTAAGTCCCATAAAATTTGTTTACAAATGTTAAATATAGAATGTTCAAGCTGAAAGGAGCTGCATCCCTCAGCACACATGAGAAAGAATTGTCTTTGTTAATTAAATCCAATTGTTAATTTTCTGAAGGATCCTTTACGTTTAATTTTTAGAACCTCTTCTTTAAAGTTATTACCATATTATCAAATAATACTCTATTTTACACTTTATAGTAACACTTTAAAATAAATTTATTGAATAAATTATATAGTTTATTATGAGGTGGTTAATATTGTATTTGCGAATATAACCTTTCATGGATTTTAAACTATCACAAAGCAACATGTCAATCGACCTAAAAGACAGAAAGCAACATGTCACCATGTTACTGCAGTAACTAAACTTTTTCATTTTTTTCATTTTTACTTTTTAAAAGAAAACTCTTTAATTTTTAGAATAAAATACGTACTAAATTAATTTCTGAAAATATGGAGACTGCAAGTTAACTCTGGAAAAAAAAAAATTAACCAATCTTGTGGTGGTCTTCAAATATTTTTCAGTAATTAAAATATGACATATAAATTGTTAAATAAATTCAAAATGACTTTCAAATATTGATGACCACAGGAAAACATAATTTTTATTACGAAATATTTTTTTTTATTAAGAGTCTCCTTTTTAATAATGAAAATACAAGAATAAGGATTTTTAATTGAATTTATTTAATTGAAAGATTTTATGATATGTAAATATGAGTAGATTCTATCATTTTATTTCTTCCATAATTACTTTTATTGTTTATCAAACAATTTTACTCATTTTCTTTATATATGTACCATAACTCTTCAAATAAATAATATACATGTACGATACAGATCAATAGCCGACAATAATACCCGACTGAAAATAAAATTATAGGATTAATCTCAGAATTAATGAATATGAATGTATCACAAAACCAGTCTTTTTTATATTCAAGAGGAATAGCATAATATTCAAAGACTTTTGGCAAATATCTGGAATAAATAATTATCTCTAATGTACAACATGTTCTAGAGAGTACGGCTTCTCAATTAACATAAAGCAACGACTGTCAAAATAGTCAAAAATCTGTCAGGTCTCGAAGCAGTTACTTATATAATTTATATAGGTTTTAAAATTATTATACTTTACAAAACACAAATCTGTTATGTACCAAAAAAAAAAAAAAACACAAATCAATCAGGATTATCCCGTTTAATTCATAAGTCAGGTCTATTTACAAGTTATGAGGAAAATAAAAAATGAGAACGAAAAGAAAAGAAAGGTGATAAAAATAGAAGAGTCGTGCTATTTATACTTATTATGTGTGGAATACTGTACCTCTATCTATCATTACATTGGGGAGTTGTACTTGAATAGGGTTCACACCCTATTCTGTAATAGATAATATATGAGGTGGCATAGTATCCCAAACACAATGAAAACAAATAATATTTTTTAAAATAGATTTTTCACGATTATAAGCTACATACTAAAAAGGCAAACTAAGAGATTATAACATAATTGTTATGCTAGAGGGATGAACTTGTAATATGCTAAAATTTATTTCAAAAATTTTATTTAAATTTTATTAATTAGAATTTTATGAATATGATAGAATTAGCCAAAACAAGAATGACTCAGAAAAAGTGAATAGTAACCTTGGGGCATTGTAGGTCTATTAAGACAACTAAAACCCTAGAACCGGGACCAAGCAATGCCCGAGACTGAGAAAAGATAAGATTAAGATTAGAAATGTTTAAAAAAAAAAAATTTTAAGCTCGAAATTAAATTTCTGGAAAATTGCCACCTAATGTGACAAGTGTGTGGCTTAGAAAAGGCCACATCATTGCCTTTTCCAAGAGCCAATAAGAATCTTACAAAAAAAAAATTTACAATTTAACTTTAAGGAATCAATTTTTATAATAGAAATTAATATATATTATCTTAAATGAATAAAATCACAAACTTTATCAATTCCTTTCCAGATTTCAGCCAGCACTTCCCCATGATAGCCTCCTCACTTTTTCTTTATGAAAAATACCAAAACCTAGCTTAAAAACTCAAGTTACAACACCAAGAATCAATAACCAAAGCACAAACTTAAAGATATCCCTTGAAATCCTCATATCTAACTCTAACAAAGGATTTCCGTCTTACTTTACGATAAAAAGAGCCATTATATCACTGGTTAGGAGAGGCATCAGGTTGGCCTTGGATTGAAAATTGGGTATAGGAGTTCTTAGAGAAAGCCAAGACAAGAGCAAAAGTACATAAGTGACAAGTAGGTTTTTTTTAAACTATTTCTTTGCAAGATTAGTTTTGAAATTGTTTTGAATGTTTGAGCATGAAATTTTTAGTTGTACTAAATGTTCATATATAGATATTGATATGTCTAATTGGGTGGAATGATTGGATGATGTTAGAAAATTCTTTTTGTCAAAATAAGTTGTGAACTATGTTGCTAGAATTCTCTGATTTAAGTAAATAGCTCAATTTGTATGATTTTATTCACATAGTTGGAGTCTTTATTTTAAGCCAAAAGTTTTGCACGATGAAGCTACATGTTAAGATGTCTCCAATATATTTCTTGAGTATTTTGAATACTTTTGCTACTTTTAAAAATTCAATAACCGAGTTGGTCAGGGTTTCTGTCTGATTGTGGAGCACTGAATTTATCTAATTTTGTTACTACATCAAATGGTCAAATTTTGGCTTTAAAATTTTACAGGATATTGAGGACATTTTGAAGTCCAAACTTTAATTTTTGTAGGATTTTATATGTTCACTTGATAAGTCAATAAAATTGAGAATTTTGACTATTGGCTTAAAATAAATAGTTTCTGACCTCCAAATTTGTAGAATTTTGTTAATATAGCTAGAGACCTTATTTTGCTCTATAAAGTCTATAGGGTCTCATAGACATATTGAATTATCTTTGAAAAATATTTTTGCTCTGTTTTTATGATGTTTAGTAATTTAACCATAATTTTTTAGAAACTGAAATTCTAGACGATATGCTGATTATTGAATCCATGATGAAATGGTAATAATTTGATGTCTAGTATACTATGTTTGTTTCATGATGTTGTTGCACATATGTAAATATGAGTACTCATGACAATTGCTTCCATTTGAAAAGAATATTGAGATCATGAGTAATATTATGTGTGGTGCATTATGTAATTCAAATGTTGATGCTACGCATATATGATTATTATGCTTATATACGTGACATGGAGCATGAACATGTTATGTACATATAATTGTAAATACTTTTAACAATTGCCTCTACTATAGAAAAAGAATGAGATTATGTTTTCTTGGGCTGGAGAAAGTAAATCCGATATGTCAGGGAAAATAAACCTGATTACCGTTAAATTGAGTCGGAGAAAGTAAACTTGGCTAGGAATAGAACTGTACGAGATTTGGAGAAAGTAAATCCAATGATTATATATAAGAATGAACTCAGTTATGAAAAGCAGTCTATTACTTAGGAGTGAAATAAGCCACTGTAGCCCGAGACAAATTAAAGTACCAATTAACCTAAGTAGTCCTCTATATTATGTGCTCCTGTAATACCTTAAAGTTTCAAAAATCAATTTGAACTTTATTAATGGGAATTTCAAAAATTGGACAAAGTGATGACGAGGATGACTTAGCAGACGAGTTGAAAAAAAGAAATTCAGGGTGGCTGTGAATAGTGATTTCCAAGCCGTAAGTAAATAGTAACTCTAGAACCAGGACCAAGGATGACCCTGGTGTAGGTAAGAAAGAGCATGAGAAGAGAGGTTGAATTGAGCTTTGCCTTTTCTTCCCCTGTTTGACTTCTGAAAAACTTAATCAATAAACTATCAAGCTTGAAGTCTAGTGGAAACAATGTTTGTAACATCCTAATTTTTAACCCAATACTCTAGAACATATTTGGATTACTCATTAGTCTGTTACCTCATAGTTCTCATTTTTACTTTGAAATACTTAGCGGAAATACGGGTAAATTTTTTTTGAAATACAAAGTGAGAGCCGCGTGATGCGTTAAACAGTAAACCATGTAAAGTAACACAAATGTCTCACAACATCATAACATAGAGCACAACATGAACAACACTGAATATCATCTCTTATATATATAACTTGCCCACTTATAAGTGTGGGACTTAATTTAGTACAAGGGAAATACATAAAAGAAAATACAACATAAAACATAAACATAATCAACTCCCCTACCCGAGTGCATCTAATGGGATAACCTCTAAACAAAAGAAGGTTTATCCCTATCTAAGTAGGGTGTGCTCTAATCGGGTACTCCATCAGACGATCGTCACCTCCTACTGACGTCCATCTTGCGAACGAGGCAAATATCCGGGAAACTGGACGAGCTCCTCGGACGTGAAGAGGCGGAACGGGGCTCGGAAGTAACCTCCACGGCATGGCCTCATCTCCGGTCGTCGTGCGAGCCTCGGCTGAGTCACGGGAGGCTCATCATCCTCCCCAAGGTCCATGGGTATGGTGGGGGAAGATCCCTCGGAGGGTGCCTGGGTTGCCGAATCCTCAGAAGGATCCTTCTCCGAAAAAGACGACGGGCAACGGGGCACATACTGGGGGTAGTCTCGAGCGGCGGACGTGGATGATGGGGTACGGCGAAGCCTCTCCTCTAGGGGACGTGCGCGCTCGAACACCAGGTCATCGCCAAAAGGTGAGACGGGGGAGAAACGATGGGAATGTACAGGGGGAGTGAAGGGTCGACCCATGAACATGAATACTCTAACCGTGCATCGACCCACAAAATGGAATGACCCGTGGTTTGGGTCATGGTGCACCTCCCATGTCGGTGTGTCCACGAACACTACGAATGTCGCCATCTGAAGACGTGACGGAAAGGAAGAGATAGAGGGAGTGAGAATCTTGCTAAAGAATCTCAGTAGGGCCTCCTACTACCTAGGTGTCATCATCTACGTCCTCAGGCGCCTTGGGTTTATTTATACAAAATGACTGAGCATGTATTAAATTCATTTTAAACTTTAAAATATATTTTAGCCAAGGTCCATTCATTTTAGGATGATCTTAATGTCATGAATGCAACATAATAGAAAATGTATGCATGGCACTACCTAATGCACATACATAAAACATAACATCAAGCATCATCATACTTGGTGGCATAAAGTGGCAATAGTAACATTCATATGGGACAAAACTTAGTGACATAATCATAATCATGAAACTTCTCTTCCTCATGGGCCACCCTAAAAGACAATCGAACTGAGGGTGCTCGGCCGAACCGGTGTCACCCAGAACGTGTCATACATCTAGGTTATGAGCTCATACCTTAACTAGTCGTCACTAGTTCTTACTTACCACTTAACGATAAGCGTATCATAAATCATAAATTCCGACTATTTGAGTACGGGTTAGGGGGAAAAACTCTTAGGGGTGCTCGGCCGAACCGGTGTCACCTAAGAGTATAAAATGGTACCGATGTCACATGAGTTCTATGGAGGTGCTCGGCCGAACCGGTGTCATCCTAGAACCCATCTTAGTACCTTAATTTTCAAAATCTCTTTAAGTCCCCAAATTTGTCGGAAATTCGGTGGCACAACGGCATTACACCGAATTTCCTTCCAAATTTGCTTTATGCCACATAAACATATAACCTCATGAATTCCTCATATGAATAACATCATCATCATTTGCATACTACATGCATCATCATAAAACATTCAAACGCTTACCCTTACGGTAGCTTATGCTTTGACCCTTACGGGTCTTAATCTTGAGATATAATTCTCTAACATCCGTCGCTCATAATTTTATGCACCTAAGGGCTCATAATTAATCATCATTCCTAATCCTCATGTTCATACTTAAATCTGAATAGCATAGGGCAAATTCTCTAATTTGTGTTCACGGGGTTCTAGAACTTACGTTTTAGACCCTTTCTTGGTTCCGTCTTCGCCTAAGGCGCTATGAATTAAATCTAAATCAATTATGAGGCATTCCTATGCTTAAGGACTAATTATTAATCATGTTTATCATGTTGTAAGGGTGCTGGACAGAATCCAGAAAAATAAGCGTTCTAAGAGTTCTAAACTTGCACTTTTACGGTTTTCTAGTTACTAGTTTCCCTATAGGTGCTAGAATTCGATTCTAATCCAAATGATACCAAGTTTTTCATGTCTAAACAATCTAAATCTGATTATGTTCCCATTAAAACAGTTTGGATTAGTTCCATAAACAAATGGGTCAAAACTATGTTAAATTCTAGCTTTACGGTATTTCTAGTTAGCTAGTTTCTTACCTATTATGCATAGGATCGCTTCTACATTATCACACGATATTTTCACACATTCCAACATATCAAAACATCATCATACAGCATCACACTCATCACATCAGAATTGAAAACATTTAACTTAAATGAGAGAGTTAAATTGACATTTCTAGGTACATAAGTTAACTAGTTTCTCTCGGAATCGGTCTAGAACTTCTAAAACCCTTTGCAAAACATTTTAATTCATCAAGAGGCTAAGTGAAGCCTTGGGTCAGTGACCAAAACATATCCCATCCCCTAAACGAGAATGAAATCACAACTTGTGACGATATAACCTTATAAAAATTTGTAAGGCTTTAGGGAAGACTTGAAACATAGACTATTGGTCCTAGTAGCTAGATGAAGACTCATTGCAAGTCCATCATCACTACTTGGCCGAAATTATGCATTCAAGGAATGCATTCACATTTAACCTTATCTTGGAATGAAATGGGCAAGTCTTTGAGCTCTAGGTTCTTAAGTTACGACGTAAACTAAACGTGCTCATGCTTTTCATTTTGAATCTTGCTTACAAAGTAAAGTGATGACTTAAATATAAATATGCAAGGCATAAACTTAAACGTGCAAGCTTGAAAGTAAATATGCAAGGTTCAATTCTTTATTTTAGTGCTCTTGACCCAACAACAATCGACTTTAAGGCCGAAATAGATAGGCATTCGAGGAATTAATTAAGTGAGGATGCAAGTTCAATTCTTTATTTTAGTGCTCTAGGCCCAACAACAATCGACTTTAAGGCCGAAATAGAAAGGCTTCGAGAATTAAATTAAGTGATGATACAAGTTCCATTTTAATCTTTATGTTCTTAGGTGATAGCTAGAAAGTAAAGATGCATAGCAAGAATGTAAATATGAATGCAAGCATAAAATAAATTATGCAAGTTCATTTTATCTTTCTAGAGCTCTTAACAAGACTTTAAAGGAATTTAAACCATAACCCAAACTCATCCAAACAAGGTAAAGTCAAGCTTAGAGTTCTTAAAACTCAACATAATATTTTTAGGAAATCAAACCATGAAGCTTAGAAAATTAATGGATTTGGCCGAAATCATCAAGAAGAAAAGAAACATTTTAATACTCTAGAGTTCATGATCTTGATGATATATTAACACCAACATCATGAGTCCTCATCATTGAGTTCATAGAGCCATTTTAAAACATCATCAAAGCTAAAGTTCTCAAGAGTTCAAGAAAGGAAGAACTAGAAACATTTTTGTTCAAGAACAAAGATCAAGCTCTAGAGTTTGTTTCAAGTGATGAACATCATCATGAAACTCTCATCATCAAGCTCTCATTCCTTCATTCCCAAAGGCCCATGGCTTAAACATAAAGAGGAAGAAGGAGAAGAAAAGAAGTTCTAAAAGGAACCAAGAGAAACTATGAACATCAAGCTTGAAACAAGAACTTTAAAGAAAAGAATTCATGAAAGAAAATCCCTACTTGATGTGATGAACTTGAAGATGGAAAAAGAAGATGAAGAAGATGAAGAACTTAAAGAACTCCAAGAACTTGAAGAACACAAGAACTTTGAGAGAAAAAGAAAAGTTTTGAGTGTTCCTAAACTTAGCAAATGATCTAAAAGTGGTGCAAGCTCCTCATGGCATTCTATTTATAGAGAAATGAAACAAATGGAGTGTGTGTGTGGGCTGAAGGTGTTCGGCCATGAGGGTGCAGAATGGAGGCATCCATGAGTTCCATGAGGTGAGATAATGTGTTCTTGAGGCATGGTGAGGTATGGCTTAAGGTATGGTGAGGTATGGTTCAAGGTATGGCCTCAAGCATGGTTCTTTGAGTGAGAAAATAATTAAACATGTGGTCAATGGGGGAAGAGGTGGCCGAAATGCATCAGCCCATGGGGGAGGGTTCTTTGCATTTTAATTGTGGTTTAGAGTTGTGTTTAGGTGTATCTTTGATTATGCTTAAGATTAGGAATTTGTAAGAAAGTGTTTAGGTAAGGAAAATGGGTAATTAAGGTGGCCTAGACATAATTAAGGAGTGGTCTTGCACCATTAGTGAGTTAAATCCTCAATTTAGAGTCTAAACAACTGTAGACACATTTCCTTGATTTAAGGAATTGGCGAGAGAAAACACTATTCAAGATTCCAAGACTAGGAGTCTTGAGTTCTAAAAAGGGATTTAAGTTTAATCTAAGAAATTTTAGGTTCTAATTAACTTTAATAAATTATTTTGACTCTAGATTAATTAGGGAAATTAATTAATCTTCGTTTAGAGCCTAATATTGCTTAAGTTTGCTTAATTACGTCATTAAGCTCAAAAATACTATTCTAGGGGCAAAATCGTAATTTTGCACTAAAACTGCTCGGGGCCACCGGGACTTGAACAGAGACCTCTAGACACATGAAAACATATTTTTAAACCTCTGGGGAAAGTTCCGGGCTCAAACGGCACCTTTACCCGCGTAAAACGCTATAGGGGTATTTTGGTCATTTTGACCCGAAACTGCGGAAAACAAGATTTTCGCTTCCGAAAGCATTCAAAGGCCATTCAATCCCCTTCAAACATTGAGTTGACCCTTCGAGGACGACCGAGTTAGTTACCCTCGAATTCGGGTCAGGAAATGACCTCAGGGGCATTTTGGGCATTTTGGTCATTTCCCTCGGACAGAAAAATCGGGGTGTTACAATGTTACTAGCTTCAAAAAGTGTATTTTCTGAACTAGATATGAAATGAACTCATGAAATAAAGCTTTCCAGAAATGTTACAGTAAATAAACTAAATAAGGAAATAAAATAAGAGATAGAGAAGAAAGAGATACTACATAAAAGATTTATACTAGTTCGACCACCTGCCTACATTCAGTTCCCAATAACAGTTGAGTTCCACTAAATCTTTCTCAAACCTGAGAAAAAACAAAGATAATCTTTACAATAGCCATTCTAAGCTCTCACTAGTGAGCAATAGACAATGTAACGCCCCAATTTTTTACTGCTATGTGAAAATTACCAAAATGCCTCTAGGTAATTTTTACACGTAATTCGAGATCAAATAATCCTCAATAAAGGAATATGACATTAGAGAAATATCATAGGAGACTTGATTAGCGATTCGTGTGAAAGTCGCAAACCTCGATTTTTCTGTACGTGTAAAATGACCAAAATGCCCCTGAGGTCATTTTTACCTAGAAATCAAGGATAACCAATCTAAATTATCCTTGAGGGGTTAATTTTATGCTTGATGGGGATTATATGTGCCTTAGAGATAAAAATCTCAATTCTCAATTTTTACCGTAAGTAAAATTACCGTTTTACCCCTGCAGTAATTTTTCATGAAATTATATAATCTTTGAATTTAGTTTTCACCCAAAGGTTCAAAATGACTATTTTAAGTATGATTTGAGATTGTCCAATATTTACAGGGAGTTTTTACGTGAAATTACCTTTTTACCCCTAGTTGTACTAAATAGATTTACTTGTGTAATCAAGGTAGTATTAAAGTTCTATTTGAACTTGAAATGATTTCACTCATCAACCTTGAGTTTAAATTAATTACCTAAGGTTAAAAAAAAATAATTACTGAGGTAATTAGAGTCTAAATTTCCTAAGGTAAAAATAAAAATTACCTTTCCTTAAATATGAAAGCTCATAAAATTAGTGATATTTGAGATCAAAGTTAAGATTTCGGTTTAGGTAAAATCTTGTACATTTACATTTTCTTATCCTAAGTTTAGAACTTATGTTACAAATTAATTTTTACTCACTTGAAATTAACTTCATTCATTAGTGTATGATTACTCTTTTTACCTTGTCTTAAATTGGTCTAAACACTTAATCTTTTACTATTTTTACTAACCTATCAATTCCTAATCTTTTACCTAAGTAAGTACACATTTGATACATGATTTATCACTTGCAAAATAACATAAATCTGATCATAAAAGGACCAGAAACCAGCGGCCATTACACTCTCAATGGTGGTCATATTTCATTTTTTATTTCAAAGATTATTGCACTACATCATTAGGCACCACCATGATACCAATACTTTATTTTTTTTCTTCAAGATACACCTCAAATACATGTCCTACTATGAATGAAAGAATAAAACTTGTCCCCCATTATTCCCCAAAGTAGCCGTGTCCTCCATGGTCTCATATTGAACAAATTTTAAAATTCATTCAAGAATAATGCACACAAACACATCATAACATTACCATGTGTTCTTTTTAGTTGTCTTGTACATTTTTAGATCAAAAATTCTGATCACATTTCAGCCTAGGAGCAACAGCCATACACCCCCCATAATGCCCCATTTTATTTTATTATCAAAGAATTAAGCACTCAAACAACCTCATGACAATACCATGTGATCTTTGAGTTGTTTTGCATTGTTTTTGAGCAAAAATTTTGACCATCTAACAAGCTATATGCAGCGGCCATAATGCTCATCATCTCACCATATTTTAATTCTTTCTTCCAACAAAAATGCACATGCTACATCATTATACCACTTGCTTTCTTTTCCTTTCTTTTACATTGTTTTTAGTAAGAAAATTCTAGCCTTGCAATCAACCAAAGAACCGTGAGAATGGAGCTTCCATTTCATCATATTTTAGTATATTCCATCCATAATGCATGATCAACATCATGACTACACCATATGCATTCTTTTTCTAAGTTTTCTTTAATTAAAAGAATGAACAAACTCCTCCATTTCCAGCCTTATACCACACGGCCAAACCTCTTCAAAATGGCTATAAATAGATGTTCTTCCATTACCAAAATGCACACACAAACATTCCTAGCCTTAGCATTTTCTTACTTGATAGTTTTCTTACTCAAAGTTTGCTCAAAGTTCTCTAATTCTCTCAATACTTCAAGCTTTCTTCTTCTTCCTCATTCACACTCAAGAGACTCCATTCCCAACCTCTAACCAAGCTCTAAACCTCAAGCATACACATTCCAACCATAAATCAACTCCTAAACACATAACCTTTCCATTATCAAACACAAAAACACAAGAGAAATCCTCCCTCCATTTGCTCTAATCTTGGCCGAAGTTCAAAGGACATATCAAGGACATATTTTCTTCTTCTAACTTCTCTAAAGATCAAGCATTACCTTTTGATAACAAGAAACAACTTGGTAGGGATTTTATTTCATGTTCTTTCTTTGTTCTTCCTTTATAATTTCGATTTATATGGTTTGATAATGACCATGGCTTGATGATGAGGAATCATGGTGGTGGTTGTGAATCCATTATTTAAATGACCTCTAAAGCCCAAGGTTTAATTCTTGATGTTAAAAGATTAACAAAGGAATTACTAAGTTTTGAGTTTTAAGCTTAACAAGATATACAAATGAACTAGCATCCATATTTATGTTTCAAGTTCTTACCCATCATATTTATATTTCAAGCTTTGCATAATCATATTTATATTCCAAGTAATAATATAAACTTGCATATTCATATTTACATTTCAAGCTTGTTGAATTTTATTTTTAGGTATAATCTTGTCTTTAAAGTTGTACAAAGAAATTTGGAAAGACCTAGAAATTGCAAAGAATTAAGAATATGATTTTTCTCATGGTTTTAAATGCTAAAGTTTTAGAATTCTGATCTAATCCTTTAGAAATTGGAATGGTTACTAATTTGGAGTGTTTAGATGAGTTTAAATCACTAATAGTTATTATAAAAATTATTTTTAGTGTCTTAGGAAAAACTAGTAACTAAAAAGGATCAAAATTGTATTTTTTTGAAGCTTTTAGAATGCTAATTTTTCTGATTACTGTTCGGCCCTGTTCATCACTGTTAATCACTGTTCACTCCTGTTTATAGCTGTTCACACACTTTAGGATCACTAGTAATTGTTATAAAAATTGTTCTTAGCATTCTAGGAAAGTCTAGTAACTAGAAAGGATTAAAATGGTGTTTTTGTAAAGCTTTAAGGAGATTAATTTTCTGATTCTGTTCAAGGGTTGTTCAAGGCTGTTCACATTGTTCACATACTTTAGAATTACTTGCATTTGTTGTAAGAATTGTTTTTGGTACCATAGATGCATAAAAGGGTAATTATAAATGTTAGTTTGGGCTATTTTGTAAAATGCGGAAAGTTGTGTTTTAAACTATCAACTATGTTATTTCAGCCAAATGTTTTTAATTAGACTAACTAATGATGTTGGATGTATTCATGTGTTCAAAATACCATATATAATGTTTAGAAAAAGTTTTATCATTTTCGGTTGCTATTAAGTGTCAAAAATTGTGTTATTTTGCACTTTGACCCCTAAAACATGTTAAATTTTGTCTATGGCCCTAAAAGGTTTTTATGATAAGTTTGAATGGTTTCTAATAGTTATATGCCTCTTGAAATGTGTTGGTTAATGTTAAAGGTCTTTAATTTATGAGTAGATGTTAAAAAGAGGTAATTACATTTTGACCCGTAACCTTTGAGAAATTGAGATTTAATCCTTTAGGGCTTAAGCATAAATATTGATAAATTTGATGAGATGAATGTAATTGATATCTCGTGAAGGCTATGTTCATGTGTTGAAATTTATACGGCTTATGGATATATGCAATGAAATATGATGCATGTTTATATGATTTAAATTACGGCATGTTATGGTTATATTTGATTCATTGAGATGCACAAGTTCATGAAGTTTATGAGCATGAAATATTGAAATGATGAAGCTAGTTATGTTTGCATCTTATATATCATGCCAAGATTAAAGGTGACATAAGACACATGGAAATGATCCTCTAGACTCCCCGAATTAAAAGTTATGAGAGGTGATCCGAATAGGAAGTGATCTTTTGGACTCCCCGAATTAAAGGTTATGAAAGGTGATCCTAATGCCCCCTATCCCGTACCTTAAGAGTCGGGAATTTAACTTATCAAAAGGGATAAGATTACACTAGTGACGACTAGTGAGGTATGAGCTCATAACCTAGAACTCTCCAGAAAAGAGAGAATTATAGGGCGGCCCCCAAGGAAAAGCGAATAAAGAAGTTTAAGTCACCTGTAAGAATGATGATCATGATGTTCTTTATATCATATGCATTGTTTTATGGATTTAATGATATTACGTATATTGATATTGACATGCATCCATGATTAATATGTTGCATTCATGACATTAAGATTCATGCTAAAAGATACGGGCCTCGACTAATGATATTTAGAACTTAATAAATGAACCTTATATATATATGTTCACCATTTTCATAATTAAACCCGAGGTTCCTGGGGACGATGACGATGACACTTGTGTTATGGTCGGGAAGCCCTACTGAGATTCTTGTATAAGTTTCTCATCCCTTTTCTTTTCCGTGTTATCTCCAAACATGAATGATGGTGTAGTTCGTGATTTACCTTGAGACTGGATGAAGAGCTACGGAGATAACTTTCCTTTGGATATTTACCTTTAGAGAGATCGTATTTCATATATCAGTTTGTATTCTATTGATGGATATATATTGATGTCCTTAAGTTTACAAGACATCACTATTATGATACAGTTATTGATATGTTATTAACATTTGAGTTATGTTATGCCATGGTTGTAATATGTATTTATCCGTTATTTGTTTCTAACATCTCTCTTATGCATGCAAGATAATGACGTTAGATATCTAGTATGCGCGGCTCACGATTTGGTATTTAAGTTCAAAAAAAAAAATTTTACCCATATTTTCACTAAAGTATTTTAAAGAAGTTTTGAGTTAAAAACTGGAACAAAAGAGTAATGACTAATAATTAACTTAAATGCGTCCTAGGCGTGTTGAGTTAAATATTAGGGTGTTACAGACAACCATTACTATCACAAACCAAATAATTATTCACTAACCTCTTCAAGCTGAACCAAGTAGTCTTTGATTAGTCTCTCCAAGATAAACCAAATTGATCACTACTGGATCCAGATTGCAAAGGTTTGTGTTTGGGTTTTCAATTCAAACTAACATATACTCAAGTTTCCTTAAGATTTATAGAGAAGGACTTAGGATAACTTGAATGACTTCTTTCTAGTTATTCTTCCTTGGAAGAACATATGAACAATGAGGAACTTAGAAAGAAGATTTTACAATCAAGGAAATGATTACAAGAAGTAATGAGCTTTACAAGATAATCTAGAAAGGCTCAGCATTTCTATTTATAGGTGGTCTTCCTTTTGACTGTTGCCTTTGATCAGATCTTCTATTGACACGTGTTGATCATCCATTTGTGTCTTGAAAAGATAGTCTAGAAGAGTATCCTGTCTGTTTGTTAGAGCTGTTGCAATGTTGAGGTTTCTAATGTCTCTTCAGAAACTACTCTTACTTTCTGAACATGGTTTCTGAACTTTTTCTTCTAAGACCTGGGGTAGTTAACCAAAAAGGCAAAAGAGATAACATGCCAATTTTGTCACTAGATTTTGACTTTTGAAATTCAAATTTTCTCTCCTTTTCCTTGTAAAGCACACTATATCATTGTAAGTAAGCTTTCTAATGTACGGCAATATTTCCTTGATGATTCTTGGGTCTTATTGTCTTCAATCCGTATTAGTTGATGAATAAATCATTATGAATATGATGATTGAAGATAGTAGAACACTTGGCTTCAAAAATTTGATTGATATCTTTATATCAGGTGTACTTTTTGAAGTCCAATGTTACTTTCTAAAGACCTGTGCCTTAGTTTCTTATTCTTGATATGATTTTCTTCAATCCGTAAGGCATGTATGCATACTTTGCATGATATAATATTCACTTCTATTTGGTTTAATCTCATTATATGATATAAATAATGTTAATACATGCTAAGTGAAATTATTCTTTCTTCAAGTACGTGTTATGCAATCCGGTTATACCTATAAGTTATGTCAAGAAAGACATTAGTCATTCTTCAAAAACTTTTCTTTAAATTGGTCATGTTGTCATTCAAAACATATTGCCTTAAAGCTTTCTGAAAGGTTCTGGAGCTAATATTCGGGCTAAAGGAAACTAAACTCAAGGACCGAGATAGAGTATTAGGATTGGGGGCCCACATAGAGTATTAGGATTGGGGCCCGTATAGAGATATTAAAATTTTTCTGGGTATGGTGTTTTGCCTGCTCGGTAAAGTTTTAATGTGCGATTTTTAACACCGTAAAAGTTACTTGGTTGCCAACTAACCACTACCAATCACATTTTACCAAGTGGATGACATTGATTAAAACTTGGTAAGCATGTTTCACTATTGGCCTTTCATTTATTATTGTAACATCCTAATTTTTAACCAAAAACTCTAGAACATATTTAGGTTAATCATTAGTCTATTACTCTTTTAGTCTCATTTTTCAAAACCCTTCATTAAAATACTTAGCGGAAGATACGAATAAATTTTTCTTTTTCGAAACTTAAAAAAACAAAACGCGAGCCGCACGCTAGCCTAACGTTTGTCATAACCACCTCGTGCAAGAAAAGTAATCACACTATTCATAAATATGAAACATAACATCATTCAATCATAATATCGTCACTCCTTCATAAATACATAAATTACTAGCATCATTGTACCATTAGTTACACCAAGATATGCCTATTTATATGAAGTGATGCTTATCCACCTGTGAGGTTGGATAAGTGTCAACTCAAAAGCTAAGCTATCCATGCTTCCGCAGCGACCTTCTGCCCCGTCTTCTAGTGTGATCCTCAAGCACGAGCCTTAGAAGAAGTCACGATCCTCGTTGTAATCCTCGTCTAGAGGCGACACGGAAGAAAAGGAAGGGATGAGAAACTCATTCGAGATTCTCAGTAGGGGTTCCCGACTCTAACACTAGTGTCATCGTCGTCGTCCCCAGCCACCTCGGTTTTAATTATGAAAAAGGTGTACATGCATAAGAATTGGTTTTAGGCTTTACAAATCTATTTATCCGAAGTGGGTGTCTTTTAGTATGAGTCTTGATGGCATGAATGCAACAGAAATTTGATGAATGCATGACAGTACCGTATGCACATTAACACGAAAATCGTAATACTTAGACACATCATAAAGAAACAAGAATCATATATGTGGCATAAAGAGGCATAGTAATTTTCATGTGATATCTTTCTTATAACTAGAGCTCTTAAGTTCTTTTTCTTGAAGACCACCCTCTTAACATATCCACAAAAAATCCAACCGATTCACCGGCCCGGCGATAATCTGGTCACCAAATTACATCTCACCTATCGCCTAGGAATGAGCTCAATCCTAACTAGTCGTCACTAGATTTAATATGGGCTAATAGAGGGGGTTTACATAACTTTCTTGGATCACCTATCTTAGGATCATTTCCTTCTTTGAAACGCTCTACTGGTATCTAGTACACAGCGAATTGTCCGCTTTGGCAAGCTCAATGTCAATACCCTCACGGATTTGTTTCCTCCCCACCGTAGCGGGAGAAATGCGTCCCAGTGTTCTATCACATCTGTTCAGGGGGTGCTCGGCCGAACCGGTGTCAGCCAGGAGTTTTCACAAACTTTTCTCAAATTCTCAAGTTTGATGGGAAATTTGACAGCGTAACGGCATACACCGGATTTCCTTCAAACTTGCTTTATGCCACGAAACATATAGAGCATGCATAGCCATTCAACATCAACATAAGGCATCATATTCATCGTATGCATCATAATATCATAATTTTACATAACGCATCATGGCGGGAGCATCAACACATCAATACTATACACTCTTATCAGAGATCACATGCTCAAGTTGTTCTCGTAATAAAACATATATCCTCATGAATTCCTCATATGAATAACGTCATCATCATTCACATAACATATGCATCATCGTAAAACATCTTAACATACCTTAGTATCATATAAATATCATTCTCATATTCTTAATGTCTTATGCATTGACCGCTATGGTCTTTAACTCACAGTCTAAGTTATGAATCATTCAAAGCTAACCTCTCGGGTACTTAGGAGGTTATGACTAAGTATATCTCTCTTCATACTATGGTCAAGAATATCTCTCAATCTCAAAGGTGCAGAATTCATAATTTCAACTCTACGGGTACCTAGGAGTCACGACAATGACCCTTTCTAAGTTCGGTTTGCTCCTAAGGCACCAAGATCAAGTCCTAAACCAATTATGAGTCATTTCTACACATTTAAACTAATTTAGAACCATGGTTATCATTACTAAACCTTGCTGGACAGAATCCAGAAAATTCTAACATTAAGGGATCTAGAACTCTCAAATTAATTCTTTTTTTAATTTCTAACCTTTCTTATCTTTTACTTATGAGTTTTTCCATTGATCATACTTAAACATAAGCATGTTATCATCGTTAAAACAGCTCATACAGTGGCCAAACATAGCAAGGCGGAACCGAAACAACATTCTCCATACAAAGGCATAAAACATACATTTTAAAGCACATAGGATACTAGTTTCTCTTGGAACCTTTTTAAAACCTTCAAAACTCTTTTGTAAACATTTTTAACACCTAAAATCATCAAGATATTTATAAGGGCAGTAGCTAAGTTGAATTTATTTCAAGAGGTACTAAATCGATAAAACTTAGTTCTATATGTTCTTTGAATCCACATAGACTTAGAAAAATTATAAAGCATAGCTTATGGGCATTTGTGATCAAATGAAACTTATCCTAAGTTCATTCATCTCACATAGCCGAAGTGGGCATTCTAAGAGAATGCTTTCCATGTCTAACTCTCATTTGAGACCTTGGGACAAATCTTTGAGCTCTAGAGCTTTAGGTGATGACAAAACATAAACATGCCATGCTCTTCATTTTTATTGTTCATTAGGGAAATAAAGTGAGAACTTGAAAAGTAAATAGCTCAAAATAAATATGAGATGCAATTTGTTATTATCTTGGATTTTAAGTGATGACTTGAATAATAAACGTGAAATGCAATGCTTGGAAATTAAATATGAATATGCAAGTTCATTTTTAGTCTTAGAGCATTAGTGATGACATAAAAATAAATCATGCTATGCAAGGCATAATCTAAATATCAATGCAAGTTCATTTTGGTTTAATAACTAGAGCTCGTCCAAGACTTTAAAGAACCAATATTCACAACCCCAACATAGTCTCATCAAGTCAAGAGAATGGAACTAAAAGAAATCTCCATATTTTCAAGAAAAGGAATTATGGCCGAAATCATGAGGCTAAGAGAAAGTAACCCATATTCCTTTTTGAAATCATTCTTATTTTCTTAAGTTGAAAACATTAGTGAACTTCATAGCATAATAATAAAAACTAAAGAAAACTCAAGCTTTAGGGGTCTCATTGTGATGAACACATAGTCATCACCAGAGGTCCCCATCATCAAGCCATCATGTATGAGTTTAAAGGTCATGAAGGCCAAAAACTCAAGAAGGAAACCAAGAGAGTTTTAAAAAGAAATTCCAAGAGGTAGCTAGAGAAAAACTCATTTTTCATGGAAATGAGATGCAAAGAAACACTCCTACCTAGAGTGAAGACAAAGAGCTTGAACTTTGAGAGAAGAAAACAAGATGATGAGCTCCTCCAAAAGGCTTGATGTTTTCGGCCAAGGGGAGATAAGGAGGTTAGAGTTGTGTTTGAGGTGAGGTTGTGTTTGAGATGAAATATTTGAGAGGTTTGATGGTGATTCAAGGTTATGGGGTGATGTGTGAAGGTTATGAGATGATGATGATGAAGTAAAGAGATGAAAAAGATGAAGATGAAAAAGAAAGGAACTCTTTGGGACTAAAGAGAAAGAAAGGAATTAGCAAGACTACTCTAAGCTTTAGCAAATGCTCAATGTGCATCCAATGCTAACACAAGCTCCCTATTTATAGAAAAACAAAGTGATAGGTGAGAGAATGGAAAGCATGGCTGATGGTAAGAAAGAGAAAATATCTCTTTGATGGTGTCATACAAGCATGGTTTGAAGCATGGAGCTCATGACACAAGGTATGACTTCAAGCATGGGTTTTTGAGTGATCTTTTCTTTAAATTGTGGATGAAATTAGGCTTCTAGAAGACCAACATGGCTGGAAGTTTTTCAGCCACAAATAATTGAAGGGAATGATTTATTTTACTTAGTTATTCATTTGGAAAAGCAAGCTTGATTGAAATTATGACAAGGCATGACAAGTAAGGTGATTTGAGGTGATTTTCCTTTAAGTTTGAAATGAAATAATTCATGAAAATGGGGGATGATTTTCGGTCAGATTTGGGCAGCAAGGAGAGAGGAAAAATCTTCCATGTAATTGGGTGTTAATGATAGGTTAAGTGTAGGTTAGTTTAGGTACAAGGTTAGGAGTAATTAAGCTTAAGTTTAGGTAACTAAGCATGTGTATTAGGAATTTTATGACAAGGTTAGGAGTGCTCTTACATCATTAGAGAATTTAAAACTCATTTGTGAATAAACAATGTGTATCACAATCCCATGATTTAAGGAAAGAGAGAGAAAACACTATTTGTGCACTATTTGCACACTATTCATTGATTCCTACACTCAAAGTCCTTGAATTTAAAGATAGGGTTTTAAGTTTATCTAAGCAATTTTAGGTTCTAATCATCCTTATTAAATTATTTTGACCTTAGATTAATTATGAAAATTAATTAACCTTCGATTAGAGCCTAATATTGCTTAGGTTTCGCTTAACCGTGTGATTAGGTGTAAACATACGAAACTACGGGCAAAACCGTAATTTTGCACTTAATTTGCCCGGGACTTCCGGGACCAAAACTGAGACCACAGAAAACATAAAAACATCTTTTAAAACCATCTGGAGAGGTTTCGGGTTCATCCAGCACTTGCAAAAGGGTAAAACGCCACAGGGGCATTTTGGTCATTTCGACTCGAAAACTCGAAAAATGAGATTTTCGATCCGGAAAGAAACACAAGTAATCCAATCCCCTTCCAACATTGAGTTTGCCCTTCGAGTGCTGCCGAACCTGGCTTTCCTCGAATTCCGGGCTGATAATGACTTCAGGGGCATTTCGGTCATTTTCCACTCAGACAGAAAATCGAGGCGTTACAATTATAATTTTACCCAGGGGCCAATATCTCACTCATTCAGTGAAATTTCAGAGTGTGATGGCCAAGATTTAAGTGAGCTATTTTTCTTGAGCCAGGTGGATGGCCAAGATTATAATAAATGAGCTATTTAAGTGAGCTATTTATCTTGAGCCAAGTAGATGGCCAAGATTCATTCTTTGACCAACAAATCAATCCTAGCCATTTTTATAATTTCTTTTCCAAAAAGAAAAAGAAAAGCTTGAAACTAGATAAATACTACCATCAAACTTAAGATAAGCACAACATAGCCAACCTCATCACTCCATCATCACTTAAATTTGGCCAATAGGCAACAATATAGCCTCTATTGTTGTTTTCTTTCAAACTTTAATTTCAAATTTTAAAAACCCTAGTTTATAATCACCTAGACCAAAACTTTCCTTCACAAAACTTCAACTACATACTCGTTATAATCTACCAAACCATCCAATTTGAATTTGAATCCATCACCATTTTTCACTTTGAGATCTCACAACCTTCTATTAAAGGAAGGATTTGGAGTTGATTTGAAGAGCTAGTAGTGAAGGAAACCATTTCTAGAAGATGTTTTTTAGTTAGAAGCCCTAAAGCTTCATAAGTAAGGTTTTTGTATCTCGTCTTCTTTCGATTCTGCTTCCACAAGTTATTTAATGAATGAACATGATATTTTTAGTTTTATGGTATGGTTGCACATAGATATTGATATATTTAAAATGGTGGAGTAGTTTGACATTGTCACAAAACCAATTTTATGAAAAATAAGTTTCAAAATAGGCTGCTGGAATCTCGGGTATTTCACTTGTAGAAGGTGTTTTATGATTTTTCCTATGTATTTGTAGATATCTTTTTGAGCTGAAATTTTTATATAGTTTTACTATTTTTGAAAAATCAAAGATTGAGACTATTGGGGTTGTTGTCTAAACATCCAATTCTGAAGCTTTGGATTTGACTAATTTCATTACCATATCAAATGATTGAATTTTCCTTTGAACTTTTTATAAGATGTTTAAGACACCTTGAGGTCAAACCACAAATTCTTACAGAATTTTTTTTCATTTGCTATGGTAATAAAATTAGGGATTCTAGCTATTGGCTAAAATCAGGTGGGCACTGACCATCGAATTTGTATAATTTTGATAATTAGAGAGCTTGTGTAATGCCCCGATTTTTCCATGTACAAGTGACCAAAATTCTCCTAAGGCCATTTTTACTGGGAAAATAAAGATAATTGGCCTCGGCCATCCTCAAAGGGTTGTTTTAGTATTGAAGGGGGATTATGTGTGATTACATGTGTAACGCCCCAATTTTTACTCTAATTTTTACTGTCATTAGAAATTACTCAATTACCGAATTACCGTAGGTAATTATTACATAAGATTTGAGGCCGAACAATCCTCAATAAAGGAATATAACATTAGAAGAAAGGTTAGGAACGATTCATGCGAGAGTCGCAAATCCCGAATTTCTGTACGTATAAAATGACCAAAATGCCCCTGAAGTTATTTTACTCAGAAAATGAGGATCGTGGGCCCCACCTATTCTCAAGGGGATATTTTGAGGATAATAAGGGATTGTTTGTGTTATGTGTGTTAATAGAGCAGAAGGATCTCAATTTTGAGTTCCGACGCGCGAAATGACCAAAACGCCCCTGCGGCTGTTTTAACTCCGATGTGCGTGCCGACTGAGCCCGAACCTCACTAAAATGTTTTAAAATTTGTTTTTAAGCCATGATTAACCATTGGTTAAGCTCGGGTGGCCTCGGGCAGTTTTTAAGTGAAAGTACGATTTTGCCCCTGTTTTTAGGCAGTTTTGCGAATTTCAGGATTTTTGATTCGTATACCGAAACCTAAGCAATATTAGGCTCAAATTAAAGCTTATTAAATTCTAAATATTAATCTAGAGTCAAAATTATGTATTTAGATTGATTAGAACCCAAAATTGCTCAAAAACACCCAAATTGCTTACTAATTCACTTAAACCCTTAACCGTAAATTCTCTAAATTACATGAATAGCTTGCCTACACCTAAATAATGCATGGAACACACAAATTTCACTTCTTTGGGCTGTAATGGACAAAATTATTGATGCCATTATGCAGCTGAATTATTGCCAAAAGTTGCACTAAAACAAAATGCCAAAATGCACCATAAGAGACATAATTCCTTAATTTCATACAACTTTATCTAAAATGATTTTTCCTTCCTTATTTCTCCTGCAAAATTCCGTCCACTACCTCATCATTTTGGCGAATTAGAAGCCTCAAAATCTTCTATAAATAGGCTTGCTTGAGTGGTCTTGGAATGCTTGGTTCATAACTAGTTTTTAGGAGCACCAAAAACTTTCTTTCTTCCTCCTCTTTGGCTGAATTCTTTCTTCAATTTTTTCAAAGAGATTTTGTTTCATTTCACTTCAAGAAACCAAGTTCTCTTCCTCTTCTTCAACTCAGATTAGGTAGGGAGTAGTTTCTAAATTTATTTCTATGCTTTGAGGAGTTGTGTTTTTAGCTCAAAATGATGAAATTATGAACTTGCCTTAGCTTTTCATTTTGGTTTTCCTCTTCAATTTTTCTTTAACCAATTCAACCATATGGCCTAGGTGGAACTAAGATGATGGCTTGATGATGAGGACCTTGAGGGTGGGTTGTAAATCCATCACAAGTTAGGCCTCTAAAGCTTGAAAATTCCACTTGATGCAAAACTTTAAAGAATAATGCTTTATGATGCTAAAACAAAGATTTTTAGTTTAGAACTTGAAAGATGTATTTTTCCTTTTATGTTTTATTTCTTGTTAAGATATGTATTGGGTTGAATTTATAATTCTTTTAAAGTCTTGAAGGAGCTCTAGTAAAGAAACAAAATGAATTTGCATCCATGATTAAGTTTATGCTTTGCATAACCATGTTTACCTTCTATGTCATTACTAAATTTTCAAGAATGAATAAATGAACTTGCATTTCTCATGTTTAAATTCCAAGCTTGTATTTCATGTTTATGTTTCAAGTCATCACTTAATCTTTCAAGATAATAAAGAGGTTGCATCTCATATTTAATTTATGCTCTCACTATATTTTATAATGGCTAAAAGAATCAACGCATGGCATGTTTATTTTATGCCATCACCTAAAGATCCTAGAGCTCAAAGACTTGCCCATGTATCACAAGCAAAGAAATATGATTATTGGAGTTAAAGAATTTATTCTTTAAAAAGTCTTGAGATTGGAGCTTAAAAAGATGTAATAATAATTCTCTTCTCCCTCTGGTCTGTCCGTGCGGACTATCGCCGCTCCGGTTTCTTAATATTCTCTTCTCCTCTATCGTCCTGTGTGGATTACCACCGCTCCAGTTTCTTGTATCATGTTTATATTTCAAGTTCTTGCATCATGTTTAATTTTCAAGTCATCACCTTAAATCTTAAAGATAAAGAAATGGAATTGCATATCATGTTTATAATTCCAAGCTATCACCTTATAAAGATAAGATTAAAATAAGGTTGCATAGCATGTTTATAATTCTAAGATGTCACCTAAATCTCTAAAGCTCAAGGCTTACTCCTTTTATCTTAAGTGAGAATTTTAATTGTGAAGATCCTCCCAAATTTGACAAAAGAGCTAGTTTCTAAATGAGTTTTAAGGCTTTGCAAAGATTTTACGGGGAACTAGTATTTTATATGCACTTAAAATATGATTCTATGTAATTGCATGAGGTTCATGATTCGGCCACTAATCTGAGTTTAGTATCAATGTGTGATAATGATTTGATATGATTGAAGTTATGATAATTATGGTTTATTGTTAAGAGAATGATTCATAATTGGTTTAGTAACTAATTAGTTCTATAATTGATAATTCTATGTAAGGATTGGATGCTTATTAAGTACTTGATATCATTGAATGATTTCCTGGCTTGCATGTTATAGTCGCTGTTGCAAATAATGAGAATGCTTATCCATGAAATGTTCTTTATTATGTAAAATTTACCTTTGTTGCTAGAAGAAAGTGTATCATTGTAAAAGTGTAATTCGGAAAGGTTCTGGCTAAGGAAAGACTTGGTATTTAAGCGTGTCCATTGTGACCCACCTCTCTTTCCTAGGAATCTCCCATATGCATGATTACAGTTGATATATATTATTCTAGCTTAAGACTATAAATGAGAAAATGTTATGATGTTTATGAATTGTATTATGATATAACATACAAAGATTTAATGGTGACTTAAACTTATAAGAAAATGATCCTTTGGAACCATCAGACTATAGGTGGTGAAAAGGTGATTTTAGCCCCCTAACCCGTTCTCTCAAAAGGGTAGAGTCGGGACTTTAGCTTATCAAAAGGGATAAGTATATGCTAGTGACGACTAGTAAAGTATGAGCTCATAACCTAAATTACTCCCAAAAAGGTGGAGTATAGGGTGGCCTAAGGAAAATAATGATGATGATAAGATTTTAAGTCACCTAAGGCACTAAAGAAATGAAATATGTGCACTATGTCCACGTATAGCTAATATTATATGACGTTCTTTTATGCATGTTATTTGATAATGATGATGAGGAAAATGATGTAATGATAAAGGAAAAGTTCATTGTAAATATGAAATGTTAAGATTATGATGCATTATAAGACGCATGATTAAAAATTGACGAACCTCGGTTAAGTATTTGTCCGAACTTAAAATGAATCTTTGCATGCTCACTATTTTAGAATAATCCCGAGGTTCCTGGGGACTTTGATGATGACGCTGTAGAAGGAGGTACCTTACTGAGAATTCTTTAGCAAGATTCTCACTTCCTTTTCTTTATTTCCGTCATTGTCTCCAGATTCAAATGGCGACATTCGTCCCTGCTCGTTGATACCCTACTTGGGAATTTCACTATGATCCTGCATCGCGCGTATCATTTTGAAGGGAGGTGCGCAGTTCGTGTTTTTATTTACATAGGTCGTCCATTTGCACATCCTGTCCCTAGTTATCGATTTTCTCCTACTTCTCCCTATGGCGATGAAATGGTTTTCGAACATGCACGTCCACTTGATGAAAGGATGTTACGTTCTTATCCCGCTTCATCTGCTGTCCATGGATTTCAGTATGTTCGAGACGATATATTCTGAAACTGATCCTTCAGAGGACACTCCTACTCATGTATATTCTGAGAGCTCTGCTCCTACTCCCACACGTGTAAGAGAGGGTAGTGAGGAAACAGTTGTTCAGCCGAGGTTAGCAAGAAGGCCGTCCATGCAACCCCAGCCTGGTGCATCTCGTGTGTCCCCTCCCGAGGGAGCTCATTAGTGGATCGGATTTATTCCCCCATTTCCAGGACAGTGGCCATAGAGGGTTCTTAGTAGATTTATGTGTGATCATGCACCCTAGTTTTAGGATAACCTTCCCGGCTTATGGAGTTATCTAGTTTAGGGCATGTATTTCCTTATGTATATTTTCTTTTATGGGTTTGCATAAGATAATGATGTATGAACATAACCCACCCTTTGAGTGAGGTTATTGTATGTAAATATATGCTATAATGTGCTTATGGATGTTATATGATGGAGCCTAAGTGATATATTCTTAAACGTCTTATTATACTCCGCTTACTCGTTCACATTGTATTCGGCTCACATTTTCAATTACGTGTTTTTAAAAAAAAAATGGCTCGTAATTTCACTAAGTATTTTCAAATTATGAAGAAAGAACCAAAGCAAGGAGTAAAGTCTAGTCATTAATCAGATTCAACCTAGGTGTATCTGGTTAATTACTAGGGTGTTACAACATGCGTTGCATGTGTTAATAGAGTGGAAGAATCTCATTTTTGAGTTTTAATGCATAAAATTACCAAAACGCCCTTGTGTCTAACTGACACAGAATTAAGTGCCGATTGAGCCTGGACTTCACCCAAAAGCTTGAAATGATGTTTTTAAGTGATGTTTGACATCTGGTTGAGCCCGAGTAGTCCGAGGGGGAGAGGGTTTGCGAAAAATTACCATTTTGCCCACGATTAGTGCATTTTGAGCCTACTGATACGATTAACGAAACCTAAGCAATATTAGGTTTTAATTAAATATTAGTAAATTCTAGTTACTAATCTAGAGTCGAAATAGTTAATTGAGGTTAATTAGAAGCTAAGATTGCTAAGAGAAACTCAAAACCCTTTTTTCAATCCAAGAATTAGTGTCATGTCAATTTGAAATAGTATTTTCTCTATTCAGTTCTTTAAATCATGGAAATGGTCATGTGATGAGATTCCTTGTTAATAAAGGTGGATTTGCACTAATTGTGCAAGAACACTCTTTAATCTTGTCTTGAGCCATCTTAATTGCAAATTTTCTCATCTAAACACCTAATTACAACTCTTAATCCATGGCTTAACCAAATCTACTCCTAAACAAACTTTTAATCTACATTAGAATGAAAGAAATCCTCCCCCATTTTTTATCCATCACATGTTGAAATTCAATTAAAAATGTGCACTCAAAGAGCCATACCTTGAACCACACTTGGCCATACCTTGAACCATGCCTACACCATACTATGAAATGAGATATTTTTTCTCTTCTTTCCTCTCTCCAAGACCACTGGCCACACCTTCCCCCTCATGCCCCCACATGTTTCATTTTCTATAAATAGGTGCCAAAGGAAGCTGCAAGAACCTTTGCATATCTTTACAATTTCAAGCTTTCTTCCTTTGATCTCAGAGAATTCTTCTTCTTCATTCTTTCAAGGGCCACCACCCTCCACTACTTCTCAACCCCAAACCACTACATAACCACCATAGATTTTTCTTTAAACACCTAACCTCTCCATTTCCAAGTTCAAGCCAAAGACACATATTCCTTCCTCTTTTTCTTTCTTGACCAAAACCACCATTAAAGCACCAAGGAAGATTTGTTCTTCTCATCTCATTACCAAGGCCAAGATTTTCTCTTTTCAAAGAAAAATACCTTTAGTAGGGAGTTGTTTTAAAGATTACTATTCTTTTCTTTTATATTACTCTTGGATTGAGATGTTATAATATTGATTCTTCCTTCTTCCTTCTCATTTTCGGTTCCATATTTTCCTTTTCCTTTCTCTTTATTTTTGGCCTACATATTGGAGAAACCATGACTTGATGATGAGGATCTTGGGTGTTGGTTGTAAAATCATCCTTTATTTGATCTCTAAAGTTTGAAGGTTTCACTTCTAAGAATTTTTGGCAAACAAAGATATTATGTTAAATGGTAGTCTTGAGCCTAGGACTCAAAGAAATAATAAATGGATTGCATTCATATTTCTATTTCAAGTCCTTGCATTGCATATTTATATTTAAGCCTTAATTAGCATATTTACATTTATGTCATGACCTAAATAATTAAACTCGAAGCCTACCTATTTCAACCTTAAAGTTGATTGTTGATTTAGAGTGAATACTTTAAGGGGCCTGGAGTACTAAAATAAAGAATTGGACTTGCATTCATATTTACATTTCTTGCCTAGTATATTTATTCTTCAAGCCATCACCTAAACTTAAAGAATAAAAATAGAGCTTGCATTTTCATATTTATATTCAAGTATTGCATTCATTTTATATTTCCTTTCCATCACCTTATAATATTAAAAACTAAAATGAAGTTTACATTAGCAAATTTACATTTATGTCATCACCTGAATAATTAAACTCGAAGCCTACTTATTCTAACCTTAAAGTTGATTGTTGATTTATAGTGAATACTCTAAGGGGCCTAGAGCACTAAAATACAGAATTGGACTTGTATTCATATTTAAAACTAAAGCTTGCATTTTCATATTTATATTCAAGTTTTGCATATCATATTTATGTTTTTCTCGATATCACCCTATAATGCCAAGATTAAAAATGAAGCTTGCATTGCATGTTTAAATTTATACCATCACTTAATTAACCTAGTGCTCAAGACTCACCCTTTCAACTCACATGGGAACTTTGACTCATGGAATATATATCTTTATAAATATAAATATCCTTTTATTAAGCTCTCTAATGATGCTACTAATTTAAGGTTATTGTTTGTGTTACTATTAAAAAATAAGAATTGATTATAAGAGCATTCCTTGATCTAGAATTAATCTTAAGAAAGACTAGTTACTAGAAATACCTAGTTCACAATTTTGTATGCTCTTAGGAAATTAAATTTTAGTTTCAGTTCGAACCTTTCAGAATTGATGTATGTTGTTTGGGGTGCTTTTAACATGCACAAATTGTTATTAATGGGTATGATAATCATTTTTGATAGTTGAGGAAAGTCTAGTAACTAGAAAGAATTGAAAAAAAAAGTGAATTCTAGGACTCCTTAAAATGAAAATATGTTTTCTGACCGGCATGTGATATTTAAGTAAAAATGATATTTAACACTTAGTTAAAATATAGGAATCACCCATAATTGGCTTATAAATTAATTCTAGCATCATAGAAAAAGTCGGTAACAAGAAAGGATCAAAAACGTATTTCATAAGAACACCAAAATGGTTCATTTCATTTTTATTTCAAATCTGTCCAGATTTATTTAGTGATACTCTTAGGTTAATAATAAATGAGAATTCTTGTATGTGATCCCTTAGATGCATAAGATGATAAATATGAAAGTCGGGTTTACCCTATTTAGAGGTTAAAGCGATTAAGAGGCAATGAAAGTACTTATCTTGTAACATGTTGTGATTTTTCCATATGCTTGAAGAATTATGTGAAATTGATGTCTTACATGTTTAGTTGTTTGATTGTGAGAACTGATATGGCATGCTGTGATTTCACTCGAAACATTTTAAAGTTGCATATGTTCAAGTAATGTGAAGAGCATGAGAAAAGTGTATGATATGGTTATGACTTTGCATCTTAGCATGAACATGCTAATATAAAGGTGACATAAAAATATTTGGAAATGATCCTCTAGACTCCCCGAATTAAAGGTTATGAGAGGTGATCCAATAAGGAAATGATCATTTGAACTCCTCGAATTAAAGGTTATGAAAGGTGATGCTATTGCCCCCTATCCCGTACTCTAAGAGTCGAGTGTTAACTTACCATAGGATAAGATTATGCTAGTGATGACTAGTGAGGTATGAACTCATAACCTATAACACTCAAAAGGTGAGAGAAATAAGGTGGCCCTATATGAGAGAAAGAATTAATCTAAGTCACCTAAAAGATAAATGGAAGAAAGTCATGTTATGATTGTTATAATCCATGAGCATTTCTTATGATTGGAATTAGTATATCGTACGTTGCATTGCCATGCATTTCATGATAAGGTTTGTTGAATTCATGACATCGAAGATGCATACTAAAATGAATAGGCCTCAGTAAATGGTACTTTAGAACTTTAACATTGAACCTTATGCATGTTCACCTTTTTATAAAGAAACCCGAGGTTCCTAAGGATGTAGATGATGACACCAAGATTGGGGAATACCTTACTGAGATTCTTTATCAAGTTTCTCACTCCCTCTATCTTTCTTTCCGTCACGTCTTCAGAGGACGATGGCAGCCTTCGTGATTTACATTGATGCACTGACTTGAGAGCTGCATTTTGACGCCACGCACCAGTCCTATCACTTCGTTGGTTGTTGTTCAGTCTGTCTGTTTGTATTCCTGGATCACCCTTTTGCTCAGCCGGTTACTAACTTTCAATTCTTGCCGACCTCACCCTTCGCCGATGATCTATTCTTTGAGTGTACACGCCTCCAAGGAGAGCGTATCCGTCTTACCCCCGCTATTGCTTTTGCCATCCGAGACTACCCGGAGTACGTTCCCCGTTCACCCTCGGCTTTTTCTGAGATCGAACCCTCCTAGACAGACATCCCACCCATGAGTTCTTCCCCCACCGTACCCATGGAGTTAGGTACCAAGGCTACTGTGATGCGGCCACTTTGAGGAGGTAGGGTGAGGATGATACCTCGTCATGGAGCGCATATTTGACCCTCTCACCGTTTGGCCACCCTGGTCAAGTTGGCTCAGTGGGTTGGTTATGTTTGTCCTTTTGATGGGCGTGAGTAGGAGCTTGCAACTGACTCATAGTGCATATACACGTACATGCTTAGGATAGCTTTCTTTTGCTTTTAGAGGTTATCTATTTTAGATGCACTTTTGTAGGTAGCGAATTCAGATGTATTCTCTTGATATTTCTTCACGTTATGAACGGATGACTGTATTAACGCTACTACTACTACTTGACTTGGTGTATGGTATAACTAGTTATATGTATCAAACTATGATGTTGCTTCATTACGTGTCATCTGTTATGTTATGATTCTCCTTTGCAAGTCGATGATATGGTTTACTTTATGCACCCCTGTGGTTTACGTTTTAGCTTTCATTTCCAAAAAAAAAAAAATTTACCCATATTTTCACTAAAATATTTTCAAGAAGTTTTGAGTTAAAAACTGGAACAAAAGAGTAATAACTAATAATTAACTTAAATGCGTCTTAGGCGTGTTGAGTTAAATATTAGGGTGTTACAGCTTGTTTGATGCTGAAATTTTTACAAGACCTTGGGGACACATTGAGGTGTCTTGGTGAATTTTGGTTGCTTTTTGTATATAGTTTGACAGGTGAACTAAATGTATTAATTGGATGTGAAATCTACCTGTTGAGCTGAAAATGCGCAAATGCCTCTAATTGAGGATATAATAGCATTTGGTTATAGTATGACATGAATACTTGATTGTGAATACTTGAGTATGTGACTTGTGATATATAAGTGCATGCTAGAAGAAGTAAAGATTGGTTTATAAGGCATGATTGAAATTACATATGAATGAATGCCTATATATGACCGATGCATGCATTTGGAAAAAAAAGAAAAGAAAATGATTCATATATATGACAAAAGAGAATGTATGAACTTCAATTGTACATGTTCTAACATATGGGCAAAATAGAAACAAGAATTATGTTGAATGAATGGGAAGGCAAAAATAGGAACTTCCCTAAAGATGCTGTGAGTTGGTAGACATATTAGCTAGGAATAGATCTGTGGGAGATTCGAAAGAATAAAAAGTGAAGTCCAATGATCACATATAGAAATGACCTTAGTCTTGATAAGCAGTCTATGACCCTTGTATGGTGTTTTCCATTGATACTAGTTAGTATGCACTAAATTTTCCCTATGTCGATGAAAAGAGAAAAATTCATGTAATTGAGTTCTATGGTCACAAGTAAAATCAGAGATCTCCTTTGATATATCAAGGGCACGTATAGTGGGAAAGATGTATATGAGATCCCCTTCAATATATCAAGGGCACGCAAAGATAATATCACTACCAAAGTAAAGAAAATCATTGCATTTATCATATACATACTCATATCATCCTGAATTATTTGCATATGATGATTTACTCTGTGTTTGAGCATTATAATATATGTTAAATAAGTGTTTGAATGCTAAAGGAAACCCACTTTGGAAGGATGATTTTGAACTTTAAAAATGAATCTTTGGTATATAATGCATGATCACATTTTTTTTTAAATAAACCGAAGTGGCTTGGATGATGAAGATGACATTAATTATTGTATATTTAGGGACACCTTACTGAGGATTTTGAAATTCTTACCCCTATGTTTGTGTGTTTTCATGTCGTCTCTAGATTACTCAAGAGAACGATGAAGTTGCATTTATGGAAGTGCATGTTTTGTAATAGCTCGATCGCCGAAGGCTGCTATTAGTTTTTGTTTGAATATACTTATGTTTGTAAATTTGTAAGAAGACAGTTGTATATTGAGGCTCGTATAGGATCTTTTTCTCATTTATTTGAACATATATTCTCCGACTACTCAGTTTTATTTTTATATATTTAAGTAGATATATGACATAGTTACTAATTGACTGTAACATCCTCCTAACCACCATGCATTACTCGAGTATTATCACAGTACTTAGAAGAGTGTCACTTACGAATAATATTTATACTAGTCGAGAAAAATAAAAAGAAGGTAAAGGAAACTCATATATTACAAGTTACAGTATGGAAACGAACCATATATAGTTTCGAAAAATTTATATATATGCACACACACATTATGTACAAGTTATCAACATATATGTTATACTGGAAGATAAGTTTTTCCACTAGTAAGACTATTCAGGAACTAAGTTGAAAACCATATCAAGTGTCTAGCCTAACTTGCTCAATCCTAAGGCCCAACAAAATAACATATACACATAAACGGGCCTCAAAACATTTAGCAAAATGGTCTATAGGCTTGCAAGATCCTAAAACTAGGCTACAACTATGTACATGTAAAAGAGTTCTTGAATGTATACAATCCTCCTAGCAAAAGCCGTTTACTATCGGTATGATGGCACCATCCATAGTACGAGCATTAGAACTTACAGATAGATCGAAATTTGAAGAGGAAGATGAGGATGGAGTATCTCCAAAAAGGGTGTTGGCAGTGTAGGCAGTGGTTTGGGTGTGCTAGGTGGAGGGGAATGCCATCATATGGAAAAGCTAGGTCAAAATCGACCGTAAACATAGAAGAACTGAATGAGCAACTAAACAGCACACACGTACAGACTTGTGAGTGGCCTACAACAAATAGAGAGTCTAGTACATGATCATAGTGCCATTCTTATTGTGGCGAGTTAAGGTAAAATATCATTGATGGCATCTGCAGGATCTGAATACAATACCAAATGCATATAAACATAGGGATGAGAATATTATATAATTCTCAGTAGAGCACTCCCCCAAATATAAATAGAGCATAACTAGTAATTTTATTCATACAAGAAACTATATGTAAAGACATATGCAAAAACCATAATAATCATGTATTTCCTCATGTAACCGTAGGACCCAATTTAGTGCATTTTTCTCTTTTCATCAACATAGGCAAGACTTAGTTTTATACCAATTTGGTATCTGCAGTGGATAACACTACACATGGGATGTGCATAAAATTTAGTTTTTGTTTTTATGAATATTGAACAATACATATGTTCATCAAGGTTCATAGAAGAGCTTTGTCTTGTATTTTGATTTGTATTCAATAAATACTTTGTTTCTTTTTATATGTTTTAGTAGAACTATGAATTAGATTACAACACGAATCAATCGAATATGTTATAGATATTTAAGTAAGGTTCGCTAATTTATAAGTAACAACTCCTAAGTCTAATGTCATGGCTCAAGGATGATGTTGTACTTAGTTACAACACCAAGAATCCATAATTAAAGCACAAATTACAACCTACATCTTGAAATCCTCAATCAACTCTCTATAGAGATTTTTTATCTCACTTCACTATCAAGTGTAGCAATTGTGTTTGCTGCCTAGGATGTGTACTACGAGAAGACACTGAAGCTACTATTGGACTCTTAGACATAAGAGATCATGCTTCCTCAGTAGACAAATATCAACTAATTGAAGGATATAACAAGAAGCTAATGATTACTAAGTCTGCTAAGGACAATTTTCAGAAAAGACCACCACCTAAAACCCAAGACTATGAGGATAACCCATCCTTAAAAGAAGCAGTTTCATCCAAGTCCATATGAGCATAAACTGTAGAGAAGAATGCGCACAAAAAGGGGAGTTGAATCGTGCTTTGCCTTTTCCCGTTTGACTTCTGAAAAAATTAATCAATAAACTATCAAGCAATGAGCATGAAGTGCAGTGGAAACAACATTAGTAGCTTCAGAAAGTGTACTTTCTGAACTAGATATGAAATGAACTAGTGAAATAAAGCTTTCTAGAAATATCACAGTAAATAAGCCAAATAAGGAAATAAAATAAGAAATGAAGGAGAAGAGAGAGATATTGCACAAGAGATTTATACTGGTTCGGACACCTGCCTATATCCAGTTCTAAACAACGGTTGAGTTCCACTAAACCTTTTTCAAACTAGAGAAAGAATAAGGATAGTCTTTACAACAACCTTCCTAAGCTTGCACCAGTGACCAGTAGACAATTCCTACTGTCACAAACCAAGTAGTTATTCACCAGCCTCTTCAAGCTGAACCGCATAGTCTTTGGTGCGGAAGAGATACCCGAGTTCCCTCCCAAGAGAGAAGTGGAGTTATGCATTAAGTTGGTTCCTAGAGTAGGACCAATCTTTATAGCCCCTTATAGGATGTCACCCTTGGAGCTAGCCGAGTTGAAAACCCAGCTTGAAGAGCTTTTGGAGAAGAGTTTCATAAGACCTAGTGCCTCACCTTGGGAGCCCCGGTTTTGTTTGTTAAAAAGAAGGACGGGAATATGAGGTTGTGCATAGACTATAGGCAATTGAATCGGGTAATAGTGAAAAACAAGTACCCCCTGCCTAGGATTGATGATCTTATGGACCAATTGAGAGGAACGGTGGTATTTTCCAAGATTGATATGAGGTCGGGATACCACCAGATTAGGGTAAAAGACCAAGATATACCAAAAACCGCCTTTAGAACTCGGTATGGGCACTTTGAGTTCACGGTGATGTCTTTTGGGTTGACGAATGCTCCTGCAGTATTTATGGACTACATGAATAGGATCTTTAGACCCTATTTAGATCAGTTCGTGGTCATTTTCATAGATGATATACTCATCTATTTGAAGACCCACGAGGAGCATAAGCATCATTTAAGGATAGTTTTGGAGATCTTGAAGGAGAAAAAGCTGTATGCAAAGCTCTCTAAGTGTGAATTTTGGTTGGAAGAGGTGAAGTTTTTAGGGCACGTCGTGTCAAAAGGAGGCATAGCTGTTGATCCTAGTAAGGTGGAAGTCGTAATGAATTGGGATAGACCAACCACCGTAACAGAAATACGGAGCTTTTTGGGTTTAGCAGGCTACTACCGTAGGACTATCAAAGGTTTCTCTCAGATTGCTCTACCCCTAACCAAGCTAACTAGGAAGGATGCCCCCTTCATATGGAGTCCCGAGTGTGAGAAAAGTTTCCAAGAGCTTAAGGAGAGGCTAACCACAACCCCAATTTTGGTTTTACCTAGCCCCGATGTACCCTTCAAGGTATATTGCGATGCCTCGGGTAAGAGTTTAGGCTGTGTGTTGATGTAAAATAGGCAAGTGGTAGCCTATGCGTCAAGGCAACTCAAGCCACACGAAGCAAACTACCCCACCCATGACTTGGAGTTAGTAGCCATAATATTTTCCTTGAAGATGTGGAGGCACCATTTATATGGTGTGAGGTTTGAAGTTTTCTCCGATCAAAAGGAACTGAACATGAGGCAAAGAAAGTGGATGGAGTTCCTTAAGGACTATGATTTCGGTCTAAGTTACCACCCCAGCAAGGCTAATGTAGTCGCCAATGCCTTGAGCCAAAAATCATTGCACCTATCTCACATGATGGTCAAGGAAGTTGAGCTAATAGAGAAGTTTAGAGATATGAATCTGGGGATGTCTGTGACCAACGGGGGCATGAAGATGTGTTATCTTAGCGTGACGAGTGGGTTTAAACAGAGAGGCATGCTAGCACAACGGGAAAGTGAGGAATTTAGGGAAACCATAAAGGCGGTTAAGGCAGGAAAGCTAAAAGGTTTTAAATAAGGTTCTGATTGGATATGGAGGTTTGAAGGAAGAATCTGCGTGCCACAAGATGGTGACCTTTGAGAGAAGATCTTGGAGGAGGCCCACAAAAGCCATTTCACCATCCATCCTGGTGTTACCAAGATGTACCGAGATTTAAAAAAGATGTTCTGGTGGCATGGATTGAAAAAGGATGTGATCGTCTGGGTTAGTAAGTGCTTGGTATGTCAGAAAGTAAAGATTGAGCACCAAAAGCCTTCAGGTTTGTTGCAACCCCTGTCGATCCCCGAGTGGAAATGGGAATGTACATCTATGGATTTTGTGACGGGATTGCCTAAGACCCAAGCTGGCCATGATGCGATATAGGTGATAGTGGATCGACTAACTAAGTCAGCTCACTTTCTACCTATTAGAGTGACATACTCTTTAGACAAATTGGCTCAGCTATACATCCAAGAGATTGTAAGGTTGCATGGTGTACCGTTGACAATAATCTCGGATAGAGATTCGCGGTTTACGTCACGTTTTTGGGGAGCCTTTCAAAAGGCATTCGGCTCAAAGCTCTGCTTGAGCACAGCTTACCACCCACAAACAGATGGACAATCAGAAAGAACGATCCAAACCCTGGAAGACATGTTGAGAGCTTGTGTTTTAGACCAAAGGGGAAGTTGGGACAAGTACCTGCCACTGATCGAGTTTGTGTATAACAACAGTTATCATGCAAGCATCGGCATGGCACCCTACGAAGCCCTATATGGACGAAAATGTCAATCCCCTCTATGCTGGTATGAGCCCGGAGAGCAAAGCATGCTAGGACCCGATATAGTAAGGGAGACAACGGAGCAGATCAAGGGGATCCGGGATAGGATGCTTATAGCTCAAAGTAGACAAAAGAGCTATGCGGATAGGCGGCGCAAGCCGTTGGAATTCAATGAGGGAGAACATGTGTTCCTTAGGATCACCCCCACTACAGGCATAGGAAGGGCTATGAAGGTTAAAAAGTTGAGCCCCGATTCCTTGGTCCCTTCGAGATCCTTTAGAAAGTAGGGCCAGTAGCCTACAAAATAGCCTTACCCCTTAACCTGTCCAATCTCCATGATGTCTTTCACATCTCCCAGTTAAGGAAGTATGAGTCCGACCCTAGCCATGTCTTAGAGCCAGAGCATGTATAGTTAAGGGAGGACCTAACTTTCAATCTGCCGCCGACGAGAATCGTGGATCGCAAAGTCAAGCAGTTGAGGAACAAGTCCGTTCCTTTGGTGAAAGTAGCATGGAGACGGGGGAAGACCGAAGAATTCACGTGGGAACTAGAATCGGAGATGAAGACCAAGTATCCAGAGCTCTTCTAAGGTACGAATTTCGAGGATGAAATTCTTTTTAAGGAGGGGAGTAATGTAACGCCCCGATTTTTCTATCTGAGAGGAAAATGACCAAAATGCCCTTGAGGTCATTTTCTGCTCGGAATTTGAGGAAAGCCATCCCGGCCATCCTCGAAGGGCCGACTCAATGTTTGAAGGGGATTGGATGATCCTTGAGTGATTTCAGAAACAAAATCTCGTTTTCTGCAGTTTCAGGTCAAAATGACCAAAATACTCCTATAGCGTTTTTACGAGGGTAAATGTGCTGTTTGAGCCTGAAACTTTTCCCAAAGGATTAAAAAGGTAATTTCAAGTGTTTAGAGGTATCTGTTTAATTTCTGGTGGTCCCGGGCAGTTTTAGTGCAACATTACGATATTGCCCCTGGAATAGTATTTTTGAGCTTAATGACGTAATTAAGCAAACCTAAACAATATTAGGCTCTAATTGAAGATTAATTAATTTCCATAATTAATCTAGAGTCAAAATAAGCTATTAAAATAAATTAGAACCTAAAATTGCTTAGATTAAACTTAAATCTCTTTTTAAAACTCAAGATTCCAATCTTGGAATCTTAAATAGTATTTTCTCTTTCTAATTCCTTAAATCATGGAATTGTGTCTAGAGTTGTTTATGAACTAAAATAAATTTATAACTCACTAATGATGCAAACCACTCTTTAAACATGTCTTGACAACCTTGATTACCCATTTTCTCACATAAACACTTTCTTACAAATTCCTCATCTTAATCCTAATCAAAGATACACCTAAACACAACTCTAAACCACAATTAAAATGCAAGAAATCCTCCCCCATGGCTGATGCATTTCTGCCACCTCCTCCCCTATTTGCATCACATGTTGATTTGTTTCTCACTCAAAGAACCATGCTTGATCCATACTTGCACCTATACTTGAACCCACACCTAGCCATGCTTTCCACCATGCCTTGAACCATACCTTGGAGAAGATATTTTCTTTTCCCCATGGCTTTAAATGGCCGAAGCTTTCCTCCTTATTTACACCTCTCATTTTGTTTCATTTCTCTATAAATAGCATGCTTGGGTGAACTTGCATCACTTTGGGTTTATTTGCTAAGTGTAAGTCTTCAAAGAGCACTCTAAAGTTTTCTTTTCCCCTCAAAGTTCAAGTGTCCAAGTTCTTTAACTTTTTCATCCTCTTCACTCATCTCAACCTCCAATCACTTGGTAGGGATTTTCTTTCAAGAGTTTCTTTCATTTAAGTTCTTAATCTAGTTATGTGTTTTATGGTTTCTCTTCAATCTTTTTGGAACTTCTTTTCTTCTTCTCTTCCTTCTTTATTTTCGACCATAAGCCTTTGAAAATAAAGGAATGAAAGCTTGATGATGAGGGTTTTATGATGATATTCATCACTTGAACAACTTCTAAAGCTTGATCTTTGTCCTTAAGCAAAAGGTGTTTTTAGTTTCTTTCTTTCTTGAACCTTTGAGATTCTTAACTTTGATGTTGATTTAAAATGAGTTAGTGAACTCAGTGATGAGGACTCATGATGTTGGTGTTAATACATCATCAAGATCATGGTCTCTAGAGTTTCAAAATGGATCTTTTCTTGCTTATGATTTTGGTTCCTTCCTTTTTCTTTTCTCAAGATTTCAGTTTCTTTCCTTTTCTTTCCTTCATGATTTCGGCCAACCAACTTGGGTGGTCCAACATGATAGCTTGATGATGATAGTTCTAGATGGAGACTTTATGTTCACCACAATGAAACCTCTAAAGCTTGAGTTTTCATAAAAATGTTATAGAGCTCACATGTGGTTTAATTCTTTAGAAATGTTATCTTGAGTTCTAAGAACTCTAGACCTCACTTTATCTTGTCATGATGAGTTTGGGTTAAGGTTTAAGTTCCTCTAAAGTCTTGAATAAGCTCTAATAAGATATAAATGAACTTGCATATTTATTTCGAGGTTGCACTCATGTTTATATTCTTGCTCTGCATCTTTATTTTCAAGTCATCACCTAAGGACTCAAAGATTAAAACAAGACTTGCATTATCACCTAATTAATTCTCAAAGACTTTCTATTTCAGCCTTAAAGTCGATTATTGCTGGGCCTAGAGCACTAAAATAAAGAAATGAACTTGCATTGCATATTTATTTCAAGTTTTGCATATTTACGTTCAATGTAACGCCCCGATTTTCGCTAAACTTTCATAATGACCAAATTGCCCCTGAGGTCATTTTTACCCGAAACACGAGGACGGCCGGCTTTGGCCACCCTCATAGGGTTCATATGTTATATGAAGGGGATTGTATGAGCATGAGTTCCTAACAAAGCAGGAAAACCTCATTTCTGAGATTTCTGCGTGTAAATGACCAAAATACCCATGTAACAGAATTAAGGCAGTTTTAAGTTCCGTTTCGACCCGGACTTTGTTCTAGGTTCAAAACAATGATTTTAAGGCATGAACTATGTTTGTTTAAGTCCCGGAGGTTCTGGGCAACTTTTGGTGAAAATTACGGTTTTGCCCCTGCATATTTCATTTTCAGCTTAATGAGCCGCTTAACTCCAAACCTAAGCAATATTAGGCTCTAATTAAAGGTTAATTAATTTCCATAATTAATCTAGAGCCAAAACCATCATTTAGAATTAATTGGAACCTAAAATTGCTTAGGAAAATTCAAATCTCATCCTAGTCTTATTCTTTAAAAAGGAATAAGAATCTGTGAATAGTGTCGAATAGTGTTTCCACTATTCACATCAATTTTTCTTTTCAAGACAAGTTGTCACACCCACATCACTAGTCTTAGAGGTGTTGACTCCCCTAATCCTTCTAGACCACCTCTAACCTAGGGATTTGTGGTTTTAAATAACCTATTAGTGCACCTAAGTACCTAATTAGCAACTTTTAATCCTAAGCCTAATCTATGTCACACCAAAGCACACTTCTAGAACATGGTTTAAGAAGATATTTCTCCTCCCCAAGGCTGCCAAGAATGGCGCCATTTTCCCCTAGAAAATCATCAAAAAGTTAGTCTATGTGTTCAAGCTATCTTGTGACATATGTCTTGAACACTTTCAATCAATGATCAACTTTCAAGAAAAATTGTCACTCAAGACTCAAAGAATATTTTATATGGTCAATCAAGGCTTTCAATTCATTTCTAAAATGAAAATAATTATGTCTTTCAAACTCAAAAAGAATGATTTGTTTTTGTGGTCATTCAAGCTTTCCATCAAACTTTTTCAAGACAACATGTCTTACAACACATTACCTATGCTTTGGGAATTTAAGTCTAGAAAATTTTCTCCTCTTTTTGGGCATGAGAAGCATGGTTTCTCTTCAGATTTTGCAGCCCAAAATTTCAAGTTTTTATGCATTTTTAAAGGTTTGAAAATAAGGTACATGCTAGCCATACTTTAGGACATGCATAGCTAGACTTTTCACCATGCTTTGAATGACTTTACTCCATGCTTTGAACAAGATTTTTCCTCCCTCATGTGGCTGTAAAAGTGGCCGAAATTCTCCCCCCAAAAGGCCTCCAATATTCAATTCATTTCACTTCTCTATAAATAGGTAGCTTAGGGAACTTGAAGCACCTTTGTTCATTTCACTAAAGCTTTGAGTTAGAGCACTTTGAGTTTCTTTCTCTCAAGTTCAAGAGCTCATCCTCTCCAACCTCTTCATCTTCTTCACTTCCTCTCAAATCCCAAACTCTAGGTAGGGAGCTCTTCAAGAATGCTTTCTTTTATTTTCATGCTCAATGTTTATCTTGCTTGAAAGTTGTGTTGTTAGTAAGTTTTCTTCCCAAGCATTATTTCGGTTTCTTCTTTTCTCTTCCTTTTCATTTTTGGCCTTAAGGCCATGGTAGTGAGAGCTTGATGATGAGTGCTCTCAAAGATGAAACCATGAGTTCATCCTAAAGTGAGGCCTCTAAAGCTTGAACCTTTCTTAAGAAAAAGTTCCATCCTTTCTCCTTTTTCTTTCATTTTCGGCCTTTAGACCAAAATGAGGAGAGCTTGATGATGAGTGCTCTCTTGGGATAACCATGTGTTCATCCTAACATGAGACCTCTAAAGCTTGTGTTTTGTTTGAGCAAAGTTTTATCTTTTTCATGTTTGGTTAAGACAAGGCTATGTTTTTCATGAAAACTCTTTTTGAGCTTTTTGTTCCTAGATGTTTCGGCCATGGAGGCTTAAGGTGCTTGGAAAAATGGTAGCTTTGTAATGAGTGCTTCATGTTGGCCTTTGTCACATGAACAAACTCTAAAGCTTGAGTTTTTCCAAGAAAGGTTTCTCTTTTTCAAGTCTTGGTCAAGAATGAGTTATGTTTCTTTGATGTCTTGAAACTTTCCTTTTCTTTTGTTTGGGTTTCGGCCATGGAGGCCTCTTGGACTTGAAATATGAGAAGCTTGATGATGAGAGTTGTGTGATGATGTTTGTCACATGAACAATCTCTAAAGCTTGAGTTTTCAAAAAAATAAGTTTACTATTTTCAAGTTTTGCTCAAGACATAGTTATGTTTCCCTTGAACCTTGAAAACCTCATTTCTTTTCCCTTGAGTTTTCGGCCTTGAAGGCCTTTGGGACTTAGAAAAATGGTAGCTTGATGATGAGGGCTTCATGTTGATGTATGTCACATGAACAAAACTCTAGAGCATAAATTTGGTTTCTAGGCCAAGTATGTTTCGGTTTCTTTCCTTTATGTTGGTCATGAGTTTTGTGTTGTTAATAAATGTAGAGCATTGTAAAAATACTCAATGATGAGGACTTGAGATGTTGGTGTTTGAACCACCAAGATCTTGGTCCCTAGAGTTCAAAAATAAGGTTGTTTCCTCATGATGAGGATTCGCCACCTCATGGACTTTGAGGATATGATTTTCTTTTATACAACTTAGCAACACTAGTGTTTTCTCTTCTTGTGAGGATGAGTTATGGGTTGAAACTTTGTTTCCTTTAAAGTCTTGCAAGAGCTCTAAACAAGATATAAAAGAAGTTGCATCCACGTTTACGTTTATGCTTTGCATTAGCACGTTTATTTCTTATGCCATCACTAAGACCCAAGATAATGAATGAACTTGCACAATGCACGTTTATGTTTCAAGCTTTGCATCTCATTTTATATTTCAAGTCATCACTAAACTCTAAGAATAAGAATGGAGATGCATTTCATCTTTTACTTTGTGCTATCACTTTATTTTCTAAAGGACTATAAAATGAAATGCATAGCACGTTTATTCTATGTCATCACTTGAAACTTTAGAGCTCAAAGACTTGCCCATTTCATCTTAAGAAAAGAATTAAATCAAGGAGGTATCTCCTTGAACATCATTCGGCCATGTGATATAAATGGCTCTAGGATGAGTTTCATTTAACTACAAGGGCCTATAATGCATGTCTTAGAATTTTTCTAAGCTTTGATGCACTTAACCAAGGTTTTAAACATGTTTTCAAGTTTTGAATCATTGTCAAGAGCAAGCCGAAATGGCTGCTGCCCTTGATGTTCCATGATGAGTTTTGGCAAAATAAACTTTGATTTTTCATGGTCTTGAAGTCCCAAAAAGGTTCCAAGAGAAACTAGCAAGTTATATGGTTGAAAGAAAGGTTTTTCTCATGATTTTATGCCTTAAAGGTTTTCGGTTCTGCCTTAGTAATTTCAGCACCTTAAATTCTGTTTTGGGTGGTCTAAATATGTTGTAATACCTTGCCAAGTATGTGATAATTGTTCTAGACTCTTTAAAGCATTATTAGTGACTTTGTTTGCTTAATATGTGAATTCTAGAACTATAAAGAATGGAAAAATGAGTTTCTACCCAGCCTTGATAAAATATTTAGAATCACATTAGATTATGTCTAGATGTGTGGGAGTGACTCATAATTGGCCTAGGTATTAATTATTGCACCATAGAAAAAGTCGGATGCGAGAAAGGGCTTAAAACGCATTTTCTAGAACACGTAATTCATCAAATATGAACAACTACATAAAGCTGTCCAACCATAATTAATTAGGATTTAGAACTTAATGGATTATGGTAATGAGGTTAATCAATCCCATAAACATACTAGAAAGTAATGGGAAAGTTGAGGTTACCCGATTTAGGGATTTTTACCTTAAGGGATGATTATGCGCCCCTAAGTTTGATGATGAATTGATTTGTTAGCTCATGACGTGTATGGTGCCATGTGAACTATTATCCCTATGTGATAGCTTGTATTAACATGTGATTATTTCTGTAAAAGAACTTTAGAGATGCCGAGGTAGTAATTATGTGTTATGCATTAATTATGTGGCATCTTAAAGAAACATGTTAAACTTAGGATGACTTAGAACATAAGAATGTAATCCTTTGAAACCACCGAATTAAGGGTGGGGACAATGTGATTCCAGCCCCCTAAACCCGTACTTAAAGTCGGGAAGTTGACTATCCAAATGGATAAAGTCTAGATGCTAGTGACGACTAGTGTGGTATGAGCTCATAACCTAGAGTTTTCTCAAAAGGGAGAAATATTAGGGCGACCCAGTTAAGTAAAGGTTCTTATGTCACCTAAGTAAACCAGTTATATGATTTACGTTTCATGTACCAGTTATATGATTTATGTTCCATGTACCAGTTATATGATTTATGTTCCATGTACCAGTTATATGATTTACGTTCTACGTACCAAGCTACATGATTTATGTCTATGACTTTAGTATAAAAGCCCATGTAACACAAGTTCCATGATAAAAAGAACGGATTCTCGGAAAATGAGATTTTGGAAAACTCATAATTGAACCTATGTATGTCCATTATTTTATAAATAAACCCGAGATTCTTGGAGACGTATATGATGACACCTAGGATAGAAGGAAAACCCTACTGAGTTTCTTTAGTAAGAATCTCACTCCTTCTATCTTTTCCTTTCCATTACGTCTTCAGAGCGAGATGGCGACCTTCGTCCTATTCATTGACACTCCACGGTGGGAGATCCACCACGACCCGGAGTATGGGTCCTACCATTTTGAGGGCCGATGTACCTTACGTGTATTCATGTTCGTTGGACGGCCATTTTCGCACCGTGTTTATAGCCACCACTTCACCCCGGCATCCCCCTACGACGATCCCGCAATTTTCGAGCATGCACGACCCCAATGGGAGTAGAACCTGCGGGCCCCCTTTGACCGTTCAACCGATTTGCCGGTATATGTGCCGTTGACACAACACTCGGAGGAGGACCCTATAGAGGATGTCCCTATGGGTCATGAGGACTCTGCCCCCACTCCACCGCAGCGACCGACGGGCAGCGAGGAGACGGTTACCCAGCGTCGGAGAGCTCCGGCACCAGGACCACGACCTCGACGTGGGCGGCCCATCCAGTCATAGGGCATGCTCGCTTCGCCGAGCTCGCCCATGGATTGGCTACGCCCTCCATACCCGTGATCTCATTGCATAGACAGAGGGTAGGCCTTAGTGCACGCACACCACTAGTATGGATGAAACCCCTTTTTGCGTTGGGGTTACCCATCATAGATTGCACGGGGATCGGGATGTTTTCTTTCAGTTCTTTTCGATGTATTTCTGTTTTCTGTTGTATTTATTTATACATTATGTACTTGAAGAGTCCTGCCCAGTGGGTAGGCATTTTATCTATGAGGTATTTCAGTTATGATTGATGTTATGTTCGATGTTATGGTTTGGAGCCATTCCTATGTTATCGTTCCGTATACTATGATACCGACTCGTAAAGTTATGCGCGGCTTCTATTTTAAGTAACGATTTCAAAAAAAAAGTTGGCTCGTACTTTCGTTAAGTCTATTTTCCCAAGAAGATGAACCATGCCAGCAAGTAACGACTAATATTTGGCCTAAGTACGTACTAGTAGTATTGGGTCGAATATTAGGGTGTTACATTCAAGCCTTGCATATTTATTTCAAGTCTTGCATATTTACTTTCAAGCCTTGCATATTTACTTTAAAGTTCTCACTTTACTTTGTAATGAAGAATAAAAATGAAGTGCATAGCATGTATATATTTTGTCATCACTTAAAGACCTTAGAGCTCAAAGACTTGCCCATTTTATCTCAAGTTAAAGTTTAATATGGAAGCATTCTTTGAATGTATAATTTCGGCCAAGTAATAATGACGAGCTTGGAATGAGTTCCATCTAGTTACAAGAGCCAACAACCTATGTTCTAGGATTTTCTTTAAGCTTGATGAGTTTTATAAAGTTATGACCAACAAGATTTATGGTTTAATCCTCTTCTAAAGAAGAATTAAATTGGTTACTGACCCAAGGTTGTTTTTAGCCTCTTGATAAAATAAAATGGTTTGCGAAAAGTTTTAGAAGTCCTAAAATAATTCCAAGGGAAACTAGCAACTTATATGCTTTAGAAATGTCAAATTATGTGTCTTTTTGGACTTGAACAGTTCGGTTCTGCCTTGATGTGTTTGTTTGTGTATGATGATGTTTTGATGTGTTAGAATGTGTGAAGATGATATATGATGAGGTAGGAACACTTCTATGCATGATAGGAGAGAAACTAGTTTCATAGAAAAATCGTAAAGTTGGAATTTAACGTGTGTTTAACCTCTTCAATCCTAATCAATGCCAAAACTATTTTAGTATGATAACAATCAGTTTAGGATTGATTAATCATGAAAAATTTGGTTACATTTGAAGTAGGATTGAATTTTAGTACCTATAGAGAAACTAGTAACTAGAAAACCATAAAAGTGCAATCCTAGAACTCTTAGAACATTTAATTTCTGGTATCTGTTCAGAAATCTCATAATATGGCAAACATGCTTTATAATTGGTTCTTAGGCATAGGAATGCCTCATAATTGATTTAGATTTAATTTATAGTGTCTTAGGCGAAGACGGAACCGAGAAAGGGTCTAAAACGTAAGTTCTAGAACCCAATAATCATAGATAGATAACTCTGCCTTTGGAGTATGGTGCTGCTCAGATTTATTAAAGAACATAAATGATAGTAAGATTTGTTAGAAGAGAATCCTTAGGTGCATAAGAGGTTGATAGAGAATGATAGAATAATTACAACTCAAGTTTAAGGCCCGTAAGGGTCAAAGCATAAGATACCATAGGATCAAGAGCATAATGAGTTTCAATGTTACATGTGAATGTATGTTTTATTTGAGAATGATTATGTAAATGTATGGAATTATGATTGAGGATACATATTCTACTTGTTTATGTGGCATAAAGTAAATTTGGAAGAAATTCGGTATGCCGCCATTATGCTGCCGAATTTCTGACAAATTTGGAGACTTAGAAAGTTTTTGAAAAACCCATGAGATTTTCTTTAAAAGAGATGAGGTACTAAGATGTGTTCTTGGATGACACTAGTTTGGCTGATCACCTCCAAGAACTCATGTGACATCGGTACCAAGATGTATTCTTGGGTGACACCGGGTCGGCCAAGCACCCCCAAGAAAATGCCCCCTAGCCCATACTAGAGAGTCAGGATCTATTTATGATACGCTTATCGGTAAGGGATAAGTATGAACTAGTGATGACTAGTTAGATATGAGCTCATAACCTAGAGATGTGACACGTTCTGGGTGACACCGGTTCGGCTGAGCACCCCCACAACGAATGTCTTTTAGGGTGGCCCCATGAGAAAGTAAAGTATGATGATTATGTCACAAAGTTTTCCCCACCTGAGATTTCAATTGCTACTTTATGCCACTATTATGATGTTACTTGATGTTATGATGAATATTCTTGCATTAAGTAGTGCCATGCATACATTCTCTAATATGTTGCATCCATGACATTAAGAATCATTCTAAAATGAACGGACCTTAGTTAACTATGTTTTGAAGCTTAAAATAAACTTGATGCATGCTCACTTATTTTATATACTAAACCCACGGTTCTTGAGGACGTAGATAATGACACTTAGGTAGTAGGAGGCCCTACTGAGATTCTTTAGCAAGATTCTCATTCCCTCTATCTTTTCTTTCTATCACGTCTTCAGATGGCGAAGTTTATGGTTTTTGTGGACACCCTGATGTGGAAGGTGCACTATGATCTAGAGCACGGGTCATACCATTTTGAGGGTCAGTGAACAGTTTGTGTCTTCATGTTCATTGGATGACCCTTCGCTCACCCTGTACATACCTATCGCTTCTCCCCGACAGCACCCTACGGCGAGAAGCGAGTGAGCTGAGCAAGACGACGCATTAACGAGAGAGTGCTCTACATGCACACCCCCATTTCAGCCATGCGCGACTACCCCGACTATGTGCCCCAGACATACTTCTCGGAGACCAACCCGTCGAAGGACCCACCTACCCATATGTACAGCGAGAGCTCTGTCCCCGCTCCACCACTGATAAGAGAGGGCAGTGAGGACACCGTGACTCAGCCTCGGTTAGCACGACGACCAGAGATGCGGCCACGTCGTGGAGGAGCTCGTCCAGTTTGCCAAGTATGTGCCTCGCTCGCGAGATGGGCATCAGTAGGAGGTAACGGATGACCGATGGAGTACCCGGGCTAGTGCACACACTACTTAGATGAGGATAAACCTTCTTTTGTTTAGAGGTTATCCCTTAGTTGCACTTGGGTAGGGGAGTTTGCTTTTATGCTTTCCGTACTAAGTCCCATTCTTCATAAGTGCGCATATCATATCATATATATATGTAGTTCAGTTTTACCGTGATGTGCCTTTACCTGCTTTATGTTATGATGTTTATGAGATGCTTGCTTTATTTCCTTACGTGTTTCATTGCTTATTGTATCGCGCGGCTCTCACTTTGCTTTTATAATTCAAAAAAAAATTTACCAGTATTTTCCGTTAAGTATTTTAAAGTAAAAAGGAAACTATGACGTAATAGACTAATGATTAACCTAAATATGTTCTAGAGTATTAGGTTAAAAATTAGGATGTTACACACTCATTGTTTGGCCACTCCAGCCAAACTGGCTCAGTAGGTTGGTTATGTTCCTCCCTCCCTTGAGGTAGGCAGCAATAGGAGCTGGAAGTGGTCTTGGTGGTGCATGTGCATATAGTCTACATAGGATAGCCTTCTTTTGGGTTTCAGGTTATCTATTTTAGATGCACTCTAGTAGGCAAGGCTTTTCTGTCTTATGTATTTTAAGTTTTCCTATGTGTTTGCATGGATGACTGTACCAACGCTACTATTTAACTTGGTGCATGGCAGAACCTTTATGATATATATATATATATATATATATATATATATATATATATATATGATGGTTATTATATTATAATCTTGTGATTTTATTCATAGCATGAATATTTCCTTGTTATTATTATTGACAAATCAAATGATGTAGTGTTTAACTTGTGTGTGGCTCACAATTTCATCTCTTATTTTCACAAAAAAATTTACCCATATTTTCATTAAGTGTTTTCTAAAAATTAGAACTACGGACTGGAACAAAAGAGTAATAACTAATATTTAACTTGAATACTTCCTAGGCGTGTTAGGTTAAATATTATGGTGTTATATTTTGATATCAGAGCAGTTTGGTTCTCACAGAGCCTGAGGATTGGACTGACTATGCTTCTTAAGCATAATACGATAGATATGTCATGTGTAGTTGCTCTATCAATAGGATGAGCTTAAGGATTAGAAATGTATGCCCACTGTATGTTTGTACATGCCATAGTAACTAGCTCACTTTACATAGAGTATTGAGCTTGTTCCTGTTCATCTCAGTGTTTGTTGTTTTGTGTGCATAGGAACCAATGGCACGTTGACAATAGAATAGGACCTTGAATCCTTGACTACAGGACAACGAGACTGCTGAAGACCCCGTGATGTGGCTAGGACCATGAGAGCAATGTTTGAAAGGATGGACCGAGACCGTTAAACTGATATGGGCCATGGTCCCAATGCTGCTGAGATCCTCGAGCATGCTCGTTTCGGGGAGTTTCGCAAGGCAAACCCACCGTCCTTTAAGGGAACTTTGAACCCGAATCATGCCAATGAGTAGATTAAGAGCATGGAGAAGATTTTCACTGTGATCCCATGCACAAAGGTGCAGAAGGTGACATTCGCCACCTACATGGTGGAAGGAGATGTTGGATTCTGGTGGATCGGTGCCCTAAGACTGTTGGAGGTAGCGTGTGCCGCTATCAACTGGGAGCTATTCAAGGCTCATTTCTACGAGAAATATTTTCTTGAGTCAATGAGAAATGCGAAGGACATTGAGTTCATGCAATTGACTCAAGGAGGCATGAGTATCGCCCAATATACTGCCAAGTTCGAGGAGCTCATCATGTTTTCAAGGATGTACCAAGGAAACCCCGATGAGTACTGGAAATGTGTTAAGTATGAGTCCGGGCTGAAGGCTGAGATCAATGTTGCACTGGTCCATTTGGAGATCAGGGACTTCCCTACCCTGGTCAACAAATGCTGCATCATTGAAGATGGCCAAAAGAAGCTGAGCACATCGAAGACCGACAGCTTCACGAAGAAGTTAGCACTAGAAGCTCCAAAGTTCAAGCCACAGAATCGACCACCTTTTCGACCGCAACCAAGGCCTCAGTCCAATCCACCTTTCCCATTACAAGGCCCCCAGAGAGACTTTAACCAAGGGAGGCCAAATGACAACCGAGGGAAGGCCCCTCAGAGGACCCCAGCCGTACCCCCGAGACCTACACCCGCCACCGTATATGCCAAGTGCGGGAGACCTAACAGAGACCTACCTTGCCGGGCAAGCCTGGGTGTTTGCTACCGATGTGAAAGCCCGGCCATTACTCGTGGGAATGCATGGAAAGAAACCTGATAGCCCCCTACCCCAAGCCGCAATGCCAAGGAAGGGTCTTCACCCTCAGTGCTGAAGAGATGACGATGTCACGGAACCTCATGGAAGGTAAGTGTGAAATATATGGTAAAGCCTTAATTGCACTCTTTGACTCTGGCACTCGTTTATATCTCATTCTTGTGCTGAGTCTTTAAATTTGCATGTCTTGTGTATTGATGCAAAATAGGCAAGTGGTGGCCTATGCGTCTAGACAACTCAAGCCTCACGAGGCAAACTACCCCACCCATGACCTAGAGTTAGCCGTCGTAGTGTTTGCTTTAAAGGTATGGAGACACGGAGTAAAGTTTGAGGTGTTCTTCAATCACAAAAGTCTAAAGTATCTCTTTGATCAAAAAGAGCTAAATATGAGGCAGAGAATGTGGATGAAGTTTTTAAAGGACTATGATTTTGGGCTAAACTACCACCCTGGCAAGGCCAATGTAGTGGCCGACGCATTAAGTAGGAAATCATTGCACCTATCCCACATGATGGTTAAGGAAGTTGAGCTGATCGAAAAGTTTAGAGACCTAAATATAGGAATGACCATGACCCCTAAGAGTATAAAGGCATGCCATCTTAGTGTGACGAGTGACTTTAGGAGAAGGATCACTCAAGCTCAACAGGGGGATAGGGAGTTTTAGGAAACTCTAAAGGTAGTACGAGATAGAAAGTTAAAGGGTTTTACACAAGATGTAGATGGTGGATGGAGGTTTGAAGGCCGGATCTGTGTACCGACAAATGGTGACCTCCGAAAGGAGATTTTGGAGGAAGCCTATAAGAGCCATTTTACTATTCACCCTAGTACCACTAAGATGTATCAGGACTTAAAGAAGACGTTTTGGTAGCTTGGGTTGAAAAAAGATGTGAGTACCTGGGTAAGTAAGTTATTAGTCTGTTAGAAAGTGAAGATTGAGTACCAAAAACCCTTTGAAATGCTGCAACCCCTATCAATCCCCGAGTGGAAGTAGTACAGTATCTCAATGGATTTTGTAACTGGGCTACCGAGGATCCAAGCCGGTCATGATGCCATATGAGTAATAGTAGACAGGTTGACAAAGTCAGCCCACTTTTTACCTATCAAGGTAACTTACTCCTTGGATAGACTAGCTCAGTTATATATTCAAGAGATCGTAAGATTACATGGGGTATCATCGATGATAATCTCGAACCGAGACTCGCGATTTATGTCACAATTTTGGGGAGCCTTTCAGAAAGTATTTGGTTCAAAGCTGTGTCTAAGCACAGCCTACCACCCTCAAACAGATGGACAATCCAAGAGGCCATCCAAACACTAGAGGATATGCTGAGGGCGTTTGTGTTGGACCAAAGAGGGAGTTGGGACAAGTACTTGCCATTAATCAAATTTGCTTATAACAACAGTTATCATGCAAATATTGACATGGCACCATAGGAGGCCCTATACGGACGGAAATGCCAGTAACCTTTATGCTGGTATGAACTTGGAGAGTAGAGTCTATTAGGACCCGATGTCATGAGGGAAACGATGGAACAAATCAAGAGAATTAGGATAAGATTCTCGCTGCTCAAAGTTGACAAAAAAGCTGTGCGGACAAACGGTGAAAGCCGATAGAATTTCAAGAAGGAGAACATGAATTCCTTAGAATCACCCCTACTACGGGCATAGGTTGAGCTATGAGAGTCAAGAAATTGAGCTCTAGATTCCTTGGTCCGTTTTAGATCCTTAACTGAATCGGGAACGTAGCATACTGTACAGCCTTACTATAACACCCTAAAAATTATTTAAAAATTAATTTGGGTTTTACTAGTCATAATTTCAAAAATCTGACAGTTTTAGTAATGATGGGGACGTTCCAAGGGCAAAAAAAGAATAGTAATCTTGTGGACCCCATAGGCCCGTTGGGACAGCTGAAACCCTATAATTGAGACCCAAAGATGCCCAAAACTGAGGAAATGTAGGGTTAGGGCTAGAAATAGTTATAAATATATATGTTATACTTATTACTAATTTTTGAGCAATGTTTGATTATCCAGATACGGTGTTTTACTTGTTCGGTAAAATTTTGGTGTGCTATTTTTGATACGGAAAGATAATTTAACCATGATAAATAGATGATGTATATCTATTCAACCTATGTGTAAGGCTAAGATTTAATCTTGGAAGTTAATCTTGGCTTCCAAGATTAAATCCTAGCCATCAATTCTACTATCTTTCCTTAATAATCATTCATTTATATTATACAATATCCAAACTTCCTTTACAAGCCAAACACGACAACATCTTCTTTATTAAGTTAACAAGCATTCATGGGCAGAAAGGAAGGAAGAACATCAACCTCCATTTCTTTTTCTCAAGAGCTCCAAAATTTATTTCCAACCTCAAAAACCTTAACCTAGAGTTGTTAAAACTTCCAATTTCCTTCACTAAACTTGTTCTACTCTTCATAATCTACCAATCTAACTGATTAGAATTTTAATCCATCACTATTTTCCTACTTTGAGCCATCATACATCACTGCCAAAGAAAGCTTTAAGGGCTGTTTGGAATGATTTTGAATGAAGAAAACACTTGGGGAAGATTATTCTAGGCAAGGAGCTATGGAGATTCAAGTAGGGCATTTTAAACCTCTTGTACATTCAACTCCGTTTTTGTGATTTTCCTACTGATTTGGCTGAATATTGTTAGGTGAATTTCTTGATTACATATTGATATTGATGTGTTAATTTTGGTGGAGTGGTTTGATATTTTGAAAAATGGTTTTTATCAAAAGAGAATTTGACACATGCTGCTGGATTCTCGGATTTCAACAGGGCAGGATTTGTTCATGAATTTTCTGGTGCAATTGCAGTCATTTTCATGAGCTATAAAAATTATATGTTAAAGCTAACATCCTAGGGAAACTTTAAGAATTTTCGTGGAGCATGATAAAGACTTTAACTACTTGAAAAAAATCATGAACCGAAAGTGTATCAATGCTGGTTGAATTATTGGAATTGAAGCTGTGAATTTGTCTAATTTTGTTACCACAGTAAACGATTGATTTATCCTTTGAAATTTTTACAAGATATTACAGACACTTTGAGGTCTTATAGGATTTTTATTTCAAATTTTTTGAGTTCATTTGCTATGGTTAAAAATTATTCATTTCTAATTATGAGCTGAATATAAGTGGTCTTTGACCACTAAATTTGTTGAATTTTGTTATCATACTTAACGAACTCTTTTAAATCCGAAAATTTTAGAGGACCTTGGAGACACATTGAAGTGTCTTGGATAATTTTTATAGCATTGGATTTGATGGTTTGAAATGCACAATAATTTGTGTTATGGATATGTGAAATCTATCATTGTGCTGAAAATGAATTGATGTTTTGAATTGATGAAATAATGACATTGGGTTCAAGTATGATATATTTGAATGCATGTGAGTGACTTTAAAGAATAGTTTGAGGCATAATTGGAATCATATTATGAATGAATATGTATATGTGCCTCATGCATGCATTTGGAAAAGTAAAGTGAATGATATACACATGTGGCAAAAGAGAATATATGAACTTTAATCGTGCATATTCTGATATGGAAAAAACAGAAACAAGACCTAGATTGAATGAGGGGAAGGCAAAAGTAGGAACTTTCCCAAAATACCATGAGTGTGGCTATTCTGACATATGAAGAAAATAGAAACAAGACTTATATTGAATTAGGGGGAAGGCAAAAAGAGGAACTTCTCCCGAGATATTATGATTTGGTAGATGTATCGGCTAGGAATAGAATTGTGTCATTCCGAAATGGGAAAAAATGAAGTCCCATGATCACGTATAGGAATGAGCTTAGTTCTGATAAGTAGTCTATTTCCCTTATGTGATGTGATCCACTATAAATACCATTTGGTATAAACTCTCTATTATGGAGTTGTCCATGGCAGATAGCCGTTGGGTATAAACTAAGTCTTTCCTATGTCAATGAAAAGCAAAAGTTGCACTGAATTGAATTTTACAGCATGATATAAGCTAAGTCTTTCCTATGTCAATGAAAAGAGAAAAATGCACTAGATTAAGTTCCTTGGCCACAAAAAAGAATGCATAATTTATTATTATTTTCGCATATAAGTTTACTCGATAACGCTTGTAAGAATGAAATTTCTACTTATGTTTTGGTTGTTATTTTTTAATGTCTGCTTAGGATGATTTACTATATGTTTGACATTATAATACATATGCATTAAGTGATTGATTATTAAAAACTACCCACTTCGGAAGTATGATTTTGGAACTCTAAAAATGAACCATTGTTATAAAGTACATGATCCTTCTTTGTCTAATAAACCGAAATGGCTGAGACAATGACGATGGCAGATATTTTAGTACATGTTTTGGGGATGCCCTACTGAGAATTGTATAATTCTCACCCCTATGTGTTGTGTTCCCATGTTGTCTCCAGGTTGATCTAGAGAATGATGCGGCTGCTACGTGAAAGAAACTCGAGATTACAGTAGTTTAGGAGTTGATGCTTTTCTTATGTGGTATATAGTTGTAAGTAATTGTGTAGGTAATGTAATAGAGATTGTATATGTGTTAAAGCTCATAGTAGAGCTTCCTTATGTAATTGACTTTATAGTAAATAAATATTTGTATCTTTGTTATATATTTTAATCAAATTCCACTAGTTATTACACGATACCATCGAATTTACTATAGTTATTTAAGAAAGGTCTGCTAATTTATAAGTAACAACTCTCAAGTCTAATGTCATGACTTAAGGATGACATTGTACTTGGAAGGATATTACACCTACCTCCCAATTTATCCAACCTCCATGATGTTTTCCATGTTTCCCAGTTAAGAAAATATGAGTTTGACCTGAGTCATGTATTAGAGCCAGAGCAAGTACAATTAAGGGAAGACCTGACATTTAACCTGCCACCTACGAGAATCGTAGACAAAGGAGTCAAGCAACTGAGGAACAAGACTGCATCCCTGGTCAAAGTAGCATGCAGAGGAGTTCACATGGGAGTTGGAGTTAGATATGAAGGCGCAATATCCCGAGCTTTTCTCAGGTGATGAATTTCAAGGGCAAAATTCTTTTTAAGAAAGGGAGTAATGTAACGCCCCTATTTTTTTTATGTACAAATGATCAAAATGCCCCTGAGGTCATTTTTACTGGGAGAATAAGGATAGCTGGCCCTGGCCATCCTCAAAGGGCTGTTTTAATATTGAACGGGGACTATGTGTATTATGTGTGTTAATAGAGCAAAAGAATCTTATTTTTTAGTTCCTGTGTGCAAAATTACCAAAATGCCCCTGTAACTAATTGACACAAAATTTAATTCCGATGGACCCGTACTTTGCCCGGGAGTTTGAAATGTCATTTTTAAGGGATGTCTAATGTTTGTCTAAGCCTGGGTAGTCCTGGGGAGTTTTTGTGAAAAATTACTGTTTTACCCCTAATTAAAGGCATAACGAGCTTAATTGCATGATTAACAAAACCTAAGCAGTGTTAGGCTCTAATTAAAGGTTAATTAATTTTAATAATTAATCTAGAGTTAAAATAATTAATTGAGATTAATTAGGGCCTAAGATTGTTTAAGGAAACTCAAAATCCCTTTCTTAATTTTAGACTCTATGTCACATGTTCATGAATAGTATTTTCTCTCTCCAATTGCCTAATTTAAGGAACTATAGATGTGATTGAGAATCTTGATTTCAAGAGGTTTGACTCCATTAAATAAATAAGAAAACTCATTAATCATGCCTTGAGTGTACTTAATTACTCACTTTCTCACCGAAATACTTAACTACAAATTCCTAATCAAAGGCCTAATCAGAGATAGTCCTAAACACACTCCTAAACCCACATTAAACTGAGATATTTTCCTCTCCATTCCCTTAATACAACCGGCCACCCTCTTCATTCATCTCATTTCATCTTATTTTATTACACAAAATGAAGGACAACCATGCTTAGCCATATCCAAAGTCATACCTAGCCATTCCTATACCACTCCATGACATGATGCATACAAAGAGATATTTTTCCCTCCATTTTCTCTCCCATGGCCGATGGCCACTCCTCCTCCTCTCACCCCCTCATGTTTCATTTTGTCTATAAATAGGCACCAAAGGAAGCTCGCAAGAACCTTTGCTCATTCTTGCAACTTCAAACTTTCTTTCTTTGATCCCAAGAGCTCTTCTTCTTCTTCTCCACTCTTCAAGAGCTACCATCCTCCACCATTTCTTAACCCTAAATCACCACACAACCACCATCAACATCCCCTAAAACACTTAACCTTTCCACTTCCTAGACCAAAAACTTAAGACAAACCTTTCTTCCTTTTCTTTTCCTCTTGGCCGAAAATCATTTTGGCCCAAGGAAGAATTTTTCTTCTCATTCCTTTTCAAGATTAAGCTCTCTTTCATTCGTCAAGAAAAACATCGTTGGTAAGGAGTTGTTTTAAAAGATTTCATTCTTTTCTTTTGTATTATTCTTAGAATAGAATGTTGAAATGTTGGTTCTATCCTTCTCCACTTCATTTTCGGTTTCTTGCTTTCCTTTTTCTTTCCTTTCTTTTTCGGCCTTGATGGCCTTGTTATGTGAAAACCATGGCTTGATGATGAGGATCTTGAATGTTGGTTGTAAAGCCATCATTTGCTTGACCTCTAAAGCTTGAGGTTTCACTTCTAAAAATTTTTAGCAAATGAAAATGTCACTTGATTTTCTTTAAAGAGTTTTGCTTGAGCAAAATGGAATAATATATTTATGTTATCTCTTAATCATCTTAAATTCCAGGCTTACCCCTTTCAACCTTAAAGTTGATCAGTGTTTTAGAGTTATTGCTCTAAATAGGAGTCTTGAGCCTAGGATCTAAAGAAATAATAAATGAAAATTCATTCATATTTATATTTCAAGTCTTTGCATTTCATATTTATATTCAAGACTTGCATATCATATCTATTTCCACCTTGTCATATAAAGCTTAAAGATAAGAAATGAACTTGCATTTCATGTTTATATTTTTTGTCTATTTCAAGCCATCACCTAAACTTAAAGATTAAAAATGAACTTGCATTCTCATATGTATATTCAAGCTTTGCATATTATATTTATATTTCTGTTGCCATCACCTTATAATACCAAGATTAAAATGAAGCTTGCATTTGCACGTTTGAGTTTATGCCATCACCTAAATAATCTAGTGCTCAAGACTTGCCCCTTTCAACTTACATAGGAATTTTGGTTCATGGGCATCTACCTTTACAAAATGAGTCTTGGTTTTTCAAGGAACAACGTTCTAAGAATTAATTCTAAGAAAGACTAGTTACTAGGAATGCTTATTATTGCAATTGTGCATGCTTATGGAAAAATAAATTCTGATTTCTGTTTTAACATTTCCAGATCTAATGTATGTTGTTTGGAGTAGTTTAAATGGGTGAGAACTTCTATTAATTAATGTGATAACTATTCTTGGCACCTTAGGAAAAGACTAGTAACTAAAAGGATAAAAAATGTGATTTCTAAAGCCTTTAAAATCTAAAATATCGAATTCTGTTCTAGCATGTGCTTAATTGGTAAAAATGTGTTTTATCATGTGGATATGTGTTAGAACCCACAATAAATGGTTTAGAGATTAATTCTAGCATCATAGGAAAATTCGGTAATGAGAAAGGATCAAGAACGTAACTTCTAGAATGCCGAAATGTACTCATTTCTATTTCTGTTCAAATCTATCCAGATTTGTTTAATGATGTTCTTGAGGTTATTAATTAGTGAAAGTCATTGTAATTAATCCCTTAGATGCATAAAAGAATAAATACAAAAGTTGGGTTTACTCGATTTAAAGGTTTAATCGGTTAAGGGATAATGGAACTGCTTATTCTATGGGATGTTGTGATTCAATATGCTTAAGGATTTATGTGATGATTATGTTTGCATACTTGGTTACTAGTTATAAGAATTGTTGTGGCATGTTATGATTACAGTTGAAATGTTTAAGATGCATATGTTGAAATAATATAAAAAGCATGAGATATTATATGATATGTGGTGTTCTTGCATCTTAAATATAATATGGTAATGTTAAGATGACATAAAACATATGGAAATGATCCTCTAGACTCCCCGAATTAAAGGTTATGAAAGGTGATCCTAGCCCCCTATCCCGTACTTAAGAGTCGGGTGTTAACTTATCTTAAGGATAAGAGTATGCTAGTGACAACTAGTAAGGTATGAGCTCATAACCTAGAACTCTCAAAAAGGAGAGAGTAATAGGGTGGCCCCAATGAGAGAAAGAATGGTTTAAGTCACCAAAAAACAATATAATAATCAAAAGAAGTAATTCATGCTATGTTTACCATGTTTTATATGCATCACTTATGTTCTATTTATATAGTATGTTGCACCCTGCATTGACATGCATTTCATGATGAGATATGGTGTATTCATAACATCCAAGATGCATAATAAAATGAATAGGCCTTGGTAATTGGTATTTTAGAACTTAATAATTGAACCTTATGCATGTTTACTATTCCATAATGTAACCCGAGGTTCCTAAGGACGTAGATGATGACACTAGGATAGGAGAACACCCTACTGAGATTCTTTATCAAGTTTCTCACTCTTTATATCTTTTATTTTCCACCGTGCCTTCAGAGGACAATGGCAACGTTTGTGATCTACGTTGACGCGCCCACTTGGGAGATGCAATATGACAGCGCCTATTGGTCATATCTCTTTGTGGTTGTGCCGTTCGTCTTTTTATTTTCATGGATCGCCCTTTTGCACATCCAGTTTCTAGCTTCCGGTTCTCTCCTGTCTCCCCTTTTGGTGACGACCTCGTCTTTGAGCGTGCACATTCTTGAGGAGTGGACTCGCTGTACCTATCCCGCCATTTCTGCTGTCTGCGACTTCCCGAAGTACGTTTCCCATTCTCCCCTGGCTCATTCAGAGACTGATCCATCTGAGGACTCCAGCCACCCAAATACCATCTGAGGGTTCTTCCCCCACCATGCCTATGGAGTTTAGTGAAGACAGTGAGGCCACAGTGACGCAACTGATTCAAAGAGGTAGAGTAAGGATGATATCTCGTTGTGAAGCCCATGCCCAACTCACTCACCGTTTGGCCACTTCGGCTGATCCGGCTCAGTATGTTGGTTATGTTCCTCCTCCTTAGGGCGGGCAACAGTAGTAGCTGGCAGCAGTCTTGGTGGTGCCTGTGCGTATAGTTTACATAGGATAGCCTTCTTTTGCGTTTAAGGTTATCTACTTTAAATGCGCTTTAGTGGGCAAGGGTTTTCTGTCTTATGTATTTTATGTTTTTCTATGTATTTGCACAGATGACTGTTCTAACGCTACTATTTAACTTGGTGCATGGCAGAACCTTTATGATATATATATATATATATATATATATATATATATATATATATATATATGATGGTTGTTATGTTATAATCTTGTGATTTTATTCATAGCATGAATATTTCCTTCTTATTATTATTCACAAATCAAACGATGTAGTGTTTAACTTATGCGCGGTTCACTATTTCATCTTTTATTTTAAAAAAAAAATGTACCCATATTTTCATTAAGTATTTTCTAAAAATTAGAATTAAGAACTGAAACAAAAGAGTAATAACTAATAATTAACTTGAATACGTCATAGGCGTGTTAGATTAAATATTAGGGTGTTACACAAGTAGTCTTTGACTATCTTCTCTAAACTAACTCACACTTTTGTGTTTGGGTTTGCAAATCAAACTAACCTTCACTCAAGTTTTCTTAAGATTTACCATGAAGGACATGGGATAACTTGAATGACTTCTTTCTAGTTATTCTTCCTTGGGGGAACGTATGTGTAACGCCCCGATTTTTCCCCTGTGTACAAATAACCAAAATACTCTTAGGTAATTTCTGCCTGGGAATTGAGGAAAGCCAACCCAGGCAAGCCTCGAGGGTATATTTTACTGCTTGTAGGGTATTAATTATGTTCTGTGTATTGTTAGAAATGAAAATCTCGATTTTTGGTTTTTCTACACACAAAATTACTAAAATACCCCTGCGGCTAATTAACACAGAATTATTTTCCGATTGGGCATGGACTTCACCCAGAAGTTTGGAATATCATTTTTAAGAGATATTTAATGTCTGTATAAGCCCGAGTGATCCCGGAGAGTTTTATACAAAATTACCATTTTGTCCTTAACTAGTGCATCATGGGCCTAGTTGTGTAATTAAAGAAACCTAATCAATATTAGGCTCTAAGTAAAGATTAATTAATTCTAATAATTAATCTAGAGTCAAAATAATTAATTAAGATTAATTAGGGCCTAAGATTGCTTAAAGAAACTCAATTCCTTTCTTAATCCAAGACTCTGTGTCATATCGAATGAAATAGTGTTTTCTTTCTCCAATTCCTTAAATCATGGAAACCATGATGTGATGAAATTCCTTGCTAATAAAGGTAGATTCCTACTAATTGAGCAAGACAACTCTTTAATCTTGTCTTGCATAGCTTTAATCATTTGTTATCTTACCTAAACATTCATTTACCAATTCCTAAACAAATACCTAGTCAAGTTTATCTCTAAACTCAACTCCTAACACAAAAAAAAAACAAATATCTTTTTCATCCCATGCCTCTATGATGGCCACCCATACCTCCCATCACACCTTCACATGTGTCTTTATATACAACACACACTCAAAGAAGCCTATACTTCACCATTCACTTTTTTTCGGATTTGAAGACTTGTCCAGAAAACTTGTCTTGCAATTCTCTCTTCTCTCACCTCTCAAAAACTCTCTTTTCTTCCTCCACCACCATATGAACCATCCTCCACCACCACCTGTCAACCTCAAACCACTATAAACCACCCTCAAGATCTTTCCACCTCTAAACACAAGAAGTCAAGAATAACTTTCTTTCTTTTTCTTCCTCCTTTTGCCGAAAAGTGTTGTTGCTCAAAGAGAAGATTTTCTTATCATTTTCTTTCACAAAGATCAAAGCTTTTCCTTGCAACAAGAAAATACCTTGGTAGGGAATTTTTTTTTATTTTCTTTCTTATTCTCTCTTTATTTTCGAAATCATTGGAATGATTGGAAGTATTTTCTTCTTCCTTCTATGTTTGTCTTGTTAAAGAATGTTTCGATGAACTTGTGATCTTTTCTCTCCTTCCTCATCATTTTTATTTTAGCTTCCTTTTTCCTTTCTAGTTTTAGTTTTTGTTGTCAATAAAATATTGAAGCTATGGCTTGATGATGATCGATCTTGGTGATGGTTATAAAACCATTATGTGATAGACCATTTAGAGCTCAAAGTTTTGGTTCCATTTCGATTTTAAAAGATTGAGCAAAAAAATGGAATAATATGTTTATGTCATCACTTAATTATCTTAAGTTCAAGACTTACCCCTTTTAACTTAAGGTTGATCGGTGTTTTAGAGTTATTACTCTAAATAGGAGTCTTGATCTTGAACCTTAAAGAAATAAATGAAAATGTTGTTTGGTTTTCTTTGATGGTTTTTCTTTTGAGCTTGATGGTGAGTCTAAGGAGACAACGTTCTTGGAACCATAATAATGAGAGACTCTAAAGCTCATGTCTATTTTGTAAGATTGATCGGTGTTTTAGAGTTGTTACTCTAAATAGGAGTCTTGAGCCTAGGACCTAAAGAAATAATAAATGGAAATGTATTCATGTTTATTTTCCAAGTCTTTGCATTTCATATTTATATTTGAGTCTTGCATATCATATTTATTTTCAAGTCATCACCTAAAGCTTGAAGATAAGAAAATGAACTTGCATCTCATGTTTATATTTCTTGTCTAGCATGTTTATATTTCAAGTCATCACCTAAATCTTAAAGATAAAAAATAAGTTTGCATTCTCATGTCTATTTTCAAGCCTTGCATATGATATTTATATTTCCATTCCCATCACCTCATAATACCAAGGATTAAAATGAGGCTTGCATTAGCATGTTTAAGTTTATGCCACCACCTGAATAATCTAGAGCTCAAGACATATCCCTTTCAACTTACATAGAAATCTCGGTTCCATGGGCATTTGTCTTTATAAATATGTTTCGGTCACAAAGGAATTAAGTTTTAAAGTATGGTGTATTATTACTTTGAGGTTCAAAAACTTGAGTCTTGCAATTTCCTTGAGAGAAATGGTAATTCTTAAAGTGTTAAAATATGATTTACATAATCAAAACCTTATTAATGAATCCTTTGATTTTGCTACTGACCTAAGGGTATTTACTTATATTTCCAAAGGGATAAATTTCCTTTAAGAATGTCCCATAACTTAGAATTAATTTTGAGTAGAACTAGTTACTAGAAATGCCTTTTTATTGCAACTTTGAATGCTCTTGGAAATTAAATTTCAGATTCTGTTCTAGCATTTCCAGATTTATTGCATGCTATTTGGAATAGGTTAAATGTGTGAAAAATTACTAGTAATGTTGTCATAATCATTCTTGACACTTTAAGCAAGATTAGTAACTAAAAAGGATAAAAAGAGTGACTTCTAGAGCTTTCTGAAAACTGAAATTATAGATTCTATTTCAGCATGTTTAATGGGTAGAAATGTGTTTTATTATGTGTATATGTGTAAGAACCACTAATAAATGGTTTAGAAATTAATTCTAGCATCTTAGGAAAAGCTGGTAATGGAAAAAGGGTCAAAAACGTAATTTTTAGAACACCGAAATTGTGTGATTTCAAACGCTGCCCAATCTATCCAGCACTATTTAATAATATTCATGAGGTTACAAATTATAGGAAATCATGGTAATTGATCCCTTAGATGCATCAAAGAATAATTTCAAAAGTTAGCTTTTACCGTTTTGTAGTTTGATCTGTTTAAGTGTTAATGAGTAATTACCGATAACTTGAGAATAAAAATATGAATGATGATCTTTTAGTACATTAAGTATATATAAGTTGAGCAAAGATGTGCATTAGTTGGGTTCGGTCCTTAAAATCGGATGCATTGGGTAGTAGCATGATTATTGTTATGAGATGTTGATTATGTTTATGCTTATGGCTATATGTAAGGAATGTGATACATGCTTATGTGATCAATTGCATGTTGAGTTATGGTATGAGATAATTATGCTAAGATGATTGAGATACATGGCTTATAAAGATTATGAGCATAATATGTTGAATAATAAGTTATGATCGCATCTCATCGCCAAAGTACATAAAACACATGGAAGTAATCCTTTAATTTCCTTTAATTAAAGGTTATGAGAGGTGAGCCATTACTGACCCTTGAGCCTTCTCTAATAGAAAGTTATGAAAGGAGAGCCGATAATTGGCCCTTAAGCCTTCTCTAATTAAAGGTTATGAAAGGTACTCTAGTGTGAAAGTTGCATATTCATGAATATAAAGTGATACATTTTCCCTCCTCTATTACCCCATGTTAAATTTAGCACAGGCTAGTTAGGTTGAGCTCATTCTAGGCGATCAGTGTCATGGAGTTTTGGTTCTGTGTTTAAAATTGCTAAGGATGGTGAAATGGTTGGTTTTCATTGTGCACGTTGTAACGTCCCGATTTTCTGTCTGAGTGAAAAATGACCAAAATGCCCCTGAGGTCATTTTCGACCCGAAATTCGAGGATGGCCGACCCGGCAGTCCTCGAAGGGCCAACTCAATGTTTGAAGGGGATTGAATGACCCTTGAGTGGTTTCGGAGGCGAAAGTCTCATTTTCCGCAGTTTCGGGTCAAAATGACCAAAATACCCCTATAGCGTTTTTACGCAGGTAAAGGTGCCGTTTGAGCCCAAAACTTTCCCTGAAGGTTTAAAATGATGTTTTTACATGTTTCAAAGCATCTATTTGAGTCCCGGTGGTCCCGAGCAGTTTTAGTGCAAAATTACGATTTTGCCTCTTGAATAGTGTTTTTGAGCCTAATGACGTAATTAAACAAACCTAAGCAATATTAGGCTCTAATCGAAGATTAATTAATTTTCATAATTAATCTAGAGTCAAAATAAACTATTCAAAAAAATTAGAACCTAAAATTGCTTAGATTAAATTTAAATCTCCTTTCTAAAACTCAAGATTTCACTCTTGGAATCTTGAATAGTGTTTTCTCTCTCCAATTCCCTAAATCAAGGAATTGTGTCTAGAATTGTTTATGCACTAAAATGAGTTTATAACTCACTAATGATGCAAGACCACTCCTTAAATATGTTTTGACAACCTTGATTACCCATTTTCTCACCTAAACACTTTCTTACAAATTCCTAATCTTAATCCTAATCAAAGATACATCTAAACACAACTCTAAACCACAATTAAAATGCAAGAAAATCCTCCCCATGGCTGATGCAAGTTTCGGCTATCTCTCTCTCATTTGCATCACATGTTGATTTGTTTCTCACTCAAAGAACCATGCTTGAGTCATACCTTGAACCATACCTCACCATGCCTCAAGATCACAACATCTCACCTCATGGAACTCATGGGGCTGCTCTTCATGGCCGAAACTCCCTCCTCCTCCTTGCACCTTGCATGTGTTTCATTTATCTATAAATAGCATGCTTGGGTGAACTTGCATCATTGTGGGTTCATTTGCTAAGTGTAAGTTTTTAAAGAGCACTTCAAAGTTTCCCTTTTCTCTCAAGTTCAAGTGTTCAAGTTCTTCAAGTTCTTCATCCTCTTCTCTCATCCCAACCTTCAAATCACTTGGTAGGGATTTTCTTTCAAGTATTTTCTTTATTTAAGTTCTATTTTTAGTTATGTGTTTATGGTTTCTCTTGAAGTCTTTTTAGAACTTCTTTCCCTCTCCTTTATCTTCATCATTTTCGGCCATGGACCTTGAGGACAAGGGAATGAGAGCTTGATGATGAGGTTTCATGGTGGTGATGTCCATCACTTGAACAATCTCTAAAGCTTGATCTTTGTTCTTGTGTTAAAGATGTTTTTAGTTTTTCTTCTTGAACCTTGAAACCTTTCACTTTGATGATGTTTAAAATGGTTACATGAACTCAATGATGAGGACTCATGATGTTGGTGTTAATGCATCATCAAGATCATGGTCTCTAGAGTTTCAAATGTTTCCTTTTCTTCTTAAAAAGTTTCGGTTCCTTTTCCTTTTCTTTCTCCAAATTTTCGGCCATGTTGACCAATGAGGTTCTCAATGGCTTGATGATGAAAGCTTCTAGATGATGACTATGTGTTCATCACAATGAGGTCTCTAGAGCTTAAGTTTTAATAAAAATGTTATTTATGGCCAAATTTCAAGAAAAGAAACTTTGCGTTTTAAAGAACCCTTGAGGTTCACTCTTGTCTTTACTTTATCTTGTCATGATAAGTTTCGGTTGAGGTTTAAGTTCCTTTAAAGTCTTGTATGAGCTCTAATAAGAAATAAAATGGACTAGCATTCATATTTAAATTCAAGCTTATGCATTACATATTTACTTTGAGCTTTGCATTCATATTTATTTTCCAAGCCATCACTTAAAGTTAAAGGATAAAGAATGGAGTGCACCTCATATTTACATTCTTGTCTAGCATATTTACTTTTCATCACTAAAGAACATAAAGATTTAAAATGAGAGCTTGCACTATCACCTAACTAAATCTCAAAGCCTTTCTATTTCGGCCTTAAAGTCGATTGTTGCTGGGCCTAGAGCACTAAAATAAAGAAATGAACTTGCATATTTATATTTCAAGTCTTGCATATTTATTTTAAGCCTTGCATATTTATATTCAAGTCTTGCATATTTACTTTAAGCTCTCACTTTACTTTGTAATGAAGAATAAAAATGAAGTGCATAGCATGTTTAAATTATGTCATTACTTAAAGACCTTAGAGCTCAAAGACTTGCCCACTTTATCTCAAGTTAAAGTCTAATGTGGAAGCATTCTTTGAATGCATAATTTCGGCCATGTAGTGATGATGAACTTGGAAGGAGATTCATCTAGCTACAAGGGCCAACAATCTAAGTTTTAAGACTCTATTAAAAGCCTCATGTGTAATGCCCGGGGATTGCGAAGTCGGGGAGTGATCGCCGGCGCAAGGAGGCACGGACAAGGGGCGACTCCTGGTAGACTTCGAAAGCGGAGGGGTACATGAATGAACCGATTACACACCCGAATGAGAGGGATCCTAAGACTGTATAGGTATGGGACTATACAGTTAAGGAAGGCTTATATGAATTGATTTGTACTACCTATACCAACAAGATGCATCTTCTTTTCGGTAGCCTAAACTGAAAGAACTCCACAGTTAAGCGTGCTTGACTTGGAGTAATTTTGGGATGGGTGACCTCCTGGGAAGTTTTCCTAGGAAGCGTGTGAGTGAGGACAAAGCACACTGAAAAGACCCGTGTTGATTTGTGGGGACAGTCGTCAATCCATAAAGCAGCAGGGGATGTTACATCATGAAGTTTATGAGATCAAGACCAACAAGATTTATGAATTTAAATTTCTTTTAAGGAGGGATCAAGTGGTCACTGACCTAATGATGTTTTAGCCTCTCTTACAAAATAAAATGGTTTGCAAAAGAGTCTTAGATGTCCTAAAAATGATTCTAAGAGAAACTAGCAACTTATATGTTTTAGAAAATATCAAGATATGCATCTTTTTGGGACTTAATGCTTCAGTTCTTCCATGACAAGTTTGCTGCTGAATGATGATGTTTTGATGTGTTAGAATGTGTGAAAAATTATGTATGATGAGGTAGGAATATTTCTATGCATGATAGGAGAGAAACTAGCTTTCAAGAAAAATCGTAAAGTCAAGATTTAGCATAGTTTTAACCCATTTATTTTTGGACACGGTCCAAACTGTTCCTATGGGAATATAATCAGATTAGGATTGTTTAATCATGAAAAATTTGGTTACAATTGAAGTAGGATTGAATTTTAGCACTTATAGGGAAACTAGTAACTAGAAAACCGTAAAACCGCAATTCTAGAACTCTTAGAACATTTAATTTTTAGAATCTGTCCAGCAACCTTATAATGTAGAGAACATGGCTTATAATTAGTTCTTAGGCATAGAGATGCCTCATAATTGGTTTAGGTCGAATTTATAGCGCCTTAGACGAAGACAGAACCAAGAAAGGGTCTAAAACGTAAGTTCTAAAACCCCGTAATTGTAAGTTTATAATTCTGCCCCCTAAGGAATAGTGTTGATCAGATTTATTAGAGAGCATAAATAATAATAAGATTTGTTAGAAGAGAATCCTTAGGTGCATAAGAGGTTGAAAGAAGATGATAAGTTAATTACATCACAAGTTTAAGGCCCGTAAGGGTCAAAGTATAAGATACCGTAGGACCAAGAGCATAATGAATGTGTAATATTGCTTGTGAACGTATAAGAATGATTATGTGAATGCATGAAATTATGATGAAGGATGCATGTTTGAATGACTTATGTGGCATAAAGCAGAATTTGGAAGAAATTCGGCATGCTGCGGTTATGCTGCCGAATTTCTGACAAATTCAGAGACTTAAAAAGTTTTTGAGAAAACTATGAGATTTTTATTTATGAGGTACTAAGATGAGTTCTCGGATGACACCAGTTTGACCGAGCACCTCCAGAGAACTCATGTGACATCGATACCAAGATGAATTCTTGGGTGACACCGGTTCGGCCGAGCACCCCCAAGAAATGCCCCCTAGCCCGTACTGGATAAGTCGGGATTATGTTTATGATTATGTTACGCTTATCGGGATTGATAAGTAAGAACTAGTGACGACTAGTTAAGGTATGAGCTCATAACCTAGAGATGTGACACGTTCTGGGTGACACCGGTCCGGCCGAGCACCCCCAGAGCACTTGTCTTTTAGGGTGGCCTATGAGGAAGCAAAGTATGATGTTTATGTCACAAAGTTTCCCATATGAATATTTAACTGCCACTTTATGCCACTATTATGATATTCTTAATGTTGTGATTACTTTCTTGCATTAAGTAGAGCCATGCATACATTCTTTAATATGATTGCATCCATGTCATTAAGAATCATGCTAAAATGAATGGACCTTGGCTAATTATGTTTTAAAGCTTAAAAATGGACTTGATACATGCTCACTTGTTTTAAATACTAAACCCAAGGTTCCTGAGTACGTAGATGATGACACCTAGGTAGTAGGAGACCCTACTAAGATTCTTTGGCAAGATTCTCACTCCCTCTATCTCTTTCTCTCCGTCATGTCTTCAGATGGCGACGTTCGTGGTTTTTGTGGACACCCCAACCTGGGAGGTACGTCATGATCCGGACCACGGGTCATACCATTTTGTGGGTCACTGCGTCGTTCGTGTATTTATGTTCGTTGGACGGCCTTTTAGTCACCTCGTACATAGCCATCGATTTTCTCCTGTCTCACCCTTCGGCGACGACTTCGTGTTCGAGCACGCACGCCCTCGAGAGGAGCGGATCCGCCGCACTCCACTGACAGCCTCTGCCATCCGGGACTACCCACAGTATGTGCCCTGCTCGCCCTCATCATTCTCCGAGACAGACCCTTCGGAGGACTCTGCCACTCAGGTACCCTCCGAGGGATCCTCCCCTATTGTGCCAATGGACGTTGGGGAGGGTAGTGAGGCTTCTGTCGCTCAGCCGGTACATGGAGGACGGGTGAGGATGATTCCCCACCGTGGAGCTCATGTCCGACCGATACAGCGCATAGCCACCCTATAACGCCCCGATTTTCTGTCTGAGTGGAAAATGACCGAAATGCCCCTAATGTCATTTTCGGCCCGGAATTCGAGGATGACCGACCCAACAGTCCTCGAAGGGCCAACTCAATGTTTGAAGGGGATTGAATGACCCTTGAATGGTTCCAGAGGCGAAAGTCTCATTTTCTGTAGTTTCGGGTCAAAATGACCAAAATACCCCTATAGCGTTTTATGCGGGTAAAAGTGCCGTTTGAGCCTGAAACTTTCCCCAGAGGTTTAAAAACATATTTTCATGTGTCTAGAGGTCTCTGTTCAAGTCCCGGTGGTCCCGGGCAGTTTTGTGCAAAATTACGATTTTGCCCCTAGAATAGTGTTTTTACACCTAATGACGTAATTAAGCTAACCTAAGCAATATTAGGCTCTAATCGAAGGTTAATTAATTTTCCTAATTAATCTAGAGTCAAAATAATTTATTAAAGTTAATTAGAACCTAAAATTGCTTAGATTAAACTTAAATCCCTTTTTAGAACTCAAGATTCCTAGTCTTGGAATCTTGAATAGTGTTTTCTCTCTCCAATTCCTTAAATCAAGGAATTGTGTCTAGAATTGTTTAAACACTAAAATGAATTTATAACTCACTAATGATGCAAGAACACTCTCTAATTATGTCTTGACAACCTTAATTACTCATTTTCTCACCTAAACACTTTCTTACAAATTCCTAATCTTAAGCATAATCAAAGATACACCTAAACACAACTCTAAACTACAATTAAAATGCAAGAAAACCCTCCCCATGGCTGATGCAATTTCAGCCCTCTCTCTCCCAATTACCACACATATTAAATTGTTTTCTCACTCAAAGAGCCATGCTTGAGCCATACCTTGAGCCATACCTCACCATACTTTGAACCATACCTCACCATGCTTCAAGACCACAACATCTCACCTCATGGAACTCATGGGCTGCACTCCCCTTGGCCAAAAACACATCAGCCCCTCACCCCCTCCATTTGCTTCATTTCTCTATAAATAGAATGCCTTGAGGAGCTTGCACCACTTTTAGATCATTTTCTAAGTTTAGGAACACTCAAAGCTTTTCTTTTTCTCTCAAAGCTCTTGTGTTCTTCAAGTTCTTGGAGCTCTCCATCTTCTTCATCATCTTCATCTTCTTCTTCCATCTTCAAGTTCATCACACCAAGTAGGGATTTTCTTTCAAGTATTCCTTTCTTTAAAGTTCTTGTTCTAGCTTTATATTCATAGTTTCTCTTGATTCTTTTTAGAACTTCTTTTCTTCTCCTTTTTCTTTCTCATTTTCGGCCATGGGCCTTGAAGTTCAAAGAAATGAGAGCTTGATGATAAGAGTTTCATGATGATGTTCATCACTTGAAACAAACTCTAGAGCTTGATCTTTGTTCTTGAGCAAAAATGTTTCTAGTTCTTTCTTTCTTGAACTCTTGAGAACTTTAGTTTTTGATGGTGTTTTAAAATGGTTCTAAGGACTCAATGATGAGGTCTCATGATGTTGGTGTTAATATATCATCAAAATCATGGACTCTAGAGTTTTAAAATGTTCCTTTTTCCTTCTTGAGGTTTCGGCCCTTTTCCTTTCTTTTTCTAAGTTTCATGGTTTGATTCTTAAAAATATTATGTTGAGTTCTAAGAACTCTAGACTATACCATATCTTGGTTTAATGAGTTTGGGTTAAGATTTAAGTTCCTTTAAAGTCTTGTTAAGAGCTCTAGAAAGATAAAATGAACTTGCATAATTTATTTTATGCTTGCATTTATATTTACATTCTTGCTATGCACCTTTACTTTCAAGCTATCACCTAAGAACATAAAGATTAAAATGGAACTTGCATCATCACTTAATTTAATTCTCAAAGCCTTTCTATTTCGGCCTTAAAGTCGATTGTTGTTGGGCCAAGAACACTAAAATAAAGAATTGAACTTGCATTATCACCTAATTAATCTCTCGAATGCCTATCTATTTTGGCCTTAAAGTCGATTGTTGTTGGGCCAAGAGCACTAAAGTAAAGAATTGAACCTTGCATATTTACTTTCAAGCTTGCACGTTTAAGTTTATGCCTTGCATATTTATTTTACGTCATCACTCTATTTTATAAGCAAGATTAAAAATGGAAAGCATGAGCACGTTTATTTTATGTCATAACTTAAGAACCTAGAGCTCAAAGACTTGCCTATTTCATTTCAAGTTAAAGTTTGATGAGAATGCATTCTTTGAATGCATGTTTTCGGCCAAGTAGTGATGATGGACTTGTAATGAGTTTTCATCTAGCTACAAGGACCAATAGTCTCTGTTCCAAGTTTTCTTAAAGCTTTACAAGTCTTTAAAAGGTTACGTTATCATGAGATATGATTTTATTCTCTCTTGAAGATGAACTATACTTTGGTCACTGACCTAAGGCTTCTCTTAGCCTCTTGATGAATTAAAATGATTTGCAAAGAGTTTTAGAAATTCTAATTTGATTCCAAGAGAAACTAGTTAACTTATGTACCTAGAAATGTCAATTTAAATCCTTTACTGAAGTTAAATGTTTTCGGTTCTGATATGATGAATGTGGTGCTGTATGATGATGTTTTGATGTGTTAGAATGTGTGAAAATATCATATGATGATGTAGAGATGATTCTATGCATAATAGGTAAGAAACTAGCTAACTAGAAATACCGTAAAGCTAGAATTTAACATAGTTTTGACCCATTTGTTTATGGAACTTATCCAAACTGTTTTAATGGGAGCATAATCAGATTAGGATTGTTTAGACATGAAAAACTTGATAACATTTGGATTAGAATCGAATTCTAGCACCTATAGGGAAACTAGTAACTAGAAAACCGTAAAAGTGCAAGTTTAGAACTCTTAGAACATTTATTTTTCTGGATTCTGTCCAGCACCCTTACAACATGATAAACGTGATTAATAATTAGTCCTTAAGCATAGGAATGCCTCATAATTGATTTAGATTTAATTCATAGTGCCTTAGGCGAAAACGGAACCGAGAAAGGGTCTAAAACGTAAGTTCTAGAACCCCGTAATCACAAGTTAGGAATTCCGCCCTATGCTCTTCAGATTTAAGTGTGAATGTTTAATTATGAGCCCTTAGGTGCACAAAATATGAGCGACGGATGTTAGAGAACCATATCTCATGATTAAGACCCATAAGGGTCAAAGCATAAGCTACCGTAAGGATAAACGGTTGAATGTTCCATGATGATGTATGTGGTATGTAAATGATGATGATGTTATTCGTATGACGAATTCATGAGGATATATGTTTTATTACGAGAACAACTTGAGCATGTGATCTCTGATGAGAGTGTATAGTATTGATGTGTTGATGCTCCTGCCATGATGCGTTATGTATAATTATGATATTATGATGCTTACGATGCATACGATGAATATGATGCCTTATGTTGATGTTGAATGGCTATGCATGCTCTATATGTTTCGTGGCATAAAGCAAGTTTGAAGGAAATCCGGTGTATGCCGTTACGCTACCGAATTTCCCATCAAACTTGAGAATTTGAGAAAAGTTTGTGAAAACTCCTGGGTGACACCGGTTCGGCCGAGCACCCCCAGGAAAGGTTCTGGGTGACACCGGTTCGGCCGAGCACCCCCAGAACAGATGTGACAGAACACTGAGGCGCATTTCTCCTGCTACGGTGGGGAGGAAACAAATCCGTGAGGGTATTGACATTGAGCTTGCCAAAGCGGATAATTCACTGTGTACTAGATACCAGTAGAGCGTTTCAAAGAAGGAAATGATTCTAAGATAGGTGATCCAAGAAAGTTATGTAAACCCCCTCTATTAGCCCATATTAAATCTAGTGACGACTAGTTAGGATTGAGCTTATTCCTAGGCGATAGGTGAGATGTAGTTTGGTGACCAGATTATCGCCGGGCCGGTGAATCGGTTGGATTTTTGGTGGATATGTTAAGAGGGTGGTCTTTAAGAAAAAGAACTTAAGAGTTTTACTTATGAGAAAGATGTCATATGAAAAGTACTATGCCTTTTTATGCCACATATATGATTTATGTTTCCTTATGATTTGCCCAAGTATTACGACTTTCGTGTCAATGTGCATATGGTATTGTCATGCATTCATCAAATTTCTGTTGCATTCATGCCATTAAGACTCATACTAAAAGACACCCACTTCGGATAATTAGATTTGGAAAGCTTAAAACCAAACCTTATGCATGTACACCTTTTTCATAATTAAAACCGAGGTGGCTGGGGACGACGACGATGACACTCGTGTTAGAGTTGGGAATCCCTACTGAGAATCTTGAATAAGTTTCTCATCCCTTCCTTATCTTCCGTGTCGTCTCTCGAAGCATAGGTAGTTTAGCTTTTGGATTGATACTCATCCAACCTCATAGGTGGATAAGCATCACTTCATATAAATAGGCATATTTTGGTGTAAATAATGGTACGATGATGCTAGTAATTTATGTATGTATGAAGGAGTGACGATATTATGATTGTTATGAATGATGCTATGTTTCATATTTATGAATGGTGTGATTACTTTTCTTGCACGAGGTGGTTATGACAAATGTTAGGTTAGCGCGCGGCTCGCGTTTTGTTTTTCAAGTTTTGAAAAAGAAAAATTTATTCGTATCTTCCGCTAAGTATTTTAATGAAAGGTTTTGAAAAATGAGACTAAAAGAGTAATAGACTAATGATTAACCTAAATATGTTCTAGAGTTTTGGGTTAAAAATTAGGATGTTACACACCCCGGCCGAGATAGCCCAGTGGATTGGATACATCCCTCATTTCTAGAGAGGCTCGCAGTAGGAGACGATCATCGCGGTTCTAGTGCCTGAGCTTTGATTAGGCTAGGATAGCCTTCTTTTGTCTTTGGGGCTATCCATTTGTAGGCACAGTAGAGTTAGGAGAGAGTTTCTTTTATTGCCCTTGTTGTACTTTCATTTTCCATGTATTTCTATTCCAGTTGTACTAAACTAAGCCCCACTCTCTATGAGTGGGCATATCATATCATAATATATATAAGTATGCAGTTTAGTTTTATTGTGACGTGCCTTTACTTGCCTTGTGTTATGATGAGATGTTTGCTTTATTTTCATCCATGCTTTATTGCTCATCGTGTCGCGTGGCTCTCACTTTGCTTTTATAATTCAAAAAAATTTTACTAGTATTTCCGCTAAGTATTTTAAAGTAATAAGGAAGCTATGATGTAGCAGACTAATGATTAACCTAATTATGTTCTAGAGTATTGGGTTAAAAATTAGGACGTTACACACGTAAGAGGGTGGATAATAAGAAAGGAAATTGAGAGTTCGGTCATGAGTGTAACATCCTAATTTTTAACCCAATACTTTAGAACATATTTAGGTTAATCATTAGTTTGTTACGTCATAGTTTCCTTACTACTTTAAAATACTTAGCGGAAATACTGGTAAATTTTTTTTGAATTATAAAAGCAAAGTGAGAGCTGCGTGACACGATAAATAATAAAGCACGAAAGGAAATAAAGCATGCATCTCATAATAGCATGACATAAAGCAAGTAGAGGCACATCACAATAGAACTGAACTGCATATTTATATAATATGATATGCCTACGCATGAAGAGTGGGACTTAGTTTAGTACAATAAGTAACGAATACATTAAGAGAAAATACAAGGAAAGTGTAACGGAAAACATAGAAGCAACTCCCCTACCCAAGTGCAACTAAAGGGATAACCTCTAAACAAAAGAAGGTCTATCCTCATCGAAGTGGTGTGTGCTCTACCCGGGTACTCCATCGGTCATACGTCACCTCCTACTGACGTCAATCTCACGAGCGAGGCACATATCCGGGAAACTAGGCGAGCTCCTCCGACGTGTAAAGGCGAAACGGGGATCGAGGGTGACCCTCGCGACGTGGCTGCATCTCCGGTCGTCGTGCTAGCCGTGGCTGAGTCACAATATCCTCACTGCCCTCTCTTATCAGTGGTGCAGTGGGGGCAGAGCTCTCGCTGTACGGATGGGTCGGCGGGTCCTCTGATGGGTCGGTCTCAGAGAAGTAAGTCCGGGGTACGTAGTCAGGATAGTCATGCATAGCTAAGGCGGCGGTGTGCATGAGGAGCACTCTCTCGTTATGCATACGCGCGCGCTCAAAAACCTGCTCGTCGTCGCCGTAGGGTGCTGTCGGGGAGAAGTGATGGGTATGTACCGGGTGAGCAAAGGGACGTCCAACGAACATGAAGACTCGCACCGTGCACTATCCCTCAAAATGGTATGATCCGTGCTCCGAATTATAGTGCACCTCCCACATCGAGGTGTCCACAAAAACTACGAGCGTCGCCATCTGAAGACGTGACGGAAAGAAAGAGATAGAGGGAGTGAGAATCTTGCTAAAGAATCTCAGTAGGGCCTCCTACTACCTAGGTGTCATCATCTACGTCCTCAGGAACCTTGGGTTTAGTGTACAAAATAAGTGAGCATGCATTAAGTCCATTTTTAAGCTTTTGAAACATAGTTAGCCAAGGTCCATTCATTTTAGTATGATTCTTAATGTCATGGATGCAACATATTAAAGAATGTATGCATGGCTCTACTTAATGCAAGAATAATAATCATAACATTAAGAACATCATAATAGTGGCATAAAGTGGCAATTAAATTCTCATATGGGAAACTTTGTGACATAAACATCATACTTTACTTCCTCATAGGCCACCCTAAAAGACAATCGTTCTGGGGGTGCTCGGCTGAACCGGTGTCACCCAGAACATGTCACATCTCTAGGTTATGAGTTCATACCTTAACTAGTCGTCACTAGTTTTTACTTATCAATCCCGATAAGCGTATCATAATCATAAACATAATCCCGACTTATCCAGTACAGGCTTGGGGGCATTTCTTGGGGGTGCTCGGCCAAACCGGTGTCACCCAAGAATTCATCTTGGTACCGATGTCACATGAGTTCTCTGGAGGTGCTCAGCCAAACCGGTGTCATCCAAGAACTCATCTTAGTACCCCATAAATAAAATCTCATAGGTTTTTCAAAAACTTTCTAAGTCCCCAAATTTGTTAGAAATTCGGCAGCATAACAGCAGCAAGCCGAATTTCTTCCAAATCTTACTTTATGCCACATATGTTAATCAATCATGCATCCTCCATCATAATTCCATGCATTCACATAATCATTCTCATACGTTCACAAGAAACATTAAAAATTTATTATGCTCTTGGTCCTACGGTGTCTTATGCGTTGACCCTTACGGGCCTTAAACTTGTGATGTAATTAATCTACCATCTTCTATCAACCTCTTATGCACCTAAGGATTCTCTTCTAACAAATCTTACTATTATTTATGCTCCTTAATAAATCTGGGCAATGCCATTCCTTAGGGGCAGCGTTATAAACTTTCAATTACGAGGTTCTAGAACTTACGTTTTAGACCCTTTCTTGGTTTCGTCTTCGCCTAAGGCGCTTTAAATTCGACCTAAACCAATTATGAGGCATTCCTATGCCTAAGAACTAATTATAAACCATGTTCACTACATTATAAGGTTGCTGGACAGATTCTAAAAATTAAATGTTCTAAGAGTTCTAGAATTGCGGTTTTACGATTTTCTAGTTACTAGTTTCTCTATAGGTGTTAAAATTCAAGCCTACTTCAATTGTAACCAAATTTTTCATGATTAAACAATCCTAATCTGATTATATTCCCATTGAAACAGTTTGGGCAGTATCCAAAAATAAATGGGTTAAAACTATGCTAAATCTTGACTTTACGGTTTTTCTAGAAAGCTAGTTTCTCTCCTATCATGTATAGAAATGTTCCTATCTCATCATACATAATTTTCACACATTCTAACACATCAAAACATCATCATACAGCAGCAAACTCATCATGGCAGAACCAAAACATCAAGTCCCAAAAAGATGCATAACTTGATATTTCTAAAACATATAAGTTGCTAGTTTCTCTTGGAATCATTTTTAGGACTTCTAAAACTCTTTTGCAAACCATTTTATTTTCTAAAAGAGGCTAAAAAAATCCTTGCGTTAGTGATCACTTGATCCCTCCTTAAAAGAGAATTAAATTCATAAATATTGTTGGTCTTAATCTCATAAAGTTCATGAGGCTTAAAGAAAGTCGTAAAACTTCGATTGTTGGCCCTTGTAGCTAGATGAAACTCATTCCAAGCTCATCATCACTACATGATTGAAATTACGCATTCAAAGAATGTTCCCACATTAAACTTTAACTTGAGATAAAATGGGCAAGTCTTTGAGCTCTAAGGTCTTTAAGTGATGACATAATTTAAACATGCTATACACTTCATTTTTATTCTTCATTACAAAGTAAAGTGAGAGCTTAAAGTAAATATGCAAGACTTGAATATAAATATGCAAGGCTTGAAATAAATATGCAAGACTTGAAATATAAATATGCAAGTTCATTTCTTTATTTTAGTGCTCCAGGCCCAGCAACAATCGACTTTATGGCCGAAATAGAAAGCTTTGAGATTTAGTTAGGTGATAATGCAAGCTCTCATTTTAAATCTTTATGTTCTTTAGTGATGAAAAGTAAATATGCTAGACAAGAATGTAAATATGAGGTGCACTCCATTCTTTATCCTTTAACTTTAAGTGATGGCTTGGAAAATAAATATGAATGCAAAGCTCAAAGTGCATAAGCTTGAATTTAAATATGAATGCTAGTCTATTTTATTTCTTATTAGAGCTCATACAAGACTTTAAAGGAACTTAAACCTCAACCCAAACTTATCATGTCAAGATAAAGTAAAGACAAGAGTGAACCTCAAGGGTTCTTTAGAACACAAAGTTTCTTTTCTTGAAATGTGGTCATAAATAACATTTTTATTAAAACTCAAGCTCTAGAGACCTTATTGTGATGAACACATAGTCATCATCTAGAAGCTCTCATCATCAAGCCATTGTGAACCTCATTGGCCAACATGAACGAAAATTTGGAGAAAGAAAAGGAAAAGGAACCGAAACTTTTAAGAAGAAAAGGGAACATTTGAAACTCTAGAGACCATGATCTTCATGATGCATTAACACCAACATCATGAGTCCTCATCATTGAGTTCATGTAACCATTTTAAAACATCATCAAAGTTAAAGATTTCAAGAAGAAAGAACTAAAAACATCTTTAACTTAAGAACAAAGATCAAACTTTAGAGATTGTTCAAGTGATGGACATCACCACCATGAAACCTCATCATCAAGCTCTCATTCCCTTGCCCTCAAAGGCCCATGGTCGAAAATGAAGAAGAAAAAGGAGAGGGAAAGAAGTTCTAAAAAGACTCAAGAGAAACCATAAACACATAACTAGGATAAGAACTTAAATAAAGGAAATACTTGAATGAAAATCCCTACCAAGTGATTTGAAGTTTGGGATGAGAGAAGAGGATGAAGAACTTGAACACTTGAACTTGAGAGAAAAGAAAACTTTGAAGTGCTCTTTGAAAACTTACGCTTAGCAAATGAACCCAAAATGATGCAAGTTCACCCAAGCATGCTATTTATAGAGAAATGAAACAAATGAAAGGTGCAAGAGGGAGAGGGAGTTTCGGCCAAGCAAGGGCAGCCCCATGAGGTCCATGAGGTGAGATGTTGTGATCTTGAGGCATGGTGAGGTATGGTTCAAAGTATGGTAAGGTATGGTTCAAGGTATGGCTCAAGCATGGTTCCTTGAGTGAGAAACAAATCAACATGTGATGTAAATGAGAGAGAGATGGCCGAAGGTGCATCAGCCATGGGGGAGGGTTTTCTTGCGTTTTAATTGTGGTTTAGAGTTGTGTTTAGGTGTATCTTTGATTAGGATTAAGATTAGGAATTTGTAAGAAAGTGTTTAGGTAAGAAAATGGGTAATCAAGGTTGTCAAGACATGTTTAAGAAGTGGTCTTGCATCATTAGTGAGTTATAAACTCATTTTAGTGCATAAACAATTTTAGACACAATTCCTTGATTTAAGGAATTGGAGAGAGAAAACACTATTCAAGATTCCAAGAGTGAAATCTTGAGTTTTAAAAAGAGATTTAAATCTAATCTAAGCAATTTTAGGTTCTAATTAATTTTAATAGTTTATTTTGACTCTAGATTAATTATGGAAATTAATTAATCTTCGATTAGAGCATAATATTGCTTAGGTTTGCTTAGTTACATCATTAAGCTCAAAAACACTACTTTAGGGGCAAAATCGTAATTTTAAACCTTTGGGGAAAGTTTCGGGCTCAAACGGCACTTTTACCCGCGTAAAAACGCTATAGGGGTATTTTGGTCATTTTGACCCGAAATTGCAAAAAATGAGACTTTCGCCTCCGAAACCACTCAAGGGTCATTCAATCCCCTTCAAACATTGAGTTGGCCCTTCAAGGACTGCCGGGGCGGCCATCCTCGAATTCCGAGCCGAAAATGACCTCAGGGGCATTTCGGTCATTTTCCTTTCAGACAGAAAATCGAGGCGTTACAATGAGAATGAACACTATCATGGGTTTTCTTGCATGCATGCCAAAGAACATATCATTCATTGTGCATTCCTTTACTTGTCATTCAATTACGTAATTTGATTTCTAAGGCACCTAAGAAAGAAAAGATTGCATGCATGGTGGATATGTTCCTCATGCTTCTACTTTATGTTGATATGCACTTGGAATATTGCATAAGGTATTGACATGTATTCATAACTTAGTATGCTACATTCATATCATTAGGATGCATGCTAAAAGACACGGGCCTCGACTAATGGTATTTATAACCTAATAAATGAACCTTATTTATGCCCACTACTTTCATAATGAAACCTGAGGTGCCTAGGGATGATGATGATGACATGTGTGTGGAGACAAATTTTTGTATTGAGATTCTTTTATATGTTTCTCACTCCCCTCTCTTATTTTCCATCTGCGTCTTCAGACAAGGTCGATGGCAATGTCCGTGAACTACCTTGAGGTGCTGGCTTAGAAGTTACATGATGGTCAAGATCAGAGTGGCGCAATGGAAGCGGAGATGTAGGCCTTCCCATTTACAATGCTTATGAGTTATCTTGCCTTTGTATAGCTCGTATCTTAGTTCCTAATAGATGTGTACGCATGAGGGGTTCAGCTACATTTTAGTCATGCTTAGCTTATGAATAATTGTATGCTCAACCTCTATAGGTGAGCTCAGTATTTTGATGTGGTATGATACTTATGGGATATTCCCATAGTAATACTATTATTATTTGATATGATATTTGGAGTCAATGTTATGATGTGATGATATTCTTAGTTTACTGTTTTCACTTAGTTGTAATTTGTATGTATGTTGTATGATGTATAATTATATGCTATAACTCATATGCGAATGGCTCATAGTTTGGTCTTTCAACAAAAAAAAAATGTGTCGTATTTTTCATAAACTTATTTTCAAAAGCCTCAAAATTAAGTAAAGTTCTGAGACGAAAGAGTAACAACTAGTGATTAACCATTATGCGTCTTAGGCGTATTGTGTTGAAAGCTAGGGTGTTACAATATGAATGGTGGGGAACGTAGAAAGAAGATTTTAGAAGCGAGGAAATGATTACAAGAAATAATGAGCTTTACAAGAAAATGAAGAAGAATTTTTCAACATTTCTACTCTTTTTGTTCAGTGTCAATTTCTTTTTCTTGAAAAGCTCAACATCTCTTATTTATAGGTAGTCTTCCTTGTGACTATTGTCTTTGATTAGATCTCCTATTGACACATGTTGATCATCTATTTGTGTCTTGGAAAGATAGTCTAGAAGAGTACCATGTCTGTCTATCAGAGCTGTTGTAGAAGCCGTTGTAATGTTAAGGTTTCTAATGTCCCTCAGAAACCACTCTTACTTTCTGAACATAATTTCTAAAATTTTTCTTCTAGGACCTAGGGTAGTTGACCAAAAAGGCAAAAGAGATGACACGCCAATTCTGCCACTAGGTTTTGACTTTTGAAATTCAAATTTGAAATTCAAATTTTCCCTCTTTTTCCTTGTAAAGCATATTGTATCATTGTAAGTAAGCTTTCTGATATGTGATAATATTTCCTTGATGATTTTTGAGTCTTCTTATCTTTAATCCGTGTTAGTTGATGAACCAATCATTACGAATATGATGATCGAAGATAGTAGAACATTTTGGCTTCAAAGATTGTTTAATATCTTCATTTCAGGTGTACTGTCTGAAGTCCAGTGCTATTTTCTGAAGTTCCAAAACTTGGTTTCTTATAGTGTTGCTTTTTCTTCATATCGTTAGCCATTTTAACGCTATAATATGAATATAATTTTACTTCCATTCAGGTCATATCTCTTAAAGCGAGATAAAAAATATTTGCACATGTAAAGTGAAATTACTTTTACTTAATTAAGCCTTGATATGCTAAACAATAGAACCTATTTACTTTTTCAAGAAACTCAAGATAGATGTTAGTTATTCTTCAAAGCATTTTCTTTGAATTGGCTTTTGTTATCAATCAAAACTCATTAAAGCTTCTTTGAAGGGTTCTTGAGCTAACAATTTCCCCTTTTTAATGATGACAAACCAATTTGACGAAAATCTTTTGAAAACATACTAAAAGAGATATTACTGAAAGATAAGCGTGATAATTAATACTCTTTCAACTTATCACTGAAAAGTGATTTTCAGGAAGTTTTTTTTTAAGGCTTGATATGAATAAGAAAAGCATTTTATAACCTTAAGCGACTTTGAATCATAGCTGTTGTCATTTTCCCTAAAACTTTGGACAGGCTCAATGTGCTTTCTAAAGGGTATCAGAGCGATATGTTAAGAGAAATATCATTTGAGCATTGTTCATACAAGCAGCTTGATTTTTAGTCATAAAAGGAAATTTCTGAAGATCCATGTGGTTGAATATAAAACAAGTAATACTTGTGATATTTCATCTTGCTTAATTTCGTATTCAGTGCATCTTTATCTAAACGAATATTCAAAACAAATGTTCAAAGATGTATGATAAATGTAATGGAGCATGCATGATTTAGATAGAAAACATATTGTTGCTTATGTAGTTTCTGATGCTCAGAAAAACCTTTATACAATTTTATCAGCATATTACTATGCGAGGTTTTTGAAACCCATTAGTGATCAATCCCAGTGTTAACAAAGCATAGATGAGCTTTTTGTTATGAGCTGTGAAACTTTTCTCATAAGTATCAGAGCATGAAAGGAAATTTGTAAAAAAAAAGCCTAAAACATATGCTCTTCGAATAAGCTTTCCCACTGATATATATAGAATAACAAGTATCAATAAAACAACATCAGTACATCATGTACCAAAACATTTATATATAACAAAGCATTAAGCGCATTGTAGCATATATCAGATAATTTGATGTCATGAGATATCATATCAAATAAGAAAAAGATCACTCATTCATCGGCATAAAATATATAGCCGAGAAAACAAACTATAAAGAGATGTATTAGAGCATAAACGTAGTTATCAGATCAGTTGAGATAAAAACAAAAGTTAAAACCTGAATTAAATCAACAAAAATTGTCTGATCAACAAGGATAGAAGAACATGATGCAAATACAATAAGAATCTTTGAATATGCTCCTCCTTGGCATACTCCCCCTATTTTTCTTTGCATAAGATTTTCTTCTATTTCTTCTCCCCTTTTTGTCAGCAACAAAATTAGGTGTGTTGCAATTCAAGGACACCATCATTAGCCTCGGCACCTGACTTCACAAAGTATTTCTAATAGAAGCGCTTCATGTCTTTGTGATGAAGCTTCCATCTAACCTAGCTGGTTGTTGATTAGGTGTTATTCACGCAATAGTAATTGAACTTTTATGTAGTTTGGCTTTACTGCTAGTGTTGATTGACTTGATAAAGGATTACCACCCTAAGCTAGAGATGGATGAGGTGCAGTTGAGATGAGAGGCTGTTCTGACCTAAGTGGAGAGGCAGTAGTAGGAGAACCAAGTTTATTGTTTCCTTGCATCTCCCTTAAGGAAGCTCCTTCAGACCCTGATGACTCATTTTTTGAAGATATCTCCTCCTTAGAAGCATATTTCAAATCAAAAGACCCTGAACTTGTCTCATATTCTGAGTTTGAGGATGTGCATGATTTACAGGGCGAGCCCCTATATCTGATAATTATCTCAGGCTTTTTACTTTCATCAGAATTGTCTTCAAGAATGATTAGTTTCCTTTTTCCTCTTCTTCCTTCAGCTTAGGTAGCTACTTTTTCAAGAGCAGCATCTCTTACTCTTAGACTCTGTCCCTTATCACTGGATAAGGCAGCATCAGTTGGTCTTCTAATGGTCGTAAAGGAACTTTGAAAGTATGTAGTTCCTTCTATATACTTGTACCACTCGTTTGCCAATGGGTAGTGCAAGTACTAGAAGATCTTGGTTAGCAGGATCCCATAAGGAACAACAACAGTTCTTGTCTTCTCTAGAGAAATTGTACTCATCATATAGTCAAAGATTAATCTGGGCAAGTTTACCCTTCTTTTTGTTAATAAACAGAAAAGTAACATGCAATCTATTCCTACTAGAAGGTGCATGCTTTGTAATCTTGGAAGCAGAGAGAACTAAATAACAGCAAAGACTTGCCTTGCATTGGAGTTTAATAAGGCTATAGTAATCTCACTAGGATGGCATCTAGAAGAACCAAAGAGACATCTGGAGACCTTCTCTACTAAGACTCCAAGATTCACAAACCAGTCTTCTCCAAAAGAGTATCTGATTCTTTTATCAAGAGCATTGATGATGTTGGAAAGGTTGGCTATGCTCAGCTCTATATCAACACCTCTGATATAAGAAGTTAGCACTGAGTCAAATACTTGCACCAACTGGGAATAGAAAGCGGTAATCATCCCCGCAAATATCCAATCAGAAAAGCTTAGAAATTCTTCCCATCCTTAGTAAGAGATAACCTCTAGAAAGGTGATAAGTTGAACCATCAGTTCTTATGTCAGCTTTTTCCAGTGGGCTACAGGTCGTTGAGAAAAGCGGTCAATGTAGTGTTGCTAGTGGAGAGGTTCATTAAACATGAGAAGTGTTCCCATGTTGGCAATATGACTAGGGCAATGTTTTCCTTCAGCTATTTTTGGAGTAGTGTATGGATAGAACAAGAAATGTTTAAGCTTGAAAAGGTTTATGGGAAGATTGAGGTTTCAGTACAGGAATGAGGATTTGAGAGGAGGGGGTTGCAGTTATAGATAAGCGAGTTTTGAGAGAAGATGAAATGGTTGAGGTTGCATGTTTGAGGTTGAATACGAAGGTAAAAGTTGCAATGTGTGAAAAGTAAGGATTATTTATGTGATATGACATGACTGAATGAAAGTGAAGCAACATGGAAGAGAAAAACTCAAAAGAAATGGGATTTTCCCGCCTTTTTATCTTTCTTTAGAAAGAGGCTTTTGACTCTTGAGTACACATTCTGAAGAGCTTTCTCTCTAAACTTCACTACTTTCTTTTTGACCTATCGAGGACTGTGAACACCCGATTTTATTCAATATTTAACAAGAAAATCCAAAAATTTGCATGTTTCATTATAATTTCATTAAGTTTTTCTTTTGACAAAATAAAAAGGAGTTTGGTGTTTGCTTTTTTTTGTTTATTTTAAGATAAAATAAAAAGGGTCCAGTTTATTTATTTCAACCTAATCCATTTGTGTTAGTTTTAACCCATTCCTTTATTTTGGATTTGTTGTTTAGCCTTTGCGGAAAAAAAAGAGAAGCCCAATCCAATGGCAACCCATTTCACTTAAAATAAAAATAAAAATAATAAAATAATAAAATAATAAAACAAAAATACATAAGAGTCATGGGCTCTTCTCGGGTTCATCTCTCCTTCTTTCCTCAAGGCAGACTCGGGAAGCATAGGGATGGGAAAATTTTTTGTTTTCAAATAAAAATGATGGAGAACATCATGATGATGTTTCTTTCCACTACGTGCGAAATGCTGACGCTATTTTCAGTGATGAATTGGAGCAACCTGCAAGATTTGTTTAGGTTAACAGAGAGATAAAAATACAAATTAATCATCATGATCATTGTAAGAGGGGGCAGAGATTTTCAAAGAACAGAAGACTATCATCAACAGTGTTCATCACTATTTTCAATCAACAAAAATTCAAACACCACAAAAAAAATATACGTTTAGATACATCAATTTGCCAAAAAACAAAGGTGAAATTCAAAGGAAATCAACAACAAATTTCAACAAGACAACCCAGTAACAAGGTAATTTCATCAGCAGCAATAAATCATCATAATAAAAGATAGACAAAATAAAAAAAAAAAAAGACATAGGGCCCGTGGCCTCCCTCTACCACCGCCATAGCCCCCCTCTCAATTTCTTCCTCTCCATCATCTTTGTCCCCTCCATCATCCTCAACTCCTTCCTCCGCCATGAGCCATCGTTAGCTCCACCTCCATCTTCACCCAAACACCACCATCCACCCTTTTCCACCACTACAACCTCCACTCCACACCGCCACCATTAACACACACAACCAAAACATCCAAGACCACGAGAGAGAGACCCTCACCACAACTGGCCATCGCCACTACTCCTTTATTAACCACCGTAGCTCCAACCCACTACACGGCTGTTGTCCCCAAGCCAAGATCGTCCGATTGGAGGCATCTCAGCCTCCATATGAGGATCGGAGCTCCCCAAGTGCCGCTATGCCCAGCTCTTCTTCTCCGATCCACCATTTGCGGCCATTACATGGTGAACCGTCACCCATCCCTAGTCATGGATCTCCGAACTAGATCCACCGCCAAGCCACGGTGCCAGCCCTTCCAAGCCTCCGTGAAGCCGCCGTGAAGTCACCATGGCAGATCAGCCCTAGATCGTTGTCCCCGATTTCACTCACCGACCGCGGCACACTAGCACCACTACGGTCTCTTGCCTCTTGCCTAGTTCCCATATCCCGTTCCCTCTTTCTCAATCTCCCAGCTCCCTTTTCTTTAACCGTGTTTGAGTACAGGTGAGAAAGGAAAAAAGAGAGGAATCCGTTTGTGTGTATGTGAGAGGAAGTGAGATCTGTGCATGTGTGTGGTGGGTGTGATGGAGAGAGAGAGAGAGAAGATTTACGAGTATGTGTGTGTGTGAGGTATATGCTGTGTGCATGTGAGAGAGGTAGAGTGGAAAAGTGCGTGTATTTAAGTGAGTTAGTGTTCATTTGTGTGTGAAAGAGAGATCTGTATATGTGTGTTAGTAAGTCTGTAGACGGATGTCACCCTACTCCCTTTGAAGCATTTTTTTCCCTATTAGATGTATGGTTTCCTTTTATTTAATTTTGTTTGGTTTTTAGTTAGTTTAAGTTGAACGAATTTGGGCTCATCTTGGGTTTATGTTTTTTTTTCCTAAAACATGTTTTGGTTTTCTAAGAAAAATGTCTTCTTCAAAACAAAAAATGTTTATCTTGAAAAAAAAAGGGATTTGTGTTTTTTTTCTCTTAGCATCTATTTAAAATTATTTAAGTGAAATTAAATAGATTATTTTTAGGAATGACCTAATTATGAAGATAAAAAATTTTGGTTTTTTTTTAGTTTTGGGTGTTTTAGTGCTAGTGTTTCTTAATTAGAAAAAAAAAGAGAAGGTAATTAGGACCCTCATTTTTAGTTTAGTTATTTTATATGTTTTGGTTAATTGTATGTTTATATGTATGAATTAATTTTATTTCTATTTAGTTTAACTACTTTATGTTTACATGTTATGTTTAAATTAACTGCACAATTATGTTTATTCTTTTTTTAAGTTTAATTATTTTATATGTTTATGTGTTTTACTTGAATTGGTTGTGTATTTGTGTTTATGGATTATTTTTGTTTTTTAGTTTAATTATTTTTGCTTGATGTGTTTTGCTTAAATTTATTGTGTAATTTTACTTTGTTTAATTTAATTATTTTATATATTTATGTGTTTTGCTTAAATTATTTATGTTTGTGTTTATGATTTGTTGTTTAGTTCAATTGTTTTATGTTTATGTGATTTTTTTTAGTTTAATTATTTTATATGTTTATATGTTTTATTTAAGCTAATTGTGTTTGTGTTTATGAATAAATTTTACTTTTTAGTTTAATTATTTTGCTCAAATTAATTGTGTATTTATATTTATGAATTAGCTTGGTCAGTTTCTATTAAAATTAAAGTTTTGTCTAAAATATAAAATAAAAAAATATGTTTTTTAATAAATAGTTTTTTTTTAAAAACATTCTTCTATATTTGTACGATGTTCAATAATGGTGGTTGAATAGAAAATATTATCTTCACTATTAATGAATCATAAGGATTCATTTAGTGGCCTAGTATCAACTTGAATTTTGTGCAAAAATGGATTTTCATTGATTTAATAATCAAAATTTTTTTTTGGTTTAAATTAAAATTAATTAATAGTTTGTTATTTTGATTCACCTTTTTAATTAAAATCTGTTAACTCACAAATATTTTCTACAGAACTACGTGACTTTGAGTTTCTCATTACACCATGGGATATGTAGGAACAGGTGATCTCTGTCAAGCCAAAATTAAATTTTCATAAATTGTTTATTTGATTATAAATATTTTGCATTGTCTTTTTATATTTAAAAAGGAATTTTTAAGGTTATTAATTAATTTGCACAACTTGCTAAGGTATCGTCTAAGGACGGGTGTACTAGGAGTGCGTGGAATTAAGTTCTTACCCTTCTCTATGCATGACCGACTCTCGAACTCAAAACTGGTTTCAAGGACCATTTTTCAAAATGAATGAGTTTTTCCATGTTTTCCCAAATTTTAATAAACTTGGTGGCAATTCCATATTTTCAAACAAAATTCTTTTTTCACCGTCTCTGTCGCGATCCCGATTGTGATAGATGGCGACTCCACTGGGGACCTCCAAGAGAGTCAGGCCTGTTTTAGTTAGTTGTGCAAATTAAATATAGCCTTTCGGTTTTTGTTTTGCTTTTCTTATTTTATTTTGTATAATTTTTTTATGCTTTATTTCTTTATAGAATTTTGTATTTCATTTGTTTATTTATAGTGATGGCATTATTTGTTAAAACCTTAGGATAAATGACCATTATTGTTTTGTATATATTTGTTGTTTGTATTTTTGTTTTGCAGGAGTGTATCTAGTGTTAGGATTGAAAGGTTTGTATGCTCCCTGCACACACTGCACAATCACTTATCTCACACACTTTTTTGGGCTCTATACCTGAGCCTGTGTGAACCAAGGATAGGGGGTGCGAACCAAGGATAGGGGGTTTCTTAACATTGTCATGAGGGGCTTCATGCTCACTTGATAGTTGTTGGGACACCATTGAGATAGTTACTAGCTTTATGGGTCAATCATATTGAGAGGATTTATCCCTACTTGTGGTTGATTTGAAAGTCGAATCCTTGTCCCATGGATAAGGGCAATCTGGGGACCATGAGTATTAGAAGTTTAAACCCATCATAAATGTGTGCATGCATAGTTGAACCTAGCAATTACCCAAATTGGGGTTTTGGCCTTAGAACTCCCAATCCATCAGAATTTTACCCTGTTAGGACAAAGGGAGCATGCTTCTTTCATCCTTTTACTTTGCACTTCTATATGTTTTACTTTAAACTAGTTACGCTTGCATCAAAACATTATCACATTGCATTTAGGATTAGTTATTTCATCATCTCAAAGTGGTCATGCTTTGTATTTTTATGTGTTTAGGCATACATAACATAGACAAGCATTCCATTAATTATTACATGCATTCATTTTTTTATCATATCCTATTCTTATTCATAATTTACTCTATCATGAAAAATTCATGGGTTTGTGCATCATTTTCTTAGGGAAGCATCTCATACTCTCAATAGGAGCATGCATTTTTATTTATTGTTTTCTTTTCTTTCTTGGATTTTCTTCCCATCTTTTTAATTTTACTCATTTATCTTTTTCTTTCCCACAGTTGGACTTTGATTGTTAATAAAGCAAAAGTCATTATCAGTTCAAAGCAAATGGAAGCACTACAAATGAATAATAGCAATGCACATGATTGGAAAAGAAACATCAGAGTTACAGTGACTAATAATGAGCTAGACCAAGTAAAGAAAATAATTCAGTTGATGCCTCGTGAAGTCCGGTCATCTTTCAAGGATACGTATGGGTGTATATTGGATTTATTACTTGTCCCAGTAGAAGCACTTGCATTGAGTGCTCTCTCACAATTTTGGAATCCTTCTCTTTGTTGTTTTGGGTTGCCTGATTTTGATGCGATGCCAACTATAGAAGAGTACATGGTCATGATAAAGCTACCAGTCCGAGAAAAATCTGATGTGTATCTCTATTAAGGACATTATGTCGGTAAAGAAAATATTGCCAAAATAATTGGAGTTGAAGGAAACTGGATGGAAATTGAAGTGAGGGGATCCACTCAAGGAATCAAGAGGAGTTTTCTTGAAACCCATCTGCAAACATTGGCCTGACAAGGAAATTAGGACTTCTTTAGTTAAACATTGGCACTAACTGTTTATGGATTAGTCCTATTCCCATTCACACCAGACGTTGTTCATAGGCCGCCATGGATGTATTTTTCAAATTCAAGACACAAGGCATGAATCCGGTTCCGGCAGTATTGGCAGATACCTTTCTTTCCTTGGGGGTTTAACTCAAGAAAAATGGTGGTAGGTTACGATGCTATTTGCCAATGTTATATGTTTGGTTTATGACTCATGTATATGCCAATAACCGCATGGGCCTCTTTCCTGATCCATTTGGAAACTTCCACCATATGCAGATAAGCCATCAAGAGGCACTGGCATAGAAAAAGGAGTTCTAAGAGATCTAGTCAAATTCCTTCAAGTAGGTTTGCCCTTGGTACCATGGAGAAAATGTTATATATAGCTATGGTGATTTTCACAATGTTCCTTTAATGGGTCCAAGGGGATGTATCTCCTACACGCCTACATTGGTGCTCAGACAACTTCATTGGACTCAAACAAAACCACAAGAAAAGCAACTTGAGGGGTTTAGCTTCTTGTATCAAAAGGATAAAAGCACTGTGGAGCAAGAAAAGAGGATCAAGATGGCATGGGATAATATCAAAATCCTAGGAAGAAAGGAACTCGGGCAATAGCGACTAACCTCTTCTCAAGAATATAGAGAGTGAAGGAAAGCAAGAATCGGGAAACCAAAAGATATTCCAAGCAACTCAGCTCCCATGAAAACCCTAGAAACACCTCCATTAACATCTCAGGTAGAGATAATGAAGGCACAAATGCGATTCTTGGAAGAGAAAAAGGAAGTAGCTGATTTGAAAAATGCCATCCTTCAAAGCCGATGCGAGAAAATGGCTAAGGAGATTAAATCCTTAAAGGATGAATGTACTGTCACGACAGAAATTATAAATTCCAAGAAAGGCAAAGAAAGGATCCCAACTACTCATTTTGTCGAAATTCAAGAGTTATAAGGAAGACTCCATGTGTTTGAGAAATAAAGGAACAAGCTAAAGGAAGAGATTAACAAAAGGAGTCGCATGGTGAAAAGGGTAGAACAAGAAGTCAACAAAAAGGATAAAAACATTTTGAGCCTTAAAATGGAGGTTGACAAAGAAAAAGAAAAGAGAAAGGAATTGGAAAGGTAAGTAGAAAACTTGTCAACAATGTTGGCACAGACCAAACAAGATGCTTTTCATGGGTGGACATCGACAAACCTGTATCATGACTTGTTTGTTGATGCGACCGAATTGGGAAAATCATGGAGAGAAAAGGCCCTTGAGTGGAAAAAAGAATATGGAAAGTTAACTAACGAGTTGAGTCATTACATTCCAAATTTTGTTTATCGATTTGAGAAGGCAAGCAAACAAATCAGTAAGATACCTTCATTCAAATTACGTCAAGAAGTGGTGAAGTTCATGGATTCATGTGAGAACATCACTAATACTCTTAGGAAGAAGAAGAAGAAGCTTTTGATGTAGTCACCAAAGATCCTTTTGATGTAATCATTTCTTTGTCGACGCATGTGTGATGTATTCTGAAATGATTTGTACTTAGAACTTTGCCTTGAAATGAATGAAATTTTCTATGTTTGTGTTTCAATTGCAAATTAGGACATTTATAATATGCTCGATACTTTCTATAGAGGATCAAATGTTCCCTTAGAAAGCGATCAATCACTTTCCTTGCCTTGAGGTTGCTTATCCATGTGCAAGAAAGTGAAAAGCTCAGTCACGAAGAAAATAAGAACTGCATTACTAGTGTTCATTATATAGCATCTATAGAGGAGTAGTTTCTCCCTAGAGATTTGCTATTAACCACACCTTGACTTATAGAGTGATGTACCCATGAGAACGGATGCAGGGCATCATTATTTGCACAAGGAATTCTCGATGACTATTGTTCTCCTTTATCTGTTAGTTATGCATGTATTAAAAAAAATTTGAGAAAAAAACTAACCCTTTTTGATTTTGAAACAGAGTGTGTAGCATAAAACTTTGCAACCATTAGGTGCCCAAGGAAGACGGATACCTATCAAACTCATATTCACAATACCAGAGCTCGAACTAAAATAGCTGGAAGAAATGGTGACACTGGAAATACTATTCCAACCATAACTACTTCTGAAGCCGGAAGAAATTTGAGCAATGAGGTTGATGCAGTAAGAGGGAAATTGAATGAATTGTCAAACAATCAAGGTAGACTAGAGGATATGATAAGGGCCATAAAAGAGTCACTCGACCTATTGGGATCTTATCAAAGCAGAAATATACCAGCAAGTATGGAACCAAATGCCATGACGATAACTATGCCTGTGGTATCAAGTGCAGCTCTAAATATCACCCAGGAGATGAATGACATGGGAGAAATCCCAAATAACCTCCATGGACAACCACCACCCACGATACCATTGGTGATACCTATTGGGGAAGGCTGTTATTCCTTAGAAAACATGCATACTAATGGGCATGGACATGCTACCCCTGTTTGGGTGCAACCTCGTATTGTTATTCAAAAACAGCCATTTTCCTCAAAGAATAGTCGTGCAGAGGCAGAAAAGGGAAAATTCAAAGAAGAATGGATGGAGAAGATTCAAGAGCAAATTAGGGCTATTCAGGGACCGAGCCCCAATGGTTATTTGGAAGTTGAACAACTTTGCGCTTCTACTGACATAGTAATTCCTAAAGACTTTAAGGTTCCTGACTTCTCAAAGTATGATGGGATGGGTAATCCTCTTTTTCATTTGAAGAGTTATTGCACCAAGATGGCGATATGATCTAAGGATGAAAAATTTCTCTTCAGCTTCTTCCATGAAAGTCTGATTGGGCCTACCTTGGAATAGTACATTCAGCTAGACCATTCAAAAATCAACAACTGGAGAGAATTGGCTGACCTGTTATGAGCCAATACAAATTCAATCTTGAAGTGACGCCTACCTGGGAGCAATTAAGTTCAATGCAGAAAAGGAAAGATGAACTATTTAAGCAATACACTCAAAGGTGGAGAGCCTTGGCTACTCAAGTTCAACCATCGCTTATCCTAACTGAAATGTGTTCCTACTTCTTGGGAACCTTAGGATCCCCGTATATCGAGACAATGGTAGGTGCAGCATACAAGGATTTCTCTAAATTGATAATTGCTGGAGAAAGGATCAAGAGCTTGGCTAAGTCTGGCAAACTTCCCATGAACAACGAAGACACAAGAAAAAGTTTCCCACCCAGAAAGAAGGAGACGGAAGTGAATTATGTTCAAGTCATCAATCCTTCGTCCCGAGGTATGCACCAACACGTCCACGACCCCAGATATTATCATACCAAACCCCTATCCCTCCTTCCCTATTTTACCAAACCACACCAACTACAAACACCATCCCATACCCCCAACCCCAAGTTAACAATATCCACAAAAGGCCATATCAATCAACATGCCCAACATATACCTCAGCACCTCGACCAAATTTCCAAAACTAGAACCGTAATCAATTTCCTAACCTTCCACTTTTTCCAAAGCTATCCATTTCGAATGTTGACCTCTGTCAAAAACTAGTTGATACTCACCTAATCTCTGTATATCCAATGCACCCATAAGAACCACCATTTCCAGCATGGTACAACCCAAACCTTACTTGCGAATGTCACATGGATATTGCGGGACATTCCATTGAGGATTGTGAAGGATTCAAAATGGCAGTGAGAAGATTGCTTGTGGGAGGCTGGACCTTTAGAAAGATTTGAAGCCAGACATTGTTAATAATCCGATCCCAAAACATGAAGGAGGAAGTCGAGTAAATGCCTTGGAGGTAGAAGAACCTTCGATTAAGAAAGTTTTGAGTCATCGAACACCGATGGAAAAAGTGTTCAGCGGCTTGAAGAAGGCTAGATAGAACATCACAGCATCTGCATCCATGATGAAGGAAGATGAGAAATATGACATGGAATCAAACTGTTTATACCATTGCGGAGGTATTGGCCATGATATAGAAAATTGCTGGGATTTCAAGGCTTATGTACAGAAATTGCTCAACTTGAGCGTGATTCAAGCAAAAAAGAGGTTAAGTTTCCAGGAAGAAGTGAATGTAATTGAACACTTTGTGCTTTGAGTACCACCACTTGATCCAACACCCAAACTAGAAAAAGTAGTGATCACTGTGAACAAGCCAATACCCTTTAGTTATGGGGATACACATGTAGTGCCTTGGAATTACGAGACCAAAGTGGAAACAAATGAAGATATAGGGGAAACCTCGAAGGCCCAAACAAGTGAAGTGGTAGCTGAGGTAAAAGGAATAACAAGAAATGGAAGGGTCTATGAGCCCAAAGAGCTGAAAAAAGGAAAATTTGTGGACGAAGGGATATTGGAGAGAAGAAAAAAGAAGAAGAGGAGGAAGAAGAATTTCTAAAAATCATGAAGCAAAGCGATATGATATTTTGGAACAATTGAAAAAGAATCCTGTCAGAATATCCCTTTTATCATTAATTCTATCGTCCAAACCCCATCAAAAGGCAGTGCTGAAAGTCTTGAAGGAAGCCTTTGTCAAGCCTGCTACTTCGTTGGAAAATATGGTGAATACGATAGATCCAGTGAAGCGTGTCAATATGATCACCTTTTCAGATGAAGAAGTTGTGTAGCGAACTAACCCATAAGCACTGCACATAACCCTCAGATGTAAAGGGCACATAGTGCCCAGGGTCCTTATTGATGGAGGATCAGGATTAAATATATTGCCGGTGGCAACTCTGAGTCAACTATCAATGAGTTTAGATGATGTATCACCACAAGTTATGGCTGTAAAGGCTTTCGATGGAGCTACAAAAAGCATTTTGGGGGAAATAATGTTGTCACTAGAGATTGGTCCAAGCAGGTCAGAAGTGTTATTCCAGGTGATGGAGATAAGCTCAGATTATAACATGCTACTAGGGAGGCCATGGATTAATGATGTTGGTGTTGTCCCTTTAACCTTGCATCAAAAGGTCAAATATATTGAAAATGGATCAGTTGTTACAATCCATGGTGAAACGGACATTATTATATCCAAACCAGTCTCGCTGCCATATGTGGAGAATGTAGAGCCAATAAATAATAATTTGTGGCATAGCCTAGAGTTGGTAAAACCCAGACATGAAGGCAGTAATTCTCTGATGCCAAATGTCAATCAGATAGTGGCTCAAATCCTGGCCAAGAATGGATACCAGGTAGGTAAAGGGTTAGGACCATAGTTGCAAGGCATCAGAACACCTATACCAGTCTCCAAGAAGCCCAACAGATTCAGCTTAGGATATAAAGCATTATTAGAAGAGGAGATAGGCACCCTGATCCTCCTACAAAAGAAACCAAATAAGAAGATGAAGCAGATCCCTCATCTGAAAGAGACATTTCCTTACCCGACTAAAGTAATTATGGCTAAAGAAGGTTGTGCCTCTAGCTGTCATCCAGCCATCAATATGGTGGATATTGAGAAGTCTAAAGAATGCAACAATACTTATGCTATCAACCATGATGAGATGTTAATGAATTGGATAGCTGAACCATTAATTGATGTTATCATTTCAAAGTAATCATTTGGGATTGTATTAATTGTCCTTGTTTTCATATATGCTACTTTGAGACATCATTTGAATGAACTTGCATGTTTATCCAGCAGCAATTTTTCTTCCACCTTACATTTCTTTATGTCTTCCATTCTTTTTGTTTTCATCAGCTATTCTTTTTACTTTCTCTTTTTTTTAGCATTATTTTCTCAGCCCATTAATTTGTGCTTTCTATGTATTATTTGTGTTTTTCCCATTATCTGTCTTGGCATTCCAACCCACCGCAATTGCTTTCCAGGGATTTAAATGCTATAGAAATTTTACCACATGAAAAGGACTTTGGAGGCCAAATAATTGATTCTCTTACTGCACTTGATGGTGATAGCTATGAATCTGAAGAGGATGAAGAAATTATTAAGGAATTTTCAGGATTACTAGAACATATAGAAAAAGGATTTGGCTTAGACAATGAGGTGATCGAGGTAATTAACATAGGCACCAAAGAAGAGAGGAAAGAGTTGAAAATAGTGGAGAATCCTGAACGAACAGAAATGATTGCTTTGTTCGAAGAATGCCTGGATGTTTTCGCATGGTATTATCATGATATGCCAGGATTAGATCCAGAGATTGCTTCACACAAGATCCCTTTGTACCTAGAAGCCGAGCCGAAAAAACAAAAATTGAGAACGCCTGACATGTCACTAAAGATAAAAGAAGAAATGACTAAACAACTAGAGGCTGGGTTTTTAGAGGTATCAAGACACACTAATTGGGTGGCCAACATTGTGCTTGTGCCTAAAAAGGATGGGAAGGTCAGGATATGTGTAGACTATCGGGATCTAAATAAAGCTAGCCCGAAGGATGATTTTTCACTCCCTCATATTGATGTCCTTGTTGGTAATACAGCCAGAAATCACCAATTTTCATTTATGGATGGATACTTTGGGTATAATCAGATTCTCATGGATGTTCATGAAAAAGGAAAAACTACGTTCATAACTCCATGGGGAACATTTTGCTACTCAGTTATGCCATTCGGGTTGAAGAATGCCAGTGGCACTTACCAACGTGCTATAGTTGCATTATTCCATGACACGATGCACAAGGAAATTGAAGTGTATGTAGATGACATGGTCGCTAAGTCTAAAGAAGGAGAAAGCCACGTGGCAGTCCTGTGGAAACTGTTTGAAATGCTCAAAAAATACAAGTTGCGGCTGAACCCAAATAAATGCGTCTTTGGAGCTTCTATAGGAAAATTGCTCGAATTCATTGTCAGCAGAGAAAAGATAAAGGTGGATCTAAATAAAGTGAAGGCAATACAAGAAATGCTAATTCCCCGAACTAAAAAGGAAGTAAGAAGTTTTCTTAGGAGGCTTAACTACATTGCTAGATTCATTGCCAACTTGACTAGTACTTGTGAGCCTATATTCAAGTTGCTACGAAAACATCAACCTAGAGAATGGAATGAAGAATGTCAAGAAGCCTTTGACAAAATAGAGACTTATCTAATGAGATCTCTAGTTTTGATTCCTCCTACGCCAAGCCATCCTTTAACACTGTATCTTACAGTGTTACCCACTTCACTTGGGGCAATGTTGGGGCAATATGATAAATCTGGAAAGAAATAACATGCCGTTTATTATTTAAGCAAGAAGTTTAACGATTGTAAATCTCGCTATCTTGTAATTAAGAGGACCTGATGTGCATTAGTATGGGCCTCCAAGAGGTTGAGGCAGTACATGTTATACTACACCACTTGGTTGATTTCTCGAATGGATCTATTGAAATACATATTTGATAGTCCTTATGTGTCATTGAGAATGTCAAAATGGCAAGTGATGCTATCTGAATTTGATATCAAATATGTTACTCAAAAGTCCATCAAGGGAAGTGCAATCGCTGATCATCTAGCTGAAACCCTATGCAGGGTGTACAGTTCACTTTGCCTAAATTTCCTGATGGCAAGGTGTTGGCACTAGAAAAACATGAGGAAGAAGAAAATGTGTGGAAGATGTACTTTGATGAGGCTGCCAATATGAATGGATGTGGAATAGGAGCTGTAGTGGTGCACCAATTGGGAAACAGTATCTAGTGTCCATCAAACTAGACTTTGGATGTACCAACAACATGGCAAAATATGAAGCATGTGAAAATGGTTTATAAGTTGCGATTGACTTGGAAATCAAAGAATTGAAGGTATTTGGAGACTCTACACTCATAATCTACCAAGTTAATGGAGAATGGCGCACAAAGAATCCAAAATTGGTACCTTATCAGAAATATTTGTCTCAACTAATTGAGCGCTTTGATGATATATTGTTCTCCCATTTAATTCGAGATAAGAATCAATTTACGGATGCTTTGGTGACTTTGGCCGTGATGACTAAATTGAAAGTCCTTGCCAATGTCCAACCTATCCATGTAGAAATGCAAGGTGAACCGGTATATTGTGATAGTGTGGAGACTGAACCAGATGGACAACCATGGTATCGTGATATCAAGCAGTATATTCAAAAAGGAGAATACCCAGCAGGTGCAATGAGATGGATAAAAAGACAATTTGAAGACTGGCCATGGCTTTCTTCCTGAATAGTGAAGTCCTTTACAAAAGGAATTATGACACGACTCTCCTTAGATGTGTAGATGCTCATGAAGCTCGAATAATCATGACCGAAGTCCATGAAGGGATCTATGGAACTCATGCCAATGGACATATGATGGCATGCAAAATCGTAAGGAGCGGTTATTATTGGTCCACTATGGAGAATGACTGTATTAGTTATGTTTGAAAGTTCCACAAATGTCAAATATATGCAGATCGAGTCAATGCTCCTCCAATTCCGTTGCACAACATGGAATCTCCTTGGCCTTTCTCAATGTGGGGCATGGATGTTATTGGCCCAATTAATCCCAAAGCAACCAACGGTCATCATTTCATCTTAGTGGCAATAGATTATTTCACTAAATAGGTGGAAGCTACTTCATATGCTAACATCACACAGAAGGTGTTTCTCAGATTCATCAAAAGAGACATCATCTGCAGATATGGAATTCCAGAAAGGATTATCACAAATAATGCTCCTAACCTCAATGGTGCCGAGGTCCAGAAATTCTTTGAGACATTCAAGATCAAACATCACAATTCAGCTCCTTATAGACCTCAAATGAATGGCGCAGTAGAGGTTGCAAATAAGAATATCAAGAAAATCATTGTCAAAATGGTGGTAAATTACAAAGATTGGCGTGAAATGCTGCCATATGCTTTGCACGCATATTGTACCAACATACGATCAAGCACAGGGGCAACTCCTTTCTCATTGGTATATGGAATGGAAACCGTATCTCCCATAGAAGTGAAAATCCTATCACTCAGAGTTTTAGAAGAGGCTGAGTTAGAAGAATCTGAATGGGTAAGAGCTCAATATGAGCAATTGAACATGATCGAAGAAAAGAGGCTTGCAGCTATTTGCTATGGCTAGTTGTACCAAAGCAAAATGGCTAAGGCTTTTAACAAGAAAGTCCGTCCTAGAGATTTCCATCCAGGGGATTTGGTTTTGAAGAAAATTCTTCTTAATCAAGAGGATACACGGGGTAAATGGGCTCCAAGTTATGAAGGGCCTTACATTGTCAAGCAAGCATTCTCAGGTTGGAGCATTGATTTTGCAAAACATGGATGGCCAAGAATTGCCTAAAACTATCAACAGTGATGTAGTCAAAAGATTTTATGCTTGAAAAGATGCTAAAAAAGCCCGTTAGGTTGAAAACTCGAAAGAGCAGCCTAAGCAAAAATTAGGGCGAAATAAAACAAAATGAAAAAAGAGCCCGTTAGGTCGAAAACTCAAAAGAGTGGCCTAAGCAAAAATTAGGGCAAAACAAAACAAAAATGAAGAAAGAAATCGCTAGGTTGAAAACTTGAAAGAGCGGTCTAGGCAAAAGTTAGAGAAGAAAAAGATATGCATCATCTCCAGCAGCTACATTGGGGAAATTTTCGATGTTGAATTTGTCCAGTAAACCAAGCAGGTCAAAGACTGAAATTGGGGCAAATTTTTGGAAAGAAAAAGGTTTGACATCATATCATCAAAGATCATGGCTAGGATTTTGAACTTGTGGCAAGAAGTTGATTGATTGAGCCACAAAGGACCTAAACTGGGGCAAAATTTCGTGTCTTTCACAATTTTTGTATTTCATTCTTATGTTGTTGCCTTTTTCCAAACATTTGGTCATCCAATACACCAAGCAATAAAGATGTTCATTCAGTTGATCCTTTCACCTTCTCTTTGAATGCATATTCATTTATGATGTCTCAAGTAGGATAAATTTAAGCTTCAATTATGCGATCTAACAATGTTTACAGCAATACATCAATGACTAGCATCACAATCCAGAAACTTCAATTAAGCTTGGTAAAAGAGTATCCATCATTCTAAAAAGGGAAAAAGGGAAAAGAAGAAGACAAGAAATGAACAAGTTTCAATTGTGCCAGAAAGTCCAGTGCCAGAATTATGAGTTTGATCGGTTAAAGTTTCCCTCGAGGATGGCTCGATTGGGTTGCGGTTAGTTTTTCAAGAATGTGCCTGAAGTAAGCTAAAATTCAATACTTTTGCATATAACTTCGGAAAAAAAAAAGGAAACTGTGAAAATGGTTGTTTCCGAGTCAACTTTTAATTTCTCAAATTTTTCAATCGGCCTAAGATTGCCATTTTTTTTTAGTTGGCATCTTTGCCAATTTAATTTCCAGTCGGTATCCTTGCCAATTTACTTTTCAGTCGATATCCTTGCCAACTTAATTTCCAGTTGGCCTCCTTGCCAATTTACATTTCCAGTCGGCCTCCTTGCCAATTTACATTTCCAGTTGGTATCCTTGCCAATTTTCTTTTCAATCGGTATCCTGGCCAATTTACATTTTCAGCTAACCTCAGATTTTCATTTTACATTTACAGTCAGTATCCTTTCCAATTTACATTTTCAGTCAGTGTTCTTGCCAATTTAATTTCTAGTCTGTATCCTTGCCGATTTACTTTTCAGTCGGTATCATTACTAATTTAATTTCCATTCGGCCTCCTTGCTAATTTAATTTCCAGTCGGTATCCTTGCCAATTTACTTTTCAGTCGGTATCCTTGTCAATTTATTTTTTCAGTCGGTATCCTTGCCAATTTACATTTTCAGTTGACCTCAGATTTTCATTTTACATTTCTCGCCAGCCCTTTGTTGGCTTTTAAATTCTAGTCAGCACCGTCTGCTTTAGATTTTTGTCAACTTGTGCATTTACATTTGACTTTCTCATATGTGCATATTATTTTGCTGTTAAATTTAAATTGTTTATATTTCATACATTTATCGAACAAAATCAATGTTCATGTCTTTACTCATTCCTTATGAAGATAATATGTAAAACTTAAGTTTTTCATATTCTCTTATAAGAAATGAATAAAGAGGGGCAACTGTAAACAACCGATTTTGTTCAATCTTTAACAAGAAAATCCAAAAATTTGCATGTTTCATTATAGTTTCATTAAGTTTTTCTTTTGACAAAGTAAAAAAGGAGTTTGCTGTTTGTTCTTTTTTTTTGTTTATTTTAAGATAAAATAAAACAAGGGTCCAGTTTATTGATTTCAACCTAGTCCATTTGTGTTAGTTTCAGCCCGTTCCTTTATTTTGGATTTGTTGTTTAGCCTTTGCAAAAAAAAAAAAAAGAGAAGCCCAATCCAGTGGCAACCCATTTCACTTAAAATTAAAAAAATAATAATAAAATAATAAAACAAAAAAATAGAGGAGTCACGGACTCCTCTCGGGTTCCTCTCTCCTTCTTTCCTCAGGGCAGACTCGTGAAGTGTAACGCCCCGATTTTCTGTCTGAGTGGAAAATGTCCGAAATGCCCCTGAGGTCATTTTCGGCCCGGAATTCGAGGATGGCCGACTCGGCAGTACTCGAAGGGCCAACTCAATGTTTGAAGGGGATTGAATGGCCTGCTAATGTTTCCGGAAGCGAAAATCTCGCTCATAGCTTTGGTCAAAATGACCAAAATACCCCTATAGCGTTTTTACGCGGGTAGAAGTGCCGTTTGAGCCCGAAACGTTCCCCAGAGGTTTAAAAACATGTTTTCATGTATCTAGAGGTCCCTGTTCAAGTCCCGGTGGTCCCGGGCAGTTTTTGTGTAAAATTACGATTTTGCCCCTAGAATAGTATTTTTACGCCTAATGACGTAACTAAGCTAACCTAAGCAATATTAGGCTCTAATTGAAGATTAATTAATTTTCCTAATTAATCTAGAGTCAAAATAATTTATTAAAGTTAATTAGAACCTAAAGTTGCTTAGATTAAACTTAAATTCCTTTTTAGAACTCAAGATTCCTAATCTTGGAATCTTGAATAGTGTTTTCTCTCTCCAATTCCTTAAATCAAGGAATTGTGTCTAGAATTGTTTATATACTAAAATGAATTTATAACTCACTAATGATGCAAGAACACTCTCTAATTATGTCTTGCCAACCTTAATTACCTATTTCCTCACCTAAACACTTTCTTACAAATTCCTAACCTTAAGCATGATCAAAGATACACCTAAACACAACTCTAAACCACAATTAAAATGCAAACTAATCCTCTCCCAAATCTGATGCACATGGCCGAAACTCTCACCCCCATTTGACCACATGTTGAATTGTTTTCTCACTCAAAGAACCATGCCTTGAACCATACCTCACCATACTTGAGCCCATGCTTGACCATGCTTCCACCATGCTTTGAACCATGCCTTGTAAGAGATATTTTTCTCTCCTATTCTGCACTCCTCATGGCCGAAGCTTCATCAGCCCCTCACCCCCTCCATTTGCTTCAATTCTCTATAAATAGATGGCCTTGGGAAGCTTGCACCACTTTTAGATCATTTGCTAAGTTAGTGCACTTTCAAAGTTTTCTTTTTCTCTCAAAGTTTTAGTGTTCTTCAAGTTCTTCAAGCTCTCCATCTTCTTCATCTTCTTCTTCCATCTTCAAGATCATCACACCAAGTAGGGATTTTTTTTCAAGTACTTCTTTCTTTAAAGTTCTTGTTTTAGCTTTATGTTCATAGTTTCTCTTGATTCTTTTTAGAACTTCTTTTCTTCTCTTTTTTCTTTCTCATTTTCGGCCATGGGCCTTGAAGTTCAAAGAAATGAGAGCTTGATGATGAGAGTTTCATGATGATGTTCATCACTTGAAACAAACTCTAGAGCTTGATCTTTGTTCTTGAGCAAAAATGTTTCTAGTTCTTTCTTTCTTGAACTCTTGAGAACTTTAGCTTTGATGGTGTTTTGAAATGGTTCTATGAACTCAATGATGAGGACTCATGGTGTTGGTGTTAATATATCACCAAGATCATGGACTCTAGAGCTTTCAAATATTCCTTTTCTTGCCTAGAATGTTTCGGCCATTTCCTTTTCTTCTACATGTTCAATGTTTTGATTTTCTAAAAAGGTTGTCTTGAGTTCTAGGAACTCTAAGCTTTACTTAACCTTGGTTGGATGAGTTTGGGTTAAGGATTGAGTTCCTTTAAAGTCTTGTTAAGAGCTCTAGAAAGATAAAATGAACTTGCATAATTTATTTTATGCTTGCATTTATATTTACATTTTTGCTATGCACCTTTACTTTCAAGCTATCACCTAAGAACATAAAGATTAAAATGGAACTTGCATCATCACTTAATTTAATTCTCAAAACCTTTCTATTTCGGCCTTAAAGTCGATTGTTGTTGGGCCTAGAGCACTAAAATAAAGAATTGAACTTGCATTATCACCTAATTAATTTCTCGAATGCCTTTCTATTTCGGCCTTAAAGTCGATTGTTGTTGGGCCAAGAGCACTAAAATAAAGAATTGAACCTTGCATATTTACTTTCAAACTTGCACGTTTAAGTTTATGCCTTGCATATTTGTTTTACGTCATCACTCTATTTTGTAAGCAAGATTAAAAATGAAAAACATGAGCACATTTATTTTATGTCATAACTTAAGAACCTAGAGCTCAAAGACTTGCCCATTTCATTTCAAGTTAAAGTTTAATGTGAATGCATTCTTTGAATGCATGCTTTCGGCCAAGTAGTGATGATGGACTTGTAATGAGTTTTCATCTAGCTACAAGGACCAATAGTCTATGTTCTAAGTTTTTCTTAAAGCTTTACAAATCTTTACAAGGTTATGTTATCATGAGATATGACTTTATTCCCTTTTAGAAGATGAAATATATTTTGGTCACTGACCTAAGGCTTCTCTTAGCCTCTTGATGAATTAAAATGATTTGCAAAGAGTTTTAGAAATTCTAATTTGATTCCAAGAGAAACTAGTTAACTTATGTACTTCGAAATGTCAATTTAATTCTCTTACTCAAGCTCCATGATTTCGGTTCTGTCATGATGAGTGTGATGCTGTATGGTGATGCTTTGATGTGTGAAGATATCATATGATGATGTAGAAATGATTCCATGCATAATAGGTAAGAAACTAGCTAACTAGAAATACCGTAAAGCTAGAATTTAACATAGTTTTGACCCATTTGTTTTTGGAACTTATCCAAACTGTTTTAATGGGAGCACAATCAGATTAGGATTGTTTAAACATGAAAAACTTGGTAACATTTGGATTAGAATTGAATTTTAGCACCTATAGGGAAACTAGTAACTAGAAAACCGTAAAAATGCAAGTGTAGAACTCTTAGAACATTTAGTTTTCTGGATTCTGTCCAGCAATGTTACAACATGATAAATGTGATTTATAATTAGCTCTTGAGCATAGGAATGTCTCATAATTTATTTAGATTTAATTTATAGCGCCTTAGGCGAAGACGGAATCGAGAAAGGGTCTAAAACGTAAGTTCTAGAACCCCATAACCACAAGTTAGAAATTCTGCCCTATGCTTTTCAAATTTGAGTATGAACATGAGGATTAGGAATGATGATTTATTATGAGCCCTTAGGTGCATAACATATGAACGATGGATGTTAGAGAACTATATCCCAAGATTAAGACCCGTAAGGGTCAAAGCATAAGCTACCGTAAGGGTAAGCGTTTGAATGTTCTATGATGATGCATGTGTTATGTAAATGTTGATAATGTTATTCATATGAGGAATTCATGAGGATATATGTTTATGTGGCATAAAGCAAATTTGGAAGGAATTCAGCGTAATGCTTTTGTGCCGCCAAATTCCCAACAAATTTGGGGACTTAAAGAGATTTTGAAAATTAAGGTACTAAGATGGGTTCTAGGATGACACCGGTTTGACCGAGCACCTCCATAGAACTCATGTGACATCGGTACCAATTTATACTCTTAGGTGACACCAGTTCGGCCGAGCACCCCTAAGAGGATTGCCCCCTAACCCGTACTCAGATAGTCGGGATTTATGATTTATGATACGCTTATCGTTAAGTGGTAAGTAAGAACTAGTGACGACTAATTAAGGTATGAGCTCATAACCTAGAGATGTGACACGTTCTGGGTGACACCGGTTCGGCCGAGCACCCCCAGAGCGCTTGTCTTTTAGGGCGGCCTATGAGGAAGAGAAGTTTCATGATTATGATTATGTCACTAAGTTTGTCCCATATGAATGTTTCTATTGCCACTTTATGCCACTAAGTATGATGATGCTTGATGATATGATTTATGTATGTGCATTAGGTAGCGCCATGCATACATTCTCTATTATGTTGTATCCATGACATTAAGAACCATGCTAAAATGAACGGACCTTGGCTAAACTATGTTTTAGAACCTAAAAATGGACTTAATGCATGCTCACTTATTTTGCATAACTTAACCCAAGGTTCCTAGGGACGTAGACGATGACACCTAGGTAGTAGGAGGCCCTACTGAGATTCTTTAGCAAGATTCTCACTCCCTCTATCTTTTTCTTTTCGTCACGTCTTCAGATGGCGACGTTCGTGGTATTCGTGGACACCCCGACATAGGAGGTGTACTACGACCCGGCTCACGGGTCATACTATTTTGAGGGATAGTGCACGGTGCAAGTTTTCATGTTCGTAGGACGTCCCTTCGCTCATCCCGTGCACACCCATCGCTTCTCCCCGACCGCACCCTACGGCAACGACGAGCGGGTTTTTGAGCGCGCGCGTACGCATAACGAGAGAGTGCTCCACATGCACACCGCCGCCTCAACCATGCGAGACTATCCCGATTATGTGCCCCGGACCTACTTCTCAGAGACTGACCCGCCCGAGGACCCGCCTACCCATCCGTATAGCGAGAGCTCTGCCCCCTCTCCACCATTGATGAGGGAGGGCAGTGAGGATACCGTGACTCAGCCACGGCTCGCACGACGACCGGAGATGCGGCCACGCCGCGGGGGTCACTCTCGATCCCCGTTCCGCCTCTTTACACCCGAGGAGCTCGCCCAGTTTCCCGGATATGTGCCTCGCTTGCGAGATGGACGTCAGTAGGAGATGACGATCGACCGATGGAGTACCCGGGTAGAGCACACACCACTTAGATGGAGATGAACCTCCTTTTGTTTCAAAGGTCATCCCGTTAGTTGCACTTGGGTTGGGGAGTAGTTTATGTTTATGTTTATGTCGTATTTTCTTTCATGTATTCCTTTGTACTAAATTAAGTCCCACACTTATAAGTGGCCAAGTTATATATATATATATATGAGATGATATTCAGTGTTTCCCATGATGTGCCTTTATGTGCCTTATGCTATGACATTATAAGATGCATATTTTGTCCTTTACGTGTTATATCGCATCACGCGGCTTTCACTTTGTATTTCAAAAAAAATTTACCCGTATTTTCCGCTAAGTATTTCAAAGTAAAAATGAGAACTATGAAGTAACAGACTAATGATTAACCTAAGTATGTTCTAGAGTATTGGGTTAAAAATTAGGATGTTACATGAAGCATGGGGATGGGAGAATTTTTGTTTTCAAATAAAAATGGTGGAGAACATCATGATGATGTTTCTTTTCACAACATGCAAAACACTGAAGCTCCTTTCGATGATGAATTGGAGCAACTTGCAAGATTTGTTTAGGTCAACATAGAGCTAAAAATATAAATTCATCATCATGATCATTGTAAGAAGGGGCAGAGATTTTCAAAGAACAGAAGACCATCATCAACAGTGGTCATCACTATTTTCAATCAAAAAAAATTCAAACACCAAAAAAAAATACATTCAGATACATCAATTTGCCAGAAAACAGAGGTGAAATTCAAAGGAAATCAACAACAAATTTCAACAAAACAACCCAGTAACAAGGTAATTTCATCAGCAGCAACAAATCATCATAATAAAAGATAGACAAAACAAAAAAAAAAAGACATAGGGGTTGCAGCTTCCCTTCACCACTGCCGCGGCCCCCCCTCTCAATTTCTTCCTCTCCATCATCTTCATCCTCTCCATCATCCTCAACTCCTTCCTCCGCCATGAGCCACCATTAGCTCCACCTTCATTTTCACCCAAACACTGCCATCCACCCCTCTCCACCACTACAACCTCTACTCCATGCTGCCATCATCAACACACACAACCAAAACAACCAAGACCACGAGAGAAAGAGACCCTCACCACAACCGGCCACCGCCACTACTCCTCCATTAACCATCGTAGCTCCACTGGCTCTGTCCGTGAACCCTATCGCGACACCCCTACCAACCCACCGCACGGTTGTTGTCCCCAAGCCAAGATCATCTGATTGGAGGCATCTTAGCTTCCATATGAAGATCGAAGCTCCCCAAGTACCGCCAAGCCCAGCTCTTCTTCTTCAATCCACCATTTGCGGCCATTACATGGCGAACCGTCACCCATCCCCAGCCGCGGATCTCCGAACCAAATCCACTGCCAAGCCATGGTGCTAGCCCTTCCAATCCTCCGTGAAGCCACCATGAAGTTACCATGGCAGATCGGCTGCGAATCGCTGTCCCCGATTTCGCACACCGACCATGGCACACTGGCATCTTCGCAGTCTCTTGCTCTCTTGCCTAGTTCCCTTATCCCGTTCCCTCTTTCTCAATCTCCCAGCTCCTTTTTCTTTAACCGTGTTTGTGTGCAAGTGAGAAGGAAAAGAGAGAAGAATCTATTTGTGTGTATGTGAGAAGAAGTGAGATCTGTGCATGTGTGTCAGTGTGATGGAGAAAGAGAGAAGATTTATGAGTATGTGTGTGTGAGGTATATGCTATGCGCATGTGAGAGAGGTAGAGTGGAAGCGTACGTGTGTTTAAGTGAGTTAGTGTTCGTTTGTGTGTGTGAGAGAGATCTGTACATGCGTGTTAGTAAGTCTGTCGATGAATGTCACCCCACTCTCTTTGAAGCATTTTTTTTTCTATTAGATGTATGGTTTCCTTTTATTTAATTTTGTTTGGTTTTTAGTTAGTTTAACTTGCATGAATTTGGGCTCACCTTGGGTTTCTTATTTTTTTCCTAAAACATGTTTTGGTCTTCTAAGAAAAATGTCTTCTTCAAAACAAAAAATGTTTCTCTTGAAAAAAAAAGGGATTTGTGTTTTTTTTAGCATCTATTTAAAATTATTTAAGTGAAATTAAATAAATTATTTTTAGGAGTGATCTAATTATGAAATAAAAAATTTTGGTTTTTTTTAGTTTTGGGTGTTTTAGTGCTAGTGTTTCTTAATTTTTTTTTTAAAAAAGAGAAGGTAATTAGGACCCTCATTTTTATAGTTATTTTATATGTTTTGGTTAATTGTATGATTATATTTATAAATTAATTTTACTTCTATTTAGTTTAACTACTTTGTATTTATATGTTTTGCTTAAATTAACTGCATAATTATGTTTATTCTTTTTTTAAGTTTAATTATTTTATATGTTTATGTGTTTTACTTGAATTGGTTGTGTATTTGTGTTTATGGATTATTTTTGTTTTTTAGTTTAATTATTTTTTCTTTATGTGTTTTGCTTAAATTTATTGTGTAATTTTACTTTGTTTAATTTAATTATTTTATATATTTATGTGTTTTGCTTAAATTATTTATGTTTGTGTTTATGATTTGTTTTTAGTTTAATTGTTTTATGTTTATATGATTTTTTTTAGTTTAATTATTTTATATGTTTATATGTTTTATTTAAGCTAATTGTGTTTGTGTTTATGATTAAATTTTAATTGTGTATTTATATTTATGAATTAGCTTAGTCAGTTCCTATTAAAATTAGAGTTTTGTCTAAAAAATGAAATAAAAAAATATGCTTTTTTAATAAATAGTTTTTTTGAAAAAAAATCTTCTATATTTGTGCAATGTTTAATAATGGTGGTTGAATAGCAAATGCTATCTTCACTATTGTTGAATCATAAGGATTCATTAAGTGGCCTAGTACCAACTTGAATTCTGTGCACAAATAGATTTTCATTGATTTAAGAATCAATATTTCTTTTTTTTGGTTAAAATTAAAATTAATTAATAGTTTGTTATTTTGATTCACCTTTTTAATTAAAATCTGTCAACTCACAAATATTTTCTGCAGAACTACGTGACTTTGAGTTCCTCATTGCACCAAGGGATACGTAGGCGCAGGTGATCCCTGTCAAGCCAAAATTAAATTTTCATAAATTGTTTATTTGATTGTAAATATTTTGAATTGTCTTTTTATATTTAAAAAGGAATTTTGAAGGTTATTAATTAATTTGCACAACTTGCTAAGGTACCGTCTAAGGACGAGTGTACTAGGGGTGCGTAGAATAAAGTTCTTACCCTTCCCTATGCATAACCGACTCCCAAACTCAAAACTAGTTTCAAAGACCATTTTTCAAAATGAATGGGTTTTTCCATGTTTTCCCAAATTTTAATAAACTTGGTGGCGACTCCATATTTTCAAACAAAATTCTTTTTTCATCGTCCCCGTCGTGATCCCGATTGCGATAAGGATCCATCATATATTCATTGTAAGTTCATCTTTATATGCCGAATTCTGTGACCCCATGAATTCTTCATTTTTTGATCCTTATTTCTTCTTTCTGGCTGCTCCATATAATTTCTGATAACCAATTTTCTTTTTGGACTTGTAAACTGATAATCTGATCCTTAATTTTATACCTAATCTTGCAAACTGAGTTCTTCTTTCTAGGCTTAAGTTTTGGAGTTATGGAGAGAGGGAGTATCTAGAGATTGTTTGTGCATGAATGCTAATACAGATTTAAAAAAAAAATTAAGTTTAAAAGCTCTTTCAAGACACAAAAGTGATCTTCAGCTAATGGCTTTGTGAATATAGCTGACACTTGGCCTTCAGTATTCACAAACATTGACTCAACATCTCATTTTTTGAACATGGTCACAGATAAAATGATGTTTAACATCAATATGCTTGGATTTAAAGTGATGGATAGGATTTCTTGCAAGATTAATAGCACTAGTATTATCACAGTAGATAGAGATTTTGGAATACCTCAGGTGATAATCTTCCGGCTAGTTCCTTATCCACAGCATCTGAGTACAACAATTAGCAGCAGCTACAGATTCAGCCTCAATACTAGAGAGAACAGTTGTATTTTGCTTTTTGCATGACTATGTGATCAAGCTTTTTTTCCAAAGAAACAATAGCAACCATTGGTGTTTTTTCTCTCAATTCTATCTCTAGCAAAGTCAGCATCACAATAACCTACAATCTCACAAGAAGTACCTTTCTCATACCATAAGCCGAGATTAGTAGTACCTAATAAATATCGAAGAATTCTATTAACAGCATTTAATTGTGATTGCTTTGGGTTAGATTGAAATCTAGCACAACTTCTTATACTTAATTGAATGTCTACTCTAGTAGTTGTAAGGTACAGCAGTGAACCAATCATTTCTCGATAATTGCTTTCTGAAACATTTTCACTATTCTCATCAGTATTAATGATTTGAGATGGATGCATGGGAGTACTCATATTAAATTTCTCTAAAAGCACTTTTATATATTTTTCTTAATGGATTAGAATTCCTTCCTTTTGTTGTTTTATTTGTAAACCGAGGAAGAATTTTAGTTCACCTATCATACTCATCTCAAACTCACTCAGCATAAGTTTTGAAAACTTTTTATAGAGAGAATAATCAGTAGCACCAAATATGATTCATCAACATATATTTGAACTATCATAAAGTTATTATCTTGTCCAAGAGTAAGCAAAGTAGTATTAACTTTACTTCTCTTAAACCCATTATTCAGCAAGAAGGTGCTTAGTCTATTGTATCAAGCTCGAGGAGCTTGTTTTGGACCATAAAGAGCCTTTGTTAGCATGAAGACATGGTTAGGGAGATCTTTACTTTCAAAACCAAGAGGCTACTTGTAACACCCTAAAAATTATTTAAAAATTAATTTGAGCTTTATTAGACATAATTTCAAAAATTTGACAGTTTCAGTAATGATGAGGATGGTCCAACAGATTTGTAAGAAAAAAAATAAATAGTAACTTGTGGGCCCTATAAGCCCATCAAGATAGCCAAAACCATAGAATTGGGACCCGGATGTGCCCAAAACTGAGAAATTATAGGATTGAGGTTAGAAATGGTAAGGAATGAGAATCTTAGGCCTAGAATTAATTTTCGGGCAACGTTTGATTACCCGGGTACGGTGTTTTACCCGTTCGATAAAATTTTGGTGTACTCTACTCATGAATACCTACCAAATTAACCGATTAGAATTTGAATCCATCACATTTTTTCATCTTGAGAGATCATTCTTCACTGCCTAAGGAAGGATTTAATGTTAATTTGGTGGCCTTGAAGTGAGCAAAATCCTTCTTGGAGCATCCTTTGGAGCCAAGATCCTCAAAGCCACCAAAGTAGGGTTGTCTTTGGCCTTTTTTTTCAAAATTTATTTTGAAAGTTTCTGATTGGTTTTGATTCAAAATTTTTTGTTGTATTGGCTGATGATATATTGATATTGATGTATTAATTTTGGTAAAGTGTTTGGATGATGTTAGATAACCCATTTTGGCAAAACGAGTTTTGAATCATGTGCTGGAATTCTTAGATTTATACTGGCAGGTTATGAATCACGAATTTTCTGAGGTATTTGTAAATGTTTTCATGAGCTATAAAAATTATATGTTGAAGTAACATTCTAAGCCAACTCCATGATTTTTCTTAGATCTTAAAAATGGCTTTTACTATTTTATAAATTATATCTAATTTTTTTACTATACCAAATGATTGAATCATCACTCGAAATTTTTACAAGGTGTTGAGGACACATTGAAGTCCAACTGTGAATTTTTGTATGATTTGATATGATCATCTAATTGGGTAATAAAATTGGGACTATGGCTGTTGGTTGTAAATAGGGGGTTTCCAACCTCTAAATTTGTCTAATTTTGTTAACATAGTTAGAGAACTCTTTTTTCTCTGAAATTTTTATGGAGCCTTGTGGACACATTCGTCTTGTATAATTTTCATAGCCTCTGAATTAATTGTTTGATGTACAAGTTAATTGGTACTACAAGGGTGTGAAATCTACCCATGTGCTGTATTTATGCTAAGGCATTACTAATTGTGACATAATGACATTTGATTCAATATGATGTATATAAGTGCATGCTAATAACTTTAAGGATTGGTTTGGGCATAATTGGAATCATATTAATGTGTATATGTGCCTTATGAATGTATTTGGTAAAGAAAAGTGAATGATATACAAATGTGACAAAAGAGAATATATGAACTTTAATTGTGCATGCTTTGACATATGGAGAAAACAGAGACAAGACTTAGATTGAATGAAGGGAAGGCAAATGTTGATATATTGAGTGTGCATATGTTGATATATAGAGAAAACAAAAATAAGACTTAGATTGAATTGAGAGGAAGGCAAAAATAGGAACTTCCCTTGAGATATTGTAAGTCGATAGATGTACTGGCTAGGAATAGAACTGTATATGATTCGAAAATGGAAAAAAAATGAAGTTCAATGATCACGTATAGTATTGAGCTCATCCTGATAAGCAGTCTATTTTCCTTTTTGGTGTTATCTGTAACACCCCGATTTTTCTGTCCGAGGGAAATGACCAAAATGCCCCTGAGGTCATTTCCTGACCCGAACTCGAGGGTAACCAACTCGGTCATCCTCGAAGGGTCAACTCAATGTTTGAAGGGGATTGAATGGCCTTTGAATGCTTTCGGAAGCGAAAATTTCGTTTCCGCAGGTTTGGTCAAATGACCAAAATACCCCTATAGCGTTTTTACGCGGGTAAAGGTGTCGTTTGAGCCCGGAACTTTCCCCAGAGGTTTAAAAACATGTTTTCATGTGTCTAGAGGTCTCTGTTCAAGTCCCAGTGGTCCCGGGCAGTTTTAGTGCAAAATTACGATTTTGCCCATAGAATAGTGTTTTTGAGCTTAATGACGTAATTAAGCAAACCTAAGCAATATTAGGCTCTAAACGAAGATTAATTTATTTCCCTAATTAATCTAGAGTCAAAATAATTTATTAAAGTTAATTAGAACCTAAAATTGCTTAGATTAAACTTAAATCCCTTTTTAGAACTCAAGATTCCTAGTCTTGGAATCATGAATAGTGTTTTCTCTCTCCAATTCCTTAAATCAAGGAAATGTGTCTAGAGTTGTTTAAACTCTAAATTGAGGATTTAACTTTCTAATGGTGCAAGACCACTCCTTAATTATGTCTAGACCACCTTAATTACCCATTTACCTTACCTAAACACCTTCTTACAAATTCCTAATCTTAAGCATAATCAAAGATACACCTAAACACAACTCTAAACCACAATTAAAATGCAAGAAACTCTCCTCCCTTGGCTGATGCATTTCGGCCAGCCCACTCCCCATTGGCCACATGTTCAATTATTTTCTCACTCAAAGAACCATGCTTGAGGCCATACCTTGAACCATACCTCACCATACCTTAAGCCATACCTCACCATACCTCAAGAACACATTATCTCACCTCATGGAACTCATGGAGAGCCTCCATTCTGCACCTCATGGCCGAAGCCATCCTCACCCACATACATCCTCCATTTGTTTCAATTCTCTATAAATAGAATGCCTTGAGGAGCTTGCACCACTTTTAGATCATTTGCTAAGTTTAGGAAACACTCAAAGCTTTTCTTTTCTCTCAAAGTCTTTGTGTTCTTCAAGTTCTTGGAGTTCTTCAAGTTCTTCATCATCTTCATCTTCTTCTTCCATCTTCAAGTTCATCACACCAAGTAGGGATTTTCTTTCATGTGTTCTTTCTTTAAAGTTCTTGTTCTAAGCTTAAAGTTCATAGTTTCTCTTGATTCTTTTTAGAACTTCTTTTTCTTCCCTTTACCCTTTTCATTTTCGGCCATGGGCCTTGGAGAACAAGGGAATGAGAGCTTGATGATGAGAGTTTCATGATGATGTTCATCACTTGAGACAAACTCTAGAGCTTGATTTTTGTTCTTGAGCAAAAGTGTTTCTAGATTTTTTCCTTTCTTGAACTTTTGAGAACCTTAACTTTGATGTTGTTTCAAAATGGTTCTAATGACTCAATGATGAGGTCTCATGATGTTGGAGTTTGTATATCACCAAGATCATGGATTCTAGAGTTTCAAACATTTCTTTTCTTTCCTTGAAGTTTCGGCCATTACCTTTTCCTTTTCATGCTAGATGTTTGATTTTTAAATATGTTATGTTGAGTTCTAAGAACTCTAGACTTTTACCTTGTCTTGGTTTGATGAGTTTGGGTTGAGGTTTAAGTTCCTTTAAAGTCTTGTTAAGAGCTCTAGAAAGATAAAATGAACTTGCATAATTTATTTTATGCTTGCATTCATATTTACATTCTTGCTATGCATCTTTACTTTCAAGCCATCACCTAAGAACATAAAGATTAAAATGGAACTTGTATCATCACTTAACTTAATTCTCAAAGCCTTTCTATTTCGGCCTTAAAGTCGATTGTTGTTGGGCCTAGAGCACTAAAATAAAGAATTGAACTTGCATTATCACCTAATTAATTTCTCGAATGCCTATCTATTTCGGCCTTAAAGTCGATTGTTGTTGGGCCAAGAGCACTAAAATAAAGAATTGAATCTTGCATCTTTACTTTCAAGCTTGCGTTTAAGATTATGCTTCGATATTTACTTTCAAGTTTACACGTTTAAATTATGCCTTGCATATTTAATTTCAAGTCATCACTTTACCTTGAAAGCAAGATTAAAAATGAAGAGCATGAGCACGTTTAGTTTATGTCGTAACTTAAGAACCTAGAGCTCAAAGACTTGCCCATTTCATTCCAAGTTAAAGTTTAATGCAAACCACACTTTGAATGTATCGTTTTCGGCCAAGTAGTGAAGATGGACTTGCAATGAGTTTTCATCTAGCTACTAGGACCAATAGCCTATGTTTTGAGTTTTCCTTAAAGTTTGACAATTCTTTATAAGGTTATGTCGTTATAAGTTGTGATTCCAATCTCTTTTAGGGGATGGAATATGTTTTGGTCAGTGACCTAAGGCTTCACTTAGCCTCTTGATGATTTAAAATGTCTTGCAAAGAGTTTTAGAAATTCTAAATTGATTCCAAGAGAAACTAGTTAACTTATGTACCTAGAAATGTCAATTTAATTCTCTTATTGAGGCAAGATGTTTTCGGCTCTGATGTGATGAATGTGATGCTGTATGATGATGTTTTAATGTGTTGGAATGTGTGAAAATATCATGTGATGATGTAGAAGCAAACCTATGCATGATAGGTAAGAAACTAGCTAACTAGAAATACCGTAAAGCTAGAATTTAACATAGTTTTGACCCATTTGTTTATGGAACCAATCCAAACTGTTTTAATGGGAACATAATCAGATTTAGATTGTTTAGACATGAAAAACTTGGTATCATTTGAGTTAGAATCGAATTCTAGCACCTACGGGAAACTAGTAACTAGAAAACCGTAAAAATGCAAATGTAGAACTCTTAGAACATTTAATTTTCTGGAATCTGTCCAGCACCCTTACAACATGATGAACATGATTAATAATTAGTCCTTAAACATAGGAATGTCTCATAATTGATTTAGATTTAATGTATAGCGCCTCATAAGACGGAACGAGAAAGGGTCTAAAACGTAAGTTCTAGAACCCCGTAAAAACAAGTTAGAGACTCATCCTATGCTATTCAGATTTAAGTATGAACATAAGAATGAAGAATGATGTTTAATATGAGCCTTAGGGGCATAAAATATGAGCGACGGATATTAGAGAACTATATCTCAAGATTAAGACCCGTAAGGGTCAAAGCATAAGCTACCGTGAGGGTAAGCGTTTGAATGATGTATGATGATGCATGAAGTATGCTAATGATGATGATGTTATTCATATGAGGAATTTATGAGGTTATATGTTTATGTGGCATAAAGCAAATTTGGAAGGAAATTCGTGTAATGACCGTTTTGGCCTGTAATTTCCGACAAATTTGGAAGGAAACCTTGTAATGACCGTTTTGGCACTAATTTCTGGCAAATTTGGGGACTTAAAGAGATTTTGAAAATTAAGGTACTAAGATGGGTTCTAGGATGACACCGGTTCGGCCGAGCACCTCCATAGAACTCATGTGACATCGGTACCATTTTATACTCTTAGGTGACACTGGTCCGGCCGAGCACCCCTAAGAGATTTGCCCCCTAACCCGCACTCAGATAGTCGGGATTTATGATACGCTTATCGTTAAGTGGTAAGTAAGAACTAGTGACGACTAGTTAAGGTATGAGCTCATAACCTAGATGTATGACACGTTCTCGGTGACACCGGTTCGGCCGAGCACCCCAGATTCGATTGTCTTTAGGGTGGCCCATGAGGAAGAAAAGTTCATGATTATGATTATGTCACTAAGTTTTGTCCCATATGAATGTTACTATTGCCACTTTATGCCACCAATGATGATGATGCTTGATGTTATGTTTTATGTATGTGCATTAGGTAGTGCCATGCATACATTTTCCATTATGTTGCACTCATGACATTAAGATCATCCTAAAATGAACGGACCTTGGCTAAAGTATATCTTTGAAGTTTAAAATGAACTAAATGCATGTTCAGTCATTTCGTATAATTAAACCCAAGGTTCCTGAGGACGTAGATGATGACACCTAGGTAGTAGGAGGCCCCATCGAGATTCTTTAGCAAGATTCTCACTCCTCTACCTCTTTCTTTCCGTCAGGTCTTGAGATGGGGACGTTCGTGGTGTTCGTGGACACACGGACATGGGAGGTGCGCGATGACCGGGACCACGGGTCATCCCATTTTGTGGGTCGATGCAGAGTTAGAGTATACATGTTCATGCGTCGACCCTTCACTCCCTGTACATTCCCATCGTTTCTCCCCGTCTCACCTTTTGGTGATGACCTAGTGTTCGACGTCCCCGAGAGGAGAGGCTACGCCAGTACTCCACCTTCCGTGATCCGTTCGAGACTACCCCGAGTATGTGCCCCGTTGCCCATCGTCCTTCTCGGAGATGGATCCTTCCGAAGACTCGGCCACCCAGGTACCCTCCGAGGGGTCTTCCCCCTCCATACCTATGGACTTTGGAGAGGATAGCGAGCCCACCGTGACTCAGCCGAGGCGTGCACGACGACCGGAGATGCGCCATACCTGGAGTCATATTCGATCCCCACTCCGCCTTTTCACGCCCGAGGAGCTCGCTCAGTTTCCCGGATATCTGCCTCGATTACGAGATGGTCGCCAGTAGGAGGTCGAGGATGGCCCGAGTTAGAGCACACACCACATAGATAGGGATAAACTTTCTTTTGTTTAGAGGTTATCCTATTAGATGCACTCGGGTAGGGGAGTAGATTATGTTTACGTTTTATGTTGTATTTCTTTTCATGTATTTCCCTTGTACTGAATTAAGTCCCACACTTATAAGTGGGCAAGTTATATATATATGAGCTTACATTCAGTGATGTTCATGATGTGCCTTATGTTGTGATGATTGTGAGACGATTGTTTTACTTTGCATGGTTTACCGCATATCGCATCACGGAGCTCTCACTTTTATTTCAAAAAAAATTTCCGTATTTTCCGCTAAGTAATTCAAAGCTAAATGAGAACTATGAAGTAAGGACTAATGATTAACCTAAATATGTTCTAGAGTATTGGGTTATAAATTAGGATGTTACATTATGCTATCACTGCACTTCGATTCTCATGGAGCCTGTGGATTGGACTGACTATGCTTTCTAAAGCGTAGTACGATAGCTATGTCATGCGTGAGAGCTTAACTAGAGATAAGCTATAGGGTAGGAGTTCATGACCCTTGTCTACTTGCGCGCGCCATGGTAACTAGCTCATTTTACATGGAATATTGAGCCTGATCACCTCAGTGTTTATTGTCTCATGTGTTTAGGGACCAATGGCACCAAGGAGACAACCTAGGACCCGACCGAGGGAGACCAAAGCGATGCCATCGCTGTCTGTTGCTCGTGACATGGCTAGAGCCATGGAACGAATGTTCGAGAGGATGAACCAACAAGGGGACACGGACGTGCTCCCCTGAAATGGTCGAGCAAGCGAGGTTTGGTGAGTTTCGCAAGGCGAACCCACCAACCTTCCGAGGAGCCATGGACCGACAAAGCTGATGAGTGGATCAAAAACATGGAGAAGATCTACTCTGTGGTGGCTTGCTCGAGGAGCAAAAGGTCACCTTCCGCTTATATGATGGAGTCGGATGCCGAAGTTACGGTGGATCGGCACCAAGATCGCTAGAAGCTTCGCACGGTGTCAATCAGAGCTATTCAAGACCTACTTCTATGAGAAGTACTTTGAGTCCGTGAGGAACGCGAAGGATATTGAGTTCATGCAATCGACTCAAGGAGGGTCTCCGTCGCCCAAAGACACGGCAAATTCGAGGAGTCGATTAAGTTCTCTAGGGTGTTTCAAGGAAACCCCGACGAGGTGTGGAAGTGCGTCAAGTATGAGGCGGACTAACGGCAGAGCTCAACTATCTTTGTGGCGCACATGGAGATTAGGACTTTCCAACCCTAGTCAACAAGTGCGGATCATGGAAGAGGGACAGAAGAAAATCAATCTTTGCAAGGCGAGCGAAACAAGGGGCTAGCACCTCAAGCCCCAAAATTCAAGCCCCAATATCCAAACCAATCCCGAAATCACTATAATCCCTACCAAACCAACCAGTTCAGACCACAACAACAACAAAGAACCCCCTTCCACCAACAACCCAAGCAGCCATACCGACCACAATTCCAGAACAACAACAACAACCGCAACAACCACAACAACAACCGACAAGGAGGGTCAGGCGGCCCCCGGAACAACCAAGGAGGGTCAAGTGGGCCAAAGAACAGGACGCCTGAAGGAACCCCGCCCAAGCTATCCCGGTAGTGCTATGTCCCAAGTGCGGGAAGGATCATGGCAACCGCCTGCCTTAGCGGGCGAATATCCGCTCGGATGCGGAAAGCCTGGCCACTACGCCAAAGAATCGCACTAATGGGAGGCGAAGCGAATTCCCGGCCGCAACACCAAGGGAGGGTCTTCACCCTCAATGTAGACGAGGCGGACACATCCAACGGTCTCATAGAAGGTAAGTGCGAAATAGATGGTAGAACCTTACGTGTGCTATATGACTGTGGTGCAACACACTCTTTTATTTCTTATGCTAGTGACGAGGCTCTAAATTTGTAAACTTCCAAACTTCCTTTTGATCTTATTGTCTCTACCGCCACAAATCATCCTGTGAATACTTGTTATTGTTGCCTAAATTGTCACCTCACCACAGAAAATAGATCATATGTTGTGGATTTAATTTGTTTACCCATGAAAGGTATAGGAATAGTTCTTGGCATGGATTGGCTTCACGCCAACCGTGTATTGTTAGATTGTGACACCAAACCAGTCGTCTTTCCTTCTCCCCCTAGTGAAATAAGTCAACCTTTGAAACTCTATCTCAATGCCGTAGAGGTCCACTGTAGTGGGAAAAAGACTAAGGGATATGTTCTCCTAGCTGCTAGCGAGGTACACTTTGGTGCAATTTAGAGAATATACCTATAGTGAGAAACTATCCCGAGGTGTTTAGGAAGATGTACCCGAGTTCCTCCCGAGCGAAGTGGAGTTCTCCATTGAGTTGGTTCCTGGAGCGGGACCAATCTCCATCGCCCCCTATAGAATGTCACCCCTAGAACTAGCCGAGCTTAAAACCCAACTTGAGGAACTTTAGAGAAAAGCTTCATAAGACCTAGTGCTTCACCATGGGGAGCCCGGTCTTGTTTGTGAAAAGAAGGGCGGGAGTATGAGGTTGTGCATAGATTATAGGCAATTAAATCGTGTGACAGTGAAAAACAAATACCCTTTGCCTAGGATTGATGATCTCATGGACCAATTGAGAGGAGCGGTAGTGTTTTCCAAGATCGACCTAAGGTCGAGGATACCACCAAATTAGAGTGAGAGATCAAGATATACCAAAGACCGCCTTTAGAACTCGGTATGGACACTTTGAGTTCAGCGGTGATGTCTTTTGGGTTGACAAATGCTCTGCAGTGTTTATGGATTACATGAATAGGATCTTTAGACCCTATTTAGATCAATTAAGTGGTCGTTTTTATAGATGATATACTCATCTATTCAAGACCCACGAGGAGCATGAGCGTCATTTAAGGATAGTTTTGGAGATTTTGAAGGAGAAAAAGCTATATGCAAAACTCTCTAAGTGTGAATTTTGGTTGGAGGAGGTCAAGTTTTTAGGCACGTTGTGTCAAAAGGAGGTATAGCCGTTGATCCTAGTAAGGTAGAAGCCGTAATGAATTGGGATAGACCAACCACCGTAATGTAAATACTGAGCTTTTTGGGTTTAGCGAGCTACTTCCGTAGGTTTATCAAAGGATTTTTCCAGTTAGCCCTACCCTTCACCGAGCTCACTAGGAAGAATGCCCGCTTGAGTGGAGCCCGAATGTGAGAAGAGTTTCCAAGAGCTTAAGGAAAGGTTAACCACGACCCAGTCTTAGTCTTACCTAGCCCCAATGTACCCTTCGAGGTATATTGTGATGCTTGAACAAAGGACTAGGGTGTGTGTTGATGCAAAATAGGCAAGTGGTAGCCTATGCATCCCGACAACTCAGGCCTCACGAGGCTAACTACCCCACCCATGACCTAGAGTTAGCTGCCGTAGTGTTTGCCTTAAAGATGTGGAGACACCATTTGTATGGTGTAAGGTTTGAGGTTTTCTCCGATCATAAGAGTCTCAAGTACCTCTTTGATCAAAAGGAGTTAAATATGAGGCAAAGAAGGTGGATGGAATTCCTCAAGGACTACGATTTCGGTTTAAGTTACCACCAGGCAAGGCTAATGTAGTCGCCGATGCCTTGAGCCGAAAGTCGTTACACCTGTCCCACATGATGATCAAAGAAGTTGAGTTGATAGAGAAGTTTAGGGATATGAATCTAGGGATGTCGTGACCGATAAAGGAATAAAAATGTGCTATCTTAGTGTGACAAGTGGATTTAAGCAGAGAATCATGTTAGCACAACGAGAGAATGAGGAGTTCGAAGAGATCATAGATCTTTGTTAAGGCGGGAAAGTTAAAAGGTTTGAAAGAGGTGAGGATTCGATATGGAGATTTGAGCGAAGGATCTGCGTACCCCAAGATGGTGACCTCCGAGAGAAGATCTTGGAGGAGGCTCACAAAGGCTATTTCACCATTCATCCCGGTGTTACCAAGATGTACCAAGATTTGAAGAAGATGTTTTGGTCGGCCGGAATGAAAAAGGATGTAGTCGCTGGGTTAGTAAGTGCTTGGTATGTCGAAAGTGAAAATCGAGCACCAAAAACCTTGAGTTTGTTGCAACCTGTCAATCCCGAATGGAAGTGGAATGCATATCTATGGATTTCGTGACAGGATTGCCTAAGGCATAAGCTGGCCATGATGCTATATGGGTGATAGTGGATCGACTAACCAAGTCGGCACACTTTCTACCTATTAGAGTAACGTACTCTTTAGATAAATTGGCTCAGTTATACATCCAAGAGATCGTAAGATTGCATGGAGTACCGTCGACGATAATCTCGGATAGAGATCCGCGGTTTACGTCGCGTTTTTGGGGAGCCTTCCAAAGGCGTTTGGTTCAAAGCTATGCTTGAGCAATCGCTACCACCCACAAGCAGACGGACAATCTGAAAGGACGATCCAAACCCTAGAGGATATGCTAAGAGCCTGTGTGTTAGACCAAAGGGAAGTTGGGATAGGTACTTGCCTTTGATCGAGTTTGCGTATAACAATAGTTATCACGCAAGCATCGGTATGGCACCGTACGAGGCATTGTATGGAAGGAAGTGCCAATCACCTTTGTGTTGGTACGAGCCTGGGCAGCAAAGTGTCTTAGGACCCGATGTAGTGAGGGAAACAACGGAACAAATCAAGAGGATCAGGGATAGGATGCTCACTGCTCAAAGTAGACAACAGAGCTATGCGGACAAGCGGCGCAAGCCCTTGGAGTTCGAGGAGGGAGAACATGTGTTCCTTAGGATTCCGCCCACTACAGGCATAGGGAGGGCCATGAAAGTCAAAAAGTTGAGCCCCCGATTCCTTGGTCCCTTCCAAATTCTTCAAAGGATAGGAACAGTTGCCTACAAAATAGCCTTACCCGCTAATCTTTCTAATCTTCATGACGTCTTTCACGTCTCTCAGTTAAGGAAGTATGAGTCCGACCCTAGCCACGTTTTAGAGCGAGCATGTTCAGTTAAGGGCGACCTAACTTTCAATCTTCCCCTACGAGAATCGTGGACCGCGGAGTCAAGCACGTGAGGAACAAGTCTGTTCCATTGGTAAAGGTAGCATGGGGACGCGACAAATCCGAAGAGTTTACATGGGAGCTAGAGTCAGAAATGCAAGACAAGTATCCCGAGCTTTTCTAAGGTAACGAATTTCGAGGGCGAAATTCTTTTAAGGAGGAGTAATGTAACACCCGATTTTTCTGTCCGAGGAAATGACCAAAATGCCCCTGAGGTCATTTCCTGACCCGAACTCGAGGGTAACCAACTCGGTCATCCTCGAAGGGTCAACTCAATGTTTGAAGGGGATTGAATGGCCTTTGAATGCCTTGAGCGAAAATTTCGTTTTCCGCAGTTTCGGGTCAAAATGACCAAAATACCCCTATAGCGTTTTTACGCGGGTAAAGGTGCCGTTTGAGCCCGGAACTTTCCCCAGAGGTTTAAAAACATGTTTTCATGTGTCTAGAGGTCTCTGTTCAAGTCCCGGTGGTGCCGGGCAGTTTTAGTGCAAAATTACGATTTTGCCCATAGAATAGTGTTTTTGAGCTTAATGGCGTAATTAAGCAAACCTAAGCAATATTAGGCTCTAAACGAAGATTAATTTATTTCCCTAATTAATCTAGAGTCAAAATAATTTATTAAAGTTAATTAGAATCTAAAATTGCTTAGATTAAACTTAAATGCCTTTTTAGAACTCAAGATTCCTAGTCTTGGAATCATGAATAGTGTTTTCTCTCTCCAATTCCTTAAATCAAGGAAATGTGTCTAGAGTTGTTTAAACTCTAAATTGAGGATTTAACTCTCTAATGGTGCAAGACCACTCCTTAATTATGTCTAGACCACCTTAATTACCCATTTACCTTACCTAAACACCTTCTTACAAATTCCTAATCTTAAGCATAATCAAAGATACACCTAAACACAACTCTAAACCACAATTAAAATGCAAGAAACTCTCCTCCCTTGGCTGATGCATTTCGGCCAGCCCACTCCCCATTGGCCACATGTTCAATTATTTTCTCACTCAAAGAACCATGCTTGAGGCCATACCTTGAACCATACCTCACCATACCTTAAGCCATACCTCACCATACCTCAAGAACACATTATCTCACCTCATGGAACTCATGGAGAGCCTCCATTCTGCACCTCATGGCCGAAGCCATCCTCACCCACATACATCCTCCATTTGTTTCAATTCTCTATAAATAGAATGCCTTGAGGAGCTTGCACCACTTTTAGATCATTTGCTAAGTTTAGGAAACACTCAAAGCTTTTCTTTTTCTCTCAAAGTCTTTGTGTTCTTCAAGTTCTTGGAGTTCTTCAAGTTCTTCATCATCTTCATCTTCTTCTTCCATCTTCAAGTTCATCACACCAAGTAGGGATTTTCTTTCATGTGTTCTTTCTTTAAAGTTCTTGTTCTAAGCTTAAAGTTCATAGTTTCTCTTGATTCTTTTTAGAACTTCTTTTTCTTCCCTTTACCCTTTTCATTTTCGGCCATGGGCCTTGGAGAACAAGGGAATGAGAGCTTGATGATGAGAGTTTCATGATGATGTTCATCACTTGAGACAAACTCTAGAGCTTGATTTTTGTTCTTGAGCAAAAGTGTTTCTAGATTTTTCCTTTCTTGAACTTTTGAGAACCTTAACTTTGATGTTGTTTCAAAATGGTTCTAATGACTCAATGATGAGGTCTCATGATGTTGGAGTTTGTATATCACCAAGATCATGGATTCTAGAGTTTCAAACATTTCTTTTCTTTCCTTGAAGTTTCGCCATTACCTTTTCCTTTTCATGCTAGATGTTTGATTTTTAAATATGTTATGTTGAGTTCTAAGAACTCTAGACTTTTACCTTGTCTTGGTTTGATGAGTTTGGGTTGAGGTTTAAGTTCCTTTAAAGTCTTGTTAAGAGCTCTAGAAAGATAAAATGAACTTGCATAATTTATTTTATGCTTGCATTCATATTTACATTCTTGCTATGCATCTTTACTTTCAAGCCATCACCTAAGAACATAAAGATTAAAATGGAACTTGTATCATCACTTAACTTAATTCTCAAAGCCTTTCTATTTCGGCCTTAAAGTCGATTGTTGTTGGGCCTAGAGCACTAAAATAAAGAATTGAACTTGCATTATCACCTAATTAATTTCTCGAATGCCTATCTATTTCGGCCTTAAAGTCGATTGTTGTTGGGCCAAGAGCACTAAAATAAAGAATTGAATCTTGCATCTTTACTTTCAAGCTTGCACGTTTAAGATTATGCTTCATATTTACTTTCAAGTTTACACGTTTAAATTATGCCTTGCATATTTAATTTCAAGTCATCACTTTACCTTGAAAGCAAGATTAAAAATGAAGAGCATGAGCACGTTCAGTTTATGTCGTAACTTAAGAACCTAGAGCTCAAAGACTTGCCCATTTCATTCCAAGTTAAAGTTTAATGCAAACCACACTTTGAATGTACGTTTTTCCAAGTAGTGAAGATGGACTTGCAATGAGTTTTCATCTAGCTACTAGGACCAATAGCCTATGTTTTGAGTTTTCCTTAAAGTTTGACAATTCTTTATAAGGTTATGTCGTTATAAGTTGTGATTCCAATCTCTTTTAGGGGATGGAATATGTTTTGGTCAGTGACCTAAGGCTTCACTTAGCCTCTTGATGATTTAAAATGTCTTGCAAAGAGTTTTAGAAATTCTAAATTGATTCCAAGAGAAACTAGTTAACTTATGTACCTAGAAATGTCAATTTAATTCTCTTATTGAGGCAAGATGTTTCGGCTCTGATGTGATGAATGTGATGCTGTATGATGATGTTTTAATGTGTTGGAATGTGTGAAAATATCATGTGATGATGTAGAAGCAAACCTATGCATGATAGGTAAGAAACTAGCTAACTAGAAATACCGTAAAGCTAGAATTTAACATAGTTTTGACCCATTTGTTTATGGAACCAATCCAAACTGTTTTAATGGGAACATAATCAGATTTAGATTGTTTAGACATGAAAAACTTGGTATCATTTGAGTTAGAATCGAATTCTAGCACCTACGGGGAAACTAGTAACTAGAAAACCGTAAAAATGCAAATGTAGAACTCTTAGAACATTTAATTTTCTGGAATCTGTCCAGCACCCTTACAACATGATGAACATGATTAATAATTAGTCCTTAAACATAGGAATGTCTCATAATTGATTTAGATTTAATGTATAGCGCCTGAGGCGAAAGGCGGAACCGAGAAAGGGTCTAAAACGTAAGTTCTAGAACCCCGTAAAAACAAGTTAGAGACTCTGTCCTATGCTATTCAGATTTAAGTATGAACATAAGAATGAAGAATGATGTTTAATATGAGCCTTAGGGGCATAAAATATGAGCGACGGATATTAGAGAACTATATCTCAAGATTAAGACCCGTAAGGGTCAAAGCATAAGCTACCGTGAGGGTAAGCGTTTGAATGATGTATGATGATGCATGAAGTATGCTAATGATGATGATGTTATTCATATGAGGAATTTATGAGGTTATATGTTTATGTGGCATAAAGCAAATTTGGAAGGAAATTGATTGTAATGACCGTTTTGGCGAATTTCCGACAAATTTGGAAGGAAACTTCGGTGTAATGACCGTTTGGCCGAATTTCTGGCAAATTTGGGGACTTAAAGAGATTTTGAAAATTAAGGTACTAAGATGGGTTCTAGGATGACACCGGTTCGGCCGAGCACCTCCATAGAACTCATGTGACATCGGTACCATTTTATACTCTTAGGTGACACCGGTTCGGCCGAGCACCCTAAGAGATTTGCCCCCTAACCCGTACTCAGATAGTCGGGATTTATGATACGCTTATCGTTAAGTGGTAAGTAAGAACTAGTGACGACTAGTTAAGGTATGAGCTCATAACCTAGATGTATGACACGCTCGGGTGACACCGGTTCGGCCGAGCACCCCAGATTCGATTGTCTTTTAGGGTGGCCCATGAGGAAGAAAAGTTCATGATTATGATTATGTCACTAAGTTTTGTCCCATATGAATGTTACTATTGCCACTTTATGCCACCAATGATGATGATGCTTGATGTTATGTTTTATGTATGTGCATTAGGTAGTGCCATGCATACATTTTCCATTATGTTGCACTCATGACATTAAGATCATCCTAAAATGAACGGACCTTGGCTAAAGTATATCTTTGAAGTTTAAAATGAACTAAATGCATGTTCAGTCATTTCGTATAATTAAACCCAAGGTTCTTGAGGACGTAGATGATGACACCTAGGTAGTAGGAGGCCCTACTGAGATTCTTTAGCAAGATTCTCACTCCCTCTACCTCTTTCTTTCCGTCACGTCTTCAGATGGCGACGTTCGTGGTGTTCGTGGACACGCCGACATGGGAGGTGCGCCATGACCCGGACCACGGGTCATCCCATTTTGTGGGTCGATGCACAGTTAGAGTATTCATGTTCATGGGTCGACCCTTCACTCCCCCTGTACATTCCCATCGTTTCTCCCCCGTCTCACCTTTTGGTGATGACCTAGTGTTCGAGCGCGCACGTCCCCGAGAGGAGAGGCTACGCCGTACTCCACCTTCCGCATCCGCCGTTCGAGACTACCCCGAGTATGTGCCCCCTTGCCCATCGTCCTTCTCCGAGATGGATCCTTCCGAAGACTCGGCCACCCAGATACCCTTCGAGGGGTCTTCCCCCTCCATACCTATGGACTTTGGAGAGGATAGCGAGCCCACCGTGACTCAGCCGAGGCGTGCACGACGACCGGAGATGCGGCCATACCCTGGGAGTCATATTCGATCCCCACTCCGCCTTTTCACGCCCGAGGAGCTCGCTCAGTTTCCCGGATATCTGCCTCGATTACGAGATGGTCGCCAGTAGGAGGTCGAGGATGGCCCGAGTTAGAGCACACACCACATAGATAGGGATAAACTTTCTTTTGTTTAGAGGTTATCCTATTAGATGCACTCGGGTAGGGGAGTAGATTATGTTTACGTTTTATGTTGTATTTCTTTTCATGTATTTCCCTTGTACTGAATTAAGTCCCACACTTATAAGTGGGCAAGTTATATATATATGAGCTTACATTCAGTGATGTTCATGATGTGCCTTATGTTGTGATGATTGTGAGACGATTGTTTTACTTTGCATGGTTTACCGCTTATCGCATCACGCGGCTCTCACTTTTATTTCAAAAAAAATTTCCCGTATTTTCCGCTAAGTAATTCAAAGCTAAATGAGAACTATGAAGTAACAGACTAATGATTAACCTAAATATGTTCTAGAGTATTGGGTTAAAAATTAGGATGTTACATTATCCACTATAAATGCCATTTGGTATAAATTGTATATACTAAGTCTTTCCTATGTTAATAAAGAGAGAAAGTTGTACTGAATTGAGTTTTACAGCATGATATGAGCTAAGTCTCTCCTATGTCAATGGAAAGAGAAAAATGCACTAGATTAAGTTCCTTGGCCATGAAAAGAAAAGCATAATTTATTATTATTTCTGCATATAAGTTTACTCGCTAATGCTTCTAAGAATGAAATTTCTACTTATGTTTTGGTTGTTATTTTTGAATTGTTTGCTTAGGATGATTTGCTAGATGTTTGAACATTACAATATATATACATTAAGTGATTGATCATTAAAAACTACCCACTTTGAAAGTACGATTTGGAACTCTAAAAATGAACCATTGTTATAAAGTGCATGATCACTCTTTTTCTAATAAACCGAAGTGACTGGGACGATGACGATGACGATGATATTATGATTATATATTTTGGGGAATTGCCCTACTGAGAATTGTATAATTCTCACCCCTATGTGTCTTGTGTTTCTGTGTCATCTCCAGGTTAATCTAGAGAACTATGGGGCTGCTACATAAAGAAACTCGAGATTGCAGTAGTTTAGTAGTTGATACTTTTCTTATATGGTATATAGTTGTAGGTATAGGTGTAAGTAAATGTAATAGAAGTTGTATATGTATTAAAGCTCACAGTAGAGCTTCCTTATGTAATTGACTTCATAGTAAATAAATGTTTTATATCTTTGTTATATATTTTAATCGAATTACGCTAGTTATTACATGAACCCATCAAATTTGCTATAGTTATTTAAGAAAGGTCCGTTAATTTATAAGTAACAACTCTCGAGTCCGATGTCATAATGTAAGAATGACATTGTACTTGGGAGGATTTTACATTATGGTATCAAAGCAGTTCATCCTAGCAAGACCTTGGGGAATGGACTGGCTATATTTCCAAAGCATAGATAAGTCATGCCTTGAATCTTATCTATATGATAAGATATAGGGTTTAGATATGCATGACAGTCTAGTGGTGTTGTTGTTGGTTGCTATCACACTCGGCATAGTGTTGAGCTTGATCAACTCAATATCTTTGTTTGGTGTGTTTAGGAACTAATGGCAAACCGTAGACGTACTAGGAGCGGGAATGCTAAGCTAGATAACATGATGGATACTCTCCGTGAGATGGCTGCAGATATGAGAGGACAAGCCGCATGGCCAAATGGATAATGGAAAGCTTAAATCGGAATGCAGCAGAGCTGGAGTTCAAGGCACTCAAGCAAGGATCCATGAGTGTAGCGGAGTACATGGCCAAGTTTGAGGGGCTCTACCAGTTTTCTACTAATTACCAGTGCAATTTTGATGAAGCTTGGAAGTGCATAAGTTATGAAGGAGGGCTATGGAAGGACATTGAAGTGGTCATGAGTCTCTTAGAGATCAAAGATTTTGATACTTTGGTGAACGAGTATCGGCTTGCAGAGGAATCCAATAGGAAGCTAGCAATTACCAAATCTGCTAGGGATGATTCTAAGAAGAGGCTGGCACCTAAAGACTAGGATTATGAGGATGTCCTACCCCAAAAAGAAGTAGTTTCAACCCAATCTATATAAGGATAAACAACAACAATGATCAACCATGAGCCAAGATTGCCCAAAATGTGGGAAAAACCATAAAGGTAGACCTTGTAGGGCTAGGCAAAATGTATGCTACCGCTGTGGAAAACTAGGGCATAAGATTTGGGAGTGTCCAAGGAGATACACAAAACTTGCTGGGAAGTCACCACACAAGAGCACTAAGAGCTGCGAGCACATCACCACTTGACAATTCGATCCTAGGTAGGGACGTTTTAGGATTCAATTGTTACCTTTTGACTGAATTGCTTGAGCTGTGTGTGAATTGCTTGTATGATTTATGAAAATGTCTTTTGAAATTGTTTTCAAATGAATTTTAATAGCAAAATTGTTTTTAAGGTGAATGGTGATGTAACACCCTAAAAATTATTCAAAAATTAATTTGAGTTTTACTATACATAATTTCAAAAATCTGACAGTTTCAATAATGATGAGGATAGTCCAATGGATTTTTTTTTAAAAAAAAAGGTGAATAGTAACTTGGAGCCCCACGGGCCCGTCGAGACAGCCGAAACCATAGAATTGGGACTCGGAGGTGCCCAAAACTGAGAAATTATATGATTGAGATTAGCAATGGTAATGAATGAGAATTTTAGCCTTGGAATTAATTTTCGGGCAATGTTTGATTGCCCGGGTATAGGGTTTTACCCATTCGGTAAAATTTCAGTGTACGATTTTTAACACTGAAAGATAGTTTAATATTTATAAAAGGGTAATGATTATCTCTTAGGGGCAAGTGCAAGGCTAAGATTTAATCTTGATTGACAAGATTAAATCCTAGTCATTCATCTCTTTTTATTATTAGAAAGAAACTATATTTTATTCATATAAAGATTTCATTTATACCAAGATACAAATAAGTTAACTAACCTTATCACTCTATGAATCACTTTCTCGGCCAGCAAAGGACTCAACACAGCCACCATTGTTGCTTCATCAAAGAGCCTCAAACTTGATTTCAATCTCCCAAAATCATAGCCTAATCTTGTTAAAATCTCAAGACCTCTTCACAAAACTTACTCTACTCATCAATACCTACCAAACTAACCGATTAGAATTTGAATCCATCACATTTTTCCACCTTGAGAGATCATTCTTCACTGCCTAAGGAAGGATTTGATGTTGATTTGGTGGCCTTGAAGTGTGCAAAATCCTTTTTGGAGCATTCTTTGGAGCAAGATCCTTAAAACCACCAAAGTAAGGTTTTCTTTGGCCTTTTCTTTCAAATTTTATTTTGAAAGTTTCTGATTGGTTTTGATAGAAAATTTTTTGTTGTATTGGCTAATGATATATTTATATTGATGTATTAATTTTGGTAGAGTGTTTGGATGATATTAGAAAACCCATTTTGGCAAAACAAGTTTTAAATCATGTGCTGGAATTCTCGGATTTATATTGGCAAGTTATGAATCACAAATTTTCTGAGGTATTTGTAGATTTTTCATTAGCTGTAAAAATTATATGTTGAAGCTAACACCCAAGGCAACTCCATGATTTTTCTTAGGTCTTAAAAATGGCTTTTACTATTTTATAAAAATCGAAAACTGAGACTGTTATTGAGTTGTATGGACAGCTAATTATGAAGCTCTGAGATTGTCTAATTTTTTTACTATACCAAATAATTGAATCATCACTTGAAATTTTTACAAAGTGTTGAGGACACATTGAAGTTCAACTATGAATTTTTTTATGATTTGATATGATCATTTGATTGGGTAATAAAATTGGGACTTTGGCTATTGGCTGTAAATAGGGGGTTTCTAACCTCTGAATTTGTCTAATTTTGTTAACATAGTTTGAGAACTATTTTTACATTGAAATTTTTATGGAACATTGTGGACACATTGAAGTGTCTTATATAATTTTTATAGTCTCTGAATTGATTGTTTGATGTACAAGTTAATTACAACTTAATTGATGCTACAAGGGTATGAAATCTGCCCATACGCTGTATTTATGCTAAGGCATTACTAATTGTGACATAATGACATTTGATTCAAGTATGATGTATATGAGTGCATGCTAGTAACTTTAAGGATTGGTTTGAGGCATGATTGGAAGCACATTGTGAAGGAATGTAACACCCTAATATTTAACCTAACACGCCTAGGACGTATTCAAGTTAATTATTAGTTTTTACTCTTTTGTTCCAGTTCTTAATTCAAATTTTTAGAAAATACATAATGAAAATATGGGTAAATTTTTTTTTTGAAATTAAAGATGAAAACATGAGTCATGCGTAAAGTAAAACTACATCGTTCGCCTCGCATATAACAAAGAGTAGACTTACATATAAATAAAGGAGTACAAAATCTCAAACACAACCAACCATCATACATATATATATAATAGAAGTTTTGCCATACACCAAGATCAAATAGTAGCATTAGTACAGTCATCTGTGCAAATACATAGAAAAACATAAAATACATAAACCAAAAACCTCGCCTACTCGAGTGCGCCTAAAGTAGATAACCTTTAAAAACAAAAGAAGGTTATCCTATGTAAGATATGCGCACATGTACTACTACGCCTACTGCCCACCCACTACTACTGCTTGTCCCAAGGGGGAGGAAAATAACTAAACCCACTGGGCCAGTTCAGCCAGAGTGGCCAAATGGTGAAAGGATCGAGCATGTACTTCGTGGTGGGGTATCATCCTCACTCTGCCTCCTCGAATCGGCTGTGTCACTATAGCCTCACTACCACCACCGATCTCCATGGGCACGATGGAGGAGGAACCGATGGACAGGATCATTGTGCTGAGTCCTCAGAGGGGTCGGTCACTGAGTAAGCCAGGGGAGAGTGGAGAACATACTCCGGGTAATCTCGTATGGTGAGAGGTGGCGGCAGTGCGCCGAGTACGCTTTGCGGCGTGCGCTCAAGAGGAGCTCATCAGTGGTCAAGTAGCGGTGAAACGGAAACTGGTGACCAAATGAGTGAATGGGCGGTCCAAAAACACAAATATACGGACGGAACAATGGCCCACGAAGTGGTATGACTGGTGTGAGGCATCAAAATAGAGCCCCCAAGTCGGCGCATCAACATAGATCACGAATGCCGCCATCATCCTCTAAAGATGCGATGGAAAGAAAAGATAGAGTGAGAAATTTGATGAAGAATCTCAGTAGGGCGTCCTCATATCCTAGTGTCATTATCTATGTCCTCAGGAACCTTGGGTTTCATTATGAAATAGTAAGCATGCATAAGGTTCAATTATTAAGTTCTAAAATACCAATTACCGAGGCTCATTCATTTTAATATGCATCTTGGATGTTTTGAATGCGTTATACCTCATCATGAAATGCATGTCAATGCAAGGTGCAACATTACTATATAGAATCATAAGTGATGCATATAGAACATGGTAAACATAGCATGAATTATTTCATTTTATCTTTAAGGTAACTTAAACCATTCTTTCTATCACTGGGCACACCCTATTACTCTCTCCTCTTAAGAGTTCTAGGTTATGAGCTTATACCTCACTAGTTGTTTCTAGCATTTTCTTATCCTATGATAAGTTAGCACCTGACTCTTAAGTACGGGATAGGGGGCTAGGATCACCTTTCATAACCTTTAATTTGGGGAGTCCAAAGGATCACTTCCTTATTTGGATCACCTCTCATAACCTTTAATTTGGGGAATCTAGAAGATCATTTCCTTCTATTTTATGTCACCTTAGCATTAGCATGTTATATTAAGATGCAAGAACACAAACATATCATATAATGTCACATGCTTTCATATTACTTCAACTCATGCATCTTAAACATTTCATGTGTAATCATAACATGCCACAATAATTGTTATAACTAGTAACCAAGTATGCAAACATAATCATCACGTAGATCCTTAAGTACATTAGATCATAACATCCCATAAAGCAAGCACATTCTTTATCTCTTAATCGATTAAAACCCTTAATCGAGTAAACCTAACTTCTGTATTTATTCTCTCTAAGGGACCAATTACAATGACTTCCACTAATTATTAACCTCAAGAACAGTATTAAACAAATCAAGATAGGTTTGAACAGAAATGAAAATAAGTAAATTTTGGTGTTCTAGGAGTTATGTTTTTGACCCTTTCTCATTACCAACTTTTCCTATGATGCTATAATTAATTCCTAAACCAATTATGAGTGATTCATACACATTTAAGCAACCTTAAACAGCATATAACAGGTCTGGAATAGTTAGAACAGAATCTGAAATTTAACATTCCAAAAGCATGTAAAATTGCAAGAATAAGCATTTCTAGTAACTAATCTTTCTCAAATATTAATTCTAAGTCATGGAACATTCTCAAAGGCAATTTATCTCTTGGAAATATAAGCAAATATTCTAGGGTCAGTAGCAAAATTAGAGAGCTCAATAAAATAATTTTGGGTATGTAAATCATGTACTAACACTTTAAGAATTAACATATTTCTCTAGGGAAAATTATAAGACACAAACTTTGGACCCTCAAGACAATAATACTCCAAACCTTAAAATTTCATTCCTTTGAAAACAAAACCATTTTATAAATATAACATGGAACCGAAATTCCCATGTAAGTTGAAAGGGGTGAGTCTTGAGCTCTAGATTATTTAGGTGATGGCATAAATTTAAACGTGCAAATGCGAGTCTCATTTTAATCTTGGTATTATAAGGTGATGGCAAAGGAAATATAAATATGATATGCAAAGCTTGAATTTAAATATGAGAATGCAAGCTTACTTTTAATCTTTAAAGTTTAGGTGATGACTCAAAATAAATATGGTAGACAAGAAATATAAATATGAAATGCAAGTTCATTTTCTTATCTTCAAGCTTTAGGTGATCACTTGGAAATAAATATGATATGCAAGGCTCAAATATAAATATGGGATACAAAGACTTGAAATACAAATATGAATGCATATCCATTTGTTATTTCTTTAAGTCCTAGGCTCAAGACTCTTATTTAGAGTAACAACTCTAAAACATCGATCAACTTTAAGTAAGTTTTAAACTTTAAATGGTTAAGTGATAACATAACATACACATGAAACTGCAAGCTTATTTTTAGCCTCTAAGACTTAAGTGATATCTTGGAAAAATAAATATGATTGCATGTGCATTTATTCCTTTTAAGTTTTATGCTCAAGACTCCTATTTAGAGCAACCACTCGAAAACACCAATCAACTTTAAGGTTGAAAGAGGTAAGTCTTGAACTTAAGATAATTAAGTGATAACATAACATATTATTCCATTTTACTCAAAGCAAAACTCATCAAAGAAAGCCAAGACAACATTTTCATTTATTAAGAACTCTTAAAACTAAAATGAAATTTTAAGCTTTAGAGGTCAAGCAAATGATGGTTTTGCAACCAACATCAAAGATGCTCATCATCAAGCCATGACTCTTGATCCATAAGGCCATCATGGCCAAAAAAGAAAGGAAGGAAAAAGGAAAACTTGAAACCGAAAAATAGAGTAGGAGAGAACCAACATTTCAACATTCCAATTCAAGAATGATACAAAAGAAAAGAATGAAAACTTTAAAACAACTCCCTACCAAAAGTATTTTTCTTGGAAAGAAAAGAGCTTGATCTTGAGAAGAGATGAGAAGAACAATTCCTCCTTGAAACAAGGAAGTGGTTTCAGCCAAGAGAAAAAGAAAAGTAAGGAAGTTATGTCTTGGGTTTTTGATCTTGGAAGTAGAAAGGTTAGGTGTTTAAAGGAAGATCTATGGTGGTTGTGTGGTGGTTTGGGGTTGAGAAGTGGTTGAGGGTGGTGGCTCTTGAAAGAATGAAGAAGAAGAACAAGAATTCTTTGAGAAACTAGAGAGAAACTTAAGTGATCAAAAGTTGCAAGAATGATCAAATGGCACTTTGAGCTTCCTTGAGGTTGTATTTATAAAAGAAATGAAGCATGAGAGGATGAGAGGGAGGGAGTGACCATAGGCCTCATGGAGGGAAAGGAAGGAAAATATCTCTTTGTGTGCATTATGTCATGGTATGGCTAGGTATGGGTTTAGGCATGGTTCTTTGAGTGTGTATTTTAATTAAAATACAACATGTGATGAAATAAATGGAGGAGGAGTAGCCATGGACTTCAAGGCCATGGGAGGGAAAGAAATATCTGATTTCATTTGTGTTATGACATGGCTTAGGGAATAGGTTTGATTGGGTAATTGATTAGGAGTTGTAATTAGGTGTTTAGGTGAGAAAGTGAATGATTAAGGCTACTTAACACAAGGTTAAGGAGTGTTCTTGCTCAATTAGTGCAAATCCACCTTTATTAACAAGGAATCTCATCACATGACCATTTCCATAATTTAAGGAATTGGAGAGAGAATTTACTATTTCAAATTGATATGACACTAATTCTTGAATTAAGAAAATGGTTTTGAGTTTCTTTAAGCAATCTTAGGCCCTAATTAACCTCAATTAATTATTTTAACTTCATATTAATTATCAAAATTAATTAATCTTTAATTAAAGCCTAATATTACTTAGGTTTTGTTAATCATGCGATTAAGCTCGTTATGCCCTTAATTAGAGGTAAAACGGTAATTTTTTATAAAAACTCCCTAGGACCACCCGGGCAGAGACAGACATTAGACATCCGTTAAAAATGACATTTCAAACTCTTGGGCAAAGTCCAAGTCCAGTTGAAAATTAATTCTGTGTTAATTAGCTACAGGGGTATTTTGGTAATTTTATGCACACGAACTCAAAAATGATATTCTTCTACTCTATTAGCACACATAACACATACAATCCCTATCCAACATAAAAATAGCCCTTTGAGGATAACTGAGGCCAGCAATCCTCATTCCCCTAGTAAAAATAACCTTAGAGGCATTTTGGTCATTTATATACGGGAAAAATCAGGACGTTACAATGAATGTGTATATGTGCCTTATGCATGCATTTGGAAAAGAAAAGTGAATAATATACACATGTGGCAAAAGAGAATATATGAACTTTAATCGTGCATGCTCTGACATATAGAGAAAACAGAAACAAGACTTAGATTGAATGAGGGGAAGGCAAAAATAGGAACTTCCCCGAGATACTATGAGTGTGCATATTCTGATATACAGAGAAAACAGAAACAAGACTTAGATTGAATTGAAGGGAAGGCAAAAATAGGAACTTCTCCCGACATATTGTAAGTCGGTAGACATACTAGCTAGGAATATAACTGTGTGTGATTCAAAAATGAAAAAAAAAATGAAGTTCAATGATCACGTATAGGATTCAGCTCATCCTAATAAGCTGTCTATTTCCTTTTTTGGTGTTATCCACTATAAATACCATTTGGTATAAATTGTATATACTGAGTCTTTCCTATGTCAATAAAGAGAGAAAGTTGCACTGAATTGAGTTTTACAACATGATATGAGCTAAGTCTTTCCTATGTCAATGAAAAGAGAAAAATGCACTAGATTAAGTTCCTTGGCCACGAAAAGAAACGTATAATTTATTATTATTTTTGCATATAAGTTTACTCGATAATGCTTGTAAGAATGAAATATCTACTTATGTTTTGGTTGTTATTTTTGAATTGTCTGCTTAGGATGATTTACTAGATGTTTGAACATTACAATATATATGCATTGACCATTAAAACTACCCACTTCGGAAGTACGATTTGGAACTCTAAAAATGAACCATTGTTATAAAGTGCATGATCACTCTTTTTCTAATAAACCAAAGTAGCTGGGACGATGACGATGATATTATGATTATATATTTGAGGAATTGCCCTACTGAGAATTGTGTGTCTTGTGTTCCCGTGTCGTCTCCAGGTTGATCTAGAGAACCATGGGGCTGCTACACAAAGAAACTCGGGATTGTAGTCGTTTAGTAGTTGATGCTTTTCTTATGTGGTATATAGTTGTAGGTATAGGTATAAGTAAATGTAATAGAGATTGTATATGTATTAAAGCTCATAGTAGAGCTTCCTTATGTAATTGACTTTATAGTAAATAAATATTTTATATCTTTGTTATATATTTTAATCGAATTACACTAGTTATTACACGACCCATCGAATTTAATGATGACGTTGTACTTAGAAGGATGTTACACTACTTTACATATACTTCCTCATAGAAGAATTTATTCAGAAATGCAGTCTTTATATCCATTTGATGGAGAGTAAATCCTTTGAAGGCAGCAAAAGCAAGTAGCATTCTGATGGCTTCAAGTCTTGCTACTAATGCAAAGGTTTCATTATAATCAATTCCCTCTTGTTGATTATAACCTTGTGCAACCAATCTTGCTTTGTTTCTGATGGCTTTTCCAGCTTTATCAAGCTTATTCGTGAACACCAACTTGTGCTAATGATGGTTTTTCCCTTCTGTCTTTTAACAAGCATCTAGACTTTGCTTTTCTTGAACTGGTCTAGCTCTTCTTGCATAGTATCCATCCAAATTTGATCAATCAAAGCTTCTTTAATGCGCTCAATAGTGGAGATGAAAGCACAATTTGACATATTTCTAAGGGATGGCCTGGTTCGTACACCCTTGGAAATGTCTCCAAGAACTCTGTTTTGAGAAACTGCCTTTAAATTAGAAACTCCCTTGTAGTTTCTGTGGCTTTGAGGTTCTTCAGCTTCTTCTTCATCTTCATATTGTTCTTCTTCATGTTCAAAAATGCTCATTTCTGATTGCTGGAGAGTTTTGAGCAAGTTTTCTAAAGTGTTTATATTCTGGAGTTACTTTCTAAGAGTTTTGTCTTTTATCTTATTACTATTAGAGGTTTCCTTTAGACTTATTCGTTCAAGACTCTCTTCCAGTTCTTCGAGATCATCAGCAAGGTCCTTCTTAAGCTGTTTGAACATGATGTAAATAGTTTCTTCAATGCATAGACTTCTCTTGCTGTACACTCTGTAAGCTCTAGAGATAAAAGAGTATCAAAGGGAAATACCATCATCAGATTTAGGATCAAACTTTGCAAATGTCCCTGATGTTAAGGATAAAACATGATGAGCCAAAAATGTGAAAATATGAAATGTTGGGTTTCCTACCCTTCCAAAGCTCATAGGGAGTTTTTTTTTCAGAATTGGCCTTAAAAAGATTCTGTTTTGTATATAGCATGAGGTGTTTACAACCCCTACCCAAAAACTTTTTAATAAACTACTTTCTAAAGGCATTATTCTAGCCATTTCCTGCAAGCTTCTATTTTTCCTTTCAGCAACCCCATTTTGTTAGGGAGTTATGAGTGTAGAAAACTCGTGAAGAATGCTGTGATTTTCATAAAACTCTTTAAAAATACGATCCTCAAATTCTCTTCCATGATCAGATCTGATAGAGCTGATTTGGGAATCTTTTTCTATGCAAATTCATTTTGCAAAAATTTTGAATCTTTCAACTGCCTCATCTTTAGAAACTAGAAATATAACCCATGTAAATCTTTACTAATCATCCACTATGACAAGACAATATCTCTTTATAGCAAGACTTGTAGTCTTGGTTGGTCCAAAGATATCCATATGTAAAAGCTTAAGTAGTGGAGTGGTTGAAACCACATGCTTACTATGGAAAGAAGCTTCGGTTTGCTTACTTCTCTCATAGAAATCACAAGTTGCGTCCTTGTCAAATCTGATCTTTGGAAGGCCTTTAACAAGCTCTTTCTGAGAAAGCTCATAAATAAGCTTTATATGAGCATGCCCAAGCTTCTTATGCCATAACCACTTATCATCCATGAAGGATGCAAGACATTATTCATTTTGATCTCTTAGATCATCCAAGAATAACACATACGTGTTATCATTATTCATTTTGATCTCTTAGATCATCCAAGAATAACACATATGTGTTATCAAGCCTCTTACCAGACAGAATAACTTGTCTGGAAATGGAAATAACTATTTTACATGCATGAGCATTAAAATAACATTAAAACCTTGGTCACAGAACTAGCTAATACTTAATAAATTATGAGCCAGACCATCAACAAGCAAGATATCAGAAATTTGGTGAGAATCATCCTTACCAGCATTTCCTATGCCTGTGACCTTAGCCATACCTCTATCAGCAAATTTCACTGATCCAGAATCTTTAGGTTGTAGGTTTTTGAACCACTTTCTGGATCTGGACATGTGCTGGAGTTGCCACTGTCCATATACCACTTGTTGTTAGATTCCACGTGAGTTTTCAGGCAAACCTACAATAAACACGGTCTTTATTTTAGGTGCCTAGGCGTTTTAGGGTCCTCTAGATTTAGTCTTTCGAGAAGAAGGTTTTCCATCCTTTTGGCAGACTTTCCTTTCATAAAGCATTTGTTAGGTGGATGTCCCTTCTTAAAACAAAAAGTACAAGAAGCTATCTTCTTTACTTTCTTGAAAATAGTTGATTTTCCTTTCTCATCAAACTCTTCTGTTAGCTCCAGAACCCTATGTACTCATATGTTTTGAATGACAACAAAATTGATTCAAAGAAAATACTTTGAAGAATGTCTGATGTTTCTCTTGACTTTCTTGTAAGTTTATGACAGGTACCTGTCATTTAGCAATAGCAGGGCTTACTCAAATGAGTATATATATTTCACAATGCATGTGTAAACATGTTACATAATTTGTTATGAAATAGAAGTGAAATTATATCCTTATCCAAGCATTTAATAGCTAATGATGAGAAGAAGTTTTCAATACTACAGGGAACCAAGTTTAGAGACTTCATTAAGTAGCATGGGACATCAGAAAGTATTCTCAAGATGAAGAAAACAGAATATGTCCATTTGCAATGTGTTACTTAATCTTCAATCATTGCAATTGCAAAGATATAATTAGCAAAGAAGATTTTATTGAAGATCAAAAAGTGAAAAACTCTTCAAAGGATTGATTGTGTACTTCAGAAAGCTCACATTTGTGTAGAGCAAAGAATGCTACAGGAAAGTGAGGGAAATTTAAAATTTGAATTTCAAATAATCAAGTCAAACATAGTTTCAAACCGGTACATCATCTCTTCTGCCTATATGATCGATCACCATGGCTTCATGAAAAAGGAGTTCAGAAAACAAGCTCAGAAAGTAGAAAAGTGGTTTCAGAAGGAAGATAAAAAATCTCATATTTACAACGGTTTTGGAATCGATGTGACAGGTTCTATTAACCTCTCTTCTAGCTGTTCTTTTCAAGAAACAACTGATGTTCAACATGTGTCGCTTGAAGAACGGATCTATGGCAATGATCACGAAGAAAGACCATTATAAAAGGAAATGCTAAGCTTGAAAACAGATGAGAGATTTGAAGATTTAAGAGAGAAAACTCTGCAAAAATCTCTTCTACAGACTCTACTCATCAGTTTGAAAGAATGCCAGAAGATCAGTATGCAAGATTAGTCCTACCAACATGTGTTTCAGAAGTCAATTTGCAAAGCTTCATATCTCTGAAGAATGGTGTATCAGTTTGCAAGATTAGAAACGGAATCAGGTTGCTTAGTATGAAGATGAATCGATCAGAAAGAAGAAGATATGTTTAGAAGAAGGTTATTTGGTCAAAAAGAAGCTCTGAAAGATAAGTGAATAATGGTTATATAAAGGCTTTAAACTCAGAGTAAGGAGAAGAATCTGGGATAAGATATAAATGTTCCTCTAGAGGTCAGAAAGTATATCTTGAAGTCTCATAAAGTAATTTCTTCAGAAAATGAGTTCAAGAGTCAGAATACTCTCTTTCTGAAAAAAGAATGAAAAGGCAGGAGTTTCTATCCATGATGCCAGAGTTTCTCTCTTCCATGTCGCTTCATCTTCATTCATATCATATCTCCTAAAACCCCCATGTTGAGTTCCTTTACTTTCATCTTTTTATATAAGCTACTTTTTTTACCTTCACCTTCCATCCCTAACCTCTTCATCAAACGTTTCATCTTTCTTCACATCTCACCATAAGACTATGCACATAGTTCTTCAATACCTTTTCCCTTTCTTCTCATCACATATCTTTCTCCTCTCCTTTACCCAAAACCCTTTCATGCTCTAACCTTTCGTGTTAACATGGCTGAAGGAAAGAATTTTGGAAGAAATATTGCTGATCAGGGAATACCCCTTATATTTGATGAATCTTACCATTAGCAACACTATGCCAGTAATGTTGTTCATCGTCAGATAGCTCCCGGAAAACATCTAAGCTACAATTTAATGGCTCATATTTCCATTTTATTAGAAGTCATTTCTTTCCAAGGATGGGAAGAGTTCGTCTGCATGACAGACAAAATCTTCACCAAAGTGGTAACCACCTTTTACTCGCAACTGGTTCAGTAGTAACTTTGCATATCAAAGGCATTGATATAGAAGTTGCCAGCACCAATATCTCTAATATTATCCACGCTTCTAATAAGGGTCTTATATCCTCATCACAAAAATGTTGGTTTACTCCTTTTAGGATCTCGCCTAAAGAAGTTTCCATTAGACTCACTGGTTACCCAAGCTTTCTACCCTGGAAGATATCTGTTGATACTTCAGATGGATGCAAGAAAGGTTCTTACCCTTATTCAATGCACTCTTCTTCCAAGGCTCAATACCATGCCTTTTCTAGAAGGCATAGATTGTATATTGCTATTCTGTCTCCTATTTAAGAGGAAAGTTAACCTACCTCGTCTAATTTTGGATCATATGATTGATTATGCCTCCAGAAATTCTTCTTTTTTTGCGCCTATAGATATTTGATGACTAGGGTATTTGAGTATGTGAAATATCCTTTGGAAAATGAATGGTTTGAGTATATGGTTAGAACTGAATATGCCATATCTCACTTCAAAAGTCTAAAGAAACCTACCAAAGATCTCACTGTCAAAGAAAGGGGTGCAAAAGGCTTGTGAGCACTCTGGACAATAGTTCTGAAGACTCTGCAAAGCTTCTTTCAGACACCATACTTAGTGGTGACACTATCCCTTTATCTAAACTCGCAAGATCTAGAACTGATCAAGGAAGCTGGATCAAGATGCATGAAAATATATCTCCCCCAATTTTAATGGGAAGTATAGCACCTAAAACTATCCTTACTCCTGTTGGTAATTCTTCTCCTTCTCATGCTGAGCAATCCTTCACTACGTTTCCACCTCTGTATCAACCAGCTCAAGATCAAGGTGGTGATCAACCCTCCTCTGGTTGTCGTCAAACGACACCTTCTTTGGTCATTATCAAACGGTATCTCCTCTAAACTTTCTCTATCTTGGAATTAGGAAACTGCTGGACAATCAACAAATATTTCTGCCAGATTGGACAATCTGGAAGAAACGTCTCAAAATCTAGAAGAAAGGTCTCGAAATCATGATGATCTTCTATGCCAGATTGTTCAGAATACTTTGGACATCCTACAAGAACTGAGGCGAAGAAGCTAAATATAGTGTCCTTGGTTTCCTAGCACACCTCCTTTTTTATGATGCCAAAAAAGGGAGAAGTTTACATTGACAAAAATCCATGCAGGCAAGATTTAGGGGTAGTTATGCTAAAATAAGGGTTGTGCTAAGGACTCAAGGGGAGTATATACTGAGGCAGAACCCAGAGAATTGTTTGTTTAGCATGTTTTTAGCAGTTCTTTTATATATCTTTGAGCAATCTTTTCAAAGTTTTTTTTTTTGGATTAAGACATGCTGAAAACAGATCTAGTTAAGATAAAATATCACAAGTTTTTACTTGATATGTTTTCAAGCATGAGAATTTTCAGAAAGTTCTTTCTTTTGACAAATGATCAAACTAGATGTTTATCCATAGCTAAAACGTCTTTCTCTTAAACATCTGCTCTCACAACGATCAGAAAGTACAATAAAGTTTGTCTTATGCTTAAAACGAAACAACAACAGTCTTGATTAAATGTTACCTAAGGCTAAAAAGTTTTTATATTATTTATATTATGCCTTAAGAAAAAGAACTCCCTGAAAATTTCTCTTTCTGATATATTGAAAGAATATATATGTCTCATTTATATCTCTATAATATTTCTTTCAATTATCTCTTCAAAAGATTTTCTTTAAATTGGTTTGTCATCATCAAAAAGGAGGAGATTGTTAGCTCTAAAATCGTATGCACTCATGTGTGTTAAATGACAATAAAACCAATTCAAAGAAATACTTTGAAGAACGTCTGATGTTTCTCTTGAGTTTCTTGTAAGTTTATGACAGGTATCTATCGTTTAGCAAGAGCAAGGCTTACTCAAATGAGTATACATATTTCATTATGTATGTATAAACATGTTACAAGATTTGTTATGAAATAGAAGTGAAATTATATCCTTATCTAAGCATTTGATACCTAACGATGAGAAGAAGTTTTCAACGCTACAAGGAACCAATTTAGAGACTTCAAAAAGTAGCACAGGACATCAGAAAGTACTCTCAAGATGAAGAAATCAGAATATGTCTATTTACAATGTGTTACTTAATCTTCAATCATCGCAATCGCAGAGATATAATCAACAAAGAAGATTTGATTGAAGATCAGAAAGTGAAAAAATCTTCAAGGGACTGATTGCGTACTTCAGAAAGCTCACATTTATGTGGAGCAAAGAATGCTCAGGAAAGGGAGGGAAATTTGAAATTTGAATTTCAAATAATCAAGTCAAACCCAGTTTCAAACTAGTACGTCATCTCCTCTACCTATATGATCAATCACCATGGCTTCATGAAGGAGGAGTTCAGAAAGCAAGCTCATAAAGTAGAAAAATGATTTCCAAAGGAAGATCAAAAATCTCATATTTACAACAGCTTCTAGATCGGATATGACAGGTTTTGTCAACCTCTCTTCTAGCTGTTCTTTTCAAGACACAACTGATGTTCAACACGTGTCACTTGAGGAACTGATCTATGCCAACAGTCACAAAGAAAGACCATTATAAAAGGATATGCTAAGCTTCAAGATAGATGAGAGATTTGAAGATTTAAGAGAGGAAACTCTGCAAAAATCTCTTCCCACTTCCTGGAATATTCATTCTTTATCATGTAGTCAGTTTTATCCTTGAAGTGTAAAGAAAATATTCCTTCTACACTCTTTATTAGATTTATGCCCTTTTGAATGAAGAAGTAATAGGAGTTCCCAAGTTTATTTTAAATGTATCATTTTTAAGGAAACTTGAGTGTAGGTTAGTTTGAGTGGTAACCCAAACACTTAACCTTTGTATACTTGATCTGTTACTGATTAGTGTGAGATAGAGCTTGGAGAGACTACTGCAAACCTACTTGCAATGCGATAGTAAGATGATCTTACTTATCATAGTTTATTTGAAGAGGCTAGCCAAAGACTACTTATAACTTGGAGAGGCTGGGGAAAGACTACTTGCAGCTTGGAGAGGCAGGAGTAAGACTACTTTTAACATGACAATACAGCTCATGGTTTGGCTTGGAGAGGCCAGTGTCAAGATTACTTTCAACAAGACTGTAGGGATGGCTACTGTTCTCGGGTTAGCTTGAAGAGGCTAGTACAAGACTACTCATGTTAGTACAAGACTACTCGTGTTAGCTTGGAGAGGCTGATAATTGATTTTTCTATCACACTTTATGTTTTCAATTGAATAATGATTTTGGGCTATTTAGTGTGTAAATATTTGTTTTTAGTCTAAATTGGAATTTTGTTTCAGGAGCCCGATTGAAGGCCAAATTCGGACAACAAGGCAGCTATGAAATGCTGGAGTAAAGTTTAGTTAATTATTTTTTTTTGTTTGGGCTGATTTTTGTTCTTTAAACTGGTTTATTTTATTTTTTTTAGTTTTAAGAGATGAAAAACAAAGGGACTGGAGAAGAGAAAAAACTGTTCTTTCGGATTCTTCCATCGGAGTTTTTGTTCATCCTGTTCTTCAGAGTTTTATCCATCCTGTTCGACTCTTTCTCTTTTTTTTCGATTTTTGTCTCGTCCATGGTTGGCTAAAGCACTAATCGACCAACCCAAACTTGAGCTCCTGAGAATCCGTCATTGGACAATTACTCACTGAATTCGTGGCTGATCCTAAACAAATCAAAATCCCTGCATTCATTTAGAAAAATGAATCCACTAGGCAATCACCAAGCATTTTATCAAAAACTCAGCGTGTTCACTCATTCAACGTACAATGCCCACTTAAACCCGTTTTGATTTTGAGCCCCTTTCGATTAATCAACCTAAATGTTAAATCTAACATTCAACACCCCTGTATGAGTCAAAAACGAACTCAGTGTGGGACATAAACGTCTTCTGGATTAACGGCGGAGACTCAAGTCTGAGTTGGTTGCTTTTTTTTAATTGTTAATTTCATTTTAATCTGTTATCTGTAATCTGCCAATATTGAAATTGAACAAACCCCCCTCTTTTTGTTTCTGTTGCTTTTTTTTGTATTGTGCTGTTTTTAATTGAGCGAATTGGTTCATTGCGAATTCCTTGGGAAACGATTAAGGTTGCTCTATATTACAAATTTTCTTTTTATCAGCCTGATTAATTTGAGTGAGCTTGATAGTCATGTCAGAGGCTAGCACAATTCTACTCATGTTATCTTAGAGAAGCTAGTACAGAGCTACTCAATCTATGGCATCAAGTGATTTCTAAAGCCTACAGATGAGAGCTTAGGAAGGCTAATGTAAAGACAATCCATGTGCATTTTCTCACTTTGAAAAAGATGTTGTCAATGAAACCTCAACTGTTGTTGAGTACTGGATGTAAGCAGGTTGGCCAAACTAGTATAAAATCCCTTGTGTCTTATCTCTCTCTCTCTTATCTCTTTTCATTTATCTCTATTAGATATTCTTACTGCTGATCATATATATATATATATATATATATATATATATATATATATATATATATATATATATATATATATCTTTTCTTTCCAATAAAGAGTGTTTTAGTTAATAAGGGTCAAAAACCTATGTTCTGAAGCAATTAACTATGTTTCCGCTACACTTCAAGTTTTACACTTGATAGTTATTATTTTCAGAAACTTCAGAAAACTAGAAAAAAGATTAATACATGATTTAACCCCCCCTTTCTCGTGCACATCTTCACCTACATTTTCCTCATATCCCAACCCAGTCTTTTAAAAATATGGCCCTTGACCTCAAGCATCAGATCAAGATTCCTTGATCCATTCACCATTTTTTCTAGGTCAAATTTAAGAAGCTTTGAAGTTCTTTCAAGCTCAAAAATGACCTTCTGAGTATTTTCATTTTTATTTGCAACTTTAGATTCTGAGGCATTGACTTTTGCATATAAAATCTTGTTTTCCCCTTTCAGTTCTTCTTTTTCAAGCCTTAGATTCTCAGCTTCTATCTTGGCCATTTTGAGCTCTAAAACAGTCTTTTTATATTCCTTTTTCTAGTTGACATAGTGAGAAGAAAGAGTTTGAGAGTCTTTAAGCAACTCTTCATACAAAGATAAAAGATCATCATAGGAAAGATTAGAATTGTCTACCTCAGGTCAACTTTCTAATAAGTAGCCTGCCATGAAGCATAAGCTAGCCACATCCATCTCTTCCTAATCTTCTGATCCTTCCTTTTCTTCCTTTGATTTGCTCTAGGTGGCCAGTATGCCTTTCTTCCTAAGTACAAACTTCTTCTATGGACCTTTGAGTTTAGGACATTCTAGTTTGAAGTGCCCTTTTTGTCCTTCCTTCATAATGATAGCAAATGACACCATCAGGCTTCAGCTTGCCTTTTCTGTCCTTCCTAAAGTTGATGTCCCTTCTTCTCTTCATCTTTCCTCTCCAAACCTTCGCCATCTTCCTCACCAGCATGGAAAGTTCATTTCCATATTCTTCTTCTATCTCATTATCGGTTTCTTCCTCTTCATCAGAGGTTTCAGCTACTTTCATTGCTTTAGCTTGGTTTGTCTTTTGATGAGACGACTTTAAGGCCATGGACTTGCTCTTCTATGTGGATTCACTATGCATCTTAGAGAGCACTACCTCATGAGTCTTAAGTGACCCAATAAGTGCATCCAAGCCAAGAATTTGAAGGTCTTTTGCCTCAATAATGGCTGTGACTTTAGGCAACTATTTAGCAGGAAGGCTTTTTAAGATCTTTCAAATCATTTTCGAGTTAGAGCATCTCTTGCCTAATCCCTTTAGTTGATTTATGATATGCATAAACCTTGTGGTCATTTCGTCAATGTTCTTTAGATCTGTCATTTTGAACATTTCATATTAATGGACTAGCATATTGATCTTGGTTTCTTTCACTTGATCAGTGCCTTCTGTAGACCTTAGATTTGCTCTAGGTGGCCAGTATGCACCTCTTCCTAAGATTTGCTCTAGGTGGCCAGTATGCACCCCTTCCTAAGTACAAACTTCTTCTGTGGACCTTCGAGTTTAGGACATTCTAGTTTGAAGCGCCCTTTCTATCTTTCCTCCATAGTGATAGCAAATGACACTATCAGGCTTCAGCTTGCCTTTTCTGTCATTCCTAAAGTTGATGTCCCTTCTTCTCTTCATCTTTCCTTTCTAGACCTTTGACATCTTCCTCACCAGCATAGAAAGTTCATTTCCATATTCTTCTTTTATCTCATTGTCGGTTTGTTCCTCTTCATCAGAGGTTTCAGCAACTTTCATTTCTTTAGCTTTGTTTGTCTTTTGATGAGACAACTTTAAAGCCATGGACTTGCTCTTCTATGTGGATTCACTATGCATCTCATAGGGCACTACCTCATGAGTCTTAGGTGACCCAATGAGTACATCAAAGCCAAGAATTTGAAGGTCTTTTGCCTCAACAATGGCTGTGACTTTAGGCAACCATTTAGCAAGGAGACTTTTTAAGATCTTTCAAATCATTTTTGAGTTAGAGCATCTCTTGCCTAATCCCTTTAGTTGATTTATGATATGTATAAACCTTGTGGTCATTTTGTCCATGTTCTTTGGATCTGTCATTTTGAACATTTCATATTAATGGACCAGCATATTGATCTTGGTTTCTATCACTTGATTAGTGCCTTCATGCAACATGTGCAATCTATCCCATATTTCATTTGCCATGTCACAAGCAACAACTTTGTCATATTTAGCTTTGCTTAGTGCACATGTGAGTAGGTATTTAGCTTTTGAGTTCAATTGAATACTGGCCTTGTGTTACTTTGTCCACCTACTCTGAGGAACAGCTCTTGATGTTGAAGGCGCATCATTTGTTCCTGGAACTTCCTCCATTAGAACATAGTCTCCTTCTAGTATGATCTTCAACAAATCAAGACTTGCGTATTTTATTAACAACTCCATTCTTTCTCTCTAGTAGGCATAATCGCCACCATCAAAGAATGAAGGTCTATTAATGGAGTGTTCTTCAGCTATGTGAATATTTTGTGCCATTTTTCCCAGGATCTTTGTCTTCTGCAGTCGCTAACGTGCTCAATGTAACACTATCCTAAGTATAGCATCATCCTTAAACCATAACATTTGATTTAGGAGTTGTTACTTATAAATTAGCAGACCTTTCTTAATTATCTATAGCAAATTCGTTTGATTCGTGTAGTAACTAATTCACAATTTTCCAACAGCATATAAGAAGCAAGCAATATATTTATTTAATACAAATCCAAATACAGAAAAGGCTCTTATATGAGCTTTAATGTATAGTGGTTTCTTGTCTATATTTATAAATATATACACATAAAAAAATAAAACTTGATTAGAGACTTCAAGCACTAAACCTCCATAACATCTGCCTCATTATTTTCTTGAGCAATCTGGAGATGACATGGGAACACAAGACATAAGGGTGAGATACTAAAATTCTCAGTAATGTAACATCCTCCCAAGTACAACATCAATATTAAGCCATAACATCAAACTCAAGAGTTGTTACTTATAGATTAGTAGACCTTTCTTAAATATCTATAGCAAGCTCGATTGATTCCTAAGATAACTATGTTGTAATTCTACTAAAATATATATAACGAGGAAACCAAAACATTTGTTTAATACAAAGTTAAGTACGCAAGGGAAGCTCTTCTATGAGCTTTAACACACCTTTGTTCTCTAACGTATTTACACACATATCCATCCCACTAAATACAACATAATAAGAGCATTAACTACTACACTATTGCACTTCCGAGCTCTTTTGCATAGCAGCCTCTCGGTTCTCTGCATCAACCTGGAGACAATACGGGAACACAAAAATTTAAGGGTGAGAATTATATAATTCTCAATAGGGTAACTCTTCAAATACATAATCATAGCGCCATTGTCATCGCCCCAGCTACTTCGGTTTATTCAGAAAAAAGTGGTCATGCATTACATAATAACAGTTTGTCTTTAAAGTTTCAAATCATACTTTTGAAGTGGGTTACTTTTAACATTCACTCACTTAATATACACATGCCATACTACACCATGTCATATACTGCTAACTTTCCACTTAAACATATTGGTATCAATATCAATACTAAACTTCTTCACTTGGCATATAAGACAAAGGAGTACTTAGAAAATTTACTTCTTCCACTTGCCTTTGCCCTTGACTAATCTTATCACATCTAGGCATTACGTACTGTCATCCCCAGTGTGGCAATAATGGATAATAGACTACTTTTCAGGACTGAGCTCATTCCTATACATGATCATTGGATTTACTTTCTCCAATTCTCACACAGACCTATTCCTAGCTAGGTTTTCTTTCCCTGACTCAATTCAAGGGTAGTCAGGTTTACTTTCCCTGATAGACCGGATTTACTTTCTCCAGCCCAAGGATTACAAATCTTATGCTTTTCTTAGTAGTCAGTTTTACTTTCCCTAACAAACTGAATTTACTTTCTCTAGCCCAAGAAATATAATCTTATGTTTTTCTTTCACATATGAGCAATTGTAATAAGCATTCATACCTATGTGTGCCCAACTTATCAATAACCTCACATACTCAATTATTCAAATTCATATTCATGTACTCATGCCATACTAGTACAAGATGCCATTATTTCATCAATTCAAAGCATCATATTATTTTCAGAACAATGGCAGATTTCATATATGTGTAGCACAGTTTAATATGCTATTCAAACCAGCAAATCAAAGGCTCTAAAAATTCTCAATGACATCTCAATATGTCCATAAGGTTCCATAAAAATATCATAGTAAAAAGAGTTCTCTAACTATGTTAGCAAAATTAGACAAATTTGGTGGTCAGAGACCACTAATTCTCAGCTAAATTCCCAAATTCCCTAATTTTTGACCCTAGCTAATGAAACCAGAAAATTAGGAATAAAATCTTGTAAAAAAATCAAGATGTCTCTAATACCCTGTAAAAATTTTAAAGGAAAAATCAATCATTTCCTATAGTAACAAATATAGACAAATTCGTAGCTTCAGTTCCAATAGTTCAAGCAGCATAGGTGTAACACCCCGATTTTTCTGTCCGAGGGAAATGACCAAAATGCCCCTGAGGTCATTTCCTGACCCGAGCTCGAGGGTAACCAACTCGGTCATCCTCGAAGGGTCAACTCAATGTTTGAAGGGGATTGAATGGCCTTTGAATGCTTTCGGAAGCGAAAATTTCGTTTTCCGCAGTTTCGGGTCAAAATGACCAAAATACCCCTATAGCGTTTTTACGCGGGTAAAGGTGCCGTTTGAGCCCGGAACTTTCCCCAGAGGTTCAAAAACATGTTTTCATGTGTCTAGAGGTCTCTGTTCAAGTCCCGGTGGTCCCGGGCAGTTTTAGTGCAAAATTATGATTTTGCCCCTAGAATAGTGCTTTTGAGCTTAATGACGTAATTAAGCAAACCTAAGCAATATTAGGCTCTAAACGAAGATTAATTTATTTCCCTAATTAATCTAGAGTCAAAATAATTTATTAGAGTTAATTAGAACCTAAAATTGCTTAGATTAAACTTAAATCCCTTTTTAGAACTCAAGACTCCTAGTCTTGGAATCTTGAATAGTGTTTTCTCTCTCCAATTCCTTAAATCAAGGAAATGTGTCTAGAGTTGTTTAGACTCTAAATTGAGGATTTAACTCACTAATGGTGCAAGACCACTCCTTAATTATGTCTAGACCACCTTAATTACCCATTTTCCTTACCTAAACACTTTTTTACAAATTCCTAATCCTAAGCATAATCAAAGATACACCTAAACACAACTCTAAACCACAATTAAAATGCAAACTAATCCTCCCCATGGGCTGATGCATTTTCGGCCACATCCTCCCCCTTTGACCTCATATTAAATTGTTTTCTCACTCAAAGAACCATGCTTGAGGCCATACCTTGAACCATACCTCACCATACCTTAAGCCATACCTCACCATACCTCAAGAACACATTATCTCACCTCATGGAACTCATGGAATGCCTCCAATCTGCACCTCATGGCCGAAGCCATCATCCTCCATGAGCTCCCTCCATTTGTTTCATTTCTCTATAAATAGAATGCCTTGAGGAGCTTGCACCACTTTTAGATCATTTGCTAAGTTTAGGAAACACTCAAAGCTTTTCTTTTCTCTCAAAGTTCTAGTGTTCTTCAAGTTCTTCAAGCTCTTCAAAGTTCTTCATCATCTTCATCTTCTTCTTCCATCTTCAAGTTCATCACATCAAGTAGGGATTTTCTTTCATGTATTCTTTTCTTTAAAGTTCTTGTTTCAAGCTTGATGTTCATAGTTTCTCTTGTTTCTCTTTAGAACTTCATTTCCACTCCTTTTCCCTTTTTATTTTCGGCCATAGGCCTTGGAGAACAAAGGAATGAGAGCTTGAGGATGAGAGTTTCATGATGATGATCATCACTTGAAACAAACTCTAGAGCTTGATCTTTGTTCTTGAGCAAAAATGTTTCTAGTCTTTCCTTTCTTGAACTCTTGAGAACTTTAGCTTTGATGATATTTTTAAATGGCTCTATGAACTCAATGATGAGGACTCATGATGTTGGTGTTAATATATCACCAAGATCATGAACTCTAGAGTTTTAATATGTTCCTTTTTCTTCTTGATGATTTCGGCCATTTCCTTAAATTTTCTAAGCTTCATGGTTTGATTTCCTAAAAATATTATGTTAAGTTTTAAAGAACTCTAAGCTTGACCTTACCTTGTTTGGATGAGTTTGGGTTATGGTTTAAATTCCTTTAAAGTCTTGTTAAGAGCTCTAGAAAGATGAAATGAACTTGCATAATTTATTTTATGCTTGCATTCATATGTACATTCTTGTTATGCACCTTTACTTTCAAGCTATCACCTAAGAACATAAAGATTAAAATGGAACTTGTCTCATCACTTAATTTAATTCTCAAAGCCTTTCTATTTCGGCCTTAAAGTCGATTGTTGTTGGGCCTAGAGCACTAAAATAAAGAATTGAACTTGCATTATCACTTAATTAATTCCTCGAATGCCTATCTATTTCGGCCTTAAAGTCGATTGTTGTTGGGCCAAGAGCACTAAAATAAAGAATTGAACCATGCATATTTACCTTCAAGCTTGCACGTTTAAGTTTATGCCTCGCATATTTACTTTCGAGCTTGCACATTTAAGTTATGCCTTGCATATTTAATTTTAAGTCATCACTTTACTTTGTAAGCAAGATTAAAAACAAAAAGCATGAGCACGTTTAGTTTATGTCATAACTTAAGAACCTAGAGCTCAAAGACTTGCCCATTTCATTCCAAGTTAAAGTTATATGTGAATGTATTCCTTGAATGAATAATTTGGGCCAAGTAGTGATGATGGACTTGCAATGAGTTTTCATCTAGCTACTAGGACCAATAGTCTATGTTTTAAGTTTTCCTTAAAGCTTTACAAATCTTTATAAGGTTTTGTCATCACAAGTTGTGATTTTATTATCTTTTAGGGGATGGAATATGTTTTGGTCAGTGACCTAAGGCTTCACTTAGCCTCTTGATGAATTAAAATGTTTTGCAAAAAGTTGTAGAAGTTCTAGATCGATTCCAAGAGAAACTAGTTAACTTATGTACCTAGAAATGTCAATTTAACTCCCTCATTTAAGTTAGATGTTTTCGGTTCTGATATGATGAGTGTGATGCTGTATGATGATGTTTTGATGTGTTGGAATGTGTGAAAATATCATATGATGATGTAGAAGCGATCCTATGCATGATAGGTAAGAAACTAGCTAACTAGAAATACCGTAAAGCTAGAATTTAACATAGTTTTAACCCATTTGTTTATGGAACTTTTCCAAACTGTTTTAATGGGGACATAATCAGATTTAGATTGTTTAGACATGAAAAACTTGGTATCATTTGAGTTAGAATTGAATTCTAGCACCTATGGGGAAACTAGTAACTAGAAAACTGTAAAAATGCAAATGTAGAACTCTTAGAACATTTAATTTTCTGGATTCTGTCCAGCACCCTTACAACATGGTAAACATGATTAATAATTAGTCCTTAAGCATAGGAATGCCTCATAATTGATTTAGATTTAATATATAGCGCCTTCGGCGAAAACGGAACCAAGAAAGGGTCTAAAACGTAAGTTCTAGAACCCCGTATTCACATGTTAGGATTTCCACCCTATGCTATTCAGATTTAAAAGTAAAATGAGAGGATTATGAATGATGTTTAATTATGAGCCTTAGGTGCTTAAAATATGAACGACGGATGTAGAGAACTATATCTCAAGATTAAGACCCGTAAGGGTCAAAGCATAAGCTACCGTAAGGGTAAGCGTTTGGATGATTTATGATGATGCATGAAGTATGCTAATGATGATGATGTTATTCATATGAGGTTATATGTTTATGTCACTAAGTTTTGTCCCATATGAATGTTACTATTGCCACTTTATGCCACCAAGAATGATGATGCTTGATGTTATGTTTTATGTATGTGCATTAGGTAGTGCCATGCATACATTTTCTAATATGTTGCATCCATGACATTAAAATCATCATAAAATGAATGGACCTTGGCTAAAATATGTTTTAAAGTTTAAAATGAACCTAATACATGCTCAGTCACTTTGTATAAATAAACCCAAGGTTCCTGAGGACGTAGATGATGACACCTACGTAGTAGGAGGCCCTACTGAGATTCTTTAGCAAGATTCTCACTCCCTCTATCTCTTTCTTTCCGTCACGTCTTCAGATGGCGACGTTCGTAGTGTTCGTGGACACCCCGACATGGGAGGTGCACTATGACCCGGCTCACGGGTCATACCATTTTGAGGGACAGTGCACGGTGCGGGTTTTCATGTTCGTAGGACGCCCCTTCGCTCATCCCGTGCACACCCATCGCTTATCCTCGACTGCACCCTATGGCGACGCATTTAACGGTTTTTGAACGTGCAGACGCATGACGAGAGAGAGTGCTCCGCATGCACACCGCCTCCTTAGCCATGCGAGACTATCCCGACACGTGCCGGACCTACTTCTGAGACCGACCCGTCCGAGGACCCGCCTACTCATCCAGATAGCGAGAGCTCTGCCCCTCTCCACCATTGATGAGGAGGGCGTGAGCATACCGTGACTCGGCCCGACTTGCACGACGACCGAGATGCGGCCACACCGCTGGGGTCACTCGATCCCCTGCTCCGCCTCTTTACGCCCGAGGAGCTCACACGCTTCGGATACTTGCCTCGTTCACGAGACGGACGTCAGTAGGAGGTGACAATCGACCGATGGAGTACCCGGTTAGAGCACACACCACTTAGATGGGGATAAACCTTCTTTTGTTTAGAGGTTATCTTATTAGGTGCACTTGGGTAGGGGAGTAGATTATGTTCATGTTTTATGTTGTATTTTCTTTCATGCATTTCCCCTGTACTAAACTAAGTCCCGCACTTATAAGTGGGCAAATTATATATATATGAGATGATCTTCAGTATTACTCATGGTGTGTCTTATGTTATGATGTTGTGAGACATTTGTTTACTTTACATGGTGTACCGCTTATCGCATCACGCGGCTCTCACTTTTATTTCAAAAAAAAATTACCCGTATTTTTCGCTAAGTAATTCAAAGTTAAATGAGAACTATGAAGTAATAGACTAATGATTAACCTAAATATGTTCTAGAGTATTGGGTTAAAAATTAGGATGTTACAATAGGTACAATTTGATTCTTGATTTTTTTAAACATAGCAAAAGCGACCAGAACACCTAAAAATTTTTAATGAAGATGCCTTAACATGTTAGATACATCATATAAAATTTTTAGCTCAATCTAAAGCCTCTAACTAGGTCAGAGAATTCGTGAACAAATGCTGCTCTATTGAAATCCGAATATCCAGCAAACCAATTCAAAATCTCTCTTGATAAAAATGATTTTTTCACAACACCAAACACTTCACCAAAAATTATCAACCAATAACATCAGAAATCCGAACAAAACCACTCAAAGTTTTCAAAATAATCTTTGAAACAAAAGAGAACAAATACACCCTACACTTGGAAGCTAATGTCTCTTGGTCCCTTGTATACTTCAAGATAGATGTTCTCCACCCCAAAGCTCTTGAAACACACTCAAACCCTCCTCAAATTAGTGATGAGTGAGGTATTAAAATGAGATTCAGAGATTTTAATCGGTTATATTCGTAAAGGTTGAAGTGTAGAACAATTTTGGTGAAGGAAAATATTGATTTTGACAAGGTTTGGCTTAGGATTTGAGCTTGAAAAATCAAAGTTGTCAAGGTTTTTGAAGGAGATCAAATGGTGTTTCTACTGGTTCTGCTCATGTCCGAAGCTTAGGGAGAAATTATGAAGTTAGATGTGTCATATTTATCTTATAAGAAGTAATGCGATTGGTTAATCATAAAACGTAATTTCTTTTCATTATAGGAACTTAATATCAATGGCTAAGATTTGATCTTTCATCTAAGATAAAAGCTTAGCCATTCATTTGGCATTCAAAGGGATAGACTTCATTATTTTGCAGAGATTAACTAGCTTTTGATGTTAAAAATCGCACATTGAAATTTTACCGAACGGGTAAAATATCGTATCCAAGTAATTAGACATTGCCCGAAATTACTTTTAGGCCTAGAATTCTCATTCCTTATCATTTCTAATCTCAACCCTATAATTTCGCAGTTTTGGGCACTTCCAAGTTCCAATTCTATGCTTTCGGCTGTCCTGATGGGCCCACGGGACCCACAAGTTACTATTTACTTTCTTTTTCTTTTTTTTTACAAATCTGTTAAACTATCTTCATCATTATTGACACTGTCAGATTTTTGAAATTATGTTTAATAAAACTTAAATTAATTTTTAAATAATTTTTAGGGTGTTACAAGTAGGGCATCCCAAAATATATATTAAAATAATCTATGCCCCAAAATATATATTAAAATAATCTATGTCATCATTATCGTCCCAGCCACTTTGGTTTATTAAGAAAATATGATCATACAAAACACATTAAGGTTCATTTTAAAGTTCTAAAATCATCCTTTTGAAGTGGATTTGTTTTATTGCTCAATCTCTTGATATACTTACACTAGCATATAAAGCATGTACTATTTAATTTCAACTTAAATACACTGACCTTAATATCGATGCTAAAATTCTCTACTTAGCACATAGGATAAAGGACTACTTAGAACAATTGGTACTTCAACTTATCTTGGCCCTCGACTATGGTGGCTGATACCATTCCTGGGTAATGACTGCTTTTCAATCCCTTCTAAAGGATCCCTTCCCAATGGTTTTTATTTCCATCCAATAAAAAATAGAGATGGAAATAAAATAAGAGATGAAGGAGAAGGAAGATACAACACAAGAAATTTTATACTGGTTTGGCCAAACCTACCTACATCCAATTCTCAACAACCGTTGAGTTTCACTAAATCTTTCTCCAACCTGAGAAAAAATAAAGATAATCTTTCCAGTAGCCTTCCCAAGCTATGTTTAGTGACTAGTAGACAAACCCTACTATCACAAACCAAGTAGTTATTTACCAGCCTCTTCAAGCTAAACCGAGTAGTCTTGTACTAGCCTCTCCAAGCCAAAACTGTGACTAGTGAAATTCTTTTACTGTCATGTTGCAAGTAGTCTTTGACAAACTTTTTCAACCTATCTCACGCTGATCACTACTAGTTCAAGGATATAAAGGTTATATGTTTGGTTGCCACTCAAACTAACCTACACTCAAGATTTCTTTAGATTTACAATTAGAGGCCTTGGAAATACTTGAATTACTTCTTTCTAGATATTCTTCCTTCGAAGAACGTATAATCAAAGAAGAATGTAGAAAAAAGATTTTACGAACAAGGAAATTATTACAAGTAGTAATGAATTTTACAAAAGGATAAGAGGAAAACATGGTAGCATTTCAACTCTTTTTATCAGCATTAAGTCATAACTCTTTGAAATCACAGCATCTCTATTTATAGAGGTCTTCCTTGTGACCTTTGCCTTTGATCAGATCTTCCAGGTACACATGTCAATCTTTTATTTGTATCTCGAAAAAATAGCCTAGAAGCGTAGCCTGTCTGCCTGTCAAGTCAGTTTGCAGAAGCCGCTGTAGAGTTGAGATTTCTGATGTCCTCCAGAAACTACACTTTCTTTCTCAACCATGGTTTCTAAACTTTTTCTTCTAAAACTTTTGGATTGTTGACTTCAAAGGAAAAAGAGATGATTAGTCAGTTCTGAAATAGGGATTTGACTTTTTTGAATTCAAATTCAAATTTGAAATTCAAATTTTCCCTCCTTTTTCTTGTAGAAAGCATTGTTCTACTGAGTGTTAGCTTTTTGAAGTACAGTAACATTTCCTTATAAAAAATTTGGGTCTTCGCAACTTCAATCATTGTTTGTTGATGATCTAATCTTTATGAATGTGGGCATTGAAGATAGTATAACACCTTGGGCTTCAAGATTGATTTAAATCTTTCTTTCAAGTGTACTTTCTGAAGCCCAGTGCTGCTTTCTAAAGTCTAGTGCTACTTTCTGAAGTCTCAAAAACTTGATTTCTTGTATTGTTGATTTCTTCTTCAAATCATTAGTTGTCTTAAACGTAAGATAAAGATATAATTTCACTTCCTCTACAGATCATATCTCTTATCATAAGATAAACATGTTTTCACATACAGAGTAAAATTTTATCCTCATTTGAGTAAGCCTTATTCTTATTAAACAATAGAATCCTGTCATAATCTTACAAGAAACTCAAGACAACCATTGATCATTCTTCAAAGCATTTTTTTTAAATTGGCTTTGTTGTCATTCAAAACTAATTAGCACATCTTGAAAGGCTTCTGGAGCTAACAATCTCCCCCTTTTTTATGATGACAAACCAATTTGAAAAAAATCTTTTGAAGAGATATTGAAAAAAATATATTAATTAAATATAAGCATGATATATCATATTCTTTCAACCTTATCACTGAGAATGATTTTTAGAAAGTTCTTTTCTTAAGGCATGATATGAATCATATAAAACCATTTTTAGCCTTAAGTAACTTGAATCAAAGCTGATATGATTGTTCATGAAATTTTGAACTTAGAGTACTTTTTGAGATGTGTAACGACCCATTTTTCACTATTATGATAAAATAATTATTTGTGAGCAATCTATAAGGATTTTGAAAAATCTGACAGACATGAATATGATCACATTAATGTTTTTAACAGAATCCTTACATTAATGTGATCATATTCATGTCTGTCAGATTTTTCGAAATCCTTATAGATTGTTCACAAATAATTATTTTATCACAACGGTGAAAAATAGGTCGTTACAATCTACCCCCTTAAAAAAATTTTGCCCTCAAAATTTAGTTCTCTTGCATTCTTGACTCTAATTCCTACATATAGTCCTTGGATCTGAAAAGGATCTATAAAATGAGGATCTAGTTTCTTGACTTTAATGGCTCTACCTATCCCGAGCATAGAGATAACTTTCAAAAATACACGCTCTTCTTCTTGGAATTCTAATGATCTTCCCCTTTTATTGACATAGCTCCTCAGCCGACCTCGAGCAATCAACATCTCACTTCAGAATTTCTTTGTCTATTTGACAGTCTGGCCGGATGAGGTCTAATTCCTTTAGACTACTCCCATTTGATTCCTTCCAACAGAAAGGCGATTTGTAACACCCTGAAAATTATTTAAAAATTAATTTGAGCTTTATTAGTCATAATTTCAAAAATTTGACAGTTTTAACAATGATGAGGATAGTTTAAGGGATTTGTTAAAAAAAAAAATCATGAATAGTAACTTGCGGGCCCTACCGGTCCGTCGAGACAGCCGAAACCCAAGAATTGGGCCCCGGAGATGCCCGAAATTGAGAAATTATATGATTATGGTTAGAAATAGGTGGAAATAAAGATTTTATACCCAAAATTATTTTTCGGCCAATGTTTGATTACCCGGGTACACTGTTTTACCCGTTCGGTAAAATTTCGGTGTGTGATTTTTAACACCGAAAGCTAGTTAATCTCTGCAAAATTATGAAGTCTATCACTTTGAATGCCAAATGAATGGCTAAGATTTTATCTTGGATGAAAGATCAAATCTTAGCCATTGATATTAAGCTCCTTTAATGAAAAGTAATTATGCTTTATGATTAACCAATCACATTATTTCTTACAAGATATATATGACCAAATCCTTCTCCAAGAAGCCATTTCATCCTCAGCAGAAACCACATAGCAGAAACCTCAATTTTCTTCTTCATCAAAACCTTGATTTCAACCTCAAAAATCCTAAGCCAAACCTTGATAAAATCAAAATCTTCCTTCACCAAAATTGTTCTACACTTCAACCTCTACAAAAATAACCGATTAGAATCTCTAAACCTTATCTTACTACCTCATCCTTCACTGATTTGAGGAGGGTTTGAGTGTATTTTAAAAGCTTTGGAGTGAAGAATTTCCATCTTGGAACAAGCTAGAGACAAGGATACAATAGCTCCCAAGAGTAGGGCTTTACTTGTTCTCTTTTCTTTCAAAATTTGTTTTTAATTTCTCTGATTGGTTTGGCTGGAAATTCTGGATGTATTGATTGATGATAGATAGATATTTATGTGTTTAATTTGGTGGAGTGTTTGGATGATGTTAGAAATCATTTTTGTTAAAAGAGATTTTGAGCCATGTTGCTGGAATTTCAGTTTTTGTACAGGCAGTATTTGTTCACAACTTTTCTAGGCTTGTTGTGGACATTTTCGTGAGTTGAAAAAAGTATATGTTGGAGCTAACATCTTGAGCTAGTCCCATGAATTTTCTTGGGTTTTTATTTTGAGTCAAACTGCCTTAGAAAAATCAAGAACTGAAATTAAGCATATGCTGCCTGAAGTGTTAGAACAAAAGCTGTAAATTTTGCTAATTTTGTTACCATATCAAATGATGGAATTATCACTTGAAATGTTTACAGGGTATTAGAGACATATTGAGGTTTTACCAGGATTTTTATTTCAAATTTTCTGGGTTCAATTGCTAGGGTTAAAAATTATGAATTTTGGTTCTTGAGCTGAGGTTAAGTGGTTTCTGACCACCAAATTTGTCTAATTTTGTTAATATAGTTAGAGAACTCTAATTACCCTAAAATTTTTACAAAAACTTGGTGACACATTGAGGTGTCCTTGATAATTTTTATAGCCTCTAAATTAATTGTTTGATGTACAAATAAATTTGTACTACCATGGTGTAAAATCTGCCCACTTGCTAGAAATGAACCAAAGACTTGAAGTGATAATGTAATGGTATTTTGGTTCTAGTATGACATGAATACTTGATGTTAAATATTTGGCCATGTGACTTGTGATGTATAAATGCATACTAGAGGAAGTAAAGATTGGTTTATGAAGCATGATTGAAAATCACAAGGTGAATGATATATTGAATTAAGTTCTGTAACCATGAATAAACATGAGATCCTCTATGACTTGTCAAGGGCAAATAAGAAACATGAGATCCCCTATGACTTGTCAAGGGCAAATAGAGAAACATAAGATCCATTCGACTTGTCGAGGGCAAATAAAGAGGGATGAGATCCTTTCGACTTGTCGAGGGCAAATAGAGAGAAAAATGAGATCTTTTTGACTTATTGAGGAAAAATAAAGATAGATGAGATCCTCTTCGATTTATCAAGGGCAATTAAAGATAATTTCCCTACATTTACTATATACATGTTTGTATCATATCGAATCATTTTGATTGACATTATTTACTATGATTATGAGCTTGTGATAAATGTGTACACAGTGATTGATTCTTAAAAATAACCCACTTCGGAAATATGATTTGGAACTTTAAAAATGAACCGTTATTATGTAATGTTTGATCACTTTTTTTTTATAAACCGAAGTGGCTAGGATGATAGCGATGACATTATGATTGTGTATTAGGGGGAGTTGCCCTACTGAGAATTATAAAATTCTCACCCCTATTTTGTGTGTTCCCGTGTCATCTCCAGGTTGATCCAAAGAATGGTGAAGACACTACAAGAAAAACTATACTGGAGTTGCAGTAGTTTAGTAGTGGATGTGTTTATTTTACCATAACTGTATTGTGGTTATATATATGTAAATGTAATAGAGAACGGATGTGTTAAGCTCATAGAAGAGCTTCCCTGGTGTACCTAACCTTGTATTAAATAAATATTTTGGTTTTCCTTGCTATATATATATTTCAATAGAACTACGATATAGTTATCTCACAAATCAATCAAACTGGCTATAGATAATTATGAAAGGTCCGCTAATTTATAAGTAACAACTCTCGAGTCTGATGTCATGACTTAAGGATGACTTTGTACTTGGGAGGATGTTACACGATTGCCATTTCGTTCCATATGTAGTTCTTAAGGGCTATTCTGATAATCGTGTAATAGCTATCATTGTAGAAGAATTCGATTAATGGCAGACAGTTGTCCTAGCTCCTACGATATACCAGCACACGTGCTTTTTGTATATCCTCTAGCATTTGAATGGTATTTTTCGATTCGTTCAATAGTCTCGGAATGATAAGACATGATCAAGCAAAGCTTACTTCAAAAGGCTTCCTAAGAATTCCCCAAAAATCTTGAGATGAACCGCGTATTTCAATTTAAGATTATAATAGAAGGAACACCATGCAATCTTACTAATCCTTATATATAAAGCTTAACTAATATCTCAAGACACGAAGTAACTTTGACTAATAGAAGATATGTGGACTTAGTCAGCCTGTCTTTTATAACCCAAATAGCATCATATCCTAATAATGTCTTTGGCAATCTCATCACAAGGTCCACTGAAATATTTTTCCCTTTATCCATTAGGAATCTCCAAGGGTTGCAAGGTACGTAGTGAATTCTAATGTTTTATCTTTATCTTTTGGAAGTCAAACACTTTAAAACCGTTCTCGCCATATCCACTGTTATCTTTGGTTGTCAAAACATTTTCTTAAGATCTCTATTCATTTTCATAACTTTTGGATGCATAGAGAAATTACCTTTGTGGATCCCTTCTAAAATATTATAAAGAAGATTCCCTATTCTTGGCAGGATATTCGTTCTTGATACTTCCATATCCTATTTTCACCTTGTACAAATCTATTCTGCTCCCCAACTTAAGGTTTTGAAAAGTCTCTTCTAGCTCTGTCTCCTTAACCATTATCCAAGAAATGCCCAAGGTTTTTCTACTGAAGGCATCTACTACCATATTTGTTTTTCTTGGGTGGTAGATCAAAATGAGCTCTCTATCCATCCCCATTGCCTCATGCCTTCGGCTTTCTAATCTAAGAGATAATTGGGATCCTTATGATTAGAAAGCGCCTCAAACTTTACTCCATATAGATGGCACCTTTAGATTTTCAAAATAAACACTATTGTTGTCGACTTAAGACCGTGTATAGGGTAGTTCACCTCATACGGCTTAATCTATCTTGAAGTTTAAGCCATCACCTTTTTGTTTTGCAGCAAAATACACCCCAAGCCTTTTCTGATTCATTTCAATAAATCTCAAACAAATGATGTGGGCCTAGCAAGACCACTACAGGTATAATATTCAACTTCTACTTGAGGTCCTGAAGACTTCTATCATATCTCACTGTCCATGGGGGAGGTACATTCCTTCTGCTTAACTTGGTTAAAGGTAAGGCTACCTAGGTGAATCCCTTGATATAGCTTTGGTAAAAATTACCTAATCCCAAAACTTCAAATCTTCATTGGTAGTAGTCGGTTTGTCCTACTTAGTACTACTTCAGTCTTTGTTGGATCAACTGTGATTTCTCCCTATGATACTACATGACCTAAAAATATTATTTTCTATAGCTAGAACCCCCACTTGGATATCTTGACGTGCAGAAATCTGTAGCACTATGGTAAGGTGGTGCTCGTGTTCTTTCTCAACCCTTGAATAAATGAGAACATTATCTATAAAACAATTACAAACTTGTTGAAGAACGGTTAGAAGACTCGATTCATGTTGTCCATGAAATTTGTTGAGCCATTAGTTAATCCAAAAGATATCACTATATATATTCGGAATGCCCATATCATACTTCAAATTATCTTCTTCCTAAACTTGCATCTATTAGTATCTCAATCTCAAATCAATCTGGAGAATACTATCGCTTCCTTCAATTGATCTATGAGATCTGCAATCCTTGGAAGATGATACTTGTTCTTGATCACCACCTTATTCAGTTGTTTGTAATCAACACATGGCCTTATACCTTCATCCTTCTTTTCACCAAGAGCACAGAAGCTCCCCATGGCGAGGCCCTCAATCAGATAAAATGATTACTTAGTAGATTCCCAATCTACTTTCTCAATTCTGCTCCTTCCAAAGGAATATCCAGTAAGGAGCTATTGAGATTGGATCCCTTCTTGTACTAATTAAATTGAGAACTCTATATTCCTTTATGCGGGCTACTGGTTTCTCTTTCTAATTCTTGTTTACCTTTAATCACACTAGCCAACAACAATATGTATCCTTAACTATTAGGCTTCCTATATCCTTCCTCTTGAATGAGTCCCTTCAATAGTGTAGCATCTCAACATTCCTAGCAAAACAGACCCTATTGTTATGGCCTAGATAGAGGTAGTATATTTCTAGTTAGACAATCCTAATATTGTGACCTGGCTTCTTACATTGATAAGAAACATATTGCTCAGCTAAACATGGTTTATCACCATGATCCTTTCTATATTTTAGGCATTCCTTGTTATCAAATGGCTTCTTCGACTACTTCCTATTTATATTTGCATAAGGAAAATTCCATTTGTGGTGGTAAAGTAGGCATGAACCTTATATCGTGTAGTGCCAGTCTTCTTCAAGCCATTGATAGCTTCCAATTTTACTTTTCCACTAGAGCACTCTTATTCACTAAGGCGGTGAAGTCCCTAATTTCCATTAGTCCTATTATTGTGAAAAGATCATCTCTAAGGCTTTCCTTCGTGCTTAACATATTTATAACTCTTTATTAGGATTACTCTAATTAGTTGTGGAAAACTCATCAAAATTTGCAATATACTCTGGCACCGTCATGTATCCCTATTAAAGTCTTTAGGAATTTCCAATTCCTTAGCATTTCTTATAGAATGAGGAAAATAGTCCTTATAGAAAGCTTCCTTGATTAAATCCTAAGTTATTTTCACTATCCACCTCTTCAACGAGCATTCTAGTACCTATGCACCAGAAATCAGCATCTGCATCCAACGCTTAGGCAGCCTAACCCATTTTCTGAGTCTAAACACTGTAATACTTCAAAGATTCTTCTCCATTACTTAATTCATTCTTTATCCATATCTAGGTTTAGGTTCCATAGAATTAGGGTAGTTTTACTCTTTGGAATGCCAGAAATAGTTAGCCTTTATGATATCTTTCATGAGCTTACCTCCCAATAATGCTCATGATCTACTTTGCAGCCATAGCTTCCTCCTTGGTTGCCTATCATTGTTATTGTTAGCCCTATTATGTCTACCTGAAGTCATTAGTTTCCTATCACACAAAGCAAAAAAAGCATGGAGTTGATCGGGCTCAATACAATGATAAGCACGATAATTACTAACAACTTCAAAAGTAAGCAATTATGCATATAAAGTTATACTTCTTATCTCAGTAGATAAAATCCTATTGCATGACACTAAGATTTCAGAATATGTTGTAGAAGCAAGTCAAACCATCCCCAAGCTCTAACAAGATGAACTGCTCTGATACCATTAAATGTAACACCCTACCTACCGTAACGCTATGCTTAAGTCATAACCTTATAATAGGAAGTTATTACTTGTTAACTATGTTTGGTCTTACTTGTATATGATATTTACATATGAGCCCGCCATTGGTACAAACATAAAGTCGCTTTCTTTTTAAAATCTCATTAAATTTGAGCACAAACGATATATCAAAATACATAATTGTATTGTCTAATAACAAGTCAACTATATCTATAACTAAGTCAAACCTTTACTCTAGTTCACGCAGGAAACCTCTAGTCTAGGTAGGGTACTACTCAAAAGTCACTAAAACAAAATAAAATACTGACTAAAATTCTATCTTATTGGTTCTTCAAAAGGTCTAGGCTACGATGCTAGTATCAGCTAAAGATTTCCACAAAATAATCATCATCACTGTAATCTAAAAAAAAAATTAATAACAGCGGGAATGAGAATCAAAGATTCCCAGTAGGAGAAACAATAGTCTAATACAAAGTGGCATCTGACATAGAATTTTAAAAGAACTAAAGTATCCTCAATTTCTTTTGAAATAGTTCATTTTGCTTATTCATTTTCATAGCTATCATACTATTAGGAATACACTTATGCTTCAAAATAAAAACATATGATTTGTTAAATACTTAATCAGTTTTCTGGTTATCTACATAACAATTAGGTTGTATAGGTCATCCTCAACTGTATAGTCTCATACCTATACAATTTTAGAGTCCCTGTAATTCTGGTTATCTAGTTTACAATTCATTTGTTTGAGGTATTACTTCTTTATCATGTGCTTATTAAAATCTTTAAGCTTGAGAGTAGAATTTATAGGATTTCTGATATACTTCTCAACTGATGTATTGCCTGTGCTATAACACCTCATGTTACAAACTAATATAGTTCACTTGATATAGTACCTCATACTACATCTTGATATAGATCTCAATAACGTTCTCTTGTCAATACATCACTCTCATTTCTTCTTTGTAACACCTTGTGTTATAATCTAATATAGTTCATCATTTTAACATGATATACTTCATTTCATTCATTCAATTTCATTTCCTCTTTGACATGATCTTGTTATTAAAGTTTAGGCTTGATATTAGAACTCATAGGATCCTTCTGATATACTTCTCTTTGGATCATAATGTCAACGATGCAACACTATCATGTTACAACCTGATATAGTTCACTAGATGTAGTACGTTTACTCCATCTCATCTTGATAGCCTTGCTATCCTCAGTATATCCCTTTCTCATAACGCCGTCGCAATTACAACCTGATATAGTTCTAAAGGCATAGCACGTCTACTACTACCCGTGAATCCATGAGCTTACTACCAAAGAATTGATTATTACATAAAGCTTATTTTCTTGATTTCCCTCTCTTTGTGTGAGATTTATTTTCTTATGTTCCCTTTCTTCCTGAAGCTCGATTTCTTATACTTGTCTTTGAGATTTTCTTTAGATTTCATTAAATTCTTATGAGATATTTCCTTAAAATCTCTTGAATTCTTATGAGATATCTTATAGAAAAAAAATCTCCTAATGTCTTATGACATATTCATATTCTATTCAAAATCTATCTTTAATTTTATGAGATTTTCTGAAAACAAACAACTAAATGTTTTATGAGATTTTCTATAAATCTAGTAGATTTTTATAAGATGTTCCTTGCCAAATCTGGTACACTATTATGAGGTTTTTCTGCAAAGTCTACTAAATTCTTACGAGGCTTTTCATCATCAGAATTTTCTGTTACATCTCTTAGTTAGTAATAATTCTTGTAAATTTTCCAGCAATTGCACCAAGTTCCTACGATGGATTTCAAGCTATTTCTACTATGAATTAACCTTCCTTATGCCAATTAAATCTCTTTAATTCTTCCATAATAATTGTTGTAAGGTCTGTGTAAAGTTTCTCTAGATTTTATACCATCAAAAATTTCAGCCACATTCTTTGGGTTATAATTCCTCCGAAACAAATTGGTTACCAGTTTTTGTAATCATCCAATTTCAATACATGTAATTTCTAAAATAAGAATTCTGGTTCCAATTCAGCTAATAGTAACTCACATACAAGATTTCAGCAAGTTCCCAAAACTTGTGCTTGATCTATCTTCCGTATCTACTAACTTCAATACATGTAATTTATGAAATAAAAATTTTGTTGCCTATAAACATGATTTCATCACAACTCAAGCAATCCTAAATCCTAGAATTAGGTTTTAGATTTCAGCAATATAACTCCACAAAGTTCAAGCACTTATCTTAGCAAAATAGCCAAACAATCACAAAGCAATACACTAGAATTTTTCCTTCCTTTCTTCCAAGTTTTTGCTACACTTTTCTCAAGTTTTCCTTCTCTAATCCAAGGCTTTAAACCCATTTTCCAGCTACCCCATCTACTGCTATTTGGACATATTTGATGATGAAGAACAAGGTTTTGAATTGAGTTTGGTGAAGAGGATGTGTTCTTGAAGTAGTTTAAGGATTAATCTAGGTGTATCCTGTAACATCCCCTGCTGCTTTATGGATTGACGATTGTCCCCACAAACCAACACGGGTCTTTTCAGCATGCTTTGTCCTCACTCGCACACTTCCTAGGAAAACTTCCCAGGAGGTCACCCATCCCAAAATTGCTCCAAGTCAAGCACGCTTAACTATGGAGTTCATGTAACGCCTGGGGATTGCGAAGTCGGGGAGTGATCGCCGGTGCAAGGAGGCACGGACAAGGAGCGGCTCCTGGCAGACTTCGAAAGTGGAGGGGTACATGAATGAACCGATTACACACCCGAATAAGAGGGATCCTAAGACTGTATAGGTATGGAACTATACAGTTAAGGAGGGCTTATATGAATTGATTTGTACTACCTATACCAACAAGATGCATCTTCTTTTCGGTAGCCCAAACTGAAAGACCTCTATAGTTAAGCGTGCTTGACTTGGAGCAATTTTGGGATGGGTGACCTCCTGGGAAGTTTTCCTAGGAAGCGTGCGAGTGAGGACAAAGCATGCTGAAAAGACCCGTGTTGGTTTGTGGGGACAGTCGTCAATCCATAAAGCAGCAGGGGATGTTACATATCCTTTAGGAAATTAGAGCTTTCATGGAGTTTTCAAGAAGAAAGAAGTGAAGGAGGTGAAGCAAAAGGAAATGAACATGAGTCTGCCCAAAGAAGTAAGAAATGCCACATTTTTCATTTTTTCCCCTTTATATAGAAACGTAAACATGGAGAGAAAGTAATGGCTATTTTTATTTTCGAACCAATTTGGTTTGTATCTATATTGGAAATGTCTATGTTTATTTAATTGTTCTAACTAAAAATTATTTGAGATCTAATAATATTCATTAGTTGGACCAGTTTCAACCTTTTGGTGTACCAGTTATTACCACTTCGGTGTACCAATTAATACCATTTCAGTACCCGATTGATACCAAAATAATCTTATTGAATTAAAATAGTTATTCAACCTTATCATTATTTTTCCTATGTCCTTATACTAGTTATAATGTTTCATCCTATATCCCTGATTATAATATTATTATATTGAATTTTTAATAATAAAAATTAATTTTTTTTAGATTACGGTGATGATGATTATTTTGTGGAAATCTTTAGCTGATATTGACATCGCGGCCTAGACCTTTTGAAGAACCAATGAGATAGAATTTTAGTCGATATTTTATTTTCTTTTAGTGACTTTTGAGTAGTACCCTACCTAGACGAGATTTTCTGCGTGAACCAGGGTAAGGGTTTGACTTAGTTATAGATACAGTTGACTTGTCATCAGACAATACAACTATGTATTTTGATATATCGTTTATGCTCAAATTTAATGAGATTTTAAAAAGAAAGTGACTTTATGTTTGTACCAATAGCAAGCTCATATGTAAATATCATATACAAGTAAGAGCAAGCAGAGTTAACAAGTAATAACTGCCTATTATAAGGTTATGACTTAAGCATAGCATTACGGTAGGCAAGGTGTTGCAAGATGTATCAGAAACAAATAGGATCATTTAAGTTCTTTTTACATAAACAGCTTGATTTTTAGTTAAAAGGAAAACTTTCTGAAGATCTTCGTGCTTGAAAAACTAACAAGACATACTTGTGCTACTTCATCTTGATTAAACCTTTTATTCAGCACAACTTTATCCAACCATACTTTTTCAAAAACGAATGCTCATGATTGTGAACCTATATATAAGAAAGATAAGAGCATTTTCAAAGACATGTATCAAGGTATGCATAATACATGTAATAGAGTAAATAGAACATATGCATAACATAGAAATAAATAGCAGAAACTGATATATATATATATATATATATATATATATATATATGTAAAACAAAGATAGAAGAGGTATCAGAGGAGAAACATATATAAAACAAAAACTTCAAAAGATGCTAAACATATAGAAAACAAATTTTGAATTGGCTCCCCCTCAGTAACAGCTCCTCTTGTATTTCATAGCACAAATGATTTTCTGCATGAATTTTTCTTCTCCCCCATTTGTCATCAACAAAAAGAAGTATGTTGGAAATACGTAACACCATTATCAGCCCCAATGCTAACTTCACAAAGGATTTCCAATAACAGTGCTTCATGCCTTAGAGAACTTGCTTCAAGATGATCTTACCTATTGTTGATAAGGCATTGTTCACGCAACAGTAATTGGACCTCTGCGTTGTACAGCTATGCTGCTAGTGTTGGATGGCTTAATGAGGACCCAAGGCAAGAAAGGGATCATGTATGGTGAAAACAGGAGGCTCTTCTACTCTAGGAGAAGACATAGCAGCAAAAGACTCATTCTGTGAAGATGTTCCTTTCTTAGAAGTTGATTCTGTATCAGAAGAATTTATCTCATTTTCAGAATCCGAGGTCATGTTGTGATTGCAGGGTGAACCCCCATATCTGATGATTATCTTAGGCCTTTTATAGTCATCGAAACTGCCTTCAAGAATAATTATTTTCCTTTTTCTTCTTCTGCTTTCTGTTTCTGTGGCTGCTTTTTCAATAGCTGTATCTCGTATTCTTAAGCTTTGTCTTCTTACACCAGATAATGCAACATCAATTGGTCTCCTTAGGGTTCTAAAAGAATTGAAGGTATACTCCATACTTTGCATATACTCATACTACTCATTTGCAAGCGAGTAATGCAAGTATTCAAAACACCACTTTGGTTAGCAGAATCCCATAAGGAACAGCAGCAGTTTTCCTCTTCTCCTAAGAAATAGCACTCAGCATTTTGAACAGATGATAGCAAACTTGACAAATGTGATGACTAGAAAATTAGAGGCGACTACACAGCCGCTTTCGATCAGGGATACAGACGACTCAGCCTTGGAGCATTTCAAAAGGATGGATCTGCCCACTTTCAATGGGCATCTAACGACTGAGGAGCCCCAAGAATTCCTTAGGCATGTGGAAAAGATAGTTGATGTCATTCATTATTCTTCAAAGAGAGCAGTGGAATTAGCTAGCTTCCAGTTGGGAGGCCAAGCAGAGTTATGGTATCAGGAGTTCCGGCAGAGGCATAGGACCGCTAGCTCTCCTTCTTGGGAACAGTTCAAGGAAGTCTTTATACAAAGATTCATATATGAGAGCCAGTAGGCACAGATGATTGAGGAGTTTGTGAAGCTTCGTCTAACTCCAGGCATGACAGTTATAAAGTATGACGAGCATTTCACTTATCTGGCACAGGCAGCCTCCAACATAATACTGATAGAGACAACTAAGGTGAGGCATTTTGTTCAGGGTCTACCAAGAGATATGTTCCTTAGTTTGCAGGCTCACATTGAGACCATGGACTATGCTCAGATGGTAGACACAGTAATTGGTCTTAAGAGTGGTTTAACAAAGCGTAGAGTGATGTCAAAGGCTAATAAGAAGGCTAAGGTTCACGTCTCTTTCTCGAGTGGGGCAGGTTTGAGCAAAGGTCACCATCAGTAGGGCCAGCAGCGGGGTCAGTTAGGTAGGGCCACCTTCTCAGAACCCATCCTAGTAGGCCCAACTACAACACAGACTCTGAGTAAAGGGACCAGTCAGCACAGCGGACAAAGTTCATGGCAGTCATATCCAGTATGCCCGACTTGTGAAAAAAGACATTAGGGATAGTGTTTAGTTAGCTCCTCAGTCTATTATGGATGTAGCCAACCAAGCCACAAGCGTAGAGAGTGCCCGAAATTTCAAAGAGCTCCTAGTTAGGGGTCAACTAATCCTACCATGTCAGTTCATTCTCTCCGGTCGACAGCCCAAGGTGGCTTTGTCGCTTCAGTAGGCCATGGAGCCGGGGGCAGGGGCCCTGGTGGCAGAGGTGCAAGCGGTAGAGGCCAAGATGGTAGGGGACAACCCTATTTGTTCGCTATGACTCGTTAAGATGTGCAGGCTTCAAATGAAGTAGTAACAAGTATGACGTTAGTATGTTCCTTCGATGCTATGACATTGTTTAACTCGGGGTTAACCTATTCTTATGTATCCCTATTCTTTGCTTTACAGTTCGGAAGATCCTCTGAGGATCTTGAGAAGCTGTTTTTAGTTGGGGTACATTCAGGGAAGCCCATCCTTATTCAAATAGTGTATAAATCATGCAAAGTCAAAGTTAATGACATGGAGGCACTTGCAGATTTAAAAGTGTTGGACATATCTGACTTTGATGTCATTCTGGGTATGGACTGGTTAGCCCTATGCCATGCCATGCCATGGTAGATTGTTAGAGGAAAGTAGTAAGATTCGAGGTTCCAAGTGATGAGCCAAGAGAGTTTCTAAGTACAAGGTGTTCGACACCGACAAGCTTAGTATCAGCTATGAGTGCACTACGGTTGATGGATAGAGGCATCTATGGGTTTTTAGCTGTAGTCAGGGATATAGAGGTAGAGACACCAAGTTTGGGCATGGTTCCGGTGACTAATGAATTTCCAGATGAGTTACCAGGTGTACCACCAGAGAGGGAAATAGAGTTTAGGATAGAACTTGAGCCAGGAGTTAAGCCCATCTCTATACCCCCATATCGCATGGCTCCAACAGACTTAAGAGAATTAAAGGAACAATTACAAGAGTTATTGGACAAGGGGTTTATAAGGCCAAGTACCTCTCCATGGGGTGCTCCAGTATCATTCGTTAAGAAGAAAGACGGTTCGATGAGGAGGTGTATAGATTACAAACAGCTAAATAAAGTGACGAACAAGAACCGATACCCTTTGCCTCGCATTGACAACCTTTTCGACCAACTCCAAAGGGCACCTGTTTTGCCAAGATCGACCTTCGATCTGGTTACCATCAGCTAAAGATTAAGGATGAAGACATACCTAAGACGGCCTTCAGGACTTGCTATGGACATTATGAGTTCTTAGTGATGTCCTTTGGGTTAACTAATGCCCCAGTAGCCTTCATGGATTTGATAAATAGGGTGTTTAAGTCGTTTCTAGATCACTTTGTGATTGTCTTCATTGATGACATCTTAGTGTACTCCAGGAGTAAGAAGGAACATGAGCAACATCTGAGAATAATTCTACAGACTTTGAGGGAGAATCGATTATACGCGAAGCTCTCCAAATGTGAGTTTTGGATAAATCAAGTGGCATTCCTTAGACACATAGTATCAAAGGATGGTATTCTAGTAGATCCAAAGAAAGTGGAAGCAAAGCAGTAATGACCCAGACCTATGATGGTTTCTGAAGTCCGTAGTTTCTTAGGCTTAGCAGGATATTGCAGGCGGCTCATTCAAGATTTCTCAAAAATCGCTGCACCCATGACCAAGTTAACATAGAAGAATTTCAAATTTCAGTGGATAGAAGAGTGTGAAGAGAGCTTTCAGAGGCTCAAGACATGCTTGACCACGGCACTTGTTTTGGTATTACCTTCAGGGACAGGTGGCTTTTCGATATTCTGTGATGCTTCTAAAGTTAGACTTGGCTGTGTCCTAATGCAACATGGCCATGTTATAGCATATGCCTTACGGCAACTCAAGAAGCATGAGTAGAATTATGCTATGCATGACTTGGAAATGGTAGTAGTGGCCTTTGCTTTGAAGATTTGGAGGCACTACCTATACAGAGAGACTTGTGAGATCTTTACAAACCACAAAAGATTGAAGTACATCTTTCAACAAAAGAATCTGAACTTAAGACAGCGTAGATAGCTTGAATTATTGAAAGATTATGACTGTACGATCTCGTACCACCCTGGGAAGGCAAATATAATGGCAGATACTTTGAGCAGGAAGTCAGCGGGTAGTTTAGCCCACATACCACCAGTAAGGCAACCGTTAGTTAAGGACATCCACCAATTAGAAGCTGAAGGAGTTCAATTCGGCCTTAGTGATATAGGGGCTTTCCTAGCTCACATCAAGGCTCAATCAACCTTAGTGGAACAGATCAAGGCATAGCAAGGCGAAGATCCAAAACTAGCTAAGTTGGTTGAGAGTATTCGTAAGGGTGAGAACACAGAGTTCTCAATTGATACTGAGGGTGTATTGCACTTTGGGAATTATTTATACATGCCAACCGTGGGAGAATTAAGGAGAAAAGTAATGGAAAAAGCCTATAAAATAGTATGCTTGGTACACCCAGGATCAGCTAAGATGTATCAAGATCTAAAACAATTATTTTGGTGGGCCAGTATGAAGAGAAATATCGGTGACTTTGTAGCTAGATACTTGGTGTGCCAACAAGTCAAGGCTAAGCACCAAAGGCTAGCTAGGTTACTTTAGCCGATAGATAATCCAAAATAGAAGTGGGAGAGGATAACCATGGACTTTGTAGTTGGGTTACCTCAAATCACCAAGGAATTTGACTCTATATGGGTAATAGTAGATAGGATAACCAAGTCAGTACACTTTTTACTAGTGAAAACTACCTTCAGTGCAGCACAGTATGCTCAGTTATACATTGACAAAATAGTTAGACTTCATGGTGTCCCCATATCCATCATATCTGACAGAGGGTCCCAGTTCGCTTTGCGGTTCTGGAAAGCATTGTAGGAGGCCCTTGGAATGCATGTGAATTTGACCACAACTTTCCACCCCTAGTCTGATGGCTAGTCGGAAAGGACGATACAAACCTTAGAAGATATGCTCAGAGCCTGTGTATTAGATTTCAGAGGGAGCTGGTGTGATCACCTATCCTTGATTGAGTTTTCATACAATAACAGTTATCAGGCGAGTATCCAGATGGCACCATTCGAAGCCTTGTATAGGAGGTGTTGTAGATCTCCCATTGGGTGGTTTGAGTGTGGAGAAGCTAAGTCCTTAGGCCTAGACCTAGTTCAGGAAACCTTAGAGAAGGTTCAGTTGATTAGGGAACGTCTTTTAGCAGCTCAGTCTGGGCAGAAGTTTTATGCAGATAACCATCGTGTAACTTGAAGGTTGCGGCAGGGGACCACGTGTTTCTGAAGGTATCACCTATTAAAGGAGTAGTGAGACTTGGAAAGCATGAAAAGTTAAGCCCTCGTTTTATCCGCCCGTTTGAGATTTTAGAGAGAGTTGGATCAGTGGCCTATAAGTTAGCACTGCCTCCTAGTATATCAGCCATACAACTAGTGTTTCATGTTAGTATCCTTAGGAAATATATTTCTGACCAGTCTCACATGCTCACTCCATAAACAATTCGAGTTGATAAGAGCTTGTCCCACGAAGAAGAACCAGTTGCCATCGTAGATAGGCAGATCAAGAAGCTGCGCTCAAAGGAGATAGCTTCAGTGAAAGTTATCTGGAGGAACCATTCCTGCAAGGAAGCAACTTGAGAAGCTGAAGAAGCTATGAAAATTAGATATCCCCATCTTTTTCCACCTCAGGGTACGTTGTTTAGATTTGGGGACCAAATCTCTTTTAAGGGGGGTAGTATTTGATACCCCAAAAAATGAAATTTAGTGGTATATGAGTTATTATTATTATTATTAATTGGTAAAAGTTTTATTAATATTATAACGTATTACGTTTTAATAATATTACTTTCCAAAACGTGGTACACGATGTTATAAGTTTTAATAACAAAATAACGTATTATCATTTTAATAATAATATTTTCAACTAACATGGTGCACGGTTATATGGTTTAATAATAAAATAACATAACATGCGCTACATGATTGATTTTAATATTATTATTATTATATAGATAATATGGAACCCTTGCAACACGGGCTAGTGATTAGTAATTATTATATTGTTATAATATACCTATATATAGATGTGAATTGCTGAAGGAGTCTCCTTTGTGTGGCGGGACGCAAGACACGGTACGCGGATTGCTTCGAGATTTTATACTCATATATATTTTAGGCACATCACAATACTCCCAAATATTTTTCTAAGAACTCTAGCCGCCCAAGGAGATTTTCCTAGAAAGAAAAACATTGTTCTCTCAACTTTCTCCGATTAATCTCTTCCGGTAAGTGATTTTAATAGAATTTATCCAATTCCTCCCCTTTTTATCTAATTTTTGAGTTTGGGTACTGTCAAACATAGTTTTCTCACAACATTTTTCCTTCCTACTATCCCAAACTCAATTTGGGTAATAAAGTCAAATTGTTTATATTTTCATTATATTATTTGGCAGTTATCAGTGCCATTGCAGTTCCCCAGAGTCAAGTTATTAGTGAAAGCACACTCCCGGCTATCAACGATGAGTGTGTTTAAGCCCATGACCATATTTTTAGTCATTATTGTTATTTTCCCATATTATATAAATTATTTGTGAAATTTTAAAATGATTTATACCTAGAAATATGCTTTTATGGATTATAGAAATTTTAGAAAATTATTGTTTGTAGTTATCATGACAAATTATTATTTTAGAAAACTCATGAAACCATACTTGTTTGTATGTATGATTTAGATTTATATTATCAACCAGAATATTTTATAAATTCTAGTTTTGTACAAATAATAAGAATAGTGAATTTTATTCCTATTAGTTTTTAGCCAATAATTATTGAGAAACAGATCACCGAGTTAACGGCTGCAGGATTGATCGTTAACCTTGGTACCAAGTGGTCCACTAGAGGACTAGTTCACCCACAGAAGGAACCCAGTGTGGTGTCCATTTATGAGACCTAGTTAGGTGCCCACCAGATTAGCCATTGGCTTAGAATCAGCTATTCAACTCAGATACTTATGTACAAAATAATACATGTTTCTCTATTAGTTATTGTTATGGATTTAGTTAACTTATTGCTTTCAGTACAATCATATGTAATTATATATAAAATGTTTTACATCAAGTTACATGTATATGTTATGTATCTTTGTTGTTGTCCCATGTGGGTTGTGAGTGGAGGCTCACTCACTGAGTTTTAATGAACTCACCCCTCTTTTCCACCCCTTACAGATATAGCTGCAGGTTCAGTTACACCACAGGATCCTCCCTAGTAGTGTTGCAGCTTCTTTTGGTGAGCTTCGCTTTGGAGTGGAGCTTATGGTTGGTTATGTCAGTTTAGTAGTGCTCCAATAATTGTGTAGATAGGATTTCAGACATGCATTATATTATTTTGATGATTTTAAGAATTTCAGTCATTTATTTAATTATGTTTACCTTTGGCCTAGGTTATAAATTTTACATAGTTTTATGTTCAGTATTTATGGTTGGAAACATTTTTCAGAATTATGAAATTTGTTTGAATTTGAGATATTTTGGATATATTCGATTTTTTTATGCATATTAGTCAGTCATGTAACATCCTAATTTTTAACCCAATATTCTAGAACATACTTAGGTTAATCATTAGTCTGTTACTTCATAGTTCTCGTTTTTACTTCGAAATACTTAGCGGAAAATATGGGTAAAATTTTTTTTTTGAAATACAAAGTGAGAGCCGCGTGATGCGATATAACATGTAACGGACAAAGCATACATCTCATAACATCATAGCATAAGGCACACCATGAATAACATTGAATATCATCTCATATATATATATATATATATATATATATATATATATATATATATATATATATATATATATATAACTTGCCCACTTATAAGTGTGGGACTTAATTTAGTACAAGGGAAATACATGAAAGGAAATACAACATAAACGTAAACATGAACTACTCCCCTACCCGAGTGCATCTAATGGGATAACCTCTAAACAAAAAAAGGTTTATCCCCATCTAAGTGGTGTGTGCTCTAACCGGGTACTCCATCGATCAATCGTCACCTCCTACTGACGTCCATCTTGCGAACGAGGCAAGTATCCGGGAAACTGAGCGAGCTCCTCGGGCGTAAAGAGGCGGAACAAGGATCGAGAGTGACCCCCGCGGTGTGGCCGCATCTCCGGTCGCCGTGCAAGCCGTGGCTGAGTCACGGTATCCTCACTGCCTTCCCTCATCAATGGTGGAAAGGGGGCAGAGCTCTCGCTATACGGGTGGGCAGGCGGGTCCTCGTACGGGTCGGTCTCCGAAAAGTAGGTCCGGGGCACGTAATCATGACAGTCTCGCATGGCTGAGGCGGCGGTGTGCATGCAGAGCACTCTCTCGTCATGCGTACGCGCGCGCTCAAAAACCCGCTCGTCATCGCCATAGGGTGCAGTCGGGGAGAAGCGATGGGTGTGCACGGGATGAGTGAAGAGGCGTCCTACGAACATGAAAACCCGCACCGTGCACTGCCCCTCAAAATGGTATGACCCGTGAGCCGGGTCATGGTGCACCTCCCATGTCGGGGTGTCCACGAACACTACGAACGTCACCATCTGAAGACGTGACGGAAAAAAAGAGATAGAGGGAGTGAGAATCTTGCTAAAGAATCTCAGTAGGGCCTCCTACTACCTAGGTGTCATCATCTACGTCCTCAGGAACCTTGGGTTTAATTATACAGAATGAGTGAACATGCATTAAGTCCATTTTTAAGTTCTAAAACATAGTTTAGCCAAGGTCCATTCATTTTAGAATGATCTTAATGTCATGAATGCAACATAATAGAGAATGAATACATGGCGCTACCTAATGTACATACATAAATCTTATCATCAAGCATCATCATACTTAGTGGCATAAAGTGGCAAATAGAAACATTCATATGGGACAAACTTAGTGACATAATCATAATCATGAAACTTCTCTTCCTCATAGGCCACCCTAAAAGACAAGCGCTCTGGGGGTGCTCGGCCGAACCGGTGTCACCCAGAGCGTGTCACATCTCTAGGTTATGAGCTCATACCTTAACTAGTCGTCACTAGTTCTTACTTACCACTTAACGATAAGCGTATCATAAATCATAAATCCCGACTATCTGAGTACGGGTTAGGGGGCAATTCTCTTAGGGGTGCTCTACTAACCGGTGTCACCTAAGAGTATAAATTGGTACCGATGTCACATGAGTTCTATGGAGGTGCTCGGCCGAACCGGTGTCATCCTAGAACCCATCTTAGTACCTTAATTTTCAAAATCTCTTTAAGTCCCCAAATTTGTCGGAAATTCGGCGGCACACAGGCATTACGCCGAATTTCTTCCAAATTTGCTTTATGCCACATGAACATATATCCTCATGAATTCTTCATATGAATAACATCATCATCATTTACATACCACATGCATCATCATAGAACATTCAAATGCTTACCCTTACGGTAGCTTATGCTTTGACCCTTACGGGTCTTAATCTTGAGATATAGTTCTCGAACATCCGTCGTTCATATTTTATGCACCTAAGGGCTCATAATTATTCACCATTCCTAATTCTCATATTCATTCTCAAATCTGAAAAGCATAGGACAAAATTTCTAACTTGTGGTTACGGGGTTCTAGAACTTACGTTTTAGACGCTTTCTCGGTTCCGTCTTCGCCTAAGGCGCTATAAATTAAATCTAAATCAATTATGAGACATTCCTATGCTTAAGAACTAATTATAAATCACATTTATCATGTTGTAACGTTGCTGGATAGAATCCAGAAAACTAAATGTTCTAAGAGTTCTACATTTGCATTTTTACGGTTTTCTAGCTACTAGTTTTCTGATAGGTGCTAAAATTCAATTCTAATCCAAATGTTACCAAGTTTTTCATGTCTAAACAATACTAATCTGATTATGTTCTCATTAAAACAGTTTGGATAAGTTCCAAAAACAAATGGGTCAAAACTATGTTAAATTCTAGCTTTACGGTATTTCTAGTTAGCTAGTTTCTTACCTATTATGCATAGAATCATTTCTACATCATCATATGATATTTTCACACATCAAAACATCACCATACAGCATCACACTCATCATGACAGAACCAAAATCATGGAGCTTCAGTAAAAGAATTAAATTGACATTTCGAGGTACATAAGTTAACTAGTTTCTTATGGAATCAATTTAGAACTTCTAAAACTCTTCGCAAATCATTTTAATTCCTCAAGAGGCTAAGAGAAGCCTTAGGTCAGTGACCCAAAATATATTTCATCTTCAAAAAGGAAATATAGTCATATCTCATGATAACATAACCTTGTAAAGATTTGTAAAGCTTTAAGAAAAACTTGGAACATAGACTATTAGTCCTTGTAACTAGATGAAACTCATTGCAAGTCCATCATCACTACTTGGCCAAAAACATGCATTCAAAGAATGCATTCACATTAAATTTTAACTTGAAATGAAATGGGCAAGTCTTTGAGCTCTAGGTTCTTAAGTTATGACATAAACTAAATGTGCTCATGCTTTTCATTTTTTAATCTTGCTTACAAAATAAAGTGATGACTTAAAATAAATATGCAAGGCATAAACTTAAACGTGCAAGCTTGAAAGTAAATATGCAAGGTTCAATTCTTTATTTTAGTGCTCTTGGCCCAACAACAATTGACTTTAAGGCCGAAATAGATAGGCATTCGAGAAATTAATTAGGTGATAATGCAAGTTCAATTCTTTATTTTAGTGCTCTCGGTCCAACAACAATCGACTTTAAGGCCGAAATAGAAAGGGTTTGAGAATTAAATTAAGTGATGATGCAAGTTCCATTTTAATCTTTATGTTCTTAGGTGATAGCTTGAAAGTAAAGGTGCATAACAAGAATATAAATGTAAATACAAGCATAAAATAAATTATGCAGGTTTATTCTATTTTTTTCTAGAGCTCTTAACAAGACTTTGAAGGAACTTAAACCTCAACCCAAACTCATCAAACCAAGATAAAGTAAAGTCTAGAGTTCTTAGAACTCAACATAACATTTTTAGAAATCAAAACATTTTGCATGTAAAAGAAAAGGAAATGGCCGAAATTTCAAGGAACGAAAAGAACATTTTGAAACTCTAGAGTCCATGATCTTGGTGACATATTAACACCAACATCATGAGACCCCATCATTGAGTCCTTAGAACCATTTTAAAACACCATCAAAACTAAAGTCCTCAAGAGTTCAAGAAAGGAAGAACTAGAAACATTTTTGCTCAAGAACAAAGATCGAGCTCTAGAGTTTGTTTCAAGTGATGAACATCATCATGAAACTTTCATCATCAAGCTCTCATTTCTTTGAACTTCAAGGCCCATGGCCGAAGATGAGAAAGAACAAGGAAAGGAAAAGAAGTTCTAAAAAAAATCAAGAGAAACTATGAACATAAAGCTAGAACAAGAACTTTAAAGAAGAGAATACATGAAAGGAAATCCCTACTTGGTGTGATGAACTTGAAGATGGAAGAAGAAGATGAAGATGACGAAGAACTTGAAGAACTTGAAGAACACTAGAACTTTGAGAGAAAAAGAAAAGCTTTGAGTGTTCCTAAACTTAGCAAATGATCTAAAAGTGGTGCAAGCTCCTCAAGGCATTCTATTTATAGAGAAATGAAACAAATGAAGGGTGCACATGGAGGAGGAGGCTTCGGCCATCAGATGGGGAGGGAGCCCATGAGTTCCATGAGGTGAGATAATGTGGTCTTGAGGCATGGTGAGGTATGGTTCAAAGTATGGTGAGGTATGGTTCAAGGTATGGCCTCAAGCATGGTTCTTTGAGTGAGAAAACAAATCAACATGTGGTCAAATGGGGGAGAGGTGGCCGAAATGCATCAGCCAAGGGAGGAGAGTTTCTTGCATTTTAATTGTGGTTTTGGAGTTGTGTTTAGGTGTATCTTTGATTATGCTTAAGGTTAGGAATTTATAAGAAAGTGTTTAGGTAAGGAAAATGGGTAATTAAGGTTGTCAAGACATAATTAAAGAGTGTTCTTGCATCATTAGTGAGTTATAAATTCATTTTAGTGTTTAAACAATTCTAGACACAATTCCTTAATTTAAGGAATTGGAGAGAGGAAACACTATTCAAGATTCCAAGACTAGGAATCTTGAGTTCTAAAAAGGGATTTAAGTTTAATCTAAGCAATTTTAGGTTCTAATTAACTTTAATAAATTATTTTGACTCTAGATTAATTAAGGAAATTAATTAATCTTCGTTTAGAGCCTAATATTGCGTAGGTTTGCTTAATTACATCATTAAGCTCAAAAACACTATTTTAGGGGCAAAACCGTAATTTTACACTAAAACTGCCCGAGACCACCGGGACTTGAACAGGGACCTCTAGACACATGAAAACGTGTTTTTAAACCTCTGGGAAAAGTTTCGGGCGCAAACGGCACTTCTACCCACGTAAAAACGCTATAGGGGTATTTTGGTCATTTTGACCCGAAACTCATGAAACGAGATTTTCGCTTCCGGAAGCATTCAAAGGCCATTCAATCCCTTTCAAACATTGAGTTGACCCTTCGAGGACGACCGAGTTGGTTACCCTCGAATTCGGGTCAGGAAATGACCTCAGGGGCATTTTGGTCATTTCCCTTAGACAGAAAAATCGGGGTGTTACAAGTCACGTTATTAGAGGCTTCCATGGGGATCCAAGTCCTCACGTGCCGGTCACGTTCTCTAGGCGGCTTGTAACATCCTCCCAAGTACAATATCATCCTTAAGTCATGACATCATACTCGAGAGTTGTTACTTATAAATTAGCGGACCTTTCTTAAATATCTATAGCTATTTGGATTGATTCGCAAGACAATTTGGTCATAATTCTACTGAAATATATAGCAATGAAACCAAAATATATATTTAATACAAAGTTCAGTACATAAAGGAAGCTCTTTCATGAGCTTTAACACACCTTTGTTCTTTAACATGTTTACATATATATCCATTCCACTAAATACAACATGATAAAAGCATTAACTACTACACTATTGCACTTCCGCGTTCTTTGGCATAGCAGTCTCTCGATTTTCTGCGTCAACCTGGAGACGACATGGGAACACAAAAACATAGGGTAAGAATTATACAATTCTCAGTAGGGTAACTCCCCCAAACACAATTATAATGTCATCATTATCGCCCTAGCCACTTCGGTTTATTAAGAAAAGGTAGTCATGCATTATATAATAACAGTTTATTTTTAAAGTTCCAAATCATACTTCCGAAGTGGGTTACTTTTAACATTCAATCACTTAATGTACATATACCATACTACTCCACATCATATACTACTAACTTTCCACTTAAATATATTGGTCTCAATATCAATACTAAACTTCTTCACTAGGCATATAAGACAAATGATTTCTTAGAAAATTTACTTCTTAAACTTGCCTTGGCCCCTGACTAATCTTGTCACATCTAGACGTTACGTACCGCCGTCCCTAGTATGGCAATAATGGGTAATAGACTGCTTTTCAAGACTGAGCTCATTCCTATACATGATCATTGGATTTACTTTCTCCAATTCTCACACAGACCTATTCCTAGCCAGGTTTACTTTCCCTGACTCAATTCAAGGGTAGTTAGATTTACTTTCTCTGACAAATCGGATTTACTTTCTCCAGCCCAAGGACTATAAATCTTACTTCTTGGTAGTTAGGTTTACTTTCCCTAACAAACTGGATTTACTTTCTCCAGCCTAAGAAACAAAATCTTATGCTTTTCTTTTGCATATAAACAATCGTAATAATCATTCATATCTATGTGTACCTAACCTCATCAATAAGTTCACATACTCAATTATTCATCCTCATATTCAGGTACTCATGTCATACTAGTATAAAATGCTATTATTTCATCAATTCAAAGCATTAATTTATTTTCAGCACAATGGCAGATTTCACACTATTGTGGCACAAATTTATTTGCACATAAAATAATCATTTTAGAGGCTATAAAAATTATCAAGGACACCTCAATGTGTCATCAAGGTCCTGTAAAAATTTCAGGGTAATTAGAGTTCTGTAACTATATTAACAAAATTCTAAAAATTTAGTGGTCAGAAACCATCCAACCTCAGCTCAAGAACCAAAATTCATAATTATTGACCCTAGAAATTGAACCCAGAAAATTCTAAATAAAACTCGTGGTAAAACCTCAACATGTTTCTAATATCCTATAAAAATTTCAGCCCATAATTCAATCATTTACTAGGTTAATAAAATTTCATAAGTTCACAGCTTCAGATTTAACATTTCAGGTAGCATAGTTACCACTTTGGTTCTTGAATTTCTCAAGGTACTAGGAATCAAAACCAGAGCTAAAAAAAATTCATGGAACCATCATAGGATGTTACCTTCAATATATAATTTTTATAGCTCATGAAAACATCCACAATATCCTCAGAAAATTCGTGAACAATCACTGCCAGCAGGAAAACCAAAAATCCAGCAAACCACTTCAAAATATCTTTTGATAAAAATGATTTTTACACAATACCAAACACTCCACAAAAATTAAAACATCAATATCAACATATTATCAACCAATATATCCACAAATTTTGGACCAAACACAATCAAAAAAGTCTAGCATAAAATTGGAAAGAAAAGACCAAAGAAAACCATACTTGTGAAGCTTTAAGGCTTCTAACTCCAAGGGATCTTTCAAAAATGATTTTTCTTCACTTCAAGCCTTCCAAATAGCACCTAACCCTTCCTTAAATAGTAGATAATGATAGCTCAGAGTCCAGCTTGGAGATTATTTAAAATTCTAATCGGTTGGTTTGGTAGAGGTTGAAGTGTAGAACAATTTTGGTGAAGGAAGATTTTGATTTTACCAAAGTTTGGCTTAGGATTTTTGAGATTGAAATCAAGGTTTTGATGAAGAAGGAAATGGAGGTGCTGGCTGTATGGTTACTGCCAAGGATGAAATGGCTTCTTGGAGAAGAATTTGGTCATATATATCTTGTAAGAAATAATGTGATTGGTTAATCATAAAGCATAATTGCTTTTCATTAAAGGAGCTTAATATCAATGGCTAAGATTTGATCTTTCATCCAAGATAAAATCTTAGCCATTCATTAGGCATTCAAAGGGATAGACTTCATAATTTTGCAGAGATTAACTAGCTTTCGGTGTTAAAAATCGCACACCGAAATTTTACCAAACGGGTAAAACAGTGTATCCGAGAAATCAAACATTTCCCAAAAAATAATTTCGGGTATAAAATCTTTATTTCTACCTATTTCTAACCATAATCATATAATTTCTCAATTTTGGGTATCTCCGGGTCCCAATTCTAGGGTTTCAGCTATCCCAGTGGGCCTGCAGGGCCCACAAAATACTATTTATATTTTTTTTTTTTACAAATCCGTTGGATCGTCCTCATAGTCTTGGTCTTCAAGGGGCAATCTTTTGTTCAAAGCGTTCTTAGCAGATTGAACGATTGCTAACCCTTGTTGGAGTCCTCGGTACGGCGGCATTTGTTTACCAAGGTTGCATAATCCTGGATCTCTAAGAGACCCATAGCAACTTCGATGTCCTCGCGTAGCCCTCCTTCATACTTCATGCACTTCCAAGCTTCATCTGGATTACGTTGATAATAGTAGAGAACTTGCAAAGCTCCTCAAACTTGGATGTATACTTCGCTACACTCATAGACCCTTGCTTGAATGCCATAAACTCCAGCTCTTTTGCATTCCTCACCGAAATAGGGAAATGCTTGTGGTAGAAAGCTTCCTTGAAGACATCCCAGGTGACTTCAGTTTGAGAAGCTTCGAATAATCCCTTGGTGCCGACCCACCAAAATTCAGCATCTGCTTCTAGCATGTAAGTAGCAAAAGCCACTTTTTGGATTTCAGTGCAAGGAAGAACGGAGAAAACCTTCTCCATAGCCTTGATCCATTCTTCTGCTTTATTTGGATCAAAAGCCCCTCGGAATGGTGAAGGGTTTACCTTTCTAAACTCAGCAAATTTCTGGTATTCTATGTCCACTTCTGCTCCTCCAGGATTCCCAACTGGATTTCCTTCGGCATGTCGGTCCAACCTTTCCATCATCTTGTTGGCTACTGCAGCTTGTTCTCTCATGGCAGCCGCCATTTCACGGAAAGCATCCATCATGCCCGCTTCGTTTCCAGCACTATTCCTAGTACGTCGATTTGAAGTCATCGGTTCCTGTCACACCAAACAAGAATTATTGAGTTAATCAGGCACAATACCAAGCTAAGTGTGGCAACAACCCACAACATTCCCAACCAGCAGTCATACACATATATAAAGTTATAATGCATGACATTTACTAAGGAAGCATAGCTAGTCCATTCCTCAACGTCCTGCAAGGATGAACTGCTCTGATACCATAATGTAACATCCTCCCAAGTACAACGTCATCCTTAAGTCATGACATCATACTCGAGAGTTGTTACTTATAAATTAGCGGACCTTTGTTAAATATCTATAGTCATTTGGATTAATTCGCAAGACAACTTGGTCATAATTCTACTGAAATATATAGCAATGAAACCAAAATATATATTTAATACAAAGTTCAGTACATAAAGGAAGCTCTTTCATGAGATTTAACACACCTTTGTCCTTTAACATGTTTATATATATATATATTCCACCAAATACAACATAATAAAAGCATTAACTACTACATTATTGCACTTCCGCGTTCTTTGGCATAGCAGTCTCTCGATTTTCTGCGTTAACCTGGAGACAACACGGGAACACAAAAACATAGGGGTAAGAATTATACAATTCTCAGTAGGGTAACTCCCCCAAACACAATTATAATATTAAACTTGACTAGGAATAGGTCTGTGTGAGAATTGGAGAAAGTAAATCCAATGATCATGTATAGGAATGAGCTCACCCAAAAGCGCCTATTACCCATTATTGCCACACTCGGGACTACAGACGTAACGCCCAGATGTGACAAGATTAGTCAAGGGCCAAGGCAAGTTTAAGAAGTAAATTTTCAAAGAAATCATTTGTCTTATATGCTTAGTGAAGAAGTTTAGTATTGGTATTGAGACCAATATATTTAAGTGGAAAGTTAGTAGTATATGATGTGGAGTAGTATGGTACATGTACATTAAGTGATTGAATGTTAAAAGTAACCCACTTCGGAAGTATGATTTGGAACTTTAAAAATAAACCGTTATTATATAATGCATGACCACCTTTTCTTAATAAACTGAAGTGGCTGGGCGATGACGATGACATTATAATTGTGTTTGGGGGAATTACCCTACTGAGAATTGTATAATTCTCACCCCTATGTTTTTGTGTTCCCATGTCGTTTTCAGGTTGACGCAGAAAATCGAGAGACTGCTATGCCAAAGAACGCGGAAGTGCAATAGTGTAGTAGTTAATGCTTTTATCATGTTGTATTTAGTGGAATGAATATATATGTAAACATGTTAAAGGACAAAGGTGTGTTAAAGCTCATGAAAGAGCTTCCTTTATGTACTGAACTTTGTATTAAATATATATTTTGGTTTCATTGCTATATATTTCAGTAGAATTATGACCAAGTTGTCTTGCGAATCAATCCAAATGGCTATAGATATTTAAGAAAGGTTCGCTAATTTATAAGTAACAACTCTCGAGTATGATGTCATGACTTAAAGATGACGTTGTACTTGGGAGGATGTTACACGGCTCGTGACATAAATAGAAGTATATGATTATATCACGAAATGTAAAACTCTTTTATACTATCAATATATAAAAATTACTTTAAATTTAATTAAGAGCAATTTATACTCACCTCCCTAAGATTTAGTTTAATTACACTTGACACCCCTTTATTTTAGAAAACTATTACTGACCTCATATGAGGCTTACTAAAATTACATTAAGCTCTCCTATAGCTATTAATTTATTAATGGAGTAAAGTGTCACTTTAGTCCCATAAATTGTAAGCGTGTTTCATTTTAGTCCTTGGAATTTTGAAATTAACTCTCGAGTCCCTGAAATTGCATTACCTATCGTAGGTGGAGATGTGCACGAGAAAGGGGGTTGAATTTGTGTTGATCCTTTTGTTTTTTGGATTTCTAAAGCTGCTGGAAAAAAATTACTATCAAGTATACAACTTGAAGTATAGCGGAAACAAAGTTAGTGGCTTCAGAAAGTTACTTTCTTATCCTTATTAATTAAAAAGCTCAGTATTAAACAATGTAGCGTAAAAGATGCATGATAGAGATAAAGCTGATTGATAAGATAAAAAACAATAAAGGAAAATAAAAGAGATTAAGGTAAGAGAGAAAGAACACGAAGGATTTTATATTGGTTTGACCAACATGGCTACATCTAGTACTCAACAACTGTTGAGGTTTCGTTATAACAACAACTTTCTCAACTTGAGAAAGAGAGGATAGTCTTTACATTAGTCTTCCCAGGCTTTTATGAGTAGTTCTGACTCTGGTCTCTCCAAGCCAACCCGTGACTGATGAGAGCAGCACCCTCAGCATGTTGTGAGTAGTCTTTCCCAGGCTCTCCAAGTTGACATGAGTAGTGTTGACGCTGACATGAGTAGTGTTGACTCTGGCCTCTCCAAGTCAACGCGTGACTGATGAGAGCAGCACCCTCAGCACGTTGTTAGTAATCTTTTCCCAACCTCTCCAGGCTGCAAGTAGTCTTGACTCCAGCCTCTCCAAGCCTAATTGAGTAGTCTTGACTTTGGCCTCTTTAAGCCTAACATGAGCAGTCTGTTCTAGGCTTCTCCAACCCTCAAATAGTCTGTTCCCGGCCTCTCCAAGCCGCAAGTAGTCTTTGACTAGCCTTTCCAATCTAAATCGTGATGAGTAAGTTCATCTTACCATTGTGTTGCAATTAGTTTCTCACTCTAATCTCAAGGATACAATGGTTAAGTGTTTGGGCTACAACTCAAACTAACCTACACTCAAGTTTCCTTAAAGATGATACATTTTTGAAAGATCCTGGGAGAACTTGAATGACTTCCTTCTTCTACTTATTCCACAAGAAGAATATATATCTAACTAAGAATATAAAATGAAGATTTTTTTTACATTTCAAGGATAGAAACTGATTGCATCGTTAAGACAGAATATTCCAGGAAATGGGAGAAGATTTTTGCAAAGTTTCCTATCTTTAAATCTTCAAAATCTCTCAACGTTCTTCAAACTTAGCATCTCTTTTTATAATGGTCTTTTTTTTTGTGACTATTGCCATTGATTGATTCTTCAAGTAACACGTGTTGAATATCAGTTGTGTCTTGAAAAGAACATCTGGAAGAGAGGTTGACAGAACTGTCACATTGATTGCAGAAGCCATTGTAAATATCAGCTTTTTGATCCTCTATCAGAAACCACTTTTCTACTTTTTGAGCAAGCTTTCTGAACTCCTCCTTCATGAAGCTAAGGTTGTTGATCAAATAGGCAGAAGAGATGACGTGCCAGTTTTAAACTAGGTTTGATTTGATAATTTGAAATTCAAATTTCATATTTTCCTCTCTTTCTTATAGCATTCTTTGTTCCACACATAGCTATAAGCTTTCTAACGTGTGCAACTAGTTCCTTGAAGAGTATATGACTTTTTAATCTTCAATCAAATCTTCTTTGCTAATTGTTTCTTTGCGATTGATATGATTGAAGATTAAGTAACACGTTGCATATGGACATATTCTGATATCTTCATCTTAAGAGTACTTTCTGATGTCCCGTGCTACTTTTTGAAGTCTTTTTCCTTGGTTTCTTGGCTTTTAGCTTGATTTCCTCCAGTCCTTAAGCATTTACACATTCTTTGCATGAGATAATGATCACTTTTTTTTAAGCTTAATCTCTTTATACAAGATAAAACATACTTGTACATGTGTAATGAAATTATTCTTGATTCAAGTCCGTTTCTATGCTTTGTTCATGCTTTGTTTGAAATAATATTCATTCTCTTTTTGGCTCAGTCTCTTCCTGTAAGATAAATCATGTTTGCACATGCAAAGTGAAACATTACTCTTGCTATAAATTTCTAATATACTAGCCAAATTTGACTTGTTATGCTTTGTCTAGAACCTCAAAAAGAAATCAGTAGTTCTTCAAAGTATTTTCTTTGAATTGGTTTTGTTGTCATTCAGAAGTTATGAGCGAAAGGGTTCTGGAGCTAACATCTATGACCTGCTATCGCTAAGGTGGAATAAGAGACACAATTTTCTATTTGAGCTCGATTAAAGCTCTCATATTTGAGATAGTTTGTGAGTTCATTTGACATGGGTAGAGTTTCTTTTCATTGTCATACTAGATTTTTTTGATACCAAATTTCTTCTCAAATGGCAACTAAAATATTCCAAAGAAACCCTTGATAAACTTTATCCACGCTTGATAATATAGTGTTTCCCTTGAATCTTATTTTTAATATTTTAATACCCATTTTATTCTAAGAAATATAATATAATAGCTAATAAATTAATTATATTAGCTAAATATGAATGGTCTCAAATTTAGACTAATCAAGCTCTTAATTATATTTAAGATATTTAAAAATTTGGTTTATTTAAATAAGGTGTGAAAATGAGAGAGAAATAAGTGGATTTAAGAATTATTGAGGATTTAGATTTTGTAAATCAAAAGAGGAGAAATTTGGAATGTAAGACTTTTTTGACACATTTTAGAAAATTTCAAGGAATATTTTGACACATTTAAAATTTCAAGGACTTTTTGACACATTTTAAAAAATTTCAGGAATTAATCTGAACTTATTTTGATTTGTGGCACTTAATGTGGCACATCAGTAAAATGTAATAGTTGACTGATAGTTGTTTGATCAGGGACTAAACAGTTAATTCCACACTAACGTGATCTACGGAGTGCAATTTCAGGGATTAAAGAGTTAATTTCAAAATTTTAGGGATTAAAGTGAAACATTTATTTACAATTTTAGGAACAAAAGTGACATTTTACTTTTTATTAATGTAAGTAGTACAAAATAACACGTGGCATGTATATTATTATTAATGACAAAATAATAACATTTTGACAAGATTTGACATGTATATTAAATAAAATACATCTTTTTTTTTATCATAAGTTATAATTATAAGTTTTATTTTTATGTGATAAAAATATACATTATTCAATTTATGTATTAAATATTTTCAAAAATTGTTAATAATTATGTATATATTTCATGCTATTTTTTTGTCACTTAAATTAACAAAGCAATATTCATAGGGGATGTCACTATAATTTTAGGAAATATCAGGGATGTCAGTGATAGTTTTACTAAATAAACAGATACTGATTGTAATTACACTAAACTTTAAGAAAAATTAGTGTAATTTTCTCGTTAATTCAAAATGTGAAAAACTTTTATACATTATGTTTATCAAAACTAAGCTCAATATAAAATAAAAGGTTAATTTTAATATATTGTTAGTATAAAATTATTTTATATTATTAACCAATCATATGTTTTTATAGACGGGACTTCGAACATAGCATGTGCCCAGGTCAAAATTTTGATTGGTGTAATAGTATATTGTTGCATGTCCGCATGAGCTTATTTTTTACACGGAAGGTATCTGCAAATTGAATTCATAAATAAACGGATTAAAATTAGAAATGCAATAATGCATGTCAAAGCAGTGAAAAATTTACTTTTAAAAATTGTAATTAAAATATCATTAATCCTCGGAAAGTGGAAAATTTGTCCACAAGGAGACATCCATGTCTCTCTCCCTCTCTAGTCTCCTCTTTCTCTCTCTTTCCTAGCTCCCCGTCTTTAATCTAGTAATCCAGTCCAATAATAACGAACAAAGTTGAACAAACACCATCATCACTCATCATCATCAGAATTCCAAGGTGGGTTCGGGTCACTTATGTGCTATATAGTCTAAGGTGCACAAAATAGAAACCATTATGTTCATGGTGGAATTCACTGCAACTGGGGCTAGCTAACCTAGGTGATTCTGAGTTCTTGATCTAGTTCAGCAGGGATTTGTTTTATTTTTTCTTTTTAATTATTATTATTATTAATCATTTGGGCAGCTGCGTTTATTTAAGTGGGTCGGTGTCAAATTGGTCTTTTTATTGTCAAGGTGTGGCTGGCTGCTTTGACTTTGTAGCACTACTTCGTCGGTGTTTCAGTTTTGTTCTCGTTTCCCGTGAGTTAGGCTTGTGGGGGTACACATGGATGTGTCACAGTTCACCGTTTTGTGACAGATGTTGCCACTTCTATCTCGCTTACTTCGACTGACTGTCTCCAATTAAGGGTTTTGGTCTTGCACCACCACTTTGTAGCTTTGTTTTTCTCTATTAGTGGTTTTGCCAGTGTTCCCTGATTTGAATCCATTTCATGCTTTCCAGGGTTGAACTTTTATTTTTGGGTTTTTAATTTTACTCAAGGAACAATTTTGTTGTTGAGTTTGTTTCCCGTTTTGGGTTTTTTCAGGGGAAAAATTGAGGATACAATGGTGACTATGGTGTTATATGGGGAGTAGAACCAGGGTTGGTGTTGAAGATGAGAAGGGAGCACAACGAGGGATGCCGAGTTTCGATTCTCTGCCACCCAATGCCGATGCAAGGTAGGATTTGAATTTGTAAGGAGAAAGTTTTTGGGTATAATCATTCTTAATTTTTATCTGTATGCTCAATTTTTGTTGTAGATATTGGTTGTTTATCTTGTGTTGCTAAGTCCAGTGAGATGTTTCTAATTTCTTAGTCCTTTAGGGTTTAGAATGAGGAACAGCTTGTTTCTGTTTTCATTTTTCATGTTTGATGATTTTGGGATTTTGCATAGAAAATAGTAAAAAAGAGGGAATGGAAGCAAAAAATAGGATTTTATTGTTTTCATTGTTTCCTTCACAAAATTCTTAAAATAGGAAATGAAAATAGAAGATGAAAGCAGAAACCAGATATGTCCCAAAGGGCCCTGTTATATTTTCCAGTTTGCTTGAATAGAACCACGTAAAGTATGAACTAGTGGTGCTCAAAATGGTCTTATGCCTTTCTAATTGGAGATAATTACCTCTCTTCTCCTTGAGTCCCCAAACCCTTATGAAGGTGGGGTTTTGAATCAAGATTCTAGGGGCCAAGTCTAGAGATGATTTCAGGTTTTTGAGCAAGTCACCTAGCAACTGCACTCATTGATGTACCACAGTTGCCCTAGATTTAATGTCAAAGCCTTGTGCTGAACCATGCCTAATTAACTTTTTTTTTCCAATTAAGTTATAGTTCATTATGATGTTTTCATTGGTTAACATAAGTATAGTATACTATATTTGGATGGACTAGATGTACTCTATTGAGTGCTGTGGAGTACTCAAGAACCTCCTACTTGACTATACTTTGTGGTTTACAAGACAGTCCAAGGTGGCCCTTCTCATAGAGTTATACTATTTTGTATTAGATAGCTTCTAAAATTTTGGTAGACCTTGCAAGAGGAAAGGCACGATAGGTTTTAATAGAAATATTACAGACAGAAATGCTGGCTGAATATATATATATATATCTATATATATATATGCTATTTAGTTTTTAGAAGAACTAACACGAAAAAATTTCTTACTTAACCTGAAGCATTCTAACAATACCTGTTATGCATTTCCAGAGCATGGGGCATCTATCATTCTTCCTTCTGCTTGTAGTGTACTACAGCCAAATGATAATTTTTTCTTCGAATTCAGTTTACTTCTGTCTACATCAGTGCACTGGGGTAGTGTTAATGTCTTCCAATCAGTGGTTGGAGTGAGACATTACATTCAATGTTCTCCATTCTAGGTAACACTTCGAGTATAGTATATGTTATCTTGAGAAAGTAGTTCCAAGTACAGTATGTGATATATGACGCTTGATTGCAATTGATTATCAAAATGTGGATCTTGATGTCAGCTATTTCTACATAAGTAGGAGAATATTTTGTGTTGAGAAGTAGGTGGATCAAAATACGATATAATTGAATTGGAGAGTTTTATCAAGTACTAAATAAATAAAAGTAGGGTTGGAGGGCAAGCAAAATTAGTAGTACGTATGCATCTTGTCTTTAAAAATGCATTTGAGTTTTTCGGTGCATTAGGTTGTCACAATAGTTTGTGTACTATAGGAATTTAATGCAATAAACCCACATGCTATAGTTACCCTAATTGTATAATATGACTATAATTGCATGATACCGTTAGCATATACTATGAATTTAGACAATATTTACAATGTTCCTCCTCAAGTTGGAGAACTGGACCTTGCAACAACTTCTTGCCATTTGATAAAAGCAACTCAGTTCAGCTCATATGTTGAAGCAGAATATTGAGTCATGGCACATGCCACTTCCAAAATCTTTTGGCTAAAACAACTCTTAAAGAACTTCAATGTGGGGAAATCATGCAAATGACAATTGTTGGATAATCAAGGTGCACTACATATTACCTTCTGTCTAGTTTTCTGTGAGATGACTAAACACGTTGAGATAGTTATCATTTTATCAAAGAGAAGCTCTTATAGTTTTGCAGATCCAAATGATGGACTGGAAGATGTTCTAAGTTCTTGAGAGGTCCTTAATAATATATTATCTTTGTGACAAGTTTGATGCATATGACTTATCTCCATCTTGAGTAGGAGAGTTGTATATAGTGTTTAGGTTTTGTTAAGAACAATGGACAGCAGTTAGTGTTTTAGGCTTTTAGCATATGCTTAATGTGACATAGAAATAAAGTCAATAGGAAATAGCTAGCATTAATTATCTATCTTGGAAATTGTTGAGAGACAGAGAAAGAGAGAAAGTCATTAGGAATCTGTGTGTTTCAACTATACCATGGAAAGAGTATATATAGATACTGTGCAATAAATACACCATAATTACAAATATGTATTTTCCCTAATTACAGATATAATACTCCTAAGTATAGATATTTACAGATTCTAACACTCCTTGTTAAGCTGGAGCATATAGATCATATGCATCTAGCTTGTTACATAAGTAACTTATTTTAGGACCTTTCAATGACTTGGTGAGAACATCTGCCAATTGGTCATTTGAATTGACGAAACTTGTGGTGATGTCTCTAGATAGAATATTCTCTCTGATGAAGTGACAATCAGCTTCAATGTGTTTCGTCCTTTTATGGAAAATTGGATTTGAGGCAATGTGTAGAGCAGCTTGATTGTCACAAACAAGTGTCATGTGCTTGGTTTCCCCAAATTGAAGTTCTTTGAGGAGTTGCTTGAGCCAGATAAGCTCACATGTGGTTGAGGCCATGGCATGGTATTCTGCCTTGGCACTAGACCATGCAACTACAGTTTGCTTCTTATTCTTCCAGGATATGATATTGCCTCTGATAAGTATACAATACCTAGAAGTGGAACGCCTATCAGAAGGGGACTCTGGCCAATCTACATCAGAATACCCAACTACCTCAGTATGCCCCTTATCTTCGTAAATAAGGCCCTTCCTTGGGACTCCTTTGACATACTTCAGAATACGTATAACAGCATCCCAATGAGTTTCACATGGTGAGTTTACGAATTGACTAACCACACTTACTGTGAAAGACATATCTGGACGAGTAAATGTGAGATAGTTTAATTTCCCTACCAATCTTTTATATTTCCTAGGGTCAGACAGTGGTTCCCCCTGATTTGGCAGGAGCTTGACATTAGGATCCATGGGAGTATCAACAGGTTTTGCAGCAAGTAAACCTATTTCCTCTAGAATGTCAATAGCATATTTTCTCTGAGAGAGAATTGTGCCATCTTTGGACTGTGCTACTTCAATGCCTAAGAAGTATCTGAGTTTGCCAAGATCTTTGATCTGGAAGTGATTGCATAGGTGTTGTTTGATCTGTGCTATGCCATGAGTATCACTCCTTATAATGACAATGTCATCAACATACACAACTAAGTAGGTGCAACCCTTTGAGTATGACGGTAAAACATAGAATGGTCAGCCTCACTCTGAATCATACCAAACTACTGAACCACAGTGGAGAGCCTTCCAAACCAAGCCTGAGGAGACTGCTTAGGACCATACAGTGATTTTCGGAGACAACAAATCAGACCAGAAGACTCCCCCTGAGCAACAGACCCGGGATGTTGCTCCATATAAACCTCTTCTTTAAGATGACCATGGAGGAAGGCATTTTTAATATCCAACTGATGAAGAGGCCAATGACGCATAGCAGCCACAGAGAGAAACAGACGAACAGAAGCCATCTTGGCAACAGGGGAGAAAGTATCACCATAATCCAAACCAAATATTTGAGTGTACCCTTTTGCATCAAGACGGGCCTTAAGACAATCAATTTGTCCATCAGGTCCGACCTTAACCGTAAAAATCCATCGACAACCAACTATAGATTTACACGTAGAAGACAAAGAAGGCAGACAAGCATAATGCAAAGAAGAGAGATGGTGGTAACTCAAAGCAGTGAGGAGACGGGTTACGAGTGGAGCAAATACCTTTCCGAAGGGCAATGGGAAGATCAGGTGCAACAGGTAGGACCGAAGGCGGCGGAGGATCAGGCACTGGAGGAGAGTCCACATTAGCCAAGACAGGCTTGGGAGGAAGGAGCAGGAGCAGGTGGTGGCTGTTGGGTAGGTGCAATGGGTGTTTAAGGCGAGACAAGCTCAGCAAGCTGACGGGTTCGACAATGGTGGACCTTAACAGGGTGAGTTTTAGGTGTAGGGATAAGGGGTGGCAAAGGCATGGGGAGCACGAGAAGCGAGAGCTCCTCAGAAGCAGGGGAGACGAGATAGTCAGATGGCTCAAAGAAGGGAATAGTGTCAAAAAAGGTAACATTCGCAGAGACAAAGTAATGATGCAGAGTAGGAGAAAAACACCGAAAACCCTTTTGAGACCAAGTGTAACCAAGAAAAATGCATTTAAGTGAACGTGCAGAAAATTTATCAAGACTAGGAGTTAAGTTGTAGGCAAAACAAGTAGACCCAAAAATGTGTGGGGGAAGGGAATGCAAGGGGTCATGGGGAAATAAGATGGAGTGGGGAACTTGATAACCCAAAACAGAGGAGGGCATGCGATTAGTTAAATAATATGCAGTTAAAATAGCATCCCCCCAAAAATGAAGAGGGACCTGATTGTGAAGAAGAAGAGTACGTGTTGTTTCAATGAGATGATGGTTCTTGTGCTCAGCAACCCATTCTGTTGAGGTGTATGAGCACAGGACGTCTGGTGAAGAATGCCATGAGATGCTAAAAAATGCTGAAAATCATGAGACAAATATTCTTTTGCATTATCACTGTACAAAGTGCGAATAGGAACACCAAAATGGATTTTTATTTCTTGATAAAAAATTTGTAAAAGCAGAAAACAACTCAGACCTGTATTTCAATAAAAATAGCCAAGTACAACGAGAATAGTCATCAATAAATGTAACAAAATAACAAAATCCTAAACTAGACACCATGCGATTAGGACCCCAAATATTTGAATGAACTAAAGTAAATGGAGATGTAGCTCGACTACTAACACTATTGGGAAAATGACTTTGCGTGTGTTTCCCAAGTTGACACAAGGAAAACTAGATAGTTTGGACAGGTTAGGTACCATGCACTGCAAGTTGGCAAGGCTGGGATGACCTAAGTGGGCGTGGAGGGTGAGAGGATCGGTGGTGAGGGAGCAAACACTTGATGGGGGGCGGAGCTAGTAGAGGCCATGAGAGACATATCCAGTGCCAATCATCCGTCCAGTGCTCTGGTCCTGCAAGTAAACAGAATCTTCAGTGAATGAAATAACACACTTAAGAGCTTTGATTAACTGATAAATAGAGAGTAGGTTGAATGGAGAACGAGGAACATAAAGGACAGAATCAACTGACATGGAAGGTTGGGGATGGGCAATGCCCACCCCATGAGACTATGTGTGAGAACTGTTGGCTAAAGTGATAGTAGGTAAATATCTGAGAGTAGAAAGTGTGGAAAATAAAGCTTTATTACTAGAGATATGATCAGTGGCGGAGGAATCAAGAACCCAAGGACCTAGTGAGGTCGATTGAGAGAGACAAGCAAAAGAATTACCAATGTGTGCAACAGAGGTAGCGGAACCAGAGTTCTGACGTTGCTCCAACCACTTTAGAAAGTCGGCATAGTCAGCTGGAGACGGTTGATGCGGGGTAGGTGAGTCCGTGGTAGCAGGAACTCTAGCCTGGGCAACATTAACAAAAGGGCACAAGTGAGGATGCAATGTGTAACAGCGATCAATGGTGTGGCCTAACTTCTGTCAGTGATCACACTCAGAGCGGGACTTCCGAGAATGGCTACAATTGGTACTTTGTGAGATGAGGGTAGAGGTATCAGCCGAAGCCGGAGGAAGGGGCAACTTAGGGGGTGGTTTTGCGCGAACCTGAAGAAGAGAGGCAGACACCATGGAGAGAGTAGGCACAGTTGGGGAGCCCAGAAGCTGATAACGGGTAGCAAAGTATTCAGGAGGTAAACCATAAAGGGCCATGAGCATAAAGAAAGAGCTACATTGCTCTAACTCATTCGCCGAGGTATCAGCAGGGGGCAACAGCTCATTGAAATCATGGAGAGTGCCGTGAATCTTACCCAAATAAGAAGACATAGAACCATCAAGCTGCCGAGGAGCAATGACACCGTAAGATCCTGACAAACATGATAGAGACGTTGAGTGTCATTGGTGAAGACGGTCTTCGCCTGCGCCCAAATAGATTCGTAAGTGACATGAGCTCGAAAGATCTGTTTGATGGAAGGAGCAATGGTGGACTTGAGAATGCTACACAGCTGGGCATCAATCTTAACCCAGCGGGGGCGCTCAATCACCGGGATGTCAGTAGCCGTCTTGGTGAGATGGTCGGCATAGTCCTGCCCTAGTAACTGAAGTCGGATGTTAGATGCCCTGGTGTCATAATTATTGCCATCAAGCTTGTTAGTGGAAAGAGGCACACTGACATAACTAGTGAACGGTGGAGGCTTGGTCTTCGGAACACCCTTATTGTCAGAGGAAGAGTCGGTGGCAGCTAGGGGTACAAGGAGGCAGGGGGCAGAACTGGAATTACCAAAAAGTGACATCGTCAGAGAGCACGAATTGCGAGACCAAGAATAGATCCGGGATGAGGAGAGAGGTGCTAGTTCAACGCAAGAAGCAGTAGCCGAAAGGAGGCCGGACGGGCCGCCATGCATAGCCTGAAGGTACGACGATTGAAAAACACGCAGAAGGAAGGAGCAGTGCGCGGGAGCGTGTGACAGCAGATTCAAAGGTGCGGTCGGTGGGGTTCGGCAGCGTAGGGGAAGGCGAGGCTGGGGGTGGGGTTGGCAGTGTAAATCGATCCCAGAAAAGTGGCCGGCGGCGGTGAGAGGCGGCGGACAGGGGCTGTTTTGTGGGAAGGTAGGCACCACGGAGGGGAAAGGTGGCAAACCGAAAGAGAAACACGGCTTGGCAGGAAAAAAATCTCACCAGAGGGCAGTGGGCCCTCCTGACGACATAAGAGTAGGGTTTTTTTTCTTTCTTAGGCTTTAGATACCATGTTGAGAGACAGAGAAAGTCATGAGGAATCCGTGTGTTTCAACAACACAACAGGGAGAGTATATATAGATACTGTGCAATAAATACATCATAATTATAAATATATATTTTTCCTGATTACAGATATAATACTCCGAATTATAGATATTTACAGATTCTAACAGAAACTGTGTATTTATTCTACAATGACTATATGTAGTGCTGAGTATCTATACTTATGTACTCAAGCAAGCACTCAAGCACTGAACCTATTGAATCTAAGATATTCAGCCACATACTATTCCACACTTCTTCCTTATATTTTTCTACTAATTGAACGTGGTATCATAGCAGTACCGTCCTCCATGACTTGTCTTATGACTAGTCTGCTGCCAAGTTCCTGAGTAAAATATTGGAACTACATTGCCGACTATGCTTTAAGAATTTCATGCCATCAAAACCATGTATTTTCCTCTGTTGCACTTAATTTCTTTCTCAATTCTCTGTGAATCACTCCAACCATTGCCATGTCACTTTCTAACAGCCTTTTCTCTTCCAAACTGCTGGTTCTGCTATTGCAAACAACTTTTCTAGTGATCGTTCATTTACCAGAAACATTTCGACAAACCTTAGTTTTAATTTCAAAGTTTCTTATATGGATCTCAAAATTTTCTCTGTTCTAGGCTTCCATATGTTTTTCTTGCAGTCTATCATTGCATTTTTAGGAATGAGTGTAAGAGAGAGAGTTGGGGTGGCATCTATTGTAGAGAAGATGAAAAAACTTGTCTTCGGTGATTTGGACATATATGGAAGAGATCTATAGAGGATCCAATAAGGAGAGTGGATCAGATGGAGGGTAGTCATGTGAGCAGAGGATGAGGGAGAACTAGAAAAACTTACTAACTTTATGCCATTTAATGAATTAATATCATAAATCAAGATTTGTGGATGGATAAGGTATTCTCATGTGCTATTACCATTAGTAATTTAGCAATATCTTCTCAAAAGGATCTGTTGGATTGTTAATTAGTGCTTAAAGACTAGTCAGGAAAATTTTAAATATTGTGGTGGTAATTTGCAAAAGGGTAAAAGTTCAAGGGATCCGCATACTGTTCTCCCTTATTACGAACGCTATATAGCAGCCGCTGCATAGTTAAAACACATGGTTTCTGTCATCCATTTTTCTCTATTCTCTCATACTCAACACTTTCCATTTTTATTATGCCTTAACCGACTTTGATAAATAGAAATTTCAATTTTGTTTTATCAAGAATAGAGTACGCAGCATCAAAAGAAAAATAAATAAATTTGGGTTGGGACACCTGATTCTTTGTTGTCCTTTTATTTTTTGTCATCATCAACTTCTAGACAACTTCTGCATTTATATGATTTTTCTCTAAAATGAAACGTGGACTGACTTGTGTTAGCCTAATTCTGATAAATTATCCCTTTCAGCTGTACAGAGGGTAGCACAATCGATTCTTTTCGTGTTTCTGACTTTGGAACATTTGAACATTGCTTAGAGGATGCTGTTGACCTGAGTAGAAGTAAGTATTCCTGTAATTCAACATAATGAAGTTTACATGTAAAAAGCATATATAGTGTATGTTATATTTTTAACTTTAAATGTCATGACGGGTCATATTATCTTTGTAGGACTTATTTTCTGTTGTAATGATGTTTAATTATCATGTGTTGAACAAAATTTTTTTTTGAAACTATGCAATGGTTTCTCTCTGCAATCTGTCAGTGCATAACTACTTATTTGCTGCTTGGCAAAATATAGCATTAAGAAAAAAGGAATAATTGCACTGACACACACACACGCGCGCCCAACTGTAGACATGATATTACTGCTAGCTAATCAGTTCGGCATCAACGTTTATGACCTGATTAATTTGTTTTATTTTTCAATTCATGTTAACAAGCATAGGCTTTTCCAGCCTGTCCTCTTATGATTTTTCCTTATATATAATTCAGACTCAGCTCTTAACTCGCTAAAAGTAAGTAACCAAACAATTTCTCCGGGTTCTGTTCACATTGGTACTCTTGATCAGGTGAGTTTTTTAAACTCTAATGAACGTCCAGCTTTGGTAAATAAGGTGAATTTTTATCTGGTTACAATATTTCTTGTTTCCAACTTCCCTTTCTTTTCTGTTTAATACAGTTGCCTATTTCTCTTGATACAAACTTGTTGGCGAACCAAACCAACCTGCATAGGTTGCAATTACAAAAGGTTCAATCATCAAATCCTGTCGCCACATTAGTTATTAATACAGAAAATCGTGAAGAATCTGCCATGGCGGATGCCAGTCCCAGGACTGATATTTCTACAGATGACACTGATGACAAGAATCAGCGGGTGATGTTTCTTAACCTTTCACAATATTTTATCCCTTCTTGTTCAATTGATGATCTGACAAGTCCCTATTCCGTATCTTCGCATTGGCAACCAGTTTATATTGTACTTATCAACAAGGTTCTAAATGCATGATTCATCTAAATCAATGTAGTATCTAAACATAATGCATGAGCATAAGTCTTCTTGGGCCTGATCCTTAAATATGAGTATAAGCTTTATTAGTATATATTCTAAACAATCTAACATTTGATACATGATATATTAGCAGTTTGATAGAGGTCAGTCCCTTGCTGCTGTGGCTTCTGACTCCAGTGACAGATCAAAGGATAAAACTGATCAGAAGGTTAAGTATATTTTAAATGTTATCGTGCAAATAATATCTGAAATTCTAAATGACAAATGTTACATGGTGATTTTTTTTGCTATATATCTATTATTGCAGAGTCTCCGCAGGCTTGCTCAAAATCGTGAGGCTGCAAGAAAAAGCCGGTTGAGGAAAAAAGTAAGAATAATATTTACTTATATTTTTCTGTTCATATTTATTCTTATAAATGTGCATAATTTCTTTTGAGCCCATATAATATTGCTATAGGTCATATTAACTGAAACATGAGTTGATTCTTATTGGTGTATGGAAAACTTATGGAGGATGTCTAGTTATAATGCTCTCTATGCCATATATTCTCGTATATGTGGTTATATGTATTCAGATGGTCAGTTGCATCTACAGAATATGTGGGCCTGCTTGACTGTGCACTGAACCCTGATTCAGCTCTAGTATATAACTTTTTGTGCAGAGGGAGAGGATGAAACAATTCTAGATCCAAGAAGAAACACAAGAATACTCGAGATCGCAGCAAGGCTGCCTCAAGTATAACTGTTGGGATTGTGGGTTTTTGGTAGGAAAAAGAAAAAGGAGAGAATGGGGACTAAGAATAATAGTACAATATATTGATATGATATGACATGATACCAAAGGCAAAAGTACCAATTCCGATATGTAGTAATACTAGAATCCCAATTGTCATTAAATAAAGGAACAAATCATGAGACAAATAGAAACCAATCCTAAGAGATCATCTAGGATTTTCTTTAACGTTCTAAGATTTGATCTTAGACGCACTATGATACTTTATGATATAATAAAGATAACATGAGATATTCTCATATATTCTAACATTCCCCACTAAGTGAAAACTTGCAAAGCTTTAGGCTTATTACAAATAAATCTTTGATAATAAGAAAATATAAATTGAACTTCTTAAAACACTTCTGGCCCTGTTTGCTGAAAATAATTAGGCCTGGGACTGTCAAAATCAAACTGGGCTAGACTGGGACTTGTAAACAAATCCGTGACAACTGGGATGGTTGAAAACAAACGTGGCCCCCGATTGGGATGGCTGGAACAAACGGGCCAAACTGGGACAGGTGTAGGCAAACCTGGGCTGGACTGGGACAGTTGAAAACAAACTGGGGCTAGACTGGGATGGCTGCAAACAGACTGGAGCCAGAGTAGATGGTTGAAAGCAGATGGGGCCTGACTGGGATGAGCAGAAACAATCCAGGACTGGAGCACTTGGAGTCAATAGAAATGCTAAACCTTACTGGAATTAACAAAGATTTAACAAGAGGCTGAAAACATGAAAGGGAACGTTGCCTGCTTTGACCCAGCTCAAATTTTTTTTGCCAATGATGCCATTAAAACTTGTATGACCATGCTCACAATTCAAAAGCAAAAACCATGATGTAATAGCCAAAATCCATTAAAAAAAAGAGTCAACAATCCCTTTACTCAGAAGTTGTTAGAACATTCAAAGCAGAAGGAAATCAAACCAAAACCAGCAAGAGACTGAGTTTCATAAGGAAGATAACCACCTCAACACACTAACCTGCAACCAGAAGTTAAACAACTCATAACTGGATTAGAGGGACCAGATAGACTGGAGCATGGAAATAAGGTCAAAATAGATGCTAGAGATGTGGGTACTGAAGAGTGAAGACCCACCCTTTCAACAAGGTCAAACAAGGCTTCTGACTACCGGAAGAGGATGAGGAGATGCTAGCGAACAGATTGAGAGCAATGGCTTGGCAAAGGGAAAGGGCATGTGAGCTACACGTGCTAACACAGATGCTAGAAACTGATTCTGGTGGTGACATTATGGGGGACAGCCAGTTAGGAGACGTTGGAGAAGATGGTGAGTGGGAAATCCCACTGGCAAGCAGTGAACAAGCAAACATTGACAGCTGCATCAGAGGGAGAAAGAGAGAGTACTGAAGATATAGGGTTTTGATGTCTGGAATCTGAGCAGCAAATGAAAATATAATCAGAATTCAGAACATAGAGAATAAGAGTTCTAGAAAATGTGAATTTGGCAGCTAAATAGTGATGGGGCAGGCCAAGGCAGATGTTGCTGTTGGGATACCATGTTGAGGTTATCGTGTTTGGTAGGGAAGAGACTATGAAAGAGTAGATACAAAGAATAATAGGACAAGATATTTATATGATGTCTTATGGATGACAAAGCACCAATCTTCATTTATAATAATACTAGAATCGTAATCTTAACAAGGGAACAAATAATGAAATATAAGGAAATACAAAAATCGATCCGAAGAGATCATCTAAGACATTCTTTAATATTCTAAGATATGATATATAAGATACTTATGATATTCTAAAATATACGAAAGGAGATGCCATCTTATGTGGTGCCCAACAAGTTTGGCACCACCTGGTGACTATGAATATAATTTTTAAGGGGTTAAAAAGTTAGCTGTAATCATAAATATTAAAAGTTGATAAATATTATTCTTGAGTCTTCATCCTCAATTGATGATCAGTGGGCCTAAACAATCACCACCAATGCAATAGTTCCGAGACTCTCCTTTAGACCGATCTCCTTCAATGCCAAACCCTCCTTCAATGCCAAACCCTACCCCACTCCACCCTTTAACCACATCCTCGTTGGCCTTTTCGGCTGCCACCAAAATGGGCTCCTCCTTGTAGTCCCTTTTGACTTTCCATAGCAACTACCCTCGCATCCACAAATGACACAACAATTCCACCTTTCCCAGCATCAACATGGGCTCCCACCCAGACCTAGGCAGCACCACCCACCTCCCTCACTGTTTCTCTGCCACCACCACATCGAACTCACCCGTGTTCTGTACTCAAAAAACGCCTCCATGATCACCTTTTCCCCCTTCTTCACCCTACACCTTGGCAAAACAACCATAGCCTCGACGCCTCTGCCACCTCATTGATCTTCAACCTCACCATTAGTACAAGCATCATGCTTCCAAGTTCACCTCCCTCACCTTCCTGTCGTCCTTATTTTTCAACTCCTCCCTCGAGAACCACGTTGTGAGCTCATTGGCGCCCTTTCTGTCAAGCCTGATGTAGAAGATGTGATGCACGACGGCAGTATGTTGGGTGGCGCTAAGGAGGAAGATCTTGTAGAGGAGCTCGGTGCCGCCAATGCCGAAGGTGGATATGAGGTTGGGATGGGCATTGCAGTGCTGGAGGGAATCGCGGACTTGTGCGGCTTCAATGAGGAGATTGGTTAGTCTTCAATGGGGGGAGGTTGAGGACTTTTGTTAGATGTTGAAGATGCATGTGAGCTCTTGGAAGGAGGGAAGGGGTGAGAAGGATGTATTCGTTCCATAATTGCCATAATTAAACTTGTCTAAGTACCCTTATTGAACAGGGTTTAATAACTTCACAAAAAAAAAAAGAGATTAATAACTACAATACAAATAGGTTAAATAAGTTGATGGCAGCTAATCTAAATGCTCGAAAGTTTGGGCTGCTCTAATATTAACACATTTTAAATAAATGAGAATGTTGGACAATTTTGAAATTTTAAAAACATTGAAATGCTTTTGATCTCAGCCATTAGATGTGCTTTTGTGTGGCTAAGATTCAGTCACCATGTGGTTCCAAACATGCTTGGAGCCACCTAAGCATTAGCCAATAAAGAATTAAAGAGAGTATGATGTTTTTTTATATTATATATTATAACAATAATGGTTTATCCTTATAGCTCTTAGTTTTTATCTCATTTTGGATAAAAGAAGAAATTTTATTAATAAGAGAATAATATGGAGTGAAGAGGACAATACATCCTCAAAGCAAAAACAAAACATCAAAAGATTAAAGCTTTTTAATCTCCTATCATATTAGAGATGGAAACCCCTCTAAAAAGGTTATGTACCTTACACCAAGTAGACGCCTAGTGCCTGATCTTATACCACGATACCTGCTAATTTGAATATTTTCCGTGAAAATACTTAAGAGTTACGGTTTAACCAAATACAACAAATAACTACAATGGCAACACACTGCTATAAGGATTTGGGCTCCTTTCTCCTCCCAAAACCAACAAAACTAGTCAAAAGGATATGATCCATGGATTTAGGACACACCCAACATTCACCAAAAAGACCATACAAAGAGTTCCATAAAGAGTCAGCCACTAAGCAATGCAGAAATGTGCATGTGGTTGATTTCGAGCTAGCACTACACATAATACATACAGGGGGAAATAGCCTTTTGTGGTCTTTGAACTTGAAACATATCGTTGGTATTAATTATGTTAAGCACATCTGTCCCGATAAAGGATTTAACCTTCAAAGGAGCTTTGGACTTCCAAATAGGTTTATCAAGGCAAAAAGAATTGTTCAAAGAATGAGTTAGAAACTGAAAGTAAGATTTACATTAAAATATCCTAGAAGACTTAAGAGACCAAGACCTTTAATCTGGATAAGAGGATAACATGATCGAATCAACAAGACCCAAAAGGAATGCAAAATCTGAGGAATCATTTAAATTTCTGAGAAAATGAAAGTCACAAGAGTACGTGGAATTTTGAACATAATAAAAATTTTGGATCAGGGAGTGGTGAAGAGAAGATAAACGATAAAGTCTTGGAAAATCTTTACAAAAGGAATAGTCACCTATCCAATGATCCTCCCAAAAGTTGACATGGGAGCCATTGCCAACCTTCAAGGAGAGTAAGGGATTAAACCTAGAATAACCTTGGGAAATAAATTTCCAAGGACTCAAATGAGTAGCTCGACAAGCCGTAGTAGCATCCCACTCGTTCCTATCAAGGCCATGCTTACTTCGAATAACCTGATGCCATAAGGCAAGTGGTTCAAGAGGAAAATGCCATAGCCATTTGGCCGCCAAGGCAATATTTTTAGATACAAAATTACTATTGTGAAATAGTGTCATATGAGGGATGTACGTGTCTCAACTACACAATGAAGAGAGAATATATAGATACTGTATAATAAATACAGAATAATTACAAATATATGATTTTCTTAATTACTGATATGATATTCCTAATTACAGATATTTATAGATTCTAACACTCCCTCTCAAGGTGGGGCTTGTATAGATCATATGCACCTAGCTTGTTACATAGGTAATTTACTCTAAGACCTCTCAATGATTTGGTGAGAACATCTACTAGTTGATCATTTGAACAATACCTGGAAGTAGAACGTCTATCAGAAAGGGATCCTACCCAATTTGCATCAGAATACCCAAGTATTTCAATATGTCCCTCATTGTCATAAATAAGGCCCTTTCCTAGTGCTCATTTGACATACTTCAAAATTTGTGTCATAGTATCGTAATGGGCTTCACATGGTAGGTTTAGGAATTGACTAACCACACTTAACTACAAAAGAAATGTCTATACGAATGACTGTGAAATGGTTCAATTTCCCACATAATCTTTTATATCTCCCAGGGTCAGATAGTGGCTCCCCCTGATTTGGCAAGAGCTTGACATTAAGATCCATAGGAGTATCAACAAGTTTTGCAGCAAGCACACCCGTTTCTTCTAAAATGTCCATAGCATATTTTCTCTGAGATAGGACTAAGCCATCTTTGGACTGTGCTACTTCAATGCCTAGGAAATATTTGAGTTTTCCAAGATATTTGGTCTGGAAGTGATTGCATAGATGCTGTTTGATTTGTGCTTTGCCATGAGCATCACTCCCTATAATGACAATGTCATCAATACTAGGTAGGTGTAGCCTCTTTAAGTGTGACGATAAAACAAAGTGATGAACTTCACTTCGAATCATACCAAATTGCTAACCCACAGTGGAGAACCTGGCAAGCGAAGCTCAAGAAGATTGCTCAAGGCCACATAATGATTTTTGAATACGACAAACAAGACCGGAAGACCACCCCTCGCCCGAGCAACAAATCCAGGAGGTTGCTCCATATAAACCTCTTCCTCAAGATCACCATGGATATCCAACTGATGAAGTGGCCAACGAAGCATAGTAGCCATAGAGAGACATGTGAACAAAAGCCATCTTGGTAATAGGGGAGAAAATATCACAATTTGGCCATTAGGACCCATCTTAATTGTAAAAATCCACCAATATTCGACCACTGCTTTACTCGAAGGGAAAGACATCAATTCCCAAGTACCATTGTTCTAAAGTGCACACATCTCAGCAACCATTTGGGTAAGGCCTTACCTGTAATCTTAGAAATAGATAGAGAAGACAGGCAAGCATAATGCATAGAAGATAAACGGTGATAACTCAAAGCAGCATAGTGAGGAGATAGATTACGAGTAACGAATACCTTTACGAAGGGTGATAGGAAGATCAGGCTCAAGAGGCATAACCGAAGGTGGTGGAGGATTGGGCACCAGAGAAGAGTCCACATCAACTAGAACTTGCTCGAAGGGAGGAACAGGAGTTGGGGGTAGTTGGCAGTTAGATGTAATGGGTGTCGGAGGTGGAACAGGCTTAGCTAGTTCATGGGCTCAACGATAGTAGACTTGAAAGGGACAGGGCATAGGGTCAGAGATAGGTGGTGGCAAAGGCATAAGGAATAGTGGAAAGTAGGAGTTCCTCAGAAGCAAGAGAAGCGGTGTAGTTCGAGGGCTCAAAGAAGGGAACAGTATCAAAAAAGATAACATTTGCAGAGACAAGGTAACGACCAGAGTAGGAGAAAAACACTAAAAACCTTTTTGAGACCAAGTGTATCCAAGAAAAACACATTTAAGTGAATATGTAGAAAGTTTGTCAAGACCAGAAGTGAAGTTGTAAACAAAACAAGTTGACCCAAAAATGTGTAGGGGGGGTGGGGACTTGATTACCCAAAATAGAGGAGGGCTGGAGATTAATTAAATAACATGCAATTAAAATAGCATCCCTCGAAAAACAAAAGTACATGACTATGAAGAATTGTACATGTTGTTTCAATGAGATGACAATTCTTGCGCTTGGCAACCCCATTTTAGTTGAGGTGTGTGAGCATAGGATGTTTGCTGAAGTATGCCATGAGAAGCCAAAATGTTTTGAAAATCATGAGACAAATATCCTTTGCATTATCACAGCATAAAGTGTGAATAAAAACTCCAAAATGGGCTTTTATTTCTTGATAAAAATTTGTAAAAATAGAAAACATCTTAGATTTGTTTTTCATCAAAAACAACCAGGTACATCGAGAATAATCATCAATAAACGTAACAAAATAATGAAAACCTAAACTAGACACTATTTGACTAGGACCCCAAATATTTGAATGAGCTAAAGTAAAGGGAGACGCAGCTTGACTACTAACACTCTCAGGAAAATGACTCCGTGTGTATTTCCCAAGTTGACACGATTCACAAGGCAAACTGGATAGTTTGGACAAGGTAGGCACCATGCATTATAGGTTGGCAAGGTTGGGATGACCTAACTAAGAGTGAAGGGTGAGAGGATAGGTGGCGAGGGAGCAACCACTGATGGGGGATGGAGCCAGTAGAGGCCATGAGACTTACATCTGGTGCCGATCAACCGTCTCGTGCTTCGGTCTTGCAGGTAAATAGAATATTCAGTGAATGAAATGATACATTTAAGGACTTTAGTTAAGCAACAAATAGAAAGAAGGTTAAATGGAGAATTGGCAATATAAAGGATAAAGTCAACTGACACGGATGGTTGAGTATGGGGCAGTGCCCGCCCCCCCCTCCCCCCAAAAACAGAGTGAGGCTGTGAGAACCGTTGGCTAATGTGACAGTGGGTAAATATCCAGAAGTAGAAAGTATCAAAAATAAAACTTCATTAGCAGAGATATGATCACTGGTAGTGAAATTAAGAACCTAAGGAGCTAGAAGCCGACTGAGAGAGACAAGCAAAAGAATTACCAGTGTGTGCAACAGAGGAAGTGGAACAAAAGTTCTGAAGTTGCTCAAACCACTTTAGAAAATTAGCAATGTCAGCTATAGTAGGCGAGTCCGAGGTAGCAGGATCACTGGCCTGGGCAACATTAATAGTGCGACGCGAGCAACCAATTAAAGTACAACAGCGATCAATGGTGTGATCTAACTTATGGCAGTGGTCATACTTCGAGCAAGGCTTCCGAGAACGACCACAACTAGTACTTTGCAAGATCAAGGCAGGGGTATCAACCAAGGTCGGAGGAAGGATCAACTCAGTAGGTGGTTTGGCAGGGACTTGAAGTAAAGAGGCAAACACCATGGAGAGAGTAGACATAGTCGGTTATTCCAGAAACTAATCATGGGTAGCAAAATACTCCGGAGGCAAACCATAAAGGGCCATGAGCGTAAAGAAAGAGCTATGTTGCTCTAACTCCTTCCTTCGTCAGGGTATTAGAAGGGGGCAAGAGTTCATTGAAATCATGGAGAGCACTGTGTGAATCTTACCCAAATAAGATGACGTAGAACCATCAAGCTGGCGAGGAGCAAACACTCATGAGATTCTAACATACTCCATATTGACGCTGTGTCATTGGTGAAGAGGGTCTTCGCTTGGGCCCAAACGGATTCGCAAGTGTCATCAGCCCAAAAGATCTGATTGGTGGAGGGAGCAAGAGTGGACTTGAGAATGCTACACAACTGAGCATCAATTTTAACCTAGCAAGAGTGCTAAGGCCCAAGGATGTCTTAAGCCTTCTTGGTGCGATGGTTGGCATAATCTTGCCCTTTTAGCCAATTTGATGCTCGAAGCCCAATTGTCATAGTTGCTGGCATCAAGCTTGTCAATGGAGAGATGTCATAAGTAGTGAAAACCTGTCTTAGGAACATCCTTAAGATTAGGGGAAGAGGTGCTGGAAGTCATGGCTCATGAAAGTACAGGGCCAGAAGTAGCATTTTCAAAATATGACGTTTGCACAGTGCACTTTGCATGGTTGGCGAAATGGTGGGTAGATCTAGAAAAGACAGGGCAGGGCTAGTACGATGGTGGTGGAGGTGGCCGGTATGGTCGTTGGATGTGCGGGTAAGCACGACTGTAGCGAAGGCGGGTGAATAGTACCACAAACAATCGCGGAGGTGCGTAGCAGCGCATTGAAGCTCAAAACAAAACAAGACTACTGCAGGTTGGCCGCGTAGGGAGAGGCAAGGTCGGGGGTGGGGTCGGAGGCCGAAATTGTTGTTGGTAGCGGAAGGGGATGAGGGCTACTAGAAGTGGTGACACAGTAGGGAAAGAGGCGTCAGCAACCAAAAGGAGGATACGGTTGGTCGAGAAAATAAAAAAATTTCATCGGAGGATAGTGGGTCCCCTTGATGGCATCGATTAGGGTTCTCTTTCTCACTTAGGCTTAGAATACTATATTGTGAAACAGAGAAAGAGAAAGTTATATGAGGAATCGTGTGTCCAACTACCCGATAGAGAGAATATATAAACACTATGAAATAAATACAGAATAATTACAAATATATGATTTCCCAATCATAGATATGATATTCCTAATTATAGGTATTTACAGATTGTAACAATTACCAAGACCCTAACCCCTTCCTTCTTAGGATGACAACCACCCTCCCAACTTATCAAGTTGTCTTAGTTTTTACTTTAGTATCTTGTGAGGATGTCTTATCCTCTTTTCTATTTATTGTTCTCTACTAAAAGATTAGGGTCCAAGTATCTAGTTCTCTCTATCATTTTAAAAAAAAAAAGTCAGAAACATTCCTTTCAAATTTTGAATTCATCAACTAATAATTTCTACACTAACTAGAAACTTGGTCCCAGGTGCTCAATAAGATTTGAAGTACTATATGAAGAATATCATAGATTTTTTTTTTTTTTTTTTGCCTCCATTGTTAGAATTTCAAATTTTTATTGAAATTATTCGTTAGAAATTAGATAATTCTAACTAGCTCTTCACTATAAACATACAATTTTATATTTCTGAATCTACAAACTCTCTTTCCTTCATTTGCTTTTGCCTTCTGAGTCCACTATCTCTGTCTTATTATTTAAGACTTACTTCTCCTTCTGACGTAGTTAGATTTCCTGATCAAAGTTCTCTGTGTTCCGTGCTCCATGATTTCTTAAGCTTTCCTGGCAAATATTCTGCAAAGTTGGTTATGGCATATTTTGTCTTGTCCATCTGTTCCCATACTTTTATCCGGTGCATGAGTGAGTGCTCTTAACAACTTGTTTTCCTTTGTTTCCATAATTATCAAAAGGGCATATTGATCAGACAGGAATTCTGGAGAGAATACCAAAGTCAGGCTTCCTCCTTTAAGAATATTTTCACTATCTTTGTTTGCTTAAAAGCTACTCTTCAATTTTCCTTCCGTTAAATTGGCCAGCAGACAATTTGAGGCGGAGAAAATGCTTAGATTTACTTGGTGTTTCATGGAAAAAGAATACAAAATTGATAAGTTAAAATTCTGTGCTGTGGTGCTAAAGAACTGTTACACTAGTTTCCTTTCATTGAAAATTGCTATATACTGGATCCAATGATTACCTTTAATGTTTTAGCTCACTTGGCCTTTGTGAGTTTTATGACATAATTATCTTTATATTTCCCTCTTGGTCATTTAAATGCAAGACGTTGCCATAAGCTCATTTTCTTAATGCACCTGCGGCTTTTATCCATAGGCGTATGTCCAACAGCTGGAAAGCAGTCGTTTGAAGCTGACTCAACTAGAGCAAGAGCTTCAGCGAGCTAGGCAGCAGGTGAGACTAAGCTAATCCTTGCAGTTAGATTCCATTAATTATCTGCTCTCTCTCTCTCTCTCCTTTGGTTTCTGTATGATTTTTCCTTGCAGTCATGTTCAATTCTAAACCAAAATCTCCGTTTCTTCCTATAGGGAATCTTTATATCAAGCTCTGGTGATCAAGCACATTCAATGAGTGGAAATGGTATCTTGTTTCAAAATGTTCCTCATTCCAAATGTTTGAATAAAGAAATATTTATAACTAATTGTCTTCAAATGTAGGAGTGCTTATTTATAATAAAGTAGTACCACTCAAACGTCATAGAAAATTTTATAGCACAATCTATAAGACCGGAGATGTTGTATAAGACTGAATGTTCTGTGGTAAAAAAAAAATGTCAACATTGCAGAAATGAAGATGTTGCATTGGATGAGTATACACACTAGACAAGATATGATTAGAGATAAATGCATCGGAGTGAAAATTGAGGTAGCATCTATTATGGAAAAGCTGGTACAATCCCAATGTTGGTGATTTGGTTATGTGAGGAGAAGGCATGTAAAAATCCCCCCCAATAAAGACAGTAAATCGGATGGAGAGTGGCCTAATAGCTAGAGACCAAAACTATAGGAGAAACCATTAAAAAAGATTTAGATTTTAATTGTTTGACTATAGACACGGAGAATTTTGTCCACCCAGTTAGACAAGACTTGTGGTAATAGTTGTATATTTTTGTTTTGTTATGCTGTGTTAGAATCTGTAAATATCTGTAATTATCTATAATTAGGGAAGATATATCTTTGTAATTATTGTGTATTTATTGCACATTGTCTATATATATTTTCTCCGTTGTGTAGTTTAATACACACGGATTCATTCTATGGTTTTCTCTCCTTCTCTGTTTCTCAACATGGTATCTAGAGCCTAGACAGAAAGAAAACCCTACTCCGTGCCGTCAGGAGAGGCCCGCTGCCCTCCGGAGAAATTTTTTTTCGGTCCCAAGCTTCTCGCCGCCGCTGTTTCCTCCGCCGGTCGCCGTTCCGGCGTCGTTTTCGGCCGACAACCTCACCGCCAGCCTCGCCTCACCGTGCGCGGCCAACCCCCGGCGACCGCGGCTCCATCAGGCGTCTCACGCGCTCCCAGCGTGACGCCTCTCTCCTCTGCGGTGTTTTTCGCCGCCGCGCCTTCCGGCAGCGCGTGGCGGCGCGTCCGGCCGCCGTTCCGGCCGCCGTCTTCTGCGTTTGACTCGCGCCGCTCTCCTCTTTCCGGATCTGTCCTTGGCTTCGCGATCCGTGCCCGACGACGACGTGACCTTTTTTAAAATTCCCATTCTGCCCCTGCCTTCTTGTACCCATGGCTGGCCACTCTTCCTCTGATGATAAGGGTGTTTCAAAGGCTGATCCTCCCGCCTTCACGAGTTATGTTAGTGTGGCTCTTTCCACTGATAAACTTGATGGCAATAACTATGATACTTGGGCATCCGACATCAAACTTTGGTTGGCAGGGCAGGACTATGTTGACCACCTCACCACAAAGGCTGTCGACATCCCGGTGGATAGGTGCCCCCGCTGGGTTAAGATTAATGCCCAACTTTGTAGCATCCTCAAGTCCACCATTGCTCCTTCCATCAAACAAATCTTTCGGGCCCATGTCACTTGTGAATCTGTTTGGGCGCAGGCAAAGACCCTCTTCACCAATGACACTCAACGTCTGTACCGTGTTTGTCAGGATCTCATGGGTATCATTGCTCCTCGCCAGCTTGATGGTTCTATGTCCTCTTATTTGGGTAAGATTCACGGTGCACTCCATGACTTCAATGAACTCTTGCCCCCTGCTGATACCCCAGAGAAGGAATTGGAGCAACGTAGCTCTTTCTTTATGCTCTTGGCCCTTTATGGCTTACCTTCAGAGTATTCTGCTACTCGTGATCAGCTCCTGGGATCACCGACTGTGCCTACTCTCTCCATGGTGTCTGCCTCTCTCCTTCGGGTTCCCGCCAAACCACCGGCTGAGTTGCTCCTTCCTCCGGCCTCGATTGATACCTCTGCACTCGTCACCCAGGGTACCAGTCGTGGTCGTTCTCGGAAGCCCGCCTAAGTGTGACCATTGTCATAAGCCAGGCCACACCATTGATCGTTGTTACTCTTTGCATCCTCACCTGCGCCCTCTCATTAATGTTGCCCGGTAGGTGTTCTGCTCCCTCGGACTCATCTGCTCCACAAACACCGTCTCCGGCTGACTATGCTGATTTCCTGAAGTGGTTTGAGCAACGTCAGAACTTTGGTTCCACTGCCTCTATTGCACACTCTGGTAATTCTTTTGCTTGTCTCTCTCAGTCGGCCTCTTTGGGTCCTTGGGTTCTTGACTCTGCCGCCACTGATCATATCTCCGGTAATAAGGCTTTATTTTCTACGCTTTCTACTTCTGGATATTTGCCTTTGTCACTTTAGCTAATGGTTCTCACACACAGTCTCACGGGGTGGGCACCGCCCATCCCCTTCCTTCTATGTCAGTTGATTCTGTCCTTTATGTTCCTGGTTCTCCCTTCAACCTACTCTCTATTTATCGGTTAACTAAAGCCCTCAAATGTGTTATTTCATTCACTGAAGACTCTGTTTACTTGCAGGACCGGAGCACGGGACGGACGATTGGCACCGGATGTGAGTCTCGTGGCCTCTATTGGCTCCGCCCCCCGTCAAGTGTTTGCTCCCTCACCACTGATCCTCTCACCCTCCATGCCCAGTTAGGACATCCCAGCCTTGCCAACTTGCAACGCATGGTGCCTAGCCTGACCAAACTCTCCAGTTTGCCTTGTGAGTCGTGTCAACTTGGGAAACACACGCGGAGTCATTTTCCAGATAGTGTTAGTCGTCGCGCTGCATCTCCATTTGCTTTAGTTCATTCAGATATTTGGGGTCCTAGTCGCACAGTGTCTAGTTTAGGATTTCGTTATTTTGTTACATTTATTGATGACTATTCTCGTTGTACGTGGTTATTTTTATTGAAACACAGGTCTGAATTGTTTTCTGTTTTTACTACATTTTATGAAGAAATAAAAACTCATTTTGGTGTTCCTATTCGCACTTTACGTAGTGATAATGCCAAAGAATATTTGTCTCACGATTTTCAAAATTTTTTAGCTTCTCATGGGATTCTTCACCAGGCGTCTGTGCTCATACACCTCAACAAAATGGGGTTCTTTGGCGCAAGAATTGTCATCTCATTGAAACCACACGTACTCTTCTCCTTCATCATCATGTACCTTTCCGTTTTGGGGCGATCTTTGTTTTAAGCGCATGTTATTTAATTAATCGCATGCCCTCTCTCGCTTTGGGCTACCAAGTTCCCATTCCATCTTATTTCCTCATGACCCCTTGCATTCCCTTCCCCACATGTTTTTGGGTCCACTTGTTTTGTTCACAACTTAACTCCTGGTCTTGACAAGCTTTACGACGTTCACTTAAATGTGTTTTTCTTGGTTACACTCGGTCTCAAAAAGGTTTTGGTGTTTTCTCCTACTCTGCGTCGTTATCTTGTCTCCGCGGATGTTACCTTTTTGACACTATTCCTTTCTTTGAGTCATCTCACCATTTCACCTCTCCCGCTTCGAGGAACTCCCTTCTCGTGGACCCCCGTGCCTTTGCCACCCTTTTGCCTACACCTACACCTCCACCCCGCCCCTTCAGTCTACCATCGCCCGCCGTCCGCCACCGAGTCCGTCTCCCACCTCTACCACCCATTGCCCCAACCCCACGGGGCCGCCGTCAGACTCGCTCCTTCCTCCGAGCCTATCTTGGTGATGTGGACTCTCCTCGGTGTTCGATCCTCCGTCGCCGGTCTGCCGGTTGCACTGATCTTCCCATTTCCGTGCGCAAAGGTATTCGTTCCACTCGTAACCCATCTCCTCATTATACAGCCTTGAGTTATCACTGTCTGTCTTCTCTACATTATGCTTGTTTGTCTTCTTTGTCCTCTGTGTCTATTCCTAAGACTGCAGGTGAGGCCCTTTCCCATCCTGGGTGGAGACAGGCTATGATTACTGAGATGTGTGCACTTCAGGACAGTGGTACTTGGGACCTAGTGACTCTCCCTCCGGGTAAATCTGTGGTTGGTTGTCGGTGGATTTTTACAGTTAAAGTGGGGCCTGATGGCCACATTGACCGTCTTAAGGCTCGTCTTGTAGCCAAAGGGTACACTCAGATTTTTGGTTTGGATTATGGTGATACATTCTCCCCTGTTGCCAAGATGGCTTCTGTTCGTCTGTTTCTCTCTATGGCTGCTATGCGTCATTGGCCTCTTCATCAGTTGGATATTAAGAATGCCTTTCTTCATGGTGATCTTGCGGAAGAGGTTTATATGGAGCAACCTCCTGGGTTTGTTGCTCAGGGGGAGTCTTCTGGCCTTGTTTGTCGTCTTCGCAAATCATTGTATGGTCTCAAGCAGTCTCCTCGGGCTTGGTTTGGAAGGTTCTCCACTGTGGTTCAGCAATTTGGTATGACTCGGAGTGAAGCTGACCACTCCGTGTTTTATCGTCATACTCAGAGAGGTTGCATCTACCTAGTTGTGTATGTTGATGATATTGTCATTACAGGGAGCGACACTCAGGGTATAACACAGATCAAACAACACCTATGCAAGCATTTCCAGACTAAAGACCTTGGCAAACTCAGATACTTCCTAGGTATTGAAGTAGCACAGTCCAAAGATGGCATAGTTCTCTCTCAGAGAAAATATCTGTTGACATTCTAGAGGAAACAGGTTTACTTGCTGCAAAACCCATTGATACTCCTATGGATCCTAATGTCAAGCTTCTACCAAATCAGGGGGAGCCGCTATCTGACCCTGGGAGATATAGACGATTGGTTGGGAAATTGAACTATCTCACAGTTACTCGTCCAGACATTTCATTCGCGATAAGTGTGGTTAGTCAATTCCTAAACTCACCATGTGAAGCTCACTAGGATCTTTGTCATGCGTATTTTGAAGTATGTCAAAGCGAGCACTGGCAAGGGCCTTATTTATGAAGACAAGGGGCATCTTGATATAGTTGGGTATTAGATGCAGATTAGGCGGGATCCCCTTCGATAGGCGTTCACTTAGGGTATTGTATACTTATTGGAAGCAATCTCATATCCTGGAAGAGTAAGAAGCAAACTGTAGTGGCACGGTCTAGTGCTGAGGCAGAGTACCGTGCAATGGCCTCAACCACATGTGAGCTTATCTGGCTTAAGCAACTCCTCAAAGAACTTCAATTTGGGGAAACCAAGCACATGACACTTGTGTGTGACAATCAAGCCGCTTTACACATTGCCTCAAATCCAGTTTTTCATGAAAGGACCAAACACATTGAAGTTGATTGTCACTTCATCAGAGAAAAGATTCTATCTGGAGACATCACCACAAGTTTCGTCAATTCAAATGACCAACTGGCAGATGTTCTCACCAAATCATTAAGAGGGCCTAGAATAAGTTACCTATGTAACAAGCTAGGTGCATATGATCTATATGCCCCAGCTTGAGGGGGAGTGTTAGAATCTGTAAATATCTGTAATTATCTATAATTAGGGAAGATATATCTTTGTAATTATTGTGTATTTATTGCACATTGTCTATATATATTTTCTCCGTTGTGTAGTTTAATACACACGGATTCATTCTATGGTTTTCTCTCCTTCTCTGTTTCTCAACATGCTGTAAAATACAATTAGTTCAGTAGACAAGCAATTCATAGTTCAGTAGACAAGTAATTCCTCCACTGTTTTACAGGGGCAATGCAATTTGATGCTGAATATGCCAGATGGCTGGAAGAGCAGAATCGACAGATTAATGAGCTAAGAGCAGCTGTAAATTCTCATGCAAGTGATACTGAACTTCGTATGATTGTTGATGGTATATTGGCACACTATGATGAGATTTTTAGGCTGAAAGGCGTTGCAGCGAAGGCTGATGTTTTCCATTTGTTGTCTGGTATGTGGAAAACACCTGCTGAGAGGTGTTTCTTGTGGCTTGGTGGTTTTCGGTCATCTGAACTCCTCAAGGTGAGCTTATGCTTATCCTTTTCTTTCTGATACTCACGGTTTACTGAAAAATATAAAGGGTGTTCCTGAGTGGTAGTTTCCAGGCCACATGACACATGCTAGGTTCTTTTATTGTCTCCATTTGTAATTGCTGCTTCATAATGCTACTTGATCAAGAATCTATACGAATAGTACTACATTGGACTTAGAATTTTAAGACTGACTGGTGAGATGTGGGAATACTGCTATTGATGCCACTGGTGGTGTAGCTGTGAGGTTTAACTTTCGCTTGGAACAAGGGTGGGGTTATATTACTTGTTACCTCCACTCAAATTATGGATTAGATTTGTTAGAATCTGTAAATATTATAATTATAATTAGGATATCAATCATGTATTTAGGAAAGTAGAATATTCTTGTATACTTGTTGATATTTTGTATTTATTACTCAGTGTTTGTATATACTATTCTTCGCTAGTTGAAACACAGATTCACATATGTTTTTCTCTCTCTGTTTCTTTATATCTCAACAAGATTAGATGGTGGAAAATGCAACAACGGACATGCAGCATTTATTTTCTCTTCCTTTTTTTTTCCCAGGAATCTGGCATTCCTTTTTATCTTTCATATTATGAACATCCATAACTGGTTTGAATTTTAATTATTGGTGCTCTGCTTGCTCTGCTTGCTCTCCTCATCTATAATGTTATCTTGCCTTCACCAATATGTAATAATCTTTTGCGGCCACCCTTCTATCTACCGTATTTTTCAGATATAACTACAATTTGAACCTTTTTTTATATTGCTTTTATATAACACTTGTATCCTGCATATTTTTGAAAATAAATTCCACTTTCTGCTAGTACTTGGCTACTTTTCTGCTGGGTTGAAAGTTGAAACCAATTAGATCTTAACTTTCTGACTTAATTTGAAGTTATAGAAATATTACAGTATAAATAAGAATGTGCTTGGGGGTTTGTTGGGAACTAAGTGCAAAGAAAGAAAATGGATCATATTCTCATATTTGAATGGTCCTGAGCCATAGAGATCCAACCTTAGTTATTCCTACCACTACATATGTTTCATTCTCAATTTAGACACGATAATGCTGATACATGGTTCATATGTTTGTCTTGAACTTCTTATATGCATTTCTTATTCCATCACAAAATGGGGAAAAAAATTATTCGAATTTCTCTCATAATTGGGACAACTGAAATTATTATTTCCGGGTATATCCTTACCCTTGACTTGAGTGCCATGAATTGGGTTGCAGCTTCTGGTTAGTCAATTGGAACCTCTCACGGAGCAGCAGCTGTTGGGTATTACCAACTTGCAGGAGTCCTCCCAACAAGCAGAAGACGCATTATCTCAGGGCATGGAAGCATTGCAACAATCCCTTGCTGAGACATTGTCCACTGGATCACAGAACTCATCTGGTTCATCAGGGAATGTGGCAAATTACATGGGTCAAATGGCAATGGCCATGGGTAAGCTAGGGACCCTCGAGGGGTTTATTCGACAGGTAAATTTTTTTACTCTTGCTTGTGTGAAAATCATCTTGTTAACTATTTTCCTGAACAATTGAGGAAGTATTTGTACTCCAACCTTGGTTTCCCAATATTATTTACAAATTGATCATTATCTTTCTCAAAACCAAACAGAAATGCTACCCTTCCAATAATTTTTTTGGGGTGGAAGAAGGGGATGAGATTTTGGATTAATTAAACTGTAGGGACTGATTTGTATTAGAATCTGCATCTGCATGTGTCATGCAACCAGACTTGACATTTATGACACTGCCCTGCTGCTTTCATCTAGCTCATGACAGTTCAGCTTCACTGCACTGCTGCAAAGATCATTTGCATGCCCTAAACTCATTTTGGTCCAAACTCATCCCTAACAATAAAGAACCAAGAAAATGCTCTTATGAAAAGATTTCATGTCATGTTATTTATAATACCTGCCCTATTAAAATATCTTACTATGGGCAACATTGCTTTGGTGGTTATGATTGTAAGGCTGACAATCTGCGCCAGCAAACTCTGCAACAAATGCACCGTATACTGACAACTCGCCAATCAGCTCGGGCACTCCTTGCGATACATGACTACTTTTCACGGCTGCGTGCACTTAGTTCGCTCTGGCTGGCCCGCCCAAGAGATTGATGGGTGTGGTAAATCGTCTCTCAAATTAACCGTCATGGATCCTTCACCAGCAACTACTTGGTCATCGTAGTTCAAAACAAGTTTTCTTGTGTTGTATTTTAGTCTTCGTATCACTGATGCTATTGCTTCATGAGTCACATAGTCGTCTAGAAACAGAATTGGTGATGACAAGAAGTATGTTTATGTTTATTGCTGATATTATCCATTGTAACTGTTGCTGAAGGGCTTTATTTTTCTCACAGAAATAGTTGTACTATATGATAAATTTTAATGGTTGGTTCAGCTGCCAAAGTTTTTCACATGGATCTGAATACATCCCTCTTTCTTTCTCGTTTTTTTTTCTTTTTTTCCACCTATTTTGCTGAGGAAGAAAGGCCCTTGCTTCCTATTCGCAATGCTTTTACTATCTTCCCCCCTCTTGAACCCTGCCTGGACACTGATATCTTCCCCATTGCCCGATTCAGAATTTCTCACGTACGTACTAGTTTGATGTTGGATATTCCCCTCACGTGGTGCAATGCATGAGTCATTCTCTGATTCCACATCTTGTATACCCCTTCTAGATATTGACCATTCTTGTTTCGACCTCCAACTAAAGAAAATTTCTGTGTAATTCTTTGAGAGTAGACCTCATTATTTCCTCGTATTATTGCTCGTTAGTTTTCTTTGGACTAACCGATGTACAAAAAACGAATCGCAACTACTTGTACTGACCCACTTGAACTAAAACAAAGGTACATTCCACTTTAACAGTTGCAGTGACCCCTGTTGTTTTTCTTTATGTTATCTTTTTTCCACGAAGCTCTTTATCTTGAGGGTTTTGCGAGTTTGTTGCTGTTTTAGTTGCCATTCGATTTAGGCTTTTCTTCTGTATGTAGACGGCGTTTGCTCGTTGCAGATTTAGTTTATTTTTTCGGGGAAAGATGGAGCAATGTTTGGAGAATGAAAGTAATATGGGAGTGAAGTGATAACAATGTGTGTGCGGGTGATGCACTTGGAAGGCACAAATACTGTCTGATGAGTGAAGAGAGATACACTTGTGAGAATCTAATTTTGGCAGTGGCAGGGGCGGAGCTAGACTGCAGTGGAACCTTAGATTATTTGTTAGGGTGTGTGTGTGTGTGTGTTTTTTTGTGATTGGCTTCTTTGCAGGTTCATTCTTACTCGGGCAGAAAGGAAGAAACATTTGGTGGATCGCACTATATTGACGAGGAGCAAATATACCATGAGAGAATGCTTGGGTGGTCCACACAGCGAGATTGTGAGGGTGCAAGAGAACACACGAGTTGTTTGGCGGTGATTGGACTCTGGTGAGGATGTGTTCCATTGGGTGGGCATGCGAGACTTGCAGTTTATAAGGTGTAAGAACAAGAGTGAGATACGTCTTTGTTATGAAAAATATTTGATACATCAATTTGATGGGGAAGGATCCGTTGTTCTCCCCTTAGTGTGAGGCCCCTTTGATACAATCAAATTTAATGTTAAAATAGATGAATGGTGGAGATCTAATAAAAAATAAATAAATTTAATTTAAAAACAAATAATTTTGTGAAATTCCAAGTCCATCCCTTTGCCTTCCCATTCATCATGTCTCAGCCCTCCACAGCATCACTGCCATTGTGCCCTTACTCTGTTGTTGGCGTCGTTCTATGTCCCTTTGTTGTTGTCTTTGGTTGAGGGCAGCATCCAAAGCATGGAGATCATCTGACAAACAATTATCCTTGTTCGTAAGCCCCCAGGACCGTGAAGTCGTCGTACCCCGCCATGGGTGTCTCCTCCGTCATCCTCGTTTACAAGCATGCTCTCCATCTGCATCAAGAACCTTGCTCATCTCGGATGAAGAACTCTTCTGATTCCATTTTTTAATTTCCTCTGATTTTTGAAATTTCTAGGTTCTGATGATGACGAAATGGATGTTTATAATGATTGGAATGTAGGTAGTCTTTTTTTTCTGAAAAAAAAAAACTAGTTATTTTGGTATGAGTTGAGTAGCTCGGGATTAGATTTGCTCAATTTTAAGAGGGAAATTGTTTTTCGTTCCTGATTTTTCAAAGTGTTTTTTTTGTAAACTTTTATAAATTATTCGGGAATAAAAGCACACTCACCAGTCACCATTGACGGAGTATGTTTTGATCTTATCCCTCAGTGTTACGTGAGGCAATAATATAGCTTCTTTATCTCAAAGCAAAATTTGTTTTATTGTATGGAAACCATTGTACTTGCAAAGGTGAAGCATGAAGGGAAAAAACAAAAATTTTTTATGGTTGTGTATGGAAGCATGTGAGTGGATGATTTTTTTTTTTTTCTCTTTTGAATTGGGGAGTAGATGAGTTTTAAGCGTTAACGGAGGAAGAGTTTTTTATTACTCAAGGAAGAAGAATGGAAGTTGCAATGGTCTGGGAAGGCCAGTAACTGTGTAAGGAAATTGAGAACGTGACTAGAACTGAAAATTTAAGGTTATAATATGGAAAAATAATTTTGTCGGTGGAGTAATGTTAGAGGTGTTTTGTAGACGGGTCGGCTTCATTAATAGACTAGTATTTTACTTGGTCCGCGTCTGCCCCACTTCAGTCCGCAAGTCCGCGAACTGGTCCACATTTTTAGCCCAGCAAAAACACATTCCCAACAACCAAAATCTGTCATTAGACAAAACAAATAAGAGACAACACCCACAAAATCCCAACCAAAACCAAAATACAAATCAAACCAAGTCATCATCATCAACAATCCATCTTAACAAAAAAATTCAATTTCTAGATTATAATCTCAATTTCTCAAAAAAAAAAAAGGAAAAGGAAGAAAAAACTGAAAGAAAAGCCGCGGCCACCGCCTCCCTTTGCTTCCGGGGAGGTCGCCGGCGGCTTCCTTCCCCGGCGGCGGCCTTCCTTCTTCCTCTTCCCCCCCACCCCCCTGGTGGCCTTCCTCTGTCTTCCTTTCCCTGTGCAGTGACCTTCCTCCTTCTTCTTTCCCTCGCGGTGGCCTTCCCCTTTCTTCCTTCCCCGTGCCAATGGCCACCTCGTTGCAAGCTCCTCCGTAAACACTGTGGCTTCCACTTAGCCCCTTCGCCGCCATTGTGCACAGGTCGTGGCAGATTGGCCTTCCACCATGCGGCGGTGCCTGCCATTCGCCTCAACCTTGCGCCTTAAACGCCAGCTCAGCCACGAAACCACCCTCTCCGCCACATGCTGGCTCCATCATTGACAGCTTGAGTGAGAAAGATAGAGAGTTGAGAAATGAGAGTGAGAGAGATAGACGAGAAGGCATGAGGGGAGTGGCTTGAGTAGCACTAGCACCATCCCAACAATTTCTAGCAAACAAACAAAAGAACTTTTTGACTTGACTTTAGTGTCCACCACACATAAACATTGATGCATGCCAACTGTCTTCCCTTTTTTTTTTTTTTTGTCTGGAACTGTCTTCCACTTATAAGCTAGTAAACGTGGACTTCACAATCACAGCCTAATATAGTTCGTGGACTGGACAAGCATTTTATATTTTTATATGGGTTAGACGGGATGGTTCGTAAATCCATGAGCTAAGCGATTTAACCCTGAATTTTGGCAGAGTGGGCTAACAAAGTCCACGGGTTGACAGGCTAAAAATTTGCTGGTTCATTTTCATGTGTGTTGTGAATTAAACGGGTTGATCCACGGATCGTAGTCCATATACCCATCTTTAAGTAATGTTAGTCTCACACTAAGGAAAAGACCAACAGATCCTCCCTGCAATTTGATATCATAAATCTACACTATCTTGTCGAGAATCTTCTCAAATATGTAACCCTCGAGATATTTTTTTTTTCTCTAATCATTCACATAATCCCCTGAGGGCCATTTTGTATCTCTCTTCCACTTGGACAGTTTCCAACAATAAGGAGAGCTCATGTTGAAATATTTGAGATTTTGAATTTTTATTTTTTTGATTGGTTGGTGGGCCCATTTGAGCACACTACATTCACACTAAACAAAAATCCACTATTGTAAAACCGCCAAAGACTAGGTGAGCAATGTGGCTTTGCAGATTGAGGCCAATTGAGTTAAGACCCAAAACCCAAATCCCCCATATTAAAATAATTTTATAAATAGAAATAATTTGTGTTTCATTACACTTTCACACTTTCAAATATCTTTTTTACTTTCAATTTTTTTTAATATCCTCTCAATTTATAAATATTGAATAAAAAGTTTTTCTTTCAAATTTTTTTACAAGGATTTTTGTAACATTAAAAATTTAGATAAGGATTTAATTTTTTATCAAGATAAGCAGTATTACTTTCTTTTTGTATTGGAAAAAAAATAAAAATACACATTTAATAGTTTCAAGGAGAAAGGGATCATGAATTCTATAAGGCATTATATCTTACATAGAAAAGTCCATATTATTAATCTTGTTTTTGATAATGATACTCGCATGACAAAAGAAAATAGTCATGAAATGTTTTTTATTCATATGGATACCTAACAAGTGATATTTGTAACATTCCCAATTTTTCTTAATATAGCATTACATTATTATAGCTTTTTATTAAATAGCTTGAGGATCTATTTTTAGCAAGAAATATTCAGGGGTAATCATAGATTATAGAAAGAATGTAACTTCTTATTATAAAATTACAAAAAATGTCATTGATGATAAAGCTAACAAGAACCTTAGAAAAGTTCAGAAAGTATAAAAAAAAATTAAAGAAACAAATTATAAATATATTTCTAAAAATAATTTTGATGATAAATATCAATATTTGATAAATTTGTATAATATTAGTATTATTACACAAAAATAACTTAATTTAGGATGTAAAACAAGCTCCGAAAAATCCTAGAAAAAAATTCTAAGTCTTATAAATTTTTTTTAACTAATTTATGATATTAGATAAAGAGGACCACGAAATGGGATTTTTCATTAAACCATAGATAGTATTAAAAATCACTTTAATATTTATTTAACTAATTTTGACTTAAATAAAGCTTAAAATATCTAATTAACTACTTAAAGCTTTAAGATAATTTTTATAAATCTTGATTAATCTCAATAATATTCTTACATGACACCTAGAATTGTCTAGAAATCAGTCTCATCAAAAAAATAATAATATTTATAATAATATATATTTGAAAGTGAAAGATATTTCCAAAACTAATCATTTTTTATTAAGACTTTCAAAAATGGTGAGCTTGTTCCCTTATCACATTGGACAGATCAAAACCCACTTGGAAGGCTGTAAAATTTTTTTTACATATTTTATTTAGAGATAATTAGATATTAATTAATTTAAAAATGGACTAAATTAAGGTAAAAATACATAAAAAATATTAAAAATTATATAAAAAATTTATAAAAATTATAGATAATGTATAAATAAGGTAAATATATGTTCTTGATAATAGATTAGAAAAAAATAATTTTCATGATTATTTTATGAATTATTTAGTATATATAACTTTAAGATAAAAAATGTAAAATTTGTCATTTTCATATATTAATCATTCAAGACAACTTGCCAACCTTTACAACTTTATTAGAGATAAGATTCAGACATATGGGCTGTCAAAGAAAAAGATAATAATAATTTAATGATAGTTAAATAAATTATTAGTTAATTAATTTCTAATAAAACTAGTAATAGTTTAAAATACCAAATAAAATACAAATGATTATAAAAAATTTGTATGAATTTCGTGAATCCATGTATTACATCTCTAATAACCTTATGATGATATTTGGTTAAAAATAAAATAAAATTATTTACTAATTAATTAACTTAATTAAGATTGACTAGTTTAAGTAAATTTACCTTATTTTGAATAATTGATTATTAAATTATATGTAAATATATTAAAATTTAATAAATGTCTTTAAATCATGTCACTAACATTTTAGTATGTCTTTAAATGATAATTGAGAATTTATTAAATTATTTAATGTTAAATTTAATATTTAATTAATTAAACTAATTAAACATGACAAATAAATTATGAAATTATTAATATTTTAATCCTAGCATTTCTCTATAAATAGCACACCTCTAAACACAACTTCACACTTCATTCTTCAGCCTAAAATCTATCAAAAATTGTAGTCACCATTTCTCTCTTCATTTCCTTTATTTTTCACAAAAATAGTTATAAAATTTTAGCAAAAACACCTTTAAACCATCATCTCTTCTTATCATCATCCAACACCAACACTTCACAGCCTTATATATGAATTTTAGCCCTTAGAAAAGGCTTAGAGAAATTGAAGAAGTTGCTGGTTTAGTCTTGGTGTAGCTACGTTTCTAAAGCTCCGAGAACAAGTAGGGGTTTTCTTTCACTTCTAAGCTTCATGTATGATTTTCTTGTATGATGTTGTGCTATATGATATTCAAAACTTATGTTTATTGTTTTTAATATATTTGAATGATTTGAAAGTGGTGACATAAAATACTTAAACTATGTGTATATGATGCATATTTATTATCTACTTATGTGATTGAAAATTATGATTAAAGATCATTCTTAAATTTTGATTATGCTTTCTTCAAATATCTAAATATTGTGTAAATTCGTTTTAATGTGTTAAAACATGTATTTTCAATTAATAAAGCCTTGAGCATAAGTTGTGGTATTTTAAGGTGATATAACTTGGTTTTGATCTCATTATGTATTGATTGTAAAATATTTTTGATTTATAAAAGGTGTTTTATTTAATTCATTATAATGAATGAATTCTAAACCTTTGAGCATGTAGTATTTAGCTTAGTTTATGTGTTATGTTTCTTCTGGGACCATTAAGACTTAATAAGATATAAAAAGACACAATATATATATATATATATATATATATATATATATATTTATATTAATCATGACCTTTACTAGGAGCTTATGAATCTATAAACATTATATGGACTATTATGAATCTTTAAGACTCACTGGGCTTGATTTAGACAGTTATGATCATTATATTTGGACTCAAACTATGGACCTTGAACTATTGACCTTGAATTATGGACATTGGACTATGGACTTTGGACTATAAATATTTGACATGATTATACATTTATTAACATAAGGAAATATTATTTACAAAGATTTTAAGTTATGGTTACAAAGATTTTAAGTTATGGTCCCATTAGGAATATAGCATGTAAATTAGCTAGTTTCTTGCTTGAAGTGGTTTTTCTAATGGGTATAATTGTGTTTATATTTTTTTAATATTTCTTGAAAGATTCGATTGCTCTTTTACTTTGCTCTATGATCATATTTTTATATAAATGAAAAATATTTTTACCATATATATATTTTCTAAAGATAGATTTAAAATAATTTTTGTATGTACATAGACCTATGGAATTAGTAAAGTTATTATATGAATATTTGAAATTGAATTATTGCATGATTAAAACTAAGATAAGCATATTTTATTATAAAGAAAGTAAGTTTATTATAATAGTGTGATTTGGTGCTTCATTGATAATTACAGAGAAAAATGGGTTTTATTAATATTTTAAGAATCCTATGTTGTTTGGATTTATGTGAAAATATGGAAAATCTTATGGTTTGTATGTGAATATCAAAGAAATTGTGAAAACTTTATGTAATTTTCATAGTTTATGAATTCTATACGCACTATGTAAAAGGGATACATGAAGAAGTGATACTTCGAGCCCCGTCTGGTAGCGGATAAGGACTTAGTAAACACTTAGTCTTGCAGTTGTTAAATGACACCTCGGGCCCCGCCATGTTAGCGGACAAGGACTTGGTGTATATTGCAGTGATGTCTCGGGCCCTGCCGTGTTAGCAGACAAGGACTTGGCATTCACTGATCTGACTAGGGGACGCCCTAGTAATAAGAGCTCTCACAGATCCAATATAAAGCAAACCTTGCAGACTATAACCATTAAAAGGAAACGTGATATTAAAAAAAAAGGAGTTTTACACTTACACTTCTTCTACTGTATTTTATTATGATTGATATTATGCACTTCCATCTTGCTTGACAATAGCAAAATATAATTTGAATTAATATGAGAGATTGCATTTTGCTGCACTCCTGCATTATTCTTAGCCTTTTTGGGATGAAGTAGGACTCCCCTGGAAATATCACCCTACTGGGAGACTTCTCTCACCCCTTTTCTTTGATATTTCCAGATAGCATGGATCGTCATCAGCAATGAAATGGATGTAGCCTTGAACTTAACTTCTAAATAATCAGATTCTATCATGTGTGCTAGATAGAATATTTACTATATGTTACCAAACTTGGAATATGTCATATTGTTGTATTGAAGTTTTCTTTATGTATCTTGAATATTTAATGTGTACTGTACCCTATGAATTGATGTTGGCAATGAAGTATGTTTTCTATAAATGATAGTTGTCTAAACTGTGAGAATTAGTTATTAATAAATAATAGTATTAAGATAGATTCTTTGTCATTTAAAAATCATCCTTAGGTCACTAGATGTAAATGCATCACTATGAATGTGTAGTTTGGAAAGGTTCTGGCTAAGGAAAGACTTGGTATTTAAGCGTGTCCGTTGTGACTCACCTCTCTTTCTTGGGAGCCTACCAGGTACATGAATTACAGTTGATATACATTACTCCGGTATACGACCATAAATAATAAACATTCATAGAAAAAAAATTCTACAAATGTATGATGTCCAAAATAACTATTTAAGGTCAAATAATTTAGATTTTAGGAGAGTGTTACAATATTAATTAAACATATAAATTATACGAACATATTTTTCTTGTGGGACCAAAGTCCCAAGAAAATTCAACATATAAATGTCATTATACAAGTAATGATTTGCATTTTATATAATTATTTGTTTATATCATACTTTTTATTTTATTTGATATGAATTTCAGCCATTTTTTCTTATTTAAGAACACATATGGGAGGGAATGATGGGTTCTTTTTATCATTATTTGTTATTTATAAAGTCTATTTCAATAATGTATATACAGCATTTCATACCAATATGTTTTAATAATATTTATTTGAAGCTTATTTCGTATATCTTAAATATCAGTATAAAATTAAACACCCCATATCGCATGGGTTCCGCACTATAACAATAGATAAATATTTGAAATTTCTTGGCCAGCTTGAACCCTTATATAGTGTTGTTGACATTTATATTGGTCCTAAAAGTTTACTACAATTCAAGGATTTTAGTTTTTCCTTTTTATCGATTGAGCTTTGTATCTTTTAATATTCAATGGTTATATTATTTGAATCATTTTATATAACAATAATATTTCAATAATTAAGTTTACTTCTTTCTGTGTATTTTACTAACGTGACACGATTGGTAGTTTGTCACTTGGTGGCAATTCATTAAATACAAAATTCCAAGATGTGATTTCTATTGTTCTTAAGGTAATAAATTTTTAATGCTTTATTTTTGCATTAACTTTTTTCATTGTTTACATTAATCTTAATAATTTCTTGATTCTTTTGTTTGAGAACTTAATAGTCTGATTTTACTAATAGGGAAGGTATCTATTCTTTGGAGTCTGAAATTGAACTTCCTCTATAAACAACCTATTTTGACTAGGTCAAGTCAAAAAGCTATTTTTTAAAAAAATAATTTGTCTTTTCATTAAAAAGAAATTAATAATTTTATTTGAAAAATGACCCAATTCATGAGTTTTGTCATTTACTCTTTTATTTGTTTTCCTATTTGACATAAAAAGATTTAGTGCAAAATCAAAACTTTTTTATTGCTCTTCTTTTTCAAGTAAGGCACATATTCATCCAAGAAAATATTAGTTCACCCAATAACAATTACCTCGTAGGATTTCTTGGAAAAAAAAATAGAAAAGAACACCGACATTGCAATCGCTGCCCTTTCACGAACACAATCTACTATAACTATGTCAATATTTGTGTAGTTTGAATTAAAATCATGGACTTCATGGAATATTCATGCCAATATTATTTTAACATTATAGTTAGTACTTTTAAGAAATATAGTCATGAATCGTTAAGTAATTTTATTTTATATGATCTGTTTGTAAAACAAGCTAACATTTTATATATGATAAATGAAAAATCATGGATGTTAATCTGTTAACATTTCATGGAAAATGCTTCATACTTTAGGCAAATTAAAATATAATTTGATTGAATTACATTTTTATGGTTCATGTATATTATCATAATAATTGTTATTTAAATCATATAATCTAATTAATATTTCCATGCATCACAACAGTTAGTACTTTTTCTCGATCAATGTCACAGTCAGTGCTTTTAAAAAGAATGATTATGAATCGTTAATAAGTAATTTCATTTTATACTATCCGTGCATAATACGGGTTTCTGACTACTAGGCATACAACACATGATAAGAGGATGAGAAGTTTTCTTGCTATAAGCTCATCATTTTATTGTAACTTGGTTAATGCACCATCCTGAAGCCTTGTATAAGGCAACTCTCTCTACATGACAATACAACCAAAATCTAAGAAAGTCTAGAAGCATGGATACTCAATGAATATGTTGGTGGCTTGGACTGGACATGTTGATAGCTGCTACAAGCTTTATGTAAGCCTACATTAGCATAGATGGCTTGAGATTCAACCTTTGCATTTAATTCCAATTCACCAAGAGGAAAACATGATGTTTGGTTTAATATCTCACATTGCCTCCCTTGAAATAAGTATTTAAAGTTAACCATTCCAAGTATTTTCTTTATCTTTCAAAATAATTTGCTCTACAATGGCTTTATAAAAATATTTGCATATTTTACTTCAATGTGACAATACTTAATTATAACTTCCTTCTCAACCATTGATTCTCGAACATCTATAGCTTCAGATATCTTCTTCAACTAGCATTATTGAGATTATTTCCACCCATGCATTGATTAGGTGGTCTAAAAATGTTGCCTCTTCTCCTTGGCTTTAACTATTGTCACGACCTTTTCCTTTAAATTTCTTCTGTTTCGACCATTGTTTTTGTAGGCATGTCTACTTGCTTCTACATCACGATTTGATTATATCTCACTGTTTAGATCCACTTGACTCTTTAGGGTTTCTTTTGCTTTTTTTTTTTTTTTGCTTAGCTTCTCCAAAAATATGCTTACTTGACTTTCCAAACTTCCTTGCAACTCTGCAATTCTCAAGGTATTTGTGTTGTGGGTCTCTATTATTATAACCACCACATGATCTAACTTTATTGGCATGATACATAGAATATTCTATACCACCTTGTTGATTGAAATATTTTCTCCATGGACTGTCATCTTCCATACTCTGCATGAGGATTGCAATTTTGATTTCTGTGTCTATTTTACACTTTTGTATGACAGCTTCAAAATATTCGTTCTTTTTTGGATGTTTTGGCATCAACAGTTTTTTCCAAATACTGAACAATCTACACCCTGATAAATTTGAGATTGCGCCAAATGGTCTATCCTCTAAGTGATTACATTAGTTTAGCTCCTTGTTGAATTCCTAGATCATAAGGCTTTGAATCTCATGAGCCTTCACATGAGAACACTTTTGTTCCTCAAAAACTATCTAATGAGAACATCTTGTTCCTCATAATCTCTCCAATGAGAACACTTGTTTTTTACAAATTCTCTAAATGAGAACATTCTTGCTTCAAATGCTCAACAAATTGGTGATAGAGTATACATGTTCTGATGCCAAATGTCATTCTGAAATTTTGATACAGCAATTTGATTTCATAAATCCACACTTAACACACAAAATAATTCAAGATAATTTTTCTCTCATCATTCATATAATAGGCATCCAACACATGATGAGAGGAAGAGAAGTTATCTTGCTATACGTTCATCATTTTATTGTAGCTTCACTTGGTTAATACACCAGCCTGGTGAAGCCTTTTATGAGGTAGCTTTCGCTGAATGACAATTCAATCAAAATCTGCGAACGTCTACAAGCATGGATACTCAATGTGTTGGTGGGTTGGATTGGATATGTTGGTAGCTGCTATAATCTTTATGTAAGCCTACATAGCATAGATGGCTTGAAATTCGACCTTTACATTTAATTCCAATTCACCAAGAGAAAAACGTGATGCTTGGTTTAATATCTCACAATCTTGCCTTTTGTTTTAGTATTTATGGGTGCGTGTGTAGTGCGTTCGTGGGTGTGTGATGGGGGTGTGTGTGTTGGTGTTTTGCTGCGAGGTGTCTCATTTATATGGGCTTGATGTTGTTTTCTAGATGATGGCTCTCATGTTATTTGTATCCTCACTACAATATCCTTGAAGGATATGCCGTCGGGGTTGGAGTAATAACTCTGGTGCTGTTGATGGGTGTTTCAATTTTCTGGTTTGGTGATTGAACAGTGTTGGGGAAAGTTTAAGTAAGATGCGTTTTAGAATAAGCTGTTGATCCAATTTGAAAGGGGGGATCAACAGCATCCTGGGTGTGGATCATTTTAGACATGGTGGCTGATCCTGTTCCTAAGGATTTATAAGTATGCTGGAGCGAAGTCAGATGCCAGGAAATTGAAGATTTCTAAAACAACGGTACCCAAAACTTAATGTGAAGGATTTGTGACATAGTCATACCGGTGATGGTCCTGGTCTACAGGTGTTTTGTCAGGGTAACATTTTCTCTGTTTCCTTTCTTGCTTCCCCTCTTGGGGTGGAGCTTCTGTTTATGTACTTATTAAAAAATTTAAAAGAAATAAATAAATAACAAGAATATTTGATTCCCTGCTCTTGGCTGTTTTGGTGCTATTTGTAGTTTTATACACATAAAAGATGAAGAGATCCATCCACCTTGCCTTATTTAAAATGAAGTCAGTTTGTTGTCTTTTTTTTTTTTTTTTTTTCAATTTTGTCAAAACTACCATAATCCTTTCCCATAGGCAATCTTACTCTATTCAAGCAAGACCACTAAGACAACAAAGCTTTTTCTCTCAAATTTTACACAACCGTATATCCAAAACTCGCCCAAAGACTCTGGTGAAACTAGAACAACCTACTAGCAGCTAATCTATGCGCTCATAAGTGCAGCCACTTTGATCACATAATAATAGTACAAGCAGAAGTAAAACCACGAGTTAAATTGTGTGAAAAATATCGTGACATGCATTCACGATAATTTGACCTTATCTGGGCCGAGATAGGACACACCACACCAACCATAAAAAAATGTTCTGACAGTTTTGTTCCAGCCGCAAATAGCGTTCTCAAATGAACGGCAGACTGTAGAGGTTTGCTGAATAACTAGTTGATTCCACATTGTCTGCGGAGGACCCTCAGCTCCAGAGCTGTTATCAAGTGAATTACTTGCAATTGCAGATCTAAAAGGGAAACAATCATGGAAATGTAATACCAGTGTACCATAAAGTGTGAACAACTAGAAGTACCCACAGGGTGTTCTCTAACATGCTGTGGCAATATCACTAGTGAAAATTTTTACCGTCTGCAATAATGCCAAATTGTAGTACATGACAATATTTCAGCAACATGAACAACAATCAGCAAAACATCACTTTTTAAATTAAGCCAGGAATAATGAATACATCAGTTTGATCCCAAACCAATATCTTTATCAAGTATTGACATACAAAACAGTCAGATAATTCTTTATTTGAGTTTGAGCAAACAGAAAATAGCTCATGATCAAACTTCAGAAGTAATTGCTGTTATAGAAATTCTTTAGAAAAGGAGAGAGGCCCTGGTCTTTCGTGCCCGAATCGTGTGCAGGCTCTTGCTGACCAACTACATACTGACCAATGATATGATGCCTCTGCTTTGAATGATCCACAACATTCTTCAGCTCCTCGAACCCCTTGAACAGCAGCATATCAATCACCTGAATGTCACAGATATTAGTGATAAGAATAAAACCTTGCTTCACAACTAAGACTATTTTGCCTTTACTAAGGCATCAAATTAATACATGATGTTGGAAATCTTTGATGCACTAAATCCATGACCTACTAGACCACGCTTGAATGGATACTACAAACACAAGTAGAATCTATGGCTTCTTTGGCGTGGCCAGGAAAAGGTGGATAGGATGGTGTATAAGGACAAGATTTCGCAATGCAAAGGGTGCAGACTGAGAGAGAATAAAGGAACCACAAATGTTATGGCAAAAGGCTTAGCTGGCATCTTAAGGGAATTGTGCTTCAATTATAAAGGGAAAATTTGTAAGGAGGAATGGGGGGCAAGAGAGGAGAGGAGAGGAGAGGACACCTTGGCAAGTTGGAGACACTGGGCACTCTTGAATTTCTCAGAACCATAGTTATGAAAACCAGCTCGGACAGGTCGGTTCGACTGGAAAACCGGTCATGAAACCGGTCCAAGCCACTATTTGGATTCGTTTCGCATTGAAACCAATGCGACCCAATTTGACTCAACTGGGATTGGATCAAAACTAGTGACTCGACCGGTTGAACTGAACCGGGTCTTTTTTTTTTTTGTTAAAGATGTCTTTTTCTAAACCTTAAAAAAAAAATCTAATTTGATTTACAGAAAAATGTAATAACTTTATTTGTATTATCATGACTTGTGTATTTGTAATGTAAAACTTTATGAGTTTGCTTGTGTAATTATGATATGCACTTGTCAATTGTGATTCATGATTGTAAAATGTGAACAATATTTAGGAATTTATATTATTTATTTATGTTTTTGTATTTGGACCCCTTAAAGAGTGTCAAATTGTTAATTAGTTGTCATTTTATTGTATTTTATTTAGATTGTTATATATTTTTACATATTTTTTTGTATAAATCCGATTCCACTAGTGACCTACCGGTTGAACTAGTGACTTAGTGATGATACAATATGATTTCTTTTTCTGTTTCCATCTCCCTATCATGAAGTCATACTTGGAAGTTTCTTCATGGTTAGGGTGCAAAGGAAGAATCAGACAAATCTTCAGACAACTCCGGACCATAACTTAACAATAGAGATTAGGTAGACATAAATTTGGAAACATATACAGTGACTTACAAAAAGACAATAATTACAAGCACATTTGATTTTCAAAAATATTTCCCATTTTCATTCTAATGTTTCACTTCTTGAACATAGTTTCCAGTCTCAAATTTTCACTTTTCAAAAACTTGTTTAGTTTCCCTAGCTATTTTCATATTTGGGTAGTTTGTTTTCAAGGTCAACATTGTGCAGCTCAATTTATATGGTGGTTATGTCGATGGAGTTTGGGGACGATGCTAGCAGAAAGGCTGTGACTGCTGCATGATAATGTCGCAAATGGAATATTGGAGCTGGTTCCATTGATAGTGTTGGTCGCAGATTTGAGTGGTGCAGAGGGTGATGAGTTTTGATGAAGAGCGAAGGTCTATGGTTTGATGGCATCAGGTCATGGAGATACCAATTTAGTTAGGTAGAAGGTATAAGAGATGAGAAACATAACAGTGACAATATAGAGAGAGAAGAAAGGAGGAGTAAGGGAAGATGAGAGATGAAAGAAAAATAAAAGCAAATATCATTAGAATTTTAAATATGCCACCGATTAAGGATATAATGGGCCTGTTTGGTTACTGTTTCCATTTTTTGTGTTTTCTATTATCTGGATTTTGTGAAATAAATACTGAAAATACAAAAAACAATAAAATTATTTTTTCGGTTTCATTTCCTATTCACAAAATTCTGAAAAGAGAATACACAAAAATTGAAAATTGAAACCAAGCAGGCACTGCTTTCAACATTTCACAAACTGAGCTATGTTTCTTGAAATATAAAATGAAAAAAATTATACAAACATGGTTTTCTTTCTTTTTCAGTTTTCAGAGAAAATGGAAAACAAAAAATGGTCACACCAAACACACCTTCAGTTGCTAGAAGTACAACAAAATTCAACATGCCATAACACAACAGAAAACAAGAGTAAAATAATAGATTACTGCTTTCCAATAATCAAAATACACTACTCAAAAGCATCTGGTGCTGCAACCTATTCCATTGTCGCTGTAACTGGAAGCAGCCAAAATTTGATACAATTGCACAAAACAATCAAATTACAGAACAGAAAAACAAAGCGTATCTTTTCATATCTTTCTATCATGGCATGGATACATTTAAGAGCATAATGCACCCCAACCTTCTTGAAGTTGGATTAGATGACATCAGACCAAAGGGTTGCAGGATCTATGATTATCATGAATTATGTAAATAATACTACTACTCAGAAAAAATGCCACTAAAATCAAAGACTAGGAAAACCGACATAATATACTGATGAATTGGAAATTTAGAAATCAGAAATTATTAGAAGGGTACTTCGCTAAGCTTAACTACCCATTAGAAACCGTCTCCATTTTCCAGGTGTTAAATCAAGCAATGTGCCAACACATAAGGAGTAAGAACTCTTGCTACTAAACAAAATCTCAAGACTTTAAATACTTCCTAATATTTGCTTGAAAATATTCACAACACAACTCATATTCACAAAACAAATTCAACAACTGGAGAACACTAAATAACTTACATAAGAATATTCATACTGCAGGTTTTAACCTCCAGAAACCTAGGCATAAGTTCATGGTACAACATCAACAAAAGCTGGTTACTCCTCTAGTTAAGGTAACTAAAATATCTACCAGAATAGCTCTGGGAAAGTTGAAACTTCAATCACGCAAATTGGCTCCAAATCCAATTTGAAAGTATCAAATGTATTCTCTATTTCACTTGAACCTAAAACCTTAAGTTGAATCTAGTGTCATATCCCCAGAAATATAGGCATGTGTTCAACCTAAAATGAAAGAAAATTTGCATGGAAATTGGAGGCTATTAATCAACAATTGCAATGTTTCCATTCCTGAAGATACATAATGTTTGTGAACAGAGACACTTTCTCTTATCAGGAGCAAGCCAATCATAAAACTCAATATCAATAACTATTCTAATGCACAAACAAAAGCATACATGAAAGCTCCATAGAGCTAACAAGTTTATTTATGTTTTCCAGCACCAAGACAGTTTGGTTCCCATCAACATTGATTATCAAACTGACACATACCAGTCAATTTCTAACTTGTTATCCTACATGCCAATAACAATTGAAAATAATTTTATTTCAAGGATTTCTCCGATACCCCTATAAAATTCAAGGGTATCGGTACCTTTTAGTTATTTATGGCTAAGAATGAGTCACATGTCCCACTAGCCCAAGTTTTTTGAAACCTATCAAATCACAACCCTTGATTACACCACCAAAGGTACCCAAACAAAAACATTTTCTAGATATGTCCAAATGTTGGGAGGTGTATCAAATTCCCTATCACTGGATTTGTCAAAAACTTGGTTTTTGATAGAGCCAAAGGGTGCATTTCATTCATGCGGTCGACCCAAGCTGTTGGCACAATGGGAAAAGGCTTGGTTATTGATTTCGTCCTCATGGTTTAAACAAACAGCTAAGTATGATTCACAGTAACACAATGTCACCAAGTGTTTCCATTACAACTATTCTAACTTTCAAATGATGCAACAAAATTGCGAAATCACATGTACGATAAAATCCATATTCATCAAACACTCAAGAAACCACCAAAAAATTAAAAACTCTAGTGGCGCTGCATAAACAACAGTCCCCAAACACTGCCTCTGCCTTAGGCAATAAACACCCAAAATACTCTGTAGACAGAAAAAAGAGTTGAATATTTAGCTCTTCCCAGCTGTCTTTCTCTCTTCTCTTTAGGGTATCAGTCCATACGGCACTTTCACGCTTAAGAGGACATTAACATTGGTTCTCTAACTAGGAATGCAATCAAGAAATAGATATAAACCAAATAGCATAATAACAAGCCCAAAAGTAAAATTAAAAAATAAATAAATTTCCGCAAAATCCACAAACAAGGACAAATGAATTACCGATGACCATGCAACCCTTTACGAATTAATTGTTGCAAAAGTTTTTCTTTTTTATTGAAAGGGAAAGGAAAAGGAAAAAAAAACTGGGAACCTTGGGATTGGTGATGTGGGTGTTCTTGCGGATCTCGGAGGCGATGGTGGAGCGGAGCTGGGAGACGGTAACGACGTCGTAGAGGTTGTAGATTTCCATGACGGATGGCAGCGATCTGCAGGCCAGTCTGAAGAAATCGAAGACTCGCTGCCTGGCTTCCTCCAGATTCGCCGAGTTCGGAGGCACTTTCACGTTGCGAAGCGCGCTCGCCATTTCTCACTTCACTTTTACTCACTCCCCAACAACCTCGACTCCCCACTTCTTGCTACGAACTGGAAGTGATCTCTGTTTTATTTTACACCTTTTTTTTTCGAGAAAAAAAAAATTGTAGAAGGGCTGGTGTTGGCGGGCCCTAGAAACGTATGTTTTGACCCCCTCATAAATAAATAAATATATTGAGAAAATTATAATTTGAAAGTCCCGATCCGTCAGGGATCCGAAAAGAGGACAAATTGGTAAGTCTATATATGTTCATACCAATTTGATCAATTTAGATATTTTTTATTTTATTTTAAGCAAGAAAAGAAAACTACGGTGAGAGGAATTAGAGAGCTCTTGTATGTGATTATTATATTTAGCTATTTTAGTTCAAATTTTTATTTAATTTTATTTTGCTAATCAATTAACGTATTTACTTACCCACGCATTTTGTTAAAAGTTTAAGTTTTATATTTGTTTACCATATAAAAAATACAAGTATAATTTCTATATATAGAATTTTTAAAACGTGTCAGATCATCCCAGATAAATACTCATTAGGGCATGTGATAGATAAAATAGTTTAATAGTTCTAGGAATATGGCCATGGGAATATAATATTCTTATGTTTGGTAGGTAATTTTGAAAAATATATGCATGGAGTAAGTTCCATTTATTGGAATAAATTAAAATTAACCAACTGTTATTCTCACATCCCACATAGGAATATGGTACATTTGGTTGTTATGGTAAATTTGGCTGCAAAAAATAATTTTCATTTTTAATTTTTAGAATTTTATGAGGAAAATACTAAAAACTAGATATGAAAACTAAAAGCTAAATTTTATAGTTTTGACTATTATTATTATTTCTTTCATAAAATTAAGAAAACAGACAAACTGAAAATGAAAACTATTTTTTGAGACAAAACATCTTAAGATTCCCATGGAAAATGAATGTTTTTCCAAAAAGTAAAGAGACCAAATTGGCCTTAACTCCATACCACAACAAATATTGTTGGACACCAGTGTCATCGCCAATGCTGAACCACTATCTCTAAGCACCTGGTCATCGCTACCATTTTGAGGGTATTTTTCTAAAAAGACCCAATATTCTCAAGAATGTTAATGTCAACCAAACATAGAAATAATGTATGTTAGCTCTAGAACCGTTCTAAAAGCTATAATGCAAAAGTTTTTGAATGATAACTGTAATACCCTAATATTTAACTCAATACGTCTAGGATGCATTTAAGTTAATTATTAGTTATTACTCTTTTGTTCTAGGTTTTAACTCAAAACTTCTTGAAAATACTTTAGTGAAAATATGGATAAATTTTTTTTTTTTGAACTTAAATACCAAAATGTGAGCTGCGCATACTAAGTATCTAATGTCATTCATCTTGCCTGCGTAAGAGAGATGTTAGAAACAAATAACAAGTAAATACATAATACAACCATGGTATAACATAACTCAAATAATAATAACATATCAATAATTGTATCATAATAGTGATGTCTTATAAACATAAGGACATCAATATATATCCATCAATAAAATACAAACTAATAAATGAGATACGATTACTCTAAAGGCAAATATCCAAAGGGAAACTATCTCTGTTAAATCTCTTGTCTATAACATAGCTCACTCATCCACGTCTCAAAGAAAATCACGAACTACTCCATCATCCTTGTCTGGAGACGACACGAAACAGAAGAGGGATGAGAAACTTATACAAGAATCTCAGTAGGGCTTCTCGACTCTAACACAAGTGTCATTGTCATCGTCCCCAGGAACCTCGAGTTTAATTATGAAAATGGTGGACATATATATAAGGTTCAGTTATCAAGTTCTAAATACTATTAGTCGAGGTCCGTTTCTTTTAGCATGAATCTTAATGTCATGAATGCAACATAGTATGTAGTTATGAATGCATGTCAATATCATATACAAAATATCATAGAATTCATAAAACATTGCATATGATATGAAGAACATAGAATCATGATTATCATTCTTACAGGTGACTTAAACTTCTTATTCTCTTTTCCTTGGGGGCCACCCTATTTTCTCTCTTTTCTTGAGAGTTCTAGGTTATGAGCTCAAACCTCACTAGTCATCACTAGCATAAATTTATCCTTTTTAATAAGTTAAATTCCTGGCTTTTAAGGTAAAGGATAGGGGGCATTAGGATCACCTTTCATAAGTTTTAGTTCGGGGAGTCCGAAGGATCACTTCCTATTTGGATCACCTCTCATAACCTTTAATTCGGAGAGTCTAGAGGATCGTTTCCATGTGTCTTATGTCACCTTTAATCTTGGCATGATATATAGAGATGCAAACATGAATAACTCATCATTTCAATATTTCATGCTCATAAACTTCATGAACTTATGCATATCAATGAATCAAACATAACTATAACGTGCCATAATTCAAATTACATAAACATGCATCTAAGCCATATAAATTTCAATATATGAACATAGTCTTAACAAGATATCAATCATATTCATCTCATCAAATTATCAATATTTACACTTAAGCCCCAAGGGGTCAAATCGCAATTTCTCAAAGGTTATGAGTTAAAACGTAAATATCCCTTTTTAACACATTCTCACAAACTATAGATCTCTAATATTAACCAATACTTTCAAGAGACATATAACCACTAGAGCCATTTAAAATTCATCATAAAAACCTTTTAGGGCTATAGACCTAATTTTAACATATTTTAGGGGTCAAAGTACAGAATCGCTTGTTTTTAATATTTAACAACAACCGAAATTTCTAAAACTTTATCTAAACTTCATAAAATGGTATTTTGGACTCATGGACACATTCAACATTATTAGTAACTCTAAATAAAATCATTTGGCTGAAATAACATAGTTGATAGTTCAAAACACAACATAGTTGATAGTTTAAAACACAACATAGTTGATAGTTCAAAACACAACTTTTTGCATTTTGCAAAACGACCCAAATTAACACTTGTAATTTCCCTTTTATGCATCTATGGTACCAAAAACAATTTTTACAACAAATATTAGTAGTTTTTAAGTATGTGAACAACATGAACAACCTTGAACAACTCTTGAATAGAATCAGAAAATTAATCTCTCAAAACTTCATAAAATCACAACTTTGATCCTTCCTAGTTACTAGACATTCCCAAAATGCTAAAAACAATTTTTATAACAATTATTAGTGATTCTTAAGTGTGTGAATAGACATGAACAATAGTGAACAGTGATGAATAGGGCCAAATAGTAATAAGAAAAATTAGCATTCTAAAAGCTTCATAAAAACACAATTTTGATCCTTTTTAGTTACTAGTTTTTCCTAAAACACTAAAAACAAATTTTACAATAACTATTAGTGATTTAAACTCATCTAAACATCCTAAATCAGTAACCATTACAGTTCTAAAATATTAGATCAGAAACTAAAACTTTAGCATTTAGAATCATGAGAAAAACCATATGCTTAATCCTTTGTAATTTCTAGGTCTTTCAAAATTTCTTTATACAACTTTAAAGACAAGATCATACCTAAAAATATGATATATCAAGCTTTAAATCAGAATTATATAAGGGCAAAAAATAAATAGATGAGAAGTGGCCATGATCAAAATTGCCATTTAAGATCAAAGAAGTAAGTCTTGAACTTTAGGATTTAAGTGATGACTAGAATCATAAACTTGTCTTGTAACTTTATTATTATCATTATAAGGTGATAACGTGGAAATATAAATATGAAATGCAAGGCTAGAAATATAAATATGAAGATGCAAATTCATTCTTAGGTCTTTATAATTTAGGTGATAACTTGAAATGTAAATATGAATATGCAAGTTCATATTATTATTTTCAAGAATCAAAGTGATAACTTGAAAAATAAATATGATTATGCAAAGCTTGAAATATAAATATGATGTGCAAGAACTTATAACATAAATATGAATGCTAGTTCATTTTTATATCTTGTTAAGCTTAAAACTCAAAACTTAGTAATTCCTTTATTAATCTTTTAACATCAAGAATTAAACCTTGGGCTTTAGAGGTCATTTAAATGATGGATTCACAACCACCACCATGATTCCTCATCATCAAGCCATGGTCAATATTAAGTCATAAAAATCGAAAATATAAAGAAAGAACAAGAGAAAGAACATGAAATAAAATCCCTACCAAGTTGTTTCTTGTTCTCAAAAGTTAAAGCTTGATATCTTAAGAAGCAAAGAGAAGAAAAATATCCTCTAGATGATGATGATGGTTTCGGCCAACTGATGATGGAATGGTGGAAGAATTTTTGTTGTGTTCTTGTGTTTGATAATGGAAAGGTTATGTGTTTAGGAGTTGATTTGTGGTTGGAATGTGTATGCCTGAGGTTTACAACCTAATTAGAGGTTGGGAATAGAGTCTCTTGAGTGTGAACGAGGAAGAAGAAGAAAGCTTGAAGTATGGAGAGACTTAGAGAACTTTGAGCAAACTTTGAGTAAGAAAACTATCAAGTAAGAAAATGCTAAGGCTAGGAATGTTTGTGTGTGTATTTTGGCTTGAAAGAAACATATATTTATAGGGTTTTTGGGGCTGTATGGCTACTGCCTTCGTGGCTGGAAAATGGAGGTTTTATTTCATTTTTCAATTAAAGAAAACATAGAAAAAGAATGCTTTTATTCTTGTAATAATTTGGTTCATGCATAATGGATGAAAACACTAAAATATGATGCTAATGGGAGACATTGTTGCTGATCACATCATGGCTAAAATGGGTAGGTCTTCTTTTGATTAAACATAGCCAAAAATAATGCAAAAGAAAGCTAAAGGTATGGTGTTATGGTTGGATATGTTTCTTTGTTGGAAAAACAATAATATATGGTGTGTAACACCCCGATTTTTCTGTCTAAGGGAAATGACCAAAATGCCCCTGAGGTCATTTCCTGATCCGAATTCGAGGGTAACCAACTCGGTCGTCCTCGAAGGGTCAACTCAATGTTTGAAGGGGATTGAATGGCCTTTGAATGCTTTCGGAAGCGAAAATTTCGTTTTCCACAGTTTCGGGTCAAAATGACCAAAATATCCCTATAGCGTTTTACGCGGGTAGAAGTGCTGTTTGAGCCCGAAACTTTCCCCAGAGGTTTAAAAACATGTTTTCATGTGTCTAGAGGTCTCTATTCAAGTCCCGGTGGTTCCGGGCAGTTTTAGTGCAAAATTACGATTTTGCCCCTAGAATAGTGTTTTTGAGCTTAATGACGTAATTAAGCAAACCTAAGCAATATTAGGCTCTAAACGAAGATTAATTAATTTCCCTAATTAATCTAGAGTCAAAATAATTTATTAAAATTAATTAGAACCTAAAATTGCTTAGATTAAACTTAAATCCCTTTTTAGAACTCAAGATTCCTAGTTTTGGAATCTTGAATAATGTTTTCTCTCTCCAATTCCTTAAATCAAGGAAATGTGTCTAGAGTTGTTTAGACTCTAAATTGAGGATCTAACTCACTAATGGTGCAAGACCACTCCTTAATTATGTCTAGACCACCCTAATTATCCATTTTCCTTACCTAAACACTTTCTTACAACTTCCTAATCTTAAGCATAATCAAAGATACACCTAAACACAACTCTAAACCACAATTAAAATGCAAGAAACTCTCCTCCCTTGGCTGATGCATTTCGGCCACCTCTCCCCCATTTGACCACATGTTGATTTGTTTTCTCACTCAAAGAACCATGCTTGAGCCATACCTTGAACCATACCTCACCATACTTTGAACCATACCTCACCATGCCTCAAGACCACATTATCTCACCTCATGGAACTCATGGATGCCTCCATTCTGTACACACATGGCCGAAGCTCTTCCCCTCCATGAGCACCCTTCATTTGTTTCATTTCTCTATAAATAGAATGCCTTGAGGAGCTTGCACCACTTTTAGATCATTTGCTAAGTTTAGGAACACTCAAAGCTTTTCTTTTTCTCTCAAAGCTCTTGTGTTCTTCAAGTTCTTGGAGTTCTTCATCATCTTCATCTTCTTCTTCTGTAACATCCTAATTTTTAACCCAATACTCTAGAACATATTTAGGTTAATCATTAGTCTGTTACTTCATAGTTCTCATTTAACTTTGAATTACTTAGCGGAAAATACGGGTAATTTTTTTTTTGAAATAAAAGTGAGAGCCGCGTGATGCGATAAGCGGTAAACCATGTATAGTAAAACAAATGTCTTACAACATCATAGCATAAGGTACAGCATGAACATCACTGAATATCATCTTATATATATATATAACTTGCCCACTTATAAGTGTGGGACTTAATTTAGTACAAGGGAAATGCATAAAAGAAAATACAACATAAAACATCAACATAATCTACTCCCCTACCCGAGTGCATCTAATGGGGTAACCTTTATACAAAAGAAGGTTTATCCCCATCTAAGTGATGTGTGCTCTAACCCGGGCCATCCACGGCCTCCTACTGGCGACTATCTCGTGAGCGAGGCAAATATCCGGGAAACTGGGCGAGCTCCTCGGGTGTGAAGAGACGGAACGGGGATCGAGCGGGATCCCCGCGGTATGGCCGCATCTCCGATCGTCGTGCACGCCTCGGCTGAGTCACGGTGGGCTCGCTATCCTCTCCAAAGTCCATGGGTATGGTGAGGGATGATCCCTCGGAGGGTACCTGGGTGGCCGAGTCCTCGGAAGGATCCGTCTCCGAGAAAGACGACGAACAGCGGGGCGCGTCTTGGGGTAGTCTCGAGCGGCGGCGCGGACGGTGGGAATGCTGGCGTAGCCTCTCCTCTTGGGGACGTGCGCGCTCGAATACCAGGTCATCGCCAAAAGGTGAGACGGGGGAGAAACGATGGGAATGTACAGGGGGAGTGAAAGGTCGACCCATGAACATGAATACTCTAACTGTGCATCGACCCACAAAATGGAATGACCCGTGGTCCGGGTCATGGTGCACCTCCCATGTCGGCGTGTCCACGAACACTACGAACCTCGCCATCTGAAGGCGTGACGGAAAGGAAGAGATAGAGGGAGTGAGAATCTTGCTAAAGAATCTCAGTAGGGCCTCCTACTACCTAGGTGTCATCATCTACGTCCTCAGGAACCTTGGGTTTATTTATACAAAATGACTGAGCATGTATTAAGTTCATTTTAAACTTTAAAATATATTTTAGCTAAGGTCCATTCATTTTAGGATGATCTTAATGTCATGGATGCAACATAATAGAAAATGTATGCATGGCACTACCTAATGCACATACATAAAACATAACATCAAGCATCATCATTCTTGGTGGCATAAAGTGGCAATAGTAACATTCATATGGGACAAAACTTAGTGACATAATCATAATCATGAAACTTCTCTTCCTCATGGGCCACCCTAAAAGACAATCGAACTGGGGGTGCTCGGCCGAACCGGTGTCACCCAGAACGTGTCATACATCTAGGTTATGAGCTCATACCTTAACTAGTCGTCACTAGTTCTTACTTACCACTTAACGATAAGCGTATCATAAATCATAAATCCCGACTATCTGAGTACGGGTTAGGGGGCAAAACTCTTAGGGGTGCTCGGCCGAACCGGTGTCACCTAAGAGTATAAAATGGTACCGATGTCACATGAGTTCTATGGAGGTGCTCGGCCGAACCGGTGTCATCCTAGAACCCATCTTAGTACCTTAATTTTTAAAATCTCTTTAAGTCCCCAAATTTGTTGGGAATTAGACACGATGGCATTACACCGAATTCCTTCCAAATTTGCTTTATGCCACATAAACATATATCCTCATGAATTCATCATATGAATAACATCATCATCATTTACATAACATACATCATCATGGAACAATCAACCGTTTATCCTTACGGTAGCTTATGCTTTGCCCCTTACGGGTCTTAATCATGAGGTTTGGTTCTCTAACATCCGTCGCTCATATTTTATGTACCTAAGGGCTCATAATTAAACATCACTCATAATCCTCTTATCTACATTTAAATCTGAAAAGCATAGGGTAGAATTCTTAACTTGTGATCACAGGGTTCTAGAACTTACGTTTTAGACCCTTTCTTGGTTCCGTCTTCACCTAAGGCGCTATGGATTAAATCTAAATCAATTATGAGGCATTCCCATGCTTAAGGACTAATTATTAATCGTGTTTATCATGTTGTAAGGGTGCTGGACAGCATCCAGAAAAATAAATGTTCCAAGGGTTCTACATTGCATTTTTACGGTTTTCTAGTTTCTAGTTTCGCTATAGGTGCTAGAATTCAATTCTAATTCAAATGATACCAAGTTTTTCATGTCTAAACAATCTAAATCTGATTATGTTCCCATTAAAACAGTTTGGATTAGTTCCATAAACAAATGGGTCAAAACTATGTTAAATTCTAGCTTTACGGTATTTCTAGTTAGCTAGTTTCTTACCTATCATGCATAGGATCGCTTCTACATCATCACATGATATTTTCACACATTCCGACACATCAAAACATCATCATACAGCATCACACTCATCATATCAGAATTGAAACATTTAACTTAAATGAGAGTTAAATTGACGTTTCTAGGTACATAAGTTAACTAGTTTCTCTTAGAATCAATCTAGAATTTCTAAAAACTCTTTGCAAATCATTTTAATTCATCAAAAGGCTAAGAGAAGCCTTAGGTCAATGACCAAACTATATTTCATCTCCTAAAAGGGAGTAAAGTCATATCTCATGACAACATGACCTTGAAAAGGTTTGTAAAGCTTTAAGGAAAACTTAGAACATAGACTATTGGTCCTTGTAGCTAGATGAAAACTCCTTGAAAGTCCATCATCACTACTTGGCCGAAAATATGCATTCAAAGAATGGTTTCACATTAAACTTTAACTTGGAATGAAATGGGCAAGTCTTTGAGCTCTAGGTTCTTAAGTTTCGACATAAACTAAACGTGCTCATGCTTTTCATTTTTAATCTTGCTTACAAAGTAAAGTGATGACTTGAATTTAAATATGCAAGGCATAAACTTAAACGTGCAAGCTTGAAAGTAAATATGCGAGACATAAACTTAAACGTGCAAGCTTGAAGGTAAATATACATGGTTCAATTCTTTATTTTAGTGCTCTTGGCCCAACAACAATCGACTTTAAGGCCGAAATAGATAGGCATTCGAGGAATTAATTAAGTAAGGATGCAAGTTCAATTCTTTATTTTAGTGCTCTAGGCCCAACAACAATCGACTTTAAGGTCGAAATAGAAAGGCTTTGAGAATTAAATTAAGTGAAGATGCAAGTTCCATTTTAATCTTTATGTTCTTAGGTTATAGCTTGAAAGTAAAGGTGCATAACAAGAATATAAATATGAATGCAAGCATAAAATAAATTATGCAAGTTCATTTTATCTTTCTAGAGCTCTTAACAAGACTTTAAAGGAATTTAAACCATAACCCAAACTCACCCAAACAAGGTAAAGTCAAGCTTAGAGTTCTTTAAAACTTAACATAATATTTTTAGGAAATCAAACCATGAAGCCAAGCAAAATTTAAGGAAATGGCCGAAATCTTCAAGAAGAAAAAGGAACATTTTAAAACTCTAGAGTTCATGATCTTGATGATATATTAACACCAACATCATGAGTCCTCATCATTGAGTTCATAGAGCCATTTTAAAACATCATTAAAGCTAAAGTTCTCAAGAGTTCAAGAAAGGAAAAACTAAAAACATTTTTGCTCAAGAACAAAGATCAAGCTCTAGAGTTTGTTTCAAGTGATGAACATCATCATGAAACTCTCATCATCAAGCTCTCATTCCTTTGTTCTCCAAGGCCTATGGCCAAAAATGAAAAGGAAAAAGGAGTGGAAATGAAGTTCTAAAAAGAAACAAGAGAAACTATGAACATCAAGCTTGAAACAAGAACTTTGAAGAAAAGAATACATGAAAGAAAATCCCTACTTGGTGTGATGAACTTGAAGATGGAAGAAGAAGATGAAGAACTTGAAGAACTCCAAGAACTTGAAGAACACAAAAACTTTGAGAGAAAAAGAAAAGCTTTGAGTATTCCTAAACTTAGCAAATGATCTAAAAGTGGTGCAAGCTCCTCAAGGCATTCTATTTATAGAGAAATGAAACAAATGGAGGGTGCTCATGGGGGAGGATGGCCCGGCCATGAGGTGCAGAATGGAGGCATTCCATGAGTTCCATGAGGTGAGATAATGTGTTCTTGAGGCATGGTGAGGTATGGCTCAAAGTATGGTGAGGTATGGTTCAAGGTATGGCCTCAAGCATGGTTCTTTGAGTGAGAAAATAATTAAACATGTGGTCAATGGGAGAGGAGGTGGCCGAAATGCATCAGCCATGGGGGAGGGTTCTTTGCATTTTAATTGTGGTTTAGAGTTGTGTTTAGGTGTATCTTTGATTATGCTTAAGATTAGGAATTTGTAAGAAAGTGTTTAGGCAAGGGAAATTGATAATTAAGGTGGTCTAGACATAATTAAGGAGTGGTCTTGCACCATTAGTGAGTTAAATCCTCAATTTAGAGTCTAAACAACTCTAGACACATTTCCTTGATTTAAGGAATTGGAGAGAGAAAATACTATTCAAGATTCCAAAACTAGGAGTCTTGAGTTCTAAAAAGGGATTTAAGTTTAATCTAAGCAATTTTAGGTTCTAATTAACTTTAATAAATTATTTTGACTCTAGATTAATTAGGGAAATAAATTAATCTTCGTTTAGAGCCTAATATTGCTTAGGTTTGCTTAATCACGTCATTAAGCTCAAAAACACTATTCTAGGGGCAAAATCGTAATTTTACACTAAAACTGCCCGGGACCACCAGGACTTGAACAGAGACCTCTAGACATATGAAAACGTGTTTTTAAACCTCTAGGGAAAGTTCCGGGCTCAAACGGCACCTTTACCCGCGTAAAAACGCTATAGGGGTATTTTGGTCATTTTGACCTGAAACTGCGGAAAAACGAAATTTTCGCTTCCGAAAGCATTCAAAGGCCATTCAATCCCCTTCAAGCATTGAGTTGACCCTTCGAGGATGACCGAGTTGGTTACCCTCGAACTCGGGTCAGGAAATGACCTCAGAGGCATTTTGGTCATTTCCCTCGGACAGAAAAATCGGGGTGTTACATCTTCCATCTTCAAGTTCATCACACCAAGTAGGGATTTCCTTTCATGTATTCTCTTCTTTAAAGTTCTTGTTTCAAGCTTGATGTTCATAGTTTCTCTTGATTCTTTTTAGAACTTCTTTTCTTTTCCTTGTTCTTTCTCATTTTCGGCCGTGGGGCTTGAGGTTCAAAGAAATGAGAGCTTGATGATGAGAGTTTCATGATGATGTTCATCACTTGAAACAAACTCTAGAGCTTGATCTTTGTTCTTGAGCAAAAATGTTTCTAGTTCTTCCTTTTTTGAAATTTTGAGAACTTTAGCTTTGATGATGTTTTAAAATGATTCTATGAACTCAATGAGGAGGGCTCATGATGTTGGTGTTAATATATCACCAAAGATCGTGGACTCTAGAGCTTCAAATATGTCTTTTCTTGCCTAGAATGTTTCGGCCATTTCCTTTTCTTTTACATGCAAAATGTTTTGATTTTCTAAAAATGTTATGTTGAGTTCTAAGAACTCCAGACTTTACTTTACCTTGGTTGGATGAGTTTGGGTTGAGGTTTAAGTTCCTTTAAAGTCTTGTTAAGAGCTTTAGAAAGATTAAATGAACTTGCATAATTTATCTTATGCTTGCACTCATATTTACATTCTTGTTATGCACCTTTACTTTCAAGCTATCACCTAAGAACATAGAGATTAAAATGGAACTTGCATCATCACTTTATTTAATTCTCAAAGCCTTTCTATTTCGGCCTTAAAGTCGATTGTTGTTGGGCCTAGAGCACTAAAATAAAGAAGTGAACTTGCATTATCACCTAATTAATTTCTTGAATGCCTATCTATTTCGGCCTTAAAGTCGATTGTTGTTGGGCCAAGAGCACTAAAATAAAGAATTGAACCTTGCATGTTTACTTTCAAGCTTGCACGTTTAAGTTTATGCCTCGCATATTTACTTTCAAGCTTGCACGTTTAAGTTTATGCCTTGCATATTTAATTTATGTCATCACTTTATTTTGTAAGCAAGATTAAAAATGAAAAGCATGGGCATGTTTATTTTATGTCGTAACTTAAGAACCTAGAGCTCAAAGACTTGCCCATTTCATTCCAAGTTAAAGATTAATGTGAAACCGTTCTTTGAATGCATATTTTCGGCCAAGTAGTGATGATGGACTTGCAATGAGTTTTCATCTAGCTACAAGGACCAATAGTCTATGTTCTAAGTTTTCCTTAAAGCTTTACAAACCTTTTCAAGGTTATGTTGTCATGAGATATGACTTTATTCCCTTTTAGGAGATGAAATATATTTTGGTCATTGACCTAAGGCTTCTCTTAGCCTCTTGATGAATTAAAATGATTTGTAAAGAGTTTTAGAAATTCTAAATCGATTCCAAGAGAAACTAGTCAACTTATGTACTTAGAAATGTCAATTTAAATCCTTTACTGAAGCTAAATGTTTTCGGTTCTGATATGATGAGTATGATGATGTTTTGATGTGTTAGAATGTGTAAAAATATCATATGATGATGTAGAAATGATTCTATGCATAATAGGTAAGAAACTAGCTAACTAGAAATACCGTAAAGCTAGAATTTAACATAGTTTTGACCCATTTGTTTATGGAACTTATCCAAACTATTTTAATGGAAGCATAATCAGATTAGGATTGTTTAGACATGAAAGACTTGGTAACATTTGGATTAGAATCAAATTCTAGCACCTATGGGGAAACTAGTAACTAGAAAACCATAAAAGTGCAAGTTTAGAACTCTTAGAACATTTATTTTTCTGGATTCTGTCCAGCATCCTTACAACATGATAAACATGATTAATATTTAGTCCTTAAGCATAGGAATGCCCCATAATTGATTTAGATTTAATTCGTAGCGCCTTAGGCAAAGATGGAACCAAGAAAGGGTTTAAAACGTAAGTTCTAGAACCCCGTAATCACAAGTTAGGAATTCTGCCCTATGCTATTCAGATTTAAGTGTGAACATGAGGATGATGAATGATGTTTAATTATGAGCCCTTAGGTGTAACATCCTAATTTTTAACCCAATACTCTAGAACATATTTGGATTAAACATTAGTCTGTTACTTCATTGTTCTCAATTTTACTTAGAAATACTTAGCGGAAAATACGGGTAAATTTTTTTTTGAAATAAAAAGTGAGAGCCGCGTGATGCGATAAGCGGTAAACCATGTAAAGTAAAACAATTATCTCACAACATCATAACATGAGGCACAACATGAACATCACTGAATATCATCTCATATATATATATAACTTGCCCACTTATAAGTGTGGGTCTTAATTTAGTACAAGGGAAATGCATAAAAGAAAATACAACATAAGTATAAACATAATCTACTCCCCTACCCGAGTGCATCTAATGGGATAACCTCTAAACAAAAGAAGGTTTATCCCTATCTAAGTGGTGTGTGCTCTAACCGGGTACTCCATCGGACGATCGTCACCTCCTACTGGCGTCCATCTTGCGAACGAGGCAAATATCCGGGAAACTGGGCGAGCTCCTCGGACGTGAAGAGGCGGAACGGGGATCGAGTGTGACATCCACGGCGTGGCCTCATCTCCGGTCGTCGTGCAAGCCTCGGCTGAGTCACGGAAGGCTCACTATCCTCCCCAAGGTCCATGGGTATAGTGAGGGAAGATCCCTCGGAGGGTGCCTGGGTTGCCGAATCCTCGAAAAGATCCGTCTCCGAAAAAGACGACGGGCAACGGGGCACATCCTGGGGGTAGCCTCGAGCGGCGGACATGGATGATGGGGTACGGCGAAGCCTTTCCTCTAGGGGACGTGCGCGCTCGAACACCAGGTCATCGCCAAAAGGTGAGACGGGGGAGAAACGATGGGAATGTACAGGGGGAGTGAAGGGTCGACCCATGAACATGAATACTCTAATCGTGCATCGACCCACAAAATGGAATGACCCGTGGTCCGGGTCATGGTGCACCTCCCATGTCGGCGTGTCCACGAACACTACGAACGTCGCCATCTGAAGACGTGACGGAAAGAAAGAGATAGAGGGAGTGAGAATCTTGCTAAAGAATCTCAGTAGGGCCTCCTACTACCTAGGTGTCATCATTTACGTCCTCAGGAACCTTGGGTTTATTTATACAAAATGACTGAGCATGTATTAAGTTCATTTTAAACTTTAAAATATATTTTAGCCAAGGTCCATTCATTTTAGGATGATCTTAATGTCATGAATGCAACATAATAGAAAATGTATGCATGGCACTACCTCATGCACATACATAAAACATAACATCAAGCATCATCATACTTGGTGGCATAAAGTGGCAATAGAAACATTCATATGGGACAAACTTAGTGACATAATCATACTCATGAAACATCTCTTCCTCATGGGCCACCCTAAAAGACAATTGAACTGGGGGTGCTCGGCCGAACCAGTGTCACCCAGAACGTGTCATACATCTAGGTTATGAGCTCATACCTTAACTAGTCGTCACTAGTTCTTACTTACCACTTAACGATAAGCGTATCATAAATCATAAATCCCGACTATCTGAGTACGGGTTAGGGGGAAAAACTCTTAGGGTGCTCGGCCGAACCGGTGTCACCTAAGAGTATAAAATGGTATCGATGTCACATGAGTTCTATGGAGGTGCTCGGCCGAACCGGTGTCATCTTAGAACCCATCTTAGTACCTTAATTTTCAAAATCTCTTTAAGTCCCCAAATTTGTTGGGAATTCAGCGGCACGATGGCATTACACCGAATTCCTTCCAAATTTGCTTTATGCCACATAAACATATATCCTCATGAATTCATCATATGAATAACATCATCATCATTTACATAACATACATCATCATGGAACATTCAACCGTTTATCCTTACGGTAGCTTATGCTTTGACCCTTATGGGTCTTAATCATGAGATTTGGTTCTCTAACATCCGTCGCTCATATTTTATGCACCTAAGAGCTCATAGTTAATCATCATTCCTAATCCTCATGTTCATACTTAAATCTGAAAAGCATAGGGCAGAATCTCTAACTTGTATTTACGGGGTTCTAGAACTTACGTTTTAGACCCTTTCTCGGTTCCGTCTTCGCCGAAGACGCTACATATTAAATCTAAATCAATTATGAGACATTCCTATGCTTAAGGACTAATTATTAATCATGTTTATCATGTTGTAAGGGTGCTGGACAGAATCCAGAAAATTAAATGTTCTAAGAGTTCTATATTTACATTTTTACGGTTTTCTAGTTACTACTTTCCCTATAGGTGCTAGAATTCAATTCTAATTCAAATGATGCCAAGTTTTTCATGTCTAAACAATCTAAATCTGATTATGTTCCCATTAAAATAGTTTGGATTAGTTCCATAAACAAATGGGTCAAAACTATGTTAAATTCTAGCTTTACGGTATTTCTAGTTAGCTAGTTTCTTACCTATCATGCATAGCATCGCTTCTACATCATTACATGATATTTTCACACATTCCAACACATCGAAACATCATCATACGGCATCACACTCATCACATCAGAACCGAAAACATTTAACTTAAATGAGAGAGTTAAATTGACATTTCTAGGTACATAAGTTAACTAGTTTCTCTTGGAATCAATTTAGAATTTCTGAAAACTCTTTGCAAATCATTTTAATTCATCAAAAGGCTAAGAGAAGCCTTAGGTCAATGACCAAAATATATTTCATCTCCTAAAAGGGAGTAAAGTCATATCTCATGACAACATGACCTTGAAAAGGTTTGTAAAGCTTTAAGGAAAACTTAGAACATAGACTATTGGTCCTTGTAGCTAGATGAAAACTCCTTGAAAGTCCATCATCACTACTTGGCCGAAAATATGCATTCAAAGAATGGTTTCACATTAAACTTTAACTTGGAATGAAATGGGCAAGTCTTTGAGCTCTAGGTTCTTAAGTTTCGACATAAACTAAACGTGCTCATGCTTTTCATTTTTAATCTTGCTTACAAAGTAAAGTGATGACTTAAATTTAAATATGCAAGGCATAAACTTAAACGTGCAAGCTTGAAAGTAAATATGCAAGGCATAACCTTAAACGTGCAAGCTTGAAGGTAAATATACATGGTTCAATTCTTTATTTTAGTGCTCTTGGCCCAACAACAATCGACTTTAAGGCCGAAATAGATAGGCATTCAAGAAATTAATTAGGTGGTAATGCAAGTTCAATTCTTTATTTTAGTGCTCTAGGCCCAACAACAATCGACTTTAAGGCCGAAATAGAAAGGCTTCGAGAATTAAATTAAGTGATGATACAAGTTCCATTTTAATCTTTATGTTCTTAGGTGATAGCTAGAAAGTAAAGATGCATAGCAAGAATGTAAATATGAATGCAAGCATAAAATAAATTATGTAAGTTCATTTTATCTTTCTAGAGCTCTTAACAAGACTTTAAAGGAATTTAAACCATAACCCAAACTCGTCCAAACAAGATAAAGTCAAGCTTAGAGTTCTTAAAATTCAACATAACATTTTTAGGAAAACAAACCATGAAGCCTAGAAAATTTAAGGAAATGGCCGAAATCTTCAAGAAGAAAAAGGAACATTTTAGAACTCTAGAGTTCATGATCTTGATGATATATTAACACCAACATCATGAGTCCTCATCATTGAGTTCATAGAGCCATTTTAAAACATCATCAAAGCTAAAGTTCTCAAGAGTTCAAGAAAGGAAAAACTAAAAACATTTTTGCTCAAGAACAAAGATCAAGCTCTAGAGTTTGTTTCAAGTGATGAACATCATCATGAAACTCTCATCATCAAGCTCTCATTCCTTTGTTCTCCAAGGCCTATGGCCGAAACATAAAGAGGGAGAAGGAGAAGAAAAGTAGTTCTAAAAGGAACCAAGAGAAACTATGAACATCAAGCTTGAAACAAGAACTTTAAAGAAAAGAATATATGAAAGAAAATCCCAACTTGATGTGATGAACTTGAAGATGGAAGAAGAAGATGAAGAAGATGAAGAACTTGAAGAACTCCAAGAACTTGAAGAACACTAGAACTTTGAGAGAAAAGGAAAAGCTTTGAGTGCTCCTAAACTTAGCAAATGATCTAAAAGTGGTGCAAGCTCCTCAAGGCATTGTATTTATAGAGAAATGAAACAAATGAAGGGTGTGAATGAGTGAAGAGGTTTCGGCCATGAGGGTGCAGATTGGAGGGCATCCCATGAGTTCCATGAGGTGAGATAATGTGTTCTTGAGGCATGGTGAGGTATGGCTCAAAGTATGGTGAGGTATGGTTCAAGGTATGGCCTCAAGCATGGTTCTTTGAGTGAGAAAATAATTAAACATATGGTCAATGGGGAAGAGAATTTCGGCCATGTACATCAGATTTGGGAGAGGTTTAGTTGCATTTTAATTGTGGTTTAGTGTTGTGTTTAGGTGTATCTTTGATTATGCTTAAGATTAGGAATTTGTAAGAAAGTGTTTAGGTAAGGGAAATGGATAGCTAAGGTGGTCTAGACATAATTAAGGAGTGGTCTTGCACCATTAGTGAGTTAAATCCTCAATTTAGAGTCTAAACAACTCTAGACACATTCCCTTGATTTAAGGAATTGGAGAGAGAAAACACTATTCAAGATTCCAAGACTAGGAGTCTTGAGTTCTAAAAAGGGATTTAAGTTTAATCTAAGCAATTTTAGGTTCTAATTAACTTTAATAAATTATTTTGACTCTAGATTAATTAGGGAAATAAATTAATTTTCGTTTAGAGCCTAATATTGCTTAGGTTTGCTTAATTACGTCATTAAGCTCAAAAACACTATTCTAGAGGCAAAATCGTAATTTTACACTAAAACTGCCCGGGACCACCGGGACTTGAACAGAGACCTCTAGACATATGAAAACGTGTTTTTAAACCTCTAGGGAAAGTTCCGGGATCAAACGGCACCTTTACCCGCGTAAAAACGCTATAGGGGTATTTTGGTCATTTTGATTCGAAACTGCGGAAAACGAAATTTTCGCTTCCGAAAGCATTCAAAGGCCATTCAATCCCTTTCAAACATTGAGTTGACCCTTCGAGGATGACCGAGTTGGTTAGCATTCAGGTCAGGAAATGACCTCAGGGGCATTTTGGTCATTTCCCTCGGACAAAAAAATCGGGGTGTTACATTAGGTGCATAAAATATGAGCAACGGATGTTAGAGAACCATATCTCATGATTAAGACCCGTAAGGGTCAAAGCATAAGCTACCGTAAGGATAAACGGTTGAATGTTCTATGATGACGCATGTGTTATGAAAGAGATGATGATGTTATTCATATGAGGAATTCATGAGGATATATGTTTATGTGGCATAAAGCAAATTTGGAAGGAATTCGGCGTAATGCCATCGTGCCGCCGAATTCCCGACGAATTTGGGGACTTAAAGAGATTTTTGAAAATTAAGGTACTAAGATGAGTTCTAGGATGACACCGGTTCGGCCGAGCACCTCCATAGAACTCATGTGACATCGGTACCCATTTTATACTCTTAGATGACACCGGTTCGGCTGAGCACCCCTAAGAGTTTTGCCCCCTAACCCGTACTCAGATAGTCGGGATTTATGATTTATGATACGCTTATCGTTAAGTGGTAAGTAAGAACTAGTGACGACTAGTTAAGGTATGAGCTCATAACCTAGATATGTGACACGTTCTGGGTGACAGGTTGGCCGAGCACCCTGATTCGATTGTCTTTTAGGGTGGCCCATGAGGAAGAGATGTTTTATGATTATGATTATGTCACTAAGTTTGTCCCATATGAATGTTTCTATTGCCACTTTATGCCACTAAGTATGATGATGCTTGATGTTATGTTTTATGTATGTGCATTAGGTAGTGCCATGCATACATCTTCTATTATGTTGCAATCATGACATTAAGATCATCCTAAAATGAATGGACCTTGGCTAAAGTATATTTTAAAGTTTAAAATGAACTTAATGCATGTTCAGTCATTTTGTATAATTAAACCCAAGGTTCCTGAGGACGTAGATGATGACACCTAGGTAGTAGGAGGCCCTACTGAGATTCTTTAGCAAGATTCTCACTCCTTCTATTTCTCTCTTTCCGTCGCGTCTTCAGATGGCGACATTCGTAGTGTTCGTGGACACGCCGACATAGGACGTGCACTATGACCCGGCTCACAGGTCATACCATTTTGAGGGACAATGCACGGTGCGGGTTTTCATGTTCGTGGGACGCCCCTTTACTCATCCCGTGCACACCCATCGCTTTTCCCCGACTGCACCCTATGGCGACGACGAGCGGGTTTTTGAGTGCTCGCATACGCATGACGAGAGAGTGCTCCGCATGCACACCGCCGCCTTAGCCATGCGAGACTATCCTGATTACGTGCCCCGGACCTACTTCTCGGAGACCGACCCGTCCGAGGACCCGCCTACCTATCCGTATAGCGAGAGCTCTGCCCCCTCTCCCCCACCGTTGAGGGAGGGCAGTGAGGACACCGTGACTCAGCCACGGCTTGCACGACGACCGGAGATGCGGCCACACCACGGGGGTCACGCTCGATCCCGGTTCCGCCTCTTCACGCCCGAGGAGCTCGCCCAGTTTCCCGGATATTTGCCTCGTTCGCGAGATGGACGTCAGTAGGAGGTGACGATCGACCGATGGAGTACCCGGGTAGAGCACACACACTTAGATGGAGATGAACCTTCTTTTGTATTAGAGGTCATCCCGCTAGTTGCACTTGGGTAGGGGAGTTGCTTTTATAGTTTTCCGTTGCATTTTCTCTTGTATTTCCTTTTTAGATTGTATTACTCGTGTTGTACCAAATTAAGTCCCACACTTATAAGTGGGCAAGTTATATATATATAAGATGATATTCATTGTTTTCCCATGATGTGCCTTTATGTGCTTTATGCTATGACGTTATGAGATGTATGTTTTGTTCTTTACGTGTTACATCGCATCACGCGGCTCTCACTTTATATTTCAAAAAAAAAAATTACCCGTATTTTCCGTTAAGTATTTCAAGGTAAAAATGAGAACTATGAAGTAACAGACTAATGATTAACCTAAATATGTTCTAGAGTATTGGGTTAAAAATTAGGATGTTACATGGTGAACATGGAGCATTATGGCCGTTGGTTTCTGGTCCCATTATGATCAGATTTGTGTTGTTTTACAAGTGGTAAATCATGTATTAGATGTGTTATTACTTAGGTAAAAGGTTAGGAATTGATAGATTAGTGAAAATGGTAAAAGGTTAAGTATTTAGGACAATTTAAAACAAGGTAAAAAGAATAACCATACACTAGTAAATGAAGTTATCTCATATGAGTTAAAATCAGTTTGTAACATAAGTCTTAAACTTAGGATAAGAAAATGTATATGTACTAGATTTTACCTAAACCGTAATCTTAACTTTGATCTCAACATCACTAATTTTATGAGCTTTTGTAATTAAGGAAAGGTAATTTAATTTTACCTTTGGTAATCTTAGGCTCTAATTATCTGAAGTAATTATTTTTAACCTTGGGTAATTAATTTTTAACTCAAGGTTAATGAATGAAATCAATTTGAGTTCAATTAGAGCTTAATATTGCCTTAATTACATAATTAAACTCATTTAGCATACTTATGGGTAAAAAGGTAATTTCACGTAAGAACTCCTTGTAAATACTGGACATTCTCAAATCATACTTGAAATAGTCAATTTGAACTTTTGGATGAAAATCGAATTTAAAGATTATATAATTTCATGTAAAATTACTGTAGGGGTAAAATAGTAATTTTATGTACGGTAAAAATTGAGAATTGAGATTTTTACCTCTAAGGCACATATAATCCCCATCAAGCATTAAACTAACCCTCAAAGATAATCTAGATTGGTTATCTTTGACTTTCTAGGTAAAAATAACCTTAGGGGCATTTTGGTCATTTTATACGTACAGAAAAATCAGGGTTTGCTACTTTCGTACGAATCGGTATTTAAATTTCTCATAACATTTCTCTATGTTATATTCCTTTATTGAGGATTATTCGGCCTTGAATTATGTGCAAAAATTACTTAGGGGTATTTTGGTAATTGTCACACGGCAGTAAAAATTGGAGCGTTACAACAACAAAGCCAACTTAAAGAAAATACTTTAACGAATGACTAATAGTTGCCTTGAGTTTCTTGAAGAAGTAAATAGGCTCTACCGTTTAGCATTTCAAGGCTTATTTAAGCAAGAATAATTTCACTTTCCATGTGCAAATACGTTTTTATCTCGTTTTAAGATATATGACCTAAATGGAAGTGATAATTATATCCATATTCAAGCTTAAAATGGCTAACAATTTGAAGAAAAAGCAACACTACAAGAAACTAAGTTTTGGGACTTCAAAAAGTACACCTGAAATGAATATATCAAACAAACATTAAAGCCAAAGTATTCTACTATCTTTAATCATCACATTCGTAATGATTCGTTCATGAGCAAACTTTGATTGAAGAGAAGAAGACCAGTAATCATCAAGAAAATGATACCGCACATCAGAAAGCTTACTTAAAGTGATATAGTGTGATCTATAAGAAGAAGAGGGGAAATTTTAAATTCAAATTTGAATTTGAAAAGTTAAAACCTAGTGTCAGAACTGGCATAACATCTCTTTTGCCATTGTGATCAACTACCCTAGGTTCTAGAAGAAAGAATTCAAAAACCACGTTTAGAAAGTAAGAGTAGATTCTGAAGGGATATCAGAAACTTCAACCGTACAACAGCTTCTACAACAGCTCTGACAAATAGACAGACTACTTTTCTAGGTTGCTTTTCCAAGACACAAAAGGATGATCAACATGTGTCACTTGGAGATTTGATCAAGGGCAACGGTCACAAGGAAGACCATATCTATAAATAGAGATGTTGTGCTTTCAAAGAAAAAAAGAAATGTTGCTCAAAGAGCAAAAACTCTGTTGGAATTTCTCCTTCGTCTTCTTGTAAAGCTCATGACTTGTAATCATTTTCCTTGCTTGTAAAAATCTTTTTTCTATGTTCCTTCGTTGTTCATACGTTCTTTCAAGGAAGAATAGCTAGAAAGAAGTCATTCAAGTTTTTCCTAGGTCTGTCACTGTAAATTTAAAGGAAACTTGAGTGTAGATTAGTTTGAGTTGCAAACCCAAATACAAACCTTGTAACCTCGATCCAGTAGTGATCGATGTGAGTTAGCTTGGAGAGGCTAGTCAAAAACTACTTGTAATGCGACAGTAAAGGTGTTTTACTGGTCACAGTTTAGCTTGGAGAGGCTGGTTAAAGACTACTCAGTTTAGTTTGGAGAGGGTAGCCAAAGACTACTCAATTCAGCTTAAAGAGGGTAGTAAATAACTACTTGGTTTGTGACAGTAAGGTTGTCTACTGGTCACTGCTGAGAGCTTAAGAAGGCTATTGTAAGGACAATCCTTGTTCTTTCTCTGGTGAGAGAAAGGTTTAGTGGAACACAATGGTTGTTGAGAACTGGATGTAGGCAGATTGGCCAAATCAGTATAAAATCTCTTGAGGTATCCTTTTTCTCCTTCATATCTTATTTTACTTTTGTATTTGGTTTATTTACCGTGTCATTTATGGAAAGCTTTCTTTCACTCATTTATTTCATATTCAGTTCAGAAAGCTCACTTTCTGAAGTCACTAACACTGTTTCTGCTGCATTTCAAGCTCATAACTTGATAGTATCTTGATTAAGCTTTTCAGAAGACAAATATAGAAAGAAAAGGTGAAGCACGATTCAAGCCCCCTTCTCGTGTGTTTTCGTACCTACAATCTATTCCCATGTATAATTTTCAGAAACACGCCTAAATATCTTACCTAGGAATGTGGTTTCTTAGAATAACATTCATAACAATGAAAATTCAATTTTTCTACCATATGTCCACATTATGATAGCTATCCACTATGATTTGACAACTTCAAATTTTTTTTGTTGATGGTGTAAAATAATTTTATGATATCATGTATAGAAACTAAACTAATATATATAGATATATATATATATATATGTATATATATATATATATATTATAAAATAAAATATTTAAATATAATGTATTACTAATATTACTCAAATTGATAGCAATTAGGAGATTCAGAAAGCATTACTCTTATAAAGGGAATGAATCATTTCATGTGAAATTTTTGACATGACTTGGCCATATGTTTAATCTTTTATTATTATGTTCTTATATGGAATGTCATGTTTGGTCTCCACATTTTTAATTAATGGTAAAAGCTCATACATGAACAAATCATCTAAACGTTTGACATGAGACGATCCATGGAAAGATCATGTCATTTAGAAGTGGCAAGATAATGTGCATATCTTCATTGATAATGCTACATGTCATAACGTTCCCGGAGGGTGCCGTGATGAAAAAAGCAACAAAAAAATTTATTCATAGAAGAAATAAATTTAAATATATAATCACCACCAATTTAATTATGAACAAAAATTTGGACTTTTTGATTTGATAAACTAAGATTTGAGTCCCAGAGTCTAATTACGATTAAAGATGGAAACTAAGTCCCTGAGTCTAATTACGATTAAAGGTGGAAACTGAGTCCCTATACACCCCTAATATGTCTGTATAAATATAGTTATCATAAAACTCATTATGTAAATTAATTTATAACTTTAAAACATTTATTTTTCTCCAAAAAAATTTATAATAATATTTACAAAAGAGAAATAAAAGAAAATCTAAGATAAAAGATTAAAGAACAATTTTATGAATGCATGTTATAAATATATGAGACGAATGATTTACGATAAGAGAAAAAAATTTATTTATTTTCAGAACAAATTTTCATTGTTATTTTCATTGCGGCACCCTTTGGGGACATTGTAACAGTCTGGTGACTCCATTGAAGATAGTCAAAGTATTAAGTCCATTAGAGTAAATTATGAAATAATTATAGCTTATAATATTTATTTTCCCCTTCATGTCACTTTTCTATTTTTTGTTGTAAATAATTATTTTTATTTGTTATTTTATTTGTGACTATTTGTTTGATTTAATTTTTTTTTGTCTCATATTGTAAATAAATATATATATATATATATATATATATATATATATATATATATTTTGGCCTCCCAAATCTTAGGGTAGTGGACTTTTTTTATTTTATTGTATTAGGATAATTCTTCTTTGTATATATTTTTTGGGCTTTATTGTGTAGTTTTTAAGGCTTCAAAATTTATATGCTCCTTACACACATTTAACTATCACATATCTCACACAATTTGGGCTCTACACCCAGCTTTGGAAAACCATAAGGCCAGAAAGGGGTTTTGACGCTGTTATTGTGAGGGCTATGCTTCTTTGAATGTTGTTGATTCTTCCACTCAAATTGTTATCGAATCTGTGAACCACTATATTGTGACTTTCATGTCCCTGTGATTGGGCTTGCAGAGTTGGGTCCTTATCCTATCAATAATAGCAATCTGGGGACCATGACTTTTAGGGACATAGATCCAATCCAAAAAAGTCATGCGCTAATAGATTAAGCCTAGTGCCTATCCAAATTAGGGCCTTAGCCTTAGCGGTTCTCATCCATTAGGATACAAAGGAGCATCTCTCTTTTTTTCTTCATCTCACATATAGTTCATCCATTTCGAACATGCATGCATGCAACACAAAAAAAAAATGGACATACATTCACTTTCCTTCATTTTCTCGCACAACAAGCATGTCATACATACTCATTCATGCATACATTTTCACCACGGTGGCAGTATCTATATGAAAAAGAAAATTGACATGCATTTACATATTATAGCTTCATCCATAAGAAGAAGAAAAAAACTCATTTGACATGTATTCATAACACACATTTTCTTTCACATGTATAGTTTACATTCATAAACATAAAGAAAAATCATGCAAAGCATTTTTTTTTTTATAAGTCATCTAACATAAGTTCATGCACTCATATCATGCATTTTTTCACTCACAATAGCAAAAAAAAAAAAAAAAAGGGGACATTGAACATGCATTCTTATTTCTCATCAATCCTTTCCTTAAATTGCAACATGCTTAATATGCATTTCTATTACATGATATCATGCATCAATAAGGATAAAAAAAATTTATCAATTTAACATCATTCAATAGATATAGCATGCATAAAGAAAAAAAAGAAAAGACAAAAAGAAACTTCATCCAATTTGCATCATTCATCCATCAAATGACATACATATAGATAGCATTTCATTCCACAAGGAAAAAAAAAAGAAAAAACTTCAGCCTATACGCATCATTCATGCATCATGTGACATACATATAGGTAGCATTTCACTCCAAATAAAAAAAAGGCTCATTCAAGAGAAACTTTATTTGATCAAGTGGCTATATTTGAGAGTTATAAACAAAACTAAAAAAATAAAAGAGAGAGAAAAAGAAAGAGAAGGGCCAAAAAAGAGGAGATGAAGCCAAAAGGAAGGGATGTGATCTAAGGAATCATTGAAAAGAAGATTTGACACAGTCATTCGTAGCCTTGGTGCTCAATATTGATCAGTTCGACAAAGCTCTAACAGAAATGAAGAGGTTTTCATTAGAAGCACTAGATAACTAGGGATAGTAATTTTGACTAGACTTGATATTGAGCAACTAATTACAGGCATTTATTATCTCAATTTGTGTAATGATTGTGCATTTCTTTTTTATAAATAACAAAGATTAGGATTGAGGTTTATTTAAATGACATTTCATCTTATTCTTCTCCAAAATTGACACTCCATCCATTTAAAAAAAAATAGAAAATTAAAACTAGTGAGAAAGAATAAATTGAACTTTAACTCTACAAGTTTCTATGTTTTTAAAATTCAAATTCTCAAATATATACCTAGCTTAAAACAAAATTATATAAAGGAGTAAACTGCTAAGTTGATCCCAAATAAAAATAGCACAAATAAATTAGTTCCTAAAGAAAAAATGTGGGATCACTCATAATAAAAAATGTAGGACAAAAAAAATTAAATTTTAGTATTTTAGTAGATTTATTTATTTGTTCTTTTATTAGAGACAAATTTGAACGATTTTATAAATAATTACGATTAATTTGTCTTGTAAGTCTGTCAAAAATACTAAAGATGGACTAACTTATCCCACATTTCTCACTACTTTTCAATTGCAAGGCTCGTATAACATTCTTATATAGAAACTCATCAACTAATTTAATTTTGTTTTTAATTAGGAATAGATTTAAGGATATGAAATTTAGAATTTGAATTTTAAGAATTAATTTAATCTAAGAGACATGTTAATTTGAAGTTACATTTATAAAATTTGTTTTCTTACTAATTTTTATTTTATTTATTAATTTGTTTTTAATAATAATATTATTACTATTTTGGTTATAGAATGGGGTGAGTGTTAAATTTTGAGAAGAATGAGGTGTAGTGTTGTTGGGCAAATCTCAATGGTAGTCTTTGTTATTTACCTTTTCTTTTTTAATTTCAACACATCATCTTTTATATCTTATACATATGCCCTTTAGTTAGCCCCAAAAGCCTTTAGAAAGCATCTGTGCTAAACGTTTTGAGTGATAACGAAACCAATTTCGTGAAAATATTTTGAAAAAGGACTAATCTTTTACTTGAGTTTCTTGAAGGAACAAATATATCTTTTTACGTTAGCATATACGTTCCTAAAATAAGATTATTTTCACAATGACATGTGCAAATATGTTTGATCTTATTTAAAAAGATTTGGACTAAAGTGAAAAATATATCGTGAAATGAATGTATATATGCTCAATGGATAAAATTCTCAAGTACAAGAAACTAAGACTCTAATATTCAGAAAGTAACACATGACTTCAGAAAATAAAATTCAAGTGAAGATTTCAATCTAACTCTGAAGCGAAGTATAATTATCATCTTTAATCATCATGATCATAATCATATTATTCACAACAAGCTCTTATTGAAGAATGGAAGATCAAAAAGAAGTCCAGAAACAGAGACAGCACTTCAAAAAACATGTTTTACTATAAATAGTGTACTTTATAGGATTAGGAGGGAAATTTGAAATTCAAATTTAAAGTCAAATCCAATCAATGACTGATGTGACATCTCTTCTGTCAACTTGCAACACCCCAAAATTTAATTAAAAAAATAATTCAAACTTTATTAATGAAAATTTTTAAAAATCTAATAGACATAGCAATGATGAGGATAACCCAATAGACGAGTTGAAAAAAAAAATCAGACCGGGCTTCAATAGTGACTATGAGGGCCTTGTAGGCCTGGACCACAAAACCCTAGAGCTGGGACCTAGAAATGCCCGGAACCAAGGAAATATAGGATTAAGGTTAGGAAAGGTTAGAAATAAGAATTTTTGACTTGGAATTTAATTTTAGGTAATATCTATTTTATGAGTATGGTATTTTATCCGTTCGATAAAATTACAGTGCGTAGTTTCTTACACTGTGAGTGTAAATTGTAACACCCTAATTCTCTTTAGAAATTAAATAAGATTTTATTAATGAGAATTTTAAGATTTTGATAGATGTAGAAATATTAAGAAGGATTCAAGGAAGCAAAAAAAAAAAGTGAATAGTATTTTACGGGCCCCGCAGGCCCACTGGGACGGCCGAAACCCTTGAATTGGATCCTGGAGATGCCCAAAATTGAGAAATTATATGATTATAGTTAGAAATAGGTAGAATTAAAGATTTTATACCCTAAAATATTTTTCGGGCAATGTTTGATTACCCGGGTACACTGTTTCACCTGTTCGGTGAAATTTCGGTGTGTGATTTCTAACCCCGAAAACTAGTTACATCTCTACAAAACAAATGAACCTATCTCTTAAAATCAAATGAATGGCCAAGATTCAATCTTGAATTACAAGATTGAATCACAACCATTCATTTTACTTTATTGGATGATAATTATCTATATATATATATATAATATTCATAACTTTACTATAAGATAAACATGACTTGATTAGCTTCTTTAAGAAGCTCATTTTCGGCCAGCCCAAGGGGAGAGAACTCAGCTGCCTTCCTCCATAGCCAAGAGCTTCATCTTGGTTTTGCCTTCCATATATACTAGCCTAGAATCCTTAAAATCAAAACTTTCCTTTATCAAAGTTGTTCTACACCTCAAACTCTACAATTCTAATTGATTAGAATTCTAATTCTCCATCAATTTTCACCTTAGTCCCCCACTCCCTCACTGCCCAGAGGAGGTTTGGTGTATGATTAGGAGCTCTCAAGGTGAAAGGAGGTCAAGTAGAACACTTCTAGAGCAAAGAACTCAAAAGCTCTCAAAGTAGGGTTTAATTGCTTTCTTTTGTTTCAAAATTTATTCTGAGAAGTTCTTGCTGGTTCTGCCCGAAATTTTTGATTTTTTGGTTGATAATATGTTGATATTGATGTACTAATTTTGGTGGGGTTTTTGGTGTTGTGGAAAAATCATTTTTATCACAAGAGATTTTGAATTGGTTTGCTGGATTTTCGGATTTCAACAGGGCAGGGTTTATGCATGAATTTTCTGGTACAATTGTGTTCATTTTTATGAGCTATAAAACATTATATGTTGAAGCTAACATCCTAAGGAAAATTTGAAAAATTTTGTGGTACATGATGAAGACTTTTACTACCTAAGAAAAATCAAGAACCGAATTAGTACTCTTGCTGTCTAGGTTTTTGAATCTGAAGCAGGAATATTGTGTGATTTTATTATCATAGTAAATGAGCGATTTCTCTTTTGAAATTTTTATAGGGAGTTAAAACATCTTGAATTATACTTATAAATTTTATCTTGGGTTGATTCCATCATATGATAAATTTAAAAATTAGGAGAACCCTGTCCTAGGCTGTGAAAAGGTGTACCGTGACCATTAAATTTGTAAAATTTAGTGACATAGTTATAGAACTCCTATTGTTATGAAAATTTTACAAGATCTTTTAGACACATTGAAGTGTCAGAGAATTTTTGTGGCTTTTGAATTGGCCTTTTGATGTGGAAATTAAATATTGTTTCTGGAGTAGTAAATCTGTCAAGGTGTTGAAACGGTGAGAATGTCTTAAATTAATGATAATATGGTATTTGATTTAAACATATGGAATATGTATACATGCTAGATAATTTTAAGAAATGCTTATGAGATATGGAGGAGACTCCAATGATTTACTTGTGATGTAAGAATGCCATTGAATAAGAGAAGTACATGATATGAGTATTATGATGGTAAAAGAGAAAATGTGACTTATTGTGCAAATTTTTAACATATGAGGAAAATAGAGACAAGGCTTGTGTGGTTAATGGGGAAAGGCAAAAGTAAGAGCTTCCCTAGGAATTTGATGAGTCGGTAGACGTATCGACATATAGGAATGAGCTCATGTCCTAGTAATCAATAGTTCTTGTGGAGTGATTCCACTACAGATACCACTTGATATGAGATTAAGCCTTCCCTATGTTAATGAAAAGAGATAATTGCACTAAGTTGAATTCCACGAGTTACAAGAGAAAAACACTTGATTACTACCATTTTGTATTCGCCTTTATATGAATTATGTACATTAGTATTTATGCATATAATTTAGCATGATGAATTCAATACAAATGAATTTACTGGCTATATTATGTTCACATTTGAGGAGTACCCTACTGAGAATTTTATAATATTCTCATCTCCATGGTTTTATTTACTTTGTATTATTCAGATCCAGCAGATGCCGTCACTAGTATTTTACCTTGACTCGCTACAGTGGGTGTGGCATTATGATCCTGTTCTCGACTCTTTTTATGTAGTGGGTTACTCGCAAGTTCGTGCTTATGTGTTTTTTGGCCATTTTTTTAGTACCTCTGTATTTGCAGCTAACTTTGACCCTACTTTCCCTTATGATGGTGTGCCTCTCCACTTGGCACATCCAGTGATATTTGATGTCCCGTCTGCACCACCAGCACCCCCTCTAGTATATGATCCCTCTTCATCTTCGTCTTCAGATTCTGACCCACTTGAGGGTCCTGATGCCCCTGGCGGAGGTGAGGCTATCATATCGATGGCCAATGGTTTTATCTAGTAGGACGTGAGATCTTCAGGTGCTCCTGATATGTATATAGTGGTAGATTAGTACATGAGCCTTGCTAGCCTGTAGATTTGATCTTATTAAATGTTATGAGGTCCAATTTTGGTTGTATAAAATTTTGCTGGACCTCGACTTTGAGCAGGTTAGACTAGATACTGGAGGTGTTTCTTTCCTTTTTGGTGAACTGAGTTCCTGACTAGCTTAGACATTAACTAGTGTGTTTCTCGGTATAATGTATATATTGTAAACTTAAAAATGATGTTTATATATGTATATATGAGTTTAGCCATATATGTGTCTAAATTATTTGATTTCACTTCTTTCGACTAGTATAGATTATGAAGATACGTAATACTTTTCTAATTACTGTATTGATACCCAAGTAAAGTATGGTAATTAGGAGGGTGTTACATAAATGGGCTGCCTAACATGACAAGTGTATAGCTTAGAAGAAGCCACAACATTTCCTTTATAAAGGGCCAATAAAAGTGCTACAAAATTTCATCCTTTTTCTTTAAAGAAGTAATTCTTATGGTAAATAAATATGACACATGTTCTTACATTAGTGATATAAGATTACAAAATTTACCTCTGCTTCCTCTTGCACTCTTGGCCATATTCCTTTTCAGCTTTATCTCGATTCTTCTCTTCCTCAAATCATCATAAACTTACAAAAACCTTAAACTATAACATCAAGCATCATTAGATTAAGTACAAACACAAGACTGCCACTTGAAATCTTTGAATCAACCTTCTTCCAAGGTTTGTTATTTCACCTCACCAAGGGTGGCTATTGTGTTACTATCCTAGGAGGAAAGCTTGGCTGAAATAGAGTGCAAATTGGGTGTAGAGGCACAAACAAAACATAGACAAGAGTAAGGAACTCTAGTAACAAGTAGTGCTTTGTTCATCCACTTTTCTTTCCAAATTTATTATGGAATTTTCTGATTGACTGAGCTTGGAATTTTTGGTTTTATAGATTGATATTATATAGATATTGATGTGTTTAATTTGGTAGAGTATTTAGATGTTGTTAGAAAACTCTTTTTCTCAAAACATATTATGAACTATGTTGCTAGAAATCTCAATTTTAAGCAAGCATGTGAACTTTTTTGATTTTTCTCACTGATTCAGAGACATGATCATGAACTAAAAATTTTATATGATGAAGTTAACATATGGAAGTGTTTCCAGAAATTTTCTTGAGTCTTTTAAACTACTTTTGCTATTTTTAAAAAGTTGAAAACCAAACAAGCCAGGGTTTCTACCCAGCTAGTCCAATTTGTAGTACCGAATTTGTCTAATTTTGTTACCTTACCAAATGATGAAATTTTGAGCTAAAATTTTTATAGGGGGTTGAAGACATCTTGAAGTCTATCCCTAAATTTTTGTTCAATTTTAGGTGTTCATTTTATTGAGTAGAAAAATTGAGACTTTTGGCTGTTGGCTAAAACTATGTAGTTGGAATTTTGTTAATATAGTTAGAGACCTTATTATTCTTTTAAATTTTTACAAGGTCCCATTGATACATTGAATCATCTCTGAAAAATAATTTTGCTTTGTTTTGATGATGTTTAGTAATTTAACCATAATTTCCTTTAAAATGGAAATTCTGGTAGCATACTAGATTGGCTGAAGAAATGATTAAATGTTTATGATTTGATCTCATTTATGTTATGTGGACCTAGTGATGATGTTAGGCACATATAGATGTGAATACTTATTACAATTGCTTATATGTGAAAGAAAGCATAGATTATGTTTCTTAGGCCAGAGAAAGTAAATCTAATCAGTTGGGAAAAGTAAACCCGACTACCCTTGAATTGAGTTGGGGAAAGTAAATCTGAGTAGGAGTAGGTCTATGCGAGAATTAGAGAAAGTAAATTCAATAATCATGCATAGAAATGAGCTCAATACTGAAAGGCAGTTTATTACACTAGAGTAGTCAAAGCCATAAGGATCGAGGGCCAAGACAAGTTGAAGTAGCAATTGTCCTAAGTAGTCCTTTATCTTAAAATCATCCTTAAGGCATAACATTAGGCTTAGGGGTTGTTACTTATAATTTAGAGGACTTTACTTTAGTATCTATAGCAATTTCAATTGATTCTCATAGTAACTAATTCTTAATTCTACAGAAACATGTGGAAAAGGAAGCAAGTATTCATTAAGTATAAATCCAAAAACAAAAAAGCTCTACTATGAGCTTTCATATATATGAAGTTGCCGCTATACACACACACACACACACACACACACACACACACAACACACACACATACAAACATATATACATAATAAAATAAAAGCAAAAGAGACTTCAACTATCGGGCTACTACATGTCAAATTCTTCTATAGCGGTAGCTTCATATCTCCCGTGAGCAATCTAGAGACGACATGAGAACACAAAACATAGGGGTAAGAATCTTAAAATTCTCAGTAGGATATCCCCAATATACATAATAAAATCTATGTCATTGTCATCGTTCCAACCACTTCAATTTGTTAAGAAAATGTGATAGTACAACACATTTTAAAGATTCATTTTAGAGTTCAAAACCATCCTTCCAAAGTGGGTTCCTTTTATCATTAAATCCCTTAATATACATACATCATCGTGTAAAGCATATACTGTTAAACTTTAGTTTAAACATATTGACCTCAATATCGATACTAAAATCATTCGCTTAGCACATAACATAAAGGACTACTTAGGACAATTGCTACTTCAACTTGTCTTGGTCCTTGATCATTGTGGCTTTGACCACTCTAAGGTAATGGACTGCTTTTTAGGATTGAGCTCATTCCTATACATGATCATTGATTTACTTTCTCTAATTCTCACACAGATCTATTCCTAGTCAGGTTTACTTTTCTCGACTCAATTCAAAGATAGTCAAGTTTACTTTCTCCGACCCAAGAAATATAATCTCATGTTTTCTTTCACATTAAGCAATTGTAATAAATATTCACATCTATATGTGCCTAACATCATCACTAAGTCCACATAACATAAATGAGATCAAATCATAAACATTTCATCATTTCTTCAGCCAATTTAGTATGCTATTAGAATTTCATTAGTTTTAATAGAAATTATGGTTAAATTACTAAATATAATGAAAATAGAGAAAAACTATTTTTTAGAGATGATTCAATGTATCAATAGGACCCTATAAAAATTTCAAAGAATAATAAGGTCTCTAATTATATTAACAAAATTTCACAATTTCAAAGGTTAGAAACTGCACAGTTTTAACCAACAGCCAAAAGTCTCAATTTTTCTACCTTATCAAATGAACACCTAAAATCGTACAAAAATTTAGGGCTTCATGATGTCCTCAACCCCCTATAAAAATTTCAACTCAAAATTTGATCATTTGATATGGAAACAAAATTAGACAAATTCAGTACTACAAACTGGACTAGCTGGACAGAAATCCTGACCTGTTCTATTTTCAATTTTTTTAAAATAGAAAAGTACTTTAAAATACTCAAGAAAATTTTTGGAAATACTTCCATATGTTATCTTCATCAAATAAAATTTCAGCTAAAGATTATGTCTCTAAATCAATGAAAAAAATCAAAATAGTTCACCTACTTGCTAAAAATTAGGATTCCAGCAGCATAGTTCATAACATGTTTGAGAAAAAGAGTTTTCTAACAACATCCAAACACTCTACCAAATTAAACACATCAATATCTATGTAATATCAATCAGTAAAACAAAAATTCCAAATTCAATCAATCAAAAAATTCCAGAATAAATTTAGAAAGAAAAGTGGATAAATAAATCCCTAATTGTTACTAGAGTTCCTTACTCATCTTATCTTTTGTTTGTGCCTCTACACCCAATTTGCACTTTATTTTAGCCAATCTTTCCTCCTAGGATAGTAACATAACAACTACCTTTGATGGTGAGGTGAAATAAGGAGCCTTGGAAGAAGGTTGATTCAAAGATTTCAAGTGTTAGTAGTGTGTTTGTGCCAAATCTATTGACGCTTGGTGTTGTAGTTTAAGGCTTTTTTAAGTTTATGATGATTTGAGGAAGAAAAGAATAGAGAGAAAGCTAAAAAGGAATATGGCCGAGCATGAAAGAGGAAGCAAAGATAAATTGTGAAATCATATATCATTGTATGTGAAAAAAATGTGTTATATTTAGTTACCATGAAAATTATTTCTTTAAAGAAAAAGGATGAAATTTTGTAGCACTCTTATTAGCCTTTTATAAAGGTAATGGTGTGGCTTGTAACACCCTAATATTTAACCCACTACGCCTAGGATGCATTTAAGTTAATTATTAGTTATTACTCTTTTGTCCCAGTTCTTAACTTTAAATTATTAAAATACTTAGTGAAAGTATGGGTAATTTTTTTTTGAACTTAAAACAAAAACATGAGCCGCATATGCTTAAAACAAACTATGTCATCTATCTCACAGCATACATGCAAATCACAATGGAGTATAGCATAAACTGAGAACATCATTATATCATAATATTGAATTTAAACATCATTGACGTGATTGTCGAGCTCACTCAAATTAATCAGGCTGATAAAAAGAAAATTTGTAATATAGAGCAACCAGAATCGTTTCCCACGGAATTCGCAATGAACCAATTCGCTCAATAGAAAATAGCACAATACAAAAAAAAGCAACAGAAATGAAAAGAGGGGGGTTTGTTCAATTTCAATATTGGCAGATTACAGATAACAGATTAAAACGAAATTAACAATTAAAAAAAAAAGCAACCAACCCAGACTTGAGCTCCTGAGAATGCGTCATTGGACAATTACTCACTGAATTCGTGGCTGATCCTAAACAAATCGGAATCTCTGCATTCATTTAGAAAAACGAATCCACTAGGCAATCACCTAGCATTTTATCAAAAACTTGGTGTGTTCACTCATTCAACGTACAATGCCCACTTAAACCCGTTTTGATTTTGAGCCCCTTTCGATTAATCAACCTAAATGTTAAATCTAACATTCAACACCCCTGTATGAGGCAAAAACGAACTCAGTGTGGGACACAAACGTCCTCTGGATTAATGGCGGAGACTCAATTCGTGGGTTGGTCGATTAGTGCTTTAGCCAACCATGGCGGAGACAAAAATCGAAAAATAAAAAAATAAAAAAAGAGAAAGAGTTGAACAGGATGGAAAAAAACTCTGAAGAACAGGATGGATAAAACTCTGAAGAATCCGAAAGAATAGCTTTTTTCTCTCTTTGTTTTTCATCTCTTAAAACCAAAAAATAAAATAAAATAAACTGGTTCAAAGAACAAAAACCGGCCCAAACAAAAAAAACGAAAATAATTAACTAAACTTTACTCCAGCATTTCATAGCTGCCTTGTTGTCCGAATTTGGCCTTTAGTCGGGCTCCTAAAACAAAAGTCCAATTTAGACCAAAAACCAATATTTACACACTAAATAGCCCAAAATCATTATTCAATTACAAAAATAAAGTGTGATAGAAAAATCAGTTATCAATCATGCCAAATAATAATAATAATAATAATAATAATAATAATATTACTAATGTAGAAGTATGTCATAAGTATAATACCACATCACATATACTGAGTCCACCTATAGAGGTTGAGCATACAATAATTCAAGAACTAAACATGACTAAAAAGTAGTTAAACCCTATTAGCTCCAGAACCCTCGCACTCATGAGTTTTTAATGACAACAAAACCAATTCAAAGAAAATACTTTGAAGAACTACTGATGTCTCCTTTGAGTTTCTTGACAAAGCATAACAAGTCAAATCCGATTAAGTATGTTACAAACTTATTGCAAGAATAATGTTTCACTTTGCATGTGCAAACATGATTTATCTTATGGGAAGGGGTTGAGCCAAATAGAAAGTGAATATTATTTCAAGCAAAGCATGTACACATACTTATGGAACAAAGCATAGAAATGGACTTGAATCCAGAATAATTTCACTACACATATGTACAAGCATATTTTATCTCATGTGAAGAGATTAAGCTTAAAATGAAGTGATCATTATTTCATGCAAAGAATGTGTAAATGCTCAAGGATTGGAGGACATCAAGCCAAAAGCCAAGAAACCAAGGAAAGAGACTTTAGAAAGTAGCACGGGACATCAAAAAGTACTCTCAAGATGAAGATATCAGAATATGTCCATATGCAACGTGTTACTTAGTCTTCAATCATCACAATCGTAAAGAAATCATCATCAAGAAGATTTGATTGAAGATCTAAAAGCGAAATATCTATTCAAGCTGATTACGCACATAAGAAAGCTTACTTGTGAGTTGAGCAAAGAATGCTACAGGAAAGAGAGGGAAATTTAAAATTCGAATTTCAAATTATCAAGTCAAACCTAGTTTTAATCTGGTACGTCATCTCTTCTGCCTTTTTTTATCAATGACCTTAGCTTCATGAAGGAGGAGTTCAGAAAGCTTGATTAGAAAGTAGAAAAGTGGTTTCTAATGGGAGATCAAAAAGTTCATATTTACAACGGCTTCTGCAACCAATATGACAGTTCTGTCAACCTCTCTTCTAGCTGCTTCTTTCAAGAAACAACTGATGATCAACATGTGTCACTTGAAGAACTGATCTATGGCAACAGTTACAAAGAAAGACTATTATATAAAGAGATGTTGAGCTTGAAGAATGCGAGAGATTTTGAATTTTCAAAGAGAGGAAACTCTGCAAAAATCTTCTCCTACTTCCTAGAATATTCAATCTTTATCATGTAATCAGTTTATCCTTGAAGTATAAAGAAAATCTTCCTTCTATATGCTTAGTTAGATCTATATTCTTCTTGTGGAATAAGTAGAAGAAGGAAGTCATTCAAGTTCTCCCAGGATCTTTTAAAATGTATCATCTTTAAGGAAACTTAAGTGTAGGTTAGTTTGAGTGGCAACCCAAATACTTAACCTTTGTATCCTTGATTCGTTAGTAATTAGAGTGAGACTTAGCTTGGAGAGGCTAAGGTAAAACTACTTGCAACACGATAGTAAGATGGACTTACTCATCACGATTTAGCTTGGAGAGGCTAGTCAAAGACTACTTGCAGCTTAGAGAGGCCTGGAACAGACTACTCATGGTTGGGCTTGGAGAGGCCAGTGTCAAGACTACTTAGTTGGGTTGGGAGAGGCTAGTGTCAAGACTACTTGCAGCTTGAAGAGGTTGGGGAAAGAGTACTAACAACGTGCAGAAGGAGTTTCCTTTAGTCATGGGTTAGTTTAGAGAGGCCAGAGTCAAGACTAGTCATGTTAGCTTGGAGAGCCTAGTACAAAACTACTCAAAATCCTTGGTTACAGGTGAATTCTGAAATCCTTGGATGATAGTTTAGGAAGGCTAATGTAAAGACTATCTTCTCTTTCTCAGGTTGAGAAAGTTGTTGTTGTTGTAGTGGAATCTTAACAGTTGTTGAGTACTGGATGTAGGCATGTTGGCCGAACCAGTATAAAATCCTTCGTGTTCTTTCTTTCTTACCTTAATCTCTTTTATTTTCCTTTATTGATTATTTATCTTGTCAATTGTTTGTATTTCTATCATGCATCTTTTACACGATATTGTTTAATACTGAGCACTTTAATTAATAAGGATCACTGAAGCTACTAACTTTGTTTTCGTTGCACTTCAAGTTTTATACTTGATAGTAATTCTTTTCAAAGGCTTCAAAAAATGAAAAAGGATCTATGTACGATTCAACCCCCTCTTCTCATGCACATCTCGACCTACAAACCCTTCATGGGTGCACGTCTATTAGAAACTAGGTTACGAGCGTGTACGAAGACGAGACAACTTCTAAGTGCTAAAAACAAGAGGGCCTATATCTCCGCTTCCGTTGTGCCACTCCGATCTAGACCGTCGTGCAACTCCTACGCCAGTATCTCAAGGTAATTCATGGACATCACCATTAACCTTGTCTAAAGATGAAGATGGGAAGAAAGAGAGGGAGTGAGAAACTTATATAAGAATCTCAATAGGGTTTTCGTCTCCATACACGTGACATTATCATCGTCCCCAGGAACCTCGGGTTTCATTACGAAATAGTGGGCATATATATAGGGTTCAATTATTAAGTTCCAAATACAATCAATTCGAGGCCCACCTATTTTACTATGAATCTTAATGCATGAATGCAACATAATAAGTCATGAATGCATGTGAATGCTTCTAGTGAATAAATAACACATGCAATTAACATAAGCTTGCTCACAACATGAATTTGTGCACATTCAAATTATGTGATTGAGTGACAAGTAGATGAATATAACATGATGAGTCATAACATTTAGTATGCATGGGAACACAAGAGAACCCATGATAATTTACTTTCATAATTTAACTCTTCAAGTTCCTCTCTTAAAAACCACTTTCTTACATCATCATCCTAAACCAACCATCTCACCTTCCCCGGTGATTTTTCAATCATCACCAAAACCTTGCTTCACCGATCGCCTAGGATGAGCTCAACCTAACTAGCTGTCGCTAGATTTAATATGGGGTAATAGAGGGGGAAATGCGCCACTTCCTTGCTTTAACTTAACTTTCTTATTATGAGCATGCAACTTATTTGGATCACCTTTCATAACCTTTAATTCAGGGAATCTAAAGGATCATTTCCATGTGTTTTATGTCACCTTAACTTTAGCATGTTATTTAGAGATGCAATATATGATCATATCATAACTTATCACTTAACATTTCATACTCATAAAACACTTCAACTATGCATCTCAAATATCTCAATCATAATTGCTATTCATCATAAAATAATTCACGTAAGCATGCTGTCATCAATATCTCATTGAAAGGTAAACATGCTTTTACCCATTATACCAAAATCAAGGACCAGACTTAGCTAATGCATATGCTATGCTCAACAAGACATACATATATATACACAATGTACTAAAGATCATCATAGGTACCATTCACATTTTCATTCGCAGGTTGTCGGTAATTACTCATTAGCCCTTAAACGGGTCCAAACTACAAATCGGTTTAACCTAACACTTGTAATTATTCTTTTATGCATCTAAGAGACCAAAAATGGCTATCACAATAATTTTCACTAGTTTTTAACCTCATGAACAGTACCAAACAACATTGTACAGTTTGGGCAGTATTTAAAATAGATAGTTTCAGGATTCTAGAAGTTATATCTTTGACCCTTTCTAGTTATGGGCTTTTCCTAGGATGCTACAATTAATTCCTACACCAATTATTAGTGATTTTTACACATATACACAATGTCAAATCTCCTTTTATAGAATTAATACATGTTGAAACAGAATCCATAATTTCAATTACTAGAGGTTCTAGAACTCGCATTTTTTATCCTTTCTAGTTATTAGTTTTTCCCCAAATGTTAAAAATAATTATTACACTAATTATTAGCAAATTTTACACCATTAGACAATCCCAAATAGCACCATACAGAATCAAAACAGTTCAAACAGTAGCCAAAATTCAAATTGCTAGAAGCTTTCAAAAATGACAATTTTACACATTCCTAGTTACTAGTTTTGCCTAAAGTACCAAGAATGATTCCTACAACAATTAACAGGAATTTTCACACAGCTAAACCATTCCAAATAGAATGTTATAGATTTAGAAGGATCAAATCAGTAGCTATAATTTTAATTTCTAAAAGCATTGAAAGTTGCAATATTAATCATTTCTAGTAACTAGTTTTCCTCTAAATTTATTCTAAGTCAATGAAAACACTTAAAACCAATTTACCCCTTTGAAACTATGAATAATAACCCTTAGGACAGTAGAAAAAATAAAGATTCCATTAATAAGGTTTTGTCCATAAAAATCATATTTTTAATACCTTTAGAGTTTCCAATTCTTTCAAAAATTACAAGACACAAGTTTTGAACCTTAAAATAAAATAAAATCCATTCCAAGACTAACATTTTGTCATGGCTGAAAATACATTCAAAAGAAATCGCCATGATCAAAATTTCCAGTTAAGATACAAGGGCAAGTCTTTGAGCTCTAGATATTTAGGTTATGGCAATAATCATAAACATGCTATGCAATCTCATTTTTAATCTTTGTTATTATAAGGTGATGGCTTGGAAATATAAATATGATATGCAAGACTTGAAATATAAATATAGGAATGCAAGTTTATTTTTCAGTCTTTGAAGTTTAGGTGGTAACTTGAAAAATAAACATGAAATGCAAGACTTGGAAATTTAAACATGGAAATGCAAGTCCATTTATTTAATCTTCAAGATTTAATGTAACGCCCCAATTTTTACTGTAATTTTTACTGTCATTAGAAATTACTCAATTACCGAATTACCGTAGGTAATTATTACATAAGATTTGAGGCCGAACAATCCTCAATAAAGGAATATAACATTAGAAGAGAGGTTAGGAACGATTCATGCGAGAGTCGCAAATCCCGAATTCAGACGTATAAAATGACCAAAATGCCCCGGTTATTTTACTCAGAAAATGAGGATCGTGGGCCCCACCTATTCTCAAGGGGATATTTTGAGGATAATAAGGGATTGTTTGTGTTATGTGTGTTAATAGAGCAGAAGGATCTCAATTTTGAGTTCCGACGCGCGAAATGACCAAAACGCCTCATGGTTGCTTTAACTCCGATGTGCGTGCCGACTGAGCCCGAACCTCACTATAATGTTTTAAAATGTGTTTTTAAGGCATGATTAACCATTGGTTAAGCTCGGGTGGCCCCGGGCAGTTTTTAAGTGAAAGTACAATTTTGCCCCGACTTTTGGGCAGTTTTGCGAATTTCGGGATTTTTGATTCATATACCGAAACCTAAGCAATATTAGGCTCAAATTAAAGCTTATTAAATTCTAAATATTAATCTAGAGTCAAAATTATGTATTTAGATTGATTAGAACCCAAAATTGCTCAAAAACACCCAAATTGCTTACTAATTCACTTAAACCCTTAACCGTAAATTCTCTAAATTACATGAATACCTTGCCTACACCTAAATAATGCATGGAACACACAAATTTCACTTCTTTGGGTTGTAATGGACGAAATTATTGATGCCATTATGCAGCTGAATTATTGCCAAAAGTTGCACTAAAACAAAATGCCAAAATGTCACCATAAGAGACATAATTCCTTAATTTCATACAACTTTGTCTAAAATGATTTTTCCTCCCTTATTTCTCCTGCAAAATTCCGTCCACTACCTCATCATTTTGGCTAATTAGAAGCCTCAAAATCTTCTATAAATAGGCTTGCTTGAGTGGTCTTGGAATGCTTGGTTCATAACTAGTTTTTAGGAGCACCAAAAACTTTTTTTCTTCCTCCTCTTTGGCTGAATTCTTTCTTCAATTTTTTCAAAGAGATTTTGTTTCATTTCACTTCAAGAAAACAAGTTCTCTTCCTCTTCTTCAACTCAGATTAGGTAGGGAGTAGTTTCTAAATTTATTTCTATGCTTTGAGGAGTTGTGTTTTTAGCTCAAAATGATGAAATTATGAACTTACCTTAGCTTTTCATTTTGGTTTTCCTCTTCAATTTTTCTTTAACCAATTCAACCATATGGCCTAGGTGGAACTAAGATGATGGCTTGATGATGAGGACCTTGAGGGTGGGTTGTAAATCCATCATAAGTTAGGCCTCTAAAGCTTGAAAATTCCACTTGATGCAAAACTTTAAAGAATAATGCTTTATGATGCTAAAACAAAGATTTTTAGTTTAGAACTTGAAAGATGTATTTTCCTTTTATGTTTTATTTCTTGTTAAGATATGTATTGGGTTGAATTTATAATTCTTTTAAAGTCTTGAAGGAGCTCTAGTAAAGAAACAAAATGAATTTGCATCCATGATTAAGTTTATGCTTTGCATAACCATGTTTACCTTCTATGTCATCACTAAATTTTCAAGAATGAATAAATGAACTTGCATTTCTCATGTTTAAATTCCAAGCTTGTATTTCATGTTTATGTTTCAAGTCATCACTTAATCTTTCAAGATAATAAAGAGGTTGCATCTCATATTTAATTTATGCTCTCACTATATTTTATAATGGCTAAAAGAATCAACGCATGGCATGTTTATTTTATGCCATCACCTAAAGATCCTAGAGCTCAAAGACTTGCCCATGTATCACAAGCAAAGAAATATGATTATTGGAGTTAAAGAATTTATTCTTTAAAAAGTCTTGAGATTGGAGCTTAAAAAGATGTAATAATAATTCTCTTCTCCCTCTACTGGTCCTGTGCGGACTACCCCCGCTCCGGTTTCTTAATATTCTCTTCTCCCTCTACTGGTCCTGTGCGGACTACCGCCGCTCCAGTTTCTTGTATCATGTTTATATTTCAAGTTCTTGTATCATGTTTATATTTCAAGTTCTTGCATCATGTTTAATTTTCAAGTCATCACCTTAAATCTTAAAGATAAAGAAATGGAATTGCATATCATGTTTATAATTCCAAGCTATCACCTTATAAAGATAAGATTAAAATAAGGTTGCATAGCATGTTTATAATTCTAAGATGTCACCTAAATCTCTAAAGCTCAAGACTTACTCCTTTTATCTTAAGTGAGAATTTTAATTGTGAAGATCCTCCCAAATTTGACAAAAGAACTAGTTTCTAGATGAGTTTTAAGGCTTTGCAAGGATTTTACGAGGAACTAGTATTTTATATGCACTTAAAATATGATTCTATGTAATTGCATGAGGTTCATGATTCGGCCACTGATCTGAGTTTAGTATCAATGTGTGATAATGATTTGATATGATTGAAGTTGTGTTAATTATGGTTTATTGTTAAGAGAATGATTCATAATTGGTTTAGTAACTAATTAGTTCTGGCTTGCATGTTATAGTTGCTGTTGCAAATAATGAGAATGCTTATACATGAAATGTTCTTTATTATATAAAATTTACCTTTGTTGCTAGAAGAAAGTGTATCATTGTAAAAGTGTAATTTGGAAAGGTTCTGGCTAAGGAAAGACTTGGTATTTAAGCGTGTCCATTGTGACCCACCTCTCTTTCCTGGGAATCTCCCATATGCATGATTACAGTTGATATATATTATTCTAGCTTAAGACTATAAATGAGGAAATGTTATGATGTTTATGAATTGTGTTATGATATAACATGCAAAGATTTAATGGTGACTTAAACTTATAAGAAAATGATCCTTTGGAACCATCAGACTATAGGTGGTGAAAAGGTGATTTTAGCCCCCTAACCCGTTCTCTCAAAAGGTTAGAGTCGGGACTTTAGCTTATCAAAAGGGATAAGTATATGCTAGTGACGACTAGTAAAGTATGAGCTCATAACCTAAATTACTCCCAAAAGGGTGGATTATAGGGTGGCCTAAGGAAAATAATGATGATGATAAGATTTTAAGTCACCTAAGGCACTAAAGAAATGAAATATGTGCACTATGTCCACGTGTAGCTAATATTATATGATGTTCTTTTATGCATGTTATTTGATAATGATGATGAGGAAAATGATGTAATGATAAAGGAAAAGTTCATTGTAAATATGACATGTTAAGATTATGATGCATTATAAGATGCATGATTAAAAATTGACGAACCTCGGTTAAGTATTTGTCCGAACTTAAAATGAATCTTTGCATGCTCACTATTTTAGAATAATCCCAAGGTTCCTGGGGACTTTGATGATGACACTGTAGAAGGAGGTACCTTACTGAGAATTCTTTAGCAAGATTCTCACTCCTTTTTCTTTATTTCCGTCATTGTCTCCAGATTCAGATGGCGACATTCGTCCTGTTCGTTGATACCCCTACTTGGGAATTTCACTATGATCCGGTGCATCGCTCGTATCATTTTGAAGGGAGGTGCGCAGTTCGTGTTTTTATTTACATAGGTCGTCCATTTGCACATCCTGTCCCTAGTTATCAATTTTCTCCTACTTCTCCCTATGGCGATGAAATGGTTTTCGAACATGCACGTCCACTTGATGAAAGGATGTTACGTTCTTATCCCGCTTCATCTGCTGTCCATGGATTTCCAGAGTATGTTCCCGAGACGAGATATTCTGAAACTGATCCTTCAGAGGACACTCCTACTCATGTATATTTTGAGAGCTCTGCTCCTACTCCCACACGTGTAAGAGAGGGTAGTGAGGAAACAATTGTTCAGCCGAGGTTAGCAAGAAGGCCGTCCATGCGACCCCAGCCTGGTGCATCTCGTGTGTCCCCTCCCGAGGGAGCTCATCAGTGGATCGGATTTATTCCCCCATTTCCAGGACAGTGGCCATAGAGGGTTCTTAGTAGATTTATGTGTGATCATGCATCCTAGTTTTAGGATAACCTTCCCGGCTTATGGAGTTATCTAGTTTAGGGGCATGTATTTCCTTATGTATATTTTCTTTTATGGGTTTGCATAAGATAATGATGTATGAACATAACCCACCCTTTGAGTGAGGTTATTGTCTGTAAATATATGCTATAATGTGCTTATGGATGTTATATGATGGAGCCTAAGTGATATAATGTGATATATTCTTAAACGTCTTATTATACTCCGCTTACTTGTTCACGTTGTACTCGGCTCACGTTTTCAATTATGTGTTTAAAAAAAAATGGCTCGTAATTTCACTAAGTATTTTCAAATTATGAAGAAAGAACCAAAGCAAGGAGTAAAGTCTAGTCATTAATCAGATTCAACCTAGGTGTATCTGGTTAATTACTAGGGTGTTACATTTAAGGTGATGACTTGAAAATAAACATGATGTGCAAGGCATTGAAGCATAAACATGAGATGAAGGGCTAAAAATATAAACATGATGCAAGTCCATTTTTATATCTTACTAGAGCTCATTTCAAGTCCATAAAGAATGAGACTTCCAACCCTAAACAATCTTAACAAATGGAAGTGAGCTTTAGAGTCTCTTAATACCATGGTTCCAAGAACCTCATTTCTTAGACTCACCATCAAGCTCAAAGAAAAACCAACAATGAAAACCAACTAGCATTTTATTTATCATATCCCATTGAAACCGAAATCAATTCTCAAGCTTTAGAGGTCACAAATATGATGATTTCACCAAAAATCATCTAGAAACCCTCATCATGAAGCCATAGTCTCAACATCAAAGAAAGGGTATTTTAAAGAACTAACAAATATTCTATATTTCTCATTTCTTAAAACCAAAAATAAACAAAACTTTGAGCTTTAGAGGTCAAGCACATGGTAATATCAAAACCACTATCAACATCTCTTATCATTAAGCCATAGTTTCAATAATCCATTAACAATAGTTTCAATCATCCGTTAACAACTAAAATCGAAACTAGAAAGAAAAAAAGGAAGGCCAAAACCGAAAAAAGAAAGAAAGAAAAAGAAAGATCTTGCCCATTTATTCAATATCCAAAACTGAAAATGAGAACAAAATAAACATGCAAAAACTTGTCCATTTAACCAACAACAAGGCTGAAAATAAAAACAAAGAAAAAGAGAAGAAACTCAAAACAAAAATCCCTACCAAGTGTGTTTTCTTTTGCAAGAGAAAGTTGATCTTTTGTAAAGAAATGAGAAGAACAAAGCTTCTCTCAAGACCAAAGTAGTTTTGGCCAAGTAAAAATAAAATGGGGGGGAAGATTTTTCTTGTGATTTTGTGTTTAGGAATGGAAAAGTTGTGTATCTTGGGGATAATCTATGGTGGTTATGTGGCGGTTTGAGAAGGAGAGGTGGTGGAGGATGGAGATTCTTATGGTGGAGGAAGAAGAGAAAGAGTCTTGAGGTGAGAGAGAAGAGAGAATTCTAGACTAGTTTTTTGGACAAGATTGCAATCCAAAAAAGTAAATGGTGATATAACACCCCGATTTTTCTGTCCGAGGGAAATGACCAAAATGCCCCTGAGGTCATTTCCTGACCCGAATTCGAGGGTAACCAACTCGGTCGTCCTCGAAGGGTCAACTCAATGTTTGAAGGGGATTGAATGGCCTTTGAATGCTTCCGGAAGCAAAAATCTCGTTTTCCGTAGTTTCGGGTCAAAATGACCAAAATACCCCTTTAGCGTTTTTACGCGGGTAGAAGTACTGTTTGCGCCCGAAAATTTTCCCAGAGGTTTAAAAACACGTTTTCATGTGTCTAGAGGTCTCTGTTCAAGTCCCGGTGGTCCCGGGCAGTTTTAGTGCAAAATTACGATTTTGCCCCTAGAATAGTGTTTTTGAGCTTAATGACGTAATTAAGCAAACCTAAGCAATATTAGGCTCTAAACGAAGATTAATTAATTTCCCTAATTAATCTAGAGTCAAAATAATTTATTAAAGTTAATTAGAACCTAAAATTGCTTAGATTAAACTTAAATCCCTTTCTAGAACTCAAGATTCCTAGTCTTGGAATCTTGAATAGTGTTTTCTCTCTCCAATTCCTTAAATCAAGGAAGTGTGTCTAGAGTTGTTTAGACTCTAAATTGAGGATCTAACTCACTAATGGTGCAAGACCACTCCTTAATTATGTCTAGACCACCCTAATTATCCATTTTTCCTTATCTAAACACTTTCTTACAACTTCCTAACCTTAAGCATAATCAAAGATACACCTAAACACAACTCTAAATCATAATTAAATTGCAAAACAAACCTCCCCTTGGCTGTAACATGGCCGAACAGCCATGCTCTCTTTGGCCACATGATTGAATTGTTTTCTCACTCCTTGAAGCCATGCTTGAGCCATACCTTGAACCATACCTCACCATGCTTTGAACCATACCTCACCATGCTTTGAACCATACCTCACCATGCCTCAAGACCACATTATCTCACCTCATGGAACTCATGGATGCCCTCCAATTCTGCACACAATGGCCGAAACTCATCAGCCCATTCACACCCTTCATTTGTTTCATTTCTTTATAAATAGAATGCCTTGAGGAGCTTGCACCACTTTTAGATCATTTGCTAAGTTTACGAACACTCAAAGCTTTTCTTTTCTCTCAAAGTTCTAGTGTTCTTCAAGTTCTTCAAAGTTCTTCATCTTCTTCATCTTCTTCTTCCATCTTCAAGCTCATCACACCAAGTAGGGATTTCCTTTCATGTATTCCTTTCTTTAAAGTTCTTATTCTAGCTTTATATTCATAGTTTCTCTTGATTCTTTTTAGAACTTCTTTTCTTCTCCTTTTTTTCCTTCTCATTTTCGGCCATGGGCCTTGAAGTTCAAAGAAATGAGAGCTTGATGATGAGAGTTTCATGATGATGTTCATCACTTGAAACAAACTCTAGAGCTTGATCTTTGTTCTTGAGCAAAAATGTTTCTAGTTTTTCCTTTCTTGAACTCTTGAGAACTTTAGTTTTGATGGTGTTTTAAAATGGTTCTAAGGACTCAATGATGAGGTCTCATGATGTTGGTGTTAATATATCATCAAGATCATGGAATTTAGAGTTTCAAAATGTTCTTTTTGTTCCTTGAGATTTCGGCCATCTCCTTTTCTTTTACATGCAAAATGTTTTGATTTCTAAAAATGTTATGTTGAGTTCTAAGAACTCTAGACTTTACTTTATCTTGGTTTGATGAGTTTGGGTTGAGGTTTAAGTTCCTTTAAAGTCTTGTTAAGAGCTCTAGAAAGATGAAAATGAACTTGCATAATTTATCTTATGCTTGCATTTATATTTACATTCTTGCTATGCACCTTTACTTTCAAGCTAGCACCTAAGAACATAAAGATTAAAATGGAACTTGCATCATCACTTAATTTAATTCTCAAAGCCTTTCTATTTTGGCCTTAAAGTCGATTGTTGTTGGGCCTAGAGCACTAAAATAAAGAACTGAACTTGCATCATCACCTAATTAATTTCTCGAATGCCTATCTATTTCGGCCTTAAAGTCGATTGTTGTTGGGCCAAGAGCACTAAAATAAAGAATTGAACCTTGCATATTTACTTTCAAGCTTGCACGTTTAAGTTTATGCCTCGCATATTTACTTTCGAGCTTGCACGTCTAAGTTTATGCCTTGCATATTTAATTTAAGTCATCACTTTATTTTGTAAGCAAGATTAAAAATGAAAAGCATGAGCACGTTTATTTTATGTCGTAACTTAAGAACCTAGAGCTCAAAGACTTGCCCATTTCATTTCAAGTTAAAGTTCAATGTGAATGCATTCCTTGAATGCATGCTTTCGGCCAAGTAGTGATGATGGACTTGAAATGAGTTTTCATCTAGCTACAAGGACCAATAGTCTATGTTCTAAGTTTTTCTTAAAGCTTTACAAATCTTTTCAAGGTTATGTTATCATGAGATATGACTTTATTCCCTTTTAGAAGACGAAGTATATTTTGGTCATTGACCTAAGGCTTCTCTTAGCCTCTTGATGAATTAAAATGATTTGCAAAGAGTTTTAGAAATTCTAAATTGATTCCAAGAGAAACTAGTTAACTTATGTACCTATAAATGTCAATTTAAATCCTTTACTGAAGCTAAATGTTTTTGGTTCTGATATGATGAGTGTAATGCTGTATGATGATGTTTTGATGTGGTAGAATGTGTGAAAATATCATATGATGATGTAGGAATGATTCTATGCATAATAGGTAAGAAACTAGCTAACTAGAAATACCGTAAAGCTAGAATTTAACATAGTTTTGACCCATTTGTTTATGGAACTTATCCAAAATGTTTCAATGGGAGCATAATCAGATTAGGATTGTTTAGACATGAAAAACTTGGTAACATTTGGATTAGAATCGAATTCTAGCACCTATAGGGAAACTAGTTACTAGAAAACCGTAAAAGTGCAAGTTTAGAACTCTTAGAACATTTATTTTTTCTGGATTCTGTCCAGCACCCTTACAACATGATAAACGTGATTAATACTTAGTCCTTAAGCATAGGAATGCCTCATAATTGATTTAGATTTGATTCATAGCGCCTTAGGCGAAGACGGAACCAAGAAAGGGTCTAAAACGTAAGTTCTAGAACCCCATAATCACAAGTTAGGAATTCTGCCCTATGCTATTCAGATTTAAGTGTGAACATGAGGATGATGAATGATGTTTAATTATGAGCCCTTAGGTGCATAAAATATGAGCGACGGATGTTAGAGAACCATATCTCATGATTAAGACCCGTAAGGGTCAAAGCATAAGCTACCGTAAGGATAAACGGTTGAACGTTCCATGATGATGCATGTGGTATGTAAATGATGATGATGTTATTCATATGATGAATTCATGAGGATATATGTTTACGTGGCATAAAGCAAATTTGGAAGGAATTCAGCGTAATGCCTTTGTGCCGCCAAATTCCCGACAAATTTGGGGACTTAAAGAGATTTTGAAAATTAAGGTACTAAGATGGGTTCTAGGATGACACCGGTTCGGCCGAGCACCTCCATAGAACTCATGTGACATCGGTACCATTTTATACTCTTAGGTGGCACCGGTTCGGCCGAGCACCCCTAAAAGAATTGCCACCTAACCCGTACTCAGATAGTCGGGATTTATGATTTATGATACGCTTATCGTTAAGTGGTAAGTAAGAACTAGTGACGACTAGTTAAGGTATGAGCTCATAACCTAGATATGTGACACGTTCTGGGTGACACTGGTTCGGCCGAGCACCCCCAGTTCGATTGTCTTTTAGGGTGGCCCATGAGGAAGAGATGTTTCATGATTATGATTAGGTCACTAAGTTTGTCCCATATGAACACTACTATTGCCACTTTATGCCACTAAGTATGATGATGCTTGATGTTATGTTTTATGTATGTGCATTAGGTAGTACCATGCATACATCCTCTATTATGTTGCATTCATGACATTAAGATCATCCTAAAATGAATGGACCTTGGCTAAAGTATATTTTAAAGTTTAAAATGAACTTAATGCATGTTCAGTCATTTTGTATAACTAAACCCAAGGTTCCTGAGGACGTAGATGATGACACCTAGGTAGTAGGAGGCCCTACTGAGATTCTTTAGCAAGATTCTCACTCCCTCTATCTCTTTCTTTCCGTCACGTCTTCAGATGGCGACGTTCGTAGTGTTCGTGGACACGCCGACATGGGAGGTGCACCATGACCCGGACCATGGGTCATTCCATTTTGTGGGTCGATACACGGTCAGAGTATTTATGTTCATGGGTCGACCCTTCACTCCCCCTGTACATTCCCATCGTTTCTCCCCCGTCTCACCTTTTGGCGATGACCTGGTGTTCGAGCGCGCACGCCCCCGAGAGGAGAAGCTTTGCCGTACCCCACCGTCCACGTCCGCTACTCGAGACTACCCCCAGTATGTGCCCCGTTACCCGTCGTGTTTTTCGGAGACGGATCCTTCTGAGGACTCGGCAACCCAGGTACCCTCCGAGGGATCTTCCCCCACCATACCCATGGACCTTGGGGAGGGTAGCAAGCCTTCCGTGACTCAGCCGAGACTTGCACGACGACCAGAGATGAGGCCACGCCGTGGAGGTCACTTCCGAGCCCCGTCCCGCCTATTCATGCCGGAGGAGCTTGCTCAGTTTCCTGGTTACATACCACGCTCGAGGGATAGTCGCCAGTAGGAGGCTATGGATGGCCCGGGTTAGAGCACACACCACTTAGATGGGGATAAACCTTCTTTTGATTCGAGGTTATCCCATTAGATGCACTCGGGTAGGGGAGTAGATCATGTTTATGTTTATGTTGTATTTCCTTTCATGTATTTTCCTTGTACTAAATTAAGTCCCACACTTATAAGTGGGCAAGTTATATATATATGAGATGATATTCAGTGTTATTCATGGTGTACCTTATGCTATGACGTTATGAGATGTATGTTTTGTTCGTTATATGATATATCGCATCACGCGGCTCTCACTTTGTTTTCAAAAAAAAATTTACCCGTATTTTTCGCTAAGTATTTCTAAGTAAAATTGAGAACTATGAAGTAACAAACTAATGATTAACCTAAGTATGTTCTAGAGTATTTGGTTGAAAATTAGGATGTTACAGGTGAAGTGTGGATTTTTCTTTGAGTGTGTAAGTGTTTAAAATCCAATATATGAGGGTGTGATGGGGGAGAAAGTGGCCGGCCATGTAGGGGTATGGGGGAAGGAAAATATCTTCATTTCACTTGTATTAGGATGTGGTTTAGGGATGGATTTGATTAGGCAATAGGTTAGGACTTGGTGATTAAGTGTTTGGGCAAGAAATCAAATGATTAAGGCCATTCAAGACATGGTTAGAAAGTGATCTTGCTCACTTAGTGGAGTCAAACTTCATTAGCTTGAAATTTAATCCCATCATGGTTTTCTTGATTTACAAAATTAGAGAGAGAAAAAACTATTTCACTTGACATGACATACTGTCTTAGATTCAAGGAAGGGATTTTGAATTTGCCTAAGCAATCGTAGGCCCTAATCAACCTCAACTAATCATTTTGACTCAAGATTAATAATTAAAATTACTTAATCTTTAATTAGAGCCTAATATTATCTATATTTCCTTAATCACACAATTAAGCTCATTATGCACTTAATCAAGAGCCAAACGGTAATTTTGCACAAAACTCCCCAAGACCACCCGGGCTTATAAAGACGCTATGCATCCTTAAAAAACAACATTTCAAACTCCTAGTAATGTCTGAGTTCAGTCGGCAATTAATCCCACATTGGATTACCTTAGGGGTACTTTGGTAATTTCACGTGCAGGAAAATCAAAAACTGAGATTTTCACCTCTATCATCATGCACAACCATATAATCCCTTTCAAACATTAAACTAACCCCTTGAGGATAGCCTAGATGGCTATTGTAACGCTCCAATTTTTACTGCTATATAAAAATTACCAAAATACCCCTAGGTAATTTTTGCACGTAATTCGAGGCCGAATAATCCTCAATAAAGGATGTAACATTAGAGAAACGTTATGAGAAATTTGAATAGTAATTCATGCGAAAGTCGCAAACCCCAATTTTTCTATACGTGTAAAATGACTAAAATACCCCTGAGGTCATTTTTACCTAGAAATCAAAGATAACCAATCAAAATTATCTTTGAGATGTTAGTTTTATGATTGATGGGGATTATATGTGCCTTAGAGATAAAAATCTCAATTCTCAATTTTTACCGTATGTAAAATTATCGTTTTACCCCTGCGGTAATTTTTCATGAAATTATATAATCTTTGAATTCAGTTTTCACTCAAAGGTTCAAAATAACTATTTCAAATATAATTTGGGAATTTCCAGTAATTACAGGGAGTTTTATGTGAAATTAACTTTTTACCCCTAATTGTGCTAAATAGGTTTACTTGTGTAATTAAGGTAATATTAAGCTCTAATTAAACTCAAATTGATTTCATTCATTAACCTTGAGTTTAAAATTAATTACCTAATATTAAAAATAATTACTTGAAGTAATTAGAGATTAAAATTATCTAAGGTAAAATTAAATTACCTTTCCTTAATTACAAAAGTTCATAAAATTAGTGATGTTAAGATCAAAGTTAAGATTACGATTTAGGTAAAATTTAGTACATTTACATTTCCTTATCCTAAGTTTAGAACTTATGTTACAAATTGATTTTAACTCATTTGAAATTAACTTCATTTACTAATGTATGATTACTCTTTTTCTTTTTACCTTGTCTTAAATTGATCTAAACACTTAACCTTTTACTATTTTCACTACTCTATCAATTCCTAATCTTTTACCTAAGTAAATACACATCTAATACATGTTTTACCACTTGTAAAACAACACCAATCTGATCCTAATGCAATTAGAATCCAGCACCCTTTTATGCTCCATTACATCATATTTTAATTGTTTTTCCAACATGAAATCATATCCAACTTTATCACCGTTTCTTTAGCTTTCTTTTTCATTATTTTTGGTTATGTTTAATCAAAAGAAAATCCAGCCATTTCAACCATAATGTGATCAGCCACAATGTCCCCTATTAGCATCATATTTTGATGTTTTCATCTATTATGCATGAACAAAATTATTACAACAAGATAAGCTTTCTTTTTCCAAAGTTTTCTTTAACAAAGAAATGAAATAAAACCTCCATTTTCCAGCCTAGGATGCATGGCCAAACAGCCTTCATAGGCCTATAAATAGGTGCTCTTCCATTGCCAAAATGCACACACAAACACTCATAGCCTTAGTACTTGCTTACTTGAAAGTTTCCTTGCTCAAAGTTTGCTCAAAGTTCTCTAATTCTCTCAATACTTCAAGCTTTCTTCTTCTTCCTCATTCACATCCAAGAGACTCCATTCTCAACCTCTAACCAAGCTCTAAACCTCAAGCATACACATTCCAACCACAAATTAACTCCTAAACACATAACCTTTCCATTATCAAATATAAGAACACAACAAAAATTCTTCCAGCATTCCATCATCACTTGGCCGAAACCATCATCATCATCTAGAGAGATTTTTCTTCTATTTGCTTCTTAAAATATCAAGCTTTAACTTTTGAGAACAAGAAACAACTTGGTAGGGATTTTACTTCATGTTCTTTCTTTTGTTCTTCCTTTATATTTTCAGTTTTTATGATTTGATAATGACCATGGCTTGATGATGAGGAATCATGGTGGTGGTTGTGAATCGATTATTTAGATGACCTCTAAAGCTCAAGGTTTAATTCTTGATGTCCATAGATTAATGAAAAAATTGCTAAGTTTTTAAGTTTTAAGCTTAATAAGATATAAAAGTGAATTTGTATCCATATTTATGTTATAAGTTCTTGCACATCATATTTATATTTCAAGCTTTGCATAATCATATTTATATTTCAAGTTATTGTAACACCCTAGTAATTAACCAGATACACCTAGGTTGAATCTGATTAATGACTAGACTTTACTCCTTGCTTTGGTTCTTTCTTCATAATTTGAAAATACTTAGTGAAATTACGAGCCTTTTTTTTTTTTTAAACACATAATTGAAAACGTGAGCCGAGTACAACGTGAACGAGTAAGCGGAGTATAATAAGACGTTTAAGAATATATCACATCATATCACTTAGGCTCCATCATATAACATCCATAAGCACATTATAGCATATATTTACATACAATAACCTCACTCAAAGGGTGGGTTATGTTCATACATCATTATCTTATGCAAACCCATAAAAGAAAATATACTTAAGGAAATTCATGCCCCTAAACTAGATAACTCCATAAGCCGGGAAGGTTATCCTAAAACTAGGGTGCATGATCACATAAGTCTACTAAGAACCTTCTATGGCCACTGTCCTGAAAATGGGGGAATAAATCCGATCCACTGATGAGCTCCCTCGAGAGGGGACACACGAGATGCACCAGGCTGGGGTCGCATGGACGGCCTTCTCGCTAACCTCGGCTGAACAACTGTTTCCTCACTACCCTCTCTTACACGTGTGGGAGTAGGAGCAGAGCTCTCAGAATATACATGAGTAGGAGTGTCCTCTGAAGGATCAGTTTCAGAATATCTCGTCTCGGGAACATACTGAAATCCATGGACAGCAGATGAAGCGGGATAAGAACGTAACATCCTTTCATCAAGTGGACGTGCATGTTCGAAAACCATTTCATCGCCATAGGGAGAAGTAGGAGAAAATCGATAACTAGGGACAGGATGTGCAAATGGACGACCTATGTAAATAAAAACACGAACTGCGCACCTCCCTTCAAAATGATACGAGCGATGCACCGGATCATAGTGGAATTCCCTAGTAGGAGTATCAACGATCAGAGACAGAATGTAATGTCGCCATTTGAATCTGGAGACAATGACGGAAATAAAGAAAGGGAGTGAGAATCTTGCTAAAGAATTCTCAATAAGGTACCTCCTTCTACAGTGTCATCATCAAAGTCCCCAGGAACCTCGGGATTATTCTAAAATAGTGAGCATGCAAAGATTCATTTTAAGTTCGGACAAATACTTAACCGAGGTTCGTCAATTTTTAATCATGCGTCTTATAATGCATCTTATTCTTAACATGTCATATTTACAATGAACTTTTCCTTTATCATTACATCATATTCCTCATCATCATTATCAAAATAACATGCATAAAAGAACGTCATATAATATTAGCTACACATGGACACAGTGCACATATTTCATTTCTTTAGTGCCTTAGGTGACTTAAAATCTTATCATCATCATTATTTTCCTTGGGCCACCCTATACTCCACCCTTTTGGGAGTAATTTAGGTTATGAGCTCATACTTTACTAGTCGTCACTAGCATATACTTATCCCTTTTGATAAGCTAAAGTCCCGACTCTACCCTTTTGAGAGAAGCAGGGTTAGGGGCTAAAATCACCTTTTCACCACCTATAGTCCGATGGTTCCAAAGGATCATTTTCTTATAAGTTTAAGTCACCATTAAATCTTTGCATGTTATATCATAATACAATTCATAAACATCATAACATTTTCTCATTTATAGTCTTAAGCTAGAATAATATATCACCACTGTAATCATGCATATGGGAGATTCCCTGTGAAAGAGAGGTGGGTCACAATGGACACGCTTAAATACCAAGTCTTCCTTAGCCGTAACCTTTCCAAATTACACTTTTACAATGATACACTTTCTTCTAGCAACAAAGGAGAATTTTACATAAGAACATTTCATGTATAAGCATTCTTATTATTTGCAACAAAGAACTATAACATGCAAGTCGTGAAATCATTCAATGATATCAAGTACTTAATAAGCATCCAATCCTTACATAGAATTATCAATTATAGAACTAATTAGTTACTAAACCAATTATGAATCATTCTCTTTAACAATAAACCATAATTATCACAACTTCAATCATATCAAATCATTATCACACATTGATACTAAACTCGGATCAGTGGTCGAATCATGAACCTCATGCAATTACATAGAATCATATTTTAAGTGCATATAAACTACTAGTTCCCCAGTAAAATCCTTGCAAAGCCTTAAAACTCATTTAGAAACTAGTTCTTTTGTCAAATTTGGGAGGATCTTCACAATTAAAATTCTCACTTAAGATAAAAAGGAGTAAGTCTTGAGCTTTAGAGATTTAGGTGACATCTTAGAATTATAAACATGCTATGCAACCTTATTTTAATCTTATCTTTATAAGGTGATAGCTTGGAATTATAAACATGATATGCAATTCCATTTCTTTATCTTTAAGATTTAAGGTGATGACTTGAAAATTAAACATGATGCAAGAACTTGAAATATAAACATGATACAAGAAACTGGAAGCGTAATCCGCACAGACCGATAGAGAGGAGAAGAGAATATTAAGAAACCGAGCGGCGGTAGTCCGCACAGTGACCAAGAGAGGGAGAAGAGAATATTAAGAAACCGGAGCTATGTAGTCCGGGACAGACCGAGGGAGAAGAGAATTATTATTACATCTTTTTAAGCTCTAATCTCAAGACTTTTTAAAGAATAAATTCTTTAACTCCAATAATCATATTTCTTTGCTTGTGATACATGGGCAAGTCTTTAAGCTCTAGGATCTTTAGGTGATGGCATAAAATAAACATGTCATCGGTTGATTCTTTTAGCCATTATAAAATATAGTGAGAGCATAAATTAAATATGAGATGCAACCTCTTAATTATCTTGAAAGATTAAGTGATGACTTGAAACATAAACATGAAATACAAGCTTGGAATTTAAACATGAGAAATGCAAGTTCATTTATTCATTCTTGAAAATTTAGTGATGACATAGAAGGTAAACATGGTTATGCAAAGCATAAACTTAATCATGGATGCAAATTCATTTTGTTTCTTTACTAGAGCTCCTTCAAGACTTTAAAAGAATTATAAATTCAACCCAATACATATCTTAACAAGAAATAAAACATAAAAGGAAAAAAATACATCTTTCAAGTTCTAAACTAAAAATCTTTGTTTTAGCATCATAAAGCATTATTCTTTAAGGTTTTGCATCAAGTGGAATTTTCAAGCTTTAGAGGCCTAACTTGTGATGGATTTACAACCCACCCTCAAGGTCCTCATCATCAAGCCATCATCTTAGTTCCACCTAGGCCATATGGTTGAATTGGTTAAAGAAAAAATTGAAGAGGAAAACCAAAATGAAAAGCTAAGGCAAGTTCATAATTTCATCATTTTGAGCTAAAAACACAACTCCTCAAAGCATAGAAATAAATTTAGAAACTACTCCCTACCTAATCTGAGTTGAAGAAGAGGAAGAGAACTTGATTTCTTGAAGTGAAATGACACAAAATCTCTTTGAAAAAATTGAAGAAAGAATTCAGCCAAAGAGGAGGAAGAAAGAAAGTTTTTGGTGCTCCTAAAAACTAGTTATGAACCAAGCATTCCAAGACCACTCAAGCAAGCCTATTTATAGAAGATTTTGAGGCTTCTAATTGGCCAAAATGAGGAGGTAGTTGTCAGAATTTTTCAGGAGTAATAATGGAGGAAAAATCATTTTAGACAAAGTTGTATGAAAATTTGGAATTATGCCTCTTATGGTGACATTTTGACATTTTGTTTTAGTGCAACTTTTGGAAATAATTCAGCTGCATAATGGCATCAATAATCTTGTGCATTACAGCCCAAAGAAGTGAAATTTGTGTGTTCCATGCATTATTTAGGTGTAGGCAAGGTATTCATGTAATTTAGAGAATTTACGGTTAAGGGCTTAAGTGAATTAGTAAGCATTTTGGGTGTTTTTGAGCAATTTTGGGTTCTAATCAATCTAAATACATAATTTTGAATCTAGATTAATATTTAGAATTTAATAAGCTTTAATTTGAGCCTAATATTGCTTAGGTTTCGGTATATGAATCGAAAATCCCGAAATTCAAAATCGCCCCAAAAACGGGCAAAATCGCATTACTTTCACTTAAAAACTCGCCTAAGGCCACCCGAGCTTAACCAATGGTTAATCATGGCTTAAAAACACATTTTAAAACATTTTAGTGAGGTTCGGGCTCAGTCGGCACGCACATCGGAGTTAAAGCCAGGGGCGTTTTGGTCTTTTTCGTGCGTGGGAACTCAAAATTGAGATTCTTCTGCTCTATTAACACACATAACACAAACAATCCCTTATTATTCTCAAAACATCCCCTTGAGAATATGTGGGGCCCACAATCCTCATTTTCTGAGTAAAATAACTTCAGGGACATTTTGGTCATTTTATACGTCTGAAATTCGGATTTGCGACTCTCGCATGAATCGTTCCTAACCTCTCTTCTAATGTTATATTCCTTTATTGAGGATTGTTCGGCCTCAAATCTTATGTAATAATTACCTACTGAATTCAAGTAATTGAGTAATTTCTAATGACAGAAAAATTACAAGAAAATTGAAAAATTCTGATTATCACTTTAATTCTTGAAGATAATAATATGAACATGCATATTCATATTTATATTTCAAGTTATCACCTAAATCTTAAAGACCTAAGAATGAATTTGCATCTTCATATTTATATTTCAAGCCTTACTTTTTTATATTTCCAAGTTACCACCTTTTAATGATAATAATAAGGCTACAAGACAAGTTTATGATTCTAGTCATCACTTAAATCCTAAAACTCAAGACTTGCTTCTTTTATCTTAAATGGCAATTTTGATCATGGACACTTCTCACCTATTTATTTTTGGCCCTTATATAATTCTGATTTGAAGCTTGATATATTTTATTTTTAGGTATGATCTTGTCTTTAAAGTTGTACAAATAAATTTTGAAAGACCTAGAAATTATAAAGGATTAAGAATATGGTTTTTCTCATGATTCTAAATGCTAAAGTTTTAGTTTCTGATCTAATCTTTTAGAACTAGAATGGTTACTGATTTAGGATGTTTAGATGAGTTTAAATCACTAATAGGATTTGTAAAAATTGATTTTAGTGTTTTAGGAAAAACTAGTAACTAAAAAGGATCAAAATTGTGTTTTTATGAAGCTTTTAGAATGCTAATTTTTCTTATTACTGTTTGGCCCTATTCATCACTGTTCAATACTATTCATTTCTGTTCACACACTTAAGAATCACTAATAATTGTTATAAAAATTGTTTTTAGCATTTTGGGAATGTCTAGTAATTAGGAAGGATCAAAGTTGTGTTCTATGAAGTATTGAGAGATTAATTTTTGATTCTGTTCAAGAGTTGTTCAAGGCTGTTCATGTTGTTCACATACTTAAAAACTACTAATATTTGTTGTAAAAATTGTTTTTGGTACCATAGATGCGTAAAAGGGTAATTACAAGTGTTAGTTTGGGCTGTTTTGCAAAATGCGAAAAATTGTATTTTGAACTATCAACTATGTTATTTCAGCCAAATGATTTTAGAGCTACTAATAATGTTGAATGTGTCCATGAGTCCAAAACACCATTTATGAAGTTTAGATAAAGTTTTAGAAATTTCGGTTGTTGTTAAATATTAAAAACAAGGGATTTTGCATTTTGACTCGTAAAGTATGTTAAAATTTGGTCTATAGCCCTAAAAGGTTTTCATGATGAGTTTTAAATGGTTCTAGTGGTTATATATCTCTTGAAAGTATTGGTTAATATTAAAAATCTCTAGTTTGTAAGAATGTGTTAAAAAGGGGTATTTGTGTTTTGACCCATAACTTTTGAGAATTTGCGATTTGACCCCTTTGAGACTTAAACGTAAATATTGATAAGTTGATGAGATAAATATGATTGATATCTTGTGATGGCTATGTTCATATATTGAGATTTATATGGCTTATGGATATATGCAATGAAATATGAAGCATGTTTATGTGATTTTAATTATGGCATGTTACGGTTATGTCTGATTCACTGAGATGCATAATTTCATGAAGTTTTATGAGCATGAAATATTGAAATGATGAGTTATTCATGTTTGCATCTCTATATAACATGCCAAGATTAAAGGTGACATAAGACACATGGAAATGATCCTCTAGACTCCCCGAATTAAAGGTTATGAGACGTGATCCAGTAAGGGGATCCTCCAGACTCCAAGAATTAATGGTTATAGGAGGTGACCCAGAGAATTGATCCCTCTAGACTACAGGAATTAATGGTTATGAGAGGCAAACCAAATAAGAAATGATCCTTTAGATTTTCTGACTTAAAGGTTATGAAAGGTGTCCTAATGCCCCCTATCCCGTACCTTAAGAGTCGGGAATTTAACTTGTCAAAAGGGATAAGATTACGCTAGTGACGACTAGTGAGGTATGAGCTCATAACCTAGAACTCTCGAGAAAAGAGAAAATATAGGGTGGCCCCCCAAAGGAAAGAGAATAAGAAGTTTAAGTCACCTATAAGAATGATGATCATGATGTTCTTTATATCATATGCATTGTTTTATAAATTCTATAATGTTTTGTATATGATATTGACATGTATTCATAACTAGTATGTTACATTCATGGCATTAAGATTCATGCTAAAAGATATGGGCCTTGGCTAATGGTATTTAGAACTTAATAAATGAACCTTATATATATGTCCACCATTATCATAATGAAAACCTGAGGTTCTTGGGGACGGTGACGATGACACTTGTGTTAGAGTCGAGAAGTGTAACATCCTTCCAAGTACAACTTCATCCTTAAGTTATGATGTCATACTTGAGAGTTGTTACTTATAAATTATCTGACCTTTCTTAAATAACTATAGCAAATGCGATAAGATCGTGTAATAACTAGCATAATTTGGTTAAAATATATAACAAAGAAACAACATTTATTGAATACATAGCTAAGTACAAAAGGAAGCTCTTCTAAGAGCTTTAATACATATATATTCTCTATTACATTTACATACACATATGCCTATGACTATATACAACATAATAACAATATCAACTACTAAACAACTATAATTCCAAGTTCTTTCACGTAGTAGCCACATCGTTCTCTGGATCAACCTGGAGGCGACACGGGAACACAAAGGTGAGAATTATACAATTCTCAGTAGGGCAACTCCCTAAAAACTCACTCATACCGTCATCGTCATCACCCCAGCCACTTCGGTTTATTAAGAAAAGGTGATCAAGCATTACATAATAATGATTCATTTTTAAAGTTCCAAATCATATTTCCGAAGTGGGTTATTTTTAATGATCAATCACTTAATGCACACATATCATAAAGCTCAAACATATAGTTAATAATCCTAATCAAGAAATTAAATATGATATGAGTATGCATATGCTAAATATAGTGAACTTATCTCAAAGTGTCTTGGTTTTATTTGTGGCCATAGAACTCAACTTGGTGCATTTTTCTCTTTTCATCGACATAGGAAAGACTTAGTTTATATCATGCTATAAAACCCAATTCAGTGCAACTTTCTCTCTTCGTTGACATAGGAAAGACTTAGTTTATATCCAATGGGTATCTGCCGTGGACAACTCCACAACAGATAGTTTATACCAAATGGTATTTATAGTGGATTACACCACACAAGGTAAATATCCTGCTTATCAGGACTGAGCTCATTCCTATATGTGATCATTAGACTTCATTTTTTTCCATTTTCGAATCACACACAGTTCTATTCCTAGCCGATACGTCTACCAACTCATAATATCTCAGGGGAAGTTCATCTTTTTGCTTTCCCCTTAATTCAATCTAAGTCTTATTTCTATTTTTTCCATATGTCAGAATAGGCACACTCAGTATTTTGGGAAAGTTCCTACTTTTGCCTTCCCCTCATTCAATCTAAGTCTTGTTTATGTTTTCTCTATATGTCAGAACATGCACAAATAAAGTTCATATATTCTCTTTTGCTACATATACATATCATTCACTGTTCTTTTCCAAATGCATGCGTGAGGCACATATACGTATTCATTCATAATATGATTTCAATCATGCCTCAAACCATTCCTTAAAGTCACTAGTATGCATTCATATATGTCATACTTGAACCCAATGGCATTATTTCATCAACTCAAAGCATCAATTCATTTTCAGCACAATGGCAGATTTCACATATCTATAGCACAAATTATTTTGCATTTCAAAACATGAAATCCAAGGCTATAAAAATTATCCAAGACAGTTCAATGTGTCCCCAAGGTCCTCTAAAAATTTTGAAGTTAAAATAGTTCTCTAAGTATGATAAAAAAATTCAACAAATTAGGAGGCCAGAAACCCCCTATTTGCAGCCAACAGCCAAAGTTCCAATCTTATTACCCTATCAAATGATCATATCAAATCATACAAAAATTCATGGTTGGACTCTAACATGTCCTCAATATCCTGTAGAAATTTCAGTGGAAAAATCAATCATTTGGTATGGTAACAAAATTAGACAAACTTAGAGCTTTAGAATTGGCTGTCCAGACAACTCAAGAATAGTCTTAGTTTTTGATTTTTATGAAATAGTAAAACTCATTTTTAGGATCCAAGAAAAAATCATGGAGTTGACTTAGGATGTTAGCTGAAACATATAATTTTATAGCTAATAAAAACATCTACAAATACATCAAAAAATTTGTGACTCATAACCTGCCCAGAAGAAATCTGAAAATCCAGCAGCATTGTCTAAGATTCCTTTTGAGAAAAATGATATCCAACATCATCCAAACACTCCACCAAAATTCATACATTAATATCCATATATCATCAATCAATACAATGAAAAATATAAATTTAAATCAGTGATTAAAATAGAAAAACAGATTTGAAGAAGAAGAGGTTCAAAAACCCTACTTTGATGGCGTTAGGGATCTTGGCTCCAAAGGATGCTCCAAGATTGATTTTGCTCACTTCAAGGCCACCAAATCAGCATCAAGCCCTTCCTTAATCAATGATGTATGAGATACCAAGGTGAGGATTGATGAGGAATTGAAATTCCTATCGGTTAGTTTGATAGATTATGAGGAGTAGAACAAGTTTTGTGAAAGGATCTTGGTGTTTTAGTGATTCTAAGTTAAAGTTTTTGAAGCTTGAAGCTTGTTAATGGAGGTTTGAGAGGAAGAACAATGTAGGGTTGTGTTTCTAGGCCTCTTGGCTGAAAATGATGATGGTGGGGTGATAAGGGTGGTGGCTTTGTATTTATCTTGTGAGAAAGTTTGTAAAGGAAGCTTAATTATAATAATGTAAAAGGAGAATTCTTAAATATTGTAAAATGGATGGCTAGGATTATTTTCTTGGTCAAAGAATGGATCTTGGTCATCCACTTAGCTCAAAATAATTGGATCACTTTAACTTGGGGAGCAAGTAGCCTTTTCGGTGTTAAAACCGCATACCGAAATTCCACTGAATGGGTAAGTTATTGGCTCCTGAGTAAAATATAATAAATCAAAGGTCATGATTAAAACTTGCTTTTCAAGTTTTAATCCTTGCCATCCACTTGGCATAAAGTGGTTGGTAAAGGTTACTTAGCCACTAAGTAACTTGTACAACGTTAAAAACTGCATATCGAAACTTCACCAAACGGGCGAAACACTGTACCCGGGTAATAAGACATTGCTCGAAAGTTAATTCTAAGTATAAAATGTAACGACTCGTCTATCTATAGTTTCTCTGATAAAATAATTAATTGTAAGTAATCAGTAAGGATTTTAAAAATTTCGGTCGACACAGTTAGGATCAGAACAACATAAGGATTCTATAAAAAAAAATGAAAATTAATTAAATATTAATAAAAATTTAGAATAATAATATTTTAATCAATAATATAGGATGGGATCTTATAAATGATATTAGGACAAAATAAAAATTAGGATGAGGTTAAAATGAGAATTTTACCCAATAAAGTTTTTTTTTATGTCAATCGGGTACTAAAATGATAAGAAACGGTACACCCAAATGGTAATAACTGGTATACCGAAACATCTAAATTGGTTCAATTAATGGACATCATCATATCTTAAATAAATTTTTACTTAGAATAATCAAATAAATATAGATATTTCTAATACTGATAGAAGGCAAATTGATCCGGAAATATCAATTCCTTTACTTTGTCTTCAAGTTACTAAGCTTATAAAAAGGAAAACAAAAGAAAACAAATTTCATTATTCTCGATTCTTCCACAGAACACGTTTTGGCTTCCTTCTTGTTCATTCCTTTCTTTTCTCTTCGCTTCTCCATTTTCTAAATTCCTTTCTTTGCAAAACTCCATCAAACCACCATATCTATAAAGGATACTCTTAGGTAAGTATCTAAACTACTTCAAGAACATCTTCTCTACATCAAGATCAATTGAAAACTTTGTTTTTTTTTTGTTACTTGGTTCACATGGCAGCACAAATAGGGGCTGAAAAGAAAGGGGTTTTGAGGCTTAATAAATAAAAAGAATTAGAGAAAAAGTTTGGAGGGAGGTAGGAAAATTATTCTAGTCTTTTACTTCATGATGTTTAACTATTTTGTCAAGATAAGTGCTTGAATTTTGTGGCTATGTTGCTAAAAAATCTGAAGCTAAATTTTGGAATTCCTAATAGATAGAGTTGTGATGAGATTATGTATATTAGGACCTCAAATTTGATTGTAGAATTTATAAGTGCTTGGATTATGATGAAATCTTGTGTGTTGGAATTTTTGATTGTGCTGGAATTTTATGTGTTGAATCCTTACAACATTAATTCTTGTGTTATGTGATAATTGGTGCTGGAATTTTATTAATTGAAATATTTACAACATTAGCTCTTGGTTTGTATGATATAATAGGTGCTCTAAGTGGGTATGTGCTGGAATTTTTTTATGCTGAAATATTTACAGCATTAGTTCTTAGGTTATGTGATCTTGAGATACATATTAATTGAAGCTTGAAAAGTGGCAGCAGAACTTGGCTGATATCTTCAAGATTTAGAAGAAATGGTTGTCCAAGGAATGATAATTTATAGTAGAAATAATTTGAGATCCATCACAGGGAACTTGGTTCAATGGTTGGAAGAATTGATAAGAATTATTGCTAACCAAGGGATGTAACCAAAAAAAATTTGATGGTATAAAATCTATTAAAAACCTCGTAGACTTTGCAGAAAAGCACCGCAACAGTATGCCAAATGTTACGGGAAATATCTCAAAGAGTTAAAGAGAGGCATTATACATATTCAAGAGATTTGAAGAGAATTTTTGTACAAATGATAAAAGTGCACATAAAGAAAGGAAACTTAAGAAAATAAATCTCGTGCAATGTAAATTGCTTAGTGGTAAGCTCATGGATTCACGGGTAATAGTAGACGTGCTACGCCCTTAGAACTATATCAGGTTGTAATCGCAACGGCGTTACATCATTATGAGGAAAGGGATGTACTGAGAATAGCGAGGCTATTCTAGATGAGATGTAGTATACGTACTCCATCTAGCGAACTATATCAGGTTGTAACGTGATGGCGTTACATCGTTGACAGTACGATCCAAAGAGAAGTATATCAGAAGAGTCCTATGAGTTCTACCATTAAGTTTAAAATTTTCTAATAAAATTAAGTCATAAGAAACAATGATTCTAACTAATGAAACCATTATACAAATAACTGAAGTACTTTGCTTATCTTGTATTAAGTTGAATATCATTGAGTAGTAGACTGGTATATTGTCCTACTGGGAATCATTGATTCTCATCCCTACTGTATGATGTATTTTATATAGATGGCCTCAATTGTGTTCTTCCTCGAGATGCCTGAGCAGCAGTGGCACTATGACCCAGAGTTAAGGTCACTGTATCTGGTTGCTGAGTCTCATTATATCCACCTTATTTATAGACATAACATGACCTAGATTCCCTCATATTATATGATCGTCATTGGCTCTTACATTTGACCTTTTGAAGAGCCACTGATTGAGGGAGTTAGTTTTATCTATCTGTAGTTGCTTGTATTTTTGTTAGGCCCTAACCCGGATTAGGTGGTCACTGCGAGGACCAGGGTAGGGTTGTTTATAATATAAATGTAATTAGGTATGAATGTATATAGTATAACAGTATGACTTAACTTACTATGGTTGTGATATAAGATATAAGTTATCGTGTGGCCGGCTTCTTTAGATGCATATTACACTTCTGCTATTTCTATAAGTTGACTATCACATCGTGAGCAAAAATTGATTTGAGACAAGTTAGTATAGTTTTTTTTAGTGCAAGGCTCATATTTATTACAACTTATATACATATATTTCATATAGTTAAGAAATTGCAAATCTATAAGATAAGTTATTAGTAACGACTACTTGCTGTAATGTTATGACTCAAGCATAGCACTATAGTAGGATGGGTGTTACATAAAATCCCCATTTCTAACTATTTCTAATCTTAATCCTATAATTTCTTAGCTTTGGGCACCTCCGGGTCCCAATTCTAGGGTTTCGGCTGTCCCGACGAGCCCGTGGGGCTCACAAGGTTACTATTCTTTTTTTTATTTTTTATGTTACAAATCCCTTGGACCATCCTCATCATTACTAAAACTGTCAGATTTTTAAAATTATGACTAATAAAGCCCAAATTAATTTTTAAATAATTTTTAGGGTGTTACAAGAAGCCTTACTGAGATTCTTATATAAGTTTCTCATCCTTCTTCTTTTCCATGTCGTCTCTAGATAAGGATGATGGAGTAGTTTGTGATTTTCTTTGAGACGTTGATGAGGGAGCTATATTATAGACAAGAGATTTAACGAAGATAGTTTCCCTTTGGATATTTACCTTTAAAGTGATCGTATCTCATTTATCAGTTTGTATTCTATTGATGGATATATATTGATGTCCTTATGTTCATAGGATATCACTATTATGATACAGTTATTGATATGTTATTATTATTTGAGTTATGTTATGCCATGGTTGTAATACATATTTACTTGTTATTTGTTTCTAACATCTCTCTTACGTAGGCAAGATGAATGACGTTAGATACCTAGTATGCGCGGCTCACATTTTGGTATTTAAGTTCAAAAAAAAATTTACCCATATTTTCACTAAAGTATTTTCAAGAAGTTTTTAGTTAAAAATGGGAACAAAAGAGTAATAACTAATTATTAACTTAAATGTATCCTAGGTGCATTATTGAGTTAAATATTAGGATGTTACAGCTGTCCTCAATTCTCGGGTAAAAGTGGCCTCAAGGGCATTTTGGCCATTTGTACAAAGGAAAAATTGAGGATTGGGATTTTTGCACAGATTGCTATCTAAACCTCATATAATCTCATCATAATATTAAATTACCTCACTGAGGATGGTCTAGACTGGCTGCCCTCGATTCTCATCCAAAAATGACCTTAGGGGTATTTTGGTCATTTTTCACAGTAGGAAAAATCGGGGCGTTACATGGCTTCTTCTAAGCCGCATACTTGTCATGTTAGGTGGCCCTTTTACATTGTAAGTTTCACACAGTGTAAGAAACTACACACTTTAATGTTACTAAACGGGTAAAATATCATACCCGTAAAATAGATATTACCCGTAATTAAATTTCAGTTCTAAAATTCTTATTTCTAACCTTTCATAACCTTAATCCTATATTTTTTCAGTTTTAGGCATCTCTGGGTCCGAATTATAGGGTTTCGATGGTCCCAACGGGCCTGCTAGGCTCGCATAGTCATTGTTCATGCTTGGTCTAATTTTGTTTTTCAACTTGTCTATTAGGTCATCCTCATCATTGCTAAGTCTATTAGATTTTTAAAATTCTTATTAATAAAGCTTAAATTATTTTCATTTTTGAAATAAATTTCGAGGTGTTACACAACTCGGTCAAGTGCCCTAGCTTCTAGAAGGAAAAGTTCAGAAACCTTGTTTAGAAAATAAAAAGTAGTTTCTGTGGGTGGACTTAGAAACCTCTATTACACAACAACTTTTACAACTGCTCTAACATGATAAGCTACTCCTCTATATTTCATTTCCAAGACACAAAAAGAAGATCAACATATGTCATCGGGAAAACAGATCAAGGGCAACGGTTATAAATAAAGATGAAGTATAAAAGGAGATGTTGTGCTTATAATGAAGAGCCTTTTCACTGAGATACTGTGCTGAAACGCTGAAAAAATTTCTTCTCATCATCTGTAAAGTTATTACAGCTTGTAATTAGTTTCATTTTTGTAAAAATCTTCTTTCTACGTTCTTATTAGATAACATCATTCTTCTTTGCAAGAATAGATAGAAAAAAGTCATTGAAGTGTTCCCAACTCTGATACCGTTTATCCTATGAAAACTTGAGTGTTTATTAGTTTAAGTGATTCAACCTAAACACAATACTTTGTAACCCGATTTGGTAGTGATCGTTGTGAGTTAGTTTGCAGATGCTAAGCAAAGACTACTTGAGTGTGACAGTAGAGTGAGCTGCTGGTCACAGAGTTAGCTTGGAGAGGCTAAGCAAAGACTACTTGAGTGTAATAGTAGAGTGAACTACTGGTCATTCGATAAATCTTGAGAAGGCTATTGTAAAGACTATCTAACTTTCTCGAGTTGAGAAAAGGTTTTAGTAGAACTCAACAGTGGTTGAGAACTGGATGTAGGCAAGTTGATCGAATCTATAACGCCCCGATTTTTCCTGTTGTGGAAAATGACCAAAATATCCCTAGGGTCATTTTTGCACGAGAACCAAGGACAGCCAGTCCAGGCCATCCTTAATGGGGTATTTTAATATTAGGATGAGAATATGTGGTTTAGATAACTATTTGTGCAAAAATCACAATTCCCAATTTTTTTCGTGTGCAAAATGACCAAAACGCCTCTAAGGTCATTTTTGCCCAGAAATCGAGGACAGTTAGTCCCGGCTATCCTCAAGGCATTAGTTTGATGTTTGAAAGGGACTATATATGTTTTGGTTGACAATGGATGTGAAAATCTAAATTCTTGGATTTTCCCATGCATAAAATTATCAAAATTCCCCTAAGATAATTTAACATGGGATTAAGTGATGATGGGGCCTGGTCATCACCCGGGAGTTAGATATGCCAATTAGAAGGGACATGTGATATCTGGATGGCCACGGGAAGTCTTGGGGAGTTTTCATGTAAAATTACCATTTTATCCCTTGTTAGTGCTAATTAAGCCTCATTGAAATAATTAAGAAATTATTGGCAATATTAAGCTCTAATTAAAAGTAAATTATTTTTATTAATTAATTTTGAGACCAAATAATTATTTGAAGTTAATTAAGGTCCAAGATTAGTCATGAAAAGTTTAAATCTCATTCTTAATCAAAGATACTTCAAGAGACCAAAAAGTAAAAAGTAGGGGACAAAAGTACATTTTCTCTCTTTTTTTTCCTTAAGATTTGGAGTGTGTTAGTGTTTGAAATTTGAATTGATAAAGCTTAGCCCATTTAACCTTGCAAGACAACTCCTTAACCTTGTTTTGAATGCCTTAAACACATGGTTACTAATCCAAACACCTAATGATAAATTCCTAACTTTTCCCCTAATCAAAATTACCTAAAAACCTAATCTCACACCCAAATGAAACAAAATTCCCCCTCCCCCAAAAACCCCTTAGTGGCCGACAGCCTTTTCCCTTAATTCTCTCCCATATGTTGATTTTTTCAACTCTCTTACACTCACATTCTCTTATTCTTACTATCCACTTTTTTGGTGAAGTCTTGTCCATAAGATTGTGTCAGAAAAATACTCTTGCTTTCTCTAAACACAAGCTCTCTTCTTCCTCTTCTTTTCCACCTTCAAGAACCTTTATTTTTATTCTTCATCTAAGCTTCTACCATTAAATCAAGACACCACCACCAAATATCTTCTTTAAAATATATAACCTTTTATCTCTACACGTCAAATCGAGACAAAAATCTTTCCTCCCATTCTTTTTCACCTTGGCCGAAACTTATCTTGCTCCAAGAGAGTATTTTTTCTTCTCATTTCTTTGCAAGAGATCAAGCATTTTCATTTTCAACCAAGAAGTACACTTGGTAGGGATTTTATTCTTATGTTTAATTTTCTTTTCATTTCTACTCTTTTCTTTTGGTTTGGTTGTGATCAAAGCCATAGCTTAATGATGAGTGTTCTCAATGGTGGTTATGAGACCATCATGTGTATGACCTCTAAAGCTTAAGGCTTGATCTTTGGTTTAAAAAAGAGAGAGAGAGAGAGAGAAAGAAAGAATGCTTATTGGTTTCTTTGTTTGTTTGGAGCTTGATACTGAGTCCAAGAAAATGAGATTCTTTGAACCATGAGTTGAAGGACTCTAAAGCTTATTTTCATTTTATTAAGATTGATGGGGTTGCAAGTCTTAATCTTTAATAAGATATAAAAATAGACTGGCATTCATGTTTATGTTTCAAGCCTTGCATCTTCATATTTATATTTCAATGGCTTGCATATCATGTTTAAGTTCCAAGTTGTCACCTTGAAATCTTGAAGACTTAAAAATGAACTTGCATTTTCATGTCTATATTTCTAGTCTTGTATTTCATATTTATATTTCAAGTTGTCACCTTATAATCTTAAAGACTTAAAAATGGCTTTGCATCTCATGTTTAAATTTCAAGTCTAGCATATCATGTTTATATTTCCAAGTTCTCACCTCATAATGTTAAATGATTAAAATAAGGTTGCATGACATGTTTATGATTCTAGCCATCACCTATGTCTCTAAAGCTCAAGAGTTACCCCTTTTGTCTTAAGCGAAAATTTTGATCATGGACACTTATTCACACACACACACACACACACACACACACACACACACACACACATATATATATATATATATATATATATATATATATATATTTCGACCATAAGGTGATATTGGGTATGAAGTTGTTTTTTATTTTATTTTAAGGCTTGAATTTTGTGTCTAGAGTGTACAAAGAAATTTTGAAAAAGCTAGAAACTCAAAAAGAGCAAGAATGTGATTTTTAAGTAAATAAAATCTTATTAATGGAATTTTAAGGTTTGCTACTAATTTAATGTCAATATTTATTTTCCCAAAGGGATAAAATGATATCAAGTGTCTCAGATGTCTTAGAATAGCTTTTGGAAAAAACTAGTAACAAGAAAGGGTAAAAAATATAATTTCTAAAGCTTTTTGAAATTTTATTTTTTACTGTTTGAAACTGCTCAGAACGGTTTGGAACTATTCACATGCATAAAAATTATTAATAATTGTTGTAAAAATTATTTTTAGTATCTTAGAAAAGACTAGTGACTAGAAAGGATCAAAAATATAATTTCTAAAGCTTTCAAAATTAAAATTTCTAATACCGTCCAGCACTACTTAGTACTGTTCATGCATTTAAAAATCATTAATAATTATTTTAAAAATTATTTTTGGTGTCTTTGGTGCTTAAAAGGATAATTACATGTTTTAGTTTGGATCGTTTTGCAAAATACGAAAAATTGTGACTTGAACTTCTCATTATGGGATTTTAGCCAAAGGAGTTTAATTAGAGTTAATAATGATTTTGGAAGTGTCTATGTATTCCAAATACCATTTATGATGTTAAGAAAATGTTTTAGAAGTGTTGACACTTACTAAGTGTCAAAAAGTGGAAACTATGTACTTTGACTTCCAAAATCTAGCAAAATTTGGCCAATGGCCCAAAATGATTTTTATGATGAATTTAAATGATTTTTAAGTGATATGGGTCTCTTAAAAGTGTAAATTAATTTTAGGATCATTAGTTTGAGAAAATGAGTTGGATGAAAAATTTACACTTTGACCCATAAACATATAGAAATTGCAGTTTTGACCCCTTTTGGGGCTAAAGTACAATTATTAATTACTTGATGATATTAACATGAATGATATGTTATGAGAGCTATGTTCATATGAATTGTTTGGAAATTATATGACTTAAAATGATTATGCAAGTGTATGAATTGATGACTCAACATGCTTGATTCTTGAACTATGCAAGTAATGATTACTGTCTATATTGTACATATATCTTGTTAAATATGACATATACATTAGCTGGGTCTAGTCCTTGATTTTCAGAATACTGGCAGGAGCATGTGTACTTTTCAATGGGATATTGATGATGACATGCTTATGGATATATGCAAAGAATGTGATGCATGCTTAGGAGATCAATTACATGATGATTTGTGGCATCTAGTGATTATGAATGAATAATTGAGATGCATGGTGGATATGTTCTATAGCATGAAGAAAATTTGAGGAAACTCCATTCCTAGCTGTTATGCTATCAGATTCCCATCAAATTTGTGGATTCAGAGAAATTATGAAGTTGAGAGCATGAAAATGTTAAATAATAGATTATGATGATGACTATGATTATATGCTCATGTTTGCATCTCTAAATAACATGCTAAAATTAAAGGTGACATAAGACACATGAAAATGATCCTCTAGACTCTAGGAATTAATAGTTAGTAGAGGTGATCTAATAAGGGGATCATTCAGACTCCAAGAATTAATGGCTATGGGAGGTGACTCAAAGAGGTGATCATTTAGACTCTAGGAATTAATGGTTTTAAAAAGTGATCTTATGCCCCCTATCCTGCACTCTAGGAGTTGAAAATTGGCTTATTGAGAGGATAAGTGTAGACTACTGACCACTAGTTAGGTATGAGCTGATAATCTAGAACTTTCAAGAGGAGAGAATATTAGGGTGGCCCCTTAGAAGAGAACAAGAAAGTTACGTCACCTAAGAGAGTAAAGAGGAAAGACTATGTTATGATGTTTTATGATTCTTATGCTATGTTCATTTATTGTGATTCTTGTGATATGTTGCATAAGCATTGACATGCATTCATAATATGGTATGATGCATTTATGATATTAAGATTCATGCTAAAAGATATAGGCATCGGTTAATGGTATTTGGAACTTCATAAATGAACCTTATTTATGTCCGTTGTTTTCATAATGAAACCTGAGATTCTTGAGGATGAGGATGATGACATGTTTTTGAAGGCGGAAGCCCTATTGAGATTCTTGTATAAGTTTCTCCTTCGATTTTTCTTTCTTTTCTATCTCATCTTTAGAGGTCAATGGCCACCTTCGTGATCTACATTGATGCACCCACCTGGGAGACACACTGTTACCCGGGTAACTAGTCATATCACTTCATGGGTTGTTGTGCTGCTCATCTATTTGTGTTTGTAGATCATCCTTTTACGCACCTAATTACTAGCTTTTGGTTTTCCACTGCTACCCTTTCACTAATGATTTTGTGTTTGAGCATACTCACCCTCGCATAAAGGAGATCCCTTGTACTCGCTTTGCTACCTCAGCTGTGAGAGACTTTTTGGAGTATGTGCACTGGTAGCCACCTCGCCTTTCTGCTCTATGGTCTAACCCGTCTAAGGAGTCACCATCCCAGCATTTCTCAGATGATTCTGCACCTATGGTCTCCATGGAGGTGGGAAGCAGTAGCAATAGGGAGGCAACGATGACACAGCCCCCTGAGGGGAGCCCAGTATGTTCATGGAGGAGCTTCTTGCCTACGCCATGGTGCTCATGTTCACCCCATCAGTCAACTTGTTACACCTACCAACATTACCTATATGTTTGGATACTATCTTCCCTCCTAGGTGTGACGTCCTTAGACGCCAGTAGTAGATTTTATGGAGCGCTTATTCATATCCTGTGAAAAGATAACCTTCCTTTGTTGTTATGGGTTATCTACTCTAGGCACTCCTTAATAGAAATGGTGAGGGGGGAGTGTTTTAGTAGGCTGTCCATATTGGCGACTTAGGTTCTATTTATATTTTCTCTATCAAATTACTATACTTAGCTCAACTTCCATTAGTGGGCATGATACTGTTTAGTATTTTGTTTTTGCGCGTGATATGAAATGGTTGGTACTTATGATTACATATACATATATGATGACATGTGTAGCACCCTCCTAACTACCATGTGTTACTCGAGTGTTAACATAGTAATTAGAAAAGTAGTACGTATCTTCATAGTCTATACTAGTCAAAAGAAATGAAATCAAATAATTCAGACACATATATGGCTAAACTCGCATATACATATATAAACATCATTTTTAAGTTTGCAATATGTACATGTACCAAGAAAAACACTAGTTAATGTCTACGCCAGTCAGGAACTTAGTTCACAAAAAAAGAAAGAAACACCTCCAGTATCTAGTCTAACCTGCTCAAAGTCGAGGTCCAGCAAAGTTTTATACAACCAGAATTGGACCTCACAACATTTAATAAGATCAAATTTGCAAGCTAGCAAGGCTCTAGTACTAAACTACCACTATATACATGTTAGGAGTCCCTGAAGATCTCACGTCCTACTAGATAAAACCATATGCCATCGGTATGATAGCCTCACCTCCGCCAGGGGCATTAGGACCCACAGGTGGGTCAGAATCTGAAGACAAGGATGAAGATGGATCATCTGCTGGAGGGGGTGCTAGTGGTGCCGGCGGGATATCAAATATCACTGGGTGTGCCAAGTGGAGAGGCACACCATCATAAGGGAAAGCAAGGTCAAAGTCAACTGCAAATACAGAAGTACTAAAGGAACGGTCAAAAAACAAATAAACACTGACTTGCGAGTAACCCACTACATAAAGAGAGTCGAGAGCAGGATCATAACGCCATACCCATTGTAGTTAGTCAAGGTAAAATGCTAGTGACGACATCTGTTGGATCTGAATAATACAAAGTAAATAAAATCATAGGGATGAGAATATTATAAAATTCTCAGTAGGGTACTCCCTCAAATGTGAACATAATATAACCAGTAAATTTATTCATATTGAATTCATCATGCTAAATTATATGCATAAATACTAATGTGCATAATTCATATAAAGTCGAATGCAAAATGGTAGTAATCAAGTGTTTTTCTCTTGCAACCGTGGAATTCAACTTAGTGCAGTTATCTCTTTTCATTAACATAGGGAAGGCTTAATCTCACATCAAGTGGTATTTGTAGTGGAATCACTCCACAAGAACTATTGATTACTAGGGCATGAGCTCATTCCTATATGTCAATACGTCTATCGACTCATCAAATTCTCAGAGAAGCTCTTACTTTTGACTTCTCCCCTTTAACCATGCAAGCCTTGTGTCTATTTTCCCCATATGTTAAAAAATTGCACAATTATAAGTCACATTTTCTCTTTTACCACCATAATACTCACATCATGTGCTTCTCTTATTCAGTGGCATTCTTACATCACAAGTAAGTATTTAATTTCATTAGAGTCTCCTCCATATCCCATAAGCATTTCTTTAAATCATCTAGCATGTATACATATACCATATACTTGAATCAAATGCCATGTTATCATTAATTTAAGACATTCTCACCATTTTAACACCTTGACAGATTAACTACTCCAGAGACAATATTTAATTTCCATATCAAAAGGCCAATTCAAAAGCCACAAAAATTCCCTATGGCACTTCAATGTGTCTAAAAGACCCTATAAAATTCTCATAATAATCAGAGTTCTATAACCATGCCACTAAATTTTACAAATTTAGTAGTCACAGCACACTTTTTCACAGCCTAGGGCAGGGTTCTCATAATTTTTAAATTTATCATATGATGGAATCAACTCAAAATAAAAATTACCGTTACACTTCAAGATATTCTTAACTCCCTATAAAAATTTCAAAGGAGAAATCGCTCATTTACTATGATAATAAAATCATAGACAGCATGAGTACTAATTCGGTTCTTGATTTTTCTCAAATAGTAAAAGTCTTTATCACGCACCACAAAATTTTTCAGAGTTTCCTTAGGATGTTAGCTTCAACATATAATTTTTATAGCTCATAAAAATGAACACAATTGCACTAGAAAATTCATGAACCAACCCTGCCCTGCTGAAATCCGAAAATCTAGCAAACTAATTCAAAACCTCTCTTGATAAAAATGATTTTTCCACAACTCCAAACACTCCACCAAAATTAATACTTCAATATCAACATATTATCAACCAATAAAATTAGTAATTTTAGACACAACCCAATCAGAATTTTCAGAATAAATTTTGAAACAAAAGAGAATAAATAAACCCTACTTTGAGAGCTTTTGAGTTCTTTGCTCCAACAGTGTCCTACTTGACCTCCCTTCACCTTGAGAGCTCTTAATCATACACCAAACCTCCTCTAAGCAGTGAGGGAGAGAGGAACCAAGGTGAAAATTAATGGAGAATTAGAATTCTGATCGGTTAGAATTGTAGAGTTTGAGGTGTAGAACAACTTTGATGAAGGAATGTTTTGATTTCAAAGACTTTAGGCTAGTATATATGGAAGTTGAAACCAAGATGAAGCTCTTGGATATGGAGGAAGGCAACTGGTTTCTCTCCTTTTTGCTGGCCGAGAATTGGCTTCTTAAAAAAGCTAATTTAGTGATGTTTATCTTATAGTAAAGATATGAATATTATATATATATATTTAGATAATTATCATCCAATAAAGTAAAATGAATGGTTGTGATTCAATCTTGTAATTCAAGATTGAATCTTGGCCATTCATTTAACTTAAAGAGATAGGTTCATTCATTTTGTAGAGATCTAACTAGTTTTTGGTATTAGAAATCACACACTGAAATTTCATCGAACGGGTGAAACAGTGTACTCGAGTAATCAAACATTGCCTGAAAAATACTTTTGGGTATAAAATCTTTATTTCTACCTACTTGTAAATATAATCTTATAATTTCTCAATTTCTGGCATCTCCGGGGCCCAATTCTAGGGTTTTGACTGTCCCCAGAGTCTGTGGGGCCTGCAAAATACTATTCATTTTTTTTTTGCTTTCTTGAATCATTCTCATCATTTTTACATCTATCAAAATCTTAAAATTATCATTAATAAGACCTCATTTAATTTCTAAAGAGAATTAGGGTGTTACATTACCACCCACCTGAATAAAAATTTTGTCCTCAAAATTTCATACCTGTAAACAACTCTGGATAATCTTTCTTCATGGTTGATTCTATTTCCCATGTGTATTCTTCATTTTCAGGTCCACCCCAAGCCACTTTTACAAGTTGCACAAATTTATTTCTAAGTTGCTTGACTTCTCTATTAATGATCTGAATAGGAGGGGCTTGAAATGTCAAGTCATCCCTTAACTGTATAGATTCGGGTTCAATAATATGGTGTGGATCTGGATGATACATCCAAAGTTGAGATACATGGAAAACATTATAAAGGTTAGATAAATGTGGAGGTAAGGCTATTTGATAAGCAGCTGACCCAATTCGTTGGAGAATTTGAAAAGGACCTATGAACCTGGGTGACAACTTTTTAACTTTAAGGGCTCTATATACTCCAGTAGTTGGCGTGACCTTCAGGAATACATGTTTTCCCTCTTGAAACTCTAAAGGTTTCCTTCGAGTGTCAGCATAGCTCTTTTGACGACTTTGTACGATGAGGATTTTATTCTTGATTTTCTGGATCTGCTATGTCATTTGTTTAACAAGGTCAGGTCCCAACAATCCTACCTCCCCTGAGCCATACCAACATAATGGAGATTGGCATTTTCTTCCATACAGTGCTTCATACGGGGCCATGCCAATGCTAGCGTGATGACTGTTATTATAAGCAAATTCAACCAATGGAAGTAACTTATCCCAACTTCCTTTTTGCTCAATCATACATGCCCTTAACATGTCTTCCAGGGTTTGTATGGTTTGTTCTGTTTGTCCGTTAGTCTGGGGATGATAGGTAGTACTTAAACAAAGTTTGGTTCCAAAGGCCTTTTGAAAAGCTCCCCAAAATCTTGAAGTAAACCTAGGGTCTCTGTCAGAAACTATTGAAGAAGGACCACCATGTAGTCTCACTATTTTTTGGATGTACAAAGAAGCTAACTTATCCAAAGGAAGATTAGCTTTAATGGGTAAGAAATGAGCAGGTTTGGTCAATCTATCTATTATAACCCATATAGCATCATGACCTGATGATGTCCTTGGCAAACCCATTACAAAGTCCATAGAGATACTTTCCTACTTCCATTCTAGGATTTCCAAAGGTTGCAGGGTTCCAGCTGGTTTTTGGTGTTCTATTTTAACTTTTTGACAAGTTAAGCACTTCCTGACAAATTCTTCTATGTCTTTCTTTATTCCTGATCACCAAAACATTTTCTTGAGATCCGCATATATCTTATTAGTCCCTGGGTGTATGGTGAATTCACCCTTATGAGCCTCCTCTAAGATCTCATTTCTCAGATTGCCACTTGCAGGTACACATACCCTGTCCATGTACCTCCATATACCTTGTTGATCTTGAGTAAATCTTGGCAACTCCTTTGTATGAATTGATCTTAACATCTCTTGGAACTCTGGATTTTCGCATTGTGCGGCCAAAATCCGTCCTTTGAACTCACTTGTTACTTTTATCTGGCTTAATACAACACCTTGAGGGGTTACAGACATATCTAACTAAGGTTTTGAAAGCATTCAACTAACTCTGCTTCTTTAATCCTCAAACATGCTACACTTAAGGATTTTCTGCTTAAGGCATTGGCAATAACATTTGCCTTGCCTAGATGGTAATTTAGACTAAAATCATAATCCTTAAGGAATTCCATCCATTTTCATTGTCTCATGTTCAATTCCTTCTGGTCAAAGAGATATTTTAAGCTTTTGTGGTTCGAGAAAACATTGAACTGCACACCATAAAGGAGATTTCGCCAAATCTTTAGAGCAAAAACCACAGCCGCAAGTTCAAGGTCATGGGTGGGATAGTTAACTTCGTAGGGTTTCAACTGGCGAGAAGCATAGGCGACCACTTTTCGATTTTGCATCAATACACATCCTAAACCCTTATTAGAAGCATCACAATAAACCTCAAAGGGTTCATGAGGGTTGGGTAATACTAATACTAGAGCCGTGGTCAACTTTTGTTTCAATTCCTAGAAACTATTTTCACATTCCGGTGTCCACTTGAATAAAGCATTCTTTCGGGTTAACTTAGTCAAAGGTAGGGCTATCTGAGAAAAACTCATAATAAAACGCCTATAGTATCTAGCTAATGTAACACCCTAAAAATTGTCTAAAAATTAATTTGAGCTTTATCAATCATAATTTCAAAAATTTGATAGTTTGAACAATGATGAGGACGATCCAACGGATTTGTAAAATAAAAAAAAATATGAATAGTATTTTGCGGGCCCTGCAGGCCCACCAGGATAGCCGAAACCCTGGAATTTGGACCCGGAGATGTCCGAAATTGAGAATTATATGATTATGGTTAGAAACAGGTAGAAACAAAGATTTTATATCCGAAATTATTTTTCGGGCAATGTTTGATTACCCGGGTACATTGTTTTACCCGTTCGGTAAAATTTCGGTGTGTGATTTCTAACACCGAAAGCTAATTTAATCTTTACAAAATTAATGAGCTTATCCATTTATATCAAGTGAATGGCTAAGATTCAATCTTGAATTACAAGATTGAATCCTAGCCGTCCATATTTCTTTCTTTTTCAAGAAGTCTTCATTTATATTATATAATATCTATGTCAATTACAAGATAAAATCAAACCAACCAACCTTATCTCTCCATTTATGAAATTCTCAGCCAAGTAAAACAAGGAGACAGCCTCCATTTTCTTCTTCCAAACCTCCATTTCCATGTTCTAAATCCTCAAAACTCTAGCCTAGCTTTGTTAAAACCTCAAAGTGCCTTCATCAAACTTGTTCTACACCTTAACCTCTACAAATCTAACCGATTACAATTTCAATTCTCCATCAATCCTCACCTTGATACCTCACTTCCCTACTGATTTAGGAATATTTTGGTGTGATTTAGGAGCTTTGAAGTGGAAGGAATCAACCTTGGAGCACCTTGGAGCCAAGGATCCAAGAGACACCAAAAGTAGGGTTTTCTTTGGCCTTTTTCTTTCACACTTTTTCTGAACAATTCTTATTGGTTTCAACTCGAAATTTCTGGTTAATTTGGTTGATATTATGCTGATATTGATGTGTTAATTTCGGTGGAGTGTTTGGGGTTGTGGAAAAATCATTTTTATCAAAAGAGATTTGAGTTGGTTTGTTGGATTTTCAATTTTCTTACAGGCAGTGTATGACCTCGAATTTTCTGGGCTTGTTGTGTGCATTTTAGTGATCTGAAAAAATTATATGTTGGAGCTAACATCTTGAGCTAGTCCCACGAATTTTCTTGGCTTTTAGTTTGAGTCAAACTGCCTTAGAAAAATCAAGAACTGAAATTAAGCATGTGCTGCCTGAAATGTTGAATCTGAAGCTGTGAACTTGTGAAATTTTATTAACCTAGTAAATGATTGAATTATGAGCTGAAACTTTTACAAGATATTAGAGACATATTGAGGTTTTACTAGGAGTTTTATTTAGAATTTTCTAGGTTCAATTACTAGGGTAAAAAATTATGAATTTTGGTTCTTGAGTTGAGGTTGGATGGTTTCTGACCACTAAAATTTTAGAATTTTGTTAATATAGTTACAGAACTCTAATTACCCTGAAATTTTTAAAGGACCTTGGTAACACATTGAGGTGTCATTGATAATTTTTATAGTCTCTGAAATGATTGTTTTGTGTGCAAATAAATTCGTGCCACAATAGTGTGAAATCTGCCATTGTGCTGAAAATAACTTGATGCTTTGAATTGATGAAATGATGGCATTTTGTACTAGTATGACATGAGTACCTGAATATGAGTCTGAGTAATTGAGCATGTGAACTTATTGATGAGGTTAGGTACACACAGATATGAATGATTATTACAATTGTGTATATGCGAAAGAAAAGCATAAGATTATGTTTCTTGGACTGGAGAAAGTAAATCTGGTTTGTCAGGGAAAGTAAACCTGACTACCCTTGAATTGAGTCGGGGAAAGTAAACCTGGCTAGGAATAGGTCTGTGTGAGAATTGGAGAAAGTAAATCCAATGATCATGTATAGGAATGAGCTCAGTCCTGAAAAGCAGTCTATTACCCATTATTGCCATACTGGGGATGGGGGTACGTAACGCCCAGATGTGATAAGAATAGTCAAGGGCCAAGGCAAGTTTAAGAAGTAAATTTTCTAAGAAATCCTTTGTCTTATATGCCGAGTGAAGAAGTTTAGTATTGATATTGAGACCAATATATTTAAGTGGAAAGTTAGTAGTGTACGATGTTGAGTAGTATGGTATATGTACATTAAGTGATTGAATGTTAAAAGTAACCTACTTCGGAAGTATGATTTGGAACTTTAAAAATAAATTGTTATTACATAATGCATGACCAATTTTTTCTTAATAAACCGAAGTGGCTGGGGCGATGATGATGACATTATGATTGTGCATTTGGGGGAGTTACCCTGCTGAGAATTGTAGAATTGTCACCCCTATGTTTTTGTGTTCCCGTGTCATCTCCAGGTTGATGCAGAGAACCGAGAGGCTGATATGCAAAAGAACGCGGAAGTGCAATAGTTTAGTAGTTAATACTTTTGTTATGTTGTATTTAGTGGAATGGATATGTATGTAAATAGGTTAGAGGACAAGGTGTGTTAAGGCTCATCAAAGAGCTTTCTTAATGTACTGAACTTTATATTAAATGAATATTTTGGTTTCATTGCTATATATTTCAGTAGAATTATGACCAAGTTATCTCGCAAATCAATCCAAATGGCTATAGATATTTAAGAAAGGTCCGCTAATTTATAAGTAGCAACTCTCGAGTAGGATGTCATGACTTAAGGATGATGCTATACTTGGGAGGATATTACAGCTAACCCTAGGAAACTCTGAATCTCTATCACCGTTGTAGGTTGTTCCCAATGGAGTACTGATTCCACTTTACTGGGATCTACGGAGATTCCCCCTCATGATACCACATGACCTAAAAATCTAACCTCTTCCATCCAAGATTCACATTTTGACAACTTAGCATACAACTTTCGCTCCCTTAGGATCTGTAACACAACCCAAAGATGCTCCACATGTTCTTCCTCCGTCCTTGAATAAATGAGTATATCGTCTATGAAGACAACTACAAATTTATCCAAGTATGGTTGGAAGATTCTGTTCATATAATCCATAAATACTACTAGAGCATGCGTCAATCCAAAAGACATCACCCTATACTCGTAATGCCCATATTGAGTTCTAAAAGCAGTTTTGGGAATATCTTCATCCCAAACTCGAATTTGATGGTAGCCTGATCTAAGATCAATCTTTGAGAATATGGTTGCCCCTCTCAACTGATCCATAAGGTCATCAATCCTTGGCAAAGGGTATTTGTTCTTAATCATCACCTTATTCAACTGCCTATAGTCCACACAAAGCCTCATACCCCCATCCTTTTTCTTTACCAGAAGAACAGGGGCTCCCCATGGAGAGGCACTTGGTCTAATGAAGTGCTTCCCTAATAATTCTTTAAGTTGAGATTTTAATTCCTTCAACTCAAAAGGGGACATTCTATAAGGAGAAATTGAAATAGGACCCATCCCTGGAACCAACTCAATGGAGAATTCAATCTCTTGTTCTGGAGGAAATTTGGGAATATCCTCTAGAAAGACATCTGGATATTCTCTCACCACTGGAATCTTACTTAATTCGTGGTCACCTTCAGTTTCACTAGCTGAGAGAAGAACATATTCCTGATGGTCTGTTTTATTTGGGTTGGGTGTTACTAAGTCTAAATAAAAAGAAAAAGGAACCATAGGAATAGAAGGTAATGTAGAAAGAAATATAGGAGTTTTGTCTGGACAGTGTAAAAAAACATAATTAGGTACTAGTCAATCTATACCTAAAATTACCTCTAAATCAGATAAAGGAAGACAAACCAAATTGGCATTAAACTCTCTAGTACTTATTTGAATAGGAAGGTTCATGCATCCATAGCAAGTTATAATAGGAGCAGCAGTAGGAGTAGATACAAGAAAATTGTAAGGTAATTCAGACACAGATAATTGTAATTTCTGTACACACTGATGGGATATGAAAGGATGAGCGGCACCCATATCATACAGTACATTCAGGGTATTACCATTTATTTCATACTTACCTCGGATCAGATCAGCAAATTGAGAAGCTTCTTTCGCACTTATAGTAAAAACACATCCATGTTGTTGTAGCCTGGAGGTAGGCTGCTAGCCTCGCTTATTGGGGCATTCAAATATTTTATGTCTGGGCTTACCACATCCAAAGCAAATGATTTGTGTTGTCCAGCAAGGCTGATTTCCATGATTCTTCCCACATTTAAGGCAATCTCTCCCTACCTCAGGTCTTGAAGATTGAAATTGTTTCCCTTTGTTGTTGTTGTCGTTATTGTTGGGTGGAAATCTCTTTTGGGGTTGGTTAACAAGCTTGAATCAAGGGCCTTGAGGTGCTAACCCTCTTCTAGCATTGTTTTGGGCATATTTGAAACTTGTCAGCTTCTTGTTGGACTCCTCTACACGTTGGCATTTATTTACCAACGTAGGGTAGTCTCTAATGTTCAAGAGACTTACAGCTGCTTCTATATCTTCTCGTAGACTTCCTTCATATTTCATGCATTTCCAGGCTTCATCCGGGTCACGTTGGTTGTAACACCCCGATTTTTCTTGTCTGAGTGAAAATGACCAAAATGCCCCTGAGGTCATTTTCCACCCGGAATTCGAGGATAGCTGACCCGGTGGTCCTTAAAGGGTCAACTCAATGTTTGGAGGGGATTAGATGGTCCTTGAGTGATTTCAAAAATGAAAATCTTGTTTTCTGCAGTTTCAGGTCAAAATGACCAAAATACCCCTATAGCGTTTTTACGCGGGTAAAGGTGCCATTTGAGCCCGAAACTTTCCCAGAAGGTTTAAAATGATGTTTTCATGTGTTTAAAAGTATCTGTTTGAGTCACGGTAGTCCGGGGTATTTTTTTATGAAAAATTATGATTTTACCCCTGCATAGTGCATTTCGGGCCTAATAACGTATTTAAGCAAACCTAAGCAATATTAGATTCTAATCGATGATTAATTAATTTTGATAATTAATCTAGAGCTAAAATAATTATTTGAGGTTAATTAGAACCTAAGATTGCTTAAGGAAACTCAAGATCCTATTCTAGTTTCAATTCTTTAAAGAAAGGAATCTATGAATAGTATTTTCTCTCTCCAATCTCCCTAAATTAAGGAATTATGTTGGCATTGGATTCCTAGTTAATGGAGTTTGACTTCATTAATTTAGTAAAATCACCTCCTAAATCTAGTCTTACAAGTCTCTAATTACCTCTTTACTTACCTAAACACTTAGTTACAAACCCTTAATCCTTGATCCAATCAAACCTACACTTAATCACACCTCTAATCTACATTAAAAAAGATGATTTTTCCCTCCCCATGGCTGCACAATTCAGCGCCACCTCATCCCCCACAATTCATCACATGTTGCTTTATTCTCACCAAAAGAATCATGCTTAAGCCTATGCTTGAATCCATACTTGAACCCATACTTGGCCATACCATTGAATGACCACAACCATACCTTGAAGGAGATATTTTCCTCCCCCAAGCTGTATATGGCCGAAAATACTCCCTCCATTCACTTCATCATGTTTTAATTTTCTATAAATACTTGTCTTGGAAGAACTTGATGTATTTGCTCATTTTTCTTTCAAGCTAGTTTCAAGAGTTGTCTTAGTTTCTCTCTTGTCTTTCAAGAACTTCAAGAGTTCTTTCTTCCTCTCATCTTCTTCATCTCCACCAAAGAACCACCCCTCACAACCTCAAACCACCACACAACCACCCTAGATCACCATTCAAACACATAAGTTTTCATCCTCACACATCAAGCTCACAAAAAAACTTTCCTTTCCTTTTTTCTCCTCTTTGGCCGAAAATCCAAGGATCACGTGGAAGCAAGATTTTTTCTCTTTTCATTTCAAGAGACAAGCTTTCCTTTTCACCACTTTTTAGGGATTTTTGCTCTTTAAAGTTTTGTCTTTTAAAGCTTTGTTAAAAATGACATCTTGTTGGTTTCTCTTGGCTTTTGGAACTTCTTTTTCTTCTCTTTGATTTCGGCTTTGGAGCCTTTCTTTTCAAAGAAAATATTGGCTTGATGATGAGGTTTCAAGATAATGGTCCTATAGTTATCATTTGAGAAATCTCTAAAGCTTGAACCTTAGTTTTGATCTTAACACTTTTTTGGTTTTTCCTTCCCTTTTCTTTAAACTTGGTCATGGTTTCTTTTTTTTTTTTCTTTCCTCTTGGCTTTGGCCTTATTTTCTTTTCTTTGATGCTCAAAGGTTTGTTTAACGATAGTTGTTGGATGACTTGATTCTTTTAAGTCCCTTTCCTTAGAGCTTGATGATGAAGTTCACACCATATGGTTTCTTTGAAAACCTTGGTACAAGAACTCTAAAGCTTGCTTTATCTTGCTATGATAAGTTTGGGTTGAGGTTTAAGTTCCTTTAAAGTCTTGCAAGAGCTCTAATGAAGAATATAAAACGAACTTGCATTCATATTTACTTTCCTTGCCTAGCACATTTATTATTTCGGCCATCACCTAAAACGTAAAGATTAAAACAAGAGTTGCATTTTCGTATCACCTAATAATTAATCTCGAAGCTCGCCTATTTCGACCTTAAAGTCAATTGTTGTGGAGCCTATAGCACTAAAATAAAGAATTGGACTTGCATTCATGTTTACATTTTCTTGTCTAGCATATTTATATTTCAAGTCATCACTTAAATTCTAAATGATAAAATGAACTTGCATATTTACTTTCAAGCCTTACATATTTTTTTTCAAGCTTTGCATATTTACTTTTAAGTCTTGCATATTTATTTTCAAGCCTTGCATATTTATATTTCTAGCACCTCATATCTATATTTCAAGTCCTTGCATCTCATATTTACCTTAAAGCTCTCACTTTACTTTATAATGAAGAATAAAATGGGATGCATAGCATGTTTACATTTTGCCATCACGTAAAGACTCTAGAGCTCAAAAACTTGCCCTTATTATCTCAAGTTAGAGTTTGGTTATGGAAACATCCCCATGGATGCATATTTCAACCATGTGATGATGATGAGCTTGATTTGAGTTTCATCTAGTCACAAGGGCCAATAATCTATGTTCTAAGATTTTCTTTGGGCCTTAAGAGTTTTATAAAATTATTACCAACAAGATTTATGAGTTAAATCTCTTCTAAACATGCCTTGAATTAGCTACTGCCCTATGGTTATTTTTAGTCTCCTTTTATAAAATAAAATGGGTTTCAATGAGTTTTAAAAGTCCTAAAATGATTTCAAGATAAACTAGTAACTTGTATGTATCAAGGACATGAATTTTGAATGATGTTTGAGCTTTAATGTTTCGGTTATGCCCTCATGTGCTTGCTGCTGTATGATGTTGTTTTGGTATGTTAGAATGTGTAAAAATTATGTGTTGAGGTAGGAGTTTTTCTATGCATGTTAGGAAAGAAACTAGTCTTACAGAAAAATCGTAAAGTTGAGTTTTAGCATAGTTTTGACCCATTTGTTTTTAGCCACTACCAAAACTATTTTAATGGGATAACATTCAGTTTAGGATTGTTTAATTATGAAAAACTTAGTAACATTTGAGGTAGGATTATTTTTAGCACCTATAGAGGAACTAGTAACTAGAAAACCCTAAAAGTGCAATTCTAGAAAACTTAGATTAATTAATTTTCTGTTTCTATCCAGCAACCTTGTAATACAATAAACATGGTTTATAATTAGTTCATAGGCATAGAAATGTCCCATAATTGGTTTAGTTTTGATTTATAGTGCCTTAGGCGAAGCCAGAACGTAGAAAGGGTGTAAAACATAATTTCTAGAACACTGTAACTCATTAAATTTCTTTTTCTGCCAATGTTGTCCAGCCATGAATAATTATATTATTGTGACTAATGAATAGTGGTAATGATGATAATTAATCCCTTGGATGCATAAAAGAATAATTTGAAAATTAGAATTACCCGATTTAGGGGTTTGGCTGTTTAAAGGACTGAATATGTGTCCATGATATGAGATGATGAACTCATGTGATGTTAGATGATTTATATGATGTTATTGTCTAGCATGTTGATGGCTTGATATACTCATGAAAGTTATGAAATGATTTCATTCGATATGTTATGAATACAATTGAAGTATTTGAGAACCATACGTTAAAGTAATATAAAAGTATGTGACATGGTACTGAGACGTATTTCTCCCACTCCGGTGGGGAGGAAGCAAATCCATGAGGGTATTGACATTGAGCTTGCCAAAGCGGACAATTCACTGTGTACTAGATACTAGTAGAGCATTTCAAAGAAGGAAATGATCCAGAAAGAGGTGATCCAAGAAGAAATGATGTATTACCCCCTCTATTACCCCATATTAAATCTAGTGATGACTAGTTAGGATTGAGCTCATTCCTAGGCGATAGGTGAGATGTAGTTTGGTGGCCAGATTATCGCCGAGGCCAGTGAGTCGGTTGGATTTTTGGCGAATATGTTAAGAGGGTGGTCTTTAAGAAAAAGAACTTAAGAGTTTGACTTATAAGAAAGATGTCACATGAAAAGTACTGTGTCTTTTCACTCAACGTATATGATTTATGTTTCTTTATGTTGTGCTCAAGTACTATGATTCTCATGTTAATGTGCATATAGTATTGTCATGCATTCATCCAATATCTATTACATTCATGTCATTAAGACTCATACTAAAGGGCACCCACTTCGGATAAATAGATTTGAAAGGTCTAAAACCAAACCTTATGCATGTACACCTTTTTCATAATTAAAACCGAGGTGGCTGGGGATGATGACGATGACACTTGTGTTAGAGTCGGAAATCCCTACTGAGAATCTTGAATGAGTTTCTCATCCTTTCATTTTCTTCCATGTCGTCTCCAGACGAGGATAACAACGAGGTTCGTGACTTCTTCTAAGGCTCGTGCTTGAAGGTCACACTAGCAAACGGAGTAGAGGGTCGCTGCGGAAGCACGGATAGTTTAGTTTTTGGATTGGTACTTATCCAACCTCATAGGCGGATAAGGAACACTCTATATATATGTGCATGTTTTGATGTAAATGATGGTACAATGATGCTAGTAATTTATGTATCTATGAAAATGTGATGATATTATGTTGTTATGTATAATACTATATTTCATGATTATCTATGATGTGATTACTTTTTCTTGTATGTTATGGTTATAACGAACGTTAGGTTAGTGCGTGGCTCACGTTTTGATTTCAAGTTTCAAAAAATAAAAATTTATTCATATTTTCTGCTAAGTATTTTAAAGAAGGGTTTTAAAGATGAGACTGAAAGAGTAATAGACTAATGGTTAACCTAAATATGTTCTAAGAGTATTGGGTTAAAAATTAGGATGTTACACTGGTAAATCATAGAAAACTTGCAGAGCTCCTCAAATTTGGCGGTGTACTCTGCTACGCTCATAGGTCCTTGTTTAAGGGCCATGAACTCCAATTCTTTTGCATTTCTCACAGAAATGGGGAAATACTTACGGTAAAAAGCCTCCTTAAAAATATTCCAGGTAACTTCAGTCTGGGAAGCTTCAAATAATCTCCTGGTACTAACCCACTAGAATTCTGCATTTGCTTCCAACATGTAGGTAGCAAAAGCTACCTTTTGAATCTCTGTGCACAGGAGGACTAAGAAGATTTTCTCCATGGCCTTAACCCATTCCTCTGCCTTACTTGGGTTGAAGGCTCCTCAAAATGGCGGGGGATTTGCCTTCCTAAACTTGGCGAACTTCTGAAACTCTACATCAACCTCATTCACAGCAGGCTTATCGGCTGGGTTTTGCTTTTCATTGCGATTCAGCCGCTCCATTAATCGGGTAGAGCTGTAGCTTGTTCCCTCATGGCAGCCGCCATCTCATGAAAAGTATTCATCATGTCGGCATCACTTCCAGCTCCACTCCTAATTTTCCAATTCGAAGTCATTGATTCTTGTCACACCAAACAAAATATTGAGTTGATCAGGCTCAATACCAAGCTAAGTGCAGTAGCAACCCTCAACATTCCTTATAAGCCTCATACACACACACACACACACACACATGTAACGCCCCAATTTTTACTGTAATTTTTACTGTCATTAGAAATTACTCAATTACCGAATTACCGTAGGTAATTATTACATAAGATTTGAGGCCGAACAATCCTCAATAAAGGAATATAACATTAGAAGAGAGGTTAGGAACGATTCATGCGAGAGTCGCAAATGCCGAATTTCTGTACGTATAAAATGACCAAAATGTCCCTGAAGTTATTTTACTCAGAAAATGAGGATTGTGGGCCCCACATATTCTCAAGGGGATGTTTTGAGAATAATAAGGGATTGTTTGTGTTATGTGTGTTAATAGAGCAGAAGAATCTCAATTTTGAGTTCCGCCTTGCGAAAAGACCAAAACGCCCCTGCGTCTGTTTTAACTCCGATGTGCGTGCCGACTGAGCCCGAACCTCACTAAAATGTTTTAAAATGTGTTTTTAAGCCATGATTAACCATTGGTTAAGCTCGGGTGGCCTTGGGCAGTTTTTAAGTGAAAGTACGATTTTGCCCCCGTTTTTGGCGATTTGCAATTCGGGATTTTCGATTCATATACGAAACCTAAGCAATATTAGGCTCAAATTAAAGCTTATTAAATTCTAAATATTAATCTAGATTCAAAATTATGTATTTAGATTGATTAGAACCCAAAATTGCTCAAAAACACCCAAATTGCTTACTAATTCACTTAAGCCCTTAACGGTAAATTCTCTAAATTACATGAATACCTTGCCTACACCTAAATAATGCATGGAACACACAAATTTCACTTCTTTGGGCTGTAATGCACGAAATTATTGATGCCATTATGCAGCTGAATTATTTCCAAAAGTTGCACTAAAACAAAATGCCAAAATGTCACCATAAGAGACATAATTCCTTAATTTCATACAACTTTGTCTAAAATGATTTTTCCTCCATTATTACTCCTGAAAAATTCTGACAACTACCTCCTCATTTTGGCCAATTAGAAGCCTCAAAATCTTCTATAAATAGGCTTGCTTAAGTGGTCTTGGAATGCTTGGTTCATAACTAGTTTTTAGGAGCACCAAAAACTTTCTTTCTTCCTCCTCTTTGGCTGAATTCTTTCTTCAATTTTTCAAAGAGATTTTGTGTCATTTCACTTCAAGAAATCAAGTTCTCTTCCTCTTCTTCAACTCAGATTAGGTAAGGAGTAGTTTCTAAATTTATTTCTATGCTTTGAGGAGTTGTGTTTTTAGCTCAAAATGATGAAATTATGAACTTGCCTTAGCTTTTCATTTTGGTTTTCCTCTTCAATTTTTCTTTAACCAATTCAACCATATGGCCTAGGTGGAACTAAGATGATGGCTTGATGATGAGGACCTTGAGGGTGGGTTGTAAATCCATCACAAGTTAGGCCTCTAAAGCTTGAAAATTCCACTTGATGCAAAACCTTAAAGAATAATGCTTTATGATGCTAAAACAAAGATTTTTAGTTTAGAACTTGAAAGATGTATTTTTTCCTTTTATGTTTTATTTCTTGTTAAGATATGTATTGGGTTGAATTTATAATTCTTTTAAAGTCTTGAAGGAGCTCTAGTAAAGAAACAAAATGAATTTGCATCCATGATTAAGTTTATGCTTTGCATAACCATGTTTACCTTCTATGTCATCACTAAATTTTCAAGAATGAATAAATGAACTTGCATTTCTCATGTTTAAATTCCAAGCTTGTATTTCATGTTTATGTTTCAAGTCATCACTTAATCTTTCAAGATAATTAAGAGGTTGCATCTCATATTTAATTTATGCTCTCACTATATTTTATAATGGCTAAAAGAATCAACGCATGACATGTTTATTTTATGCCATCACCTAAAGATCCTAGAGCTTAAAGACTTGCCCATGTATCACAAGCAAAGAAATATGATTATTGGAGTTAAAGAATTTATTCTTTAAAAAGTCTTGAGATTGGAGCTTAAAAAGATGTAATAATAATTCTCTTCTCCCTCTCTTGGTCTGTGCGGACTACCGCCGCTCGGTTTCTTAATATTCTCTTCTCCTCTCTCGGTCTGTGCGGACTACCGCCGCTCCGGTTTCTTAATATTCTCTTCTCCCTCTCATCGTCTGTGCGGATTACACGCTCGAGTTTCTTGTATCATGTTTATATTTCAAGTTCTTGCATCATGTTTAATTTTCAAGTCATTACCTTAAATCTTAAAGATAAAGAAATGGAATTGCATATCATGTTTATAATTCCAAGCTATCACCTTATAAAGATAAGATTAAAATAAGGTTGCATAGCATGTTTATAATTCTAAGATGTCACCTAAATCTCTAAAGCTCAAGACTTACTCCTTTTATCTTAAGTGAGAATTTTAATTGTGAAGATCCTCCCAAATTTGACAAAAGAACTAGTTTCTAAATGAGTTTTAAGGCTTTGCAAGGATTTTATGGGGAACTAGTATTTTATATGCACTTAAAATATGATTCTATGTAATTGCATGAGGTTCATGATTCGACCACTGATCTGAGTTTAGTATCAATGTGTGATAATGATTTGATATGATTGAAGTTGTGATAATTATGGTTTATTGTTAAGAGAATGATTCATAATTGGTTTAGTAACTAATTAGTTCTATAATTGATAATTCTATGTAAGGATTGGATGCTTATTAAGTACTTGATATCATTGAATGATTTCCTGACTTGCATGTTATAGTTGCTGTTGCAAATAATAAGAATGCTTATACATGAAATGTTCTTATGTAAAATTCACCTTTGTTGCTAGAAGAAAGTGTATCATTGTAAAAGTGTAATTTGGAAAGGTTATGGCTAAGGAAAGACTTGGTATTTAAGCGTGTCCATTGTGACCCACCTCTCTTTCCTGGGAATCTCCCATATGCATGATTACAGTTGATATATATTATCCTAGCTTAAGACTATAAATGGGAAAATGTTATGATGTTTATGAATTGTATTATGATATAACATGCAAAGATTTAATGGTGACTTAAACTTATAAGAAAATGATCCTTTGGAACCATCGGACTATAGGTGGTGAAAAAGTGATTTTAGCCCCTAACCCGTTCTCTCAAAAGGGTAGAGTCGGGACTTTAGCTTATCAAAAGGGATAAGTATATGCTAGTAGCGACGAGTAAAGTATGAGCTCATAACCTAAATTACTCCCAAAGGGTGGAGTATAGGGTGGCCCAAGGAAAATAATGATGATGATAAGATTTTAAGTCACCTAAGGCACTAAAGAAATGAAATATGTGCCTTTGTGTCCATGTGTAGCTAATATTATATGACGTTCTTTTATGCATGTTATTTTGATAATGATGATGAGGAATATGATGTAATGATAAAGGAAAAGTTCATTGTAAATATGACATGTTAAGAATAAGATGCATTATAAGGCGCATGATTAAAAAATTGGCGAACCTCGGTTAAGTATTTGTCAGAACTTAAAATGAATCTTTGCATGCTCACTATTTTAGAATAATCCGAGGTTCTGGGGACTTTGATGATGACACTGTAGAAGGAGGTACCTTCTTGAGAATTTTTAGCAAGATTCTCACTCCTTTTCTTTATTTCCGTCATTGTCTCCAGATTCAAATGGCGACATTCGTCTGTTCGTTGATACCCCTACTTGGGAATTCCACTATGATCAGGTGCATCGCTCGTATCATTTTGAAGGGAGGTCTTGTGATTCGTGTTTTTATTTACATAGTTCGTCCATTTCCACATCCTGTCCCTATTTATCCATATTCTCCTACTTCTCCCTATGGCGATGAAATGGTTTCGAACATGCACGTCCACTTGATGAAAGGATGTTACGTTCTTATCCCGCTTCATCTGCTGTCCATGGATTTCAGTATGTTCGAGGCGAGATATTACGGCTGATCCTTGAGAGGACACTCCTACTCATGTATATTACGAGAGCTCTGCTCCTACTCCCTACGTGTAAGAGAGGGTAGTGAGGAAGCAGTTGTTCAGCCGAGGTTAGCGAGAAGGCCGTCCATGCGACCCGACTGGTGCATCTCGTGTGTCCCCTCAGGGAGCTCATCGATGGATCGGATTTATTCCCCATTTTCAGGACAGTGGCCATAGAAGGTTCTTAGTAGACTTATGTGTGATCATGAACCCTAGTTTTAGGATAACCTTCCCGGCTTATGGAGTTATCTAGTTTAGGGGCATGAATTTCCTTAAGTATATTTTCTTTTATGGGTTTGCATAAGATAATGATGTATGAACATAACCCACCCTTTGAGTGAGGTTATTGTATGTAAATATATGCTATAATGTGCTTATGGATGTTATATGATGGAGCCTAAGTGATATGATGTGATATATTCTTAAACGTCTTATTATACTCCGCTTACTCGTTCACGTTGTACTCGGCTCACGTTTTCAATTATGTGTTTAAAAAAAAAAAAAAGGCTCGTAATTTCACTAAGTATTTTCAAATTATGAAGAAAGAACCAAAGCAAGGAGTAAAGTCTAGTCATTAATCAGATTCAACCTAGGTGTATCCGGTTAATTACTAAGTGTTACATTTTGGTATCAGAGCAGTTCGATTCTCATGGAGCCTGAGGATTGGACTAGCTATGCTTCTAAAGCATAATACGTTAGTGACGTCATGTGTAGATGTTTATCATTAGGATGAGCTTGGGGAGTAGAAATACATTACTACTGTATGTTGAAAGTGCCATGGTAACTTGCTCACTTTGCATGGAATATTGGGCACGATCACCTCGGTGTTCTTTGTTTTGTGTGTATAGGGACCAATGGCGCGTCGACAACGGACTAGGAGCGCTGACACAAAATAATCACGACAACGAGGCAGTAGAAGCACTCCGCGACGTAGCAAGGACCATGAGAATGATGATGGAGCGAATGGATCAGGATCGTCAAGCCAATATGAATCAGCGACATGAGATTCACGAACATGCCTCGCTTTGGGGAGTTTCGTAAGGCAAACCCACCGGTTTTCAAGGGACACTGAATCCAAATATTGCGGATGAATGGATTGAATATTGAGAAGGTCTTTCTTTGTAGTCCCATGCTCGGAGGAGCAAAAGGTCACCTTCGCTACTCATATGCTTGAGGTGATGCAGGTTTACGGTGGGCGGGAGTTGAAGACTCCTGGAGGCGACCAATGTGGACATTGATTGGGAACTATTCAAGGTCCATTTTTACGAAAAGTACTTTCAGTCGATTAGAAATGCCAAGGACATTGAATTCATGCAACTTGTCCAGGGAATATGAATGTGGCCCGATTACCTTGCGGTTGAAGAACTCATTAAGTTCTCAAGAATGTACCAAGGAAATCTGATGAGTCTTGGAAATGCATTAAATACGAGTCAGGGTTCAAGGCGGAACTTAATGTGGCAGGTGCACATTTGGAGATTAGGGATTTCTCTACCCTAGTTAATAAATGTCGGATTATTGAAGAAGGTCAGAGAAAACTAAACACCCCAAAGTCAGATAATATTACCAAAAAGTTGACACCTCAAGGTCAGGATTCAAGAAGCGAATCAACCTCCATTTCCCCCTCAATCAAGACCACAAGGGACACAAAGAAATTTTCAACAAGGAAGGCCAAACAACAATAATCGCTATAATAACAACCGCTACAACAATAACCCCAGTAACAATCACAACAACAACAATAACAACAATAAAGGGAAAGCACCACAAACAGGTCGGCCCGGTACCTCCACGACTGCGCCATCCATGGAATGTCCCAAGTGCGGCAAGAATCATGGGAGCATGCCATGTCGAGCCGGAACAAACGTGTGCTATCGGTGTGGAAAACCAGGTCATTACTCCCGAGAATGTACTGAAAGGAACCCGCTAACCCCCAATCCCAAGCCACAATACCAGGGAAGGGTATTTACTGTTAATGCTGAAGAAACAACGAAGTCACGAAATCTCGTGGAAGGTAAGGGTAATATGCATGGTAAAGACTTAATTGTACTATATGATTCTGGCGCTTCTCATTCTTTTATCTCCCATTCATGTGTTAAAAGCCTTAATTTACCTATGGTGAGCTTCCTTTTGACCTTATTGTTTCTACCTTTGGAAAACCCGTTAGGACTTGTAAATGTTGTTTAGATTGTAGTTTTATTATAGATAATAGATCCTTTGTTTTAGATCTTATTTGCTTACCCATGCGAGGTTTAGATGTGATTCTTGGCATGGATTGGCTTGAGGCCAACCGTGTCTTTGTTAAAGCTGTTATGAGAAAACCATCACTTTTCTTCCTATTCCTATTGAACCTAAGAAACCCATAAGTCTTTACATAAGCTTCTTTGTGGAAATGGACTGTGGTAAGGGTGAGAGTAAAGGTTACATTTTCTTAGCCGCTAGTGATGTAGACTTTGAGCAAAGTATCGATGAGATACCAATAGTAAGAAATTATCCCAAGTATTTCGGATGAGATACGAGTTTCCCCAGAGAGAGATAGAATTTTCCATAGAGTTACTTAGGGTGCGGGACCTATATCCATAGCCCCATACAGGATGTCCCCATTAGAATTGACCGAGTTAAAAACTCAATTGGAAGATTTATTGGAGAAAAAGTTTGTTAGGCCTAGTGCATCACCTTGGGAGCCCTGTGTTGTTTGTAAAGAAAAAGGATGGGAGTATGAGGATGGGTGTAGATTATAGGCGGTTGAATAAAGTAACGGTGAAAAACAAGTATCCTCTGCCTAGGATCGATGATTTGATGGACCAAGCTGAAAGGTGCGGTAGTGTTTTCTAAGATAGATTTGAGGTCAGGCTACCATCAAATTAGAGTGAGAGATGAAGACATACCAAAAACGGCCTTTCGCACTCGATACGGCCATTTTGAGTTTGCACTAATGTCCTTTGGGTTAACCAATGCTCCAGCTATTTTTATGGATTACATGAATAGGATCTTTCGACCCTATTTAGATCAGTTTGTAGTTGTCTTTATAGATGACATTCTCATATATTCTAAGACCCATGAAGAGCATGAATGCCACCTAACCATAGTACTAGAGATCTTGAAGGAAAAGAAACTATATGCCAAGATTTCCAAGTGTGAGTTTTGGTTGGATAAGGTGCAATTTTTAGGGCATGTAGTATCTAAGAAAGGAATTGCTGTAGATCCTAGTAAGGTAGAAGCAGTAGTAAACTGGGAAAGACCAACCACCAGAATCAAGTAAGGAGCTTTTTGGGTTTAGCAGGTTATTACCGTCGATTTATCAAGGGATTTTCCCAGATTTCCCTACCTTTGACCAAGTGACTAGGAAGAACACCCCTTTTTCATGGACCGGAGTGTGAAAAGAGCTTTCAAGAGTTAAAACACAAGCTAACCTCGACCCTGTTTTAGTGTTACCCGACCCCAATGTGCCTTTCGAGGTGTATTGTGATGCTTCAAAAAGGGTTTAGGTTGTGTATTGATGCAAGATAGGCAAGTGGTGGCCTATGCATCAAGACAACTCAAGCCACATGAGGCAAACTACCCTACCCATGACCTTGAGTTAGCTGCCGTCGTGTTTGCTCTAAAGATTTGGAGACACCATTTATATGGAGTTAAGTTTGAGGTGTTTTCCGATCACAAGAGTTTGAAATATCTCTTTGATCAAAGAGCTAAACATGAGGCAAAGGCGATGGATGGAGTTCTTGAAAGATTATGATTTTGGATTGAACTACCATCCTGGTAAAGCTAATGTAGTAGTGATGCTTTGAGTAGGAAGTCCTTACAAGTGTCAGTTTGATGGTGAAGGAGGTTGAATTGATTGAGCAATTTAGGGACTTAAACCTAGGAATGACTTTGACCACTAAGGGCATCGAGCTTGTCATCTTAGAGTGACAAGTGAGTTCAAAGAAAGGATTGTTCAAGCTCAAGGGGCGATCTTTGAGTTTCAAGAGACTTTAGAGGCGGTGAAGGCGGGGAAAGTTGATAGGTTTTACCCAAGGAATGGGCGATTTGTGGAGGTTTAAAGGTCGAATATGTGTACACGCTAGTGGTGGCCTCAGAAAGGATATTTTGGAGGAAGCCCATAAGAGCCATTTTACCCTTCATCCTGGTGCCACCAAGATGTATCAAGATTTGAAGAAGATGTTACGGTGGCCTGGAATGAAGAAAGATGTGTGCACATGGGTGAGTAAGTGCTTGGTGTGTCAAAAGGTCAAGAGTGAACACCAAAAACCCTGCGGAATGCTGCAACCTCTGTCGATCCTGAGTGGAAGTGGGATAGTATCTCCATGGATTTTGTATTTGGATTACCAAGGACCCAAATGAATCATGATACCATATGGGTAATCGTGGATCGATTGACAAAGTCAGCCCACTTTTTACCTATTAAGGTGACTTATTCCTTGGATAGGTTAGCACAATTATATATTCAGGAGATAGTGAGGTTACATGGGGTGCCGTCGGCGATAATCTCGGACCGAGATCCGCGATTTACGTCGCGATTTTGGGAGCCTTTCAAAAGGCATTTGGTTCAAAGCGTGTCTAAGCCACGACCTATCACCCCATACAGACGGTCAATCTGAAAGAACTATCCAAACCTTGGAGGATATGTTAAGGGCATGTGTTTTAGATCAAAGGGGAAGTTGGGATAAGTACCTGCCACTGATTGAATTTGCATATAACAACTTGATTATCATGCAAGTATCGATATGGCACCGTATGAGGCCCTCTATGGAATGAAATGTCAATCTCCCTTATGTTGGTATGAACAGGAGAGCAAAGTTTACTTGGACTGATATTGTGAGGAAACAACGGAACAAATCAAAAAGATTAGGGATAAGATTCTTCTTGCTCAAAGTCGCCAGAAAAACTATGCGGACATGCGGCGAAAACTGCTAGATTTTCAAGAAGGGGACCACGTGTTCCTAAGGATCACCCCCACCACAGGCATAGGCCGAGCAATAAAAGTAAAGAAATTGAGCCCCGATTTCTTGGTCCGTTTGAAATCCTTACCAAAGTAGGACACGTAGCCTACCGTATAGCCCTACCCCGAGTCTATCCAACCTTCATGATGTTTTCCATGTCTCTCGATTAAGAAAGTATCAATCGACCGAGTCATGTACTAGAGCGAACATGTACAATTAAGAGATAACGACATTTAACTTACTACCCACGAGAATCGTCGACCGAGGAGTTAAGCGGTTAAGGAACAAGGTTGTACCCTGGTCAAAGTAGCATGGGGACGAGGTGAAACCAGAAGAACTTACATGGGAGCTGGAATCAAACATGAAAGCACAATACCCGAGTTGTTCTCGGTAGCAATTTCAGGCGAAATTCTTTTTAAGGAGGAGTAATGTAACGCCCCAATTTTCTCTGTAATTTTCTTGTCATTAGAAATTACTCAATTACTGAATTACCGTAGGTAATTATTACATAAGATTTGAGGCCGAACAATCCTCAATAAAGGAATATAACATTAGAAGAGAGGTTAGGTGCGATTCATGCGAGAGTCGCAAATCCAATTTCAGACGTATAAAATGACCAAAATGTCCCTGAAGTTATTTTACTCGGAAAATGAGGATTGTGGGCCCACATATTCTCAAGGGGATGTTTTGAGAATAATAAGGGATTGTTTGTGTTATGTGTGTTAATAGAGCGAGAAGAATCTCAATTTTGAGTTAGGCCTTGAAAAGACCAAAACGCCCCTGTAATTGTTTTAACTCAGATGTAGTGCAGTGAGCCCGAACCTCACTAAAATGTTTTAAAATGTGTTTTTAAGCCATGATTAACCATTGGTTAAGCTCGGGTGGCCTTAGGCGATTTTAAGTGAAAATGCGATTTTGCCCCGTTTTGGCAGTTTGCAATTTAGGGATTTTCGATTCATATACGAAACCTAAGCAATATTAGGCTCAAATTAAAGCTTATTAAATTCTAAATATTAATCTAGATTCAAAATTATGTATTTAGATTGATTAGAACCCAAAATTGCTCAAAAACACCCAAATTGCTTACTAATTCACTTAAGCCCTTAACCGTAAATTCTCTAAATTACATGAATACCTTGCCTACACCTAAATAATGCATGGAACACACAAATTTCACTTCTTTGGGCTGTAATGCACGAAATTATTGATGCCCTTATGCAGCTGAATTATTTCCAAAAGTTGCACTAAAACAAAATGCCAAAATGTCACCATAAGAGACATAATTCCTTAATTTCATACAACTTTGTCTAAAATGATTTTTCCTCCATTATTACTCCTGAAAAATTCTGACAACTACCTCCTCATTTTGGCCAATTAGAAGCCTCAAAATCTTCTATAAATAGGCTTGCTTAAGTGGTCTTGGAATGCTTGGTTCATAACTAGTTTTTAGGAGCACCAAAAACTTTCTTTCTTCCTCCTCTTTGGCTGAATTCTTTCTTCAATTTTTCAAAGAGATTTTGTGTCATTTCACTTCAAGAAATCAAGTTCTCTTCCTCTTCTTCAACTCAGATTAGGTAAGGAGTAGTTTCTAAATTTATTTCTATGCTTTGAGGAGTTGTGTTTTTAGCTCAAAATGATGAAATTATGAACTTGCCTTAGCTTTTCATTTTGGTTTTCCTCTTCAATTTTTCTTTAACCAATTCAACCATATGGCCTAGGTGGAACTAAGATGATGGCTTGATGATGAGGACCTTGAGGGTGGGTTGTAAATCCATCACAAGTTAGGCCTCTAAAGCTTGAAAATTCCACTTGATGCAAAACCTTAAAGAATAATGCTTTATGATGCTAAAACAAAGATTTTTAGTTTAGAACTTGAAAGATGTATTTTTTCCTTTTATGTTTTATTTCTTGTTAAGATATGTATTGGGTTGAATTTATAATTCTTTTAAAGTCTTGAAGGAGCTCTAGTAAAGAAACAAAATGAATTTGCATCCATGATTAAGTTTATGCTTTGCATAACCATGTTTACCTTCTATGTCATCACTAAATTTTCAAGAATGAATAAATGAACTTGCATTTCTCATGTTTAAATTCCAAGCTTGTATTTCATGTTTATGTTTCAAGTCATCACTTAATCTTTCAAGATAATTAAGAGGTTGCATCTCATATTTAATTTATGCTCTCACTATATTTTATAATGGCTAAAAGAATCAACGCATGACATGTTTATTTTATGCCATCACCTAAAGATCCTAGAGCTTAAAGACTTGCCCATGTATCACAAGCAAAGAAATATGATTATTGGAGTTAAAGAATTTATTCTTTAAAAAGTCTTGAGATTGGAGCTTAAAAAGATGTAATAATAATTCTCTTCTCCTCTCTGGTCCTGTGCGGACTACCGCCTCCGGTTTCTTAATATTCTCTTCTCCTCTCTTGGTCACAATGCGGACTACCGCTCAGGTTTCTTAATATTCTCTTCTCCCTCTCTTGGTCCTGTGCGGATTACACGCTCCAGCTTTCTTGTATCATGTTTATATTTCAAGTTCTTGCATCATGTTTAATTTTCAAGTCATTACCTTAAATCTTAAAGATAAAGAAATGGAATTGCATATCATGTTTATAATTCCAAGCTATCACCTTATAAAGATAAGATTAAAATAAGGTTGCATAGCATGTTTATAATTCTAAGATGTCACCTAAATCTCTAAAGCTCAAGACTTACTCCTTTTATCTTAAGTGAGAATTTTAATTGTGAAGATCCTCCCAAATTTGACAAAAGAACTAGTTTCTAAATGAGTTTTAAGGCTTTGCAAGGATTTTACTGGGAACTAGTATTTTATATGCACTTAAAATATGATTCTATGTAATTGCATGAGGTTCATGATTCGCCAGCGATCTGAGTTTAGTATCAATGTGTGATAATGATTTGATATGATTGAAGTTGTGATAATTATGGTTTATTGTTAAGAGAATGATTCATAATTGGTTTAGTAACTAATTAGTTCTATAATTGATAATTCTATGTAAGGATTGGATGCTTATTAAGTACTTGATATCATTGAATGATTTCTGACTTGCATGTTATAGTTGCTGTTGCAAATAATAAGAATGCTTATACATGAAATGTTCTTATGTAAAATTCACCTTTGTTGCTAGAAGAAAGTGTATCATTGTAAAAGTGTAATTTGGAAAGGTTCGCTAAGGAAAGACTTGGTATTTATGCGTGTCCATTGTGACCCACCTCTCTTTCCTGGGAATCTCCCATATGCATGATTACAGTTGATATATATTATCCTAGCTTAAGACTATAAATGGGAAAATGTTATGATGTTTATGAATTGTATTATGATATAACATGCAAAGATTTAATGGTGACTTAAACTTATAAGAAAATGATCCTTTGGAACCATCAGACTATAGGTGGTGAAAAAGTGATTTTAGCCCCCTAACCCGTTCTCTCAAAAGGGTAGAGTCGGGACTTTAGCTTATCAAAAGGGATAAGTATATGCTAGTGACGACTAGTAAAGTATGAGCTCATAACCTAAATTACTCCCAAAAGGGTGGAGTATAGGGTGGCCCAAGGAAAATAATGATGATGATAAGATTTTAAGTCACCTAAGGCACTAAAGAAATGAAATATGTGCACTGTGTCCATGTGTAGCTAATATTATATGACGTTCTTTTATGCATGTTATTTTGATAATGATGATGAGGAATATGATGTAATGATAAAGGAAAAGTTCATTGTAAATATGACATGTTAAAAATAAGATGCATTATAAGACGCATGATTAAAAATTGACGAACCTCGGTTAAGTATTTGTCCGAACTTAAAATGAATCTTTGCATGCTCACTATTTTAGAATAATCCCGAGGTTCCTGGGACTTTGATGATGACACTGTAGAAGGAGGTACCTTACTGAGAATTCTTTAGCAAGATTCTCACTCCCTTTTCTTTATTTCCGTCATTGTCTCCAGATTCAAATGGCGACATTCGTCCTGTTCGTTGATACCCCTACTTGGGAATTCCACTATGATCTGGTGCATCGCTCGTATCATTTTGAACGGAGGTCTTGTGATTCGTGTTTTTATTTACATAGGCCGTCCATTTGCACACTCTGTCCCTAGTTATCGATTTTCTCCTACTTCTCCCTATGGCGATGAAATGGTTTTCGAACATGCACGTCCACTTGATGAAAGGATGTTACGTTCTTATCCCGCTTCATCTGGTCCATGGATTTCAGTATGTTCCCGAGACGAGATATTAAACTGATCCTTCAGAGGACACTCCTACTCATGTATATTCTGAGAGCTCTGCTCCTACTCCCACACGTGTAAGAGAGGGTAGTGAGGAAACAGTTGTTCAGCCGAGGTTAGCGAGAAGGCCGTCCATGCGACCCCAGCCTGGTGCATCTCGTGTGTCCCTCCCGAGGGAGCTCATCGATGGATCGGATTTATTCCCCCATTTTCAGGACAGTGGCCATAGAAGGTTCTTAGTAGACTTATGTGTGATCATGAACCCTAGTTTTAGGATAACCTTCCCGGCTTATGAAGTTATCTAGTTTAGGGGCATGAATTTCCTTAAGTATATTTTCTTTTATGGGTTTGCATAAGATAATGATGTATGAACATAACCCACCCTTTGAGTGAGGTTATTGTATGTAAATATATGCTATAATGTGCTTATGGATGTTATATGATGGAGCCTAAGTGATATGATGTGATATATTCTTAAACGTCTTATTATACTCCGCTTACTCGTTCACGTTGTACTCGGCTCACGTTTTCAATTATGTGTTTAAAAAAAAAAAAGGCTCGTAATTTCACTAAGTATTTTCAAATTATGAAGAAAGAACCAAAGCAAGGAGTAAAGTCTAGTCATTAATCAGATTCAACCTAGGTGTATCTGGTTAATTACTAGGGTGTTACAACACACACACACACACACATATATATATAATCATAATGTATGACAATCTCTAAGAAAGCATAGCCGGTCCAATCCTCAGGCTTAGAGGATAGTCTGGCTCTGATACCATAATGTAAGACCCTCCTAACTACCATGTGTTACTCCAGTGTTAACATAGTAATTAGAAAAGTAGTACATATCTTCATAATCTATATTAGTCGAAAGAAATGAAATCAAATAATTCAGACACATATATGGCTAAACTTGCATATACATATATAAACATCATTTTTAAGTTTGCAATATGTACATGTACCAGGAAACACACTAGTTAATGTCTAAGCTAGTCAGGAACTCAGTTCACAAAAAAAAAGTAACATCACCAGTATCTAGTTTAACCTGCTCAAAGTCGAGGTCCAGCAAAATTTTATACAACCAGAATTGGACCTCACAACATTTAATAAGATCAAATCTGCAGGCTAGCAAGGCTCTAGTACTAAACTATCACTATATACATATCAGGAGTACCTAAAGATCTCACATCCTACTAGATAAAACCATTGGCCATCAGTATGATAGCCTCACCTCCGCCAGGGGCATCAGGACCTTTAGGTGGGTCAATCTGAAAATGAGGATGAAGAGGGATCATTTGCTGGAGGGGGTGCTGGTGGTGCTGGCGAAATATCAAATATCACTGGGTGTGCCAAATGGAGAGGCACACCATCATAAGATAAAGCAGGGTCAAAGTCAGCTGCAAATATAGAAGTACTAAAGGGACAGCCGAAAAATACATAAACATGGACTTGCGAGTAACCTACTACATAAAGAGAGTCGAGAGCAGGATCATAATGCCACACCCATTGTGGTGAGTCAAGGTAAAATACTAGTGACGGCATCTACTGGATCTGAATAATAGAAAGTAAATAAAACCATAGGGATGAGAATATTATAAAATTCTCAGTAGGGTACTCCCTCAAATCTAAACATAATATAACCAGTAAATTTATTCATATTGAATTCATCATGCTAAATTATATGCATAAATACTAATGTGCATAATTCATATAAAGTCGAATGCAAAATGGTAGTAATCAAGTTTTTTTTCTCTTGCAACTCGTGGAATTCAACTTAGTGCAATTATCTCTTTTCATTAACATAGGGAAGGCTTAATCTCATATCAAGTGGTATCTGTAGTGGAATCACTCCACAAGAACTATTGATTACTAGGACATGAGCTTATTCCTATATGTCGATATGTCTACCAACTCATCAAATTCCTAGGGAAGCTCTTACTTTTGACTTCCTCCCTTTAACCACTCAAGCCTTGTCTCTATTTTTCCCATATGTTAAAAACTTGCACAATTATAAGCCACATTTTCTCTTTTACCACCATAATACTCACATCATGTGCTTCTCTTATTCAATGGCACTCTTACATCACAAGTAAGTATTTAATTTCACTGGAGTCTCCTCCATATCTCATAAGCATTTCTTTAAATTATCTAGCATGTATACATATACCATATACTTGAATCAAATGCCATGTTATCATTAATTTAAGACATTCTCACCGTTTCAACACCCTGGCAGATTTACTACTCCAGAGACAATATTTAATTTCCATATCAAAAGGCCAATTCAAAAGCCACAAAAATTCCTTATAGCACTTCAATGTGTCTAAAAGACCCTGTAAAATTCTCATAATAGTTAGAGTTCTATAACCATGTCACTAAATTTTACAAATTTAGTGGTCATAGCACACTTTTTCACAGCCTAGGGCAGAGTTCTCATAATTTTTAAATTTATCATATAATGGAATCAACTCAAAATAAAAATTACAAGTACACTTAAAGATGTTTTTAAATAACTATAAAAACTTCAGAAGAGAAATCGCTCATTTACTATAATAATAAAATCATACAATTTTCCTGCTTCAGATTCAGAAATCTAGATAGCATGAGTACTAAATCGGTTCTTAATTTTTCTCAGATAGTAAAAGTCTTTATCATGCTCCAAAAAAAATTTCAGACTTTCCTTAGGATGTTGGCTTCAACATATAATTTTTATAACTCATAAAAATGAACACAATTGCACCAGAAAATTCATGAACAAACCCTGCCCTGCTGAAATTTGAAAATCTAGCAAACCAATTCAAAACCTCTCTTGATAAAAATGATTTTTTCACAACTCCAAACGATCCACCAAAATTAATACTTCAATATCAACATATTATCAACCAATAAAATCAGTAATTTCGGACACAACCCAGTCAAAATTTTCAGAATAAATTTTGAAACAAAAGAGAACAAATAAACCCTACTTTGAGAGCTTTTGAGTTCTTTGCTCCAAAGGTGTCCTACTTGACCTCCCTTCACCTTGAGAGCTCTTAATCACACACCAAACCTCCTCTAGGCAGTGAGGGAGTGAGGAACCAAGGTGAAAATTAATGGAGAATTAGAATTCTGATCAGTTAGAATTGTAGAGTTTGAGGTGTAGAACAACTTTAATGAAGGAAAGTTTTGATTTCAAAGACTCTAGGCTAGTATATATGGAAGTTAAAACCAAGATGAAGCTCTTGGCTATGGAAGAAGGCAACTAGTTTCTCTCCCATTTGCTAGCCAAGAATTGGCTTCTTAAAGAAGCTAATTTAGTCATGTTTATCTTATAGTAAAGATATGAATATTATATATATATTTAGATAATTATCATCCAATAAAGTAAAATGAATGGTTGTGATTCAATCTTGTAATTCAAGATTGAATCTTGGCCATTCATTTGATTTAAAGAGAGAGGTTCATTCATTTTGTAGAGATCTAACTAGTTTTCGGTGTTAGAAATCACACACCGAAATTTCACCGAACGGGTATAAAATCTTTATTTCTACCTACTTCTAACCATAATCTTATAATTTCTCAATTTCTGGCATCTCCGGGGCCCAATTCTAGGGTTTTGGCTGTCTCGACCGGCCTGTGGGGCCCATAAAATACTATTCACTTTTTTTTTTTGCTTTCTTGAATCATTCACATCATTTCTACATCTGTCAAAATCTTAAAATTATCATTAATAAAACCTCATTTAATTTCTAAAGAGAATTAAGGTGTTACAACATGTTATGCTCATGATGTGGTTATGTTTGGATTTCTATGTATGCTAGCACTATGTTTTATTTTCCTTATGGTATAAGGCGAATGACGTGTTTTATGTAGTACGTGTGGCTCACGTTTTGTTTTATATTGAAAAAGAAATTTACCTTTATTTTCGCTAAGTAATTTCAACAATTTAAATTTAAGAATTGAAACAAAAGAATAATAACTAATAATTAACTTAAATGTGTCTTAGGCGTGTTGGGTTAAATATTAGGGTGTTACAGAACCAATATAAAAATCCCTAGGTGTAACACCCTCCTAACTACCATGCTTTACTCGAGTGTTAACATAGTAATTAGAAAAGTATTACTTACCTTCATAATCTATACTAGTCGAAAGAAATGAAATCAAATAATGTAGACATATATGTTGCAAAGCCAATATATACATATATGGACATTGTTGTTCAGTTTACAATATGTAATACTGTAAAACAAACTAGTCATTTCCTAAACATCCGGGACTCAGTCCAAAAGTACACCTCTACTGTCTAATTTGACCTGCTCAAAGGTGAGATCCAGCAAAATTTTTATACAAATAGGATTGGACCTCACAACATTTAATAGGATCACTATGCAGGCTAGCGGGTCTCTAGTACCAAACGACCACTATATACATATCAAGAGTCCCTAAAGGTCTCACATCCTACTAGATGAAACCATTGGCCATCGGTATGATGGCCTCACCTCATAGGGGCATCAGGACCCTCAGGTGGGTCTGAATCTGAAGACGAGGATGAAGAGGGATCATCCGCTGGAGGGGGTGCTGGCGGTGCATGCGGAATGTCAAATATCATTGGGTGTGCCAAGTGGAGAGGCATACCATCATAAGGGAAAGCAGGGTCAAAGTTAGCAGTAAATACAGAGGTACTAAAGGAATGACCAAAAAACACATAAGCGCGGACTTGCGAGTAGCCCACTACATACAGAGAGTCGAGGACAGGATCATAATGCCACACCCATTGCGGTGAGTCAAGGAAAAACACTATTGACGGCATCTGCTGGATCTGATTAACACAAAATAAATATAACCGTAGGGATGAGAATATTATAAAATCCTCAGTAGGGTATTCCCTCAGGTATAATACAAAATTCAAATGATAAACTCATTCATGTAAGAATAATCATGCAAAATTATATGTATCCATACCAAGGTGTATACATCGTGTAAAGCCAAGTACAAATACAGTAATGATTTGTATATTGTTCCCTTGTACCCATAGGATTCAATCTTGTGCATCTTTTTTTTTCCATTAACATATGGAAGACTTAGATCCATACTAATTAGTAATTACAGTGGATAACTCCACAATGGGCAATAGACTGCTTATCTGGACATGAGCTCATTCCTATATGTGATCTTCGGACTTCATATTTTTTTTTCCTTTTTTGCCGAATCTCACGCAGTTCTATTCCTAGCCGATACATCTATCGACTCATAATATCTCTAGGGAAGTCCTTATTTTTGCCTTCCCTTTTTTTGTCAACATAAGTCTTGTTTCTATTTTTCCCATATGCTAGAATATGCACAATTGAATTTCTTGCACTTTTATTAAATATACTCACCCATCATCATTTAGCTTCTCAATGCATGCCCAAGTCATGTGCAAATGTTTATTTACAATGAATTCTTCATCCATTTCTCACAATCAAATCTTTAAATAATGTAGCATGTATGTATACTTCTCATACTTGTGTTATAAGCCATTTTACTTCTAACTCAAGAATTTGATTCCTTTCCAGCACAAGAACAGCATCTGGCAGAATTCATACTTATGGGGCATAATTTATCTCACATACCAAACAACCAATTTGAAGGCTATAAAAATTCCTTGAGATACTTCAATATGTCCATAAGGCCCTGTAAAAATTTCAGATTAAAAAGAAGTTTTTAACTGTGTTAACAAAATTAGGCAATTTTGGTAGTCAGAACCCACTCAACCTCAGCTCAAAAACTGAAATTCATAATTTTTAACCCTATCAATTGAACCCAGAAAATTATAAATAAAAATCCTAGTAAAACCTAAAGATATCTCTGATACCCTGTACAAATTTCAAGTGATTATTCCATCATTTGGTATGGTAACAAAATTAGCAAAAGTTATAGCTTCTGTTCCAAGAGTTCAGGCAGCATAGGTACTAGTTCAGTCCCAGATTTTATTAAGGCAGTAAAAATCAAAATTAAAGCTCAAGAAAATTCATGGAACTAGCTTAAGATGTTATCTTCAACATAAAATTTTTATAGCTCATAAAAATACCTACAAAAAAGTCAGAAAAATCGTGATCATACACTGCCTGTAGGAAACCGAAAATCCAGCAAGCCTCACTCAACATCCTTTGACAAGAATTGATTTTTCCATGATACCAAACTAACATACCTATGCAAATATATCAACATCTAGGTGTAACATCACATAAGAACCCAATTTTATCCTATTGAAACAAGTCAAACTCAGCAAGAACAGAAAATCACAAGAACAATTCACAAAAACCCTACTCTTGGAAGCTATTGGATCCTTGTCTCTAGCTTGTTCCAAGATGCACTTTCTTCACTCCAAAGCTCTCAAAATCCACTTAAAACCTCCTCAAATCAGTGATGGATGAGGTATTAAGGCAAGGTCTAGAGATTCTAATCGGTTATATTTGTAGAGATTGAAGTGTAGAACAACTTTTGTGAAGGAAGATTTTGGTTTTATCAAGGTTTGGTTTAGGATTTTTGAGGTTGAAATCAAGGTTTTTGATGAAGAAGAAAATGGAGGATTTGCTGCTGTCTCCCCTCAAGATGGCTGAGAATTGCATTCCTTTTTGGAGAAGATTTGAACTCATATATATCTTGTAATAATGGCATAATATTATATAATATATTTAGATAAGTTCTAATCAAAAAATGAATTGGATGGATATGATTAAATCTTGTAATCCAAGATTGAATCTTGGCCATTCACTTAATTTAAAGATATAAACTAATTTATTTTATAGAGATCAAATTAGTTTTCGGTGTTAGAATTCGCACACCGAAATTCCACCGAACGGGTAAAATAGTGTACCCGAGTAATCAATCATTGGCCAAAAAATATTTTCGGGTATAAAATCTTTATTCCTACCTACTCCTAAACATAATCTTATAATTTCTCAATTTTTGGTATCCCCGGGACCTAATTCTAAGGTTTTGGCTGTCCCGACGGGCTGTGGGACCCGCAAAATGCAATTCACGTTTTTTTTTTTTTTGCTGCTTCCTTGAATCATTCTCATCATGTCTACATATGTCAAAATCTTGAAATTCTCATTAATAAAACCTCATTTAATTTCTAAAGAGAATCAGGGTGTTACACTAGGCAGTATCTTCTCCTTCTTTAACTCCTTTTTATTTATTGCTTTGTGCATACTATATCGTGTTAACCTTTTTAAAACGCTTTTTACATCTTTGTTATAATTCAGAAAGCTATTTTCTGAAGTATACTAACGTTATTTCTACTATACTTCAAGTTTGCACTTGATAGTATCCGTTTAAGTTTTTCAGGAAAGAAAAAGAAAAAAAAAAGTCAAAGCATGATTCAGTCTCCCTTCTTATGAACTTTTCAACTTACAATTGGCATAATAGCTCAGGCTTCTAAGGGGTTGAGCAATCTAACGACTACAGAGGTCAAAGATCCTAAGGAAGTATGGCACAAAATATTCATATGGCAGAGGGACAATCCATAACCATACTGTGATTCTTTGTTAGTGGAAACTATGCATACTGGAGAGATAGAATAAAGTTGTTCATTGGATACACAAAGTCTTAACTTGTAGGAGATTATTCAAGAAGGATACTATATTCCAATGGAGAAAGTTCTGAGAACTGAATATGCACCTTGCACCTCCAAAGAAGTCCTCAGGAGCAAGCGGAAAAAGTAATGTAAGGCTAGAGTTCAGTTGAACTCTAAGGCCAAGTACTTACTTACATATACACTAAGAAAAGCTGAATATGATAAGATTATTGCTTGTGACATAGCTAAGTAGATATGGGATAAACTACATTTGCTACATGAAGGAATGGACCAAATCAAGGAAATTAAGATCAACATGTTAGTTCATTAATACAAAATGTTCAAAATGAACGAACAAGAAATATTGATGATATGACTACAACACCTATGCATATCATAAGCGAACTGAAGGAGCTGGGAAAAAAGTATTCTAGCTCTAAAATGATTAGAAAAATTTTGAGAAGCCTCCCTGTAAATAGCTTCCCAAATTCATTACCATCATAGAAGCTAAAGACATTCAAACTCTTAGCTTAGATATACTCATTGGGTTGCTCAAAACCCATGTGGTTGTGCTCTATAAGGTTCATCTTAAAACTATAGAGAAGAGCAAATCCATGGCCCTAAAGTCATCACACCAAAAACAAAGTATAGGTAAAGCAAGCAATGAAGGTTGCTGAAACCTCTGATGATGATGAAATATTAGAAAATGAGTCTGAAAAAAAGGATGAAGATGAGATTTCCATGCTCGTGAGCAACATGTCCAAAGCTTGGAGAAGTAGAACAAAGAAGAAAAGAGACATCAACCTCAGAAAGGATAGAAAAGACAAGGGAAAGCTGGAAAGCATTACTTGCTATAAATGATCTTTCCTAAGTACTTTTGTAACACCCTGATTTTTTGTCTGAGAGGAAAATGACCAAAATGCCCTTAAGGTCATTTTCTACCCGAAATTCGAGGATGGCCGGCCCAGCAGTCCTCGAAGGGCCAACTCAATGTTTGAATGGGATTGAATGGCCCTTGAGTGGTTTCGGAGGTGAAAGTCACATTTTCTGTAGTTTCGGGTCAAAATGACCAAAATACCCCTATAGCATTTTTACGCGGGTAAAGGTGTCGTTTGAGCCCGAAACTTTTCCCGAAGGTTTAAAATTTTTTTTTTACTTGTTTAGAAGCATCTGTTCAAGTCCCAATGATCCCGGGCAGTTTTAGTGCAAAATTACGATTTTGCCCCTAGAATAATGTTTTTGAGCTTAATGATGTAATTAAGTAAACCTAAGCAATATTAGGCTCTAATCAAAAATTAATTAATTTCCATAATTAATCTAGAGTCAAAATAAACTATTAAAATTAATTAGAACCTAAAATTGCTTAGATTAGATTTAAATCTCTTTTTAAAACTCAAGATTCCACTCTTGAAATCTTGAATAGTGTTTTCTCTCTCGAATTCCTTAAATCAAGGAATTGTGTCTAGAATTGTTTATGCACTAAAATAAGTTTATAACTCACTAATGATGCAAGACCACTCCTTAAACATGTCTTGACAACCTTGATTACCCATTTCTTCACCTAAACACTTTCTTACAAATTCCTAATCTTAATCCTAATCAAAGATACACCTAAACACAACTCTAAACCACAATTAAAATGCAAGAAATCCTCCCCATGGCTGATGCAAGTTTCGGCTATCTCTCTCTCATTTACATCATATGTTGATTTGTTTCTCACTCAAAGAACCATGCTTGAGCCATACCTTGAGCCATACCTCACCATGCCTCAAGATCACAACATCTCACCTCATGGACCTCATGGGGCTGCTCTTGTTGGCCGAAACCTTCCTCTCCCTCTTGCCCCTTTCATTTGTTTCATTTCTCTATAAATAGCATGCTTGGGTGAACTTGCATCATTTTGGATTCATTTGCTAAGTGTAAGTTTTCAAAGAGCACTTCAAAGTTTTCTTTTCTCTCAAGTTCAAGTGTTCAAGTTCTTCATCCTCTTCTCTCATCCCAATCTTCAAAACACTTGGTAGGGATTTTCTTTCAAGTGTTTCCTTTATTTAAGTTCTTACTCTAGTTATGTGTTTATGGTTTCTCTTGAGTCTTTTTAGAACTTCTTTCCCTCTCCTTTGTCTTCTTCATTTTCGGCCATGGGCCTTTGAGGACAAGGGAATGAGAGCTTGATGATGAGGTTTCATGATGATGATGTCCATCACTTGAACAATCTCTAAAGCTTGATCTTTGCTGTTAAGTTAAAGATGTTTTTAGTTTTTCTTCTTGAACCTTGAAACCTTTAACTTTGATGATGTTTTAAAATAGTTACATGAACTCAATGATGAGGACTCATGATGTTGGTGTTAATGCATCATCAAGATCATGGTCTCTAGAGTTTCAAATGTTTCCTTTTCTTCTTAAAAGTTTCTGTTCCTTTTCCTTTTCTTTCTCCAAATTTTTGGCCATGTTGGCCAATGAGGTTCACAATGGCTTGATGATGAGAGCTTTTGGATGATGACTATGTGTTCATCACAATGAGGCCTCTAGAGCTTGAGTTTTAATGAAAATGTTATTTATGACCTCTTTTCAAGAAAAGAAACTTTGTGTTCTAAAGAACCCTTGAGGTTCACTCTTGTCTTTACTTTATCTTGTCATGATAAGTTTGGGTTGAGGTTTAAGTTCCTTCAAAGTCTTATATGAGCTCTAATAAGAAATAAAATGGACTAGCATTCATATTTAAATTCAAGCTTATGCATTACATATTTACTTTGAGCTTTGCATTCATGTTTATTTTCCAAGCCATCACTTAAAGTTAAAGGATAAAGAATGGAGTGCACCTCATATTTACATTCTTGTCTAGCATATTTACTTTTCATCACTAAAGAACATAGAGATTTAAAATGAGAGCTTGCACTATCACCTAACTAAATCTCAAAGCCTTTCTATTTTGGCTTTAAAGTCGATTGTTGCTGGGCCTAGAACACTAAAATAAAGAAATGAACTTACATATTTATATTTCAAGTCTTGCATATTTATTTCAAGCCTTGCATATTTATATTTCAAGTCTTGCATATTTACTTTAAGCTCTCACTTTACTTTGTAATGAAGAATAAAAATGAAGTGCATAGCATGTTTAAATTATGTTATCACTTAAAGACCTTAGAGCTCAAAGACTTGCCCATTTTATCTCAAGTTAAAGTTTAATGTGGGAGCATTCCTTGGATGCATAATTTCGGTCAAGTAGTGATGATGAACTTGGAAAGAGATTCATCTAGCTACAAGGGCCAACAATCTATGTTTTAAGATTTTCTTTAAGCCTCATGAATTTTATGAAGTTAAGACCAACAAGATTTACGAATTTAATCCTCTTTTAAAGAGGGATCAAGTTGGTTACTTACCTAAAGGTGTTTTAGCCTCTTGACAAAATAAATGGTTTGCAAAAGATTTTTAGAAGTCCTAAAAATGATCCCAAGAGAAACTAGCAACTTATATGCTTTAGAAATGTCAAATTATGTGTCTTTTGAACATGGAACAATTCGGTTCTATCTTGATATGTTTGATGCTGAATGATGATGTTTTGATGTGTTAGAATGTGTGAAAATGATATATGATGAGGTAGGAACACTTCTATTCATGTTAGGGAAGAAACTAGCGTCATAGGAAAACCGTAAAGTTGGAATTTAACGTATGTTTAACCCTTTTAATCTTAATCAATGCCAAAACTGTTTTAGTATGATAAAAATCAGTTTAGGATTGAATAATCATGAAGAATTTGGTTACATTTGAAGTAGGATTGAATTTTAGCACCTATAGAGAAACTAGTAACTAGAAAACCGTAAAAATTGTAATTCTAGAACTCTTATAACATTTAATTTTCTGATTCTATACAGCACCCTTATAATGTAGTAAAAAAGTTTTATAATTAGTTAAAAGGCTTAGGAATACCTCATAATTGGTTTAGATTTAATTTATAGCGCCTTAGGCGAAGACGGAACCGAGAAAGGGGCTAAAATGTAAGTTCTAGAACCCCATAATCATAGATATATAACTCTGCCCTTGGGGTATGGTGCTGCCCAGATTTATTAAAGAGCATAAATGATAGTAAGATTTGTTAGAAGAGAATCCTTAGGTGCATAAGAGGTTGATAGAAAATGATAGATTAATTACATCTCAAGTTTAAGGCCCGTAAAGGTCAAAGCATAAGATACCGTAGGACCAAGAGCATAATGAATTTTCAATGTTGCTTGTGAACGTATGAGAATGATTATGTGAACGCATGGAATTATGATGGAAGATGCATGTTTGATTAACTTATGTGGCATAAAGTAAATTTGGAAGAAATCCGGCATGCTGCTATTATGCTGTCGAATTTCTGACAAATTTAGGGACTTAGAAAGTTTTTGAAAAACCTATGAGATTTTATTTATGAGGTACTAAGATGAGTTCTCGGATGACACCGATTCGGCCGAGCACCCCCAAGAAATGCCCCCTAGCCCATACTGGATAAGTCGGGATTATGTTTATGATTATGATACGCTTATCGGGATTGATAAATAAGAACTAGTGACAACTAGTTAAGGTATGAGCTCATAACCTAGAGGTGTGACATGTTCTGGGTGACACTGGTTCGGCCGAGCACCCCCAGAATGATTGTCTTTTAGGGTGGCCTATGAGGAAGTAAAGTATGATGATTATGTCACAAAGTTTTCCCCATATGAGATTCAATTGCCACTTTATGCCACTACTACGATGTGCTTAATGTTATGATTATTATTCTTGCATTAAGTAGAGCCATGCATACATTCTTTAATATGTTGCATCCATGACATTAAGAATCATACTTAAATGAATGGACCTTGGCTAACTATCTTTCAAAGCTTAAAAATGGACTTAATATATGTTCACCTATTTTGTATACTAAACCCAAGGTTCCTAAGGATGTAGATGATGACACCTAGGTAGTAGGAAGCCCTACTGAGATTCTTTAGCAAGATTCTCACTCCCTCTATCTCTTTCTTTCCATCACGTCTTCAGATGGCGACGTTTGTAGTTTTTATGGACACCTCGATGTGGGAGGTGCACTATGATCCAAAAAACGGATCATACCATTTTGAGGGACAGTGCACGGTACGAGTCTTCATGTTCGTTGGACGTCCCTTCGCTCACCCCGTGCATACCCATCGCTTCTCCCCGACAGCACCCTACGGCGACGACGAGCGGGTTTTTGAGCGCGCGCGTACGCATAATGAAAGAGTACTCCGCATGCACACCGCCGCCTCAGCCATGCGTGACTATCCCGACTACATGCCCCGGACTTACTTCTCGGAGACCGACCCGTCGGAGGACCCGCCTAGCCATCCGTACAGCGAGAGCTCCGCCCCCACACCACCACTGATGAGAGAGGACAGTGAGGATACTGTGACTTAGCCACGGCTAGCATAACGACCGGAGATGCGGCCACGTCCCGGGGGTCACTCTCGATCCCCGTTTCGCCTTTACACACCGAAGGAGATTGCCCAGTTTCTCGGATATGTTCCTCGCTCATGAGATGGACGTCAGTAGGAGGTGACGTACGACCGATGGAGTACCCAGGTAGAGCACACACCAATTAGATGAGGATGGACCTCCTTTTGTTTAGAGGTTATCCCATTAGTTGCACTTGGGTAGGGGAGTTGCTTTTATGTTTTTCGTCACACTTTCCTTTGTATTTTCTTTTTAGATGTATTTGCTCATGATATACTAAACTAAGCCCCACTCTCCATGAGTGGGCATATCATATTATATAGATATGCAGTTCAGTTCTATTGTGATGTGCCTTTACTTGCTTTATTTCCTTTCATGCTTCATTGTTCATCAAGTCGCGCGGCTCTCACTTTGCTTTTATAATTCAAAAAAAAAGTTACCAGTATTTCCGCTAAGTATTTTAAAGTAATAAGGAAACTATGACGTAACAGACTAATGATTAACCAAAATATGTTCTAGAGTATTGGGTTAAAAATTAGGATGTCACAGTCCTCGAAAGGCCAAATCAATGTTTGAAGGGGATTGGATGGGCCTTGAATGGTTTCGGAGGCAAAAGTCTCATTTTCTGCAGTTTCGAGTCAAAATAACCAAAATACCCCTATAGCGTTTTTACGCGGGTAAAGGTGCCGTTTGAGCCCAAAACTTTCCCCGAGAGTTTAAAATAATGTTTTTACATGTTTATAAGCGTCTGTTTAAGTCCCGGTGGTCCCGAGCAGTTTTAGTGCAAAATTACGATTTTGCCCCTAGAATAGTGTTTATGAGCTTAATAACGTAATTAAGCAAACCTAAGCAATATTAGGCTCTAATCGAAGATTAATTAATTTTCATAATTAATCTAGAGTCAAAACAAGCTATTAAAATTAATTAGAACCTAAAATTGCTTAAATTAGATTTAAATCTCTTTTTAAAACTCAAGATTCCAATCTTGGAATCTTGAATAGTATTTTCTCTCTCCAATTCCTTAAACCATGGAATTGTGTCTAGAATTGTTTATGCACTAAAATGAGTTTATAACTCATTAATGATGCAAGATCACTCCTTAAACATGTCTTAACAACCTTGATTACCCATTTTCTCACCTAAACACTTTCTTACAAATTCCTAATTTTAATCCTAATCAAAGATACACCTAAACACAACTCTAAACCACAATTAAAATGCAAGAAATCCTCCCCATGGCTGATGCAAGTTTCAGCCACTCCTCCCCCCCATTTGCATCACATTTTGATTTGTTTCTCACTCAAAGAATCATGCTTGACCCATACTTGCACCCATACTTGAACCCATACCTAGCCATGCTTTCTACCATGCCTTGAACCATACCTTGGAGAAGATATTTCCTCCTCCTTGTGCTGTAATGGCCGAAGCCCTCTCCCCCAATTACACCTCTCATTTTGTTTCATTTCTCTATAAATAGCATACTTGGGTGAACTTGGATCATTTTGGGTTCATTTTCTAAGTGTAAGTTTTCAAAGATCACTTCAAAGTTTTCTTTTTCTCTCAAAGTTCAAGTATCCAAGTTCTTCAAGTTCTTCATTCTCTTCACTTATCTCAACCTCCAATCACTTGGTAGGGATTTTCTTTCAAGAGTTTCTTTCCTTTAAGTTCTTGTTCTAGTTATATGTTCATAGTTTCTCTTGAATCTTTTTGGAACTTCTTTTCTTCTCCTCCTCCTTCTTTATTTTGGCCATGAGCTTTGAAGAGCAAAGGAATGAGAGCTAGATGATGAGGGCTTCATGATGATGTTCATCACTTGAACAAACCTCTAAAGCTTGATCTTTGTTCTTGAGTTAAAAATGTTTATAGTTCTTTCTTTCTTGAACCTTGAAATCTTTAACTTTGATGATGTTTTAAAATGGTTACATGAACTCAATGATGAGGACTCATGATGTTGGTGTTAGTACATCATCAAGATTATGGTCTCTAGAGTTTCAAAATGGTTCTTTCTTGCTCTTAAGTTTCGGTTTCTTTCTTTTCCTCTTCTCTAAAATTTTGGCCAACCAACATTGGGTGGTCCAACATGATAGCTTGATGATGAGAGTTCTAGTTGGTGACTTTGTGTTCACCACAAAGAAACCTCTAAAGCTTGAGTTTTCATAAAGGTGTTATAAAGTTCATTTATGGTTATATTCTCAAGGAATGTTATCTTGAGTTCTAAGAACTCTAGACCTCACTTTACCTTGTCATGATCAGTTTGGGTTAAGGTTAAAGTTCCTCTAAAAGTCTTGTGGGAGCTCTAATAAGAAATAAAATAAACTTGCATTCATATTTATATTCAAGTTTATGCATTGCATATTTACTTTGAGCCTTGCATTCATATTTATCTTCCAAGCCATCAGTTAAAGTTAAAGGATAAGAAATGGAGTGCATCTCATATTTACGTTCTTGTCTAGCATATTTACTTTTCATCACTAAAGAACATAAAGATTTAAAATGAGAGCTTGCATTATCACCTAATTAATTCTCAAAGCCTTTCTATTTCGGCCTTAAAGTCGATTGTTGTTGGGCCTAGAGCACTAAAATAAAGAAATGAACTTGCATGGCATATTATTTCAAGTCTTGCATATTTAAATTCTAAGTCTTGCATATTTACTTTAAAGTTCTCACTTTACTTTGTAATGAAGAATAAAAATGAAGTGCATAGCATGTTTAGATTATGTCATCACTTAAAGACCTTAGAGCTCAAAGACTTGCCCATTTTATCTCAAGTTAAAGTTTAGTATGGAAGCATTCTTTGAATGCATAATTTTAGCCAAGTAACAATGATGAGCTTGAAATAAGTTCCATCTAGTTACAAGGGCCAACAACCTATGTTCTAGTATTTTCTTTGAGCTTGATGAGTTTTATAAAGTTATGACCAACAAGAATTGTGATTTTATTCCTCTTCTAAAGAAGTATTAAATTGGTTACTGACCTAAGGTTATTTTTAGCCTCTTGGTAAAATAAAATGGTTTGCAAAGAGTTTTAGAAGTCCTAAAATAATTCCAAGGGAAACTAGCAACTTATATGCTTTAGAAATGTCAAATTATGTGTCTTTTGAACATTGAACAATTTGATTCTATCTTGATATGTTTGATACTATATGATGATGTTTTGATGTGTCAGAATGTGTAAAAACGAAATAGGATGAGGTAGGAATACTTCTATGCATATTAGGGGAGAAACTAGCTTCATAGGAAAACCGTAAAGTTGGAATTTAACGCGTGTTTAACCCCTTTAATCTTAATCAATGCCAAAACTATTTTAGTATGATAACAATCAGTTTAGGGTTAATCAAACATGAAAAATTTGGTTACATTTGAAGTAGGATTGAATTTTAGCACCTATAGAAAAACTAGTAACTAGAAAATCGGAAAAATGCAATTCTAGAACTCTTAGAACATTTAATTTTTGGATTCTGTCCAGCAACCTCATAATATGGAAAAACATGGTTTATAATTAGTTCTTAGGTATAGGAATGCCTCATAATTGGTTTAGATTTAATTTATAGCGCCTTAGGCGAAGACGGAACCGAGAGAGGGTCTAAAACGTAAGTTCTAGAACCTTATAATCATAGAGGTATAACTCTACCCAGATTCATTGAAGAACATAAATGATAGTAAGATTTGTTAGGAGAGAATCCTTATGTGCATAAGAGGTTGATAGAGAATGATAGAATAATTACATCTCAAGTTTAAGGCCCGTAAGGGTCAAAGCATAAGATACCGTAGGATCAAGAGCATAATGAGTTTCAACGTTACATGTGAACGTATAAGAATGATTATGTGAACACATGGAATTATGATGGAGGATGCATGTTTGATTAACTTATGTGGTATAAAGTAAATTTGGAAGAAATCCAGCATGCTGTTGTTATGCTGCCGAATTTCTGACAAATTTGGGGACTTAGAAAGTTTTTGAAAAACCTATGAGATTTTATTCATGAGGTACTAAGATGAGTTCTCGGATGACACCGGTTCGGCCGAGCACCTCCAAAGAACTCATGTGACATCGGTACCAAGATGTATTCTTGGGTGACACTGGTTCGGTCGAGCACCCCCAAGAAATGCCCCCTAGCCCGTACTGGATAAGTCGGGATTATGATTATGATATGCTTATTGGGATTGATAAGTAAGAACTAGTGACGACTAGTTAGGTATGAGCTCATAACCTAGAGATGTGACACGTTCTGGGTGACACTGATTTGGCCGAGCACCCCCAGAACGAATGTCTTTTAGGGTGGCCTATGAGGAAGTAAAGTATGATGATTATGTCACAAAGTTTTCCCATATGAGATTGCAATTGCCACTTTATGCCACTATTATGGTGTTCTTAATGTTATGATTACTATTCTTGCATTAAGTAGAGCCAAGCATACATACTTTAATATGTTGCATCCATGACATTAAGAATCATACTAAAATGAATGAACCTTGGCTAACTATGTTTCAAAAGCTTAAAAATGGACTTAATGCATGCTCACTTATTTTGTACACTAAACCCAAGGTTCCTGAGGACGTAGATGATGACACCTAGGTAGCAGGAGGCCCTACTGAGATTCTTTAGCAAGATTCTCACTCCCTCTATCTCTTTCTTTCCGTTACGTCTTCAAATGGCAACGTTCATGATTTTTGTAGACACCTCGACATGGGAGGTGCATCATGACCCCGACCACAGGTCATACCATTTTGTGGGTCGCTATGTCGTTCGTGTATTCATGTTCGTTGGATGGCCCTTCAGTCACCCTATACATAGTTATCGATTCTCTCCTGCCTCACTTTTCGGCGACGACTTTGTGTTCGAGCGCGCACGCCCTCGAGAGAAGCGGATCCGCCGCACCCTACCGACAGTTTCTGCCTTCCAGGACTACCTACAGTATGTGCCCCGCTCGCCCTCATCATTCTCCGAGACGGACCCTTCAAAAGACTCTGCCACTCAGGTACCTTCTGAGGGATCCTCCCCCATTGTGCCGATGGACTTTGGGGAGGGTAGCGAGGCTTCTGTAGCTCAGTCGGTGCATGGAGGATGGGTGAGGATGATTCCCCACCGTGGAGCTCATGCCCAACCGATGCAGCTCATAGCCACCCCGGCCGAGATAGCCCAGTAGATCGGATACATCCCTCCTTTCCAGAGAGGCCCGCAGTAGGAGACGACCGTCGCGTTCTGGTGCCCGAGCTTTGACTAGGCCAGGATAGCCTCCTTTTGTCTTAAGGCTATCTATTTGTAGGCGCACTAGAGTTAGGAGAGTTTCTTTTTATGCCATCTGTTATACTTTCGTGTTGCATGTATTTTTATTTTGGTTGTACTAAACTAAGTCCCATTCTCCATGAGTGGGCATATCATATTATATAAATATGCAGTTCAGATTTATCATGAAGTGCCTTTACTTGCTTTATGTTATGATGTTATGGGATGTTTGCTTTATTTCCTTATGTGCTTCATTGCTTATCGTGTCGTGCGGCTCTCACTTTGCTTTTACAATTAAAAAAAAATTTATCAGTATTTTCCGCTAAGTATTTTAAAGAAAGAAGGAAACTATGACGTAATAGACTAATGATTAACCTAAATATATTCTAGAGTATTGGGTTAAAAATTAGGATGTTACAACTTTCCTTCATTCAAAACCTTCTCAAATAGCCCTTAATCCTTTTATAATAGAGGTATATGATATCCCAAGGTGGAGAATGGTGATCATGAGAAATTCTAATTAGTTTGTTTTGTAGATTGTGATGAGCAGATGAAGTTTGGTGAACAAAATTTATGGTTTGAAAGATTACAAGCTAAGGTTTTAGGGATTTGAAAGCTAGAGTTAGGGTTTGAAATAGAAGAACATGGTAAGGTTGTACCAAGTGGAATGCTGGCCGAATTTTGGAGAGGAAAAAGTGAGAAATGTGAACTGTGTTGTTGATATAAGAAGATGTGTTAAACATTTTTACCACAAAATATAATTTTGTAATAAAGAAAATAGGATTTTTATGTGGCTATTATATATTCTTGAACATATGAGGTATGGCTATTCCTTTGCCATTCATATGTCAAGAAGCTTGCTCTCTAAGCTTTATGCGGTGTAAGAAACCGCATATCGAAATTTTATCGAATAAGTGAGATATTGGCCCTAGATGAAATTAAAATAAATGAAAAGCCAAGACTAAAACTTGCATGCTGAGTTTCAATCTATGCTATCCACTTGGCAAAAATGTGACTAGTAGTGGTTATTTGGCCACAAAGCTACTGTCATAATGTTAAAATACACATTAAAACTTCATCGAACGGGTAAAATATCATAACCAGGAGACTTAAAAAATCTTTGTCAAGGCCCCGAGCCTAAATATTCTATCTCAATTTGATGGACTAACATGTTGATATTGTTTCTTTGACCTAATCAGTTCCCTTAGGCAGCATGTGTAGTCTATCCCATACTTGTAGAATAGGCCTTTCTTAAATTTAAGTAGAATATTATCAAGTAATATACTTGTAGCACAGCGAAAACAAAGTTAGTGCTGTTAGAAAGTATCTTTCTAAACTAAAATATTCAAAGAGGTTTTAATAACAAGTTATCCAGAAAACCCAGAATATCAGTCATAAGGTAGTAAAAGAAAGAGAGATCAAGGAGAAGAGAATACTACATAGGAGTTTTATACTGGTTCGGCCAAACTTGCCTACATCCAGTTCTCAACCATAGTTGAGTTTCACTAAACCTTTATTAAACTTGAGAAAAAACAAGGATAGTCTTTACAATAGCCTTCCTAAGCTCTTACCTGTGACCAGAATCAACCTCTACTGTCACAAACCAAGTAGTTATTCATTAGCCACTCCAAGTTGAAACCGGAGTAGTCTTGTACTAGCCTCTCCAAGCTAACCTGAGTAGTCTTTGACTAGCCTTTTCAAGATAAACCAAGTAGTCTCACTAGCCTCTCCAAGCTAAATCGTGATCACAAGAACACCTTACTATCGCGTTGCAAGTAGTTTTACATTAGTCTCTCCAAGCTATCTTATACCGATCACTACTAGATCGGGGTTACAAGAGGATTGTGTTTGGGTTTGCCACTCAAACTAACCTACACTCAAGTTTCCTTAAGATATACAATAGCAAACTTGGAAAAAACTTGAATGACTTCTTTCTAGATATTCTTCCCTAGAAGAACGTGTTATCTATTAAGGATGTAGAAAGAAGATTTTTATAAGTAAGAAAACTGATTACAAGAAGTAATGAACTTCACAGGAATGACTAGGAGAAAAAATAATAGCATATCAGCACTTATATATCATCATTATATCATTTTGAAAGATCAACATCTCTATTTACAGATGGACTGCCTTTATGACCATTGCCCTTGATCTGTTGTCCAAGTCACACATGTTGATCATCTATTTGTGTCTTGGAAAAGTAGTCTAGAGGAGTAGCCCATCTTGTGTTAAAGCTGTTACAGAAGTCGTTGTGAAACAGTGGTTTCTAAGATTACTTTAAGAAACTACTTTCTACTTTCTAAATGAGGTTTCTAAGCACTTTCTTCTAGAAGCCGGAGTGGTTGACCAAGTTGAAAAATAGATGACATGCCAGTTTGTAACTGGGTTTGACTTCAAATTTGAATTTCAAATTTTCCTTTATTTTCCTATAGAGTTCGGTGTTTTCCTTTGAAGTGCACTCTTTGAAGTGTGATATTAGTTCCTTGATATGTCTTTGGTCTTCTAGTCTTCAATCAGTTCTTGTTGATGATAAATGTAATGCCCCGATTTTTCCAGTGTACAAATGACCAAAATGCCTCTAAGGCCATTTTTACTGGGAAAAATAAGGATAGCTTGCCCCGGCCATCCTCGAAGGGCTGTTTTAATGTTGAATGGGGATTATGTGTTATATGTATTAATAGAGCAGAAGAATCTCATTTTTGAGCTCCTGCACGTAAAATTACCAAAACGCCCCTATGTTTAATTAACACAGAATTGATTCCCGACTGGACCCGAACTTTACCCGGGAGTTTGAAATGTTGTTTTTAAGGGTTGTTTAATGATTGGTTGAGCCCGGGTGTTTCCGATAAATTTTTGTAAAAAATTACCATTTTGCCCTTGATGAAGGGCATAATGAGCCTAATTACATAATTAACGAAACCTAAGCAATATTAGGCTCTAATTAAAGATTAATTAATTCTAATAATTAATCTAGAGTCAAAATAATTAATTGAGGATAAGTAGGGCCTAAGATTGCTTAAGGAAGCTCAAAATCTCTTTCTTAATTTAAGACTTTATGTCACATTTTCATGAATAGTATTCTCCCTATTCCAATCCCATGATTTAAGGAAATCAAGATGTGATTGAGAACCTTCATTAAAAGAGATTTGACTCCACTAATGAGTAAGAACACTCTTAAATCTTGTCTTGAGCCACCTTAATTGCTCACTTTCTCACTTAAACACTTAATTACAACCCCTAATCCATGACCTAACCAAATCAACTTCTAAACACACTCATAAACCAACATTTAAATGAGATATTCCTCCCCCATTTTCCTCTTGAAATGGCAGGCCACTCCCTCTCCATTTGCATCCATCACATATTGAAATTCAATTGAAATATACACTCAAAGAACCATACCTTGAGCCATACCGTAAACCATGCCTATACCATACCATGAAAAGAGATATTTTCTCTTCCTTTCCCTCCCAAGGCTGCCAGCCACTCCTCTTTCATGCCCCCATATGTTTCATTTTTCTCTAAATAGATACCAAGGAATGCTTGTAAGAAACTTTGAGCATTCTTGCAACTTCAAGCTTTCTTCCTTTGATCTCCAAGAATCCTTCTCTTCTTCTTCATTCTTCAAGAGCCACCGCCCTCCACCATTTCTCAACCCTAAACCACCACACAACCACCATAGATCTTCCTCTTAACACTTAAGCTCTCCATTTCCAAGATAAAAAATCAAAGACAAACCTTTCTTCCTTCTTTTCTTTCCTTGGCTGAAATCACCTTGAAGTGCCAAGGAAGATTTGTTCTTCTCATCTCATTTCCAAGACCAAGCTATTTTCTTTGCAAGAAAAGTACCTTTGGTAGGGATTTTATGTTGAGTTTTTTTTCATCAGTTCTTGAGCTTCTTCTTCTTCTTCTCCTCTATTTGTTCTTGTTTTGTTGTTGTTGAATGGCTTGAATCCATGGCTTGATGATGAGGATCCTTGATGTTGGTTGAAAAGCCATTATTTGTTTGACCTCTAGAGCTCAAGGTCTCATTATTTGGTTTTAAGAGTTCCTAGTAAATGAAATATTATGATTTTGTCATCACTTGATTTTTATGAGTTCAAGACTTACCCCTTTCAACTTAAGGTTGATCGGTGTTTTAGAGTTTACACTCTAAATAGGAGTTTTGAGCTTAAACCTTAAAGAACTAAATAAAAATGTTGGGTTTTCCTTTGATAGTTTTCTTTTGAGCTTGATGATGAGTCTAACGAGACAAGGTTCTTGGAACCACAACGATGAGAGACTCTAAAGCTCATGCCCATTGAGTAAGATTGATTGGTGTTTTAGAGTTATCACTCTAAATAAGAGTCTTGAGCCTAGAACCTAAAGAAGTAATAAAAGGAAATGCATTCATGTTTATACTTCAAGTCTTTGCATCTCATACTTGCATTCAAGTCTTGCACCTCATATTTATTTTCAAGTTGTTACCTAAAGCTTGAAGATAAGAAATGAACTTGCATTCCATGTTTATATTTCTTGTCTAGCATGTTTATGTTTCAAGCCATCACCTAAACTCAAAGATTAAGAATGAACTTGCATTATCATGTTTAAATTTGAGCCTTAGATATCATGTTTATATTTCCATTGCCATCACCTTATTGTGCCAAGATTAAAATGAGACTTGCATTTGCATATTTAAGTTTATCTAGAGCTTAAGGCTTACCCATTTCAATTTACTTAGGAATTTTGGTTCCATGGGCATTCACCTTTGTAGAGGTGTTTTGATTTCAAAAAGAAAGTGGAATAAGGTTCAAAATGGTTTTAGAAGAGAAGAGTAACACAAGGAGTGTTTAAAACTTGAATTTTCAAACTTTGAAGTTACTGGTAATCGATTACCAGGGGGATGTAATCGATTACCAGAGTGGTCTGCAATTCCCGAGTAAGAACTTTTGGCCTAAATAATCGATTGCATCATCATGTAATCGATTACACAATGTTCTGAGAAACCCAGAACGTATTCCTGGACTCTAGTAATCAATTACCATTCCATGTAATTGATTACTCAGATGTTCTTGAGGCCCAGAAAGCATTTTCAACAATGGTAATCGATTACAAGGGTCATGTAATCGATTACCAGAGCCTTCAACCTTCCTGTTTTAAAAACTCGAGCTATGTAATTAACTACAAGGCTCATGTAATCGATTACCAGAACCTAAAATGTGCAAATAAGTATTTCTCTTACTTATATAACATGAATCTATAATCTTGTATGACATGGATTTATGATCTGGCATGGCTATTCTTGGATCATGAGCATATTTATTTGAATTAAGAAACTTATTAGGAGGCATTTGCAATAACTGTGAACATGCTTATGTGATTTGGTTGAGATGCATAATTATGAGCAATGACATATTAAGAAATAAGTTATGAATTAGCATGCATATATATATATATATATATATGTGTCAAGATCAAAGGTGACGTAAGATACATGGAAATGATCCTCTAGACTCCCCGAATTAAAAGTTATAAGAGGTTATCCAAATAGGAAGTGATCCTTTGGACTCTCCGAATTAAAGGTTATGAAAGGTGATCTTAATACCCCCTACCCCATACCTTAAGAGTCGAGTGTTAAACTTATCATAGGATAAGTATATGCTAGTGATGACTAGTGAGGTATGAGCTCATAACCTAGAACTCTCAAAAGGGAGAGCAATAGGTGGCCCTGAAGAGAAAGAAAGAATACCCTAAGTCGCCTAATAGATAAACGGAAGAGATTCATGTTATGTTCATCATGTTTCAGGAGCATCATTTATGTTTGTATATAGTATGTGCACTGTAACATCCTCCCAAGTACAACATCATCCTTAAGTCATGACATCATACTTGAAAGTTGTTACTTATAAATTAGCAGACCTTTTTTAAATATCTATAGTCATTTTGATTGATTCGCGAGATAACTAGGTCATAATTCTACTGAAATATATAGCAATGAAACCAAAATATTTATTTAATACAAAGTTCAGTACATAAAGGAAGCTCTTTTATGAGCTTTAACACACCTTTGTCCTCTAACATATTTACCTACATATCCATTCCACTAAATACAACATAATAAAATCATTAACTACTACATTATTGCACTTCCAAGTTCTTTTGCATAGCAGTTTCTCGATTTTCTGCATCAACCTGGAGACGGTACGGGAACACAAAAACATAGGGGTGAGAATTGTACAATTCTCAGTAGGGTAACTCCCCCAAATACACAATCATAATGTCATCGTTATCGCCCCAGCCACTTCGATTTATTAAAAAAAAGTGGTCATGCATTATATAATAACGGTTTATTTTTATAGTTCCAAATCATACTTCCGAAGTAGGTTACTTTTAACATTCAATCACTTAATGTACATATACCATACTACTCAACATCATATACTACTAACTTTCCATCTAAATATATTGGTCTCAATATCGATACCAAACTTCTTCACTTGGCATATAAGACAAAGGATTTTTTAGAAAATTTACTTCTTAAACTTGCCTTGGCCCTTGACTAATCTTGTCACGTCTGGGCGTTACGTACTGCTATCCCCAGTGTGGCAATAACAGGTAATAGACTGCTTTTCAGGATTAAGCTCATTCCTATACATGATAATTGGATTTACTTTCCCCAATTCTCACACAGACCTATTCCTAACCAGGTTTACTTTACCCGACTCAATTCAAGGGTAGTCAGGTTTACTTTCCCTGACAGATCGGATTTACTTTCTCTAGCCCAAGGACTATAAATCTTATGTTCTTCTTGGTAGTTAGGTTTACTTTTCCTAACAAACTGGATTTATTTTCTCCAGCCCAAGAAACATAATCTTATGTTTTTCTTTCGCATATGAGCAATTGTAATAAGCATTCATATCTATGTGTACCTAATCTCATCAATAAGCTCACATGCTCAATTATTCATACTCATATTCAGGTACTCATGTCAAACTAGTACAAGATGTCATTATTTCATCAATTCAAAGCATCAATTTATTTTTAGCACAATGGCAGATTTCATACTATAGTGGCAAGAATTTATTTGCGCATAAAACAATCATTTGCTATGGCAACAAAATTATACAAAATTACAGTTTCAGTTCCCACAATCCAGACAGCATATGCTTAATTTCAGTTCTTGATTTTTCTAAGGTAGTATAAATTGAAATCAGAGCTCAAGAAAATTCATGGAACTAGCCTAAGATGTTAGCTTCAATATATAATTTTTATAGCTCATAAAAATACCCACAATTCACCCAGAAAATTTGTGATTATCTGCTGCCTAGAATAGAACCGAAAATCCAGCATGCATATTTCAACTTCTCTTTAGCAAAAATAATTTTTAACATCATCCAAACTCTCCACCAAAATTAATACATCAACATCCATATATCATCAACCAATAAATCCAGAGATAACAATTTAAATTAGTGATTGAAATAGAAAAATAGATTAGAAGAAAAAGGGATTTAAAAACCCTACTTTGAAAGCTTCAAAGCTTTATAATTTCAAAGGTTGTTCCAATTGATTTCCGTTCACTTCAAGGCCACCAATTCAAGCCCAAAGACTCCCTTAGGCAGTGAAGAATGATCTCTCAAGGTGGAAAACTATAATGAATTCAAATTCTAATCGGTTAGTTTTGTAGGTATTGAGGTGTAGAACAAGTTTTGTGAAGGAAGTTTGAGTGTTTAGCAACTGTAGGCTATGATTTTTGAAGCTTGAAACATATCAATGGAGGTTTGGAAGGAAATAAATGGAGGCTGTATTCAGTTGGTTCATAGCCGAGAATGACAAGAAGAAATGTCAAAGTTTGGTGGCTTGAGTTTATCTTATAACAAGCATAAATTATTTCTTTAATATAAAGTTTAATTTCTTTATGAAAAGAAACTAATATGAATGGCTAGAATTTGATCTTGTTATTAAAGATTGAATCTTAGCCATTCATTTGATTTAAATGGATATACATCTATTTTTTGTAAAGATTAAACTAACTTTCGGTGTTAGAAATCGCACATCGAAATTTTACCAAATAGGTAAAACACCATACCTGGGTAATCAAATATTGCCCGAAAATTAATTTCGGGTATAAAATCTTTATTTCTATCTATTTCTAATCTTATTCCCATGTTTTCCCAATTTTGAGCACCTTCGAGTCTCGAATCAGGGTTTTCGGCTGTCACGACGGGCCTGTAGGGCCCATAAAACACTATTCACATTTTTTTTTTTACAAAACTATTGGACCGTCCTCATAATTATTAAAACTGTCAGATTTTTGAAATTACGACTAATAAAGCTCAAATTAACTTTTAACTAATTTTTAGGGTGTTACATGCACCTTGCATTGACATGTATTTCATGATGAGGTATGATGCATTTATAACATTTAAGAAGAATATTAAAATGAACGGGCCTTAGTAAATGATATTTTAGAACTCAAAAATTGAACCTTATGCATGCTCACCATTTTATAATAAAACCCGAGATTCCTGAGGATGTAGATGATAATACCAGGATAGGAGGACACCCTACTGAGATTCTTTAGAATTTTTTTCACTCCCTCCATCTTTTCTTTCCATCGCATCTTTAGAGGTTGATAGTGACGTTCGTGATCTACATGGATGCGCCCACTTGGGAGATGCATTACGACGCCGCTCACCGGTCATATCATTTCGTAGGCCGTTGTTCAGTATGTCTTTTTGTATACACGGACCGTCCCTTCGCACACCCAGTCTCCAGCTTCCATTTCTTTCTTGCTTCCCCCTTTGGCGATGATCTCATCTTCAAATGTGCACGTCCTCACAAGGAGCGGACTTGCCACACTCTGCCGAACGCCTTTGCCATCCATGACTTCCTGGAGTATGTGCCCCATTCCCTCATGGACCATTCCGAGACAGACCCTTCCGAGGACCCTGCTACCCAGGTACCCTCCGAGGGTTCTTCACCCACTGGGCTGATGGACTTTGGTGAGGGCAATGAGGCCATGGTGATGCAGCCGATCCGTGAAGGGCATGTGAGGATGACACCTCGTTGAGAAGCCCATTCGAGACCCGCTCACTGTTTGGCCACTCCGGCCGAACTGGTGTAACATTCTCCCAATTATAACGTCATCCTTAAGTCATGACATCATACTTGAGAGTTATTACTTATAAATTAGTGGACCTTTTCTTAAATATCTATAGGCATTTGGATTGATTAGCGAGATAACTTGGTCATAATTCTACTGAAATATATAGCAATGAAACCAAAATATTTATTTAATACAAAGTTCAGTACATAAAGGAAGCTCTTTGTGACCTTTAACACGCCTTTGTCCTCTAACATATATACATACATATCCATTCCACTAAATGCAACATAATAAAAGCATTAACTACTATACTATTGCACCTTCGAGTTCTTTTGCATAGCAGTCTCTTGATTTTCTGCATCAACCTAGAGACGACGCTGGAGCACAAAAACATAGGGGTGAGAATTATACAATTCTCAATAGGGTAACTCCCCCAAATACACAATCATAATGTCATCGTCATCACCCTGGCCACTTCGGTTTATTAAGAAAAAGTGGTCATGCATTATATAATAATGGTTTATTTTTAAAGTTCCAATCATACTTCCGAAGTGGGTTACTTTTAATATTCAATCACTTAATATACATATACCATACTACTCAACATCATATACTACTAAACTTTCCACTTAAATATATTGGTCTCAATATCGATACTAAACTTCTTCACTCGGCATATAAGACAAAGGATTTCTTAGAAAGTTTACTTCTTAAACTTGCCTTGGCCCTTCACTAATCTTGTCACGTCTGAGCGTTATGTACCACCGTCCCCAGTGTGACAATAATGGGTAATAAACTGCTTTTCAGGACTGAGCTTATTCCTATACATGATCATTGGATTCACTTTCTCCAATTCTCACACAGACCTATTCCTAGACAGGTTTACTTTCCCCGACTCAATTCAAGGGTAGTCATGTTTACTTTCCCTGACAGACCGGATTTACTTTCTCCAACCCAAGGATTATAAATCTTATACTTTTCTTGGTAGTTAGGTTTACTTTCCCTAACAAACTGGATTTACTTTCTCCAGTCCAAGAAACATAATCTTATGCTTTTCTTTCGCATATAAACAATTGTAATAATCATCATATCTATGTGTACCTAATCTCATCAATAAGTTCACATTCTCAATTTCTCATACTCATATTCAGGTACTCATGTCATACTAGTACAAAATGCTATTATTTCATCAATTCAAAGCATCAATTTATTTTCAGCACAATGCCAGATTTCACACTGTTGTGGCACGAATTTATTTGCACATAAAACAATCATTTCAGAGGTTATAAAAATTATCAAGGACACCTCAATGTGTCACCAAGGTCCTGTAAAAATCTCAGGTTAATTAGAGTTCTTTAACTATATTAACAAAATTCTACAAATTTAGTGGTCAGAAACTACACACTCTTAGTCAATAGCCAGAAGTCTCAATTTTTCTACCCTATCAATCAAAGGTACCCAGAACTTTGTACAAAAAATTAGAGTTGGACCTCAATATGTCCTCAACATCTTGTGAAAATTTCAGCTAATAATTCGATCATTTGCTAGGTTAATAAAATTTCACAAGTTCACAGCTTCAGATTCAACATTTCAGGCAGCATAGTTACCACTTCGGTTCTTGAATTTCTCAAGGCATTAGGAATCAAAAATAGAGCTCAAAAAAATTCATGGAACTATCCTAGGATTTACCTTCAACATATAATTTTTATAGCTCATGAAAACACCCACAACTCCCTTAGAAAATTCGTGAACAATCACTGCCGGCAGGAAAACCAAAAATCCAGCAAACCACTTCAAAATCTCTTTTGATACAAATGATTTTTCCACAACCCCAAACACTCCACCAAAATTAACACATCAATATCATCATATTAGCAACCAATAAATCTAGAAATTTTGGACCAAACACAATCAAAAAAGTCTAGCATAAAATTGGAAAGAAAAGACCAAAGAAAACCTTACTTATGATGCTTTAAGGCTTCTAACTCCAAGGGATCTTTCAAAAATGATTTTTCTTCACTTCAAGCCTTCCAAACAGCACCTAAACCTTCCTTAGGCAGTGGGGAAATGAGGTATTAAGGTGAGGATTTGAGATTTCAATCGGTTAGATTTGTAAGTATTGATGTGTAGAATAAGTTTAGTGAAGGAAGTTTAGTGTTTTATCAACTCTAGGCTAGTGTTTTTGGCATTTGAAGTGAAGTTTGAGCTCTTGGACATGGAGGAACCTGGTTTCCTTCTCCTTACAGCATGATGCACAAAATTTTGAGCTTCTTGAAGAAGCTTGGTGTAACACCCTAGTAATTAACCAAATACACCTAGGTTGAATCTGATTAATGACTAGACTTTACTCCTTGCTTTGGTTCTTTCTTCATAATTTGAAAATACTTAGTGAAATTACGAGCCATTTTTTTTTAAAAAAACATAATTAAAAACGTGAGCCGAGTACAACGTGAACGAGTAAGCGGAGTATAATAAGACATTTAAGAATACATCACATCATATCACTTTGGCTCCATCATATAACACCCATAAGCACATTATAACATATATTTACATACAATAACCTCACTCAAAGAGTGGGTTATGATCATACATCATTGTCTTATGCAAACCCATAAAAGAAAATATACATAAGGAAATACATGCCCCTAAACTAGCTAACTCCATAAGCCGGGAAGGTTGTAACACCCCGATTTTTCTGTCCGAGGGAAATGACCAAAATGCCCCTGAGGTCATTTCCTGACCCGAACTCGAGGGTAACCAACTCGGTCATCCTCGAAGGGTCAACTCAATGTTTGAAGGGGATTGAATGGCCTTTGAATGCTTTCGGAAGCGAAAATTTCGTTTTCAGTAGCTTTGGTCAAAATGACCAAAAATACCCCTATAGCGTTTTTACGCGGGTAAAGGTGCCGTTTGAGCCCGGAACTTTCCCCAGAGGTTTAAAAACATGTTTTCATGTGTCTAGAGGTCTCTGTTCAAGTCCCGGTGGTCCCGGGCAGTTTTAGTGCAAAATTACGATTTTGCCCATAGAATAGTGTTTTTGAGCTTAATGACGTAATTAAGCAAACCTAAGCAATATTAGGCTCTAAACGAAGATTAATTTATTTCCCTAATTAATCTAGAGTCAAAATATTTTATTAAAGTTAATTAGAACCTAAAATTGCTTAGATTAAACTTAAATCCCTTTTTAGAACTCAAGATTCCTAGTCTTGGAATCATGAATAGTGTTTTCTCTCTCCAATTCCTTAAATCAAGGAAATGTGTCTAGAGTTGTTTAAACTCTAAATTGAGGATTTAACTCTCTAATGGTGCAAGACCACTCCTTAATTATGTCTAGACCACCTTAATTACCCATTTACCTTACCTAAACACCTTCTTACAAATTCCTAATCTTAAGCATAATCAAAGATACACCTAAACACAACTCTAAACCACAATTAAAATGCAAACTAATCCTCCCCATGGGCTGATGCATTTTCGCCACATGCTCCCCATTTGACACATATTAAATTGTTTTCTCACTCAAAGAGCCATGCTTGAGCCATACCTTGAGCCATACCTCACCATGCTTTGAACCATACCTCACCATACCTCAAGAACACATTATCTCACCTCATGGAACTCATGGAGAGCCTCCATTCTGCACCTCATGGTCAAGCCATCCTCACCCATGAGCATCCTCCATTTGTTTCATTTCTCTATAAATAGAATGCCTTGAGGAGCTTGCACCACTTTTAGATCATTTGCTAAGTTTAGGAAACACTCAAAGCTTTCTTTTTCTCTCAAAGTTTTTGTGTTCTTCAAGTTCTTGGAGTTCTTCAAGTTCTTCATCATCTTCATCTTCTTCTTCCATCTTCAAGTTCATCACACCAAGTAGGGATTTTCTTTCATGTGTTCTTTCTTTAAAGTTCTTGTTCTAAGCTTAATGTTCATAGTTTCTCTTGATTCTTTTTAGAACTTCTTTTTCTTTCCTTCACCCTTTTCATTTTCGGCCATGGGCCTTGGAGAACAAAGGAATGAGAGCTTGATGATGAGAGTTTCATGATGATGTTCATCACTTGAAACAAACTCTAGAGCTTGATTTTGTTCTTGAGCAAAAGTGTTTCTAGATTTTCCTTTCTTGAACTTTTGAGAACCTTAACTTTGATGTTATTTCAAAATGGTTCTAATGACTCAATGATGAGGTCTCATGATGTTGGTGTTTGTATGTCACCAAGATCATGGATTCTAGAGTTTCAAACATTTCTTTTCTTTCCTTGAAGTTTCGGCCATTACCTTTCCTTTTCATGCTAGATGTTTGATTTTCTAAATATGGTATGTTGAGTTCTAAGAACTCTAGACTTTTACTTTGTCTTGGTTTGATGAGTTTGGGTTGAGGTTTAAGTTCCTTTAAAGTCTTGTTAAGAGCTCTAGAAAGATAAAATGAACTTGCATAACTTATTTTATGCTTGCATTCATATTTACATTCTTGCTATGCATCTTTACTTTCAAGCCATCACCTAAGAACATAAAGATTAAAATGGAACTTGTATCATCACTTAACTTAATTCTCAAAGCCTTTCTATTTCGGCCTTAAAGTCGATTGTTGTTGGGCCTAGAGCACTAAAATAAAGAATTGAACTTGCATTATCACCTAATTAATTTCTCGAATGCCTATCTATTTCGGCCTTAAAGTCGATTGTTGTTGGGCCAAGAGCACTAAAATAAAGAATTGAATCTTGCATCTTTACTTTCAAGCTTGCACGTTTAAGATTATGCTTCGGATATTTACTTTCAAGTTTACACGTTTAAATTATGCCTTGCATATTTAATTTCAAGTCATCACTTTACCTTGAAAGCAAGATTAAAAATGAAGAGCATGAGCACGTTTAGTTTATGTCGTAACTTAAGAACCTAGAGCTCAAAGACTTGCCCATTTCATTCCAAGTTAAAGTTCAATGCAAACCACACTTTGAATGCGTTTTTCGCCCAAGTAGTGAAGATGGACTTGCAATGAGTTTTCATCTAGCTACTAGGGCCAATAGCCTATGTTTTGAGTTTTCCTTAAAGTTTGACAATTCTTTATAAGGTTATGTCGTTATAAGTTGTGATTCCAATCTCTTTTAGGGGATGGAATATGTTTTGGTCAGTGACCTAAGGCTTCACTTAGCCTCTTGATGAATTAAAATGTTTTGCAAAGAGTTTTAGAAATTCTAGATTGATTCCAAGAGAAACTAGTTAACTTATGTACCTAGAAATGTCAATTTAATTCTCTTATTGAGGCAAGATGTTTTCGGTTCTGATGTGATGAATGTGATGCTGTATGATGATGTTTTAATGTGTTGGAATGTGTGAAAATATCATGTGATGATGTAGAAGCAAACCTATGCATGATAGGTAAGAAACTAGCTAACTAGAAATACCGTGAAGCTAGAATTTAACATAGTTTTGACCCATTTGTTTATGGAACCAATCCAAACTGTTTTAATGGGAACATAATCAGATTTAGATTGTTTAGACATGAAAAACTTGGTATCATTTGAGTTAGAATCGAATTCTAGCACCTATGGGGAAACTAGTAGCTAGAAAACCGTAAAAATGCAAATGTAGAACTCTTAGAACATTTAATTTTCTGGAATCTGTCCAGCACCCTTACAACATGATAAACATGATTAATAATTAGTCCTTAAGCATAGGAATGTCTCATAATTGATTTAGATTTAATGTATAGCGCCAAAGTAAGACGGAACCGAGAAAGGGTCTAAAACGTAAGTTCTAGAACCCCGTAAAAACAAGTTAGAGATTCTGTCCTATGCTATTCAGATTTAAGTATGAACATGAGAATGAAGAATGATGTTTAATATGAGCCTTAGGGGCATAAAATATGAGCGACGGATATTAGAGAGCTATATCTCAAGATTAAGACCCGTAAGGGTCAAAGCATAAGCTACCGTGAGGGTAAGCGTTTGAATGATGTATGATGATGCATGAAGTATGCTAATGATGATGATGTTATTCATATGAGGAATTTATGAGGTTATATGTTTATGTGGCATAAAGCAAATTTGGAAGGAAATTCGATTGTAATGACCGCTTTGGCCGCCAATTTCCGACAAATTTGGAAGGAAACTTCGGTGTAATGACCGCTTTGGCCGAATTTCTGCAAATTTGGGGACTTAAAGAGATTTTGAAAATTAAGGTACTAAGATGGGTTCTAGGATGACACCGGTTCGGCCGAGCACCTCCATAGAACTCATGTGACATCGGGACCATTTTATACTCTTAGGTGACACCGTTCGGCCGAGCACCCCTAAGAGATTTGCCCCTAACCCGTACTCGGATAGTCGGGATTTATGATACGCTTATCGTTAAGTGGTAAGTAAGAACTAGTGACGACTAGTTAAGGTATGAGCTCATAACCTAGATGTATGACACGCTCGGGTGACACCGGTTCGGCCGAGCACCCCGGCTCGATTGTCTTTAGGGTGGCCCATGAGGAAGAAAAGTTCATGATTATGATTATGTCACTAAGTTTTGTCCCATATGAATGTTACTATTGCCACTTTATGCCACCAATGATGATGATGCTTGATGTTATGTTTTATGTATGTGCATTAGGTAGTGCCATGCATACATTTTCCATTATGTTGCACTCATGACATTAAGATCATCCTAAAATGAACGGACCTTGGCTAAAGTATATTTTTGAAGTTTAAAATGAACTAAATGCATGTTCACCATTTCAGTATAATTAAACCCAAGGTTCCTGAGGACGTAGATGATGACACCTAGGTAGTAGGAGGCCCTACTGAGATTCTTTAGCAAGATTCTCACTCCCTCTACCTCTTTCTTTCCGTCACGCCTTCAGATGGCGACGTCGTGGTGTTCGTGGACACGCCGACATGGCAGGTGCGCCATGACCCGGACCACGGGTCATTCCATTTTGTGGGTCGATGCACAGTTAGAGTATTCATGTTCATGGGTCGACCCCTCACTCCCCCTGCACATTCCCATCGTTTCTCCCCCGTCTCACCTTTTGGTGATGACCTAGTGTTCGAGCGCGCACGTCCCCGAGAGGAGAGGCTACGCCGTACTCCACCTTCCGCATCCGCCATTCGAGACTACCCCGAGTATGTGCCCCGTTGCCCATCGTCCTTCTCGGAGATGGATCCTTCCGAAGACTCGGCCACCCAGATACCCTCCGAGGGGTCTTCCCCCTCCATACCTATGGACTTTGGAGAGGATAGCGAGCCCACCGTGACTCAGCCGAGGCGTGCACAACGACCGGAGATGCGGCCATACCCTGGGAGTCATATTCGATCCCCACTCCGCCTTTTCACGCCCGAGGAGCTCGCTCAGTTTCCCGGATATCTGCCTCGATCACGAGATGGTCGCCAGTAGGAGGTCGAGGATGGCCCGAGTTAGAGCACACACCACATAGATAGGGATAAACTTTCTTTTGTTTAGAGGTTATCCTATTAGATGCACTTTCGGGTAGGGAGTAGATTATGTTTACGTTTTATGTTGTATTTCTTTTCATGTATTTCCCTTGTACTGAATTAAGTCCCACACTTATAAGTGGGCAAGTTATATATATATGAGATTATATTCAGTGATGTTCATGATGTGCCTTATGTTATGATGATTGTGAGACGATTGTTTTACTTTGCATGGTTTACCGCTTATCGCATCACGCGGCTCTCACTTTTATTTCAAAAAAAATTTCTCGTATTTTCCGCTAAGTAATTCAAAGTTAAATGAGAACTATGAAGTAATGTATCAATGATTAACCTAAATATGTTCTAGAGTATTGGGTTAAAAATTAGGATGTTACATTATGGTATCGTGAGCGATTCGATTCTCATGGAGCTCGAGGATTGGACTGACTATGCTTTCTAAAGCGTAGTACGATAGCTAGGTCATGCGTAGAGCTTAACTAGAGATAAGCTATAGGGTAGAAGTTCATGACCCTTGTCTACTTGCGTGTGCCATGGTAACTAGCTCATTTTACATGGAATATTGAGCCTGATCACCTCAGTGTTTATTGTCTCATGTGTTTAGGGACCAATGGCACCAAGGAGACAACCTAGGACCCCGACCGAGGGAGACCAAAGCGATGCCATCATTGCCGCTGTTGTTCGTGACATGGCTAGAGCCATGGAACGAATGTTCGAGAGGATGAACCAACAAGGGGACACCGGACGTGCTCCCCCTACTGCTGAAATGGTCGAGCAAGCGAGGTTTGGTGAGTTTCGCAAAGTAACCCACCAACCTTCCGAGGAGCCATGGACCCCGACAAAGCTGATGAGTGGATCAAAAACATGGAGAAGATCTACTCCGTGGTGGCTTGCTCGGAGGAGCAAAAGGTCACCTTCGCTTATATGATGGAGTCTGATGTCGAAGTTCGGTGGATGGCACCAAGATCGCTAGAAGCTTCGCATCGCTTTGTCAACTGGGAGCTATTCAAGACCTACTTCTATGAGAAGTACTTCCCGGAGTTCGTGAGGAACGCGAAGGATATTGAGTTCATGCAACTGACTCAAGGAGGGTCTACTGTCGCCCAGTACACGGCGAAATTCGAGGAGCTGATTAAGTTCTCTAGGGTGTTTCAAGGAAACCCCGACGAGGTGTGGAAGTGCGTCAAGTATGAGGCCGGACTAACGGGAGAGCTCAACTATGTCAGAGCGCACATGGAGATTAGGGACTTTCCAACCCTAGTCAACAAGTGCCGGATCATGGAAGAGGGACAGAAGAAAATCAATGCTGCAAGGGCAAAGATTAACAAGGGGCTAGCACCTCAAGCCCCAAAATTCAAGCCCCAATATCCAAACCAATCCCGAAACCATTACCACCCCTACCACACCAACCAATTCAGACCACAACAACAACAAAGAACCCCCTTCCACCAACAACCCAAGCAGCCATACCGACCACAATTCCAGAACACCAACAACAACCGCAACAACCACAACAACAACCGACAAGGAGGGTCGGCCGGCCCCCGAAACAACCAAGGAGGGTCAAGTGGGACTAAGAACAGACGCCTCAAGGAACCCCGCCCAAGCTATCCCAGCCGTGCTATGTCCCAAGCGCGGGAAGGATCATGGCAACCGCCCTCGCTTAGCGGGCGTAATATCCGCTCGATGCGAAAGCCTCGCCACTACGCCAAAGAATCGCACTAATGGGAGGCCAAAGAAGCCAGAATTCCCGGCCGCAACACCAAGGGAGGGTCTTCACCTCAATGTAGACGAGGCGGACACATCCAACGGTCTCATAGAAGGTAAGTGCGAAATAGATGGTAGAACCTTAATCGTGCTATATGACTCGTGCAACACATTCTTTTATTTCATATGCTAGTGTCGAGGCTCTAAATTTGAAAACTTCCAAACTTCCTTTTGATCTTATTGTCTCTACCCCACAAATCATCCTGTGAATACTTGTTATTGTTGCCTAAATTGTCACCTCACCACGTAAAATAGATCATATGTTGTGGATTTAATTTGTTTACCCATGAAAGGTATAGGAATAGTTCTTGTCATGGATTGGCTTCACGCCAACCGAGTATTGTTAGACTGTGTCACCAAAACAATCGTCTTTCCTTCTCCCCCTAGTGAAATAAGTCAACCTTTGAAACTCTATCTCAATGCCGTAGAGGTCCACTGTAGTGGGAAAAGGACTAAGGGATATGTTCTCCTAGCCGCTAGCGAGGTACACTTTGAGCACTTTAGAGAATATACCTATAGTGAGAAACTATCCCGAGGTGTTTCCTGAAGATATACCCGAGTTCCTCCCGAGCGAGAAGTGGAGTTCTCCATTGAGTTGGTCCCCGGAGCGGGACCAATCTGCATTGCCCCCTAAAGAATGTCACCCCTAGAAGTACCCGAGCCTCAAACCCAACTTAGGGAACTTTTAGAGAGAAGCTTCATAAGACCTAGTGCTTCACCATGGGGAGCCCCGGTCTTGTTTGTGAAGAAGAAGGACGGGAGTATGAGGTTGTGCATAGATTATAGGCAATTAAATCGTGTGACAAAGGAAAACAAATACCCTTTGCCTAGGATTGATGATCTCATGGACCAATTGAGAGGAGCGGTAGTGTTTTCCAAGATCGACCTAAGGTCGTGGATACCACCAAATTAGAGTGAGAGATCAAGATATACCAAAGACCGCCTTTAGAACTCGGTATGGACACTTTGAGTTCGCGGTGATGTCTTTGGGTTGACAAATGCTCTGCAGTTGTTTATGGATTACATGAATAGGATCTTTAGACCCTATTTAGATCAATTAAGTGGTCGCTTTTATAGATGATATACTCATCTATTCAAGACCCACGAGGAGCATGAGCGTCATTTAAGGATAGTTTTGGAGATTTTGAAGGAGAAAAGCTATATGCAAAACTCTCTAAGTGTGAATTTTGGTTGGAGGAGGTCAAGTTTTTAGGGCACGTTGTGTCAAAAGGAGGTATAGCCGTTGATCCTAGTAAGGTAGAAGCCGTAATGAATTGGGATAGACCAACCACCGTAATGTAAATACTGAGCTTTTTGGGTTTAGCAAAGTTACTACCGTAGGTTTATCAAAGGATTTTCCCACTTAGCCCTACCCTTGACCAAGCTCACTAGGAAGAATGCCCCGTTTGAGTGGAGCCCCGAATGTGAGAAGAGTTTCCAAGAGCTTAAGGAAAGGTTAACCACGACCGCAGTCTTAGTCTTACCTAGCCCCAATGTACCCTTCGAGGTATATTGTGATGCTTCGGGCAAAGGACTAGGGTGTGTGTTGATGCAAAATAGGCAAGTGGTAGCCTATGCATCCCGACAACTCAGGCCTCACGAGGCTAACTACCCCACCCATGACCTAGAGTTAGGCTGTAGTAGTGTTTGCCTTAAAGATGTGGAGACACCATTTGTATGGTGTAAGGTTTGAGGTTTTCTCCGATCATAAGAGTCTCAAGTACCTCTTTGATCAAAAGGAGTTAAATATGAGGCAAAGAAGGTGGATGGAATTCCTCAAGGACTACGATTTCGGTTTAAGTTACCACCCCGGCAAGGCTAATGTAGTCGCCGATGCCTTGAGCCGAAAGTCGTTAGACGTGTCGCACATGATGATCAAAGAAGTTGAGTTGATAGAGAAGTTTAGGGATATGAATCTAGGGATGTCAGCGACCGATAAAGGAATAAAAATGTGCTATCTTAGTGTGACAAGTGGATTTAAGCAGAGAATCATGTTAGCACAACGAGAGAATGAGGAGTTCGAAGAGATCATAGATGTCATATATGGGAAAGTTAAAAGGTTTCAAAGAGGTGAGGATTGGATATGGAGATTTGAGGGAAGGATCTGGCATACTCCAAGATGGTGACCTCCGAGAGAAGATCTTGGAGGAGGCTCACAAAGGCTATTTCACCATTCATCCCGGTGTTACCAAGATGTACCAAGATTTGAAGAAGATGTTTTGGTGGCCCGGAATGAAAAAGGATGTAGTCGCCGGGGTTAGTAAGTGGTTGGTATGTCGAAAGTGAAAATCGAGCACCAAAACCTTCAGGTTTGTTGCAACCCCCGCCAATCCCGAATGGAAGTGGGAATGCATATCTATGGATTTCGTGACAGATTGCCTAAGACGCAAGCTGGCCATGATGCTATATGGGTGATAGTGGATCGACTAACCAAGTCGGCACACTTTCTACCTATTAGAGTAACGTACTCTTTAGATAAATTGGCTCAGTTATACATCCAAGAGATCGTAAGATTGCATGGAGTACCGTCGACGATAATCTCGGATAGAGATCCGCGGTTTACGCCGCTTTTGGGGAGCCTTCCAAAAGGCGCTTGGTTCAAGCTATGCTTGAGCACCGCTACCACCCACAAACAGACGGACAATCTGAAAGGACGATCCAAACCCTAGAGGATATGCTAAGAGCCTGTGTGTTAGACCAAAGGGGAAGTTGGGATAGGTACTTGCCTTTGATCGAGTTTATGATAACAATAGTTATCACGCAAGCATCGGTATGGCACCGCATTTGAGGCATTGTATGGAAGGAAGTGCCAATCACCTTTGTGTTGGTACGAGCCTGGGAGCAAAGTGTCTTAGGACCCGATGTAGTGAGGGAAACAACGGAACAAATCAAGAGGATCCGGATAGGATGCTCACTGCTCAAAGTAGACAAAGAGCTATGCGGACAAGCGGCGCAAGCCCTTGGAGTTCGAGGAGGAGAACATGTGTTCCTTAGGATTACCCCCACTACAGGCATAGGAAGAGCCATGAAAGTCAAAAAGTTGTGCCCCGATTCCTTGGTCCCTTCCAAATTCTTCAAAGGATAGGAACAGTTGCCTACAAAATAGCCTTACCCCTAATCTTTCTAATCTTCATGACGCCTTTCACGCCTCTCCATTAAGGAAGTATGAGTCCGACCCTAGCCACGCTTTAGAGCGAGCATGTTCAGTTAAGGGACGACCTAACTTTCAATCTTCCCCCTACGAGAATCGTGGACCGCGGAGTCAAGCAGCTGAGGAACAAGTCTGATCCATTGGTAAAGGTAGCATGGGGACGCGACAAATCCCAAGAGTTTACATGGGAGCTAGAGTCAGAAATGCAAGACAAGTATCCCGAGCTTTTCTAAGGTAACGAATTTCGAGGGCGAAATTCTTTTAAGGAGGGGAGTAATGTAACATTCTGATTTTCCTGTCTGAGAAAAATGACCAAAATGCCCTTGAGGTCATTACCTGACCCGAACTCGAGGGTAAACAACTCGGTCATCCTCGAAGGGTCAACTCAATGTTTGAAGGGGATTGAATGGCCTTTGAATGCTTTCGGAAGCGAAAATTTCGTTTTCCGCAGTTTCGGGTCAAAATGACCAAAATACCCCTATAGCGTTTTTACGGGTAAAGGTGCCGCTTGAGCCCTAACTTTCCCCAGAGGTTTAAAACCATGTTTTCATGTGTCTAGAGGTCTCTGCACAAGTCCTGGTGGTCCCGGGCAGTTTTAGTGCAAAATTACGATTTTGCCCATAGAATAGTGTTTTTGAGCTTAATGACGTAATTAAGCAAACCTAAGCAATATTAGGCTCTAAACGAAGAGTAATTCTATTTCCTAATTAATCTAGAGTCAAAATATTTTATTAAAGTTAATTAGAACCTAAAATTGCTTAGATTAAACTTAAATCCTTTTTAGAACTCAAGATTCCTAGTCTTGGAATCATGAATAGTGTTTTCTCTCCAATTCCTTAAATCAAGGAAATGTGTCTAGAGTTGTTTAAACTCTAAATTGAGGATTTAACTCTCTAATGGTGCAAGACCACTCCTTAATTATGTCTAGACCACCTTAATTACCCATTTACCTTACCTAAACACCTTCTTACAAATTCCTAATCTTAAGCATAATCAAAGATACACCTAAACACAACTCTAAACCACAATTAAAATGCAAACTAATCCTCCCCATGGGCTGATGCATTTTCGGCCACATGCTCCCCATTTGACACATATTAAATTGTTTTCTCACTCAAAGAGCCATGCTTGAGCCATACCTTGAGCCATACCTCACCATGCTTTGAACCATACCTCACCATACCTCAAGAACACATTATCTCACCTCATGGAACTCATGGAGAGCCTCCATTCTGCACCTCATGGCCGAAGCCATCCTCACCCATGAGCATCCTCCATTTGTTTCATTTCTCTATAAATAGAATGCCTTGAGGAGCTTGCACCACTTTTAGATCATTTGCTAAGTTTAGGAAACACTCAAAGCTTTCTTTTTCTCTCAAAGTTTTTGTGTTCTTCAAGTTCTTGGAGTTCTTCAAGTTCTTCATCATCTTCATCTTCTTCTTCCATCTTCAAGTTCATCACACCAAGTAGGGATTTTCTTTCATGTGTTCTTTCTTTAAAGTTCTTGTTCTAAGCTTAATGTTCATAGTTTCTCTTGATTCTTTTTAGAACTTCTTTTTCTTTCCTTCACCTTTTCATTTTCGGCCATGGGCCTTGGAGAACAAAGGAATGAGAGCTTGATGATGAGAGTTTCATGATGATGTTCATCACTTGAAACAAACTCTAGAGCTTGATTTTTGTTCTTGAGCAAAAGTGTTTCTAGATTTTCCTTTCTTGAACTTTTTGAGAACCTTAACTTTGATGTTATTTCAAAATGGTTCTAATGACTCAATGATGAGGTCTCATGATGTTGGTGTTTGTATGTCACCAAGATCATGGATTCTAGAGTTTCAAACATTTCTTTTCTTTCCTTGAAGTTTCGCCATTACCTTTCCTTTTCATGCTAGATGTTTGATTTTCTAAATATGGTATGTTGAGTTCTAAGAACTCTAGACTTTTACTTTGTCTTGGTTTGATGAGTTTGGGTTGAGGTTTAAGTTCCTTTAAAGTCTTGTTAAGAGCTCTAGAAAGATAAAATGAACTTGCATAACTTATTTTATGCTTGCATTCATATTTACATTCTTGCTATGCATCTTTACTTTCAAGCCATCACCTAAGAACATAAAGATTAAAATGGAACTTGTATCATCACTTAACTTAATTCTCAAAGCCTTTCTATTTCGGCCTTAAAGTCGATTGTTGTTGGGCCTAGAGCACTAAAATAAAGAATTGAACTTGCATTATCACCTAATTAATTTCTCGAATGCCTATCTATTTCGGCCTTAAAGTCGATTGTTGTTGGGCCAAGAGCACTAAAATAAAGAATTGAATCTTGCATCTTTACTTTCAAGCTTGCACGTTTAAGATTATGCTTGCATATTTACTTTCAAGTTTACACGTTTAAATTATGCCTTGCATATTTAATTTCAAGTCATCACTTTACCTTGAAAGCAAGATTAAAAATGAAGAGCATGAGCACGTTTAGTTTATGTCGTAACTTAAGAACCTAGAGCTCAAAGACTTGCCCATTTCATTCCAAGTTAAAGTTCAATGCAAACCACACTTTGAATGTACGTTTTTCGCCAAGTAGTGAAGATGGACTTGCAATGAGTTTTCATCTAGCTACTAGGGCCAATAGCCTATGTTTTGAGTTTTCCTTAAAGTTTGACAATTCTTTATAAGGTTATGTCGTTATAAGTTGTGATTCCAATCTCTTTTAGGGGATGGAATATGTTTTGGTCAGTGACCTAAGGCTTCACTTAGCCTCTTGATGAATTAAAATGTTTTGCAAAGAGTTTTAGAAATTCTAGATTGATTCCAAGAGAAACTAGTTAACTTATGTACCTAGAAATGTCAATTTAATTCTCTTATTGAGGCAAGATGTTTTCGGTTCTGATGTGATGAATGTGATGCTGTATGATGATGTTTTAATGTGTTGGAATGTGTGAAAATATCATGTGATGATGTAGAAGCAAACCTATGCATGATAGGTAAGAAACTAGCTAACTAGAAATACCGTGAAGCTAGAATTTAACATAGTTTTGACCCATTTGTTTATGGAACCAATCCAAACTGTTTTAATGGGAACATAATCAGATTTAGATTGTTTAGACATGAAAAACTTGGTATCATTTGAGTTAGAATCGAATTCTAGCACCTATGGGGAAACTAGTAGCTAGAAAACCGTAAAAATGCAAATGTAGAACTCTTAGAACATTTAATTTTCTGGAATCTGTCCAGCACCCTTACAACATGATAAACATGATTAATAATTAGTCCTTAAGCATAGGAATGTCTCATAATTGATTTAGATTTAATGTATACGGCCTCAGGCGAAGACGGAACCGAGAAAGGGTCTAAAACGTAAGTTCTAGAACCCCGTAAAAACAAGTTAGAGATTCTGTCCTATGCTATTCAGATTTAAGTATGAACATGAGAATGAAGAATGATGTTTAATATGAGCCTTAGGGGCATAAAATATGAGCGACGGATATTAGAGAGCTATATCTCAAGATTAAGACCCGTAAGTGTCAAAGCATAAGCTACCGTGAGGGTAAGCGTTTGAATGATGTATGATGATGCATGAAGTATGCTAATGATGATGATGTTATTCATATGAGGAATTTATGAGGTTATATGTTTATGTGGCATAAAGCAAATTTGGAAGGAAATTGGGTGTAATGACCGTTTTGGCCGCCGAATTTCCGACAAATTTGGAAGGAAACTCGGTGTAATGACCGTTTTGGCCGCCGAATTTCTGGCAAATTTGGGGACTTAAAGAGATTTTGAAAATTAAGGTACTAAGATGGGTTCTAGGATGACACCGGTTCGGCTAGCACCTCCATAGAACTCATGTGACATCGGTACCATTTTATACTCTTAGGTGACACCGTTCGGCCGAGCACCCTAAGAGATTTGCCCTAACACGTACTCAGATAGTCGGGATTTATGATACGCTTATCGTTAAGTGGTAAGTAAGAACTAGTGACGACTAGTTAAGGTATGAGCTCATAACCTAGATGTATGACACGCTCTGGGTGACACCGGTTCGGCCGAGCACCCCGAGTTCGATTGTCTTTTAGGTGGCCCATGAGGAAGAAAAGTTCATGATTATGATTATGTCACTAAGTTTTGTCCCATATGAATGTTACTATTGCCACTTTATGCCACCAATGATGATGATGCTTGATGTTATGTTTTATGTATGTGCATTAGGTAGTGCCATGCATACATTTTCCATTATGTTGCACTCATGACATTAAGATCATCCTAAAATGAACGGACCTTGGCTAAAGTATATTTTTGAAGTTTAAAATGAACTAAATGCATGTTCGGTCATTTCGTATAATTAAACCCAAGGTTCCCGAGGGCGTAGATGATGACACCTAGCTAGTAGGAGCCTCTACTGAGATTCTTTAGCAAGATTCTCACTCGCTCTACCTCTTTCTTTTCCTCATGTCTTCAGATTGCGACGTTCGTGGTGTTCGTGGACACGCCGACATGGGAGGTGCGCCATGACCGCGACCACGTGACATACCATTTTGTGGGCCGATGCACAGTTAGAGTATTCATGTTCATGGGTCGACCCTTCACTCCCCTGTACATTCCCATCGTTTCTCCCCGTCTCACCTTTTGGTGATGACCTAGTGTTCGAGCGCATACGTCCACGAGAGGAGAGGCTACGCCGTACTCCACCTTCCGTGATCCGCCATTCGAGACTACCCAGTATGTGCCCGTTGCCCATCGTCCTTCTCGGAGATGGATCCTTAGAAGATTCGGCCACCCAGATACCCTCCGAGGGGTCTTCCCCCTCCATACCTATGGACTTTGGAGAGGATAGCGAGCCCACCGTGGCTCAGCCGAGGCGAGCACAACGACCGGAGATGCGGCCATACAGGAGTCATATTCGATCCCCACTCCGCCTTTTCACGCCCGAGGAGCTCGCTCGGTTTCCGGATATCGCCTCGATTACGAGATGGTCGCTTGATGGGAGGTCGAGGATGGCCGAGTTAGAGCACACACCACATAGATAGGGATAAACTTTCTTTTGTTTAGAGGTTATCCTATTAGATGCACTCGGGTAGGGGAGTAGATTATGTTTACGTTTTATGTTGTATTTCTTTTCATGTATTTCCCTTGTCTTGAATTAAGTCCCACACTTATAAGTGGGCAAGTTATATATATATGAGATTATATTCAGTGATGTTCATGATGTGCCTTATGTTATGATGATTGTGAGACGATTGTTTTACTTTGCATGGTTTACCGCTTATCGCATCACTGGCTCTCACTTTTATTTCAAAAAATTTCTCGTATTTTCCGCTAAGTAATTCAAAGTTAAATGAGAACTATGAAGTAACGGACTAATGATTAACCTAAATATGTTCTAGAGTATTGGGTTAAAAATTAGGATGTTACATTATGGTATCGTGAGCGATTCGATTCTCATGGAGCCCGAGGATTGGGTGACTATGCTTTCTAAAGCGTAGTACGATAGCTAGGTCATGCGTAGAGCTTAACTAGAGATAAGCTATAGGGTAGAAGTTCATGACCCTTGTCTACTTGCGTGTGCCATGGTAACTAGCTCATTTTACATGGAATATTGAGCCCGATCACCTCGGTGTTTATTGTCTCATGTGTTTAGGGACCAATGGCACCAAGGAGACAACCTAGGACCCGACCGAGGGAGACCAAAGCGATGCCACTTCTTGCTCGTTGTTCGTGACATGGCTAGAGCCATGGAACGAATGTTGAGAGGATGAACCAACAAGGGGACACCGGACGTGCTCCCATCGCTGAAATGGTCGAGCAAGCGAGGTTTGGTGAGTTTCGCAAGGCGAACCCACCAACCTTCCGAGGAGCCATGGACCCCGACAAAGGCGATGAGTGGATCAAAAACATGGAGAAGATCTACTCAGTGGTGGCTTGCTCGGAGGAGCAAAGGTCACCTTCATTGCTTATATGATGGAGTCGGATGCCGAAGTTACGGTGGTCGGCACCAAGATCGCTAGAAGCTTCGCACGCTGCTTGTCAGGCGGGAGCTATTCAAGACCTACTTCTATGAGAAGTACTTCGAGTTCGTGAGGAACGCGAAGGATATTCAGTTCATGCAACTGACTCAAGGAGGGTCTACTGTCGCCCAGTACACGGCGAAATTCGAGGAGCTGATTTTGTACTCTTGGGTGTTTCAAGGAAACCTGACGAGGTGTGGAAGTGCGTCAAGTATGAGGCCGGACTAACGGCAGAGCTCAACTATGCTGTAGCGCACATGGAGATTAGGGACTTTCCAACCCTAGTCAACAAGTGCCGGATCATGGAAGAGGGACAGAAGAAAATCAATGCCGCAAGGGCAAGACCGGAACAAGGGCTAGCACCTCAAGCCCCAAAATTCAAGCCCCAATATCCAAACCAATCCCGAAACCATTACCACCCCTACCACACCAACCAATTCAGACCACAACAACAACAAAGAACCCCCTTCCACCAACAACCCAGCAGCCATACCGACCACAATTCCGTAACAACAACAACAACGCAACAACCACAACAACAACCGACAAGGAGGGCTCGGGCGGCCCCGAAACAACCAAGGAGGGTCAAGTGGGACTAAGAACAGACGCCTCAAGGAACCCCGCCCAAGCTATCCCGGTAGTGCTATGTCCCAAGTGCGGGAAGGATCATGGCAACCGTCCCTCGCCTAGCGGGCGTAATATCCGCTCGATGCGGAAAGCCTGGCCACTACGCCAAAGAATCGCACTAATGGGAGGCCAAGCGAGAATTCCCGGCCGCAACACCAAGGAGGGTCTTCACCCTCAATGTAGACGAGGCGGACACATCCAACGGTCTCATAGAAGGTAAGTGCGAAATAGATGGTAGAACCTTAACTGTGCTATATGACTCTGGTGCAACACATTCTTTTATTTCATATGCTAGTGTCGAGGCTCTAAATTTGAAAACTTCCAAACTTCCTTTTGATCTTATTGTCTCTACCCCCACAAATCATCCTGTGAATACTTGTTATTGTTGCCTAAATTGTCACCTCACCACAGAAAATAGATCATATGTTGTGGATTTAATTTGTTTACCCATGAAAGGTATAGGAATAGTTCTTGTCATGGATTGGCTTCACGCCAACCGTGTATTGTTAGACTGTGACACCAAAACAGTCGTCTTTCCTTCTCCCCCTAGTGAAATAAGTCAACCTTTGAAACTCTATCTCAATGCCGTAGAGGTCCACTGTAGTGGGAAAAGGACTAAGGGATATGTTCTCCTAGCCGCTAGCGAGGTACACTTTGAGCAGAATTTAGAGAATATACCTATAGTGAGAAACTATCCCGAGGTGTTTGCGGAAGATATACCCGAGTTCCCTCCCGAGCGAGAAGTGGAGTTCTCCATTGAGTTGGTTCCTGGAGCGGGACCAATCTCCATTGCCCCCTATAGAATGTCACCCCTAGAACTAGCCGAGCTTAAAACCCAACTTGAGGAACTTTTAGAGAAAAGCTTCATAAGACCTAGTGCTTCACCATGGGGAGCCCTTGGTCTTGTTTGTGAAAAAGAAGGACGGGAGTATGAGGTTGTGCATAGATTATAGGCAATTAAATCGTGTGACAGTGAAAAACAAATACCCTTTGCCTAGGATTGATGATCTCATGGACCAATTGAGAGGAGCGGTAGTGTTTTCCAAGATCGACCTAAGGTCAGGATACCACCAAATTAGAGTGAGAGATCAAGATATACCAAAGACCGCCTTTAGAACTCGGTATGGACACTTTGAGTTCGCGGTGATGTCTTTAGGATTGCCAAATGCACCTGCAGTGTTTATGGATTACATGAATAGGATCTTTAGACCCTATTTAGATCAATTCGTGGTCGTTTTTATAGATGATATACTCATCTATTCGAAGACCCACGAGGAGCATGAGCGTCATTTAAGGATAGTTTTGGAGATTTTGAAGGAGAAAAAGCTATATGCAAAACTCTCTAAGTGTGAATTTTGGTTGGAGGAGGTCAAGTTTTTAGGGCACGTTGTGTCAAAAGGAGGTATAGCCGTTGATCCTAGTAAGGTAGAAGCCGTAATGAATTGGGATAGACCAACCACCGTGAATGTAAATACGGAGCTTTTTGGGTTTAGCAAGGCTACTACCGTAGGTTTATCAAAGGATTTTCCCGATTAGCCCTACCCTTGACCAAGCTCACTAGGAAGAATGCCCCGTTTGAGTGGAGCCCGAATGTGAGAAGAGTTTCCAAGAGCTTAAGGAAAGGTTAACCACGACCCAGTCTTAGTCTTACCTAGCCCCAATGTACCCTTCGAGGTATATTGTGATGCTTCTCGGCAAAGGACTAGGGTGTGTGTTGATGCAAAATAGGCAAGTGGTAGCCTATGCATCCCGACAACTCAGCCTCACGAGGCTAACTACCCCACCCATGACCTAGAGTTAGGCTGCCGTAGTGTTTGCCTTAAAGATGTGGAGACACCATTTGTATGGTGTAAGGTTTGAGGTTTTCTCCGATCATAAGAGTCTCAAGTACCTCTTTGATCAAAAGGAGTTAAATATGAGGCAAAGAAGGTGGATGGAATTCCTCAAGGACTACGATTTCGGTTTAAGTTACCACCGGCAAGGCTAATGTAGTCGCCGATGCCTTGAGCCGAAAGTCGTTACACATCCCACATGATGATCAAAGAAGTTGAGTTGATAGAGAAGTTTAGGGATATGAATCTAGGGATGTCGTGATCGATAAAGGGATAAAAATGTGCTATCTTAGTGTGACAAGTCGATTTAACCAGAGAATCATGTTACCACAACGAGAGAATGAGGAGTTCGAAGAGATCATAGATTCTGTTAAGGCGGGAAAGTTAAAAGGTTTCGAAAGAGGTGAGGATTGGATATGGAGATTTGAGGGAAGGATCTGCGTACCCCAAGATGGTGACCTCCGAGAGAAGATCTTGGAGGAGGCTCACAAAGGCTATTTCACCATTCATCCCGGTGTTACCAAGATGTACCAAGATTTGAAGAAGATGTTTTGGTGGGCGGGAATGAAAAAGGATGTAGTCGCCTGGGTTAGTAAGTGCTTGGTATGTCAGAAAGTGAAAATCGAGCACCAAAAACCTTCAGGTTTGTTGCAACCCCTGTCAATCCCCGAATGGAAGTGGGAATGCATATCTATGGATTTCGTGACAGGATTGCCTAAGGCGCAAGCTGGCCATGATGCTATATGGGTGATAGTGGATCGACTAACCAAGTCGGCACACTTTCTACCTATTAGAGTAACGTACTCTTTAGATAAATTGGCTCGATTATACATCCAAGAGATCGTAAGATTGCATGGAGTACCGTCGACGATAATCTCGGATAGAGATCCGCGGTTTACGTCGGCGTTTTGGGAGCCTTCCAAAAGGCGTTTGGTTCGAAGCTATGCTTGAGCACTGCTTACCACCCACAAACAGACGGACAATCTGAAAGGACGATCCAAACCCTAGAGGATATGCTAAGAGCCTGTGTGTTAGACCAAAGGGGAAGTTGGGATAGGTACTTGCCTTTGATCGAGTTTGCGATATAACAATAGTTATCACGCAAGCATCGGTATGATGGCACCGTCTGAGGCATTGTATGGAAGGAAGTGCCAATCACCTTTGTGTTGGTACGAGCCTGGGAGCAAAGTGTATTAGGACCCGATGTAGGGAGGGAAACACCGGAACAAATCAAGAGGATCCGGGATAGGATGCTCACCGCTCAAAGTAGACACAAGAGCTATGGGGACAAGCGGCGCAAGCCCTTGGAGTTCGAGGAGGAGAACATGTGTTCCTTAGGATTACCCCACTACAGGCATAGGAAGAGCCATGAAAGTCAAAAAGTTGAGCCCCGATTCCTTGGTCCCTTCCAAATTCTTCAAAGGATAGGAACAGTTGCCTACAAAATAGCCTTACCCCTAATCTTTCTAATCTTCATGACGTCTTTCACGTCTCTCGCTTAAGGAAGTATGAGTCGACCCTAGCCACGCTTTTAGAGCCGAGCATGTTCGATTAAGGGACGACCTAACTTTCAATCTTCCCTACGAGAATCGTGGACCGCTGAGTCAAGCACCGAGGAACAAGTCCTGCTCCATTGGTAAAGGTAGCATGGGGACGCGACAAATCCGAAGAGTTTACATGGGAGCTAGAGTCAGAAATGCAAGACAAGTATCCCGAGCTTTTCTAAGGTAACGAATTTCGAGGGCGAAATTCTTTTAAGGAGGGGAGTAATGTAACACCCCGATTTTTCTGTCCGAGGGAAATGACCAAAATGCCCCTGAGGTCATTTCCTGACCCGAACTCGAGGGTAAACAACTCGGTCATCCTCGAAGGGTCAACTCAATGTTTGAAGGGGATTGAATGGCCTTTGAATGCTTTCGGAAGCGAAAATTTCGTTTTCCGCAGTTTCGGGTCAAAATGACCAAAATACCCCTATAGCCTTTTTACGCGGGTAAAGGTGCCGTTTGAGCCCGGAACTTTCCCCAGAGGTTTAAAAACATGTTTTCATGTGTCTAGAGGTCTCTGTTCAAGTCCTGGTGGTCCCGGGCAGTTTTAGTGCAAAATTACGATTTTGCCCATAGAATAGTGTTTTTGAGCTTAATGACGTAATTAAGCAAACCTAAGCAATATTAGGCTCTAAACGAAGATTAATTTATTTCCCTAATTAATCTAGAGTCAAAATATTTTATTAAAGTTAATTAGAACCTAAAATTGCTTAGATTAAACTTAAATCCCTTTTTAGAACTCAAGATTCCTAGTCTTGGAATCATGAATAGTGTTTTCTCTCTCCAATTCCTTAAATCAAGGAAATGTGTCTAGAGTTGTTTAAACTCTAAATTGAGGATTTAACTCTCTAATGGTGCAAGACCACTCCTTAATTATGTCTAGACCACCTTAATTACCCATTTACCTTACCTAAACACCTTCTTACAAATTCCTAATCTTAAGCATAATCAAAGATACACCTAAACACAACTCTAAACCACAATTAAAATGCAAACTAATCCTCCCCATGGGCTGATGCATTTTCGGCCACATGCTGCCCATTTGACACATATTAAATTGTTTTCTCACTCAAAGAGCCATGCTTGAGCCATACCTTGAGCCATACCTCACCATGCTTTGAACCATACCTCACCATACCTCAAGAACACATTATCTCACCTCATGGAACTCATGGAGAGCCTCCATTCTGCACCTCATGGCCGAAGCCATCCTCACCCATGAGCATCCTCCATTTGTTTCATTTCTCTATAAATAGAATGCCTTGAGGAGCTTGCACCACTTTTAGATCATTTGCTAAGTTTAGGAAACACTCAAAGCTTTCTTTTTCTCTCAAAGTTTTTGTGTTCTTCAAGTTCTTGGAGTTCTTCAAGTTCTTCATCATCTTCATCTTCTTCTTCCATCTTCAAGTTCATCACACCAAGTAGGGATTTTCTTTCATGTGTTCTTTCTTTAAAGTTCTTGTTCTAAGCTTAATGTTCATAGTTTCTCTTGATTCTTTTTAGAACTTCTTTTTCTTTCCTTCACCTTTTCATTTTCGGCCATGGGCCTTGGAGAACAAAGGAATGAGAGCTTGATGATGAGAGTTTCATGATGATGTTCATCACTTGAAACAAACTCTAGAGCTTGATTTTTGTTCTTGAGCAAAAGTGTTTCTAGATTTTCCTTTCTTGAACTTTTGAGAACCTTAACTTTGATGTTATTTCAAAATGGTTCTAATGACTCAATGATGAGGTCTCATGATGTTGGTGTTTGTATGTCACCAAGATCATGGATTCTAGAGTTTCAAACATTTCTTTTCTTTCCTTGAAGTTTCGGCCATTACCTTTCCTTTTCATGCTAGATGTTTGATTTTCTAAATATGGTATGTTGAGTTCTAAGAACTCTAGACTTTTACTTTGTCTTGGTTTGATGAGTTTGGGTTGAGGTTTAAGTTCCTTTAAAGTCTTGTTAAGAGCTCTAGAAAGATAAAATGAACTTGCATAACTTATTTTATGCTTGCATTCATATTTACATTCTTGCTATGCATCTTTACTTTCAAGCCATCACCTAAGAACATAAAGATTAAAATGGAACTTGTATCATCACTTAACTTAATTCTCAAAGCCTTTCTATTTCGGCCTTAAAGTCGATTGTTGTTGGGCCTAGAGCACTAAAATAAAGAATTGAACTTTGCATTATCACCTAATTAATTTCTCGAATGCCTATCTATTTCGGCCTTAAAGTCGATTGTTGTTGGGCCAAGAGCACTAAAATAAAGAATTGAATCTTGCATCTTTACTTTCAAGCTTGCACGTTTAAGATTATGCTTCGTGATATTTACTTTCAAGTTTACACGTTTAAATTATGCCTTGCATATTTAATTTCAAGTCATCACTTTACCTTGAAAGCAAGATTAAAAATGAAGAGCATGAGCTCGTTTAGTTTATGTCGTAACTTAAGAACCTAGAGCTCAAAGACTTGCCCATTTCATTCCAAGTTAAAGTTCAATGCAAACCACACTTTGAATGTTCGTTTTCGGCCAAGTAGTGAAGATGGACTTGCAATGAGTTTTCATCTAGCTACTAGGGCCAATAGCCTATGTTTTGAGTTTTCCTTAAAGTTTGACAATTCTTTATAAGGTTATGTCGTTATAAGTTGTGATTCCAATCTCTTTTAGGGGATGGAATATGTTTTGGTCAGTGACCTAAGGCTTCACTTAGCCTCTTGATGAATTAAAATGTTTTGCAAAGAGTTTTAGAAATTCTAGATTGATTCCAAGAGAAACTAGTTAACTTATGTACCTAGAAATGTCAATTTAATTCTCTTATTGAGGCAAGATGTTTTCGGTTCTGATGTGATGAATGTGATGCTGTATGATGATGTTTTAATGTGTTGGAATGTGTGAAAATATCATGTGATGATGTAGAAGCAAACCTATGCATGATAGGTAAGAAACTAGCTAACTAGAAATACCGTGAAGCTAGAATTTAACATAGTTTTGACCCATTTGTTTATGGAACCAATCCAAACTGTTTTAATGGGAACATAATCAGATTTAGATTGTTTAGACATGAAAAACTTGGTATCATTTGAGTTAGAATCGAATTCTAGCACCTATGGGGAAACTAGTAGCTAGAAAACCGTAAAAATGCAAATGTAGAACTCTTAGAACATTTAATTTTCTGGAATCTGTCCAGCACCCTTACAACATGATAAACATGATTAATAATTAGTCCTTAAGCATAGGAATGTCTCATAATTGATTTAGATTTAATGTATAGCCTCAAAGTAAGACGGAACCGAGAAAGGGTCTAAAACGTAAGTTCTAGAACCCCGAAAAAAACAAGTTAGAGATTCTGTCCTATGCTATTCAGATTTAAGTATGAACATGAGAATGAAGAATGATGTTTAATATGAGCCTTAGGGGCATAAAATATGAGCGACGGATATTAGAGAGCTATATCTCAAGATTAAGACCCGTAAGGGTCAAAGCATAAGCTACCGTGAGGGTAAGCGTTTGAATGATGTATGATGATGCATGAAGTATGCTAATGATGATGATGTTATTCATATGAGGAATTTATGAGGTTATATGTTTATGTGGCATAAAGCAAATTTGGAAGGAAATTCGGTGTAATGACCGTTTTGGCCGCCGAATTTCCGACAAATTTGGAAGGAAACTCGGTGTAATGACCGTTTTGGCCGCCGAATTTCTGGCAAATTTGGGGACTTAAAGAGATTTTGAAAATTAAGGTACTAAGATGGGTTCTAGGATGACACCGGTTCGGCCGAGCACCTCCATAGAACTCATGTGACATCGGTACCATTTTATACTCTTAGGTGACACCGGTTCGGCCGAGCACCCTAAGAGATTTGCCCCCAACCCGCACTCGGATAGTCGGGATTTATGATACGCTTATCGTTAAGTGGTAAGTAAGAACTAGTGACGACTAGTTAAGGTATGAGCTCATAACCTAGATGTATGACACGTTCTGGGTGACACCGGTTCGGCCGAGCACGCCCAGTTCGATTGTCTTTTAGGGTGGCCCATGAGGAAGAAAAGTTCATGATTATGATTATGTCACTAAGTTTTGTCCCATATGAATGTTACTATTGCCACTTTATGCCACCAATGATGATGATGCTTGATGTTATGTTTTATGTATGTGCATTAGGTAGTGCCATGCATACATTTTCCATTATGTTGCACTCATGACATTAAGATCATCCTAAAATGAACGGACCTTGGCTAAAGTATATTTTTTGAAGTTTAAAATGAACTAAATGCATGTTCAGTCATTTCGTATAATTAAACCCAAGGTTCCTGAGGACGTAGATGATGACACCTAGGTAGTAGGAGGCCCCACCGCGATTCTTTAGTAAGATTCTCACTCCCTCTACCTCTTTCTTTCCGTCACGTCTTCAGATGGCGACGTTCGTGGTGTTCGTGGACACGCCGACATGGGAGGTGCGCCATGACCCGGACCACGGGTCATTCCATTTTGTGGGTCGATGCACAGTTAGAGTATTCATGTTCATGGGTCGACCCTTCACTCCCCCTGTACATTCCCATCGTTTCTCCCCCGTCTCACCTTTTGGTGATGACCTAGTGTTCGAGCGCGTACGTCCCCGAGAGGAGAGGCTACGCCGCACTCCACCTTCCGTGATCCGCCATTCGAGACTACCCCGAGTATGTGCCCCTGCTGCCCATCGCCCTTCTCGAGATGGATCCTTCCGAAGACTTCGGCCACCCAGATACCCTCCGAGGGGTCTTCCTCCATACCTATGGACTTTGGAGAGGATAGCGAGCCCACCGTGACTCAGCCGAGGCGCACAACGACCGGAGATGCGGCCATACCCTCGGGAGTCATATTCGATCCCCACTCCGCCTTTTCACGCCCGAGGAGCTCGCTCGCTTCCTGATATCTGCCTCGATTACGAGATGGTCGCCAGTAGGAGGTCGAGGATGGCCCGAGTTAGAGCACACACCACATAGATAGGGATAAACTTTCTTTTGTTTAGAGGTTATCCTATTAGATGCACTCGGGTAGGGGAGTAGATTATGTTTACGTTTTATGTTGTATTTCTTTTCATGTATTTCCCTTGTACTGAATTAAGTCCCACACTTATAAGTGGGCAAGTTATATATATATGAGATTATATTCAGTGATGTTCATGATGTGCCTTATGTTATGATGATTGTGAGACGATTGTTTTACTTTGCATGGTTTACCGCTTATCGCATCACGCGGCTCTCACTTTTATTTCAAAAAAAATTTCTCGTATTTTCCGCTAAGTAATTCAAAGTTAAATGAGAACTATGAAGTAACAGACTAATGATTAACCTAAATATGTTCTAGAGTATTGGGTTAAAAATTAGGATGTTACAAAGGTTATCCTAAAACTAGGGTGCATAAACACACATAAATCTACTAAGAACCTTCTATGGCCACTGTCCTGGAAATGAGGGAATAAATCTGATCCACTGATGAGCTCCCTCGGGAGGGGACACACGAGATGCACCAAGCTAGGGTCGCATGGACGGCCTTCTTGCTAACCTCGGCTGAACAACTGTTTCCTCACTACCCTCTCTTACACGTGTGGGAGTAGGAGCAGAGCTCTCAGAATATACATGAGTAGGAGTGTCCTCTGAAGGATCAGTTTCAGAATATCTCGTCTCAGGAACATACTCTGGAAATCCATGGACAGCAGATGAAGCGGGATAAGAACGTAACATCCTTTCATCAAGTGGACGTGCATGTTCGAAAACCATTTCATCGCCATAGGGAGAAGTAGGAGAAAATCGATAACTAGGGATAGGATGTGCAAATGGATGACCTATGTAAATAAAAACACGAACTGCACACCTCCCTTCAAAATGATATGAGCGATGCACCAGATCATAGTGGAATTCCCAAGTACGGGTATCAACGAACAAAACGAATGTCGCCATTTGAATCTGGAGACAATGACGGAAATAAAGAAAAGGGAGTGAGAATCTTGCTAAAGAATTCTCAGTAGGGTACCTTCTTCTACAGTGACATCATCAAAGTCCCTAGGAACCTCGGGATTATTCTAAAATAGTGAGCATGCAAAGATTCATTTTAAGTTCGGACAAATACTTAACCGAGGTTCATCAATTTTTAATCATGCGTCTTATAATGCATCATAATCTTGACATGTCATATTTACAATGAACTTTTCCTTTATCATTACATCATATTCTTCATCATCATTATCAAAATAACATGCATAAAAGAACGTCGTATAATATTAGCTACACATGGACATAGTGCACATATTTCATTTCTTTAGTGCCTTAGGTAACTTAAAATCTTATCATCATCATTATTTTCCTTGGGCCACCCTATACTCCACCCTTTTGGGAGTAATTTAGGTTATGAGCTCATACTTTACTAGTCGTCACTAGCATATACTTATCCCTTTTGATAAGCTAAAGTCCCGACTCTACCCTTTTGAGAGAACGGGTTAGGGGGCTAAAATCACCTTTTCACCACCTATAGTCTGATGGTTCCAAAGGATCATTTTCTTATAAGTTTAAGTCACCATTAAATCTTTGCATGTTATATCACAATACAATTCATAAACATCATAGCATTTTCTCATTTATAGTCTTAAGCTAGAATAATATATATCAACTATAATCATGCATCTGGGAGATTCCCAAGAAAGAGAGGTGGGTCACAATGGACACCCTTAAATACCAAGTCTTTCCTTAGCCAGAACCTTTCCAAATTACACTTTTACAATGATACACTTTCTTCTAGCAACAAAGGTAAATTTTACATAATAAAGAATATTTCATGCATAAGCATGCTCATTATTTGCAACAGCAACTATAACATGCAAGCCAGGAAATCATTCAATTATAGAACTAATTAGTTATGCACCTAAGGGATTTATTACCATCCTTACGATTATTTATAGGCCTTAAGAACACTATTAAATCAAATAGGGTAGCATAGGTAGTAAGTTGTTCCTAAGGTTTTACGGTATGCTAGAAGTTATGTTTTAAATCCTTTCTTGTTACCAGCTTTCCCTATGATGCTGAAATTAGTTACTAAACCAATTATGAATCATTCTCCCTTATTTATACATAATAAAACCTGGTTCTTATCGTTGCTAAAGATTCTGGATAGAATGCATAAATTTCATTCCCTAGAGTTCTAGAAATCTTGTTTTTACGGTTTTCTAGTTGCTAAGTTCATTTTTAGTGTTCGGGATCAATCCTAGTCTAATTGATACCAAATTTTTTGTGGCTAACTAATCCTAGACAGAATTATAACATACTAAAATAGATTTGACATTGGCTAAACTTAAAAGGGTCAAAAACTAGGTAAATTCTAGCTCTTCGGTTGTTCTAGGGAGCTAGTTTTATCTCTAACATGCAGTGAATCATTCTCTTAACAATAAACCATAATTATCATAACTTCAAACATATCAAATCATTATCATACATTGATACTAAACTCAGATCAGTGGCTGAATCATGAACCTCATGCAATTACATAGAATCATATTTTAAGTGCATATACAATACTAGTTCCCCGTAAAATCCTTGCAAAGTCTTAAAACTCATTTAGAAACTAGTTCTTTTTTCAAACTTGGGAGGATCTTCACAATTAAAATTCTCACTTAAGATAAAAAGAGTAAGTCTCGAGCTTTAGAGATTTAGGTGACATCTTAGAATTATAAACATGCTATGCAACCTTATTTTAATCTTATCTTTATAAGGTGATAGCTTGGAATTATAAACATGATATGCAATTCCATTTCTTTATATTTAAGATTTAAGGTGATGACTTGAAAATTTAACATGATGCAAGAATTTGAAATATAAACATGATGCAAGAAACTGGAGCGGCGATAATTCGTACAGGACCAGTAGAGAGAGAAGAGAATATTAAGAAACCGGAGCGGCGGTAGTCCGCACAGGACTGGAGAAGGGAGAAGAGAATTATTATTACATCTTTTTAAGCTCCAATCTCAAGACTTTTTAAAGAATAAATTATTTAACTCCAATAATCATATTTCTTTGCTTGTGATACATGGCCAAATCTTTGACCTCTAGGATCTTTAGGTGATGGCATAAAATAAACATGCCATGCGTTGATTCTTTTAGCCATTATAAAATAAAGTGAGAGCATAAATTAAATATGAGATGCAACTTCTTTATTATCTTGAAATATTAGGTGATGACTTGAAACATAAACATGAAATACAAGCTTGGAAAATATATCTTTCAAGTTCTAAACTAAAAATCTTTGTTTTAGCATCATAAAGCATTATTCTTTAAAGTTTTGCATCAAATGGAATTTTCAAGCTTTAGAGGCCTAACTTGTGATGGATTTACAACCCACCCTCAAGGTCCTCATCATCAAGCCATCATCTTAGTTCCACCTAGGCCATATGGCTGAATTGGTTAAAGAAAAATGAAGAGGAAAACCGAAATGAAAAGCTAACGTAAGTTCATAATTTCATCATTTTGAGCTAAAAACACAACTCCACAAAGCATAGAAATAAATTTAGAAACTACTCCCTACCTAATCTGAGTTGAAGAAAAGGAAGAGAACCTGATTTCTTGAAGTGAAATGAAACAAAATCTCTTTGAAAAATTAAAGAAAGAATTCAGCCAAAGAGGAGGAAGAAAGAAAGTTTTTGGTGCTCCTAAAAACTAGTTATGAACAAAGCATTCCAAGACCACTCAAGCAAGCCTATTTATAGAAGATTTTGAGGCTTCTAATTGGCCAAAATGAGGAGGTAGTTGGTGGAATTTTGCAGGAGAAATAAGGGAGGAAAAATCATTTTAGACAAAGTTGTATGAAATTAAGGAATTATGTCTCTTATGGTGACATTTTGGCATTTTGTTTTAGTGCAACTTTTGGCAATAATTCAGTTGCATAATGGCATCAATAATTTTGTCCATTACAGCCCAAAGAAGTGAAATTTGTGTGTTCTATGCATTATTTAGGTGTAGGCAAGGTATTCATATAATTTAGAGAATTTACGGTTAAGGGCTTAAGTGAATTAGTAAGCAATTTGGGTGTTTTTGAGCAATTTTGGGTTCTAATCAATCTAAATACATAATTTTGACTCTAGATTAATATTTAGAATTTAATAAGCTTTAATTTGAGCCTAATATTGCTTAGGTTTCAGTAAACGAATCAAAAATCCCGAAATTCGCAAAACAGCCCAAAAATAGGGGCAAAATCGTACTTTCACTTAAAAACTGCCTGAGGCCACCCGAGCTTAACCAATGGTTAATCATGGCTTAAAAGCAAATTTTAAAACATTTTAGTGAGGTTCGGGCTCAGTCGGCACGCACATCGGAGTTAAAGCGACCATGAGGCGTTTTGGTCATTTCGCGCGTCGGAACTCAAAATTGAGATCCTTCTGCTCTATTAACACACATAACACAAACAATCCCTTATCATCATCAAAACATCCCCTTGAGAATAGGTGGGGCCCATGATCCTCATTTTCTGAGTAAAATAACTTCAGGGGCATTTTGGTCATTTTATACGTACAGAAATTCGGGATTTGCGACTCTCGCATGAATCACTCCTAACCTCTCTTCTAATGTTATATTCCTTTATTGAGGATTGTTCGGCCTCAAATCTTATGTAATAATTACCTCTGATGGTCGGTAATTTCTAATGACAGTAAAAATTACAGTAAAAATTGGGGCGTTACATTACTCCCCTTCTTAAAAAGAATTTCGCCCCGAAAATTCGTTACCTGAGAACAACTCGGGGTATTGTGCTTTCATGTTCGATTCCAGCTCCCATGTAAGTTCTTCGGTTTCACTCGTCCCATGCTACTTTGACCAGGGGTACAGCCTTGTTCCTTAACTGCTTAACTCCTCGGTCGACGATTCTCATGGGTAGTAAGTTAAATGTCAAGTTATCTCTTAATTGTACATGTTCTGGCTCTAGTATATGACTCGGGTCAGATTGATACTTTCTTAACTGAGAGATATGGAAAACATCATGAAGGTTGGATAGACTCAGGGGTAGGGCTATACGGTAGGCTACAGGTCCTACTTTTGTAAGGATTTCAAACGGACCAAGAAATCTGGGGCTCAATTTCTTTACTTTTATTGCTCGGCCTATGCCTGTGGTGGGGGTGATCCTTAGGAACACATGGTCCCCTTCTTGAAAATCTAGCGGTTTTTGCCACTTGTCCGCATAGTTTTTCTGTCGACTTTGAGCAGTAAGAATCTTATCCCTAATCTTCTTGATTTGTTCCGTTGTTTCCCTCACAATATCAGGTCCAAGTAAACTTTGCTCTCCGGGTTCATACCAACATAAGGGAGATTGACATTTCCGTCCATAGAGGGCCTCATACGATGCCATACCGATACTTGCATGATAACTGTTGTTATATGCAAATTCAATCAGTGGCAGGTACTTATCCCAACTTCCCCTTTGATCTAAAACATATGCCCTTAGCATATCCTCCAGGGTTTGGATAGTTCTTTTAGATTGACCATCTGTTTGGGAGTGATAGGCCGTGCTTAGACACAGCTTTGAACCAAACGCCTTTTGAAAGGCTCCCCAAAATCGTGACGTAAACCGCGGATCCCGGTCCGAGATTATCGTCGACGGCACCCCATGTAACCTCACTATCTCCTGAATATATAATTGTGCTAACCTATCCAAGGAATAAGTCACCTTAATAGGTAAAAAGTGGGCTGACTTTGTCAATCGATCCATGATTACCCATATGGTATCATGATTCATTTGGGTCCTCGGTAATCCAGTCACAAAATCCATGGAGATACTATCCCACTTCCACTCAGGGATCGACAGAGGTTGCAGCATTCCAGAGGGGTTTTGGTGTTCAATCTTCACCTTTTGATACACCAAGCACTTACTCACCCATGTGCACACATCTTTCTTCATTCCAGGCCATCAGAACATCTTCTTCAAATCTTGATACATCTTGGTGGCACCAGGATGCAGGGTAAAATGGCTCTTATAGGCTTCCTCCAAAATATCTTTTCGGAGGTCACCACTAGCAGGTACACATATTCGACCTTTAAACCTCCATAAATCGTCCATTCCTTGGGTAAAACCTATCAACTTTCCTGCCTTCACTGCCCCTGAAGTCTCTTGAAACTCAGCATCATCCCCTTGAGCTTGAACAATACTTTCTTTGAACTCACTTGTCACTCTAAGATGATAAGCTCTGATGCCCTTAGTGGTCAAAGTCATTCGTAGGTTTAAGTCCCCAAATTGCTCAATCAATTCAAAGCTCGGGTGGCCTCGGGCAGTTTTTAAGTGAAAGTACGATTTTGCCCCTGTTTTTGGGCAGTTTTGCGAATTTCGGGATTTTTGATTCGTATACTGAAACCTAAGCAATATTAGGCTCAAATTAAAGCTTATTAAATTCTAAATATTAATCTAGAGTCAAAATTATGTATTTAGATTGATTAGAACCCAAAATTGCTCAAAAACACCCAAATTGCTTACTAATTCACTTAAGCCCTTAACCGTAAATTCTCTAAGTTACATGAATACCTTTCCTACACCTAAATAATGCATGGAACACACAAATTTCACTTCTTTAGGCTGTAATGGACGAAATTATTGATGCCATTATGCAGCTGAATTATTGCCAAAAGTTGCACTAAAACAAAATGCGAAAATGTCACCATAAGAGATATAATTCCTTAATTTCATACAACTTTGTCTAAAATGATTTTTCCTCCCTTATTTCTCCTACAAAATTCCGCCAACTACCTCCTCATTTTGGCCAATTGGAAGCCTCAAAATCTTCTATAAATAGGCTTGCTTGAGTGGTCTTGGAATGCTTTGTTCATAACTAGTTTTTAGGAGCACCAAAAACTTTCTTTCTTCCTCCTCTTTGGCTGAATTCTTTCTTCAATTTTTCAAAGAGATTTTGTTTCATTTCACTTCAAGAAATCAAGTTCTCTTCCTCTTCTTCAACTCAGATTAGGTAGGGAGTAGTTTCTAAATTTATTGTTGTGTTTTTAGCTCAAAATGATGAAATTATGAACTTACCTTAGCTTTTCATTTCGGTTTTCCTCTTCATTTTTCTTTAACCAATTCAGCCATATGGCCTAGGTGGAACTAAGATGATGGCTTGATGATAAGGACCTTGAGGGTGGGTTGTAAATCCATCACAAGTTAGGCCTCTAAAGCTTGAAAATTCCACTTGATGCAAAACTTTAAAGAATAATGCTTTATGATGCTAAAACAAAGATTTTTAGTTTAGAACTTGAAAGATGTATTTTCCAAGCTTGTATTTCATGTTTATGTTTCAAGTCATCACCTAATTTTTCAAGATAATAAAGAGGTTGCATCTCATATTTAATTTATGCTCTCACTTTATTTTATAATGGCTAAAAGAATCAATGCATGGCATGTTTATTTTATGCCATCACCTAAAGATCCTAGAGGTCAAAGACTTGGCCATGTATCACAAGCAAAGAAATATGATTATTGGAGTTAAAGAATTTATTCTTTAAAAAGTCTTGAGATTGGAGCTTAAAAAGATGTAATAATAATTCTCTTTTCCCTTCACCGGTCCTGTGCGGACTACCGCCGCTCCGGTTTCTTAATATTCTCTTCTCCCTCTACTGGTCCTGTGCGGATTACCGCCGCTCCAGTTTCTCGCATCATGTTTATATTTCAAGTTCTTGCATCATGTTAAATTTTCAAGTCATCACCTTAAATCTTAAAGATAAAGAAATGGAATTGCATATCATGTTTATAATTCCAAGCTATCACCTTATAAAGATAAGATTAAAATAAGGTTGCATAGCATGTTTATAATTCTAAGATGTCACCTAAATCTCTAAAGCTCAAGACTTACTCCTTTTATCTTAAGTGAGAATTTTAATTGTGAAGATCCTCCCAAGTTTGACAAAAGAACTAGTTTCTAAATGAGTTTTAAGACTTTGCAAGGATTTTATGGGGAACTAGTATTTTATATGCACTTAAAATATGATTCTATGTAACTGCATGAGGTTCATGATTCGGCCACTGATCTGAGTTTAGTATCAATGTATGATAATGATTTGATATGTTTGAAGTTGTGATAATTATGGTTTATTGTTAAGAGAATGATTCACTGCATGTTAGAGATAAAACTAGCTCCCTAGAACAACCGAAGAGCTAGAATTTACCTAGTTTTTGACCCCTTTAAGTTTAGCCAATGTCAAATCTGTTTTAGTATGTTATAATTCTGTCTAGGATTAGTTAGCCACGAAAAATTTGGTATCAATTAGACTAGGATTGATCCCGAACACTAAAAATGAACTTAGCAACTAGAAAATCGTAAAAACAAGATTTCTAGAACTCTACGGAATGAAATTTATGCATTCTATCTAGAATCTTTATCAACGATAAGAACCAGGTTTTATTATGTTTAAATAAGGGAGAATGATTCATAATTGGTTTAGTAACTGATTTCAGCATCATAGGGAAAGCTGGTAACAAGAAAGGATTTAAAACATAACTTCTAGTATACCGTAAAACCTTAGGAACAACTTACTACCTATGCTACCCCATTTGATTTAATAGTGTTCTTAAGGCCTATAAATAATCATAAGGATGGTAATAAATCCCTTAGGTGCATAACTAATTAGTTCTATAATTGAATGATTTCCTGGCTTGCATGTTATAGTTGCTGTTGCAAATAATGAGAATGCTTATGCATGAAATATTCTTTATTATGTAAAATTTACCTTTGTTGCTAGAAGAAAGTGTATCATTGTAAAAGTGTAATTTGGAAAGGTTACGCTAAGGAAAGACTTGGTATTTAAGCGTGTCCATTGTCATCCACCTCTCTTTCTGGGAATCTCCCAGATGCATGATTATAGTTGATATATATTATTCTAGCTTAAGACTATAAATGAGAAAATGCTATGATGTTTATGAATTGTATTGTGATATAACATGCAAAGATTTAATGGTGACTTAAACTTATAAGAAAATGATCCTTTGGAACCATCAGACTATAGGTGGTGAAAAGGTGATTTTAGCCCCCTAACCCGTTCTCTCAAAAGGGTAGAGTCGGAACTTTAGCTTATCAAAAGGGATAAGTATATGCTAGTGACGACTAGTAAAGTATGAGCTCATAACCTAAATTACTCCCAAAAGGGTGGAGTATAGGGTGGCCCAAGGAAAATAATGATGATGATGATAAGATTTTAAGTCACCTAAGGCACTAAAGAAATGAAATATGTGCACTGTGTCCATGTGTAGCTAATATTATATGACGTTCTTTTATGCATGTTATTTTGATAATGATGATGAAGAATATGATGTAATGATAAAGGAAAAGTTCATTGTAAATATGACATGTCAAGATTATGATGCATTATAAGATGCATGATTAAAAATTGACGAACCTCGGTTAAGTATTTGTCCGAACTTAAAATGAATCTTTGCATGCTCACTATTTTAGAATAATCCCGAGGTTCCTGGGGACTTTGATGATGTCACTGTAGAAGGAGGTACCCTACTGAGAATTCTTTAGCAAGATTCTCACTCCCTTTTCTTTATTTCCGTCATTGTCTCCAGATTCAAATGGCGACATTTGTTCTGTTCGTTGATACCCCTACTTGGGAATTCCACTATGATCCGGTGCATCGCTCGTATCATTTTGAAGGGAGGTGCGCAGTTCATGTTTTTATTTACATAGGTCATCCATTTGCGAACTTACATGGGAGTTGGAATCGAACATAAAAGCACAATACCCCAAGTTGTTCTCAGGTAACAAATTTCCGGAGCGAAATTCTTTTTAAGAAGGGGAGTAATGTAACGCCCCAATTTTTACCGTAATTTTTACTGTCATTAGAAATTACTGAATTACTGTAGGTAATTATTACATAAGATTTGAGGCCGAACAATCCTCAATAAAGGAATATAACATTAGAAGAGAGGTTAGGAGCGATTCATGCGAGAGTCGCAAATCCCGAATTTCTGTACGTATAAAATGACCAAAATGCCCCTGAAGTTATTTTACTCAGAAAATGAGGATCGTGGGCCCCACCTATTCTCAAGGGGATGTTTTGATTATAATAAGGGATTGTGTGTGTTATGTGTGTTAATAGAGCAGAAGGATCTCAATTTTGAGTTCCGACGCGCAAAATGACCACAACGCTCCTGCGGCTGTTTTAACTCCGATGTGTGTGCCGACTAAGCCCGAACCTCACTAAAATGTTTTAAAATTTGTTTTTAAGCCATGATTAACCATTGGTTAAGCTCGGGTGGCCTCGGGCAGTTTTTAAGTGAAAGTACGATTTTGCCCCTGTTTTTGGGCAGTTTTGCGAATTTCGGGATTTGCGACTCTCGCATGAATTGCTCCTAACCTCTCTTCTAATGTTATATTCCTTTATTGAGGATTGTTCGGCCTCAAATCTTATGTAATAATTACCTACAGTAATTCAGTAATTTCTAATGACAGTAAAAGTTACAGTAAAAATTGGGGTGTTACACTTGGCTTGTGGTTATCTTGTTATATATAAAAGAATGAGTATTATATTGTATAATTAAATGATCTTTGACCAAAGTAAGAAAAATGGATGGCTAAGATTTGGTTTGTTAGTCAAAGAATGAATCTTGGTCAGCCACTTGGCTCAAGATAAGTGGCTCTCTTTAACTTGTAGAATGAATAGCTTTTACAATGTCAAAATCACACACCAAAATCCTACCGAACGGGTGAGATATGAACACCCGAGTAAAATATTAATAAATGAAAGGCCATGATTAAAACTTGCTTTTCAATTTTCAATCCTTGTCATCCACTTGGCACAAAGTGGTTGATAAAGCTTACTTAGCCACTAAGTAGCTTTTACGATGTCAGAAACTGCACATCTAAATTTTACCGAACGGGTATAACAATGTACCCGGGAAATCAAACATTACCTGAAAAATAATTTCGGGTATAAAATCTTTATTTCTACCTATTTCTAACCATAATCATATAATTTCTCAATTTCGGGCATCTCCGGGTCCCAATTCTAGGATTTCGGCTGTCCCGCAGGCCCGTAAAACACTATTCTCATTTTTTTTTTTTACAAATCCGTTGGATCGTCCTCTTCATTGTTCGAAGTATCAAATTTTTTAAATTATGATTAATAAAGCTCAAATTAATTTTTAAATAATTTTTAGGGTGTTACAACTGGCTCAGTGGGTTGGGTATATTCCTTCTTCTTGGGGCAGGTAGCAGTAGAAGCTGGCAGCTGTTGTGATGGTGCTCGAGCATATGTCTGGCATAGGATAGCCTTCTTTTGTGATAGGGGTTATCTACTTTAGATGCACTAAGGTAGGCGAGGGTTTATGGTTTATGTACTTTATGCTTTTATGTATTTTGGATGACTGTACCTATTGCTACTATCTACCTTGGTGTATGGTTGAACCATTAATATATATATATGCTATTATGGTTGTTATGTTATGATCTTGTGCCCTTATTCTTCGCATGCATGGTTTATTATTATTTGTTCACGACCCACATGATGTAGTGTTATCATATGCGCAACTCACGTTTTCATCTCTTATTTCAAAAAAAAAATTACCTGTATTTTCATTAAGTATTTTCTAGAGGCTAGAATCAAGAACTGGAACAAAAGAGTAACAGCTAATATTTAACTTGATTACATCCTAGACGTGTTTGGTTAAAGATTAGGGTGTTACAATAAAAAGATTGCGATCATGATGGTTGAAGATTGTAGAACACATTTGCTTCAGGGATCGATAGATATCTTCACTTTGAGTGCATTTTCTAAAGCCCAATGCTACTTATTGTAGACTTGTGCCTTGGTTTCTTATACTTGTTGATTTTCTTTAACCCACTAGGCATTTGTACGCTCATTTCACTATATAATTATCACTTCCATTTAGTTTCCATCTCTTTGAATGAGATAAATCATGTTTGTACATGAAAAGTGAAATTATCTTTGCTATGGGAACCATATTATGCTAATGATAAAACCTATTTGCTACTTCAAGAAACTCAAGGTATACATTAGCCATTCTTCAAAATATTTCCTTCAATTGGTTCTGCTGTAATTCAAAACATACTGTATTAATGCATTTTGAAGGGTTGTAGTTCTTATAGTCCCTACAAAATTCTAGTATGGCCTTAGGTCCTGTAACACCCCGATTTTTCTGTCTGAGGGAAATGACCAAAATGCTCCTGAGGTCATTTCCTGATCCGAATTCAAGGGTAACCAACTCGGTCGTCCTCGAAGGGTCAACTTAATGTTTGAAAGGGATTGAATGGCCTTTGAATGCTTCCGGAAGCGAAAATCTCGTTTTCCGCAGTTTCGGGTCAAAATAACCAAAATACCCCTATAGCGTTTTTACGCGGGTAGAAGTGCCGTTTGAGCCCGAAACTTTCCCCAGAGGATTAAAAACATGTTTTCATGTGTCTAGAGGTCTCTGTTCAAGTCCCGGTGGTCCCGGCCAGTTTTAGTACAAAATTACGATTTTGCCCCTAGAATAGTGTTTTTGAGCTTAATGACGTAATTAAGCAAACCTAAGCAATATTAGGTTCTAAACGAAGATTAATTAATTTCCCTAATTAATCTAGAGTCAAAATAATTTATTAAAGTTAATTAGAACCTAAAATTGCTTAGATTAAACTTAAATCCCTTTTTAGAACTCAAGATTCCTAGTCTTAGAATCTTGAATAGTATTTTCTCTCTCCAATTCCTTAAATCAAGGAAGTGTGTCTAGAGTTGTTTAGACTCTAAATTGAGGATCTAACTCACTAATGGTGCAAGACCACTCCTTAATTATGTCTAGACCACCCTAATTATCCATTTTCCTTACCTAAACACTTTCTTACAAATTCCTAATCTTAAGCATAATCAAAGATACACCTAAACACAACTCTAAACCACAATTAAAATGCAAGAAATCCTCCCCCCATGGCTGATGCATATTCGGCCATCTCTCTCCTTTTACCACACATGTTGAATTGTTTCTCACTCAAAGAACCATGCTTGAGGCCATATCTTGAACCATACCTCAGCATACTTTGAGCCATACCTCACCATGCCTCAAGACCACATTATCTCACCTCATGAAACTCATGGATGCCTTCCAATTCTGCACACAATGGCCGAAACTCATCAGCCCATTCACACCCTCCATTTGCTTCATTTCTGTATAAATAGAATCCATTGAGGATCTTGCACCACTTTTAGATCATTTGCTAAGTTTAGGAACACTCAAAGCTTTTCTTTTCTCTCAAAGTTCTTGTGTTCTTCAAGTTCTTGGAGCTCTCCATCTTCTTCATCATCTTCATCTTCTTCTTCCATCTTCAAGTTTATCACATCAAGTAGGGATTTCCTTTCATGTATTCTTTTCTTTAAAGTTCTTGTTTCAAGCTTGATGTTCATAGTTTCTCTTGTTTCTTTTTAGAACTTCTCTTCTACTCCTTTTTCCTTTTCATTTTCGTCCATAGGCCTTGGAGAACAAAGGAATGAGAGCTTGATGATGAGAGTTTCATGATGATATTCATCACTTGAAACAAACTCTAGAGCTTGATCTTTGTTCTTGAGTAAAATACTTCTAGTTCTTCCTTTCTCCAACTTTTGGAATCTTTAACTTTGATGATGTTTAAAAATGGTTCTAAGGACTCAATGATGAGGTCTCATGATGTTGGTGTTAAGATATCATCAAGATCATGGACTCTAGAGTTTCAAAATGTTCTTTTGTTTTCCTTGAAATTTCGGCCATTTGCTTTTCTTTTATATGCAAAATGTTTTGATTTTCTAAACATGTTATGTTGAGTTCTAAGAACTCTAGACTTTACTTTATCTTGGTTTGATGAGTTTGGGTTGAGGTTTAAGTTCCTTTAAAGTCTTGTTAAGAGCTCTAGAAAGATAAAATAAACTTGCATAATTTATTTTATGCTTACATTTATATTTACATTCTTGCTATGCACCTTTACTTTCAAGCTATCACCTAAGAACATAAAGATTAAAATGGAACTTGCATCATCACTTAATTTAGTTCTCAAAGCCTTTCTATTTCGGCCTTAAAGTCGATTGTTGTTGGGCCTAGAGCACTAAAATAAAGAATTGAACTTGCATCATCACCTAATTAATTTCTCGAATGCCTATCTATTTCGGCCTTAAAGTCGATTGTTGTTGGGCCAAGAGCACTAAAATAAAGAAGTGAACCTTGCATATTTACTTTCAAGCTTGCACATTTAAGTTTATGCCTTGCATATTTAAATTAAGTCATCACTTTATTTTGAAAGCAAGATTAAAAATGAAAAGCATGAGCACATTTATTTTATGTCATAACTTAAGAACGTAGAGCTCAAAGACTTGCCCATTTCATTTCAAGTTAAAGTTTAATGTGAATGCATTATTTGAATGCATGTTTTCGGCCAAGTAGTGATGATGGACTTGCAATGAGTTTTCATCTAGCTACAAGGACTAATAGTCTATGTTCTAAGTTTTTATTAAAGCTTTACAAATCTTTACAAGGTTATGTTATCATGAGACATGACTTTATTCCCTTTTAGAAGATGGAATATATTTTGGTCACTGACCTAAGGCTTCTCTTAGCCTCTTGATGAATTAAAATGATTTGCAAAGAGTTTTAGAAGTTCTAAATTGATTCCATGAGAAACTAGTTCACTTATGTACCTCGAAATGTCAATTTAATTCTCTTACTGAAGCTCCATGAATTCGGTTCTGTCATGATGAGTGTGATGCTGTATGGTGATGTTTTGATGTGTGAAAATATCATATGATGATGTAGAAATGATTCTATGGATAATAGGTAAGAAACTAGCTAACTAGAAATACCGTAAAGCTAGAATTTAACATAGTTTAGACCCATTTGTTTTTGGAACTTATCCAAACTATTTTAATGGGAACATAATCAGATTAGGATTGTTTAGAAATGAAAAACTTGGTAACATTCGGATTAGAATTGAATTTTAGCACCTATAGGGAAACTAGTAACTAGAAAACCGTAAAAATGCAAATGTAGAACTCTTAGAACATTCAGTTTCCTGGATTCTGTCCAGCAACATTACAACATGATAAATGTGATTTATAATTAGTTCTTAAGCATAGGAATGTCTCATAATTTATTTAGATTTAATTTATAGGCCTTAGGCGAAGACGGAACCGAGAAAGGGTCTAAAACGTAAGTTCTAGAACCCCGTAACCACAAGTTAGAAATTCTGCCCTATGCTTTTAAGATTTGAGTATGAACATGAGGATTAGGAATGATGCTTTATTATGAGCCCTTAGGTGCATAACATATGAACGACGGATGTTAGAGAACTATATCTCAAGATTAAGACCCGTAAGGGTCAAAGCATAAGCTACTGTAAAGGTAAGCGTTTGAATGTTCTATGATGATGCATGTGTTATGTAAATGATGATGATGTTATTCATATGAGGAATTCATGAGGATATATGTTTATGTGGCATAAAGCAAATTTGGAAGGAATTCGGCGTAATGCCATCGTGCCGCCGAATTTCTTACAAATTTGGGGACTTAAAGAGATTTTTGAAAATTAAGGTACTAAGATGGGTTCTAGGATGACACCGGTTCGGCCGAGCACCTCCATAGAACTCATGTGACATCGGTACCAATTTATACTCTTAGGTGACACCGGTTTGGCCGAGTTCTAGGGTATGAGACCTTGGTAGATACCCTTCAGAGTTTAGAGTATTGTCAATATGCTATATAGGTATACATCCAAAGATTGCTTTTTCTCTATTAGTTTACTAGTTTTCGTGATCTACACGATTTATTGGATTTGGACTATATGTATCTAAATATGAAAATTGTTTACAGTTAATGAATCTTTTATTATTATCATTTATATTCTTGTTGGTTGTCCTATGTGTATGGGTAATATGTGACAATCTGCTTACTAAGTTTTAGATGAAACTCACCCTCTCTTTTCCTCCCCTTTACAAATATACCTCCTACTTTAGATCCTTCCCAGCCTCTTCCTAAAAAATAGTAGTGTTTCAACTTGGGTGAGCTTCACTTTGCAGTGAAGTGTTATGAGTTTTGTTACAGAGTGCTTTTATGATTATGCGAGTAGGGTCCTAGGCTATGCGTGTTATTTTGTTTATCAAGATTTGGATTAGAATTTTATTTTTGAATTTATGGTTTTCATGGTTTTGTCTGGAGCAACTCAGTTATGTTTTATTTCATGCTTGTGGATTTTAAACTTGAATTATGAGATAGAAGAGTATATGTGTATGTATGTGTCTATATATATTATGTTTTGGAATATTATGTTGAATATGTTTTAGAATTAAAATTATATTTGAATTATGCATGTAGCACGATTCAACGGCCATGAAGTTTACATAAGGATGGAATTTCCCATGTGCTGATCACGTTCCCAAATTTGATCGTGACAGAATCCATAACTTCCTCTATCCATCAATAGCAAAGCACTCATGGCTAAAATCAAGCTTATGGGAATTGAGCAACCCATACCCTAGAACTCTTGTGGCACACAGCCTAGGATATCAAGGCTCATTATCTTGATATGACAGTCAAAAACTGCATGACATGAACCAAACTAATCATTGCTTAGGATAATGTCAAATTCAAACATGTCCAATATTATCAACTCTACTAGTGTTTCCATGTCTCTAACTCGAACATTGCACGATTTATATTCTGTTTGAACTATAAGGGGCTCCCCTGAAGGCACCCCGACCAAAAACGAGTCATCGAGAGTGGATGGAGGTTTCTCGAACCACATAATAAAGAACATACAATAGTTATACTTACCGCTATTGCATTGGATGCTTGAGTGTTCGAGCAAGTCAAATGTGTCCCCTGCTTCTAGCACCTTTACCTGCTAGAGCCATCGAGTCACCATGGGTTACTAACTGGAAGGATTGAGCTAACATGGCAGGGTTCGCCAATCCTTAGTTAGAAACTCCTTGAAACATTAGACACTCCATGCATGTATGGCCTTGTTGGACACTACCGTAAAATGCAAGTGTGCTTATCAACCAATATCCGTGGTGTCTCTTGCCACATGTCTAACATATTAGGTATGATTAGATTGAACTCTGTCATCGAAACTGGCTATTGTAGGTAGAAAATCACACACGAAGGAGGGGTGAACCATGTTTTACTTTTTCTTTCCTTTGAATTTGAAAAACTCAAGCAGAAGACTATCAAGCGTTTAACTTGTAGTGCAGGGGAAATAATGTTAAATACTTCAAAAAATTACTTTATGAACTACAGCAAATAATGTAAATCGTGAATAAGTTAGTTTTTTAGACAAAATAATATGATAGGCATAACACAATAAATTTAAAGGAGTTAAGGGAGAAGAAAATACTGCACAGATCTTTTTATACTGGTTCGGCTAACCTGCCTACACCCAGTTCTCAACAACTGTTGAATTCCATTAAAATCTTTTTGTAAAACCGAGAAAGTTGGATAGTCTTTTTAGTAGCCTTCCTAAGCTCTTATTTGTGACTAGTAGCAACCTCTATTATCACAAACCGAATAGTCTTTGACTAGCCTCTTCATACTAAACCAGTGACCAGTAGTAACCTTTACTATAAAAAATCGAGTACTCTTTAACTAGCCTCTCCAACCTAGACCTTGTAACACCTTTCCTACCATAAAGCTATGCTTAAACCATAACCTTATAATAAGTAGTTGTTACTTGTTAATTTTACTTGATCTTAGAAGCATATACACATATATTATTAAAGATAATGCTTTTATGATAAACCTAAACCACGTTCTATCCATGTTGCTAAGTTTAAACATAAATAATATATCATAATAAAATAGTAAAACAATATAATTGTATTAAGATAACAAATCAATATTATACATAACTATATATCAATCCTTTACCCTAGTTCATGCAGGAACCTTCTAGTCTAGGCAGGGTACTACTCAAAATTCATTAAAAGAATATAAAAATGATGATTAAATTCTTTATCATCGGTTGATCAAAAGATCTGGACCATGATGCTAGTACCAGGGAAGAATCTCTATAAAAATAATCACCATTATCGCAACCTATGTAAAAATATGATAACAGCAGGAATGAGAATCAAAGATTCCCAGTAGGAAATACACTAGTTTACTACACAGTGACATCTAACTTAGTATTAAAATAATTAAAGTATCTTTAATTTCTTCTAAAATAATTAGTTTGGTTATTCCTTTTCTTATTTAACTTAGTATTATGAGTGCACTTATGCTTAAGAATAAAAATCATAGGATTCGTTAAATAATTAATCAATTTTCTAGCTGTCTGTACAACAATTAGTTTGTTTGTTTTATTACTTCTTTATTATAGTCTTATTAGTAACTTTAGGCTTGAGAATAGAACTCATAGGATTCCTAATATACTTCTCATTTGATGTATTTCCAACAATGTAACACCTCGTGTTACAATATGATATAGTTCAATCGATGTAGCACTATATCCTGATATAGATCACAATTGCATGCTATTCTCTACACATCACTTTGCTCATAACAAAGTAACACCTCATGTTACTGTTAGCTCCAGAACCCTATCGAGATGCGCTAATCTTTTTTGAATGACAATAAAATCAATTTAAAGAAAATACTTTGAAGAATGACTAATGTTTGTCTTGAGTTTCTTGTAAGATCATAAATAGGATTCTATCGTTAGCAAGAGCAAGGCTTACTCAAATGAGAATATATTTCACTATGCGTGTATAAACATATTTATCTTATGATTATGAGATTTCAACTAAAATGCAAGTGAACTAATATCCTTATTCAAGTAGAAAATAACTAACACTTGAAAAGGAATCAATATTACAAGAAACCAAGTCTTTTTGAGACTTCAGAAAGTAGTACTGGACTTCAAAAAGTACACCAAAAAGGAAGAAATCTCATAATCTATGAAGCCAAAATATTCTATCATCTTCAATCCACATATTCGTAAAGATTAGATCATCAACAAACAAGCGATTGAAAACAAGAAGACTCATATTCCATCAAGGAAAGATTATCGTACTTCAGAAAGCTTACACTCAGTAAAATAGTGAAAATCTACAAGGAAATGAGGGAAATTTCAAATTTCAAATTTGAGTTTGAATTTGGAAAAGTCAAATTCTGGTGTCAGAACTAAATGATCATCTCTTTTGCCTTTGAAGTCATCTATTCAAAAGTTTTAGAAGAAAAAGTTTAGAAACCATGGCTCAGAAAGTAAGAGTAGTTTTCTAAAGAATATCAGAAACCTCTATTCTTCAATGGCTTCTGCAAATTATTCTAACTTACAGACAGGCTAATTTTCTAGATTATCTTTCCAAGATACAAGTGGATGATCAACACGTGTCCCTAGAAGATCTGAGCAAAGGCAATCGTCATAAGGAAGATCTCTATAAATAGAGATGTTGTGCTTACAAAGAAAATGACATAACATTGTGAAAAAAGAGCTAAAATGCTACAAAGTTTTCCCCTCATTTTTCCTTGTTTCCAAGACCTTTCATTGTAAATCCAAAGAAATCTTGAGTGTAGGTTACTTTGAGTGTCAACCAAAACATATAACCTTTGTATCCTTGATCCAGAAGTGATCAGTGTGAGATAACTTGAAGAGACTTATTAAAAACTACTTGCAACGTAACTGTAAAAGAGCTATTTTTTTACTATTCACGGTTTTAGTTTGGAAAGACTAGCATAATACTACTCGGTTTAACTTGAAGAGGCAGGTGAATAACTACTTAGTTTGTGACAGTAGGGATTGTCTACTGGTAACTGAACATAGCTTGGGAAGGCTATTGTAAAGACTATCTTTGTTTTTTCTTAGGTTGGAGAAAGAGTTACTGAAACTCAACGGTTGTTAGGAATTGGATGTAGGTAGGTTTGGGTAAACAAGTACATAATCACCTGTGTTGAATCTTCTTTTCCCTTCATTTTCCTTTTTATTTCCATATTTGTTCTTGTATTAGTACTTGTTTTGAAAAGACTATCTTAAGTTCTTCCATTACTTGGTTAATTCAGAAATTTCACTTTCTGAAGTATCTAACACTATTTTTCCACTGTGCTACAAGTTCACAACTTGATAGCTTTTGATAAAGTTTCTCAGATCTTTACTAACAAAAGAAATGGAAAAACATGATTCAATCCCCCTTTTAGTGTGTTTTTCTACCTACAAGTGGCATCAGAGCTTAGCTTGTAAGGGGTTGAGCAATCCAATGACTGCAGAGGACAAAGATTTGAAGAACAAATAGTATAAAATATTCATATTGCTGAAGGTCACTCCATCAACGGACCGCCATTTTTTGATGGTGGAGATTATGCATATTGGAGGTGTAACACCCCGATTTTTCTGTCCGAGGGAAATGACCAAAATGCCTCTGAGGTCATTTCCTGATCCGAATTCGAGGGTAACCAACTCGGTCATCCTCGAAGGGTCAACTCAATGTTTGAAGGGGATTGAATGGCCTTTGAATTCTTTCGGAAGTGAAAATCTCGTTTTTCGTAGTTTCGGGTCAAAATGACCAAAATACCCCTATAGCGTTCTTACGCGGGTAGAAGCGCCATTTGAGCCCGAAACTTTCCTCAGAGGTTTAAAAACATGTTTTCATGTGTCTAGAGGTCTCTGTTCAAGTCCCGGTGGTCCCGGGCAGTTTTAGTGCAAAATTACAATTTTGCCCCTAGAATAGTGTTTTTGAGCTTAATGACGTAATTAAGCAAACCTAAGCAATATTAGGCTCTAAACGAAGATTAATTAATTTCCCTAATTAATATAGAGTCAAAATAATTTATTAAAGTTAATTAGAACCTAAAATTGCTTAGATTAAACTTAAATCCCTTTTTAGAACTCAAGATTCCTAGTCTTGGAATCTTAAATAGTGTTTTCTCTCTCCAATTCTTTAAATCAAGGAAATGTGTCTAGAGTTGTTTAGACTCTAAATTGAGGATCTAACTCACTAATGGTGCAAGACCACTCCTTAATTATGTCTAGACCATCCTAATTATCCATTTTCCTTACCTAAACACTTTCTTACAACTTCCTAATCTTAAGCATAATCAAAGATACACCTAAACACAACTCTAAACCACAATTAAAATGCAAGAAACTCTCCTCCCTTGGCTGATGCATTTCGGCCACCTCTCCCCCATTTGACCACATGTTGAATTGTTTTCTCACTCAAAGAACCATGCTTGAGGCCATACCTTGAACCATACCTCACCATGCCTCAAGACCACATTATCTCACCTCATGGAACTCATGGGCTCCCTCCCCATCTGATGGCCGAAGCCTCCTCCTCCATGAGCACCCTCCATTTGTTTCATTTCTCTATAAATAGAATACCTTGAGGAGCTTGCACCACTTTTAGATCATTTGCTAAGTTTAGGAATACTCAAAGCTTTTCTTTTTCTTTCAAAGTTCTAGTGTTCTTCAAGTTCTTGGAGTTCTTCATCATCTTCATCTTCTTCTTCCATCTTCAAGTTCATCACATCAAGTAGGGATTTCCTTTCATGTATTCTTTTCTTTAAAGTTCTTGTTTCAAGCTTGATGTTCATAGTTTCTCTTGTTTCTTTTTAGAACTTCTCTTCCACTCCTTTTTCCTTTTCATTTTCGGCCATAGGCCTTGGAGAACAAAGGAATGAGAGCTTGATGATGAGAGTTTCATGATGATGTTCATCACTTGAAACAAACTCTAGAGCTTGATCTTTGTTCTTGAGCAAAAATGTTTCTAGTTTTTCCTTTCTTGAACTCTTGAGAACTTTAGTTTTGATGGTGTTTTAAAATGGTTCTAAGGACTCAATGATGAGGTCTCATGATGTTGGTGTTAAGATATCATCAAGATCATGGACTCTAGAGTTTCAAAATGTTCTTTTTGTTCCTTGAAATTTCGGCCATTTGCTTTTCTTTTACATGCAAAATGTTTTGATTTTCTAAAGATGTTGTGTTGAGTTCTAAGAACTCTAAACTTTACTTTATCTTGGTTTGATGAGTTTGGGTTGAGGTTTAAGTTCCTTTAAAGTCTTGTTAAGAGCTCTAGAAAGATAAAATGAACTTGCATAATTTACTTTATGCTTGCATTTATATTTACATTCTTGCTATGCACCTTTACTTTCAAGCTATCACCTAAGAACATAAAGATTAAAATGGAACTTGCATCATCACTTAATTTAGTTCTCAAAGCCTTTCTATTTCGGCCTTAAAGTCGATTGTTGTTGGGCCTAGAGCACTAAAATAAAGAATTGAACTTGCATCATCACCTAATTAATCTCTCGAATGCCTATCTATTTCGGCCTTAAAGTCGATTGTTGTTTGGCCAAGAGCACTAAAATAAAGAATTGAACCTTGCATCTTTACTTTCAAGCTTGCACGTTTAAAGTTTATGCCTCGCATATTTACTTTCAAGCTTGCACGTTTAAGTTTATGCCTTGCACATTTATCTTACGTCATCACTTTATTTTGTAAGCAAAGATTAAAAATGGAAAGCATGAGCACGTTTATTTTATGCCATAACTTAAGAACCTAGAGCTCAAAGACTTGCCCATTTCATTCCAAGTCAAAGTTTAATGTGAAACCATTCTTTGAATGCATGTTTTCGGCCAAGTAGTGATGATGGACTTGCAATAAGTTTTCATCTAGCTACAAGGACCAATAGTCTATGTTCTAAGTTTTCCTTAAAGCTTTACAAATCTTTTCAAGGTTATGTTGTCATGAGATATGACTTTATTCCCTTTTAGAAGATGAAATATATTTTGTTCATTGACCTAAGGCTTCTCTTAGCCTCTGGATGAATTAAAATGATTTGCAACGAGTTTTAGAAATTCTAAATTGATTCTAAGAGAAACTAGTTAACTTATGTACCTAGAAATGTGAATTTAAATCCTTTACTGAAGCTAAATGTTTTCAGTTCTGATATGATAAGTGTGATGCTGTATGATGATGTTTTGATGTGTTAGAATGTGTGAAAATATCATATGATGATGTAGAAATGATTCTATGCATAATAAGTAAGAAACTAGCTAACTAGAAATACCGTAAAGCTAGAATTTAACGTAGTTTTGACCCATTTGTTTATGAAACTTATCCAAACTGTTTTAATGGGAGCATAATCAGATTAGGATTGTTTAGACATGAAAAACTTGGTAACATTTGGATTAGAATCGAATTCTAGCACCTATAGGGAAACTAGTAACTAGAAAACCGTAAAAGTGCAAGTTTAGAACATTTATTTTTCTGGATTCTGTCCAGCACCCTTACAACATGATAAACGCGATTAATAATTAGTCCTTAAACATAGGAATGCCTCATAATTGATTTATATTTAGTTCATAGCGCCTTAGGCGAAGACGGAACCGAGAAAGGGTCTAAAACGTAAGTTCTAGAACCCCGTAATCACAAGTTAGGAATTCTGCCCTATGCTATTCAGATTTAAGTATGAACATGAGGATTATGAATGATGTTTAATTATGAGCCCTTAGGTGCATAAAATATGAGCGACGGATGTTAGAGAACCATATCTCATGATTAAGACCCGTAAGGGTCAAAGCATAAGCTACCGTAAGGATAAACGGTTGAATGTTCTATGATGATGCATGTATTATGAAAGTGATGATGATGTTATTCATATGAGGAATTCATGAGGATATATGTTTATGTGGCATAAAGCAAATTTGGAAGGAATTCGGCGTAATGCCATCGTGCCGCCGAATTCCCGACGAATTTGGGGACTTAAAGAGACTTTTGAAAATTAAGGTACTAAGATGGGTTCTAGGGTGACACCAGTTCGACCGAGCACCTCCATAGAACTCATGTGACATCGGTACCCATTTATACCCTTAGGTGACACCGGTTCGACCGAGCACCTCCATAGAACTCATGTGACATCGGTACCCATTTATACTCTTAGGTGACACCGGTTCGGCCAAGCACCCCTAAGAGAATTGCCCCCTAACCCGTACTCAGATAGTCGGGATTTATGATTTATGATACGCTTATCGTTAAGTGGTAAGTAAGAACTAGTGACGACTAGTTAAGGTATGAGCTCATAACCTAGATATGTGACACGTTCTGGGTGACACCGGTTCGGCCGAGCACCCCCAGTTCGATTGTCTTTTAGGGTGGCCCATGAGGAAGAGATGTTTCATGATTATGATTATGTCACTAAGTTTGTCCCATATGAACATTACTATTGCCACTTTATGCCACTAAGTATGATGATACTTGATGTTATGTTTTATGTATGTGCATTAGGTAGTGCCATGCATACATCTTCTATTATGTTGCATCCATGACATTAAGATCATCCTAAAATGAATGGACCTTGGCTAAAGTATATTTTAAAGTTTAAAATGAACTTAATGCATGTTCAGTCATTTTGTATAACTAAACCCAAGGTTCCTGAGGACGTAGATGATGACACCTAGGTAGTAGGAGGCCCTACTGAGATTCTTTGGCAAGATTCTCACTCCCTCTATCTCTTTCTTTCCGTCACGTCTTCAGATGGCGACGTTCGTAGTATTCATGGACACCCCGACATGGGAGGTGCACTATGACCCGGCTCACGGGTCATACCATTTTGAGGGGCAGTGCACGGTGCGGGTTTTCATGTTCGTAGGACGCCCCTTCGCTCATCCCGTGCACACCCATCGCTTCTCCCCGACTGCACCCTATGGCGACGACGAGCGGGTTTTTGAGCGTGCGCGTACGCATGACGAGAGAGTGCTCCGCATGCACACCGCCGCCTCAGCTATGCGAGACTCTCCCGATTACGTGCCCCGGACCTACTTCTCGGAGACCGACCCGTCCGAGGACCCACCAACCCATCCGTATAGCGAGAGCTCTGCCCCCTCTCCACCATTGACGAGGGAGGGCAGTGAGGATACCGTGACTCAGCCACGACTTGCACGGCGACCGGAGATGCGGCCACACCGCGGGGGTCACTCTCGATCCCCGCTCCGCCTCTTTACGCCCGAGGAGCTCGCCCAGTTTCCCGGATATCTGCCTCGTTCGCGAGATGGACGTCAGTAGGAGGTGACGACCGACCGATGGAGTACCCGGTTAGAGCACACACCACTTAGATGGGGATAAACCTTCTTTTGTTTAGAGGTTATCCCATTAGATGCACTCGGGTAGGGGAGTAGATCATATTTATGTTTATGTTGTATTTCCTTTCATGTATTTTCCTTGTACTAAATTAAGTCCCACACTTATAAGTGGGCAAGTTATATATATATGAGATGATATTCAGTGTTATTCGTGGTGTGCCTTATGCTATGACGTTATGAGATGTGTGTTTGATCGTTACATGATATATCGCATCACGCGACTCTCACTTTGTATTTCAAAAAAAAAAAATTTACCCGTATTTTCCGCTAAGTATTTCTAAGTAAAATTGAGAACTATGAAGTAACAAACTAATGATTAACCTAAGTATGTTCTAGAGTATTGGGTTAAAAATTAGGATGTTACAGGAGGGGCAGAATTGAGCTATTTATAAAATACATAAGTTTTGACTTGTAGAAAATTATACAAGAAGGAGATTTTGTTCCAAGGGAGGAAGCTCCGGAGTAGATGATGCACCCTTATTATCCAAAAAAATCCCAAGGAGTAGGTGGACAGAGCAACAAAAAGCCAGAGTTTAACTGAACTCAAAAGCCAAGTACCTACTCACGTATGCACTAAGCAAAATTGAATATGACAAAATCATTACTTGTGATAAGGCAAAAGAAATATGGGACAGATTGCATATGCTGCATGAAGGGACTGATTGTAACATCCTCCCAAGTACAACATGATTTTTATGTCATAACATCATACTCGAGAAGTTGTTACTTATAAATTAATGGACCTTTCTTAAATATCTATAGCAAGTTCGATTGAATCGTGAAGTAACTAAATCATAGTTTTATCAACATATATGAATAAGAAACAAACATTTATTGATTGTAAGGTTGAGTACAAAAGGAAGCTCTTCTATGAGCTTTAATACACATCCAGTCCCTGTTATAAATACAGACATAAACATATGACTAAGTACAGTCTGTACAAACTTCATCTGTAAACTACAGCAAATCCGATTTCCTTTCATAAAGTATCCTGTAACACCCTCCTAATTACCATACTTTACTTGAGTATCAATATAGTAATTAGAAAAGTATTACATATCTTCATAATCTATACTAGTCGAAAGAAGTGAAATCAACTAATTCAGACACATATATGGCTAAACTCGTATATACATATATAAACATCATTTTTAAGTTTGCAATATGTACATCGTACCGAAAAACACTCTAGTTAATGTCTAAGCTAGTCAGGAACTTAGTTCACAAAAAGAAAAGAAACACCTCCAGTATCTAGTCTAACCTGCCCAAGGTCCAGGTCCAGCAAAATTTTATACAACCAGAATTGGACCTCATAACATTTAATTAGATCAAATCTGCAGGCTAGTAAGGCTCTAGTACTAACTACCACTATATACATAACAGGAGTCCCTGAAGATCTCACGTCCTACTAGATAAAACCATTAGCCATCGGTATGATAGCCTCACCTCCGCTAGGGGTATCAGGACCCTCAGGTGGATCAGAATCTGAAGACGAGGATGAAGAGGGATCATCTGCTGGACGGGGTGCTGGTGGTGCAAGCGGGACATCAAATATCACAGGATGTGCCAAGTAGAGAGGCACACCATCATAAGGGAAAGCTAGGTCAAAATCAACTGTAAATACAGAGGTACTAAAAGATCGGCCAAAAAACACATAAGCACGAACTTGCGAGTAACCCACTACATAAAGAGAGTCGAGAACAGGATCATAATGCCACACCCACTGTGGCGAGTCAAGGTAAAATACTAGTGACGGCATCTGCTGGATCTGAATAATACAAAGTAAATAAAACCATAGGGATGAGAATATTATAAAATTCTCAGTAAGGTACTCCCTCCAATGTGAACATAATATAATCTGTAAATTCATTCATGTTAAATTAATCATGCCAAATTATATGAATAAATACTAATGTGCATAATTCATATAAAGTCGAATGCAAAATGGTAATAATCAAGTGTTTTTCTCTTGTAACTCGTGGAACTCAACTTAGTGCAATTATCTCTTTAAAGTAACATAGGGAAGGCTTAATCTCATATCAAGTGGTATCTGTAGTGGAGTCATTCCACAAGAACTATTGATTACTAGGACATGAGCTCATTCCTATATGTCGATACGTCTATCGACTCATCAAATTCCTAGGGAAGCTCTTACTTTTTCCATCCCCTCCTAACCACACAAGTCTTGTTTCTATTTTCCTCATATGTTAAAAAAATTGCATAACTAAAAATCATGTTATTTTTCTTTTCTTTTCCTTTGTCCTCACAATAATCACATAGTGTACTTCTCTTTTCAAAGATCTGCATAGATCACAAGTAGGCATACAATTAGGTTGGAGTCTCATCCACATCTCATCAACATTTCTTTTAAACAATTAACATGCATTAACATGGTATACACTTACATCTAAAGCCATTCTATCATTAGTTCAAGGCATTCTTACCATTTTTCAGCAATTAGCAGATTTATCACTCTAGAATTCAAAATTAATTTCCATATCAAAATACCAATTCAAGAGTCACAAAAATTTCCTATGACACCTTCATATGTCTAAAGGATCCTGTAAAATTTTCATAACAATCAGAGTACTATAACCATGTCACTAAATTCTACAAATTTAGTGGTCACAGCACACCTTTTCATAGCCTAGGACAGGGTTCTCCTAATTTTTAAATTTATCATATGATGGAATCAACTGAAGATAAATTTACAGGTACAATTCAAGATGTTTTTAATCCCCTATAAAAATTTCAAAAGAGAAATCACTCATTTACTATGATAATAAAATCATACAATTTCCCTGCTTCAGTTTCAGAAATCCAGAGAAAATGAGATCTATTTTAGTTTCTGATTTTTTTAAGATAGTATTCCTTGTAACCAATGCTCAAGGAATTTCGCATAGATATTTCAAGATGTTAGGACCAACATATATTTTTTCCAGGCAATGAATATCACTGTAAACATGTCTATAAATTCATGAAAGTTTACTCTCTGCAAGAAAACTGAAAATCCAGCACTCTAACTAAAACTTCTCTTGATGAAATGAGTTATCCAACCTCATCCAAATCCTTCACCAAAATTCATACATCAACAACCATATATCATTAACCACCACAATGAAAAATTTCGAGCAGAACAGGTCAGAGATGTGAAATATAAATTTGGCAAGAAAAGACCAAATAAAACCCGACTATTGGAAGCAAGTGATGTCTTTGTCCCTAGTATGCTTCAAGATGATGCCCTCCACTTCAAGGCTCTCAAAACACACCCAAAACCATTTGCAAATAGTGAGGTACAAGGGATCAAGATTGAGATTTGGTGAGTGATTGAGATTCTAATCGGTTATATGTGTAGATGTTGAGGTGTAGAATAATTTTTGTGAAGGAAACTTTGGATTTTGGTAACTCTAAGCTAACATATATGGAGTTGAAAGCAAGTTGAAGCTCTTAGCCATGGAAGAAATGGAGCTGCTGTCTTCTTGAAGATATGGCCGAGAATGAGCTTCTTAAAGAAGCCAAAAATGACGTTTATCTTGTATTAAAGTAATGAATAAAATATATTATGTTTAGATAATTACAAAGCCAATAAAGTAAAATGAATGGTTGTGATTCAATCTTTTAATTCAATATTGAATCTTAACCATTCATTTTATTTGAAGGGATAGGTTTATTTGTTTTGTAGAAATCTAACTAGTTTTCGGTGTCAGAAATCACACACCGAAATTTCACCGAACGAGTGAAATAGTGTACCCGGGTAATCAAACATTGCCCGAAAAATATTTTCGGGTATAAAATCTTTAATTTTATCTATTTCTAAACATAATCATATAATTTCTCAATTTTGGGCATCTCCGGGGCCCAATTCTAGGATTTCGGCTGTTTCGACGGGCTCGTGGGGCCCGCAAAACACTATTGATGCTTTTTTTTTTTTTGCTTCCTTGAATCCTTCTCATCATTTCTACATCTATCAAAATCTTAAAATTCTCATTAATAAAACCTCATTTAATTTCTAAAGAGAATTAGGGTGTTACATTTCTTTGTAACATCCTCTGCTGCTTTATAGATTGACGACTGTCCCCACAAACCAACACGGGTCTTTTCAGCATGCTTTGTCCTCACTCGCACACTTCTTGGGAAAACTTCCCAAGAGGTCACCCATCCCAAAATTGCTCCAAGTCAAGCACGCTTAACTGTGGAGTTCTTTCAGTTTGGGCTACCGAAAAGAAGATGCATCTTGTTGGTATAGGTAGTACAAATCAATTCATATAAGCCCTCATTAACTGTATAGTCTCATACCTATACAGTCTCAGGATCCCTCTCATTCGGGTGTGTAATCGGTTTATTCATGTACCCCTCCGCTTTTGAAGTCTTCCAGGAGCCGCTCCTTGTCCGTGCCTCCTTGCACCAGTAATCACTCCCCGACTTCGCAGTCCCCGGGCGTTACATGCCCACCAGCTTCCGCTTGGTTCGTCCCTGAACCACACCATACTGGAAGAGGTGCAGGCTCTGATACCATTTGTAACATCCCCTGCTGCTTTATGGATTGACGACTGTCCCCACAAACCAACACGGGTCTTTTCAGTATGCTTTGTCCTTACTCGCACACTTCCTGGGAAAACTTCCCAGGAGGTCACCCATCCCAAAATTGCTCCAAGCCAAGCATGCTTAACTGTGGAGTTCTTTCAATTTGGGCTACCGAAAAGAAGATGCATCTTGTTGGTATAGGTAGTACAAATCAATTCATATAAGCCTTCCTTAACTGTATAGTCCCATACCTATACAGTCTCAGGATCCTTCTCATTCGGGTGTGTAATCGATTCATTCATGTACCCCTTCGCTTTCGAAGTCTTCCAGGAGCCACTCCTTGTCCGTGCCTCCTTGCACTGGCGATCACTCCCTGACTTCGCAATCCTCGGGGCGTTACATAGCCTCCTTGTTCTTAGGATCAACCTGGAGACGACACGAGAACACAAACATATAGGGGTGAGAATTCTAAAATTCTTAGTAGGGTAACTCCCCAATTACATAATCATAATGTCATCGTCATTGCCCCAGCCATTTCAGTTTATTAAGAAAGTGTGAGCATGCAATATATATATATATATATATATATATATATATATATTAAATGTTCATTTTAAAGTGGGCTTCTTTTATTATTCAATCACTTAAAACATACATTTCATGACATTCAAGATCATAGAAATTCCTTCAAGACCAATAATTTAACAAAATATACGTGTACAAATGGCAATTTCGATAATCTTTTCGTGCCCTTGACATAATAAAGGGGACTTTTCCGCGCCCTAATACGGACCTTTCCGTGCCCTTTACGTAATAAAAGGGACTTTTTCGTGCCCTAGTGAGGACCTTGCCATGCCCTTTACATAATAAAGAGGACTTTTCCGTGCCCTAATGGGGACTCCTCCATGCCCTTTACATAATAAAAGGGACTTTGCCCTGCTCTTTTTAGATTAAAAGGGACTTAATTTTTCACTTGGCACATGCATCATCCTCAAGCTCACATATACATGCATCACATTTCTATTTGCATGAACATAATTCTTTGATCTCATAATACTTCAAACCTATATATATCATTCATTCATTTCTCATAACATAATCTTGGAAGTCCATGGCATGCATTCATACACATCAAATATGAACCAACTGTCATTAGGTTACTAATTCAAGGCATTATCATAATTTCAGCACATTGGTAGATTTTTGACTCAAGTACCAAAATTTATTTTTCATACCAAATAACCAATTCAAAGGCTATAAAAATTATCTAAGACACTTTTGTATGTCCATAAAGTTCCATAAAAATTTTAGAGCATAAAGGTCTCTAAATATATTAATAAAATCTCACAATTTCAGAGGTCAGAAACTACACACTCTCAACCAATAGCCAGAAGTCTCAATTTTTATACCCTATCAAATGAACCCAGAACTTTGTACAAAAACTTAGAGTTGGACTTCAATATGTCCTCAACATCTTGTGAAAATTTCAGCTAATTATTCGACCATTTGCTAGGGTAATAAAATTAGACAAATTCAGTACTACAAATAGGACTGGCTGGATAGCACCCTTGACCTGTTTGGTTTTACATTTTTTAAAAATAGTAAAAGTGATAAAGAAACTCTTCCATATGTTAGCTTTATCATATAAAAATTTCAGCTCATGATGATTTCTTCAAATCAGTTAGAAAAATCAAAACATTTCACCTACTTGCTAAATTCGGGATTTTCAGCAGCATCATTCATAACATGGTTTTGCAAAAAGGGTTTTCTAACTTCATCAAAACTCTCTACCAAAATTAATACATCAATATCTATGTGAAATCAATCAATATAACTGAATAGCTCAAGCCAATTCAATCAGAAACCATTAGATCAAAATTGGAAAGAAAAGAGAACAAATAAAACCCTACTTGAATCTCCATAGCTCTTTGCCTAGAACAATCTTCCCCAAATGCTTTTCTTCAATCAAAATCTTTCTAAACATCCCTTAAAGCTCTTTTTGGCAGTGATGTATGATGGATCAAAGTGAGAAAATAGTGATGAATTAAAATTATAATCGGTTAGTTTGGTAGATTATGAAGAGTAGAACAAGTTTTGTGAAGGGAGTTTGTGGTTTTATCAAGTCTAGGCTAGGAAAATGGAGGTTTGCATTCATGTTTCAAGCTCTTTGAAGAAGAAAGAAATGGTGGCTGTGTTTTTTCCTTTTCATGGCTGAGAATTGAAGCTTGTTTTTGAAGCTTGGTTTGTTGTTTCCTTATGTATAAAGAATGAATATTATAATGTGTAATTAAGTAATCTTTGACCAAAGAAAGTAAAATGGATGGCCAAGATTAAATCTTGTAATTCAAGATTGAATCTTAGCCATTCATTTGATATAAAAAGATAAGGTTCTTTTTTTTGTAAAGATTAAAATAGCTTTCGGTGTTAGAAACCGCACACTGAAATTTCACCGAACGGGTGAAATAGTGTACCTGGGTAATCAAAAATTGCCCGAAAAATAATTTCGGGTATAAAATCTTTATTTCTACCTATTTCTAACCATAATCTTATAATTTCTAAATTTCAGACATCTCCGGGGCCCAATTCTAGGGTTTCGGCTGTCCCGACAGATCGATAGGGCCCGCAGGTTACTATTCATTTTTTTTTTTATAAATCCGTTGGACCGTTCTTATCATTGCTAAAACTATCAGATTTTTAAGGGTGTTACACTAATCAAGTAAAAGAAACTAAGATCAGTATGTTGGTCGATCAATATGAATTGTTTAAAATGACAGATTAAGAAAATATTGATGAAATGATGACAAGGTTTATGCATATTGTAAACCAATTAAAGGGTCTTGGCAAAAGATATTCTATCTCGGAAATGGTTAGAAAAATCTTAAGAAACCTCCCTGCCAAATGGCGACCCAAGGTCACAGCCATTACTGAGGCAAAGAACGTTCAAACTCTTAGCGTGGATGCACTTATTGGGTCACTTAAAACCCATGAAGTTGTGGTTTCAGAAATGCATGGTGAATCCAGCAAAAAAAGCAAATCCATGGCGTTGAAGTCGTCTCATCAAGAAACGTATAAAGCTAAGGCAATGAGAATTGTTGAAGCCTCTGATGAGGAGAATGAGATTGATGATGAATTAGATGAAGAATATGGAAACGAGCTTTCAATGCTTCTAAGGCAAATGTCCAATGTTTAGAGAGGAAAAATAAAGAAGAAAAGAGATATCAACTTCAGAAAGGACAGAAAAGGCAAGCCGAAGTTTGAAGGTGCTATCTGTTTTCAGTGTGGGGAGAAAGGTCATCTCAGACCAGACTATCCCAAACTTAAAGGCCTACAAAAAAGATTCGCACCAAAGAAGAAAGACATGCTAGCCACCTGAAGCGAATTAGAGGAAAACAAGGAAGAGTTAGAAGATCAAGAGAAAATGAATGTTGCTAATCTATGCTTCATGGTTGGATATTCATCAGAAAGTAAATCTGAGGTAAATAATAGCAATCTCTCATATGATGAACTTTTGTCTCTCTATGAAGAATTGCTTGAGGATTCTCAAACTTTTTCTTCACATTATCTCAATCTGAAGAAGGAACATAAGAAAACTATTTTAGAACTCAAAATGGCCAAAAACTGAAACTGAGAATCTAAGGCTTGAAAAGAAAGAACTGAAAGGTGAAAACCAAGTTTTAAATATAAAAGTCAAAACCTTAGAATATAAAGCTGAGAATATGAATAAACACACTCAGAAATGTGTTTAATGTATTAGTCAGTTTTATGACCAAGGTTTTAATGTTATATTTAATGCTTATTCTTGCAAAGTAGTAAGTCTCACTTCAGAACAAGTAATTCTATCTGGAAAGAGGCATAATAACACATATATATTATCCTTGGATGATCTGTGTAACATCCTAATTTTTAACCCAATATTCCTAGAACATATTTAGGTTAACCATTAGTCTATTACGTCATAGTTTTCTCTTTACTTTAAAATACTTAGCGGAAAATACAGGTAAATTTTTTTTTTTGAAATGTAAAAGCAGAGTGAGAGCCACGCAACACAATGAACGATGAGGCACATAAAGAAACGAGACACAAGAGTAAGCAAACATCTCACGAATGTCAGAACATAAAGCATGTAATTGCACATCATGATAAACTAACTGCATATATAAATATAACATGCCTACTTACAAGAAGCGGGACTTAGTTGGTACAACATAGGAACAAATACATCCAAGATGAAAATACAATAGAAAGCATAAAAAGGAAGCTCCCCTACCCAAATGCATCTAAAATAGATAACCTTTAAACAAAAAAAGGCTTATCCTCGTCTATGTGGTGTGCGCACTATCTCTACCCACAGGTCGGAGCTCAGTGGGAATGGGCACGCCAGAGAACTGTAAGTGACCTCCATGACATGGGCACATAGATGGCCTCCGAGCCAGTCTCGGTTGCGTGACAGTCTCCTCGTTGCCCTCTTTCATCTACGGTGGAGTGGGGGCTGAGCTCTCGCTATACATGTGGGTAAGTGGGTCCTCTGACGGGTTGGTCTCCGAGAAATACGTACGAAGCACGTAGTCAGGGTAGTCGCGCATGGCCGAGGTGGCGGTGTGAATGCGGAGCACCCTCTCATTGTGCGTAAGGGTGTGCTCAAAAACTCAGTCATCGTTGCCGTAGGGTGATGTCAGGGAGAAACGGTGGGTATGTACAGGATGAGTGAAGGGTCGTCTGACAAACATGAAAAAGCGAACAACACATCTACCCTCAAAATGATATGATCCATGCTCTGGATCATAGTGCACCTCCCACGTCAGGGTATCCACGAAGACCACAAATGTCGCCATCTGAAGACGTGACGAAAAGAAGAGATAGAAGGAGTGAGAATCTTGCTAAAGAATCTCAGTAGGGCAACCTCCTATCTAGGTGACATCATCTACGTCCTCAAGAACCTTGGGTTTCTTTGAAAAAGGTGAACATGCATATACTTCATTTATTAGGTTTTAAACTTAATTATCCAAGGTCCGTTTCTTTTAGGATGAATCTTAATGTTATGGATGCAGTATAATAAAGCATGAATGCATGAAGATGCATCAGGCAGAAATCAATTAAACATTCATAAAGATATCAACATCATGCAGATGGCATAAAGTGGCATATTCTTCTCATGTGAAAACATTTCTCTTTCTGTAATTGTGTAACATTCAAAGCATCGTACTACAACATAGGGATCACGATCACCCTAAAATCTTTTCTAGGTTATGAGCTCATACCTTAACTAGTTGTCACTAGTTCTTACTTATCCTCTGATAAGCATAATCATAATAATAATCATCATAACAAAACGCATTGCACCGGTTCCAAGTACACAGCGAATATTGTCTTCTTTGGAGCGTTATGTATCGCCGTCCCCCTCAAGGATTTGTTTTTGGGGCATTACGTATCGTCGTCCCCCAGAATACGTTCTTACAGTACTATGTCACAATCGAAAACTCATATTTTTGAAAACTTTCTAAGTCCTCAAATTTTTCTGAAATTCGGCAGCATAACAGCAGTGCATCGAATTTATTCATATATATACATAATCATTCATAATCGTATGTGTCATAAGCATCATAACATCGTAATTTCTTTCATAAGGCACCATAACATGAGCATTAACACATCAACATTATATATTCTAATAGGAGATCACATGCTCAAGATATTCTCATAATAAAACATGCATTCACATGAAATATTAAAGCTCATTATGCTCTTAAACCTATGGTGTCTTATGCCTTGACCCTTACAGGGCTTAAACTCGAGATATAATTATTCTAACATTAACTATTAACCTTTTGTGCACCTATGGGTTCACAACTAATTATCCTCATTATCTTTTATGCTTAGGAGCAAAACCAAACCACTCCATACAGATTGTAAATTTCTAAACCTTGCAATTAGGGGGTTTTAGAAACTACGTTTTAGATCCTTTCTACATTCTGTTTTCACCTAAGGCACTATAAATGAAATCTAAACCAATTATGACTTATTCCTATGCCTAGGAACTAATTATAAACCATGTTTACTACATCACAAGGTTGCTGGATAGAAACAGAAAATTAATTAATCTAAGTGTTCTAGAATTGCACTTTTATGGTTTTCTAGTTACTAGTTTTTCTATAGGTGCTAAAAATCAATCCTACCTCAAATTTTACCAAGTTTTTCATAATTAAACAATCCTAAACTGAATGTTATCACATTAAAACATTTTTGGAAGTGGCTAAAAATAAAGGGATCAAAAGTATGCTAAAACTCAACTTTACGGTTTTTCTGTAAGACTAGTTTCTTTCCTAACATGCATAGAAAGGATCCTACCACAAAATATATAATTTTTACACCTTCTAACATACCAAAACAACATCATACAAAAGAAAACATACCAAGGCAGGACCGAAACATTAAAGCTCAAGCATCATTCAAAAATCATGTCCTCAATACATATAAGCTACTAGTTTCTCTTGAAATCATTTTAGGACTTCTAAAACTCATTGAAATCCATTTCATTTTATAAGAGGAGACTAAAAATAACCATAGGGCAGTAGCTAATTCAAGACATGTTTATAAGAGGTTTAACTCATAAATCTCATTGGTATTAATCTTATAAAACTCTTAAAGCCTAAAGAAAATCTTAGAACATAGATTGTTGGCTCTTATGACTAGATGAAATTCACATCAAGTTCATCATCATCACATGGCCGAAATATGCATCCATAGGGATGTTTCTATAACCAAACTTTAACTTGAGATAAAGAGAGCAAGTCTTTGAGCTTCTAGGGTCTTTAAGTGATGACAAAATATAAACATGCTATGCATCCTATTTTATTCTTCATTATAAAGTAAAGTGAGAACTTCAAAGTAAATATGAGATGCAAGAACTTGAAATATAAATATGAGGTGCTAGAAATATAAATATGCAAGATTTGAAAGTAAATATGCAAGTTCATTTTATCTTTTAGGATTTAAGTGATGACTTGAAATATAAATATGCTAGACAAGGAAATGTAAACATGAATGCAAGTCCAATTCATTATTTTAGTGCTCTAGGCTCCACAACAATTGAATTTTAAAGCCGAAATAGGCTAGCTTTGAGATTAATTATTAGGTGATATGAAAATGCAACTCTTGTTTTAATCTTTACGTTTTAGGTGATGGCCAAAATAATAAATGTGCTAGGCAAGTAAACTAAATATGAATGCAAATTCATTTTATATTCTTCACTAGAGCTCTTGCAAGACTTTAAAGGAACTTAAACTTTAACCCAGACTTATCATAGCAAGATAAAGCAAGCTTTAGAGTTCTTGTACCAAGGTTTTCAAAGAAACCATATAGTGTGAACCTCATCATCAAGCTCTAAGGAAATGGAAAAGAACAAATGAACTTAAAGAAAAGGAAAGATGGCCAAAAACTTAGAAGAAATAAAAGGAGAGAAACCGAAACCATGAGCAAGGAAAGGAACCATTTTGAAACTTTAGAGACCATGATCTTGATGATGTATTAACACCAACATCATGTGTCCTCATCATGGAGTTCATATATTCATTTTAGGACATCATCAAAGTTAAGTTTCTCAAGAATAAGAAAGGAAGAAACCAAAAACATCTTTTACTCAAGAACCAAGATCAAGCTTTAGAGATTACACAAGTGATGAATATTATCATGGATTGCTCATCATCAAGCTCTCATTTCCAAGTTCTCAAAGGCTTTTGGCCGAAAATCAAAGAGGAAGAAAGGAAGTTCTAAAATGTTTCAAGCAGAACCATAAAGCACATTACTAAATAAGAACTTTAATGAATGAAACACTTTGAACAAAATCCCTTCCAAGTGATTTGAGGTTGAGATAAGTGAAGAAGATGAAGAAGTTAAAGAAGAAGAACTCTTGAACTTGAGAGAAAAAGAAAAGTTGAAAGTGCTTTTGAATACTCAAACTTAACAAATGAACTAAAAGTGATTCAAGTTCATCCAAGCATGCTATTTATAGAGAAATGAAACAAATGAGAGATGTAATGGAGGGAGGAGGAATTTGGCCAGCCCATGTGTTCCATGAGGTGAGAGTTGTGTTCTTGGAGCATGGTAAGGTATGGCTCAAAGCATGGTTCAAGGCATGGTTCTTTGATTATTTAAAATTTCAAACATGTGATGGAAATAGGAAGAGGAGTGGCCGAATTGCAACAGCCAAAGGGGGAGGAAAATCACTATTTTTAATTGTGGTTTAGAGTTATGTTTAGGTGTGTCTTTGATTAGGTTTAAGTTTAGGAATTTGTGAGAAAATGTTTAGGTGACTAAGGATATAATTACGGATTTCAAGACAAGGTTAGGGAGTGCTCTTGCTTCATTAGTGAGATAAAAACTCATTTTAGTGTATAAACAATTCTAGACACAATTCCTTAATTTAAGGAATTGGAGAGAGAAAACACTATTCAAGATTCTAAGACTAGGAATCTTGAGTTTTAAAAAAAGATTTAGGTTTAATCTAAGCAATTGTAGGTTCTAATTAATTTTAATAACTTATTTTGACTCTAGATTAATTATGAAAATTAATTAATCTTTGATTAGAGCCTAATATTGCTTAGGTTTGCTTAATTGCATCATTAAGCAAAAACGACACTATTCCAGGGGCAAAATCATAATTTTGCACAAAAACTGCATGGGACCATCGGGACTTAAACATATACTTTTAAACACATGAAAACATCATTTTAATCCTTCGGGGAAAGTTTCGAGCTCGAACGACACCTTTACCTGCATAAAAAATGCTATAGGGGTATTTTGGTCATTTTGACCCGAAACTGCAGAAAACAAGATTTTCATTTCCAAAATCACTCAAGGACCATCTAATCCCCTTCAAACATTGAGTTGACCCTTCAAGGACTGTCGGACCTGCTATCCTCGAATTTCGGGTAGAAAATGACCTCAGGAGCATTTTGGTCATTTTTTCTCAAACAGAAAATCGGGGCGTTACAATCTGAGAGATCAAAATGTAAAATTTCTCGCATCCTTCACAGATGATAAGTGGTTATGACATAGAAGTTTGGGCATGCTCATATGAAGCTTATTTCTGAGCTCTCTTAGAAAGAGCTTGTTAAAGACCTTGCAAAAATCACATTTCATAAGGACTTAACTTGTCAATTCTGTGAGAAAGGCAAGCATACCAAAGCTTTTTTCCATAACAAGCATGTGGTTTCCACCACTAAACCACTTGAGCTTTTACATATGGATCTTTTTGGCCTTACCAAGACTGTAAGTCTTGCTAATAAGAGATACTGCCTTATTATAGTGGATGATTACTCTAGATTTACATGGGTTATCTTTCTAGCTTCTAAGGATAAGGTTTTTGAAAGATTCAAAGTTTTTACAAAACATATTTGTATTAAAAAAGACTCTTAAATTAGCATTATCAGATCTGATCATGGAGGAGAATTTAAGAATCAAGTTTTTAATGAGTTTTGTGAAAATCATGGCATTCTTCATGAATTTTCTTCACCTTGAACTCTCCAACAAAATAGGGTAGCTGAAAGGAAAAATAGAAGCTTTCAAGAAATGCTAGCACAATGCTTTTAGAAAGTGGTTTGCCAAAAGGTTTTTGGACAGAGGCATAAATACCTCTTGCTATATTCAAAATAGAATCTTTCTTAAGCCAATTTTAAAGAAAACTCCTTATGAGCTATAGAAGCATAGAAAATCCAACATATCATACTTTCATATTTTCAGCTCATCATGTTTTATTCTTAACACTAAGGACAAACTCGCCAAGTTTGATCCAAAGTCTGATGATGGTATCTTCCTAGGTTACTCTTTTGTGTTTAGAGCCTACAGGGTATACAATAAGGGAACATCATGCATAGAAGAAACCATTCATATCAACTTTAAAGAGCTCAAAAAGGACTTTGCTGATGATCTTGAAGATTTAGAAAAGAGCTTTATAAAGTGAATCTAAAGGGCACTTCTGATAGCAAGATGATGAAAGATAGAACTTCGGAAAGTAAGCTCTAGAACACAAGTATTTTAGAAAATTTGTTCAAGCCTCCCAAAATATCAGAAAGTGATATTTCTGATCATCAAGAAGAGGAATCTGAAGATGAAGGAGAAGCTAAAAACTTCAAAGTCAAAGAAACTACAAGGGAGTTTCTGATTTATAAGCAATTTCTCAAAACAAAGTTCTGGAGATATCTCTAAGGGTGTGAGAACCAGATCATCCCTTAAAAAATGTCAAACTGCACTTTCATCTCCACCATTAAACCTAAGTACATTGAAGAAGCTTTGAGTGATCAAAGTTGGGTGGATGCTATGCAAGAAGAAGTGGATCAATTCAAGAAAAGCAAAGTTTGGACACTTGTTGAAAAAACAAAGGGAAAAACCATCATTGGCATAAAATAGGTGTTCAGAAATAAGCTAGATGAAGCAAGCAAAGTCATCAGAAACAAAGCAAGATTGGTTGCATAAGGTTATAATCAACAAGATGATATTGACTATGATGAAACCTTTACATCATTGCTCAGCTTAAAACCATCAGAATGCTACTTGCTTTTGCTGCCTACAAGGGATTCACTCTCTACCAAATGGATGTCAAGTCTATGTTTCTAAATGGATTCCTCTATAAGGAAGTATATGTGAAGCAGCCCCCTAGTTTTGAGGATGAAAACCTTCCCAACCATGTTTTTAAGAGGCTCTTTATGGTCTAAAACAAGCCCCTCAAGCTTGGCATAATAGACTGAGCACCTTCTTGCTTAAGAATGGGTTCAAAAGAGGTAATGTTGACACTACTCTTTTTACTCTTGAATAAGACAATAACTTTCTGGTGGTTTAAATATATATTGATGACATTATATTTGGCGCTTCTGATTATTTTCTCTGTGGAAAGTTTTCAAAATTAATACAGAGTGAATTTGAGATGAATATGACTGGTGAACTCAAGTTCTCTCTGGGTTTACAAATAAAACAAAAAAAAAGGAAGGGATCCTAATCCATCAAGAAAAATATACAAACGAGTTATTAAAAAAGTTTAATATGGATCAAGCAAAACCAATGAGCAACCCTGTAACACCCTACCTACCATAACGCTATGCTTAAGTCATAACCTTACAATAGGTAGTTATTACTTGTTAACTCTGCTTGCTTTTACTTGTATATGGTATTTACATATGAGCCCGCTATTGGTACAAGATAAAGTTGCTTTCTTTTTAATTTCTTTTAATAGAATCCTTACATTAATGTGATCATATTCATGTCTGTCAGATTTTTCAAAATCCTTATAGATTGTTCATAAATAATTATTTTATCACAATAATGAAAAACGGGTTGTTACAATCTACCCTGCTTAAAAAAATTTTGTCCTCAAAATTTAGTTCTCTTGTATTCTTGACTCTAATTCCTACACATAGTCCCTGGATCTGAAAAGGATCTATAAAACGAGGATCTAGTTTCTTGATTTTAATAGCTCTACCTATTCCGAGCATAGAGATAACTTTCAAAAACTTGTGCTCTCCTTCTTGGAATTCTAATGATCTTCCCCTCTTATTGACATAACTCCTCAGCCGACCTCGAGCAATCAAAATATCACTTCAGATCTTCTTTGTCTACTTGACAGTCTAGTCGGATGAGGTCTAATCCCTTTAAACTACTCTCATTTAATTCCTTCCAACATAGAGGCGATTGACATTTCGTTCCATATGTAGTTTTATAAGGGCCATTCTGATACTTGTATAATAGCTATCATTGTAGAAGAATTTGATTAATGGCAGACAGTTATCCTAGTTCCTGCAATATACCAGCACATGTGCTTTTTATATATCCTCCAGTATTTGAATAGTCTTTTTCGATTTGTTCAATAGTCTCGGAATGATAAGATATGACCATGCAAAGCTTACTTCCGAAGGCTTCCTGAGAATTTCCCAAAAATCTTGAGATGAACCGTGTATTTCAACCTGAGATTATAATAGAAGGAACACCATGCAGTCTTACTAATCCTTATATATAAAGCTTAACTAATATCTCAAGACATGAAGTAACTTTGACTAACAGAAGATATCTAGACTCAGTTAGTCTATTTTTTTATAACCCAAATAGCATCATATCCTGATAATGTCTTTGTCAATCTCATCACAAGGTCCACTGAAATATTTTTCCCTTATCCATTGGGAATCTCCAAGGGTTGCAAAGTATGTAGTGAATTCTAATGTTCTATCTTCATCTTTTGGAAGTCAAATACTTTAAAACCATTCTCATCACATCTGCTCTTATCTTTGGTTGTCAGAACATTTCCTTAAGATCTCTATTCATTTTCATAACTTCTGGGTATATGGAGAAATTACCTTTGTGGATCTCTTCTAAAATATTACGAAGAAGATTCTGTATTCCTGGCATAATATTCATTCTTGATACTTCCATATCCTATTTTCACCTCGTACAAATCCATTCTGCTCCCCAACTTAAGGTTTTGAAAATTTTCTTTTAGCTCTGTCTCCTTAACCATCATCGAAGAAATGCCCAAGGTTTTTCTACTGAAGGCATCTGCTACCATATTTGTTTTTCTTGGGTGGTAGTTCAAAACAAGCTCTTTATCCATCCCTATTGCCTCATGCCTTCGGCTTTCTAATCTAAGAGATAATTGGGATCCTTATGATTAGAAAGCACCTCAAACTTTGCTCCATATAGATGGCACCTCTAGATTTTCAAAATAAACACTATTGTTATCGACTTGAGACCGTGTATAGGGTAGTTCACCTCATATGGCTTAATCTATCTTAAAGTTTAAGCCATCACCTTTCTGTTCTGCATCAAAATACACCCCAAGCCTTTTTTAATTCATCTCATAAACCTCAAAGGAACTAGGTGGGTCTAGCAGACCACTATAGATACAATGGTCAACTTTTACTTGAGGTCATAAAAACTCCTATCATATCTTACTGTCCATGTAAAAGGTACTTTCTTTCGGTTCAACTTGGTTAGGTGAATCCCTTGATAAACCTTCGATAAAAATCAACTAATCCTAAAACCTTCAAATCTCCATGTTATCATCAATCCTTGGAAAAGGATACTTGTTCTTGATCATCACCTTATTCAGTTATCTGCACTCAACACATAGCCTTATACCTCCGTCCTTCTTTTCACCAAGAGTACAGGAGCTCTCTGTGTAAGGCACTTGGTTGGATAAAATGTCTACTTAATAGCTCTTCAATCTATTTCTTCAATTCTTGTTTACCTTCCATCACACTAGCCAACAACAATATTTATCCTTAACTACTAGACTTTCCACATCCTACCTCTTGAATGAGTCCTTTTAATTATATAGCACTTTCAGCATTCATGGCACAACATGTCCTTATTATTGTAGCCTGGGTAGAGGTGGTATATTTTTATTTGGACACTTCCTAATCTTGTGACTCGGCTTTGTGCATTGAAACCAACATACTATCCAACTAAACATGGTTTATTACCATGATTCTTTCCATATTCTAGGCACATCCTTGATCTTAGTTGGTTTCTATGACTGCTGCCCTTTTATATTCCTATAAGGAAAATCCTTTTTTGTGATGGTAGAGTAGGCATTGAACCTTATGCCGTGTGGTGATATCCTTCTTCAAGTCATTGATAGTTCCTAGTTGTACTCCCCCACTAGAGCACTCTTGTTTCACCAATACGGTGAAGTCCCTAATTTCCATTAGTCCTACCTTTGCCAAAAGATCCTCTCTCAAACCTCCTTTATACTTAACACCTTTCCAATACTCATTAGGATTATGCTGATAAATTATGGAAAACTCATCAAAATTTGTGATGTATTCTGACGCCATCATGTGTCTCTATTGCAGGCTTTTGGAATTTCCAATTCCTTAACATTTCAGAAAGAAGAACATACTTCTTATAGAAAGCATCCTTATTCACTTCCCATGTTATTTCAATATTCGCCTCCTTGACTAGTGTTCTAGTGCCTATCCACTAGCAATCAGCGTCTACATCTAATATCTAGGCAACACAACCTACTTTCTATGAATCTAATCACTTTGACACTTTAATTATTCTTCTCCATCACTTAATCCATTTTTTAGCCTTATCTAGGTTTAGGTTCCTCAGATATTAGGTGGTTCCTACTTCATGGAATACCGTAAACAATAGGCCTTTTCCAGTACTTTCTGTAACGCCCCGATTTTCTGTCTGAGTGGAAAATGACCAAAATGCCCATGAGGTCATTTTCGGTCCGAAATTCAAGGATGGCTGGCCCGGCAGTCCTCGAAGGGCCAACTTAATGTTTGAAGGGGATTGAATGACCCTTGAGTGGTTTCAGAGGCGAAAGTCTCATTTTCTGCAGTTTTGGGTCAAAATGACCAAAACACCCTATAGCGTTTTTACGCGGGTAAAGATGCCGTTTGAGCCCAAAACTTTCCCCAGAGGTTTAAAACAATATTTTTACATGTTTCAAAGCATCTGTTTGAGTCCCAGTGGTCCCGGGTAATTTTAGTGTAAAATTACGATTTTGCCCCTAGAATAGTGTTTTTGAGCTTAATGATGTAATTAAGCAAACCTAAGCAATATTAGGCTCTAATCAAAGATTAATTAATTTCCATAATTAATCTAGAGTCAAAATAAATTATTAAAATTAATTAGAACCTAAGATTGCTTAGATTAGATTTAAATCTCCTTTCTAAAACTCAAGATTTCACTCTTGGAATCTTGAATAGTGTTTTCTCTCTCCAATTCCTTAAATCAAGGAATTGTGTCTAGAATTGTTTATACACTAAAATGAGTTTATAACTCACTAATGATGCAAGAACACTCCTTAATTATGTCTTGACAACCTTGATTACCCCCTTTTCTCACCTAAACACTTTCTTACAAATTCCTAATCTTGGTCCTAATCAAAGATACACCTAAACACAACTCTAAACCACAATTAAAATGCAAGAAAACCCTCCCCATGGCTGATGCAATTTCGGCCCTCTCTCTCTCATTTACAACACATGTTGATTTGTTTCTCACTCAAAGAACCATGCTTGAGCCATACCTTGAACCATACCTCACCATACTTTGAACCATACATCACCATGCCTCAAGATCACAACATCTCACCTCATGGAACTCATGGGGGTTGCCCATGAGCTGTAATGGCCGAAGCCTCTCCCCCCATTTGTACCTTGCATTTGTTTCATTTCTCTATAAATAGCATGCTTGGGTGAACTTGCATCATTTTGGGTTCATTTGCTAAGTGTAAGTTTTCAAAGAGCACTTCAAAGTTTCCTTTTTATCTCAAGTTCAAGTCTTCAAGTTCTTCATCCTCTTCTCTCATCCCAATCCTCAAATCACTTGGTAGGGATTTTCTTCCAAGAGCTTCTTTCATTTAAAGTTCTTAATCTCTTTACGTGTTCATAGTTTCTCTTGAATCTTTTTAGAACTTCTTTTCTTCTTCTTCTCCTCCTTGTTTCGGCCATAAGGCTTGAAGATCAAAGGAATGAGAGCTTGATGATGAGAGTTTCATGATGATGTTCATCTCTTGAACAAACCTCTAAAGCTTGATCTTTGTTCTCAAGTTAAAGATGTTTTAGTTTTTCTTCTTGAATCCTTGAAACCTTTCACTTTGATGATGTTATAAAATGGTTACATGAACTCAATGATGAGGACTCATGATGATGGTGTTAATGCATCATCAAGATCATGGTCTCTAGAGTTTCAAATGTTTCCTTTTCTTCTTAAAAAGTTTCCTTTTCCTTTTCTTTCTCCAAATTTTCGGCCATGTTGGCCAATGAGATTTATAATGGCTTGGTGATGAGAGCTTCTAGATGATGACTATGTGTTCATCACAATGAGGTCTCTGGAGCTTGAGTTTTAATAAAAATGTTATCTATGACTACATCTCAAGAAAAGAAACTTTGTGTTTTAAAGAACCTTTAAGGTTCACTCTTGTCTTTACTTTATCTTGTCATGATAAGTTTGGGTTGAGGTTTAAGTTCCTTTAAAAGTCTTGTATGAGCTCTACTAAGAAATAAAATGGACTAGCATTCATATTCAAATTCAAGCTTATGCATTACATATTTACTTTGAGCTTTGCATTCATATTTAATTTCCAAGCCATCACTTAAAGTTAAAGGATAAAGAATGGATTGCATCTCATATTTACATTCTTGTCTAGCATATCTACTTTTCATCACTAAAGAACATAAAGATTTAAAATGAGAGTTGCACTATCACCTAACTAAATCTCAAAGCCTTTCTATTTCGGCCTTAAAGTCGATTGTTGATGGGCCTAGAGCACTAAAATAAAGAAATGAACTTGCATATTTATATTTCAAGTCTTGCATATTTATTTCAAGTCTTGCATATTTATTTCAAGCCTTGCATATTTACATTTCAAGTCTTGCATATTTACTTTAAGCTCTCACTTTACTTTGTAATGAAGAATAAAAATGAGGTGCATAGCATGTTTAAATTATGTCAACACCTAAGAACCTTAGAGCTCAAAGACTTGTCCATTTTATCTCAAGTTAAAGTTTTATGTGGGAACATTCTTTGAATGCACAATTTTGGTCATGTAGTGATGATGAGCTTGGAATGAGTTTCATCTAGCTACGAGGGCCAACAATCTAAGTTTTACGACTTTCTTTAAACCTCATGAACTTTATGAGATTAAGACCAAACAAGATTTATGAATTTAATCCTCTTTTAAGGAGGGGTCAAGTGGTCACTAACCTAATGATGTTTTTAGCCTCTTTTACAAATAAAATGGTTTGTAAAAGAGTTTTAGATGTCCTAAAAATGATTCCGAGAGAAATTAGCAACTTATATGTTTTAGAAATATCAAGTTATGCATCTTTTTGGAGACTTAATGCTTTGGTTCTTCCATGATGAGTTTTCTGCTGTTTGATGATGTTTTGATGTATTTGAATGAGTAAAAATTATGTATGTTGAAGTAGGAACACTTCTATGCATGATAGGAGAGAAACTAGCTTTCTAGAAAAAACCGTAAAGTCAAGATTTAGCATAGTTTTAACCCATTTATTTTTGGACACTGCCCAAACTGTTTCAATGGGAATATAATCAGATTAGGATTGTTTAATCATGAAAAATTTGGTTATAATTGAAGTAGGATTGAATTTTAGCACCCATAGAGAAACTAGTAACTAGAAAACCGTAAAACAGCAATTCTAGAACTCTTAGAACATTTAATTCTTAGAATCTGTCCAGCAACCCTATAATGAAAAGAACATGGCTTATAATTAGTTCTTAGACATAGGAATGCCTCATAATTGGTTTAGGTCGAACTTATAGCGCCTTAGGCGAAGATAAAACCAAGAAAAGGTCTAAAACGTAAGTTCTAGAACCCTGCAATTTTATGTTTATAATGTTGCCCCTAAGGAATGATGCTGTTCAGATTTAATGGAGAGCATAAATAATAATGAGATCTATTAGAAGAGAACCCTTAGGTGCATAAAAGGTGGATAGAAGATGATAGGTTAATTACATCACAAGTTTAAGGCCCGTAAGGGTCAAAGCATAAGATATCGTAGGATCAAGAGCATAATGGATTTTTAATGATTGCTTGTGAACGCATGAGGATGATTATGTGAATGCATAAAAATTATGATGGAGGATGCATGTTTGAATGACTTATGTGGCATAAAGAAGAATTTGGAAGAAATTCGGCATCGTTGATTATCTTTGCCAAATTTCTGACAAATTCGGGAATCAGAAAGTTTTTAAAAACCTATGAGATTTTTACGAGGTACTAAGATGAGTTCTCGGATGACACTGGTTCGGCCGAGCACCTCCAGAGAACTCATGTGACATCGGTACCAAGATGAATTCTTGGGTGACACCGGTTCGGCCGAGCACCCCCAAGAAATGCCCCTAGCCGTCTTTGGATAAGTCGGGATTATGTTTATGATTATGTTAGGCTTATTGGGATTGATAAGTAAGAACTAGTGACGACTAGTTAAGGTATGAGCTCATAACCTAGAGATGTGACACGTTCTGGGTGACACCGGTTCGGCCGAGCACCCCCAGAGCGATTGTCTTTTAGGGTGGCTTATGAGGAAGTAAAGTATGATGTTTATGTCACAAAGTTTCCCATATGAGAATTTAATTGCCACTTTATGCCACTATTATGATGTTCCTCTTATTGAGATTATTATTCTTGCATTAAGTAAAGCCATGCATACATTCTTTAATATGTTTGCATCCATGTCATTAAGAATCATGCTAAAATGAACGGACCTTGGCTAAATATGTTTTAAAACCTAAAAATAGACTTAATGCATGCTTACTTATTTTGTATACTAAACCCAAGGTTCCTGAGGATGTAGACGATGACACCTAGGTAGTAGGAGGCCCTACTGAGATTCTTTAGCAAGATTCTCACTCCCTCTATCTCTTTCTTTCCGTCACGTCTTCAGATGCCGATGTTCGTGGTTTTTGTGGACACCCCGACGTGGGAGGTGCACTATGATCCGGATCACGGGTCATACCATTTTGAGGGACAGTGCACGGTGCGAGTCTTCATGTTCGTAGGACGTCCCTTCGCTCACCCCGTGCATACCCATTGCTTCTCCCCGACAGCACCCTACGGCAACGACGAGCGGGTTTTTAAGCGCGCGCATACGTATAACGAGAGAGTGCTTCGCATGCACACCGCCGCCTCAGCCATGCGTGACTATCACGACTACGTGCCCCGAACTTACTTCTTAGAGACCGATCCGTCAGAGGACCTGCCTACCCATCCGTACAGCGAGAGCTCCGCCCCCACTCCACCACTGATGAGGGAGGGCAGTGAGGATACCGTGACTCAGCCACGGCTCGCACGACGACAAGAGATGCGGCCACATCGTGGGGGTCACTCTCGATCCCCCTTCCGCCTCTTTATGCCAGAGGAGCTCGCCTAGTTTCCCGGATATTTGCCTCGCTCGCAAGATGGACGTCAGTAGGAGGTGACGTACGACCGATGGAGTACCCGGGTAGAGCATACACCACTTAGATGAGGATGGACCTCCTTTTTTTTAGAGGTTATCCCTTTGTTTGCACTTGGGTAGGGGAGTTGCTTTTACATATTCCGTCGTACTTTCCTTTGTATTTTCTTTTTAGTTGTATCTATTCACGATGTACTAAACTAAGCCCCACTCTCCATGAGTGGGCATATCATATAATATTATATAAATATGCAGTTCAATTCTATTGATGTGCCTTTACTTGCTTATGTTATGCTGCTCTGCGATGTTTGCTTAATTCCGTTCGTGCTTTATTATTTATCGTGTCGCGCGGCTTTCACTTTGCTTTTATATTTCAAAAAAAATTTTACCAGTACTTCCACTAAGTATTTTAAAGTAATAAGGAAGCTATGGCGTAACAGACTAATGATTAACCTAATTATGTTATAGAGTATTGGGTTAAAAATTAGGATGTTACATTTTCTGATGAGCTTACTTCCCAATGGTGCTCATCATCTAGTTTGTAGTCATAGCTTTCTCCCTGATTGCCTAGGTCATATTCCGAAAATCACACATAATGTTTGTAACTTCTTCCTCAGGCATCTTATCATCATTATTGTTAGTCCTACTATGCCTACCCGAAGTCATTAGTCTCCTATTACACAAAGCAAAAGGCATTGAGTTGATCAGGCTCAATTCAATACTAAGCATGATAGTTACTAACTACTTCAAAAGTAAGCAGTCATGCATATAAAATTCTACTTCTTATCTCAGCAGATAAATCCCACTGCATGACACTAAGATTTCAGAGTATGCTTTAGAAGCAAGTCAGACCATCCCCAGGCTCTAACAAGATGAACTGCTCTAATACCATTAAATGTAACACTCTGCCTACCACAATGCTATGCTTAAGTCATAACCTTATAATAGGCAGTTATTACTTGTTAACCCTGCTTGGTCTTACTTGTATATGATATTTACATATGAGCCCGCTATTGGTACAACATAAAGTCGCTTTCTTTTTAATTTTTTTTTAACAGAATCCTTACATTGATGTGATCATATTCATCTCTGTTAGATTTTTCAAAATCCTTATAGATTGTTCATGAATAATTATTTTATCACAACAATGAAAAATGGGTCATTACACCCCCATTCATCCATCTCAAATCATAGATGCTGGTGAGAATAGTGAGAAAGTATTAGAAAGTAATTATCGTGGAATGATTGGTTCACTACTGTATCTTATAACTAGTAGACTAAACATTCAATTAAGTGTAGGAATTTGCGTGAGATTTTAATCTTACCCAAAACAATCACACTTAAATGCTGTCAAAAGAATTCTTCAATATTTGTCAAGTGTAACACTCTAAAAATTATTTAAAAATTAATTTGGGCTTTACTAGTCATAATTTCAAAAATTTGACAGTTTTAGTAATGATAAGGACGGTCCAAGGGATTTGTAAAAAAAAAAATATGAATAGTAACTTTGTGGGCCCCACGGGCCCATCGGGACAACCGAAACCCTATAATTAGGACCTAGAGATGCCCAAAATTGAGGAAACGTAGGATTAAGGCTAGAAATAGTTATAAATATATATTTTATACCTATTACTAATTTTTGAGCAATGTCTTATTACCCGGGTACGGTGTTTTGTCCGTTCTGTAGAGCTTTTGATGTGCAGTTTTTAACACCGTACAAGTTACTTAGTGGCCAAGTAACCTTTACCAAGTTACTTTGTGGAGTTATCCATAGTAAATACCCATCGGGTATACACTAGGTCTTTCCTATGTCGATGAAAAGAGAAAAATACACCGAGTTAAGTTCTGTGGCCACAAGTAAAACCAAGTTACTTTGAGATAAGTTCACTATATTTAGCATATGCATACTCATATCATATTTAATTTCTTGATTAGGATTATTAACTATATGTTTGAGCTTTATGATATGTGTGCATTAAGTGATTGATCATTAAAAATAACCCACTTCGGAAATATGATTTGAAACTTTAAAAACAAATCATTATTATGTAATGCTTGATCACCTTTTCTTGATGAACCGAAGTCGCTGGGGCGATAACGATGACATTATGGTTGAGTTTTTGGGGAGTTACCCTATTGAAAATTGTATAATTCTCACCCTTATGTGTTTTGTGTTCCCGTGTCATCTCCAGGTTAATCCAGAAAATAATGCGGCTGCTACGTGAAAGAACTCAGGATTACAGTAGTTTAATAGTTGATATTTTTAATTTACTGTACTTGGTTGGAGTTATATGTATGTAAATGTAATAGAGAATGTATATGTATTAAAGCTCTTAGAAGAGCTTCCTTTTGTACTTAGCTATGTATTCAATAAATGTTGTGTTTCTTTGTTATATATTTTAACTAAATTACACTAGTTATTACACGATCTTATCGTATTTGCTATAGTTATTTAAGAAAGGTCTAGTAATTTATAAGTAACAACTCTCAAGTCTGATGTCATGAATTAAGGATGACGTTGCACCTGGGAGGATGTTACATCAAGTACTACTAATCTTAGCTTGTGGTACAAGAAAGGTACTTCTTGTGATATTGTAGGATTCTGTGATATTGACTTTGCTGGAGTCAGAGTTGAAAGGAAAAGCATAAGCGGTTGCTGTTATTTCTTTAGAGAAAGCTTGATCACATGGTTATGTGAGAAGCATAACACAATAGCCCTCTCTACTGCTGAAGCTGAATATATAGTTGCTGCAAACTACTGTACCCAGATGCTATCAATAAGAAATCAACTAAAAGATTATCACTTGAGGTATTCCAAAATCTTTATCTCTTGTAATAACACAAGTGCTATAAATCTTGCAAAGAATCCTATTCAGCACTCTAGGTCTAAGCATATTAATATTAAACATCATGTTATACGTGATCATGTTCAAAAGGGAGATGTTGAGTTAATGTTTGTAAATACTGAAGACCAAGTGTCAGATATATTTACAAAGCCATTAGCTGAAGACTGGTTTTGTGTTTTGAAGAAGCTTTTGAATTAACTGTTTTCAAAACTACATAATCATTCATGCATAAACATTTTTTGGGTACTCTCTCTCTGTTCTTTACTCCAAAACTAAAGCCCAAAAGGAAAGATCTCAATTTGCAAGATTGGGTATTTTTTTTATTGAAGATCAGAAAGTAGATCAGAAAGAAGATAGGCATCTCAGACTGTATATGGGTTTATCAGAAAGAAGATATGAGGACATAAATCTTGAGATTTGTATAGGAAAGAGATTTCAGCATATGAAGATGAGTTTATGTGAATTTTTCTAATAAGTCTAGAATGAGTTAGGAAGTGAAAAAGGATGTAGTAAGCCCTTCAGAAAGTGCTCCCAAGAGTTAAAAATTTCTCTTTCTGAAGAAAGATTGTAGGGGTGGGATAACTCCCTCTTTTTATGTTTCTCTCTCCCACTTTGCTTCACCTTCAGTTAGTTATGTCTCATCACTTAAATAGCCCCCTCTTCTTGAACATTACCTCCTTGTTTATTATCTTCCTCAAATCTTAATTGTAAACCTCTAACCATTTCATCTTCTCACAAATCTCTTTTTTCTATTACCTCTATCTTCTTCAAAGCTTCAACCTTTGTTATTCTATTACATACATCACACATATATGGCTGAAGGAAAGCACTGTTCAGGTCATATCGCTACAATAGGAACACGTCAAATGTTCATAGAACTAATATATCAACACCATTATGAAGAAAACTTCTCTCGTTGACCTGTAGCTCTAGGAAAAAGGTTAACGCAGATGCTGATGGCTCAGGTTCTCATCCTTATGGAAGTCATTTCCTTTCAAGGATGGGAAGAGTTTCTCAACCTAACTGACAGAGTCTTCACTCAGATGGTCACCGCCTTCTACTCCTAATTGATTCAGGTGTCTAACTTTATGCTAACATCTTACATTAGAGGTAGTGATTTAGAAGTAAGCATCATGGATCTCTCCAACATCATCTATGCTCCTAACAAAGGACCTAGATGCTCCTTTGAAACAGATTGGTTCACAACTCTTAGTGTTTCAACAGAAAAGGTTTCCAGATGTCTCGCTAGTTCTCCAAGATATTCATAAAAGGCATTTATGCCACTTGTTTCACTTCTAAACACTGGTCTTTTGAATGAGTTTCATTGATTAGTTGGTGAAATTATTATTGATTGCTAACTTGTTCCTCATTTTACATTTGTTTGGAAAATCATTGATCATTGCACTGATTTTAAAAATTGAGCTTGTCACATTTAACCTGTCTCTTTGAGTGTGATTTTTATGTACAAAAGCATTGGATTGCGTGCAATTCTCAAGGAAGAGGGCTGGGAATACTTTGGAAGAAGCTAAAAGCTGAGAAAGGATGAAACCGCACAAAATCACTCCTCGGGTAACCGTTGCAGCAGTTGATCACTGCAGTGATCAACAAAACACCTGGCATGTGTATTAGGGAAGAAGCTCCTTTGGAGACCGCTGCAGCAGTGGTACGATAACCTGGAATCTATTTTTATAATTGTAATGGGTCCCACTTTGATCCATATTTAGGGAGCAGTATTTATAAGACCAGATGCGAATTTTGACCTAGTTTTTGGACGGTAGACTTTTAGCGGCTATTATTTTCTCTCTCTTCATCTTCTTTCTCTCTCTTAGGGATCCCATTAGTGGATTGTTGGTTCTTGTAAATTATAAGAAGGATTGTTGCTATTATTTCTAGGTATTCTTTCAATTTCATTTATTGTAATCCTCCAAGAATGGAGGAGTAGATCTCTTTACTAATGTAGGGGATTCTGTTTGGATTGGGATAACTTTGAGACCCTTTGCTATTATTGAATGCATTAATTTTCCTATTGTTCTTTAGTTTTTATTCTTATGATTGTTGTGGTGATTACTATAATTCTCATTTGGATACCCAAATTAACTATTGTTGTTTGGGGAAACCCTTTAGGCATAACAGATAGATTTATCAATTTGTGTTTAAGGGAGAACAATGGAATTAACTTTCCGATTGGCGATTAGGCTTTAGCAGTTGGTACATAGGACCATTGTAATTATCAATTTAATTGAGATTTCATTTATTGTTAATTCCACTGATCAACTCTAGGGATTGATTAATCACTAGTACAATTGCAAGTAGATAATTACTAGAAGCCATTAATGGATTCAATATGTGGCCAATGATAATTAATTCCAATCCTAGGATTACTTTGTTGCTCTTAACTCTTAATTTTCAATTACTACAGTTTCATTCTTCAAAACCCTAAATTCTCAACTAAGTGATAAGGCCTCTTTGGGAGATGACCTAGGTTGTGCCCTTTGCTACATTTTTGGTGCAATTTAGTATTCAAACTATTTTCTAATTTGTGTGAATTGTGACAGCTCACATCAAATTTTTTACGTCGTTGCCGGGAAGGCATTAAAACTTATTTGTTTATTTTTCCTTTTTTCATATTTTCAGCTTCTATTTAATTTTATTTTTATTTATTTATTTACTATTTTTGTTTTCTGCAAAAAAAAAAAGAAATATTTGTTCCCTTGTATGGGGCATTCCTTGTCTGTTAGAAATTTAATGCCTCTTGATTCTAAAATTGAAAAAACTTTGAGAAAAATCAGACAGGCAAAGCATCAACAAGTGGAACCATCTGAGCATTCTGATCCTCTATTCAGTGTTACAGGTAATACAAGTGACATGGGAGATAGAAATAGGACACTTAGGGAGCTCACTGCTCTTGATTTCATCTAGTAGCCCTTGGTCATTACATACCCCAGGCTAGACAATGATTTTGAGCTTAAAGTGTACATGGTTCATGCTTTGCCCAAGTTCCAGGGGCTATCTGGAGAAGACCCCCATCAACATTTGAAGAAGCTTCACATGGTGTGATCTGGCATGAGACCTAATGGGGTAGAGGTGGATGATGTTAAACTGAGAGCATTCCCCTTTTCCTTTGAGGGTGCAACAGAAAATTGGTTCTTCAACCTTCCTGATGGAGTTGTCAATAGCTGGACTGGAATGAAAAGACTTTTCTTGGAGAGGTACTTTCCTGCCTCTAGAGTGGCTTTTATCAAAAAAGAGATCTCTAGAATTCGCCAATTAGATAAGACTCTCCATAAGTATTGGGAACTTTTCAAGCTCCTCTGTGCAAGCTGCCCAACCATCGAATTCTAGAGCAAGTCCTCCTCCAATACTTTTATGAAGGTCTTGTACCTGATGATAGGTACATGATTGATGCTGCAAGTGGAGGGGTGCTCTTGGATAAGACACTGGAAGAAGCCCGTGCTTTGATTGAGAATATGGCTGCCAATTTTCAGCAATTTGGTTCCAGGGCAGCCACAACTACTAGAGGCCTTCATAGAGTGAGCCAGCCAGAGAATCCATTGTTGGTCCAAACTTTACAGGAACTTTCTGGCCTTATGCAGCAACTGATGGCTAGCTTGGAAGTAACTCCAGTGGTTTCCAAGATCTGTGGCATATGTACTTCCAATGATCATCATACTAAAATGTGCCCAGCATTGCAAGATGGCTCAACCACTAGGGTAACAACAACAAACCCCTTCCAGAGTCAACCTCAGAATCAGGCAGCCCAGTTCCCATTTGGGAATACTTATAACTCTAATTGGAAAAATCACCCCAATTTGAAGTGGAGAGATAATTCTCAACCACAGGGCCAACCCTCACAGCAGAAGTATTTGGCACCTCATCAGAGGCAACAGACCCTTCCTTCACCTCCAACTTTAGATCCCACCATGATCGAGATGATGAAGATGATGATGGATGTAACATCCTAATTTTTAACCCAATACTCCTAAAACATATTTAGGTTAGCCATTAATCTATTACTCTTTTAGTCTCATTCTTTAAAACCTTTCTTTAAAATACTTAGCGAAAAATACGGGTAGAAATTTTTTTTTGAAAACATAAACAAAACGTAAGCCGCATATAACATAAATGGTCATTACTGTAAAGCGTAAACATAACAAGAATAACATAATCAGAAACATCAGACAGGCTCCATAGACAGAACAAGCATCAACACATCATCATATAACATTAACTTCAAATACCAAGTCAAACAACATTAATAGTATTAATAATATACGAATTTTCACAATAATACAACATTAAATATATTAAGCCCACCTGTAAAGGTTGAGCATACAAAAATTCAAAAACCATACATAACTATGATGTAAATAAGCTAAGACTATGTCCCCGATTCCACTACGCCACTCTGTTCTCGACCATCAAGCTACTTCCACGTCGGCACCACATGGCAATCCATGGTCGTTGTAACGCCCTAATTTTTACTGTAATTTTTACTGTCATTAGAAATTACCCAATTACCGAATTACCGTAGGTAATTATTACATAAGATTTGAGGCCGAACAATCCTCAATAAAGGAATATAACATTAGAAGAGAGGTTAGGAACGATTCATGCGAGAGTCGCAAATCCCGAATTTCTGTACGTATAAAATGACCAAAATGCCCCTGAAGTTATTTTACTCAGAAAATGAGGATCGTGGGCCCCACCTATTCTCAAGGGGATATTTTGAGGATAATAAGGGATTGTTTGTGTTATGTGTGTTAATAGAGCAGAAGGATCTCAATTTTGAGTTCCGACGCGCGAAATGACCAAAACGCCTCAAGGTGTTGTAACTCCGATGTGCGTGCCGACTGAGCCCGAACCTCACTAAAATGTTTTAAAATGTGTTTTCAAGTCATGATTAACCATTGGTTAAGCTCGGGTGGCCTCGGGCAGTTTTTAAGTGAAAGTACGATTTTGCCGCTGGTTTTGGGCGCTTTGCGAATTTCGCGATTTTTGATGCGTATACCGAAACCTAAGCAATATTAGGCTCAAATTAAAGCTTATTAAATTCTAAATATTAATCTAGAGTCAAAATTATGTATTTAGATTGATTAGAACCCAAAATTGCTCAAAAACACCCAAATTGCTTACTAATTCACTTAAACCCTTAACCGTAAATTCTCTAAATTACATGAATACCTTGCCTACACCTAAATAATGCATGGAACACACAAATTTCACTTCGTTGGGCTGTAATGGACGAAATTATTGATGCCATTATGCAGCTGAATTATTGCCAAAAGTTGCACTAAAACAAAATGCCAAAATGTCACCATAAGAGACATAATTCCTTAATTTCATACAACTTTGTCTAAAATGATTTTTCCTCCTTTATTTCTCCTGCAAAATTCCGTCCACTACCTCATCATGTTGGCCAATTAGAAGCCTCAAAATCTTCTATAAATAGGCTTGCTTGAGTGGTCTTGGAATGCTTGGTTCATAACTAGTTTTTAGGAGCACCAAAAACTTTCTTTCTTCCTCCTCTTTGGCTGAATTCTTTCTTCAATTTTTTCAAAGAGATTTTGTTTCATTTCACTTCAAGAAACCAAGTTCTCTTCCTCTTCTTCAACTCAGATTAGGTAGGGAGTAGTTTCTAAATTTATTTCTATGCTTTGAGGAGTTGTGTTTTTAGCTCAAAATGATGAAATTATGAACTTACCTTAGCTTTTCATTTTGGTTTTCCTCTTCAATTTTTCTTTAACCAATTCAACCATATGGCCTAGGTGGAACTAAGATGATGGCTTGATGATGAGGACCTTGAGGGTGGGTTGTAAATCCATCACAAGTTAGGCCTCTAAAGCTTGAAAATTCCACTTGATGCAAAACTTTAAAGAATAATGCTTTATGATGCTAAAACAAAGATTTTTAGTTTAGAACTTGAAAGATGTATTTTCCTTTTATGTTTTATTTCTTGTTAAGATATGTATTGGGTTGAATTTATAATTCTTTTAAAGTTTTGAAGGAGCTCTAGTAAAGAAACAAAATGAATTTGCATCCATGATTAAGTTTATGCTTTGCATAACCATGTTTACCTTCTATGTCATCACTAAATTTTCAAGAATGAATAAATGAACTTGCATTTCTCATGTTTAAATTCCAAGCTTGTATTACATGTTTATGTTTCAAGTCATCACTTAATCTTTCAAGATAATAAAGAGGTTGCATCTCATATTTAATTTATGCTCTCACTATATTTTATAATGGCTAAAAGAATCAACGCATGGCATGTTTATTTTATGCCATCACCTAAAGATCCTAGAGCTCAAAGACTTGCCCATGTATCACAAGCAAAGAAATATGATTATTGGAGTTAAAGAATTTATTCTTTAAAAAGTCTTGAGATTGGAGCTTAAAAAGATGTAATAATAATTCTCTTCTCCCTCTATCGGTCTGTGCGGACTCCCGCCGCTCCGGTTCCTTAATAATCTCTTCCCCCTCTCCTGGTCCTGTGCGGACTACCCCCGCTCCGGTTTCTTAATATTCTCTTCTCCCTCTATCGTCCTGTGCGGATTACCGCTCCAGTTTCTTGTATCATGTTTATATTTCAAGTTCTTGCATCACGTTTAATTTTCACGTCATCACCTTAAATCTTAAAGATAAAGAAATGGAATTGCATATCATGTTTATAATTCCAAGCTATCACCTTATAAAGATAAGATTAAAATAAGGTTACATAGCATGTTTATAATTCTAAGATGTCACCTAAATCTCTAAAGCTCAAGACTTACTCCTTTTATCTTAAGTGAGAATTTTAATTGTGAAGATCCTCCCAAATTTGACAAAAGAACTAGTTTCTAAATGAGTTTTAAGGCTTTGCAAGGATTTTACGGGGAACTAGTAATTTATATGCACTTAAAATATGATTCTATGTAATTGCATGAGGTTCATGATTCGCCACTGATCTGAGTTTAGTATCAATGTGTGATAATGATTTGATATGATTGAAGTTGTGATAATTATGGTTTATTGTTAAGAGAATGATTCATAATTGGTTTAGTAACTAATTAGTTCTATAATTGATAATTCTATGTAAGGATTGGATGCTTATTGAATGATTTGCTGGCTTGCATGTTATAGTTGCTGTTGCAAATAATGAGAATGCTTATACATGAAATGTTCTTTATTATGTAAAATTTACCTTTGTTGCTAGAAGAAAGTGTATCGTTGTAAAAGTGTAATTTGGAAAGGTTCTGGCTAAGGAAAGACTTGGTATTTAGGCGTGTCCATTGTGACCCACCTCTCTTTCCTGGGAATCTCCCATATGCATGATTACAGTTGATATATATTATTCTAGCTTAAGACTATAAATGAGAAAATGTTATGATGTTTATGAATTGTATTATGATATAACATGCAAAGATTTGATGGTGACTTAAACTTATAAGAAAATGATCCTTTGGAACCATCAAACTATAGGTGGTGAAAAGGTGATTTTAGCCGCCTAACCCGTTCTCTCAAAAGGGTAGAGTCGGGACTTTAGCTTATCAAAAGGGATAAGTATATGCTAGTGACGACTAGTAAAGTATGAGCTCATAACCTAAATTACTCCCAAAAGGGTGGAGTATAGGGTGGCCTAAGGAAAATAATGATGATGATAAGATTTTAAGTCACCTAAGGCACTAAAGAAATGAAATATGTGCACTATGTCCACATGTAGCTAATATTATATGACGTTCTTTTATGCATGTTATTTTGATAATGATAATGAGGAATATGATGTAATGATAAAGGAAAAGTTCATTGTAAATATGACATGTTAAGAATAAGATGCATTATAAGACGCATGATTAAAAATTGACGAACCTCGGTTAAGTATTTGTCCGAACTTAAAATGAATCTTTGCATGCTCACTATTTTAGAATAATCCCGAGGTTCCTGGGGACTTTGATGATGACACTGTAGAAGGAGGTACCTTACTGAGAATTCTTTAGCAAGATTCTCACTCCCTTTTCTTTATTTCCGTCATTGTCTCCAAATTCAGATGGCGACATTCGTCCTGTTCGTTGATACCCCTACTTGGGAATTTCACTATGATCCTGCATCGCTCGTATCATTTTGAAGGGAGGTCTTATTCGTGTTTTTATTTACATAGGTCGCCCATTTGCACATCCTGTCCCTAGTTATCGATTCTCTCCTACTTCTCCCTATGGCGATGAAATGGTTTTCGAACATGCACGTCCACTTGATGAAAGGATGTTACGTTCTTATCCCGCTTCATCTGCTGTCCATGGATTTCCAGAGTATGTTCCCGAGATGACACTCCTACTCATGTATATTCTGAGAGCTCTGCTCCTACTCCCACACGTGTAAGAGAGGGTAGTGAGGAAACAGTTGTTCAGCCGAGGTTAGTAAGAAGGTCGTGCATGCGAGCCCGACTTGGTGCATCTCGTGGTGTCCCTCCCGAGGGAGCTCATCGATGGATCGATTTATTCCCCATTTCCAGGACAGTGGCCATAGAGAGTTCTTAGTAGATTTATGTGTGATCATGCACCCTAGTTTTAGGATAACCTTCCCGGCTTATGGAGTTATCTAGTTTAGGGGCATGTATTTCCTTAAGTATATTTTCTTTTATGGGTTTGTATAAGATAATGATGTATGAACATAACCCACCCTTTGAGTGAGGTTATTGTATGTAAATATATGCTATAATGTGCTTATGGATGTTATATGATGGAGCCTAAGTGATATGATGTGATATATTCTTAAACGTCTTATTATACTCCGCTTACTCGTTCACGTTGTACTCGGCTCACGTTTTCAATTATGTGTTTAAAAAAAAATGGCTCGTAATTTCACTAAGTATTTTCAAATTATGAAGAAAGAACCAAAGCAAGGAGTAAAGTCTAGTCATTAATCAGATTCAACCTAGGTGTATCTGGTTAATTACTAGGGTGTTACAGTCGTTGTTGTCAACCTTGTCTGAAGACGAAGATGGAAAAGAAAGATAGGGGAAGTGAGAAACTTATACAAGAATCTCAGTAGGGCTTCCCTATTCACACACGTGTCATCATCAACGTCCTCAGGAACCTCGGGTTTAATTATGAAATAGTGAGCATGCAAAGATTTATTTATTAAGTTCTAAAACATCCATTACCGAGGTCCGTTTATTTTATCATGAGTCTTGTAATGAATGCATCATACTTCTTCATGATATGCATGTCAATACTTTATGTAACATTGCTCTAAAGCATACATCTAACTTCATAACAAACATGATGTCCATAGAACATGGTTCATGAATGACATTCCTTGTTTCTTTAGGTGACCCAAGTCTCTTTTCATTCTTGGGGCCACCCTATTACTCTTCCCTTTTGAGAGTACTTCTTGTGTAACACCCCGATTTTTTTGTCCGAGGGAAATGACCAAAATGCCCCTGAGGTCATTTCCTGACCCAAGCTCGAAGGTAACCAACTCGGTCATCCTCGAAGGGTCAACTCAATGTTTGAAGGGGATTGAATGGCCTTTGAATGCTTTCGGAAGCGAAAATCTCGTTTTCCGCAGTTTCGGGTCAAAATGACCAAAATACCCCTGTAGCGTTTTTACGCGGGTAAAGGTGCCGTTTGAGCCCGGAACTTTCCCGAGAGGTTTAAAAACATGTTTTCATGTGTCTAGAGGTCTCTGTTCAAGTCCCGGTGGTACCGGGCAGTTTTAGTGCAAAATTACGGTTTTGCCCCTAGAATAGTGTTTTTGAGCTTAATGACGTAATTAAGCAAACCTAAGCAATATTAGGCTCTAAACGAAGATTAATTTATTTCCCTAATTAATCTAGAGCCAAAATAATTTATTAAAGTTAATTAGAACCTAAAATTGCTTAGATTAAACTTAAATCCTTTTTTAGAACTCAAGACTCCTAGTCTTGGAATCTTGAATAGTGTTTTCTCTCTCCAATTCCTTAAATCAAGGAAATGTGTCTAGAGTTGTTTAGACTCTAAATTGAGGATTTAACTTTCTAATGGTGCAAGACCACTCCTTAATTATGTCTAGACCACCTTAATTACCCATTTACCTTACCTAAACACTTTCTTACAAATTCCTAATCTTAAGCATAATCAAAGATACACCTAAACACAACTCTAAACCACAATTAAAATGCAAGAAACTCTCCTCCCTTGGCTGATGCATTTCAGCCAGCACACTCCTCTTTGGCCACATGTTTAATTGTTTTCTCACTCAAAGAACCATGCTTGAAGCCATACCTTGAACCATACCTCACCATACCTTAAGCCATACCTCACCATACCTCAAGAACACATTATCTCACCTCATGGAACTCATGGAAAGCCTCCAATCTGCACCCTCATGGCCGAAACCTCTTCACCCATGAGCACCCTCCATTTGTTTCATTTCTCTATAAATAGAATGCCTTGAGGAGCTTGCACCACTTTTAGATCATTTGCTAAGTTTAGGAAACACTCAAAGCTTTTCTTTTCTCTCAAAGTTCTAGTGTTCTTCAAGCTCTTCAAAGTTCTTCATCATCTTCATCTTCTTCTTCCATCTTCAAGTTCATCACACCAAGTATGGATTTTCTTTCATGTATTCTTTTCTTTAAAGTTCTTGTTTTAAGCTTGATGTTCATAGTTTCTCTTGATTCCTTTTAGAACTTCTTTTCTTCTCCTTTCCCCTCTTTATGTTTCGGCCATAGGCCTTGGAGAACAAAGGAATGAGAGCTTGATGATGAGAGTTTCATGATGATGTTCATCACTTGAAACAAACTCTAGAGCTTGATCTTTGTTCTTGAGCAAAAATGTTTTTAGTTTTTCCTTTCTTGAACTCTTGAGAACTTTAGCTTTAATGATGTTTTAAAATGGCTCTATGAACTCAATGATGAGGACTCATGATGTTGGTGTTAATATATCATCAAGATCATGAACTCTAGAGTTTTAAAATGTTCCTTTTTCTTCTTGAAGATTTCGGCCATTACCTTAAATTTTCTAAGCTTCATGGTTTGATTTCCTAAAAATATTATGTTGAGTTTCAAGAACTCTAAGCTTGACTTTACCTTGTTTGGATGAGTTTGGGTTATGGTTTAAATTCCTTTAAAGTCTTGTTAAGAGCTCTAGAAAGATAAAATGAACTTGCATAATTTATTTTATGCTTACATCCATATTTACATTCTTGCTATGCATCTTTGCTTTCTAGCTATCACCTAAGAACATAAAGATTAAAATGGAACTTGTCTCATCACTTAATTTAATTCTCGAAGCCTTTCTATTTCGGCCTTAAAGTCGATTGTTGTTGGGCCTAGAACACTAAAATAAAGAATTGAACTTGCATTACCATTTAATTAATTTCTCGAATGCCTATCTATTTCAGCCTTAAAGTCGATTATTGTTGGGCCAAGAGCACTAAAATAAAGAATTGAACCATGCATATTTACCTTCAAGCTTGCACGTCTAAGTTTATGCCTCGCATATTTACTTTCAAGCTTGCACGTTTAAGTTTATGCCTTGCATATTTAAATTTGAGTCATCACATTACTTTGTAAGCAAGATTAAAAATGAAAAGTATGAGCACGTTTAGTTTATGTCGAAACTTAAGAACCTAGAGCTCAAAGACTTGCCCATTTCATTCCAAGATAAAGTTAAATGTGAATGTATTCCTTGAATGCATAATTTCGGCCAAGTAGTGATGATGGACTTGCAATGAGTTTTCATCTAGCTACTAGGACCAATAGTCTATGTTTTAAGTTTTCCCTAAAGCTTTACAATCTTTATAAGGTTATGTCATCACAAGTTATGATTTTATTATCTTTTAGGGGATGGAATATGTTTTGGTTAGTGACCTAAGGCTTCACTTAGCCTCTTGATGAATTAAAATATTTTGCAAAGAGTTTCAGAAGTTCTAGATCGATTCCGAGAGAAACTAGTTAACTTATGTACCTAGAAATGTCAATTTAACTCTCCCATTTAAGTTAAATGTTTTCGGCTCTGATGTGATGAGTGTGATGCTGTATGATGATGTTTTGATGTGTTGGAATATGTGAAAATATCATATGATGATGTAGAAGTGATCCTATGCATGATAGGTAAGAAACTAGCTAACTAGAAATACCGTAAAGCTAGAATTTAACATAGTTTTGACCCATTTGTTTATGGAACTTTTCCAAAATGTTTTAATGGGGACATAATCAGATTTAGATTGTTTAGACATGAAAAACTTGGTATCATTTGAGTTAGAATTGAATTCTAGCACCTATGGGGAAACTAGTAACTAGAAAACCGTAAAAATGCAAATGTAGAACTCTTAGAACATTTAATTTTCTGGATTCTGTACAGCACCCTTAAAACATGGTAAACATGATTAATAATTAGTCCTTAAGCATAGGAATGCCTCATAATTGATTTAGATTTAATATATAGCGCCTTCAAGTAAACGGAACCAAGAAAGGGTCTAAAACGTAAGTTCTAGAACCCCGTATTCACATGTTAGGATTTCCACCCTATGCTATTCAGATTTAAAAGTAAAATGAGAGGATTATGAATGATGTTTAATTATGAGCCTTAGGTGCTTAAAATATGAACGACGGATGTAGAGAACTATATCTCAAGATTAAGACCCGTAAGGGTCAAAGCATAAGCTACCGTAAGGGTAAGCGTTTGGATGATTTATGATGATGCATGAAGTATGCTAATGATGATGATGTTATTCATATGAGGAATTTATGAGGTTATATGTTTATGTGGCATAAAGCAAATTTGGAAGGAAATTCGGTGTAATGACCGTTGTGCCCGCCGAATTTCCAACAAATTTGGGGACTTAAAGAGATTTTGAAAATTAAGGTACTAAGATGGGTTCTAGGATGACACCGGTTCGGCCGAGCACCCCTAAGAGTTTTGCCCCCTAACCCGTACTCAGATAGTCGGGATTTATGATTTATGATACGCTTATCGTTAAGTGGTAAGTAAGAACTAGTGACGACTAGTTAAGGTATGAGCTCATAACCTAGATGTATGACACGATTTGGGTGACACCGGTTCGGCTGAGCACCCCCAGTTCGATTGTCTTTTAGGGTGGCCCATGAGGAAGAGAAGTTTCATGATTATGATTATGTCACTAAGTTTTGTCCCATATGAATGTTACTATTGCCACTTTATGCCACCAAGAATGATGATGCTTGATGTTATGTTTTATGTATGTGCATTAGGTAGTGCCATGCATACATTTTCTAATATGTTGCATCCATGACATTAAGATCATCCTAAAATGAATGGACCTTGGCTAAAATATATTTTATAGTTTGAAATGAACCTAATACATGCTCAGTCACTTTGTATAAATAAACCCAAGGTTCCTGAGGACGTAGATGATGACACCTAGGTAGTAGGAGGCCCTACTGAGATTCTTTAGCAAGATTCTCACTCCCTCTACCTCTTTCTTTCCGTCACGTCGTCAGATGGCGACGTTTGTGGTGTTCGTGGACACGCCGACATGGGAGGTGCACCATGACCCGGACCACGGGTCATTCCATTTTGTGGGTCGATGCACGGTTAGAGTATTCATGTTTATGGGTCGACCCTTCACTCCCCCTGTACATTCCCATCGTTTCTCCCCGCCTCACCTTTTGGCGATGACCTGGAGTTCGAGCGCGCACGTCCCTAGAGGAGAGGCTTCGCCGCACTCCCATCATCCACGTCCGCCGCTCGAGACTACCCCTCAAAGATGTGCCCTGCTGTTCGGCCATCTTTTTCGGAGACGGATCCTTCCGAGGATTCGGCAACCCAGGCACCCTCCGAGGGATCTTCCCCCTCCATACCTATGGACTTTGGAGAGGATAGCGAGCCCACCGTGACTTAATCGAGGCGTGCATGACGACCGGAGATGCGGCCATACTCCGGGGCTCACACTCAATCCCCGCTCCGCCTCTTCACGCCCGAGGAGCTCGCCCAGTTTCCCGGATATCTGCCTCGATCACGAGATAGTCGCCAGTAGGAGGCCGTGGATGGCCCGAGTTAGAGCACACACCACTTAGATGGGGATAAACCTTCTTTTGTTTGAAGGTTTCCCATTAGGTGCACTCGGGTAGGGGAGTAGATTATGTTTATGCTTATGTTGTACTTTCTTTTATGCATTTCCCTTGTACTAAATTAAGACCCACGCTTATAAGTGGGCAAGTTATATATATATGAGATGATATTCAGTGATGTTCATGTTGTGCCTCATGTTATGATGTTGTGAGATAATTGTTTCACTTTACATGGTGTACCGCTTATCGCATCACGCGACTCTCACTTTTATTTCAAAAAAAAAAATTACCCGTATTTTTCGCTAAGTAATTCAAAGTTAAATGAGAACTATGAAGTAACAGGCTAATGATTAACCTAAATATGTTCTAGAGTATTGGGTTAAAAATTAGGATGTTACATCTAGGTTATGAGCTCATACCTTACTAGTCGTCACTAGCATAAACTTATTCCCTTTTGATAAGCTGAAGTCCCGACTTAATAAGTATGGGGTTAGGGGGCAAGAATCACCTTTTCATCACCTATAATTTGATGAGTCCAAAGGATCATTTCTCATATTTTAAATCACCTTAAGCAAGAATCACCTTTTCATCATCTATCATTTGATGAGTCCAAAGGATCATTTTCTCATATTTTAAGTCATCTTAAACCTTAGCATGTTATAACAAAATACAATACATAACTCATAAATGTCATAAATCTTCATATATGCATCTCTAATGTTCCAAATGACCTACAACATGCAAATGATGAATCCTATCTCTAGAGATTAATATTTCACATAGCATCACATATCATAAGAATTCATCATCTCAAATCATCATCACATAAACATTCCCTTAAATGGCCAAACACTTAAATTGGGTAACTCAAATTGTCAAATTATTTTCTTATGCATCTAAGGGACTAATCATCATCATTACCACTAATTATTAACCTCGGGAACATCATCAATCAAACTTGGACAGCATAGGCAGTAAATGAATTTCTATGATTTAAGGTGTTCTAGAAGTTGCATTTTACTCCCTTTTTCGTTACCGGATTTTCTTATGATGCTAAAATAAATTCCTAAACCATTTATGAGTCAATTTCACTTAAGTAAACATGGTATAACATGGTTTTACAATCATTCAAAGGTGCTGGAACAGAATGTATAAGTCATTTTCTTAGGAGTTCTAGAATTCACATTTTTAATTCTTTTAAGTTACTAGGCTTGCCAAAAGTGTCAAGAACAATTTTCACATCAAGTAGCAAGGTGTCTAACACATTTAAATTATCCAAAATAGAATCGAATGGTGCTGGAAATCTAAAAGCAAAGCCAAAAAGTAACATGTCTCATGAGTACAAAATAAGGCATTTCAAGTAACTAAGCTTTATACTTAAGATAACTTCTAAAACTCTTTGAAAAACTAATTTACTTTGTCAAAGGTGCTAAAATAAATAATCATAGGGCAATAACTAATTTAAAACATTCTTGAGATAAAAAGAAGGCAAGTCCTTGAGCTCTAGGATCTTTTAGTGATGACAAAATCTTAAACACGCTATGCACCTCATTTTATTCGTCATTATAAAATAAAATAAAGTGAGAACTTTCAAAGTAAATATGAGATGCAAGTTTATTTCTTATCTTTGAGTTTAGGTGATGGCTTGAAATATAAACATGCTAGACAAGAATATAAATATGAAATGCATGTTCATTTCTTATCTTTAAGCTTTACGTGATAACTTGGAAATAATCATGATATGCAAATCCAATTCTTTATTTTAGTATTCTAGGCCCCTTAGAATATTTACTCTAAATCAACTATCAACTTTAAGGTTGAAATAGGTAGGCTTCGAGATTAATTATTAAGTGATGACAAGGAAATATAGACATGAATGCAAAACTTGAATATAAACATGCCATGCAAGAACTTGACATATAAATATGAATGCAAGTTCAATTCTTTATTTTAGTGCTCTAGGCCCCACAACAATTGACTTTAAGGCCAAAATAGGCGGGCTTTGAGATTAGTTATTCGGTGATAACAAGGAAATATAAACATGAATGCAAAGCTTGAATATAAATATGCCATGCAAGAACTTGAAATATGAATATGAATGCAAGTTTATTTTATTTCTTACTAGAGCTCATTAAACTTGCAAAAAGGTAAAACTCAAGCTCTACAGGTTTCATTGTGATGAACTCATAGTCATCATCTAGAAACTCTCATCATCAAGCTATCATGAGAAACCATCAAAACCTTGATGGCCGAAATACAGAAGGAAGGAAAAGGAAGAATCTGAATTGGTAAAGCCTCAAAACATCATTTTAAACCAAGAACAAAGCTTAAGAAAGTAAGGAAATAATTTTCAAAATAACTCATTACCAAGTTATGTTTTCTTGGAGATGAAAAGGACTTGATCTTGAGAGGAGGATGAAAGGAAAATCTTCCTTGGAGCTTAATGATATATTCAGCCAAGGACAAAAAAGAAAGGAAGAAAGTTGTGGTTCTTGAACTTGATCCTTTAGAAAGGCAAGGCTAAGTGTTTATAAGGTTGTGTATGGTTGAGAAGTGGTGGTTCTTGGTGAGTAAGAAGAAGAAGAAGAAGATGATGATGATGATGAAAGAACTCTTGAACTCTTGAGAGAAAACAAAAGAACTTAGAACTACTCTTGAAGCTAAATTTAGCAAATAAACCAAAGTGGAACCAAGTCCATCTAGACATGGTATTTATAAAAACAACATCAAGGGTGTAAGAATAGAGCAAGTGGCCGAAATCTCACAGAGGGAAAAGGAAGAAAATATCTCTTTGTAAGGTATGGTGTAGGCATGGCTAGTTATGGTGAGGTATGGTCTCAAGCATGGCTTCAAGTATGGTGGAATTAAAATAAATTAATTCTTTTAAATGGAGGAGGAGGAGGAGGAGTGGTGGTTTTTCTTCTTAATTAGGGGAGGAAATCACAATTTAATGTGTATTAGGAGTAAGCTTAGGGGTACTATATGATTAGGCCAAATATTAGAGTTTTATGACTAAGTGTTTAGGTAAGTAAGCAGGTAATTAGGGCCATATAAGACTTGATTAGAAGGTGGTTCTCTAAATTAATGATGTCAAACTTCATTAACATGGAATCCAATACCAACATATTTCCATGATTTAAGGAATTGGGGAGAGAAAGCACTATTTCTAGATTCCTTTCTCAAAGAATTAAAACTATAAAAGAGTTTTGAGTTTCTCTAAGCAATCTTAGATTCTAATTAACTTCAATTAATTATTTTGACTCCAAATTAGTAATTAGAATTTACTAATATTTAATTAGAGCCTAATATTGCTTAGGTTTTGCTTATCATATCATTAGGCACAAAATGCACTATATAGGGGCAAAATCGTAATTTTCACAAAAACTGCCCAGGACCACCTGGACTTAAACAGACATGCCTAGACTCATAAAAACATCATTTTAAACCTTTCGGGAAATTCCCGGGCTTAAACGGTACTTATACCCGCGTAAAAACACTATAGGGGTATTTTGGTCATTTTGACCCGAAAACTAAGAAAAAGAGATTTTTTTTGCTCTATTAACATTCATTCACATACAATCTCCTTCGAACATTGAGTCGACCCTTCAAGGACCACTGGGTCGGCTATCCTTGAATTCTGGGTGAAAAATGACCTTAGGGGCATTTTGGTCATTTTTGCTCAGATAGAAAAAAAAAATCGGGGTGTTACAATGGAGCAATTGCAGGAAATTAGAAGAGAAAATACCCAGCTAAGAGAGGAGGTAACTCAGATGAAGAATAATCAGAGTCAACAAGCCCCAGCTTCCCAGCTTCCCTCACAAACTGTGCCAAATCCAAGGGGAAATGTGAGTGCAACTACCCTCAAATCTAGTACAAAAATTTTGGGGGTTACTAGGCCTGAAGAAATTGGAGTTGAGGAGGAAACAGAGTCTGCAAGTGCTTCTGATGACCGCACAATGGTCAACAACCGTTGCAGCGGTCCACCGAGACCAATTTTTCACCAGCAAATGAAGAGGAGCATTCTACCAACCGCTGCAGCAATTCCCAGAGGCCAAGAAAAGTGAAAATGCCTCTCCTCCATTACCTTTTCCACAGACAATGAAATCTCAAAAACTGCCACAGTAGCATTGGATTCTGGAACTTGGGAAACATTTAAAAAGGTGCAAGTAAACATACCCCTATTGGATGCAATCAAGCAAATTCCAAAATATGCAAAATTCTTGAAAGATCTTTGCACCAATAAGAGGAAGATCAAGGGCAATAGGGAGGATAAGGTGACTATAGGGGTCAATGCTTCCTCTATTATCAAGCTAAGAAACCTACCAACCAAGTTCAAGGACCCGGGCACATTCTTTGTTCCTTGTACCATTAGGAACTTGCATATCACCAGAGCACTAGTTGACCTTGGAGTTGGCATTAACGTTATGCCCAAATCACTCTACCAGTCCTTGCACTTTGGAAAGCTTAAGCCAATCAGACTACAAATTTAGCTGGCCAATCGCGACATCACAAGACCAAAGGGAGTATTAGAAGATGTTCTTGTCCAGGTAAATGATTTAATATTCCCTACTGATTTCTATTTGCTTGAAATAGAAAATGACACCAATGCTACCCAGCATACATTGATCTTAGGAAAACCCTTTTTGAAAACAGCTAGAACCTTGATTAATGTTCATGCTGGCACCTTATCCATGGAGTGTAGGGACATGAAAGTCTAATTTAATTTATCTGATGCTATGAAACATCACCATGAGAAACACTTCGTGTTTGGCATTGATGTCATTGATTATCTAGTTGATAATGCCTGTGGTAATTTGATTTGTAAAGATCCAGATCCCCCTTCTCCACTTTTTCTTCTTCCATGGGATATGATGTACCTGTTGTTTTAGAATGTCCCAAGTTTTCAGATATAGGTACACCACCTAGGCAGCAGTCATCAGTTTGCCAGGTGCTCCATGACCAGCATATTGGGTGAGAAGCCCTCTGAGGGGCAATGGATCTTACTGTATGAGCCTTGGGCAAAACTGATGGTTGGAAGGCCAAAGTCTAGATGGAAGGGACCATTCTTGGTCACCTGTGTGCACCTTGATGGTGCAATTGAGTTAGAGAATTCCAAGATGGTTCGGTGCACCATTGATGGGGACCAGCTGATGCACCTTCATGAGGCCCTCATAGATCTAAGGGCTTAGATAGCCTATCTTTGGGTTGAAGCTACACACCCTCCATAAGGGTTCTGACCATCCAACTTGGGGACTTTAAAGCAAAGTACTAGGTGGAAGACAACCAACCGTGAGGTTTTTCTTTACCTTTTCCTTTTTATTTTTTTCTGCATTTTATTTTTTGTTTTCATTCTTGCATCATGTTTATTTTCATTTGCATTTTACACTATCCCTTTGGCACCTTAGAGGTTATATGTATAGGCTCACACCACATGCACCTTATTGACTTGCTTGGCATTGACTCTACTTTGTATTGCATGCTTGGTGGATTTATTGTGTTGTTTGGATTAAGTACATGCACTTTTACCTGTGAGATTTTGAGCCTCTATGATTAGATTATAGTGTGTCGTCCTTGTTTGTTCATATGTGTTTCCCTTTTTGGATTTGTATTCTAGAACTTGCTTAAGGCCTTATTTGAAAATATGATTTCATATGCATGCTTGAATATGATTGAGGCATTTTTCTTGTTTTTAGCCACTTGCCCATATAGCCAACTTGTGCATGTTACCATTGTTTAGCCCCTTTGAGCCTTATTACCCATTCTTTTATTTTAGCATATCCTTAGCCAAAAGTGAAAAACCATGAAAATTCTTAACCTTTTAGGCTTAGGAAAGCATTTGTGCAACTCTTGTATGTGCTTGCGCATAAGTAGGGGAGAGCATGAGGACATGCCTCAATTTTACTATAGGGAAGGAAAAATGTGTACCCAAAATTCAGCAAGTGGCACATCAAGAAAAAAAAAAAGAAAGAGGAAAAATGCAAGGTTGATTAAAAAAAAATCTGAAAAAAGCTTGAGTTGAAGTTGTGCCACATTGCAAAAGAAAGGCCTGTAATTGTGTTAAGTTAAACAAAGTGTGCCCTTAGGCACTTGTGCTCTTGGGGTATGGATTTCTTCTCCTTTGACTTATGGTTTAATCCAATTGGCCTATATTTTTATCCACCTTTACCTAAGCCCCATTACAACCAAAGGTAAGTCCTCTTGATTCAGTATGCATATGTGTATGACAAAATAGAGAATGAGACCCGTAGCAAGCATATGGTAATGCATTTTCATTTGAGGTAACTAAGTGTTCATCTTAACCCAAAACACTTGAGTGAATGAGAGGCAAACACTAACCTTGGGACGATTTTTGTACTTGATTCATGCATCATATGTGGATTTTTCCTTGTTTGATATGTTGTTCATGATGCCTTGCTTGTTATAATTCTCTTGATTGTTAGTGTGAAAGCTTACTATTGTGCCTCTAGGTTCATTAGATTGGTGTATTGTCATTTAATTTCATGCATCATGCATTTTAGGTTGGGAGTCTACTGTAGTCCTTGCTTACTGCTTCTTGTTCATGCCTTGGTTTGATCTTAGTTCCACATGAGGACATGTGAAAGCTTAAGTGTGGGGGAGTTTGATAAGAGGCATTTATGCCACTTATTTCACTTCTAAAGACTAGTCTTTTGAATGAGTTTCATTGATTAATTGGTGAAATTATTACTGATTGCTAACTTGATCCTCATTTTACATTTGTTTGGAAAATCATTGATTATTGTACTGATTTTAGAAATTGAGCTTGTCACATTTAACTTATCTCTTTGAGTGTGGTTTTTATGTACAGAGGCATTGGATTGCGTGCAATTCTCAAGGAAGAAGGCTGGGAACACTCTGGAAGGAGCTAAAAGCTGAAAAAGGATGAAACTGTGCAAAATCACTCCTCGGGTAATCGTAGCAGCGGTCAGTAGAACACCTCATGTGTACATCAGGGAAGAAGCTCCTCTAGAGACAGCTGCAGCGGTTAATAACCGCTGCAGTAGTGGTGCAATGACCTGGAATCTATTTTTTTAATTGTAATGTGTAACACCCTAAAAATTGTCTAAAAATTAATTTGAGCTTTATTAGTCATAATTTCAAAAATTTGATAGTTCAAAAATTTGAGCTTTTTTAAACAACGGATTTGTAAAAAAAAAAAAATGAATAGTAACTTGCGGGCCCCACAGGCCCGCGGGACAACCGAAACCCCTGATTTGGGGACCTGAAAGTGCCTGAAATTGGAAAAACATGGAAATAAGGTTAGAAATAGTTAGAAATAAAGATTTTATACCTGAAATAAATTTTCGGGCAATGTTTGGTTACTCGGGTATACTGTTTTACCCGTTTGGTAAAATTTCGGTGTGCAATTTCTAACACCGAATGATTGTTTAATCACTATAAATGGATAATGTATATCCATTTAATACAAGTGGAAGGCTACGATTTAATCTAGAATTTCAAGATTAAATCCTAGCCATCCATTTTACTTTCTTTCTTTAAGAATTGTGTATTTATATTACATAGTATCTAAATTCAAATGACAAGATAAATACAAGACGAAGCTTCTTCAATACTCCACAAAAAAAGTTGGTCATTCTCAGCCATTAACAGAACCTCCCATTTCTCCATTGTTACTTCACAAAAACCATGAAGACTTGATCAAAATCCTAGACTAGACTTGCTAAATCCTTACACTTCCTTCACTAAACTTCTTCCTCTCATCAAGATCTACCAAACTAACCGATTGAAATTTCAATTCCTCACTTTGATATCTTATACTCCTCTGCCTAAAGAAGGGTTTGGTGTGGGTTTAGGAGCTTTGAAGTGGAAGGAATCAGCCTTAGAGCACCTTGGAGCCAAGGATCTAAAAGACACCAAAAGTAGGGCTTTATTTGTTCTCTTTCCTTTCAAAGTTTGTTTTTATTTTTTTTCTGATTGGTTTGGCTGGAAATTCTGGATGTATTGATTGATTATAGATAGATATTGATGTGTTTAATTTGGTGGAGTGTTTGGATGATGTTAGAAATCATTTTTATTAAAAGAGATTTTGAACCATGTTGCTGGAATTTCGGTTTTTGTACAGGCAGTATTTGTTCACAAATTTTCTGGGCTTGTTGTGGACATTTTCGTGAAGTGAAAAAAATATATGTTGGACCTAACATCTTGAGCTAGTTCCACGAATTTTATTGGGTTTTTATTTTGAGTCAAACTGCCTTAGAAAAATCAAGAACCGAAATTAAGCATATGCTGCCTAAAGGGTTAGAACAAAAGCTGTAAATTTTACTAATTTTGTTACCATATCAAATGATGGAATTATCATTTGAAACTTTTACAGGGTATTAGAGACATATTTAGGTTTTACCAGGATTTTTATTTTGAATTTTCTGAGTTCAATTTCTAGGGTTAAAAATTATGAATTTTGGTTCTTGAGCTGAGGTTAAGTGGTTTCTGACCCCCAAATTTGTCTAATTTTGTTAACATAGTTAGAGAACTCTTTTTACTCTGAAATGTTTACAGAACCTTTGGGGTACATTGAAGTGTCTTGAATAATTTTTATAGCCTCTAAATTGATTATTTGATATGCAAATAAATTTGTGCTACAATGGTGTGAAATCTGCCCACTTGCTGGAAATGAACCAAAGACTTGAATTGATAATGTAATGGTATTTTGGTTCTAATATGACATGAATACTTGATGTTAAAGTATTTGGCCATGTGACTTGTGATGTATAAATGCACACTAGAGCAAGTAAAGATTGGTTTATGAGGCATGATTGAAATCACAATGTGAATGAATGCCTATATGTGTTTTATACATGCATTGGAAAGAAAGTGAATGATATATTAAATTAAGGTCTGTAACCATAAATAAATATAAGATCCTCTTTGACTTGTCGAGGGCAAATAAGAAACATGAGATCCTCTATGACTTGTCAAGGGCAAATAGAGAAACATAAGATCCTTTCGACTTGTCGAAGGCAATTAGAGAGAGATGAGATCCTTTCAACTTGTCGAGGGCAAATAGAGAGAAAAATGAGATCCTTTTCGATTTATCAAGGGCAATTAAAGATAATTTCTCTACTTTTGGTATATACATATTTGTATCATGTCAAATCATTTTGATTGACATTATTTACTATGATTATGAGCTTATGATAAATGTGTACAAGTGATTGATTCTTAAAAACAACCCACTTCGGAAATATGATTTGGAACTTTAAAAAATGAACCGCTATTAGGTCATGCTTGATCACTTTTTTTTTAATAAACCGAAGTAGCTGGGGCGATGACGATGACATTATGATTGTGTATTAGGGGAATTTTCCTACTGAAAATTGTATAATTCTCACCCCTATTTTGTGTGTTCCCGTGTCGTCTCCAGGTTGATCCAAAGAACGGTGAAGAACCTACAAGAAAAACTATACTGGAGTTGCAGTAGTTTAGTAGTTGATGTGTTTATTTTACCGTAACTTTATTGTGGTTATATATATGTAAATGTAATAGAGAACAGATATGTTAAGCTCATAGAAGAGCTTCCCTGGTGTACTTAACATTGTATTAAATGAATGTTTTGGTTTTCCTTGCTGTATATAATTCAATAGAACTACGACATAGTTATCTCCCAAATCAATCAAACTAGCTATAGATATTTAAGAAAGGCCCGCTAATTTATAAGTAACAACTCTCGAGTCTAATATCATGACTTAAGGATGACGTTGTACTTGGGATGTTACATAATGGGTCCCACTTTGACCCATCTTTAGCGAATAATATTTACAGGACTAGATGCAAATTTTGACCTAGTTTCTAGACGACAGACTTTTAGTAGCTATTATTTTCTCTCTTTTCATCTTCTTTCTCTCTCCTAGGGATTCCATTAGTGGATTGTTGGTTTTGATGGATGATAGCAAGATTGTTGCTATTATTTCCAGGTATTCTTTCAATTTCATTGATTGTAATCCTCCAAGAACGGAGGAGTAGATCTCTTTACTAATGTAGGGGATTCCGTTTGGATTGGGATAACTTTGAGACCCTTTGCTATTATTGAATGCATTAATTTTCTTTTTGTTCTTTAGTTTCTATTCTTATAATTGTTGTGGTGATTACTATAATTCTCATTTGAATACCCAAATTAACAATTGTTATTTGGGGAAACACTTTAGGCATAATAGATAGATTTATCAATTTGTATTTAAGGGAGAACAATGGAATTAACCATCCGATTGGCGGTTAGGATTTAGCAGTTGGCACATAGGATCATTGTAATTATCAATTAAATTAAGATTTCATTTATTGTTAATTCCACTTATCAACTCTAGGGATTGATTAATCACTAGTAGAATTGCAAGTAGATAATTACTAGAAGCCATTAATGGATTCAATATGTGGTCAATGATAATTAATTCTAATCCTAGGATTACCCTGCACTAGTGTCTTTCTCTCTATTGCTATTACTCTATTGCTATTAACTCATAACTTTCAATTACTACAATTTCATTCTTCAAAACCCCAAATTCTCAACTAAGTGACAAGGCCTCTTTGGGAGATGACCTAGGTTGTTCCCTTTGATACATTTTTGGTGCAATTTAGCATTCTAACTATTTTCTAATTTGTGTGAGTTACAATAGCTCGCACCAGATATTATTCGGATGAAATCGTTATAGCATTGCTAAACTCTAATGCAAGGCAAGTTTTTACAATCATTTAGTTCTCCTTGCTTCCTCGTTTAGGTAGCATCCACCTATTAGTTGAGACGGGCTGTATGTTACTCTTCTGTTTGTTAACAAAAAGAAGAGTTAACTTGCCCAGATTAATATTAATCATATGCTGAGTGCTATCTATCATGAGAAAAGGAAAACCGCTATTGTTTCTTATGGGATTCTGCTGACCAAAGTCTTTGAATACTTACATTACCCTTTAACAAATGAGCAGTATGAGTATATGGAGGGTATCGAGTACACTTTCAACTTTTCCATAACCCAAAAGAGACCAATCAATGCTGCTTCCTCTGGTGTCAGGATACAAAGTTTAAGAATCAGAGATGCAGCTGTTGAAAAAGCAGCCACAGAAGCTGAAGGCAGAAAGGGCAAAAGGAAAATAATTATTCTTGAGGATAGTTTTGATGACAGTAAGAGGCCTGAAATAGTCATTAGATATGGGGGTTCACCCTATAATCATAGCATGACCTCAGATTCTGAACAAGAACCCTCTTCAAAATTGAAAATATCTTCAAAGGATGAATCTGCTACTGCTGCTTCTCCTCTAAGGGCAGAACAGCCTCTTGCTTCGAGTTTACCTGATCCTTCTCCTAGTTAAGGTGTTGATCCTTCATCAAGCCAACCACTGCCAGTAGCAAAGCACAACTACATGGAGGTCAATTGATTTTGCATGACAACGCCTCATCAATAATCGTATGGACAATCTAGAAGCCGTGTCTCATAGGCATAAAGCATTGCTCCTGAAAATACTTTGTGAAGTAAGGCGTCTAGGCTAATGATAGTGCCACTAGTTTCCAGCACACTCCTTTTTGTTGATGACAAAAGGGGGAGAAGAATATCGAAGAAAATACTTTGTGCTGAGAAATACAAGGGGAGTTTAAGCTGAGGGGGACTATATTTATAGCTTTTGTCTTTTAGCATGATTTGAACATTTCTTTGTTTTTGCTCTGATGCCTTTTTATCCTTGATATATATACATATATATCAGTTTTTATTCCTTATATATGTGCTTTGACTAAAATTATGCATGTTCTATTTGTTTTGATTTCAAGTCATGCACATTTATTTCCCTGAAAAGTATGGTTGGCCAAAGATGTGCTGAAAATGGATCTAAAGAATTAAATGTGCATGACAACACAGGGGCGAAACCACCCAAGCGACTAGCCATCCATACACCTTAAGCTAGCAACCACCAAAGCGACCAGCAGCCACTTGATCCGGCAAGAACCAAATGGGTTTACCGACCAGCCCACTCAAGCCAACAACCAAATGACGGTGATCCATACACCTTAAGCTAGCAACCACCAAAGCAACCAGCAGCCACTTGATCTGGCAATCAGCGAAGCGACCAGCAGCCACTCGAAGCCAGCAACCAGTGACCAATGACCATCGAACTCAAATCGACGATGAGCCAGCAACTAGCAACCACCAACCAGGAACGCAATCTAGCAAGATGGGGGTTGCTGTTTTATTTTTTGTTAGACATTATGTTTTCTAGATTTGACCATTTGTTTATGTTGGCATGAAGTTATGGATTTGCTTTTATTTTGTAAGTTGAAGTTGATAATTTAATGTTGTATAAGCCTAAGTTTTTAAAATTTATGGTCTTCGAATGGCTATTTATTAATGATTTTTGGGTTGACAGGTTTTTTCCCCTCAATTTTTCACATCATCGTGGATCTCCATGCAGGGATCGGGGATGAGGGTGGTTTTCTCCCCATCATGGGGTTCGGGGTTAGGGTTGGGTGTAACACCCTAAAAATTATCTAAAAATTAATTTGAGCTTTATCAATCATAATTTCAAAATTTTGATAGTTTGAACAATGATGAGGACGATCCAACGGATTTGTAAAAAAGAAAAAAAATGTGAATAGTATTTTACAGGCCCCGCAGGCCCGCTAGGACAGTTGAAACCCTAGAATTGGGACCCGGAGATGCCCAAAATTGAGAAATTATATGATTATGGTTAGAAATAGGTAAAAATAAAGATTTTATACCCGAAATTATTTTTCGGGCAATGTTTGATTTCCCGGGTACACTGTTTCACTCGTTTGGTGAAATTTCAGTGTGCGATTTTTAACACCGAAAGCTAGTTAATCTCTGCAAAATAAAGAAGTCTATCCCTTTGAATGCCAAATGAATGGATAAGATTTTATCTTGGATGAAAGATCAAATCTTAGCCATTGATATTAAGTTCCTTTAATGAAAAGCAATTATGCTTTATGTTAACCAATCACAATTTTTCTTATAAGATATATATGAGCAAAATTCTTCTCCAAGAAGCCATTGTCATTGTCATCCTCGGCCAGCATCTAGAGCAGAAGAAAACTCCATTTTTGCTTCTTCAAACACAAGAAAACTTGATTTCAAATGCCAAAAACACTAGCCTAGAGTTCATAAAATCACAAAGTTCCTTCACAAAACTTGTTCTACACCTCAAACCCTACAAATCTGACCGATTGAAATCTCAAATCCTCACCTTAATACCTCACTTCCCCACTGCCTAAGGAGGGTTTAGGACTGAAATTGGTGTCTTGAAGTGAAGGGAGATCACTTAGAACATCCTTTGAAGTATCAAGCTCAAAAGCTTTGAAAGTAGGGTTTTCTTTGGCCTTTTTCTTTCAAACATTTTCTGAACAATTCTTATTGGTTTCAACTCGAAATTTCTGGTTAATTTGGTTGATATTATGCTGATATTGATGTGTTAATTTTGGTGGAGTGTTTGGATGATGTTCGAAATCATTTTTGTTAAAAGAGATTTTGAACCATGTTGCTGGAATTTCGGTTTTTGTACAGGTAGTCTTTGTCCACGAATTTTCTGGGCTTGTTGTGTGCATTTTCGTCATCTGGAAAAAATATATGTTGGATCTAACATCTTGAGCTAGTCCCACGAATTTTCTTGGGTTTTTATTTTGAGTCAAACTGCCTTAGAAAAATCAAGAACTGAAATTAAGCATATGCTGCCTGAAATGTTGAATATGAAGCTGTGAACTTGTGAAATTTTATTAACCTAGTAAATGATCGAATAATGAGCTGAAACTTTTACAGGATATTAGAGACATATTGAGATTTTACTGGGATTTTTATTTAGAATTTTCTGGGTTCATTTGCTAGGGTCAAAAATTATGAATTTTGGTTCTTGAGCTGAGGTTGGATGGTTTCTGACCACTAAACTTTTAGAATTTTTTTAATATAGTTAGAGAACTCTAATTACCCTGAAATTTTTACAGGACCTTGGTGACACATTGAGGTGTCATTGATAATTTTTGTAGTCTCTAAAATGATTGTTTTGTGTGCAAATAAATTCATGCCACAATAGTGTGAAATCTGCCATTGTGCTGAAAATAACTTGATGCTTTGAATTGATGAAATGATGGCATTTTGTACTAGTATGACATGAGTACCTGAATATGAGTTTGAGTAATTGAGCATGTGAATTTATTAATGAGGTTAGGTACACATAGATATGAATGATTATTACAATTGTGTATATGCGAAAGAAAAGCATAAGATTATGTTTCTTGGACTGGAGAAAGTAAATCTAGTTTGTTAGGGAAAGTAAATCTAACTACCAAGAAGAGCATAAGATTTATAATCCTTGGGCTGGAGAAAGTAAATCCGGTCTGTCAGGGAAAGTAAACCTGGGTACCCTTGAATTGAGTCAGGGAAAGTAAACCTGGCTAGGAATAGGTCTGTGTGAGAATTGGAGAAAGCAAATCCAATGATCATGTATAGGAATGAGCTCAGTCCTGAAAAGCAGTCTATTACCCATTATTGCCACACTGGGGACAGCGGTACGTAATGCCCAGATGTGACAAGATTAGTCGAGAGCCAAGGCAAGTTTAAGAAGTAAAGTTTCTAAGAAATCTTTTGTCTTATATGCCGAGTGAAGAAGTTTAGTATTGATATTGGGACCAATATATTTAAGTGGAGAGTTAGTAGTATATGATGTTGAGTGGTATGGTATATGTACATTAAGTGATTGAATGTTAAAAGTAACCCACTTCAGAAGTATGATTTGGAACTTTAAAAATAATTTGTTATTACATAATGTATGACCACTTTTTCTTAATAAACCGAAGTGGCTGGGGCGATGACGATGACATTATAATTGTGTTTAGGGGAGTTACCCTACTGAGAATTGTATAATTCTCACCCCTATTTTGTGTGTTCCTGTGTCGTCTCCAGGTTGATTCAGAGAACAATGCGGCTACTACGTGAAAGAAACTCAGGATTGCAGTAGTTTAGGAGTCGATGTTTTCTTACATGGTATATAGCTGCAAGTACTTGTGTAAATAAATGTAATAGAGATTGTATATGTGTTAAAGCTCATAGTAGAGCTTCCTTATGTAATTGACTTTATAGTAAATAAATGTTTTGTATCTTTGTTACATATTTTAATCGAATTACGCTAGTTATTACACGAAATCATCGAATTTGCTATAGTTATTTAAGAAAGGTTCGGTAATTTATAAGTAACAACTCTCAAGTCTAATGTCATGACTTAAGGATGATGTTATACTTGGGAGGATGTTACATCGGGGACACTCAAGGGGATTCGGGGTAAGGAATAGGGAAGTACCCATATACTTGCCTCACCCTTTTCCATCCCTATACTAAATGAGAATGAATTTCACTATGCATATATAAACATATTTATCTCTTGATTACGATATTTCAACTAAAATATACATGAAATAATATCCTTATTCAAGCAGAAAACAACTAACGATTGAAGAGGAATCAACATTACAAGAAACCAAGTCTTTTTGAGACTTCAGAAAGTAGCATTGGACTTTAGAAAGTACACCGGAAAGGAAGAAATCTCATAATCTATGAAGCCAAAGTGTTCTATCATCTTCAATCCTCAAATTCATAAAGATTAGATCATCAACGAACAAGTGATTGAAGACAAAAAGACTCATATCTCATCAAGAAAAGATTATCGCACTTCAGAAAGCTTACACTTAGTAAAACAGTGAAAACCTACAAAGAAATGGAGGGAAATTTCAAATTTAGGTTTGAATTTGAAAAAGTCAAATCCCAGTGTCAAAATCGAATGATTATCTTTTTGCCTTTGAAGTCATCTATTCAAAAGTTCTAAAAGAAAAAATTCAAAAATCATGGTTCAGAATATAAGAGTAGTTTTCTGAAGAGCATCAAAAACCTCTATTCTTCAACGGCTTTTGCAGACTATTCTGACTTACAGACAGGCTACTCTTCTAGATTATCTTTCCAAGACACAAATGGATGATCAATACATGTCCCTAAAAGATCTTAGCAAAGGCAACAGTCACAAGAAAGATCTCTATAAATAGAGATGTTGTGCTTATAAAGAAAATGACTTAACATTGTGAAAAAGAACTGAAATGCTGCCAAGTTTTCCTCTTCGTTTTTCCTTGTAATATTCATTTCTACTTGTAATCTTTTCTTTTTCATAAAATCTTCTTTCTACATCCTTTATTGATCATATGTTCTTCTAGGAAGAATATCTAGAAAGAAGTCATTCAAGTATTTCCAAGACCTTTCATTGTAAATCCAAAGAAATCTTGAGTGTAGATTAGTTTGAGTGGCAACCCAAACATATAACCTTTGTATCCTTGATCTAGAAGTGATTAGTGTGAGATAGCTTGAAGAGGCTTATTAAAGATGACTTGCAATGTGGCTGTAAAAGAGTTTATTTTACTGCTCACGGTTTTAGCTTAGAGAGGCTTGCACAATACTACTCGGTTCAGCTTGAAGAAACTGGTGAATAACTACTTGGTTTGTGACAGTAGGGGTTGTCTACTGGTCACTGAACATAGCTTGAGAAGGCTACTGTAAAGACTATCTTTGTTCTTTCTCAGGTTAGAGAAAGAGTTAGTGAAACTTAACAGTTGTTGAGAATTGGATGTAGGCAGGTTTGGCCAAGCCAGTATAAAATCACCTGTGTTGAATCCTCTTTTTCCTTCATCTTCCTTTTTATTTCCAAATTTGTTCTTGTATTAGTATTTGTTTTGAAAAGACTATCTTAAGTTCTTTTGTTACTTGTTTAGTTCAGAAAGTTCAATTTCTGAAGTATCTAATGCTATTTTTCCACTGTGCTACAAGTTCACAACTTAATAGCTTTTGATAAAGTTCTTCAGATCTTCACTAACGAAAGAAATGGAAAAACACGATTCAACCCCCACTTCTCGTGTGTTTTTCTACCTACAGTTACAACCTGATATAGTCCAATCGATCTAGTACCTCGTACTACAATCTGATATAGATCACAATTTGAATCCATGAGCTTACAATCAAGTAGTTGATATTAAATAAAGCTTATTTATGCATTAATTTCTTAAGTTTGCTTTCTTCAAATGAATCTTTAATATTTGATTAGGAAATCTTATGATTATCAAGTAAAATCTCTTCGTAAAAGCTCTATTTCTCATACTTTTGCTTTTGGATTTCCTTGAAATCTCCTTAACTCTTATGAGATTTTCTCTGTTAAGCCTACTGAATTACTGTGAGACTCTTATCTTTAAAAATCTTGTAAATTTCTTATGAGGTATTCTCTTTAGAATCTTTTGAATTCTTATGAGATTTTCTATTCAAAATCTCCTAACTTCTTATGAAACTTCTCTGCAAAAATTCTCTTTAATTTTTATGAGATTTATTAGTAAAATCTGCTAAACATTTTAAAATTTTTTTGGAAGAAAATAGCTAACATTTTTATGAGATTTTTATATAAAATCTGCTAATCTTTTATGAGATTTCTTGACTACAGAAACTTATAGGACTCCTTACTCAGTAATTCTTAAAATTTTGAACTGTCTTACATAGATTTCAAAGCTTTTTCTTTGATAGATCAAAATCTCATACTTATTCACAAAACTTTATCATCATATTTCAAAAATACCAATCTAAAAAACTACAAAATTATTTCTAATTATATCCTTGTAAAATTTATAGGCATCTCATTCTTTTTAAAGAATGAAAAGCGTCTTCATTTACATATAATTAAATCTCTTATATCAATTCAATCAATTCATGAGACTTTTATCCATATATATACATCTTGAAATAAATTTCAGATTTCACAAATATAATTTCAAACATATCTCATGAGTTTATTTAGCAAAAATAGCCAAACAATGACAAGCAATAGATGTAACGCCTCGATTTTCTATCTGAGTGGAAAATGACCGAAATGCCCCTGAGGTCATTTTCGGCCTGAAATTCGAGGATGGCCGACTCGGCAGTCCTCGAAGGGCCAACTCAATGTTTGAAGGGGATTGAGTGACCCTTGAGTGGTTCCGAAGACGGAAGTCTCATTTTCCACAGTTTCGGGTCAAAATGACCAAAATACCCCTATAGCGTTTTACGCGGGTAAAGGTGCCATTTGAGCCCAAAACTTTCCCCAGAGGTTTAAAACCATGTTATTACATATTACAAAATATCTGTTTGAGTCCCGGCAGTCCCGGGCAATTTTAGTGCAAAATTACGATTTTGCCCCTAGAATAGTGTTTTTGAGCTTAATGATGTAATTAAGCAAACCTAAGCAATATTAGGTTCTAAATGTAACATCCCCTGCTGCTTTATGGATTGTCGACTGTCCCCACAAACCAACACGGGTCTTTTCAGCGTGCTTCCATGTAACACCCGGGGATTGCGAAGTCGGGGAGTGATCGCCGGTGCAAGGAGGCACAGACAAGGAGCGGCTCCTGGCAGACTTCGAAAGCGGAAGGGTACATGAATGAATTGTAACACCCTAGTAATTAACCAAATACACCTAGGTTGAATCTGATTAATGACTAGACTTTACTCCTTGCTTTGGTTCTTTCTTCATAATTTGAAAATACTTAGTGAAATTACGAGCCATTTTTTTAAAAAAAAAAACATAATTGAAAACGTGAGCCGAGTACAACGTGAACGAGTAAGCGGAGTATAATAAGACGTTTAAGAATATATCACATCATATCACTTTGGCTCCATCATATAACATCCATAAGCACATTATAACATATATTTACATACAATAACCTCACTCAAAGGGGGGGTTATGATCATACATCATTGTCTTATGCAAATCCATAAAAGAAAATATACATAAGAAAATACATGCCCCTAAACTAGATAACTCCATAAGCCGGGAAGGTTATCTTAAAACTAGGGTGCATGAACACACAAAAATCTCCTAAGAACCTTCTATGGCCACTGTCTTGGAAATGGGGGAATAAATCCGATCCACTGATGAGCTCCCTCGGGAGGGGACACACAAGATGCACCAGGCTGGGGTCGCATGGACGGCTTTCTTGCTAACCTCGGCTAAACAACTGTTTCCTCACTACCCTCTCTTACACGTGTGGGAGTAGGAGCAGAGCTCTCAGAATATACATGAGAAGGAGTGTCCTCTGAAGGATCAGTTTCAGAATATCTCGTCTCAGGAACATACTCTGGAAATCCATGGACAGCAGATGAAGCGGGATAAGAACGTAACATCCTTTCATCAAGTGGACATGCATGTTCGAAACCATTTCATCGCCATAGGGAGAAGTAGGAGAAAATCGATAACTAGGGACAGGATGTGCAAATGGACGACCTATGTAAATAAAAACACGAATCACAAGACCTCCTTCAAAATGATACGAGCGATGCACCGGATCATAGTGGAATTCCCAAGTAGGGGTATCAATGAACAGGACGAATGTCGCCATTTGAATCTGGAGACAATGACGGAAATAAAGAAAAGGGAGTGAGAATCTTGCTAAAGAATTCTCAGTAAGGTACCTCCTTCTACAGTGTCATCATCAAAGTCCCCAGGAAACTCGGGATTATTCTAAAATAGTGAGCATGCAAAGATTCATTTTAAGTTTGGACAAATACTTAACCGAGGTTCGTCAATTTTTAATCATGCGTCTTATAATGCATCATAATCTTAACATGTCATATTTACAATGAACTTTTCATTTATCATTACATCATATTCCTCATCATCATTATCAAAATAACATGCATAAAAGAACGTCATATAATATTAACTACACATGGACACAGTGCACATATTTCATTTCTTTAGTGTCTTAGGTGACTTAAAATCTTATCATCATCATTATTTTCCTTGGGCCACCCTATACTCCACCCTTTTGAAAGTAATTTAGGTTATGAGCTCATACTTAACTAGTCGTCACTAGCATATACTTATCCCTTTTGATAAGCTAAAGTCCCGACTCTACCCTTTTGAGAGAACGGGTCAAGGGGCTAAAATCACCTTTTCACCACCTATAGTCTGATGGTTCCAAAGGATCATTTTCTTATAAGTTTACGTCACCATTAAATCTTTGCATGTTATATCACAATACAATTCATAAGCATCATAACATTTTCTCATTTATAGTCTTAAGCTAGAATAATATATATCAACTATAATCATGCATCTGGGAGATTCCTAGGAAAGAGAGGTGGGTCACAATGGACACGCTTAAATACCAAGTCTTTCCTTAGCTAGAACCTTTCCAAATTACACTTTTACAATGATACACTTTCTTCTAGCAACAAAGGTAAATTTTACATAATAAAGAATATTTCATGCATAAGCATTCTCATTATTTGCACAAAGAACTATAACATGCAAGCCAGGAAATCATTCAATGATATCAAGTACTTAATAAGCATCCAATACTTACATAGAATTATCAATTATAGAACTAATTAGTTATGCACCTAAGGGATTTATTACCATCCTTACGATTATTTATAGCCCTTAAGAACACTATTAAATCAAATGGGGTAGCATAGGTAGTAAGTTGTTCCTAAGTTTTACGGTATGCTAGAAGTTATGTTTTAAATCCTTTCTTGTTACCAGCTTTCCCTATGATGCTGAAATTAGTTACTAAACCAATTATGAATCATTCTCCCTTATTTAAACATAATAAAACCTGGTTCTTATCGTTGCTAAAGATTCTAGATAGAATGCATAAATTTCATTCCCTAGAGTTCTAGAAATCTTGTTTTTACGGTTTTCTAGTTGGTAAGTTCATTTTTAGTGTTCGGGATCAATCCTAGTCTAATTGATACCAAATTTTTCATGGCTAACTAATCCTAGACAGAATTATAACATACTAAAATAGATTTGGCATTGGCTAAACTTAAAGGGGTCAAAAACTAGGTAAATTCTAGCTCTTCGGTTGTTCTAGGGAGCTAGTTTTATCTCTAACATGTAGTGAATCATTCTCTTAACAATAAACCATAATTATCACAACTTCAAACATATCAAATCATTATCATACATTGATACTAAACTCAAATCAGTGGCCGTATCATGAACCTCATGCAATTACATATAATCATATTTTAAGTGCATATAAAATACTAGTTCCCCGTAAAATCCTTGCAAAGTCTTAAAACTCTTTTAGAAACTAGTTCTTTTGTCAAACTTGGGAGGATCTTCACAATTAAAATTCTCACTTAAGATAAAAGGAGTAAGTCTTGAGCTTTAGAGATTTAGGTGACATCTTAGAATTATAAACATGCTATGCAACCTTATTTTAATCTTATCTTTGTAAGGTGATAGCTTGGAATTATAAACATGATATGCAATTCCATTTCTTTATCTTTAAGATTTAAGGTGATGACTTGAAAATTTAACATGATGCAACAACTTGAAATATAAACATGATGCAAGAAACTGGAGCGGTGGTAATCCGCACAGGACCAATAGAGGGAGAAGAGAATATTAAGAAACCGGAGCGGCGGTAGTCCGCACAAGACCGGTGAAGGGAGAAGAGAATTATTATTACATCTTTTTAAGCTCCAATCTCAATACTTTTTAAAGAATAAATTCTTTAACTCCAATAATCATATTTCTTTGCTTGTGATACATGGCCAAGTCTTTGACCTCTAGGATCTTTAGGTGATGGCATAAAATAAACATGCCATGCGTTGATTCTTTTAGCCATTATAAAATAAAGTGAGAGCATAAATTAAATATGAGATGCAACCTCTTTATTATCTTGAAAGATTAAGTGATGACTTGAAACATAAACATGAAATACAAGCTTGGAAAATACATCTTTCAAGTTCTAAACTAAAAATCTTTGTTTTAGCATCATAAAGCATTATTCTTTAAAGTTTTGCATCAAGTGGAATTTTTAAGCTTTAGAGGCCTAACTTGTGATGGATTTACAACCCACCCTCAAGGTCCTCATCATCAAGCCATCATCTTAGTTCCACCTAGGCCATATGGCCGATTTGGTTAAAGAAAAATGAAGAGGAAAACCGAAATGAAAAGCTAAGGTAAGTTCATATTTTCATCATTTTGAGCTAAAAACACAACTCCTCAAAGCATAGAAATAAATTTAGAAACTACTCCGTACCTAATCTGAGTTGAAGAAGAGGAAGAGAACTTGATTTCTTGAAGTGAAATGAAACAAAATCTCTTTGAAAAAATTGAAGAAAGAATTCAGCCAAAGAGGAGGAAGAAAGAAAGTTTTTGGTGCTCCTAAAAAGTAGTTATGAACAAAGCATTCCAAGACCACTCAAGCAAGCCTATTTATAGAAGATTTTGAGGCTTCTAATTGGCCAAAATGAGGAGGTAGTTGGCGGAATTTTTCAGGAGAAATAAGGGAGGAAAAATCATTTTAGACGAAGTTGTATGAAATTAAGGAATTATGTCTCTTATGGTGACATTTTGGCATTTTGTTTTAGTGCAACTTTTGGCAATAATTCAGCTGCATAATGGCATCAATAATTTCGTCCATTACAGCCCAAAGAAGTGAAATTTGTGTGTTCCATGCATTATTTAGGTGTAGGCAAGGTATTCATGTAATTTAGAGAATTTACGGTTAAGGGCTTAAGTGAATTAGTAAGCAATTTGGGTGTTTTTGAGCAATTTTGGATTCTAATCAATCTAAATACATAATTTTGACTCTAGATTAATATTTAGAATTTAATAAGCTTTAATTTGAGCCTAATATTGCTTAGGTTTCGGTATACAAATCAAAAATCCCGAAACTCGCAAAAGCGCCAAAAACAGGGCAAAATCATACTTTCACTTAAAAGCGCCGAGCCCACCCGACCTTAACCAATGGTTAATCATGGCTTAAAAACAAATTTTAAAACATTTTACTGAGGTTTGGGCTCAGTCGGCACGCACATCGAGTTAAAACAAATTGAGGCGTTTTGGTCATTTCGCGCGTCGAAACTCAAAATTGAGATCCTTCTGCTCTATTAACACACATAACACAAACAATCCCTTATTATCATCAAAACATCCCCTTGAGAATAGGTGGGGCCCACGATCCTCATTTTCTGAGTAAAATAACTTCAGGGGCATTTTGGTCATTTTATACATACAGAAATTCGGGATTTGCGACTCTCGCATGAATCGCTCCTAACCTCTCTTCTAATGTTATATTCCTTTATTGAGGATTGTTCGGCCTCAAATCTTATGTAATAATTACCTACAGTAATTCAGTAATTTCTAATGACAGTAAAAATTACAGTAAAAATTGGGGCGTTACATGAACCGATTACACACCCGAATGAGAGGGATCCTGAGACTGTATAGGTATGGGACTATACAGTTAAGGAGGGCTTATATGAATTGACTTGTACTACCTATACCAATAAGATGCATCTTCTTTTCGGTAACCTAAACTGAAAGAACTCCATAGTTAAATGTGCTTGACTTGGAGCAATTTTGGGATGGGTGACCTCCTGGGAAGTTTTCCTAGGAAGCGTGCAAGTGAGGATAAAGCATGCTGAAAAGACCTGTGTTAGTTTGTGGGAACAGTCGTCAATCCATAAAGCAGCGGGGGATGTTACACTAAATGAAGATTAATTAATTTCCATAATTAATCTAGAGTCAAAATAAATTATTAAAATTAATTAGAACCTAAGATTGCTTAGATTAGATTTAAATCTCTTTTCTAAAACTCAAGATTTCACTCTTGGAATCTTGAATAGTATTTTCTCTTTCCAATTCCTTAAATCAAGGAATTGTGTCTAGAATTGTTTATACACTAAAATGAATTTATAACTCACTAATGATGCAAGAACACTCCTTAATTATGTCTTGACAACCTTGATTACCCATTTTCTCACCTAAACACTTTCTTACAAAGTCCTCATCTTAATCCTAATCAAAGATACACCTAAACACAACTCTAAACCACAATTAAAATGCAAGAAATCCTTCTCTCATGGCTGATGAAGTTTCGGCCTCCTCCTCCCCCATTTGACCACATGTTGATTTGTTTTCTCACTCAAAGAACCATGCTTGAGCCATGCCTTGAACCATACCTCACCATACTTAAACCCATAACTCACCATGCCTTCAACCATGCCTTGTAAGAGATATTTTTCTCCCTAATTCTGCACACAATGGCCAAAGCCTTCATCACCACACACACCCCTCCATTTGCTTCATTTCTCTATAAATAAAATGCCTTGAGGAGCTTGCACAACTTTTAGATCATTTGCAAAGTTTAGTTCTCTCCAAAGCTTTTCTTTTTCTCTCAAAGTTCTAGTGTTCTTCAAGCTCTTCAAAGTTCTTCAAGTTCTTCATCTTCTTCTTCCATCTTCAAGATCATCACACCAAGTAGGGATTTCTTTCCATGGATGTTCTTCTTTAAAGCTTGATGTTTATGGTTTCTCTTGTTTTCTTTTTAGAACTTCTTCTCTATTCCTTTTTCTTTCTTGTTTCGACATGAGCCCTTGAGAATAGAGAAATGAGAGCTTGATGATGAGAATTTCATGATGATGTTCATCACTTGAAACAAACTCTAGAGCTTGATCTTTGTTCTTAAGCAAAAATGTTTCTAGTTCTTCCTTTCTTGAACTCTTGAGAACTCTATCTTTGGTGATGCTTCAAAATGGTTCTAAGGACTCAATGATGTGGTCTCATGATGTTGGTGTTAATATATCATCAAGATCATGGACCCTAGAGTTTTAAAATGTTCCTTTTCCTTCTTGAAGTTTCGGCCACTTCCTTTTCTTTTACATGCTGAATGTTTTAATTTTCTAAAAATATTATGTTGAGTTCTAAGGACTCTAGACTTTACTTGATCTTGGTTTGATGAGTTTGGGTTAAGGTTTAAGTTCCTTTAAAGTCTTGTTAAGAGCTCTAGAAAGATAAAATGAACTTGCATAATTTATTTTATGCTTGCATTTATATTTACATTCTTGCTATGCACCTTTACTTTCAAGCTATCACCTAAGAACATAAAGATTAAAATGGAACTTGCATCATCACTTAATTTAATTCTCAAAGCCTTTCTATTTCGGCCTTAAATTCGATTGTTGTTGGGTCAAGAGCACTAAAATAAAGAATTGAACTTGCATTATCACCTAATTAATTTCTCGAATGCCTTTCTATTTCGGCCTTAAAGTCAATTGTTGTTGGGCCAAGAGCACTAAAATAAAGAATTGAACCTTGCATATTTACTTTCAAGCTTGCACGTTTAAGTTTATGCCTTGCATATTTAATTTAAGTCATCACTTTATTTTGTAAGCAAGATTAAAAATGAAAAGCATGAGCACGTTTATTTTATGTCAAAACTTAAGAACCTAGAGCTCAAAGACTTGCCCATTTCATTTCAAGTTAAAGTTTAATGTGAATGCATGTTTCGGCCAAGTAGTGATGATGGACTTGCAATGAGTTTTCATCTAGCTACAAGGGCTGATAATCTATGTCCTAAGTTTTTCCTGAAGCTTTACAAATCTTTATAAGGTTATGTTATCATGAGTTATAATTTTATTCCCTTTTTGAAGATGAAATATATTTTGGTCACTGACCTAAGGCTTGTCTTAGCCTCCTAATGAATTAAAATGATTTGCAAAGAGTTTTAGAGATTCTAAATTGATTCCAAGAGAAACTAGTTAACTTATGTACCTAGAGATGTCAATTTAGCTCTCTTATTGAAGTTAGATGTTTTCGGTACTGTCATGATGAGCTTGTGGCTGTATGATGATGTTTTGATGTGTTTGAATGTGTGAAAATATCACATGGTGATGTAGAAACGATTCTATGCATGATAAGTAAGAAAACTAGCTAACTAGAAATACCGTAAAGCTGGAATTTAACATAGTTTAGACCCATTTATTTTTGGAACTTATCCAAACTGTTTTAATGGGAACATAATCAGATTAGGATTGTTTAGACATGAAAAACTTGGTAACATTTTGATTAGAATTGAATTTTAGCACCTATAGGGAAACTAGTAACTAGCAAACCGTAAAAATGCAAATGTAGAACTCTTAGAATATTTAGTTTTCTGGATTCTGTCCAGCAATGTTACAACATGATAAATGTGATTTATAATTAGTTCTTAAGCATAGTAATGTCTCATAATTGATTTAGATTTAATTTATAGCGCCTTAGGCGAAGACGGAACCAAGAAAGGGTCTAAAACGTAAGTTCTAGAACCCCGTAACCACAAATTAGAAATTCTGCCCTATGCTTTTCAGATTTGAGTATGAACATGAAGATTAGGAATGATGATTAATTATGAGCCCTTAGGTGCATAACATATGAACGACGGATGTTAGAGAACTATATCTCAAGATTAAGACCCGTAAGGGTCAAAGCATAAGCTACCGTAAGGGTAAGCGTTTGAATGTTCTATGATGATGCATGTGTTATGTGAAGGATGATAATGTTATTCAGATGAGGAATTCATGAGGATATATGTTTATATGGCATAAAGCAAATTTGGAAGGAATTCGGCGTAATGCCATTGTGCCGCCGAATTTCCGACAAATTTGGGACTTAAAGAGATTTTGAAAATTAAGGTACTAAGATGGGTTCTAGGATGACACCGGTTCGGCTGAGCACCTCTATAGAACTCATGTGACATCGGTACCAATTTATACTCTTAGGTGACAACAGTTCAACCGAGCACCCCTAAGAGAATTACCCCCTAACCCGTACTCAGATAGTCGGGATTTATGATTTATGATACACTTATCGTTAAGTGGTAAGTAAGAACTAGTGACGACTAGTTAAGGTATGAGCTCATAACCTAGAGATGTGACACATTCTGGGTGACACCGGTTCGGCCGAGCACCCCCAAAGCGCTTGTCTTTTAGGGTGGCCTATGAGGAAGTTATGATGATTATGTTACAAAGAGAATTTATTTGCCACTTTATGCCACTACTATTATGATGTTCTTAAGTATATGATGATTATTCTTGCATTAAGTAGAGCCATGCATACATCCTTAAATATGCTTGCATCCATGACATTAAGAGATCATGCTAAAACGAACGGACCTTGGCTAAATTATGTTTTAGAACTTAAAAATGGACTTAATGCATGCTCACTTATTTTGTATAACTAAACCCAAGGTTCCTGAGGACGTAGACGATGACACCTAGGTAGTAGGAGGCCCTACTGAGATTCTTTAGCAAGATTCTCACTCCCTCTATCTCTTTCTTCCCGTCACGTCTTCAGATGGCGACATTCGTGGTATTCGTGGACACCCCGACATGGGAGGTGCACTATGACCCGGCTCACGGGTCATACCATTTTGAGGGACAGTGCATGGTGCGAGTTTTCATGTTCGTAGGATGTCCCTTCGCTTATCTCGTGCACACCCATCGCTTCTCCCCGACTGCACCCTACGGCGACGACGAGCGGGTTTTTGAGCACGCGCGTACGCATAACGAGAGAGTGCTCCGCATGCACACCGCCGCCTCAGCCATGCGAGACTACCCCGATTACGTGCTCCGGACCTACTTCTCGGAGACCGACCCATCCGAGGACCCGCCTACCCATCCGTATAGCGAGAGCTCCGCCCCCTCTCCCCCATTGATGAGGGAGGGCAGTGAGGATATTGTGACTCAGCCACAGCTTTCACGACAACCGGAGATTCGGCCTCACCATGGGGGTCACTCTCGATCCACGTTCCACCTCTTTATGCCCGAGGAGCTCGCCCAGTTTCCCGGATATTTGCCTCGTTCGCGTGATGGACGTCAGTAGGACGTGATGATCGACCGATGGAGTACCCAGGTAGAGCACACACCACTTAGATGGAGATGAACCTTCTTTTGTATTAGAGGTCATCCCGTTAGTTGTACTTGGGTAAGGGAGTTGCTTTTGTAGTTTCCGTTGCACTATCTCTTGTATTTCCTTTCTAGTTATATTGCTCATGTTGTATCAAACTAAGCCCCACTCTACGCAAGTGGGCATATCATATATTAAATAAATATACAGTTCAATGTTATCTTGATGTGCCTTTACTTTGCTTATGTGATGTTGCTATGCGATGTTTGCTGTATTACCTTTCGCGCATTATAGTTAACGTGTCGCGCGGCTCTCACTTTGCTTTTATAATTTTCAAAAAAAAATTTACCAATATTTCCGCTAAGTATTTTAAAGTAATAAGAAAGCTATGACGTAACAGACTAATGATTAACCTAATTATGTTCTAGAATATTGGGTTAAAAATTAGGATGTTACAATAGACATATAATCTTTCCTTCCTTTTTTCCAAGCCTTTGTTAAATCTTTCTCTAGCTTTCCCTACTCTAACTAAAGCTTCAAACCCTTTTTCCTAGCCCTTATATATGCTATTGTTTGGACAGATTTGATGAGGTAAAAGAAGGCTTTGGCTTGAGTTTGATGTAGAAGAAGTGTTATGGAGCTAGTCAAGTGTTTGTCTAAGAGTAGTCTCTAATGTTCTGATGGTTTCATGGAGTTTCAAGAAAAAGAAAATGAAGATGGTGAAAGAAGAAAGAAGGGAAAGTGAAGCTGCCAGAAAAAGTAAAGGAAAATGGGGTCTTTTCTAATTTTTTTTGTTTATATAGAAAAGCATTACTTGGAGAGAAAGAATTATTTTGGGATAAATTTGCCTTGTATCTGTATTAGAAATGTCTATATTTATTTGATTGTCCTAAGTAAAAATTATCTGAGATTTGATAATATCTATATTTAGACCAGTTTCGATGTTTCAGTGTACGAATTACTACTATTTTGGTGTATCAATTATTACCATTTCGATACCCCGATTGACATAAAAAAAAACTTTACCGAGTTAAAAATATCTATTTATGTACTTATACTATTTATAAGGTTCCTATATCCCCAATTAAAATATTATTATATTAAATTTTTAATAATATTAAATTAATTTTCATTTATTTTTTAAAGTCCTCATATTGTTGTAATCATAACTGTATCTGTCAAAATTTTCAAAATCCCTATAGGTTAATCATATTTAATTATTTTATCATGAACAATATTAAAAACACAAGTCGTTACACTTTAGTAGTCTTTGACCAGCCTCTCCAAGCTAAGCCATGACCAGTAACTCACTCTACTATCGAGTTGCAAATAGTTTTTACTTAGTTTCTCCAAGCTATGTCACACCAATTATTACTAGATCTAGGATACAAAGATTTGTGTTTGGGTTTGCCACTCAAACTAATCTCTATTCAAGTTTTCGTAAGATGTACAACAATAGACCGAGAAAAAACTTGAATGACTTCTTTCTAAGATTCTTCCTAAGAAGAACGTATGATCTACTAAGAACATAGAAAAAAGATTTTTAGACAAGGAAACTGATTACAATATGTAATAAACTTTACAGACAAGATGAGGAGAAAAACTTCCAGCGTTTCAACATTTATGCAGCAAAAATCTTTTTTCTTGTAAGCACATCATCCCTATTTATAGATGGCCTTCATTTATGACTGTTGCCCTTGATTAGTTGTCCAAGTGACACTTGTTGATAATCTGTTTAAGTCTTAGAAAAGCAATCTAGAGGAGTAGCTTGATGCTGTCAGAGCTTTTGCAGAAGTCATCATGTGAAAGAGGTTTCCGAGGCCACCTTTAGAAACAACTTTTTGTAGGTCAAGATGTGCACGAGAAGGGAGGCTTGAGTCGTGCATAGATCTTTTTTCATTTTCTGAATCCTCTGAAAAGAATTACTATCAAGTATAAAACTTGAAGTGCAGCGGAAACAAAGTTAGTGACTTCAGAAAGTTACTTTCTGATCCTTGTTAATTAAAACGCTTAGTATTAAACTATATAGCGTAAAAGATGCATGATAGAAATAAAACCGATTGATAAGATAAATAACCAATAAAGGAAAATAAAAGAGATTAAGGTAAGAGAGAAAGAACACGAGGGATTTTATACTAGTTCAGTCAACATGTCTACATCTAGTACTCAACAACTGTTGAGGTTCGATTATAGGAACAACTTTCTCAACTTGAGAAAGAGATGATAATCTTTACATTAGCCTTCCCAAGCTACCATGAGTAGTTTGACTCTGGCCTCTCCAAGCCAACCCGTGACTGATGAGAGCAGCACCCTCAGCAAGTTATGAGTAGTCTTTCCCAGCCTCTCTAAGCTACCATGAGTAGTCTTGACTTTGGCCTCTCCAAGCCAACCCATGACTGATAGGCAACTCCTTCTGCACATTGTTAATAGTCTTTGCCCAGCCTTTCCAAGCTGTAAGTAATCTTAAGATTGGCCTCTCCAAGCCTAACTGAGTATTCTTGACACTGGCCTTTCCAAGCCCAACCGTGACTAACAGGGAACTCCTTTAGCACGTTGCAAGTAGTCTATTCCCAGCCTCTTCAAGCTGCAAGTAGTCTTGACACTAGCCTCTCTAAAGCCAACCGTGACTGACAGGGAACTCCTTCAGCACGTTGCAAGTAGTCTGTTCCTGGCCTTTCCAAGCCGCAAACCGTGACTTACAGGGAACTCTTTCAGCACGTTGCAAGTAGTCTGTTCCCTGCCTCTCCAAGCCACAAGTAGTTTTTCATTAGCCTTTCCAAGCTAAACCGTGATAAGCAAGAATCATCTTACTATCGCATTGTAAGTAGTTTTACCTTAGCTCTTCAGGTTATGTCTCACTCTGATCACTAACGGATCAAGGATACAAAGGTTAAGTGTTTGGGTTGCCACTCAAACTAACCTACACTCAATTTTCCTTAAAGATGATACATTTTAAAAGATCCTGGGAGAACTTGAATGACTTTATTCTTCTACTTCTTCCATAAAAAGAATATAGATCTAACTAAACATATAGAAGGAAGATTTTCTTTACATTTCAAGGATAAAGCTGATTACATGATAAAGATTGAATACTCCAAGAAATGGGAGAAGATTTTTGCAGAGTGTCTTTTCTTTGAATCTTCAAAATCTCTCACATTTTTCAAGCTCATTATCTCTTTATATAATGGTCTTTCTTTGTGACCGTTGCCATAGATCAATTCTTCAAGTGACATGTGTTGATCATCAATTGTATCTTGAAAAAAGCAGCTGGAAAAGTGTTGACAGAACTATCACGTTGGTTGCAGAAGCCATTGTAAATGTGAACTTTCTTATCTCCCATCAGAAACCACTTTTCTACTTTTTGAGCGAGCTGTCTGAACTCCTCTTTCTTGAAAATAAGGTCGTTGATCAAAAAGGAAGAAAAGATGACGTACTAGATTAAAACTGGATTTGACTTGATAATTTTGGATTTAAAATTTCAAATTTCCCTCCCTTTCCTATAACATTCTTTGCTCCATTCATAGGTGAGCTTTTTAATGTGCGTAATCAGCTCTTGAAGAGTTATTTCGCTTTCAGATCTTCAATCAAATCTTCTTGATGATGATTTCTTTGCGATTGTGATGATTGAAGACTAAGTAACACATTGCATATGGACATATTCTGATATCTTCATCCTGAGAGTACTTTCTGATGTCCAGTGCTACTTTCTGAAGTCTCTTTCCTTAGTTTCTTAGCTTTGGCTTTATTTCCTCCAGTCCTTAAGCATTTACACATTATTTGCACGAGATAATGATCACTTTGTTTTAAGCTTAATCTCTTCTTAGTGAAATTATTCTCGATTCAAGTCTGTTTCTATGCTTTGTTCCATAAGTATGTATACATGCTTTGCTTGAAATAATATTCACTTTCTATTTGGCTCAATCTCTTCCCATAAGATAAATCATGTTTGCACATACAAAGTGAATCATTAGTCTTGTTATAAGTTTGTAACATACCGGATTTGACCTATTATGGTTTGTTAAGAAACTCAAAGAAGACATTAGTCGTTCTTCAAAGTATTTTCTTTGAATTGGATGTGTTGTCATTCAAAACTCATGAGCGGAAGGGTTGTTAAGCTAACAATCTCCCCCTTTTTTATGATGACAAACCAATTTGAAGAAAATCTTTTGAAGAGATAGTTGAAAGAAATATTGCAAAAATGTAAGCAAGAGAAGCATATTCTTTGAATCAAACAGTATGAGAGATATTTAGGAAGTTCTTTATCTTAAGGTGTGATGTGAGTCAAAAAAACATTTTTAGCCTTAAGTGACACTTAATCAATATTGTTGTTGTTTTGTTTTAAGCATACGACAGTCTTAAGCATACTTTCTGATCATGGTAAGAATAGATTTTAAGGTAAAAGACGGTTAAGCTATGCATAAACAAATAGCTTGACATTTGTCAAAATAAAATGAACTTTCTGAAGATCTTTATGCTTGAAAACTTAACAAGTAAAACTTGTGATACTTTATATTTGCAATATCCATTTTTAGCAATTCTTATACCAAGAGAAGAAATTTTGAAAAGACTGCTCAAAGGTATATAAGAAAATAAAGCAAATCATTCGTAATTTGAAAAGCAAACTAAAACTTATGTAGTTTCTAATACTCAGAGAAACCATAAGAGAGATAAGATCAATACATTGCTATCCAAGTTTCTAAAGCTCGTATGGGGATTATTTCCTGAATCATCAAGAAGGAGCTTCTAAGTTATGAAACTTTTCTCGTAAGAAATAGATTATGAAGAACGTTAATTTTTTGAAAACAGAATATGTATGATGCTTTTTGAAACATGTTTTTTGTGAAAGACAAGGGACACATAACTCTATTAGAGATTTCTGAAACTTGCTTACTAATCTTGGTCTTTTTAACACATTTAAGCGCAGGTTTCTGAAGACAAGTCAGAAATTATTTTCATCCAGACCTAGATTGAGGTAAGCACAGAGCTTTAACAAAACATCTCTAAAGAGAGTAAAACAAGAAATAGATAAGCTCTTCATATGTATTAGTACCCAGCTTATAAAACAGTATCAAAGCAACAACCACTTTATGCTCCTTAAGATACATGGCCAAGACTAATCACACTAGAAAACATAAACCAATGTCTAGCATATATGATCAAACATGACAAAGCATACACATTCAAGATATATAAGAGGCAAACATATGTCAGAGATATATGTGATTAGCTGAGCTTAAGTTGAGTATGATATGAATCAGAGCTTAAGATCAAAACAAAACATGAAGCATGATAAAAAGAAATGCATCAGAACATATGAGATGAGAATAATATAAGCAAGACACATTATAACAGAAACAAATCAAGATTAAAAAAAGATTATAAACATAAAGCATGTTCAAAGATTAAAAAAAAACTAAAAGAGAAAGAAATACTAAAAAAAAATCTCTAGACTCTCCCTCAGCATGCCTCCCCCTGAATCCTTGAGGCATAGAGTTTCTTCAATTCCTCCCCTTTTTGGCATCATAAAAAAGGAGGTGTACCAGGAAACACATGTTGCACCCATTGAAACATATGGAGTTAAAGATCTTCCATTTGTCTTAGTTGAGCACCATGAGAGCTAAGGTTGCCTCAAATCTGTCCTGCCTAGATGAGATCTCTCTTAGATTCATCAGGATGACTTGATAGATTGCTGAAGTTTCATATAGGTAAGGAGGTGGATAATTGATTGGAGTAGAAGCAACTCTGGTAGAAGATTCTGGAATGTCTAGGGGTACAATGTCCCCTGATCTTGGTGAGTTACCCCCAGTGTCATCTTGTACCTTAGTAGGAGGTGAAGATGGTTGTCTATGAGCATTTTCAAAAGAGACAGAGATTGAAGTAGAGATAGCAGGAACAGGTATCGGCTCAACATCATCATCATTCAGCATGTGAGCAACAAAAGGATCAGGAATATCTTGTGCTTGAGCAGGCAAGTCAGGAACATTTTGGCTCAATGTGTTAGCATCAGCTTCGTGAACGACAGGAGTTGAACCCCCCCCAGCCAATCTGTCCATTTCTTCTTCAACCGGAAGAATATGAAGTAAAGATTCAAATGGTATGATAGCAAAACAGGTTGCAAGATTTTCTTCATTTGGCTCTTCGATAATGGGCTTTATCTAAGGCTCTTTAAGTACAGGCTTAGAACTTGTCATGGCATTTTGTCTGGGCTTTTCACCGATCATAAGATTTTCCTCTTTTTTAGAAGATGATGTTGCAGCATGTTCTTCATTTGCTTCTTCCACTTCTTCAATATCACTCAACACAGTTACACGATATCCTTCCTCCTAAAATTTCTTGACTTTCTTCCACAGAATGGTAACCGGTGATACATTTTTGTGCATCTTCTTGCATCTCTGCTCAATCTCCTTTCTGCTGATAACCTTTTCAGGTATGGTTATCGCTTTTGATGGTTGAGTTCTTGCCTCCCATCTTCTTTTTGTTCTTCCTTCGAAGTGTTGCAATAAGGGAACATCTTCTTCATCAGATTCACTATCAGGAAGAATGAGTTTTCTTTTTCTTTTTGCCTTCTCTAAGTTGGACTAAGACTTCTGAGAGGCCTCTTGAGCTTGTCCTCTTCTTGTTTTGGGGGTTTGTCTTGTAGGTTCAGATATTTGGAGGATTGACCTCTTTCTCATAGTTCTGAAGGATGAGGGTGTGAAGATGGTTCCTTCAATTAACTTATATCTTTCATTGTTAAGGGGGAACTTCGCCTTTTGAAGTAATTTAGTCAGGAGCATGCAATATAGAACACTCGCAGTCCTTCTAGTTTCCTTCATTGCAACTATCATCGTATAATCAAGAATAAGCATAGGTAGATTTACTTTTCTCTTTGCCATTAGGCAATAGAGAAGCATGCAATCCATTCCGACTAGAATGTCTGTGCTACCAATCCATGGAAGGATGGAAAATTGAACTACGATGTACACTTTTCTTGCCTTAGCACTTAACATGGCTATGGTAATCTCGTTGGGCTTGTGAATAATGGAGTCAGTGAGATACCTGGGTATGTCTCCTTCATTTACACCAAGAGATTTTGGCTAGTCTGGTGTAGATATGCAGACAATCCCTTCGCATGGTGCCTTGATGATCTTTGCAAGACCTAAGACAGTGACCTTGATAGAATAATCCCTGATCATTCCTCTAACTTATGAAGATGATAATCTCTGTAGATGAGAGTAGAAGGCATTAACTAGCCAAGGAAAGATGAGCTCATTTATTTCCAGAAATTCTTCCCTATTTCTGAAATGTAAAGACTTCATGAGAATGGTGACTTTTTCTCGTAGGTCTTTACTCAAGGACTCCCTAGGTGCCATCTTCCTGTTCATGAAGAATCTCTCAAAATGGTCCTACATCCCAGCGTCTTCGAACATGTAAAAAGGTCTTTCTGTAGGGATAAACTCAACCATGTTCTTGTCTTTTGCCATAGAAAAGATGTAGAGGTAAGTCTTGAAGAGATAAAGACTGAAAGAGAGGACACAAGAAGAAGAGAAATGAAAGAATGGCTCAAAGATGAAGATAGTGATTAAAAGAGCAATGGTGAAGCTTTGAAGAAGGATTATTGTGGAGTGGAAGAAAAAAGATTCAAGTAGTAGTAAAGAGAGAGCGAAAAGAGAACGATCAAGTATATGGGGGTTAGTGGTAATAAAAGACTTGCCCAAGAAAATGACAGTTAATAACAAAGGTAGACATGGGAGTTAAAGAAATGTGACGTGACTGAAGATGAAGTAACGTGGGAGAGAGAATCTTCTAACAATGTCGATAAAGACTCTCACCTTTTCCTCCTTCTTTCAAAGAGAGAGTGTTCTGGCTCTTGAACTTCTTTTCTAAAGAAATTACTTTCTAAGGCATTAGGATTTACTTTCTGACCATCAGAGGAACTCTATGTAACTTGTCCCGAATTCTTGTTCTAGCTCTGAGTACAATGTCTTAATAAAAATCATCATGCTGTAACCTTCTTTCTGACCCAACCAAGTTTCTTTTGAACACTTTTTCTTTCTAGTCCATCCTTCTTCAAGCTAAGCAACCTCATTTCTTTTTATTCTTGCAAACTGACATATCATACCTCAGATAATTGTGAACTTCCAGACTAACTTCTGGTATTCTTGCACATTGATAGGCATAGTCTTCACGAGGATGTGTACACAAATGATTATGTGTACTTTGCTTAATCTTCATAAGGGAGTAGTGAGGAGAGACCACCCAAAGAGTTTTCATGCAGTAATGCTTATGCATAAGAAAAACTTAAATACTTTTCAAAGACAAAAACAACCAAGAGATTCTCAGTTATAGATATTGTGAATATATCTTGATACGAAATCTTCAGTACACACATCTATTTACTAAGCATCTCTGTTTTATAAGCAAAAGATAATTTTCACAACTTACTTAGATAAGATGTGGTGATCAGATTCTTTTAAAGATAGATATCACATAAAAAAAATTCAGAGGATGGGAAGGCAACTTACCTCAAGAGATGATCTTGCATTTGGTTCCTTATCTACAGCATTTGGGTTCAAAGAGCTTGGCATGCATTTGGCCTTTCCTTTTGATATTCTCTCTCTATACATATTTCTTTGCACTGATGGTATCTGATTCATCCAGATGATCCTAGATCTTTTTCTCAACAAGGATGATGATGTTTTGATCATGAAGCATAGACTTTGCCTTCCTCTTGAGCTTGAATAGCACATTCAGCATAGTTTCCACCAAACTTTGATAGCTCAAAGCTTTTTCAATAGATAAAGATAACATGGTGGTGATGAAAGCATGAATAACAAGTATCCAAGGAATGACTTGACTTTCATAATCTTGGAAAACTCTCAGAATTTTAACAACAGGAGATAATTTTTAAAGATTGAACTATCATGAAGTTACATTACATTCAAATCATTCAGCTTCTGTGTCATCCTTAAACTGCTCATGCGGTTTATCAGAAAGATTTCTTTTTGATTATCTTGAATAGTCTGAGCATGTTCTTCTGAAAGACTGAGGTTCTAGAGCTCATTTTCTAAAGCTTTTGGCTTTCATCTACTGATTTTCTGAGGGTACCTTAAGATAGAAAATCTCAGGATTTTCTTCAGTACAGTCAAGATAATCAGCAAAGTCTTCCTTAAGCTTTTTCTTTATCATCCTCATGAGAGATCCTTGAAGCGATTGACCCTTAGGAAATGTGGCAATACTTAGAATCAGAGTTTGAATTCTGGATGGATCAATATCAAAGTACTTGTTTTGATGTATTAGGCAGAAAGGTATACCAAAAATTTCTGCAAGAAAGAAATTGTCTTTTGGTACCCAGACTTTTATGGGTCCTTATCAGTTAGTTTCAAATAAAGAGATTTTTTCCAACCTTTTTAAAAGAAATCCTTTTCAGGATTCATTAGTTATAAAGGTATCTCTTTAATCATTCTAAAGAACAGAACTATAAGATATCAAAAGGAAAGTTGCATAGAATTTTTCTTTTGATGTTTCATCTATATATCTCAATCTAGCTTTTTTGAAGAAAAAGATGCTGACCATTTGTTACAAAACAAACCATGTTTTTTGAATATCTCTGATAAGACAAGTCAGATCTTAAGATGCCATGGGGTCCTCTTCAAGAATTTTGAGAAAATATTATGACATGATTATATAGCTCCTTGGAGGCTTGATATAACCTGAGAAGAGTAAACTCTCTTAGAATATTTCTTTCTTTTAGGTTTCCAACTTTGGATTAGATTTTCTCAAGTGTTCATGGCAACTTTTTCAAGTTATAAGATAGAATGAGATATATGGATGAATCAGCTTGATGGCCTTCTAAAAAAAATGAAAGAGATAAGATGTAGAAACATTTACCTCATATGTCTCTAATGAAGCTCTTGAAAATAAAGCACAAAATGGCAATAGGTTTTAACATGACAAGACTTTTCTAACAAATGCTTTCTAGATCATTGGCACATCTTCCTTTTTCAACATGGATATAATTGTAAAGAATTGAACAAATACATGATGTGTTATATAGTTACTATGAGATACTGATCTTTCTCAAGATGATCTTTGTCCTGATTTATCTTTCAAGAGATTGATGTCCTTTTGATATAGTCATTTTAGATTTCAGACATATTTGACAAATAGAGAATCCAATCTCAAGTAACAGTATCGGATCTACTTCTCTAAGAAACTTTTTGGCAAATATCATTGCCTCAACAAGGTAAGATATCTGACATGTTACAGATAGGATCAAAGATGTCTTGATGCATATTCAGTTCCTTTAACATCATGAACTGATGTCTCGTATAGCCTTTCTTATGTAGCACATAGTACATAAATAGCATATTCAACTATAGTTCATGGCTTATATGAATAGAGACTTGACTTGATTATGAGATTGAGTTTTTCCTTTTTGAGAGATACTTGTCAGTAGGTCTCCTTTGAATCCCTTTCACCTATGAATGAACTATGCCATGTCTTCGAGTCTTGTCAGCAAAGAATCTGTCATTTTGTCTTTGGGTCTTTATCCTCTACAATCGTTGGATTGCTCAACCCCACAGAAGCCTGGATCTGATACCACTTGTAGGTTAAGATGTGCATGAGAAGAGGGGGTTGAATCGTGCATAGATCCTTTTTCATTTTCTGAAGCCTCTAAAAAGAATTACTATCAAGTATAAAACTTGAAGTGCAGCGGAAACAAAGTTAGTTGTTTCAAAAAGTTACTTTCTAATCCTTGTTAATTAAAACACTTAGTATTAAACGATATAGCATAAAAGATGCATAATAGAAATAAAATTGATTGATAAGATAAATATCCAATAAAGGAAAATAAAAGAGATTAAGGTAAGAGAAAAAGAACACGAAGGATTTTATACTGATTCAGTCAATATGCCTGCATCCAGTACTCAACAATTGTTGAGGTTTCATTATAACAACTTTCTCAACCTGAAAAAGAGAGGATAGTCTTTACATTAGCCTTCCCAAGCTGCCATGAGTAGTCTTGACTCTGGCCTCTCCAAGCCAACTCGTGACTGATGAGAGCAGCATCCTCAACACGTTGTGAGTAGTCTTTCCCAACATCTCCAAGCTGCCACGAGTAGTCTTGACTCTAGCCTTTCAAAGCCAACCCATGACTGGCAGGCAACTCTTTCAGCACGTTGTTAGTAGTCTTTGCCCAGCCTCTCCAAGCTACAAGTAGTCTTGACACTGGCCTCTCCAAGCCCAACCATGACTGACAGGGAACTCCTTCAGCATGTTACAAGTAGTCTGTTCCCGGCCTCTCTAAGCCGCAAGTAGTCTTGACACTGGCCTCTCCAAGCCCAAATGAGTAATCTTGACACTGGCCTCTCCAAGCCTAACTGTGACTGATAGGGAACTCCTTCAGCACGTTGCAAGTAGTCTATTCCCGGCCTCTCCAAGCCGCAAGTAGTCTTTGACTAGCCTCTCCAAGCTATACTATGATAAGCAAGAATCATCTTACTATCGCGTTGCAAGTAGTTTTACCTTAGCCTTTCCAAGCTATGTCTCACTCTGATCACTGATGGATCAAGGATACAAAGGTTAAGTGTTTAGGTTGCCACTCAAACTAACCTACACTCAAGTTTTCTTAAAGTTGATACATTTTAAAAGATCCTAGGAGAACTTGAATGATTTCCTCCTTCTACTTCTTCTACAAGAAGAATACAGATCTAACTAAGCATATAGAAGGAATATTTTCTTTACACTTCAAGGATAAAACTGACTACATGATAAAGATTGAATATTCTACGAAGTGGGGAAAGATTTTTGCAGAGTTTTCTCTGTTTGAATCTTCAAAATCTCTGACATTTTTCAAGCTTAATATCTCTTTATGTAATGGTCTTTCTTTGTGACCGTTGCCATAGATCAGTTCTTCAAGTGACACGTGTTGATCATCAGTTGTGTCTTGAAAGAAGCAGCTAGAAGAGAGATTGACAGAACTGTCACATCAGTTGCAGAAGCCATTGTAAATGTGAACTTTTTGATCTCCCATCAGAAACCACTTTTCTACTTTCTAAGCGAGCTTTCTGAACTCCTCATTCATGAAGCTAAGGTCGTTGATCAACAAGGCAGAAGAGATGGCGTACTAGATTAAAATTATATTTGACTTGATAATTTTGAATTTCAAATTTCAAATTTCCTTCCTTTTCCTATAGCATTCTTTGCTCCACTCACAAGTGAGCTTTCTGATGTGCATAATCAGCTTTTGAAGAGTTATTTCGCTTTCAGATCTTCAATCAAATCTTCTTGATGATGATTTCTTTGCGATTGTGATGATTGAAGACTAAGTAACACGTTTCATATGGAGATATTTTGATATCTTTATCTTGAGAGTACTTTCTGATGTCTCTTGCTACTTTCTGAAGTCTTTTTCCTTAATTTATTGGCTTTTGGCTTGATTTCCTCCAGTCCTTAAGCATCCACATGTTCTTTACATGAGATAATGATCACTTAGTTTTAAGCTTAATATCTTCATACAAGATAAAACATGCTTGTACATTTGTAGTGAAATTATTCTCGATTCAAGTCCGTTTCTGTGCTTTGTTCCATAAGTATGTGTACATGCTTTGTTTGAAATAATATTCACTTTCTATTTGGCTCAATCTCTTCCCATAAGATAAATCATATTTGCACATGCAAAGTGAATCATTATTCTTGCTATAAGTTTGTAACATACTAACCGGATTTGACCTGTTATGCTTTGTTAAGAAACTCAAAGAAAACATCAGTCATTCTTTAAAGTATTTTATTTTAATTGGATTTGTTGTAATTCAAAACTCATGAGCATAAGGGTTCTAAACCTAACACTTTTTACTCTCTGAACTTTTCCTTCTAGAAGCTAAAGTGATTGACCAAATTGGAAGAAGAGATGTTACATCAGTCGGTGACTGGAATTGACTTTAAATTTGAATTTCAAATTTTCTCTACTTTTTTTGCAAATATGATTACAATTAAGGTGATTGAAGGTTGTAGAACATACTTGCTTTAGAGTTGATTTGAAATCTTCATATAAAATGTACTTTCTAAAGTCATGTGATGCATTTTGAAGATTTGAGCATTGGTTTCTTGTGCATGATGATTTTCTTCAATCTATTAGGCATGTACACATTCATATCATGATATATTTTTCACTTTCATTAAGTTCTCATGTCTTTAAATGGGATCAAAAATGTTTGCACATGTAGAGTAAAAATATTTACATTTTAGAAACCGTGTTATGCTAACATAAGGACCCGTTTAGTACTTCAAGAAACTCAAGGAAGACATTAGTCCTTCTTCAAAATATTTTCTCCAAAAATTGGTTATGTTATCACTCAAAATATTTTGTATTAACGCTTTTTATAGGGTTCTAGAGTTAACAGCTGTCTACCCTATTTTGTGTCTATAAGGCAACGGGGAATAGATTTGGGTTTGAAGAAAAAATGAATCTGAACCGATCAATTTTGGTTTGGTCTTAGTTCAGGTTCATAGATTTTTATAATCAAACTAGAACCAAACGAAACTAATTAAAATCGAGGTTGTTCGATTCGGGTGATTAGGTTACTGATTATTATTATTTTACATTTATTTCAACTAAGATGGAAAAAATCATAATTATTTTTTGAAAAAAAATTACAAACTTGACTATCCTAAAGTTTTATTAATTTCTTATACGTATATAGCTTAATAACATTAATAGAAATAATTAAAGTATGATTTATCAACTAAAAACATTATGTATAGAAAAAATAATATTTATATATATATATAATCCAGTCGGGTCATTGGGTTAAAATTTATGAAATCCAATACTGAGCCAATTTTGATCAAGTTTAATTAGTTTTTGCCCAATGTGACTCGATGACCTAAACCAACCCTAACCGATTTAGTTTGAGTTGGTTGGATTCATCGAGTTGACCTGATCTGCTTACACCCTTAGTAGGACACAATAGAATATGTTGTAAAAGGTGGCCTTATTTGATTGGACTCACTATTGTCCCTATTTGAGGTTGTCTCCTGCTTGCACCTATGCCACACAAGAAGGAATCGTGCAACTTAGCCTTCTTCCCAACCTCAATGTCTCTAAACTGTGCAAAGCTACTCTCAAGGCCAATCACCAAATCCATAATCTAAGCATCATCCTTGACCCTTATATAGGGATGCATGCTGAGAAACATATCTCTAGGCAGTCCTTAAACAAACTACGTCACCTTATTGTCCTCTATAGGGATCATGCTCAAAGTCATCTATGCCAAATGTGTGAATCTCTCATCATCATCAGCTACAGTCATTCTTGAAGTCAACTTGAGCTTTAGAAACTCCTTTACCATTTGACCCTCCTGGCTATCTGAAAGAAACTTCCACATGAAAGCTACCTTAAACTCCCCCTAAGTGGGTGAGCCTGAAGCACTATGTCCTAATCAAAACTCCAAACACCATGGATCGACTTGGCCTCCTAGCTAGAAGCTAACCAAGTGAACTACCCGCTCTGAAGAGCAGTGGATAAACTTGGTGCTTTTCTCTACTTGTTTGAGGAGCTCCTGTGGATCTTCTACTGTGAAATGCCCAGTGCAAGTGGCCGGATCCAACCTCTTGAAGCACTCCAAGGTCGATTCATTGGTGCCGTGGTTCAAAGGCGAGTGCCTCCTAGCCTTAATTTGTTTATCCAACACATCAGTTAGGCCTAGTACTGCCTGCTCCAAGCTCCTAAAATGGGCACTACTACTAGATGAGTTGCTCCTACAGCAGCGATAAATATGCATAGGGTTCTCATTTGGCATAACTCACCTGAGAAAAAGGACATGTGATTAAATCATGAGTAATAAGAAAAGAAGACTTTTATTGAACTTAGACATAGATAACTCTTTTAAAGGCCTCAAATAACATCACCTCAATGCAAAAAGGCACACTGCTATTTGAATAAATGTTTTGCTACTTATAGACACTAGCTCTAGTATAATGCAATAAAACCTATGACTCTAATACCACTTTGTCATAACCCAATTTGGATCATGATTGGCACATGAGAAATTGAGTCTTCATGGAAACCTTCAAGGTAACATAGTATACAATATGCATAAATCTACCATAAAATGCTCAACATAAATCAATTGAATATCTAGTAAATTCGTCGAAAACTATTTGACAAATAAATTTTGAAATCCTGAGTTGCTTCAAACGTAAACATAATCCATAAATCAGTTTAATAACTATAAAACCCCGGATACATTGAAGGGAATCCATAAACTTTGAAAGTAAATACATAGTCTTAAAATATAATGCATGACTCGAATTATGCTTGCACAACTACTAGAACCCTTTAATATAATCCTAAACTAAGTTACACTATGAAATGAAGCTCAACACAGGGCACCCGTGACACTACTAAGGATATGATCGTCTTCATCACACTTTGGCATTGGGAACAAGCTAAGATAGTACAAAGCAAGCAACTGAGGACTGCCCTGATGAGAACCAATCTTGGGGCTTTAGTTAGTATCTTTGATTTCCACATTTGTAGTTTCTTTTCCACTTTGTCTATGGTAGGCTTCAATGTTCGTAATTTTTTCGAATTGGCACCTAAGCTGATTCAAGTACTTCATGGATAACTCTTCTACACCACATGAAAACCTCCTCCTAACCATACTCACCTAACATATTTCACAACTAAGAGGAATAATCGCAGACTTCTCAAAGTTAATGATTAGACCAGACATTATACTAAGACATTCCAAAATCCTCTTATAATTGGTGACTGATTCATTCTTTGCTGGTAAAAGACGATGGTATCATCTGCAAAACTGTATATGTGAGAGGTGTATTCTATTTTCCCCGATTGATAGACATTCAATTTTATTTAAATTTACAACCCTTAAAACCACCTTATTCAACACCTTTGCCACCAAAACAAACAGGAAAGTAGATATTTGGGTCTCCTTAATGAAGGCCATGTTCCATCTTAAAAGGTTTTGACGGGAAACCATTAACAAGAATGGACACAGTCGCCATAAATATATAGGACTAGACCCTCTCCATTTTGCTCCAAAAACCCATTTTTAGGACCATATCAACAAAATTTCAGCTGGCCATGCCATACGCCTCTTGAAAGTCTAATTTAATTAAGACAATTTTTTCCCCCCTTAGCCAATGTACAAACTCACAGGCCACTAATACACCATCCAAGGTATGACAACCAGCTATAAAAGCAGTGTGTTTCCCCCAATGACCTCGACATCGCCACCCTCTTCAACCTGTTAGCTAAAACCTTTGAGATCACCTTGTAAATACATCGAACCGTACCAATAGGCCGATAATCCTTTATTTCACTAGCTCCATCTAACTCGGGGGATAAAGTAACCCATGTCATATTCAAGGTGGTAGGAAGAAAATCAGTAACATATTTGCAGAAGGGTGGCAAAAATAATATGTAATGTATTTGTAAAGTGATTTGACGCAGGTGTAGGGTAGTGTTTGGTATATAATAAAATTACACGACAAATACACATTAGACACTTTACCACCATTGGATATAATGAGTGAGAATCACACATCACATCCAATGATAATAAGGTGTGTGGTATGTATTTATTGTGTAATTTTATTACATTATTCTTACAAAAAATATTATGCTTATGGCCCAAGGGAAATGACATGCATTTGGCATTTGGTTACTAAAATTATACTACCAAAAAATGAGTGCAGTAGGAGATCACATTCTGAATGCACACACATGCGAAACACCCAAGGATGGGTCCATCTTGTCTTGCTTTTCACTTTTAGGATATGATTAATTGAAGTAAAAATAGGGTGAATTTTCTATGACTACATTTTGATAAGTAAAATTATACATAAAGTTCAATCATAAAAAATTTACTTTTATTTTTACTATTTAATCAAATATAGCCTTAGATTGTTTTTGGTTTCTTTCCCTCATTTTCAATGGTGTCAATCACAGATGTTTTTTTGTAGAGTAAAACTTCAAATTGATCTTCAAAATACTTTTGAGACATCAATTTAGTATTAGAAATATTTGTGATATCAATTTAGTTCTTAAAAGATTTATTTGCATTTCAGTTGACTCCAAACATTAGCCTCCATGAAGAAATCACTTATCAATATATGATATAGTGCTTTCTGAAGAATTATAATATTATACATTATCTTCTGAAATTAATCCCAAATTAATTCTCAAAAAGAATTGCACTGTATTAATTTGATTGTCAAAAGAAATGAAAATTAAACTCTCAAAACCAGATTGATCCTACAACTCTTTTAAGAATCAATGTAGGATTTATCTCAACAATTGACTTGATATATTATCACATAATGTGACACATTGGATACCATTAACACTTTCTTCATAGAGGTTAACATTTAGACCAAGTTGAAATGAAAATTTAATTACCAAATTGATATTTCCCTGACATCTTCAAAGCCGAATGTGAGATTTTACTCCCTGCTATTATATGTCAATATATCTTTTCCCTTGACAAAAAGTTTAGCTTAAGAGGGTGGTTGCGTACCAATGTAGGATTAAGGTATACGTCATAAGTACTTACCATTTACAAATCATCTACCAATTCAAAACCTAATAACCAAACCCAAGTTATTATAATGTATGAATAGAAGATTGACCACATGAATAAACCCTCATTTGCACATATCAATTCTGATTTATAAGTTTCCCTATCACAGGTATAGAAAAGGGACCAGTGTATAATTTTACCAAAATCAGAGATTTCCTCTTATAGCGTTAACAACCCTCATTAGCAGCATATCAATTTACACAATAATGAAAAAGCAACAATTATACTATGTCTAGCCATATCACCCCTTCATACTTAATCTCCCACATATCACCAAATTGGAGCATTTCCACTTATTAGACATTTGCTGTGTATAAGATACAGATGTTATCACCACCGGAGGTGATTTCGGACAAAAAAGAGGCATTACTGATTATAGTAAGAAAACTCTACTATTCCCAAGAATGATTTGTTCTATTAGTTGTGCCATTCAACTGTCTCGGCGATATAATTATCCGAGAATATTTAGTTTCAAGGAGCACAATGGCAGAATGTTCGTATAGAAAGCTCCCATCTGTGCAGTAACTGACAGTCGCTCCTGAGGTTTCAACCCATTATTGCTTAGAGCACAATCGTTTGTTAGAGAAATTACTTGTTTTTCTCGGTCTAACTATGAGAACTTACATTGAATTTACATTTCACCACATTCAGCAATGACGCAAGCTAATTTGGGCCGGTTATTGGGTCCAGTTGCCACATTCTCAATCTTCCTGACAACCAAAAGACCATCTCCAAGCACTCTCTGCAAGAAGGGAAGACAGGTAAATGCACAGAGTTATATTTTTTCTAATATTTAGAAAAAGAAATTATAATAGAAGAGAAGAGAATAATACAAAAGAGGATCAGATATTTACAAAACAACTTAAGTCCAATGAGGATAAACTATATAACAACGCATGTCAATCTTGTATACCAGCGAGAGAAACATCATTAACAGACCATCAATAATGATAAACTATGTAATGACGCATGTCGATCTTGTGAACCAGCCAGAAAAAACATCATATAAGTATTTAACAGACCATATGCACACGCATCTATAGTTTTGGAGGAGAGAGATTTTAGTAAAATTTCAAACAAAAAAGCCACCTATTTAAGGATGTATTACAAAAAAAATTTGAAGATGGAAATGAATATTTTTCAAACAACATTAAATGAGCAGTGCGGAGCGCATATCAAGGAAAAGAACACAACTCAAGCCAATCCGCTCCAAGTGAGCATGACACTTTTCCCTTTTACAGTCATATATGGGGGACTAATATGCAATATGTGCATATATTAAGAGAAACGATTTAACCTTTTGATATGCCCAGGCTTAAATTTGATAGTGACTTTGGTTTGTTCAACAGTCGTGGATTTCACAGGTCTGATGCGCATTGCACTCATGCCACCTAAACACCCAACACCCTAACTTGAAGGCATGAAAATTTATATTTGATATTGCACGTTTTTGCATGACAAATGAGCATCATTAGAACAGGATTTAGAGAAAATGATATCATTTGATGAGGTTTTCTATTATTTCGCTGACAAATATCAATTATGGAGGGTTAGTTGCACAATGATAAGATTATTGTCTTATAACTTGGAGTTCACATGTTCAAATTCTAGAAACAGTCTCTCCAACTCCACTTATAGGGATGATAAGACTGTATATCTCAACCATTCCCAAACCTCACAAAGTATGAGCCCCGGGCACTATGCCACCCTCTTTTTAAAAGATATTAATTATCAAAATCTTGTGACAATAGTAGAATTAGAGCATGATTGCTTTGAACCCAATAGATAAGAAATAAATAGAAGCACTGAAGCAGAGCATGCCCCAAGAGAAGCCTTAAAGAACTACAAGGGAGCTAGAGTGACTCGAGTGACAATACTAATGTTGTTCCAAAGATTCAATATGTTGCCTTAGATTTTCTTGTAATAAAGGAAAACGGACTATTTTCGCATGGATTGTAATAAATGTTTATTAACTTATTTTTAGGCCTTTAACATTCTATTTATTTTTCTGTTAATATATTGGAGATCATATCATGCTTTGGCATTAGATATTAGAGACACAAATTAGGTAAGAAAGAATATTTGAAATAATTTATCTTCGAACTAATCTCTTTAGATTGTGATCCATAGTTATATTACATTAAGTTAATTTGATTTTATTATTTTAATTTTTGTTTCTTTTTTATCATAACTACTTTTTGTTTGAGGGTGAGCCTTAATTTCAATGGTAAGGTTACTGCCTTATGATTTAGAAGTTACGAGTTGAAATCCTAAAAACAGCCTCTTCACAAAGTTGGGATAAGGCTTCGTATATCTACCCTATCCAGACCCCACCAGGTGGAAACCTCATACACTGGGCAGCCCTTCTTTTTAAAATTTTGTTTAACTATATTAGAGAAATTTAATTAACTTTTAGCCCAAAGTCTTTGTTGGATCGACCTTGTATTTTGCTAAACTGGGCTAACATTGGGGGGACAAAAATCAACAGTAACACAACTTAAAGAACAACTAAATTTACACACACTGTTAGGAGGATAATAAATATATGCAACAGAAGAAAGCAAAGCATACCCCAAAAACAACATGCTTGTTGTCAAGCCAGTCACACTTTGCACAAGTAATGAAGAACTGCGACCAAGACAAGATGATTTATCAGTAGAAATAGAGCTTTACCAATTTAATGTTCCCACTTCCCACTGAGAAAAGGGAAGCGGAAAGTAGTATCTGTTGTAGAGTTACCTGACAACCGTTGGTGTTTGGTCCACTATTTGCCTGCAGATTAAGACAAACCAGACTTAGCCTTCTATATTGCAATATTTGAATCAATTGACTATGACTTCAAAGCATTCGGGAATCAATATTTGTAAGTTAAGCTGTTACAGTGTTTTGGGAATGTCAGAATGGGGTTTGATTTGATTTGATTTGTGAATCAATTTAGTATTTAAAGCTTGGTTGGGTAAATAATTTATGGGTTAAATATATTTTTGGTCCTTAGAAAATAAGCAAGTTTTAGATTTGGTCTCTGTAAAAATAAAAAAAAAATAGTTTTAGTCCAAACATTTCCAACATTGTTTGGTTCTAGTCCTTGTTGTTAGTCTATCTTTGTTAAATGCTGAGTCAGCCAATAGAAAACCATGTTATCGAATCATGTATGGAAGCCACTACTCATTCTTGACATATTATAATCATGTGTCAAAATTCTAATGTAAATTGAGTTATTAGTTCAAGTAAAATGGTTATATGATAGAGACGGACTAATTGCAAGAACTAAAATCAAATAGTTTTGAAAATATTTAGACCAAAACCAAAAAATGTATTTTTCAGGGATTAAAATCAAAACTCGCTTACTTTTCAGGTACCAAAAACATATTTAAACCATAATTTATTTAAGTGTATATGTAAGAGTAACTTCTGAAAAATAACTTATGAATGAGTTATAATGTATTTAAATACATAGTAACAAAAGTTCCCGTTTTAGGTGTTTTAAAAAGTGTTTCTTAAGAACTTAAATATTTTAACTTCTCAAGAAACGATTTTTTAGAAAGTAATAAGTTATATAGACAAATGAGTAACTTTTGACTTCCAAAGTTGAAGAAAGCCACAAGTCATGAGCAAAATTATCCAAACGGACCCTTAGAAATGTTGAAAAATAAGAAATCATAAAATTCCAGAAATACCATGGATTTTGTCGCCTCTTTAACAAATCTTACCAAAACTTCAAAGGATTTTGTGGAAATTAAATTCAGTTTAAATTTAATTTTACATGTTAATCATTTTACTGTTACTAAATTGCCTATTTAATAAGGTGAAGTCAAATTAATTACATTAATAGTGAGTTCCAAACATAAAATTTAATTTCCAAATAAATTCAAATCAAATCATTTTCTGTTTTTTAAGACTTCAGACATAAACATCTTGTAGAATTGTCATTTCTGTACACACACACACACACACATACACACATATATATATACACACATACATACATATATATTACTGCTCTATTAATTAAAGAGTTGTAGCACAAATTGTTGATTACTATCGCATTTATGACTGTAAATACCATACTAGTATAAATGTGTCCCGGTGTAGCTAGGTTGTCCAAAATTTATGCAGGCTGAAACGACAATAACATACCATTGATAGAAGACCAGGACCAGTGTGTTTAGCAATGAAATTTTCATCATCAAATTTGTGTCCATAGATGGAAACACATCCACTACCATCACCCTGCCAAGGAAGAATATAATAGTCAAATTCAAATGAAGAAATGATTTAATTCATTACAACATTTATACAAGCAGTGCACAGCTTGTCCTATGAATTATAAATGTAAAGCAAAATTGCATTGCCATTCAAGGTAGATTCAGTAGATAGATCAGTACATCTACATGAATAATACACTAGCTTGGGGTAAACAGCAATTTACAAGAACAACAATTGAATTCAAACCCCAAGCATCTCATTGGCTGCGTTTGATTTGTGTCCCAGGACACATATACAGGGACAGACTGTCCTTGTATCATGTTTGGAGGCAGAGACGGGGTATGGGGACGGAAAAAATTTCTGTCCCAAAGACAGATTTTCTGTATTTCTGTCCTCCAAAAAGTGGGGATAGGATACGAAAACAAAAATTTAACCCCTTAGGTAGCAACCTCTGGTGGTGGTCCAGCCACCGATCAACACCGGTCAAGCCACCGGTCAACTGTTTTTATTGTCCCCGTCAACCAAACACAATACCGAGACAATATTTTTTTTGTCTCTGTTTCCATTGTCCTTGTATTTCTGTCTCTATCCCAGGACAATAACCAAACTCTACCATTGAGTCCTGCCCCAAAGTTTACCCATAATTTGTGTTATTATTTCCATAAAAATTGCATAAATTGTTTGGGCAAATATGATAATTTAGAGTGAACAAAGATGGGCTCAGAAGAAACAAAACATTAGTACCTAATGGACAAAGGAGTGTATGGATGGTCTATAATGATGATGATAAATTAAATATAAATAGGATAGGAGTGCTTCATCTGAAGAACTGCTTGAGATGTGCAAATGATGGAAAACTTCGAGATAAATGACCACAAATGAAGTGTAAAAAGATTCAATGAGAAGGAGAGATGGATTATGAACCACCATTAGCCTGAGTGTAAAGGAAGAAGCTGTTAGATACCAATCTCTCACAGAATGAGTAGATGTATTATTGCACACTAGGAATCCTTAGCAATGTGCTAAGAACCCCTAAATCTGAGTTACAGAATACAGGAACCCTAAAGGATAACAGTGTGTCCTCTAATCTCTCACAACTAACAAATGCTCAACCCCTACAATAGAGTCCCTCTCTTCCTTTTATTCTCCTAACTAACCCTCTTCTAACTATTTTTCTCTCCAAACTAACCACTTTACAACTGTCAACTGTTACTAACTGAATTACTGTTAGTAGTTTCCCTCCTACGTCTTCTAGGATACACTTTACCATACATGCCCCCCTGCCGCCCCCCCTCCCTGGGGGAGGGGGGGGGAGCTCTGCTCTGGCCCCCGAGGAAGAACCACCTTGTCCTCAAGGTGTGAGTGAGGAAACAGCTCCTGCAACCTACCTAGTTTCTCCCAAGAGTTGTCATGTTCAGGCAGTCCTTGCCACTTGACTAGTATTTCAGCGGTGTGTAGCGGACTTGTAGCAGGTCTTCAGGTTTGGCCTGCGGCACTCCCTTTGTCAACCCCTCTAGTAGCTCAAATGGTTGTGATTGAGGTGGAACTCCCTTTTCCAGTTTGCTAACATATAATACAGGATGGAGCATGCATGAAGGTGGAAGAACCAATCTATAAGCCACGGACCCTACCTTATCCAGCACCTAGTAAGGCCGATAAAATTGAGAGCAGAGCTTCTCATTGGGCCTTCTAGCCAAGGATCACATGCAATATGGTTGAAACTTTAGGAAAACCCAATCTCCCACCTGCTGGATTCTACTTCCCTCCGATGTTTGTCAGCAAAGTATTTCATCCTTTACTGTGCCAGCTCCAAATTGGCCTTTAATTCAGCCAAGATCGCATACCTTGTAGTTACCAAACACTACACCTCATGCACCTTTGAAAGGTATGTTTCACCCCTAAACAGAAAAGGAGACACTTATGTAGAGGCGTTGAATGTCGTGTTGAACCAATGCTTCGCCCAAGCCGGCCAACCCACCCATAATCGAGGTTTAGAACCCACAAAACACCTCAAGTTTCGAAGAAGCAGTTGGTGACCTTGGTTTTGCCATCGGTTTGGGGGTGATACGAGGTACTATATTTCAATTTATTCCCTGCTGCCTTGAATTGCTCTGACCAAAAATGACTCAAAAAGTTAGGATCCCTGTCAGAAATGATGATTGTTGGAAAGCCATGTAAACAAACAATTTCCTTAACAAATACTTGGGCCACTTCCTTTGCCGAACAGGGGTGAGTTAAGGAAAGAAAATGCGCATATATGGTAAGCCGATCAACCACAACCATGATAGCATCCTTACCCTCAGACTTCAACAACCCTGAAATGAAGTCCATGGAAATTTTAGACCATACCTGAGAAGGGATTCCCAATGGTTGGAGCAACCTAACTTGTGCCAAGGTCTCATACTTGCTGGTTTGATGAGTTTGGCAATTAGAGATATACTCCTTCACCCTATGGCACATTCCTTTCCAATACACAGCTACTGCCAACTTCTTGCATGATCTAAAAATCCTGAATGACCCCCTGCAGCAGAGTCATGGAAGTCTGCTAAAAGAATAGGTATTATGAGAAGAATCCTTGGGTAGTACCACTCTACCCTGATAAACCAAGCGTCCTTGCTTCAGACTATACCCAGGAAAGGTATCTTCACCTTGTTGCAGGCTGAGAATAATTTGCTATAACTACTGGTGTTCTTCTACTTTAATATCAATGGTATCCCACATACAGGTTTGCACCACAGAAATAGCCTCACCCATCATCTGCCATGATAAGGCATTAGCTGCCCTGTTCTCCAAACCCGGCCTAAACTGAATTTCTATGTCTAAACCATTGAGTTCGGAAGTCCACTTCAACTGATCTTCACTAAATAACCTTTGATCATTCAAAAATATTAAACTCCTCTGATCTGTCATGATGATGGACTGTTTGCCAAGGAGGTAGTGCCTCCATTTCTGCACAGCTTAACACTATTAACCTAGATTCTTCCTCCAACAACATTAAAGCCTTTGTTTATACACACATGATTAGGTGCGAACCTCTCATCACATGAAACACATAAGCCTTTGGTTCTCTTTTCCCTATATTCCTCATCTGACAGCTGCTTTAATCCCTCTTTTCCTAAGTCAAACGCCCTTTGCCATCATCCTTGGCAGTTTTGGCTCCCCTCAGGAACCCTAAACTACTCAGAAAGACTCCTTTACCAGCGCTTTTGCTATTGTTATACTAACCAGCACTCAATTTAGGAAAGGACCTCTTCACACATTTTTGCAGCAATTTGTTTCTTCTTTCGACTAATTCTGCCAGATTCATCAGTTCATCTAAAGTAAAATATTGATGAAGCTTGAGTTCAGCCCTTACCTCATCCTTAAGACTGTTGAGAAATAGGCCGAACAGACAACAGATGTTTGTAATCTTGAGAGGGCTTGAAAATAGCTTGAACTATTTTCAATATTCTCTCACCGAGACCTCTTGTTTCATCGCCAATAGTACTTGGGGTTCTAAAACAACTCCAGTTGAAACCTTCTTACCATTGCCCTCTTGAAGCCTTCCCATGTAAGGTCCATAGCAATATCTTCTCACCAACGAAACCAAATCAGAGCCTTACTCTCCATGGCAACCTTTGCAACATGGAGACATTGCATTACTAGTACATCATGGATCTGGAAATACCTTTCCAATCCATCAACCCATGTATACACTCCTTCTCCATGAAATAGAGGAACATCAATCTTCCGCCATTACTTCGCTTTGCGCCACCTCTAGTTTCCCATTAGAAAACTGTAGCTGTTGCCGTAGTCGTTGCCAGAGCCACTGTGAGGTTCCTTGCTCCACCGTTCATGGTGTGATACAACGCTCAGAGACCCTTCGCACACCAAGCCCTCACGGTCCAAATCTCCCTAGAATGGTTCGTGCCTAGGGTTTTCCATCAATGGATGCTCGCAATGTGGAGTTTTCTCCATTGCATCCAATCGTTGACCAAGCTTCTTCACTCACTCAGTGGGGTTTGCGATCGACGTAAGCAATGAAGCATTGGATTTGCGATTTTCCTCCATTTATGACTACAATGGGCCCATTGTTGCTTCCATTGCTTCCATCTTCTCCATTTTGGCAGCCATTGAAGCAATTTCCAGGAAAAATAGAGCTACTAATACCAAATGTTAGGTACAACCTCACAAAATGAGTAGATGTATTATTGCACACTAGGAATCCTTAGCAATTTGCTAAGAACCCTATATCTGAATTAAAGAATACACGAACCCTAGACAATAGCAGAAAGTTCTCTTGTTTTTGCTACAAAAAATGCCAATAAAGGGAGGCACCCCCAATATCAGCCGGCAGGGCACTAGTGCCCAAGTTGGGGATCCAATCAGTTGAGGTGGTGGGCACTTACTAGGCTCAACCCACGGTATTCACACACACCCCACCAAACTGGGACAGTCTAAGGTTACTCAGAGGATTCATTGACATTGCCCCTAACCGATACAGATCTCCAAGTTGCCCACCAATTGAGGATTTTAATAGCTAGGAGGATTCAAACCCGTGACCATGAGGTAGCCACGCACTCAAACCTTGGAAGCCAACCATTTGTGCCTACTACTACAATAGAGTCCCTCTCCTTTCATTCTCCTAACTACCCTCCTCTAACTGTTTTTCCCTCCAAACTAACCACTTTATAGCTATCAACTATTACTAACTGAGTTAGTAGTTTTCCTCCTCAGTCTTCTAGTATACACTTTACCATACATGGGGTCCCTAATAGAAGCATGGGATGAACTTAAATAAACATAAGAATTTAGGCAGCCACTTGAAGATGAGATTAAAGAGAAGTCTATGGCATGTAAACTGGAGAGGGAATGGGAATCTGCACCCAAGTGTGATAGAGTTGATAACTAGTAGGTGTGAAAAGTGAGGTGTTAGGCATTGGTATCTAGATAGAACAAAGTAGTCTCTATTGCTGAATATAGAACAACTACACAAGTTTGAGGGAAATCTAGAGCCCCCAATCTCTCACAAGAGCCTAAACTCAATTACAAATGATCAAAGATGCTCTAACTAACCCCCCCCCCCCCCCACTTCTCTTTATTTATAGTCAATTAACTTCCCTAACTAACTAACTACTAACCAATGAGACCCTAAGATGAGGGAAGAATTGACTGCATTTGGGATGAATGGGTTTGGAGAATGGCAATAGAAAATCCATAGCAATATTGGAGGAAGTATCACATAAGGATAAACAAGGTTAGCCAATTACAAAAAGCTAATTAAAATTGAGCTGACAACTGAAAGGTACATTTAATAAGGGAAAAAGACTTCACAGTGTAAAATAATATAAAATAGAAGTCACTTAAAAATTTTAGAGCAAATCAAAATTATATCTGCATCTCAATGCAGGCATGTTGAGGGATTAATCAACTTACTTCATCGATTTTCTTTTTATTTTTTGTTTTCTTTGTTTGTCTTTTTTTTTTTTTTCTTTTTCATTTTCTATGGAGGGTCTCCTATCCTCCTTAATTCTTTATAATCATCTTCTCTTAGTCTTAATGAATATCTTCTTTATCCCAAAACATATATGCATTTAAATAAAGGGCACATTATATGGAATAATGAGCAGGAAACATGAACTATATAACTAAGATATCCTTCATGTAATATGTTTCAGATAACATCAAGCTATGCATACAGGCCACGTGTGATCAGCTTATTTTATAAATGGATATTTTTTCTCCTCATCAATGTTAACTAAAGACCCCTGATCTAGCATAATCCGTAAAACAGATAAAGTCAAAGATTACACAAGCAGAATCGTACCTTCACAAAATCACCAGCCTGAATCATAAAATCCTTAATCACCCTATGAAATTGACAACCCTTGTAACCAACAGGTAGTCCTGCTTTCCTGGAAATAAAAGCAGATCATATAAAGTGTTAGTTAACCTCACGGCTCATGTACAAAAAGGGAAACAATATGCCATTCTGGACCAGTAGTCCCTTGGCAATTTAGCATTCATTTTTCGATTGAGTCGGTGCTCAATTAACTTATGAGAACTCCCATTTAAAATAAGCTTTCCATTCAAATACATAACAAATGTCTTCTACTTGGATTTCTTCTTCTTTGTTAGATATTCATTCTTAGCAGATATTTTGTTTTTGCATTTAGATAGTCGAATAATTATATTTTTGCATCATCTCTCCCAATTGGCATCCAGTTGCAGCACAGAGCAAGGGACCAAGGGCAGTTGCAATCAGCCCTATTGAAGGAGCTATATATGCAGCAATTACAGATCTAAGGGGCCAGAGGCAATGATATCCACCTGCAGCATTTGCAATTGCAAGGGGGGAGCAGCCTAATTGCAAGGAGGCAAAACCACTCAGATTTTAGTTTGCAGCAAGGGGATGGTTAGTTTCAGGTTCCAAATTCAAATCACAAATTCAACCGCAAGAAGAATGCAGCAGCAAGGATTGTGGGCTGGATTTGTTTCAGGATGAGATCTTCTGGGTTTAGGCGGCACATTTTCTGAATTTGTGGTGAGACCAGTAGAATCATACCACCCAGCTGCTTATACGTGCTAAGATATAATCCCAGCAGAACAAGTTTTGCACGGGATCAGGATCACTCCAGCCATACAAATTTGCAGAATTGTACTTCGACAAGTAGAATCACAATTTTGACAACCATAGTCCCCATACAGGAAACAGAAGTCAGAATAAGTTGTATGATTTAAATGTGAGACACATTATCACAGAATAAATATCAGCTTAGAATCATCATCATGCCAACTCCATAAAACAAATGGTGATAGCATGGAAGGAATTCACTAAACACCACAGCACCGATCCTCATTCAACTTTCAGAGTTTGAAAGCAGGAAATGACAAGAATTCGTTGCCATCTCAAAGATTAAGATTAGGAAATCTTATATAGCCATTCAGCAGTTTACATGAGATGATTATAGTACAGAGACGATAATTTTGTGGTGGGTATCAATAAAATAATTTTCTTTAGGGAAAAAAAAAAGTGATAGATCAAAACCAGCAGAGCTATCTGAATACAAAGGAAGACTAATAATAATAACAATAATAATAGAGGAGAAGGGGGGAAAAAAAAAACTGCAACAGAATGTTATCCAGATTGCAAAAGATTGTTTCACTACCTGTACTCCCCTGTGCAGAATTGCCTGCCAAATAACAAAAGCCAAATCCATCGATTAAGAGTGTCTCAAGCACAGTCATATACACATATAAACAACAGGAAAAATCCAAAATATAGGTTAACGAGGAGTGAGCACCACATAACAAATTATCTTCTAGAATTAATCAAACCATCTATACCATTCTATGAGCATGGACGCTTCAAACATGCGTTGCATTTATATGTTTTGTATGACCCATGTAGCCGAATGAAATGTAGGACAGGAACTTAAGTTTCATTATTTAAAAAGAGAAACAGATAATCTCACATCAACTAAGAAAAACAATGTCAACTCCGTTGTAGTATGTTTTCTAATTTCCACTCCTAAGTAGCACTGTAGCAATCAACAAATTCAGATGAGAATATTCTGAAAGCTGAATAAAACTACATCGATTAACATAATGAATATCGCCACAAGTGTCTGCACAGTTAAAATTTTCTTGACTATGTAGCCAAGATTGATTTTCTTTTACTTTGATATAAATAACCCCAATTGCAAAACAGAATTCAATATCCAACATTTCCCAACAACGTCAAGAGTAAGCATATCAAACAATGATCAAGAGTGAACATTTAAACTTATCCCAGGAAAAATCAATGCAAGCCAGTAGTAGCTTCATAGGTTAATAAGTTGTTTTCTGTTTCAATGGAATGATCAAGAATCAAGATGGAGACCCTTTTTTTCTTTTTGTATAGCTTGTACTTGTGACATTTTCCATCTGTAATTTAATTACTTTTATTAATTTATTTATTTGGGTTTTCTACAATTCCTGGAAGCTCATTCACAATGCTCATAACACTCCAAGCAACACTTAACTAATTCAGAATTATAAATTTCCCAACCTTTTCTTTTTTTCTTTAAAAAAAAAATGAAAAAACAAGTACCTTGGTCCGATGTTTCTACTCTTTTTATTTTCAGAAAATGAATGAATAAATAAAAACTTAAGGGGAAAATGGTAAATAAACAAAAAAAAAAGGAAGTGCCTGAAATTCTCGGCGTTTTTGGGGGCAATATCGGCGAAGAGCTCCATCTTGATTCTTCCGGCGGGTATGTTACCGATGGTGACATCGAAGAAGACGATGGGGTTCTTAGGGTTTGAAGGACGCACGTGCCACTCAACGCCCGTGTTGCTGTTGCCTCCTCCAACTGAAGAACCCATTCCCAACATCGCAGACAGAACCACGAACCAAACAAGAGAGTGATGCTGCTTGCTATGTAGCTGTTAAGAGTTGTAGCCACTAGCCAGATTCTTCTGCTGGTTGCTCTTTCCTACTTACGGAGTTGGTACTTCGATCAGAACCGGAACGAGGGTACCGGCTCGACACCCGGTCTAGAAATTATGGGTGCCTTTGTTTTCCCCTTCTAAGAAGATTATCAAATTTAAATTTGACTAAATACTCAGAAACACATTGGAGGAAAATTAATCTTTAATCAACCTATAACACAAAAGAATCCAAATAAATTATAATAAAGTTGTGCTACAACAGTTAAATATACAATATTTACCAATAAGTTTACAAGTTATTTATACCTAGTTTACAAATCTTATAAACCCATGCTTAAAACTTGTAAGCATAGTTGAAAAAAACTTATAAGCAAAGATAAAAAAAAGTTGTCAACCATCAACAATAAATTTGCAAATTGATTTTAAATAATCCTTTATGAGTTTAGAGCCATTTTATAGGTTTATTAAACCATTCATTCCTAGTTCAATAATCACATTTAACTTGAACCATGCAAATAAGAAACCCATCAAAAGAAATATGATAGTCCCATCAAAAAAGAATGCAATAAGTGCAATTGAGGAACCTACGTATCTTATAAAGAAGATTGTTGCAGAAAAGTGAAAGATATGTATGTTTGTCATTGTTACTATTTTTCTATGGGTCATAGAGCTCCAATTATTCTCAAGAGTTGTTGTTCTTACTATGAGATGATCATATAGTAGCAATTAATGATAGTGTAAATGGTGGTGGCAAGGATGACATTTTCTCTTACGTGCAAGAGAAAAGAGTTGCCTAGGAGCTGAGAGAGAGAAAAACAAAGATGTAACACTCTAATATTTAACCCAGCACGCCTAGGACGTATTTAAGTTAATTATTAGTTGTTACTCTTTTGTTTCAGTTCTTAATTTCAAACTGTTAAAAATACTAAGGAAAATATGGATAAATTTTTTCTTTTTTGAAACATAAAATGAGAACGTGAGCCGTGCATGCTTAAAGAAGTACGCCATCCATCTCCCATACTAGTTGAAAAAAGAGAAACTAAAGTGCATCATGGATGCATATGGATTAAAATGAACACAACATCATAAGCATAACATCTCATCATGGATTTCACATTACACACTATACCATGAATTTAAAATAGGTAGCATCATACCCACCAATAAAGGTTGGGATCATACAATCATCTATAGGAATTATAAAAAGTAAAGCCAAATACAACTAGCCAAGATATCTCCTTCCCGCTACTCCTACTAGGGTGTGCCTAAGTAGATAACCTCTAAGGTACAAAAAGCAAAAGAAGGCTATCATCTCCAAGTCATGTGCACAGGCAGCCCTAGGGTCCACTACTCGCTCCTACTACTACCCTCTCCTGGAGGGAGGAAGGTATCCAATCCACTGGGCTAACTCATCGGGTGTAGCCAAATGGGGAGCCGGACAGACGTAGGCACCTCGGCGTGGTCGCATAGCTACCCTAGCTCTTCTCAAGGGCTGAGTCATAGTGGCCTCACTATGGCCTCCTATCTCCATGGGGACGGTAGGTGCAGAATCATCCAAAGAGCACTGGGTGGTAGAATCCTCAGACCGGTCGGACAGTGGCTCCCTCGAGTGAAGGGGTGATCAGGGAATTTAGTTGAGGAAGTCATGGACGGCAGAAGTAGCAAGATGGATATGATGGGCGGCTCCCCACATGGTCGAGCACGCTCAAACACAAGGTCGTCACCAAATGGAGAGGGGGAGAGAACCAGAAACTAGAGACCAGGTGTGCAAAAGGATGCTCCATGAATACAAAAAGGCGCACGGCACAACGACCCACAAAATGGTAAGACTAATAAGCGGCGTCGAAGTGCATCTCCCAAGTGGGTGTGTCAATGAAGATCACGAACGAAGCCATCGTCCTCTGAAGATAGGATGGAAAGAAAGAAAAAAGGGATAGAAACTTATAAACGAATCTTAGTAGGGCTTTTGCTTTCTAACTAGTGTCATCATCTTATGAAATAATGAGCATGTATATAAGGTTCAATTATTAAGTTCCAATTATTATTAATCTAAGGCCCGCTTATTTTAGCATGTGTCTTAATGCATGGATGCAACATGATAAGCCATGAGCACATAATCAATGCCATAATCAAATGTCATAACGTAAAGGATGCAAACTCTTCTAGCATGATCTTTTCCTCATCATTCTTTTAAGTAACTTAAGCTTCTTATTCTCTTTTCCTTGGGCTTGCCCTATTATTCTCTCCTTTGAGAGTTCTAGATTATGAACTCATACCTCACTAGTTGTCACTAGTCTACATTTATCCTCTCCATAAGCTAACTCTCAACTCCCAAAGTGCGAGACAGGAGGCATAGGATCTGTAACATCCTCCCAAGTATAGCATCATCCTTAAGTCATGACATCCTACTTGAGAGTTGTTACTTATAAATTAGCGGACCTTTCCTTAAATATCTATAGCCATTTGGATTGATTCGTGAGATAACTTGGTCATAATTCTACTGAAATATGTAGCAATGAAACCAAAATATTCATTTAATACAAAGTTCAGTACATTAAGAAAGCTCTTTGATGAGCCTTAACACATCTTGTCCTCTAACCTATTTACATACATATCCATTCCACTAAATACAACATAACAAAAGTATTAAATACTACCCTATTGTACATCCGAGTTCTGTTGTATAGCAGTTTCTCGATTTTCTACATCAACCTGGAGATGACACGGGAACACAAAAACATAGGGGTGAGAATTATACAATTCTCAGTAGGGTAACTCCCCTAAATACACTATCATAATGTCATCGTCATCGCCCCAGCCACTTCAGTTTATTAAGAAAAAAAGTGGTCATGCATTATGTAATAACGGTTTATTTTTAAAGTTCCAAATCATATTTCCGAAGTGGGTTACTTTTAACATTCAATCACTTAATATACATATACCATACTACTCAACATCATATACTACTTGTAACACCCTAGTAATTAACCAGATACACCTAGGTTGAATCTGATTAATGACTAGACTTTACTCCTTGCTTTGGTTCTTTCTTCATAATTTGAAAATACTTAGTGAAATTACGAGCCTTTTTTTTTTTTTAAACACATAATTGAAAACGTGAGCCGAGTACAACGTGAACGAGTAAGCGGAGTATAATAAGACGTTTAAGAATATATCACATCATATCACTTAGGCTCCATCATATAACATCCATAAGCACATTATAGCATATATTTACATACAATAACCTCACTCAAAGGGTGGGTTATGTTCATACATCATTATCTTATGCAAACCCATAAAAGAAAATATACTTAAGGAAATTCATGCCCCTAAACTAGATAACTCCATAAGCCGGGAAGGTTATCCTAAAACTAGGGTGCATGATCACACATAAGTCTACTAAGAACCTTCTATGGCCCTTTGTCTGAAAATGGGGAATAAATCCGATCCAGCGATGAGCTCCCTCGGGAGGACACACGAGATGCACCAGTGGGGTCGCATGGACGGCCTTCTCGCTAACCTCATTTGAACATTGTTTCCTCACTACCCTCTCTTACACGTGTGGGAGTAGGAGCAGAGCTCTCAGAATATACATGAGTAGGAGTGTCCTCTGAAGGATCGGTTTGAATATCTCGTCTCGGGAACATACTACGGAAATCCATGGACAGCAGATGAAGCGGGATAAGAACGTAACATCCTTTCATCAAGTGGGCGTGCATGTTCGAAAACCATTTCATCGCCATAGGGAGAAGTAGGAGAAAATCGATAACTAGGGACAGGATGTGCAAATGGGCGACCTATGTAAATAAAAACACGACTGCACCTCCTTCAAAATGATACGAGCGATGCAGGATCATAGTGGAATTCCCAAGTAGGGGTATCAACGAGCAGGGCGAATGTCGCCATTTGAATCTGGAGACAATGACGGAAATAAAGAAAAGGGAGTGAGAATCTTGCTAAAGAATTCTCGATGAGTACCTCCTTCTACAGTGTCATCATCAAAGTCCCGGGAACCTCGGGATTATTCTAAAATAGTGAGCATGCAAAGATTCATTTTAAGTTCGGACAAATACTTAACCGAGGTTCGTCAATTTTTAATCATCGTCTTATAATGCATCTTATTCTTAACATGTCATATTTACAATGAACTTTTCCTTTATCATTACATCATATTCCTCATCATCATTATCAAAATAACATGCATAAAAGAACGTCATATAATATTAGCTACACATGGACCACAGTGCACATATTTCATTTCTTTAGTGCCTTAGGTGACTTAAAATCTTATCATCATCATTATTTTCCTTGGGCCACCCTATACTCCACCCTTTTGGGAGTAATTTAGGTTATGAGCTCATACTTTACTAGTCGTCACTAGCATATACTTATCCCTTTTGATAAGCTAAAGTCCGACTGTACCCTTTTGAGAGAGCGGGTTAGGGGTCTAAAATCACCTTTTCACCACCTATAGTCTGATGGTTCCAAAGGATCATTTTCTTATAAGTTTAAGTCACCATTAAATCTTTGCATGTTATATCATAATACAATTCATAAACATCATAACATTTTCTCATTTATAGTCTTAAGCTAGAATAATATATATCATTGTAATCATGCATATGGGAGATTCCCAGGAAAGAGAGGTGAGTCACAATGGACACGCTTAAATACCAAGTCTTTCCTTAGCCAGAACCTTTCCAAATTACACTTTTACAATGATACACTTTCTTCTAGCAACAAAGGTGAATTTTACATAAGAACATTTCATGTATAAGCATTCTTATTATTTGCAACGGCAACTATAACATGCAAGTCAGAAATCATTCAATGATATCAAGTACTTAATAAGCATCCAATCCTTACATAGAATTATCAATTATAGAACTAATTAGTTACTAAACCAATTATGAATCATTCTCTTAACAATAAACCATAATTATCACAACTTCAATCATATCCAATCATTATCACACATTGATACTAAACTCGGATCGATTGGCGAATCATGAACCTCATGCAATTACATAGAATCATATTTTAAGTGCATATAAACTACTAGTTCCCGTAAAATCCTTGCAAAGCCTTAAAACTCATTTAGAAACTAGTTCTTTTGTCAAATTTGGGAGGATCTTCACAATTAAAATTCTCACTTAAGATAAAAGGAGTAAGTCTTGAGCTTTAGAGATTTAGGTGACATCTTAGAATTATAAACATGCTATGCAACCTTATTTTAATCTTATCTTTATAAGGTGATAGCTTGGAATTATAAACATGATATGCAATTCCATTTCTTTATCTTTAAGATTTAAGGTGATGACTTGAAAATTAAACATGATGCAAGAACTTGAAATATAAACATGATACAAGAAAGCTGGAGCGGTAATCCGCACAGGACGATAGAGGGAGAAGAGAATATTAAGAAACCGGAGGCGGCGGTAGTCCGCATGAGGACGATAGAGGAGAAGAGAATATTAAGAAACCGGGCGGTAGTCATACAGGACGATAGAGGAGAAGAGAATTATTATTACATCTTTTTAAGCTCCAATCTCAAGACTTTTTAAAGAATAAATTCTTTAACTCCAATAATCATATTTCTTTGCTTGTGATACATGGGCAAGTCTTTAAGCTCTAGGATCTTTAGGTGATGGCATAAAATAAACATGTCATGCGTTGATTCTTTTAGCCATTATAAAATATAGTGAGAGCATAAATTAAATATGAGATGCAACCTCTTAATTATCTTGAAAGATTAAGTGATGACTTGAAACATAAACATGAAATACAAGCTTGGAATTTAAACATGAGAAATGCAAGTTCATTTATTCATTCTTGAAAATTTAGTGATGACATAGAAGGTAAACATGGTTATGCAAAGCATAAACTTAATCATGGATGCAAATTCATTTTGTTTCTTTACTAGAGCTCCTTCAAGACTTTAAAAGAATTATAAATTCAACCCAATACATATCTTAACAAGAAATAAAACATAAAAGGAAAAAAAAATACATCTTTCAAGTTCTAAACTAAAAATCTTTGTTTTAGCATCATAAAGCATTATTCTTTAAGGTTTTGCATCAAGTGGAATTTTCAAGCTTTAGAGGCCTAACTTGTGATGGATTTACAACCCACCCTCAAGGTCCTCATCATCAAGCCATCATCTTAGTTCCACCTAGGCCATATGGTTGAATTGGTTAAAGAAAAATTGAAGAGGAAAACCAAAATGAAAAGCTAAGGCAAGTTCATAATTTCATCATTTTGAGCTAAAAACACAACTCCTCAAAGCATAGAAATAAATTTAGAAACTACTCCCTACCTAATCTGAGTTGAAGAAGAGGAAGAGAACTTGATTTCTTGAAGTGAAATGACACAAAATCTCTTTGAAAAATTGAAGAAAGAATTCAGCCAAAGAGGAGGAAGAAAGAAAGTTTTTGGTGCTCCTAAAAACTAGTTATGAACCAAGCATTCCAAGACCACTCAAGCAAGCCTATTTATAGAAGATTTTGAGGCTTCTAATTGGCCAAAATGAGGAGGTAGTTGTCAGAATTTTTCAGGAGTAATAATGGAGGAAAAATCATTTTAGACAAAGTTGTATGAAATTAAGGAATTATGTCTCTTATGGTGACATTTTGGCATTTTGTTTTAGTGCAACTTTTGGAAATAATTCAGCTGCATAATGGCATCAATAATTTCGTGCATTACAGCCCAAAGAAGTGAAATTTGTGTGTTCCATGCATTATTTAGGTGTAGGCAAGGTATTCATGTAATTTAGAGAATTTACGGTTAAGGGCTTAAGTGAATTAGTAAGCAATTTGGGTGTTTTTGAGCAATTTTGGGTTCTAATCAATCTAAATACATAATTTTGAATCTAGATTAATATTTAGAATTTAATAAGCTTTAATTTGAGCCTAATATTGCTTAGGTTTCGATATATGAATCGAAAATCCCGAAAATTCATAAAGCGCCCAAAAGCGAGGGCAAAATCGTACTTTCACTTAAAAGCGCCCAAGGCCACCCGAGCTTAACCAATGGTTAATCATGGCTTAAAAACACATTTTAAAACATTTTAGTGAGGTTCGGGCTCAGTCGGCACCTTACATCGGAGTTAAAGCGACCTTGAGCGTTTTGGTCTTTTCGTGCGTCGGAACTCAAAATTGAGATTCTTACGCTCTATTAACACACATAACACAAACAATCCCTTATTATTCTCAAAACATCCCTTGAGAATATGTGGGCCACAATCCTCATTTTCTGAGTAAAATAACCCAGGGACATTTTGGTCATTTTATACGTCTGAAATTGGGATTTGCGACTCTCGCATGAATCGTTCCTAACCTCTCTTCTAATGTTATATTCCTTTATTGAGGATTGTTCGGCCTCAAATCTTATGTAATAATTACCTACGGTAATTCGATAATTGAGTAATTTCTAATGACGGTAAAATTACAGATAAAATTGAGGCGTTACATTACTCCCTCCTTAAAAGAATTTCGCCGGAAATTCGTTACTGAGAACAACTTCGGGGTATTGTGCTTTCATGTTTGATTCCAGCTCCATGTAAGTTCTTCGGTTTCACCTGTCCCCATGCTACTTTGACGAGTCTGACCTTGTTCATAACCGCTTAACTCCTCGGTCGACGATTCTCGTGGGTAGTAAGTTAAATGTCAGGTTATCTCTTAATTGTACATGTTCTGGCTCTAGTACATGACTCGGGTCAGATTGATACTTGAAAGTCTCTCATTCAGAAAATGAAATCAAGAGTCAGAAGACTCTCCTTTTGAAAGAAGGATGAAAAGGCGGGAGTTTTTATCCACATTGCCAGAAGTTTCTCTCTCCTACGTCACTTTATCTTCGGCCACGTCATATCCCTTTTAACTCCCACGTCTATCTTTGTTCTTAACCGTCATCTTCTTGAGCAAGTCTTTTATAATCTTTAACCCCCATACACTTGACTATTTCCTTTTACTCTCACTTTTCTGTAACTTGAACTCTTCTTCTTCCACTCTACAAATAATCTTTCTTCAAAGATTCACCCTTGCTCCTTTAATCGCTATCTTTATTCTTGAGCCATTTTTTTCTTGTGTCCTTTCTTTTAATCTTTATCTTTTCAGACTTGCCCCTACATCTCTTCTTTGGCAAAGGATAAGAATGTGGCTAAATCAGTCCTATGAGAAAAACCACTTTCACATGTTCGAAGATCTTTGGTATGCGGGACCATTTTGAAAAATTCTTCATGACCAGGAAGATAGCACCTAGAAAGTCCTTAAGTAAAGACCTACGTAAAGAAGTCACCATTCTCAATGAAGTCTTTAAATTTCAGAAATGGGAAGAATTTCTAGAAATAAATAAACTAATCTTTCCTCAATTAGTTAATGCCTTCTACTCTCATCTACAGAGATTTTCACCTTAACAAGTCAGAGGAATGATTAGAGATTGCTCTATCAAGCTCATTGACTCAGGTTTTGCAAAGATTATCAAGGCTGTAACACCCCGATTTTTCTGTCCGAGGGAAATGACCAAAATGCCCCTGAGGTCATTTCCTGACCCGAATTCAAGGGTAACCAACTCGTTCATCCTCGAAGGGTCAACTCAATGTTTGAAGGGGATTGAATGGCCTTTGAATGCTTTCGGAAGCGAAAATTTTGTTTTCCACAGTTTCGGGTCAAAATGACCAAAATACCCCTATAGCGTTTTTACGCGGGTAAAGGTGCCGTTTGAGCCCGGAACTTTCCCCAGAGGTTTAAAAACATGTTTTCATGTGTCTAGAGGTCTCTGTTCAAGTCTTGGTGGTTCTGGGCAGTTTTAGTGCAAAATTACGATTTTTTCCCTAGAATAGTGTTTTTGAGCTTAATGGCGTAGTTAATCAAACCTAAGCAATATTAGGCTCTAAACGAAGATTAATTTATTTCCCTAATTAATCTAGAGTCAAAATAATTTATTAAAGTTAATTAGAACCTAAAATTGCTTAGATTAAACTTAAATCCCTTTTTAGAACTCAAGACTCCTAGTCTTGGAATCTTGAATAGTGTTTTCTCTCTCCAATTCCTTAAATCAAGGAAATGTGTCTAGAGTTGTTTAGACTCTAAATTGAGGATTTAACTCACTAATGGTGCAAGACCACTCCTTAATTATGTCTAGACCACCTTAATTATCCATTTTTCCTTACCTAAACACCTTCTTACAAATTCCTAATCTTAAGCATAATCAAAGATACACCTAAACACAACTCTAAACCACAATTAAAATGCAAGAAACTCTCCTCCCTTGGCTGCAACATGGCCGAACAACCATGACCCCATTGACCACATGTTTAATTATTTTCTCACTCAAAGAACCATGCTTGAGGCCATACCTTGAACCATACCTCACCATGCCTCAAGAATACATTATCTCACCTCATGGAACTCATGGATGTCTCCAATTCTGCACCTCATGGCCGAAAACCCCTTCAGCCCCTCACCCCCTCCATTTGTTTCATTTCTCTATAAATAGAATGCCTTGAGGAGCTTGTACCACTTTTAGATCATTTGCTAAGTTTAGGAACACTCAAAGCTTTTCTTTTCTCTCAAAGTTCTAGTGTTCTTCAAGTTCTTCAAAGTTCTTCATCATCTTCATCTTCTTCTTCCATCTTCAAGTTCATCACATCAAGTAGGGATTTTCTTTCAAGTATTCCTTTCTTTAAAGTTCTTGTTCTAAGCTTTATGTTTATAGTTTCTCTTGATTCTTTTTAGAACTTCTTTTCTTCTCCTTTTCCTTTCTCATTTTCGGCCATGGGCCTTGAAGTTCAAAGAAATGAGAGCTTGATGATGAGAGTTTCATGATGATGTTCATCACTTGAAACAAACTCTAAAGCTTGATCTTTGTTCTTGAGCAAAAATGTTTCTAGTTCTTCCTTTCTTGAACTCTTGAGAACTTTAGCTTTGATGATGTTTTAAAATGATTCTATGAACTCAATGATGAGGGCTCATGATGTTGGTGTTAATATATCACCAAGATCATGAACTCTAGAGTTTCAAATATTTCTTTTCTTGCCTAGATGTTTCGGCCATTTCCTTTTCTTTTATATGCCTTATGGTTTGATTTTCTAAAGATGTTGTTTTGAGTTCTAAGAACTCTAGACTTTACTTTACCTTGGTTGGATGAGTTTGGATTGAGGTTTAAGTTCCTTTAAAGTCTTGTTAAGAGCTCTAGAAAGATTAAATGAACTTGCATAATTTATTTTATGCTTGCATTTATATTTACATTCTGCTATGCACCTTTACTTTCAAGCTATCACCTAAGAACATAAAGATTAAAATGGAACTTGCATCATCACTTAATATAATTCTCAAAGCCTTTCTATTTACGGCCTTAAAGTCGATTGTTGTTGGGCCTAGAGCACTAAAATAAAGAATTGAACTTGCATTATCACCTAATTAATTTCTCGAATGCCTATCTATTTCGGCCTTAAAGTATATTGTTATTGGGCCAAGAGCACTAAAATAAAGAATTGAACCTTGCATATTTACTTCCAAGCTTGCACTTTTAAGTTTATGCCTCGCAATTTACTTTCAAGCTTGCACATTTAAGTTTATGCCTCGCAATTTACTTTCAAGCTTGCACGTTTAAGTTTATGCCTTGCATATTTAATTTATGTCATCACTTTATTTTTGTAATGCAAGATTAAAAATGAAAAGCATGAGCACGTTTATTTTATGTCGTAACTTAAGAACCTAGAGCTCAAAGACTTGCCCATTTCATTCCAAGTTAAAGTTTAATGTGAAACCATCCTTTGAATGCATATTTTTGGCCAAGTAGTGATGGACTAGCAATGAGTTCTCATCTAGCTACAAGGACCAATAGTCTATGTTCTAAGTTTTCCTTAAAGCTTTACAAACCTTTTCAAGGTTATGCTGTCATGAGATATGACTTCATTCCCTTTTAGGAGATGAAATATATGTTGGTCATTGACCTAAGGCTTCTCTTAGCCTCTTGATAAATTAAAATGATTTGCAAAGAGTTTTAGAAGTTCTAGATTGATTCCAAGAGAAACTAGTTAACCTATGTACCTAGAAATGTCAATTTAACTCTCTTATTAAAGTTAAATGTTTTCGGTTCTGATATGATGAGTGTGATGCTGTATGATGATGTTTTGATGTGTTGGAACGTTTGAAAATATCATATGATGATGTAGAAGCGATCCTATGCATGATAGGTAAGAAAACTAGCTAACTAGAAATACCGTAAAGTTAGAATTTGACATAGTTTTAACCCATTTGCTTTTGGAACTTTTCCAAACTGTTTTAATGGGAACATAATCAGATTTAGATTGTTTAGACATGAAAAACTTGGTATCATTTGGATTAGAATCGAATTCTAGCACCTATAGGGGAACTAATAACTAGAAAACCGTAAAAGTGCAAGTTTAGAACTCTTAGAACGTTTATTTTTCTGGATTCTCTCCAGCACCCTTACAACATGATAAACATGATTAATAATTAGTCCTTAAGCATAGGAATGCTTCATAATTGATTTAGATTTAATTCATAGCGCCTTAGGCGAAGACGGAACCAAGAAAGGGTCTAAAACGTAAGTTCTAGAACCCCGTAAACACAAGTTAGAGAATTTGCCCTATGCTATTCAGATTTAAGTATGAACATGAGGATTAGGAATGATGATTAATTATGAGCCCTTAGGTGCATAAAAATATGAGCGACGGATGTTAGAGAACTATATCTCAAGATTAAGACTTGTAAGGGTCAAAGCATAAGCTACCGTAAGGGTAAGCGTTTGAATGTTTTATGATGATGCTTGTAGTATGCAAATGATGATGATGTTATTCATATGAGGAATTCATGAGGTTATATGTTTATGTGGCATAAAGCAAATTTGGAAGGAAATTTGGTGTAATGCCGTTGTGCCGCCAAATTTCTGACAAATTTGGGGACTTAAAGAGATTTTGAAAATTAAGGTACTAAGATGGGTTCTAGGATGACACCGGTTCGGCCGAGCACCTCCATAGAACTCATGTGACATCGGTACCATTTTATACTCTTAGGTGACACCGGTTCGGCCGAGCACCCCCAAGAGTTTTGCCCCCTAACCCGTACTCAGATAGTCGGGATTTATGATTTATGATACGCTTATCGTTAAGTGGTAAGTAAGAACTAGTGACGACTAGTTAAGGTATGAGCTCATAACCTAGATGTATGACACGTTCTGGGTGACACCGGTTCGTCCGAGCACCCCCAGTTCGATTGTCTTTTAGGGTGGCCCATGAGGAAGAAAAGTTTCATGATTATGATTATGTCACTAAGTTTGTCCCATATGAATGTTTCTATTGCCACTTTATGCCACCAAGTATGATGATGCTTGATGTTATGTTTTATGTATGTGCATTAGGTAGTGCCATGCATACATTTTCTATTATGTTGCATTCATGACATTAAGATCATCCTAAAATGAACGGACCTTGGCTAAAGTATATTTTAAAGTTTAAAATGAACTTAATGCATGTTCAGTCATTTTGTATAATTAAACCCAAGGTTCCTGAGGACGTAGATGATGACCCTAGGTAGTAGGAGGCCCTACTGAGATTCTTTAGCAAGATTCTCACTCCCTCTATCTCTTTCTTTCCGTCACGTTTTCAGATGGCGACGTTCGTAGTGTTCGTGGACACGCCGACATGGGAGGTGCACCGTGACCCGGACCACGGGTCATTCCATTTTGTGGGTCGATACACGGTTAGAGTATTCATGTTCATGGGTCGACCCTTCACTCCCCCTATACATTCCCATCGTTTCTCCCCCGTCTCACCTTTTGGCGATGACCTGGTGTTCGAGCGCGCACGTCCCCGAGAGGAGAGGCTTCGCCGTACTCCACCGTCCACGTCCGCCACTCGAGACTACCCCCAGTATGTGCCTCGTTGCCCATCGTCTTTCTCGGAGACGGATCCTTCCGAGGATTCGGCGACCCAGGCACCTTCCGAGGGATCTTCCCCCACCATACCCATGGATCTTGGGGAAGGTAGCGAGCCCTCCGTGACTTAGCCGAGGCTTGCGTGACGACTGGAGATGAGGCCACGCCGTGGAGGTCACTTCCGAGCCCCGTCCCGCCTATTCACGCCGGAGGAGCTTGCTCAGTTTCCTGGTTACTTGCCACGGTCGAGGGATAGTCGCCAGTAGGAGGCTGTAGATGGCCGAGATAGAGCACACACCACTTAGATGGAGATAAACCTTCTTTTGTTTAGAGGTTATCCCTTTAGGTGCACTCGGGTAGGGGAGTAGTTTATGTTTATGCTTATGTTGTATTTTCTTTCATGTATTCCCTTGTACTAAATTAAGTCCCACACTTATAAGTGGGCAAGTTATATATATATGAGATGATATTTAGTGTTATTCATGTTGTGCCTTATGCTATGATGTTATGAGATGTATGATTTGATCGTTACAAGATATATCGCATCACGCGGCTCTCACTTTGTTTTTCAAAAAAAATTTACCTGTATTTTTCCGCTAAGTATTTCAAAGTAAAAATGAGAACTATGAAGTAACAGACTAATGATTAACCTAAGTATGTTCTAGAGTATTGGGTTAAAAATTAGGATGTTACAAAGACACTGTGCCAGGGGATCATCTACATATCTACACCAAATTGGGCAAAATATCTCGGTGTAAATGAAGGAGACGTGCTCAGGTATCTTACTAACTCCATTATTCACAAGCCTAATGAAATTACCAGAATGATGTTCAGTGCTAGGGCAAGAAATGTAACACCCTAAAAAAATTATTTAAAAATTAAATTGAGCTTTACTAATCATAATTTCAAAAATTTGATGGCTTTCATAACGTTGAGGACGGTCCAAGGGATTTATAAAAAAAATAAATAAATAGTAACCTTGTGAGCCCCACGGGCCTGGCGGGACAACTGAAACCCTAGAATTGGGACCCAAAAGTGCCCAAAACTGAGAAATTGTAGGATTGAGATTAGAAATAGTTAGAAATGAGGATTTTATACTTAGAATTAATTTTCGGGCAATGTCTTATTACCCGGGTGCGATGTTTTGCTTGTTCAGTAGAGTTTTTGATGTACAGTTTTTAACATTGTACAAGTTACTTAGTGGCCAAGTAACCTTTACCAACCACATTATGCCAAATGGATGGCAAGGATTAAAACTTGAAAAGCAAATTTTAATCATGACCTTTGATTTATTATATTTTACTCGGGAGACAATAACTCATCCATTCAGTGAAATTTCAGTGTGCGGTTTTAACACCAAAAAGGCTACTTGCTCCCCAAGTTAAAGTGATCCAATTATTTTGAACAAGTGGATGACCAAGATCCATTCTTTGCCCAAGAAAACAATCCAAGCCATCCATTTTAGTATCTTTAAGAATTCTCCTTTTATATTATAATAACCAAGCTTTCTTTACAAGCTTTCTTTAAGGATTAACACAAACCACTAACCTTATCACTCCATCACCTTCATTTTCGGCCAAGAGGCAGAAAACATAGCCTCTCCATTGTTCTTCTTCTCACACCTCCATTAACAAGCTTCAAGCTTCAAAAACTCTAACTTAGAGTCACTAAAACACCAAGATCCTTTCACAAAACTTGTTCTACTCCTCATAATCTATCAAACTAACCAATTGGAATTTCAATTCCTCATCAATCCTCACCTTAGTATTTCATACATCACTGATTAAGGAAGGGCTTGGTGCTGATTTGGTGACCTTGAAGTGAGCAAAATCAATCTTGGAGCATCCTTTGGAGCTAAGATCCCTAAAGCCATCAAAGTAGGGTTTTCTTTGGCCTCTTCTTTCAAAATTTATTCTGAATGTTTTTTATTAGTCTTGGTCTGAAATTTTAAATTTTATTGGTTGATGATATATGGATATTGATGTATTAATTTTGGTAGAGTGTTTGGATGATGTTAGAAAACCCATTTTGGCAAATCAAGTTTTGAATCATGTGTTGGAATTCTCAGATTTACACTGGTAGGTTATGAGTCACGAATTTTTTGATGTATTTTTAGATGTTTTTATGAACTATAAAAATTATATGTTGAAACTAACATCCTAAGGAAACTCCATGATTTTTCTTGGGTCCTAAAAATGAGTTTTACTATTTTATAAAAATAAAAAACCGAGACTGTTCTTGAGTTGTCTGGACAGCCAATTCTGAAGCTCCGAGTTTGTCTAATTTTGTTACCACATCAAATGATTGATTTTTCCACTGAAATTTTAACGAGATATTCAGGACATGTAAATTCCTACCATGAATTTTTGTATGATTTGATATGATCATTTGATAGGGTAATAAGATTGGAAATTTGGCTGTTGGCTGCAAATAAGGGGCTTCTGGCCTCCTAATTTATTGAATTCTGTTATCATACTTAGAGAACTCTTTTAACTCCAAAATTTTTAGAGGACCTTGGACATACATTGAAGTGTCTTAGATAACTTTTATAGCCTTGGATTTGATGGTTTGAAATGCACAATAATTTGTGTTATGGATATGTGAAATCTGTCATTGTGTTGAAAATGAATTGATGCTTGGAATTAATGAAATAATGACATTGGGTCCAAGTATGATATATATGAATTCATGTGAGTGACTTTAAGGAATAGTTTGAGGCATGGTTGGAAACATATTGTGGATGAATATGTATATATTCCTCATACATACATTTGGAAAAGTAAAGTGAAGATAATTTCATTATAGATTTCGGCATTTTATCATATGCATATGCATATTGATTTGAATTGTCTGCCTAGGATAATTTACTAGGTGTTTGAACACTGGGCAATATATGTACTAGGTGACTGATTATTAAAAGCTACCTACTTTGGAAGTACGATTTGAAACTTTAAAAATGGACCGTTGTTATAAGATGCATGATCACCTTTTTCTAATAAACCAAAGTGGCTGGGGCGATGACGATGATTTTATGAGTGAGTTTTGGAGAGTTGCCCTACTGAGAATTGTATAATTCTTACCCTTATTTGTTTTGTGTTCCCATGTCATCTCCAGGTTTATCCAGAGAATGATGCGGCCGCTATGAGAAAGAACTCGAGATTGCAGTAGCTGATATTTTAGTGGTATTTAGTTGGAGTCATATATATGTAAATGTAATAGAGATTGTATACGTATTAAAGTTCATAGCATAGAGCTTCCTTATGTAATTGACTTTATATTAAATAAATGTTTTGTATCTTTGTTATATATTTTAATCAAAATTATGCTAGTTATTACAAGATCCCATCGAATTTGCCATAGTTATTTAAGAAAGGTATGCTAATTTATAAGTAACAACTCTCAAGTCCAATGTCATGACTTAATGATGACATTGTACTTGGGAGGATGTTACAAGAAAAGCATACACTGTAGTTCAGTTTTTCATCCTTTGACAGATTGGTAGCACAAACACTTTAGTTGGAATGGATTGCATGCTTCTCTATTGCCTAATGGCAAAGAGAAAAGTAAATATACCTATGCTTATTCTTGATTATATGATGAGCGCTGTAACAAAGGAAACTCGAAGGACTGCGAGTGTTCCATATGGCATACTTCTAACTAAGGTGCTTCAAAAGGCAAAGTTCCTTCTTGACAATGAAAGATATGAGTTGATAGAAGGAATCGTCTTTACCCTTTCATCCTTCAGAACTACAAGAAAGAGGTCAATCCTGCAAATATCCGAGCCTACAAGGCAAAGCCCCAAAACAAGAAGAGGACAAGCTCAAGAAACCTCTCAGAAATCTCAGTCTAACCAAGAGAGGGCAAAAAGGAAGATAAAACTCATTCTTCCTGACAGCAAATCTGATGAAAAGGATGTTCCCTTATCTCAACATTTTGAAAAGAGAACAGAAAGAAGAGAGGAGGCAAGCACTCATCTATCAGAAGCGATAACCAAACCTAAAAAGGTTATCAGTAGAAAATAGATTGAACTAAGATACAAGAAGATGCACAAAAGTGTATCACCGGTCACCGTTCTTTGGGAGGAAGTCAAGAAATTTCAAAAGGAAAGATATCGCGTAACTGTGCTGAGCGATATTGAAGAAGAGGAAGAACCAAATGAAGAATAGGCTACAACACCATCTTCTGAAAAAGAGGAAAATCTTATGACTAGTGAAAAGGCCAAACTAAATGCCATGACAAGTTCTAGGCCCATATTTACCTTACATTTTTCTTATTGAAGAAGAAGTGGACAGATTGGCTGGAGGTTTAGTTCCTATTGTTTAAGAAGCTGATGCTAACACACTGAGCCAAAATGCTCTTACCTGCCTGCTCAAGCACAAGATATTCCTTATCCTTTTGTTGCTCACATGCTGAATGATGATGATTTTGAGCCTATAACTGTTCCCACTGTCTCTGCTTCAGTCTCTGCCTCTTCTGAAAATTCTCATAGACAACCATCCTCACCTCCATCTAAGGTACAGGATGACATTGGAGGTAACTCACCAAGATCATGGGACACTATAACCCTAGACATCCCAGAATCTTCTACTAGCGCTGCTCCTGCTCCAATCAATTAGCCACCTCCTTACCCTTTTGACACTTCAACAATCCATCAAAGTCATCCTAAGGAATCTGAGAGAGATCTCATCTAGGCAAGACAGATTTGAGGCAACCTTAGCTGCTTATAACACCCCGGTTGTTCTTATGTACAAATGACCAAAATACCCCTGAGGTCATTTTTACCCTGGAAATTGAGGAAAGTTAGTCTAGGCAAACCTCGAGAGAACATTTTAATGTTTGAAAGGGGATTGATTGTGTTATGTGTATTGTGAGAGATGAAAATCTCAATTTTTGGTTTTTCTACATGAAATGACCAAAATACCCCTATAGCTAATTAACAGAGAATTAATGGCTGATTGGACCCAAACTTCACCTGAAAGTTTGGAATGACATTTTTAAGGGATGTTTAATGTCTATTAGGCTAGGGTGGTCCCGAGGAGTTTTTGTGCAAAATGGTAACCTTAACTAGAGCATTATGAAACTAATGGTGTAATTAAGGAAAACATAAGCAATATTAAGCTCTAATTAAAGATTAACTAATTCTAATAATTAATCTAGTGTCAAAATAATTAATTCAGGTTAATTAGGGCCTAAGTTTGCTTAAAGAAACTCAAAATCCCTTTCTTAAAACAAAATTTTATGTTATGTCTCATGAAATAGTATTTTCTTTCTCCAATTCCTTAAATTAAGGAATCAAAGATGTGATTGAAAATCTTGTTAAAAGAGGTTTGACTTCCTTAAGTAACACACTTTAACCATGTCTTGAATGGCCTTAATTACTCACTTCCTTACCTAAACATTTGATTGCAAACTCCTAATCAAAGGCCTAATCAAATATACTCCTAAACACATTCCTAATACACATGAAATGACAAAATTTCTTCCCCCATTTTCCTTGAAGAACCAGTGCCACTCCCCCTCCATTTAATCCATCACATTTTGATTTAATCACTTACACACTCAAAGAAAACCATACCCAAACCTATACCTAGCCATTCCTACACCACTCTATGTAATGATACACACAAATGAGATATTTTTCCCTCTCATTTCCCTCCATGAAGCTGCAGCCTCCCTCCCCCCCTCCTCCTCTCATATTACAATTTTTCTATAAATATACACTTAAGGAAACTCACAAGAACATTTTGCTCATTCTTGCAATTTTAGTTCAAAGATCATTCAAGTTTTCCCTTTTCTTTCTCATCCTAAAAACATTTCTTCTTCTTCTTCCTTCTTCAAAGAAACCACCATCAACCACCACATCTCAACCTCAAACCACCATACAACCACCATAGACTTTTCCTAAAACACTTAACCTTTTCATTTCCAAGATAAAAAACCCAAGACAAATCTTCCTTCCTTTTCTTTTTCCTTTGGACGAAACACTTCTCTACTCCAAAGAAGAATTATTTTTCTCATCTCTTTTCAAGATCACGCTCTTTTTTTTCAGCAAGAAAAATATCTTTGGTAGGGATTTTGTTTCAAAGTTCTTATTCTTTTTCTTTGAATCATTTGGGTTGGAATGTTGGATTTGTAGCATCCCCTGCTATTTTATGGATTGATGATTGTCCCCACAAACTAATACAAGTCTTTTTAGCGTGCTTTGTCCTCACTCACACGCTTCCTAGGAAAACTTCCCAGGAGGTCACCCATCCCAAAATTGCTCCAAGTCAAGCACGCTTAACTATGGAGTTCTTAAAGGATAGGCTACCGAAAAGAAGATGCATCTTGTTGGTATAGGTAGTACAAATCAATTCATATAAGCCCTCATTAACTGTATAGTCCCATACCTATACAGTCTTAGGATCCCTCTCATTTGGATGTGTAATCGGTTCATTCATGTACCCCTCTGCTTTCGAAGTCTGCTAGGAGCCGTTCTTTATGCATGCCTCCTTGCATCGGCGATCACTCCCTAACTTCGCAATCCTCGGGTGTTACATGCCTACCAGTTTCCACTTGGTTCGTCCCCAAACCACACTGTACTAAAAGAGGTGCAGGCCGGCAATCACTCCCTAACTTCTCAATCCCTGGGCATTATATGCCCACCAGCTTCTGCTTGGTTCCTCCCTGAACCACACCGTACTAGAAGAGGTGCAGGCTCTGATACCATTTGTAACATCCCCTGCTGCTTTATGGATTGATGACTATCCCCACAAACCAATACAAGTCTTTTCAGCGTGCTTTGTCCTCACTCACACGCTTCCTAGGAAAACTTCCCAGGAGGTAACCCATCCCAAAATTGCTCCAAGTTAAGCACACTTAACTATGGAGTTCTTAAGTGATAGGCTACTAAAAAGAAGATGCATCTTGTTGGTATAGGTAGTACAAATCAATTCATATAAGCCCTACTTAACTGTATAGTCCCATACCTATACGGTCTTAGGATCCCTCTCATTCGGGTGTGTAATCGGTTCATTCATGTACCCCTCCGCTTTCGAAGTCTGCCAGGAGCCGCTCTTTGTTCATGCCTCCTTACACCGGCGATCACTCCCTAACTTTGCAATCCCCGGGCATTACAGGATTGATTAGAAATATTTTCTTCTTCTATGCTTTCTTTAATTTTGGTTTGATGAGAAAATAATGAATGAGATTTACTCTTGACATTTTTTGATTTTTGGACTTCTTTTTCCTTTCTCTTTTCATTTTGGCCTTAAAGGCCTTTTATGCTCAAAAATATTGGCTTGATGATGAGGGTTCCTAGATGATGATAATGAGATCATCACATTAGTAACCTCTAAAGCTTGAACTTTGTTTTGCAGTTTTCAAAGAAACATAATGAGTAAAGTGTTAGATTCTTTATATTTCATTTCTTTGAGGTTGATGGTGAATCTAAACAAAATAAAGGTTCTCGAAACCATGGTGTTAATGAACTCTAAAACTCATGTCCATGTTGTAAGATTGATCGGTGTTTTAGAGTTGTTACTCTAAATAGGAGTCTTCAGCTTAGGACTTAAAGAAATAACAAATGGAAATACATTCATATTTATCTTTCAAGTCCTTGCATTTCATATTTGTATTTGAGCCTTGCATATCATGTTTATTTCAAGGTATCACTTAAATCTTGAAGATAAGAAAATGAACTTACATTTCATGTTTATATTTCTTGTCTAGCATATTTATGTTTCAAGTCATCACCTAAATCTTAAAGATTAAAAATGAGCTTGCATTCTCATGTTTATATCCAAGCTTTGCATATCATATTTATATTTCCATTGCCATCACCTTATAATATCAAAAGTAAAATGAGGCTTGCATTAGCATGTTTAAGTTTGTGTCATCACCTAAATATATAAAGCTCAAGACTTACCCCTTTCAACTTACATAGGAATTTCGAATTCCATGGGCATTTGTCTTTACAAATATGTTTTGTTTTCAAAACAATAAAGTTTTAAGGTTTAGTGTATTATTACCTTGAGGTTTCAAAAACTTGTGTCTTATAATTTTCCTTTGAGAAAAATGTTAATTACTAAAGTGTTAAAACATGATTTACATAACCAAAAATCTTATTATTGAACCCTTTGGTTTTTGCTACTGATCTAAGGACATTTACTTGTGTTTCCAAGGGGATAAATTAATTATAAAAGTGTTTCTTGACCTAGAGTTAATTCTAAGAAAGAAAAGTTACTAAGAATATTTATTATTGCAACTTTGCATGCTTTTGGAAATTCAAATTGTGGATTCTGTTCTAACATTTCCAGATCTGATGTATGCTGTTTGGAGTGGTTTAGATGTATAAAAATTACTATTAGTTGATATGATAATTATTCTTTGCACCTTAGGCGAGTCTAGTGACTAAAAAGGATAAAAAATATGACTTCTAAAGCTTTCTAAAAACTGAAATTGTAGTTTCTATTTCAGCATGTTTAAAAATGGTAGAAGTGTGATATATTAGGTATATATGTGTAAGAATCACTAATAAATGGTTTAGGAATTAATTTTAGCATCTTAGGTAAAGTCGGTAATGAGAAAGGGTTAAAAACGTAACTTCTAGAACATCAAAATTGCTCATTTCAATTCTGCCCAATTCTGTCCAGTATGGTTTAATGACGTCCTTGAGGTTAATAATTAGTGGAAATCATTGTAATTGATCCTTTAGATGCACAAAAGAATAAATACAAAAGTTAGGTTTACCCGATTTAGGGGTTTAACCTTTTAAGAAACAACGAAAATGCTTATTTTATGAAATGATGGGTTCATGATATATTTGAGAATTTATGCGATGATTATGTTTGCATGCTTAGCTATTAGTTACAAGATTTATTGTGGCATGTTGAGATTACACTTGGAATGTTTAAGATGCATGTGTTGAAGTAATATGAAAGCATATGACATTATATGATATGTTTGTGCTCTTGCATCTCAATATAATATGCTAATGTTAAGGTGACATAAAACATATGAAAATGATCCTCTAGACTCCCCGAATTTAAGGTTATGAGAGGTGATCCTATAACGCCCCAATTTTTCCCTATGCAAATGATCAAAATACCTCTGAGGCCATTTTTATCGGGAAAATAAGGATAACCGGCCTCGGCCATTCTCAAAGGGTTGTTTTAGTACTAAACGGGGATTGTGTATGATTGCATGTGTTATATGTGTTAATAGAATAGAAGAATCTCATTTTTGAGTTCCTGCACGCAAAATTACCAAAATGCCCCTGTGACTGATTGGAACATAATTAATTCATGATTGGACCCGGACTTTGCCCGGGAGCTTGAAATGTTGTTTTTAAAGGTTGTTTAATGACTAGTTGAGCTGGATGGTCCCAAGTTACCATTTTGCCCCTAATTAAGAGCATAATGAGCTTAATTATATAATTAATGAAACCTAAGCAATATTAGGCTCTAATTAAAGAGTAATTAATTTTAATAATTAATTTAGAGTCAAAATAATTAATTGAGGTTAATTAGGGCCTAAGATTACTTAATGAAACTCAAAATCCTTTTCTTGATTTAAGACTTTATGTCATATTTTCATGAATAGTACTTTCCCTATTCCAATTCCATGATATAAGGAAATCAAGATGTGATTGAGAATCTTGATTAGAAGAGGTTTAACTCTATTAATGAGCAAGAACACTCTTTAATCTTGTCTAGTGTAACATCCTAATTTTTAACCCAATACTCTAGAACATACTTAGGTTAATCATTAGTCTGTTACTTCATAGTTCTCAATTTTACTTAGAAATACTTAGCGGAAAATACAGGTAATTTTTTTTTTTTGAAAAACAAAGTGAGAGCCGCGTGATGCGATATATCATGTAACGATCAAATCATACATCTCATAACATCATAGCATAAGGCACAACATGAATAACACTGAATATCATCTCATATATATATAACTTGCCCATTTATAAGTGTGGGACTTAATTTAGTACAAGGGAATACATGAAAGAAAATACAACATAAGCATAGACATAAACTATTCCCCTACTCGAGTGCACCTAAAGGGATAACCTCTAAACAAAAGAAGGTTTATCTCCATCTAAGTGGTGTGTGCTCTACCTCGGCCATCTACAGCCTCCTACCGGTGACTATCCCTCGAGCGTGGCAAGTAACCAGGAAACTGAGCAAGCTCCTCCGACGTGAATAGGCGGGACGGGGCTCGGAAGTGACCTCCATGACGTGGCCTCATCTCTGGTCATCGTGCAAGCCTCGGCTGAGTCACGGAGGGCTCGCTACCTTCCCCAAGATCCATGGGTATGGTGAGGGAAGATCCCTCGGAGGGTACCTGGGTCGCTGAATCCTCGGAAGGATCCGTCTCCGAAAAAGACGACGGGCAACGAGGCACATACTGGGGGTAGTCTCGAGCGGCGGACGTGGACGGTGGAGTACGGCGAAGCCTCTCCTCTCGGGGACGTGTGCGCTAGAACACCAGGTCAACGCCAAAAGGTGAGACGGGGGAGAAACGATGGGAATGTACAGGGGGAGTGAAGGGTCGACCCATGAACATGAATACTTTAACCGTGCATCGACCCACAAAATGGAACGACCCGTGGTCCGGGTCATGGTGCACCTCCCATGTCGGCGTGTCCACGAACACTACGAATGTCGCCATCTGAAGACGTGACGGAAAGAAAGAGATAGAGGGAGTGAGAATCTTGCTAAAGAATCTCAGTAGGGCCTCCTACTACCTAGGTGTCATCATCTACGTCCTCAGGAACCTTGGGTTTAATTATACAAAATGACTGAACATGCATCAAGTTCATTTTAAACTTCAAAATATACTTTAGCCAAGGTCCATTCATTTTAGGATGATCTTAATGTCATGAATGCAACATAATAGAAGATGTATAAATGGCACTACCTAATGCACATACATAAAACATAACATCAAGCATCATCATAATCAGTGGCATAAAGTGGCAATAGTAACGTTCATATGGGACAAACTTAGTGACATAATCATAATCATGAAACATCTCTTCCTTATGGGCCACCCTAAAAGACAATCGAACTGGGGGTGCTCGGCCGAACCGGTGTCACCCAGAACGTGTCACACATCTAGGTTGTGAGCTCATACCTTAACTAGTCGTCACTAGTTCTTACTTACCACTTAACAATAAGCGTATCATAAATCATAAATGTAACGCCCCGATTTTCACTAAACTCTCAAAATGACCAAAATGCCCCTGAGGTCATTTTTACCCAAAACACGAGGACGGCCGGCTTTGGCCATCCTCATAGGGTTCATATGTTATATGAGGGGGATTGTATGATTGTGAATGTCTCTCGGAGCAGAAAAACCTCATTTCTGAGATTTCTGCTCATAGATGACCAAAATGCCCCTATAACAGATTTAAGGCAGTTTTAAAGTTCCGTTTCGACCCGGACTTTATTCCAAGGTTTAAAACAATGATTTTAAGGCATGAACTATGTTTGTTTAAGTCCCGGAGGTTCCGGGCAACTTGTGGTGAAAATTACGATTTTGCCCTTACATATTGCATTTTAAGCTTAATGAGTTATTTAACTCTAAACCTAAGCAATATTAGGCTCTAATTAAAGGTTAATTAATTTCCATAATTAATCTAGAGCTAAAATCATTATTTAAAATTGATTGGAACCTAGAATTGCTTAGGGAAATTCAAACTTAATTCTAGTTTCTTTCTTTAAAAGAGAAAAAAAGTACTTATGAATAGTGTTTTCACTATTCACGTTTCCTTTTCCAAGATAGGTTGTCACACCCACATCACTAGTCATAGAGGTATTGACTTCACTAAACCTACAAGACCACTTATAACCTAAGGGTTTATAGCTTCAATTAACTAATTAGTTTACTTAGAGTACCTACTTAACAACCATTAATCCTAAGCTTAATCTATGTCACACCAAGGCACACTTCTAGAACATGGTTTTTGAGGATATATTTTTCCTCTCCAAAGCTGCCAAGTGGCGCCACCCTCCCCCTAGAAGTCAAATAAAAGTTAGCCTAAGTTGTCAAGCTACCCTATGATTCATGTCTTGTACTCTTTCAATCAATGTCCAACTTTCAAGAAAAATGTCATTCAAAGATTTAAAGAATAAATTATATGGTCAATCAAGGTTTTCAATTCATTCCTAAATTAAAAATATTTATGTCATTCAAAATTCAAAAAGAACTATATTTTATCTAGTCATTCAAGTTTTCTTTAAAGGCTATGCATATACTATGCTTCCTTTACATCTAAACCATGCTTTGAGTTGACAAGTCAAGAACATATTTTCTTCTCCTTGGGCCATGAAGCCACACGGTTTCCTCTTCATGTTGCAGCCCCACTTTTAGTGATTTTGGTTCATTCAAAATTTTAAAAATAAGTCATATTTTCAAGACAAGTCATAGGCTACACCTAGCTACACTTATGACCATACTTTTGATTGACAACTCAAGAGATTTTTTTTCCTTCTCCTTGTGGCCACAATTCGGCCAGCCTTCCCCACCCACACAACCATGGTTTGGTTGCCTATAAATAGCTTGCCTTGGTGAGCCTTTGATCACTTTAGTCATTTGCAAGAGTTTGAGCCAAGAGTAGGTGCTTGTTCTCTCTAAAAGTCTCTCCAAGTTTTCCTTTTCTTCTCCTTGTTCTAAGAGGAAACCGCCACCCTCACTACCCTCAATCTTCATCTTGTTCTTCTCCAAACACTTGCCTAAGCCCATATACAAGCATATACATCTTCTTCCTCCATTTCTCCATTCGGCCGAATCCACCTTCAAGGATTCAAGGAGGTTTCTTTCATTTTCCTTTCCAAGGACCAACCTTTCCTCCTTCTCTAGACCATCAACACAAGGTAGGGAACTCTTTCTAAATATGTCTTTGATTCTTATGCTTGAATCTTGATTGGGAGTTGATTAATGGTTGAACCTCTATGTTGCTTTCTTTTTGCTTTCTTCCATTTCTTCCCCCTTAGATTTCGGCCTCAAGGCCTTGAATATGATAGCTTGATGATGAGTGTTCTCTAGATGTGACCATGAGTCCATCTCTCATGAGACCTCTAAAGCTTGAGTTTTCTTAAAGAAAGTTTCATTCTTTACAAGTTTAGTTAAAAGAGTTTATGTTTCTCTTGAACATTTTGGATCTTCTTTCTTCTTCTTCTCATGTTTTCGGCCATGGAGCCTTTTTACATGGGAAAAATGTAAGCTTGATGATGAGAGCTTCATGTTGATGCATGTCACATGAACAAACTCTAAAGCTTGAAACTTTGGCCCTAAACCAAGCATGGTTTTGGTTTTGCTTTTGCTTTCTTCTTTATCATGAACTTTGTTTAAATATTTGTTTTGAAGGAAGCTATGTACTCAATGATGAGGACTTAGGATGTTGATGCTGGGATCATCAAGATCTTGGTCCCTAGAGATTTAAAAATGGTTTCTTTCTTTTGTTAAGATTTGACCACTTTCATGATTCTTGAAGTCATGTTTTCTCTTGATGCCTTGGTACCAATGGTTTTTCTTTTCTTGTGAAGAAGAGTTTTGGGTTGGGACTATGTTCCTTCTTAAAGCCTTGTAAGAGCTCTAGACAAGATATAAAAGTAACTTGCATTCACGTTTATGTTTATGCTTTGCATGGCACGTTTATTTTTTTATGCCCTCACTAAATCCCAAGATAAAGAATGAACTTGCATTATGCACGTTTAAATTCCAAGCTTTGCATCTCATTTTATATTTCAAGTCCTCACTAAACTCAAAGAATGAAAATGGATATGCACCTCATATTTACTTTGAGCTATCACTTTACTTTCTAAAGGACTCTAAAATGAAATGCATAGCACGTTTATTTTATGTCATCACCTAAGATACTAGAGCTCAAAGACTTGCCCATTTCATCTTGAGAAGAGGTTAACCATGGAAACATTCTTGGAATGTACATTTTGGCCATGTGATGATGATGGCTCCAAGATGAGTTTTCATTAGTCACAAGAGCCTATAGCTCATGTTTTAAGTCTTTTTAAAACATAGGTTGTACTCAAAAGCATTTTGATTATGTTCTTATATTTATGAGGGTTTTGACAAGTTAAAATGATTGCTAAGATGTTTTTGAAGTTCAAAATTGTTCCAAGAGAAACTGGCCACCATAAGCATTTCAAAGGAATGACTCAGATATGTTCAGACCTGATTTTCGTGTTTTTAAGATGCTGGTAATCGATTACACAGACTATGTAATCGATTACCAGAAAGCTCGGATGAGCTCAAACATGAACTTTTGCCCAAAGTAATCGATTACTATATAGTGTAATCGATTACACATCCTGGACTGTAGTAATCGACATCAATCATGTAATCGACTACCCAGATGTTCTAGGGGCCCAGCAAAGTGTTTTTAAACAAAGTAATCGATTACAAGTTCCATGTAATCGATTACCAGAACCCCCTATCTTCCATGTTTTGAAATCTCGAAGCTGTGTAATCGATTACGATACTTATGTAATCGATTACCAGAACCCAAGTTCACAAACAGAATGCCTTTCTGATTTGATGACTTGAAGCTATGACCTTACTTTGCTTGAATCTGGGAATTTTTATGACATGAGTTTATGCTTTAGCCTAACATGAATATATGATCTTATGTTAGATTTCAAGCATGATCAAGTCAAGAGGCTTATTGCTCTTGCTTACTTTATGATGATTTTTACTTCATGAGTCAAGTATGATGGTACCATGTGAACTATTATTCTTCAATGATAGTTTTCTGTTTGCATGTTATTGTTCTTTAAGAACTTTAAAGGTGCCTATGATGTAATTATGTTTGACATACATGAATTATGTGGCATCTTGCATTAACATGCTAAGACTTAAGGTGACTTAAACTATAAGAAGATGATCCTTGAACCACCAGGTTAAGGGTGGGGATAAGGTGATTCTAGCCCCCTAGACCCGTACTTTAGCGTGGGACCTTTAACTTATCAAAACGGATAAGTCCATGTGCTAGTGACGACTAGCGTGGTATGAGCTCATAACCTAGAATTTTTCTCCACAGGGAGATCAGTTAGGGTGGCCCCAGGAAAATAATGATGATGTTTTAATGTCACCTCAAGTAACCAGGATATGTATCATGTTCCATGAATTATGCTTCTATGCACCATGATTATATGAATTTATGTGCTATGACCCATGACATAGGAAACCATGATATATGATTTATGTTCTATGATCCAAGTTATATATGATTTATGTTCTATGATCCAAGTTATATGATTTCTGTCCGAATTATATGATTGAAGTCCCACGATTTACTTCCTATGATTTATGTAAATACAAGTGATATGTTAAAAGGAACGGATCTCGGAAATGGAGACTTTAGAAAACTCATAATTGAACCAATAGATGTCCATGGTTTTATAAATAAACCGAGATTCCTGGAGACGTAGATGATGACACCTAGGATAGGAGGAGAACCCTACTGAGTTTCTTTAGTAAGAATCTCACTCCCTATATCTCTTTCTTTCCATTACGTCTTCAGAGCGAGATGGCGACGTTCGTGCTGTTCGTTGATACGCCACGGTGGGAGGTCCACCATGACCCGGAGCATGGGTCATTTCATTTTGAGGGCCGATGTACTGTACGCATCTTCATGTTTTTGGGACGGCCATTTGCACACCCCGTGTATAGTTATCGCTTCTCCCTAACATCCCCCTATGGTGATCCCACGATTTTTGAGTGTGCACGGACACGACATGAGAGGAACCTGCGGACTCACTCTGCCGATTCAGCTGACATACAGGAGTACGTGCCGCTATAGCAGCACTCAGAGGAGGACCCTCTAGAGGATTCCCCCATGGACCATGAGGGCTCTGCCCCCACTCTGCCTCTACGACCGATGGGCAGCGAGGAGACAGTCACTCAGCGTCGGAGGGCTTCGGTGCCCGGACCACGACCCCGACGTGGACGACACGTTCAGTCACAGGGCATGCCTGCTGTAACACCCTAGTAATTAACCAGATACACCTAGGTTGAATCTGATTAATGACTAGACTTTACTCCTTGCTTTGGTTCTTTCTTCATAATTTGAAAATACTTAGTGAAATTACGAGCCATTTTTTTTTTAAACACATAATTGAAAACGTGAGCCGAGTACAACGTAAACGAGTAAGCGGAGTATAATAAGACGTTTAAGAATATATCACATCATATCACTTAGGCTCCATCATATAACATCCATAAGCACATTATAGTATATATTTACATACAATAACCTCACTCAAAGGGTGGATTATGTTCATACATCATTATCTTATGCAAACCCATAAAAGAAAATATACTTAAGGAAATACATGCCCCTAAACTAGATAACTCCATAAGCCGGGAAGGTTATCCTAAAACTAGGGTGCATGATCACACATAAATCTACTAAGAACCCTCTATGGCCACTGTCCTGAAAATGGGGAATAAATCCGATCCATCGATGAGCTCCCTGAGGGGGACACACGAGATGCACCAGTCGCGGTCGTATGGACGGCCTTCTTGCTAACCTCGGCTGAACAACTGTTTCCTCACTACCCTCTCTTACACGTGTGGGAGTAGGAGCAGAGCTCTCAGAATATACATGAGTAGGAGTGTCCTCTGAAAGATCAGTTTCAGAATATCTCGTCTCGAACGACTCGAAATTCATGGACAGCAGATGAAGCGGGATAAGAATGTAACATCCTTTCATCAAGTGGACGTGCATGTTCGAAAACCATTTCATCGCCATAGGGAGAAGTAGGAGAAAATTGATAACTAGGGACAGGATGTGCAAATGGACGACCTATGTAAATAAAAACATGAACTGCGCACCTCCCTTCAAAATGACACGAGCGATGCACCGGATCATAGTGAAATTCCCAAGTAGGGGTATCAACGAACAGGACGAATGTCGCCATCTGAATCAGGAGACAATGACGGAAATAAAGAAAAGGGAGTGAGAATCTTGCTAAAGAATTCTCAGTAAGGTACCTCCTTCTACAGTGTCATCATCAAAGTCCCCAGGAACCTCGGGATTATTCTAAAATAGTGAGCATGCAAAGATTCATTTTAAATTCGGACAAATAGTTAATCGAGGTTCGTCAATTTTTAATCATGCGTCTTATAATGCATCATAATCTTAACATGTCATATTTACAATGAACTTTTCCTTTATCATTACATCATTTTCCTCATCATCATTATCAAATAACATGCATAAAAGAACATCATATAATATTAGCTACACGTGGACATAGTGCACATATTTCATTTCTTTAGTGCCTTAGGTGACTTAAAATCTTATCATCATCATTATTTTCCTTAGGCCACCCTATACTCCACCCTTTTGGGAGTAATTTAGGTTATGAGCTCATACTTTACTAGTCGTCACTAGCATATACTTATCCCTTTTGATAAGCTAAAGTCCCGACTCTACCCTTTTGAGAGAATGGGTTAGGGGGCTAAAATCACCTTTTCACCACCTATAGTCTGATGGTTCCAAAGGATCATTTTCTTATAAGTTTAAGTCACCATTAAATCTTTGCATGTTATATCACAATACAATTCATAAACATCATAACATTTTCTCATTTATAGTCTTAAGCTAGAATAATATATATCAACTGTAATCATGCATATGGGAGATTCCCAGGAAAGAGAGGTGGGTCACAATGGACACGCTTAAATACCAAATCTTTCCTTAGCCAAAACCTTTCCAAATTACACTTTTACAATGATACACTTTCTTCTAGCAACAAAGGTAAATTTTACATAATAAAGAACATTTCATGTATAAGCTTTCTCATTATTTGCAACAAAGAACTATAACATGCAAGCCAGAAATCATTCAATAAGCATCCAATCCTTACATAGAATTATCAATTATAGAACTAATTAGTTACTAAACCAATTATGAATCATTCTCTTAACAATAAACCATAATGATCACAACTTCAATCATATCAAATCATTATCACACATTGATACTAAACTCAGATCAGTGGCCGAATCATGAACCTCATGCAATTACATAGAATCATATTTTAAGTGCATATAAAATACTAGTTCCCCGTAAAATCCTTGCAAAGCTTTAAAACTCATTTAGAAACTAGTTCTTTTCTCAAATTTGGGAGGATCTTCACAATTAAAATTCTCACTTAAGATAAAAGGAGTAAGTCTTGAGCTTTAGAGATTTAGATGACATCTTAGAATTATAAACATGCTATGCAACCTTATTTTAATCTTATCTTTATAAGGTGATAGCTTGGAATTATAAACATGATATGCAATTCCATTTCTTTATCTTTAAGATTTAAGGTGATGACTTGAAAATTAAACATGATGTAAGAACTTGAAATATAAACATGATACAAGAAACTGGAGCGGCGGTAATCCGCATAGGACCAGTAGAGGGAAAAGAGAATATTAAGAAATCGGAGCGGCGGTAGTCCGCACAGGACCAGTAGAGGGAGAAGAGAATATTAAGAAACCGGAGCGGCGGTAGTCCGCACAGGACGATAGAGAGGAGAAGAGAATTATTATTACATCTTTTTAAGCTCCAATCTCAAGACTTTTTAAAGAATAAATTCTTTAACTCCAATAATCATATTTCTTTGCTTGTGATACATGGGCAAGTCTTTGAGCTCTAGGATCTTTAGGTGATGGCATAAAATAAACATGCCGTATGCTGATTCTTTTAGCCATTATAAAATATAGTGAGAGCATAAATTAAATATGAGATGCAACCTCTTTATTATCTTGAAAGATTAAGTGATGACTTGAAACATAAACATGAAATACAAGCTTGGAATTTAAACATGAGAAATGCAAGTTCATTTATTCATTCTTGAAAATTTAGTGATGACATAGAAGGTAAACATGGTTATGCAAAGCATAAACTTAATCATGGATGCAAATTCATTTTGTTTCTTTACTAGAGCTCCTTCAAGACTTTAAAAGAATTATAAATTCAACCCAATACATATCTTAACAAGAAATAAAACATAAAAGGAAAATACATCTTTCAAGTTCTAAACTAAAAATCTTTGTTTTAGCATCATAAAGCATTATTCTTTAAAGTTTTGCATCAAGTGGAATTTTCAAGCTTTAGAGGCCTAACTTGTGATGGATTTACAACCCACCCTCAAGGTCCTCATCATCAAGCCATCATCTTAGTTCCACCTAGGCCATATGGTTGAATTGGTTAAAGAAAAATTGAAGAGGAAAACCAAAATGAAAAGCTAAGGTAAGTTCATAATTTCATCATTTTGAGCTAAAAACACAACTCCTCAAAGCATAGAAATAAATTTAGAAACTACTCCCTACCTAATTTGAGTTGAAGAAGAGGAAGAGAACTTGGTTTCTTGAAGTGAAAAGAAACAAAATCTCTTTGAAAAAATTGAAGAAAGAATTCAGCCAAAGAGGAGGAAGAAAGAACGTTTTTGGTACTCCTAAAAACTAGTTATGAACCAAGCATTCCAAGACCACTCAAGCAAGCCTATTTATAGAAGATTTTGAGGCTTCTAATTGGCCAAAATGATGAGGTAGTGGACGGAATTTTGCAAGAGAAAGAAGGGAGGAAAAATCATTTTAGACAAAGTTGTATGAAATTAAGGAATTATGTCTCTTATGGTGACATTTTGGCATTTTGTTTTAGTGCAACTTTTGGCAATAATTCAGCTGCATAATGGCATCAATAATTTCATCCATTACAGCCCAAAGAAGTGAAATTTGTGTGTTCCATGCATTATTTAGGTGTAGGCAAGATATTCATGTAATTTAGAGAATTTACGGTTAAGGGTTTAAGTGAATTAGTAAGCAATTTGGGTGTTTTTGAGCAATTTTGGGTTCTAATCAATCTAAATACATAATTTTGACTTTAGATTAATATTTAGAATTTAATAAGCTTTAATTTGAGCCTAATATTGCTTAGGTTTCGGTATACAAATGAAAAATCCCGAAATTCGCAAAACTGCCCAAAAATAGGGGCAAAATTGTACTTTCACTTAAAAACTGCCCGAGGCCACCCGAGCTTAACCAATGGTTAATCATGGCTTAAAAACACATTTTAAAACATTTTAGTGAGGTTCGGGCTCAGTCGGCACGCACATCTGAGTTAAAAACCGCAGGGCGTTTGGTCATTTTTGGCGTCGAACTCAAAATTGAGATCCTTCTACTCTATTAACACACATAACACAAACAATCCCTTATTATCCTCAAAATATCCCCTTGAGAATAGGTGGGGCCCACGATCCTCATTTTCTGAGTAAAATAACTTCAGGGGCATTTTGGTCATTTTATACGTACAGAAATTCGGGATTTGCGACTCTCGCATGAATCGTTCCTAACCTCTCTTCTAATGTTATATTCCTTTATTGAGGATTGTTCGGCCTCAAATCTTATGTAATAATTACCTACGGTAATTCGGTAATTGAGTAATTTCTAATGACAATAAAAATTACAGTAAAAATTAGGGCGTTACATTACTCCCCTCCTTAAAAAGAATTTCGCCCCGGAAATTCGTTACCTGAGAACAACTCGGGGTATTGTGCTTTCATTTTGATTCCAACTCCCATGTAAGTTCTTCGGTTTCACCCTGTCCCCATGCTACTTTGACCAGGGGTACAACCTTGTTCCTTAACTGCTTAACTCCTCGGTCGACGATTCTCATGGGTAGTAAGTTAAATGTCAGGTTATCTCTTAATTGTACATGTTCGGCTCCTGCATACATGACTCGGGTCGATTAATACTTTCTTAGCGAGAGACATGGAAAACATCATGAAGGTTGGATAGACTCGGGGTAGGGCTATACTGAGGCTGCTGTGTCCTACTTTGGTAAGGATTTCAAACGGACCAAGAAATCTGGGGCTCAATTTCTTTACTTTTATTGCTCGGCCTATGCCTGTGGTGGGGGTGATCCTTAGGAACACGTGGTCCCCTTCTTGAAAATCTAGCGGTTTTCGCCGCTTGTCCGCATAGTTTTTTTGTTGACTTTGAGCAGTAAGAATCTTATCCCTAATCTTCTTGATTTGTTCCGTTGTTTCCCTCACAATATCAGGTCCGAGTAAACTTTGCTCTCTGGGTTCATACCAACATAAGGGAGATTGACATTTCCGTCCATAGAGGGTCTCATACGGTGCCATACCGATACTTGCATGATAACTGTTGTTATATGCAAATTCAATCAGTGGCAGGTACTTATCCCAACTTCCCCTTTGATCTAAAACACATGCCCTTAACATATCCTCCAAGGTTTGGGTAGTTCTTTCAGATTGATCGTCTGTTTGGGGGTGATAGGCCGTGCTTAGACACAGCTTTGAACCAAATGCCTTTTGAAAGGCTCCCAAAAATTGTGACGTAAACCACGGATCCCGGTCCGAGATTATCGTCGTTGGCACCCCATGTAACCTTACTATCTCCTGAATATATAATTGTGCTAACCTATCCAAGGAATAAGTCACCTTAATAGGTAAAAAGTGGGCTGACTTCGTCAATCGATCCACGATTACCCATATGGTATCATGATTCATTTGGGTCCTCGGTAATCCAGTCACAAAATCCATGGAGATACTATCCCACTTCCACTCAGGGATCGACAGAGGTTGCAGCATTCCAGAGGGTTTTTGGTGTTCAATCTTCACCTTTTGACACACCAAGCACTTACTCACCCATGTGCACACATCTTTCTTCATTCCAGGCCACCAGAACATCTTCTTCAAATCTTGATACATCTTGGTGGCACCAGGATGAAGGGTAAAATGGCTCTTATGGGCTTCCTCCAAAATATCTTTTCGGAGGCCACCACTAGCAGGTACACATATTTGACCTTTAAACCTCCACAAATCGTCCATTCCTTGGGTAAAACCTATCAACTTTCTTGCCTTCACTGCCCCTAAAGTCTCTTGAAACTCAAAGATCGCCCCTTGAGCTTGAAGAATCCTTTTTTTGAACTCACTTGTCAGCCTAAGATGACAAGCTGTGATGCCCTTAGTGGTCAAAGTCATTCCTAGGTTTAAGTCCCTAAATTGCTCAATCAATTCAACCTCCTTCACCATCAAACGGGACACTTGTAAGGACTTCCTACTCAAAGCATCAGCTACTACATTAGCTTTACCAGGATGGTAGTTCAATCCAAAATCATAATCTTTCAAGAACACCATCCATCGCCTTTACCTCATGTTTAGCTCTTTTTGATCAAAGAGATATTTCAAACTCTTGTGATCGGAAAACACCTCAAACTTAACTCCATATAAATGGTGTCTCCAAATCTTTAGAGCAAACACGACGGCAGCTAACTCAAGGTCATGGGTAGGGTAGTTTGCCTCATGTGGCTTGAGTTGTCTTGATGCATAGGCCACCACTTGCCTATCTTGCATCAATACACCACCTAAACCCCTTTTTGAAGCATCACAATACACCTCGAAAGGCACATTGGGGTCGGGTAACACTAAAACAGGGGTCGAGGTTAGCTTGTGTTTTAACTCTTGAAAGCTCTTTTCACACTCCGGGGTCCATGAAAAGGGGTGTTCTTCCTAGTCAGCTTGGTCAAAGGTAGGGAAATCTGGGAAAATCCCTTGATAAATCGACGGTAATAACCGGGTTTGGCTAAACCCAAAAAGCTCCTTACTTCAGTTACCGTGGTTGGTCTTTCCCAGTTTACTACCGCTTCTACCTTACTAGGATCTACAGCAATTCCTTTCTTAGATACTACATGCCCTAAAAATTGCACCTTATCCAACCAAAACTCACACTTTGAAATCTTGGCATATAGTTTCTTTTCCTTCAAGATCTCCAGTACTATGGTCAGGTGGCATTCATGCTCTTCATGGGTCTTAGAATATATGAGAATGTCATCTATAAAGACAACTACAAACTGATCTAAATAGAGTCGAAAGATCCTATTCATGTAATCCATAAAAATAGCTGGAGCATTGGTTAACCCAAAGGACATTACTGCAAACTCAAAATGGTCGTATCGAGTCACGAAAGGCCATTTTAGGTATGTCTTCATCTCTCACTCTAATTTGATGGTAGCCTGACCTCAAATCTATCTTAGAAAACACTACCGCACCTTTCAGTTGGTCCATCAAATCATCGATCCTAGGCAGAGGATACTTGTTTTTCACCGTTACTTTATTCGACTGCCTATAATCTACACACATCCTCATACTCCCATCCTTTTTCTTTACAAACAACACAGGGGCTCCCCAAGGTGATGCACTAGGCCTAACAAACTTTTTCTCCAATAAATCTTCCAATTGAGTTTTTAACTCGGTCAATTCTAATGGGGACATCCTGTATGGGGCTATGGATATAGGTCCTGCATCTCTAAGCAATTCTATGGAAAACTTTATCTCTCTCTGGGAGGAAACTGCAGTATCTCATCTGGAAATACTTCAGGATAATTTATTACTATTGGTATCTCATCGATACTTTGCTCAAAGTCTACATCACTAGCGGCTAAGAAAATGTAGCCTTTACTCTCACCCTTACCATCCATTTCACACAGCAGCTTATGTAAAGACTTATGGGTTTCTTAGGTTCAATAGGAGCAGGAAGAAAAGTGATGGTTTTCTCATAACAGTTTAACAAAGACACGGTTGGCCTCAAGCCAATCCATGCCAAGAATCACATCTAAACCTCGCATGGGTAAGCAAATAAGATCTAAAACAAAGGATCTATTATCTATAATAAAACTACAATCTAAACAACATTTACAAGTCCTAACGGGTTTTCCAAATGGGTAGAAACAATAAGGTCAAAAGGAAGCTCAGTCATAGGTAAATTAAGGCTTTTAACACATGAATGGGAGATAAAAGAATGAGAAGCGCCAGAATCATATAGTACAATTAAGTCTTTACCATGCATATTACCCTTACCTTCCACGAGATTTCGTGACTTCGTTGTTTCTTCAAAGATTAAGAAATACCCTTCCCTGGTATTGCGGCTTGGGATTGGGGGTTGGCGGGTTCCTTTCCGTGCATTCTCGAGAGTAATGACCTGGTTTTCCACACCGATAGCACACGTTTGTTCCGGCTCGACATGGCATGCTCCCATGATTCTTGCCGCACTTGGGACATACCATGGATGGCGCAGCCGTGGAAATCTTCTTTGGACCTCTTTGTGGTGCTTTCCCTTTATTGTTGTTATTGTTGTTGTTGCGATTGTTACTGGGGTTATTGTTGTAGCGGTTGTTATTATAGTGGTTGTTGTTGTTTGGCCTTCCTTGTTGAAAATTTCTTTGTGTCCCTTGTGGTCTTGATTGAGGGGGAAATGGAGGTCGATTCTGCCTCTTGAACTGCTGACCTTGAGGTGTTAACTTTTTGGTAATATTATCTGACTTTGGAGTGTTTAGTTTTCTCTGACCTTCTTCAATAATCCGACATTTGTTAACTAGGGTAGAGAAATCCCTAATCTCCAAATGTGCAACTGCCACATTAAGTTTCGCCTTCAACCCTGACTCGTATTTAATGCATTTCCAGTACTCATCAGGATTTCCTTGGTACATTCTTGAGAACTTAATGAGTTCTTCAACCGCAGCGATGTCTTGGGCCACATTCATATTCCCCTGGACAAGTTGCATGAATTCAATGTCCTTGGCATTTCTAACTGACTCTGGAAAGTACTTTTCATAAAAATGGACCTTGAATAGTTCCTAATCAATGTCCACGTCGGTCGTCTCCAGGAGTCTTCGAACACCTGTCCACCGTAAGCGGCATCACCCTCAAGCATATGAGTAGCAAAGGTGACCTTTTGCTCCTCCGAGCATGGGACTACAGCAAAGACCTTCTCAATATTCCGAATCCATTCATCTGCAATATTTGGATTCAGTGTCCCCTTGAAAACTGGTGGGTTTGCCTTACGAAACTTCCAAAGCAGGCATGTTCAGAATCTCATGTCCCTGATTCATATTGGCTTGACGATCCTGATCCATTCGCTCCATCATCATTCTCATGGTCCTTGCTACGTCGCGGAGTGCTTCGGCTGTCTCGTTGTCTTGATTATTCTGTGCTGCGCTCCTAGTCTGTTGTCGACATGCCATTGGTCCCTATACACACAAAACAGCAACACTGAGGTGATCAGGCCCAATATTCCATGCAAAGTGAGCAAGTTACCATGGCACTTTCAACATACAGTAGTCATGTATTTCTAATCCTCAAGCTCATCCTAATGATAAACATCTACACATGACGTCACTAACGTATTATGCTTTAGAAGCATAGCTAGTCCAATCCTCAGGCTCCATGAGAATCGAACTGCTCTGATACCAAAATGTAACACCCTAGTAATTAACCAGATACACCTAGGTTGAATCTGATTAATGACTAGACTTTACTCCTTGCTTTGGTTCTTTCTTCATAATTTGAAAATACTTAGTGAAATTACGAGCCACTTTTTTTTAAACACATAATTGAAAACGTGAGCCGAGTACAACGTGAACGAGTAAGCGGAGTATAATAAGACGTTTAAGAATATATCACATCATATCACTTAGGCTCCATCATATAACATCCATAAGCACATTATAGCAAATATTTACATACAATAACCTCACTCAAAGGGTGGGTTATGTTCATACATCATTATCTTATGCAAACCCATAAAAGAAAATATTCTTAAGGAAATACATGCCCCTAAACTAGATAACTCCATAAGCCGGGAAGGTTATCCTAAAACTAGGATGCATGATCACACATAAATCTACTAAGAACCCTCTATGGCCACTGTCCTGGAAATGGGGGAATAAATCCGATCCACTGATGAGCTCCCTCGGGAGGGGACACACGAGATGCACCAGGCTGCGGTCGTATGGACGGCCTTCTTGCTAACCTCGGCTGAACAACTGTTTCCTCACTACCCTCTCTTACACGTGTGGGAGTAGGAGCAGAGCTCTCAGAATATACATGAGTAGGAGTGTCCTCTGAAAGATCAGTTTCAGAATATCTCGTCTCGGGAACGTACTCTGGAAATTCATGGACAGCAGATGAAGCGGGATAAGAATGTAACATCCTTTCATCAAGTGGACGTGCATGTTCGAAAACCATTTCATCGCCATAGGGAGAAGTAGGAGAAAATTGATAACTAGGGACAGGATGTGCAAATGGACGACCTATGTAAATAAAAACATGAACTGCGCACCTCCCTTCAAAATGACACGAGCGATGCACCGGATCATAGTGAAATTCCCAAGTAGGGGTATCAACGAACAGGACGAATGTCGCCATCTGAATCAGGAGACAATGACGGAAATAAAGAAAAGGGAGTGAGAATCTTGCTAAAGAATTCTCAGTAAGGTACCTCCTTCTACAGTGTCATCATCAAAGTCCCCAGGAACCTCGGGATTATTCTAAAATAGTGAGCATGCAAAGATTCATTTTAAGTTCGGACAAATACTTAACCGAAGTTCGTCAATTTTTAATCATGCGTCTTATAATGCATCATAATCTTAACATGTCATATTTATAATGAACTTTTCCTTTATCATTACATCATTTTCCTCATCATCATTATCAAATAACATGCATAAAAGAATGTCATATAATATTAGCTACACGTGGACATAGTGCACATATTTCATTTCTTTAGTGCCTTAGGTGACTTAAAATCTTATCATCATCATTATTTTCCTTAGGCCACCCTATACTCCACCCTTTTGGGAGTAATTTAGGTTATAAGCTCATACTTTACTAGTCGTCACTAGCATATACTTATCCCTTTTGATAAGCTAAAGTCCCGACTCTACCCTTTTGAGAGAACGGGTTAGGGGGCTAAAATCACCTTTTCACCACCTATAGTCTGATGGTTCCAAAGGATCATTTTCTTATAAGTTTAAGTCACCATTAAATCTTTGCATGTTATATCACAATACAATTCATAAACATCATAACATTTTCTCATTTATAGTCTTAAGTTAGAATAATATATATCAACTGTAATCATGCATATGGGAGATTCCCAGGAAAGAGAGGTGGGTCACAATGGACACGCTTAAATACCAAGTCTTTCCTTAGCCAGAACCTTTCATGCAAGCCAAGAAAGGTAAATTTTACATAATAAAGAACATTTCATGTATAAGCATTCTCATTATTTGCCACAGCAACTATAACATGCAAGCCAAGAAATCATTCAATGATATCAAGTACTTAATAAGCATCCAATCCTTACATAGAATTATCAATTATAGAACTAATTAGTTACTAAACCAATTATGAATCATTCTCTTAACAATAAACCATAATTATCACAACTTCAATCATATCAAATCATTATCACACATTGATACTAAACTCAGATCAGTGGCTGAATCATGAACCTCATGCAATTACATAGAATCATATTTTAAGTGCATATAAAATACTAGTTCCCCATAAAATCCTTGCAAAGCCTTAAAACTCATTTAGAAACTAGTTCTTTTCTCAAATTTGGGAGGATCTTCACAATTAAAATTCTCACTTAAGATAAAAGGAGTAAGTCTTGAGCTTTAGAGATTTAGGCGACATCTTAGAATTATAAACATGCTATGCAACCTTATTTTAATCTTATCTTTATAAGGTGATAGCTTGGAATTATAAACATGATATGCAATTCCATTTCTTTATCTTTAAGATTTAAGGTGATGACTTGAAAATTAAACATGATGTAAGAACTTGAAATATAAACATGATACAAGAAACTGGAGCGGCGGTAATCCGCATAGGACCAGTAGAGGGAAAAGAGAATATTAAGAAATCGGAGCGGCGGTAGTCCGCACAGGACCAGTAGAGGGAGAAGAGAATATTAAGAAACCGGAGCGGCGGTAGTCCGCACAGGACCAGGAGAGGGAGAAGAGAATTATTATTACATCTTTTTAAGCTCCAATCTCAAGACTTTTTAAAGAATAAATTCTTTAACTCCAATAATCATATTTCTTTGCTTGTGATACATGGGCAAGTCTTTGAGCTCTAGGATCTTTAGGTGATGGCATAAAATAAACATGCCGTGCGTTGATTCTTTTAGCCATTATAAAATATAGTAAGAGCATAAATTAAATATGAGATGCAACCTCTTTATTATCTTGAAAGATTAAGTGATGACTTGAAACATAAACATGAAATACAAGCTTGGAATTTAAACATGAGAAATGCAAGTTCATTTATTCATTCTTGAAAATTTAGTGATGACATAGAAGGTAAACATGGTTATGCAAAGCATAAACTTAATCATGGATGCAAATTCATTTTGTTTCTTTACTAGAGCTCCTTCAAGACTTTAAAAGAATTATAAATTCAACCCAATACATATCTTAACAAGAATAAAACATAAAAGGAAAATACATCTTTCAATTTCTAAACTAAAAATCTTTGTTTTAGCATCATAAAGCATTATTCTTTAAAGTTTTGCATCAAGTGGAATTTTCAAGCTTTAGAGGCCTAACTTGTGATGGATTTACAACCCACCCTCAAGGTCCTCATCATCAAGCCATCATCTTAGTTCCACCTAGGCCATATGGTTGAATTGGTTAAAGAAAAATTGAAGAGGAAAACCAAAATGAAAAGCTAAGGTAAGTTCATAATTTCATCATTTTGAGCTAAAAACACAACTCCTCAAAGCATAGAAATAAATTTAGAAACTACTCCCTACCTAATCTGAGTTGAAGAAGAGGAAGAGAACTTGGTTTCTTGAAGTGAAATGAAACAAAATCTCTTTGAAAAAATTGAAGAAAGAATTCAGCCAAAGAGGAGGAAGAAAGAAAGTTTTTGGTGCTCCTAAAAACTAGTTATGAACCAAGCATTCCAAGACCACTCAAGCAAGCCTATTTATAGAAGATTTTGAGGCTTCTAATTGGCCAAAATGATGAGGTAGTGGACGGAATTTTTCAGGAGAAAGAAGGGAGGAAAAATCATTTTAGACAAAGTTGTACGAAATTAAGGAATTATGTCTCTTATGGTGACATTTTGGCATTTTGTTTTAGTGCAACTTTTGGCAATAATTCAGCTGCATAATGGCATCAATAATTTCGTCTATTACAGCCCAAAGAAGTGAAATTTGTGTGTTCCATGCATTATTTAGGTGTAGGCAAGGTATTCATGTAATTTAGAGAATTTACGGTTAAGGGTTTAAGTGAATTAGTAAGCAATTTGGGTGTTTTTGAGCAATTTTGGGTTCTAATCAATCTAAATACATAATTTTGACTTTAGATTAATATTTAGAATTTAATAAGCTTTAATTTGAGCCTAATATTGCTTAGGGTTTATATCTGAATCAAAAATCCCGAAATTCGCAAAAGCGCCCAAAACAGGGCAAAATCGTACTTTCACTTAAAAGCGCCCGAGGCCACCCGAGCTTAACCAATGGTTAATCATGGCTTAAAAACACATTTTAAAACATTTTATTGAGGTTCGGGCTCAGTCGGCACGCACATCGGAGTTAAAACAGCCCTTGAGGGCATTTTGGTCATTTCGCGTCGGAACTCAAAATTGAGATCCTTCTGCTCTATTAACACACATAACACAAACAATCCCTTATTATCCTCAAAATATCCCCTTGAGAATAGGTGGGGCCCACGATCCTCATTTTCTGAGTAAAATAACTTCAGGGGCATTTTGGTTATTTTATACGTCTGAAAATTCGGGATTTGCGACTCTCGCATGAATCGTTCCTAACCTCTCTTCTAATGTTATATTCCTTTATTGAGGATTGTTCGGCCTCAAATCTTATGTAATAATTACCTACGGTAATTTGGTAATTGAGTAATTTCTAATGACAGTAAAAATTGGGGTGTTACACCTGCACCTGCCGAGCTCCGCCCGTGGATTGGCTACGTTCCTCCGTACCCGTGATTCTGCTGTGGAGATTGGAGGGTAGCCCTTAGTGCACGCACGACACGTAGTATAGATGAAACCTCTTTTGTGGTGAGGTTATCCACCTTAGGATGCACGTGGGTAGGGATGTTTCTTTCTAGTTCTTTTCTATGTATTCAGTATTTCCGTTGTATTCCTGTTTATCATGTACTTGAAGAGTCCTGCCCCGTAGGGTAGGCATATATATATGAGGTATTCCAGTTGTGATGATGTTATGATTCAGAGCCACTTCTATGTTTATATTTCTGCATTTTATGATACCGACCCAGTAAGATATGCGCGGCTTGTAACGCCCCAATTTTTACTGTAATTTTTACTGTCATTAGAAATTACTCAATTATCGAATTACCATAGGTAATTATTACATAAGATTTGAGGCCGAACAATCCTCAATAAAGGAATATAACATTAGAAGAGAGGTTAGGAACGATTCATGCGAGAGTCGCAAATCCCGAATTTCTGTACGTATAAAATGACCAAAATGCCCCTGAAGTTATTTTACTCAGAAAATGAGGATCGTGGGCCCCACCTATTCTCAAGGGGATATTTTGAGGATAATAAGGGATTGTTTGTGTTATGTGTGTTAATAGAGCAGAAGGATCTCAATTTTGAGTTCTGACGCGCGAAATGACCAACACGCCCCTACTTTGCTTTAACTCCGATGTGCGTGCCGACTGAGCCCGAACCTCACTAAAATGTTTTAAAATGTGTTTTTAAGCCATGATTAACCATTGGTTAAGCTCGGGTGGCCTCAGGCGCTTTTAAGTGAAAGTACGATTTTGCCCCTGTTTTTGGGCAGTTTTGCAAATTTCGGGATTTTTGATTCGTATACCGAAACCTAAGCAATATTAGACTCAAATTAAAGCTTATCAAATTCTAAATATTAATCTAGAGTCAAAATTATGTATTTAGATTGATTAGAACCCAAAATTGCTCAAAAACACCCAAATTGCTTACTAATTCACTTAAACCCTTAATCAGAAATTCTCTAAATTACATGAATACCTTGCCTACACCTAAATAATGCATGGAACACACAAATTTCACTTCTTTGGGCTGTAATGGATGAAATTATTGATGCCATTATGCAGCTGAATTATTGCCAAAAGTTGCACTAAAACAAAATGCCAAAATGTCACCATAAGAGACATAATTCCTTAATTTCGTACAACTTTGTCTAAAATGATTTTTCCTCCCTTCTTTCTCCTGCAAAATTCCATCCACTACCTCATCATTTTGGCCAATTAGAAGCCTCAAAATCTTCTATAAATAGGCTTGCTTGAGTGGTCTTGGAATGCTTGGTTCATAACTAGTTTTTAGGAGTACCAAAAACTTTCTTTCTTCCTCCTCTTTGGCTGAATTCTTCAATTTTTTCAAAGAGATTTTGTTTCATTTCACTTAAAGAAACCAAGTTCTCTTCCTCTTCTTCAACTCAGATTAGGTAGGGAGTAGTTTCTAAATTTATTTCTATGCTTTGAGGAGTTGTGTTTTTAGCTCAAAATGATGAAATTATGAACTTACCTTAGCTTTTCATTTTGGTTTTCCTCTTCAATTTTTCTTTAACCAATTCAACCATATGGCCTAGGTGGAACTAAGATGATGGCTTGATGATGAGGACCTTGAGGGTGGGTTGTAAATCCATCACAAGTTAGGCCTCTAAAGCTTGAAAATTCCACTTGATGCAAAACTTTAAAGAATAATGCTTTATGATGCTAAAACAAAGATTTTTAGTTTAGAACTTGAAAGATGTATTTTCCTTTTATGTTTTATTTCTTGTTAAGATATGTATTGGGTTGAATTTATAATTCTTTTAAAGTCTTGAAGGAGCTCTAGTAAAGAAACAAAATGAATTTGCATCCATGATTAAGTTTATGCTTTGCATAACCATGTTTACCTTCTATGTCATCACTAAATTTTCAAGAATGAATAAATGAACTTGCATTTCTCATGTTTAAATTCCAAGCTTGTATTTCATGTTTATGTTTCAAGTCATCACTTAATCTTTCAAGATAATAAAGAGGTTGCATCTCATATTTAATTTATGCTCTCACTATATTTTATAATGGCTAAAAGAATCAACGCATGGCATGTTTATTTTATGCCATCACCTAAAGATCCTAGAGCTCAAAGACTTGCCCACGTATCACAAGCAAAGAAATATGATTATTGGAGTTAAAGAATTTATTCTTTAAAAAGTCTTGAGATTGGAGCTTAAAAAGATGTAATAATAATTCTCTTCTCCCTCTACTAGTCCTGTGCGGATTACCGCCGCTCCAGTTTCTTGTATCATGTTATATTTCAAGTTCTTGCATCATGTTTAATTTTCAAGTCATCACCTTAAATCTTAAAGATAAAGAAATGGAATTGCATATCATGTTTATAATTCCAAGCTATCACCTTATAAAGATAAGATTAAAATAAGGTTGCATAGCATGTTTATAATTCTAAGATGTCACCTAAATCTCTAAAGCTCAAGACTTACTCCTTTTATCTCAAGTGAGAATTTTAATTGTGAAGATCCTCCCAAATTTGACAAAAGAACTAGTTTCTAAATGAGTTTTAAGCCTTTGCAAGGATTTTACGGGGAACTAGTATTTTATATGCATTTAAAATATGATTCTATGTAATTGCATGAGGTTCATGATTCGGCCACTGATCTGAGTTTAGTATCAATGTGTGATAATGATTTGATATGTTTGAAGTTGTGATAATGATGGTTTATTGTTAGGAGAATGATTCATAATTGGTTTAGTATCTAATTAGCTCTACAATTGATAATTCTATGTAAGGATTGGATGCTTATTAAGTACTTGATATCATTGAATGATTTCCTGGCTTGCATGTTATAGTTGCTGTTGCAAATAATGAGAATGCTTATGCATGAAATATTCTTTATTATGTAAAATTTACCTTTGTTGCTAGAAGAAAGTGTATCATTGTAAAAGTGTAATTTGGAAAGGTTCTGGCTAAGGAAAGACTTGGTATTTAAGCGTGTCCATTGTGACCCACCTCTCTTTCCTGGGAATCTCCCATATGCATGATTACAGTTGATATATATTATTCTAGCTTAAGACTATAAATGAGAAAATGTTATGATGTTTATGAATTGTATTTTGATATAACATGCAAAGATTTAATGGTGACTTAAACTTATAAGAAAATGATCCTTTGGAACCATCAGACTATAGGTGGTGAAAAGGTGATTTTAGCCCCCTAACCCGTTCTCTCAAAAGGATAGAGTCGGGACTTTAGCTTATCAAAAGGGATAAGTATATGCTAGTGACGACTAGTAAAGTATGAGCTCATAACCTAAATTACTCCCAAAAGGGTGTAGTATAGGGTGGCCTAAGGAAAATAATGATGATGATAAGATTTTAAATCACCTAAGGCACTAAAGAAATGAAATATGTGCACTATGTCCACATGTAGCTAATATTATATGACGTTCTTTTATGCATGTTATTTGGTAATGATGATGAGGAAAATGATGTAATGATAAAGGAAAAGTTCATTATAAATATGACATGTTAAGATTATGATGCATTATAAGACGCATGATTAAAAATTGACGAACCTTGGTTAAGTATTTGTCCGAACTTAAAATGAATCTTTGCATGCTCACTATTTTAGAATAATCCCGAGGTTCCTGGGGACTTTGATGATGACACTGTAGAAGGAGGTACCTTACTAAGAATTCTTTAGCAAGATTCTCACTCCCTTTTCTTTATTTCCATCATTGTCTCCAGATTCAGATGGCGACATTCGTCCTGTTCGTTGATACCCCTACTTGGGAATTTCACTATGATCCGGTGCATCGCTCGTATCATTTTGAAGGAGGTCTTGTGATTCGTGTTTTTATTTACATAGGTCGTCCATTTGCACATCTTGTCCCTAGTTATCGATTTTCTCCTACTTCTCCCTATGGCGATGAAATGGTTTTCGAACATGCACGTCCACTTGATGAAAGGATGTTACGTTCTTATGCCGCTTCACCTGCTGTCCATGTATTTCCAGTATGTTCGAGACGAGATATTCTGAAACTGATCCTTCAGAGGACACTCCTACTCATGTATATTCTGAGAGCTCTGCTGCTACTCCCACACGTGTAAGAGAGGGTAGTGAGGAAACAGTTGTTCAGCCGAGGTTAGCAAGAAGGTCGTCCATGCGACCCCAGCCTGGTGCATCTCGTGTGTCCCCTCCCGAGGGAGCTCATCAGTGGATCGGATTTATTCCCCCATTTCGGGACAGTGGCCATAGAGGGTTCTTAGTAGATTTATGTGTGATCATGCACCCTAGTTTTAGGATAACCTTCCCGGCTTATGGAGTTATCTAGTTTAGGGGCATGTATTTCCTTATGTATATTTTCTTTTATGGGTTTGCATAAGATAATGATGTATGAACATAACCCACCCTTTGAGTGAGGTTATTGTATGTAAATATATGCTATTATGTGCTTATGGATGTTATATGATGGAGCCTAAGTGATATGATGTGATATATTCTTAAACGTCTTATTAAACTCCGCTTACTCGTTCACGTTGTACTCGGCTCACGTTTTCAATTATGTGTTTTAAAAAAAAAATGGCTCGTAATTTCACTAAGTATTTTCAAATTATGAAGAAAGAACCAAAGCAAGGAGTAAAGTCTAGTCATTAATCAGATTCAACCTAGGTGTATCTGGTTAATTACTAGAATGTTACACGGCTTCTATTTTAAGTAATGTTTAAAAAAAAAAAATTGGCTCGTATTTTCGTTAAGCTATTTTTCCAAGGAAAAAGAACCACGACAGTAGGTAACGACTAATATTTGGCCTAGGTACGTACTAGTAGTATTGGGTCGAATATTAGGGTGTTACAATAAATCCCGACTATCTGAGTACGGGTTAGGGGGCAAACCTCTTAGGGGTGCTCAGCCGAACCGGTGTCACCTAAGAGTATAAAATGGTACCGATGTCACATGAGTTCTATGGAGGTGCTCGGCCGAACCGGTGTCATCCTAGAACCCATCTTAGTACCTTAATTTTCAAAATCTCTTTAAGTCCCCAAATTTGTCGGGAATTTGGCAGCGCAAAGGCATTACGCCGAATTCCTTCCAAATTTGCTTTATGCCACATAAACATACATCCTCATGAATTCCTCATATGAATAACATCATTATCATTTACATACCATATACATCATCATGGAACATTCAACCGTTTATCCTTACGGTAGCTTATGCTTCGACCCTTACGGGTCTTAATCATGAGATATGGTTCTCTAACATTCGTCGCTCATATTTTTTGCACCTAAGGGCTCATAATTAAACATCATTCATAATCCTCATGTTCACACTTGAATCTGAATAGCATAGGGCAGAATTTCTAACTTGGGATTACGGGGTTCTAGAACTTACGTTTTAGACCCTTTCTCGGTTCCGTTTTCGCCTAAGGCGCTATAAAATAAATCTAAATCAATTATGAGACATTCCTATGCTTAAGAACTAATTATAAATCACCTTTATCATGTTGTAACCTTTATCATGTTTGAAGGTAAATATGTAACACCCCGATTTTTCTGTCCGAGGGAAATGACCAAAATGCCCCTGAGGTCATTTCCTGACCCGAACTCGAGGGTAACCAACTCGGTCATCCTCGAAGGGTCAACTCAATGTTTGAAGGGGATTGAATGGCCTTTGAATGCTTTCGGAAGCGAAAATTTCGTTTTCATAGTTTAGTCAAAATGACCAAAATACCCCTATAGCGTTTATCTGGGTAATGGTGCCGTTTGAGCCCGGAACTTTCCCCAGAGGTTTAAAAACATGTTTTCATGTGTCTAGAGGTCTCTGTTCAAGTCTCGGAGGTCCCGGGCAGTTTTAGTGCAAAATTACGATTTTGCCCCTAGAATAGTGTTTTTGAGCTTAATGACGTAATTAAGCAAACCTAAGCAATATTAGGCTCTAAATGAAGATTAATTTATTTCCCTAATTAATCTAGAGTCAAAATAATTTATTAAAGTTAATTATAACCTAAAATTGCTTAGATTAAACATTAAATCCCTTTTTAGAACTCAAGACTCCTAGTCTTGGAATCTTGAATAGTGTTTTCTCTTTCCAATTCCTTAAATCAAGGAAATGTGTCTAGAGTTGTTTAGACTCTAAATTGAGGATTTAACTCACTAATGGTGCAAGACCACTCCTTAATTATGTCTAGACCACCCTAATTACCCATTTACCTTACCTAAAACACTTTCTTACAAATTCCTAATCTTAAGCATAATCAAAGATACACCTAAACACAACTCTAAACCACAATTAAAATGCAAAGAACCCTCCCCCATGGGCTGATGCATATTCGGCCATCACTCTCCAATTACCACACATATTAAATTGTTTTCTCACTCAAAGAGCCATGCTTGAGCCATACCTTGAGCCATACCTCACCATGCTTTGAACCATACCTCACCATACCTCAAGAACACATTATCTCACCTCATGGAACACATGGAACCCTCCAATCTGTACCTCATATGGCCAAAGCCTTCATCAGCCTTCACACCCTCCATTTGTTTCATTTCTCTATAAATAGAATGCCTTGAGGAGCTTGCACCACTTTTGGATCATTTGCTAAGTTTAGGAAACACTCAAAGCTTTTCTTTTCTCTCAAAGTTCTAGTGTTCTTCAAGTTCTACAAGCTCTTCAAAGTTCTTCATCTTCTTCATCTTCTTCTTCCATCTTCAAGTTCATCACATCAAGTAGGGATTTTCTTTCATGTATTCTTTTCTTTAAAGTTCTTGTTTCAAGCTTGATGTTCATAGTTTCTCTTGTTTCTCTTTAGAACTTCATTTCCACTCCTTTTTTCCTTTTCATTTTCGGCCATAGGCCTTGGAGAACAAAGGAATGAGAGCTTGATGATGAGAGTTTCATGATGATGTTCATCACTTGAAACAAACTCTAGAGCTTGATCTTTGTTCTTGAGCAAAAATGTTTTTAGTTTTTCTTCTCTTGAACTCTTGAGAACTTTAGCTTTGATGATGTTTTTAAATGGCTCTATGAACTCAATGATGAGGACTCATGATGTTGGTGTTAATATATCACCAAGATCATGAACTCTAGAGTTTTAAAATGTTCCTTCTTCTTCTTGAAGATTTCGCCATTTCCTTAAATTTTCCAAGCTTCATGGTTTGATTTCCTAAAAATATTATGTTAAGTTTTAAAGAACTCTAAGCTTGACTTTACCTTGTTTGGATGAGTTTGGGTTATGGTGTAAATTCCTTTAAAGTCTTGTTAAGAGCTCTAGAAAGATAAAATGAACTTGCATAATCTATCTTATGCTTGCACTCATGTTTACATTCTTGTTATGCACCTTTACTTTCAAGCTATCACCTAAGAACATAAAGATTAAAATGGAACTTGTCTCATCACTTAATTTAATTCTCAAAGCCTTTCTATTTCGGCCTTAAAGTCGATTGTTGTTGGGCCTAGAGCACTAAAATAAAGAATTGAACTTGCATTATCACTTAATTAATTCCTCGAATGCCTATCTATTTCGGCCTTAAAGTCGATTGTTGTTGGGCCAAGAGCACTAAAATAAAGAATTGAACCATGCATATTTACCTACAAGCTTGCACGTCTAAATTTATGCCTCGCATATTTATTTTCAAGCTTGCACGTTTAAGTTTATGCCTTGCATATTTAAATTTAAGTCATCACTTTACTTTGTAAGCAAGATTCAAAATGAAAAGCATGAGCACGTTTAGTTTATGTCGTAACTTGAGAACCTAGAGCTCAAAGACTTGCCCATTTCATTCCAAGTTAAAGTTATATGTGAATGTATTCCTTGAATGAATAATTTCGGCCAAGTAGTGATGATGGACTTGCAATGAGTTTTCATCTAGTTACTAGGACCAATAGTCTATGTTTTAAGTTTTCCCTAAAGCTTTACAAATCTTTATAAGGTTATGTCATCACAAGTTGTGATTTTATTATCTTTTAGGGGATGGAATATGTTTTGGTCAGTGACCTAAGGCTTCACTTAGCCTCTTGATGAATTAAAATGTTTTGCAAAGAGTTTTAGAAGTTCTAGATTGATTCCAAGAGAAACTAGTTAACTTATGTACCTAGAAATGTCAATTTAACTCCCTCATTTAAGTTAGATGTTTTCGGTTCTGATGTGATGAGTGTGATGCTGTATGATGATGTTTTGATGTGTTGGAATGTGTGAAAATATCATATGATGATGTAGAAGCGATCCTATGCATGATAGGTAAGAAACTAGCTAACTAGAAATACCGTAAAGCTAGAATTTAACATAGTTTTGACCCATTTGTTTATGGAACTTTTCCAAACTGTTTTAATGGGGACATAATCAGATTTAGATTGTTTAGACATGAAAAACTTGGTATCATTTGAGTTAGAATTGAATTCTAGCACCTATAGGGAAACTAGTAACTAGAAAACCGTAAAAATGCAAATGTAGAACTCTTAGAACATTTAATTTTCTGGATTCTGTCCAGCACCCTTATAACATGGTAAACATGATTAATAATTAGTCCTTAAGCATAGGAATGCCTCATAATTGATTTAGATTTAATATATAGCTTTCCTAAAAACGGAACCAAGAAAGGGTCTAAAACGTAAGTTCTAGAACCCCGTATTCACATGTTAGGATTTCCACCCTATGCTATTCAGATTTAAAAGTAAAATGAGAGGATTATGAATGATGTTTAATTATGAGCCTTAGGTGCTTAAAATATGAACGACGGATGTAGAGAACTATATTTCAAGATTAAGACCTGTAAGGGTCAAAGCATGAGCTACCGTAAGGGTAAGCGTTTGGATGTTTTATGATGATGCATGAAGTATGCTAATGATGATGATGTTATTCATATGAGGAATTTATGAGGTTATATGTTTATGTGGCATAAAGAAAATTTGGAAGGAAATTCGGTGTAATGACCGTTGGGCCGCCGAATTTCCGACAAATTTGGGGACTTAAAGAAATTTTGAAAATTAAGGTACTAAGATGGGTTCTAGGATGACACCGGTTCGGCCGAGCACCTCCATAGAACTCATGTGACATCGGTACCATTTTATACTCTTAGGTGACACCGGTTCGCCCGAGCACCCCTAAGAGAAGTTTCATGATTATGATTATGTCACTAAGTTTTGTCCCATATGAAAGTTACTAATGCCACTTTATGCCACCAAGTATGATGATGCTTGATGTTATGTCTATGTATGTGCATTAGATAGTGCCATGCATACATCCTCTATTATGTTGCATTCATGACATTAAGATCATTCTAAAATGAATGGACCTTGGCTAAACTATGTTTAGAACTTAAAAATGGATATAATGCACGCTCACTCATTTGTATAATTAAACCCAAGGTTCCTGAGGACGTAGATGATGACACCTAGGTAGTAGGAGGCCCTACTGAGATTCTTTAGTAAGATTCTCACTCCCTCTATCTCCTTCTTTCCGTCACGTCTTCAGATGGCGACGTTCGTGATGTTCGTGGACACGCCGACATAGGAGGTGCACCATGACCCGGACCACGGATCATACTATTTTGTGGGTCGATGCACAGTTAGAGTATTCATGTTCATGGGTCGACCCTTCACTCCCCTTGTACATTCCCATCGTTTTTCCCCCGTTTCACCTTTTTGCGATGGCCTGGTGTCCGAGCGCGCACGTCCCCGAGTTAGAGCACACACCACTTAGATGGGGATGAACCTTCTTTTGTAATCAGGTCATCCTATTAGCTGCACTCGGGTAGGGGAGTAGATTATGTTTATGTTTATGTTGTATTTTCTTTCATGTATTTCCATGTACCAAATCAAGTCCCACGCTTATAAGTGGGCAAATTATAATTATATATGAGATGTTATTCAGTGTCTCTCATGATGTGCCGTTCTATGCTTTGTGCTATGACGTTATGGGATGTATGTTTTGTCCGTTGCAAGTTATATCGCATCACGCGGCTCTCACTTTTATTTCAAAAAAAAAATTACTCGTATTTTCCGCTAAGTAATTCAAAGTTAAATGAGAACTATGAAGTAACAGACTAATGATTAACCTAAATATGTTCTAGAGTGTTAGGTTAAAAATTAGGATGTTACATTATGGTATCAGAGCAGTTCGATTCTCATGGAGCCTGAGGATTGGACTGACTATGCTTTCTAAAGCGTAGTACGATAGCTATGTCATGCGTAGAGCTTAGTTAGAGAAAAGCTATAGGATAGAAGTGCATGACCCTTGTCTACTTGCGTGTACCATGGTAACTAGCTCATTTTACATGGAATATTGAGCCTGATCACCTCAGTGTTTATTGTCTCGTGTGTTTAGGAACCAATGGCACCAAGGAGACAACCTAGGACCCCGACCGAGGGGGACCAAAACGATGCTACTGCTGCTGCTGTTCGTGACATGGCTAGGGCCATGGAACGAATGTTCGAGAGGATGAACCAACAAGGGAACACCGGACGTGCTCCCCCTACTGCCGAAATGATCGAGCAAGCAAGGTTTGGTGAGTTTCGCAAGGCAAACCCGCCAACCTTCCGAGGAGCCATGGACCCCGACCAAGCTGATGAGTGGATCAAAAACATGGAAAAGATCTACTCTGTGGTGGCTTGCTCGGAGGAGCAGAAGGTCACCTTTGCTGCCTATATGATGGAATCAGATGCCGAGTTTTGGTGGACCGGCACCCGAAGACTGCTAGAAGCTTCTCGCATGCTTTGTCCAATCGGGAGCTATTCAAGACCTACTTCTATGAGAGGTACTTCCCGGAGTCTGTAAGGAACGCAAAAGACATTGAGTTCATGCAACTGACCCAAGGAGGGTCTCATCGTCGCCCAAAGACACGGCGTAAATTCGAGGAGCTGATCAAGTTCTCTAGGGTGTTTCAAGGAAACCCCGATGAGGTATGGAAGTGCGTCAAATATGAGGCCGGACTAACGGCAGAACTCAACTATGCCGTGGCGCACATGGAGATTAGGGACTTCCCAACCCTAGTCAACAAGTGCCGGATCATGGAAGAGGGACAGAAGAAAATCAACGCTGCAAGGGCAAAGAAACAAGGGCTAGCACCTCAAGCCCCAAAATTCAAGCCCCAATATCCAAACCAATCCCGAAATCACTATAATCCCTACCAAACCAACCAGCCTGCACCACAACAACAACAAAGAACCCCCTTCCACCAACAACCCAAGCAACCATACCGACCACAATTCCAGAACAACAACAACAACCGCAACAACAACAACAACAACAACCGACAAGGAGGGTCGGGCGGCCCCCGAAACAACCAAGGAGGGTCAAGTGGGACTAAGAACAAGGCGCCCCAAGGAGCCCCCGCCACCTTTGCTAAGCCTACACCGGCAATACTATGCCCCCAGTGCGGGAAAGATCATGGCAACCGTCCCTGCATAGCTGGACAAAACGTGTGCTTCAAGTGCGGGAAGCCCAGCCACTATGCCAACAGATGCAACAACGGAGGGCCAGCGAATCGTAACCCTAGGCCGCAACACCAAGGGAGGGTCTTCACCCTCAATGTGGACGAAGCGGACACATCCAACGGTCTCATAGAAGGTAAGTGCGAAATAGATGGTAGGACCTTAATCGCATTTTTTATGACTCTGGTGCAACACATTCTTTTATTTCATATGCTAGTGTCGAGACTCTAAATTTGAAAACTTCCAAACTTCCTTTTGATCTTATTGTCTCTACCCCCACAAATCATCCTGTGAATACTTGTTATTGTTGCCTAAATTGTCACCTCACCACAGAAAATAGATCATATGTTGTGGATTTAATTTGTTTACCCATGAAAGGTATAGGAGTAGTTCTTGGCATGGATTGGCTTCATGCCAACCGTGTATTGTTAGATCATGACACCAAAACAGTTGTCTTTCCTTCTCCCCCTAGTGAAATAAGTCAACCTTTGAGACTTTATCTCAATACCGTAGTGGTCCACTGTAGTGGGAAAAAGACTAAGGGATATGTTCTCCTAGCCGCTAGCGAAGTACACTTTGAGCAGAATTTAGAGAATATACCTATAGTGAGAGACTATCCCGAGGTATTTCCGGAAGATATACCCGAGTTCCCTCCCGAGCGAGAAGTGGAGTTCTCCATTGAGTTGGTTCCTGGAGCGGGACCAATCTCCATTGCCCCATATAGAATGTCACCCCTAGAACTAGCCGAGCTTAAAACCCAACTTGAGGAACTTTTAGAGAAAAGCTTTATAAGACCTAGTGCTTCACCATGGGGAGCCCCGGTCTTGTTTGTGAAAAAGAAGGACGGGAGTATGAGGTTGTGCATAGATTATAGGCAATTAAATCGTGTGACAGTGAAAAACAAATACCCTTTGCCTAGGATTGATGATCTCATGGACCAATTGAGAGGAGCAGTAGTGTTTTCCAAGATCGACCTAAGCTGGGTATACCACCAAATTAGAGTGAGAGATCAAGATATACCAAAGACCGCCTTTAGAACTCGGTATGGACACTTTGAGTTCGCGGTGATGTCTTTTGGGTTGAAAAATGCTCCTACAGTATTTATGGATTACATGAATAGGATCTTTAGACCCTATTTAGATCAGTTCGTGGTCGTTTTCATAGATGATATACTCATCTATTCGAAGACCCACGAGGAGCATGAGCGTCATTTGAGGATAGTTTTGGAGATTTTGAAGGAGAAAAAGCTGTATGCAAAACTCTCTAAGTATGAATTTTGGTTGGAGGAGGTCAAGTTTTTAGGGCACGTTGTGTCAAAAGGAGGCATAGCCGTTGATCCTAGTAAGGTAGAAGCCGTAATGAATTGGGATAGACCGACCACCGTAACGGAAATACGGAGCTTTTTGGGCTTAGCAGGCTACTACCGTAGGTTTATCAAAGGATTTTCCCAGTTAGCCCTACCCTTGACCAAGCTCACTAGGAAGAATGCCCCGTTTGAGTGGAGCCCCGAATGTGAGAAGAGTTTTCAAGAGCTTAAGGAAAGGTTAACCACGACCCCAGTCTTAGTCTTACCTAGCCCCAATGTACCCTTCGAGGTATATTGTGATGCTTCGGGCAAAGGACTAGGGTGTGTGTTGATGCAAAATAGGCAAGTGGTAGCCTATGCATCACGACAACTCAAGCCTCACGAGGCTAACTACCCCACCCATGACCTAGAATTAGCCGTAGTATTTGCCTTAAAGATGTGGAGACACCATCTGTATGGTGTAAGGTTTGAAGTTTTCTCCGATCATAAGAGTCTCAAGTACCTCTTTGATCAAAAGGAGTTAAACATGAGGCAAAGAAGGTGGATGGAATTCCTCAAAGACTACGATTTCAGTTTAAGTTACCACCCCGGCAAGGCTAATGTAGTCGCCGACGCCTTGAGCCGAAAGTCATTGCACCTGTCCCACATGATGATCAAAGAAGTTGAGTTGATAGAGAAGTTTAGGGATATGAATTTAGGGATGTCAGCAACCGATAGAGGGATAACGATGTGCTATCTTAGTGTAACAAGTGGATTTAAGCAAAGAATCATGTTAGCACAACGAGAGAATGAGGAGTTCGAAGAGATCATAGATGCTGTTAAGGCGGGAAAGTTGAAGGGTTTCGAAAGAGGCGAGGATTGGATATGGAGATTTGAGGGAAGGATCTGCGTACCCCAAGATGGTGACCTCCGAGAAAAGATCTTGGAGGAGGCTCACAAAAGCTATTTCACCATTCATCCCGGTGTCACCAAGATGTACCAAGACTTGAAGAAGATGTTTTGGTGGCCCGGAATGAAGAAGGATGTAGTCGCCTGGGTTAGTAAGTGCTTGGTATGTCAGAAAGTGAAAATCGAGCACCAAAAACCTTCAGGTTTGTTGCAACCCGTGTCAATCCCCGAGTGGAAGTGGGAATGCATATCTATGGATTTCGTGACGGGATTGCCTAAGACCCAAGCTGGCCATGATGCTATATGGGTGATAGTGGATCCACTAACCAAGTCGGCACACTTTCTACCTATTAGAGTGACATACTCTTTAGATAGATTGGCTCAGTTATACATCCAAGAGATCGTAAGATTGCATGGAGTACCGTCAACGATAATCTCGGATAGGGATCCACGGTTTACGTCGCGTTTTTGGGGAGCCTTTCAAAAGGCGTTTGGTTCAAAGCTATGCTTAAGCATCGCTACTACCACAAACAGACGGACAATCCGAAAGGACGATCCAAACCCTAGAGGATATGCTAAGAGCCTGTGTGTTAGACCAAAGGGGAAGTTGGGATAAGTACTTGCCTTTGATCGAGTTTGCGTATAACAACAATTATCACGCGAGCATCGGTATGGCACCGTACGAGGCATTGTATGGGAGGAAGTGCCAATCACCTTTATGTTGGTATGAGTGCGGAGAACAAACCATAATAGGACCTGATGTAGTGAGGGAGACGACGGAACAAATCAAGAGGATCCGGGATAGAATGCTCGCTGCTCAAAGTAGACAAAAGAGCTATGCGGACAAGCGGCGCAAGCCCTTGGAGTTCGAAGAGGAGAACATGTGTTCCTTAGGATTACCCCCACTACAGGCATAGGGAGAGCCATGAAAGTCAAAAAGTTGAGCCCCCGATTCCTTGGTCCTTTCCAAATTCTTCAAAAGATAGGAACAGTTGCCTACAAAATAGCCTTACCCCCTAATCTTTCTAATCTTCATGACGTCTTTCACGTCTCTCAGTTAAGGAAGTATGAGTCCGACCCTAACCACGTTTTAGAGCCAGAGCATGTTCAGTTAAGGGACGACCTAACTTTCAATCTTCCCCCTACGAGAATCGTGGACCGCGGAGTCAAGCAGCTGAGGAACAAGTCTGTTCCATTGGTAAAGGTAGCATGGGGACGCGACAACCAAGAGTTTACATGGGAGATAGAGTCGAAATGCAAGACAAGTATCCCGAGCTTTTCCAAGGTAACGAATTTCGAGGGCTAAATTCTTTTAAGGAGGGAGTAATGTAACACCCCGATTTTTCGTCTCGAGGAAATGACCAAAATGCCCTCGAGGTCATTTCCTGACCCGAACTCGAGGGTAACCAACTCGGTCATCCTCGAAGGGTCAACTCAATGTTTGAAGGGGATTGAATGGCCTTTGAATGCTTTCGGAAGCGAAAATTTCATTTTCCGCAGTTTCGGGTCAAAATGACCAAAATACCCCTATAGCGTTTATACGCGGGTAATGGTGCCGTTTGAGCCCTAACTTTCCTGCAGGTTTAAAAACATGTTTTCATGTGTCTAGAGGTCTCTGTTCAAGTCCCGGAGGTCCCGGGCAGTTTTAGTGCAAAATTACGATTTTGCCCCTAGAATAGTGTTTTTGAGCTTAATGACGTAATTAAGCAAACCTAAGCAATATTAGGCTCTAAACGAAGATTAATTTATTTCCCTAATTAATCTAGAGTCAAAATAATTTATTAAAGTTAATTATAACCTAAAATTGCTTAGATTAAACATTAAATCCCTTTTTAGAACTCAAGACTCCTAGTCTTGGAATCTTGAATAGTGTTTTCTCTTTCCAATTCCTTAAATCAAGGAAATGTGTCCAGAGTTGTTTAGACTCTAAATTGAGGATTTAACTCACTAATGGTGCAAGACCACTCCTTAATTATGTCTAGACCACCCTAATTACCCATTTACCTTACCTAAAACACTTTCTTACAAATTCCTAATCTTAAGCATAATCAAAGATACACCTAAACACAACTCTAAACCACAATTAAAATGCAAAGAACCCTCCCCCATGGGCTGATGCATATTCGGCCATCACTCTCCAATTACCACACATATTAAATTGTTTTCTCACTCAAAGAGCCATGCTTGAGCCATACCTTGAGCCATACCTCACCATGCTTTGAACCATACCTCACCATACCTCAAGAACACATTATCTCACCTCATGGAACACATGGAACCCTCCAATCTGCACCTCATATGGCCGAAGCCTTCATCAGCCTTCACACCCTCCATTTGTTTCATTTCTCTATAAATAGAATGCCTTGAGGAGCTTGCACCACTTTTGGATCATTTGCTAAGTTTAGGAAACACTCAAAGCTTTTCTTTTCTCTCAAAGTTCTAGTGTTCTTCAAGTTCTTCAAGCTCTTCAAAGTTCTTCATCTTCTTCATCTTCTTCTTCCATCTTCAAGTTCATCACATCAAGTAGGGATTTTCTTTCATGTATTCTTTTCTTTAAAGTTCTTGTTTCAAGCTTGATGTTCATAGTTTCTCTTGTTTCTCTTTAGAACTTCATTTCCACTCCTTTTTTCCTTTTCATTTTCGGCCATAGGCCTTGGAGAACAAAGGAATGAGAGCTTGATGATGAGAGTTTCATGATGATGTTCATCACTTGAAACAAACTCTAGAGCTTGATCTTTGTTCTTGAGCAAAAATGTTTCTTGTATTTCCATTCTTGAACTCTTGAGAACTTTAGCTTTGATGATGTTTTTAAATGGCTCTATGAACTCAATGATGAGGACTCATGATGTTGGTGTTAATATATCACCAAGATCATGAACTCTAGAGTTTTAAAATGTTCCTTCTTCTTCTTGAAGATTTCGGCCATTTCCTTAAATTTTCCAAGCTTCATGGTTTGATTTCCTAAAAATATTATGTTAAGTTTTAAAGAACTCTAAGCTTGACTTTACCTTGTTTGGATGAGTTTGGGTTATGGTGTAAATTCCTTTAAAGTCTTGTTAAGAGCTCTAGAAAGATAAAATGAACTTGCATAATCTATCTTATGCTTGCACTCATGTTTACATTCTTGTTATGCACCTTTACTTTCAAGCTATCACCTAAGAACATAAAGATTAAAATGGAACTTGTCTCATCACTTAATTTAATTCTCAAAGCTTTCTATTTCGGCCTTAAAGTCGATTGTTGTTGGGCCTAGAGCACTAAAATAAAGAATTGAACTTGCATTATCACTTAATTAATTCCTCGAATGCCTATCTATTTCGGCCTTAAAGTCGATTGTTATTGGGCCAAGAGCACTAAAATAAAGAATTGAACCATGCATATTTACCTACAAGCTTGCACGTCTAAATTTATGCCTCGCATATTTACTTTCAAGCTTGCACGTTTACGTTTATGCCTTGCATATTTAAATTTAAGTCATCACTTTACTTTGTAAGCAAGATTCAAAATGAAAAGCATGAGCACGTTTAGTTTATGTCGTAACTTGAGAACCTAGAGCTCAAAGACTTGCCCATTTCATTCCAAGTTAAAGTTATATGTGAATGTATTCCTTGAATGAATAATTTCGGCCAAGTAGTGATGATGGACTTGCAATGAGTTTTCATCTAGCTACTAGGATCAATAGTCTATGTTTTAAGTTTTCCCTAAAGCTTTACAAATCTTTATAAGGTTATGTCATCACAAGTTGTGATTTTATTATCTTTTAGGGGATGGAATATGTTTTGGTCAGTGACCTAAGGCTTCACTTAGCCTCTTGATGAATTAAAATGTTTTGCAAAGAGTTTTAGAAGTTCTAGATTGATTCCAAGAGAAACTAGTTAACTTATGTACCTAGAAATGTCAATTTAACTCCCTCATTTAAGTTAGATGTTTTCGGTTCTGATGTGATGAGTGTGATGCTGTATGATGATGTTTTGATGTGTTGGAATGTGTGAAAATATCATATGATGATGTAGAAGCGATCCTATGCATGATAGGTAAGAAACTAGCTAACTAGAAATACCGTAAAGCTAGAATTTAACATAGTTTTGACCCATTTGTTTATGGAACTTTTCCAAACTGTTTTAATGGGGACATAATCAGATTTAGATTGTTTAGACATGAAAAACTTGGTATCATTTGAGTTAGAATTGAATTCTAGCACCTATAGGGAAACTAGTAACTAGAAAACCGTAAAAATGCAAATGTAGAACTCTTAGAACATTTAATTTTATGGATTCTGTCCAGCACCCTTACAACATGGTAAACATGATTAATAATTAGTCCTTAAGCATAGGAATGCCTCATAATTGATTTAGATTTAATATATAGCTTCAAGTAAAACGGAACCAAGAAAGGGTCTAAAACGTAAGTTCTAGAACCCCGTATTCACATGTTAGGATTTCCACCCTATGCTATTCAGATTTAAAAGTAAAATGAGAGGATTATGAATGATGTTTAATTATGAGCCTTAGGTGCTTAAAATATGAACGACGGATGTAGAGAACTATATTTCAAGATTAAGACCTGTAAGGGTCAAAGCATGAGCTACCGTAAGGGTAAGCGTTTGGATGTTTTATGATGATGCATGAAGTATGCTAATGATGATGATGTTATTCATATGAGGAATTTATGAGGTTATATGTTTATGTGGCATAAAGAAAATTTGGAAGGAAATTCGGTGTAATGACCGTTGGGCCGCCGAATTTCCGACAAATTTGGGGACTTAAAGAAATTTTGAAAATTAAGGTACTAAGATGGGTTCTAGGATGACACCGGTTCGGCCGAGCACCTCCATAGAACTCATGTGACATCGGTACCATTTTATACTCTTAGGTGACACCGGTTCGGCCGAGCACCCCTAAGAGTTTTGCCCCCTAACCCGTACTCAGATAGTCGGGATTTATGATTTATGATACGCTTATCGTTAAGTGGTAAGTAAGAACTAGTGACGACTAGTTAAGGTATGAGCTCATAACCTAGATGTATGACACGTTCTGGGTGACACCGGTTCGGCCGAGCACCCCAGTTCAATTGTCTTTTAGGGTGGCCCATGAGGAGGAGAAGTTTCATGATTATGATTATGTCACTAAGTTTTGTCCCATATGAAAGTTACTAATGCCACTTTATGCCACCAAGTATGATGATGCTTGATGTTATGTCTATGTATGTGCATTAGATAGTGCCATGCATACATCCTCTATTATGTTGCATTCATGACATTAAGATCATTCTAAAATGAATGGACCTTGGCTAAACTATGTTTAGAACTTAAAAATGGATATAATGCACGCTCACTCATTTGTATAATTAAACCCAAGGTTCCTGAGGACGTAGATGATGACACCTAGGTAGTAGGAGGCCCTACTGAGATTCTTTAGTAAGATTCTCACTCCCTCTATCTCCTTCTTTCCGTCACGTCTTCAGATGGCGACGTTCGTGATGTTCGTGGACACGCCGACATAGGAGGTGCACCATGACCCGGACCACGGATGATACTATTTTGTGGGTCGATGCACAGTTAGAGTATTCATGTTCATGGGTCGACCCTTCACTCCCCTTGTATATTCCCATCGTTTCTCCCCCGTTTCACCTTTTTGCGATGGCCTGGTGTCCGAGCGCGCACGTCCCCGAGTTAGAGCACACACCACTTAGATGGGGATGAACCTTCTTTTGTTTACAGGTTATCCTATTAGCTGCACTCGGGTAGGGGAGTAGATTATGTTTATGTTTATGTTGTATTTTCTTTCATGTATTTCCATGTACCAAATCAAGTCCCACGCTTATAAGTGGGCAAATTATAATTATATATGAGATGTTATTCAGTGTCTCTCATGATGTGCCGTTCTATGCTTTGTGCTATGACGTTATGGGATGTATGTTTTGTCCGTTGCAAGTTATATCGCATCACGCGGCTCTCACTTTTATTTCAAAAAAAAAATTACCCGTATTTTCCGCTAAGTAATTCAAAGTTAAATGAGAACTATGAAGTAACAGACTAATGATTAACCTAAATATGTTCTAGAGTGTTGGGTTAAAAATTAGGATGTTACATTATGGTATCAGAGCAGTTCGATTCTCATGGAGCCTGAGGATTGGACTGACTATGCTTTCTAAAGCGTAGTACGATAGCTATGTCATGCGTAGAGCTTAGTTAGAGAAAAGCTATAGGATAGAAGTGCATGACCCTTGTCTACTTGCGTGTACCATGGTAACTAGCTCATTTTACATGGAATATTGAGCCTGATCACCTCAGTGTTTATTGTCTCGTGTGTTTAGGAACCAATGGCACCAAGGAGACAACCTAGGACCCCGACCGAGGGGGACCAAAACGATGCTACTGCTGCTGTTGTTCGTGACATGGCTAGGGCCATGGAACGAATGTTCGAGAGGATGAACCAACAAGGGAACACCGGACGTGCTTCCATCGCCGAAATGATCGAGCAAGCAAGGTTTGGTGAGTTTCGCAAGGCGAACCCGCCAACCTTCCGAGGAGCCATGGACCCCGACCAAGCTGATGAGTGGATCAAAAACATGGAAAAGATCTACTCTGTGGTGGCTTGCTCGGAGGAGCAGAAGGTCACCTTTGCGGCCTATATGATGGAATCGGATGCTGAGTTTTGGTGGACCGGCACCCGAAGACTACTAGAAGCTTCTGGTACTGCTGTCAACTGGGAGCTATTCAAGACCTACTTCTATGAGAGGTACTTCCCGGAGTCTGTAAGGAACGCAAAAGACATTGAGTTCATGCAACTGACCCAAGGAGGGTCTCATCGTCGCCAAAGACAGCGAAATTCGAAGAGCTGATCAAGTTCTCTAGGGTGTTTCAAGGAAACCCCGATGAGGTATGGAAGTGCGTCAAATATGAGGCCGGACTAACGGCAGAACTCAACTATGCCGTGGCGCACATGGAGATTAGGGACTTCCCAACCCTAGCCAACAAGTGCCGGATCATGGAAGAGGGACAGAAGAAAATCAACGCTGCAAGGGCAGCACGGAACAAGGGGCTAGCACCTCAAGCCCCAAAATTCAAGCCCCAATATCCAAACCAATCCCGAAATCACTATAATCCCTACCAAACCAACCAGTTCAGACCACAACAACAACAAAGAACCCCCTTCCACCAACAACCCAAGCAACCATACCGACCACAATTCCAGAACAACAACAACAACCGCAACAACAACAACAACAACCGACAAGGAGGGTCGGGCGGCCCCCGAAACAACCAAGGAGGGTCAAGTGGGACTAAGAACAAGGCGCCCCAAGGAGCCCCCGCCACCTTTGCTAGGCCTACACCGGCAATACTATGCCCCCAGTGCGGGAATGATCATGGCAACCGTCCCTGCCTAGCTGGACAAGACGTGTGCTTCAAGTGCAGGAAGCCCGGCCACTATGCCAACAGATGCAACAATGTAGGGCCAGCGAATCAGAACCCTAGGCCGCAACACCAAGGGAGGGTCTTCACCCTCAATGTGGACGAAGCGGACACATCCAACGGTCTCATAGAAGGTAAGTGCGAAATAGATGGTAGGACCTTAACTGTACTTTATGACTCTGGTGCAACACATTCTTTTATTTCATATGCTAGTGTCGAGACTCTAAATTTGAAAACTTCCAAACTTCCTTTTGATCTTATTGTCTCTACCCCCACAAATCATCCTGTGAATACTTGTTATTGTTGCCTAAATTGTCACCTCACCACAGAAAATAGATCATATGTTGTGGATTTAATTTGTTTACCCATGAAAGGTATAGGAGTAGTTCTTGGCATGGATTGGCTTCATGCCAACCGTGTATTGTTAGACTGTGACACCAAAACAGTTGTCTTTCCTTCTCCCCCTAGTGAAATAAGTCAACCTTTGAGACTTTATCTCAATACCGTAGAGGTCCACTGTAGTGGGAAAAAGACTAAGGGATATGTTCTCCTAGCCGCTAGCGAAGTACACTTTGAGCAGAATTTAGAGAATATACCTATAGTGAGAGACTATCCCGAGGTATTTCCGGAAGATATACCCAAGTTCCCTCCCGAGCGAGAAGTGGAGTTCTCCATTGAGTTGGTTCCTGGAGCGGGACCTGTAACATCCTAATTTTTAACCCAATACTCTAGAACATACTTAGGTTAAACATTAGTCTGTTACTTCATAGATCTCATTTAACTTTGAATTACTTAGCGGAAAATACGGTTAATTTTTTTTTTGAAATAAAAGTGAGAGCCGCGTGATGCGTTATAACTTGCAACGAACAAAACATACATCTCATAACGTCTTAGCATAAAGCATAGAAGGGCACATCATGAGAGACACTGAATAACATCTCATATATAATTATAATTTGCCCACTTATAAGCGTGGGACTTGATTTGGTACATGGAAATACATGAAAGAAAATACAACATGAACATAAACATAATCTACTCCCCTACCCGAGTGCATCTAATGGGAAACCTTTAAACAAAAGAAGGTTTATCCCCATCTAAGTGGTGTGTGCTCTAACTCAGGCCATCCACGGCCTCCTACTGGCGACTATCTCGTGATCGAGGCAGAAATCCGGGAAACTGGGCGAGCTCCTCGGGCGTGAAGAGGCGGAGCGGGGATCGAGTGTGAGCCCCGGGGTATGGCCGCATCTCCGGTCGTCGTGCACGCCTCGGCTGAGTCACGGTGGGCTCGCTATCCTCTCCAAAGTCCATAGGTATGGAAGGGGAAGATCCCTCGGAGGGTGCCTGGGTTGCCGAATCCTCGGAAGGATCCGTCTCCGAGAAGGACGACGAACAGCAGGGCACATCTTTGGGGGTAGTCTCGAGCGGCGGACGTGGATGATAGGGTACGACGAAGTCTCTCCTCTAGGGGACGTGCGCGCTCGAACACCAGGTCATCGCCAAAAGGTGAGACGGGGGAGAAACGATGGGAATGTACAGGGGGAGTGAAGGGTCGACCCATGAACATAAATACTCTAACCGTGCATCGACCCACAAAATGGAATGACCCGTGGTCCAGCTCATGGTGCACCTCCCATGTCGGCGTGTCCACGAACACCACGAACGTCGCCATCTGAAGACGTGACGGAAAGAAAGAGGAAGAGGGAGTGAGAATCTTGCTAAAGAATCACAGTAGGGCCTCCTACTACCTAGGTGTCATCATCTACGTCCTCAGGAACCTTGGGTTTATTTATACAAAATGACTGAGCATGTATTCGGTTCATTTTAAACTTTAAAATATATTTTAGCCAAGGTCCATTCATTTTAGGATGATCTTAATGTCATGGATGCAACATATTAGAAAATGTATGCATGGCACTACCTAATGCACATACATAAAGCATAACATCAAGCATCATCATTCTTGGTGGCATAAAGTGGCAATAGTAACATTCATATGGGACAAAACTTAGTGACATAATCATCATCATGAAACTTCTCTTCCTCATGGGCCACCCTAAAAGACAATCGAACTGGGGGTGCTCGGCCGAACCGGTGTCACCCAGAACATGTCATACATCTAGGTTATGAGCTCATACCTTAACTAGTCGTCACTAGTTTTTACTTACCACTTAACGATAAGCGTATCATAAATCCCGACTATCTGAGTACGCGTTAGGGGGCAAAACTCTTAGGGGTGTTCGGCCGAACCGGTGTCACCTAAGAGTATAAAATGGTACCGATGTCACATGAGTTCTATGGAGGTGCTCGGCCGAACCGGTGTCATCCTAGAACCCATCTTAGTACCTTAATTTTCAAAATCTCTTTAAGTCCCCAAATTTGTCGGAAATTCGGCGGCCCAACGGTCATTACACCGAATTTCCTTCCAAATTTGCTTTATGCCACATAAACATATAACCTCATAAATTCCTCATATGAATAACATCATCAACATTAGCATACTTCATGTATCATCATAAAACATCCAAACGCTTACCCTTACGGGTCTTAATCTTGAGATATAGTTCTCTACATCCGTCGTTCATATTTTAAGCACCTAAGGCTCATAATTAAACATCATTCATAATCCTCTCATTTTACTTTTAAATCTGGATAGCATAGGGTGGAAATCCTAACATGTGAATACGGGGTTCTAGAACTTACGTTTTAGACCCTTTCTTGGTTCCGTTTTCGCCGAAGGCGCTATATATTAAATCTAAATCAATTATGAGGCATTCCTATGCTTAAGGACTAATTATTAATCATGTTTACCATGTTGCAAGGGTGCTGGACAGAATCCAGAAAATTAAATGTTCTAAGAGTTCTATGTTTGCATTTTTACGGTTTTCTAGTTACTAGTTTCCCCATAGGTGCTAGAATTCAATTCTAACTCAAATGATACCAAGTTTTTCATGTCTAAACAATCTAAATCTGATTATGTCCCCATTAAAACAGTTTGGAAAAGTTCCATAAACGAATGGGTCAAAACTATGTTAAATTCTAGCTTTACGGTATTTCTAGTTAGCTAGTTCCTTACCTATCATGCATAGGATCGCTTCTACATCATCATATGATATTTTCACACATTCCAACACATTAAAACATCATCATACAGCATCACATTCATCACATCAGAACCGAAAACATCTTGCCTCAATAAGAGAAGTAAATTGACATTTCTAGGTACATAAGTTAACTAGTTTCTCTTGGAATCAATCTAGAACTTCTAAAACTCTTTGCAAGACATTTTAAATCATCAAGAGGCTAAGTGAAGCCTTAGGTTAAAGACCAAAATATATTTCATCTCCTAAAAGAGGATAAAATCACAACTTGTGATGACATAACCTTATAAAGATTTGTAAGGCTTTAAGGAAAACTTAAAACATGGACTATTGGACCCAGTAGCTAGATGAAAACTCATTGCAAGTCCATCATCACTACTTGGCCGAAATTATGCATTCAAGGAATTACATTCACATTTAACTTTATCTTGGAATGAAATGGGCAAGTCTTTGAGCTCTAGGTTCTTTAAGTTGCGACATAAACTAAACGTGCTCATGCTTTTCATTTTTAATCTTGCTTACAAATTAAAATGATGACATAAATTAAATATGCAAGGCATAAACGTATCGTGCAAGCTTGAAAGTAAATATAAGCATAATCTTAAACGATGCAAGCTTGAAAGTAAATGTGCAAGATTCAATTCTTTATTTTAGTGCTCTTGGCCCAACAACAATCGACTTTAAGGCCGAAATAGATAGGCATTCGAGAAATTAATTAGGTGATGAAGCAAGTTCAATTCTTTATTTTAGTGCTCTAGGCCCAACAACAATCGACTTTAAGGCCGAAATAGAAAGGCTTCGAGAATTAAATCAAGTGATGAGACAAGTTCCATTTTAATCTTTATGTTCTTAGGTGATAGCTTGAAAGTAAAATGCATAGCAAGAATGTAAATATGAGTGCAAGCATAAGATAAATTATGCAAGTTCATTTTATCTCTCTAGAGCTCTTAGCAAGACTTTAAAGGAACTTAAACCTCAACCCAAACTCATCAAACCAAGACAAGGTAAAAGTCTAGAGTTCTTAGAACTCAACATAACATATTTAGAAAATCAAACATTTTGCATGTAGGAAGAAAGGTAATGGCCGAAACTTCAAGGAAAGAAAAGAAATATTTGAAACTCTAGAATCCATGATCTTGGTGATATATTAACACCAACATCATGAGACCTCATCATTGAGTTCATAGAGTCATTTTAAAACATTATCAAAGTTAAAGTTCTCAAGAGTTCAAGAAAGGAAAAACTAGAAACACTTTTGCTCAAGAACAAAGATCAAGCTCTAGAATTTGTTTCAAGTGATGAACATCATCATGAAACTCTCATCATCAAGCTCTCATTTCTTTGAACTCCAAAGGCCCATGGCCGAAACATAAAGAGGAATGAGGAGAAGAAAAGAAGTTCTAAAAGGAATCAAGAGAAACTATGAACATAAAGCTTGAAACAAGAACTTTAAAGAAAGAATACATGAAAGAAAATCCCTACTTGGTGTGATGAACTTGAAGATGGAAGAAGAAGATGAAGAAGATGAAGAACTTGAAGAACTCCAAGAACTTGAAGAACACAAAGACTTTGAGAGAAAAAGAAAAGCTTTGAGTGTTCCTAAACTTAGCAAATGATCTAAAAGTGGTGCAAGCTCCTCAAGGCATTCTATTTATAGAGAAATGAAACAAATGGAGGGAGCTCAAGGAGGAGGGGGTTTCGGCCATGAGGGTGCAGATTGGAGGCTTTCCATGAGTTCCATGAGGTGAGATAATGTGTTCTTGAGGTATGGTGAGGTATGGTTCAAAGCATGGTGAGGTATGGCTCAAGGTATGGCTCAAGCATGGCTCTTTGAGTGAGAAAACAATTTAATATGTGTCAAAGGGGGAGGATGTGGCCGAAAATGCATCAGCCCATGGGGAGGATTAGTTTGCATTTTAATTGTGGTTTAGAGTTGTGTTTAGGTGTATCTTTGATTATGCTTAAGATTAGGAATTTGTAAGAAAGTGTTTAGGTAAGGAAAATGGGTAATTAAGGTGGTCTAGACATAATTAAGGAGTGGTCTTGCACCATTAGAGAGTTAAATCCTCAATTTAGAGTCTAAACAACTCTAGACACATTTCCTTGATTTAAGGAGTGGAGAGAGAAAACACTATTCAAGATTCCAAGACTAGGAGTCTTGAGTTCTAAAAAGGGATTTAATGTTTAATCTAAGTAATTTTAGGTTCTAATTAACTTTAATAAATTATTTTGACTCTAGATTAATTAGGGAAATAAATTAATCTTCGTTTAGAGCCTAATATTGCTTAGGTTTGCTTAATTACGTCATTAAGCTCAAAAGCACTATTCTAGGGGCAAAATCGTAATTTTGCACTAAAACTGCCCGGGACCACCGGGACTTGAACAGAGACCTCTAGACACATGAAAACATGTTTTTAAACCTCTGGGAAAGTTAGGGCTTAAACGGCACCTTTACCCGCGTAATAACACTATAGGGGTATTTTGGTCATTTTGACCAAATCTGGAAAACGAAATTTTCGCTTCCGAAAGCATTCAAAGGCCATTCAATCCCCTTCAATCATTGAGTTGACCCTTCGAGGATGACCGAGTTGGTTACCCTCGAGTTCGGGTCAGGAAATGACCTCAGGGGCATTTTGGTCATTTCCCTCGGGCAGAAAAATCGGGGTGTTACAGGACCAATCTCCATTGCCCCCTATAGAATGTCACCCCTAGAACTAGCCGAGCTTAAAACCCAACTTGAGGAACTTTTAGAGAAAAGCTTTATAAGACCTAGTGCTTCACCATGGGGAGCCCTGGTCTTGTTTGTGAAAAAGAAGGACGGGAGTATGAGGTTGTGCATAGATTATAGGCAATTAAATCGTGTGACAGTGAAAAACAAATACCCTTTGCCTAGGATTGATGATCTCATGGACCAATTGAGAGGAGCGGTAGTGTTTTCCAAGATCGACCTAAGGTCGGGATACCACCAAATTAGAGTGAGAGATCAAGATATACCAAAGACCGCCTTTAGAACTCGGTATGGACACTTTGAGTTCGCGGTGATGTCTTTTGGGTTGACAAATGCTCCTGCAGTATTTATGGATTACATGAATAGGATCTTTAGACCCTATTTAGATCAGTTCGTGGTCGTTTTCATAGATGATATACTCATCTATTCGAAGACCCACGAGGAGCATGAGCGTCATTTGAGGATAGTTTTGGAGATTTTGAAGGAGAAAAAGCTGTATGCAAAACTCTCTAAGTGTGAATTTTGGTTGGAAGAGGTCAAGTTTTTAGGGCACCTTGTGTCAAAAGGAGGCATAGCCGTTGATCCTAGTAAGGTAGAAGCCGTAATGAATTGGGATAGACCGACCACCATAACAGAAATACGGAGCTTTTTGGGCTTAGCAGGCTACTACCGTAGGTTTATCAAAGGATTTTTCTAGTTAGCCCTACCCTTGACCAAGCTCACTAGGAAGAATGCCCCGTTTGAGTGGAGCCCCGAATGTGAGAAGAGTTTTCAAGAGCTTAAGGAAAGGTTAACCACGACCCCAGTCTTAGTCTTACCTAGCCCCAATGTACCCTTCGAGGTATATTGTGATGCTTCGGGCAAAGGACTAGGGTGTGTGTTGATGCAAAATAGGCAAGTGGTAGCCTATGCATCACGACAACTCAAGCCTCACGAGGCTAACTACCCCACCCATGACCTAGAATTAGCCGCCGTAGTATTTGCCTTAAAGATGTGGAGACACCATTTGTATGGTGTAAGGTTTGAAGTTTTCTCCGATCATAAGAGTCTCAAGTACCTCTTTGATCAAAAGGAGTTAAACATGAGGCAAAGAAGGTGGATGGAATTCCTCAAAGACTACGATTTCAGTTTAAGTTACCACCCCGGCAAGGCTAATGTAGTCGCCGACGCCTTGAGCCGAAAGTCATTGCACCTGTCCCACATGATGATCAAAGAAGTTGAGTTGATAGAGAAGTTTAGGGATATGAATTTAGGGATGTCAGCAACCGATAGAGGGATAACGATGTGCTATCTTAGTGTAACAAGTGGATTTAAGCAAAGAATCATGTTAGCTGCTTGAGAGAATGAGGAGTTCGAAGAGATCATAGATGCTGTTAAGGCGGGAAAGTTGAAGGGTTTCGAAAGAGGCGAGGATTGGATATGGAGATTTGAGGGAAGGATCTGCGTACCCCAAGATGGTGACCTCCGAGAAAAGATCTTGGAGGAGGCTCACAAAAGCTATTTCACCATTCATCCCGGTGTCACCAAGATGTACCAAGACTTGAAGAAGATGTTTTGGTGGCCCGGAATGAAGAAGGATGTAGTCGCCTGGGTTAGTAAGTGCTTGGTATGTCAGAAAGTGAAAATCGAGCACCAAAAACCTTCAGGTTTGTTGCAACCCCTGTCAATCCCCGAGTGGAAGTGGGAATGCATATCTATGGATTTCGTGACGGGATTGCCTAAGACCCAAGCTGGCCATGATGCTATATGGGTGATAGTGGATCGACTAACCAAGTCGGCACACTTTCTACCTATTAGAGTGACATACTCTTTAGATAAATTGGCTCAGTTATACATCCAAGAGATCGTAAGATTGCATGGAGTACCGTCAACGATAATCTCGGATAGGGATCCACGGTTTACGTCGCGTTTTTGGGGAGCCTTTCAAAAGGCGTTTGGTTCAAAGCTATGCTTAAGCACTGCTTACCAGCCACAAACAGACGGACAATCCGAAAGGACGATCCAAACCCTAGAGGATATGCTAAGAGCCTGTGTGTTAGACCAAAGGGGAAGTTGGGATAAGTACTTGCCTTTGATCGAGTTTGCGTATAACAACAGTTATCACGCGAGCATCGGTATGGCACCGTACGAGGCATTGTATGGGAGGAAGTGCCAATCACCTTTATGTTGGTATGAGTCCGGAGAACAAACCATAATAGGACCTGATGTAGTGAGGGAGACGACGGAACAAATCAAGAGGATCCGGGATAGGATGCTCACTGCTCAAAGTAGACAAAAGAGCTATGCGGACAAGCGGCGCAAGCCCTTGGAGTTCGAAGAGGGAGAACATGTGTTCCTTAGGATTACCCCCACTACAGGCATAGGGAGAGCCATGAAAGTCAAAAAGTTGAGCCCCCGATTCCTTGGTCCTTTCCAAATTCTTCAAAAGATAGGAACAGTTGCCTACAAAATAGCCTTACCCCCTAATCTTTCTAATCTTCATGACGTCTTTCACGTCTCTCAGTTAAGGAAGTATGAGTCCGACCCTAACCACGTTTTAGAGCCAGAGCATGTTCAGTTAAGGGACGACCTAACTTTCAATCTTCCCCCTACGAGAATCGTGGACCGTGAGTCAAGCGGTGAGGAACAAGTCTGTTCCATTGGTAAAGGTAGCATGGGGACGCGACAAATCCGAAGAGTTTACATGGGAGCTAGAGTCAGAAATGCAAGACAAATATCCCGAGCTTTTCCAAGGTAACGAATTTCGAGGGCGAAATTCTTTTTAAGGAGGGGAGTAATGTAACACCCCGATTTTTCTGTCCGAGGGAAATGACCAAAATGCCCCTGAGGTCATTTCCTGACCCGAACTCGAGGGTAACCAACTCGGTCATCCTCGAAGGGTCAACTCAATGTTTGAAGGGGATTGAATGGCCTTTGAATGCTTTCGGAAGCGAAAATTTCGTTTTCCGCAGTTTCGGGTCAAAATGACCAAAATACCCCTATAGCGTTTATACGCGGGTAATGGTGCCGTTTGAGCCCGGAACTTTCCCCAGAGGTTTAAAAACATGTTTTCATGTGTCTAGAGGTCTCTGTTCAAGTCCCGGAGGTCCCGGGCAGTTTTAGTGCAAAATTACGATTTTGCCCCTAGAATAGTGTTTTTGAGCTTAATGACGTAATTAACCAAACATAAGCAATATTAGGCTCTAAACGAAGATTAATTTATTTCCCTAATTAATCTAGAGTCAAAATAATTTATTAAAGTTAATTAGAACCTAAAATTGCTTAGATTAAACATTAAATCCCTTTTTAGAACTCAAGACTCCTAGTCTTGGAATCTTGAATAGTGTTTTCTCTTTCCAATTCCTTAAATCAAGGAAATGTGTCTAGAGTTGTTTAGACTCTAAATTGAGGATTTAACTCACTAATGGTACAAGACCACTCCTTAATTATGTCTAGACCACCCTAATTACCCATTTACCTTACCTAAAACACTTTCTTACAAATTCCTAATCTTAAGCATAATCAAAGATACACCTAAACACAACTCTAAACCACAATTAAAATGCAAAGAACCCTCCCCCATGGGCTGATGCATATTCGGCCATCACTCTCCAATTACCACACATATTAAATTGTTTTCTCACTCAAAGAGCCATGCTTGAGCCATACCTCACCATGCTTTGAACCATACCTCACCATACCTCAAGAACACATTATCTCACCTCATGGAACACATGGAACCCTCCAATCTGCACCTCATATGGCCGAAGCCTTCATCAGCCTTCACACCCTCCATTTGTTTCATTTCTCTATAAATAGAATGCCTTGAGGAGCTTGCACCACTTTTGGATCATTTGCTAAGTTTAGGAAACACTCAAAGCTTTTCTTTTCTCTCAAAGTTCTAGTGTTCTTCAAGTTCTTCAAGCTCTTCAAAGTTCTTCATCTTCTTCTTCCATCTTCAAGTTCATCACATCAAGTAGGGATTTTCTTTCATGTATTCTTTTCTTTAAAGTTCTTGTTTCAAGCTTGATGTTCATAGTTTCTCTTGTTTCTCTTTAGAACTTCATTTCCACTCCTTTTTTCCTTTTCATTTTCAGCCATAGGCCTTGGAGAACAAAGGAATGAGAGCTTGATGATGAGAGTTTCATGATGATGTTCATCACTTGAAACAAACTCTAGAGCTTGATCTTTGTTCTTGAGCAAAAATGTTTTTAGTTTTTCTTCTCTTGAACTCTTGAGAACTTTAGCTTTGATGATGTTTTTAAATGGCTCTATGAACTCAATGATGAGGACTCATGATATTGGTGTTAATATATCACCAAGATCATGAACTCTAGAGTTTTAAAATGTTCCTTCTTCTTCTTGAAGATTTCGGCCATTTCCTTAAATTTTCCAAGCTTCATGGTTTGATTTCCTAAAAATATTATGTTAAGTTTTAAAGAACTCTAAGCTTGACTTTACCTTGTTTGGATGAGTTTGGGTTATGGTGTAAATTCCTTTAAAGTCTTGTTAAGAGCTCTAGAAAGACAAAATGAACTTGCATAATCTATCTTATGCTTGCACTCATGTTTACATTCTTGTTATGCACCTTTACTTTCAAGCTATCACCTAAGAACATAAAGATTAAAATGGAACTTGTCTCATCACTTAATTTAATTCTCAAAGCCTTTCTATTTCGGCCTTAAAGTCGATTGTTGTTGGGCCTAGAGCACTAAAATAAAGAATTGAACTTGCATTATCACTTAATTAATTCCTCGAATGCCTATCTATTTCGGCCTTAAAGTCGATTGTTGTTGGGCCAAGAGCACTAAAATAAAGAATTGAACCATGCATATTTACCTACAAGCTTGCACGTCTAAATTTATGCCTTGCATATTTACTTTCAAGCTTGCACGTTTAAGTTTATGCCTTGCATATTTAAATTTAAGTCATCACTTTACTTTGTAAGCAAGATTCAAAATGAAAAGCATGAGCACGTTTAGTTTATGTCGTAACTTGAGAACCTAGAGCTCAAAGACTTGCCCATTTCATTCCAAGTTAAAGTTATATGTGAATGTATTCCTTGAATGAATAATTTCGGCCAAGTAGTGATGATGGACTTGCAATGAGTTTTCATCTAGTTACTAGGACCAATAGTCTATGTTTTAAGTTTTCCCTAAAGCTTTACAAATCTTTATAAGGTTATGTCATCACAAGTTGTGATTTTATTATCTTTTAGGGGATGGAATATGTTTTGGTCAGTGACCTAAGGCTTCACTTAGCCTCTTGATGAATTAAAATGTTTTGCAAAGAGTTTTAGAAGTTCTAGATTGATTCCAAGAGAAACTAGTTAACTTATGTACCTAGAAATGTCAATTTAACTCCCTCATTTAAGTTAGATGTTTTCGGTTCTGATGTGATGAGTGTGATGCTGTATGATGATGTTTTGATGTGTTGGAATGTGTGAAAATATCATATGATGATGTAGAAGCGATCCTATGCATGATAGGTAAGAAACTAGCTAACTAGAAATACCGTAAAGCTAGAATTTAACATAGTTTTGACCCATTTGTTTATGGAAATTTTCCACACTGTTTTAATGGAGACATAATCAGATTTAGATTGTTTAGACATGAAAAACTTGGTATCATTTGAGTTAGAATTGAATTCTAGCACCTATGGGGAAACTAGTAACTAGAAAACCGTAAAAATGCAAATGTAGAACTCTTAGAACATTTAATTTTCTGGATTCTGTCCAGCACCCTTACAACATGGTAAACATGATTAATAATTAGTCCTTAAGCATAGGAATGCCTCATAATTGATTTAGATTTAATATATAGCTTTCAAGCTAAAAACGGAACCAAGAAAGGGTCTAAAACGTAAGTTCTAGAACCCCGTATTCACATGTTAGGATTTCCACCCTATGCTATTCAGATTTAAAAGTAAAATGAGAGGATTATGAATGATGTTTAATTATGAGCCTTAGGTGCTTAAAATATGAACGACGGATGTAGAGAACTATATTTCAAGATTAAGACCTGTAAGGGTCAAAGCATGAGCTACCGTAAGGGTAAGCGTTTGGATGTTTTATGATGATGCATGAAGTATGCTAATGATGATGATGTTATTCATATGAGGAATTTATGAGGTTATATGTTTATGTGGCATAAAGCAAATTTGGAAGGAAATTCGGTGTAATGACCGTTGTGCGGCCGAATTTCCGACAAATTTGGGGACTTAAAGAAATTTTGAAAATTAAGGTACTAAGATGGGTTCTAGGATGACACCGGTTCGGCCGAGCACCTCCATAGAACTCATGTGACATCGGTACCATTTTATACTCTTAGGTGACACCGGTTCGGCCGAGCACCCCTAAGAGTTTTGCCCCCTAACCCGTACTCAGATAGTCGGGATTTATGATTTATGATACGCTTATCGTTAAGTGGTAAGTAAGAACTAGTGACGACTAGTTAAGGTATGAGCTCATAACCTAGATGTATGACACGTTCTGGGTGACACCGGTTCGGCCGAGCACCCCCAGTTCGATTGTCTTTTAGGGTGGCCCATGAGGAGGAGAAGTTTCATGATTATGATTATGTCACTAAGTTTTGTCCCATATGAAAGTTACTAATGCCACTTTATGCCACCAAGTATGATGATGCTTGATGTTATGTCTATGTATGTGCATTAGATAGTGCCATGCATACATCCTCTATTATGTTGCATTCATGACATTAAGATCATTCTAAAATGAATGGACCTTGGCTAAACTATGTTTAGAACTTAAAAATGGATATAATTCACGCTCACTCATTTGTATAATTAAACCCAAGGTTCCTGAGGACGTAGATGATGACACCTAGGTAGTAGGAGACCCTACTGAGATTCTTTAGTAAGATTCTCACTCCCTCTATCTCCTTCTTTCCGTCACGTCTTCAGATGGCGACGTTCGTGATGTTCGTGGACACGCCGACATAGGAGGTGCACCATGACCCGGACCACGGATCATACTATTTTGTGGGTTGATGCACAGTTAGGGTATTCATGTTCATGGGTCGACCCTTCACTCCCCTTGTACATTCCCATCGTTTCTCCCCCGTCTCACCTTTTGGCGATGGCCTGGTGTCCGAGCGCGCATGTCCCTGAGTTAGAGCACACACCACTTAGATGGGGATGAACCTTCTTTTGTTTACAGGTTATCCTATTAGCTGCACTCGGGTAGGGGAGTAGATTATGTTTATGTTTATGTTGTATTTTCTTTCATGTATGTCCATGTACCAAATCAAGTCCCACGCTTATAAGTGGGCAAATTATAATTATATATGAGATGTTATTCAGTGTCTCTCATGATGTGCCCTTCTATGCTTTGTGCTATGACGTTATGGGATGTATGTTTTGTCCGTTGCAAGTTATATCGCATCACGCGGCTCTCACTTTTATTTCAAAAAAAAAATTACCCGTATTTTCCGCTAAGTAATTCAAAGTTAAATGAGAACTATGAAGTAACAGACTAATGATTAACCTAAATATGTTCTAGAGTGTTGGGTTAAAAATTAGGATGTTACAAAATATGCGAGGCATAAACTTAAACGTGCAAACTTGAAAGTAAATATGCAAGTTCCAATTCTTTATTTTAGTGCTCTTGGCCCAACAACAATCGACTTTAAGGCCGAAATAGATAGGCATTCAAGAAATTAATTAAGTGATGATGCAAGTTCAATTCTTTATTTTAGTGCTCTAGGCCCAACAACAATCGACTTTAAGGCCGAAATAGAAAGGCTTTGAGAATTAAATTAAGTGATTATGCAAGTTCCATTTTAATCTTTATGTTCTTAGGTGATAGCTTAAAAGTAAAGATGCATAGCAAGAATGCAAGTTTAAATGCAAGCATAAAATAAATTATGCAAGTTCATTTTATCTTTCTAGATCTCTTAACAAGACTTTATAGGAACATAAACCTCAACCCAAACTCATCAAACCAAGACAAAGTAAAGTCTAGAGTTCTTAGAACTCAAACAACATCTTTAGAAAATCAAACCATAAGGCATATAAAAGGAAAGGAAATGGCCGAAACATCTAGGCAAGAAAAGAAATATTTGAAACTCTAGAGTCCATGATCTTGATGATATATTAACACCAACATCATGAAACCTCATCATTGAGTCCTTAGAATCATTCTAAAACACTATCAAAACTAGAGTTCTCAAGAGTTCAAGAAAGGAAAAACTAGAAAACATTTTTGCTCAAGCACAAAGATCAAGCTCTAGAGTTTGTTTCAAGTGATGAACATGATCATGAAACTCTCATCATCAAGCTCTCATTTCTTTGAACTCCAAGGCCCATGGCCGAAAATGAGAAAGAAAAAGGAGAAGAAAAAAAGTTCTAAAAAGAATCAAGAGAAACTATAAACATAAAGCTTGGAACAAGAACTTTAAAGAAAGGAATACTTGAAAGAAAATCCCTATTTGGTGTGATGAACTTGAAGATGGAAGAAGAAGATGAAGAAGATGAAGAACTTTGAAGAACTTGAAGAACTTGAAGAACACTAGAACTTTGAGAGAGAAAGAAAAGCTTTGAGTGCTCCTAAACTTAGCAAATGATCTAAAAGTGGTGCAAGCTCCTCAAGGCATTCTATTTATAGAGAAATGAAACAAATGGAGGGGGTGAGCGGCTGAAGGGGTTTCGGCCATGAGGGTGCAGATTGGAGGGCATCCCATGAGTTCCATGAGGTGAGATGTTGTGGTCTTGAAGCATGGTGAGGTATGGTTCAAAGCATGGTGAGGTATGGCTCAAGGTATGGCTCAAGCATGGCTCTTTGAGTGAGAAAACAATTTAATATGTGTGGTAATTGGAGAGAGATGGCCAAATATGCATCAGCCCATGTGTGGTTGTGTTTGCATTTTAATTGTGGTTTAGAGTTGTGTTTAGGTGTATCTTTGATTATGCTTAAGATTAGGAATTTGTAAGAAAGTGTTTAGGTAAGGAAAATGGATAATTAGGGTGGTCTAGACATAATTAAGGAGTGGTCTTGCACCATTAGTGAGTTAGATTCTCAATTTAGAGTCTAAACAACTCTAGACACACTTCCTTGATTTAAGGAATTGGAGAGAGAAAATACTATTCAAGATTCCAAGACTAGGAATCTTGAGTTCTAAAAAGGGATTTAAGTTTAATCTAAGCAATTTTAGGTTCTAATTAACTTTAATAAATTATTTTGACTCTAGATTAATTAGGGAAATTAATTAATCTTCGTTTAGAGCCTAATATTGTTTAGGTTTGCTTAATTACATCATTAAGCTCAAAAACACTATTCTAGGGGTAAAATCGTAATTTTGCACTAAAACTGCCCGGGACCACCGGGACTTGAACAGAGACCTCTAGACACATGAAAACGTGTTTTTAAACCTCTGGGGAAAGTTTCGGGCTCAAACGGCACTTCTACCCGCGTAAAAATGCTATAGGGGTATTTTGGTCATTTTGACCCGAAACTGCGGAAAACGATATTTTCGCCTCCGGAAGCATTCAAAGGCCATTCAATCCCCTTCAAACATTGAGTTGACCCTTCGAGGACGACCGAGTTGGTTATCCTTGAATTCGGATCAGGAAATGGCCTCAGGGGCATTTTGGTCATTTCCCTCAGACAGGAAAAATCGGGGTGTTACATCTTGGGTAACCTTAATTAATCACTTTCTCACCTAAACACTTAATTACAACTCCTAATCCCTGACCTAATCAAATCAACCTTTAAACACACTCATAAACCAACATTTAGATGAGATATTCCTCCCCCATTTTCCTCTTAATATGGCCAGCCATTCCCCCTCCATTTGCATCCATCACATGTTGAAATGCGATTAAAATATACCTTCAAAAAATCATACCTTGAGCCATACTTAGTGTAGCATCCTAATTTTTAACCCAATACTCTAGAACATATTTAGGTTAATCATTAGTCTATTACTTTTTTAGTCTTATTCTTCAAAACCTTTCATTAAAATACTTAGCAGAAGATACAAATAAATTTTTCTTTTTTGAAACTCGAAAAACAAAACGCGAGCCGCTTACTAACCTAACATTCATCATAATCACGTCGTGCAAGAAAAGTAATCACACCATTCATAATCATGAAATATAGTATCATACATAACAATCATAATATCATCACTCCTTCATAAATACATAAATTAGTAGCATCATTGTACCATTATTTACATCAAAACATGCCTATGTATATGAAAAGATCCTTATCCACCTATGAGGTTGGATGAGTATCAATCCAAAAGCTAAACTATCTATGCTTCCGCGGTGACCCTCTGCTCCATTTGCTAGCGTGACCCTTAAGCACGAGCCTTAGAAGAAGTCACGAACCTCGTTGTAATCCTAGTCTAAAGACGACACGGAAGAAAAGAGAGGGATGAGAAACTCATTCAAGATTCTCAGTAGGGATTCCCGACTCTAACACGAGTGTCATCATCATCATCCCTAGCCACCTCGGTTTTAATTATAAAAAAGGTGTACATGCATAAGGTTTGGTTTTAGGCTTTCCAAATGTATTTATCCGAAGTGGGTGTCTTTTAGCATGAGTCTTAATGGGATGGATGCAACAGATATTTGATGAATGCATGACAATACCATATGTACATTAACATGAAAGTCATAACACTTGGACCCAATGTATAGAAACATAAATCATATACGTGGCATAAAAAGGCATAGTACTTTCCATGTGACATTTTTCTCACAAGTCAAACTCTTGGATTCTTTTTCCTAAAGACCACTCTCTTAACATATCCACCAAAAATCCAACCGACTCACGAGCTCGGTGATAATTTGATCACCAAACTACATCTCACCTATCGCCTAGGAATGAGCTCAATCCTAACTAGTCGTCAGTAGATTTGATATGGGCTAATAGAGGGGTTATACATAACTTTCTTGGATCACCTATCTTAGGATCATTTCCTTCTTTGAAATGCTGTACTGGTATCTAGTACACAGCGAATTGTCCGCTTTGGCAAGCTCAATGTCAATACCCTCATGGATTTGTTTCCTCCCCACCCTAGTGGGAGGAATGCGTCTCAATATTATATCACATCTGTTCTGGGGGTGCTCGGCCGAACCGGTGTCACCCAGAACCTTTCCTGGGGGTGCTCGGCCAAACCGGTGTCACCCAGGAGTTTTTGCAAACTTTTCTCAAATCCTCAAGCTTGATGGGAAATTCGGCAGCATAACAGCGTACACCGGGTTTCCTTCAAACTTGCTTTATGCCACAGAACATATGGAGCATGCATAGCCATTCAACATCACCATAAGACATCAAATCATATAGTCAAACTCATCATAGCATATACGTCATCACATCATTGCTTTAACATTCTTAAAAGATAGCATGCTCCTAACCAGTTTGCCAGAATCAAGGACCAAGCTCAGCCAATACATATGCCATGCTCAAGTCATTCTCATAATTAATTATACATCTACTTGAAGTCATCAAGCTCATTATGTCTTGGGACCTACAACGTCTTATGCTTGGACTCTTACGAGTCTTAAACTTGAGATACAATTATTCTAACATTCGTTATTACCCTTTTATGCACCTATGAGTTCACAACGAATTATCCTCATTAATGTTTATGCTTAGAAGCAAATCCAAACAGCTCCATATAGATTAGACAAATTATAAATCTTGCAGTTATGGAGGTTCTAGAAACTACGTTTTAGACCCTTTCTACGTTCCGTCTTCGCCTAAGGCACTATAGATTAAACCTAAACCAATTATGGGGCATTCCTATTCCTATGAACTAATTATAAACCATGTTTCCTTCATTATAAGGTTGCTGGACAGAAACAGAAAATTGAATGATCTAAGTGTTCTAGAATTGCACTTTTATGGTTTTCTAGTTACTAGTTTCTCTATAGGCGCTAAAAATCAACCCTACATCAAATGTTACCTAGTTTTTCATGATTAATCAATCCAAAACTGAATATTATCCCATTAAAATAGTTTTGGCAGTGGCTAAAAGTAAATGGGTCAAAACTATGTTAAAACTCAACTTTACGGTTAATCGGTAAGACTAGTTTCTTTCCTAACATGCATAGAAAGGCTCCTACCTCAACGTATCTAATTTTTACACATACTAACATGTAAAAACATCATCATACAATAGCAACCATACCATGGAAGAATCGAAATGCATAGCTCCCAAGAAGTACATAATCTTACATTCTCAAGACATATAGGTTACTAGTTTCTCTTGAAATCAATTTAGGACTTTCTAAAACTCTTTGAAAACCAACTTATTTCCTTAAAATCCTCACAAACCAAACAAGGGCAGCAACCATTTGAGTTGGCCCAAGATTGGAGTTTTAAAACGTAAAATCATACTTGAAATATTCTTTGAGTTCTCCTATGCTTAAGAAAATCCTAAGACATAGATTATGGGCACTTATGACTAGATAAAACTCACACCAAGCTCATCATCATCACATGGCCGAATTGTGCATTCAAGAGAATGCTTCCATAACCAAACTTTTGCTTGAGATAGAAGGGCAAGTCTTTGAGCTCTAGGATCTTTAAGTGATGACAAAAAGTAAACGTGCTATACATTCCATTTTATTCTTCATTAGAAAGTAAAGTGAGAGCTTCAAAGTAAATATGAAATGCAAGAACTTGGAATTAAATATGCAAGGCTCAAAGTAAATATGCAAGTTCAATTCTTTATTTTAGTGCTCTAGGCCCAGCAATAATCGACTTTAAAGCCAAAATAGAAAGGCTTTGAGATTATTTTAGGTGATATGCAAGCTCTAGTTTTAAATCTTTAAGTTCTTAAGTGATGACTTGAAATATAAACATGAAATGCAAAACTTGAAACTTAAACGTGATAATGCAAGTTCTTTTCTTTAGTCTTTAGAATTTAGTGATGACATAGAAAAGTAAATATGAGATACAAGAACTTGGAATATAAATATGAGGGGCTAGAAATATAAATATGCAAGTTCATTTTTATATCTTTACTAGAACTCTTTCAAGACTTTAAAGGAACTTAAACCTCAACCCAAACTTATCATAGCAAGATAAAGTGAACTTTAGAGTTCTTTATACTAAGGTGTCAAAGAAACCTTATGGTTTGAACATCATCATCAAGTTCAAGGAAATGGATCAAGAGATCAAAACAACCAACAAACCTTGTTTGAGAAACAAAAGCAAAGCAATGGAAAAAGGAACCGAAATCCTTGGAAAGGAGAGGAAAATAAACCGAAAATCAAAGGCGAAGAAAGAAAAGGAACCGACACTTGTTCCAAGAAAAGGAAAAGGAATAACCAAAGTATGTTAAGATCAAAACCAAGTTTCAAGCTTTAGAGGTTTCTCAAGGGTAATCATGAGCCCATTATCTTGAAACCTCATCATCAAGCCAACATTTCCTTTAGAGAAAAAGGCTCCAAGGCTAAGAATCAAAGAGAGGAAAAGAAGTTATAAAAGCCAAGAGAAACTAACAAAACTCATTTTTAGCAAAGCTTTAAAAGACAACACTTTAAAGAACAAAATCCCTACCTAGTGGGATGAGTTTGAAGAAGATGAAGAAGAAGAAGAAGTTGAAGAAGAGGAACTCTTGAAACTTGAGAGAAAAAGAAAGCCTTTGAGTGCTCTAGAAAACTAAAACTTGCCAAGTGACTAAAGGTGTCTCAAGTTTACTCATATATGCTATTTATAGAGAAACAAAACATGGGGAGGTGAGTGGAGGGAAGGGTGGCCAAAATATTGAGGGGAAAAAGGAGGGAAAATATCTCTTGGTTGTGTCATTTCAAGGTAAGGTGTAGGCATGGGTTTAGGCATAGGTTTAAGCATAGGTTTAGGCTTAGTTCCTTGAGTGTGTGAGTGAACAAACTTGTGAGGTATAGGGTATGAGGTGGCACCACTTATAGGGGAATCGAAGGGGAGGAAATTGTTTTATTAATTGTGGATTAGTGATGTGTTTAGGTGTATTTTTGGATTAGGCCTAAGATTAGGAGTTTATAGTAAAATATGTAAGTGAAAGGATAGGTAATTAAGGTTATGTAGGTTATGATTAGTGGGCATTCTTGTAACACCCCGATTTTTCTGTCCGAGGGAAATGACCAAAATGCCCCTGAGGTCATTTCCTGACCCGAACTCGAGGGTAACCAACTCGGTCATCCTCGAAGGGTCAACTCAATGTTTGAAGGGGATTGAATGGCCTTTGAATGCTTTCGGAAGCGGAAATTTCGTTTTCCGCAGTTTCGGGTCAAAATGACCAAAATACCCCTATAGCGTTTTTACGCGGGTAAAGGTGCCGTTTGAGCCCGGAACTTTCCCCAGAGGTTTAAAAAACATGATTTCATGTGTCTAGAGGTATCTGTTCAAGTCCCGATGGTCCCGGGCAGTTTTAGTGCAAAATTACGATTTTGCCCCTGGAATAGTGTTTTTAAGCTTAGTGACGTAATTAAGCAAACCTAAGCAATATTAGGCTCTAAACGAAGATTAATTTATTTCCCTAATTAATCTAGAGTCAAAATAATTTATTAAAGTTAATTAGAACCTAAAATTGCTTAGATTAAACTTAAATCCCTTTTTAGAACTCAAGATTCCTAGTCTTGGAATCATGAATAGTGTTTTCTCTCCAATTCCTTAAATCAAGGAAATGTGTCTAGAGTTGTTTAAACTCTAAATTGAGGATTTAACTCTCTAATGGTGCAAGACCACTCCTTAATTATGTCTAGACCACCTTAATTACCCATTTACCTTACCTAAACACCTTCTTACAAATTCCTAATCTTAAGCATAATCAAAGATACACCTAAACACAACTCTAAACCACAATTAAAATGCAAACTAATCCTCCCCATGGGCTGATGCATTTTCGGCCACATGCTCCCCATTTGACACATATTAAATTGTTTTCTCACTCAAAGAGCCATGCTTGAGCCATACCTTGAGCCATACCTCACCATGCTTTGAACCATACCTCACCATACCTCAAGAACACATTATCTCACCTCATGGAACTCATGGAGAGCCTCCATTCTGCACCTCATGGCCGAAGCCATCCTCACCCATGAGCATCCTCCATTTGTTTCATTTCTCTATAAATAGAATGCCTTGAGGAGCTTGCACCACTTTTAGATCATTTGCTAAGTTTAGGAAACACTCAAAGCTTTCTTTTTCTCTCAAAGTTTTTGTGTTCTTCAAGTTCTTGGAGTTCTTCAAGTTCTTCATCATCTTCATCTTCTTCTTCCATCTTCAAGTTCATCACACCAAGTAGGGATTTTCTTTCATGTGTTCTTCCTTTAAAGTTCTTGTTCTAAGCTTAAAGTTCATAGTTTCTCTTGATTCTTTTTAGAACTTCTTTTTCTTCCCTTTACCTTTTCATTTTCGCCATGGGCCTTGGAGAACAAAGGAATGAGAGCTTGATGATGAGAGTTTCATGATGATGTTCATCACTTGAGACAAACTCTAGAGCTTGATTTTTGTTCTTGAGCAAAAGTGTTTCTAGATTTTTCCTTTCTTGAACTTTTGAGAACCTTAACTTTGATGTTGTTTCAAAATGGTTCTAATGACTCAATGATGAGGTCTCATGATGTTGGAGTTTGTATATCACCAAGATCATGGATTCTAGAGTTTCAAACATTTCTTTTCTTTCCTTGAAGTTTGGCCATTACCTTTTCCTTTTCATGCTAGATGTTTGATTTTTAAATATGTTATGTTGAGTTCTAAGAACTCTAGACTTTTACCTTGTCTTGGTTTGATGAGTTTGGGTTGAGGTTTAAGTTCCTTTAAAGTCTTGTTAAGAGCTCTAGAAAGATAAAATGAACTTGCATAATTTATTTTATGCTTGCATTCATATTTACACTCTTGCTATGCATCTTTACTTTCAAGCCATCACCTAAGAACATAAAGATTAAAATGGAACTTGTATCATCACTTAACTTAATTCTCAAAGCCTTTCTATTTCGGCCTTAAAGTCGATTGTTGTTGGGCCTAGAGCACTAAAATAAAGAATTGAACTTGCATTATCACCTAATTAATTTCTCGAATGCCTATCTATTTCGGCCTTAAAGTCGATTGTTGTTGGGCCAAGAGCACTAAAATAAAGGATTGAATCTTGCATCTTTACTTTCAAGCTTGCACGTTTAAGATTATGCTTCGCATATTTACTTTCGAGTTTACACGTTTAAATTATGCCTTGCATATTTAATTTCAAGTCATCACTTTACCTTGAAAGCAAGATTAAAAATGAAGAGCATGAGCACACGTTTAGTTTATGTCGTAACTTAAGAACCTAGAGCTCAAAGACTTGCCCATTTCATTCCAAGTTAAAGTTTAATGCAAACCACACTTTGAATGTACGTTTTTCGGCCAAGTAGTGAAGATGGACTTGCAATGAGTTTTCATCTAGCTACTAGGACCAATAGCCTATGTTTTGAGCTTTCCTTAAAGTTTGACAATTCTTTATAAGGTTATGTCGTTATAAGTTGTGATTCCAATCTCTTTTAGGGGATGGAATATGTTTTGGTCAGTGACCTAAGGCTTCACTTAGCCTCTTGATGAATTAAAATGTTTTGCAAAGAGTTTTAGAAATTCTAGATTGATTCCAAGAGAAACTAGTTAACTTACGCACCTAGAAATGTCAATTTAATTCTCTTATTGAGGCAAGATGTTTTCGGTTCTGATGTGATGAATGTGATGCTGTATGATGATGTTTTAATGCGTTGGAATGTGTGAAAATATCATGTGATGATGTAGAAGCGAACCTATGTATGATAGGTAAGAAACTAGCTAACTAGAAATACCGTAAAGCTAGAATTTAACATAGTTTTGACCCATTTGTTTATGGAACCAATCCAAACTGTTTTAATGGGAACATAATCAGATTTAGATTGTTTAGACATGAAAAACTTGGTATCATTTGAGTTAGAATCGAATTCTAGCACCTACGGGGAAACTAGTAACTAGAAAACCGTAAAAATGCAAATGTAGAACTCTTAGAACATTTAATTTTCTGGAATCTGTCCAGCACCCTTACAACATGATAAACATGATTAATAATTAGTCCTTAAGCATAGGAATGTCTCATAATTGATTTAGATTTAATGTATAGCGCCTCAAAGTAAGACGGAACGAGAAAGGGTCTAAAACGTAAGTTCTAGAACCCGTAAAAACAAGTTAGAGATTCTGCCCTATGCTATTCAGATTTAAGTATGAACATGAGAATGAAGAATGATGTTTAATATGAGCCTTAGGGGCATAAAATATGAGTGACGGATATTAGAGAGCTATATCTCAAGATTAAGACCCGTAAGGGTCAAAGCATAAGCTACCGTGAGGGTAAGCGTTTGAATGATGTATGATGATGCATGAAGTATGCTAATGATGATGATGTTATTCATATGAGGAATTTATGAGGTTATATGTTTATGTGGCATAAAGCAAATTTGGAAGGAAATTCGGTGTAATGACCGTTTTGGCCGAATTTCCGACAAATTTGGAAGGAAACTCTGTGTAATGACCGCTTTGGCCGAATTTACGGCAAATTTGGGGACTTAAAGAGATTTTGAAAATTAAGGTACTAAGATGGGTTCTAGGATGACACCGGTTCGGCCGAGCACCTCCATAGAACTCATGTGACATCGGTACCATTTTATACTCTTAGGTGACACCGGTTGGCCGAGCACCCCTAAGAGATTTGCCCTAACCCGTACTCAGATAGTCGGGATTTATGATACGCTTATCGTTAAGTGGTAAGTAAGAACTAGTGACGACTAGTTAAGGTATGAGCTCATAACCTAGATGTATGACACGTTCGGGTGACACCGGTTGGCCGAGCACCCCGATTCGATTGTCTTTTAGGGTGGCCCATGAGGAAGAAAAGTTCATGATTATGATTATGTCACTAAGTTTTGTCCCATATGAATGTTACTATTGCCACTTTATGCCACCAACGATGATGATACTTGATGTTATGCTTTATGTATGTGCATCAGGTAGTGCCATGCATACATTTTCCATTATGTTGCATTCATGACATTAAGATCATCCTAAAATGAACGGACCTTGGCTAAAGTATATTTTTGAAGTTTAAAATGAACTAAATGCATGTTCAGTCATTTCATATAATTAAACCCAAGGTTCCCGAGGACGTAGATGATGACACCTAGGTAGTAGGAGGCCCTATCGAGATTCTTTAGTAAGATTCTCACTCCTCTATCTCTTTCTTTCCGTCACGTCTTGAGATGGCGGCGTTCGTAGCATTCATGGACACCCCGACATGGGAGGTGCACTATGACCCGACTCACGGGTCATACCATTTTGAGGCGTGCGGTGCGGATTTTCATGTTTGTAGGGCGCCTTCCGCTCATCCCGTGCACACCCATCACTTCTCCCCGATCGCACCCTATGGCGGCGGCGGCGGGTTTTTGAGCGTCTTGCGTCGCGCATGACGAGAGAGTACTCCGTAGGCACACCGCCGCCTTAGCCATGCGAGATTATCCCGACTATGTGCCCCGGACCTATTTCACGGAGACCGACCCATCCGAGGACCCGCTACCCATCCGTATAGCGAGGACTCGCTCTCTCCACCACAGATAAGGGAGGCGGTGAGGATACCGTGACTCAGCCACGGCTTACGCGGCGACGACCGGAGATGCGACCATACCGTGGGGTCACCCTCGATCCCCATTCCGCCTCTTCACGTCCGAGGAGCTCGCCCGGTTTGGATATACGCCTCGTTCGCGAGATGGACGCCTTGATAGAAGGTGACGATCGTCCGATGGAGTACCCGGTTAGAGCACACACACCACTTAGATGGGGATAAACCTTCTTTTGTTTAGAGGTTATCCTATTAGATGCACTCGGGTAGGGGAGTAGATTATGTTTATGTTTTAGGTTGTATTTCCCTTGTACTGAATTAAGTCCCACACTTATAAGTGGGCAAGTTATATATATGAGATTATATTCAGTGATGTTCATGATGTGCCTTATGTTATGATGATTGTGAGACGATTGTTTTACTTTGCATGGTTTACCGCTTATCGCATCACGCGGCTCTCACTTTTATTTCAAAAAAAAAATTTCCCGTATTTTCCGCTAAGTAATTCAAAGCTAAATGAGAACTATGAAGTAACAGACTAATGATTAACCTAAATATGTTCTAGAGTATTGGGTTAAAAATTAGGATGTTACAATTCTAGCCTTTTAGGGGAGTCTATCTCTATTTATCCTAGGCTTTCAACTACATCCTAAGCTTCCTTTTGAGGTGTAGAGGGTAAATAGTGAAAACACTATTCAAGATTCTATGTTCTAGAAGCTTTGAGTTCTTTAAAAGAAAAGAGGTTTTGAGTTTAATCTAAGCAATCTTAGGTTCTAATTAATTTTAATGACTTATTTTGACTCTAGATTAATTATGGAAATTAATTAACTTTCGATTAGAGTCTAATATTGTTTAGGTTTGCTCAATTATATCATTAGGCTCAAAAACACTATTCTAGGGGCAAAATCGTAATTTTGCACTAAAACTGCCCAGGACCACCGGAACTTAAATAGACACTTTTAAATACATGAAAATATTGTTTTGAACCTTTGGGGTAAGTTTCGGGTTCAACGGCACCTTTACCCGCATAAAAACGCTATAGGGGTATTTTGGTCATTTTGACCCGAAATTGCAGAAAATGAGGTTTTCGCCTCCGAAACCGCTCAAGGCCATCTAATCCCCTTCAAACATTGAGTTAACCCTTCGAGAACTACCGAGCCGGTCATCCTCAAATTCCGGGCAGAAAATGACCTCAGGGGCATTTTGGTCATTTTTCTCTCAGACAGAAAAATCGGGGCGTTACACTTAGCCATGCCTTAAACCATGCCTACACCATACCATGAAAAGAGATATTTTCTCTTCCTTTCCCTCCCAAAGGCTGTAACATCCTAATTTTTAACCCAATACTCTAGAACATACTTAGGTTAATGATTAGTCTGTTACTTCATAGTTCTCATTTTTACTTTGAAATACTTAGCGGAAAATACGGGTAAATTTTTTTTTTAAATACAAAGTGAGAGCCGCGTGATGCGATATAACAAGTAACGGACAAAACATACATCTCATAATGTCACAGTATAAGGCACATAAAGGCACTTCATGGGAAACACTGAATATCATCTCATATATATATAACTTGCCCACTTATAAGTGTGGGACTTAATTTGGTACAAGGGAATACATGAAAGAAAATACAACATAACATAAACATAAACTACTCCCTTACCCAAGTGCATCAAATGGGATAACCTCAAATCAAAAGAAGGATTACCCCCATCTAAGTGGTGTGTGCTCTAACCCGGGCCATCCACAGCCTCCTACTGGCGACTATCCCTCAAGCGTGGCATGTAACCAGGAAACTGAGCAAGCTCCTCCGGCGTAAATAGGCGGGACGGGGCTCGAAAGTGACCCCCACGGCGTGGCCTCATCTCCGGTCGTCGTGCGAGCCTCGGCTGAGTCACGGAGGGCTCGCTACTTTCCCCAAGATCCATGGGTATAGTGGGGGAAGATCCCTCAGAGGGTACCTGGGTTGTCGAATCCTCGGAAGGATCCGTCTCCGAAAAAGACAACGGGCAACGGGGCACATACTGGGGGTAGTCTCGAGCGGCAGACGTGGACGGTGGAGTACGGTGAAGCCTCTCCTCTCGGGGACGTGTGCGCTCGAACACCAGGTCATCACCAAAAGGTGAGACAGGGGAGAAATGATGGGAATGTACAGGGGGAGTGAAGGGTCGACCCATGAACATGAATACTCTAACCGTGCATCGACCCACAAAATGGAATGACCCGTGGTCCGAGTCATGGTGCACCTCCCATGTCGGCGTGTCCACGAACACTACGAACGTCGCCATCTGAAGACGTGACGGAAAGAAAGAGATAGAGGGAGTGAGAATCTTGCTAAAGAATCTCAGTAGGGCCTCTTACTACCTAGGTGTCATCATCTACGTCCTCAGGAACCTTGGGTTTAATTATACAAAATGACTGAGCATGCATTAAGTCCATTTTTAAGTTCCGAATCATAGCTTAGCCAAGGTCCATTTATTTTAGTATGATCTTAATGTCATGAATGCAGCATAATAGAGAATGTATACATGGCGCTACCTAATGCACATACATAAATCATATCATCAAGTATCATCATAATTAGTGGCATAAAGTGGCAATAGAAACATTCATATGGGACGAACTTAGTGACATAATCATAATCATGAAACATCTCTTCCTCATGGGCCACCCTAAAAGACAATCGAACTGGGGGTGCTCGGCCGAACCGGTGTCACTTAGAACGTGTCACATATCTAGGTTATGAGCTCATACCTTAACTAGTCGTCACTAGTTCTTACTTACCACTTAACGATAAGCGTATCATAAATCATAAATCCCGACTATCTGAGTACGGGTTAGGGGGCAATTCTCTTAGGGGTGCTCGGCCGAACCGGTGTCACCTAAGAGTACAAATTGGTACCGATGTCACATGAGTTCTATGGAGGTGCTCGGCTGAACCAGTGTCATCCTAGAACCCATCTTAGTACCTTAATTTTCAAAATCTCTTTAAGTCCCCAAATTTGTCGAAAATTCGGTGGCACGATGGCATTACGCCGAATTCCTTCCAAATTTGCTTTATGCCATATAAACATATATCCTCATGAATTCCTCATATGAATAACATTATCATTTTTCACATAACACATGCATCATCATAGAACATTCAAACGCTTACCCTTACGGTAGCTTATGCTTTGACCCTTACGGGTCTTAATCTTGAGATATAGTTCTCTAACATCCGTCACTCATATGTTATGCACCTAAGGGCTCATAATAAATCATCATTCCTAATCGTCATGTTCATACTCAAATCTGAAAAGCATAGGGCAGAATTTCTAACTTGTGGTTACGGGGCTCTAGAACTTACGTTTTAGACCATTTCTTAGTTCTGTCTTCGCCTAAGGCGCTATAAATTAAATCTAAATCAATTATGAGACATTCCTATGCTTAAGGACTAATTACTAATCATGTTTATCATGTTGTAAGGGTGCTGGACAGAATCCAGAAAATTAAAAGTTCTAAGAGTTCTAAACTTGCACTTTTACGGTTTTCTAGTGACTAGTTTCCCTCTAGGTGCTAGAATTCAATTCTAATCCAAATGTTATCAAGTTTTTCATGTCTAAACAATCCTAATCTGATTGTGCTCCCATTAAAACAGTTTGGATAAGTTCCAAAAACAAATGGGTCAAAACTATGTTAAATCCTAGCTTTACGGTATTTCTAGTTAGCTAGTTTCTTACCTATTATGCATAGAATCATTTCTACATCATCATATGATATTTTCACACATCAAAACATCACCATACAGCATCACACTCATCATGAAAGAACCGAAATCATGTAACTTCAGTAAGAGAATTAAATTGACATTTTGAAGTACATAAGTTAACTAGTTTCTGTTGGAATCAATTTAGAATTTCTAAAACTCTTTGCAAATCATTTTAATTCATCAAGAGGCTAAGAGAAGCCTTAGGTCAGTGACCAAAGTATAGTTCACCTTCAAGAGAGAATAAAATCATATCTCATGATAACATAACCTTTTAAAGACTTGTAAAGCTTTAAGAAAAACTTAGAACATAGACTATTAGTCATCGTAGCTAGATGAAAACTCATTGCAAGTCCATCATCACTACTTGGCCGAAAACATGCATTCAAAGAATGCATTCACATTAAGCTTTAACTTGAAATGAAATGGGCAAGTCTTTGAGCTCTAGGTTCTTAAGTTATGACATAAACGTGCTCATGCTTTTCATTTTTAATCTTGCTTACAAAGTAAAGTGATGACTTAAAATAAATATGCAAGACATAAACTTAAACGTGCAAGCTTGAAAGTAAATATGCAAGGTCCAACAACAATCGACTTCAAGGCCGAAATAGAAAGGCTTTGAGAATTAAATTAAGTGATGATACAAGTTCCATTTTAATCTTTATGTTCTTAGGTGATAGCTTGAAAGTAAAGGTGCATAGCAAGAATGTAACTATAAATGCAAGCATAAAATAAATTATGCAAGTTCATAGAACTCAACATAACATTTCTAGAAAATCAAAACATTTTGCATGTAAAAGAAAAGGAAATGGCCGAAATTTCAAGGAAAAGGAAAGGAACATTTTGAAACTCTAGAGTCCATGATCCTGATTGTAACACCCTAGTAATTAACCAGATACACCTAGGTTGAATCTGATTAATGACTAGACTTTACTCCTTGCTTTGGTTCTTTCTTCATAATTTGAAAATACTTAGTGAAATTACGAGCCATTTTTTTTTAAACACATAATTGAAAACGTGAGCCGAGTACAACGTGAACGAGTAAGCGGAGTATAATAAGACGTTTAAGAATATATCACATCATATCACTTAGGCTCCATCATATAACATCCATAAGCACATTATAGCATATATTTACATACAATAACCTCACTCAAAGGGTGGGTTATGTTCATACATCATTATCTTATGCAAACCCATAAAAGAAAATATACTTAAGGAAATACATGCCCCTAAACTAGATAACTCCATAAGCTGGGAAGGTTATCCTAAAACTAGGGTGCATGATCACACATAAATCTACTAAGAACCCTCTATGGCCACTGTCCTGGAAATGGGGGAATAAATCCGATCCACTGATGAGCTCCCTCGGGAGGGACACACGAGATGCACCAGTCGGAGTCGCATGGACGGCCTTCTTGCTAACCTCGGCTGAACAACTGTTTCCTCACTACCCTCTCTTACACGTGTGGGAGTAGGAGCAGAGCTCTTAGAATATACATGAGTAGGAGTGTCCTCTGAAGGATCAGTTTTAGAATATCTCATCTTGGGAACATACTCTGGAAATCCATGGACAGCAGATAAAGCGGGATAAGAACGTAACATCCTTTCATCAAGTGGACGTGCATGTTCGAAAACCATTTCATCGCCATAGGGAGAAGTAGGAGAAAATCGATAACTAGGGACAGGATGTGCAAATGGACGACCTATGTAAATAAAAGCACGAATTGCGCACCTCCCTTCAAAATGATACGAGCGATGCACCGGATCATAGTGAAATTCCCAAGTAGGGGTATCAACGAACAGGACGAATGTCGCCATTTGAATCTGGAGACAATGGCGGAAATAAAGAAAAGGAGTGAGAATCTTGCTAAAGAATTCTCGATAAGGTACCTCCTTCTCTGATGTCATCATCAAAGTCGCCAGGAACCTCGGGATTATTCTAAAATAGTGAGCATGCAAAGATTCATTTTAAGTTCGGACAAATACTTAACCGAGGTTCGTTAATTTTTAATCATGCGTCTTATAATGCATCATAATCTTAACATGTCATATTTACAATGAACTTTTCCTTTATCATTACATCATTTTCCTCATCATCATTATCAAATAACATGCATAAAAGAACGTCATATAATATTAGTTACACGTGGACATAGTGCACATATTTCATTTCTTTAGTGCCTTAGGTGACTTAAAATCTTATCATCATCATTATTTTCCTTAGGCCACCCTATACTCCACCCTTTTGGGAGTAATTTAGGTTATGAGCTCATACTTTACTAGTCGTCACTAGCATATACTTATCCCTTTTGATAAGCTAAAGTCCCGACTTTACCCTTTTGAGAGAACGGGTTAGGGGGCTAAAATCACCTTTTCACCACCTATAGTCTGATGGTTCCAAAGGATCATTTTCTTATAAGTTTAAGTCACCATTAAATCTTTGCATGTTATATCACAATACAATTCATAAACATCATAACATTTTCTCATTTAGAGTCTTAAGATAGAATAATATATATCAACTGTAATCATGCATATGGGAGATTCCCAGGAAAGAGAGGTGGGTCACAATGGACACGCTTAAATACCAAGTCTTTCCTTAGCTAGAACCTTTCCAAATTACACTTTTACAATGATACACTTTCTTCTAGCAACAAAGGTAAATTTTACATCATAAAGAACATTTCATGTATAAGCATTCTCATTATTTGCCACAGCAACTATAACATGCAAGCCAGGAAATCATTCAATCATATCAAATCATTATCACACATTGATACTAAACTCAGATCAGTGGCCGAATCACGAACCTCATGCAATTACATAGAATCATATTTTAAGTGCATATAAAATACTAGTTCCCCGTAAAATCCTTGCAAAGCCTTAAAACTCATTTAGAAACTAGTTCTTTTGTCAAATTTGGGAGGATCTTCACAATTAAAATTCTCACTTAAGATAAAAGGAGTAAGTCTTGAGCTTTAGAGATTTAGGTGACATCTTAGAATTATAAACATGCTATGCAACCTTATTTTAATCTTATCTTTATAAGGTGATAGCTTGGAATTATAAACATGATATGCAATTCCATTTCTTTATCTTTAAGATTTAAGGTGATGACTTGAAAATTAAACATGATGCAAGAACTTGAAATATAAACATGATACAAGAAAGCTGAGCGCGATAATCCGCACAGGACCAGAGAGGAGAAGAGAATATTAAGAAACCGGAGCGGCGGTAGTCCGCACAGGACGATAGAGGAGAAGAGAATTATTATTACATCTTTTAAGCTCCAATCTCAAGACTTTTTAAAGAATAAATTCTTTAACTCCAATAATCATATTTCTTTGCTTGTGATACATGGGCAAGTCTTTGAGCTCTAGGATCTTTAGGTGATGGCATAAAATAAACATGTCATGCGTTGATTCTTTTAGCCATTATAAAATATAGTGAGAGCATAAATTAAATATGAGATGCAACCTCTTTATTATCTTGAAAGATTAAGTGATGACTTGAAACATAAACATGAAATACAAGCTTGGAATTTAAACATGAGAAATGCAAGTTCATTTATTCATTCTTGAAAATTTAGTGATGACATAGAAGGTAAACATGGTTATGCAAAGCATAAACTTAATCATGGATGCAAATTCATTTTGTTTCTTTACTAGAGCTCCTTCAAGACTTTAAAAGAATTATAAATTCAACCCAATACATATCTTAACAAGAAATAAAACATAAAAGGAAAATACATCTTTCAAGTTCTAAACTAAAAATCTTTGTTTTAGCATCATAAAGCATTATTCTTTAAAGTTTTGCATCAAGTGGAATTTTCAAGCTTTAGAGGCCTAACTTGTGATGGATTTACAACCCACCCTCAAGGTCCTCATCATCAAGCCATCATCTTAGTTCCACCTAGGCCATATGGTTGAATTGGTTAAAGAAAAATTGAAGAGGAAAACCAAAATGAAAAGCTAAGGTAAGTTCATAATTTCATCATTTTGAGCTAAAAACACAACTCCTCAAAGCATAGAAATAAATTTAGAAACTACTCCCTACCTAATCTGAGTTGAAGAAGAGGAAGAGAACTTGGTTTCTTGAAGTGAAATGAAACAAAATCTCTTTGAAAAAATTGAAGAAAGAATTCAGCCAAAGAGGAGGAAGAAAGAAAGTTTTTGGTGCTCTTAAAAACTAGTTATGAACCAAGCATTCCAAGACCACTCAAGCAAGCCTATTTATAGAAGATTTTGAGGCTTCTAATTGGCCAAAGTGATGAGGTAATGGACGGAATTTTGCAGGAGAAATAAGGGAGGAAAAATCATTTTAGACAAAGTTGTATGAAATTAAGGAATTATGTCTCTTATGGTGACATTTTGGCATTTTATTTTAGTGCAACTTTTGGCAATAATTCAGCTGCATAATGGCATCAATAATTTCGTCCATTACAGCCCAAAGAAGTGAAATTTGTGTGTTCCATGCATTATTTAGGTGTAGGCAAGGTATTCATGTAATTTAGAGAATTTACGGTTAGGGGTTTAAGTGAATTAGTAAGCAATTTGGGTGTTTTTGAGCAATTTTGGGTTCTAATCAATCTAAATACATAATTTTGACTCTAGATTAATATTTAGAATTTAATAAGCTTTAATTTGAGCCTAATATTGCTTAGGTTTCGATATACGAATCAAAAATCCCGAAATTCGCAAAACTGCCCAAAAACAGGGGCAAAATCGTACTTTCACTTAAAAACTGCCCGAGGCCACCCGAGCTTAACCAATGGTTAATCATGGCTTAAAAACACATTTTAAAACATTTTAGTGAGGTTCGGGCTCAGTCGGCACACACATTGGAGTTAAAACAGCCGCATGGGCGTTTTGGTCATTTCGCGCGTCGGAACTCAAAATTGAGATCCTTCTGCTCTATTAACACACATAACACAAACAATCCCTTATTATCCTCAAAATATCCCCTTGAGAATAGGTGGGGCCCATGATCCTCATTTTCTGAGTAAAATAACTTTAGGGGCATTTTGGTCATTTTATACGTACAGAAATTCGGGATTTGCGACTCTCGCATGAATCGTTCCTAACCTCTCTTCTAATGTTATATTCCTTTATTGAGGATTGTTCGGCCTCAAATATTATGTAATAATTACCTACGGTAATTCGATAATTGAGTAATTTCTAATGACAGTAAAAATTACAGTAAAAATTGGGGCGTTACATTGATGATATATTAACACCAACATCATGAGACCTCATCATTGAGTCCTTAGAACCATTTTAAAACACCATCAAAGCTAAAGTTCTCAAGAGTTCAAGAAAGGAAGAACTAGAAACATTTTTGCTCAAGAACAAAGATCAAGCTCTAGAGTTTGTTTCAAGTGATGAACATCATCATGAAACTCTCATCATCAAGCTCTCATTTCTTTGAACTTCAAGGCCCATGGCCGAAAATGAGAAAGAAAAAGGAGAAGAAAGAAGTTCTAAAAAGAACCAAGAGAAACTATGAACATAAAGCTAGAACAAGAACTTTAAAGAAAAGAATACATGAAAGGAAATCCCTACTTGGTGTGATGATCTTGAAAATGGAAGAAGAAGATAAAGATGATGAAGAAGATGGAGAGCTCCAAGAACTTGAAGAACACAAGAGCTTTGAGAGAAAAAGAAAAGCTTTGAGTGTTCCTAAATTTAGCAAATGATCTAAAAGTGGTGCAAGCTCCTCAAGGCATTCTATTTATAGAGAAATGAAACAAGTGAAGGGTGCACATGGAGGAGGAGGGCTTCGGCCATGTGTGCAGAATTGGAGGGCATCCCATGAGTTCCATGCGGTGAGATAATGTGGTCTTGAGGCATGGTGAGGTATGGTTCAAAGTATGGTGAGGTATGGTTCAAGGTATGGCCTCAAGCATGGTTCTTTGAGTGAGAAAACAAATCAACATGTGGTCAAATTGGGGAAAGAGTTTCGGCCATGTGCATCAGATTTGGGAGAGGATTAGTTGCATTTTAATTGTGGTTTAGAGTTGTGTTTAGGTGTATCTTTGATTATGCTTAAGATTAGGAATTTGTAAGAAAGTGTTTAGGTAAGGAAAATGGATAATTAGGGTGGTCTAGACATAATTAAGGAGTGGTCTTGCACCATTAGTGAGTTAGATCCTCAATTTAGAGTCTAAACAACTCTAGACACACTTCCTTGATTTAAGGAATTGGAGAGAGAAAACACTATTCAAGATCCCAAGACTAGGAATCTTGAGTTCTAAAAAGGGATTTAAGTTTAATCTAAGCAATTTAGGTTCTAATTAACTTTAATAAATTATTTTGACTCTAGATTAATTAGGGAAATTAATTAATCTTCATTTAGAGCCTAATATTGTTTAGGTTTGCTTAATTACATCATTAAGCTCAAAAACACTATTCTAGGAGCAAAACCGTAATTTTGCACTAAAACTGCCCGGGACCACCGGGACTTGAACAGAGACCTCTAGACACATGAAAACATGTTTTTAAACCTCTGGGAAAGTTTCGGGCTCAAACGGCACTTCTACCTGCGTAAAAACGCTATAGGGGTATTTTGGTCATTTCGACCCGAAACTGCGGAAAACGAGATTTTCGCTTCCAAAAGCATTCAAAGGCCATTCAATCCCCTTCAAACATTGAGTTGACCCTTCGAGGACGACCGAGTTGGTTACCCTCGAGTTCGGGTCAGGAAATGACCTCAGGGGCATTTTGGTCATTTCCCTTAGACAGAAAAATCGGGGTGTTACAAAGGCTGCCGGCCACTCCTCCCCTTCATGCCCCCATATATTTCATTTTTCTATAAATAGTTACCAAAGGAATGCTTGCAAGAACCTTTGAGAATTCTTGCAACCTCAAGCTTTCTTCTTTTGATCTCCAAGAATCCTCCTCTTCTTCTTCTTCTTCATTCTTCCAAAGAGCCACCACCCTTCACTACTTCTCAACCCCAAACCACCACAGATCTTCCTCTAAACACCTAACCTTTCCATTTCCAAGATCAACACTCAAGAACACCTCTTCTTTCTTTTTCTTTCATCTTGGCCCTAAGGAAGACTTTTCTTTTCATTTCCTTTCCAAGACGAAGCTCTTCTCTTTTCAAAGAAAAATACCTTTGGTAGGGGGTCATTTTAAAGTTTTCATTCTTTTCTTTGTATCTTTCTTGGATTGAAATATTGAAATGATAGTTCTCTCCTTCTCCTTCTCTTTTTTGGTTCTTTGCTTTCCTTTTCTTCCTTTTCTTTTTCGGCCTTGATGGCCTTGTTATTGGAAAAAACCATGGCTTGATAAAGATGGATCTTAAGTGATGATTGCAAAACCTCATATGATAGATCATTGAGAGCCCAAAGTTTGGTTTCCTCTTTGGTTTTTATATTATGCAAAAATGGATTTATATGTTTAAGTTACCACAAAATGATTTTCTAAAAGTTCAAGACTTACCCCTTTCAACGTTAAAGTTGATTGGTATTTTAGAGTAATCAGTTTAGATAGGAGTCTCGAGTATAAAACTAAAAAGGGATAATTGGACATTCTTTCACTTTGCAAACCTTGGAAGTTGATCAATGTTTTAGAGTTATCACTCTAAATAGGAGTTTTGAGCCTAGAACCTAAAAAAACAATAAAAGGAAATGCATTCATGCTTATGTTTCAAGTCTTTGCATTTCATATTTACATTCAAGTCTTGGACCTCATGCTTATTTCCAAGTTGTTATCTAAAGTTTGAAGATAAGAAATGAACTTGCATTCCATGTTTATATTTCTTGTCTAGTATGTTTATATTTCAAGCCGTCACCTAAACTTAAAGATTAAAAATAAACTTGCATTCTCATATTTAATTTTGAGCCTTGCATATCATATTTATATTCTCATTGCCATCATCTTATTATACCAAGATTACAATGAGACTTGTATTTGCATATTTAAGTTTATCCCATCACCTAAATAATCTAGTGCTCAAGACTTACCTCTTTCAACTTACATGAGGATTTTGGTCCATGGAACATCTATCATTATAAATGAAATTTGGTTCTTCAAGAAAATAAGGAGTGATATATTATTATCTTGTGAAAACGAATTTTGTGTCTTACAACTTTTCCTCAAAATATAAACTTGCTCTTAAAGTGTTAAAGCTTAGTCCACATAACCAAAAATCACTTGGGCTCTCGGCCTTTGCTACTAAACTAAGGGTATTATTTGTGTTTTTATAAGGGAGTAGTTAATTCTAAGTGTATCTCTTGATCTATAATTAATTAAAAGAAAGACTAGTTACTGGAAATGTCTATTTTGTATTCTTGCATGCTTTTAGGAAATTAAATTAAAGTCCTTTCCATATGCTGTATGGAATGTGTTTAACATGAGAAAATTGTTATTAAGTGTGGTAATTAATTTTAGTAATTAGGAAAGGACTAGTAACTAGAATGAACCCAAAATGTGAATTCTAGAACTCCTTAAGACAAATAATATGTTTTCTATCCAGCATGTGATACTTAAAGAAAAAAATGATGTTTAACACTTAGTAAATAGATAGGAAACACTCATAATTGATTTAGGGATTAATTCTAGCGTCTTGGAAAAAGTCGGTAATGAGAAAAAGTCAAAAACATAACTTATAGAGTACTGAAATGGTTCATTTTCTCTTCTGTTTCATATCTGCCCAGGTTTGTTTAGAGATGTCCTTGAGGTTAACAATTAGTGAGAATCATTGGAATTGATCCCCTAGATATATAAAAGAATAAATGCGAAAGATAGGTATATCCAATTTAGAGGTTTTATCAATTAAGAAGTTAAAAGGAATGCTTGTCTTATGAGATGTTAAGATTGATGTATTGGTTATGTGTGCATGATGCAAATATTGTCATGGCATATTATGATTACACGTGAAATGTTTAAGATGCATATGTTGAAATAATAATGGAAGCATATGGCAATTATATGGTGTATTTGTATTCTTGCATCTTAATATAACATGCTAATGTTAAGGTGACATAAAACATGTGGAAATGATCCTCTAGACTCCCCGAATTAAAGGTTATGAAAGGTGATCCAATAAGGAAGTGATCCTTTGGACTCTCTGAATTAAAGGTTATGAAAGGTGATCCTAGCCCCCTATCCCATACTTAAAGGTCGGGTGTCAACTTATCTTAAAGATAAGAGTATGCTAGTGATAACTAGTGAGATATAAGCTCACGCAAAAGGGAAAGTAACAGGGTGGCCCCAAAGAGAATGAAAGAATAGCTTAAGTCACCTAAAAGATAAGATACTATAATTCATGTTATGTTCGCTATCTTCCATGAGTAGCACTTATGTTTGTATATACATATTATGTTACCCCTTACATTGACATACATAGCATGATGAGGTATAATGCATTCATAACATCTAAGACGCATATTAAAATAAATGGACCTTGTTAAATGATATTTTGGAAACTTAATAATTGAACCTTATGCATGCTCACTATTTTATAATGAAACTCGAGGTTCGTGAGGACGTAGATGATGACACCAGGATAGGAGGACACCCTACTGAGATTCTTTAGCAAGTTTCTCACTCCCTCTATCTTTTATTTCCATCGCGTCTTCAAAGGTTGATGATGACGTTCGTGGTCTACATTGACGTGCTCACTTAGGAGATGCACTACGACGCCGCCCATCGGTCATATCACTTTGTGGGTCGTTGTGCAGTTTGCCTTTTTGTGTTCATGGACAACCCCTTTGCACACCCAGTTTCCAGCTTCCGGTTCTCTCCTGCTTCCTTCTTTGGCGATGACCTCATCTTCGAGTGTGCGCATCCTCGTGAGGAACGGACTCGCCGCACTCCACTAACCACCTCCGCCATCCATAACTTTTCGGAGTATGTGCTCTGCTCTCCCTCGACTTTTTCGGAAACAGATCCATCCGAGGACTCTGCCACCCAGGTGCCCTCTGAGAGTTCTTCTCCTACCGTGCCTATGGATTTTGACGAAGACGGTGAGGCCATAGTTACACAGTCGATACATCGAGGAAGAGTAAGGATAACTCCCTGTCAAGGAGCCCATGCTCGACCTGTGCACCATTTGGCCACTTCAATCGAGCTGGTACAGTGGGTTGGATATGTCCCTTCTCCTTCGGGTATATAGCAGTAGGAGCTGACAGCTATTGTTTTGGTGCTCGAGCATATGACTGGCATAGGAGAGTCTCTTTTTCTTTTAGGGGTTATCTACTTTAGATGCACTAGGGCAGGCGAGGGTTTATGGTTTATGTACCTTATGTTTTTATGTATTTCGAATGACTGTACTTATTGCTACCATCTAACTTGATGTATGGTTAAACCATAATTATATATATGTAATGATAGTCGTTATGTTATGATCTTGTGCGCTTATTCTTTGCATGCATAGTTTATTATATTTGTTTACGATCCACACGACGTAGTGTTATTGCATGTGCAGCTCATGTTTTTATCTCTCATTTCAAAAAAAAAAATTTACCCTTATTTTTTGCTAAGTATTTTCAAAAAAAATTAGAATTAAGAATTGGAACAAAAAAGTAATAACTAATAGTTAACTTGAATATGTCCTAGGCGTGTTAGGTTAAATATTAGGGTGTTACAGATCCAATAAAGAAGTGATCCTTTAGACTCCCTGAATTAAAGGTTATGAAAGTTGATCCTTGCCCAAGAATCAAGGAAAGCCGGTCCAAGCAAACCTCGAGTGGATGTGTTAATGTTAAATGTGGGGTTATATGTGTTATGCGTGCTAATAGAGCAGAAGAATCTCATTTTGAGTTCCGATGCGTAAAATGACCAAAATACCCTTGCTATGATTAAGTATGGTTTTGAATTCTGATTTGACTCGGACTTTGCCTGGAAGTTTAAAACTATGTTTTCAAGGCATATTAAGATTTGATTGAGTCCCAGGCGGTTTTTAAGAAAAATTACAATTTTACCCCTACATAGTGCATTTTGGGCTTAATGATGTTATTAGCAAAATCTAAGCTTAGGCTCTAATTAAAGACTAATTAATTTTGATAATTACTCTAGGCCCAAAATAATTATTTGAGGTTAATTAGAACCTAAGATTGTTTAGAGAAACTCGAAACTCTTTTTTGGTTTTAATTCTTTAAGGAAGGAATCTAGGAATAATGTTTTCTATCTCCAATTCCCTAAATCTAGGAAACATGTTGGCATTGGATTCCTACTTAATGAAGTTTGACTTCACTAAGTGAGCAAGACAACTCTCTAATTATGTCTTGAGTAGGTTAATCACTTACTTACTAGCCCAAAACACTCTATTAACAATTCCTAATCATGTTTTCCTCTAAACTCAATTCCTAATACAAAAGAAAGAGAAATATCTCCTCATGCCCATGCCTCCATGATGGTCACCCATACCTCCCACCATACCTTCACATGTGGAAAATTACACACTCAAGGAACCATGCTTAAGCTCATACCCAAGACCATACCTAGCCATACCTACACCATACCTCGCCATGCCTCCATGAAACCAATTCTGTCACCTTATGAAACATGAGGTTTCGGCCCCCCCATTCATACACCCTTGATTTTGTTTTCTATAAATACACATGCAAATGAACTTGTAAGAACTTTTAGATCATTTGCTAAGATTTGAGTTTTCAAGAGAAACTTCAAGTTCTTTCTTTTTCTCTCAAAGTTCAAAAGTTCTTTTCATCTTCTCTTTCACCTTTTTCTTACTCACCAAGAGCCACCTTCCTCAACCATACACTTAGCCTTACCAAAGATCAAACTCAAATAAACATAACCTTCTTCCTTTCTTTTTCTCCTTTGGCCGAAAACTCCTTCAAATTTCAAGGAAGATTTTCCTTTCGTCCTCTTCTCAAGATCGAGTCTTTTTCATCTCGAAGAAAAAATACATTGGTAGCAGTTTTGTTTTTCAAAAGCTTAAACTTTTGTGTTAATATTTTGGTATGAAAAGTTCTACTTTCTCTTGGTTCAAACTCTTTTTCTCCCTTTTTATTTTTGGTTATGAAGATTGGTTTGAAAGGAGGATTTCTAGCTTGATGATGAGGTTTCAAGATAATGGATTTATGGTTTTCATTTGAGAAACCTCTAAAGCTTAGAACTTAGTTTTGATCCTAACACATTTTGGTTTTTCCCTTTTCTTTTCTTTGACCATGATTTTTGGTTTCCTTTTCTTTTCCTTTCCTTTTGATTTCGGTTTTCTTTTCCTTTTTCCTTGGAATGGATTTTGGTTCCTTTTTCCTTAGTCTATTTTTTATTCTAAAGAAAGGTTGATAGTTATTTTGATCTCTTGATCCATTTCCTTGAGCTTGATGATGAGGTTCACGCCATAAGGTTTTATTTGAAACCTTGGTACAAAGAACTCTAAAGCTTGCTTTATTTTGCTAAGATATGTTTGGGATTGAGGTTTATGTTCCTTTAAAGTCTTGAATGAGCTCTAGTAAGACATAAAATGAACTTGCATTCATATTTATATTTCAAGTCCTTGCATGACATATTTATATTCAAGCTTTGCATTTATGTTTATATTTCCTTGTCATCACCTAATAATTAATCTCGAAGCCTACCTATTTCAACCTTAAAGTTGATTGTTGATTTAGAGAGAATACGCTAAAAGGCCTAGAGCACTAGAATAAAGAATTGGACTTGCATATCATGTTTATTTCCAAGTTATCAACTAAAGCTCCGAGATAAGAAATGAACTTGCGTTTCATATTTATATTTCTTGTCTAGCATGTTTAAGATTTTGCCATCACCTAAACACAAGGATTAAAAATGAACTTGCATCTCATATTTACTTTGAAACTCTCACTTTATTTTATAATGAAGAATAAAATGAAGTGCATAGCATGTTTATGATTTTGCCATCACTAAAAGTTCCTAGAGCTCAAAGACTTGCCCTTTTTATCTCAAGAAAAAGTTTGGATGTGGAGGCATTCTTGTGAACGCATAATCTCGGCCATGTGATGATGATAAGCTTGGTATAAGTTTCATTTAGTCACAAAGGCCAATAATCTATGTCCTAAGATTTTTCTTAGGTAGTAAGAGTTTAAAGAAAGCTACAAACATGATTTCATGGATTAAGCCTCTTTCAAGAATGTTTTAATTTAGCTGCTGCCCTATGGCCTTCTTTTTAGCACCCTTGAGAAAATAAAATTAGCTTTTAAGAGTTTTAGAAGTTCTAAATTGATTCTAAGAGAAACTAGTAATTTATATGCCTTAGAAACGTGATTTTATGTGTTCTTTATAATTGAACTTTTCGGTTACTGTCTTGGCAAGTTTGCTACTGTATGATGATGTTTTGATGTGTTAGAATGTGTAAAAAATTATAATTATTGATGAAGGAATCATCCTATGCATGTTAGAAAGGAAACTAGCCTTCTAGGAAAATTGTAAAGTTAGAATTTTGCAAGTCTTTGACCCATTTAATTTTAGCCAACGCCAAAACTGTTTAGGTATGATGGAATTCTGTTTGGGATTGTTTGATCATGAAAAACTTGGTAACATTTGATGTAAGATTGATCCTTAGCACTAAAAATGAAATTAGTAACTAGAAAACCGTAAAAAAAAATGTGAATTCTAAGACTCTTAAGGATGAAATTGTGGATTCTGTTTTAGTGTGTTTAAAAATGGGAGAAACGTGTTATATTAAGTGCATAAGTGTAGGAACCATTCATAATTGGTTTAGGAATTAATTTTAGCACCTTAGTAGAAAACGAAACTTAGAAAGGGTAAAAAACGTGACTTCTAGAACCCCATATTTGAAGTTTAATATTTCTGTCCAAACTGTGTGATGTTGTTTGGTACCATTCATGAGCATAAAAATTAGTGAGAATTATTAATTATGATCCCTTAGATGCATAAAAGAACTAAGACCCGTAAGGATCAAAAGCATAAAATACTATAAGATAGGGGAGGCAATACGAGTTACTATTTCAAGTGTGCGATTGTTTATTTATATGACTTGTTAAGCATAACATTTGCATTAGTTGAGGCCAGTCCCTTACTCCGACATGCTGGGTAGGAGCATGTTTATCGCTTTGCAAAAAGTGCTAATGATGTGTGCATAAGAATATATGAATCTGAGACATGAGTATTATGTAAATTGTGGCATGCTATGATGATAATGAATTGATAAGCATGAAGTATTGAGTGATTTGCCGAGACACATTTCTTCTGCTACCGTGAGGGGTATGGACATCGAGCCTGCCGAAGCAGACAATATTATTGTGCACTGGATGCCAGTAGATGTGTTTCGAAGAAAAAATGATATGTTACCCCCTCTATTACCCTATATTAAATCTAGCGACGGCTAGTAAGGTTTAGCTCATCCTAGGCAATTGGTTAGGTCGGTTGGTTCTGGTGGTAATTGTGAAAATCGCCGAGGTTGGCATGTTGTTTGGTTTTGGTGATGACGTAAGAGGGTTGAATTAATAAGAAAGAAATGTGAGAATTCATTCAAGAAGAGTGAAATTACCATGGGTTTTCCTACCTGCCCATGCATATTATATGATGTTTTACTCATTAGATGGCCCTATCATGCATACATCTATTTGCTACTATTTTAGTTTTATAGATTATCCCTTGATCTTATGCTTAGCCTAGCCTTGTGTTTTGAATTTATACGTTGTTAATTTATGTCACATGCACTAAGGTATTGCCATGCATACATGATATACTTGTTGCATTCATGCATTAAGATTCATACTAAAAGATACAGGTCTCAGCTAATGTTATTTGAAAATTTAACAAATGAATCTTATTTATGCCCACTACTTTCATAATTAAACCCGATGTTCCTGAGGACGATGATGATGACACGTGTGTGAAAAGGGAAGCCTTACTGAGATTCTTATATAAGTTTCTCACTCCCTCTATCTTTCTTTTCTATCTTCATCTTCAGACAAGGTTGACAACGACGTCCGTGGATTGCCCTGAGGTGCCGACATGGAAGTAGCTTGATGGTCAAGAACAGAGTGGCACAGCGGAAGCGGGGACATAGTCTTAGCTTATTTATATCATAGTTATATGTAGTTTTTGAATTGTTGTATGCTCGACGCTTACAGGTGGGCTTAATATATTTGATGTGGTATTGTTGTAAAATATTCCTATATCATTAATACTATTAATATTGTTTGACTTGATATTTGAAATTAATGTTATACGATGATGTGCTGATAGTTGTTCTTTATATGGAGCCTATTTGATGATTTTGTTTATGTTATTCTTTTTATATTTACGCTTTACGTTAACGACCTTTTACATTATGCGAGGCTCACGTTTTATTTATGTTTTCAAAAAAAAATTTCTACCCGTATTTTCCACTAAGTATTTTAAAGAATGAAACTAAAAGAGTAATAGACTAACGGTTAACCTAAATACGTTCTAGGAGTATTGGGTTAAAAATTAGGATGTTACACGTCGCCTTTTGCCGATGATCTTCTCTTCGAGCGCACGCACTCCCATAGAGAGCAGATTCATCGCAACCCCGTTGCTACCTCAGCTATCCGAGACTAGCTGGAGTACATTCCTCGCTCTCCCCCTAATCATTCCAAGACTGACCCATCCAAGGACTCAACCACCTAGATATCGTCTATTGGTTCTTCCCCCACCATACTTATAGAGAAAGGTGGAGGCAGCGAGGCTACAGTGACTCAACCAATCTGAGGAGCTAAAGTAGCGATGCGACCCCGTTGTGGAGCTCATGTTCGACCCGCTCACCATTTGGCCACTCCAACCAAACTAGACTAGTGGATTGGTTATGTTCCTCCTACTTGGGATGGGCAGCAGTAGGAGTTGGTAGCAGACTTTGTAGTGCATGCGCACATATCTTACATAGGGTAGCCTTCTTTTGCTTTTAGAGGTTATCTACCTTAGGTGCACTCGAGTAGGTGAGGATTCTGATGTATGTATTTTAGTTTCTTTATGTTTTACACGGATGACTGTATCGCTCAACTTATAATGGTGGGTCTAATACTACTATTATATGACTTGGTGTATGGTGAAACTCTTATTATATAACTATGATGGTTTGTTATGTTTATAGTCTTGTATTCCATTTATAGTATGATAGGTTCATCTGTGTTATCTACGAGTCAAATGACGTAGTTTTTATTTTATGTATGGCTCACGTTTTCATTTTTAATTTTTTTTAAAAAAATTTACCCATATTTTTGCTAAGTATTTTCTAAAACTAGAATTAAGAACTGGAACAAAAGCATAATAACTAATAATTAACTTGAAAACATCCTAGGCATGTCAAGTTAAATATTAGGGTGTTACACTGCTCATGGTGCTCTACTAAGACAAATGGAAGATCTTCAACTCCAGATGTTTCAGTGGATGCAGCGTGTATTTCCTAGCACACCTCCTTTTTCATGATGCCAAAAGGGGGAGAAGTGAAGATTGAAGAAAATCTGTGCCTCAAGAATTCAGGGGGAGCTATACTGATATAAAGGATGTGCTGCTGCCAAGGACATAGGGGGAATATATGCTAAGAGGGAGCCTAGAGATTTTTTGTTTTAGCATGTTTCTTTTGTATTTCTTTGAACCTTTTTCTTAATAAAAGTTTTTTTCTTGATCAATTTCAGTTATAATATGTCTTGTTTTTATCTTTTTCATCTCATATGTTCTGATGCATCTTTTTATCATGTTCCATGTTTTGTTTTTATCTTAAGCTCTGATTCATATCATACTCTACTAAGCTCAGTAAGCTCAGCTAATCATATATATCTTCGACATATGTCTTCCTCTTATCTTGAATGTATATGCTTTGTCATGTTTGATCATATACACTGGATATTGGTTTATGTTTTCTTGTATGATTAGTCATGGCCATGTATCTTCAGGAGCACAAAGTGATCATTGCTTTGATACTATTTTATAAGCTAAGTATTGATACATATGAAGAACTTATTTGTTCCATGTTTTTCACAAAACCTGCTTCAAAAAGCATCATACATCTTCTGTTTTCAAATATTTATGTTCTTCATATCTGTTTCTTATGAGAAAAGTTTCATAACATAGAAGCTCTTTCTTGATGACTCAGGAACTAATCCCTATACGAGCTTTAGAAACCCGGATAGCAATATATTGATCTTATCTCTCTTATGGTTTCTCTAAGCATAAAAAACTACATGAGTTTTAGCTTGCTTTTCAAATTACGAATGTTTTACTTCTTTTTCTTAAATACCTCTGAGCTTTCTTTTCAAAATTTCTTCTCTTGGTATAAGACTTACTGAAAATGGATCTTGCAAAGACAAAGCATCACAAGTTATACTTGTTAAGTTTTTCAAGCAGAAGGATCTTTAGAAAGTTCATTTTGTTTTTAACAAATGATTAATCTGTTTGTTTATCGATAGTTTAACTGTCTTTCTCCTTAAAATCTGTTCTCACCATGATCATAAAGTACACTTAAGACTGTCATATGCTTAAAACGAAATAACAGCAGTATTGATTAAGTGTCACTTATGTAACGCCCCAATTTTTACTGTAATTTTTACTGTCATTAGAAATTACTCAATTACCGAATTACCGTAGGTAATTATTACATAAGATTTGAGGCCGAACAATCCTCAATAAAGGAATATAACATTAGAAGAGAGGTTAGGAACGATTCATGCGAGAGTCGCAAATCCCATGACCAAAATGCCCCTGAAGTTATTTTACTCAGAAAATGAGGATCGTGGGCCCCACCTATTCTCAAGGGGATATTTTGAGGATAATAAGGGATTGTTTGTGTTATGTGTGTTAATAGAGCAGAAGGATCTCAATTTTGAGTTCCGACGCGCGAAATGACCAAAACGCCCCTGTGGCTGTTTTAACTCCGATGTGCGTGCCGACTGAGCCCGAACCTCACTAAAATGTTTTAAAATGTGTTTTTAAGCCATGATTAACCATTGGTTAAGCTCGGGTGGCCTCGGGCAATTTTTAAGTGAAAGTACGATTTTGCCCTGTTTTTGGGGCTTTGCGAATTCGGGATTTTTGATTCGTATAACAAACCTAAGCAATATTAGGCTCAAATTAAAGCTTATTAAATTCTAAATATTAATCTAGAGTCAAAATTATGTATTTAGAATGATTAGAACCCAAAATTGCTCAAAAACACCCAAATTGCTTACTAATTCACTTAAGCCCTTAACCGTAAATTCTCTAAATTACATGAATACCTTGCCTACACCTAAATAATGCATGGAACACACAAATTTCACTTCTTTGGGCTGTAATGGACGAAATTATTGATGCCATTATGCAGCTGAATTATTGCCAAAAGTTGCACTAAAACAAAATGCCAAAATGTCACCATAAGAGACATAATTCCTTAATTTCATACAACTTTGTCTAAAATGATTTTTCCTCCCTTATTTCTCCTGCAAAATTCCGTCCACTACCTCATCATTTTGGCCAATTAGAAGCCTCAAAATCTTCTATAAATAGGCTTGCTTGAGTGGTCTTGGAATGCTTGGTTCATAACTAGTTTTTAGGAGCACCAAAAACTTTCTTTCTTCCTCCTCTTTGGCTGAATTCTTTCTTCAATTTTTCAAAGAGATTTTGTTTCATTTCACTTCAAGAAACCAAGTTCTCTTCCTCTTCTTCAACTCAGATTAGGTAGGGAGTAGTTTCTAAATTTATTTCTATGCTTTGAGGAGTTGTGTTTTTAGCTCAAAATGATGAAATTATGAACTTGCCTTAGCTTTTCATTTTGGTTTTCCTCTTCAATTTTTCTTTAACCAATTCAACCATATGGCCTAGGTGGAACTAAGATGATGGCTTGATGATGAGGACCTTGAGGGTGGGTTGTAAATCCATCACAAGTTAGGCCTCTAAAGCTTGAAAATTCCACTTGATGCAAAACTTTAAAGAATAATGCTTTATGATGCTAAAACAAAGATTTTTAGTTTAGAACTTGAAAGATGTATTTTTCCTTTTATGTTTTATTTCTTGTTAAGATATGTATTGGGTTGAATTTATAATTCTTTTAAAGTCTTGAAGGAGCTCTAGTAAAGAAACAAAATGAATTTGCATCCATGATTAAGTTTATGCTTTGCATAACCATGTTTACCTTCTATGTCATCACTAAATTTTCAAGAATGAATAAATGAACTTGCATTTCTCATGTTTAAATTCCAAGCTTGTATCTCATGTTTATGTTTCAAGTCATCACTTAATCTTTCAAGATAATAAAGAGGTTGCATCTCATATTTAATTTATGCTCTCACTATATTTTATAATGGCTAAAAGAATCAACACATGGCATGTTTATTTTATGCCATCACCTAAAGATCCTAGAGCTCAAAGACTTGCCCATGTATCACAAGCAAAGAAATATGATTATTGGAGTTCTACAATTTATTCTTTAACAAGTCTTGAGAGTGGAGCTTAATAAGATGTAATAATAATATTCTCTTCTCCCTCTCTGGTCTGTGCGGACTACCGCCGCTCCGGTTTCTTAATATTCTCTTCTCCTCTATCGGTCCTGCGGACTACCGCCGCTCCGGTTTCTTAATATTCTCTTCTCCCTCTCTTGGTCTGTATGGATTACCGCGCTCCACTTTCTTGTATCATGTTTATATTTCAAGTTCTTGCATCATGTTTAATTTTCAAGTCATCACCTTAAATCTTAAAGATAAAGAAATGGAATTGCATATCATGTTTATAATTCCAAGCTATCACCTTATAAAGATAAGATTAAAATAAGGTTGCATAGCATGTTTATAATTCTAAGATGTCACCTAAATCTCTAAAGCTCAAGACTTACTCCTTTTATCTTAAGTGAGAATTTTAATTGTGAAGATCCTCCCAAATTTGACAAAAGAACTAGTTTCTAAATGAGTTTTAAGGCTTTGCAAGGATTTTACGGGGAACTAGTATTTTATATGCACTTAAAATATGATTCTATGTAATTGCATGAGGTTCATGATTCGCCATCGATCTGAGTTTAGTATCAATGTGTGATAATGATTTGATATGATTGAAGTTGTGATAATTATGGTTTATTGTTAAGAGAATGATTCATAATTGGTTTAGTAACTAATTAGTTCTATAATTGATAATTCTATGTAAGGATTGGATGCTTATTAAGTACTTGATATCATTGAATGATTTCTGGCTTGCATGTTATAGTTCTTTGTTGCAAATAATGAGAATGCTTGTACATGAAATGTTCTTTATTATGTAAAATTTACCTTTGTTGCTAGAAGAAAGTGTATCATTGTAAAAGTGTAATTTGGAAAGGTTACGCTAAGGAAAGACTTGGTATTTAAGCGTGTCCATTGTGACCCACCTCTCTTTCCCGGGAATCTCCCATATGCATGATTACAGTTGATATATATTATTCTAGCTTAAGACTATAAATGAGAAAATGTTATGATGTTTATGAATTGTATTATGATATAACATGCAAAGATTTAATGATGACTTAAACTTATAAGAAAATGATCCTTTCGTACCATCTGTCTATAGCTCGTGAAAAAGTGATTTTAGCCCCTAACCCGTTCTCTCAAAAGGGTAGAGTCGGGACTTTAGCTTATCAAAAGGGATAAGTATATGCTAGTGACGACTAGTAAAATATGAGCTCATAACCTAAATTACTCCCAAAAGGGTGGAGTATAGGGTGGCCCAAGGAAAATAATGATGATGATAAGATTTTAAGTCATCAAAGGCACTAAAGAAATGAAATATGTGCACTGTGTCCATGTGTAGCTAATATTATATGACGTTCTTTTATGCATGTTATTTTGATAATGATGATGAGGAATATGATGTAATGATAAAGGAAATGTTCATTGTAAATATGACATGTTAAGAATAAGATGCATTATAAGACGCATGATTAAAAATTGACGAACCTCGGTTAAGTATTTGTCCGAACTTAAAATGAATCTTTGCATGCTCACTATTTTAGAATAATCCCGAGGTTCCTGGGGACTTTGATGATGACACTGTAGAAGGAGGTACCCTACTGAGAATTCTTTAGCAAGATTCTCACTCCCTTTTCTTTATTTCCGTCATTGTCTCCAGTTCAGATGGCGACATTCGTCCTGTTCGTTGATACCCCTACTTGGGAATTTCATTATGATCCGGTGCATCGCTCGTATCATTTTGAGGGGAGGTGCGCAGTTCATGTTTTTATTTACATAGGTCGTCCCTTTGCACATCCTGTCCCTAGTTATCGATTTTCTCCTACTTCTCCCTATGGCGATGAAATGGTTTTCGAACATGCACGTCCACTTGATGAAAGGATGTTACGTTCTTATCCCGCTTCATCTGCTGTCCACGGATTTCCAGAGTATGTTCCCGAGACGAGATATTCTGAAACTGATCCTTCAGAGGACACTCCTACTCATGTATATTCTGAGAGCTGTGCTCCTACTCCCACACGTGTAAGAGAGGGTAGTGAGGAAACAGTTGTTCAGCCGAGGTTAGCAAGAAGGCCGTCCATGCGACCCCAACATGGTGCATCTCATGTGTCCCCTCCCGAGGGAGCTCATCAGTGGATCGGATTTATTCCCCCATTTCTAGGACAGTGGCCATAGAGGGTTCTTAGTAGACTTATGTGTGATCATGCACCCTAGTTTTAGGATAACCTTCCCGGCTTATAGAGTTATCTAGTTTAGGGGCATGTATTTCCTTAAGTATATTTTCTTTTATGGGTTTGCATAAGATAATGATGTATGAACATAACCCACCCTTTGAGTGAGGTTATTGTATGTAAATATATGCTATAATGTGCTTATGGATGTTATATGATGGAGCCTAAGTGATATGATGTGATATATTCTTAAACGTCTTATTATACCCCGCTTACTCGTTCACGTTGTACTTGGCTCATGTTTTCAATTATGTGTTTAAAAAAAAAAATGGCTCGTAATTTCACTAAGTATTTTCAAATTATGAAGAAAGAACCAAAGCAAGGAGTAAAGTCTAGTCATTAATCAGATTCAACCTAGGTGTATCTGGTTAATTACTAAGGTGTTACAACTTAAGGCTAAAAATGTTTTTATGATTCATATCATGCCTTAAGAAAAAGAACTTCCTGAATATCTCTCTTTCTGTTTTGATTGAAAGAATATGCTTATCATGTTTATATTTCTGCAATATTTCTTTCAATTATCTCTTCAAAAGATTTTCTTCAAATTGGTTTGTCATCATCAAAAAGAGGAAGATTGCTAGCTCTAGAACCCTTGCGCTCATGAGTTTTGAATGACAACAAAACCAATTCAAAGAAAATACTTTGAAGAATGACTAATGTCTCCCCTGAGTTTCTTGACAAAGCATAACAAGTCAAATCTAGTTAAGTATGTTACAAACTTATAGCAAGAATAATGTTTCACTTTGCATATGCAAACATGATTTATCTTATGGAAAGAGATTGAGCCAAATAGAAAGTGAATATTATTTCAAGCAAAGCATGTATACATACTTATGAAACAAAGCATAGAAATAGCCTTGAATCGAGAATAATTTCACTACACATGTACAAGCATATTTTATCTCGTGTGAAGAGATTAAGCTTAAAACCAAGTGATCATTATCTCATGCAAAGAACGTGTAAATGCTTAAGTATTGGAGGAAATCAAATCATAAGCCAAGAAACCAAGGAAAAAGACTTTGGAAAGTAGCATGGGACATCAAAAAGTACTCTCAAGATGAAGATACTAGAATATGTCCATATGCAACGTGTTACTTAGTCTTTAATCATCACAATCACAAAGAAATCATCATCAAGAAGATTTGATTGAAGATTTGAAAGCAAAACAACTCTTCAAGGGTTGATTACATACATCAGAAAGCTCACCTGTGAGTGGAGCAAAGAATGCTACAGGAAAGGGAGGGAAATTTGAAATTTGAATTTCAAATTATCAAGTCAAACCCAATTTTAAACTGGTACATCATCTCTTTTGCCTTTTTGATCAACGACCTTAGCTTCATGAAGAAGGAGTTCAAAAAGCTTGCTTAGAAAGCAGAAAAGTGGTTTCTGATGGGAGATCAGAAAGTTCACATTTACAATGGCTTCTGCAACCGATGTGACAGTTTTGTTAACCTCTCTTCTAGCTACTTCTATCAAGACACAACTGATGATTAATGTGTGTCACTTGAAGAACTAATCTATGGCAATGGTCACAAAAGAAAGACCATTATATAAAAAGATGCTGAGTTTGAAATAGTCAAGAGATTTTGAAGATTCAAAGAGAGGAAACACTACAAAAATCTTCTCCCACTTCCTGGAATATTTAATCTTTATCATGTAATTAGTTTATCCTTGAAGTGTAAAGAAAATCATCCTTCCATATGCTTAGTTAGATCTGTATTCTTCTTGTGGAAGAAGTAGAAGAAGGAAGTCATTCAAGTTCTTCCAGGATATTTTAAAATGTATCATCTTTAAGGAAACTTGAATGTAGGTTAGTTTGAGTGATAACCCAAATGATTAACCTTTGTATCTTTAATCCATTAATGATCAGAGTGAGACATAGCTTGGAGAGGCTAAGGTAAAACTACTTACAATGTGATAGTAAAATGTTCTTGCTTATCACAGTTTAGCTTGGAGAGGCTAGTCAAAGACTACTTATAGCTTGGAGAGGCTGGGGAAAGACTACTTATGGCTTAGAGAGGCCAGGGAACAGACTACTTGCAACGTGCTAAAGGAGGTCCTTGTTAGTCACAATTGGATTTGAAAAGGCCAGTGTCAAGACTACTCGTTTGGGCTTGGAGAAGCCAGTGTCAAGATTACTTGCAGTTTAGAGAAGCTGGGCAAAGACTACTAACAATGTACTAAAGGAGTTGCCTGTCAGTTACAGGTTGGCTTAGAAAGGCTAGAGTCAAGACTACTCATGGCAGCTTGGAGAGGCTGGGAAATACTACTCACAACGTGCTGAGGGTGCTGCTCTCATCAGTCATAGGTTCGCTTGTAGAGGCCAAAGTCAAAACTACTCATAGAAGCTTGGGAAGGCTAATGTAAAGACTATCCTCTTTTTCTCAAGTTGAGAAAGTTGTTGTTATAGTGGAACCTTAACAGTTGTTGAGTACTGGATGTAGGCATATTGGCTGAACCAGTATAAAATCCTTTGTGTTCTTTTTCTCTTACCTTAATCTCTTTATTTTCCTCTTTCGGTTATTTATCTTATCAATCAATTTTAATTCTGTCATGCATCTTTTACGCTATACCTTTTAATACAGAGCGTTTTATTAAATAAAGATCATAAAGTAACTTTCTGAAGCCACTAACTTTGTTTATGCTACACTTCAAGTTTTATACTTGATAGTAATTTTTTTCAGAGGCTTCAGAAAATGAAAAATGATCAATGCACCTTTCAACCCCCTTCTTATGCATATCTCCACCTACAGAATCTTCATGTCTTCAAACATTGTTCGTTGATGTACCAAACTTTTACGAGTGAGATGTTTGAAGATAGCATATCACTTTGACTTCATATGATATTTGATATCTTCCTTTCAAGTGTGCTTTTTGAAGTTTGATGCTACTTTCTGAAATCCCTTACCTTAGTTTTCTTGTTCTTGATATGATTTTCTTTCAACCGTAAGGCATGTATGACTTCTTTGAATGATATTGTTCTTACCTGGAAATAGCGGTAAGGGTGCGGGTAGCTCCAATGTCTGTGCAAGCGGGGGGTGGGGTACTTACGAAGACACTCCAACGCTCAAGCCAATAAATGAAAGAGGTGTAGGGTAGTAAAGAACAGCATGTAATTAGCTTGTGATACCTGGGGGCGTTGAGCCCCTTATATAGTGTGAGGTGACCTTGTGATAAGTTAGGAGAATATCTTCTTTGCATAAGGGAGTTAGTTATTTCTGGGATTTGGCAGATATCAGATATATTCTGTATGCACAGGAGATATGATACAATATATGAGATATAATGTAATAATGACATGATATAATGAGAAATAGGGAGATCCTGTGCGGGATTTGGAAGGTATCCTCGACTAAATCTAGGATAAATCTGTAGGAAACTGGGCACCGTGTGGTCGAGCTCTGGGACCTCTAGCCGAGCTCTAGCATCTATGGCTGAGCTCTAGCACCTGTGGCTAAGCTTTAGCACTTGTGGCCGAGCTCTGGTGGTTAGGGCCGAGGTCTTCTGGCCCATGTTTCTAGTCCAGTACATAGCCCCCGAGCTTGGTCGTTGCCTAAGTAGCTGGTACTGAGGTGTCATAGCTGAGGTAGTCTGCTAAGGACTATGTGCCGACCTAGAATGAGCCAACTTGCTGAATGTCGCTTGGTGCTTCTTGGGCTAGCTGTTGGTCAAGCATATGATTACATAGGTTGTGCCTCTAAGGTCAAGGTCTTTATGCCGAGCTGTTGGTCGAGCATGTGAGTCGAGTTGCATGGTGGTCTGTGGGTTGAGGACTTTAAGCAAGCTTGGATTTCCTGATTATGCGAATATGGTTGTGGTGTTTCTTCTATGCTGCTGTAAGCCATTAGATCAAAACGGTGAGCCCCCAGTCCTTGATAATAGCATTTGTGTTGCTATCTTTGCTAAAAGTGACTTCTTGGTCCATTTCTAGTGGTCTTGCAGTTGCTTGAGGGCGACCTAAGTTAAGATCTGAGCTTGTACTGACTGGGGCGAGCTGTTGGCTTGTAATCAAATTTGTATGACTCCTAGGTCTTCTTGATCGGTTATGAGCTTGCGCCAAATATATAGAGGCCTCTTGAATGTATTCCTTCGGAGTGGCACTAGTTATGGATATTTAGATGATGTGGCGCACTTTTGCCTTTGTCAATAGGCGATTAAGGCCTCTAGTTTATTGATTATTCCAAGGCCTTATGTGAGTTAAGAGTAGAGACTTCTATGCCTTTCGCTTGTGAGTTTGAAGATTTTGTTAGGGTTCTCTTATTGACAAGATTTACCCATTTAGAGTTTAAAATTAAGTTCCCACTGCTGAGTTTGGTCGAGGACGGCGATTCGTCTTGATTGTGACCTAGGGGTAGCTTTTTAGCTCTCTGTTTCTTGCGTTTTGATTATCTTCATCCGTGTTCGGAGCAGTTCTAAGGATGATTCATCATTGAAGGCCTGATATTTCTAAAGCAGTACATAGCCCCCGAACTTGTTCGTAGATTGAGCAGTCTATTGTCGAGGACTATGTGCCGAGCTCGACTGAGTCAACTTATTACCTGTTGCTCGGGCGGGCTTCAATGGTCAAATGTCCAAACATGTGTCAGGGTACATCTTGAGGTTAGTCGAGTATGCTCTCTAGTGGTAGTAAATGCTAGGTCAGATCCATTAATTTGTTTCTTTTTGAAGTTATGTTTTGCTTGCTAGAGGGAATTGCTCCTTCTTGAGTAGATTGGAGATAGTTGGCTAGAGCCGAGGATGTCCTACTTGCATGTCGGAAGTTGGATGTCTAGGGTGGTAGTCTTGCTCGGCCATAGCCGAGGCCGTCTTAATCAGTAGGAGTTGGACGTCACGTGTCCGAGCTCTGGGGCCTGTGGCCAAGCTCTAGTAGTTCAAGTCGAGGTCTTTTGACCCATATTTCTAGCCTAGTATATAGCCCCCGAGCTTGGTCATAGGCCCAGTAGCCTTTGCTGAGGTGTCATGGCCGAGGTAGTTTGCCGAGGACTACGTGCTGAGCTCGAATGCTAGAGCAGGCCTGGCACATAACTATTATAGATGTGCATGTAAATAATCTTCGGATTATAAGTAGGATGATTATGAGTTGAAGAAACATCTTTAGGTAGACGATAGCAAAGCTCGGCCTGAGAAGGTGGAGTGCCTAATGGGACCAGGGCTTTGCTGAGAATTCCGCTGAGAAGGTGGAATGCCTGGTGGGACCAGGGCTTTTCTAAGAACTCGGTTTATGATCTGTGACTTTGTATTTGAGGATATGTTTTGTGTTGCCTGAGGATCTTGTCCATATTCTGGAAAGGTAGTAGTTTATGTAGAGGTGAAGACCTGTTAAATGATATAGGTATCTCTAATAGGACCACAACTTTGGTGTCTGGCTTGAACTGAGGTGGACTTTTATGCTCAGCTGGCATCGAGGTTTAAGTCAGTCATCCGTTGATGGGCCTTTCCAACTTGGCTGGTGTCGAGATTTATGTGAGTTATCTGTTTGGTGGACCCTCACAACTTGGTTGGTGCCGAGGTTTACTGTGAGTTGGCTGCTTATGGACCTTTATAACTCGGCTGGTGCTGAGCCTTACGTGAATGATCCTTTGGTGCGCCTTCCCAACTCGACTGGTACCGAGATTTACTGTGAGTGTGGCAACTTTGGTGCATCTTCACGACTCAAATGTACTGAGATTTACTATGAGTATGGCGGCTTCTTGGTGTGCCTTCACGACTCAAATGTACTGAGATTTACTATGAGTGTAACGCCCCCATTTTTCTACCCGAAATTCAAGGATGGCCGGCGTGATAGTCTTCGAAGGGTCAACTCAATGTTTGAAGGGAATTGGATAGCCCTTGAACGGTTTTAGAGGTGAAAACCTCATTTTCTGCAGTTTCGGGTCAAAATGACCAAATACCCCTATAGCATTTTTACACGGGTAAAGGTGCCATTTGAACCTGAAACTTTCCCCGAAAGGTCTAAAACAATGTTTTTACAGGTTTAAAAGCGTCTATTTAAGTCCTGGTGGTCCTGGCCAGTTTTAGTACAAAATTACGATTTTGCCCCTAGAATAGTATTTTTGAGCTTAATAACGTAATTAAGCAAATCTAAGCAATATTAGGCTCTAATCAAAGATTAATTAATTTCCATAATTAATCTAGAGTCAAAATAAGCTATTAAAATTAATTAGAACCTAAAATTGTTTAGATTAGATTTAAATCTCTTTTTAAAACTCAAGATTCCAACCTTGGAATCTTGAATAGTATTTTCTCTTTCCAATTCCTTAAATCATGGAATTGTGTCTAGAGTTGTTTATGAACTAAAATAAATTTATAACTCACTAATGATGCAAGACTATTCCTTAAACATGTCTTGACAACCTTGATTACCTATTTCCTCACCTAAACACTTTTTTACAAATTCCTAATCTTAATCTTAATCAAAGATACACCTAAACACAACTCTAAACCACAATTAAAATGCAAGAAACCCTCCCCCTTGGCTGATGCATTTTTGGCCACTCCTCCCCCATTTTCATCACATGTTGATTTGTTTCTCACTCAAAGAACCATGCTTGACCCATACTTGCACCCATACTTGAACCTATACCTAGCCATGCCTTCCACCATGCCTTGAATCATACCTTGGAGAAGATATTTTCTCCCCCTTGTGCTGTAATGGCCGAAGCTCTCTCTCCCATTTACACCTTTCATTTTGTTTCATTTCTCTATAAATAGCATGCTTGGGTGAACTTGCATCATTTTGGGTTCATTTGCTAAGTGTAAGTTTTCAAAGAGCACTTCAAAGTTTTCTTTTTCTCTCAAAGTTTGAGTGTCCAAGTTCTTCAAGTTCTTCATTCTCTTCACTTATCTCAACCTCCAATCACTTGGTAGGGATTTTCTTTCAAGTGTTTCTTTCATTTAAGTTCTTAATCTAGTTATGTGTTCATGGTTTCTCTTGAATCTTTTTGGAACTTCTTTTCTTCTTCTCCTCCTTCTTTATTTCAGCCATGAGCCTTTGAAAAGCAAAGGAATGAGAGCTTAATGATGAGGGTTTCATGATGATGTTCATCACTTGAACAACCTCTAAAGCTTGACCTTTGTTCTTGAGTTAAAAATGTTTATAGTTCTTTCTTTCTTGAACCTTGAAATCTTTAACTTTGATGATGTTTTAATATGGTTACATGAACTCAATGATGTGGACTCATGATGTTAGTGTTAATACATCATCAAGATCATGGTCTCTAGAGTTTCAAAATGGTCCTTTCTTGCTCTTAAGTTTCAGTTTCTTTCTTTTCCTTTTCTCTAAAAATTTCGGCCAACCAATATGGGTGGTCCAACATGATAGCTTGATGATGAGAGTTCTAGTTGGTGACTTTGTGTTTACCACAAAGAAATCTCTAAAGCTTGAGTTTTCATAAAGGTGTTATAAGGCTCATTTATGGTTATATTTTTAAGGAATGTTATCTTGAGTTCTAAGAACTCTAGACCTCACTTTATCTTGTCATGATGAGTTTGGGTTAAGGTTAAAGTTCCTCTAAAAGTCTTGTATGAGCTCTAATAAGATATAAATGAACTTGCATATTTACTTTGAGGTTGCACTCATGTTTATGTCCTTGCTTTGCATCTTTATTTTCAAATCAACACCTAAGGACTCAAAGATTAAAACAAGACTTGCATTATCACCTAATTAATTCTCAAAGCCTTTCTATTTCGGCCTTAAAGTCGATTGTTGCTGGGCTTAGAGCACTAAAATAAAGAAGTGAACTTGCATTGCATATTTATTTCAAGTCTCGCATATTTAAATTTCATGCCTTGCATATTTACTTCAAGTCTTGCATATTCAAATTTCAAGTCTTGCATATTTATTTCAAGCCTTGCATATTTACTTCAAGTCTTGCATATTCAAATTTCAAGTCTTGCATATTTATTTCAAGCCTTGCATATTTACTTCAAGTCTTGCATATTTAAATTTCAAGCCTTGCATATTGTAACGCCCAAATTTTTACTGTCATTAGAAATTACTCAATTACCGAATTACCGTAGGTAATTATTACATAAGATTTCAGGCCGAACAATCCTCAATAAAGGAATATAACATTAGAAGAGGGGTTAGGAACGATTCATGCGAGAGTCGCAAATCCCGAATTTCTGTACGTATAAAATGACCAAAATGCCCCTGAAGTTATTTTACTCAGAAAATGTGGATCGTGGGCCCCACCTATTCTCAAGGGGATATTTTGAGGATAATAAGGGATTGTTTGTGTTATGTGTGTTAATAGAGCAGAAGGATCTCAATTTTGAGTTCCGACTCGCGAAATGACCAAAACGCCTCAAGGTCGCTTTTAACTCCGATGTGCGGGCCGACTGAGCCCGAACCTCACTAAAATGTTTTAAAATGTGTTTTTAAGCCATGATTAACCATTGGTTAAGCTCGGGTGGCCTCGGCGCTTTTAAGTGAAAGTACGATTTTGACCTGTTTTTGGCGCTTTGCAAATTTCGGGATTTTTGATTCAGATATCAAACCTAAGCAATATTAGGCTCAAATTAAAGCTTATTAAATTCTAAATATTAATCTAGAGTCAAAATTATGTATTTAGATTGATTAGAACCCAAAATTGCTCAAAAACACCCAAATTGCTTACTAATTCACTTAAACCCTTAACCGTAAATTCTCTAAATTACATGAATACCTTGCCTACACCTAAATAATGCATGAAACACACAAATTTCACTTCTTTGGGCTGTAATGGATGAAATTATTGATGCCATTATGCAGCTGAATTATTGCCAAAAGTTGCACTAAAACAAAATGCCAAAATGTCACCATAAGAGACATAATTCCTTAATTTCATACAACTTTGTCTACAATGATTTTTCCTCCCTTATTTCTCCTGCAAAATTCCGTCGACTACCTCATCATTTTGGCCAATTAGAAGCCTCAAAATCTTCTATAAATAGGCTTGCTTGAGTGGTCTTGGAATGCTTGGTTCATAACTAATTTTTAGGAGCACCAAAAACTTTCTTTCTTCCTCCTCTTTGGCTGAATTCTTTCTTCAATTTTTTCAAAGAGATTTTGTTTCATTTTGTAACACCCCGATTTTTCTGTCCGAGGGAAATGACCAAAATGCCCCTAAGGTCATTTCCTGACCCGAACTCGAGGGTAACCAACTCGGTCATCCTTGAAGGGTCAACTCAATGTTTGAAGGGGATTGAATGGCCTTTGAATGCTTTCGGAAGCGAAAATTTCGTTTTCCATAGTTTTAGATCAAAATGACCAAAATACCCCTATAGCGTTTTTACGCGGGTAATGGTGCCGTTTGAGCTCGGAACTTTCCCCAGAGGTTTAAAAACATGTTTTCATGTGTCTAGAGGTCTCTGTTCAAGTCCCGGTGGTCCCGGGCAGTTTTAGTGCAAAATTACGATTTTGCCCCTAGAATAGTATTTTTGAGCTTAATGACGTAATTAAGCAAACCTAAGCAATATTAGGCTCTAAACGAAGATTAATTAATTTCCCTAATTAATCTAGAGTCAAAATAATTTATTAAAGTTAATTAGAACCTAAAATTGCTTAGATTAAACTTAAATCCCTTTTTAGAACTCAAGACTCTTAGTCTTGGAATCTTGAATAGTTTTTTCTCTCTCCAATTCCTTAAATCAAGGAAATGTGTCTCGAGTTGTTTAGACTCTAAGTTGAGGATTTAACTCACTAATGGTGCAAGACCACTCCTTAATTATGTCTAGACCACCTTAATTATCCATTTTCCTTACCTAAAAACTTTCTTACAAATTCCTAATCTTAAGCATAATCAAAGATACACCTAAACACAACTCTAAACCACAATTAAAATGCAAAGAACCCTCCCCCATGGGCTGATGCATATTCGGCCATCCCTCCCCAATTACCACACATATTAAATTGTTTTCTCACTCAAAGAGCCATGCTTGAGCCATACCTTGAGCCATACCTCACCATGCTTTGAACCATACCTCACCATACCTCAAGAACACATTATCTCACCTCATGGAACTCATGGAATGCCTCCAATCTGCACCTCATGGACGAAGCCATCATCCACCATGAGCTCCCTCCATTTGTTTCATTTCTCTATAAATAGAATGCCTTGAGGAGCTTGCACCACTTTTAGATCATTTGCTAAGTTTAGGAAACACTCAAAGCTTTTCTTTTCTCTCAAAGTTCTAGTGTTCTTCAAGTTCTTCAAGCTCTTCAAAGTTCTTCATCATCTTCATCTTCTTCTTCCATCTTCAAGTTCATCACATCAAGTAGGGATTTTCTTTCATGTATTCCTTTCTTCAAAGTTCTTGTTTCAAGCTTGATGTTCATAGTTTCTCTTGTTTCTCTTTAGAACTTCATTTCCACTCCTTTTTCCTTTTCATTTTCGGCCATAGGCCTTGGAGAACAAAGGAATGAGAGCTTGATGATGAGAGTTTCATGATGATGTTCATCACTTGAAACAAACTCTAGAGCTTGATCTTGTTCTTGAGCAAAAATGTTTTTAGTTTTTCTTTTCTTGAACTCTTGAGAACTTTAGCTTTAATGATGTTTTAAAATGGCTCTATGAACTCAATGATGAGGACTCATGATGTTGGTGTTAATATATCATCAAGATTATGAACTCTAGAGTTTTAAAATGTTCCTTTTTCTTCTTGAAGATTTCGGCCATTTCCTTAAATTTTTCTAAGCTTCATGGTTTGATTTCCTAAAAATATCATGTTAAGTTTTAAAGAACTCTAAGCTTGACTTTACCTTGTTTGGATGAGTTTGGGTTATGGTTTAAATTCCTTTAAAGTCTTGTTAAGAGCTCTAGAAAGATAAAATGAACTTGCATAATTTATTTTATGCTTGCATTCATATTTACATTCTTGCTATGCATCTTTACTTTCTAGCTATCACTTAAGAACATTTAATTTTCTGGATTCTGTCCAGTACCCTTACAACATAGTAAACATGATTAATAATTAGTCCTTAAGCATAGGAATGCCTCATAATTGATTTAGATTTAATCCATAGCGCCTTCGGCGAAAACGGAACCAAGAAAGGGTCTAAAACGTAAGTTCTAGAACCCCGTATTCACATGTTAGGATTTCCACCCTATGCCATTCAGATTTAAAAGTAAAATGAGAGGATTATGAATGATGTTTAATTATGAGCCTTAGGTGCTTAAAATATGAACGACGGATGTAGAGAACTATATCTCAAGATTAAGACCCGTAAGGGTCAAAGCATAAGCTACCGTAAGGGTGAGCGTTTGGATGTTTTATGATGATGCATGAAGTATGCTAATGATGATGATGTTATTCATATGAGGAATTTATGAGGTTATATGTTTATGTGGCATAAAGAAAATTTGGAAGGAAATTCGGTGTAATGACCGTTGTCTTGAATTTCCGACAAATTTGGGGACTTAAAGAAATTTTGAAAATTAAGGTACTAAGATGGGTTCTAGGATGACACCGGTTCGGCCGAGCACCTCCATAGAACTCATGTGACATCGGTACCATTTTATACTCTTAGGTGACACCGATTCGACCGAGCACCCCTAAGAGTTTTTCCCCCTAACCCGTACTCAGATAGTCGGGATTTATGATTTATGATACGCTTATCGTTAAGTGGCAAGTAAGAACTAGTGACGACTAGTTAAGGTATGAGCTCATAACCTAGACGTATGACACGTTCTGGGTGACACCAGTTCGGCCGAGCACCCCCAGTTCGATTGTCTTTTAGGGTGGCCCATGAGGAAGAGAAGTTTCATGATTATGATTATGTCACTAAGTTTTGTCCCATATGAATGTTACTATTGCCACTTTATGCCACCAAGAATGATGATGCTTGATGTTATGTTTTATGTATGTGCATTAGGTAGTGCCATGCATACATTTTCTATTATGTTACATTCATGACATTAAGATCATCCTAAAATGAATGGACCTTGGCTAAAATATATTTTTAAGTTTAAAATGAACTTAATACATGCTCAGTCGTTTTGTATAAATAAACCCAAGGTTCCTGAGGACGTAGATGATGACACCTAGGTAGTAGGAGGCCCTACTGAGATTCTTTAGCAAGATTCTCACTCCCTCTATCTCTTTCTTTCCGTCACGTCTTCAGATGGCGACGTCAGAGTGTTCGTGGACACCCGACATGGGAGGTGCACTATGACCCGCTCACGGGTCATACCATTTTGAGGCGAGTGCGGTGCGGGTTTTCATGTTCGTAGGGCGCCTTCGCTCATCCCGCACACCCATCGCTTCTCCCGATCGCACCCTATGGCGACGACGAGCGGGTTTTTGAGCGCGCGCGCACGCATGACGAGAGAGTGCTCCGCATGCACACCGCCGCCTTAGCCATGCGAGACTATCCCGATTACGTGCCCCGGACCTACTTCTCGGAGACCGACCCGTCCGAGGACCCGCCTACTCATCCGTATAGCGAGAGCTCTGCCCCCTCTCCATCATTGATGGGGGAGGACAGTGAGGATACCGTGACTCAGCCCCAACTTGCATGACGACCGGAGATGCGGCCACACCGCGGGGGTCACTCTCGATCCCCGTTCCGCCTCTTTACGCCCGAGGAGCTCGCACAGTTTCCCGGATACTTGCCTCGTTCACGAGACGGACGTCAGTAGGAGGTGACGATCGACCGATGGAGTACCCGGTTAGGGCACACACACCACTTAGATGGGGATAAACCTTCTTTTGTTTAGAGGTTATCCCATTAGGTGCACTCAGGTAGGGGAGTAGATTATGTTCATGTTTTATGTTGTATTTTCTTTTATGCATTTCCCCTGTACTAAACTAAGTCCCACATTTATAAGTGGGCAAATTATATATATATGAGATGATCTTCAGTGTTACTCATGGTGTGCCTTATGTTGTGAGACATTTGTTTACCATACATGGTTTACTGCTTATCGCATCACGCGGCTCTCACTTTGTTTTTCAAAAAAAAAATTACCCGTATTTTCCGCTAAGTAATTCAAAGATAAATGAGAACTATGAAGTAACAGACTAACGATTAACCTAAATATGTTCTAGAGTATTGGGTTAAAAATTAGGATGTTACACATTTCACTTCAAGAAACCAAGTTCTCTTCCTCGTCTTCAACTCAGATTAGGTAGGGAGTAGTTTCTAAATTTATTTCTATGCTTTGAGGAGTTGTGTTTTTAGCTCAAAATGATGAAATTATGAACTTCCCTTAGCTTTTCATTTTGGTTTTCCTCTTCAATTTTTCCTTAACCAATTCAACCATATGGCCTAGGTGGAACTAAGATGATGGCTTGATGATGAGGACCTTGAGGGTGGGTTGTAAATCCATCACAAGTTAGGCCTCTAAAGCTTGAAAATTCCATTTGATGCAAAACTTTAAAGAATAATGCTTTATGATGCTAAAACAAAGATTTTTAGTTTAGAACTTGAAAGATGTATTTTCCTTTTATGTTTTATTTCTTGTTAAGATATGTATTGGGTTGAATTTATAATTCTTTTAAAGTCTTGAAGGAGCTCTAGTAAAGAAACAAAATGAATTTACATCCATGATTAAGTTTATGCTTTGCATAACCATGTTTACCTTCTATGTCATCACTAAATTTTCAAGAATGAATAAATGAACTTGCATTTCTCATGTTTAAATTCCAAGCTTGTATTTCATGTTTATGTTTCAAGTCATCACTTAATCTTTCAAGATAATAAAGAGGTTGCATCTCATATTTAATTTATGCTCTCACTATATTTTATAATGGCTAAAAGAATCAACGCACGGCATGTTTATTTTATGTCATCACCTAAAGATCCTATAGCTCAAAGACTTGCCCATGTATCACAAGCAAAGAAATACGATTATTGGAGTTAAAGAATTTATTCTTTAAAAAGTCTTGAGATTAGAGCTTAAAAAGATGTAATAATAATTCTCTTCTCCCTCTACTGGTCCTGTGCGGACTACCGCCGCTCCGGTTTCTTAATATTCTCTTCTCCCTCTACTGGTCCTGTGCGGACTTTCTTAATATTCTCTTTTCCCTCTACTGGTCCTGTGCAGATTACCGCCGCTCCAGTTTCTTGTATCATGTTTATATTTCAAGTTCTTACATCATGTTTAATTTTCAAGTCATCACCATAAATCTTAAAGATAAAGAAATGGAATTGCATATCATGTTTATAATTCCAAGCTATCACCTTATAAAGATAAGATTAAAATAAGGTTGCATAACATGTTTATAATTCTAAGATGTCACCTAAATCTCTAAAGCTCAAGACTTACTCCTTTTATCTTAAGTGAGAATTTTAATTGTGAAGATCCTCCCAAATTTGACAAAAGAACTAGTTTCTAAATGAGTTTTAAGGCTTTGCAAGGATTTTACGGGGAACTAGTATTTTATATGCACTTAAAATATGATTCTATGTAATTGCATGAGGTTCATGATTCGGCCACTGATCTAACTTTAGTATCAATGTGTGATAATGATTTGATATGATTGAAGTTGTGATAATTATGGTTTATTGTTAAGAGAATGATTCATAATTGGTTTAGTAACTAATTAGTTCTATAATTGATAATTCTATGTAAGGATTGGATGCTTATTAAGTACTTGATATCATTGAATGATTTCCTGGCTTGCATGTTATAGTTGTTGTTGCAAATAATGAGAATGCTTATACATGAAATGTTCTTTATTATGTAAAATTTACCTTTGTTGCTAGAAGAAAGTGTATCATTGTAAAAGTGTAATTTGGAAAGGTTCTGGCTAAGGAAAGACTTGGTATTTAAGCGTGTCCATTGTGACCCACCTCTCTTTCCTGGGAATCTCCCATATGCATGATTACAGTTGATATATATTATTCTAGCTTAAGACTATAAATGAGAAAATGTTATGATGTTTATGAATTGTATTGTGATATAACATGCAAAGATTTAATGGTGACTTAAACTTATAAGAAAATGATCCTTTGGAACTATCAGACTATAGGTGGTGAAAAGGTGATTTTAGCCCCCTAACCCGTTCTCTCAAAAGGGTAGAGTCGGGACTTTAGCTTATCAAAAGGGATAAGTATATGCTAGTGACGACTAGTAAAGTATGAGCTCACAACCTAAATTACTCCCAAAACGGTGGAGTATAGGGTGGCCCAAGGAAAATAATGATGATGATAAGATTTTAAGTCACCTAAGGCACTAAAGAAATGAAATATGTGCACTGTGTCCATGTGTAGCTAATATTATATGACGTTCTTTTATGCATGTTATTTGACAATGATGATGAGGAAAATGATGTAATGATAAAGGAAAAGTTCATTGTAAATATGACATGTTAAGATTATGATGCATTATAAGACGCATGATTAAAAATTGACGAACCTCGGTTAAGTATTTGTCCGAACTTAAAATGAATCTTTGCATGCTCACTATTTTAGAATAATCCCGAGGTTCCTGGGGACTTTGATGATGACACTGTAGAAGGAGGTACCCTACTGAGAATTCTTTAGCAAGATTCTCACTCCCTTTTCTTTATTTCCGTCATTGTCTCCAGATTCAGATGGCGACATTCGTCCTATTCGTTGATACCCCTACTTGGGAATTTCACTATGATCCGGTGCATCGCTCGTATCATTTTGAAAGGAGGTACGCAGTTCGTGTTTTTATTTACATAGGTCGTCCATTTGCACATCCTGTCCCTAGTTATCGATTTTCTCCTACTTCTCCCTATGGCGATGAAATGGTTTTCGAACATGCACGTCCACTTGATGAAAGGATGTTACGTTCTTATCTCGCTTCATCTGCTATCCATGGATTTCCAGAGTATGTTCCCGAGATGAGATATTCTGAAACTGATCCTTCAGAGGACACTCCTACTCATGTATATTCTGAGAGCTCTGGTCCTACTCCCACACGTGTAAGAGAGGGTAGTGAGGAAACAGTTGTTCAGCCGAGGTTAGCAAGAAGGCCGTCCATGCGACCCCAGCCTGGTGCATCTCGTGTGTCCCCTCCCGAGGGAGCTCATCAGTGGATCGGATTTATTCCCCCATTTTTGGGACAGTGGCCATAGAGGGTTCTTAGTAGATTTATGTGTGATCATGCACCCTAGTTTTAGGATAACCTTCCCGGCTTATGGAGTTATCTAGTTTAGGGGCATGTATTTCCTTATGTATATTTTCTTTTATGGGTTTGCATAAGATAATGATGTATGAACATAACTCACCCTTTGAGTGAGGTTATTGTATGTAAATATATGCTATAATGTGCTTATGGATGTTATATGATGGAGCCTAAGTGATATGATGTGATATATTCTTAAACGTCTTATTATACTCCATTTACTCGTTCACGTTGTACTCAGCTCACGTTTTCAATTATGTGTTTAAAAAAAAAATGGCTTGTAATTTCACTAAGTATTTTCAAATTATGAAGAAAGAACCAAAGCAAGGAGTAAAGTCTAGTCATTAATCAAATTCAACCTAGGTATATCTGGTTAATTACTAGGGTGTTACACATATTTATTTCAAGTCTTGCATATTTAAATTCCAAGTCTTGCATATTTACTTTAAAGTTCTCACTTTACTTTGTAATGAAGAATAAAAATGAAGTGCATAGCATATTTATATTATATCATCACTTAAAGACCTTAGAGCTCAAAGACTTGCTTATTTTATCTCAAGTTAAAGTTTAATGTGGAAGCATTCTTTGAATGTATGATTTTGGCCCAGTAATAATGATGAGCTTGGAATGAGTCCCATCTAGTTACAAAGGCCAACAACCTATGTTCTAGGATTCACCTTAAGCTTGATGAGTTTTATAAAGTTATGACCAACAAGATTTATGAGTTTATTCCTTTTCTAAAGAAGTATTAAATTGGTTACTGACCTAAGGTTATCTTTAGCCTCTTGATAAAATAAAATGGTTTGCAAAGAGTTTTAGAAGTCCTAAAATGATTCTAAGGGAAACTAGCAACTTATATGTTTTAGAAACGTCAAATTATGTGTCTTTTGAACATTAAACAATTCTGTTCTGCCCTGGTATGTTTGTTGTTGTATGATGATGTTTTGATATGTTAGAATGTGTAGAAATGATATATGACGAGGTAGGAATACTTCTATGCATGTTAGGAGAGAAACTAGCTTCATAGAAAAACTGTAAAGTTGGAATTTAATGCTTGTTTAACCCCTTTAATCTTAATCAATGCCAAAACTATTTTAGTATGATAACAATCAGTTTAGGATTGAATAATCATGAAAAATTTGGTTACATTTGAAGTAGGATTGAATTTTAGCACCTATAGAAAAACTAGTAACTAGAAAACCATAAAAGTGCAATCCTAGAACTCCTAGAACATTTAAATTCTGGATTCTATCCAGCAACCTCATAATATGGAAAACATGGTTTATAATTAGTTCTTAGGCATAGGAATGCCTCATAATTGGTTTAGATTTAATTTATAGCGCCTTAGGCGAAGACGGAACTGAGAAAAGGTCTAAAACGTAAGTTTTAGAACCCCGTAATCATAGATATATAACTCTGCCCTTGGGGTATGGAGCTGCCCAGAATTATCAAAGAACATAAATGATTGTAAGATTTATTAAAAGAAAATCCTTAGGTTCATAAGAGGTTGATAGAGAAGGATAGAATAATCACATCTCAAGTTTAAGGCCCGCAAGGGTCAAAGCATAAAATACCGTAAAATCAAGAGCTTAAAGAGTTTCAATGTTACATGTGAAAGTATGTTCTATTTGAGAATGATTATGTCAACGTATGAATTTATGATTGAGGATGCATGTTCTATTTATTTATGTGGCATAAAGTAAATTTGGAAGAAATCCGGCGTACTGCTATTATGCTGCCGAATTTCTGACAAATTTGGGGACTTAGAAAGTTTTTGAAAAACCTATGAGATTTTCTTTATGAGGTACTAAGATGAGTTCTCGGATAACACCGGTTCGGTCGAGCACCTCCAGAGAACTCATGTGACATCGGTACCATGATGTATTCTTGGGTGACGCTAGTTCGGCCAAGCACCCCCCAAGAAATGCCCCTTAGCCCGTACTAAATAGTCGGGATTATCATTATGATACGCTTATCGGGATTGATAAGTAAGAACTAGTGATGACTAGTTAGGTATGAGCTCATAACCTAGAGATGTGACACGTTCTGGGTGACACCGATTCGGCCGAGCACCCCTAGAACGAATGTCTTTTAAGGTGGCCCATGAGGAAGTAAAGTATGATGATTATGTCACAAAGTTTTCCTATATGAGATTTCAATTACCACTTTATGCCACTATTATGATGTTCTTAATGTTATGATTACTATTCCTGCATTAAGTAGAGCCATGCATATATTCTTTACTATGTTGCATCCATGACATTAAGAATCATACTAAAATGATTGGACCTTGGCTAACTATGTTTCGAAAGCTTAAAAATGGACTTAATGCATGCTCACTTATTTTATGCACTAAACCCAAGGTTCCTGAGGACGTAGATGATGACACTTAGGTAGTAGGAGGCCCTACTGAGATTCTTTAGCAAGATTCTAACTCCCTCTATCTTTTCTTCTCGTCACGTCTTCAGATGGCGACGTTCGTAGTTTTTGTGGACACCCCGACGTGGGAGGTGCACTATGATCCGGAGCATGGATCATACCATTTTGAGGGACAGTGCACGGTTCAAGTCTTCATGTTCATTGGACGACCCTTCGCTCACCTCGTACATACCCATCACTTCTCCTCGATAACACCCTACGGCGACGACGAGCGGGTTTTTGAGCACGCACTTACGCACAATGAGAGAGTGCACCGCATGCACACCGCCGCTTCAGCCATGCGTAACTATCCCGACTATGTGCCCCGGACATACTTCTCGGAGACCGACCCATCGGATGACCCACCTACCCATCTGTACAGTGAGAGCTCTGTCCCCACTCCACCACTGATGAGAAAGGGCAGTGAGGGCACCGTGACTCGGCCTCAGCTAGCACGACGACCGGAGATCCGGCCACATCATGGGGGTCACTCCCGATCCCCGCTTCGCCTTTACACGCTGGAGGAGCTCGCCCAGTTTGCCGGGTATGTGCCTCGCTCACGAGATAGACATCAGTAGGAGGTAGCGGACGACCGATGGAGTACCCAGGGTAGTGCACACACCACTTAGATGAAGATAAACCTTCTTTTGTTTAGAGGTTATCCCTTTAGTTGCACTTGGGTAGGGGAGTTTGCTTTTATGCTTTCCGTCGCACTTTCCTTTGTATCTTCTTTTTAGATGTATTTGTTTCATGTTGTACTAAACTAAGTCCCACTCTCCATAAGTGGGCATATCATATTATATAAATATCCAGTTCAGTTTTATCGTGATGTGCCTTTACTTGCTTTATGTTATGATGTTTATGAGACGCTTGCTTTATTTCCTTATGTGCTTCATTTCTTATCGTGTTGTGCAGCTCTCACTTTACTTTTATAATTTTTAAAAAAAATTTACCAGTATTTTCTACTAAGTATTTTAAAGTAAAAGAAAACTGTGACCTAATAGACTAATGATTAACCTAAATATGTTCTAGAGTATTGGGTTAAAAATTAGGATGTTACAATGAGTATGGTGGCTTCTTGGTGCGCCTTCACGACTCAAATGTACTGAGATTTAATGTGAGTATGGCGGCTTTGTAGTGCGCCTTCACGACTCAAACGTGCTGAGATTTAATGTGAGTATGGCAGCTTTGGTGCACCTTCACGACTCAAATGTACTGAGATTTACTGTGAGTATGGCAGCTTCTTAGTGCACTATCATGACTCAAATGTATTGAGATTTAATGTGATTATGGCGGCTTTGTAGTGCGTCTTCGCGACTCAAACGTATTGAGATTTAATGTAAGTATGGCGGCTTTGTAGCGCTTTACAATTCGAACGTGCCGAGATTTAATAAGTATTTGTGGAGACATAATATAATGATATAGCATTAAAATAAAATAGGTTACATTTGTACCTTTTCTTGCCACCGAAGTGTTCGGCTCACATCCGATCATGCCTCGTTAAAACCTTTATTGATAAAACCAGTGGGATAAAACCCAACAAAGGAAAAAGTGTGCACTCATCGAATATGATTTAAGGTGTCGGCTTACTAGCTATAATATCTCCTTAGGGACAAGGCATTCCATGTCCGTAGGAGGTCTTGTCCTGAGAGCTCGGCGATCTTGTAGGCTCCTTAGCTGATGTAACGCCCCGATTTTTTTGTCTGAGAGGAAAATGACCAAAATGCCCATGAGGTCATTTTCTGCCCGGAATTCGAGGATGGCCGGACCGGCAGTCCTCAAAGGGCCAACTCAATATTTGAATGGGATTGGATGGCCCTTGAATAGTTTCGGAGGCGAAAGTCTCATTTTCTGCAATTTCGGGTCAAAATGACCAAAATATCCCTATAGCGTTCTTATGGGGGTAAAGGTGCCATTTGAGCCTAAAACTTTCCCCGAAAGTTTAAAACAATGTTTTTACATGTTTAAAAGCGTCTGTTTAAGGCCCCTAGAATAGTGTTTTTGAGCTTAATGACGTAATTAAGCAAACCTAAGCAATATTATGCTCTAATCGAAGATTAATTAATTTCCATAATTAATCTAGAGTCAAAATAAGCTATTAAAATTAATTAGAACCTAAAATTGCTTAGATTAAACTTAAATCTCTTTTTAAAACTCAAGATTCCAATCTTGGAATCTTGAATAGTATTTTCTCTCTCCAATTTCTTAAATCATGGAATTGTGTCTAGAATTGTTTATGCACTAAAATGAGTTTATAACTCACTAATAATGCAAGACCACTCCTTAAACATGTCTTGAGAACCTTGATTACCCATTTTCTCACCTTAACACTTTCTTACAAATTCCTAATCTTAATCCTAATCAAAGATACACTTAAACACAACTCTAAACCACAATTAAAATGCAAGAAATCCTCCCCGAGGTTGATGCAAGTTTCGGCCACTCCTTCTCCCATTTACATCATATGTTGATTTGTTTCTCACTCAAAGAACCATGCTTGACCCATACTTGCACCCATACTTGCACCCATACTTGAACCCATACCTACCCATACTTTCTACCATGCCTTGAACCATACCTTGGAGAAGATATTTCCTCCTCCTTGTGTTGTAATGGCCGAAGCCTTCTCCCCTAATTACACCTCTCATTTTGTTTCATTTCTCTATAAATAGCATACTTGGGTGAACTTGCATCATTTTGGGTTCATTTGCTAAGTGTAAGCTTTCAAAGAGCACTTCAAAGTTTTCTTTTTCTCTCAAAGTTCAAGTGTGCAAGTTCTTCAAGTTCTTCATTCTCTTCACTCATCTCAACCTCCAATCACTAGGTAGGGATTTTCTTTCAAGTGTTTCTTTCATTTAAGTTCTTAATCTCTTTATGTGTTCATAGTTTCTCTTGAATCTTTTTGGAAACTTCTTTTCTTCTCCTCCTCCTTCTTTGTTTCAGCCATGCGGCTTGAAGAGCAAAGGAATGAGAGCTTGATGATGAGGGTTTCATGATAACGTTCATCACTTGAACAAACCTCTAAAGCTTGATCTTTGTTCTTGAGTTAAAAATGTTTATAGTTCTTTCTTTCTTGAACCTTGAAATCTTTAACTTTGATGATGTTTTAAAATGGTTACATGAACTCAATGATGAGGACTCATGATGTTGGTGTTAACACATCATCAAGATCATGGTCTCTAGAGTTTCAAAATGGCTCCTTCTTGCTCTTAAGTTTCAGTTTCTTTCTTTTTCTCTTCTCTAAAATTTTGGTCAACCAACATTGGGTGGTCCAACATGATAGCTTGATGATGAGAGTTCTAGTTGGTGACTTTGTGTTCACTACAAAGAAATCTCTAAAGCTTGAGTTTTCATAAAGGTGTTATAAAGTTCATTTATAGTTATGTTTTTAAGGAATGTTATCTTGAGTTCTAAGAACTCTAGACCTCACTTTACCTTGTCATGATGAGTTTGGGTTAGGGTTAAAATTTCTCTAAAAGTCTTGTATGAGCTATAATAAGAAATAAAATAAGCTCGCATTCATATTTATATTCAAGCTTATGCATTGCATATTTACTTTGAGCTTTGCATTCATATTTATTTTTCAAGCCATCACTTAAAGTTAAAGGATAAGAAATGGAGTGCATCTCATATTTACGTTCTTGTCTAGCATATTTACTTTTCATCACTAAAGAACATAAAGATTTAAAATGAGAGCTTGCATTATCACCTAATTAATTCTCAAAGCCTTTCTATTTCGGCCTTAAAGTCGATTGTTGCTGAGCCTAGAGCACTAAAATAAAGAAATGAACTTGCATGGCATATTTATTTTAAGCTTTGCATATTTAAATTCTAAGCCTTGCATATTTACTTCAAGTCTTGCATATTTAAATTTCAAAGCCTTGCATATTTATTTCAAGTCTTGCATATTTACTTTAAAGTTCTCACTTTACTTTGTAACGAAGAATAAAAATGAAGTGCATAGCATGTTTAGATTATGTCATCAATTAAAGACCTTAGAGCTCAAAGACTTGCCCATTTTATCTCAAGTTAAAGTTTAGTATGGAAGCATTCTTTGAATGCATAATTTCGGCCAAGTAACAATGATGATCTTGGAATGAGTTCCATCTAGTTACAAGGGCCAACAACCTATGTTCTAGTGTTTTCTTTAAGTTTGATGAGTTTTATAAAGTTATGACTAACAAGATTTATGATTTCTATTCCTCTTCTAAAGAAGTGTTAAATTGGTTATTGACCTAAGGTTATTTTTAGCCTCTTGATAAAATAAAATGGTTTATAAAGAGTTTTAGAGGTCCTAAAATGATTCCAAGGGAAACTAGCAACTTATATGCTTTAGAAATGTCAAATTATGTGTCTTTTGAACATTGAACAATTCGGTTCTATCTTGATATGTTTGATGCTGAATGATGATGTTTTGATGTGTTAGATTCTGTGAAAATGATATCTGATGAGGTAGGAACGCTTCTATCCATGTTAGGGGAGAAACTAGCTTCGTAGAAAAATCGTAAAGTTGGAATTTAACGTGTGTTTAACCCCTTTAATCTCAATCAATGCCAAAACTATTTTAGTATTATAACAATCAGTTTATGGTTAATTAAACATGAAAAATTTGGTTACATTTGAAGTAGGATTGAATTTTAGCACCTATAGAAAAACTAGTAACTAGAAAACCGTAAAAAATGCAATTCTAGAACTCTTAGAACATTTAATTTTTGGATTCTGTCCAGAAACCTCATAATATGGAAAACATGGCATATAATTAGTTCTTAGGCATAGGAATTCCTCATGATTGGTTTAGATTTAATTTATAGCGCCTTAGGCAAAGATGGAACCAAGAAAGGATCTAAAACGTAAGTTCTAGAGCCCCGTAATTGCAAGATTATAACTCTACCCTTAAAGAATGGTGCTGCCTAGATTTATTAAAGAGCATAAATGATAGTAAGATTTGCTAGAAGAGAATCCTTATGTGCATAAGAGGCTGACAGAGAATGATAGAATAATTACATCTCAAGTTTAAGGCCCGTAAGGGTCAAGGCATAAGATACCGTAGGATCAAGAGCATAATGAGTTTCAATGTTACATGTAAGCGTATGAGAATTATTATGTGAACGCATGGAATTATGATGGAGGATGCATGTTTGATTGACTTATGTGGCATAAAGTAAATTTGGAAGAAATCCGGCATCTTCTTTGTTATCTTTGCCGAATTTCTGACAAATTTGGGGACGTAGAAAGTTTTTAAAAAACCTATGAGATTTTATTTATGAGGTACAAAGATAAGTTCTCGGATGACACCGGTTTGGCCGAGCACCTCCAGAGAACTCATGTGACATCGGTACCAAGATGTATTCTTGGGTGACACCGGTTCGGCCGAGCACCCCCAAGAAATGCCCCCTAGCCCGTACTGGATAAGTCGGGATTATGATTATGATACGCTTATCGGGATTGATAAGTAAGAACTAGTGACGACTAGTTAAGGTATGAGCTCATAACCTAGAGATGTAACACGTTCTGGGTGACACCGGTTCGGCCGAGCACCCCCAGAACGATTGTCTTTTGGGGTGGCCCATGAGGAAGTAAAGTATGATGATTATGTCACAAAGTTTTCCTATATGAGATTTCAATTGCCACTTTATGCCACTATTATGATATTCTTAATGTTATGATTACTATTCCTGCATTAAGTATAGCCATGCATACATACTTTAATATGTTGCTTCCATGACATTAAGAATCATACTAAAATGAATGGACCTGGCTAACTATGTTTCAAAAGCTTAAAAATGGACTTAATGCATGCTCACTTATTTTGTACACTAAACCCAAGGTTCCTGAGGATGTAGATGATGACACCTAGGTGGTAGGAGGCCCTACTAAGATTCTTTAGCAAGATTCTCACTCCCTCTATCTTTTCCTCCCATCACGTCTTCAGATAGCGACGTTCGTAGTTTTTGTGGATACCTCGACATGGGAGGTGCACTATGATCCGGAGCACGGATCATACCATTTTGAGGGACAGTGCATGGTGCGAGTCTTCATGTATTTCGCTCACCCCGTACATACCCATCGCTTCTCCCCAACAGCACCCTACGGCGACGACAAGCGGATTTTTGAGCGCGCGCGTACGCACAAGAAAAGAGTGCTTCGCATGCACACCACCGCCTCAGCCATGCGTGACTATCCCAACTACATTCCCCGGACATACTTCTCGAAAACCGACCTGTCGGAGGACCCGCCTACCCATCTGTACAGTGAGAGCTCTGCCCCCACTCTACCACTGATGAGGGAGGGCAGTGAGGACACCGTGACTCAGCCTCAGCTAGCACGACGACCGGAGATGCGGCCATGTCGTGGGGGTCATTCCCGATCCCCTTCGCCTTTACACGCCGGAGGAGCTCGCCCAGATTGCCGGATATGTATCTCACTCACAGGATGGATGTCAGTAAGAGGTGACGGAGGACCGATGGAGTACCCGGATAGTGCACACACCACTTAGATGAGGATAAACCTTCTTTTGTTTAGAGGTTATCCCTTTAGTTGCACTTGGGTAGGGGAGTTTGCTTTTATACTTTCCATCGCACTTTCCTTTGTATTTTCTATTTAGATGTATTTGCTCATGTTGTACTAAACTAAGTCCCACTCTCCATGAGTGGGCATATCATATTATATAAATATGCAGTTCAGTTTTATTGTGATGTGCCTTTACTTGCTTTATGTTATGATGATTATGAGATGCTTGCTTTAGTTCCTTGCGTGCTTCATAGCTTCTCGTGTTGCGCAGCTGTCACTTTGCTTTTATAATTCAAAAAAAAAAATTACCAGTATTTCCGCTAAGTATTTTAAAGTAATAAGGAAACTATGACGTAACAGACTAATGATTAACCTAAATAAGTTCTAGAATATTGGGTTAAAAATTAGGATGTTACTGCTAACATCTTGGGTGATTCAGAAAGGTCCTTCCCAGTTTGGAGCTAGTTTTCCTTCTTCTGGAGGCTTTCTTTGCTGTTCAAGCTTGCATAGGACAAGGTCCCCAACTTGGAAGGCTCTCAGGTCGAGTTTCTTGTTGTAGAATCGAGCCACCATCTGTTTGGTTGCTTGTTCTTTGATGTGAGCTGGTTCTCAGTCTTCTTCAATGAGATCTAACTCTGCCCTTCGTCTTTCTCCATCTATTGTACTTGTGAATGCAAGTCGATGGCATTGGGCAGGGCGACCTCTACTGGGAGCATAGCTTCACTGCCAAAGATGAGTCTATAAAGACTGAGCAGTGGTGTGGTATCCCCAAGTATCTCGAGAAGGTGCTCGGCCTAGAGGCCTTTAACCTTGTCGAGCTTTTTCTTTAAGGCTATGAGGATGACTTTGTTAGCTGCTTCTGCTAGGCCATTGGTTTGGGGATGTTCTACAGATGCGAAGATGTGTCTGATCTGGAAATTGTCACAGAGTTCCTTCAGTTTTCGGTCTATGAATTGTGTGCCATTATCAGTGATCACTTCTTTGGGAAGTCTGAATCTGCATATGATTCTTTTCCAGATGAATTTCCTGACCTTTTTCGTAGTAATTATTGCCAGAAGTTCCGCTTCGATCTACTTGGTGAAGTAGTCAATGGCCACCATTAAGTATTTTACCTATCCTGGTGCAAGGAGGAAAGGGCCGAGGAGGTCAATTCCCCACTTTCAGAAGAGGTAGCTTGCTTCAGAGAAACATAATGGCTCTGGGTGTTTCTGGGAGACTTCGGAGAACCTTTTGCATTTGTCACACTTTCTTACGAAGTTTGTGCAGTCAATTTTCATGGTGGTCCAGAAATATCCTGCCTGGAGTATTTTGGCAGCTAGGGCTCGGCCTTCGATGTGATTTCCACAGACTCCTTCATGTACTTCGGCCATTACATCATTTACTTCATGAGGGCCGAGGCATTTTAGGAGTGGGAGTGAATATCCTCTTCTGAACAATAGTCCTCCGCAAAAGGTGTAGAAGCTTGCTTGTCTTCTGAATCTCATCTCATCTAGTATTGAGCTCGGGATTTCTCCGGTTGCAAGGTAGTTAAGGAGTGGAGTTTGTAACATCCTCCTAAGTACAACATCATCCTTAAGTCATGACATCAGACTTGAGAGTTGTTACTTATAAATTACCGAACCTTTCTTAAATAACTATAGCAAATTTGATGATTTCGTGTAATAACTAGCGTAATTCGATTAAAATATATAACAAAGATACAAAACATTTATTTACTATAAAGTCAATTACATAAGGAAGCTCTACTATGAGCTTTAACACATATACAATTTTTATTACATTTATTTACATGAGTACTTGCAGCTATATACCATGTAAGAAAAACATCAACTCCTAAACTACTGCAATCCTGAGTTTCTTTCACGCAGCAGCTGCATCATTCTCTGGATCAACCTGGAGACGACACGGGAACACAAACACATAGGGGTGAGAATTTTAAAATTCTCAATAGGGTAACTCCCCAGTTACACAATTATAATGTCATCGTCATCGCCCCAGCCACTTTGGTTTATTAAGAAAAAGTGGTCATGCATTATATAATAACAGTTTATTTTTAAAGTTCCAAATCATACTTCCGAAGTGGGTTACTTTTAACATTCAATCACTTAATATTCACATATACCATACTACTCAACATCATATACTACTAACTTTCCATTTAAATATATGGGTCTCAATATCAATACTAAACTTCTTCACTCGGCATATAAGACAAATGATTTCTTAGAAAATTTACTTCTTAAACTTGCCTTGGCCCTTGACTAATCTTGTCACATCTGGGCGTTACGTACCGCCATCCCCAGTGTGACAATAATGGGTAATAGACTGCTTTTCAGGATTGAGCTCATTCCTATACATGATCATTAGATTTACTTTCTCCAATTCTCACACAGACCTATTCCTAGCCAGGTTTACTTTCCCCGACTCAATTCAAGGGTAGTCAGGTTTACTTTCCCTGACAGACCGGATTTACTTTCTCTAGCCCAAGGATTATAAATCTTATGCTTTTCTTGGTAGTTAGGTTTACTTTCCCTAACAAACTGGATTTACTTTCTCCAGTCCAAGAAACATAATCTTATGCTTTTCTTTCGCATATAAACAATTGTAATAATCATTCATATCTATGTGTACCTAACCTTATCAATAAGTTCACATGCTCAATTACTCATACTCATATTCAGGTACTCATGTCATACTAGTACAAAATGTCATCATTTCATCAATTCAAAGCATCAAGTTATTTTCAGCACAATGGTAGATTTCACACTCCAGTAGCACAATTTATTTCTCATACCAAATGATCAATTCAAATGCTATAAAAATTCTCAATGACACCTCAATGTGTCACCAAGGTTCTGTAAAAATTTCAGAGTAAAAATAGTTCTCTAACTATGTTAACAAAATTAGACAAATTTGGTGGCCAGAAACCACTCAACCACAGCTCAAGAACCAAATTTCATAATTTTTAACCCTAGCAATTGAACCAAAAAATTCGAAATAAAAATCCCGGTAAAACCCCAATATGTCTCTAATACCCTGTAAAAATTTCAAGTGATAATTCCATCATTTGATCTGGTAACAAAATTAGCAAAGTTTACAGCTTTTGTTCCAACACTTTAGGCAGCATATGCTTAATTTCGGTTCTTGATTTTTCTAAGGCAGTTTGACTCAAAATAAAAATTCAAGAAAATTCATGGGACTAGCTCAAGATGTTAGCTCCAACATATAATTTTTTTCAGCTCATGAAAATGTCCACAACAAGCCCAGAAAATTCATGAACAAATACTGCCTGTTCAAAAACCGAAATTCCAGCAACATGGTTCAAAATCTCTTTTAAAAAAAATGATTTCTAACATCATCCAAACACCCCACCAAATTAAACACATCAATATCTATCTATCATCAATCAATACATCCAGAATTTGCAGCGAAACCAATCAGAGAAATTAAAAACAAATTTTGAAAGAAAATAGAACAAATAAAACCCTACTTTGAAAGCTTCAAAGCTTTATAACTCCAAAGGTTGTTCCACTTGATTTCCCTTCACTTCAAGGCCACCAATTCAAGCCCAAAGACTCCCTTAGGCAGTGAAGAATGATCTCTCAAGGTGGAAAACTATGATGGATTCAAATTCTAATCGGTTAGTTTGGTAGGTATTGAGGAGTAGAACAAGTTTTGTGAAGAGAGTTTGAGGTTTTATCAACTATAGGCTAAGGTTTTTGGGATTGGAAGGCAAGTTGGAGCTCATGAGAAATGGAAAATGGAGGTTTCTGATGCTCTCCCTTTGATGGACGAGGAAGTGTGTCTTCAAAGGTAAGTTTTCATAGCTTTTAATGATATTGAATTAGGTTATGGCAATTGTTTAATATAAAGTGTATATTCTTTGACCAAGAAAATAAGATTAATGGCTAGGATATGATCTTGTAATTCAAGATTAAATCCTAGCCTTCCACTTGGCTCCAAAGGATAAACATTATCTTTTTACAAAGATAAAACTATCTTTCGGTATTAGAAATCGCACACCGAAATTTTACCGAATGGGTAAAATATCATACTCGGGTAATCAAACATTGCCCGAAAAATAATTTCGGTTATAAAATCGATTTTTCTACCTATTTACAACCATAATCTTATAATTTCTAAATTTCAAACATCTCCAAGGCCCAATTCTAGGGTTTCGGCTGTCTTGACGGACTGATGGGGCCTGTAGGTTACTATTCACATTTTTTTTTTTACAAAATCGTTGGACCATCCTCATCATTGTTAAAACTGTCAGATTTTTGAAATTACAACTAATAAAGCTCAAATTAATTTTTAACTAATTTTTAGGGTGTTACAGAGTTCACCAGTCTGGGTCTCCTACTTCCGTGTTTAGCTTTCGAATTGAAGGCAGCTCAGTTTCTGGAGTTTTATCTAGATCATAGATTTGTTGTTCTGTGGTTTGCTGGTGCTGGCGAGTTTGAAGAGAATGTCAGCTCTGGCGTTGTGTTCCCTAGGTATATGTGACACTTCACATGAGTCGAAGTATTACATTAGGCTCTTTACCAGTGCGAGGTATTTTTCCAAGAGAGGGTCTTTAGCTGTGAAGGTGCCAGTGACTTGGCCTACGACTAACTGTGAATCCGCTTTGATGATAAGTCTTTGGGCCCCGACTTCTTAGGCGAGCTTAAAGCTAGCTATGAGTGCTTCATATTCTGCTTGGTTGTTGCTGACGTGGAACTGGAACTGGAGGGATTGTTCGATTAGGATTCCTTCACCGTTTTCAAGTATGATGCCTGTTTCACTTCCCTTCCCATTAAATGCTCCATCTATGTGCAATATCCAAGAGCCGAGGTCTTGGTCGGGAATGGGGGAGAACTCGGTGAGGAAGTCAGCCAAAACTTGAGCTTTGATTGGTCCTCGAGGTTGATATTCTAAGTTGTGCTCTAAGAGCTTGATCGATCATGAGATCATTCTTCCTGCCAGTTCTGGCTTGATTAGGATTTGCCTAATGGATTGTTCAATTTGGATGATGATGTAGTGGCTTTGGAAGTATGGCCTCAGCTTTCTTGTAGATACCACCACAGTAATGGCTAACTTTTCAATCTTCTAATACCTCTGCTCGGGTCCTTGTAGTGTTTTGCTTACAAAGTAGACAGGGTGTTGTTCCCTATATTGCTTAGCTAGTAGGACCGAGTTTACTGCATGATCAGTGACTGATAGGTATAGGAAGAGGGTTTCTCTCAGGCGTTGAGTGGTGTATAAGTGGTGAATCTTGGTTCTGAAGATTCTGAGTTTCATTTGTTCTTGGATTTTCCTTCTTTATGCCTTTATGCCGAGCTATCTTTCTTTTGTCTCTGACTTTTCTCGGCAGCTCGGAGCTCCTAGAAATTGATGAATCCAAGGGCCCTCTTGTGGAGTTCGTGTATGGCTCCTAGTCTATGAATTGCCAGGTTTTCTTCAAAGAGCACTGAGCGGAGGCTATCTGGAGTTGGTAAAGCTCGACGGTAGGGTTGAGGTCAGGGATTTGCGATGCTTCTTCCTAGAATCATGTTAGGTAAACTCTTAGGGACTCATCAGGCCCCTGGCTAACATGTTCCAAAGAGTCTAAGGTTTTGGTGTAGATTTTAGAGGATGCGATTCTGTTGGAGAAGGCCCTTGCCAGGTCATTGAACCTGTGGATGGAATTCCGGGGCAAGGTTGAGAACTAAAGGAGCGCTGATTTTTCCAGGAAGGATGGGAAAGTTCGACAGAGGATTCAATCTGTGGCTCCATTGATGAGTATCATGGATCTGAACATTGTGATGAATGATTGTGGATCTCTGGTTCCATCATAAGGACGGAGTGAGGTTGGAGCCTGAAGTTGACAAGCAGGTCTGTGGCCATGAGTCTCTCGGAGAATGGCCCACGGTCTATGGTTTCAGGCTCGTCTTCAAACTCGGTTTGATAGGTTGGATGTTGGGTTTTACCACTGCAAAAATCATAGCCGGCATGTTCGATATTCCTCGGATAGGTGGTTCCTTTTTTGGCAATTTTTTCCTTCAAGGATTGGTTTTCTTCTTGCAGCTTACGGAGCTGTTTGGCCAATCTTTGATTCTCTTCTAGTAGCTAGTCGAGGTTGGGGAGAGGCTGGTTGGTTGGGGGTGTGTTTTGGCTAGATGTGTCAGCCATAGGTAACGAGTTTTGAGGTTGTGAGGTAGGCTTGTTTACCAGCCCAATGGTGGGTGCCAATGTTCTTACTTGGAAATAGTGGCAAAGGTGCAGGTAGCTCTAACGTCTGTGCAAGCAGGGGGTAGGGTACCTGCGAAGACACTCCAACGCTCAAGTCAGTGAATGAAATAGGTGTAAGGTGGTAAAGAATAGCATGTAATTAGCTTGTGAAACCTGGGGGCGTTGAGCCCCTTATATAGTGTGAGGTGACCCCGTGATAAGTCAAGAGAATATCTTCCCTGTATAAGGGAGATATTCCTGGGATTTGGCAGATATCAGATATATTCTATATGTGTAGGAGATATGATACAATATATGAGATATAATGTAATAATGACAAGATATAATGAGAAATAAGGAGATCCTATACGGGATTTGGAAGGTATCCTCAATGAAATCTAGGATAAATCCGTAGGAAGCTGGGCACCATGTGGTCGAGCTCTAGTAGTTAGGACCGAGGTCTTCTAGCCTATATTTCTAGTCCAGTACGAATATAATATTCACTTTCTTTTAATTGCAATCTCTTTTCATGAGATTAAACATGTTTGCACATATGAAGTGAAATTATTTTTGTTTTAAGTGCATATTATGCAAACAAGAGAATCTTTTATGCTTTGTAAAGAAACTCAAAGGGAACATTAGACATTCTTCAGAATATTTTCTTTAAATTGGTTTTGTTGTCATACAAAACAAATAAGCGTAAAAGGGTTCTGGAGCTAACAACTATTTCACTAAGTGTAAGTTTTCTGAAGTGTGATAACATTTCCTTGACAAAATATGAGTCTTCTTGTCTTCAAACATTGTTTGTTGATAATCTAAACTTTATGAATATGAAGACTGAAGATAATAGATCACCTTGGGCTTCAAGATTGATTGATATCTTCCTTTCAGGTGTACTTTTTGAAGTCCAATGCTATTTTCTGAAGTCTCAAAAGCTTGGTTTCTTGCACCATTGATATCTTCTTTAAATTGTTAGCTATTTCATGCTTGAATAAGGATTTAATTTCACTTCCTTTTCAGTTCATATCTCTTAATATGAGATAAACATGTTTGCACATGCAGAGTGAAATTTTATCCTCATTTGAGTAAGCCTTACTCTTGCTTAATGATAGAATCCTATTATAATCTCACAAGAAACTCAAGACAACCATTAGTCATTCTTTAAAGAATCTTCTTTAAATTGGTTTTATTGTCATTCAAAACTTGTTAACGCTTTCTTGAAAGGGTTTTGGAGCTAACAAAGAAACTATCAAAAGGCTTTCAACATCATCATGAATACTTGACAAACATGTAACATCCTAATTTTTAACCCAATACTCTAGAACATATTTAGGTTAATCATTAGTCTATTACTCTTTTAGTCTCATTCCTTACAACCTTTCATTAAAATACTTAGCGGAAAATATGAATGAATTTTTCTTTCTGAAACTTGAAAGCAAAACACGAGTCGCGCACTAACCTATCGTTCGTCATAACCATAACATGCAAGAAAAGTAACCACACCATTGATAATCATGAAACATAGTATTATACATAACAATCATAATATCATCACATCTTCATAGATACATAGACTACTAACATCATTGTAGCATCATTTACATCAAAACACGCCCATATATGTGAAGTCATCCTTATCCACCTATGAGGTTGGATAAGTGTCAACCCAAAAAGCTAAGCTATCTATGCTCCCGCAGCGACCCTCCGCCCCATCTTCTAGTGTGATCCTTAAGCACGAGCCTTAGCAGAAGTCACGAACCTTGTTGTAATCCTCATCTAGAGACGACACGGAAGAAGAGGAAGGAATGAGAAACTTATTCAAGATTCTCAGTAGGAATTCCCGACTCTAACACAAGTGTCATCGTCATTGTCCCCAGCCACCTCGGTTTTAATTATGAAAAAGGTGTACATGCATAAGGATTGGTTTTAGGCTTTTCAAATCTACTTATCCGAAGTGGGTGTCTTTTAGTATGTGTCTTAATGACATGAATGCAACAGATATTTGATGAATGCATGACAATACCATATGCACATTAACACGAAAGTCGTAATACTTGGGAAACAAGAATCATATATGTGGCATAAAGAGGCATAGTAATTTTCATGTGATATCTTTCTTATAAATAAAGCTCTTAAGTTCTTTTTCTTAAAGACCACCCTATTAACATATCCACCAAAAATCCAACCGATTCACCGGCCCGGCGATAATCTGATCACCAAACTACATCTCACCTATCGCTTAGGAATGAGCTCAATCCTAACTAGTCATCACTAGATTTAATATGGGCTAATAGAGGGGGTGTACATAACTTTCTTGGATCACCTATCTTAGGATCATTTCCTTCTTTGAAATGCTCTACTGGTATCTAATACACAGTGAATTGTCCGCTTTGGCAAGCTCAATGTCAATACCCTCACGGATTTGTTTCCTCCCCACCGTAGCGGGAGAAATGCGTCTCAGTACTATGTCACATCTGTTCTGGGGGTGCTCGGCCGAACCGGTGTCACCCAGGAGTTTTCGCAAGCTTTTTCTCAAGTACTCAAGTTTGATAGGAAATTGGACAGTGTAACGGCGTACACCGGATTTCCATCAAACTTGCTTTATGCCACCAACCATATAGAGCATGCATAGCCATTCAATACCAACATAAGGCATCATAATCATCGTATGCATCATAAGCATCATAATACCATAATTTTGCATAACGCATCATGGCGTGAGCATCAACACATCAACACTATATACTCTCATAAGAGATCACATGCTCAAGTTGTTCTCATAATAAAACATACACTTGCATGAAACATTAAAGCTCATTATGCTCTTAAGCCTATGGTGTCTTATGCTTTGACCCTTGCGGTCTAAATCTTGAAAACTAATTACGCTATCATCCATTTTTATCCTTTCATACACCTATAGGCTAACAACTAATAATTCTTACTAATTTTTATGTTCGTCAATGAATCTGGACAGCCTTACACTTTAAGGGCAGAAATTACATCTTGTGATTACGAGGGTTCTAGAAACTACGTCTTAGACCCTTTTTCGATTCTGTTTTCGCCTACAGCGCTATAAATTAAATCTAAGCCAATTATGAAGTATTCCTAAGCCTTTGAACTAATTATAAACCATGTTTACTACATTGTAAGGGTGCTGGACAGAATCAGAAAACTAAATGTTCTAAGAGTTCTAGAGTTGCGGTTTTACAGTTTTCTAGTTACTAGTTTCTCTATAGGTGCTAAAATTCATTCCTACTTCAAATGTAACCAAATTTTTCATGATTAATCAATCCTAATCTGATTATATTCCCATTAAAACAGTTTGGGCAGTGTCCATAATTAAATGGGATAAAACTATGCTAAATCTTGACTTTACGATTTTCCTAGAAAGCTAGTTTCTTCCCTAACTTGCATAGAAATGTTCCTACTTCATCTTACATAATTTTTTTTTACTCATTCAAACACATCAAACATCATCACATGGCCGCAAACACATCACAGAAGAACCGAAACATTAAATCCCAAAAAGGTACATAACTTGATATTTTTAAAACAAATAAGTTACTAGTTTCTCTTGGAATCATTTTCAAGACTTCTAAAACTCTTTTGCAAACCATTTTATCATGTCAAAGAGACTAAACACATCCTTAGGTTAGTGACCACTCAATCCCTCCTTAAAAGAGTGTTAAATTCATAGAACCTTGTTGGTCTTAAACTTAAACAAATTCATGAGCTTTAAAAGGATTTCTCAAAACTTGACTTCTTGGTCCTTGAAGCTAGATGAAACTCATTCCAAGTTCATCATCACTTCATGGCCAAAATCATGCATTCAAGGAATGCTCCCTCATTAAACTTTAACTTGAGATAAAATGGGCAAGTCTTTGAGCTCTAAGATCTTTTAAGTGATGACATAATTTAGACCTGCTATGCACTTCATTTTTATTCTTCATTACAAATTAAAGTGAGAGCTTAAAGTAAACGTGCAAGACTTGAATGTAAAAATGCAAGGCTCAAAATAAATATGCAAGACTTGGAATATAAATATGCAAGTTCAATTCTTTATTTTAGTGCTCTAAGCCCAACAACAATCGACTTTAAGGCCGAAATAGAAAGGCATTCGAGAAATTAATTAGGTGATAATGCAAGTTCAATTCTTTATTCTAGTGCTCTTGGCCCAACAACAATCGACTTTAAGGCCGAAATAGAAAGGTTTTGAGAATTAAATTAAGTAATGATGCAACTTCCATTTTAATCTTTATGTTCTTAGGTGATAGCTTGAAAGTAAAGGTGCATAGCAAGAATGTAAATATAAATGCAAGCATAAAATAAATTATGCAAGTTCATTTTATCTTTCTAGAGCTCTTAACAAGACTTTAAAGGAACTTAAACCTTAACCCAAACTCATCAAACCAAGATCAAGTAAAGTCTAGAGTCCTTAGAACTCAATATAACATTTTTAGAAAATCAAAACATTTAGCATGTAAAAGAAAAGGAAGTGGCCGAAACTTCAAGAAGGAAAAGGAACATTTTAAAACTCTAGGGTCCATGATCTTGATGATGTATTAACACCAACATCATGAGACCTCATCATTGAGTCCTTAGAACCATTTTGAAACATCACCAAAGATAGAGTTCTCAAGAGTTCAAGAAAGGAAGAACTAGAAACATTTTTGCTCAAGAACAAAGATCAAGCTCTAGAGTTTGTTTCAAGTGATGAACATCATCATGAAACTTTCATCATCAAGTTCTCATTTCTCTATTCTCAAGGGCTCATGGCCGAAACAAGAAAGAAAGAGGAATAGAGAAGAAGTTCTAAAAAGAAAACAAGAGAAACCATAAACATCAAGCTTTAAAGAAGAACATTCATGAAAAGAAATCCCTACCTAAGGTATGTCTCTTGGAGAATGAACAAAGCTTGGTCTTGAGAGGAGAATGGAAGAAAAATCTTCCCTTGGGCTTGAAGGAAGTTTCGGCCAAGAGAGAAGAAAAAGAAAGGATGTTGTGCATCTTGAGTTTGATCTTGAGAATGATATGGCTAAGTGTTTCAAGGAGGATTTAATGGTAGTTGTGTGGTGGTGGAAAGGATGAAGAAGATAAGAAGAAGAAAGAATTCTTGAGTTCTTTGAAAGAAAAGAAAGAAACCAAGACACTCTTGAAAACTCAAAGCTAGCAAGTGAAGTAAAGGTTCTTACAAGTTCATTTGCATGTGTATTTATAGAAAAACAACCCAAGGGTGAAGGAATGGAGGGGGTGGCCAAAATTGAGGAAGGAAAGGAAGGAAATATCTTCATCAAATGGTCATTCAAAGGCATGGTTCAAGGTATGGTGAGATATGGCCTAAAACATGGTGAAGTATGGCTAGGTATGCTTCAAAGCATGGTCCTAGGTATGGCTCAAGACATGGTGTGGTATGGGTAGCCATGAGGGAGGTATGGGTGGCCATGCCTTTCTAGAAGGACTTGGGGAACAAGTTGTTCTTTAATTGTGGGTTAGGATGTGTGTTTAGGTGTAGCTTTGATTAGGCTTAGGATTAGGAATTTGTAAGTAAGTGTTTAGGGAGGTAATGATTAATTAGAGGCTTGCAATGTAACGCCCCAATTTTTACTGTAATTTTTACTGTCATTAGAAATTACTCAATTACCGAATTACCGTAGGTAATTATTACATAAGATTTGAGGCCGAACAATCCTCAATAAAGGAATATAACATTAGAAGAGAGGTTAGAAACGATTCATGCGAAAGTCGCAAATCCCGAATTTTTGTACGTATAAAATGACCAAAATGCCCCTGAAGTTATTTTACTCAGAAAATGAGGATCGTGGGCCCCACCTATTCTCAAGGGGATATTTTGAGGATAATAAGGGATTGTTTGTGTTATGTGTGTTAATAGAGCGTATGATCTCAATTTTGAGTTCCGACGCGCGAAATAACCAAAACGCCCATGCGGCTGTTTTAACTCCGATGTGCGTGCCGACTGAGCCCGAACCTCACTAAAATATTTTAAAATGTGTTTTTAAGCCATGATTAACCATTGGTTAAGCTCGGGTGGCCTCGGCGCTTTTAAGTGAAAGTACAATTTTGCCCTGTTTTTGGCGCTTTTTAATTTCGGGATTTTTGATTCAGATACCAAACCTAAGCAATATTAGGCTCAAATTAAAGCTTACTAAATTCTAAATATTAATCTAGAGTCAAAATTATGTAATTAGATTGATTAGAACCCAAAATTGCTCAAAAACACCCAAATTGCTTACTAATTCACTTAAACCCTTAACCGTAAATTCTCTAAATTACATGAATACCTTGCCTACACCTAAATAATGCATGGAACACACAAATTTCACTTCTTTGGGCTGTAATGGATGAAATTATTGATGCCATTATGCAGCTGAATTATTGCCAAAAGTTGCACTAAAACAAAATGCCAAAATGTCACCATAAGAGACATAATTCCTTAATTTCATACAACTTTGTCTAAAATGATTTTTCCTCCCTTATTTCTCCTGCAAAATTCCGTCCACTACCTCATCACTTTGGCCAATTAGAAGCCTCAAAATCTTCTATAAATAGGCTTGCTTGAGTGGTCTTGGAATGCTTGGTTCATAACTAGTTTTTAAGAGCACCAAAAACTTTCTTTCTTCCTCCTCTTTGGCTGAATTCTTTCTTCAATTTTTCCAAAGAGATTTTGTTTCATTTCACTTCAAGAAACCAAGTTCTCTTCCTCTTCTTCAACTCAGATTAGGTAGGGAGTAGTTTCTAAATTTATTTCTATGCTCTGAGGAGTTGTGTTTTTAGCTCAAAATGATGAAATTATGAACTTACCTTAGCTTTTCATTTTGGTTTTCCTCTTCAATTTTTCTTTAACCAATTCAACCATATGGCCTAGGTGGAACTAAGATGATGGCTTGATGATGAGGACCTTGAGGGTGGGTTGTAAATCCATCACAAGTTAGGCCTCTAAAGCTTGAAAATTCCACTTGATCCAAAACTTTAAAGAATAATGCTTTATGATGCTAAAACAAAGATTATTAGTTTAGAACTTGAAAGATGTATTTTCCTTTTATGTTTTATTTCTTGTTAAGATATGTATTGGGTTGAATTTATAATTCTTTTAAAGTCTTGAAGGAGCTCTAGTAAAGAAACAAAATGAATTTGCATCCATGATTAAGTTTATGCTTTGCATAACCATGCTTACCTTCTATGTCATCACTAAATTTTCAAGAATGAATAAATGAACTTGCATTTCTCATGTTTAAATTCCAAGCTTGTATTTCATGTTTATGTTTCAAGTCATCACTTAATTTTCAAGATAATAAAGAGGTTGCATCTCATATTTAATTTATGCTCTCACTATATTTCATAATGGCTAAAAGAATCAACGCATGGCATGTTTATTTTATGCCATCACCTAAAGATCCTAGAGCTCAAAGACTTGCCCATGTATCACAAGCAAAGAAATATGATTATTGGAGTTAAAGAATTTATTCTTTAAAAAGTCTTGAGATTGGAGCTTAAAAAGATGTAATAATAATTCTCTTATCCCTCTATCGTCCTGCGGACTACCGCTCCGGTTTCTTAATAATCTCTTCTCCTCTCTCGTCTGTGCGTACTACCGCCGGTTTCTTAATATTCTCTTCTCCCTCTATCGTCCTGTGCGGATTACCGCCGCTCCAGTTTCTTGTATCATGTTTATATTTCAAGTTCTTGCATCATGTTTAATTTTCAAGTCATCACCTTAAATCTTACAGATAAAGAAATGGAATTGCATATCATGTTTATAATTCCAAGCTATCACCTTATAAAGATAAGATTAAAATAAGGTTGCATAGCATGTTTATAATTCTAAGATGTCACCTAAATCTCTAAAGCTCAAGACTTACTCCTTTTATCTTAAGTGAGAATTTTAATTGTGAAGATCCTCCCAAATTTGACAAAAGAACTAGTTTCTAAATGAGTTTTAAGGCTTTGCAAGGATTTTACGGGGAACTAGTATTTTATATGCACTTAAAATATGATTCTATGTAATTGCATGAGGTTCATCATTCGCCCACTGATCTGAGTTTAGTATCAATGTGTGATAATGATTTGATATGATTGAAGTTGTGATAATTATGGTTTATTGTTAAGAGAATGATTCATAATTGGTTTAGTAACTAATTAGTTCTATAATTGATAATTCTATGTAAGGATTGGATGCTTATTGAATGATTTCCTGTCTTGCATGTTATAGTTGCTGTTGCAAATAATGAGAATGCTTATACATGAAATGTTCTTTATTATGTAAAATTTACCTTTGTTGCTAGAAGAAAGTGTATCATTGTAAAAGTGTAATTTGGAAAGGTTACGCTAAGGAAAGACTTGGTATTTAAGCGTGTCCATTGTGACCCACCTCTCTTTCCTGGGAATTTCCCATATGCATGATTACAGTTGATATATATTATTCTAGCTTAAGACTATAAATGAGAAAATGTTATGATGTTTATGAATTGTATTGTGATATAACATGCAAAGATTTAATGGTGACTTAAACTTATAAGAAAATGATCCTTTGGAACCATCAGACTATAGGTGGTGAAAAGGTGATTTTAGCCCCCTAACCTGTTCTCTCAAAAGGGTAGAGTCGGGACTTTAGCTTATCAAAAGGGATAAGTATATGCTAGTGACGACTAGTAAAATATGAGCTCATAACCTAAATTACTCCCAAAAGGGTGGAGTATAGGGTGGCCTAAGGAAAATAATGATGATGGTAAGATTTTAAGTCACCTAAGGCACTAAAGAAATGAAATATGTGCACTATGTCCACATGTAGCTAATATTATATGACGTTCTTTTATGCATGTTATTTGATAATGATGATGAGGAAAATGATGTAATGATAAAGGAAAAGTTCATTGTAAATATGACATGTTAAGATTATCATGCATTATAAGTCGCATGATTAAAAATTGACGAACCTCGGTTAAGTATTTGTCCGAACTTAAAATGAATCTTTGCATGCTCACTATTTTAGAATAATCCTGAGGTTCCTGGGGACTTTGATGATGACACTGTAGAAGGAGGTACCTTACTGAGAATTCTTTAGCAAGATTCTCACTCCCTTTTCTTTATTTCCGTCAATGTCTCCAGATTCAGATGGCGACATTCGTCCTGTTCATTGATACCCCTACTTGGGAATTTCACTATGATCCGGTGCATCGCTCATATCATTTTGAAGGGAGGTGCGCAGTTCGTGTTTTTATTTACATAGGTCGTCCATTTGCACATCCTGTCCCTAGTTATCGATTTTCTCCTACTTCTCCCTATGGCGATGAAATGGTTTTCGAACATGCACGTCCACTTGATGAAAGGATGTTACGTTCTTATCCCGCTTCATCTGCTGTCCATGGATTTCCAGAGTATGTTCCCGAGACGAGATATTCTGAAACTGATCCTTCAGAGGACACTCCTACTCATGTATATTCTGAGAGCTCTGCTCCTACTCCCACATGTGTAAGAGAGGGTAGTGAGGAAACAGTTGTCCAGCCGAGGTTAGCAAGAAGGCCGACCATACGTCCCCAGCCTGGTGCATCTCGTATGTCCCCTCGCAAGGGAGCTCATCAAGGATCGGATTTATTCCCCCATTTCCAGGACAGTGGCCATAGAGGGTTCTTAGTAGATTTATGTGTGATCATGCACCTTAGTTTTAGGATAACCTTCCCGGCTTATGGAGTTATCTAGTTTAGGGGCATGTATTTCCTTAAGTATATTTTCTTTTATGGGTTTGCATAAGATAATGATGTATGAACATAACCCACCCTTTGAGTGAGGTTATTGTATGTAAATATATGCTATAATGTGCTTATGGATGTTATATGATGGAGCCTAAGTGATATGATGTGATATATTCTTAAACGTCTTATTATACTCCGCTTACTCGTTCACGTTGTACTCGGCTCACGTTTTCAATTATGTGTTTAAAAAAAAATGGCTCGTAATTTCACTAAGTATTTTCAAATTATGAAGAAAGAACCAAAGCAAGGAGTAAAGTCTAGTCATTAATCAGATTCAACCTAGGTGTATAACACCCTACTATTCGACCTAATACTACTAGTACGTACTTAGGCCAAATATTAGTCGTTACTTACTGGCATGGTTCATCTACTTGAGAAAATAGACTTAACGAAAAATACGAGCCAACTTTTTTTTGAAATCGTTACTTAAAATAGAAGCCGCGCGTAACTTTACGAGTCGGTGTCATAGTATACGGAATGATAACATAGGAATGGCTCCAAATCATAGCATCGAACATAACATCAATCATAACTGAAATACCTCATAGATAAAATATGCCTACCCTACAGGGCAGGACTCTTCAAGTACATAGTAACATGAATACGGCAGAAAAACAGAATACATGGAAAAGAACTGGAAAGAAGCATCCCTACCCATGTGCAACCTAAGATGGATAACCTCAACACAAAAGAGGTTTCATCCATACTATGTGGCGTGCGTGCACTAAGGACTACCCTCCAATCTCCATAGCACTCACGGCACGGAGGAACGTAGCCAATCCACGGCGAGCTCGGCGCAGTGTGCATGCCCTGTGGATCGAACGTGTCGCCCACGCCGGGTCGTGGTCCGCACCGGCCCTTCGACGCTGAGCGACTGTCTCCTCGCTGCCTATCTGTTGCAGGGGCGGAGTGGGGGCAGAGCCCTCATGGTCCATGGGGGAATCCTCTGAAGGGTCCTCCTCTGAGTGCTGCGATGATGGCACGTCCTGCGGCGCGTCCGCTGAACCGGCAGAGTGGGTCCGCAGTTCCTCTCATGTCGTGGCCGTGCATGCTCAAAGATCGCGGGTCACCATAGGGAGATGCCGGGAGAAGCGATAATCGTACAAGGGGTGTGCGAATGGCCGCCCTAAAAACATGAAGATGCGCACAGACAATCGCCTCAAATGAAATGACCCGTGCTCCGGTCATGGTGGATCTCCCACCGTGGCGTGTCAATGAATAGGACGAAGGTCGCCATCTCGCTCTGAAGACGTAATGGAAAGGAAAAGATAGAGGGAGTGAGATTCTTACTAAAGAAACTCAAGTAGGGTTTTCCTTCTATCCTAGGTGTCATCATATACGCCTCCGTGAATCTCGGGTTATTTATAAAATAATGGACATACATAGGTTCAATTATGAGTTTTCCAAAATCTCATTTTCCGAGAATCCGTTCTTTTTAACATGGCACTTGTGTTACATATGCTATATACTAAAATCATAGACATAAATCATGTAGCTTGGTACGTAGAACAGGAATCATATAACTGGTACATGGAACATAAATCATATAACTGGTACATGAAACATAAATCATATAACTGGTACTTGAAACATAAATCATATAACTGGTTTACTTGAAACATAAATCATATAACTGGCACATGGAACATAAATCATATAACTGGTTTACTTAGGTGACATAAGAACCTTTACTTAACTGGGCCGCCCTAATATTTCTCCCTTTTGAGAAAACTCTAGGTTATGAGCATACCACGCTAGTCGTCACTAGCATCTAGACTTTATCCATTTGGATAAGTCAACTTCCCGACTTTAAGTACGGGTTTAGGGGGCTAGAATCACATTGTCCCCACCCTTAATTCGGTGGTTTCAAAGGATTGCATTCTGATGTTCTAAGTCATCCTAAGTTTAACATGTTTCTTTAAGATGCCACATAATTAATGCATAACACATAATTACTACCTCGGCATCTTTAAGTCCTTTTTAAAGAATAATAATAACATGTTAGTACACGCTATCACATAGAGATAATAGTTAACATGGCACCATACACGTCGTGAGCTAACACCTCAATTCATCATCAAACTTAGAGGCGCATAATCATCCCTTAAGGTAAAAATCCCTAAATCGGGTAACCTCAAACTTTCCCATTACTTTCTAGTATATTTATGGGATTGATTAACCTCATTACCATAATCCATTAGGTTCTAAATCCTAATTAATTATGGTTGGACAACTTTATGTAGTTGTTCATATTTGATGAATTATGTGTTCTAGAAAATGTGTTTTAAGCCCTTTCTCGCATCCGACTTTTTCTATGGTGCAATAATTAATACCTAGGCCAATTATGAGTCACTCCCACACATCTAGACATAATCTAATGTGATTCTAACTTTTTAATCAAGGCTGGACAGAAACTCATTTTGCCATTCTTTATAGTTCTAGAATTCACATATTAAGCAAACAAAGTCACTAATAATGCTTTAAAGAGTCTAGAACAATTATCATATACTTGGCAAGGTATTACAACATATTTAGACCACCCAAAACAGAATTTAAGGTGCTGGAATTACTAAGGCAGAACCGAAAACCTTTAAGGCATAAAATCATGAGAAAAACCTTTCTTTCAACCATATAACTTGCTAGTTTCTCTTGGAACCTTTTTGGGACTTCAAGACTATGTAAGATCAAAGTTTATTTTGCCAAAACTCATCATGGAACACCAAGGGCAGCAGCCATTTCGGCTTGCTCTTGGCAAGGATTTAAAACTTAAAAACATGTTTAAAACCTTGGTTAAGTGCATCAAAGCTTAGAAAAATTCTAAGACATGCATTATAGGCCCTTGTAGTTAAATGAAACTCATCCTAGAGCCATTTACACCACATGGTCGAATGATGTTCAAGGAGATACCTCCTTGATTTAATTCTTTTCTTAAGATGAAATGGGCAAGTCTTTGAGCTCTAAAGTTTCAAGTGGTGACATAAAATAAACGTGCTATGCATTTCATTTTATAGTCCTTTAGAAAATAAAGTGATAGCACAAAGTAAAGATGAAATGCATCTTCATTCTTATTCTTAGAGTTTAGTGATGACTTGAAATATAAAATGAGATGCAAAGCTTGAAACATAAACGTGCATTATGCAAGTTCATTCATTATCTTGGGTCTTAGTGATGGCATAGGAAATAAACGTGCTAATGCAAAGCATAACGTAAACGTGGATGCAACTTCTTTTATATCTTGTTTAGAGCCCTTGCAAGACTTTAAAGGAAACAAGGTTTCAACCCATAACTCACCCTCACAAGAAAAGAAAACTAAACTCATGACCAACATGGAGGAAAGTAATCAAATATGCTTGGCCTAGGGACCAAGTCTATGCTCTAGAGCTTTGTTCATGTGACATACATCAACATGAAGCCCTCATCATCAAGCTACCATTTTTCTAAGTCCCAAAGCCTTTCATGGCCGAATACTCAAGGGAAAGAAATGGGATTTTCAAAGATCCAAGAGGAACATAACTATGTCTTGAGTAAAACTTGAAAATAATAAACTTATTTTTAGAAAACTCAAGCTTTAGAGGTTGTTCATGTGACAAACATCATCACACAACTCTCATCATCAAGCTCCTCATATTTCAAGTCCAAGAGGCCTTCATGGCCGAAAACTAACAAAAAGAAAAGGAAAGTTTCAGGGCATCAAAGAAACATAACTCATTCTTTGACCAAGACTTGAAAAGAGAAACCTTTCTTGGAAAAACTCAAACTTTAGAGTTTGATCATGTGACAAAGGCCAACATGAAGTGCTCATTACAAAGCTACCATTTTTCCAAGCTCTTTAAGCCTTCATGGCCGAAAACATCAAGGAACAAAAGCTCAAAAGAGTTTTCATGAAAAACATAGCCTTGTCTTAACCAAGACATGAAAAGATGAAACTTTTCTCAAACAAAACTCAAGCTTTAGAGGTCTCATGTTAGGATGAACACATGGTCATCCCAAAAGAACACTCATCATCAAGCTTTCCTCATTTTGGTCTTGAGGCCGAAAATGAAGAGGAAGAGAAAAGAAGAAACCGAAAATGTTTGAGAGAAAAACTTGCTAACAACACAACTTTCAAACAAGATAAACATTGATCATGAAAGTAAAAGAAAGCATTCTTGAAGAGCTCCCTACCTTAGAGTTTGAGATTGAGAGGAAGTGAAGAAGATGAAGAGGTTGGAGAGGATGAGCTCTTGAACTTGAGAGAAAGAAACTCAAACTGCTCTAACTCAAAGCTTTAGTGAAATGAACAAAGGTGCTTCAAGTTCCCTAAGCTACCTATTTATAGAGAAGTGAAATGAATTGAATATTGGAGGCCTTTTGGGGGGAAGGATTTTGGCCACTTTTCAGCCACAAGAAGAAAGAAATATCTTTGTTCAAAGCATGGTATTGGTCATTCAAAGTATGGTGAAAAGTCTAGCTATGCATGTCCTAAAGCATGGCTAGAATGTACCTTATTTTCCAACCTTTAAAAATGCATAAAAACTTAAAATTTTGGGCTGCAAAATCTGAAGAGAAACCATGCTTCTCATGCCCAAAAAGAAGAGAAAATTTTCTAGACTTAAATTCCAAAGCATAGGTAATGTGTTGTAAGACATGTTGTCTTGAAAAAGTTTGATAGAAAGCTTGAATGACCACAAAAACAAATCATTCTTTTTGAGTTTGAAAGACATAATTATTTTCATTTTAGAAATGAATTGAAAGCCTTGATTGACCATATAAAATATTCTTTGAGTCTTGAGTGACAATTTTTCTTGAAAGTTGATCATTGATTGAAAGTGTTCAAGACACATGTCACAAGATAGCTTGAACACATAGACTAATTTTTTTGATGATTTCTAGAGAAAATGGCGCCATTCTTGGCAGCCTTGGGGAGGAGAAATATCTCCTTAAACCATGTTCTAGAAGTGTGTTTTGGTGTGACATAGATTAGGCTTAGGATTAAAAATTGCTAAGTAGGTACTTAGGTGCACTAATAGGTTAATTAAAACCATAAATCCCTAGGTTTAGAGGTGGTCTAGAAGGATTAGGAGTCAACACCTCTAGGACTAGTGATGTGAGTGTGACAACTTGTCTCAAAAAGAAAAGTTGATGTGAATAGTGGAAACACTATTCGACACTATTCACATATTCTTTTTCCTTTTTAAAGAATAAGACTATGATGAGATTTGAATTTTCCCTAAGCAATTTTAGGTTCCAATTAATTCTAAATGATGGTTTTGGCTCTAGATTAATTATGGAAATTAATTAACCTTTAATTAGAGCCTAATATTGCTTAGGTTTGGAGTTAAACGGCTCGTTAAGCCGAAAATGCAATATGCAGGGGCAAAACCGTAATTTTTACCAAAAGTTGCCCGGGATCTCCGGGACTTAAACCAACATAGTTTATGCCTTAAAATCATGGTTTTGAACCTCAGAACAAAGTCCGGGTCAAAACGGAACTTAATATCGCCTTTAATTGCATTTGGGTATTTTGGTCATTTATGCGCAGAAATCTCAGAAATGAGGTTTTCCCGCTTTGTTAGGCACTCATGCTCATACAATCCCCTTCATATAACATATGAACCCTATGAGGATGGCCAAAGCCGGCCGTCCTCGTGTTTCGGGTAAAAATGACCTCAGGGGCAATTTGGTCATTATGAAAGTTTAGCGAAAATCGCGGCGTTACAAGGTGTATCTGGTTAATTACTAGGGTGTTACATGCAAGACTAGATTTAGGAGGTGGTCTCTCTAAATTAATGAAGTCAAACTTCATTAACTTGGAATCCAATGCCAACATGTTTCCTTGATTTAGGGAATTGGAGAGAGAAAATACTATTTAAGATTCCAAGATTGGAATCTTGAGTTTTAAAAAGAGATTTAAATCTAATCTAAGCAATCTTAGGTTCTAATTAATTTTAATAATTTATTTGACTCTATATTAATTATGGAAATTAATTAATCTTCGATTAGAGCCTAATATTGCTTAGGTTTGCTTAATTACATCATTAAGCTCAAAAACACTATTCTATGGGCAAAATCATAATTTTGTACTAAAATTGCTCGGGACCACCAGGGCTCAAACAGATGCTTTGAAACATGTAAAAACATTGTTTTAAACCTCTGGGAAAAGTTTCGGGCTCAAACGGCACCTTTACCCGCGTAAAACGCTATGGGGTATTTTGGTCATTTTGACCCGAAATTGCAGAACATGAGGCTTTCGCCTCCGAAACCACTGAAGGGCCATTCAATCCCCTTCAAACATTGAGTTGGCCCTTCGAGGACTGCCGAGCCGGCCATCCTCGAATTTTGGGCCGAAAATGACCTCAAGGGCATTTTGGTCATTTTTCACTCAGACAGAAAATCGGGGCGTTACAAAACACCCATGTACGTCGCCCAAGCCTGACAAACCTATCAAACTCTATATTGCTTCATTCCAAGCAACCATTAGAAGTATATTGGCACAAGAAGATGACAATGGCAACGTGCAAGTTGTATATTATCTTAATAGAGTATTGACAGATGTGGAGTCTAGATATAGTCCTTTAGAAAAATTATGTTTGTCATTGTACTTTGCCCGTGCCAAACTTAAGTGTTATTTGATTTCAAGAGAGGTCCATGTAATTTCAAAAGCTGATACAATAAAATATATGTTGTTTTATCCCATTTTGCATGGTCAAATTGGTAAATGGATGTTAGCTTTGACTAAGTTCACAATTAAATATGTACCAGCTAAAGCTATCAAAGGACAAATATTGGCTGATTTCCTCGTGACCATCTTTGTAAGGGGTTAGACAAATCAATAGTAAATTATATGGACATAACTCCTTGGAAACTATACTTCGATGGTTCAAAACCTTGTCAAGGTACTGGGGCAAGGATAATATTGGTCTTTCCAGATCACTTCCTTACTAAGTTCATGTTCAAACTCAAATTCCCATGTTCAAATAATGATGTCAAATATGAAGCCTTAATTATTAGATTTGACATGTTATTGGCAAAAGGTATGAAACATGTCGAAGTCATTGGTGACTCACAGTTCGTCATAAAACAATTGTCTAGAGAATTTAGACATGTTAGTGAAAATTTGTTTAAGTACTTTGTGACAACTGCAAGGTTATTATGAGTTCAACATAATCATACATCGGCATGTACCTCGATATTTGAATTTAGAAGCAAATGAACTTGCTTAAGTAGCTTTGAGATATAAAATAAAGCCATTGACTATGGAATCATTTGTCACAATTGAGCAAGTTTTAGCCCCTCTTGATAAATAAGAAGTGTTTGTCATCGATCATCTGGATGACAATGATTGGAGAAAACCAATTGTCGAGTACTTAAAAAATCCAAATCAAAGTGTCGATTGCAAATTAAAATATCAGGCCTTGAATTATGTTATTCTTGGCGACACTTTATTTAAGAAAGGTGTCAAAGGTGATTTATTATCTTGTTTAGGGGAATCCAAAGCATATATTGCTTTGGCGGAGATACATGAGGGAATTTGTGGTGCCCACCAAGTAGGACAAAAGATGAGGTGGTCCTTTCATTGACAAAGATTGTTTTGGCCAACAATGGCCAAAGATTGCATGCAATATGCCAAGTCTTGTTAAGATTGTTAAAAGCATGACAATATACAACATGTGCTCACATTAAAGTTGCATGCTATTGTTAAACCATGGCCATTTAGAGGTTGGGCATTAGATCTTATTAGTCAAATCTATCCTCCTTTGTCGAAATACTACAAAAAAAGCAGGTAAATTATGGTGGTTGAATTAGGGCGGTTCTTTGGAACCACCATAATATACATGAATTAAATCGGTTTTGTCAACCGCCACAATTTTAGTGAAAAAATGGCAGTTATAGGGTATATAATGGCGGGTTGTCATTTCAGCCCGTTAAAAAAAATTAAAAATAAAAAAGAGGGGTAGGGCTATCAGACTTCTCTTAACTCTCAAGCCTCACTTTTCCTTCACATTTTTCATCTCATCTTCTCTCCCAAAGGCTACCGACAATTAGTCCACCTGAGCACCACCACCGTCCACCTTCGCAATGCCGCTGCCTCTGCCCCTACTCCGCGACGCCTTTGCTTCATGCTCCCCTTGGCTCTGGCATCGAGCTCGCCAAGTAGTGCGCCCAGATGGTCACCGCCCACCTAGAAAACGACACCCCTCCCCCTCCCCTTAACACCAAGAGCTCCAAGCTCGACAACACCAGCAACAACAACGGTGGTAATGGTGCTTGATGAGGTCGAGGTCGATGGTGCAGTGGTCGAGTTGGAGGACTGCGTACCAGTCGGGTTACTGGTGGTGGTGGTGGCAGCGGTGTTGGGGTGCTTGTTGACAGTGAGGAGGACATTGACGATGGCAAGGATCTGGTTGGAACCTTCTAGAAGGGGCTCGATTTCCTATGCAAGGATGGCGAACTAGCGAGAGCCGTTTAGATCGCAGGATTGGAGGAGCTTCTTTGTGATGCCCAGCAAGGGCTCAGCTTCAACTCGAGTTACAGTCTGCATAATTTTTTTGGTTTCCTTTTATTTCAATTTGTTAGGGTTTGTTTGGGGTTTGCTAATGGAACTCAATTTCTCTCTTATTCTTGAGAAGATTGAAAATTTTACTCAGAAGGTAGCTATTTATTTATAAGTTACATTATGCACTCATTGTGTTAAGCTTGAATATATGGAAAATCAACTCTTTGACATTGCAGAATGATAGTCTTTGTGTAGGTATCTGAGCTCTTAGAATCAGGAAAATCCATGTTTAAGGAATTAAGCAATTTATTTGAAGAGAAACTGATTATGTGAGTTATGAAATTGACCTTAAAAATTTCAGAGATTATGGAACTCTTTTCGCTTTGTGATTGTTGTTATTTTTTGGTTTTCTGTGGTAAGATTATATTATTCTGATCATATATAGGATTCATAAGGAGCAAGTTGAAAAATGGCAAGAAGAAATAAAAGAATTGCATCCACTTGATGCCTCAAATGAGGAAGCCAATGCTCTTCTGCATAATGGGCAATATCTACTTCACCTCAATTGTAATGATCAGTAAAGGTATTCACCTAATGTCTATGTACATTCATTAACAAAATCACTTATGAATATAATCTTTATGTGAAATGGCATGAAATTTGGTTTGCTTTATCTAGTTGTGGTCTTAGCAAATATTTTAAAATTTTAATAGCTCAGGCAACCTTATGTGCAAAATGTGCACCAATTGTCTAGTTGTCATGACATTAGCTGATTCTGACTCTATGAGGTTTGGTTGAAATACCTAGTCATATTGGTTGTTTATTTTTTATCTTTTATTTTTTTTATCCAATTGAATTGAAAGCACTAAGTGCTTGCATCTGTTATGCTGCAGATGTGGATATGGAGGACTATGGATTTGAGTAGTCAGATGAGGAGCAAGATGTTGATATGGAGAATCAATATTACAGTTCAAAAGGTATTTCCAACAACTATTCTTACTTAATGTGAAGAGCCTAGGAAACGTTCCATGGTTCCATCCTTGCAGATGCAAAGAAGAAGAGGGAGCTCTCTGTCGATCTCTTTGGTAGCCATTGAAAAAAGAGGAAAATGTTTAGATTAGAAGAATGAAGAAAAACAAGGGAGTGTGTTGCGAGTTTAATAATCAACATAAGTGGCTCTGAAAGAATCAAATAGGACAAGCTGATTGATTGACTAATGTAACGCTCCAATTTTTCTGTTTGAGCACAAATGACCAAAGTGCCCTGAGGTCATTTTACTCGAAATTCGGGTAACGCTCCGATTTTTCTGTTTGAGCACAAATGATCAAAGTGCCCCTGAGGTCATTTTACTCGAAATTCGGGGATAGCTGATCCGATAATCCTCAAAGGGTTAACTCAATGTTTGAAGAGGGATTAGACGTGTCGTGATTGTTGTAGAGATAAAAATCTCATTTTCTGGACCTTTGGCTCTAAATGACCAAAATACTCCTATAGTGTTTCTACGCGAATTTATGTGCTGTTTGAGCCCGAAAACTTTCCCAAAGGTTTGGAATGTTAATTATATGTGACAAATGAACTCTGTTTAAGTCCCGATGGCCTCGGGCATTTTTGTATGAAATTACCATTTTGCCCCTGAAATAGTGCATTTCAGGCCTAATGATGGTAATGAAGGAAACCTAAGCAATATTAGGCTCTAATCAAAGATTAATTAATTTCGGTAATTAATCTAGAGTTAAAATAATTTATTAAGGTTAACTAGAACCTAAGATTGCTTAGATAAACTTAAATTCCTATCTTATGTCAAGATTCCATGTTATGGAATCTTGAATAGTATTTTCTCTTTCCAATTCCTTAAATTAAGGAATTATGTTTGTGATTGAAAACTTATTTAAATGAATTTTGATTTCAATAATGGTGCAAGAACTCTCTTTAATCATATCTTAGACAACCTTGATCATTCACTTTCTCACCTAAACGCTTAATTTCAACCCCTAATCCAAGGCCTAATCAAATCAATCCCTAAACACACTTCTAAACCAACATTGAAATAAGATATTCCCCCCCCCCCAAATTTTTGCCTAGTCCTAACCGACCACTCCTCCTCCAAATTCCATCACATGGTGGAAATTTCACACTCAAAGAGTCATGCTTGAAGCCATACTTACCCATACCCAAGACCATACCTAGCCATGCTTCCACCATGCCATGAGAAAGAGATATTTTCTTTCTTTCCCTCCATGTATGTTACGGCCACTCCTCTTCGTCATCCTCTCAATGTTGAAAATTTTCTATAAATACACATCTAAAGAGAACTTGGTGCCATTTGCTCATTTTCTCAATCAAGTTGCAGGAGTTCTCTTAAGCTTTCTCTCTTTGCTTCAAGAACTCAAGAGTTCTTTATTTCCTCCATCTTTTTTATCTTCCTCAAGAGCCACCATTCACCACCACCTTACAGCCTCAAACCACCACAACTCAACCATAAATCATCTCCAAGATACATAGTCTTTCCATTCCTAGCCACAGAAGCTCAAGAATAATATTCCACCTCTTGACTTTCCCCTTGGCTAAATCTTCCTCTTCACCTTAAGGAAGAATTTTTCTTCTTGTTCTCTTCAAAGAATCAAGCTCTACATCTTGCTAAAGAAAAGCTCTTTTGGTAGGGATTTTATTCTAAAAGTTTTTATCTTTTCTTTGTTAGAATATATGATAGATTTTGTTGTCTTGCCATGAACAAGTTTCATTTTAGAAATCTCATGGTTTTAAACTTTCTTCCTCTTCTTCCCTTTTTCAGCCTTGGAGCTTTTATTTTCAAAGAAAAATGTTAACTTGATGATGAGGGGTTTAGATGATGATAATGATATCATCACTTGTGTAACCTCTAAAGCTTGAAACTTGATCTTTGGACCATAAGATATTTTGGTTTCTCTTTTCCTTTCTTTTGTTTTGGCTTCAATTTTTGAAGCTTGGTATAGTTGGAAAAATGAATCAAGGATGAGGGCACATGATGGTGGTGTTGGTATCGTTTAGTCATGGCCTCTAGAGTCTTAAAGATTGCCCTTTTCTTCCCCTTTGGCTTCGGCCATATTTCCTTTCTTCAAGCTTTTAGTTTTTCTTCTTATCTTAAAAGAATATAGAAGAATGATAGCTTGATGATGAGAACATTAGAGGATGACTTTGTCATCATCAAGATGATGTTCTCTAAAGCCCAAAGATGGATTCTTTAACTTGATTTATTCCCTCAAATCCATTTCCTTAAGCTTGATGATGAAGTTCACACCATAAGGTTCTACTGAAAACTTTGGTATAAAGAACTCTAAAGCTTGCTTTATCTTGCTAAGATAATTTTAGGGTTGAGGTTTATGTTCCTTTAAAGTCTTGTACGAGCTCTAGTAAGACATAAAATGAACTTGCATTCATATTTACATTTCTTGCTTATCATATTTATTCTTCAAGTCATCACCTCAACTTAAAGATTAAAACTAGATTTGCATATTCATATTTATATTCAACCCTTGCATTCATATTTATATTTCCTTGCTATCACCTTATCATATTAAAGACTAAAATGAAGATTGCATATATCACCTAACTAATAAAACTCGAAGCCTAGCTATTTTAACCTTAAAGTTGATTATTAATTTAGAGTGAATACTCTAAAGGGCCTAGAGCACTAAAATAAAGAATTGAACATGCATCTCATATCTACTTTAAAGCTCCTACTCTATTTGATAAAGAAGAATAAAATGAAGTGCCTAGCATGTTTATGATTTTTGCCATCACTAAAAGTTTCTAGAGCTTAAAGACTTGCCCTTTTTATCTCAAGTAAAGGTTTGGATGTGGAGATACTCTTGTGAATGCATAAACTCAGCTATGTGATGATGATGAGCTTGGTATAAGTTTCATCTAGCTACAAAGGCCAATAATCTATGTCCTAAGATTTTCCTTAGGCATTGAGGGTTTAAAGAATACTACAAACATGATTTCATGGATTAAACCTCTTTCAAGAATGTTTTGATTTAGCTACTGCCCTATGGCTATTTTTAGCACCTTCAATAAAATAAATCAGTTTTCAAGGACTTTTAGAAGTCCTAAATTAATTCTGAGAGAAACTAGTGAGTTATATGCCTTAGAAATATGATTTAATGTGTCCTTTGCAATTAAACTGTTCAGTCACTGCCTTGGCAAGTTTGTTGTTGTATGATGTTGTTTTGATGTGTTAAAATGTGTAAGAATTATAATTATTGAAGTAGGAACTATTCTATGTATGATAGGAAAAGCTAATTTGGCCTAAATGTGAAGGAGGCCATGAAGAATAATGGAGGCATTCAGTGGAACCTATTCCTCTAGATGAAAATTTAGGCATTCAGTGGGGCCTATTATTATAGACGATTGACTTTTGCTTAGTTTATCTTGAATTTTTATATAATCGGTAGATATTAAGACTTGCCCATTAATAGCATCTTTTTTTTTTCCTTTGCAATTGTATTTATCTCAAGATAGAGGAATGTAAAATTATGAATTGGTTTTTAATTATGCTTTACTTGTGATGATATTTTTTTCTTGCTACAACAAACATTATAGTGATTTTGAACTGCCAGAAATATCAATTTATTTTTTGAAAATATAAGGAATATTGTGGCGGTTTTAAACTGTAACCTCCTAATTTTCAACCCAATACTCCTAAAACGTATTTAGGTTGACCAGTAGTCTATTACTCTCTTAGTTTCATTCTTTAAAACGTTTCTTTAAAATACTTAGTGAAAAATACGGGTAAATTTTTTTTTGAAACATAAATGCAAAGTAAGAGCAGCGCATATCTTAAACGAGCGTTATCATAAAGTGTACCTCATACAAAAGAAAGCGATAAATAAGGACATCAATTAACTGCATATCTTTAGACAATCACGTGGACACCAACAATAATATTATATTAATTTAATAAACTGCTCACCTATGAAAGGTGGGATAAGTTTGATACATTATAAAAGCAAATACAAATGAAAGGAGAATACATGGAAAGCATAAAAGAAATCACCCTTACCACAGTGCACCTAAAATGGATATCCTCTAGAACAAAAAAAGGCTTTCCTAGTTTATGCGTGGTGTGTGCACTATCACTCCCCAAGAGCCTCTACTGTTGCAATCAAGGAAAGGGCGGGGCATAACCAATCCACTAGCGTATCTTGGCAGGAGCGGCCATGTGAAGTGGTTGGACGTGAGCTCCGCAACGAGGGCACATAGCCGGCCTCCGGGCCAATCTCGGCTAAGTCATAGTCTCCTTGTTACCCTCTCTCATGAACAGGAGAGAGAGGGCAGAGCTCTCGCTTACGGGTGGGTCGGTGGGTCCTCTGAGGGCTCCGATAACTGTGAGCGGGGCATATAGTCTGGGAAGTCACGTACAGCTAACGTAGAGGTATGGGTACGAAGAATTCTCTCGTTACGCATCCGAGTGCGATCAAAAACCATGTCATCTCCACAGGGGGATATCAGGGAAAAACGATAACTGGGTACTGGATGTGTAAAGGGGTATCCTACGAACATGAAGACTCTGACGGCACAACGCCCCTCAAAATGGTAGGACTGGTGCTCCGGATCAAAGTAGACCTCCTACACTAGGGTGTCGATGAACACCACAAACGTCGCCATCGTAATCTGAAGGCATGATGGAAAAAAAGAGGTTAGAATCTTACTAAAGAATCTCAATAGCAAGCCTCCTATCTAAGTGACATCGTCAACGTCCCCAGGAACCTTGGATTTATTGTAAAAAGGTGTACATGCATAAAGTTTATTATTAGGTTTTTAAACATAATTATCCAAGGCCCTTTCATTTTAGAATGAGTCTTAATGTCATGTATGCAACATAGCAAAGCATGAATGCATGACAATACATTATACAAGAAAGCAATAGAACATAACATCAAGCAACATCATATAAGTGGCATAAAATGGCATGTAACTTCTCATGTGGAACTTCCTCTTTTCTTAACTATGTGACATTAAACATTATACTTTGCATCATAGGGGCCACTCTAAAACATCTCTACGTTATAAGATCATACTAACTAGTCGTCACTAGTTTTTACTTATCCTTTGATAAGCGTAACATAATAATAATCCCGACTTCTAAAGTATGGGCTAGGGGGCATAAGGATCACCTATCATAAACTTTAATTCCGGGAGTCCATAGGAATATTTCCTTCTTTGAAATGCTCTATTGGTATCTAGTACGCAGCGAATTGTCTGCTTTGGCAAGCTCAATGTCAATACCCTCATGGATTTGCTTTCTCCCCACCGGAGTGGGAGAAATGCGTCTCAATGTTATGTCACATTTAAAATCTCATGGAGTTTTCAAAAACTTTCTTAAGTCTTCAAATTTGACAAAAATTTGGCAACATAATGGAGGTACACCGAATTTCCTTCAAATTTGCTTTACGCCACAAGAACTATGTACTTTCATATTTCAAAGTTTAGAATCAAAATATTCAATGTCATACCACATATCCGTTCATGTTTCATGCATCAACATATCATAACATGCCATGACTCAAGATTAATCACACATAGTTCTTCATATACCTCTAGCATATGCGTTTCTAATATTCCGTATGAAGCTATAATATACAAAGGATGAGTTCTATCTCTAAAGATCAATGCCTCATAAAATAAACATGCTTATGATTCATGAATAATCATACATATCTCATCAATTTATGTCAAGCAAACTCATAGATTCATGGAGAACAAGATCATGGATTCATATCGTACAAAATCATAGATTTAAGTAACATAAGATCATAGCTTTAGGTCATTCAAGTAAAGAAAAGGTTTATTGCATATTTTGGGTTCTGGTAATCGATTACATGAGTCTTGTAATTGATTACACAGCTTCGAATTCTAAGACAGGAAAGTTGAGGGCTCTGGTAATCAATTACATGAGCCTTGTAATCGATTACACCTGTTGAAAATACTCTCTGGGGCTCCATGAACATCCGAGTAATCGATTACATGGAATGGTAATCGATTACTTAAGTCCAAAATGTGTAATCGGTTACATGATGTTGTAATCGATTACTTAGGCCAAAAGTTCATATCCGAGTATGGCAAAACTCTCTGGTAATCGATTACATGGGACTGGTAATCGATTACCAACACCTTCAAAATATGGAAATTTAAGTTTAAAACACCTTCTAAGTTATTCCATCCTTCTCAAACCAGTTTGAACCTTGTTCCAACACTCACTTTGAAATCAAAACATTTTTGCAAAGATAAATGCCCATAGTTTCAAGATTTAGTTGAAAGAGTTAGGTCTTGAGCCTTAGATCGTTAGGTGATGACACAAACATAAACATGCTAATGCAAGTTTCATTTTAATCTTAGCATTATAAAGTGATGGCAAGGAAAAATAAATGTGCAAGGCTTGAAAATAAACATGAGAATGCAAGTCCATTCTTAATTTTTAAGTTTGGGTGATGGCTTGAAACATAAACATGCTAGACAAGAAATGTAAACATGAAATACAAGTTCATTTCTTATCTTTGAGTTTTAGGTGATGACTTGAAAAATAAATATGATATGCAAGTTTAATTCTTCATTTTAGTGCTCTAGGCTCCTTAGAGTTTTTCACTCTAAATCAACAATCAACTTTAAGGTTGAAATAGGTAGGCTTTGAGATTAATTATTAAGGTGATAGCAAGGAAAATAAATACGAATGCAATCCATTTACTATCTTTTTTAGTCCTAGGCTCAAGATTACTCTTACAACAACATAGTTTCTTTGTTTGCTAAAAACCCTTTCAAAAGTGAAACTTTCAAGCTTTAGAGGTCACGTAAATGATGGTTTTGCAACCAACACTCAAGATCCTCATCATCAAGCCATGGTTTCTTCATTGTGTAGGCCATTGAGGCCGAAATCAAAAGGAAGGAAAAGGGATAGTAAAAACCAAAAGGAAAGTGGAGAAAGAAAAAAGAATCAACATTGTATCTTTACAAATCAAGGGTTAAACAACAAAAGAAAAGAATAGAAATCATGGAATCACTCCCTACCTTGGATGTGCCTTTTTATTGGAAGAGGGTTTTGATCTTGGAAAGGGGAGAAAAGGAAGAAGAACTCTTTGAGATTGAAGAAGAAAAGCTTGGAGTTGCAAGAATGAGCAAAGTTCTTGCAAGCTTCCTTAGATGCCTATTTATAGAAAATGAAACATAAAAGGATGGGAATGGGGAGAGGTGGCCAGCCAACGGGAATGAAAAAAAAAGGGAAAATATCTCTTCTAATGTGTCATTCAAAGGCATGGTTCAAAGCATGGTGGACCATGGAGAGGTATGGCTTAAAGCATGGCTATTTGTGTGTAAAAAAATAAATCACCATGTGTTGAAAAATGGGGGAGAGGGCATCGGCTTCTTCACGCAATGGGCGACGAAAATCTTGTTTTTAATTGTGGTTTAGATATGTGTTTAGGTGTATCTTTTATTAGGCTTATGATTAGGAGTTGCTAAGTAAGCTTCCAGGTAACTAATTAGGTAATTAAGGGTACCAAGGCATGATTTAGGGAATGCTCTTACTTCATTAGTGAGATTAAAACTCATTTTAAAGTGTAAACAATTGTAGACACAATTCCTTAATTTAAGGAATTGGAGAGAGAAAATACTATTCAAGATTCCATGACTTGGAATCTTGAGTTTTAAAAAGGGATTTAAGTTTAATCTAAGAAATTTCAGGTTCTAATTAACTCTAATAAATTATTTTTACTCTAGATTAATTATGAAAATTAATTAATCTTAGATTAAAGCCTAATATTGCTTAGGTTTCCTTAATTTCCTTATTAGGCCCAGAATGCACTATGGAAGGGCAAAATCATAATTTTACACAAAAATTGTCCAGGACCACCGGGACTTAAATAGACATGCCCAGACTCATAAAAATGTCATTTAAAACTTTGGGTGAAATTTAGGCTCAAACGGCTCATCAATCGGTGTTAAATAGCCACATGGGCGTTTTTGTCATTTAGTTCATCAGAACTTAGAATGAGATTCTTCTGCTCTATTAGCATATGTACCACACATAATCCCATTTGATCATTGAGTTGACCCTTCGAGGACTGTTGGGTCGTCTGTCCTCGAATTCCGGGTGAAGAATGACCTCAAAGACATTTTGGTCATTTTCGCTCAGACAGAAAAATCAGGGTGTTACATGAATCGCAGGAATAATATTTTTTTTTTACTGTAATGAAAATTATGGCGGTTTAGGACCACCTTAATTTACATATGTAGTGGCAGTTGTTATGGTTGATTGTGGCAGTTTAGGACCGCCGTAATTTCTGTATGTAGTGACGGTTATTTGGTTGATTGTGGTGGTTCATTGACAACTACCGTAATTGATTGAATGATGTTGGTAATTTGGCGGTTTAACCGCCATTATTGTGAAAAATGGCGGTTATAACCACTGCAATTAACAAAAATAACCACCATAATTCACCTATTTTTTTGTAATGAAAGGCCATAAATTTGTTTTGGTGGCTATCAACTACCTTACTAAATGGGTCGAGACAATTGCATTAAGAGATGTAACCCAAAATGATATAATTGATTTTATTGAAGAAAGAATCATTTATCATTTTGGGATCCCTGAGACTTTGACCATAGATCAATGGACAATGTTTACATGTCGAAGGATTTTAGGATATGCCAACACAAGGTCAATTAAAATAATTACATCCACTCCATATTATGCACATGCTAACAGGCAAGTCGAAGCTACAAATAAGAATGTTATTGCTTTGATTAAAAGTCAGACAGGTCAACAACCTCATAATTGGCATAATACACTTAAACAAATTTTGAAGGTATATTGTAATTCACCCAAATGTTCGATAAAGACAAGTCCTTATAAACTAGTCTATGGACACGACGCAGTTTTGCCACTCGAAATTAATTTACAATCCATAAGAGTGTCAAGACAAAATGAATTACCCATTAATGATTATTGGAATTCTTTGTTCGACGAGTTGAATGACTTAGATAAGAACAAATTATTGCATTAGAAAATATGATGCGACATAAATAGGCTATGGCAAGATTTTATAATAGTCATGTGAAAATTAAAAGTTTCGACATTGGAGACAGTTTGGAAAGCCATATTGCCATTTGAAAAGAAATCAAGAATATTTGGCAAATGGTCCCCAAGTTGGGAAGGACCTTTTTGAATTGACAAAACATTTTTCTGGTAATGCTTATACCCTAGTTGATGTTAATAGTAATAGCATCAATTAATGGCAAATATTTAAAGGCATATAGACCAGTTATATACCAAGTTAAAATAAATAATTGACAATGCATAGAAGTATACGTCGATGATACTAGATTAATTGAAAATGCAAAAGCAAGAGTAGATTGTTTAAACTCGACCAAGCGAGCATTTGCTAGATATGCAATAGCAGAAAATAAAGGTAAACTCGACCGAGCGAGCATTTTTCAGATAGTCAAAGTAAAAGAAAGAAAAGTCAACTTTAATAGCTAAAAAATTAGTTAAGGGTTTGGCATATTAAGAATTGACAAAAATTGTGTACACTTGATAAAGCTTCTAGCTAGTCAGACAACATGTTGAAACCTGAGGAAGGCCAGTTGACAGCTTGAATATCCAAGTTGACAAGTAGACATTGACAAGGTTCTTTTATTCGACTTTTAACAAGTCAAAGTTGAAGTTTTTCATTTGAGACTTAGAAGATTTTAAGATGTTGAAGACACTGTCATAGTGACTCCAGTGCATGTGTTTGTCAATGGATGGTTATTGACGGTTTTTAGCGGTTATTGACAGAAGCTTGACAAAGACGTGACAAAATGGCGATAACGAGCGAATGACAAACTAAGAAACTGTCAAAGCCATATGTACAACATCTTGAGACAACCAAGGACAGTGCTAAAATCCTAGAGACTTAGGTTGTCTATAAATACCAGATCTGTACATATTGTAAATAGTTGAAATTTTTACTCAAACACTCACTCTCACATGTCTCTAATGACAAAACAGAGTCCTGAGTTTACTAAGTAATTGTTCTTAATCCACTTTCTTACTTTATTAGAACTAGTTTGTCTTTAATTTCTACCTTTAGTTTCTTTACAATTCTTATACTTTGCTTACATTTTGTCATTAATTCCTTTACATTTTGCAAATTCTTCTTTTTCTTCTTTAATCTGTCAAACATTTCATGTACACTATCACAACACAAATCACTTTACATTCCATTCTCATTACGTAAAAAATAGTTTGACAATCGATTTTTTTTTGTGGAGAACCTAAAAGAAGTAGCTTTTCGCTCTTCGAATCTAGATTTTGAAAAGCAAATGTTGTCATTCAAACTCCTGAAGTTTGTTGATTTATGCCTAGTGTAACGCCCCGATTTTCTGCCTGAGTGGAAAATGACCGAAATGCCTCTGAGGTTATTTTCAGCCCGGGATTCGAGGATGGCCGACCCAGCAGTCCTCGAAGGGCCAACTCAATGTTTGAAGGGGATTGAATGACCCATGAGTGGTTCCGGAGGCAAAAGTCTCATTTTCTGCAGTTTCGGGTCAAAATGACCAAAATACCCCTATAGCGTTTTACGCGGGTAAAGGTCCCGTTTGAGCCCGAAACTTTCCCCAAAGGTTTAAAACCATGTTATTACATATTTCAAAACATCTGTTTGAGTCCCGGCAGTCCCGGACAGTTTTAGTGCAAAATTACGATTTTGCCCCTAGAATAGTATTTTTGAGCTTAATGATGTACTTAAGCAAACCTAAGCAATATCAGGCTCTAAACGAAGATTAATTAATTTTCATAATTAATATAGAGTCAAAATAAATTATTAAAATTAATTAGAACCTAAGATTGCTTAGATTAGATTTAAATCCCTTTTCTAAAACTCAAGATTTCCCTCTTAGAATCTTGAATAGTGTTTTCTCTCTCCAATTCCTTAAATCAAGGAATTGTGTCTAGAATTGTTTATACACTAAAATGAGTTTATAACCCACTAATGATGCAAGAACACTCTTTAATTATGTCTTGACAACCTTAATTACCTATTTTCCTTACCTAAATACTTTCTTACAACTTCCTAACCTTAAGCATAATCAAAGATACACCTAAACACAACTCTAAACGACAATTAAAATGCAAACACAACCCCACATGGGCTGATGCATTTCGGCCAGGCCTCATCCCCCTTTGACCACATGTTAAATTGTTTCTCACTCAAAGAATCATGCTTAACCCTTGCTTGCACCATACTTGAGCCCATGCTTGGCCATGCTTCCAACCATGCTTTGAACCATGCCTTGTAAGAGATATTTTCTCTCCCATTCTGCACTCCTTATGGCCAAAGCTTCATCACCACACACACCCCTCCATTTGCTTCATTTCTCTATAAATAGATGGCCTTGGGAAGCTGGCACCACTTTTAGATCATTTGCTAAGTTTAGGAACACTCAAAGCTTTTCTTTTTCTCTCAAAGCTCTTGTGTTCTTCAAGTTCTTGGAGCTCTCCATCTTCTTCATCTTCTTCTTCCATCTTCAAGATCATCACACCAAGTAGGGATTTCCTTTCATGTATTCTCTTCTTTAAAGTTCTTGTTTCAAGTTTGATGTTCATAGTTTCTCTTGTTTCTTTTTAGAACTTCTCTTCTACTCCTTTTTCCTTTTCATCTTCGGCCATAGGCCTTGGATTTCAAAGAAATGAGAGCAAACTCTAGAGCTTGATCTTTGTCCTTGAGCAAAAATGTTTTTAGTTTTTCCTTTCTTGAACTCTTAAGAACTCCAACTTTGATGACGCTTCAAAATGGTTCTAAGGACTCAATGATGAGGTCTCATGGTGTTGGTGTTAATATATCATCAAGATCATGGACCCTAGAGATTTAAAATGTTCCTTTTTCCTTCTTGAGGTTTCGGCTCTTTTCCTTTCTTTTCTAAGTTTCATGGTTTGATTCTTAAGAATATTATGTTGAGTTCTAAGAACTCTAGACTATACTATATCTTGGCTTAATGAGTTTGGGTTAAGGTTTAAGTTCCTTTAAAGTCTTGCTAAGAGCTCTAGAAAGATAAAACGAACTTGCATAATTTATTTTATGCTTGCATTTACATTATATTCTTGCTATGCACCTTTACTTTCAAGCTATCACCTAAGAACATAAAGATTAAAATGGAACTTGCATCATCACTTAATTTAATTCTCGAAGCCTTTCTATTTCGGCCTTAAAGTCGATTGTTGTTGAGCGTAGAGCACTAAAATAAAGAATTGAACTTGCATTATCACCTAATTAATTTCTCGAATGCCTTTCTATTTCGGCCTTAAAGTCGATTTTTGTTAGGCCAAGAGCACTAAAATAAAGAATTGAACCTTGCATATTTACTTTCAAGCTTGCACGTTTAAGTTTATGCCTTGCATATTTGTTTTACGTCATCACTCTATTTTGTAAGCAAGACTAAAAATGAAAAGCATGAGCACGTTTATTTTATGTCATAACTTAAGAACCTAGAGCTCAAAGACTTGCCCATTTCATTTCAAGATAAAGTTTAATGTGAATGCATTCTTTGAATGCATGTTTTCGGCCATGAAGTGATGATGGACTTGCAATGAGTTTTCATCTAGCTACAAGGACCAATGGTCTATGTTCTAAGTTTTTCTTAAAGCTTTACAAATCTTTACAAGGTTATGTTATCATGAGATATGACTTTATTCCCTTTTAGAAGATGAAATGTATTTTGGTCACTGACCTAAGGCCTCTCTTAGCCTCTTGATGAATTAAAATGATTTGCAAAGAGTTTTAGAAATTCTAATTTAATTCCAAGAGAAACTAGTTAACTTATGTACCTCGAAATGTCAATTTAATTCTCTTACTGAAGCTCCATGATTTCGGTTTTGTCATGATGAGTGTGATGCTGTATGGTGATGTCTTGATGTGTTAGAATGTGTGAAAATATCATATGATGATGTAGAAATGATTCTATGCATAATAGGAAAGAAACTAGCTAACTAGAAATACCGTAAAGCTAGAATTTAACATAGTTTTGACCCATTTGTTTTTGGAACTTATCCAAACTGTTTTAATGGGAGCACAATCAGATTAGTATTGTTTAGACATGAAAAACTTGGTAACATTTGGATTAGAATTGAATTCTAGCACCTAGAGGGAAACTAGTCACTAGAAAATCGTAAAAGTGCAAGTTTAGAACTCTTAGAACATTTAATTTTCTGGATTCTGTCCAGCACCCTTACAACATGATAAACATGATTAATAATTAGTCCTTAAGCATAGGAATGTCTCATAATTGATTTGGATTCAATTTATAGCGCCTTAGGCGAAGACGGAACCAAGAAAGGGTCTAAAACGTAAGTTCTAGAACCCCGTAACCACAAGTTAGAAATTCTGCCCTATGCTTTTCAGATTTGAGTATGAATATGAGAATAAGGAATGATGATTAATTATGAGCCCTTAGGTGCATAAAATATGAACGACAAATGTTAGAGAACTATATCTCAAGATTAAGACCCGTGAGGGTCAAAGCATAAGCTACCGTAAGGGTAAGCGTTTGAATGTTCTATAATGATGCACGTGGTATATAAATGATGATGATGTTATTCATATGAGGAATTCATGAGGATATATGTTTATGTGGCATAAAGCAAATTTGGAAGGAATTCGGTGTAATGCCATCGTGCCGCCAAATTTCCGACAAATTTGGGGACTTAAAGAGATTTTGAAAATTAAGGTACTAAGATGGGTTCTAGGATGACACCGGTTCGGCCGAGCATCTCCATAGAACTCATGTGACATCGGGACCAATTTATACTCTTAGGTGACACCGGTTCGGCCGAACACCCCTAAGAAAATTGCCCCCTAACCCGTACTCAGATAGTCGGGATTTATGATTTATGATATGCTTATCGTTAAGTGGTAAGTAAGAACTAGTGACAACTAGTTAAGGTATGAGCTCATATCCTAGAGATGTGACACGTTCTAGGTGACACCGGTTCGGCCGAGCACCCCCAGAGCGCTTGTCTTTTAGGGCGGCCCATGAGGAAAAGAAGTTTCATGATTATGATTATGTCACTAAGTTTGTCCCATATGAATGTTTCTATTGCCACTTTATGCCACTAAGTATGATGATGCTTGATGATATGATTTATGTATGTGCATTAGGTAGTGCCATGTATACATTCTCTATTATGTTGCATTCATGACATTAAGATTATCCTAAAATGAATAGACCTTGGCTAAAATATATTTTAAAGTTTAAAATGAACTCGATGCATGCTCACTTGCTTTTACGAAAATAAACCCAAGGTTCCTGAGGACGTAGATGATGACACCTAGGTAGTAGGAGGCCCTATTGAGATTCTTTAGTAAGATTCTCACTCCCTCTATCTCTTTCTTTCCGTCACGTCTTCAGATGACGACGTTCGTGGTATTCGTGGACACCCCGACATGGGAGGTGCATTATGACCCGGCTCACGGGTCATACCATTTTGAGGGACAGTGCACGGTGCGAGTCTTCATGTTCGTAGGATGTCCTTTCGCTTATCCCGTGCACACCCATCGCTTCTCCTTGACTGCACCCTACGCCGACGACAAGCGGGTGTTTGAGCGCGCGCGTACGCATAACGAGAGAGTGCTCCGCATGCACACCGCCGCCTCAGCCATGCGAGACTACCCCGATTATGCGCCCCGGACCTACTTCTCAGAGACTGACCCGTCCGAGGACCCGCCTACCTATCCGTATAGCGAGAGCTCTGCCCCCTCTCTACCCTTGATGAGGGAGGGCAGTGAGGATACCGTGACTCAGCCACGGCTTGCACGATGACCAAAGATGCGGCCTCACCGCGGGGGTTACTCTCGATCCCCGTTCGGCCTCTTTATGCCCGAGGAGCTCGCCTAGTTTCCCAGATATGCGCCTCGCTCGCGAGATGGACGTCAGTAGGAGGTGACGATCGACCGATGGAGTACCCAGGTAGAGCACACACCACTTAGATGGAGATGAACCTTCTTTTGTTTAGAGGGCATCCCGTTAGTTGCACTTGGGTAGGGGAGTTGCTTTTATAGTTTTCGTTGCACTTTCTCTTATATTTCCTTTTTAGTTGTATTGCTCATATTGTACTAAACTAAGTCCCACCCTATCTAAGTGGGCATATTATATAAATATGTAGGTCCATGTTATTATGATGTGCTTTTATGTGCTTATGTCATGTTGCTATCCGACGCTCGCTGTATTACCTTTCGCGCATTACTAGCTAACGTGTCGCGCGGCTCTCACTTTGTTTTTATAATTTTCAAAAAAAAATTTACCAGTATTTCCGCTAAGTATTTTAAAAGTAATAAGAAAGCTATGATGTAACAGACTAATGATTAACCTAATTATGTTCTAGAGTATTGGGTTAAAAATTAGGATGTTACACCTAGTTTACAACAGTTTGGCCTCCTGTACAAGGAGATTATCAATTATTTGTTATTGACATATAATTGCCAAATTATGCCATAAACAGCTTTGTACATGCCTTTTTACGAGAATTTCAAGATATAATTATGATATTTGTACTTACAATGCATGGGATACCTGTCGATTCAAATCTCATCTACAATTGGATGTAGTGTAGAACTTATTTAAGTAAGGTCCACATCTCATCTAACATTGAATGAGATGTAAGTCGGCATAGTGTCTCATATTTTGTGAGTACAAATAACATTTTTCTTTAAGATAATGTGTGGTTATATCTAACTCTATTGCTAATGAAATAATATATGATTGAGTATCTATATAATTTTTTCATCGCGAATACATTTACATTAAGTCCTTTAAATTATTAAAAATTTATAAAGTTTATGATTAAATCACAATTGTCACATATAAAGTTGTAATGTATTCAAGGGTACCAAACAAAACTCCTAAAATTACAAAAAGAAAGACAAAACTCTCAAAATGACCCCTTTTAAATTTTGCATTGGACAAATTAGTTTCTCTAGAAAAATATATCCAAAGAAGTCCGTGTCAGTTTTAAATGTTGGACAAATAAGTCTCCAAAATAAAATCATAAAAAATGTCAAATTGATCTCCGTATAAAACGACTAATTTTTCTAATGTTTTTAATTGGAATAAACTTCTTTGTATAATTGCTTCTTTAGAGAGATCAATTCATTCGAGTGCTTTAGGGGGTCAATTTGTAGTTTGCAAAAATTAAGAGGATGAATTAGAGTGGTTTTGTATCAAAGAAAAATAAATTAATATACACCCTTGTGGGCCCACTTGGAAAGGCTTGACCCGGCAATCAGCGGCTAAGACTCAAAGCAGCCGTTCACGAAACCCGTACGGCAACGGCCGATATTCATCCGCAGCCGTTGGCCGCAGTGGTCACACACAACAAATATCTCAGAAACCCAGCCCTCACTGTCTATCTCTTTCACTCGTAACGCCCCCTCTGTACGCTCGACGCGTGTCCCCCTCCACCGAAAACAGTTTCCAATCTCACTTTAATATTAATTTTTAAAAATTATAAAAAATTTATTTTTTACTGTTTCGTGGGCCATACTCTTCCCCCTCGAATGCTTAACTCCTTGTTTCTACGAAACAAGTTAAACTCGAGAAGCAGGGTTTGCATAAAAAATCCTATAGGTAATTGCACCCTAACCCCCTTCTCTCTCTCTTCGCTTCGCTTTCTCCCTCAAAAGCAGGTTTTCTCTACATCTGTGTGTTCATTTTTTTTTTTCTGTCTTGTTTTCTCTTCGATTTTGCATACGCTTTCTCTGCGTTCATATGGAAGTTCTGTGATTCTTGTTTCGGCTCGATTTTAGTCTTTTTGTTTTTGGTCCGGTGCAGGGGGGATTTTTAATTATAGGAGGATCTCATGTACTTGCTGGTGGATCTCAACTATATTCACGATCATGATGGCCCTTGAAAATTCAGGTTCGTCTTTGATTTTTCTATGTTTTTTTTTCCCTTTTACTGAATTTTTTTTCAATTGAATTTGATTCGATTTGGTTTTGATTCTGATTAATGGCATTTTTCTGTGTAATTTGGATTTAGGTTTTGATCGCATACGTATTTTATTTTTTGTGGTGTTTGTTTGCAGGGCCATTTTTTGCGCTTTGTTTTCGTGATTCTTTGTGCTGATTCATTTAGGTTTTGATCGTGGGTTTGGAGAGAATGCATGTGAGGTTTGAGTTCCAGTGAGTTGTTATCGTCTGAATTTACGGGTTTAACTGCGATGTGTTGTGAATTTTGCATTTTTGCGAGATGGTACGACCTGGCATGTTAGGATTGTATGAGTAAAGATGGGAAGTGGGTAACGTCTCGAAGAAAGAGTGCAAGCATGAGTTTGATGAATGTTGTGGAGCGACGGTGTGAAGAATTTAGAGGGTAAGTCGTGCCAGGAGTGAACATAGGAGAGAGACCAGCATGGGAGGGGGATATTTGTTCACTTGCCTAGATTTAAACTAAGATTTTCGATTTTAGATTATTGGGGACCATGTTTGAGAGTAGTATGATAAATTACATGCTTGTTCTCAGTGGAGTTATCATAGCCAAATCATTCTATAACAATCTTGTGAATTCCCGAAGCAAGATCAATGTCAGTTTGTAGACAGTGAAATGTATGAGAAATGGTGATGTCTTTTTAGTGGTTTGGGAACTTCTTGTTTTTGGAAAATGGGAATTGGGAACTTCTTATTAATATATTATTATTATTACCATTATTATTATTATTTATTGCTGTCGGTGCGTGTTGTTTTAAATAAGTCAATGAGACACGTCATAATAACATTGATATAGTCAACATTGGGTTCAGGGATTCTTCAGAGATATTACATGTGCTATGTCGTCTATCCTGCTATGTGTTTTGCAACAATATCTTTATCTTCTTTGAATTCCAAGTTTTGATTTCACATTTGTCAGTCCCTGAACTTGAATCTCTCATTGAATCCTCTATCTTGATTATAAATGATCAAAACTATCTTGAATCAATGCCTTTCAGTTCGGAACTTCATACTGCCTTAATTGCTAATTTTAGTTTCTTGTATCCTGTGCTACACATACTTTTTTTTTCTGTCAATTTTTAGAAATAATCAATGTACTAATTGCCTTATACTAGAATAGGAAAACCATGCCTGTCCCTTTTTCCAAGTTGAAGTTCAATTTCTGGAGATTTGTTTGTGACTAGACATCATTTCAAAAGGCTACTAAGTTTTATTTTTGGTAATGCATAAAGTTAGAAGTCTAGCATTTTCCATAGGAACCGGTTAGCGATGGAAAGCTAAGAAGCATGTTGGTTTGGATTCATCAAATATATCGCTTGATCCGGGTAGTCTTGGATCATAATTTATTTGGCATTCCAGTATTGGTTACATGTGGTCATCTATACATATTTTTTATTTGCGCCTAGCCTTGGATAGCAGTTATGAGTTTCCAAGCATGTTTGTCTAAGACATTTTTTACGCTGGAAGATATCTTTGAATTCTTGATTGTGCAATTTATGTATTTGAAAACTAAATGACATATTGACATCAGTTATCATTTAATATGAGAAGCTGAATACATGGTTCCAGTTTTTTCTGTAACCCACTCCTTTTGATTGTGGAATCTGAATCTCTTTAGTGTGCTCTTTGAGGAAAATCTTTTTGTCGGTCTCTGACCTTAATTTAAGATTTGCCAGATGTTATGCTGTGTCTCATTTTGATTCTGTTTGTGCAGAAAAAATGCAAATAAACTGTGAGGTGTCTCTGAAATGCCTCCAGGGCAAGGGACCCCCTTGCAGTTTTCAGTGTAATGGGAGTTCTATGGAAGGCTTTAAAGAGCTTAAAAGCGAGCCTGGTACTCAGCCAGCAAGGGATGTTACTGAGCCAAACTGCCATGTAGGCAGTGAGTTTCTTGAGCCTTCCAATGAATTTCACAGTAAACCTACTTATCACCATGACTACAGCATCTGGACAGCTTGCCATTTCAACTCTCATAAGGTGCAGCAATGCCAAATGAATGCTTTTGAGAGCCATGTTTACCCTTATCCTGTTGAGAACCAGCTTCAGTATTTTCCATATAATATGGTTGCTCAGGGTTACCCACGTGAGCAATATCAAGAATTTCAGTATTTTGTGGTCATAGATTTTGAGGCAACCTGCGACAAGGATAGAAATCCCCACCCTCAGGAGATAATCGAGTTTCCATCCGTCATAGTGAGTAGTGTCACTGGCCAGCTGGAAGCATGTTTCCAGACATACGTGAGGCCTACATGCAATCAGCATCTGAGTGATTTCTGCAAGGATCTGACTGGTATCCAGCAAATTCAGGTATGTTAAGGAAAAGGCAGCCTTTACCTTTAAAAAGGAAACAACACAAATACTTCTGGACAGACCACTATATGCCTTTCTTCTGTGATTTTTTACTCTTCATTTTATCATTATTGAATTGACAATTACATGTACTTGTACATAGGGTCATATCCTCTAACACCCAAGTCTGGGCTGTATTTCCTCCATGGTAGGGATCGTAAAGTAGTGACCATTGCTATTTGTTTATGCAGTGAGTTAACTATTTGAAATCTCCTGCCTATTGGGAAAAGGCTTTGCTGTTGTTATTGTTAACGTGTTTAAATCTAACATTGTACTCACTACTGTTTGACTTTCTGTGACATTTAACTGCATGTAAGTTGAAGTGATTAGAATAGAAGTAGAAAAGATATTGAGAATTAGGATGCTGGGCAGAAATTCATACTTTGTGGAGAATAGGATCGCATGGTATCTCATAAGATCATGCGATTTCACACGATCTTACATGCCCACATGCCATCTGCGAATTGATCCCGTGGTGTAACTCGGATTTGTGGGATCGTGGTAGGATTGCCGCGAAAGATCATGGAATCGCTGGGATCGTACGAGCTTCGTGATATGGCCGAGTCCCATTTTTTAATGTTTAGCTATGCATTCTACGAATTGACACAAGCCACTGTAAGAGCACGCCTCTCTTGATCTCCGTCCTTCATCTCCTCTCTCTTTCTATCTCTTTGTCTTTGCTAAGACTTTCCTTTCTCAGTCTCATGTAGTGTTTTAGGCTTGTTCACCCTCTGACACCACTTGGTTGTCTATGGTTGCATTCTATGGTGGCGGTTTGTAGAGGATAGGTACTGAGGACAGTGAGCAAGTGATTGTTGGTTGGTGGATGGAAAGTGCACAGGAGGGTCACTCGCCTTTTTCTATTAGGTTGTAATTGGGTGCCAGCTTTGTTTATTTTTTTTTGGGGTACAAAATGTGGGTAGCACTTTTTTTATAATTAAAATGTCTTTCTTATTTTTTTTATGGGCAAAGGCCGAAAAGCATATTTATTTTTTTATAAATATGTATTGTAATTTTAATTTGAATTATAATTACTTTATATATTTTAATAATAATTTTAATGTCATTTATTATTATTTATTATTTTAAATTCCTACATATAAATTTGAATATTATTTAAATTTTTGTAAGATCTTACGATCCATGTAATGGTATTATGTTTTACAATTTTATTTTGTCATTCCGATTCTAGTAAGATCACGATCTTAACTAACTTGAAATGGAGGATCAATACACTCCCTTTCAGTCACTAGGTTTTGTTCGAGTATATTTGCTGTGGTTTCTTCTCACCATTTGAATCCCTGCATCTTTAGCCTCCACAGTGTGTTTGTTATTTATTCATTTTCTAGTCCAGCACTGTCTGCTTGGATGATCAATATCCATTTTGAGGTTTATCAGGTTAATTTGTGTGGCATATATGAAGAGGGTCTGCTTAGGTATGGACTCATTATCAATATATGTAAAACATAATAAGTTGCATCCTAAGCTGATATTGATAAGTAGCAATACACCAATCTAACCTATCTGTGGCTATTACCTTTGCCTTTATATTCTTGCCTGTCAGTGTAAATTGTTAATTGCATTTCTTATTGTATGGTTCAGGTAGACAGAGGTGTTACACTGAGTGAGGCTCTACTTAGGCATGATAAGTGGCTTGAGAAAAAGGGAATAAAGAACTCCAACTTTGCTGTGGTTACATGGTCTAACTGGGATTGTCGTGTGATGCTTGAATCTGAGTGCCGATTCAAGAAAATAAGGAAGCCGCCTTATTTCAACCGGTAAATGCTGTAGTGTTGTAGTGGTTAATGGACTTTGTTAATCAGGATTTGATTTTTAACTGACTTTCTGTTTGTCTTCTTATGTTAGCTGGATCAACTTAAGGATCCCTTTTTGTGAGGTATTTGGTGCTGTGAGGTGCAATCTAAAGGAGGCTGTTGAGATAGCCGGCTTGACGTGGCAGGGTCGTGCTCATTGTGGCTTGGATGATGCCAAAAATACTGCACGCCTGCTTGCACTCCTCATGCACAGGGGTTTTAAATTTTCCATTACCAATTCGATAATGTGGCAGACTGCTGATCAATCAGTGGTGTGGAAGCAGGCTCCAGAACAGCGAAGTGTTTTCCCTCATTGCCCATACAAAGCAAGGGAAATGAATACCCCTATGGTTCAGTATCACCCTTGCTGTTACTGTGGGGTGAAAAGCAGTAGGGGCATGGTCAGGAAACCAGGGCCCAAGCAAGGCAGCCTTTTCTTTGGATGTGGAAATTGGACTGCGATTAGAGGTGCCCGTTGCCATTACTTTGAATGGGCTTCTGCCTAACTGAAAGCACCTTCTGCTCTATTATGATCAAATCGTAAGTTTTCTTATATGTTTTATGTTAAAAAAAAAAGGAAAAAAAATAGAAGAAAAACAAAATGAAAAAAGAGTAAGTGGAAATGTCGTATGAAGTAATGTTGTTGCTAGTGGAAGCATGTATTCCTAGCTGCATGGTGAGGTTTCTGCTTCATGTAGAGAAAATTAGTTGGCTCAATTGCTTACTATTGTGACTGCTAAACGTCAAAGAAGTCTTTGTTAAGGAGAGAGGGAGCTTCAAACTGTAAAGCTGACTTGTTGACCTGGGAATCATTCGGGAATGTGAGGAAGGGGTAGTTAGGATTGATGCTTTTACATGCCAAGGCATGCTAAGTTATGCATTAAATAATCCGCGAAGTAGGACTGTTTGTTTCCTTGCTATAATGGAAATAGCTATATTTTCCTGTGGCCATTTCACTGCATTTAGCATATGATTATCTTCCGATCTCATTAACTGCACTTGCAGTTTAAGTTCGCTGAGTTCCGTATAGTGAAGAGTAGTCAGTGTATTTCTTGGACGGGGTTAATGAGTTTCCCTACGTTTGGTTAGCGGTAACAATAGGGTATAAATTTTCATGAATGAACTCATGTATAAAATTATACACGAATCTCTTCTATGAAAAATTTATCTCCATTTTTATTTTCCCACCAAGCATACCCTAAAATGAGTTTGGTTGAATGGTAAAAATGGAAGGAAAATGGATGAGCTTCATGCTTTGAATCATATTTGAAATTATAAAATTTTTCCCTCTATTTGTACCCATTAGTCAAACGCACTCTGACGTTAACAACCAAAAGGTAAAAGAAGAGAGAATCCTTGAATTTTACTTGTAGTTTAACGTAGGATTCATATTACTTTTTGAGTGGAGTCTTCGTATGCTTCATCTCAAATGTTTTCTCATTGCTTGTTAATTTTATGATTTTATGTGATAAATCAATGATACACTAAAGTATATAGTCATTTGTATCCAGTAGGTTAAACTCTTCAATTGTACATAAAACTATGGTTGGTTAGGGGTAAAGATAAATGTAAATTTTATATGAATGAGATTTATATATAATTTTAGAATTTAAATTTTTTAAAGTGAGAATTTTACTTTAGATAGTAAAGTGAGGAGTTTTATTCTTAGATAAATTGAATGAAATTTTACATACAGAATTAATTTATAAAAATTTATTTTTTTCTATAATCAAGCATATCCTAATGTGGTTTTGTTGTTAAATTGATTTGTTGCTTTCAGTGACAAACATCTAATGATTAATAGTTTCAACAACGAAAATAATAAATTCACATATTGGTTTTAGGATCAAATGTTTTTGGTTCTTGTATTTATTTATTATTTTGATTTTGATTCCTCTAAAAAAGTTTTGATTTTTAATACCTCTTTCCGATATTATATTTTTGGTCTTTGAACTCTAAATTTTGATTCTATAAGTAATTAGGAATATACATTTAATGTTGATGGATATATGAAATTTTTTTTATGCTTATAAATATTTTAAAAATATTTTTTGGATCCATAAAACATCCACATTTAACAGTGTAAATTGACGGTAAGGACTACAGATAATATTAAAAAAAGGGACAGAAAGGCGATAAACAATCATAGGAACAAAAATTACATTTAACTTCTGGTTTTATTGATTGTATTTATCTCATTATCAGTTAATGATATGTTTAATATTTGCATAATTAAAATTAATTTATTTAAAGTGTAAGCACTGCATGTCGATTAGAATATCTAACACACTAGTGTGGTAACAATGTTTTCCAAAAGTATGATAAGAGAAGTAGGTGTGGATAAGTGCTTGCATTTGGCATCGTTACACAAGGTAAAGATACCAAAGCCCGCCAATGGGTGACAAGAAGTTAAACAACACTAGGTGACGGTATCTGGTTCTTTTTGTTGCATCCTACTGTTGTTTTTTTTTTAATTAAAAAAAAGGTTCATTAGATTAATAAAAAAAAGGCCTAAGAAAAATTAGATAAAATACCTACATACAATGCAACAAAACTTATTGGTATCAGGGTCTTTAAGCCTAGAAAATTAACCAATAATAACTATATAACTTTAATCGAATGCTCAGAGTATGGTGCTATTACATCACACTATCTATATTCATAAACCCAAAGGTGAGTATGTCAAATCTTAAAATTATCTGAAGTATTATAAAACATTATAATCTAACGATGTAGAAAGAAGCATAATTTTGTGCAAGCTTTCTTTTCTTTAGGATTCAACTTGAAGAGAAGTTTACAGATAGACTACTTTGCAACTACTCTTAGTTTTCCCTGTGATTAGACTTGTAACAACCCCAAAAGTCCGTAGCTAGATTGGTCAGCTTGATGAATCGAGCAATCCTAACAACTAAAATCGTTGAATTTATTCTTGTCAAAAGGAAAGTCAACCGAAAGTCATATATTGACCAAAAAGTCAACACAAATAGTCAAGGTCAATGATCAACCTCAAGGTCAACCATGAAAGTCAAAAGTCTTAGAGTGCATGTTTGGATTTGTGGAGTTGGGTGTAGCGGAGCAGAGCCAAATAGAATTTCAATTCGCTTCATTGTTTGGATTTGTCAAACTTGTATGGAATGAAGCGGAGATTAATGGATTTTATTCCATTTAATTCCATCAATTTTTCTCAATTTTATTCCACTCCACTTTGCTCTACGCCGCTCCATTCTATTATACTCCGTTTCGCTCTTTCATGCTCCATCAATCTAAATGTAACGCCCCGATTTTCTATCTAAGAGAAAAATGACCAAAATGCCCCTAAGGTCATTTTCTGTCCGGAATTTGAGGATAGCGGGCCCGGCAGTCCTCGAAGGGTCAACTCAATGTTCGAAGGGGATTGTATGTGAATGAATGTTAATAGAGCAAAAAAATCTCATTTTCTGAGGTTTCGGGTCGAAATGACCAAAATACCCCTATAGCGTTTTTACACGGGTATAAGTGCCGCTTGAGCCCGGAACTTTCCCAGAAGGTTTGAAATGATGTTTTTATGTGTTTAGTGACCTCTGTTTGAGCCCCGGTGGTCCCGGGCAGTTTTTGTGAAAAATTATGATTTTGCCCCTGCATAGTGCATTTCGGGTCTAATGACGTATTTAAGCAAACCTAAGCAATATTAGGTTCTAATCGAAGATTAATTAATTTCTACAATTAATCTAGAGCTAAAATAATTATTTGAGGTTAATTAGAACCTAAGATTGCTTAAGGAAAATCAAATCCTATTCTAGTTTCAATTCTTTAAAGAAAGGAATCTATGAATGGTGTTTTCTCTCTCCAATCTCCCTGAATTAAGGAATTGTGTTGGCATTGGATTCCAAGTTAATGAGGTTTGACTTCATTAATTTAGAAAGACCACCTCCTAATCTAGTCTTATATGGCCCTAATTACCTACTTACTTATCTAAACACTTACTTACAAACTCCTAATTTTAAGCCTAATTCAAGATACACCTAAACACATCACTACGCCACAATTAATGAAAGATTTTCCTCCCCCTTGGATGCTCCAAGAATGGCGCCACCTCACCTCTAATATCCATCACATGTTTAAATTCTTACACTCAAAGAGCCATACCTCACCATGCTTAAGCCCATGCTTGAACCCATACTTAAACCCATACTCAGTCATACCTTTGAATGACCACATGTAAGAGATATTTTCTTCCTTTTCCCTCCATGAAGAATTCGGCCACTCGCTCCATTCTTACACCTTTGATGTTATTTTCTATAAATACCATGTCTAGATGGACTTGGTTTCACTTTGGTTCATTTGCTAAGTTTAGTTTCAAGAGTAGTTCTAAGTTCTTTCTTTTTCTCTCAAGAATTCAAGAGTGCTTTAATCTTCATCTTCTTCTTCTTCTTCTTCTTCTTATTACTTACCAAGAACCACTACTTCTCTACCATACACAACCTTCTAAACACTTAGCCTTACCTTTCCAAGGATCAAGTTCAAGAACCATAACTTTCTTCCTTCCTTTTTCCTCCTTGTGTAACATCCTAATTTTTAACCCAATACTCTAGAACATAATTAGGTTAATCATTAGTCTGTTACGTCATGGCTTTCTCATTACTTTAAAATACTTAGCGGAAATACTGGTAAATTTTTTTTGAATTACAAAGTGAGAGCCGCGTGATGCGATATAACACGTAAAGGACAAAACATACATCTCATAACGTCATAGCATAAGGCACATAAAGGCACATCATGAGAAACACTAAATATCATCTCATATATATAACTTGCCCACTTATAAGTGTGGGACTTAATTTAGTACAAAGGAATACATGAAAGAAAATACAACATAAACATAAACATAAACTACTCCCCTACCCGAGTGCATCTAACTCCTACTGGCGACTATCCTTCGAGCGTGGCACGTAACCAGAAAATTGAGCAAGCTCCTCCGGCGAGAATAGGCGGAACAGGGCTCGGGAGTGACCTCCACGGTGCGGCCTCATCTCCGGTCGTCGTGCAAGCCTCGGCTGAGTCACGGTGGGCTCGCTACCCTCCCCAAGGTCCATGGGTATGGTGGGGGAAGATCCCTCGGAGGGTACCTGGGTTGCCGAATCCTCGGAAGGATCCGTCTCCGAAAAAGACGACGGGCAACGGGGCACATACTGGGGGTAGTCTCGAATGGCGGATGCGGACGGTGGAGTACGGCGAAGCCTCTCCACTCGGGGACGTGCGCGCTCGAACACCAGGTCATCGCCAAAAGGTGAGACGGGGGAGAAACGATGGGAATGTACAGGGGGAGTGAATGGTCGACCCATGAATATGAATACTCTAACCGTGCATCGACCCACAAAATGGAATGACCCATGGTTCGGGTCATGGTGCACCTCCCATGTCGGCGTGTCCACGAACACCACGAACGTCGCCATCTGAAGACATGACGGAAAGAAGAGATAAAGGGAGTGAGAATCTTACTAAAGAATCTCAGTAGGGCCTTCTACTACCTAGGTGTCATCATCTACGTCCTCAGGAACCTTGGGTTTATCTTCGTAGAAGCAAGTGAGCAGGCATCGAGTTCATTTTAAACTTTAAAATATACTTTAGCCAAGGTCCATTCATTTTAGGATGATCTTAATGTCATGAATGCAACATAATAGAGAATGTATACATGGCGCTACCTAATGCACATACATAAGTCATATCATCAAGCATCATCATATTGAGTGGCATAAAGTGGCAATAGAAACTTTCATATGGGACAAACTTAGCGACATAATCACAATCATGAAACTTCTCTTCCTCATGGGCCACCCTAAAAGACAAGCGCTCTGGGGGTGCTCGGCCGAACCGGTGTCACCCAGAACGTGTCACATCTCTAGGTTATGAGCTCATACCTTAACTAGTCGTCACTAGTTCTTACTTACCACTTAACGATAAGTGTATCATAAATCGTAAATTTCGACTATTTGAGTACGGGTTAGGGGGCAATTCTCTTAGGGGTGCTCGGCCGAACCGGTGTCACCTAAGAGTATAAATTGGTATCGATGTCACATGAGTTCTATGGAGGTGCTCGGCCGAACCGCTGTCATCCTAGAACCCATCTTAGTACCTTAATTTTCAAAATCTCTTTAAGTCCCCAAATTTGTCGGAAATTCGGCGGCACAATGGCATTACGCCGAATTCCTTGCAAATTTGCTTTATGCCACATAAACATATATCCTCATGAATTCCTCATATGAATAACACTATCATCCTTTACATAACACATGCATCATCATAGAACATTCAAACGCTTACCCTTACGGTAGCTTATGCTTTGACCCTTACGGGTCTTAATCTTGAGATATAATTCTCTAACATCCATCATTCATATGTTATGCACCTAAGGGCTCATAATTAATCATCATTCCTAATCCTCATGTTCATACTCAAATCTGAAAAGCATAGGGCAGAATTTCTAACTTGTGGTTACGGGGTTCTAGAACTTACGTTTTAGACCCTTTCTCGGTTCCATCTTCGCTTAAGGCGCTATAAATTAAATCTAAATCAATTATGAGACATTCCTATGCTTAAGAACTAATTATAAATCACATTTATCATGTTGTAGTGTTGGTGGACAGAATCCAGAAAACTAAATGTTCTAAGAGTTCTACATTTGCATTTTTACGGTTTTCTAGTTACTAGTTTCCTTATAGGTGCTAAAATTCAATTCTACTCCAAATGTTATCAAGTTTTTCATGTCTAAACAATCCTAATCTGATTATGTTCCCATTAAAACAGTTTGGATAAGTTCCAAAAACAAATGGGTCTAAACTATGTTAAATTCTAGCTTTACGGTATTTCTAGTTAGCTAGTTTCTTACCTATCATGCATAGAATCGTTTCTACATCATCATGTGATATTTTCATATATTCTAACACATCAAAACATCATCATACAGCCACAAGCTCATCGTGACAGTACCGAAAACATCTAACTTCAATAAGAGAACTAAATTGACATCTCTAGGTACATAAGTTAACTAGTTTCTCTTGGAATCAATTTAGAATCTCTAAAACTCTTTGCAAATCATTTTAATTCATTAGGAGGCTAAGAGAAGCCTTAGGTCAGTGACCAAAATGTATTTCATCTTCAAAAAGGGAATAAAATTATAACTCATGATAACATAACCTTATAAAGATTTGTAAAGCTTCCGGATAAACTTAGAACATAGATTATTGGCCCTTGTAGCTAGATGAAAACTCATTGCAAGTCCATCATCACTACTTGGCCGAAACATGCATTCAAAGAATGCATTCACATTAAACTTTAACTTGAAATGAAATGGGCAAGTCTTTAAGCTCTAGGTTCTTAAGTTATGTCATAAAATAAACGTGCCCATGCTTTTCATTTTTAATCTTGCTTACAAAGTAAAGTGATGACTTAAATTAAATATGCAAGGCATAAACTTAAACGTGCAAGCTTGAAAGTAAATATGCAAGGTTCAATTCTTTATTTTAGTGCTCTTGGCCCAACAACAATCGACTTTAAGGCCGAAATAGAAAGGCATTCGAGAAATTAATTAGGTGATAATGCAAGTTCAATTCTTTATTTTAGTGCTCTTGGCCCAACAACAATCGACTTTAAGGCCGAAATAGAAAGGCTTTGAGAATTAAATTAAGTGATGATGTAAGTTCCATTTTAATCTTTATGTTCTTAGGTGATAGCTTGAAAGTAAAGGTGCATAGCAAGAATGTAAATAGAAATGCAAGCATAAAATAAATTATGCAAGTTCATTTTATCTTTCTAGAGCTCTTAACAAGACTTTAAAGGAACTTAAACCTCAACCCAAACTTATCAAACCAAGATCAAGTGAAGTCTAGAGTCCTTAGAACTCAATATAACATTTTTAGAAAATCAAAACATTTAGCTTGTAAAAGAAAAGGAAGTGGCCGAAACTTCAAGAAGGAAAAGGAACATTTTAAAACTCTAGGGTCTATGATCTTGATGATATATTAACATCAACATCATGAGACCTCAACATTGAGCCCTTAGAAACATTTTGAAACATCACCAAAGATAGAGTTCTCAAGAGTTCAAGAAAGGAAGAACTAGAAACATTTTTGCTCAAGAACAAAGATCAAGCTCTAGAGTTTGTTTCAAGTGATGAACATCATCATGAAACTCTCATCATCAAGCTCTCATTTCTCTATTCTCAAGGGCTCATGGCCGAAACAAGAAAGAAAAAAAGGAATAGAGAAGAAGTTCTAAAAAGAAAACAAGAGAAACCATAAACATCAAGCTTTAAAGAAGAACATTCATGAAAAGAAATCCCTACTTGGTGTGATGATCTTGAAGATGGAAGAAGAAGATGAAGAACTTGAAGAACTTTGATGACTTGAACTTGAGAGAAAAGAGAGCTTTGAAGTGTTTCTTTGAAAACTTACACTTTGCAAATGAACCCAAAATGATACAAGTTCACCCAAGCAAGCTATTTATAGAGAAATGAAGCAATGAAGGGTGCAAATGGAGGGGGAGGCTTCGACCATGCAAAATGGAGGGAACCCATGAGTTCTATGAGGTGAGATAATGTGGTCTTGAGGCATGGTGAGGTATAGTTCAAAGTATGGTGAGGTATGGTTCAAGGTATGACCTCAAGCATGGTTCTTTGAGTGAGAAAACAAATCAACATGTGGTCAAATAGGGGAGGAGGTGGCCGAAATGCATCCGTCCATGTGGGGTTGTGTTTGCATTTTAATTTTGGTTTAGAGTTGTGTTTAGGTGTATCTTTGATTATGCTTAAGGTTAGGAAGTTGTAAGAAAGTGTTTGGGTGAGAAAATGGGTAATCAAGGTTGTCAAGACATAATTAGAGAGTGTTCTTGCATCATTAGTGGGTTATAAACTCATTTTAGTGTTTAAACAATTCTAGACACAATTCCTTGATTTAAGGAATTGGAGAGAGAAAACACTATTCAAGATTCCAAGACTAGGAATCTTTAGTTCTAAAAAGGGATTTAAGTTTAATCTAAGCAACTTTAGGTTCTAATTAACTTTAATAAATTATTTTGACTCTAGATTAATTAGGGAAATTAATTAATCTTCGTTTAGAGCCTAATATTGCTTAGGTTTGCTTAATTACATCATTAAGCTCAAAAATACTATTCTAGGGGCAAAATCATAATTTTGCACTAAAACTGCCCGGGACCACCGGGACTTAAACAGATGTTTTGAAACATGTAAAAACATGGTTTTAAACCTCTGGGGAAAGTTCCGGGCTCAAACGGCACCTTTACCCGCGTAAAACGCTATAGGGGTATTTTGGTCATTTTGACTCAAAACTGTGGAAAATGAGACTTTCGCCTTCGGAACCACTCAAGGGTCATTCAATCCCCTTCAAACATTGAGTTGGCCCTTCGAGGACTGTCGAGTCGGCCATCCTCAAATTCCAGGCCGAAAATGACCTCAGGGGCATTTCGGTCATTTTCCACTCAGACAGAAAATCGGGACGTTACACCTTGGCCGAAAACATCATTAAGCTCCAAGGAAGATTTTCCTTTCATCCTCCTCTCAAGATCAAGTCCTTTTCATCACTAAGAAAACATACCTTGGTAGGGAGTTATTTTGAAAATTATTTCCTTACTTTGTTAAGCTTTATTCTTGGTTTAAAATGATGTTTTGAGGCTTTACCATTTCAGTTTCTTCCTTTTCATTCCTTATGTATTTCGGCCATCAAGGTTTTGATGGTTTCTCATGATAGCTTGATGAAGAGAGTTTCTAGATGATGACTATGTGTTCATCACAATGAGACCTCTAAAGCTTGAGTTTTACCTTTTCACAAGTTTAATGAGCTCTAGTAAAGAATATAAAATGAACTTGCATCCATACTTAAATTTATGCTTTGCACCTCATATTTACTTTTCTATGTCATCACTAAACTCTAAAGATTAAAGAAAAGAACTTGCATTATCATGTTTAGGTTTCAAGCTTTGCATTTCACGTTTATATTTCAAGTCATCACTTAAATCATAAAAGATAAAATGAACTTGCATATTTACTTTTAAGCCTTGCATATTTATATTTCAAGTTCTTGCATGGAATATTTATATTCAAGCTTTGGATTCATGTTTATATTTCCTTGTTATCACCTAATAATTAATCTCGAAGCTCGCTTATTTCGGTCTTAAAGTCGATTGTTGTGGAGCCTAGAGCACTAAAATAAAGAATTGGACTTGCATTCATATTTATATTTCAAGTTCTTACATAGCATATTTATGTTCAAGCTTTGCATTCATGTTTATATTCCCTTGTCATCACTTAATAATTAATCTCGAAGCCTACCTATTTCAACCTTAAAGTTGATTGTTGATTTAGAGTGAATACTCTAAGGGGCCTAGAGCACTAAAATAAAGAATTGAACTTGCATGTCATATTTATTTCCAAGTTATCACATAAAGCTTAAAGATAAGAAATGCACTTGCATTTCATATTTATATTCTTGTCTAGCATGTTTATATTTCAAGTCATCACCTAAACTCAAGGATAAGAAATAAACTTGCATCTCATATTTACTTTGAAGTTCTCACTTTATTTTGTTTTATAATGAAGAATAAAATAAGGTGCATAACATGTTTAAGATTTTGTTATTACTAAAAGATCCTAGAGCTCAAGGACTTGCCTTGTAACACCCCGATTTCTCTGTCCGAGGGAAATTACCAAAATGCCCCTGAGGTCATTTCCTGACCCGAACTCGAGGGTAACCAACTCGGTCGTCCTCGAAGGGTCAACTCAATGTTTGAAGGGGATTAAATGGCCCTTGAATGCTTTCGGAAGCGAAAATTTCATTTTTCCGCAGTTTCGGGTCAAAATGACCAAAATACCCCTATAGCGTTTTTACGTGGGTAAAGGTTCCGTTTGAGCTCGGAACTTTCCCCAGAGGTTTAAAAACATGTTTTCATGTGTCTAGAGGTCTCTGTTCAAGTCCCGATGGTCCCGGGCAGTTTTAGTGCAAAATTACGATTTTGCCCCTAGAATAGTGTTTTTGAGCTTAATGACGTAATTAAGCAAACCTAAGCAATATTAGGCTCTAAACGAAGATTAATTTATTTCCCTAATTAATCTAGAGCCAAAATAATTTATTGAAGTTAATTAGAACCTAAAATTGCTTAGATTAAACTTAAATCCCTTTTTAGAACTCAAGACTCCTAGTCTTGGAATCTTGAATAGTATTTTCTCTCTCCAATTCCTTGAATCAAAGAAATGTGTCTAGAGTTGTTTAGACTCTAAATTGAGGATTTAACTCACTAATGGTGCAAGACCACTCCTTAATTATGTCTAGACCACCTTAATTACCCATTTACCTTACCTAAACACTTTCTTACAAATTCCTAATCTTAAGCATAATCAAAGATACACCTAAACACAACTCTAAACCACAATTAAAATGCAAGAAACTCTCCTCCCTTGGCTGATGCATTTCGGCCAGCACACCCCTCTTTGGCCACATGTTTAATTATTTTCTCACTCAAAGAACCATGCTTGAAGCCATACCTTGAACCATACCTCACCATACCTTAAGCCATACCTTACCATACCTCAAGAACACATTATCTCACCTCATGGAACACATGGAACCCTCCAATCTACACCTCATATGGCCGAAGCCTTCATCAGCCTTCACACCCTCCATTTGTTTCATTTCTCTATAAATAGAATGCCTTGAGGAGCTTGCACCACTTTTGGATCATTTGCTAAGTTTAGGAAACACTCAAAGCTTTTCTTTTCTCTCAAAGTTCTAGTGTTCTTCAAGTTCTTCAAGCTCTTCAAAGTTCTTCATCATCTTCATCTTCTTCTTCCATCTTCAAGTTCATCACACCAAGTAGGGATTTTCTTTCAAGTATTCCTTTCTTTAAAGTTCTTGTTCTAAGCTTTATGTTTATAGTTTCTCTTGATTCTTTTTAGAACTTCTTTTCTTCTCCTTGTTCCTTCCCATTTTCGGCCATAGGCCTTAGAGAACAAAGGAATGAGAGCTTGATGATGAGAGTTTCATGATGATGTTCATCACTTGAAACAAACTCTAGAGCTTGATCTTTGTTCTTGAGCAAAAATGTTTTTAGTTTTTCCTTTCTTGAACTCTTGAGAACTTTAGCTTTAATGATGTTTTTAAAATGGCTCTATGAACTCAATGATGAGGACTCATGATGTTGGTGTTAATATATCATCAAGATCATGAACTCTAGAGTTTTAAAATGTTCCTTTTTCTTCTTGAAGATTTCGGCCATTTCCTTAAATTTTTCTAAGCTTCATGGTTTGATTTCCTAAAAATATTATGTTAAGTTTTAAAGAACTCTAAGCTTGACTTTACCTTGTTGGATGAGTTTGGGTTATGGTTTAAGTTCCTTTAAAGTCTTGTTAAGAGCTCTAGAGAGATAAAATGAACTTGCATAATTTATCTTATGCTTGCACTCATGTTTACATTCTTGTTATGCACCTTTACTTTCTAGCTATCACTTAAGAACATAAAGATTAAAATGGAACTTGTATCATCACTTAATTTAATTCTCGAAGCCTTTCTATTTCGGCCTTAAAGTCGATTGTTGTTGGGCCTAGAGCACTAAAATAAAGAATTGAACTTGCATTATCACCTAATTAATTTCTCGAATGCCTATCTATTTCGGCCTTAAAGTCAATTGTTGTTGGGCCAAGAGCACTAAAATAAGGAATTGAACCATGCATATCTACCTTCAAGCTTGCACGTTTAAGTTTATGCCTCGCATATTTACTTTCAAGCTTGCACGTTTAAGTTTATGCCTTGCATATTTAAATTTGAGTCATCACATTACTTTGTAAGCAAGATTAAAAATGAAAAGCATGAGCACGTTTAGTTTATGTCGAAACTTAAGAACCTAGAGCTCAAAGACTTGCCCATTTCATTCCAAGATAAAGTTAAATGTGAATGTATTCCTTGAATGCATAATTTCGGCCAAGTAGTGACGATGGACTTGCAATGAGTTTTCATCTAGCTACTAGGACCAATAGTCTATATTTTAAGTTTTCTCTAAAGCTTTACAAATCTTTATAAGGTTATGTCATCACAAGTTGTGATTTTATTATCTTTTAGGGGATGGAATATGTTTTGGTCAGTGACCTAAGGCTTCACTTAGCTTCTTGATGAATTAAAATGTTTTGCAAAAAGTTTCAGAAGTTCTAGATCAATTCCGAGAGAAACTAGTTAACTTATGTACCTAGAAATGTCAATTTAACTCTCTCATTTAAGTCGAATGTTTTCGATTCTGATGTGATGAGTGTGATGCTTTATGATGATGTTTTGATGTGTTGGAATGTGTGAAAATATCATATGATGATGTAGAAGCGATCCTATGCATGATAGGTAAGAAACTAGCTAACTAGAAATACCGTAAAGCTAGAATTTAACATAGTTTTGACCCATTTGTTTATGGAACTTTTCCAAACTATTTTAATGGGGACGTAATCAGATTTAGATTGTTTAGACATGAAAAACTTGGTATCATTTGAGTTAGAATTGAATTCTAGCACCTATGGGGAAACTAGTAACTAGAAAATCGTAAAAATGCAAATGTAGAACTCTTAGAACATTTAATTTTTGGATTCTGTCCAGCACCCTTACAACATGATAAACATGATTAATAATTAGTCCTTAAGCATAGGAATGCCTCATAATTGATTTAGATTTAATATATAGCGCTTGTAAAACGGAACCAAGAAAGGGTCTAAAACGTAAGTTCTAGAACCCCGTATTCACATGTTAGGATTTCCACCCTATGCTATTCAGATTTAAAAGTAAGATGAGAGGATTATGAATGATGTTTAATTATGAGGCTTAGGTGCTTAAAATATGAACGACGGATGTAGAGAACTATATCTCAAGATTAAGACCCGTAAGGGTCAAAGCATAAGCTACCGTAAGGGTAAGCGTTTGGATGTTTTATGATGATGCATGAAGTATGCTAATGATGATGATGTTATTCATATGAGGAATTTATGAGGTTATATGTTTATGTGGCATAAAGCAAATTTGGAAGGAAATTGATTGTAATGACCGTTGTCCGCTTGAATTTCCGACAAATTTGGGGACTTAAAGAGATTTTGAAAATTAAGGTACTAAGATGGGTTCTAGGATGACACCGGTTCGGCCGAGCACCTCCATAGAACTCATGTGACATCGGTACCATTTTATACTCTTAGGTGACACCGGTTCGGCCGAGCAGCCCTAAGAGGTTTGGCCCCTAACCCGGACTCAGATAGTCGGGATTTATGATTTATGATACGCTTATCGTTAAGTGGTAAGTAAGAACTAGTGACGACTAGTTAAGGTATGAGCTCATAATCTAGATGTATGACACGCTCGGGTGACAGGTTCGCCGAGCACCCCAGATTCGATTGTCTTTTAGGGTGGCCCATGAGGAAGAGAAGTTTCATGATTATGATTATGTCACTAAGTTTTGTCCCATATGAATGTTACTATCGCCACTTTATGCCACCAAGAATGATGATGCTTGATGTTATGTTTTATGTATGTGCATTAGGTAGTGCCATGCATACATTTTCTATCATGTTGCATCCATGACATTAAGATCATCCTAAAATGAATGGACCTTGGCTAAAATATATTTTAAAGTTTAAAATGAACCTAATACATGCTCAGTCATTTTGTATAAATAAACCCAAGGTTCCTGAGGACGTAGATGATGACACCTAGGTAGTAGGAGGCCTGCTGTGATTCTTTAGCAAGATTCTCACTCCTCTATCTCTTTCTTTCCGTCACGTCTTGAGATGGCGGCGTTCGTAGTGTTCGTGGACACCCGACATGGGAGGTGCACTATGACCCGGCTCACGGGTCATACCATTTTGAGGCGGTGCACGGTGCGGGTTTTCATGTTCGTAGGACGCCCTTCGCTCATCCGTGCACACCCATCGCATCCGCCGGAGCGCACCCTATGGCGACGATGAGCTGGTTTTTGAGCGCGCGCGTACGCATGACGAGAGAGTGCTCCGCATGCACACCGCCGCCCTAGCCATGCGAGACTATCCCGACTACGTGCCCCGGACTTACTTCTCTGAGACCGACCCGTCCGAGGACCCGCCTACCCATCCGTATAGCGAGAGCTCGCCTCTCCCCACCGGGTTGAGGGAGGCGGTGAGGATACCGTGACTCAGCCACGGCTTGCGCAACGACCGGAGATGCGACCATACCGCGGGGGTCACACTCGATCCCCGTTCCGCCTCTTCACGTCCGAGGAGCTCGCCCAGTTTCCCGGATATTTGCCTCGTTCGCGAGATGGGCCTTGATAGGAGGTGACGATCGTCTGATGGAGTACCCGGTTAGAGCACACACCACCTAGATGAGGGATAAACCTTCTTTTGTTTAGAGGTTTCCCATTAGATGCACTCGGGTAGGGGAGTAGATTATGTTTATGCTTATGTTGCATTTTCTTTTATGCATTTCCCTTGTACTAAATTAAGACCCACACTTATAAGTGGGCAAGTTATATATATAAGAGATGATACTCAGTGTTGTTCATGTTGTGCTCCATGTTATGATGTTGTGAGACATTTGTGTTACTTTACATGGTTTACCGTTTAACGCATCACGCGGCTCTCACTTTGTATTTCAAAAAAAAATTTACCCGTATTTTCCGCTAAGTATTTCAAAGTAAAAATGAGAACTATGAGGTAACAGACTAATGATTAACCTGAATATGTTCTAGAGTATTGGGTTAAAAATTAGGATGTTACATGCCTTCTTTTTATCTCAAGAATGTTTTAATTTAGTTATTATCCTATGATTATTTTTAACACCTTTGATAAAGTAAATTAGTTTCCAAAGAGTTTTAGAAGTTATCTTAAGTATAAAGCTTAGTTACTTGAAATGTCTTATTTTGTGCTCATGAGACATGTTACTTTTCGGCTTTGCCTTTGGATTTCCAGTACCTTTAAATTCTGTTCTAGATGATTTAAATGTGTTAGATACCTTGTTACTTGATGTGATAATTGTTCTTGACACTTTGGGCAAGCCTAGTAACTAAAAAGAATTGAAAATGTGAATTCTAGAACTCCTAAGGAAATGAATTATACATTCTGTTCCAGCACCTTTGAATGATTGTGAAACCATGTTAGACCATGTTTACTTGAGTGAGAATGACCCATAAATGGTTTAGGAGTTAATTCTAGCATCATAAGAAAAACCGGTAATGAGAAAGGTGTAAAACGCAACTTCTAGAACACCTTAAATCATATAAATTCATTTATTGCCTATGCTGTCCAACTTTGATTGATGATGTTCTTGAGGTTAATAATTAATGGTAATGATGATGATTAGTCCCTTAGATGCGTAAGAAAATAATTTGACAGTTTGAGTTACCCAATTTAAGTGTTTGGCCATTTAAAGGAATGTTTATGTGATGATGATTTGAGATGATGTATACATGTGATATTTGATGCTATGTGAGATATTAATCTCTAGATATAAGATTCATCAATTGCATGTTATAGTTCATTTGGAATGTTAGAGATGCATGTATGAAGAGTTATGACATTTATGAGATATGTGTTGCATCTTATTATAACATGCTAAGACTTAAGGTGACTTAAAGTATGAGAAAATGATCCTTTGGACTCATCAAACGATAGGTGATGAAAAGGTGATTCTTGCTTAAGGTGATTTAAAATATGAGAAAATGATCCTTTGGACTCACCAAACTATAGGTGATGAAAAGGTGATTCTTGCCCCCTAGCTCATACTTATCAAGTCGGGACTTCAACTTATCAAAAAGGAATAAGTTTATGCTAGTGACGACTAGTGAGGTATGAGCTCATAACCTAGAAGTACTCTTAAAAGGGAAGAGTAATAGGGTGGCCTTAAGAATGAAAAAAGACTTAAGTTACCTAAGGAAACAAGGAATGTCATCCATGAACCATGTTCTAAGCACATGATGCTTGGTATGAGGTTAGATGTGTGTTTTAGAGTAATGTTGCATAAAGTATTGGCATGCATATCATAAAGAAGTATGATGCATTCATTACAAGACTCATGATAAAATGAACGGCCTCGGTAATGGATGTTTTAGAACTTAATAAATGAATCTTTACATGCTCACTATTTCATATTTAAACTCGACGTTCTTGAGGATGATGATGATGACACATGTGTGAAAAGGGAAGCCCTACTGAGATTCTTGTATGAGTTTCTCACTCCCCCTATTTTTCTTTTCCATCTTCGTCTTCAGACAAGGTTGGAAACGACGTCTGTGGATTGCCCTAAGGTGCCGATATGGAAGTAGCTTGATGGTCGAGAACATAATGGTGCAGCGGAAGTGAGGACATAATCTTAGCCCTTTCACATCGTAGTCGTGTGTAGTTTTGAATTGTTGTATGCTCAACCTTCACGGGTGGGCCCTATATATTTGATGTGATGTTATTGTGGGAGGTTCCTATATCATTAATACTATTAATGTATGACTTGATATTTAACGTTAATGTTATATGATGATGTGTTGATGGTTGTTCTTTCCATGAAGCCTATCTGGTGTTTCTATTCATGTTATCCTTTTTATGTTTACACTTCACGGCACGCGAGGCTCACGTTTTGTTTATGTTTTCAAAAAAAAATTCTACCCGTATTTTCCACTAAGTATTTTAATGAAGAGTTCTAAAGAATGGACTAAAAGAGTAATAGACTAATGTTTAACCTAAATACGTTCTAGGAGTATTGGGTTAAAAATTAGGATGTTACACTAAACATATACAAAAGATCATCAAAAAGGCAAAGTCAAACCTCAAGTGTTAATTAAATTAAAAGTCAACAAAATTTAAATGAAAATTATTGAAAAATCTGAATCATAGATTAATGTTCTAATTAGTAATTAGACTAATTAGTGAGCATATGATTCAAATAAGATTATTAGAATATATTAAAACAAGAATTAACTAATTATGATTAAGATTCCAAAAAGTGTAATTAACCAAATATAAAATCATGACACAAATCTTATTTAATTTAAATACTATTACAAGACAATAAATTAGATCACATGTATGTTTTCAGCTACATACACATTCATATATATAATTATATGATTGGAAATTGAATCATGTAATAATCTTAAAGTTTCATGACATGAAGTGTAACATCCTAATTTTCAACCCAATACTCCTAGAACATATTTAGGTTGACCATTAGTCTATTACTCTTTTACTCTCATTCTTTAAAACGTTTCTTTAAAATACTTAGTGGAAAATACGGGTAATTTTTTTTTAAAACATAAGTACAAAGTAAGAGCCGCACATATCACCAACAAGCGTTATCATAAAGTGTATCGCATATAAAAGAAAGCGCAAGATAAGAATCATCAAGTAGCTGCGCAACCTTAGACAATAATGTGCACACCAACAATAATATTATATTAACTTAATAAACTGTCCACCTATGAAAGGCGGGATAAGTTTGATACATTATAAAAGCAAATACAACCGAAAGGAGAATACATGGAAAGCATAAAAGAGCCTCTACTGCTGCGGTCTCAGAAAGGGCGGGACATAACCAACCCACTGGTGTATCTCGGTAGCAGTGGCTATGTGAAGTGGCTGGATGTGAGCTCCCCGACGGGGGCACATGGCTGGCCTCCGGGCCAATCTCGGCTGAGTCATGGTCTCCTCGCTATCTTTTCTCATGAGCAGGGGAGAGAGGGCAGAGCTCTCGTTGTACGAGTGAGTCAGTGGGTCCTCTGAGGGCTCTGATGACTGTGAGCGGGGCACATAGTCTGGGAAGTCGCGTACAACTGACGTGGTGGTGTAGATACGGAGAATCCTCTCGTTGCGCGTTCGAGCGCGCTCAAAAACCATGTCGTCTCCATAAGGGGATGTCGGGGAAAAGCTATAGCTGGGTACTGGGTATGCAAAGGGGCATCCTATGCGCATGAAGGCTATGACGGCGCAACTCTCCTCAAAATGGTAGGACTGGTGCTCTGGATCAAAGTGGGCCTCTCATACTGGGGTGTCGATGAAGGCCACAAACATCACTATCATAATCTGAAGACGTGACGGGAAAGGAGAGGAAAAGAGAAAGAGTGAGAATCTTACTAAAGAATCTCAGTAGGGAACCTCCTATCTAAGTGTCATCATCTACGTCCTCAGGAACCTTGGGTTTATTGTAAAAAGGTGTGCATGCATAAAGTTTGTTATTAGGTTTTAAACATAATTATCCAAGGCCCATTCATTTTAGAATGAGTCTTAATGTCATGTATGCAACATAACAGAGCATGAATGCGTGATGATACATTATGCAAGAAAGCGATAGAACATAACATCAAGCAATATACACGTAAATTTTCATGTGGAACTTTCTCTTTTCTTAACTATGTGACATTAAACTTTATACTTTGCATCATGGGGGAGGGGGAGGGACCCTAAAAACATCTCTAGGTTATGAGCTCATACCTAACTAGTCGTCACTAGTTCTTACTTATCCTTTGATAAGCATAACATAATAATAATCCCGACTTCAAGTGTACGGGCTAGGGGATATAAGGACCACCTATCATAACCTTTAATTCGGGGAGTCCATAGGAATATTTACTTCTTTGAAACATTCTACTGGTATTTAGTACGCAGTGAATTGTCTACTTTGGCAAGCTCAATGTCAATACCCTCACGGATTTGCTTCTTCCCCACCGGAGCGGGAGAAATACGTCTCAGTGCTATGTCACATTTAAAATCTCATGGAGTTTTCAAAAACTTTCTTAAGTTTTCAAATCTGATGGAAATTCAGCATTGTAACACGGTACATCGAATTTCCTTCAAATTTGCTTTATGCCACAAGAACAAATAGTGCATGTACTTTCTCATTTTGAGTTTCAAAATCAAATCAAGTTATCAATGTCATACAACATATCATCACATCATAACATGCCATGTTTTCAAGAATAATCATTCCTAGCTCTTCATATATCTCTAGAATATGCATCTCTAATATTCTATATGAAACTATCACATGCAAGGGATGAGTTCCATCTCTAGGGATCAATGCCTCATAAAATAAACATGCTCATGATTCATGAATAGTCATGCATTTCTCATCAATTTACGTCAGGCAATCTCATAGATTCATTTGTAAACAAGATCATGGATTCATATCATTCAAGTAGGGAGATGTTTATTGCATACTTGGGGTTCTGGTAATCGATTACATGAGCCTTGTAATCGATTACACAGCTTTGAGTTTCAAAACAGATAAATTGAGGGCTCTGGTAATCGATTACATGAGCCTTGTAATCGATTACACGAGCCTTGTAATCGATTACACAGCTTCAGGTTTTCAAAACAGGAAGGTTGATGACTCTAGTAATTGATTACATGGGCCTTGTAATCGATTACACCTATTGAAAATACTTTCTGGGGCTCCAAGAACATCCGAGTAATCGATTACATGTAATGGTAATGGATTACTTGAGTCCAGAATGTGTAATCGATTACGTGATGTTGTAATCAATTACTTAGGCCAAAAGTTCATCCCCGAGTGTGGCAAAACTCTTTGGTAATTGATCACATGGGCCTTGTAATCGATTACCAGCACTTTCAAAATACAAAAATTTAAGTTTAAAACACCTTCTAAGTTATTCCTTCCTTCTTAAACCATTTTGAACCTTGTTCCAACACTCACTTTGAAATCAAAACATTTTTGCAAAGATAAATGCCCATAGTTTCAAGATTTAGTTGAAAGAGTTGGATCTTTGAGCCTTAGATCTTTAGTTGATGACACAAACATAAACATACTAATACAAGTTTCATTTTAATCTTAGTATTATCAAGTGATAGCAAGGAAAAGTAAATGTGCAAGGCTTGAAAATAAACATGAGAATGCAAGTTCATTCTTAATCTTTAAGTTTAGGTGATGGCTTGAAACATAAACATGCTAGACAAGAAATGTAAACATGAAATGCAAGTTCATTTCTTATCTTTGAGCTTTAGTTGATGACTTGAACAATAAATATGTTATGCAAGTTCAATTCTTTATTTTTGTGCTCTAAGCCCCTTAGAGTTTTCACTCTAAATCAACAATCAACTTTAAGGTTAAAATAGGTAGGCTTTGAGATTAATTATTAAGGTGATAGCAAGGAAAATAAACATGAATGCAAACCATTTCTTATCTATTTGAGTCCTAGGCTCAAGATCACTCTTTACAACAACATAGTTTCTTTGTTTACTAAAAACCTTTTCAAAAGTGAAACCTTCAAGCTTTAGAGGTCCAATAAGTGATGGTTTTGCAATCAATACTCAAGATCCTCATCATTAAGCCATAGTTTCTTCATTGTGTAGGCCATTGAGGCCGAAACCAAAAAGAAGGAAAAGGAATAGCAAAAACTAAAAGAAAGTGGAGAAGGGGAGAAGAATCAACATAACATCATTTCAAACCACAAGTTTAAACAACAAAAGAGAAAAAAATGATTCCCTACCTTGGATGTGCTTCTTTGTTGGGAGAGGGTTTGATCTTGGAAGGAGAAGAGGAAGAAGAACTCTTTGAGATTGAAAAAGAAAAGCTTAGGAGTTGCAAGAAGGAGCAAAGTTCTTGCAAGCTTCCTTAGATGCATATTTATAGGAAAATGAAACACGAGAGGGTGAGAATGGGGGAGGTGGCCGGCCAAAAGGGAGAAAGAAGAGAGGGGGAAAAATATCTCTTCCAATGTGTCATTCAAAGGCATGGTTCAAGGCATGGTGGAGTATGGTGCAAAGCATGGTGAGGCATGGCTCAAAGTATGGCTATTTGCGTGTGAAAATAAATCACTGTGTGATGAAAAATGGGGGGGAGGGATGGCCGGTCCTTATGGGAGCTTTAGGGGATGTTTTGTCATTTCATTTGTGTTATGACTTGGTTTAAGGAATGAGTTTGATTAGGTAATTGGTTAGGAGTTTGTAAGTAAGTGTTTAGGTGAGGTAATGGGTAATTAAGGATGTCAAGACATGATTAGGAAGTGTTTTTGTTTCATTAGAGAGATTAAAACTCATTTTAAAGGGTAAACAATTGTAGACACAATTCCTTAATTTAAGGAATTGGAGAGAAAAAATACTATTCAAGATTCCATGACTTGGAATCTTGAGTTTTAAAAAGAGATTTAAGTTTAATCTAAGAAATTTTAGGTTCTAATTAATCTTAATAAATTATTTTGTCTCTAGATTAATTATGGAAATTAATTAATCTTCGATTAGAGCCTAATATTGCTTTGGTATGCTTAATTTCATCATTAGGCCCAAAATGCACTATGTTGGGTGTAACACCCTAATATTCAACCCAATACTACTAGTATGTACTGAGGCCAAATATTAGTCATTACTTCTTGCTTTAGTTCTATTACCTTTGAAATTACTTACTGAAAATACGAGCCATTTTTTTTATAACAAAACCTTGATAAAGTATGAGCCGCGTATAATGTAATTCAATCGATATCGTAAAGTGCGAAAATATAAACACATAAAAGGCTTCATCCACAGCATCATGAATATATATACTGAAATACCTCATGCATTAATACTTAAGATGCCCACCAATAGCGGCGGGACTGTTCGATACATGAAGTGCAATACTACTGAAAAGAAGGAAATACATGGAAACATAAACGCTACATGCAAGAGAATACCCACACCCAAGTGCATCTAAAATGGATAACCCCAACACAAAAATAGGTTTATCTTATCTACGTGACATGTGTGCACTAAGGACTACCTTCTAAACCATACGGCTACAGTCACTGGTAAGGTGGGATATACCTGATCCACGGGCGAAGCGCGTCAGGAGTGGGCACTCAGACACGTCCACCGTGGTGAGGTCATACCTCAAGCATCCGAGCCCTCCGTGGCTGGGTAACCGTCTCTTCGCTGCCTGCTGGCGCACGTGGGGGAGTAGGGGCAGAGTCCTCCTCATACATAGGGGCGGGTGGCTCCTCCGAATGCTGCGAGCGGGGTACATATTCGGGTATGGCGCCCGAGCCTGCAGTGTAAGTCCGAAGGATCCTTTCATTGCGTATGCGAGCACGCTCAAAAACCATGTCGTCTCCATAGGGCGACATCGGGGAGAAGAGGTAGCTATCTACAGGATGGGCGAATGGCCGTCTGGGAAACATAAAGACCGAACAGTGCAGCGGCCCTCAAAATGGTACGATCCGTGCTCCGGATCGTAGTGGTACTCCCATGTAGGTGTCTCAATGAAGAGTACGAACGTCGCCATTCAAATCTAGAGACATAACAGAAAGAAAGAGATAGAGGAAGTGAGATTTCTTACTAAAGAAACTCAGTACGGTTTTTCCTCATATCTAAGTGTCATCATATACGTCTCCAGGGACCTCAGTTTCTTAGTATAAACGTGGGCATAAAATAGTTCAATTATGAAGTTCGCAAACATTAACCTCCGAGGCCCGTTCCTTTTAATTATGAAAACCTCTTGGTTACATAGTCTATAAATCATAAAACTTGAATCATAAGTCATGGTACATGAATCATAAATCATGGTTTCTTATATCATGGGTCATAAATTCATGGTTTCTTATATCATGGGTCATAAATTCATGGTTTCTTATATCATGGGGCATGGCACATAAATTCATAAATTCATGGTGCATAAGATTATAGTTCATAGAACATGGTACATATCTTGGTTACTTTAGGTGACATTAAAACCTCAATATTTTCTTCCTGGGGCCACCCTAACTGATCTCCCTTTGGAGAAACTTCTAGGTTATGAGCTCATACCACGCTAGTCGTCACTAGCACATAGACTTATCCCTTTTGATAAGTTAAAGGTCCTGACATAAAGTACGGGTTTAGGGGGCTAGAATCACCTCATTCCCCACCCTTGGTTTGGTGGTTCAAGGATCATTTTCACATGGTTTAAGTCACCTTAAGTCTTAGCATGTTTTATTGAGATGCCACATAGTTTCATGTATGTCACATATCCTTTATTACAACATAGGAATCTCTAAGTTCTCAAAGAACAATCACATGCAATAATAAAACTATCATTTAGGTATAATAGTTCACATAGCATCATATAAGTCATGAGGTAAACACCAATTCATCATTCATAGAGTAATGCTTAAACTTTTCCCTTAAGAGTGAAAACCCTCAATCTGGTAATCTCAAACTTCTAAATTATTTCTGTATACCTCTAAGGGATTGATTAACCTCATTACCATAATTTATTAAGTCCTAAAACCTAATCAATCATGGCTGGACAGCATTGGCAGTAAGCTTAAGTTAGATGAATTACGGTGTTCTAAAAGATGCATTTTAAACCCTTTCTCACATCCGACTTTTTCTATGATGCAACAATTAATACCTAAGCCAATTATGAGTCACTCTCACTGATCTAGACATCATATAATGTGATTCTATGGATGCTAATAATGCTGGGACAGAATTCATATTTTCTGTACCTATGGGGTTCTAGAATTCACATTTCAAGCAATTAAGGTTACTAAGCATGCTCCAAAATGTCTAGAACAATTATCATATACTTGGCAAGGTATTTAAACATATTTAGACCACCCAAAACATGATTTAAGGTGCTGGAAATGAACATGGCAGAATCGAAAATGGTTAGTCATTAAATCATGTATAAACTTCTTTTTCAATGTACATAGGTAGCTAGTTTCTCTTGGAACAATCTTAGGACTTCAAAAACATCTTAGAAATCAATTTTTCATATCAAGAACTCTTATAAAATGCATGGGGCAGCAACTCTTTAATTTTTCTCATGGTTGAAATTCTAATTAGGAGAACATATTCAAAATACTTATAAATGTCACTTATGTTTAGGAAAAACTTAAAACATAAGCTATAGGCTCTTGTAACTAATGAAAACTCATCCTAGAGTTCCCATCATCACATGGCCGAATATATTATCAAGGGAATACCTCCTTGATTTAACTTTTCTCAAGATGAATTGGGCAAGTCTTTGAGCTCTAGTCATTTTAGGTGATGGCATAAAAGTAAACGTGCTATGCATTCCATTTTTATAGTCCATTAGAAAGTAAAGTGATAGCTCAAAATAAATATGAGATGCACCTTCATTTTAGTCTTTGAGTTTAGTAATGGCTTGGAAAATAACATGAAATGCAAAGCTTGGAATTTAAACGTGCATTATGCAAGTTCATTCCTTATCTTGGGGTTTAGTGATAGCATAGAAAATAAACGTGAATGCACGTTACTTTTAGATCTTGTCTAGAGCTCTTGCAAGACTTTAAAAAGAACATAGTTCCAACCCAAACCTCATCCTTACAAGAAAGAGAACTACTAGTGCTAGAATACTTAAAATAAATCATAACCTTAAAAACTTGAAGATGGCCGAATTTTCATCATGAAAAATGAACCATTCTTAACCTCTAGGGACCAAGATCTTGATGATCTATGACATCAACATCCTAAGTCCTCATCATTGAGTACATAGCTTCCTTAAAACCAACATTTAAAACGAAGTTTATGCTAGAGAAGAAAGCAAAACCGAAACTATGCTTGGTTTAAGATCAAAGTTTCAAGCTCTAGAGTTTGTTCATGTGACAAGCATCAACATGAAACCCTCATCATCAAGCTTTCATTTTTCCAAGCTTTAGAAACTCTCATGGCCGAAAATATGAAAGAAAAAGGGAAGTCCAAGAAGTGTTCAAGAGATACATAAACTCCTCCTTTGCTTATCCTTGAAAAAGGATGAAACTTTCCTTGTGAAAAATTTAAGCTTTAGGGGTTGTTGAGTGACAAACACCATCATAACACCTTCATCATCAACCTTTCATTTTTCCAAGGGCCAAAGGCCTTCATGGCCGAATCATAAAGGAGAAAAGAGAAGTTCAAATGTTCAAGAAAAACATAACCTCATTCTTGACTAAACTTGTAAAAGATGAAACTTTTCTTTGAGAAAAACTCAAGCTTTAAAGGTCTCATGTGAGATAAACTCATGGTCACCTCTAGAGTGCACTCATCATCAAGCTATCATGTTCAGGGCCTTGAGGCCGAAAATGAAAGGAAAAGAAAAGGAAGAAACCAAAAATAAAAAGCAACATGGAGGTTCCACCTTTCATCATTTCCCAACAAGATTCAACATAGAAATCAAAGACATATTTAGAAAGGTTCCCTACCTTGTGATTTTTGAAAAAGGAGAGGAAGAACTTGAGCTTGAAGAACTCTTGGAAGCTTGAGAGAAAAGAAGTAAGAAAGCTTGAGACTTTTAGAGATTTTGCAAGAAGTGAGCAAAGAAGTGAAGTTGTATGGTGTTATGTATTTATAGGCAAATGAATCATGAAGGAGTAGAGGGGGAGTGGGCTGGTCGAAACTTCTTGAGGAAGAAGGAGAGAAGAAAAATCTCTTGTGTTGTCATTCATGGTGTCATAGGTCATAGGTCTTAGGGTGGCTTTTGAAGGACAACTTGATTGACAACAAAAATTGTCATTCTTTTGAAATTTTGGGGGGAAAAGTGGCTGAAGTTATAAGGCCATGGGAGGGAAGATTTCATTCAATTTAATCATGTACTAATGGAGTGTTTAGGAGTAAACAAGGTTAGGTTACTAATTAAGGTTGTGTGCCTAAGTGTTTAGGTGAACTAAGTAGGTAATTAGGACCATAATACCTTGGACTAAGAGTAATCTTGTAGGATTGATGGAGTCAAACTCCCATGACTAGTGATTAAAGTGTGACAACTTTCTCTTAGAAATGAAAGTGTTCTTGGGAATGGAAGTGTGAATAGTGAAAATACTATTCATAGTTGCTTTTTCTTTAAAGAAAGAAAAGAATTAGAATTGAGTTGTAAATTTCCTTAAGCAATTTTAGGTTCTAATCAACCTTAAATAATTATTTTAGCTCTAGATTAATTAAGGAAATTAATTAACCTTTCATTAGAGCCTAATATTGCTTAGGTTTGAGTTAAGTAACTCGTTAGACGTAAAATGCACTAAGCGGGGGTAAAATCGTAATTTTTACCAAAAGTTGCCTGGGACCTCTGGGACTTAAACCAACATAGTTCATGCCTTAAAACATCATTTTTGATCTCCGGGACGAGTCCGGGTCGGAGTCAAAACTTAAAACTGCCTTAAATCAGGTTAGGGGTATTTTGGTCATTTACACATAGAAACCTCAGAAATGAGATATTTCTGCCTTGTTAACATTCATAAACATATAATCCCCTTCATATATCATAAAAGCCTTGTGAAGAGGGCCGAGGTCGGTCGTCCTCATGTTTTAGGTAAAATTGACCTCAGGGGCATTTTGGTCATTTAAAAGTTTAGAGAAAAACGGGGCGTTACATTGGGGCAAAATCGTAATTTTGCACAAAAACTACCTGGGACCACCAGGACTTAAACAGACATGCCTAGACTCATCAAAACGTCATTTAAAACCTTTGAGTGAAGTTCAGGCTCGATCGCTTCATCAATCAGTGTTAAACAGCCATAGGGGCCTTTTGGTCATTTAGCGCATCGGAACTCGAAAACGAGACCTTTGGGTGAAGCTATGATGCAAATATGTAATGCCCCGATTTTTCTGTCTGAGGAAAATGACCAAAATGCCCCTGAGGTCATTTCCAGACTGGAAATCAAGGATAGCCGGCACGGCAGTCATCGAAGGGTCAGCTCAATGCTCGAAGGGGACTGGATGATCCTTGAGTGTTTTCGGAAACGAAAAACCTATTTTCTGTGGTTTCGGGTTAAAATTACTAAAATAGCCCTGCAACGTTTTTATGCGGGTAAAAATGCTGTTCGAACCCGAAACTTTCCCTGAAGGTTTAAAATGGTGTTTTCAAGTGTTTAAAAGTGTCTGTTTAAATCTTGGTGGTCCCGAAATTTTTTGTATAAAATTACGATTTTACCCTTGGAGTAGTGCCGTTTGAGCTTAATGACGTAATTAAGCAAACCTAAGCAATATTAGGCTCTAATCGAGGATTAATTAATTTTCATAATTAATCTAGAGTCAAAATAAGTTATTAAAATTAATTAGAACCTAAGATTGCTTAGATTAAACGTAAATCCCTTTTTTAAAACTCAAGATTCCTAGTTTTGGAATCTTGAATAGTGTTTTCTCTCTCTAATTTCCCTAAATCAAGGAATTGTGTTGGCATTGGATTCCTTATTAATGGAGTTTGACTCCACTAATTTAGCAAGACCAGCTCCTAAACCTAGTCCTACAAGCCCCTAATTAACCATTACCTCACCTAAGCACTTTCCTACAAATTTCTAATCTTAAACATAATCTATGACACACCTAAACACACCTCTAAGCCACAATTAAATGGAAGAAATCCCTCCCCCATGGCTGATGCATTTCGGCCACATCATCCCCAAATTCCATCACATGTTTTAAATTTTAAACACACCTTTGAGCCATGCTTTGAGCCATACCTTGAACCATACCTTGAACCATATCTCACCATGCCTCAAGATCACAACATCTCACCTCATGGACCTCATGGGCTGCCTTGCCTTGGCCAAACCCCTCTTCCCTCTTTGCACCTTTCATTTGTTTCATTTATCTATAAATAGCACACTTGAGTGAACTTGAAATACCTTTAGTTCATTTGCTAAGTTTAGAGCACTTAAAGCTCTTCCTTTTCTCTCAAAGATCAAGCGTTCTTCTTCTTCATCTTCTTCATCCTCTTCAATATCATTTCACTTGGTAGGGATTTTATTTTAAATGTTTCTTTCATTAAAAGTTCTTATTTAGTTATGTACTTGATGGTTCCTCTTGAATCTTTTAGAAACTTCTTTTTTTCCCATTTTGATTTCGGCCTAGAGCCTTGAGGAACTTGGGAAATGAGAGCTTGATGATGGGGATTGCATGATGATATTCATCACTTGAGCAACCTCTAAAGCTTGATCTTGGTTCTTGAGGAAAGATGTTTTTAGTTTCTTTCTTTTTACCTTGAAAACTTAACTTTGATGTTGTTCTAAAATAAGTGTATGAACTCAATGATGAGGACACATGATCTTGGTGTTAATACATTATCAAGATCATGGTCTCTAAAGTTTCAAAATGGTTCTTTTCTTGTTCATGGCTTCGGCCCCTTTTTCGTTTTTCTTTCTCTAAGATTTCGGCCATCATTGGTGGTTCAACATGAAAGCTTGATGATGAGAGTTTCTAGATGATGACCATGTGTTCATCACAATGAGACCTCTAGAGCTTGAGTTTTAACAAAAATTCTATTTATGATTTTGCTTCAAGGAATGATATTTTGTTTACTTTAGCTTGTTGTGATAAATTCGGGTTAAGGCTTAAGTTCCTTCAAAGTCTTGTAAGAGCTCTAGTAAAGATATAAAAATGAACTTGCATATTTTTATTTCTAGCACCTCATATTTATATTTCAAGCTCTTGCATCTCATATTTACCTTTCTATGTTATCACTAAACTCTAAGGATTAAAGAAAAGGACTTGCATTATCACGTTTAAGTTCAAGCCTTGCACGTTTATATTTCAAGTCATCACTTAAAGAACTTAAAGATTTAAAATGAGAGCTTGCATATCACCTAATTAATCTCGAAGTCTTTCTAGTTCGGCCTTAAAGTCGATTGTTGCTGGGCCTAAAGCACTAAAATAAAGAATTGAACTTGTATATTTACCTTCAAGTTTTGCATACTTACTTTGTGCCTTGCATATTTAATTTCAAGTTTTTGCATTCTATATTTACTTTGAAGCTCTCACTTTACTTTATAATGAAGAATAAAATGGAATGCATCGCACGTTTATATTTTGTCATCACTTAAGAAACCTAGAGCTCGAAGACTTGCCCTCATTATCTCAAGCTAAAGTTTGATTATGGAGGCATCTCCAAGGACGTAAATACGGCCATGTGATGTTGATGAACTCAAAATGAGTTTCATCTAGTTGTAAGGACCAATCATCTATGTTCAAAAGTTTACCTATGCTTTTAAGAATTCTATAAGGTCATTATCAACAAGATTTGTAAATTAAACCGCTTCTAAGAGTGTTTTAAATTAGTTACTGCCCCATGATTGTTCTTAGCCTCTTTTACGAGATAAAATGTTTTGCAAAAGAGTTCTAGAAGTCCTAAAACGATTCAAGGAGAAACTAGCAGCCTATGCTTGTTGAAAATGAGATTTTATGTAAGATATGTATATGCATGAATTCGGTTCTGCCATGACATGTTTGCTATTGTATGGTGATGTTTTGACATGTTAGAATGTGTGAAATTTATATGTGTTGAGGTAGGAACCTTTCATGCATGTTAGGAAAGAACCTAGTCTAACAGAAAAACCGTAAAGTCAAGTTTTAGCATAGTTATGACCCATTTATTTTTAGTTTCTGTCCAAACTATTTTAGTGGGATAATAATCAGATTAGGATTGTTTAATCATGAAAAACTTGGTAACATTTGATATAGGATTGATTTTTAGAGCCTATAGAGAAACTAGCAACTAGAAAACCGTAAAAATGCAATTCTAGAACTCTTGGAACCTTTTAGCATAGGGAGGTTAGCTTCGCTACCAAGGGTTCTCTTACTCTCAGCTTGGAAATTGCTGTTTCTATTTGAGCTGTTAAAGAAAGGGAGAAGCTTTGAGTGGACAAAGTAGTGCAAACAAGCCTTCCAAGATTTCAAACAATAGTTAGCCACTCCTATGACCTTATCAAAACTAGAAAAAGGGGAAGTGTTGGTATTATACCTATAAGTTGGAAAGGCCATGGTTGGTTCACTACTTGTTAGGGATGGAGTTCAGAAACTATTATACATTACAAGCAAAGCTTTTTAGGGATTCGAGCTTAGATATAAAAAGCTTGAGAAAGTGGTGTTTTGTTTAATATTGCAGACTAAAGTAGTATTTTATGGCTCATCCCATCCTAGTCAGAATTGACTAACCAATTAGGCAAAGACTATAAAAGCATGATCTGGTAGGCCAGATGATTAATTAGTCAATATAACTCTTGACATCCAATATGAATCGAGGATCATCATCAAGGCTTAAGCATTGATAGACTTTGTTAGGGAATTTGTGGATGGCGAGAAGAAGAACTCGGAGAAATGGACCGTTTAAGTTGATGGCTCGTCAAACCTCTAGGGAAGTGGAGCCAGAGTGATATTGTAAAGGGATGACAAAGTTTGGATTGAAATGTCAGTAAACTTTGACTGCATAACCTTCAGCAACCTAGTGGAATATGAAGCCCTCATCATAGGTTTAAACCTGGCCAAGGACATGGGGGTAAAGAATTAGAAGTATGCAATGACTTATGGATCGTTACCTCCCAAATTGAGGGGACATACCATGCCTGGGATCTACTACTCCAATAGTATTCGAAAAATGTCAACCAAATTCACTCCGAGTTTGTGAAAGTCCAAATAAAGCATATCCCCTAAGAAGAAAATGCTCGAGCAGATATCCTATCAAAGCTAGCTAGCATAACTAGGGGAAAACAACAAAAGCCTAATTCTAGAAACACTCAGAAGAACCATTGTCTGTGAAACCAATGAAGTTGGAAGCATCACCCAATTTCTGAACTAGGTGACCAGCATCCTCGAGTACTTAAAACTCGGAAGCTTGCCTAGTGAACCCTGGAAAGCAAGAAAGATCGCCTATCAAGCCTCATATTACACTATCAATAATGATCAACTATATAAGAAAAGCCTCTCCCAGTCGGTATTGAATTGTTTAGACAAGCAACAGGCGGACTGTGTCCTCTAGGATGTTGATGAGGGGATAGCTGGAAATCACCCTAGGGGTTAGGCTTTAATGCTAAAGGTCTTGTGAGCTAGATACTATTGGCTATTGCTAACAAGGGAAGCGGCAAAATTCGTCAAGGCTTGTCAGAAATACTGAGAGTATTCCCACTTTCATATGGCACTTGCTGAAGAAATGATAGCAATAACAGCATCATGGCCTTTTAATAAGTGGGGGCATAAACCTGCCTTGGACCACTTTGCCTTACCCTAGGGTAAGTCAAGTACCTTATTGTAGTTGTGGATTATTTAACAAAGTGGATTGAGGCAGGGCACCTCTCCACCATCATAGCATTCTAGTGCAAGAAGTTTGTTTGGAAAAACATCATCACTTGGTTTGGAATTCCGAAGTCTGTGCTAACTAACAATGGAACCCATTTTATAGACCGAAAGCTTAGAAAGCTGTTAGAAGACTTGAAGATTTCACAACACTTTACCTCTGTAGAGCACCCCATAAGCTAATGGTCAAGCCAAGGATGCCAACAAAGTTATTCTTCAGGGTTTGAAGAAAAGGTTGGACAAAGCAAAAGGAACTTAGGCTGATGGGCTTGGTAGTGTTCTTTGTGCTTACCTAACTACCCTTATTTGTTGACACAAGGAATGCCTTTCAAATTGGTTATGGTACTAACATTGTCAACTCAATAGAGATTGGATACCTAAGCATTAGGATGCTAGCCTACTTAGAAGACAAAAATGCTAGCCAGAGGAAAGAAGAATTGCACTGAATTGAAGCGGCAAAGTCAGAAGCCCACCTGTAGGAAATGGTGCTTAAAAGAAGAATTGCTAGAAGATACAACAATGGGGTGGTCTTAAGACACTTCAATGAAGAAGACTTGGTTTTCTGCTATGCTAATATTAACCACCAACCCATGACAAGAAAAGCTTGCAACAAATTGGGAAGGGCCCTATAAGGTCATCGAGGTGCTAGGAAAGGCAGCTGGTAACAGTAAAAGGAAAGGAAATTCCAAGGTCATGGAATGCCACCAATCTTAGAAGATATATGTATAAAAGCTTTATTGTATATACCGTGCTAAGGTTTGGTACTTCTTTTCCTACCTCGAATCTTTCGCACTAACGAGGCCAGACCAAAGCACGGGTCAAGTTTGACAAAGAGCCATTTGATTTTCTACTTAATGCAATAAAAGGCATATCTTTCTATACCTTTGCTCACTATGATATATAACATGGACAATAGTTCTTGTTAACCCCTTCAAAATTAGTTCAAGGGCAAAAAAATAGTTTGTGTTAAATTAGATTAAAATTAAAATCCATAAATGGAGCAAAATTGAACGTGGAAAATGGATTTGGTAAATCCCTTCGATATTAACTCTTAAGCGCAAATAAAGCAATTCACATTAACCCCTTTTGGTAAAATGAATCCCCACGTAAATTGGATTGTTAATTAAACCTAGGTACAAATTTTTAAGATATGTGGTCATAACCCCATAGATAATTTAAGCTCAGGTATTTCTTAAGTTTAAGAAGGAAATAAAATCCATTATATCTAAACCAAGTAGAAATAATTTAAGATAAGAGGTCGCAAACATTATTTAAGATTAGAGGTAGCAACCCCATATATAATTTAAACTCAAGTATATTGTAAACCTACGAGAAAAAAAAATTTATTAGGTAAAACTTGTAAACTACGTAAAAATTATTGAAGATTGGAGGTCGTAATCCCCTAGATAATTTAAACTCAGGTATATATTAAACTTGAGAGGAAAATAAATTCAATGAGTAAAACTCTTAAACCGGGTATAATTTAAACTCAGGTATGTAACACCCTCCTAATTACCATATTTTACTCGAGTATCAACACAGTAATTAGAAAAGTATTACTTACATTCACAATCTATACTAGTTGAAAATAATTGAAATAAAATAATGTAGACGTATATGTTACAAAGCCAATATATACATATATGGACATTGTTGTTAAGTTTACAATAGGTAATACTTTAAAACAAACTAGTCATTTCCTAAACATCAGGGACTCAATCCACAAAAGAACACCTCTACTGGCTAGTCTGACCTACTCAAAGTTGAGATCCAGCAAAGTTTTATACAAACAGAATTGGACCTTACAACATTTAATAGGATCAATCTGCAGGCTAGCGGGTTTCTAGTACTAAACTACCACTATATACATATTAGGTATTCCTGAAGATCTCACATCCTACTGGATAAAACCATTGGCCATTGGTATGATAGCCTCATCTCCACTAGGGATATCAGGACCCTCAGGTGGGTCTGAATCTGAAGACGAGGATGAAGAGGGATCATTTCCTGGAGGGGGTGTTGGCAGTGCATGCGAGATATCAAATATCACTGGATGTGCCAAGTAGAGAGGCACACCATCATAGGGGAAAGCAAGGTCAAAGTTAGCTGTAAATACAGAAGTACTAAAGGAACGGCCAAAAAACACATAAACATGGACTTGCGAGTAACCCACTGCATAAAGAGAGTCAAGGGCAGGATCATAATGCCATACGCACTGTGGCAAGTCAAGGTAAAACACTAGTGACGGCATCTGCTGAATCTGAATAATACAGAATAAATATAACCATAGGGATGAGAATATTATAAAATTCTTAGTAGGGTACTCCCTCAAATGTGAACATAATATAACCAGTAAATTCATTCATATTGAATTCATCATGCTAAATTATATGCGTAAATACTAATGTGCATAATTCATATAAAGTCGAATGCAAAATAGTAGTAATCAAGTGTTTTTGTCTTGCAACTCGTGGAATTCAATTTAGTGTATTTGTCTCTTTTCATTAACATAGGGAAGGCTTAATCTCATATCAAGTGGTATCTGTAGTGAAATCACTCCACAAGAACTATTGATTACTAGGACATGAGCTCATTTCTATATGTCGATACGTCTACCGACACATCAAATTTCTAGGGAAGCTCTTACTTTTGCCTTCCCCCTTTAACCACCCAAGCCTTGTCTCTATTTTCCCCATATGTTAAAAATTTGCACAATTATAAGTCATATTTTCTCTTTTACCACCATAATACTCATATCATGTACTTCTCTTATTCAATGGCATTCTCACATCACAAGTAAGTATTTAATTCCATTTGAGTTTCCTCCATATCTCATAAGCATTTCTTTAAAATATCTAGCATGTATACACATACCATATACCTGAATCAAATACCATGTTATCATTAATTTAAGACATTCTCACCATTTCAACACCCTAGCAGATTTACTGTTCTAGAAACAATATTTAATTTCCACATCAAAAGGCCAATTCAAAAGCCACAAAAATTCCCTATGATACTTCAATGTGTCTAAAAGACCCTGTAAAATTTTCATAATAATCAGAGTTCTATAACCATGTCACTAAATTTTACAAGTTTAGTGGTCAGCATACTTTTTCACAGCCTAGGGTAGGGTTCTCATAATTTTTAAATTTATCATATGATGGAATCTGTAACACCCTCATAATTACCATATTTTACTCGAGTATCAATACAGTAATTAGAAAAGTATTACTTACATTCACAATCTATACTAATCGAAAATAATTGAAATAAAATAATGTAGACGTATATGTTGCAAAGCCAATATACACATATATGGACATTGTTGTTAAGTGTACGATAGGCAATACTGTAAAACAAATTATTCATTTCCTAAACAATAAGGACTTGGTCTGCAAAAGAACATCCCTACCAGCTAGTCTAACCTACTCAAAGTTGAGATCTAGCAAAATTTTATACAAACAGAAAATGAATATCATCAACATTCAATAAGGTCAAACTACGGTCTGGGGGATCCTATTCCTAAACTGCCACTATACATACATCAAAAGTCCCTGAGTTGTCCCATGGTCTCCTAAATAAAACCATTTGCCATTGGTGCAATGGCATTGCCCCAGCTGGGGCATCAGGATCAACTGGTGGATCTGAGTTGGAGGAAGAGGATGAAGGATCATCTCCAGGAGGGGACATAGGTGATGCAGGTTGAGCTACAAATACATCAGGGTGTGCCATTTCAAGAGGCACCTCAGCATAAGGAAAACCTGGGTCGAACTGAGCAGAGAAAATAGAAGTACTAAATGAACGGCTAAAGAACACGTACACTTTGATCCGGGAGTATGTGTAACACCCTAAAAATTATTTAAAAATTAATTTGAGTTTTATTAGTTATAATTTCAAAAATTTGATGGTTTGAATAATGATGAGGACGATCCAATGGATTTGTAAAAAAAAAAAAAAGGTGAATAGTAATCGCAGGCCCCATTGGTCCATCGAGACAGCCGAAACTCTAGAATTGGGCTCCGGAGATGTCTAAAATTTAGAAATTATAAGATTATGGTTATAAATAGATAGAAAAATAGATTTTATAACCGAAATTATTTTTCGAGCAATGTTTGATTACTCGGGTACGATATTTTACCCGTTCGGTAAAATTTCGGTGTGCGATTTCTAACACCGAAAGCTAATTTAATCTTTACAAAATTAATGAGCTTATCCATTTATATCAAGTGAATGGCTAAGATTCAATCTTGAATTACAAGATTCAATCCTAGCCATCCATATTTCTTTCTTTCTCAAGAAGTCTTCATTTATATTATATAATATCTATGTTCAATTACAAGATAAAATCAAACCAACCAACCTTATCTCTCCATTTATAACATTCTTGGCCAAGTAAACCAAGGAGACAGCCACCATTTTCTTCTTCCAAACCTCCATTTCCATGTTCTAAATCCTCAAAACTCTAGCCTAGCTTTGTTAAAACCTCAAAGTTCCTTCATCAAACTTGTTCTACACCTTAACCCCTACAAATCTAACTGATTGGAATTTCAATTCTCCATCAATCCTCACCTTGCTACCTCACTTCCCTACTGATTTAGGAAGAGTTTGGTGTGATTTAGGAGCTTTGAAGTGGAAGTAATCAACCTTGGAGCCAAGGATCCAAAAGACACCAAAAATAGGGTTTTCTTTGGCCTTTTTCTTTCAAAATTTTTCTGAGAAATTCTTACTAGTTTCAATCTGAAATTTTTGGTTAATTTGGTTGATATTATGTTTTTATTGATGTATGAATTTTGCTGAAGTGTTTGGATGAGGTTAGAGAGATCATTTTGTCAAAAGATGTTGAGTGATACTTGCTGGATTTTCGGTTTTCTTACAGGCAGTGTGTGATCATGAATTTTTTGGGCTTGTTGTGTGCATTTTCATGATCTGAAAAAAAATATATGTTGGAGTTAACATCTTTAACTAGTCCCACGAATTTTCTTGAGTTTTTATTTTGAGTCAAACTGCCTTAGAAAAATCAGGAACTGAAATTAAGCATATGCTACCTGAAATGTTGGAACAAAAGCTGTAAATTTTGCTAATTTTGTTACCATATCAAATGATGGAATTATCACTTGAAATGTTTACAGGGTATTAGAGATATATTGAGGTTTTACCAGGATTTTTATTTAGAATTTTCTGGGTTCAATTGCTAGGGTTAAAAATTATGAATTTGGTTCTTGAGCTGAGGTTGAGTGGTTTCTGACCACCAAATTTGTCTAATTTTGTTAATATAGTTAGAAAACTCTAATTACTGTGAAATTTTTATAGGACCTTGGTGACACATAAGTGTCTTTGATAATTTTTATAGCCTCTTAAATGATTGTTTTATGTGCAAATAAATTCATGCCACAATAGTGTGAAATTTGCCATTGTGCTGAAAATAAATTGATACTTTGAATTGATGAAATAATGGCATTTTGTATGAGTATTACATGAGTACTTGAATACGAGTATAAATAATTGAGCATGTGAGCTTGTTGCTAAGTTAGGTATACATAGATATGAATGCTTATTACAATTTTTCATATGCGAAAGAAAAGCATAAGATTTATAATCCTTGGGCTGGAGAAAGTAAATCCAGTCTATCAGGGAAAGTAAACCTGACTACCCTTGAATTGAGTCGGGGAAAGTAAACCTGGTTAGGAATAGGTCTGTGTGAGAATTGGAGAAAGTAAATCCAATGATCATGTATAGGAATGAGCTCAGTCCTGAAAAGTAGTCTATTACCCATTATTGTCACACTAGGGATGGCGGCACGTAACGCCTAGACATGGCAAGATTAGTCAGGGGCCAAGGCAAGTTTAAGAAGTAAATTTTCTAAGAAATCCTTCTCTTATATGCCGAGTGAAGAAGTTTAGCATTGACATTGAGACCAATATATTTAAGTGGAAAGTTAATAGTATATAATGTTGAGTAGTATGGTATATGTACATTAAGTAATTGAATATTAAAAGTAACCCACTTCGAAAGTATGATTTGGAACTTTAAAAATAAATCGTTATTACATAATGCATGACCACTTTTTCTTAATAAACCGAAGTGGCTGGGGCGATGACGATGACATTATAATTGTGTGTTTGGGGGAGTTACCCTACTGAGAATTGTATAATTCTCACCCCTATATTTTTTGTGTTCCTGTGTCGTCTCCAGGTTGATGCAGAGAACCGAGAGGCTGATATGCAAAAAGGATGCGGAAGTGCAATAGTTTAGTAGTTAATGTTTTTATTAGGTTGTATTTAGCAGAATGGATATGTATGTAAAGATGTTAGAGAACTAAGGAGTATTTAAGCTCATAGAAGAGCTTTCTTTTGAACTTAAATATGTATTGATTAAATGTTTTATTTCTCTATTATATATTTCACTAGAATTATGAGTTAGTTACTTCACAATTTGATCGTTTTTCCTATAGATAATTATGAAAGGTCCGCTAATTTATAAGTAACAACTCTCGGGTATGATGTCATGACTTAAGGATGATGTTGTACTTGGTAGGATGTTACAGTATGCTACAACATATAAGGAGTCTAAGGCTGGGTCATAATGCCACTGCCACTGGGGTGAGTCAAGGAAGATTATCACCGACGACATCCTTAGAATCTGAATACATCATAAATACATGCAATGTAGCGATAAGAATATTATAAAATTCTCAGTAGGGTACTCCCTCAAATGTGAACATAATATAACCAATAAATTCATTCATATTGAATTCGTCATGCTAGATTATATGCATAAATACCAATGTGCATAAATCATATAAAGTCAATGCAAAAGGGGTAGTAATCAAGTGTCATTCTTTTGCAACTCGTGGAATTCAATTTAGTGCAATTTTCACTTTTCATTAACATAGGGAAGACTTAATCTCATATCAAGTGGTATCTGTAGTGGAGTCACTCCGCAAGAACTATTGATTACCAGGACATGAACTCATTCCTATATGTCAATATGTCTACCAACTCATCAAATTCCTAGGGAAGCTCTTACTTTTGCCTTCCCCTATTAACCACACAAGCCTTGTCTCTATTTTCCCCATATGTTAAAAATTGCACAATTAAAAGTCATGTTATTTTTCTTTTCTTTTCCTTTATCCTCACAATAATCACATAGTGTATTTCTCTTTTCCAAAGCCTGCTTAGATCACAGGTAGGCATACAATTATGCTGGAGTCTCATCCATATCTCATTAATATTTCTTTCAAACAATTAGCATGCATTAGCATGATATATACTTGCATATAAAGCCATTCTATCATTGGTTCAAGACATTCTTACCATTTTCAGTAATCAGTAGATTTATCACTCTAGGACTCAAAATTAATTTCCATATCAAACGGCCAATTCAAGAGTCACAAAAATTCTCTTTGACACCTTCATATGTGTAAAAGATCTTGTAAAATTTTCATAACAATCGGAGTTCTATAACCATGTCACTAAATTTTACAAATTTAGTGGTTACAGCACACCTTTTCACAACCTAGGACTGGGTTCTCCTAATTTTTAAATTTATCATATGATAGAATCAACCCAAGATAAAAATTACAGTTATATTTCAAGATGTTGGTAGCTCCCTATAAAAATTTCAAAATAGAAATCTCTCCTTTAATATGATAATAAAATCATACAATTTCCCTGCTTTAGTTTTAGAAATCCAGACAGCATGAGAGCTATTTCGGTTTCTGATTTTTTTTAAGATAGTATTCCTTGAAACCAATGCTCAAGGAATTTCGTGTAGATATTTCAAGATGTTAGGCCAAACATATAATTTTTCCAAGCAATGAATATCACTACAAACATGTCTATAAATTCATGAAATTTTGCTCTCTGCAGCCAAACCGAAAATCCAGCACTCTAACTAAAACTTCTCTTGGTAAAATGAGTTATCTAACCTCATCCAAATCCTCCACAAAATTCATACATCAACAACCATATATCATTAACCACCACAATGAAAAATTTTGAACAGAACAGGTCAGAGATGTGAAATATAAATTTGGTAAGAAAAGATCAAATAAAACCCTACTATTGGAAGCAAGTAATGTCTTTGTCCCTAGTATGCTTCAAGATGATGCCCTCCACTTCAAGGCTCTCAAAACATACCAAAAACCCTTTACAAATAGTGAGGTACAAGGGATCAAGATTGAGATTTGGTGAGTGATTGAGATTCTAATCGGTTATATGTGTAGATGTTGAGGTGTAGAATAATTTTTGTGAAGGAAACTTTGGATTTTGGTAACTCTAAGCTAACATATATGGAGTTGAAACCAAGTTGAAGCTCTTAGCCATAGAAGAAATGGACCTACTGCCTTCCTCTTGTTGTGGCCGAGAAAATGGCTTCTTAAAGAATCCAAATATCATGTTTATCTTGTATTAAAGAAATGAATAAAATATATTATGTTTAGATAATTACAAAGCCAATAAAGTAAAATGAATGGTTGTGATTCAATCTTATAATTCAAGATTGAGTCTTAGCCATTCATTTGATTTAAAGGGATAGGTTTATTTATTTTGTAGAGATCTAACTAGTTTTCGGTGTTAGAAATTACACACCGAAATTTCACTGAACGGGTGAAACAGTGTACCCAGGTAATCAAACATTTTTTGGGTATAAAATCTTTAATTCTACCTATTTCTAACCATAATCATATAATTTCTCAATTTTGGGCATCTCCGGGGCCCAATTCTAGGATTTTGGCTGTCCCGAGGGCCTACGGGGTCTGCAAAATACTATTCATGTTTTTTTTGTTTTTGCTTCCTTAAATCCTTTTCATCATTTCTACATCTATCAAAATCTTAAAATTCTCATTAACAAAACCTCATTTAATTTCTAAAGAGAATTAGGGTGTTATAGAATCAACTCAAAATAAAAATTATAGTTACACTTCAAGATGCTGTTAACTCTTTGTAAAAATTTCAAAAGAGAAATTGCTCATTTACTATGATAATAAAATCATACAATTTTTCTACTTCAGATTCAGAAATCTAGATAGCATGGGTACTAATTTGGTTCTTGAATTTTCTTAGGTAGTAAAATTCTTTATCATGCACCACAAAATTTTTTCAGAGTTTCCTTAGGATGTTAGCTTCTACACATAATTTTTATATCTTATAAAAATGAACACAATTGCACCAGAAAATTCATGAACAAACCTTGCCCTGTTGAAATCCAAAAATCCAGCAAACCAATTCAAAACCTCTCTTGATAAAAATGATTTTTCCACAACACTAAACACTCCACCAAAATTAATATCTCAATATCAACATATTATCAACCAATAAAATCAGTAATTTTGGATAGAATCAAATCATAATTTTCAGAATAAATTTTGAAATAAAAGAAGACAAATAAACCTTACTTTGAGAGCTTTTGAGTTCTTTGCTCCAAAGGTGTTTTACTTGACCTCCCTTCACCTTGAAAACTCTTAATCACACACCAAACCTCCTTTAGGCAGTGAGGGAGTGAGAAACCAAGGTGAAAATTGATAGAGAATTAGAATTCTGATCGGAGAGTTTGAGGTGTAGAACAACTTTGATGAAGGAAAGTTTTGATTTCAAAGACTCTAGGTTAGTATATATGGAAGTTAAAACCAAGATGAAGCTCTTGGCTATGGAGGAAATATAGCTAGTTTCTCTCCTCTTTGCTGGTCAAGAATGGCTTCTTCAAAAAGCTAATTTGGTTGAGTTTATCTTATAGTAAATAATCTGAATATTATAAATAAATATATATATATATATATATTTAGATAATTATCATCCAATGAAGTAAAGTGAATGGTTGTGATTCAATTTTGTAATTCAAGATTGAATCTTGGCCATTCATTTGATTGAAAGAGAAAGGTTATTAGTTTTGGAGAGATCTAACTAGTTTTTGGTGTGAGAATTCGCACACCGAAATTTCACCAAACGGGTGAAACAGTGTACGTAGGTAATCAAACATTGCCTGAAAAATATTTTTGGGTATGAAATCTTTATTTCTACCTATTTCTAACCATAATCATATAATTACTCAATTTTGGACATCTTCAGGGCCCAATTCTAGGGTCTCGGCTGTCCCAGCGGGCCTGCGGAGCCCATAAAATACTATTCACATTTTTTTTGCTCCCTTGAATGATTCTTATCATTTCTACATCTGTCAAAATCTTAATATTCTCATTAACAAAATCTCATTTAATTTCTAAAAAGAATTAGGGTGTTACATTACCACCTACCTTAATAAAAATTTTGTCCTCAAAATTTCGTACCTGGAAACAATTCCGGATAATCTTTCTTCATGTTTGATTCTAACTCTCGTGTATGTTCTTCATTTTCAGGTCCACCCCAAGCCACTTTTACAAGTTGTACAGATTTATTCCTAAGTTGCCTGACTTCTCTATCAACAATCTGAATAGGAGGGGCTTGAAATGTCAAGTCATCCCTTAACTGTATAGATTCGGGCTCAATAATATGGTGTGGATCTGGATGATATATTCAAAGTTGAGATACATGGAAAACATTATGAAGCTTAGATAAATGTGGAGGTAAGGCTATTGGGTAAGTAGCTAACCCAATTCGTTGGAGAATTTGAAAAGGTCCTATGAACCTAGGTGACAACTTTTTAACTCTAAGGGCTCTACCTACTCCAGTAGTGGGCGTGACCTTCAAGAATACATGTTCTCCCTCTTGAAACTCTAAAGGTTTCCTTCAAGTGTCTGTGTAGCTCTTTTAACAATTTTGCGCGGTGCAAATTTTACTCCTGATCTTTTGGATCTGCTCCGTCGTTTGGTTAACAAGGTCGAGTCCCAGCAATCTTGTCTCCCCTAAGTCGTACCAACATAATGGAGATTGGCATTTTCTTCCATACAGTGTTTGATATGGGACCATGCCAATACTAGCGTGATGACTGTTATTATAAGCAAATTCAACCAATGGAAGTAACTTATCCTAACTTCCTTTTTGCTCAATCACACATGCCCTTAACATGTCTTCTAGGGTTTGTATGGTTCGTTCAGTTTGTCCGCTAGTTTGGGGATAGTAGGTAGTACTTAAACAAAGTTTGGTTCCAAAGGCCTTTTGAAAAGCTCCCCAAACTTTTGAAGTAAATCTAGGGTCTCTGTCAGAAACTATTAAAGAAGGAACACCGTGTAGTCTGACTATTTCTTGGATGTACAAAGAAGCTAACTTATCCAAAGGAAAATTAGCCTTAATGGGTAAGAAATGAGCAGACTTGGTCAATCTAACATCATGACCTGACGATGTCCTTGGCAAACCAATTGCAAAGTCCATAGAGATACTTTCCCACTTCTATTCTGGGATTTCCAAAGGTTGCAGGGTTCCAGCTGGTTTTTGGTGTTCTATTTTAACTTTTTGACAAGTTAAGCACTTTCTGATAAATTCTTCTATGTCTTTCTTCATTCCTGACCACCAAAACATTTTCTTGAGATCCGCATACATCTTACTAGTCCCTGGGTGTATGGTGAATTCACACCTATGAGCTTCCTCTAAGATCTCATTTCTCAGATTGTCGCTTGCAGGTACACATACCTTGTCCATGTACCTTTATATGCCTTGTTGATCTTGAGTAAATCCTGGCAACTCCTTTGCATGAATTGATCTTAACATCTCTTGGAACTCTGGATTTTCATGTTGTGCGGCCAAAATTTGTCCTTTGAACTCACTTGTCACTTTTATCTGGCCTAATACAACATCTTGAGAGGTTACAGACATATCTAGACTAAGCTTCCTAAAGCTTTCAAATAACTCCACCTCTTTAATACTCAAATATGCTACACTTAAGGATTTTCTGCTTAGGGCATCGGCAACAACATTTGCCTTGCCTAGATAGTAATTCAGACTAAAATCATAATCCTTGAGGAATTCCATCCATCTTCGTTGTCTCATGTTCAATTCCTTCTGGTCAAAGAGATATTTTAAGCTTTTGTGGTCCAAGAAAACATTGAATTGCACACCATAAAGGAGGCGTCACCAAATCTTTAGAGCAAAAACCACAGCCGCAAGTTCAAGGTCATGGGTGGGATAGTTGACTTCATGGGGTTTCAACTGTCGAGAAGCATAGGTGACCACTTTTCGATTTTGCAGCAATACACATCCTAAACCCTTATTAGAAGCATCACAATAAACCTTAAAGGGTTCATGAAGGTCGAGTAATACTAATACTAAGGCCATGATCAACTTTTGTTTTAAGTCCTGGAAACTATTTTCACATTCCGGTGTTCACCTGAATAGAGCATTCTTTCAAGTTAGCTTAGTCAAAGGTATGGCTATCTGAGAAAAACTCATAATAAAATGCCTATAATATCTAGCTAACCCTAGGAAACTCTGAATCTTTGTCACTGTTATAGGTCGTTCCTAATAAAGTACTGATTTCACTTTACTGGGATCTACGGAGATTCCCCCTCGTGACACCACATGACCTAAAAATCTAATCTCTTCCATCCAAAATTCACATTTTGACAACTTAGCATGCAACTTTCGCTCCCTTAGGATCTGTAACACAACCCAAAGATGCTCCACATGTTCTTCCTCTGTCCTTGAATAAATAAGTATATCATCTATGAAGACAACTACAAATTTATCCAAGTAAGGTCGGAAGATTCGGTTCATATAATCCATAAATACTATTGGAGTATTCGTCAGTCTAAAAGACATCACCCTATACTCGTAATGCCCATATTGAGTTCTAAAAGCAGTTTTAGGAATATCTTTATCCCGAACTCGAATTTGATGGTACCCTGATCGAAGATCAATCTTTGAGAATATGGTTGCCCCTTTCAACTGATCCATAAGGTTATCAATCCTTGGCAGAGGGTATTTGTTCTTAATCGTCACCTTATTCAACTGCCTATAGTCCACACAAAGCCTCACACCCCCATTTTTTTTCTTTACCAGAAAAATAGGGGCTCCCCACGAAGAGGCACTTGGTCTAATAAAGTGCTTCCCTAATAATTCTTCAATTTGTGACTTTAATTCCTTCAACTCAAAAGGGGCCATTCAAATATTTTATGTCTTGGCTTTCCATATCCAGAGCAAACAATTTGTGTTATCCAGTAAGGCTGATTCCCATGGTTCTTCCCACATTTAGGGCAATCTCTCCCTGCCTCAGGTCTTGAAAATTGAAGTTGTTTCCCTTTGTTGTTGTTGTTATTGTTGGGTGGAAATCTCCTCCGGGGCTAGTTGACAGGCTTGAATTGGGGGCCTTGAGGTGCTAATCCCTTTCTAGCATTGTTTTGGGCATACTTGAAATTTATCAGCTTTTTGTTGGACTTCTTTGTTCAGCATTTATTTACCAAAGAAGGATAGTCTCTGATCTCCAAGAGACTTATAGTTGCTTCTATATCTTCTCGTAGACCTCCTTCATATTTCATTCATTTCCAGGCTTCATTCGGGTTACGTTGGTAAATCGTAGAAAACTTGTAGAGCTCTTCAAATTTGGCGGTATACTCTGCTATACTCATAGGTCCTTGTTTAAGAGCCATGAACTCCAACTCTTTTGCATTCCTCACCGAAGTAGGGAAATACTTACGGTAAAAAGCCTTCTTAAAAATATTCTAGGTAACTTCTTTATGGGAAGCTTCAAATAATCTCCTGGTATTGACCTACCAGAATTCTGCATCTGCTTCCAGCATGTAGGTAGCAAAAGCCACCTTTTGGGTCTCTGTGCATGGGAGGACTGAGAAGATTTTCTCCATGGCCTTAACCCATTCCTTTGCTTTACTTGGGTTGAAAGTCCTTCGAAATGGTAGGGGATTTGCCTTCCTAAACTTGACAAACTTCTGATACTCTACATCAACCTCGTTTACAACAGGGTTATCGGGTAGGTTTTGCCTTTCATTGCGATTCAGCCTCTCCATCATTCGAGTAGCAGCTGTAGCTTGTTCGCTCATGGCAACCGCCAACTCACAGAAAGTATTCATTATATCAGCATCGTTTCTCGCTCCACTCCTAGTTTGCCGATTCGAAGTCATTGATTCCTATCACACTAGACAAAATATTGAGTTGATCAGGCTCAATACCAAGCTAAGTGCGTAGCAATCCACAACATTCCTAACCAGTAGTCATACATATATATAAAATCATAATGCATGACGATTACTAAGAAAGCATAGTCGGTCCAATCCTCAGGCTCATAGGATAATCTGGCTCTGATACGATAATGTAACACCCTCCTAATTACCATATTTTACTCTAGTATCAACATAGTAATTAGAAAAGTATTACTTACATTCATAATCTATACTAGTCAAAAATAATTGAAATAAAATAATGTAGACATATATGTTGCAAAGCTAATATATACTTATATGGACATTGTTGTTAAGTTTACAATAGGTAATACTGTAAAACAAACTAGTCATTTCCTAAACATCAGGGACTCAGTCCACAAAAGAACACCTCTACTAGCTAGTCTGACCCACTCAAAGTTGAGATCCAGCAAAGTTTTATACAAATAGAATTGGATCTCACAACATTTAATAGGATCAATCTGGAAGCTAGTAGGTCTCTAGTACTAAGCTACCACTATATACATATCAGGGGTCCTTGAAGATATCACATCCTACTAGATAAAACCATTGGCCATCGGTATGATAGCCTCATCTCTGCTAGGGGCATCAGGACCCTCAAGTGGGTCTGAATCTAAAGACGAGGATAAAGAGGGATCATCTGTTGGAGGTGGTGCTGGCGGTGCATACGGGATATCAAATATCACTGGGTGTGCCAAGTGGAGAGGCACACCATCATAAGGGAAAGCAGGGTCAAAGTCAACTGTAAATACAGAAGTACTAAAGAAACAGTCAAAAAACACATAATCACGGACTTGCGAGTAACCCACTACATAAAGAGAGTCGAGGGCAGGATCATAATGCCACACCCACTGTGGTGAGTCAAGGTAAAACACTAGTGACAGCATCTGCTGAATCTGAATAATACAGAATAAATAAAACCATAGGGATGAGAATATTATAAAATTCTCAACAGGATACTCCCTCAAACGTGAACATAATATAACTAGTAAATTCATTCATATTGAATTCATCATGCTAAACTATATGCATAAATACTAATGTGCATAATTCATATAAAGGCGAATGCAAAATGGTAGTAATCAAGTGTTTTTCTCTTGCAACTCGTGGAATTCAATTTAGTGCAATTGTTTCTTTTCACTAACATAGGGAAAGCTTAATCTCATATCAAGTGGCATCTGTAGTGGAATCACTCCATAAGAACTATTGATTACTAGGATATGAGCTCATTCCTATATGTCGATATGTCTACCGACTCATCAAATTCCCAGGGAAGCTTTTACTTTTGCCTTCCCCCTTTAACCACATAAGCCTTGTCTTTATTTTCCTCATATGTTAAAAATTTGCACAATTATAAGTCATATTTTCTCTTTTACCACCATAATACTCATATCATATACTTCTCTTATTCCATGCATTCTCACATCACAAGTAAATATTTAATTCTATTGTAGTCTCCTCCATATCTCATAAGCATTTCTTTAAAATATCTAGCATCTATACACATACCATATACCCAAATTAAATACCATGTTATCATTAATTTAAGACATTCTCACCATTTCAACACCCTAGCAAATTTACTACTCTAGAAACAATATTTAATTTCCATATCAAAAGGCTAATTCAAAAGCCACAAAAATTCCTTATGATAGTTCAATGTGTCAAAAAAACCCCGTAAAATTTTCATAATAATCAGAGTTTTATAACCATGTCACTAAATTTTACAAGTTTGGTGGTCACAGCACACTTTTTCACAGCCTAGGGCAAGGTTCTCATAATTTTTAAATTCATCATATGATTGAATCAACTCAAGATAAAAATTAAAGTTATGCTTCAAGATGTTCTTAACTCCCTGTAAAAATTTCAGAAGAGAAATTGCTCATTTACTATGATAAGAAAATCATACAATTTTCTTGCTTTAGATTTAGAAATCTAGATAGCATGAGTACTAATTTGGTTCTTGAATTTTCTCAAGTAGTAAAAGTCTTTATCATGCACCACAAAATTTTTTAGAGTTTCCTTAGGATGTTAGCTTCAACATATAATTTTTATAGCTCATAAAAATGAACACAATTGCACCAGAAAATTCATAGATAAACCCTGGCCTGTTGAAATCCAAAAATCCAGCAAACCAATTCAAAACCTCTCTTGATAAAAATGATTTTTTCACAACATCAAACACTTGAACAAAATTAATTCCTCAATATCAACATATTATCAACCAATAAAATCAGTAATTTTAGACAGAATCAAATCAGAATTTTCAGAACAAATTTTGAAACAAAAGAGGACAAACAAACCCTACTTTGAGAGCTTTTGAGTTCTTTGCTCCAAAGGTGTTTTACTCGACCTCCCTTCACCTTGAGAACTCCTAATCACACACCAAACCTCCTCTAGGCAGTGAGGGAGTGAGGAGCCAAGGTGAAAATTGATGGAGAATTAGAATTTTAGTCGGTTAGAATTGTAGAGTTTGAGGTATTGAACAACTTTGATGAAGGAAAGTTTTGATTTCAAAGACTCTAGGTTAGTATATATGGAAGTTAAAACCAAGATGAAGCTCCTGGCTATGGAGGAAATGTAGCTGGTTTCTCTCCTCTTTGCTGGCCAAGAATGGCTTCTTAAAGAAGCAAATTTGGTTGAGTTTATCTTATAGAAAATAATATGAATATTATATATATATATATATATATATATATATAGATAATTATCATCCAATAAAGTAAAATGAATGGTTGTGATTCAATCTTGTAATTCAAGATTGAATCTTGGCCATTCATTTGATTTAAAGAGAAAGGTTTCTTTGTTTTGTAGAGATATAACTAGTTTTTGGTGTTACAATTTGCACACCAAAATTTCACCGAACGGGTGAAACAGTGTTCATGGGTAATCAAACATTGCCCGAAAAATATTTTCGGGTATGAAATATTTATTTCTACCTATTTCTAACCATAATCATATAATTTTTCAATTTTGGGCATCTCGGCTGTCCCGATGGGCCTGCGGGGCTCGCAAAATATTATTCACATATTTTTTTTTTGCTCCCTTGAATGATTCTCATCATTTCTATGTCTGTCGAAATCTTAATATTCTCATTAACAAAACCTCATTTAATTTCTAAAGAGAATTAGGGTGTTACAAGGTACACCAAATAGATCCATTAAAACTATCCAAATGTGGAAATCATAACCTGTTAAAGCAATTCAAACCTAGGCATATTTTATACAAGCAAGGTATGAAGAATTGCAAGTATTTGAGAGTGAATCAAGATAAACTTGTGCCCAGAGACAAGACCTTGACTTGAGCCAAAGTATTTTCAAAAATCTCATAGGAGCTTTTATCCCAACCAGACAAAGGTTTTGGCCGCGTAAGCTTAGCTTGGAAACCTCTCGGCTAAGCCCGTCCTTATCTCGTGGAAGGGAAGTGACAGTAGATGTAAGGGAATCTCTCTCATTCTCCATTGCAAATGCCTTCAGGTTAAGCTCTTCTAACACTTTCTTAGCAGTCTCAACACGGGCATGAAGATCTTGGTTATCATTGACATACTCATTCATATACTCTTTTATATTCTCCATATGCTCCTTCTTGGCATCAAGCTCAGACCAAAGGTCTTCCCTTTCTTTCTCAGTGGTCTCAAGATCGGCAGTTAGATCTTCATTGCAAAGTAGAAGAGCCACAATTTGAATAAGGGAGTAATGGCCCCAGTGTAATTGATTTTGGAGAACAAAGTTGGAAAGCTGGTGACAGGTGGCTTTAGTAAAGATGTGCTCATCCATGAATTTTAGAAGAAAGGGAAGTCTTCAGAGAACATGGTAAGCTACCTTGCCTTTTTTTGAATACGACCTCATTCCTGGCCTTGGTGTCTGAGCCAACAACCTCAATATCTCGAGGAAGAGGTAGAACTTAGCTTAAAGGTTCCCTTTCTCGGGGGAAGATGCAACACCCTCCTATAGGTAGAAAAGTACACGAGAATAGGGGGTTGAATTGTGCTTCGCCTTTTCTTTTCTTTTCTTTCTTGTTTCTGGAAAATTTAAACAATTTACTATCAATCATTAACTTGAATAGCAGTGGAAATAGCATTAGTTATGTCATAAAGTAATTTTCTGAACTACAACAAATATGATAAAAGTGTGTATGAACAAGTTTTTCAGGAAACACAATATAACAGACATAAAGCAGTAAATAAAAGAAAGTTAAGGGAGAAGAACATACTACACATGTATTTTTATACTGGTTCGGTCAAGCTACCTACATTCAGTTCTCAACTACCATTGAGTTCCACTAAAATCTTTCTCAACCTGAGAAAGCTAGATAGTCTTTACAGTAGCCCTTGCAAGCCCTTACCAGTGACTAGTAGCTCAGTCTACTATCACAACCGAGTAGTCTTTGACCAATCTCTCCAAGCTAACACAGTAACCGATAGCCCACTCTACTGTCATGACCGAGTATTCTTTAAACAGCCTTTCCAAGCTAAAACTGTGACTAGTAGCCCATTCTACTATCACGTTACAAATAGTCTTTGCTTAGCCTCTCCAAGCTAACTCACAATGATCACTATCGGATCAGGGTTACAAAGGTTTGTGTTTGGGTTGGAATACTCAAAACTAACCAATACTCAAGTTTTCATAAAATGAACAATAATGGACCGGGAAATCTTAAATGACTTCTTTATATCGATTCTTTCTAGGAAGAATATACCAGCTACTAAGAACATAGAAAGAGGGTTTTCACAACTATGAAACTAATTACAAGTAATAATGTCTTTACAGAAAAGATGAAGAGAAAATTTTTCAACATTTCAGCATTTCTTCTTTACAAAAGTCTCTTCAATTGTAAACACATCATCTCTATTTATAGATCATCTGTATTTATGACTGTTGCCCTTGATCTATTGTCCAAGTGACACGTGTTAATCTTCCTTATGACTGGGTTTGACTTCACATTTAAATTTCAAATTTCACTTATTTTCCTGTAAAGTGGACCGTTTCACTATGAAACATGCTTTTTGAAGAGCACTCGTAGTTTCTGAACTTTTGATTGATCATCTTTTCTTTAATCAGAGCTTTTTGTGAATGTTATGATTGTGAGCATGATGATTGAAGATGGTAGAATACACTTGCTTTAGAGTTGAATGAAATCTTCACTTGAATTTGCACTTTTTGAAGTCACATCTTACTTTCTGAAGATTTGATTGTTGTTTATACCTGAGAGTTTTCTTTCATCTATTTAGCATATGTACATTCATTCCCCGATATATTTTTCACAATATTAAGTCCCAATCTCTTTAAATAAGATCAAACATGTTTACACATGTTATTGTGAAAATATTTTCATTTTAAGAACTGTGTATGCTTATGTAGAAACACTTGTTTGTAGCTTCAAGAAACTCAACGAAACGATTAGTCCTTCTTTAAAATATTTTCATAAAATTGGTTATGTTATCACTCAAAACATTTTGTGTTAATTCTATTTGAGGTTCTGAAGATAACGATCTTTGCCTTTTTGATGATGACAAACCAATTTTTAGAAAATCTTTTGAAAAGATTTTGAAAGAAATATATGACAAGATATAGAGCTTGATAAAGCAATTTTCTTTCAAAAATACATACGATATATTTTCCATAGAGTCTTTTTCTTAAGGCATGATATAGATAGAATAAAAAAAAAACACTTCATTACCTTATGTGACTAAAAATAGAGTTGTTTTTATTTCAAATAAGGTTTCTGAAGTTAATCAAAATACTTTTTGAGAGGTATCAAAGCAAATTCGAAAAAAAAAATATGAGCATTTAAGGGCTTGTTTGCTTTGCATTTTCTAGTTTTCAGTTTTCAATTTTCCAGATTTGTAAAGGAAAAACTGAAAAAACTGAAAACTAAAATTTTCAGTTCTCAGTTTTTTCAGTTTTTCCTTCACAAAACAGAAAACTAAAAACTGGAAATTGAAAACTAGCAAAGCGAACAGGCCCTAAGCTTTCTGAATAATGTAGCTTGATTTTTAATTATTTTGACTTTTCTAAAAATACACATGTTTTAATAAAGAGAGTAGTACTTGTGATATTTAACTCTGGATCTTGAATTCATACTCAGTATAGCTTTATCCAAATGAACTTTTGTGTATAAAAGAACATGCAACATATAAATTTTGCATATAAAGCAAGTTTATGAAGCTCAAAAGAAATCAATCACAATTGTATCAGAGCATGTGTATTAGGGCTTGTGATTTATATGATAAAAGCTTCATATAAGTGTGTCAGAGCATATATGTTTGTATTAAAAACTTTATACTCGTGTATACATATCAAAGCACTAATAAATGTGCATATTAGAGCTATGTATGTATCACAACATGAAAAGATATGTATCAATACTAATCATATAAATTGAATCATAACTAAGTATCAGAGTATGCTACTTTATAGATCAAGCACTTAAGACTTATGACGCATGTGCCATGATCAAGATATATGACTAGCAATATATATAGGAGCTTAAAGACTTGAAATTGATAAAATAAACATATATATGTACCAAACAGATAATGGGTCATTATATTAGAGTAATGGCAAAAACATAGAAATATGGTTCAATCAACACTAAAAAAAATGATGATTATGTTGGAAAAAAAAAAAATCTAAGCTCCTTCTCAGCTTGCTCCTCTTGAATTCCTTAGCACAAGATTTTCTGAAAACTTATTTTCTTCTCCCCCTTTGGTCATCAACAAAAGAGGTGTGTAGGAACTCCAATGATACCATCATCAGGTCATCCACCTCACCTTACGAAGTATCTCCAACACAAGGCTTCATGTCTTCGCAACTGAGTTTCTAATCTATCCAGTCTGCTAGTCATGTGGCGCTGGTTTCGCGGTAGTATCTGGACTTCAGAGAAGCTAGCAGGCGATCTAGATTGAGGTTGGCTTGATGAAGGATGAACATTTTGAGTAGGAGATGGTGCAGGCATAGTAGGAGCAGGGATAGGAGGTTCTTCAACAGGAGTAGAGATGGGCGGCAGAATGAGGTGAGTGAACGAAGGCTGTCGCCTAACTCCTCAAATTAGAAAATTATTTCAATGCTAAGTTGCACCAAAAATGTAGTAAAGGGCACAACCTAGGTCATTTCTAAAGGAGACTTCAACACTTAGTGGGAAAATTTGGGGGTTTTAAGAGTTAATGCAAAGTAATTAAAATTGAAAAATAATAGCAACAAGATAATAGCAATAGTAAATAAAGCATTAGTGCAAGGTATTCCTAGGACTAGAAATTAATTATCATTGACTAAATATTAAATCTATTGGTGGCTATTAGTAATAAATTACTAGTAGTTTTACTAGTGATCGATCGATCTCTAGAATTTGATCAATGCAAATAACTAATAAACGAGATTTCAATTTATTTAGAAATCACATTGATTTAATGAACCAATTGCTATAGTTTAACCGCCAATTGGAAAGTTAATTCTAATGTTTTCCCTTAACCATAAACTAATGGATCTATCAATTTATGCCCAAAGGGCTTCTCTAAACGACGTTGCCAATTTAGTTATCCCAATAAAGATTATAGCAATCACCATAATAATTAAAGGAATAGAAACTGTAGAACATTAGAAAACTCAATGCATTTAATATCAAAAGGGGGTTTAATGTAATACCTGAGGTACACGTATCTGTAGGCAAGTTCTATACAGCCATAGGATCCACCCGGTGCCCACTCGAGTAGCTAGATCAGCCCAGAAGCCAAAATCGAGTTGCAACCTAGGTTCTGCAGATTTATGCAGAATAAGTTCGCTGCAGCGAATAGGCGAGCATTTTCCATGCTTGTCCGATGGCACAGGCTCGCTGTAGCGAACCATCTTCGTTGTAGTGAGTGAAGGTATTTCTGGGCTTACTGCAGCGAGCGTCCCGAGTTAGCACAGTATAAGTGAAATGACACTATTTCATTTTGACCTAAATTAAAAACCCCAGTCGGGCTTCCTCCTCCCCATCAGAAACAGAAACTCAAAGCATGCACACACACATACACCCTAACCTCATTTTCATCCCTTTTTCTCTCAAATCCTCTCCAATCCATCATTCCCAATCTTCAAAGTGAGTATATGTTGTTAGATTATGTCTCCATTCTCTCTATTCTTCCATACTCTTGGTATGGGTATTGTTATTTCTCTCATTTGTTGTCAAGTGGGGGTGCTCCCTTAAAGTTCTTGGTAAATTTCAGAGTAATCTAGAGCTTCCCATAGGTTGTTGATGAGTTTTATGGTTTCAATGGTAGACGTTGGTGCCATTCCTCTTCCCTGGAGTCCCCGTGGTATTGGTACTTCACAGTCAACCTCTTTAGGTGAGTGCATTTGATCTCATGGCCTTAGTTTGGCCATTATATAATTATTTGCTAACATTACGGAGTATTTTAAGAATTGGAAAATGGATTCTTATAAGATATTGCTTTATGTAAAAATATATTTTACTAGAAATGCTCTGTTTGAACTTATACATAAAATTACGATTTTAGAAATGCATGGGACTATAACTAATCAATAAAAAGTTTTGTATGATTTATTTACATGAATTGATTTGATTATGGATAATTGGAATTTACTATGATTTACGAAATGAAATTTAAGTATGTATGTTTATTATCGTTGAGAAATGTTGAACGAGAAAAATATAACTCTCTTTTTGACTTCAATTGGTTTTAGATTAGAGAGAGAGTTACAGGGAGGAACAAAACTGTGAGTTAATGGCAGTTATTCCGTTAACCTTAGTGTACCAAGGCCTACCAGGGGCAAGTCATCCTTGAGCTAGATCAACCCGCCAGGGACCATTGAGATCACATTAGCTAGGGGCTTTGTTCGCCAGGGACTAAGCACTCTCCTTACAATTGATGAATACTTCGTTTCCTTATGTAATTCTTAAGATTTTAAAGATTTTAGTTAATATGTAAAGTACATAGAAATGTATATAAATGCTACATTATTATTATTATTATTGTTATTTATTTATGATGTTTTCTTGTCCCATGCTTACTGAGTTTTGAATGCAAAACTTACCCCTCTCATCTTCCTTTTCCTTACAAATATAGGTGTAGCCCATGATCCTCCCCTTCCTTCCCTTCAGTAGTAGCATTCTTCAGTTTGGATGAGCTTCACAATGGCGTGAAGCCACAGTATTTTGTTCATGGTAGATGTGCTCTAATGATGTAGTGGGCTAGGTCCCGAACCGCAAATGGTTTATTTTGCATTTTGATTATACCATGATTCTTTTGTATTTAATACTATATCTATCATAGTTATTTTGTATTTAAGCAAGTCAGTTGAAATATATTTTACAGCTGCAGTTTCATAATTTATTTATGAAAAAGAGGTTTATTTCACAAGTAGCGAGGATTAATAGTTAATTTAAATTATGATCAAATCATATTTTATGGATAAAGTAAGCATATAGTATGGTATAGAAATCATAAGGCTTACGTGTGGATCAGATTCCTCACGTTCCAGTCACGATCTAAATCGGGTCGTGACAAAGTGGTATCAGAGCCACAGGTTTCCTGCATGTCACCAGAGTAAGTGTCCACAAGTAGCACGACATTTTTGTAAATGGAAGCGTGCCCATTTGCATTAATAAAGCATTACTTGAGGCTTATTAGGATGGTCAGTCTTGTTTAGGTTCAGATAAGGAATCTTGTCCTTTTTCTTTTGATCAGTTTATTATCCCGCCTGTCTATGTTTCTCAGGATTCAGCATGCTTCCCTTACGTCATCATTCCTCACGACTCCGCCATAGCAGTAGCTCTTCCAAGTCAGAGGTCTACTTCAGAGCCTTGGAGCAGGCTTTGGCCACGCTCCCAGATACAGTGGCCAGATAGGCAGATGGTGGGGCCTAGACAACCTCACCTGTGACTCAGCTAGCTTGGCCTATGGTTCAGCCAACGGTTAGAGATCCTAATGATTCAGCATTAGAGCAACTCAGGAGGATGGAGTCGCCCACCTTTCGTGGGCGATTAATGACAAAGGATCCACATGAGTTCCTCCAGGAGGTAGAGAAGATTACCCGAGTCATCCACTATTTATCAGAAAGGGTAGTAGAGTTGGCTAGCTTCCAGCTGGGAGGCTAGGCTAGCTTATGGTGTAACACCCTAGTAATTAACCAAATACACCTAGGTTGAATCTGATTAATGACTAGACTTTACTCCTTGCTTTGGTTCTTTCTTCATAATTTGAAAATACTTAGTGAAATTACGAGCCATTTTTAAAAAAAAAAACATAATTGAAAACGTGAGCCGAGTACACCGTGAACGAGTAAGCGGAGTATAATAAGACGTTTAAGAATATATCACATCATATCACTTTGGCTCCATCATATAACATCCATAAGCACATTATAACATATATTTACATACAATAACCTCACTCAAAGGGTGGGTTATGATCATACATCATTGTCTTATGCAAACCCATAAAAGAAAATATACATAAGGAAATACATGCCCCTAAACTAGATAACTCCATAAGCTGGGAAGGTTATCCTAAAACTAGGGTGCATGAACACACATAAATCTACTAAGAACCTTCTATGGCCACTGTCCTGGAAATGGGGGAATAAATCTGATCCACTGATGAGCTCCCTTGGGAGGGGACACACGAAATGCACCAGGCTGGGGTCGCATGGATGGCCTTCTTGCTAACCTCGGCTGAACAACTGTTTCCTCACTACCCTCTCTTACACGTGCGGGAGTAGGAGCAGAGCTCTCAGAATATACATGAGTAGGAGTGTCCTCTGAAGGATCAGTTTCAGAATATCTCATCTCGGGAACATACTCTGGAAATCCATGGACAACAGATGAAGCGGGATAAGAACGTAACATCCTTTCATCAAGTGGACGTGCATGTTCGAAAACCATTTCATCGCCATAGAGAGAAGTAGGAGAAAATCGATAACTAGGGACAGGATGTGCAAATGGATGACCTATGTAAATAAAAACACGAATCACAAGACCTCCCTTCAAAATGATACGAGCGATGCACCGGATCATAGTGGAATTCCCAAGTAGGGGTATCAACGAATAGGACGAATGTCGCCATTTGAATCTGGAGACAATGACGGAAATAAAGAAAAGGGAGTGAGAATCTTGCTAAAGAATTCTCAGTAGGGTACCTCTTTCTACAGTGTCATCATCAAAGTCCCCAGGAACCTTGGGATTATTCTAAAATAGTGAGCATGCAATGATTCATTTTAAGTTCGGACAAATACTTAACCGAGGTTCGTCAATTTTTAATCATGCGTCTTATAATGCATCATAATCTTAACATGTCATATTTACAATGAACTTTTCCTTTATCATTACATCATATTTCTCATCATCATTATCAAAATAACATGCATAAAAGAACGTCATATAATATTAGCTACACATGGACACAGTGCACATATTTCATTTCTTTAGTGCCTTAGGTGACTTAAAATCTTATCATCGTCATTATTTTCCTTGGGCCACCCTATACTCCACCCTTTTGGGAGTAATTTAGGTTATGAGCTCATACTTTACTAGTCGTCACTAGCATATACTTATCCCTTTTGATAAGCTAAAGTCCCAACTTTACCCTTTTGAGAGAACGGGTTAGGGGGCTAAAATCACCTTTTCACCACCTATAGTCTGATGGTTCCAAAGGATCATTTTCTTATAAGTTTAAGTCACCATTAAATCTTTGCATGTTATATCACAATACAATTCATAAACATCATAGCATTTTCTTATTTATAGTCTTAAGCTAGAATAATATATATCAACTATAATCATGCATCTGGGAGATTCCTAGGAAAGAGAGGTGGGTCACAATGGACACGCTTAAATACCAAGTCTTTCCTTAGCCAGAACCTTTCCAAATTACACTTTTACAATGATACACTTTCTTCTAGCAACAAAGGTAAATTTTACATAATAAAGAATATTTCATGCATAAGCATTCTCATTATTTGCAACAAAGAACTATAACATGCAAGCTAGGAAATCATTCAATGATATCAAGTACTTAATAAGCATCCAATACTTACATAGAATTATCAATTATAGAACTAATTAGTTATGCACCTAAGGGATTTATTACCATCCTTACGATTATTTATAGGCCTTAAGAACACTATTAAATCAAATAGGGTAGCATAGGTAGTAAGTTGTTCCTAAGGTTTTACGGTATGCTAGAAGTTATGTTTTAAATCCTTTCTTGTTACCAGCTTTCCCTATGATGCTGAAATTAGTTACTAAACCAATTATGAATCATTCTCCCTTATTTAAACATAATAAAACCTGGTTCTTATCGTTGCTAAAGATTCTAGATCGAATGCATAAATTTCATTCCCTAGAGTTCTAGAAATCTTGTTTTTACAGTTTTCTAGTTGCTAAGTTCATTTTTAGTGTTCGGGATCAATCTTAGTCTAATTGATACCAAATTTTTCGTGGCTAACTAATCCTAGACAAAATTATAACATACTAAAATAGATTTGGCATTGGCTAAACTTAAAGGGGTCAAAAACTAGGTAAATTCTAGCTCTTCGGTTGTTCTAGGGAGCTAGTTTTATCTCTAACATGCAGTGAATCATTCTCTTAACAATAAACCATAATTATCACAACTTCAAACATATCAAATCATTATCATACATTGATACTAAACTCAGATAAGTGGCTGAATCATGAACCTCATGCAATTACATAGAATCATATTTTAAGTGCATATAAAATACTAGTTCCCCGTAAAATCCTTGCAAAGTCTTAAAACTCATTTAGAAACTAGTTCTTTTGTCAAACTTGGGAGGATCTTCACAATTAAAATTCTCACTTAAGATAAAAGGAGTAAGTCTTGAGCTTTAGAGATTTAGGTGACATCTTAGAATTATAAACATGCTATGCAACCTTATTTTAATCTTATCTTTATAAGGTGATAGCTTGGAATTATAAACATGATATGCAATTCCATTTCTTTATCTTTAAGATTTAAGGTGATGACTTGAAAATTAAACATGATGCAAGAACTTGAAATATAAACATGATGCAAGAAAGGGAGCGGTAATCCGCAGACAGGACGAGAGGAGAAGAGAATATTAAGAAACCTGAGCGGTAGTGCACAGACCGGTGAAGGGAGAAAAGAATTATTATTACATCTTTTTAAGCTCCAATCTCAAGACTTTTTAAAGAATAAATTCTTTAACTCCAATAATCATATTTCTTTGCTTGTGATACATGGCCAAGTCTTTGACCTCTAGGATCTTTAGGTGATGGCATAAAATAAACATGCCATGTGTTGATTCTTTTAGCCATTATAAAATAAAGTGAGAGCATATATTAAATATGAGATGCAACCTCTTTATTATCTTGAAAGATTAAGTGATGACTTGAAACATAAACATGAAATACAAGCTTGGAAAATAAATCTTTCAAGTTCTAAACTAAAAATCTTTGTTTTAGCATCATAAAGCATTATTCTTTAAAATTTTGCATCAAGTGGAATTTTCAAGCTTTAGAGGCCTAACTTGTGATGGATTTACAACCCACCATCAAGGTCCTCATCATCAAGCCATCATCTTAGTTCCACCTAGGCCATATGGCCGAATTGGTTAAAGAAAAATGAAGAGGAAAACCAAAATGAAAAGCTAAGGTAAGTTCATAATTTCATCATTTTGAGCTAAAAACACAACTCCTCAAAGCATAGAAATATATTTAGAAACTACTCCCTACCTAATCTGAGTTGAAGAAGAGGAAGAGAACTTGATTTCTTGAAGTGAAATGAAACAAAATCTCTTTGAAAAAATTGAAGAAAGAATTCAGCCAAAGAGGAGAAAGAAAGTTGTTGGTGCTCCTAAAAACTAGTTATGAACAAAGCATTCCAAGACCACTCAAGCAAGCCTATTTATAGAAGATTTTGAGGCTTCTAATTGGCCAAAATGAGGAGGTAGTTGGCGGAATTTTGCAGGAGAAATAAGGGAGGAAAAATCATTTTAGACAAAGTTGTATGAAATTAAGGAATTATGTCTCTTATGGTGACATTTTGGCATTTTGTTTTAGTGCAACTTTTGGCAATAATTCAGCTGCATAATGGCATCAATAATTTCATCCATTACAGCCCAAAGAAGTGAAATTTGTGTGTTCCATGCATTATTTAGGTGTAGGCAAGGTATTCATGTAATTTAGAGAATTTACGGTTAAGGGCTTAAGTGAATTAGTAAGCAATTTGGGTGTTTTTGAGCAATTTTGGGTTCTAATCAATCTAAATACATAATTTTGACTCTAGATTAATATTTAGAATTTAATAAGCTTTAATTTGAGCCTAATATTGCTTAGGTTTGGCTATACGAATCAAAAATCCCGAAATTCGCAAAACTGCCCAAAAACAGGGGCAAAATCGTACTTTTATTTAAAAACTGCCCGAGGCCACCCGAGCTTAACAAATGGTTAATCATGGCTTAAAAACAAATTTTAAAACATTTTAGTGAGGTTCGGGCTCAGTCGGCACGCACATCGGAGTTAAAAGCATGAGGCGTTTGGTCATTTCTTGGCGTCGGAACTCAAAATTGAGATCCTTCTGCTCTATTAACACACATAACACAAACAATCCCTTATTATCATCAAAACATCCCCTTGAGAATAGGTGGGGCCCACGATCCTCATTTTCTGAGTAAAATAACTTCAGGGGCATTTTGGTCATTTTATACGTACAGAAATTCGGGATTTGCGACTCTCGCATGAATCACTCCTAACCTCTCTTCTAATGTTATATTCCTTTATTGAGGATTGTTCGACCTCAAATCTTATGTAATAATTACCTACAGTAATTCGGTAATTTCTAATGACAGTAAAAATTTCAGTAAAAATTGGGGCGTTACATATGGTATGAGGAGTTCCTCTAGGGTGGTGATTCAAAGCCACCCGCCTGGGAAGAGTTCTGAGTGGATTTCTTGCAGAGGTTCCTTTTTGAGAGTCGGCAAACTCAAATGCTAGATGAGTTTTTGAGGCTTTGGATGACTCCGGGCATGTCAGTGGTGGAGTATGATGCTACCTGAGCTAGGCAGCATCAGGATTGCTTATGTTAGCCACTGATAGGGTGAGGCAATTCATTCAGGGGTTGCCTGAGAAGATGTTTCTGAGCCTACAGCCACATGTGGGACTATGGATAACGCCCAGGTGATAGATATTGCGGTTGGCTTATAGGGCGGTTTGGTGGAGAGGAGAGCTGTAGCTGAGGCCAAGAAGGCTAAGACCCATGGCTCTTTTTCTGGTGGAGCTGGGTCTAGCAGGGGAGTAGATCAACAGAGAGCACAGTAGAGCATAGCATCCTTTTTGGAGTCTATGCCTACTGCCCATCGCTTCTCTCGATCGAGCAGGGAGGCGATCGACCTAATTGGCATAGAACTGGGCACTCCATCTCGGGGTGTCAGACTTGTAGGAAGAGGCATTCAGGTTAATGCTTGATGGGGACCTCAGGATGCTACGGTTGTGGCTAGCAAAGCCATATCAAGAGGGATTGCTCACTCTCAAGGAGAACTCCCAGTTAGGAGTCAGCAAACCCCACCACTCCAATACCATCTTACTGGCCAGCTACTTGGGAGGGCTTTGTGGCCTTAGTAGGTAGGGGAACTGGGGGTAGAGGCCCGGGAGGTCACGGTTAGGGAGGCAGAGGCCAGAACTCAGGGGGACAGCCTCGCTTGTTTGCCTTGACACGCCAAGATACAGCGGCATCCAGCATAGTTATATTAGGTATCATGACACTTTGCTCCTTTGAGGCTTTGTGTTTGGTCGACTTGGGGTCGTCATATTCCTATGTGTCCCGTTTCTTTGCTATGCGATTCGAGAGGTCCTGTACTAGTTTAGAGAAGCCTTTCTATGTTAGGATACCTTCCGGAGATCCCCTTTATGTCTAGTCAATATACAAGGGTTGTGAAGTCAAGATCGGTGACATGGAAACACTAGCGGATCTTCACGTGTTGGACATGTCCGACTTCTATGTCATCCTAGGCATGGCTTGGTTAGCCTCTTGCCATGTTGTATTTGATTGTTACTGTAGAGTAGTGAGGTTTGAAGTTCTAGGAGATGAGCTCTATAAGTTCAAGAGTATTAGTTATTCAGTTCCCTCCAGTTTGATTTCAGCATTGAGCGCCATGGGTTCTTACCTTCAGTTAGAGATGTGGACGTGCCAGTGGCGAGCTTGGAATCAGTTCCAGTGATATGTGAGTTCCTAGATGTTTTCCTAAAGGAGTTATTGGGTATGCCACCAAATAGGGAGGTAGAGTTCGGGATAGAGTTTGAGCTCGAAGTGAGGCCCATCTCCATTCCCCCATACTGGATGGCTCATGCTGAGTTGAAGAAACAAAAAGAGCAGTTACAAGAAATGCTTGAGAAGGGGTTCATCCGACCGAGTACCTCACCTTGGGGTGCTCCGATTTTGTTTGTGAGAAAGAAGGATAGGTCTATGAGGATGTGCATAGACTACCAACAGTTGAATGAGGTGACAGTTAAGAATTGGTACCCTTTGTCATGCATAGATGACCTGTTTGATCAGCTCCAAGGGGCTAAGTGTTTTTCCAAGATAGACCTAAGGTCGGGCTACCACTAATTGAAGATTAAGGGCAACGATGTGACGACCTTTAGGACACGCTATGGACACTATGAGTTCTTAGTAATGTCCTTCCAGTTGACCAATGCCCTTGCAGCTTTCACGGCCTGGTGAACAGAGTTTTTAGGCCCTTTGTGATTGTCTTCATTGATGACATCCTAGTGTACTCTAGATGTGAGGAGGAGCATGAGCAACACTTGAGGATTGTCTTGCAAACCTTAAAGGAAAATCAGTTATATGCCAAATTCTCTAAGTACGAGTTTTGGCTTGAGCAAGTACGGTATTCTAGTAGACTCGAAGAAAGTTGAAGCGGTTCAATAGTGACCACGGGCTTTTACAGTTTCTAAGATCTGAAGTTTCCTGAGATTAGTTGGTTACTACCAGAGGCTTGTCAAGGATTTCTCAAGAATAACGACCCCTTTGACTAGGTTGACTTAGAAAGGGATCAAGTTTCAATGGTCGGATGCATGTGAGGAGAGTTTCCAGAAGCTCAAGACTTGTTTGACCATGGCTCCTATTTTGGTTTTGCCTTTCGGCACAAGTGGCTTTTCAGTATACTATGGTGCCTTTAGAGTGAGGCTTGGCTATGTCCTTATGCAGCATGGCCGAGTTATGGCATATGCCTCTAAGCAGCTCAAAAGGCATAAGCAGAACTATTCTACCTATGATTTAGAGATGACGGCTATGGTCTTTGCCTTGAAGATCTGGAGGCACTACCTATACTGTAACATCCTAATTTTTAACCCAATACTCTAGAACATACTTAGGTTAAACATTAGTCTGTTACTTCATAGTTCTCAATTTTACTTAGAAATACTTAGCGGAAAATTACGGGTAAATTTTTTTTTTGAAATATAAAGTGAGAGCCGCGTGATGCGATGTAACAAGTAACGGGCAAAACATATAACTCATAACGTTATAGCACAAAGCACATAAAGGCACATCATGGGAAAACACTGAATAACATCTTATATATATATAACTTGCCCACTTATAAGTGTGGGACTTAATTTGGTACAAGGGAATACATGAAAGAAAATACAACATAAACATAAACATAATCTACTCCCCTACCCGAGTGCATCTAATGGGATAACCTCTAAACAAAAGAAGGTTTACCCCCATCTAAGTGGTGTGTGCTCTAACCCGGGCCATCCACGGCCTCCTACTGGCGACTATCTCGCGAACGAGGCAGATATCCGGGAAACTGGGCGAGCTCCTCGCGCGTGAAGAGGCGGAACGGGGATCAAGCGTGGCCCCCGCGGTATGGCCGCATCTCTGGTCGTCGTGCACGCCTCGGCTGAGTCACGGTGGGCTCGCTATCCTCCCCAAAGTCCATGGGTATGGTGGGGGAAGATCCCTCGGAGGGTACCTGGATGACCGAATCCTCGGAAGGATCCGTCTCCGAAAAAGACGATGGGCAACGGGGCACATACTGGGGGTAGTCTCTAACGGCGGGCGCGGACGGTGGGGTATGGCGTAGCCTCTCCTCTCGGGGACGTGCGCGCTCGAACACCAGGTCATCGCCAAAAGGTGAGACGGGGGAGAAACGATGGGAATGTACAGGGGGAGTGAAGGGTCGACCCATGAACATGAATACTCTAACTGTGCATCGACCCACAAAATGGAATGACCCGTGGTCCGGGTCATGGTGCACCTCCCATGTCGGCGTATCCACGAACACTACGAACGTCGCCATCTGAAGACGTGATGGAAAGGAAGAGATAGAGGGAGTGAGAATCTTGCTAAAGAATCTCAATAGGGCCTCCTACTACCTAGGTGTCATCATCTACGTCCTCAGGAACCTTGGGTTTAGTTGTACAAAATGAGTTGAGCATGCATTATGTCCATTTTTAAGTTCTAAAACATAGTTTAGCCAAAGTCCATTCATTTTAGAATGAGCTTAATGTCATGAATGCAACATAATAGAAGATGTATGCATGGCACTACCTAATGCACATACATAAAACATAACATCAAGCATCATCATACTTAGTGGCATAAAGTGGCAATAGAAACATTCATATGGGACAAACTTAGTGACATAATCATAATCATGAAACATCTCTTCCTCATGGGCCACCCTAAAAGACAATCGAACTGGGGGTGCTCGGCTGAACTAGTGTCACCCAGAACGTGTCATACATCTAGGTTATGAGCTCATACCTTAACTGGTCGTCACTAGTTCTTGCTTACCACTTAACGATAAGCGTATCATAAATCATAAATCCCGACTATCTGAGTACGGGTTAGGGGGCAATTCTCTTAGGGGTGCTCGGCCGAACCGGTGTCACCTAAGAGTATAAAATGGTACCGATGTCACATGAGTTCTATGGAGGTGCTCGGCCGAACCGGTGTCATCCTAGAACCCATCTTAGTACCTTAATTTTCAAAATTTCTTTAAGTCCCCAAATTTGTCGGAAATTCGGTGGCACGATGGCATCACGCCGGATTTCTTCCAAATTTGCTTTATGTCACACAAACATATATCCTCATGAATTCCTCATATGAATAACATTAACATTCTTCACATGACACATACATCATCATGGAACATTCAACCGTTTATCCTTACGGTAGCTTATGCTTTGACCCTTATGGGTCTTATTCATGAGATATGGTTCTCTAACATTCGTCGCTCATATTTTATACACCTAAGGGTTCATAATTAAACATCATTCATAATCCTCATGTTTACACTTAAATCTGAAAAGCATAGGGCAGGATTCTTAACTTGTGATTACGGGGTTCTAGAACTTATGTTTTAGACCCTTTCTCGGTTCTGTCTTTGCCTAAGGCGCTATGAATTAAATCTAAATCAATTATGAGGCATTCCTATGCTTAAGGACTAATTATTAATCATGTTTATCATGTTGTAAGGGTGCTGGACAGAATCCAGAAAAATAAATGTTCTAAGAGTTCTAAACTTGCACTTTTACGGTTTTCTAGTTACTAGTTTCCCTATAGGTGCTAGAATTCATTTCTAATCCAAATGTTACTAAGTTTTTCGTGTCTAAACAATCCTAATCTGATTATGCTCCCATTAAAACAGTTTGGATAAGTTCCAAAAACAAATGGGTCAAAACTATGTTAAATTCTAGCTTTACGGTATTTCTAGTTAGCTAGTTTCTTACCTATTATGCATAGAATCATTTCTACATCATCATATGATATTTTCACACATTCTAACACATCAAAACATCATCATACAGCATCACACTCATCATATCAGAACCGAAAATATTTAGCTTCAGTAAAGGATTTAAATTGACATTTCTAGGTACATAAGTTAACTAGTTTCTCTTGGAATCAATTTAGAATTTCTAAAACTCTTTGCGAATCATTTTAATTCATCAAGAGGCTAAGAGAAGCCTTAGGTCAGTGACCAAAATATATTTCATCTTCTAAAAGGGAATAAAGTCATATCTCATGATAACATAACCTTGAAAAGCTTTGTAAAGCTTTAAGGAAAACTTAGAACATAGACTATTGGTCCTTGTAGCTAGATGAAAACTCATTCCAAGTCCATCATCACTACTTGGCCGAAAACATGCATTCAAAGAATGCATTCACATTAAACATTAACTTGAAATGAAATGGGCAAGTCTTTGAGCTCTAGGTTCTTAAGTTATGACATAAAATAAACGTGCTCATGTATTTCATTTTTAATCTTGCTTACAAAATAAAGTGATGACTTAAAATAAATATGTAAGGCATAAACTTAAACGTGCAAGCTTGAAAGTAAATATGCAAGGTTCAATTCTTTATTTTAGTGCTCTTGGCCCAACAATAATCGACTTTAAGGTCGAAATAGAAAGGCATTCGAGAAATTAATTAGGTGATAATGCAAGTTCAATTTTTTATTTTAGTGCTCTTGGCCCAACAACAATCGATTTTAAGGCCGAAATAGAAAGGCTTTGAGTATTAAATTAAGTGGTGATGCAAGTTCCATTTTAATCTTTATGTTCTTAGGTGATAGCTTGAAAGTAAAGATGCATAGCAAGAATGTAAATATGAGTGCAAGCATAAAATAAATTATGCAAGTTCATTTTATCTTTCTAGAGCCCTTAACAAGACTTTAAAGGAACTCAATCATCAACCCAAACTCATCCAACCAAGGTTAAGTAAAGCTTAGAGTTCTTAGAACTCAAAACAACATCTTTAGAAAATCAAACTATAAGGCATATAAATGAAAAGGAAATGGCCGAAACATCTAGGCAAGAAAAGAAATTTTTGAAACTCTAGAGTCCATGATCTTTGTGATATATTAACACCAACATCATGAGACCTCATCATTGAGTCCTTAAAACCATTTTAAAACACCATCAAAACTAAAGTTCTCAAGAGTTCAAGAAAGGAAGAACTAGAAACATTTTTGCTCAAGAACAAAGATCAAGCTCTAGAGTTTGTTTCAAGTGATGAACATCATCATGAAACTCTCATCATCAAGCTCTCATTTCTTTGAACTTCAAGGCCCATGGCCGAAAATGAGAAAGAACAAGGAGAAGAAAAGAAGTTCTAAAAAGAATCAAGAGAAACTATGAATCATAAAGCTAGAACAAGAACTTTAAAGAAGAGAATACATGAAAGAAAATCCCTACTTGATGTGATGAACTTGAAGATGGAAGAAGAAGATGAAGATGATGAAGAACTTTGAAGAACTTGAAGAACTTGAAGAACACTAGAACTTTGAGAGAAAAGAAAAGCTTTGAGTGTTCCTAAACTTAGCAAATGATCTAAAAGTGGTGCAAGCTCCTCAAGGCATTCTATTTATAGAAGAATGAAGCAAATGGAGTGTGTGTGTGGTTGAAGGGGTTTCGGCCATGAGGGTGCAGAATGGAGGCATCCATGAGTTCCATGAGGTGAGATAATGTGGTCTTGAGGCATGGTGAGGTATGGTTCAAAGTATGGTGAGGTATGGTTTAAGGTATGGCCTTAAGCATGGTTCTTTGAGTGAAAAACAATTCAACATGTGTGGTAATTGGGGGAGAGGTGGCCGAAACTTCATCAGCCATGGGGGAGGGTTCTTTGCATTTTAATTGTGGTTTAGAGTTGTGTTTAGGTGTATCTTTGATTATGCTTAAGATTAGGAATTTGTAAGAAAGTGTTTAGGTAACGAAAAATGGATAATTAGGGTGGCCTAGACATAATTAAGGAGTGGTCTTGCACCATTATTGAGTTAGATCCTCAATTTAGAGTCTAAACAACTCTAGACACACTTCCTTGATTTAAGGAATTAGAGAGAGAAAACACTATTCAAGATTCCAAGACTAGGAATCTTGAGTTCTAAAAAGGGATTTAAGTTTAATCTAAGAAATTTTAGGTTCTAATTAACTTTAATAAATTATTTTGACTCTAGATTAATTAGGGAAATTAATTAATCTTTGTTTAGAGCCTAATATTGCTTAGGTTTGCTTAATTACGTCATTAAGCTCAAAAATACTATTCTAGGGGCAAAATCGTAATTTTGCACTAAAACTGCCCGGGACCACCGGGACTTGAACAAAGACCTCTAGGCATATGAAAACATGTTTTTATACCTCTAGGGAAAGTTTCGGGCTCAAACGGCACCTTTACCCGCGTAAAACGCTATAGGGGTATTTTGGTCATTTTGACCCGAAATTGTGGAAAACGAGATTTTCACTTCCGGAAGCATTCAAAGGCCATTCAATCCCCTTCAAACATTGAGTTGACCCTTCGAGGACGACCGAGTTGGTTACCCTCGAATTCGGGTTAGGAAATGACCTCAGGGGCATTTTGGTCATTTCCCTCGGACAGGAAAATCGGGGTGTTACATATACGGAGAGACTCATAAGATCTTCACGGATGACAAGAGCTTGAAGTACATCTTCTAGTAGAAGGATTTGAATCTCAAGCAGCGCAGATAGCTAGAGTTGTTAAAGGACTATGACTGCACGATCTCTTATCACTCAAGCAAGGCCAATGTTGTAGTTGATGCTTTGATTAGGAAGTCCATGGGCAGTTTGGCCAATATAGGACCCTTAAGGTGATCATTAATAGAGGACATTCATAAGTTAGAGGCTGATTGAGTCCAGTTTGGCATGGGTGAGTCGGGAGCCTTTCTAGCTCATATTAAGGCCCAGTTAACCCTAGTTAAGTAGATTAAGGCATGGTAGGGCCAAGACCCTAAGCTAGTGAAGCTTATGGAGGATGTGCACCGAGGAGAAAATTATGAGTTTTCTGTTGATGTTGAGGGTGCGTTGTACTTTGGGGACCATTTATGTGTACTTGACATGGGTGAGCTTAAGAGAAAAGTAATGGAGGAGTCCCTTAGTGCAGCATACTCTATCCATCCCGGTTCAGCTAAGATGTATCAAGATCTCAGACATCAATACTGGTGGAAAGGCATGAAAAAAGATGTAGGTGATTTTGTGGCACGTTGCTTGGTATGTCAGCAAGTTAAGGCTAAGCACCAGAGGCCTACGGGCTTGCTTCAGCAGATAGAGATCCCAAAGTGGAAGTAGGAAAGGATAACCATGGATTTTGTAGTGGGGTTACCTCGAATCACCAAGGGCTTTGATTCCATTTGGGTGATCGTGGACAGAATAACTAAGTCGGCCTACTTCCTACCAGTGAAGACGACCTTCAGTGCAGCTCGGTATGCCCAAGTCTATACAGATGAGATTGTCAGACTTCATGGAGTGCTAGTGTCAATTATATCAAATAAAGGGTCCTAGTTCACTTCACGTTTCTAGAGAGAAGCTCTTGGGACTCGGATGGACTTGACCACCGTGTTTCACCCACAGATAGATGACCAGTCAGAGAGGACGATCTAGACTTTAGAGGACATGCTCTGAGCTTGTGTTTTAGATTTTGATGGGAGTCGGTGTGACCATTTGCCGTTGATAGAGTTCTCTTATAACAACAGCTACTAAGCAAGCATCTAAATGGCACCATTTGAATCCTTGCATAGGAGACGGTGTAGATCTCCTATTGGTTAGTTTGAGCTCAAAGAAGATAAGGGCCTAGGCCCAGACTTAGTGCAAGAGACTTTAGAGAAGGCTCAGCTGATCAGAGAATGATTGTTGGCGGATCAATCTTGGCAGAAGTCCTATGTTGACAACCGGTGTTAGGACTTGGAGTTTGTGGTTGGTGACCATGTGTTCTTGCGAGTATCGCCCATGAAAAGGGTGGTAAGGTTTGGTAAGTGGGGAAAGCTAAGTCTTCACTATATCGACCCTTTTGAGATTTTAAAGAGAGTTGGAGTAGTGGCCTATAGATTGGCACTTCCTCTTAGTTTATCAGCTATCCATTTAGTCTTTCATGTCAGTATGCTCAGAAAGTACATGCCAGAGTAGTCTCACATGCTCACCCTGCAAGTCGTCCAAGTTGATGAGTGTAACATCCTAATTTTTAACCCAATACTCTAGAACATATTTAGGTTAATCATTAGTCTGTTACTTCATAGTTCTCATTTAACTTTGAATTACTTAGCGGAAAATACGGGTAATTTTTTTTTTGAAATAAAAGTGAGAGCCGCGTGATGCGATAAGCGGTACACCATGTAAAGTGAAACAATTATCTCACAACATCATAACATGAGGCACACCATGAGTAACACTGAAGATCATCTCATATATATATATAATTTGCCCACTTATAAGTGTGGGACTTAGTTTAGTACAAGGAAAGTACAGGAAAGGAAATACAACATAAATGTAAACATGATCTACTCCCCTACCCAAGTGCATCTAATGGGAAACCTTTAAACAAAAGAAGGTTTATCCCCATCTAAGTGGTGTGTGCTCTAACTCGGGCCATCCACGGCCTCCTACTGGCGACTATCTCGGGATCGAGGCAGATATCTAGGAAACTGGGCGAGCTCCTCGAGCGTGAAGAGGCGGAGTGGGGATCGAGTGTGAGCCCCGGGGTATGGCCGCATCTCCGGTCGTCGTGCATGCCTCGGCTGAGTCACGGTGGGCTCGCTATCCTCTCCAAAGTCCATAGGTATGGAAGGGGAAGATCCCTCGGAGGGTGCCTGGGTTGCCGAATCCTCGGAAGGATCCGTCTCCGAGAAGGACGACGAGCAACGGGGCACATACTGGGGGTAGTCTCGAGCGGCGGACGTGGATGATGGGGTACAACGAAGTCTGTCCTCTAGGGGACGTGCGCGCTCGAACACCAGGTCATCGCCAAAAGGTGAGACGGGGGAGAAACGATGGGAATGTACAGGGGGAGTGAAGGGTCGACCCATGAACATAAATACTCTAACCGTGCATCGACCCACAAAATGGAATGACCCGTGGTCCGGGTCATGGTGCACCTCCCATATCGGCGTGTCCACGAACACCACGAACGTCGCCATCTGAAGACGTGACGGAAGGAAAGAGATAGAGGGAGTGAGAATCTTGCTAAAGAATCTCGAGGGCCTCCTACTACCTAGGTGTCATCATCTACGTCCTCAGGAACCTTGGGTTTATTTATTCAAAGTGACTGAGCATGTATTAGGTTCATTTTAAACTTTAAAATATATTTTAGCCAAGGTCTATTCATTTTAGGATGATCTTAATGTCATGGATGCAACATATTAGAAAATGTATGCATGGCACTACCTAATGCACATACATAAAACATAACATCAAGCATCATCATTCTTGGTGGCATAAAGTGGCAATAGTAACATTCATATGGGACAAAACTTAGTGACATAATCATAATCATGAAACTTCTCTTCCTCATGGGCCACCCTAAAAGACAATCGAATCGGGGTGCTCGGTCAACCGGTGTCACCCGAACGTGTCATACATCTAGGTTATGAGCTCATACCTTAACTAGTCGTCACTAGTTCTTACTTACCACTTAACGATAAGCGTATCATAAATCATAAATCCCGACTATCTGAGTACGGGTTAGGGGGCAATTCTCTTAGGGGTGCTCGGCCGAACCGGTGTCACCTAAGAGTATAAAATGGTACCGATGTCACATGAGTTCTATGGAGGTGCTCGGCCGAACCGGTGTCATCCTAGAACCCATCTTAGTACCTTAATTTTCAAAATTTCTTTAAGTCCCCAAATTTGTCGGAAATTGGCACAACGGTCATTACATCGAATTTCCTTCCAAATTTGCTTTATGCCACATAAACATATAACCTCATAAATTCCTCATATGAATAACATCATCATCATTAGCATACTTCATGCATCATCATAAAATATTCAAACGCTTACCCTTACGGTAGCTTATGCTTTGACCCCTACGGGTCTTAATCTTGAGATATAGTTCTCTACATCCGTCGTTCATATTTTAAGCACCTAAGGCTCATAATTAAACATCATTCATAATCCTCTCATTTTACTTTTAAATCTGAATAGCATAGGGTGGAAATCCTAACATGTGAATACGGGGTTCTAGAACTTACGTTTTAGACCCTTTCTTGGTTCCGTTTACTAGAAGGCTATATATTAAATCTAAATCAATTATGAGGCATTCCTATGCTTAAGGACTAATTATTAATCATGTTTACCATGTTGTAAGGGTGCTGGACAGAATCCAGAAAATTAAATGTTCTAAGAGTTCTACATTTGCATTTTTACGGTTTTCTGGTTACTAGTTTCCCCATAGGTGCTAGAATTCAATTCTAACTGAAATGATACCAAGTTTTTCATGTCTAAACAATCTAAATCTGAGTATGTCCCCATTAAAATAGTTTGGAAAAGTTCCATAAACAAATGGGTCAAAACTATGTTAAATTCTAGCTTTACGGTATTTCTAGTTAGCTAGTTTCTTACCTATCATGCATAGGATTGCTTCTACATCATCATATGATATTTTCACACATTCCAACACATCAAAACATCATCATACAGCATCACACTCATCACATCAGAACCGAAAACATCTAACTTAAATGAGGGAGTTAAATTGACATTTTTAGGTACATAAGTTAACTAGTTCTCTTGGAATCAATCTAGAACTTCTAAAACTCTTTGCAAAACATTTTAATTCATCAAGAGGCTAAGTGAAGCCTTAGGTCACTGACCAAAACATATTCCATCCCCTAATAGATAATAAAATCACAACTTGTGATGACATAACCTTATAAAGATTGTAAAGCTTTAGGGAAAACTTAAAACATAGACTATTGGTCCTAGTAGCTAGATGAAAACTCATTGCAAGCCCATCATCACTACTTGGCTGAAATTATGCATTCAAGGAATACATTCGCATTTAACTTTAACTTGGAATGAAATGGGCAAGTCTTTGAGCTCTAGGTTCTTAAGTTATGACATAAACTAAACGTGCTCATGCTTTTCGTTTTTTAATCTTGCTTACAAAGTAAAGTGATGACTTAAAATTAAATATGCAAGGCATAACTTAAACGTGCAAGTTTGAAAGTAAATATGCGAGGCATAAACTTAAACGTGCAAGCTTGAAGGTAAATATGCATGGTTCAATTCTTTATTTTAGTGCTCTTGGCCCAACAACAATCGGCTTTAAGGCCGAAATAGATAGGCATTCGAGAAATTAATTAGGTGGTAATGCAAGTTCAATTCTTTATTTTAGTGCTCTAGGCCCAACAACAATCGACTTTAAGGCCGAAATAGAAAAGCTTCGAGAATTAAGTTAAGTGATGATACAAGTTTCATTTTAATCTTTATGTTCTTAGGTGATAGCTAGAAGGTAAAGATGCATAGCAAGAATGTAAATATGAATGCAAGCATAAAATAAATTATGCAAGTTCATTTCATCTTTCTAGAGCTCTTAACAAGACTTTAAAGGAATTTAAACCATAACCCAAACTCATCCAAACAAGGTAAAGTCAAGCTTAGAGTTCTTTAAAACTTAACATAATATTTTTAGGAAATCAAACCATGAAGCTTAGAAAAATTTAAGGAAATGGCCGAAATCTTCAAGAAGAAAAAGGAACATTTTAAAACTCTAGAGTTCATGATCTTGATGATATATTAACACCAACATCATGAGTCCTCATCATTGAGTTCATAGAGCCATTTTAAAACATCATTAAAGCTAAAGTTCTCAAGAGTTCAAGGAAGGAAAAGCTAGAAACATTTTTGCTCAAGAACAAAGATCAAGCTCTAGAGTTTGTTTCAAGTGATGAACATCATCATGAAACTCTCATCATCAAGTTCTCATTCCTTTGTTCTCTAAGGCCTATGGCCGAAAATGGGAAGGAACAAGGAGAAGAAAAGAAGTTCTAAAAAGAATCAAGAGAAACTATAAACATAAAGCTTAGAACAAGAACTTTAAAGAAAGGAATACTTGAAAGAAAATCCCTACTTGGTGTGATGAACTTGAAGATGGAAGAAGAAGATGAAGATGATGAAGAACTTTGAAGAGCTTGAAGAACTTGAAGAACACTAGAACTTTGAGAGAAAAGAAAAGCTTTGAGTGTTTCCTAAACTTAGCAAATGATCTAAAAGTGGTGCAAGCTCCTCAAGGCATTCTATTTATAGAGAAATGAAACAAATGGAGGGTGTGAATGGGCTGATGCATTTTCGGCCAAGAGGTGCAGATCTGGAGGGTTCCATGTGTTCCATGAGGTGAGATAATGTGTTCTTGAGGCATGGTGAGGTATGGCTTAAGGTATGGTGAGGTATGGTTCAAGGTATGGCCTCAAGCATGGTTCTTTGAGTGAGAAAATAATTAAACATGTGGTCAATGGGGAGTGGGCTGTTCGGCCATGTTGCAGCCAAGGGGAGGATTAGTTTGCATTTTAATAGTGGTTTAGAGTTGTGTTTAGGTGTATCTTTGATTATGCTTAAGATTAGGAATTTGTAAGAAAGTGTTTAGGTAAGGTAAATGGGTAATTAAGGTGGTCTAGACATAATTAAGGAGTGGTCTTGCACCATTAGTGAGTTAAATCCTCAATTTAGAGTTTAAACAACTCTAGACACAATTCCTTGATTTAAGGAATTGGAAAGAGAAAACACTATTTAAGATTCCAAGACTAGGGATCTTGAGTTCTAAAAAGGGATTTAATGTTTAATCTAAGCAATTTTAGGTTCTAATTAACTTTAATAAATTATTTTGACTCTAGATTAATTAGGAAAATAAATTAATCTTCGTTTAGAGCCTAATATTGCTTAGGTTTGCTTAATTACGTCATTAAGCTCAAAAACACTATTCTAGGGGCAAAATCGTAATTTTGCACTAAAACTGCCCGGGACCACCGGGACTTGAACAGAGACCTCTAGACACATGAAAACATGTTTTTAAACCTCTGGGGAAAGTTCCGGGCTCAAACGGCACCTTTACCCGCGTAAAAACGCTATAGGGGTATTTTGGTCATTTTGACCCAAAACTGCGGAAAACGAAATTTTCGCTTCCGAAAGCATTCAAAGGCCATTCAATCCCCTTCAAACATTGAGTTGACCCTTCGAGGATGACCGAGTTGGTTACCCTCGAGCTCGGGTCAGGAAATGACCTCAGGGGCATTTTGGTCATTTCCCTCGGACAGAAAAATCGGGGTGTTACAATGAGAGCTTGTCATATGAGGAAGAACCGGTTGCCATTGTGGATAGGCAGATCAAGAAGCTTCACTCAAAAGAAGTGGCCTCAGTGAAAGTCATTTGGAGGAACCACTTTGGCGAGGAAGCCACTTGGGAAGCCGAGGAAGCCATGAAGACCAAGTATCTATATCTTTTCCTTCCTCAAGGTATGTTTTAAGATTTGGGGACCAAATCTCTTTTAAGCGGGGGATAATATAATACCTGAGGTACATGTGTCCGTAGGCAGGTTCCGTACAGCCATAGGATCCCCCCAGGGCCCACCCAGGTAGTCGGATCGGCCCTAGAAGCCAAAATCGAGTTGCGGCCCAAGTTCTGCAGAATTATGCAGAACAGGTTTGCTGCAACGAGAAAATCTCGCAGCAGTGAACAGACAAGCCTTTTCCGTGGTTGTCCAATGGCGCAGGCTCGTTGCAGCTAACCATCTTTGCTGTAGTGAGTGAGGGTATTTCTAGGCTCACTGCGGTGAGCTTTACTCGTTGCAGCAAGCTCCCAAGTCAGCACAATATAAGTGAAACGACGCATTTGACCCAAATTAAAAACCCCAGTCGAGCTTCCCCCTCCCCATCAGAAGCAGAAGCTCAAAGCACACACACACACACATACCCTAACCTTTTTTTCATCCTTTTTTCTCTCAAATCCTCTCCAATCCATCATTCCCAAGCTTCAAGGTGAGTACATATTGTTAGATTATGTCTCCATTCTTCCATATTCTTGGTATGGTATTGTTATTTCTCTCATTTGTTATCAAGTGGGGGTGCTCCTCCAAAGTTGTTGATGAATCTTTTGAGTAATCTAGAGCTTCCCATAGATTGTTGATGAGTTTTATGGTTTTAGTGGCAGACATTGGTGCCATTCCTCCTCCCTGGAGTCCCCGTGGTGTTGGTACTTCACAGCCTATCCCTTTAGGTGAGTGAATTTGATCTTATGGCCTTAGTTTGGTCATTATATAATTATTTGCTAACATTGCGGAGTATTTTAAGAATTGGAAAATAGATTCTTATAAGATATTGCATTATGTAAACATATATTTTACTAGAAATGCTCTGTTTGAACTTATGCATGAAATTATGATTTTAGAAATGCATGGGACCATAACTAATCAATAAAAAGTTTTGTATGATTTACTTACATGAATTGATTTGATTATGGATAATTAGAATTTACTATGATTTACGAAATGAAATTTAAGTATGTATGTTTATTATTGTTGAGAAATGTTGAACTAGAAAAATAGAACTTTCTTTTTGACTTTAGTTGATTTTAGATTAGAGAGAGAGTTACTGAGAAGAACAGAACTATGATAGAGCATATATGTTTTTATTAGAAAAAAATTCCAAGATCGTGTATCGTAGGATACATATCAGAGCACTAATAAAAATATGTATCAGAGCATGTATATATCAGAGCATTTATTCTATATGTGCCAGAGCAAATCATATAGATAAAAATACAACATATTATTGATGTAGCTTAAAGATCAACGCTTGCTAAATATCAGATCACATCAGAACAGGTACTTAAGACTTATACATCATACATCATAAGTAAGATATATGATTAGTTACTTCATTAAGATATAACCTAGCATAAATATGTATCAGACCTTAAAATCTTAACAGAAAAAGAACTTGCGAAGGATAAATTTCATATATAAACCAGTTAAAAATATCAGAGCAATAGTAAAAAAACATTGTTCAATAAAAAAATGCAAATGTTGATAACAAAAAAGCTTCTCTGGGCTCCCCCTCAGTATGTTCTCCCTAAATTCCTTAGCACAAGATTTTCTGAATTTTCTTTTCTTTTCCCCCTTTTATCATCACAAAAAGGGTGTACTGGAATCCAGGAAACACCATCATCAGCCTCTCCTCCTTCTCGAAGAATCTCTAACAACAGTGCTTCATGTCTTCTTGGCTAAGCTTCCATTTTGTTTAGCGGTTAGTCATGAGGCATTGATTTCGCAATAGTAACTGCACTTCAGAGAAGCTTGGTGCTGGTGAAGGTTGAGGTTGGCTTGACGAAGGATCAACATCTTGAGTGGGAGATAGTTCAGACACAGTAGGAGTAGGGATAGAAGGCTCTTCAACAGGAGCAGTAATAAAGGTGGCAACATGAGTAGAGCCAGTTTTAGGGACTCCATCTAACTGCTCCTTGACTAAGGAATTCACCTCAGGATTTGAAAACACAAATGAAGAGGAAGAATGTTTCTCTTCTATTAGCTTGATTTTGATTACTGGTACATCCTCAGCCATGTTTGAGCTCGATTCCTCCTCAGATTCTTTAGTGTCCTCGGAGCTACACTCGATTTCAATCACCTTTCTTTTTCTTTCTCTTCTCTCAGCATCTACATCAGCTTTTTCCAGGATAGCATCTTTGATCCTTAAGCTCCGTTTCTTGACACTAGTTGTGGGTGTACTAGTAGCTTTCCTCAAAGCCTTGAATGAGTTTGGTGTATGCTCAGTACTTTCCATATACTTGCAGTACTCGTTTGCCAACTGGTAATTCAAGTGTTCAAAGATCTTGGTTAGTAAGACTCTGTAAGGGACAGCTTCTTTTTACTAGGGAGATGGCACTAAGCATGTAGTCAAAGATCTGTTTGGGTAGGTTTACTCTTTTCTTAGCTAGCAGACAGTATAGCAACATGCAGTCCATCCCAAATACCAGATGGGTGCTTCTTAGCCTTGGGAGAAGAGAGAACTGGACAATGGCAAAGACTTGCCGAGCCCTAGAACTCAGCAACGCTGTTGTTACCTCATTGGGTTAGTACCAAGGAGAGCCAATAAGACATCTGGAGACCCCCTCAGCTGAGACTCCAAGAGTCGTAAACCAATCTCCTTCAGTTGAGCATTTAAGTCCCATGTCAGGTGCTTGGATAATGTTAGAGAGGTCTGTTAGCTCCAGAACTCTTTACGCTTATTTATTTTGAATGATAACAAAGTCAATTTAAAGAAAATATTTTGAAGAATGTCTAACATTTTCCTTAAGCTTCTTGACAAAGCATAATAGGCCTTTTTGGATTGCATAATATGCACTTGAAATGAAAATAATTTCATTTCACATATGCAAACATGTTTTATCTCATGAAAAGAGATTGTGCCTAAAAGAAAATGAATATTATATCATACCAAGTAGGCATACATGCCACATGGTTGAAAGAAAATCATATAAAGAACAAGAAACCAAGGCAAGGGTCTTTAGAAAGTAGCACTGAACTTCAGAAAGTATGCTTGATAGGAAGATGTCAAATAATCTATGAAGTCAAAGTGATATACTATTGTAACGCCCTAATTTTTTCAGTGTACAAATGACTAAAATGCCCCTAAGGCCATTTTTACCGAGAAAATGAGGATAACCGGCCTCGACCATCCTCAAAGGGCTGTTTTAGTATTGAACGGGGATTATGTGTGATTACATGTGTTATGTGTGTTAATAGAGCAGAAGAATCTCATTTTTTGAGTTCTTGCACACAAAATTACCAAAACACCCCTGTGACTAATTGACACAGGATTAATTCTTGACTGGACCCGGACCTTACCCGGCAGTTTGAAATGTCATTTTTGAGGGATGTCTAATGCCTGTCTAAGCCCGAGTAATCCCGAGAGGCTTTTGTGAAAAATTACCATTTTGCCCCTGATTAAGGGCATAATGAGCTTAACTATATGATTAACGAAACCTAAACAATATTAGGCTCTAATTGAAGATTAATTAATTTCAATAATTAATTAAGGTTAATTAGGGCCAAAGATTGCTTAAAGAAACTCAAAACCTTTTTCTTAATACAAGAATTAGTGTCATGTCAATTTGAAATAGTATTTTCTCTATTCAATTCCTTAAATCATGGGAATTAATCAAAGGCCTAACCAAATCCACTCCTAAACACATTTCTAATCCACATTGAAATGAAAAAATTTCCTCCCTAAACCCCTTGGAAGAACCAGCCACTCCTTCCTCTTCATTCGATCTATCACATTTTTTTTATTCAATCAACTCAAACACTCAAAGTACGGGATGGAAAGTTAAAGGGTTTTGCACTGGATGATGAAGGCGTCTGGTGTAAAATCCTAATTTTTAACCCAATACTCTAGAACATATTTAGGTTAATCATTAGTTTGTTACTTCATAGTTCTCATTTAACTTTAAATTACTTAGCGAAAAATACGGGTAATTTTTTTTTTGAAATAAAAGTGAGAGCCGTGTGATGCGATAAGCGGTAAACCATGTATAGTAAACAAATGTCTCATAACATCATAACATAAGGCACACCATGAGTAACACTGAAGAACATCTCATATATATATAATTTGCCTACTTATAAGTGTGGGACTTAGTTTAGTACAAGGAAAGTACAGGAAAGGAAATACAACATAAACATAAACATGATCTACTCCCCTACCCGAGTGCATCTAATGGGAAACCTCTAAACAAAAGAAGGTTTATCCCCATCTAAGTGGTGTGTGCTCTAACTCGGGCCATCCACGGCTTCCTACTGGCGACTATCTCGTGATCGAGGCAGATATCCGGGAAACTGGGCGAGCTCCTCGGGCGTGAAGAGGCGGAGCGGGGATCGAGTGTGAGCCCCGGGGTATGGCCGCATCTCCGATCGTCGTGCACGCCTCGGCTGAGTCACGGTGGGCTCGCTATCCTCTCCAAAGTCCATAGGTATGGAGGGGGAAGATCCCTCGGAGGGTGCCTGGGTTGCCGAATCCTCGGAAGGATCCGTCTCCGAAAAAGACGACGGGCAACGGGGCACATACTGGGGGTAGTCTCGAGCGGCGGACGTGGATGATGGGGTACGACGAAGCCTCTCCTCTAGGGGACGTGCGCGCTCGAATACCAGGTCGTCGCCAAAAGGTGAAACGGGGGAGAAACGATGGGAATGTACAGGGGGAGTGAAGGGTCGACCCATGAACATGAATACTCTAACCGTGCATCGACCCACAAAATGGAATGACCCGTGGTCCGGGTCATGGTGCACCTCCCATGTCGGCGTGTCCACGAACACTACGAACGTCGCCATCTGAAGACGTGACGGAAAGGAAGAGATAGAGGGAGTGAGAATCTTGCTAAAGAATCTCAGTAGGGCCTCCTACTACCTAGGTGTCATCATCTACGTCCTCAGGAACCTTGGGTTTATTTATACAAAATGACTGAGCATGTATTAGGTTCATTTTAAACTTTAAAATATATTTTTGCCAAGGTCCATTCATTTTAGGATGATCTTAATGTCATGGATGCAACATGATAGAAAATGTATGCATGGCACTACCTAATGCACATACATAAAACATAGCATCAAGCATCATCATTCTTGGTGGCATAAAGTGGCAATAGTAACATTCATATGGGACAAAACTTAGTGACATAATCATAATCATGAAACTTCTCTTCCTCATGGGCCACCCTAAAGACAATCGAACTGGGGGTGCTCGGCCGAACCGGTGTCACCCAGAACGTGCCATACATCTAGGTTATGAGCTCATACCTTAACTAGTCGTCACTAGTTCTTACTTACCACTTAACGATAAGCGTATCATAAATCATAAATCCCGACTATCTGAGTACGGGTTAGGGGGCAATTCTCTTAGGGGTCCTCGGCCGAACCGGTGTCACCTAAGAGTGTAAAATGGTACCGATGTCACATGAGTTCTATGGAGGTGCTCGGCCGAACCGGTGTCATCCTAGAACCCATCTTAGTACCTTAATTTTCAAAATCTCTTTAAGTCCCCAAATTTGTCGGAAATTCGGCGGCACAACGGTCATTACACCGAATTTCCTTCCAAATTTGCTTTATGCCACATTAACATATAACCTCATGAATTCCTCATATGAATAAAATCATCATCATTTGCATACTACATGCATCATCATAAAACATTCAAACGCTTACCCTTACGGTAGCTTATGCTTTGACCCTTACGGGTCTTAATCTTGAGATATAATTCTCTAACATCCGTCGCTCATATTTTCATGCACCTAAGGGCTCATAATTAATCATCATTCCTAATCCTCATGTTCATACTTAAATCTGAATAGCATAGGGCAAATCCTCCAACTTGTGTTCACGGGGTTCTAGAACTTACGTTTTAGACCCTTTCTTGGTTCCGTCTTCACCTAAGGCGCTATGAATTAAATCTAAATCAATTATGAGGCATTCCTATGCTTAAGGACTAATTATTAATCATGTTTATCATGTTGTAAGGGTGCTGGACAGAGTTCAGAAAATTAAATGTTCTAAGAGTTCTACATTTGCATTTTTACGGTTTTTCTCGTTACTAGTTTCCCCATAGGTGCTAGAATTCGATTCTAATCCAAATGATACCAAGTTTGTCATGTCTAAACAATCTAAATCTGATTATGTTCCCATTAAAACAGTTTGGATTAGTTCCATAAACAAATGGGTCAAAACTATGTTAAATTCTAGCTTTACGGTATTTCTAGTTAGCTAGTTTCTTACCTATCATGCATAGGTTCGCTTCTACATTATCACATGATATTTTCACACATTCCAACACATCAAAACATCATCATACAACATCACACTCATCATATCAGAACCGAAAACATTTAACTTTAATAAGAGAGTTAAATTGACGTTTCTAGGTACATAAGTTAACTAGTTTCTCTCAGAATCGATCTAGAACTTCTAAAACTCTTTGCAAAACCTTTTAATTCATCAAAAGGCTAAGTGAAGCCTTAGGTCACTGACCAAAACATATTCCATCCCCTAAAAGATAATAAAATCACAACTTGTGATGACGTAACCTTATAAAGATTTGTAAAGCTTTGAGGAACACTTAAACATAGACTATTGGTCCTAGTAGCTAGATGAAAACTCCTTGCGAGTCCATCATCACTACTTTGGCCGAAAATATGCATTCAAAGAATGGTTTCACATTAAACTTTAACTTGGAATGAAATGGGCAAGTCTTTGAGCTTCTAGGTTCTTAAGTTTCGACATAAACTAAACGTGCTCATGCTTTTCATTTTTAATCTTGCTTACAAAGTAAAGTGATGACTTAAATTTAAATATGCAAAGCATAAACTTAAACGTGCAAGCTTGAAAGTAAATATGCAAGGCATAAACTTAAACGTGCAAGCTTGAAGGTAAATATACATGGTTCAATTCTTTATTTTAGTGCTCTTGGCCCAACAACAATCGACTTTAAGGCCGAAATAGATAGGCATTCGAGAAATTAATTAGGTGGTAATGCAAGTTCAATTCTTTATTTTAGTGCTCTAGGCCCAACAACAATCGACTTTAAGGCCGAAATAGAAAGGCTTCGAGAATTAAATTGAGTGATGATACAAGTTCCATTTTAATCTTTATGTTCTTAGGTGATAACTAGAAAGTAAAGATGCATAGCAAGAACGTAAATATGAATGCAAGCATAAAATAAATTATGCAAGTTCATTTTATCTTTCTAGAGCTCTTAACAAGACTTTAAAGGAATTTAAACCATAACCCAAACTCATCCAAACAAGGTAAAGTCAAGCTTAGAGTTCTTTAAAACTTAACATAATATTTTTAGGAAATCAAACCATGAAGCTTAGAAAAATTTAAGGAAATGGGCGAAATCTTCAAGAAGAAAAAGGAACATTTTAAAACTCTAGAGTTCATGATCTTGATGATATATTAACATCAACATCATGAGTCCTCATCATTGAGTTCATAGAGCCATTTTAAAACATCATCAAAGCTAAAGTTCTCAAGAGTTCAAGAAAGGAAAAACTAAAAACATTTTTGCTCAAGAACAAAGATCAAGCTCTAGAGTTTGTTTCAAGTGATGAACATCATCATGAAACTCTCATCATCAAGCTCTCATTCCTTCATTCCCAAAGGCCCATGGCCGAAACATAAAGAGGAAGAAGGAGAAGAAAAGAAGTTCTAAAAGGAACCAAGAGAAACTATGAACATCAAGCTTAAAACAAGAACTTTAAAGAAAAGAATAGATGAAAGAAAATCCCTACTTGATGTGATGAACTTGAAGATGGAAGAAGAAGATGAAGATGATGAAGAACTTTGAAGAGCTTGAAGAACTTGAAGAACACTAGAACTTTGAGAGAAAAGAAAAGCTTTGAGTGTTTCCTAAACTTAGCAAATGATCCAAAAGTGGTGCAAGCTCCTCAAGGCATTCTATTTATAGAGAAATGAAACAAATGGAGGGAGCTCATGGTGATGAAGAGCTTCGGCCATGAGGTGCAGATTGGAGGCTTTCCATGAGTTCCATGAGGTGAGATAATGTGTTCTTGAGGTATGGTGAGGTATGGCTTAAGGTATGGTGAGGTATGGTTCAAGGTATGGCTTCAAGCATGGTTCTTTGAGTGAGAAAACAATTAAACATGTGGCCAAAGAGGAGTGTGCTGGCCGAAATGCATCAGCCAAGGGAGGAGAGTTTCTTGCATTTTAATTGTGGTTTAGAGTTGTGTTTAGGTGTATCTTTGATTATGCTTAAGATTAGGAATTTGTAAGAAAGTGTTTAGGCAAAGAAAATGGATAATTAAGGTGGTCTAGACATAATTAAGGAGTGGTCTTGCACTATTGGTGAGTTAAATCCTCAATTTAGAGTCTAAACAACTCTAGACACATTTCCTTGATTTAAGGAATTGGAGAGAGAAAACACTATTTAAGATTCCAAGACTAGGAGTCTTGAGTTCTAAAAAGGGATTTAAGTTTAATCTAAGCAATTTTAGGTTCTAATTAACTTTAATAAATTATTTTGACTCTAGATTAATTAGGGAAATAAATTAATCTTCGTTTAGAGCCTAATATTGCTTAGGTTTGCTTAATTACGTCATTAAGCTCAAAAACACTATTCTAGGGGCAAAATTGTAATTTTGCACTAAAACTGCCCGGGACCACCGGGACTTGAACAGAGACCTCTAGACATATGAAAACATGTTTTTAAACCTCTGGGGAAAGTTCCGGGCTCAAACGGCACTTTTACCTGCGTAAAAACGCTATAGGGGTATTTTGGTCATTTTGACCCGAAACTGCGGAAAACGAAATTTTTGCTTCAGAAAGCATTCAAGGGCCATTTAATCCCCTTCAAACATTGAGTTGACCCTTCGAGGACGACCGAGTTGGTTACCCTCGAGTTCGGGTCAGGAAATGACCTCAGGGGCATTTTGGTCATTTCCCTCGGACAGAGAAATCGGGGTGTTACATCTGGAGGTTTGAAGGCCGGATCTGTATGTCGGCAAGTGGTGACCTCCAGAAGAAGATTTTGGAGGAAGCCCATAAAAGCCATTTTAGCATTCACCCTGGTACCACCAAGATGTATCAGGACCTGAAAAAGATGTTTTGGTGGCCTGGGTTGAAAAAGGATGTGAATGCCTGGGTAAGTAAGTGCTTAGTCTATCAGAAGGTAAAGATTGAGCACAAAAAATGTAACGCTCTGATTTTTCTATCTGAGAGGAAAATGACCAAAATGCCCCTGAGGTCATTTTCTGCCCAGAATTTGAGGATGGTTGGCCCGGCAGTCCTCGAAGGGCCAACTCAATGTTTGAAGGGGATTGGATGGCCCTTGAATGGTTTCGGAGGCGAAAATCTCATTTTCTACAGTTTTGGGTCAAAATGACCAAAATACCCCTATAGCATTTCTACACGGGTAAAGGTGCCGTTTGAGTCTGAAACTTTCTCTGAAGGTCTAAAACAATGTTTTTACATGTTTAAAATCGTCTGTTTAAGTCTCGGTGGTCCCGGGTGTAACACCCCGATTTTTCTGTCCGAGGGAAATGACCAAAATGCCCCTGAGGTCATTTCCTGACCCGAGTTCGAGGGTAACCAACTCGGTCATCCTCGAAGGGTCAACTCAATGCTTGAAGGGGATTGAATGGTCTTTGAATGCTTTCGGAAGCAAAAATTTCGTTTTCCGCAGTTTCGGGTCAAAATGATCAAAATACCCCTATAGCGTTTTTACGCGGGTAAAAGTGCCGTTTGAGCCCGGAACTTTCCCCAGAGGTTTAAAAACATGTTTTCATGTGTCTAGAGGTCTTTGTTCAAGTCCCGGTGGTCTCGGGCAGTTTTAGTGCAAAATTACGATTTTGCCCCTAGGATAGTGTTTTTGAGCCTAATGACGTAATTAAGCAAACCTAAGCAATATTAGGCTCTAAACGAAGATTAATTTATTTCCCTAATTAATCTAGAGTCAAAATAATTTATTAAAGTTAATTAGAACCTAAAATTGCTTAGATTAAACTCAAATCCCTTTTTAGAACTCAAGACTCCTAGTCTTGGAATCTTGAATAGTGTTTTCTCTCTCCAATTCCTTAAATCAAGGAAATGTGTCTAGAGTTGTTTAGACTCTAAATTGAGGATTTAACTCACTAATGGTGCAAGACCACTCCTTAATTATGTCTAGACCACCTTAATTACCCATTTACCTTCCCTAAACACTTTCTTACAAATTCCTAATCTTAAGCATAATCAAAGATACACCTAAACACAACTCTAAACCACAATTAAAATGCAAACTAATCCTCCCCATGGGCTGATGCATTTCGGCCAGACCTCATCCCCTTTGACCACATATTAAATTGTTTTCTCACTCAAAGAACCATGCTTGAAGCCATACCTTGAACCATACCTCACCATACCTCAAGAACACATTATCTCACCTCATGGAACTCATGGAATGCCTCCAATCTGCACCTCATGGCCGAAGCTCTTCATCACCATGAGCTCCCTCCATTTGTTTCATTTCTCTATAAATAGAATGCCTTGAGGAGCTTGCACCACTTTTAGATCATTTGCTAAGTTTAGGAAACACTCAAAGCTTTTCTTTTCTCTCAAAGTTCTAGTGTTCTTCAAGTTCTTCAAGTTCTTCAAAGTTCTTCATCATCTTCATCTTCTTCTTCCATCTTCAAGTTCATCACACCAAGTAGGGATTTTCTTTCATGTATTCTTTTCTTTAAAGTTCTTGTTTTAAGCTTGATGTTCATAGTTTCTCTTGATTCCTTTTAGAACTTCTTTCCTTCTCCTTCTCCCTCTTTATGTTTCGGCCATAGGCCTTGGAGAACAAAGGAATGAGAGCTTGATGATGAGAGTTTCATGATGATGTTCATCACTTGAAACAAACTCTAGAGCTTGATCTTTGTTCTTGAGCAAAAATGTTTTTAGTTTTTCCTTTCTTGAACTCTTGAGAACTTTAGCTTTGATGATGTTTTAAAATGATTCTATGAACTCAATGATGAGGGCTCATGGTGTTGGTGTTAATGTATCACCAAGATCATGGACTCTAGAGTTTCAAATATTTCTTTTCTTGCCTAGATGTTTCGGCCATTTCCTTTTCTTTTATATGCCTTATGATTTGATTTTCTAAAGATGTTGTTTTGAGTTCTAAGAACTCTAGACTTTACTTTACCTTGGTTGGATGAGTTTGGGTTATGGTTTAAATTCCTTTAAAGTCTTGTTAAGAGCTCTAGAAAGATAAAATGAACTTGCAAAATTTATTTTATGCTTGCATTCATATTTACGTTCTTGTTATGCATCTTTACTTTCTAGCTATCACCTAAGAACATAAAGATTAAAATGGAACTTGTCTCATCACTTAATTTAATTCTCGAAGCCTTTCTATTTCGGCCTTAAAGTCGATTGTTGTTGGGCCTAGAGCACTAAAATAAAGAATTGAACTTGCATTATCACCTAATTAATTTCTCGAATGCCTATCTATTTCGGCCTTAAAGTCGATTGTTGTTGGGCCTAGAGCACTAAAATAAAGAATTGAACTTGCATTATCACCTAATTAATTTCTCGAATGCCTATCTATTTCGGCCTTAAAGTCGATTGTTGTTGGGCCAAGAGCACTAAAATAAAGAATTGAACCATGCATATTTACCTTCAAGCTTGCACGTCTAAGTTTATGCCTCGCATATTTACTTTCAAGCTTGCACGTTTAAGTTTATGCCTTGCACATTTAAATTTAAGTCATCACTTTACTTTGTAAGCAAGATTTAAAATGAAAAACATGAGCACGTTTAGTTTATGTCGTAACTTAAGAACCTAGAGCTCAAAGACTTGCCCATTTCATCCCAAGATAAAGTTAAATATGAATGTATTCCTTGAATGCATAATTTCGGCCAAGTAGTGATGATGGACTTGCAATGAGTTTTCATCTAGCTACTAGGACCAATAGTCTATGTTTTAAGTTTCTCCTAAAGCTTTACAAATCTTTATAAGGTTATGTCATCACAAGTTGTGATTTTATTATCTTTTAGGGGATGGAATATGTTTTGGTCAGTGACCTAAGGCTTCACTTAGCCTCTTGATGAATTAAAATGTTTTGCAAAGAGTTTCAGAAGTTCTAGATCGATTTCGAGAGAAACTAGTTAACTTATGTACCTAGAAATGTCAATTTAACTCTCTCATTTAAGTTAAATGTTTTCGGTTCTGATGTGATGAGTGTGATGCTGTATGATGATGTTTTGATGTGTTGGAATGTGTGAAAATATCATGTGATGATGTAGAAGCAATCCTATGCATGATAGGTAAGAAACTAGCTGACTAGAAATACCGTAAAGCTAGAATTTAACATAGTTTTGACCCATTTGTTTATGGAACTAACCCAAACTGTTTTAATGGGAACATAATCAGATTTAGATTGTTTAGACATGAAAACTTGGTATCATTTGAATTAGAATTGAATTCTAGCACCTATGGGGAATCTAGTAACTAGAAAACCGTAAAAATGCAAATGTAGAACTCTTAGAACATTTAATTTTCTGGATTCTGTCCAGCACCCTTACAACATGATAAATGTGATTAATAATTAGTCCTTAAGCATAGGAATGCCTCATAATTGATTTAGATTTAATATATAGCGCCTTAGTAGCGGAACCGAGAAAGGGTCTAAAACGTAAGTTCTAGAACCCCGTAAATACAAGTTAGAGATTCTGCCCTATGCTTTTCAGATTTAAGTATGAACATGGGGATTAGGAATGATGATTAAATATGAGCCCTTAGGTGCATAAAGATATGAGCGACGGATGTAGAGAACTATATCTCAAGATTAAGACCCGTAAGGGTCAAAGCATAAGCTACCGTAAGGGTAAGCGTTTGGATGTTTTATGATGATGCATGAAGTATGCTAATGATGATGATGTTATTCATATGAGGAATTTATGAGACTATATGTTTATGTGGCATAAAGTAAATTTGGAAGGAAATTCGGTGTAATGACCGTTGTACCGCCGAATTTCCGACAAATTTGGGGACTTAAAGAGATTTTGAAAATTAAGGTACTAAGATGGGTTCAAGGATGACACCGGTTCGGCCGAGCACCTCCATAGAACTCATGTGACATCGGTACCATTTTACACTCTTAGGTGACACCGGCTCGGCCGAGCACCCCTAAGAGAATTGCCCCCTAACCCGTACTCAGATAGTCGGGATTTATGATTTATGATACGCTTATCGTTAAGTGGTAAGTAAGAACTAGTGACGACTAGTTAAGGTATGAGCTCATAACCTAGATGTATGACACGTTCTGGGTGACACCGGTTCGGTTGAGCACCCCCAGTTCGGTTGTCTTTTAGGGTGGCCCATGAGGAAGAGAAGTTTCATGATTATGATTATGTCACTAAGTTTTGTCCCATATGAATGTTACTATTGCCACTTTATGCCACCAAGAATGATGATGCTTGATGTTATGTTTTATGTATGTGCATTAGGTAGTGCCATGCATACATCTTCTATTATGTTGCATCCATGACGTTAAGATCATCCTAAAATGAATGGACCTTGGCTAAAATATATTTTAAAGTTTAAAATGAACCTAATACATGCTCAGTCATTTTGTATAAATAAACCCAAGGTTCCTGAGGACGTAGATGATGACACCTAGGTAGTAGGAGGCCCTACTGAGATTCTTTAGCAAGATTCTCACTCCCTCTACCTCTTTCTTTCCGTCACGTCTTTAGATGGCGACGTTTGTGGTGTTCCTGGACACGCCGACATGGGAGGTGCACCATGACCCGGACCACGGGTCATTCCATTTTGTGGGTCGATGCACGGTTAGAGTATTCATGTTCATGGGTCGACCCTTCACGCCCCCTGTACATTCCCATCGTTTCTCCCCCGTCTCACCTTTTGGCGATGACCTGGTGTTCGAGCGCGCACGTCCCCTAGAGGAGAGGCTTCGCCGTACCCCATCATTCACGTCCACCGCTCGAGACTACCCCCAGTATGTGCCCCGTTGCCCGTCGTCTTTTTCGGAGACGGATCCTTCCGAGGATTCGGCAACCCAGGCACCCTCCGAGGGATCTTCCCCCTCCATACCTATGGACTCTGGAGAGGATAGCGAGCCCACCGTGACTCAGCCGAGGCGTGCACGACGACCGGAGATGCGGCCATACCCCAGGGCTCACACTCGATCCCCGCTCCACCTCTTCACGCCCGAGGAGCTCGCCTAGTTTCCCGGATATCTGCCTCGATCACGGGATAGTCGCCAGTAGGAGGCCGTGGATGGCCCGAGATAGAGCACACACCACTTAGATGGGGATAAACCTTCTTTTGTTTAGAGGTTTCCCATTAGATGCACTCGGGTAGGGGAGTAGATTATGTTCATGTTTTATGTTGTATTTTCTTTTATGCATTTCCCCTGTACTAAACTAAGTCCCACACTTATAAGTGGGCAAATTATATATATATGAGATGATCTTCAGTGTTATTCATGGTGTGCCTTATGTTACGATGTTGTGAGACATTTGTTTTACTATAAATGGTTTACCGCTTATCGCATCACGCGGCTCTCACTTTGTTTTTCAAAAAAAAATTTACCCGTATTTTCCGCTAAGTAATTCAAAGTTAAATGAGGACTATGAAGTAACAGACTAATGATTAACCTAATTATGTTCTAGAGTATTGGGTTAAAAATTAGGATGTTACTGTAACGCCCCAATTTTTACTATAATTTTTACTGTCATTAGAAATTACTCAATTACCGAATTACCGTAGGTAATTATTACATAAGATTTGAGGCCGAACAATCCTCAATAAAGGAATATAACATTAGAAGAGAGGTTAGGAACGATTCATGCGAGAGTCGCAAATCCCAAATTTCTGTACGTATAAAATGACCAAAATGCCCCTGAAGTTATTTTACTCAGAAAATGAGGATTGTGGGCCCCACCTATTCTCAAGGGGATATTTTGATGATAATAAGGGATTGTTTGTGTTATGTGTGTTAATAGAGCAGAAGGATCTCAATTTTGAGTTCCGACGCGCGAAATGACCAAAACGCCCCTGTGGTTGTTTTAACTCCGATGTGCGTGCCGACTGAGCCCGAACCTCACTAAAATGTTTTAAAATGTGTTTTTAAGCCATGATTAACCATTGGTTAAGCTCGGGTGGCCTCGGGCAATTTTTAAGTGAAAGTACGATTTTGCCCTGTTTTGGGCGCTTTGCGAATTTCGGGATTTTTGATTCGTATATTGAAACCTAAGCAATATTAGGCTCAAATTAAAGCTTATTAAATTCTAAATATTAATCTAGAGTCAAAATTATGTATTTAGATTGATTAGAACCCAAAATTGCTCAAAAACACCCAAATTGCTTACTAATTCACTTAAACCCTTAACCGTAAATTCTCTAAATTACATGAATACCTTGCCTACACCTAAATAATGCATGGAACACACAAATTTCACTTCTTTGGGCTGTAATGGACGAAATTATTGATGCCATTATGCAGCTGAATTATTGCCAAAAGTTGCACTAAAACAAAATGCCAAAATGTCACCATAAGAGACATAATTCCTTAATTTCATACAACTTTGTCTAAAATGATTTTTCCTCCCTTATTTCTCCTGCAAAATTCCGTCCACTACCTCATCATTTTGGCCAATTAGAAGCCTCAAAATCTTCTATAAATAGGCTTGCTTGAGTGGTCTTGGAATGCTTGGTTCATAACTAGTTTTTAGGAGCACCAAAAACTTTCTTTCTTCCTCCTCTTTGGCTGAATTCTTTCTTCAATTTTTCAAAGAGATTTTGTTTCATTTCACTTCAAGAAACCAAGTTCTCTTCCTCTTCTTCAACTCAGATTAGGTAGGGAGTAGTTTCTAAATTTATTTCTATGCTTTGAGGAGTTGTGTTTTTAGCTCAAAATGATGAAATTATGAACTTGCCTTAGCTTTTCATTTTGGTTTTCCTCTTCAATTTTTCTTTAACCAATTCAACCATATGGCCTAGGTGGAACTAAGATGATGGCTTGATGATGAGGACCTTGAGGGTGGGTTGTAAATCCATCACAAGTTAGGCCTCTAAAGCTTGAAAATTCCACTTGATGCAAAACTTTAAAGAATAATGCTTTATGATGCTAAAACAAAGATTTTTAGTTTAGAACTTGAAAGATGTATTTTTCCTTTTATGTTTTATTTCTTGTTAAGATATGTATTGGGTTGAATTTATAATTCTTTTAAAGTCTTGAAGGAGCTCTAGTAAAGAAACAAAATGAATTTGCATCCATGATTAAGTTTATGCTTTGCATAACCATGTTTACCTTCTATGTCATCACTAAATTTTCAAGAATGAATAAATGAACTTGCATTTCTCATGTTTAAATTCCAAGCTTGTATCTCATGTTTATGTTTCAAGTCATCACTTAATCTTTCAAGATAATAAAGAGGTTGCATCTCATATTTAATTTATGCTCTCACTATATTTTATAATGGCTAAAAGAATCAACGCATGGCATGTTTATTTTATGCCATCACCTAAAGATCCTAGAGCTCAAAGACTTGCCCATGTATCACAAGCAAAGAAATATGATTATTGGAGTTAAAGAATTTATTCTTTAAAAAGTCTTGAGATTGGAGCTTAAAAAGATGTAATAATAATATTCTCTTCTGCCTCTTCTGGTCCTTATGCGGACTACCGCCAGCTCAGGTTTCTTAATATTCTCTTCTCCTCTATCGGTCTGTGCGGACTCTGCCGCTCCGGTTTCTTAATATTTTCTTCTCCCTCTCTTGGTCCTGTGCGATTCCGCCACTCCAGCTTTCTTGTATCATGTTTATATTTCAAGTTCTTGCATCATGTTTAATTTTCAAGTCATCACCTTAAATCTTAAAGATAAAGAAATGGAATTGCATATCATGTTTATAATTCCAAGCTATCACCTTATAAAGATAAGATTAAAATAAGGTTGCATAGCATGTTTATAATTCTAAGATGTCACCTAAATCTCTAAAGCTCAAGACTTACTCCTTTTATCTTAAGTGAGAATTTTAATTGTGAAGATCCTCCCAAATTTGACAAAAGAACTAGTTTCTAAATGAGTTTTAAGGCTTTGCAAGGATTTTACGGGGAACTAGTATTTTATATGCACTTAAAATATGACTCTATGTAATTGCATGAGGTACATGATTCGCCGACTGATCTGAGTTTAGTATCAATGTGTGATAATGATTTGATATGATTGAAGTTGTGATAATTATGGTTTATTGTTAAGAGAATGATTCATAATTGGTTTAGCAACTAATTAGTTCTATAATTGATAATTCTATGTAAGGATTGGATGCTTATTAAGTACTTGATATCATTGAATGATTTCCTGGCTTGCATGTTATAGTTGCTGTTGCAAATAATGAGAATGCTTGTACATGAAATGTTCTTTATTATGTAAAATTTACCTTTGTTGCTAGAAGAAAGTGTATCATTGTAAAAGTGTAATTTGGAAAGGTTCGGCTAAGGAAAGACTTGGTATTTAAGCGTGTCCATTGTGACCCACCTCTCTTCCTGGGAATCTCCCATATGCATGATTACAGTTGATATATATTATTCTAGCTTAAGACTATAAATGAGAAAATGTTATGATGTTTATGAATTGTATTATGATATAACATGCAAAGATTTAATGATGACTTAAACTTATAAGAAAATGATCCTTTGGAACCATCGACTATAGGTGGTGAAAAGGTGATTTTAGGCCCCTAACCCGTTCTCTCAAAAGGGTAGAGTCGGGACTTTAGCTTATCAAAAGGGATAAGTATATGCTAGTGACGACTAGTAAAATATGAGCTCATAACCTAAATTACTCCCAAAAGGGTGGAGTATAGGGTGGCCCAAGGAAAATAATGATGATGATAAGATTTTAAGTCATCAAAGGCACTAAAGAAATGAAATATGTGCATTGTGTCCATGTGTAGCTAATATTATATGACGTTCTTTTATGCATGTTATTTTGATAATGATGATGAGGAATATGATGTAATGATAAAGGAAATGTTCATTGTAAATATGACATGTTAAGAATAAGATGCATTATAAGACGCATGATTAAAAATTGATGAACCTCGGTTAAGTATTTGTCCGAACTTAAAATGAATCTTTGCATGCTCACTATTTTAGAATAATCCCGAGGTTCCTGGGGACTTTGATGATGACACTATAGAAAGAGGTACCCTACTGAGAATTCTTTAGCAAGATTCTCACTCCCCTTTCTTTATTTCCGTTATTGTCTCCAGATTCAAATGGCGACATTCGTCCTGTTCGTTGATACCCCTACTTGGGAATTCCACTATGATCCGATGCATCGCTCGTATCATTTTGAAGGGAGGTCGTGATTCGTGTTTTTATTTACATAGGTCGCCCATTTGCACATCCTGTCCCTAGTTATCGATTTTCTCCTACTTCTCCCTATGGCGATGAAATGGTTTTCGAACATGCACGTCCACTTGATGAAAGGATGTTACGTTCTTATCCCGCTTCATCTGCTGTCCATGGATTTCCAGAGTATGTTCCCGAGACGAGATATTCTGAAACTGATCCTTCAGAGGACACTCCTACTCATGTATATTCTGAGAGCTCTGCTCCTACTCCCACACGTGTAAGAGAGGGTAGTGAGGAAACAGTTGTTCAGCCGAGGTTAGCGAGAAGGCCGTCCATGCGACCCCAGCCTGGTGCATCTCGTGTGTCCCGTCCCGAGGGAGCTCATCAGTGGATCGGATTTATTCCCCCATTTCCAGGACAGTGGCCATAGAAGGTTCTTAGTAGATTTATGTGTGATCATGCACCCTAGTTTTAGGATAACCTTCCCGGCTTATGGAGTTATCTAGTTTAGGGGCATGTATTTCCTTAAGTATATTTTCTTTTATGGGTTTGTATAAGATAATGATGTATGAACATAACCCACCCTTTGAGTGAGGTTATTGTATGTAAATATATGCTATAATGTGCTTATGGATGTTATATGATGGAGCCTAAGTGATATGATGTGATATATTCTTAAACGTCTTATTATACCCGCTTACTCGTTCACGTTGTACTCGGCTCATGTTTTCAATTATGTGTTTAAAAACAAAAAAATGGCTCGTAATTTCACTAAGTATTTTCAAATTATGAAGAAAGAACCAAAGCAAGGAGTAAAGTCTAGTCATTAATCAGATTCAACCTAGGTGTATCCGGTTAATTACTAGGTGTTACATTTGGTATCGTGAGCGATTCGATTCTCATGGAGCCTAAGGATTGGACTAGCTATGCTTCTAAAGCATAATACGTTGGTGACGTCATGTGTAGATGTTTATCATTAGGATGAGCTTGAGGATTAGAAATACATGACTACTGTATGTTGAAAGTGCCATGGTAACTTGCTCACTTTGCATGGAATATTGGGCCTGATCACCTCGGTTGTTGCTTTTGTATGTATAGGGACCAATGGCACGTCGACAATGACTAAGAGCGCAAGACGTAATAATCAAGACAACGAGACAGCCGAAGCACTCCGCGACGTAGCAAGGACCATGAGAATGATGATGGAACGAATGGATCAGGATCGTCAAGCCAATATGAATCAGGGACATGAGATTGCTGAACATGCCTGGTTGGGGGGGTTTCGTAAGGCAAACCCACCAATTTTCAAGGGGACACTGAATCCAAATATTGCAGATGAATGGATTCGGAATATTGAGAAGGTCTTTGCTGTAGTCCCATGCTCGGAGGAGCAAAAGGTCACATTCGCTACTCATATGCTTGAAGGTGATGCCGGTTTCTGGTGGACGGGTGTTCAAAGACTCCTGGAGACGACCGACGTGGACATTGATTGGGAACTTTTCAAGGTCCATTTTTATGAAAAGTACTTTCAGTCGTTAGAAATGCCAAGGACATTGAATTCATGCAATTTGTCCAGGGAATATGAATGTGGCCCAAGACAATCGCCAGATTTGAAGAACTCATTAAGTTCTCAAGAATGTACCAAGGAAATCCTGATGAGTACTGGAAATGCATTAAATACGAGTCAGGGTTGAAGGCGGAACTTAATGTGGCGATTGCACATTTGGAGATTAGGATTTCTACCCTAGTTAACAAATGTCGGATTATTGAAGAAGGTCGAGAAAACTAAACACCCCAAAGTCGATAATATTACCAAAAAGTTGACACCTCAAGGTCGTAGTTCAAGAGGCGAATCGACCTCCATTTCTCAATCAAGACCACAAGGGACACAAAGAAATTTTCAACAAGGAAGGCCAAACAACAACAATCGCTATAATAACAACCGCTACAACAATAACCCCAATAACAATCACAACAACAACAATAACAACAATAAAGGGAAAGCACCACAAAGAGGTCCAGCAGTACCTCCACGGCCTGCGCCATCCATGGAATGTCCCAAGCGCGGCAAGAATCATGGGAGCATGCCATGTTGAGCCGGACCAAACGTGTGCTAGCGGAGTGGAAAACCAGGTCATTACTCCCGAGAATACACGGAAAGAAACCCGCCAACCCGCAATCCCAAGCCGCAATACCAGGGAAGGGTATTTCTTGTTAATCTTTGAAGAAACAACGAAGTCACGAAATCTCGTGGAAGGTAAGGGTAATATGCATGGTAAAGACTTAATTGTACTATATGATTCTGGCGCTTCTCATTCTTTTATCTCCCATTCATGTGTTAAAAGCCTTAATTTACCTATGACTGAGCTTCCTTTTGACCTTATTGTTTCTACCCCGACTGGAAAACCCGTTAGGACTTGTAAATGTTGTTTAGATTGTAGTTTTATTATAGATAATAGATCCTTTGTTTTAGATCTTATTTGCTTACCCATGCGAGGTTTAGATGTGATTCTTGGCATGGATTGGCTTGAGGCCAATCGTGTACTGTTAAACTGTTATGAGAAAACCATCACTTTTCTTCCTGTTCCTATTGAACCTAAGAAACCCATAAGTCTTTACATAACTGCTGTGGAAATGGATTGTGGTAAGAGTGAGAGTAAAGGTTACATTTTCTTAGTCGCTAGTGATGTAGACTTTGAGCAAAGTATCGATGAGATACCGATAGTAAGAAATTATCCTGAAGTATTTCCAGATGAGATACCAGAGTTTCCCCCCAAGAGAGAGATAGAGTTTTCCATAGAATTGCTTCCGGGTGCAGGACCTATATCCATAGCCCCATACAGGATGTCCCCATTAGAATTGACCGAGTTAAAAACTCAATTGGAAGATTTATTGGAGAAAAAGTTTGTTAGGCCTAGTGCATCACCTTGGGAGCCCTGTGTTGTTTGTAAAGAAAAAGGATGGGAGTATGAGGATGTGTGTAGATTATCGGCAGTTGAATAAAGTAACGGTGAAAAACAAGTATCCTCTGCCTAGGATCGATGATTTGATGGACCAACTGAAAGGTGCGGTAGTGTTTTCTAAGATAGATTTGAGGTCAGGCTACCATCAAATTAGAGTGAGAGATGAAGACATACCTAAAACGGCCTTTCGCACTCGATACAGCCATTTTGAGTTTGCAGTAATGTCCTTTGGGTTAACCAATGCTCCAGCTATTTTTATGGATTACATGAATAGGATCTTTCGGCCCTATTTAGATCAGTTTGTAGTTGTCTTTATAGATGACATTCTCATATATTCTAAGATCCATGAAGAGCATGAATGCCACCTGACCATAGTACTGGAGATCTTGAAGGAAAAGAAACTATATGCCAAGATTTCCAAGTGTGAGTTTTGGTTGGATAAGGTGCAATTTTTAGGGCATGTAGTATCTAAGAAAGGAATTGGTGTAGATCCTAGTAAGGTAGAAGCGGTAGTAAACAGGGAAAGACCAACCATCAGAATCAAGTAAGGAGCTTTAGGTTTAGCTGGTTATTGCCGTCGATTTATCAAGGGATTTTGCCAGATTTCCCTACCTTTGACCAACCTGACTAGGAAGAACACCCCTTTTTCATGGACCCCGGAGTGTGAAAAGAGCTTTCAAGAGTTAAAACACAAGCTAACCTCTACCCCTGTTTTAGTGTTACCCGACCCCAATGTGCCTTTCGAGGTGTATTGTGATGCTTCAAAAATGGGTTTAGGTTGTGTATTGATGCAAGATAGGCAAGTGGTGGCCTATGCATCAAGACAACTCAAGCCACATGAGGCAAACTACCCTACCCATGACCTTGAGTTAGCTGCCATCGTGTTTGCTCTAAAGATTTGGAGACACCATTTATATGGAGTTAAGTTTGAGGTGTTTTCCGATCACAAGAGTTTGAAATATCTCTTTGATCAAAAAGAGCTAAACATGAGGCAAAGGCGATGGATGGAGTTCTTGAAAGATTATGATTTTGGATTGAACTACCATCCTGGTAAAGCTAATGTAGTAGCTGATGCTTTGAGTAGGAAGTCCTTACAAGTGTCCCGTTTGATGGTGAAGGAGGTTGAATTGATTGAGCAATTTAGGGACTTAAACCTAGGAATGACTTTGACCACTAAGGGCATCGAGCTTGTCATCTTAGAGTGACAAGTGAGTTCAAAGAAAGGATTGTTCAAGCTCAAGGGGACGATCTTTGAGTTTCAAGAGACTTTAGGGGAAGTGAAGGCAGGAAAGTTGATAGGTTTTACCCAAGGAATGGACGATTTGTGGAGGTTTAAAGGTCGAATATGTGTACCTGCTAGTGGTGGCCTCCGAAAGGATATTTTGGAGGAAGCCCATAAGAGCCATTTTACCCTTCATCCTGGTGCCACCAAGATGTATCAAGATTTGAAGAAGATGTTCTGGTGGCCTGGAATAAAGAAAGATGTGTGCACATGGGTGAGTAAGTGCTTGGTGTGTCAAAAGGTGAAGATTGAACACCAAAAACCCTGCGGAATCTTTGCAACCTCTGTCGATCCCTGAGTGGAAGTGGGATAGTATCTCCATGGATTTTGTGACTGGATTACCGAGGACCCAAATGAATCATGATACCATATGGGTAATCGTGGGTCGATTGACGAAGTCAGCCCACTTTTTACCTATTAAGGTGACTTATTCCTTGGATAGGTTAGCACAATTATATATTCAGGAGATAGTAAGGTTACATGGGGTGCCGCCGACGATAATCTCGGACCGGGATCTGCGGTTTACGCCACGATTTTGGGGAGCCTTTCAAAAGGCATTTGGTTCAAAGCTGTGTCTAAGCACGGCCTATCACCCCCAAACAGACGGTCAATCTGAAAGAACTATCCAAACCTTGGAGGATATGTTAAGGGCATGTGTTTTAGATCAAAGGGGAAGTTGGGATAAGTACCTGCCACTGATTGAATTTGCATATAACAACAGTTATCATGCAAGTATCGGTATGGCACCGTATGAGGCCCTCTATGGACGGAAATGTCAATCTCCCTTATGTTGGTATGAAGCCTGAGAGCAAAGTTTACTCGGACCGATATTGTGAGGGAAACAACGGAACAAATCAAGAAGATTAGGGATAAGATTCTTACCGCTCAAAGTCGATGTAAAAACTATGCGGACAAGCGCTAAAACCGCTAGATTTTCAAGAAGGGACCACGTGTTCCTAAGGATCACCCCACCATAGGCATAGGCGAAGCAATAAAAGTAAAGAAATTGAGCCCCATTTCTTGGTCCGCTTGAAATCCTTACCAAAGTAGGACACGTAGCTCACCGTATAGCCCTACCCCAGTCTATCCAACCTTCATGATGTTTTCCATGTCTCTCGCTTAAGAAAGTATCAATCGACCGAGTCATGTACTAGAGCCGAACATGTACAATTAAGAGATAACCCGACATTTAACTTACTACCCACGAGAATCGTCGACCGAGGAGTTAAGCAATTAAGGAACAAGGTGTACTCTGGTCAAAGTAGCATGGGACAGAGGTGAAACCGAAGAACTTACATGGGAGCTGGAATCAAACATGAAAGCACAATACCCCGAAGTTGTTCTCAGTAACGAATTTCCGGGCGAAATTCTTTTAAGGAGGGAGTAATGTAACGCCCAATTTTTACTATAATTTTTCTTGTCATTAGAAATTACTCAATTACCGAATTACCGTAGGTAATTATTACATAAGATTTGAGGCCGAACAATCCTCAATAAAGGAATATAACATTAGAAGAGAGGTTAGGAGCGATTCATGCGAGTCGCAAATCCCAAATTTCAGACGTATAAAATGACCAAAATGCCCTGAAGTTATTTTACTCGAAAATGAGGATTGTGGGCCCCACCTATTCTCAAGGGGATATTTTGAGGATAATAAGGGATTGTTTGTGTTATGTGTGTTAATAGAGCAGAAGGATCTCAATTTTGAGTTCCGACAGAAATGACCAAAAAAGCGCCTCAAGGTGTTTTAACCCCGATGTGCGTGCCGACTGAGCCCGAACCTCACTAAAATGTTTTAAAATGTGTTTTTAAGCCATGATTAACCATTGGTTAAGCTCGGGTGGCCTCGGGCAATTTTTAAGTGAAAGTACGATTTTGCCCTGTTTTTGGGCGCTTTGCGAATTTCGGGATTTTTGATTCGTATACGAAACCTAAGCAATATTAGGCTCAAATTAAAGCTTATTAAATTCTAAATATTAATCTAGAGTCAAAATTATGTATTTAGATTGATTAGAACCCAAAATTGCTCAAAAACACCCAAATTGCTTACTAATTCACTTAAACCCTTAACCGTAAATTCTCTAAATTACATGAATACCTTGCCTACACCTAAATAATGCATGGAACACACAAATTTCACTTCTTTGGGCTGTAATGGACGAAATTATTGATGCCATTATGCAGCTGAATTATTGCCAAAAGTTGCACTAAAACAAAATGCCAAAATGTCACCATAAGAGACATAATTCCTTAATTTCATACAACTTTGTCTAAAATGATTTTTCCTCCCTTATTTCTCCTGCAAAATTCCGTCCACTACCTCATCATTTTGGCCAATTAGAAGCCTCAAAATCTTCTATAAATAGGCTTGCTTGAGTGGTCTTGGAATGCTTGGTTCATAACTAGTTTTTAGGAGCACCAAAACTTTCTTTCTTCCTCCTCTTTGGCTGAATTCTTTCTTCAATTTTTCAAAGAGATTTTGTTTCATTTCACTTCAAGAAACCAAGTTCTCTTCCTCTTCTTCAACTCAGATTAGGTAGGGAGTAGTTTCTAAATTTATTTCTATGCTTTGAGGAGTTGTGTTTTTAGCTCAAAATGATGAAATTATGAACTTGCCTTAGCTTTTCATTTTGGTTTTCCTCTTCAATTTTTCTTTAACCAATTCAACCATATGGCCTAGGTGGAACTAAGATGATGGCTTGATGATGAGGACCTTGAGGGTGGGTTGTAAATCCATCACAAGTTAGGCCTCTAAAGCTTGAAAATTCCACTTGATGCAAAACTTTAAAGAATAATGCTTTATGATGCTAAAACAAAGATTTTTAGTTTAGAACTTGAAAGATGTATTTTTCCTTTTATGTTTTATTTCTTGTTAAGATATGTATTGGGTTGAATTTATAATTCTTTTAAAGTCTTGAAGGAGCTCTAGTAAAGAAACAAAATGAATTTGCATCCATGATTAAGTTTATGCTTTGCATAACCATGTTTACCTTCTATGTCATCACTAAATTTTCAAGAATGAATAAATGAACTTGCATTTCTCATGTTTAAATTCCAAGCTTGTATCTCATGTTTATGTTTCAAGTCATCACTTAATCTTTCAAGATAATAAAGAGGTTGCATCTCATATTTAATTTATGCTCTCACTATATTTTATAATGGCTAAAAGAATCAACGCATGGCATGTTTATTTTATGCCATCACCTAAAGATCCTAGAGCTCAAAGACTTGCCCATGTATCACAAGCAAAGAAATATGATTATTGGAGTTAAAGAATTTATTCTTTAAAAAGTCTTGAGATTGGAGCTTAAAAGATGTAATAATAATATTCTCTTCTCCCTCTACTGGTCTGTGCGGACTACCGCTCCGGTTTCTTAATATTCTCTTCTCCCTCTCTTTGGTCTGTGCGGACTCTGCCGCTCAGGTTTCTTAATATTTTCTTCTCCCTCTCTTGGTCTGTGCCGATTACCGCCACTCCAGGTTCTTGTATCATGTTTATATTTCAAGTTCTTGCATCATGTTTAATTTTCAAGTCATCACCTTAAATCTTAAAGATAAAGAAATGGAATTGCATATCATGTTTATAATTCCAAGCTATCACCTTATAAAGATAAGATTAAAATAAGGTTGCATAGCATGTTTATAATTCTAAGATGTCACCTAAATCTCTAAAGCTCAAGACTTACTCCTTTTATCTTAAGTGAGAATTTTAATTGTGAAGATCCTCCCAAATTTGACAAAAGAACTAGTTTCTAAATGAGTTTTAAGGCTTTGCAAAGATTTTACTGGGAACTAGTATTTTATATGCACTTAAAATATGATTCTATGTAATTGCATGAGGTTCATGATTCGCCACTGATCTGAGTTTAGTATCAATGTGTGATAATGATTTGATATGATTGAAGTTGTGATAATTATGGTTTATTGTTAAGAGAATGATTCATAATTGGTTTAGCAACTAATTAGTTCTATAATTGATAATTCTATGTAAGGATTGGATGCTTATTAAGTACTTGATATCATTGAATGATTTCTGGCTTGCATGTTATAGTTCTTTGTTGCAAATAATGAGAATACTTGTACATGAAATGTTCTTTATTATGTAAAATTTACCTTTGTTGCTAGAAGAAAGTGTATCATTGTAAAAGTGTAATTTGGAAAGGTTACTGCTAAGGAAAGACTTGGTATTTAAGCGTGTCCATTGTGACCCACCTCTCTTTCCTCGGAATCTCCCATATGCATGATTACAGTTGATATATATTATTCTAGCTTAAGACTATAAATGAGAAAATGTTATGATGTTTATGAATTGTATTATGATATAACATGCAAAGATTTAATGATGACTTAAACTTATAAGAAAATGATCCTTTGGAACCATCGGACTATAGGTGGTGAAAAGGTGATTTTAGCCCCTAACCCGTTCTCTCAAAAGGGTAGAGTCGGGACTTTAGCTTATCAAAAGGGATAAGTATATGCTAGTGACGACTAGTAAAATATGAGCTCATAACCTAAATTACTCCCAAAAGGGTGGAGTATAGGGTGGCCCAAGGAAAATAATGATGATGATAAGATTTTAAGTCATCAAAGGCACTAAAGAAATGAAATATGTGCATTGTGTCCATGTGTAGCTAATATTATATGACGTTCTTTTATGCATGTTATTTTGATAATGATGATGAGGAATATGATGTAATGATAAAGGAAATGTTCATTGTAAATATGACATGTTAAGAATAAGATGCATTATAAGACGCATGATTAAAAATTGACGAACCTCGGTTAAGTATTTGTCCGAACTTAAAATGAATCTTTGCATGCTCACTATTTTAGAATAATCCCGAGGTTCCTGGGGACTTTGATGATGACACTATAGAAGGAGGTACCCTACTGAGAATTCTTTAGCAAGATTCTCACTCCCTTTTCTTTATTTCCGTCATTGTCTCCAGATTCAAATGGCGACATTCGTCCTGTTCGTTGATACCCCTACTTGGGAATTCCACTATGATCCGGTGCATCGCTCGTATCATTTTGAAGGGAGGTACGCAGTTCATGTTTTTATTTACATAGGTTGTCCATTTGCACATCCTGTCCCTAGTTATCGATTTTCTCCTACTTCTCCCTATGGCGATGAAATGGTTTTCGAACATGCACATCCACTTGATGAAAGGATGTTACGTTCTTATCCCGCTTCATCTGCTGTCCATGGATTTCCAGAGTATGTTCCCGAGACGAGATATTCTGAAACTGATCCTTCAGAGGACACTCCTACTCATGTATATTCTGAGAGCTCTGCTCCTACTCCCACACGTGTAAGAGAGGGTAGTGAGGAAACAGTTGTTCAGCCGAGGTTAGCGAGAAGGCCGTCCATACGACCCCAGCCTGGTGCATCTCGTGTGTCCCGTCCCGAGGGAGCTCATCAGTGGATCGGATTTATTCCCCCATTTCCACGACAGTGGCCATAGAAGGTTCTTAGTAGATTTATGTGTGATCATGCACCCTAGTTTTAGCATAACCTTCCCGGCTTATGGAGTTATCTAGTTTAGGGGCATGTATTTCCTTAAGTATATTTTCTTTTATGGGTTTGCATAAGATAATGATGTATGAACATAACCCACCCTTTGAGTGAGGTTATTGTATGTAAATATATGCTATAATGTGCTTATGGATGTTATATGATGGAGCCTAAGTGATATGATGTGATATATTCTTAAACGTCTTATTATACCCCGCTTACTCGTTCACGTTGTACTCGGCTCATGTTTTCAATTATGTGTTTAAAAACAAAAAAATGGCTCGTAATTTCACTAAGTATTTTCAAATTATGAAGAAAGAACCAAAGCAAGGAGTAAAGTCTAGTCATTAATCAGATTCAACCTAGGTGTATCTGGTTAATTACTAGGGTGTTACAGTTACACCGGGCAATTTTAATGGAAAATTGCAATTTTGCCCCTGGAATAGTGTTTTTGAGCTTAATGACATAATTAAGCAAACCTAAGCAATATTAGGCTCTAATCGAAGATTAATTAATTTCCATAATTAATCTAGAGTCAAAGTAAGCTATTAAAATTAATTAGAACCTAAGATTGCTTAGATTAAACTCAAACATCTTTTTCTTTTAAAAACTCAAGTTTCTAGAACATAGAATCTTGAATAGTATTTTCACTATTCACTCTCTATACCCCAAGGAGCCTAGCTAGAATAGGATTTTGACCCCATTAATGAGCTAGAATGCTCACTAATCATGCCTTAACATAGCCTTAATTACCTATCCTTTCACTTACATACTTAAAAGTTCCTAATCCTAAGCCTAATCAAAACTACATCTAAACACACCTTTAAACCACAATTAAATGAAAGATTTTCCTCCCCTTGGATCCCCAAAAATGGCGCCACCTCATCCTCTTCTTGCTTCACAAGTTTGTTCACTCACACACTCAAAGAATTATGCCTAAACCTATGCCTAAACCCATACCTACAACCTCACATTGAAATGACACAACCAAGAGACATTTTCCCTCCTTTTCTTCTCAACATTTCAGCCACTCCCTCCATTTCCATCACCCTTGATTTGTTTTTCTATAAATAGCACACTTGAGTGAACTTGAAACACCTTTAGTTCATTTGCTAAGTTTAGAGCACTCAGCTCTCTTTTTCTCTCAAGTTTCAAGAGCTTTTCTTCTTCAACCTCTTCATCTTCTTCAACCTCATTTCACTTGGTAGGGATTTCTTTCAAGTGTTTCATTCATTAAAAGTTGTTATTTGGTTATGTGCTTCATGATTTTCCTAGAACCTCTTAGTTCTTCTTTTCTTTTCTTTCCTTCTTTCTTTTTCGGTTTCTTGGTTCCCTTTTTCTTCCTTTATGTTTCGGCCATGATGGCCTATCTTGGAGGAAAACCATGGCTTGATGATGAGGTTTCAATATAATGGACTCATGATTATCATTTGAGAAACCTCTAGAGCTTGAAACTTGGTTTTGATCTTAACATATCTTGGTTATTCCTTTTTCTTGAAACAAGTTCGGTTCCTTTTCCTTCTTTTCCTTCTTGGATTCGATTTCTTTTCCTTTTCCTCTTCTTGTTTGGATTTCAGTTTTGAAGGTTCATTTTTGTATGAAAAATGGCTCAAGGATGAAAGTACATGATGTTGGAAATTATGTGACACTAAGATCATAGCCTCTAGAGTTTAAAGTTTTCTTTTTCTCCTCCTCATGGCTTCGGCCTTGTCTTCCTTTTCTTTGGTGTTCAAGGTTTTGTTTTGAATAATGTTGGTTGTTAGTCATTTTGATCTCTTGATCCATTTCCTTGAACTTGATGATGATGTTCAAACCATAAGGTTTCTTTGACACCTTGGTATAAAGAACTCTAAAGTTCACTTTATCTTGCTATGATAAGTTTGGGTTGAGGTTTAAGTTCCTTTAAAGTCTTGTAAGAACTCTAGTAAAGATAAAAAAATGAACTTGTATATTTATATTTCTAGCCCCTCATATTTACATTCCAAGTTCTTGCATTTACTTTCCTATGTCATCACTAAACTCTAAAGCTTAAAGAAAAGAACTTGCATTATCACGTTTAAGTTTCAAGCTTTGCATTTCATGTTTATGTTTCAAGTCATCACTTAAGAACTTAAAGATTTAAAACAAGAACTTGCATATCACCTAATTAATCTCAAAGCCTTTCTATTTCGGCCTTAAAGTCGATTGTTGCTAGGCCTAGAGTACTAAAATAAAGAATTGAACTTGCATATTTACTTTCAAGTCTTACATATTTATATTTCTAGCACGTCATATTTATATTTTAAGTTCTTGCATCTCATGTTTACTTTGAAGCCCTCACTTTACCTTATAATGGAGAATAAAATGGAATGCACAGCATGTTTATGTTTTGTCATCACTTAAAGAACCTAGAGCTCAAAGACTTGCCCTTTTTATCTCAAGCTAAAGTTTGGTTATGGAAGCATTCCCTTGAATGCACAATTCGACCATGTGATGATGATGAGCTTGGCATGAGTTTCATCTAGTCACAAGTGCCCATAACCTATGCCGTAGGATTTTGTTAAGCGTAGGAGAACTCAAAGGACATTTCAAGTATAATTTTACGTTTTAAATCTTGAGCCAATCCAAGTGGTTGCTACCCTTGTTTGGTTTGTGGTGATTTTAGTAAAATAAGTTGGTTTCCAAAGAGTTTTAGAAGTCCTAAAGTGAATCCATGAGAAACTAGTAACTTATGCTTGCTAAAAATGAAATTTTATGCATGATATGAATATATATGAATTCGGTTCTGTCATGGTATGTTTTCTGTTGTATGATGTTGTTTTGGTAGGTTGGAATGTGTTAAAATTATGCATAATAAGTTGGGAGTCTTTCTATGCGAGTCAAGAAAGAAACTAATCTTACCGACAAACCGTAAAGTTGAGTTCTAGCATAGGTTTGACTCATTAATTCTTAGCTTTTGCCAAAACTGTTTTAGTATGTTAAACTTCAGTTTAGGATTGTTTAAATATGAAAAACTTGGTAACATTTGACGTAGGATTGATTTTTAGAGCGTATAAAGAAACTAGCACCTAGAAAACCGTAAAAATGCAATTCTAGAACTCTTAGAACATTTTATTTTCTGATTCTATATAGCACCCTTATAATGTAGTAAATATGATTTATGATTAGCTCAAGGGCTTAGGGATACTTCATAATTGGTTTAGATCTAATTTATAGCGCCTTAGGCAAAGACGGAACCAAGAAAGGGTCTAAAACATAAATTCTAGGACCCCATAATCTTAAAGATGTAATTCTGCCCTTAAAGTATGATGTTGCCCAGATTTACTAACGAATTTAAATGCTAGTAAGAATTATCAGTTGTGAATCATTAGGTGCATAAGAGGTTAATAGAGAATGATAGAATAATTACATCTCAAGTTTAAGACCCGTAAGGGTCAAAGCATAAGATACCGTAAGTTCAAGAACATGATGAGCTTTTATGTTACACAAGGATATGTGTTTTAATTGAGAATGATTGTAACGCCCCAATTTTTACTGTAATTTTTACTGTCATTAGAAATTACCAAATTACTATAGGTAATTATTACATAAGATATGAGGCCGAACAATCCTCAATAAAGGAATATAACATTAGAAAAGAGGTTAGGAGCGATTCATGCGAGAGTCGCAAATCCCGAATTTCTGTACGTATAAAATGCCCTTGAAGTTATTTTACTCAGAAAATGAGGATCGTGGGCCCCACCTATTCTCAAGGGGATGTTTTGATGATAATAAGGGATTGTTTGTGTTATGTGTGTTAATAGAGCAGAAGGATCTCAATTTTGAGTTCCGACACGCGAAATGACCAAAACGCCCTTGCGGCTGTTTTAACTCCGATGTGCGTGCCAACTGAGCCCGAACCTCACTAAAATGTTTTAAAATTTGTTTTTAAGCCATGATTAACCATTGGTTAAGCTCGGGTGGCCTCGGGCAGTTTTTAAGTAAAAGTACGATTTTGCCCCTATTTTTGGGCGCTTTGAATTCGGGATTTTTGATTCAGTATATCAAACCTAAGCAATATTAGGCTCAAATTAAAGTTTATTAAATTCTAAATATTAATCTAGAGTCAAAATTATGTATTTAGATTGATTAGAACCCAAAATTGCTCAAAAACACCCAAATTGCTTACTAATTCACTTAAGCCCTTAACCGTAAATTCTCTAAATTACATGAATACCTTGCCTACACCCAAATAATGCATGGAACACACAAATTTCACTTCTTTGGACTGTAATGGACGAAATTATTGATGCCATTATGCAGCTGAATTATTGCCAAAAGTTGCACTAAAACAAAATGCCAAAATGTCACCATAAGAGACATAATTCCTTAATTTCATACAACTTTGTCTAAAATGATTTTTCCTCCCTTATTTCTCCTGCAAAATTCCGCCAACTACCTCCTTATTTTGGCCAATTAGAAGCCTCAAAATCTTCTATAAATAGGCTTGCTTGAGTGGTCTTGGAATGCTTTGTTCATAACTAGTTTTTAGGAGCACCAAAAACTTTCTTTCTTCCTCCTCTTTGGCTGAATTCTTTCTTCAATTTTTTCAAAGAGATTTTGTTTCATTTCACTTCAAGAAATCAAGTTCTCTTCCTCTTCTTCAACTCAGATTAGGTAAGGAGTAGTTTCTAAATATATTTCTATGCTTTGAGGAGTTGTGTTTTTAGCTCAAAATGATGAAATTATGAACTTACCTTAGCTTTTCATTTCGGTTTTCCTCTTCATTTTTCTTTAACCAATTCGGCCATATGGCCTAGGTGGAACTAAGATGATGGCTTGATGATGAGGACCTTGAGGGTGGGTTGTAAATCCATCACAAGTTAGGCCTCTAAAGCTTGAAAATTCCACTTGATGCAAAACTTTAAAGAATAATGCTTTATGAAGCTAAAACAAAGATTTTTAGTTTAGAACTTGAAAGATGTATTTTCCAAGCTTGTATTTCATGTTTATGTTTCAAGTCATCACTTAATCTTTCAAGATAATAAAAAGGTTGCATCTCATATTTAATTTATGCTCTCACTTTATTTTATAATGGCTAAAAGAATCAACGCATGACATGTTTATTTTATGCCATCACCTAAAGAACCTAGAGGTCAAAGACTTGGCCATGTATTGGAACGCCCCGATTTTCGCTAAACTTTCATAATGACCAAAATGCCCCTGAGGTCATATTTACCTGAAACACGAGGACGGCCAGCCTTGGCCATCCTCATAGGGTTCAAATGTTATATGAAGGGAATCGTATGAGCATGAGTGCCTAACAAAGCAGGAAAACCTCATTTCTGAGATTTCTGCGCGTAAATGACCAAAATACCCCTGTAACAGAATTAAGGCAGTTTTAAGTTTCGTTTCGACCCGGACGTTGTTCTAGGTTCAAAACAATGATTTTAAGGCATGAACTATGTTTGTTTAAGCCCCGGAGGTTCCGGGCAACTTTTGGTGAAAATTATGGTTTTGCCCCTGCATATCGCATTTTCAGCTGAATGAGCCGTTTAACTCCAAACCTAAGCAATATTAGGCTCTAATTAAAGGTTAATTAATTTCCATAATTAATCTAGAGCCAAAACCATCATTTAGAATTAATTGGAACCTAAAATTGCTTAGGGAAGTTCAAATCTCATCCTAGTCTTATTCTTTAAAAAGGAATAAGAATCTGTGAATAGTGTCGAATAGTGTTTCCACTATTCACATCAACTTTTCTTTTCAAGACAAGTTGTCACACCCACATCACTAGTCTTAGAGGTGTTGACTCCCCTAATCCTTCTAGACCACCTCTAACCTAGGGATTTGTGGTTTTAATTAACCTATTAGTGCACCTAAGTACCTACTTAGCAACTTTTAAATCCTAAGACTAATCTATGTCACACCAAAGCACACTTCTAGAGCATGGTTTAAGGAGATATTTCTCCTCCCCAAGGCTGCCAAGAATGGCGCCATTTTCCCCTAGAAAATCATCAAAAAGTTAGTCTATGTGTTCAAGCTATCTTGTGACATATGTCTTGAACACTTTCAATCAATGATCAACTTTCAAGAAAAATTGTCACTCAAGACTCAAAGAATATTTTATATGGTCTGTAACACCCCGATTTTTCTGTCCGAGGGAAATGACCAAAAATGTCGAGGTCATTTCTCGACCAACTCGAGGGTAAATCCAACTCCTACTATCCTCGGGGTCAACTCAATGTTTGAAGCGGGATTGAATGGCCTTTGAATGCTTTCGGAAGCGAAAATTTCGCTTTTCGCAGCTGGTCAAATGACCAAAATACCCCATAGCGCTTTACGCGTGTAAAGGTGCCGCTTGAGCCGGAACTTTCCCCACAGGTTTAAAAACATGATTTCATGTGTCTAGAGGTATCTGTTCAAGACCCGGTGGTCCCGGGCAGTTTTAGTGCAAAATTACGATTTTGCCCCTGGAATAGTGTTTTTAAGCTTAATGACGTAATTAAGCAAACCTAAGCAATATTAGGCTCTAAACGAAGATTAATTTATTTCCCTAATTAATCTAGAGTCAAAATAATTTATTAAAGTTAATTAGAACCTAAAATTGCTTAGATTAAACTTAAATCCCTTTTTAGAACTCAAGATTCCTAGTCTTGGAATCATGAATAGTGTTTTCTCTCCAATTCCTTAAATCAAGGAAATGAGTCTAGAGTTGTTTAAACTCTAAATTGAGGATTTAACCCTCTAATGGTGCAAGACCACTCCTTAATTATGTCTAGACTACCTTAATTACCCATTTACCTTACCTAAACACTTTCTTACAAATTCCTAATCTTAAGCATAACCAAAGATACACCTAAACACAACTCTAAACCACAATTAAAATGCAAGAAACTCTCCTCCTTGGCTGATGCATTTCGGCCAGCCCACTCCCCATTGACCACATGTTTAATTATTTTCTCACTCAAAGAACCATGCTTGAGCCATACCTTGAGCCATACCTCACCATGCTTTGAACCATACCTCACCATACCTCAAGAACACATTATCTCACCTCATGGAACTCATGGAGAGCCTCCATTCTGCACCTCATGGCTCAAGCCATCCTCACCCATGAGCATCCTCCATTTGTTTCATTTCTCTATAAATAGAATGCCTTGAGGAGCTTGCACCACTTTTAGATCATTTGCTAAGTTTAGGAAACACTCAAAGCTTTCTTTTTCTCTCAAAGTTTTTGTGTTCTTCAAGTTCTTGGAGTTCTTCAAAGTTCTTCATCTTCTTCATTTTCTTCTTCCATCTTCAAGTTCATCACACCAAGTAGGGATTTTCTTTCATGTGTTCTTTCTTTTAAAGTTCTTGTTCTAAGCTTAAAGTTCATAGTTTCTCTTGATTCTTTTTAGAACTTCTTTTTCTTCCCTTTACTCTTTTTCATTTTCGGCCATGGGCCTTGGAGAACAAAGGAATGAGAGCTTGATGATGAGAGTTTCATGATGATGTTCATCACTTGAGACAAACTCTAGAGCTTGATTTTTGTTCTTGAGCAAAAGTGTTTCTAGATTTTTCCTTTCTTGAACTTTTGAGAACCTTAACTTTGATGTTGTTTCAAATGGTTCTAATGACTCAATGATGAGGTCTCATGATGTTGGAGTTTGTATATCACCAAGATCATGGATTCTAGAGTTTCAAACATTTCTTTTCTTTCCTTGAAGTTTCGCCATTACCTTTTCCTTTCATGCTAGATGTTTGATTTTTTAAATATGTTATGTTGAGTTCTAAGAACTCTAGACTTTTACCTTGTCTTGGTTTGATGAGTTTGGGTTGAGGTTTAAGTTCCTTTAAAGTCTTGTTAAGAGCTCTAGAATGATAAAATGAACTTGCATAATTTATTTTATGCTTGCATTCATATTTACATTCTTGCTATGCATCTTTACTTTCAAGCCATCACCTAAGAACATAAAGATTAAAATGGAACTTGTATCATCACTTAACTTAATTCTCAAAGCCTTTCTATTTCGGCCTTAAAGTCGATTGTTGTTGGGCCTAGAGCACTAAAATAAAGAATTGAACTTGCATTATCACCTAATTAATTTCTCTAATGCCTATCTATTTTGGCCTTAAAGTCGATTGTTGTTGGGCCAAGAGCACTAAAAAATAAAGAATTGAATCTTGCATCTTTACTTTCAAGCTTGCATCGTTTAAGATTATGTCGATATTTATTTCTCGAGCTTACATCGCTTAAATTATGCCTTGCATATTTAATTTCAAGACATCACTTACCTTGAAAGCAAGATTAAAAATGAAGAGCATGAGCATCGTTTAGTTTATGTCGTGAACTTTAAGAACCTAGAGCTCAAAGACTTGCCCATTTCATTCCAAGTTAAAGTTTAATGCAAAACCACACTTTGAATGTACGCTTTTCGCCAAGTAGTGAAGATGGACTTGCAATGAGTTTTCATCTAGCTACTAGGACCAATAGCCTATGTTTTGAGTTTTCCTTAAAGTTTGACAATTCTTTATAAGGTTATGTCGTTATAAGTTGTGATTCCAATCTCTTTAGGGATGGAATGTGTTTTGGTCAGTGACCTAAGGCTTCACTTAGCCTCTTGATGATTTAAAATGTCTTGCAAAGAGTTTTAGAAATTCTAAATTGATTCCAAGAGAAACTAGTTAACTTATGTACCTAGAAATGTCAATTTAATTCTCTTATTGAGGCAAGATGTTTTTCGGTTCTGATGTGATGAATGTGATGCTGTATGATGATGTTTTAATGCGTTGGAATGTGTGAAAATATCATGTGATGATGTAGCAGCGTTTAACCTATGCATGATAGGTAAGAAACTAGCTAACTAGAAATACCGTAAAGCTTAGAATTTAACATAGTTTTGACCCATTTGTTTATGGAACCAATCCAAACTGTTTTAATGGGAACATAATCAGATTTAGATTGTTTAGACATGAAAAACTTGGTATCATTTGAGTTAGAATCGAATTCTAGCACCTACGGGAAACTAGTAACTAGAAAACCGTAAAAATGCAAATGTAGAACTCTTAGAACATTTAATTTTCTGGAATCTGTCCAGCACCCTTACAACATGATAAACATGATTAATAATTAGTCCTTAAACATAGGAATGTGTCATAATTGATTTAGATTTAATGTATATACCAAAGCGAAGACTGAACGAGAAAGGGTCTAAAACGTGTTCTAGAACCCCGTGAAAAACAAGTTAGAGACTCGCCCTATGCTATTCAGATTTAAGTATGAACATGAGAATGAAGAATGATGTTTAATATGAGCCTTAGGGGCATAAAAATATGAGCGAGCGGATATTAGAGAGCTATATCTCAAGATTAAGACCCGTAGCGGTCAAAGCATAAGCTACCGTGAGGGTAAGCGTTGAATGATGTATGATGATGCATGAAGTATGCTAATGATGATGATGTTATTCATATGAGGAATTTATGAGGTTATATGTTTATGGCATAAAGCAATTTGGGAAGGAAATTGTAATGACTGCTTTACGCCGAATTTCCGACAAATTTGGAAGGAAACTGTGTAATGACTGCTGGGCCGTAATTCTGGGCAAATTTGGGGACTTAAAGAGATTTTGAAAATTAAGGTACTAAGATGGGTTCTAGGATGACACCAAGTCTAGCCGAGCACCTCCATAGAACTCATGTGACATCGGGTACCATTTTATACTCTTAGGTGACACCGGTTCGGGCCGAGCACCCCTAAGAGATTTGCCCCCAACCCGCACTCAGATAGTCGGGATTTATGATACCCTTATCGTTAAGTGGTAAGTAAGAACTAGTCACGACTAGTTAAGGTATGAGCTCATAACCTAGATGTATGACACGCCTGGGTGACACCTTATCGCCGAGCACCCCGATTCGATTGTCTTTAGTGGTGGCCCATGAGGAAGAAAAGTTCATGATTATGATTATGTCACTAAGTTTTGTCCCATATGAATGTTACTATTGCCACTTTATGCCACCAACGATGATGATACTTGATGTTATGCTTTATGTATGTGCATTAGGTAGTGCCATGCATACATTTTCCATTATGTTGCATTCATGACATTAAGATCAACCTAAAATGAACGGACCTTTGGCTAAAGTATATTTTTGAAGTTTAAAATGAACTAAATGCATGTTCCGTCATTTCATATAATTAAACCCAAGGTTCCCGAGGACGATGATGATAATTCCTAGGTAGGAGGCCCACCGAGATTCTTTAGTAAGATTCTCACTCCTCTATCTCTTTTCTTTCCGTCACGCCTTGAGATGGCGACGTCAGAGCATTCTATGGACACCCCGACATGGGAGGTGCACTATGACCCGACTACGGGTCATACCATTTTGAGGGCAAAGGCACCTGCAGTGCGGATTTTCATGTTTGTAGGACGCCTTCGTCCATCCCGCACACCCATCACTTCCCCGATCGCACCCTATGGCGGCGGCGAGCGGTTTTTGAGCGTGCGGCGACGAGAGAGTACTCGTAGGCACACCGCCGCCTTTAGCCATGCGAGATTATCCCACTATGTGCCGGACCTATTTCACGAGACCGACCCATCCGAGGACCCGCCTACCCATCCGTATAGCGAGGACTCGCCCTCTCCACCACGATAAGGGAGGCGGAGGATACCGCAGTGATCACCCACGCTACGCGACGACCTGAGATGCGACCATACCGTGGGGGTCACCCTCGATCCCCATTCCGCCTCTCTTCACGCCCGGTGAGCTCGCCGCCTCCCTAGGATATCCGCCGTCGCGAGATGGACGCCATGAGAGGTGACGATCGTCCGATGGAGTACCTTGCTAGAGCACACACACCACTTAGATGGGGATAAACCTTCTTTTGTTTAGAGGTTATCCTATTAGATGCACTCGGTAGGGGAGTAGATTATGTTTATGTTTTAGGTTGTATTTCCCTTGTACTGAATTAGGTCCCACACTTATAAGTGGGCAAGTTATATATATATGAGATTATATTCAGTGATGTTCATGATGTGCCTTATGTTATGATGATTGTGAGACGATTGTTTTACTTTGCATGGTTTACCGCTTAACGCATCACGCGGCTCTCACTTTTATTTCAAAAAAAATTCGTATTTTCCGCTAAGTAATTCCAAAGCTAAATGAGAACTATGAAGTAACACGCTAAAGATTAACCTAAATATGTTCTAGAGTATTGGGTTAAAAATTAGGATGTTACATTATGGTATCAGAGAAGTTCGATTCTCATGGAGCCTGAGGATTGGACTGACTATGCTTTCTAAAGCGTAGTACGATAGGTAGGTCACGCGAGCTTAACTAGAGATAAGCTATAGGGTAGAAGTTCATGACCCTTGTCTACTTCAAGTGTGCCATGGTAACTAGCTCATTTTACATGGAATATTGAGCCCGATCACCTGTTTATTGTCTCATGTGTTTAGGGACCAATGGCACCAAGGAGACAACCTAGGACCCCGACCGAGGGAGACCAAAGCGATGCCATCGCTGCCGCTGTTCGTGACATGGCTAGAGCCATGGAGCAGATGTTCGAGAGGATGAACCAACAAGGGGACACCTGACGCGTTCCCCCTCATCACCAAATGGTCGAGCAAGCGAGGTTTGGTGAGTTTCGCAAGGCTTAACCCACCAACCTTCCGAGAGAGCCATGGACCGAGCAAAGGCCGATGAGTGGATCAAAAACATGGGAGAAGATCTACCTGCGGGTGGCTTGCTCGGAGGAGCAAAAGGTCACCTTCGCCGCTTATATGATGGAGTCGGATGCCGAAGTTCTCGGTGGATCGGCACCCAAGATCGCTAGAAGCTTCGCACTGCCAATCGGGAGCTATTCAAGACCTACTTCTATGAGAAGTACTTTCCTGAGTCCGTGAGAACGCGAAAGATATTGAGTTCATGCAAGTGACTCAAGGAGAGAGTCTCGTCAGCCCAAAGACACGGCGAAATTCGAGGAGTCGACAGTTCTCTAGGGTGTTTCAAGGAAACCCCGACGAGGTGTGGAAGTGCACGGCCAAGTATGAGGCCAGGACTAACGGCAGAGCTCAACTATGTCAGAGCGCACATGGAGATTAGGGACTTTCCAACCCTAGTCAACAAGTGCCGGATCATGGAAGAGGGACAGAAGAAAATCAATGCCGCAAGGGCAAAGATTTTAACAAGGGGCTAGCACCTCAAGCCCCAAAATTCAAGCCCCAATATCCAAACCAATCCCGAAATCACTATAATCCCTACCAAACCAACCGGCTGCATTCAGACAACAACAAAGAACCCTTCCACCAACAACCCAAGCAATCATACACCGACCACAATTCCGAACAACAACAACAACCGCAATAACCACAACAACAACCGACAAGGAGGCTCGCGGCCCAAACAACCAAGGAGGTCAAGCTGACTAAGAACAGACGCCAAGGAACCTCGCCCAAGCTATCGGCAACGTGTTATGTCCCAATGCGGGAAGGATCATGGCAACCATCCCCGCTTAGCGGCGTGGCGTAATATCCGCCTCGAGTGAAGTTCAGCCACTACGCCAAAGAATCGCACTAACGGGAGGCCAAGAAGCTGAATTCCCTGGCCGCAACACCAAGGGAGGTCTCACCTCAATGAGACGAGGCGGACACATCCAACGGCCTCATAGAAGGTAAGTGCGAAATAGATGGTAGAACCTTAACTGCTATATGACTCGTGCAAATACATTCTTTTATTTCATATGCTAGTGTCGAGGCTCTAAATTTGAAAACTTCCAAACTTCCTTTGATCTTATTGTCTCTACTCCCACAAATCATCCCGTGAATACTTGTTATTGTTGCCTAAATTGTCACCTCACCACGTAAAAATAGATCATATGTTGTGGATTTAATTTGTTTACCCATGAAAGGTATAGGAATAGTTCTTGGCATGGATTGGCTTACGCCAACCGTGTATTGTTAGATCAGACACCAAAACACTCTTTCCTTTCTCCCCTAGTGAAATAAGTCAACCTTTGAAACTCTATCTCAATGTCAGTAGAGGTCCACTATAGTGGGAAAAGACTAAGGGATATGTTCTTCCAGCCGCTAGCTTGAGGTACACTTTGAGCAGAATTTAGAGAATATACCTATAGTGAGAAACTATCCCGAGGTGTTTCCTAAGATATACCCGAAGTTCCTCCCGAGCGAGAAGTGGAGTTCTCTCCATTGAGTTAGTTCTGAGCGGGACCAATCTCCATTGCCCCCTATAGAATGTCACCCCTAGAACTAGCCGAGCTTAAAACCCAACTTGAGGAACTTTTAGAGAAAAGCTTCATAAGACCTAGTGCTTCACCATGGGGAGCCCCGGCCTTGTTTGTGAAAAAGAAGGACGGGAGTATGAGGTTGTGCATAGATTATAGGCAATTAAATCAGGTGACAAAGGAAAAACAACACTTTGCCTAGGATTGATGATCTCATGGACCAATTGGAGAGGAGCGGTGAGTGTTTTCCAAGATCGACTCCAAGGTCGATACCACCAAATTAGAGTGAGAGATCAAGATATACCAAAGACCGCCTTTAGAACTCGGTATGGACACTTTGAGTTCAAGCGGTGATGTCTTTGGGTTGACAAATGCTCAGTTGTTTATGGATTACATGAATAGGATCTTTAGACCCTATTTAGATCAATTAAGTGGTCGCTTTTATAGATGATATACTCATCATTCAAGACCCACGAGGAGCATGAGCGTCATTTAAGGATAGTTTTGGAGATTTTGAAGGAGAAAAAGCTATATGCAAAACTCTCTAAGTGTGAATTTTGGTTGGAGGAGGTCAAGTTTTTAGGGCACGCGTTGTGTCAAAAGGAGGTATAGCCGTTGATCCTAGTAAGGCAGGTAATGAATGAATTGGGATAGACCAACCACCGTAATGCAAATACTGAGCTTTTTGGTTTAGCGAGCTTAGCACGTGAGGTTTATCAAAGGATTTTCCCGATAGCCTCTACCCTTGACCAAGCTCACTAGGAAGAATGCCCTGCTTGGAGTGGAGCCCTAATGTGAGAAAAGAGTTTCAAGAGCTTAAGGAAAGGTTAACCACGCACTCAGTCTTAGTCTTACCTAGCCCCAATGTACCCTCCGAGGTATATTGTGATGCTTGGCAAAGGACTAGGGTGTGTGTTGATGCAAAATAGGCAAGTGGTAGCCTATGCATCCCGACACCACAAGGCTCACGAGGCTAACTACCCCACCCATGACCTAGACTTAGCTGTGTAGTGTTTGCCTTAAAGATGTGGAGACACCATTTGTATGGTGTAAGGTTTGAGGTTTTCTCCGATCATAAGAGTCTCAAGTACCTCTTTGATCAAAAGGAGTTAAATATGAGGCAAAGAAGGTGGATGGAATTCCTCATGACTACGATTTCGCTTTAAGTTACCACCCCGCAAGGCTAATGTAGTCGCCATGCCTTGAGCCGAAAGTTGCTAGCCCTGTCCCACATGATGAACAAAGAAGTTGAGTTGATAGACAAGTTTAGGGATATGAATCTAGGGATGTCTCGATAAAGGAATAAAAATGTGCTATCTTAGTGTGACAAGTGGATTTAAGGAGAGAATCATGTTAGCACAACGAGAATGAGGAGTTCAAGAGATCAGATGTGCCGCATAAGGGAAAGTTAAAAGGTTTCGAAAGAGGTGAGGATTGGATATGGAGATTTGAGGGAAGGATCTTCCCAAGACTGGTGGTAGACCTCCGAGAGAAGATCTTGGAGGAGGCTCACAAAGGCTATTTCACCATTCATCCCTGTTACTAAGATGTACCAAGATTTGAAGAAGATGTTTTGGTGGCCTAATGAAAAAGGATGTAGTCACTGGGTTAGTAAGTGCTTGGTATGTCGAAAGTGAAAATCGAGCACCAAAAAACCTTCGTGTTTGTTGCAACCCTCACAATCCCAATGGAAGTGGGAATGCATATCTATGGATTTCGTGGACAGATTGCCTAAGACGCAAGCTGGCCATGATGCTATATGGGTGATAAGTGGATCGACTAACCAAGTCGGCACACTTTCTACCTATTAGAGTGACGCACTCTTTAGATAAATTGGCTCGCTTATACATCCAAGAGATCGTGAAGATTGCATGGAGTACCGTCGACGATAATCTCGGATAGATCCACGCTACGTCAAGGCGTTGGGAGCCTTCCAAAAGGCGTTTGGTTCAAAGCTATGCTTGAGCAATCGCTTACCACCCACAAACAGACGGCCAATCTGAAAGGACGATCCAAACCCTAGAGGATATGCTACGAGCCTGTGTGTTAGACCAAAGGGGAAGTTGGGATAGGTACTTGCCTTTGATCGAAGTTTATGATAACAATAGTTATCACGCAAGCATCGTATGGCACCGCATGCGAGGCATTGTATGGAAGGAAGTGCCAATCACCTTTGTGTTGGTACGAGCCTGGGAGCAAAGTGTCTTAGGACCCGATGTAGTGAGGGAAACAACGGAACAAATCAAGAGGATCCGGGATAGGATGCTCACTGCCAAAGTAGACAAAAGAGCTATGCGGACAAGCTGCAAGCCCTTTGGAGTTCGAGAGGAGAACATGTGTTCCTTAGATTACCCCCTACTACGCATAGGGAGGGCCATGAAAGTCAAAAAGGTGCTGAGCCCCGATTCCTTGGTCCTTCCAAATTCTTCAAAGGATAGGAACAGTTGCCTACAAAATAGCCTTACCCCTAATCTTTCTAATCTTCATGACGCCTTTCACGCTCTCACCTAAGGAAGTATGAGTCCCACCCTAGCCACGCTTTTAGAGCCAGAGCATGTTCAGTTAAGGACGACCTAACTTTCAATCTTCCCTACGAATCGTGGACCGCGAGTCAAGCGGTGAGGAACAAGTCTGCTCCATTGGTAAAGGTAGCATGGGGACGCGACAACCAAAGAGTTTACATGGGAGCTAGAGTCGAAATGCAAGACAAGTATCCCGAGCTTTATGAACAATTTCGAGGGCGAAATTCTTTTTATGAGGAGTAATGTAACACCCCGATTTTTCTGTCTCGAGGAAATGACCAAAATGCCCCTGAGGTCATTTCGACCGAACTCGAGGGTAACCAACTCGGTCATCCTCCAAGGGTCAACTCAATGTTTGAAGGGGATTGAATGGCCTTTGAATGCTTTCGGAAGCGAAAATTTCATTTTCCGCAGGTTCGGGTCAAAATGACCAAATTACCGCTATAGCTGCTTTTTACGCGGTAAAGGTGCCGTTTGAGCCCGGAACTTTCCCAGAGGTTTAAAAACATGATTTCATGTGTCTAGAGGTATCTGCTCAAGTCCTGGTCGCAGTTTTAGTGGAAAATTACGATTTTGCCCCTGGAATAGTGTTTTTAAGTTTAATGACGTAATTAAGCAAACCTAAGCAATATTAGGCTCTAAACGAAGATTAATTTATTTCCCTAATTAATCTAGAGTCAAAATAATTTATTAAAGTTAATTAGAACCTAAAATTGCTTAGATTAAACTTAAATCCTTTTTAGAACTCAAGATTCCTTAGTCTTGGAATCATGAATAGTGTTTTCTCTCTCCAATTCCTTAAATCAAGGAAATGAGTCTAGAGTTGTTTAAACTCTAAATTGAGGATTTAACCCTCTAATGGTGCAAGACCACTCCTTAATTATGTCTAGACTACCTTAATTACCCATTTACCTTACCTAAACACTTTCTTACAAATTCCTAATCTTAAGCATAACCAAAGATACACCTAAACACAACTCTAAACCACAATTAAAATGCAAGAAACTCTCCTCCCTTGGCTGATGCATTTCGCCAGCCCACTCCCCATTGACCACATGTTTAATTATTTTCTCACTCAAAGAACCATGCTTGAGCCATACCTTGAGCCATACCTCACCATGCTTTGAACCATACCTCACCATACCTCAAGAACACATTATCTCACCTCATGGAACTCATGGAGAGCCTCCATTCTGCACCTCATGGCCGAAGCCATCCTCACCCATGAGCATCCTCCATTTGTTTCATTTCTCTATAAATAGAATGCCTTGAGGAGCTTGCACCACTTTTAGATCATTTGCTAAGTTTAGGAAACACTCAAAGCTTTCTTTTTCTCTCAAAGTTTTTGTGTTCTTCAAGTTCTTGGAGTTCTTCAAGTTCTTCATCTTCTTCATTTTCTTCTTCCATCTTCAAGTTCATCACACCAAGTAGGGATTTTCTTTCATGTGTTCTTTCTTTAAAGTTCTTGTTCTAAGCTTAAAGTTCATAGTTTCTCTTGATTCTTTTTAGAACTTCTTTTTCTTCCCTTTACCTTTTCATTTTCGGCCATGGGCCTTGGAGAACAAAGGAATGAGAGCTTGATGATGAGAGTTTCATGATGATGTTCATCACTTGAGACAAACTCTAGAGCTTGATTTTTGTTCTTGAGCAAAAGTGTTTCTAGATTTTTCCTTTCTTGAACTTTTGAGAACCTTAACTTTGATGTTGTTTCAAAATGGTTCTAATGACTCAATGATGAGGTCTCATGATGTTGGAGTTTGTATATCACCAAGATTATGGATTCTAGAGTTTCAAACATTTCTTTTCTTTCCTTGAAGTTTCGGCCATTACCTTTTCCTTTTCATGCTAGATGTTTGATTTTTTAAATATGTTATGTTGAGTTCTAAGAACTCTAGACTTTTACCTTGTCTTGGTTTGATGAGTTTGGGTTGAGGTTTAAGTTCCTTTAAAGTCTTGTTAAGAGCTCTAGAATGATAAAATGAACTTGCATAATTTATTTTATGCTTGCATTCATATTTACATTCTTGCTATGCATCTTTACTTTCAAGCCATCACCTAAGAACATAAAGATTAAAATGGAACTTGTATCATCACTTAACTTAATTCTCAAAGCCTTTCTATTTCGGCCTTAAAGTCGATTGTTGTTGGGCCTAGAGCACTAAAATAAAGAATTGAACTTGCATTATCACCTAATTAATTTCTCGAATGCCTATCTATTTCGGCCTTAAAGTCGATTGTTGTTGGGCCAAGAGCACTAAAATAAAGAATTGAATCTTGCATCTTTACTTTCAAGCTTGCACGTTTAAGATTATGCTTCGCATATTTACTTTCGAGTTTACACGTTTAAATTATGCCTTGCATATTTAATTTCAAGACATCACTTTACCTTGAAAGCAAGATTAAAAATGAAGAGCATGAGCACGTTTAGTTTATGTCGTAACTTAAGAACCTAGAGCTCAAAGACTTGCCCATTTCATTCCAAGTTAAAGTTTAATGCAAACCACACTTTGAATGTACGTTTTCGGCCAAGTAGTGAAGATGGACTTGCAATGAGTTTTCATCTAGCTACTAGGACCAATAGCCTATGTTTTGAGTTTTCCTTAAAGTTTGACAATTCTTTATAAGGTTATGTCGTTATAAGTTGTGATTCCAATCTCTTTTAGGGGATGGAATGTGTTTTGGTCAGTGACCTAAGGCTTCACTTAGCCTCTTGATGATTTAAAATGTCTTGCAAAGAGTTTTAGAAATTCTAAATTGATTCCAAGAGAAACTAGTTAACTTATGTACCTAGAAATGTCAATTTAATTCTCTTATTGAGGCAAGATGTTTTTCGGTTCTGATGTGATGAATGTGATGCTGTATGATGATGTTTTAATGCGTTGGAATGTGTGAAAATATCATGTGATGATGTAGAAGCGAACCTATGCATGATAGGTAAGAAACTAGCTAACTAGAAATACCGTAAAGCTAGAATTTAACATAGTTTTGACCCATTTGTTTATGGAACCAATCCAAACTGTTTTAATGGGAACATAATCAGATTTAGATTGTTTAGACATGAAAAACTTGGTATCATTTGAGTTAGAATCGAATTCTAGCACCTACGGGGAAACTAGTAACTAGAAAACCGTAAAAATGCAAATGTAGAACTCTTAGAACATTTAATTTTCTGGAATCTGTCCAGCACCCTTACAACATGATAAACATGATTAATAATTAGTCCTTAAACATAGGAATGTCTCATAATTGATTTAGATTTAATGTATAGCGCCTCAGGCGAAGACGGAACCGAGAAAGGGTCTAAAACGTAAGTTCTAGAACCCTGTAAAAACAAGTTAGAGACTCTGTCCTATGCTATTCAGATTTAAGTATGAACATGAGAATGAAGAATGATGTTTAATATGAGCCTTAGGGGCATAAAAATATGAGCGACGGATATTAGAGAGCTATATCTCAAGATTAAGACCCGTAAGGGTCAAAGCATAAGCTACCGTGAGGGTAAGCGTTTGAATGATGTATGATGATGCATGAAGTATGCTAATGATGATGATGTTATTCATATGAGGAATTTATGAGGTTATATGTTTATGTGGCATAAAGCAAATTTGGAAGGAAATTGATTGTAATGACCGTTTTGGCCAATTTCCGACAAATTTGGAAGGAAACTTCGGTGTAATGACCGTTTTGGCCGCCGAATTTCTGGCAAATTTGGGGACTTAAAGAGATTTTGAAAATTAAGGTACTAAGATGGGTTCTAGGATGACACCGGTTGGGCCGAGCACCTCCATAGAACTCATGTGACATCGGTACCATTTTATACTCTTAGGTGACAGTTGGCCGAGCACCCTAAGAGATTTGCCCCCTAACCCGCACTCGGATAGTCGGGATTTATGATACGCTTATCGTTAAGTGGTAAGTAAGAACTAGAGACGACTAGTTAAGGTATGAGCTCATAACCTAGATGTATGACACGTTCTGGTGACACCGGTTCCGAGCACCCCATTCGATTGTCTTTAGGGTGGCCCATGAGGAAGAAGGGTTCATGATTATGATTATGTCACTAAGTTTTGTCCCATATGAATGTTACTATTGCCACTTTATGCCACCAACGATGATGATACTTGATGTTATGCTTTATGTATGTGCATTAGGTAGTGCCATGCATACATTTTCCATTATGTTGCATTCATGACATTAAGATCATCCTAAAATGAAACGGACCTTGGCTAAAGTATATTTTTGAAGTTTAAAATGAACTAAATGCATGTTCAGTGATTTCATATAATTTAACCCAAGGTTCCTGAGGACGTAGATGATGACACCTAGGTAGTAGGAGGCCCTACTGAGATTCTTTAGTAAGATTCTCACTCCCTCTATCTCATTCTTTCCGTCACGTCTTCAGATGGCGACGTTCGTAGCATTCATGGACACCCCGACATGGGAGGTGCACTATGACCCGACTCACGGGTCATACCATTTTGGGGGGCAGTGCACGGTGCGGATTTTCATGTTTGTAGGACGCCCCTTCGCTCATCCCGTGCACACCCATCACTTCTCCCCGGCTGCACCCTATGGCGACGTCGGGCGGGTTTTTGAGCCTGCGCGCAGACGCATGACGAGAAGTACCCGTAGGCACACCGCCGCCTTAGCCATGCGAGATTATCCCGACTATGTGCCCCGGACCTATTTCACGGAGACCGACCCATCCGAGGACCCGCCTACCCATCCGTATAGCGAGGACTCTGCCCCCTCTCCACCACAGATAAGGGAGGGCAGTGAGGATACCGTGACTCAGCCACGGCTTACGCGACGACCGGAGATGCGACCATACCGTGGGGGTCACCCTCGATCCCCATTCCGCCTCTTCACGTCCGAGGAGCTCGCCCAGTTCCCGGATATCTGCCTCGTTCGCGAGATGGACGCCAGTAGGAGGTGACGATCGTCCGATGGAGTACCCGGTTAGAGCACACACACCACTTAGATGGGGATAAACCTTCTTTTGTTTAGAGGTTATCCTATTAGATGCACTCGGGTAGGGGAGTAGATTATGTTTATGTTTTAGGTTGTATTTCCCTTGTACTGAATTAGGTCCCACACTTATAAGTGGGCAAGTTATATATATATGAGATTATATTCAGTGATGTTCATGATGTGCCTTATGTTATGATGATTGTGAGACGATTGTTTTACTTTGCATGGTTTACCGCTTAACGCATCACGCGGCTCTCACTTTTATTTCAAAAAAAATTTCCCGTATTTTCCGCTAAGTAATTCAAAGCTAAATGAGAACTATGAAGTAACAGACTAATGATTAACCTAAATATGTTCTAGAGTATTGGGTTAAAAATTAGGATGTTACATGGTCAATCAAGGCTTTCAATTCATTTCTAAATTTAAATATTTATGTCTTTCAAGATTCAAAAAGAACTATATTTTATCTAGTCATTCAAAGTTTTCTTAAAAGGCTATACATAGACTATGCTTCATTTACATCTAAACCATGCTTTGAGTTGACAAGTCAAGAAGATATTTTCTTCTTCTTGGGCCATGAAACCACACGGTTTCCTCCTCCTTTTTGCAGCCCCAATTTTAGTGATTTTGTTCATTCAAGATTTTTTTTAAAAAAAAATAGGTCACATTTTCAAGATATGTCATAGGCTACACCTAGCTACACTTATGACCATACTTTGGAATGACAACTCAAAGAGATTTTCCTTCTCCTTGTGGCCACAAATTCAGCCAGCCTTCCCATCTACACATCCATGGTTTAGTTGTCTATAAATAGCTTGCCTTGGTGAGCCTTTGATCACTTTGGTCTTTTGCAAAGTTTTGAGCCAAGAGTAGGTGCTAGTTTTCTCTCAAAGTCTCAAGCTTTCTCATTTCTTTTCCCCTCAAGTTCCCAAGAGTTCCTCAAGCTCAAGTTCTCTCCTCCTTTTCCAAGACACAAGGTAGGGAACTCTTTCTAAACATGTCTTTGATTCTTATGCTTGAATCTTGTTTGGGAGTTGATGAATGGTTGAACCTCTATGTTGCTTTCTTTTTGGTTTCTTCCTTTTCTTCCCCTTAGTTTTTCGGCCTTAAGGCCTTGAATATGATGGCTTGATGATGAGTGTTCTCTAGATGTGACCATGAGTCCATGAGACCTCTAAAGCTTGAGTTTTTCTTAAAGAAAGTTTCATTCTTTACAAGTTTAGTTAAAGGAGTTTATGTTTCTCTTGAACATTTTGGATCTTCTTCCTTTTCCTTCTTATGTTTTCGGCTATGGAGCCTTTTTACATGGGAAAAATGTAAGCTTGATGATGAGAGCTTCATGTTGATGCTTGTCACATGAACAAACTCTAAATCTTGAAGCTTTGGCCCTAAACCAAGCATGGTTTTGGTTTTGCTCTCTCCTTTATCATGAACTTTATTTAAATATTTGTTTTGAAGGGAGCCATGTACTCAATGATGAGGACTTAGGATGTTGATGATTGGATCATCAAGATCTTGGTCCCTAGAGATTTAAAAATAGTTCCTTCCTTTGTTAAGATTTGACCACTCCCATGACTCTTGAAGTCATGTTTTCTCTTGATGCCTTGGTACCAATGGTTTTTCTTTTCTTGTGAAGATGAGTTTTGGGTTGGGACTATGTTCCTCCTTAAAATCTTGTAAGAGCTCTAGACAAGATATAAAAGTAACTTGCATTCACGTTTATGTTTATGCTTTGCATGGCACGTTTATTTTCTATGCCATCACTAAATCCCAAGATAAAGAATGAACTTGCATTATGCACGTTTAAATTCCAAGCTTTGCATCTCATTTTATATTTCAAGTCCTCACTAAACGCAAAGAATGAAAATGGATATGCACCTCATATTTACTTTGAGCTATCACTTTACTTTCTAAAGGACTCTAAAATGAAATGCATAACACGTTTATTTTATGTCATCACCTAAGATACTAGAGCTCAAAGACTTGCCCATTTCATCTTGGGAAGAGGTTAACCATGGAAAACATTCTTGGAATGTACATTTTGGCCATGTGATGAAGATAGCTCCAAGAGGAGTTTATTAGTCACAAGAGCCTATAGCTCATGTTTTAAGTCTTTCTAAAACATATGTTGTACTCACAAACAGTTTGGGTATGTTCTTAGATTTGTAAGGGTTTTGACAAGTTAAAATGGTTGACAAGATGTTTTTGAAGTTCAAAATTGTTCCAAGAGAAACTAGCCACCATAAGCATTTTAAAGGAATGACTCAGATATGTTTAGACCTCATATTTCGGTTTTTAAGACGCTGGTAATCGATTACCCAGCCCATGTAATCGATTACCAGAGAGCTCGGACGAGCTCAAACATGAACTTTTGCCCAAAGTAATCGATTACTATATAGTGTAATCGATTACACATTCTGGATTCTAGTAATCGATTACCTAATCATGTAATCGATTACCCAGATGTTCTAGGGGCCCAGCAAAGTGTTTTAAACAAAATAATCGATTACAATTCCATGTAATCGATTACGTAACTCCCTATCCGCCTTGATTCAAATCTCAAGCTGTAATCGACACGTAACCCCCTGACCTCCATGTTTTGAAATCTCGAGGTTGTGTAATCGATTACAAGACTTATGTAATCTATTACCAGAACCCAAGTTTACAAACAGAATGCTTTTCTGATTTAATGACTTGAAGCTATGATCTTGCATTGCCTGAATCTGAGAATTGTTATGACATTAGTCTATGCTTTAGCCTAACATGAATACATGATCTTATATGTTCGATTTCAAACATGATCAAGTTAAGAGGCTTATTGCTCTTGCTTACCTTATGATGATTTTACTCCATGAGTCAAGTATGATGATACCATGTGAACTATTATCCCTATGTGATAGCTTGTATTAACATGTTATTATTTCTGTAAAAGAACTTTAGAGATGCCGAGGTGGTAATTATGTGTTATGCATTAATTATGTGGCATCTTAAAGAAACATGTTAAACTTAGGATGACCTAGAACATAAGAATGTAATCCTTTGAAACCACCGAATTAAGGGTGGGGACAATGTGATGCTAGCCCCCTAAACCCGTACTTAAAGTCGGGAAGTTGACTTATCCAAATGGATAAAGTCTAGATGCTAGTGACGACTAGTGTGGTATGAGCTCATAACCTAGAGTTTTCTCAAAAGGGAGAAATTTTAGGGCGACCCAGTTAAGTAAAGGTTCTCATGTCACCTAAGTAAACTAGTTATATGATTTATGTTTCATGTACCAGTTATATGATTTATGTTTCATGTACCAGTTATATGATTTATGTTCTATGTACCAGTTATATGATTTATGTTCCATGTACCAGTTATATGATTTACATTCTACGTACCAAGCTACATGATTTATGTCTATGACTTTAGTATAAAAGCCTATGTAACACAAGTGCCATGATAAAAAGAACGGATTCTCGAAAAATGAGATTTTGGAAAACTCATAACTGAACCTATGTATGTCCATTATTTTATAAATAAACCCGAGATTCCTGGAGACGTATATGATGACACCTAGGATAGAAGGAAAACCCTACTGAGTTTCTTTAGTAAGAATCTCACTCCGTCTATCTTTTCCTTTCCATTACGTCTTGAGCGAGATGGCGACCTTCGTCCTATTCATTGACACTCCACGATGGGAGATCCACCACGACCCGGAGTATGGGTCCTATCATTTTGAGGGCCGATGTACCTTACGTGTATTCATGTTCGTTGGACGGCCATTTTCGCACCGTGTCTATAGCCACCACTTCACCCCGGCATCCCCCTACGACGATCCCGCGATTTTCGAGCATGCACGACCCCAATGGGAGCAGAACCTGCGGGCCCTCTGACCGTTCAACCGATTTGCCGGTATACGTGCCGTTGACACAACACTCGGAGGAGGACCCTATAGAGGATGTCCCCATGGGTCATGAGGACTCTGCCCCCACTCCACCGCAGCGACCGACGGGCAGCGAGGAGACGGTTACCCAGCGTCGGAGAGCCCCGGCACCAGGACCACGACCTCGACGTGGGCGGCCCATCGATCCGCAGGGCATGCTCGCCGGCCGAGCTCCGCCCATGGATTGGCTACGTCCTTCCATACCCGTGATCTCATTGCATAGACAGAGGGTAGGCCTTAGTGCACGCACACCACTAGTATGGATGAAACCCCTTTTTGCATTAGGGTTACCCATCATAGATTGCACGGGGATCGGGATGTTTTCTTTCAGTTCTTTTCGATGTATTTCTGTTTTCTGTTGTATTTATTTATACATTATGTACTTGAAGAGTCCTGCCCAGTGGGTAGGCATTTCATCTATGAGGTACTTCAGTTATGATTGATGTTATGTTCGATGTTATGGTTTGGAGCCATTCCTATGTTATCGTTCCGTATACTATGATACCGACTCGTAAAGTTACGCGCGGCTTCTATTTTAAGTAACGATTTCAAAAAAAAAAAAATTGGCTCGTATTTTCGTTAAGTCTATTTTCTCAAGAAGATGAACCATGCCAGCAAGTAACGACTAATATTTGGCCTAAGTACGTACTAGTAGTATTGGGTCGAATATTAGGGTGTTACATGTATCACAAGCAAAGAAATATGATTATTGGAGTTAAAGAATTTATTCTTTAAAAAGTCTTGAGATTGGAGCTTAAAAAGATGTAATAATAATTCTCTTCTCCCTTCTCCGGTCCTGTGCGGACTACCGCCGCTCCGATTTCTTAATATTCTCTTCTCCCTCTACTGGTCCTGTGCGGATTACCGCCACTCCAGTTTCTTGCATCATGTTTATATTTCAAGTTCTTGCATCATGTTTAATTTTCAAGTCATCACCTTAAATCTTAAAGATAAAGAAATGGAATTGCATATCATGTTTATAGTTCCAAGCTATCACCTTATAAAGATAAGATTAAAATAAGGTTGCATAGCATGTTTATAATTCTAAGATGTCACCTAAATCTCTAAAGCTCAAGACTTACTCTTTTTATCTTAAGTGAGAATTTTAATTGTGAAGATCCTCCCAAGTTTGACAAAAGAACTAGTTTCTAAATGAGTTTTAAGACTTTGCAAGGATTTTACGGGGAACTAGTATTTTATATGCACTTAATATATGATTCTATGTAATTACATGAGGTTCATGATTCGGCCACTGATCTGAGTTTAGTATCAATGTATGATAATGATTTGATATGTTTGAAGTTGTGATAATTATGGTTTATTGTTAAGAGAATGATTCACTGCATGTTAGAGATAAAACTAGCTCCCTAGAACAACCAAAGAGCTAGAATTTACCTAGTTTTTGACCCCTTTAAGTTTAGCCAATGCCAAATCTATTTTAGTATGTTATAATTCTATCTAGGATTAGTTAGCCACGAAAAATTTGGTTTCAATTAGACTAGGATTGATCCCGAACACTAAAAATGAACTTAGCAACTAGAAAACTATAAAAACAAGATTTCTAGAACTCTAGGGAATGAAATTTATGCATTCTATCCAGAATCTTTAGCAACAATAAGAACCAGGTTTTATTATGTTTAAATAAGGGAAAATGATTCATAATTGGTTTAGTAACTAATTTCAGCATCATAGGGAAAGCTGGTAACAAGAAAGGATTTAAAACATAACTTCTAGCATACCGTAAAACCTTAGGAACAACTTACTACCTATGCTACCCCATTTGATTTAATAGTGTTCTTAAGGCCTATAAATAATCGTAAGGATGGTAATAAATCCCTTAGGTGCATAACTAATTAGTTCTATAATTGATAATTCTATGTAAGTATTGGATGCTTATTAAGTACTTGATATCATTGAATGATTTCTTGGCTTGCATGTTATAGTTGCTGTTGCAAATAATGAGAATGCTTATGCATGAAATATTCTTTATTATGTAAAATTTACCTTTGTTGCTAGAAGAAAGTGTATCATTGTAAAAGTGTAATTTGGAAAGGTTCTGGCTAAGGAAAGACTTGGTATTTAAGCGTGTCCATTGTGACCCACCTCTCTTTCCTAGGAATCTCCCAGATGCATTGTTATAGTTGATATATATTATTCTAGCTTAAGACTATAAATGAGAAAATGCTATGATGTTTATGAATTGTATTGTGATATAACATGCAAAGATTTAATGGTGACTTAAACTTATAAGAAAATGATCCTTTGGAACCATCAGACTATAGGTGGTGAAAAGGTGATTTTAGCCCCCTAACCCATTCTCTCAAAAGGGTAGAGTCGGGACTTTAGCTTATCAAAAGGGATAAGTATATGCTAGTGACGACTCGTAAAGTATGAGCTCATAACCTAAATTACTCCCAAAAGGGTGGACTATAGGGTGGCCCAAGGAAAATAATGATGATGATAAGATTTTAAGTCACCTAAGGCACTAAAGAAATGAAATATGTGCACTGTGTCCATGTGTAGCTAATATTATATGACGTTCTTTTATGCATGTTATTTTGATAATGATGATGAGGAATATGATGTAATGATAAAGGAAAAGTTCATTGTAAATATGACATGTTAAGATTATGATGCATTATAAGACGCATGATTAAAAATTGACGAACCTCGGTTAAGTATTTGTCCGAACTTAAAATGAATCTTTGCATGCTCACTATTTTAGAATAATCCCGAGGTTCCTGGGGACTTTGATGATGACGCTGTAGAAGGAAGTACCCTACTGAGAATTCTTTAGCAAGATTCTCACTCCCTTTTCTTTATTTCCGTCATTGTCTCTAGATTCAAATGGCGACATTCGTCCTGTTCGTTGATACCCCTACTTGGGAATTCCACTATGATCCGGTACATCGCTCGTATCATTTTGAAGAGAGGTGCACAGTTCGTGTTTTTATTTACATAGGTCGTCCATTTGCACATCCTGTCCCTAGTTATCGATTTTCTCCTACTTCTCCCTATGGCGATGAAATGGTTTTCGAACATGCACGTCCACTTGATGAAAGGATGTTATGTTCTTATCCCGCTTCATCTGCTGTCCATGGATTTCCAGAGTATGTTCCCGAGATATGATATTCTGAAACTGATCCTTCAGAGGACACTCCTACTCATGTATATTCTGAGAGCTCTGCTCCTACTCCCACACGTGTAAGAGAGGGTAGTGAGGAAACAGTTGTTCAGCCGAGGTTAGCAAGAAGGCCATCCATGCGACTGACTGGGTGCATCTCGTGTGTCCCCTCCCGAGGGAGCTCATTAGTGGATCGGATTTATTCCCCCATTTCCAGGACAGTGGCCATAGAAGGTTCTTAGTAGATTTATGTGTTTTTATGCACCCTAGTTTTAGGATAACCTTCCCGGCTTATGGAGTTATCTAGTTTAAGGGCATATATTTCCTTATGTATATTTTCTTTTATGGGTTTGCATAAGACAATGATGTATGATCATAACCCACCCTTTGAGTGAGGTTATTGTATGTAAATATATGTTATAATGTGCTTATGGATGTTATATGATGGAGCCAAAGTGATATGATGTGATATATTCTTAAACGTCTTATTATACTCTGCTTACTCGTTCATGTTTTACTCGGCTCACGTTTTCAATTATGTTTTTTTTTAAAAAAAAAATGGCTCGTAATTTCACTAAGTATTTTCAAATTATGAAGAAAGAACCAAAGCAAGGAGTAAAGTCTAGTCATTAATCAGATTCAACCTAGGTGTATTTGGTTAATTACTAGGGTGTTACAATGATCATGTCAACGCATGAAATTGTGATTAAGGATACATGTTATGTGTAACGTCCTAATTTTTAATCCAATATTCTAGAACATGTTTAGGTTAATCGTTAGGTGGTTACGTCATAGTCTCCTTTTTACTTTAAAATACTTAGCGGGAATATTGGTAAAATGTTTTTTTGAATTTATAAAAGCAAAGTTAAAGCCGCGCGACACGATGAGCAATAAAGCATGGATAGATATAAAGCAAACATCTCTTAACATCATAACATAAGGCAAGTAAAGACACATCACAATAAAACTGAACTGCATAATTATATATAATATGATATGCCCACTTATGTAGAGTGAGACTTAGTTTGGTACAACTGGAATAGAAATACATGGAAAACGAAAAGACAACAAAGGCATAAAAAGGAACTCTCCTAACTCTAGTGAACCTACAAGTAGATAGCCTTAAGACAAAAGGAGGCTCTCCAAGCCTAGTCAAAGCTCAGGCACCAGAACGCGATGGTCGTATCCTATTGCGGGCCTCTCTGGAAAGGAGGGATGTATCCAATCCACTGGGCTATCTCGACTGGGGTGGCTATGCGCTGCATCGGTCGGGCGTGAGCTCCACGGCAGGGTGCGGCAGATCCGCTCTTCTCGAGGGTGGGCGTGCTCGAACACGAGGTCATCGCCGAAGGGTGAGACAGGAGAGAATCGATGGCTATGTACGGGGTGACTAAAGGGCTGTCCAACAAACATAAATACACGAACGACGCAGCGACCCACAAAATGGTATGACCCGTGGTCTGGATCATGATGCACCTCCCACATTGGGGTGTCCACTGTAACATCCCTAAATTCATAAATAAGATAAATATCGATTAATGCTAATTAGCAATTAGATAAAATAGGGCAAAAACCAAGAGAACTTGAACCAGTTTTATGAAACATAACAAATATTATTAGAATATTCAAGTATTTCTAGAGAAAAATGCAAAGAATTACAAAAATGCCATCATTTAATAGAAATAACGAAAGATACCAAACTATGTAAAGGAAATTACCAAACTACCCTTGCTTTATTAGTAAATGACAAAGATACCCTTACTCTGTAAATAGAATTACAAGAATACCATTGTCATTGTATAATTACAAAAGTATCCTTGTCTTAGTTAAAGAAATTACTACAATGCCAATTACAACAATGCCATTGTACAAATCCCTAGATTTGCCTTTAGGCAAGAATGAATCTAAGCTATTGAATTAAGATGACAATACAATAATTCAACCACATACATCATACCCATTCTTAATCATATACATGCACATAGATAATCTCATGCTAAAAAAAATTAAAAACACTTATTAAAGCATAAGATCACATGATGTAAATCTATGATGCATCCATACATTAAAGGTTAGAAATTTTCCACTAACAACATTTTTGCATAAAACATGGAACATGATTTCATAAAACATGGAGCATTTTCATCCCAAAATTAAGCCAACATGTTTGCATAAAACATGGAGTGTTTTCATCCAAAGTTTGGCCAACATGTTTCCATAAATCATGCTCCAAGAATTAATTCTCTAAATGTTTCTTGTCTTGATCCTTCCACTATAAATACTCTTCAAACTCTTTTCCATTCCTTACATTTCCAAAACACAAAGAGGCCTTACCATGCTTTGCAAGAGATACATTCTCTAGCTCTTGTAAAATACATACACTTTTACTAGTTTCCAAGCCTTAGAAACTCCCTAAGTGCTCTTTCTTTCTTATTTTTCTCTACCATTCTTCTTATGTTCTCCTCTTCAAATATTTCTCTTAACCCTCAAAACCTTATTTAAACAGTTAAATTCTAAACTCAAACCTTCACTAGCTCTCATAAGAGTTACAATCTTTAACTCTGGTGAGAAATATTTTCTTAAGCACTCAAGTTTTAGAGCCAAGATTCAAGAAGGGTCATCCACTCCAAGGACTCTTGCTTAAGCTCAAGAAAGAAGAGAAGGACTCTTTTTTTTTAGACCCTACATAAGAGGTAGGAGTTTCGTCTTTATTTGTTCGAGCATTATTGGCTTCTAACCATGGATAGAATGCCTCAACCTTGAGTTATTATCAAAAGTTTTGAATGATTATTTGTAAAATATATTTTTAGATAGCACAATATATTCTATTATGTTCTTAGCACTTCTATGATGTTATCATACTCAAATATAACATAAAAAGATAGTGTGTGAAACTTGATTTTTTTAATAAAAATTACTAAAGACATAAAAATGGTAGGTGCTGGGATTTCTGGTTGATTCTGGCAGCAGGCACTTCGGAATGTAATGATCATAAAATATGAAGTATCCTGAAATAAAAATATTTTTATCATAAACTAGACTCATTATAGAAGACTCTCCAAAAAGAATCACCCAAAACGGAGTTCTCTAGCTCAAGATATAAATTTTCAAAGCTAAGCTAAAAACTGAAACTCTACATATGACCTTGCAGTAGTAAAATAAGTGTAACTCACTATATAAAAATCCAAATGGACTGATTTCAACTCCTTAGGAAAGCTAACACATAGAGAAACACATATATGTATGTTATACATAATGCTTTGCACCACGTAAATATAGAATGAGAAATAAATTTTCAGGACACTGTGCTGTGAAAGTGTAGTTTGGAACGGTTCTAGCTAAGGAAAGACTTGGTATTTAAGCGTGTCCATTGTGACCCACCTCTCTTTCCTGGGAACCCTCCTATGCACGGATTACAGTTGAATTACACTAAAATTTAATGAATTAGGAATCTAAAACTACCTTTTCTAGGCTGAGATAACAAGTATATAGAGAGCTACAAATTTTTCTCCTAAAAGATGTTAGAAATTGAAATAGAAGATTCAAGTCTTGCAAGAAAACTTAAATATTTAAGTAGTAATAATCTTCAAGAGGAAATATATATATATAAAAGTCATAGGGGAGCTTTAAAATATGTAAAGAATATTTAATAATATTTTAAAGTGCATTAATGTATTACTAAAAATTAAGTGTACAAAGAAGACTAAGAGAATCTATATGAGATCTTATATAAGTCTATCCGCTAAATACCTGCTTAACATGAATACTATTTTTACCATGAGACTTAGTATGAAATGTCTACTATTTGATATAAGATTGTGTATGAAATGTTTCTATGATATCCAAGCTGATATATAGTATTATGAATATATATTGATGAGTTATGAAATGACAAGAGTGGATGATTGATTGTACCATGATTTATTTATGATTGCATGATTATTTTTCACTCAATGAGAATAAAAGTAAAGCCTAAAAAAGTAGCAATGATAGTCTGGAAAAGTGGACTTGAGCTAAGCTCACGGCTTAACCCCCTAAACCGTTGAGATCACTAAGAACGGAAAGAAAACCAAAAGGTTATGGCGACGGCCACAGTATGAGCTCATTACCCTTTTAGGGTGGTCTAAGGCATTGATGTATTCATCTCGTGAGTAATTATGAGACATGTCAATAAAAGAGGATAAAGTGTCATGCATGAATACTACTAGTAGAAATGCTTGTATGATTACAAAAAGGATGCATGAAATCATTAAGTGATGTGTTGACTTGTAATTGATGAGTTAAGTTAGATATATATGACTCTGCTAATAAGAATAGTTTAAAAGTAACTCTACCTCGGCTAATCACGTTTGCGAAAATCTTGATAAATGAACCTTTACCTGTCCATCACTTTGTAAACAAACCCGAGGTAGCTGGAGTGACAATGATGACACGATCGATACCAAGTTGAAATTCCTACTGAGAAATCCAGCATTTCTCACTCCTATGTATGTTTCCGTTGTCACCACCAGATACTGATGGATCCCAACTATTCGAAAAGGGGGAAGTCTCGCTTCCCTGAGTAAAGATGCACGGAGTCTGGGGAGCTAGGGAGAAAGACCACTACTAGCCTAGCCTCAGATTAGACATCTGATAGGTTAAGAACCACTACCACCACCTCTGTAGTAATCTATGCTAGAGATTTTTACTTTTCCACTGTTGCTATTCGTATGCTGTATTTTCTTCTTTGTACTATTTTATGAGATGTATCAAAAGCCAGTAATGTATTTACTCGTGTAGGTGCTACTATGTAAACTCATGTTGGTAACAATGATATTACTGCTCAGTAAACTTAAATTTTAGACATTATATTAAATCGGAACTATGGCGCACATATCATTCACATTTAAGGCTTAATTTTTAAAAGTAGATTTGTATAAAAAAAAATTACCCCTATCTTCTTATCATTAGTTTAAAAATAAAATTGATTAAAGAATATAGGTAACAGCTAATAGAGTCCGGGTCTATTAGGGTGTTACATCCACAAAAATCACGAACGTCGCCATTTGAGGACGTGACGGAAGAAAAGAGATAGAGGGAGTAAGAATCTTGCTAAAAAATCTCAGTAGGGCCTCCTACTACCTAGGTGTCATCATCTACATCCTCAGGAACCTTGGGTTTATATGTAAAATAAGTGAGCATGCATTAAGTCCGTTTTTAAGCTTTAAAAACATAATTAGCCAAGGTCCATTCATTTTAGCATAATTCTTAATGACATGGATGCAACATATTAAAGAATGTATGCATGGGTCTACTTAATGCAAGAAAAATAATCATAACATTAAGAACATCGTAATAGTGGCATAAAGTGGCAAATAAATTCTTATATGGGAAACTTTGTGATATAAACATCATACTTTACTTCCTCATAGGCCACCCTAAAAGACAATCGTTCTGGGGGTGCTCGGCCGAACCGGTGTCACCCAGAACGTGTCACATTTCTAGGTTATGAGCTCATACCTTAACTAGTCATCACTAGTTCTTACTTATCAATCCCGATAAGCGTATCACAATCATAAACATAATCCCGACTTATCCAGTACAGGCTAGGGGACATTTCTTAGGGGTGCTCGGCCGAACCGGAGTCACCCAAGAATTCATCTTGGTACCGATGTCACATGAGTTCTCTGGAGGTGCTCGGCCGAACCGGTGTCATCTGAGAACTCATCTTAGTACCTCATAATTAAAAATCTCATAGGTTTCTCAAAAACTTTCTAAGTCCCCAAATTTGTCAGAAATTCGGCAAAGATAACAAAGAAGATGCCGAATTTCTTCCAAATTTTACTTTATGCCATATAAGTCAATCAGACATGCATCCTCCATCTTAATCTCATGCATTCACATAATCATTCTCATACGTTCACAAGCAACATTGAAAATTCATTATCCTCTTGGCCCTATGGTATCTTATGCTTTGACCCTTACGAGCCTTAAACTTGTGATGTAATTAACCTATTATCTTCTATCAACCTCTTATGCACTTAAGGATTCTCTTCTAACAAATCTTATTATTATTTATCCTCTCTAATAAATCTGAACAACACTATTCCTTAGGGGCAGCATTATAAACTTATAATTGCGGGGTTCTAGAACTTACGTTTTAGACCCTTTCTTGGTTCTGTCTTTGCTTAAGGCGCTATAGATTCGACCTAAACCAATTATGAGGCATTTCTATGCCTAAGAACTAATTATATACCATGTTCACTACATTATAAGGTTGCTGGACAGATTCTAAAAATTAAATGTTCTAAGAGTTCTAGAATTGCGGTTTTACGGTTTTACGGTTTCTCTATAGGTGCTAAAATTCAATCCTACTTCAATTGTAACCAAATTTTTCATTATTAAACAATCCTAACCTGATTATATTCCCATTGAAACAGTTTGGGCAATATCCAAAAACAAATGGGTTAAAACTATGCTAAATCTTGACTTTACGGTTTTCCTAGAAAGCTAGTTTCTTTCCTATCATGCATAGAAATGTTCCTACCTCATCATACATAATTTTCACACATTCTAACACGTCAAAACATCATCATACAGCAGCAAACTCATCATGGCAGAGCTGAAACATTAAGTCCCAAAAAGATGCATAACTTGATATTTCTAACACATATAAGTTGCTAGTTTCTCTTGGAATCATTTTTAGGACTTCTAAAACTCTTTTGCAAACCATTTTATTTTGTAAAAGAAGCTAAAGATGTAACATCCTAATTTTTAACCCAATACTCTAGAACATACTTAGGTTAAACATTAGTCTGTTACTTCATAGTTCTCAATTTTACTTAGAAATACTTAGCGGAAAATACGGGTAAATTTTTTTTTTGAAATATAAAGTGAGAACCGCGTGATGCGATGTAACAGGTAACGGGCAAAACATACATTCCATAACGTCATAGCATAAAGCACATAAAGGCACATCATGGGAAAGCACGGAATAACATCTTATATATATATAACTTGCCCACTTATAAACGTGGGACTTGATTTGGTACAAGGGAATACATGAAAGAAAATACAACATAAACATAAACATAATCTACCCCCCTACCCGAGTGCATCTAATGGGGTAATCTCTAAACAAAAGAAGGTTTATCCCCATCTAAGTGGTGTGTGCTCTAACCCGGGCCATCCACGGCCTCCTACTGGCGACTATCTCGTGAATGAGGCAGATATCCGGGAAACTGGGCGAGCTCCTAGGGCGTGAAGAGGCAGAATGGGGATCGAGCGAGATCCCCGCGGTATGGCCGCATCTCCGGTCATCGTGCTCACCTCGGCTGAGTCACGTTGGGCTCGCTATCCTCCCCAAAGTCTATGGGTATAGTGGGGGAAGATCCCTCGGAGGGTACCTGGGTGGCCGAATCCTCGGAAGGATCCTTCTCCGAAAAAGACGACGGGCAACGGGGCACATACTTGGGGTAGTCTCGAACGGCGGATGCGGACGGTGGAGTACGGCGTAGCCTCTCCTCTCGGGGACGAGCGCGCTCGAATACCAGTCATCGCCAAAAGGTGAGACGGGGGAGAAACGATGGGAATGTACAGAGGGAGTGAAGGGTCGACCCATGAACATGAATACTCTAACTGTGCATCGACCCACAAAATGGAACGACCCGTGGTCCGAGTCATGGTGCACCTCCCATGTCGGCGTGTCCACGAACACTACGAACGTCGCCATCTGAAGACGTGACGGAAAGAAAGATATAGAGGGAGTGAGAATCTTGCTAAAGAATCTCAGTAGGGCCTCCTACTACCTAGGTGTCATCATCTACGTCCTCAGGAACCTTGGGTTTATACAAAATGAGTGAGCATGCATTATGTCCATTTTAAGTTCTAAAACATAGTTTAGCCAAGGTCCATTCATTTTAAAATGATCTTAATGTCATGATTGCATCATAATAGAAGATGTATGCATGGCACCACCTAATGCACATAAAATATGACATCAAGCATCATCATACTTAGTGGCATAAAGTGGCAATAGAAACATTCATATGGGACAAACTTAGTGACATAATCATAGTCATGAAACATCTCTTCCTCATGGGCCACCCTAAAAGACAATCGAACTGGGGGTGCTCGGCCGAACCGGTGTCACCCAGAACGTGTCATACATCTAGGTTATGAGCTCATACCTTAACTAGTCGTCACTAGTTCTTACTTACCACTTAACGATAAGCGTATCATAAATCATAAATCCCGACTATCTGAGTACGGGTTAGGGGGCAAAACTCTTAGGGGTGCTCGGCCGAACCGGTGTCACCTAAGAGTATAAAATGGTACCGATGTCACATGAGTTCTATGGAGGTGCTCGGCCGAACCGGTGTCATCCTAGAACCCATCTTAGTACCTTAACTTTCAAAATCTCTTTAAGTCCTCAAATTTGTCGGAAATTCGGCGGCACGAAGGCATTACGCCGAATTTCTTCCAAATTTGCTTTATGCCACACAAACATATATCCTGATGGATTCCTCATATGAATAACATTATCATCATTTACATACCACATGCATCATCATGGAACATTCAACTGTTTATCCTTACGGTAGCTTATGCTTTGACCCTTACGGGCCTTAATTGTGAGATATGGTTCTCTAACATCCGTCGCTCATATTTTATGCACCTAAGGGCTCATAATTAAACATCATTCATAATTCCTATGTTCATACTTAAATCTGAAAAGCATAGGGCAGAATTCTTATATTGTGATTACGGGGTCCTAGAACTTACGTTCTAGACCCTTTCACGGCTCCGTCTTCGCCTAAGGTACTATGAGTTAAATCTAAATCAATTATGAGGCATTCCTATGCTTAAGGACTAATTATAAATCACATTTATCATGTTGTAATGTTGCTGGACAGAATCCAGAAAACTAAATGTTCTAAGAGTTCTACATTTGCGTTTTTACGATTTTCTAGTTACTAGTTTCCCTATAGGTGCTAAAATTCAATTCTAACCCAAATGTTACCAAGTTTTTCATGTCTAAACCATCCTAATCTGATTATGCTCCCATTAAAACAGTTTGGATAAGTTCCAAAAACAAATGGGTCAAAACTATGTTAAATTCTAGCTTTACGGTATTTCTACTTAGCTAGTTTCTTACCTATTATGCATAGAATCGCTTCTACATCATCATATGATATTTTCACATATTCTAACACATCAAAACATCATCATACAGGATCACACTCATCATATCAGAACCGAAAACATTTACCTTTAGTAAAGGATTTAAATTGACATTTCTAGGTACATAAGTTAACTAGTTTCTCTTGGAATCAATTTAGAATTTCTAAAACTCTTTGCAAATCATTTTAATTCATCAAGAGGCTAAGAGAAGCCTTAGGTCAAAGACCAAAATATATTTCATCTCCTAAAAGGGAATGAAGTCATATCTCATGACAACAAAACCTTGAAAAGGTTTGTAAAGCTTTAAGAAAACTTAGAACATAGACTATTGGTTCTTGTAGCTAGATGAAAACTCATTGCAAGTCCATCATCACTACTTGGCCGAAAATATGCATTCAAAGGATGCATTCACATTGAACTTTAACTTGAAATGAAATGGGCAAGTCTTTGAGCTCTAGGTTCTTAAGTTACAACATAAAATTAAATATGCAAGGCATAAACTTAAACGTGCAAGCTTGAAAGTAAATATGCAAGATTCAATTCTTTATTTTAGTGCTCTTGGCCCAACAACAATCGATTTTAAGGCCGAAATAGATAGGCATTCGAGAAATTAATTAGGTGATGATGCAAGTTCAATTCTTTATTTTAGTGCTCTAGGCCCAACAACAATCGACTTTAAGGCCGAAATAGAAAGGCTTTGAGAATTAAATTAAGTGATGATGCAAGTTCCATTTTAATCTTTATGTTCTTAGGTGATAGCTTGAAAGTAAAGGTGCATAACAAAAATGTAAATATCAATGCAAGCATAAAATAAATTATGCAAGTTCATTTTATCTTTCTAGAGCTCTTAACAAGACTTTAATGGAACTTAAACCTCAACCCAAACTGTAACGCCCCGATTTTTCTGTCCGAGGGAAATGACCAAAATGTCCCTGAGGTCATTTCTTGACCCGAATTCGAGGGTAACCAACTCGGTCGTCCTCGAAGGGTCAACTCAATGTTTGAAGGGGATTGAATGGCCTTGAATGCTTCCGGAAGCGAAAATCTCGTTTTCCGCAGTTTCGGGTCAAAATGACCAAAATACCCCTAAAGCGTTTTTACGCGGGTAAAGGTGCCGTTTGAGCCCGAAACTTTCCCCAGAGGTTTAAAAACATGTTTTCATGTGTCTAGAGGTCTCTGTTCAAGTCCCGGTGGTCTTGGGCAGTTTTAGTGCAAAATTAAATTTTGCCCCTAGAATAGTGTTTTTGAGCTTAATGACGTAATTAAGCAAACCTAAGCAATATTAGGCTCTAAACGAAGATTAATTTATTTCCCTAATTAATCTAGAGTCAAAATAATTTATTAGAGTTAATTAGAACCTAAAATTGCTTAGATTAAACTTAAATCCCTTTTTAGAACTCAAGACTCCTAGTCTTGGAATCTTGAATAATATTTTCTCTCTCCAATTCCTTAAATCAAGGAAATGTGTCTAGAGTTGTTTAGACTCTAAATTGAGGATTTAACTCACTAATAGTGCAAGACCACTCCTTAATTATGTCTAGACCACCTTAATTATCCATTTTCCTTGCCTAAACACTTTCTTACAAATTCCTAATCTTAAGCATAATCAAAGATACACCTAAACACAACTCTAAACCACAATTAAAATGCAAGAAACTCTCCTCCCTTGGCTGATGCATTTCGGCCAGCACACTCCCCATTGACCACATGTTTAATTATTTTCTCACTCAAAGAACCATGCTTGAGGCCATACCTTGAACCATACCTCACCATACCTTAAGCCATACCTCACCATGCCTCAAGAACACATTATCTCACCTCATGGAACTCATGGATGCCTCCATTCCGCACCCTCATGGCCGAAACACATCAGCCCACACACACACTTCATTTGTTTCATTTCTCTATAAATAGAATGCCTTGAGGAGCTTGCACCACTTTTAGATCATTTGCTAAGTTTAGGAACACTCAAAGCTTTTCTTTTCTCTCAAAGTTCTAGTGTTCTTCAAGTTCTTCAAAGTTCTTCATCATCTTCATCTTCCTCTTCCATCTTCAAGTTCATCACACCAAGTAGGGATTTTCTTTCATGTATTCTTTTCTTTAAAGTTCTTGCTCTAAGCTTTATGTTTATAGTTTCTCTTGATTCTCTTTAGAACTTCTCTTCCATTCTCCTTCCTTTTCATTTTCGGCCATAGGCCTTGGAGTTCATAGAAATGAGAGCTTGATGATGAGAGTTTCATGATGATGTTCATCACTTGAAACAAACTCTAGAGCTTGATCTTTGTTTTTGAGCAAAAATGTTTTTAGTTTTTCCTTTCTTGAACTCTTGAGAACTTTAGCTTTCATGATGTTTTAAAATGGCTCTATGAACTCAATGATGAGGACTCATGATGTTGGTGTTAATATATCATCAAGATCATGAACTCTAGAGTTTTAAAATATTCCTTTTTCTTCTTGAGGATTTCGGCCATTTCCTTAATTTTTCTAGGCTTCATGGTTTGATTTCCTAAAAATATTATGTTGAGTTTTAAGCACTCTAAGCTTGACTTTACCTAGTTTGGATGAGTTTGGGTTATGGTTTAAGTTCCTTTAAAGTCTTGTTAAGAGCTCTAGAAAGATAAAATGAACTTGCATAATTTATTTTATGCTTGCATTCATATTTACATTCTTGCTATGCATCTTTACTTTCAAGCTATCACCTAAGAACATAAATATTAAAATGGAACTTGTATCATCACTTAATTTAATTCTCAAAGCCTTTCTATTTCGGCCTTAAAGTCGATTGTTGTTGGGCCTAGAGCACTAAAATAAAGAATTGAACTTGCATTATCACCTAATTAATTTCTCGAATGCCTTTCTATTTCGGCCTTAAAGTCGATTATTGTTGGGCCAAGAGCATTAAAATAAAGAATTGAACCTTGCATTTTACTTTCAAGCATGCACGTTTAAATTTATGCTTTGCATTTTACTTTCGAGCTTGCACATTTAAGTTTATGCCTTGTATATTTATTTTTACATCATCACTTTATTTTGTGAGCAAGATTAAAAATGAAGAGCATGAGCACGTTTATTTCATGTCATAATTTAAGAACCTAGAGCTCAAAGACTTGCCCATTTCATTCCAAGTTAAAGTTAAATGTGAATGCATTCCTTGAATGCATAATTTCGGCCAAGTAGTGATGATGGACTTGCAATGCGTTTTCATCTAGCTACTAGGACCAATAGTCTATGTTTTAAGTTTTCCTTAAAGCTTTACAAATCTTTATAAGGTTATGTCATCACAAGTTGTGATTTCATTCTCTTTTAGGGGATGGAATATGTTTTGGTCACTGACCTAAGGCTTCTCTTAGCCTCTTGATGAATTAAAATGTTTTGCAAAGAGTTTTAGAAGTTCTAGATTGATTCCAAGAGAAACTAGTTAACTTATGTACCTAGAAATGTCAATTTAACTCTCTTGTTAAAGTTAAATGTTTTTGGTTCTGATATGATGAGTGTGATGCTGTATGATGATGTTTTGATGTGTTGGAATGTGTGAAAATATCATATGATGATGTAGAAGCGATCCTATGCATGATAGGTAAGAAACTAGCTAACTAGAAATACCGTAAAGTTGGAATTTGACATAGTTTTACCCCATTTGTTTATGGATTCGGTCCAAACTGTTTTAATGGGAACATAATCAGATTTAGATTGTTTAGACATGAAAAACTTGGTATCATTTGAATTAGAATTGAATTCTAGCACCTATAGGGAAACTAGTAACTAGAAAACCGTAAAAATGCAATGTAGAACTCTTAGAACATTTATTTTTTCTGGATTCTGTCCAGCACCCTTACAACATGATAAACATGATTAATAGTTAGTCCTTAAGCATAGGAATGCCTCATAATTGATTTAGATTTAATCCATAGCGCCTTAAGCGAAGACGGAACCAAGAAAGGGTCTAAAACGTAAGTTCTAGAACCCCGTAATCACAAGTTAGGAATTCTGCCCTATGCTTTTCAGATTTAAGTGTAAACATGAGGATTATAAATGATGTATAATTATGAGCCCTTAGGTGCATAAAATATGAGCGACGGGTGTTAGAGAACCATATCTCATGATAAAGACCCGTAAGGGTCAAAGCATAAGCTACCGTAAGGATAAACGGTTGAATGTTCCATGATGATGTATGTGTTATGTGAAGAATGTTAGTATTATTCATATGAGGAATTCATGAGGATATATGTTTGTGTGGCATAAAGCAAATTTGGAAGAAATTCGGTGTAATGCCTTTGCGCCGTCGAATTTCCGACAAATTTGGGGACTTAAAGAGATTTTGAAAATTAAGGTACTAAGATGGGTTCTAGGATGACACCGGTTCGGCCGAGCACCTCCATAGAACTCATGTGACATCGGTACCCATTTATACTCTTAGGTGACACCGGTTCGGTCGAGCACCCCTAAGAGAATTGCCCCCTAACCCGTACTCAGATAGTCGGGATTTATGATTTATGATACGCTTATCGTTAAGTGGTAAGTAAGAACTAGTGACGACTAGTTGAGGTATGAGCTCATAACCTAGATGTATGACACGTTCTGGGTGACACCGGTTCGGCCGAGCACCCCCAGTTCGATTGTCTTTTAGGGTGGCCCATGAGGAAGAGATGTTTCATGATTATGATTATGTCACTAAGTTTGTCCCATATGAACGTTTCTATTGCCACTTTATGCCACTAAGTATGATGATGTTTGATGTTATGTTTTATGTATGTGCATTAGGTAGTGCCATGCATACATCTTCTATTATGTTGCATACATGACATTAAGATCATCCTAAAATGAATGGACCTTGGCTAAAGTATATTTCGAAGTTTAAAATGAACTTAATGCATGTTCACCCATTTTGTATAACTAAACCCAAGGTTCCTGAGGACGTAGATGACGACACCTAGGTAGTAGGAGGCCCTACTGAGATTCTTTAGCAAGATTCTCACTCCCTCTATCTCTTTCTTTCCGTCACGTCTTCAGATGGCGACGTTCATAGTGTTCATGGACACGCCGACATGGGAGGTGCACCATGACCCGGACCACGGGTCATTCCATTTTGTGGGTCGATGTACAGTTAGAGTATTCATGTTCATGGGTCGACCCTTCACTCCCCCTGTACATTCCTATCGTTTCTCCCCCGTCTCACCTTTTGACGATGACCTGGTGTTCGAGCGCGCACGTCTCCGAGAGGAGAGGCTACGCCGTACTCCACCGTCCGCGTCCGCCGTTCAAGACTACCCCCAGTACGCGCCCCGTTGCCCGTCGTCTTTCTCGGAGACGGATCCTTCCGAGGATTCGGCCACTCAGGTACCCTCCGAGAGATCTTCCCCCACCATACCCATGGACTTTGGAGAGGATAGCGAGCCCACCGCGACTCAGCCGAGGCATGCACGACGACCGGAGATGCGACCATACCCCGGGGGTTACGCTCGATCCCCGTTCCGCCTCTTCACGTCCGAGGAGCTTGCCCAGTTTCCCGGATATTTGCCTCGTTGCGAGATGGACGTCAGTAGGAGGTGACGATCATCCGATGGAGTACTCGGGTAAAGCACACACACTTAGATGGAGATGAACCTCCTTTTTGTATTAAAGGTCATCCCGCGAGTTGCACTTGGGTAGGGGAGTTGCTTTTATAGTTTCCGTTGCATTTGCTCTTGTATTTCCTTTTTAGATTGTATTACTCGTGTTGTACCAAATTAAGTCCCACATTTATAAGTGGGCAAGTTATATATATATAAGATGTTATTCAGTGTTTCACCATGATGTGCCTTTATGTGCTTTGTGCTACCACGTTAAGAGTTATATGATTTGCCCTTTACTTGTTACATCGCATCACGCGGCTCTCATTTTATATTTCAAAAAAAAAAATTTACCCGTATTTTCCGCTAAGTATTTCTAAGTAAAATTGAGAACTATGAAGTAACAAACTAATGTTTAACCTAAGTATGTTCTAGAGTATTGGGTTAAAAATTAGGACGTTACACAAACTCATCAAACTAAGATATGATATAGTCTAGAGTTCTTAGAACTCAACATAATATTTTTAGGAATCAAACCATGAAACTTAGAAAAAGAAAGGAAAAGGGCTGAAACTTCAAAAGGAAAAAGGAACATTTTAAAACTCTAGGGTCCATGATCTTGATGATATAATAACACCAACATCATGAGACCTCATCATTGAGTTCTTAAAACCATTTTGAATCACCATCAAAACTAGAGTTCTCAAGAGTTCAAGAAAGGAAGAACTAGAAACATTTTTGCTAAAGAACAAAGATCAAGCTCTAGAGTTTGTTTCAAGTGATGAACATCATCATGAAACTCTCATCATCAAGCTCTCATTATCAAGCTCTCATTTCTTTGAACTTCAAGGCCCATGGCCGAAAATGAGAAAGAAAAAGGAGAAGAAAAGAAGTTCTAAAAAGAATCAAGAGAAACTATGAACATAAAGCTTAGAACAAGAACTTTAAAGAAAAGAATACATGAAAGAAAATCCCTACTTGATGTGATGAACTTGAAGATGGAAGGAGAAGATGAAGATGATGAAGAACTTTGAAGAACTTGAAGAACACTAGAACTTTGAGAGAAAAAGAAAAGCTTTGAGTGTTCATAAACTTAGCAAATGATCTAAAAGTGGTGCAAGCTCCTTAAGGCATTCTATTTATAGAGAAATGAAACAAATGAAGTGTGTGTGTAGGCTGATGTGTTTCGGCCATGGGGGTGCAGAATGGAGGCATCCATGAATTCCATGAGGTGAGATAATGTGGTCTTGAGGCATGGTGAGGTATGGTTCAAAGTATGGTGAGGTATGGTTCAAGGTATGGCCTCAAGCATGGTTCTTTGAGTGAGAAAACAATTGAACATGTGGTCAATGGGGAGTGTGCTGGCTGAAATGCATCAGCCAAGGGAGGAGAGTTTCTTGCATTTTAATTGTGGTTTAGAGTTGTGTTTAGGTGTGTCTTTGATTATGCTTAAGATTAGGAAGTTGTAAGAAAGTGTTTAGGTAAGGAAAATGGATAATTAAGGTGGTCTAGACATAATTAAGGAGTGGTCTTGCACCATTAGTGAGTTAAATCCTCAATTTAGAGTCTAAACAACTCTAGACACATTTCCTTGATTTAAGGAATTGGAGAGAGAAAACACTATTCAAGATTCCAAGACTAGGAGTCTTGAGTTCTAAAATGGGATTTAAGTTTAATCTAAGTAATTTTAGGTTCTAATGAACTTTAATAAATTATTGACTCTAGATTAATTAGGGAAATAAATTAATCTTTGTTTAGAGCCTAATATTGCTTAGGTTTGCTTAATTATGTCATTAAGCTCAAAAACACTATTCTAGGGGCAAAATCATAATTTTGCACTAAAACTGCCCGGGACCACCGGGACTTGAACAGAGACCTCTAGACACATGAAAACATGTTTTTAAACCTCTGGGGAAAGTTCTGCGCTCAAACGGCACCTTTACCAGCGTAAAAACGCTATAGGGGTATTTTGGTCATTTTGACCCGAAACTGTGGAAAACGAGATTTTCGCCTCCGGAAGCATTCAAAGGCCATTCAATCCCCTTCAAACATTGAGTTGACCCTTCGAGGATGACCGAGTTGGTTACCCTCGAATTCGGGTGAGGAAATGACCTCAGGGGCATTTTGGTCATTTCCCTCGAACAGAAAAATCGGGGCGTTACATTACTCCCCTCCTTAAAAAGAATTTCGCCCTCGAAATTCGTTACCTTGGAAAAGCTCGGGATACTTGTCTCGCATTTCTGACTCTAGCTCCCATGTAAATTCTTCGGACTTGTCGCGTCCCCATGCTACTTTTACCACAGGAACAGACTTGTTCCTCAGCTGCTTGACTCCGCGGTCCACGATTCTCGTATGGGGAAGATTGAAAGTTAGGTCATCCCTTAACTGAACATGCTCTGGCTCTAAAACGTGGCTAGGGTCGGACTCATACTTCCTTAGATGAGAGACGTGAAAGACGTCATGGAGATTAGAAAGATTAGGGGGTAAGGCTATTTTGTAGGCAACTGTTCCTATCTTTTGAAGAATTTGGAAGGGACCAAGGAATCGGGGGCTCAACTTTTTGACTTTCATGGCTCTTCCTATGCCTGTAGTGGGGGTAATCCTAAGGAACACATGTTCTCCCTCTTCGAACTCCAAGGGCTTGCGCCGCTTGTCCGCATAGCTCTTTTGTCTACTTTGAGCAGTGAGCATCCTATCCCGGGCTCGTTTCCTTCACTACATCGGGTCCTAAGACACTTTGCTCCCCAGGCTCGTACCAACACAAAGGTGATTAGCACTTCCTTCCATACAACGCCTCGTACGGTGCCATACCAATGCTCGCGTGATAACTATTGTTATACGCAAACTCGATCAAAGGCAAGTACTTATCCCAACTTCCCCTTTGGTCTAACACACAGGCTCTTAGCATATCCTCTAGGGTTTGGATCGTCCTTTCGGATTGTCCGTCTGTTTGTGGGTGGTAAGCCGTGCTCAAGCATAGCTTCGAACCAAATGCCTTTTGAAAGGCTCCCCAAAAACGTGACGTAAACTGCGGATCTCTATCCGAGATTATCGTCAACGGTACCCCATGCAATCTTACGATCTCTTGGATGTATAACTGAGCTAGTTTATCTAAAGAGTATCTCACTCTAATAGGTAGAAAGTGTGCCGACTTGGTTAGTTGATCCACTATTACCCATATAGCATCATGGCCAGCTTGGGTCTTAGGCAATCCCGTCACGAAGTCCATAGATATGCATTCCCACTTCCATTCGGGGATTGACAGGGGTTGCAACAAACCTGAAGGATTTTGGTGCTCGATTTTCACTTTCTGACATACCAAGCACTTACTAACCTAGGCGACTACATCCTTCTTCATTCCGGGCCACCAAAACATCTTCTTCAAGTCTTGGTACATCTTGGTAACACCGGGATGGATGGTGAAATAGCTTTTGTGAGCCTCCTCCAAGATCTTCTCTCGGAGGTCACCATCTTGGGGTACGCAGATCCTTCCTTCAAACCTCCATATCCAATCCTTACCTCTTTCGAAACCTTTCAACTTTCCTGCCTTAACAGCATCTATGATTTCCTCGAACTCGTCATTCTCTCATTGTGCTAACATGATCCTTTGCTTAAATCCACTTGTCACACTAAGATAGCACATCTTTATCCCTCTATCGGTTGCTGACATCCCTAGATTCATATCTCTAAACTTCTCTATCAACTCAACTTCTTTGATCATCATGTGGGACAGGTGTAACGACTTTCGGCTCAAGGCATCGGCGACTACATTAGCCTTGCCGGGGTGGTAACTTAAACCGAAATCGTAGTCCTTGAGGAATTCCATCCACCTTCTTTGCCTCATATTCAACTCCTTTTGATCAAAGAAGTACTTGAGACTCTTATGATCGGAGAAAACTTCAAACCTGACACCATACAAATGGTATCTCCACATCTTTAAGGCAAACACTACAGCGGCTAACTCTAGGTCATGGGTGGGGTAGTTAGCCTCGTGAGGCTTGAGTTGTCGAGATGCATAGGCTACCACTTGCCTATTTTGCATCAACACACACCCTAGTCCTTTGCCCGAAGCATCACAATATACCTCGAAAGGTACATTGGGGCTAGGTAAGACTAAGACTAGGGTCGTGGTTAACCTTTCCTTAAGCTCTTGGAAACTCTTCTCACACTCGGGGTTCCAAACGAAGGGGGTATTCTTTCTAGTTAGCTTGGTTAGGGGTAAGGCAATCTGGGAAAAGCCCTTGATAAACCTACGGTAGTAGCCTGCTAGACCCAAAAAGCTCCGTATTTCCGTTACGGTGGTCGGTCTATCCCAATTCATTACGGCTTCTACCTTACTAGGATCAACGACTATATCTCCTTTTGACACAACGTGTCCTAAAAACTTGACCTCCTCCAACCAAAATTCATACTTAGAGAGTTTTGCATACAGCTTTTTCTCCTTCAAAATCTCCAAAACTATCCTCAAATGGCGCTCATGCTCCTCGTGGGTCTTCGAATAGATGAGTATATCATCTATGAAAACGACCACGAACAAATCTAAATAGGGTCTAAAGATCCTATTCATGTAATCTATAAATACTGCAGGAGCATTTGTCAATCCAAAGGACATCACCGCAAACTCAAAGTGTCCGTACCGAGTTCTAAAGGCGGTCTTTGGTATGTCTTGATCTCTCACTCTAATTTGGTGGTATCCTGTGTAACACCCTCTCTACTATAGTGCTATGCTCGAGTCATAACATTACAGTAAATAGTCGTTACCCATAACTTATATATATATTTGTAATTTCTTAACTATATGAAATATACACATATAAGTTGTAATAAATATGAGCCTTGCACTAACAACTATACTAACTTGTCTCAAATCAATTTTTGCTCACAATGTGATAGTCAACTTATAGGAATAGCGGAAATGTAATGCGTATCCTAAGAAGTCGGTCACACAATAATTTACATCTTATATCACATCCATGGTAAGTTAAGTCACATAGTTATACTATATACATTCATAACTAATTACATATATATATTATGAACAACCCTACCCTGGTCCTCGCAGTGACCACCTAATCTGGGTTAGGGCCTATCAAAATACATCTAACTACATACAGATAACCTAACTCCCTCGGTCAGTGGCTTATCAAAACGTCAAATGTAAGAGCCTATGATAGTTAAACGGTATAAGGGAATCTAAGCAAACGTAAGTCTTACAACAGTAGTAGCGGATAGAGGAGCAAATAGTATATAAACACGGATACGAGACTCAGCGACCAGATACACTACCCGTAACTCCGGGTCATAATACCACTGCAATTCAGGCACCTCAAGACGGAGCACGATCGAGGCCATCTATATAAAATACATCACGCAGCAGGAATGAAAATCAATGATTCCCAGTAGGAAAATATACTAGTCTACTTGTAACACCCCGATTTTTCTATCCGAGGGAAATGACCAAAATGCCCCTGAGGTCATTTCCTGACCCGAGTTCGAGGGTAACCAACTCGGTCATCCTCGAAGGGTCAACTCAATGCTTGAAGGGGATTGAATGGCCTTTGAATGCTTTCGGAAGCGAAAATTTCGTTTTTCGCAGTTTCAGGTCAAAATGACCAAAATACCCCTAGAGCGTTTTTACGCGGGTAAAGGTGCCGTTTGAGCCCGGAACTTTCCCCAGAGGTTTAAAAACATGTTTTCATGTGTCTAGAGGTCTCTGTTCAAGTCCCGGTGGCCCCGGGCAGTTTTAGTCAAAATTACGATTTTGCCCCTAGAACAGTGTTTTTGAGCTTAATGACGTAATTAAGCAAACCTAAGCAATATTAGGCTCTAAACGAAGATTAATTAATTTCCCTAATTAATCTAGAGTCAAAATAATTTATTAAAGTTAATTAGAACCTAAAATTGCTTAGATTAAACTTAAATCCCTTTTTTAGAACTCAAGACTCCTAGTCTTGGAATCTTGAATAGTGTTTTCTCTCTCCAATTCATTAAATCAAGGAAATGTGTCTGGAGTTGTTTAGACTCTAAATTGAGGATTTAACTCACTAATGGTGCAAGACCACTCCTTAATTATGTCTAGACCACCTTAATTACCCATTTACCTTACCTAAACACTTTCTTACAAATTCCTAATCTTAAGCATAATCAAAGACACACCTAAACACAACTCTAAACCACAATTAAAATGCAAAGAAACCTCCCCCATGGGCTGATGCATTTCGACCACATCCTCCCCCTTTGACCACATATTAAATTGTTTTCTCACTCAAAAAACCATGCTTGAGGCCATACCTTGAACCATACCTCACCATACCTTAAGCCATACCTCACCATACCTCAAAGAACACATTATCTCACCTCATGGAACTCATGGAAGCCTCCATTCTGCACCTCATGGCCGAAGCCACTCTCCCCCATGAGCTCCCTCCATTTGTTTCATTTCTCTATAAATAGAATGCCTTGAGGAGCTTGCACCACTTTTAGATCATTTGCTAAGTTTAGGAGCACTCAAAGCTTTTCTTTTTCTGTCAAAGTTTTTGTGTTCTTCAAGTTCTTGGAGTTCTTCAAGTTCTTCATCTTCTTCATCTTCTTCTTCTATCTTCAAGTCCATCACATCAAGTAGGGATTTTCTTTCATGTATTCTTTTCTTTAAAGTTCTTGTTTCAAGCTTGATGTTCATAGTTTCTCTTGATTCTTTTTAGAACTTCTTTTCTTCTCCTTGTTCCTTCCCATTTTCGGCCATAGGCCTTAGAGAACAAAGGAATGAGAGCTTGATGATGAGAGTTTCATGATGATGTTCATCACTTGAAACAAACTCTAGAGCTTGATCTTTGTTCTTGAGCAAAAATGTTTCTAGTTTTTCCTTTCTTGAACTCTTGAGAACTTTAGCTTTGATGATGTTTTAAAATGGCTCTATGAACTCAATGATGAGGACTCATGATGTTGGTGTTAATATATCATCAAGATCATGAACTCTAGAGTTTTAAAATGTTCCTTTTTCTTCTTGAAGATTTTGGCCATTTCCTTAAATTTTTCTAAGCTCCATGGTTTGATTTCCTAAAAATATTATGTTAAGTTTTAAAGAACTCTAAGCTTGACTTTACCTTGTTTGGGTGAGTTTGGGTTATGGTTTAAATTCCTTTAAAGTCTTGTTAAGAGCTCTAGAAAGATAAAATGAACATGCATAATTTATTTTATGCTTGCATTCATATTTACATTCTTGCTATGCATCTTTACTTTCTAGCTATCACTTAAGAACATAAAGATTAAAATGGAACTTGTATCATCACTTAATTTAATTCTCGAAGCCTTTCTATTTCGGCCTTAAAGTCGATTGTTGTTGGGCCTAGAGCACTAAAATAAAGAATTGAACTTGCATTATCACCTAATTAATTTCTCGAATGCCTATCTATTTCGGCCTTAAAGTCGATTGTTGTTGGGCCAAGAGCACTAAAATAAAGAATTGAACCATGCATATTTACCCTCAAGCTTGCACGTTTAAGTTTATGTCTCGCACATTTACTTTCAAGCTTGCACGTTTAAGTTTATGCCGTGCATATGTAAATTTAAGTCATCACTTTACTTTGTAAGCAAGATTAAAAATGAAAAGCATGAGCACGTTTAGTTTATGTCGTAACTTAAGAACCTAGAGCTCAAGGACTTGCCCATTTCATTCCAAGATAAAGTTAAATATGAATGTATTCCTTGAATGCATAATTTCGGCCAAGTAGTGATGATGGCCTTGCAATGAGTTTTCATTTAGCTACTAGGACCAATAGTCTATGTTTTAAGTTTTCCTTAAAGCTTTACAAATCTTTATAAGGTTATGTCATCACAAGTTGTGATTTTATTATCTTTTAGGGGATGGAATATGTTTTGGTCAGTGACCTAAGGCTTCACTTAGCCTCTTGATGAATTAAAATGTTTTGCAAAGAGTTTCAGAAGTTCTAGATTGATTCCAAGAGAAACTAGTTAACTTATGTACCTAGAAATGTCAATTTAACTCTCTCATTTAAGTTAAATGTTTTCGGTTCTGATGTGATGAGTGTGATGCCGTATGATGATGATTCGATGTGTTGGAATGTGTGAAAATATCATGTAATGATGTAGAAGCGATCCTATACTTGATAGGTAAGAAACTAGCTAACTAGAAATACCGTAAAGCTAGAATTTAACATAGTTTCGACCCATTTGTTTATGGAACTAATCCAAACTGTTTTAATGGGAACATAATCAGATTTAGATTGTTTAGACATGAAAAACTTGGTATCATTTGAATTAGAATTGAATTCTAGCACCTATAGGGAAACTAGTAACTAGAAAACCGTAAAAATGCAAATGTAGAACTCTTAGAACATTTAATTTTCTGGATTCTGTCCAGCACCCTTACAACATGATAAACATGATTAATAATTAGTCCTTAAGCATAGGAATGCCTCATAATTGATTTAGATTTAATATCTAGCGCCTTCGGCGAAAACAGAACCGAGAAAGGGTCTAAAACGTAAGTTCTAGAACCCCGTAAATACAAGTTAGAGATTCTGCCCTATGCTTTTCAGATTTAAGTATGAACATGAGGATTAGGAATGATGATTAAATATGAGCCCTTAGGTGCATAAAGATATGAGCGACGGATGTAGAGAACTATATCTCAAGATTAAGACCCGTAAGGGTCAAAGCATAAGCTACCGTAAGGGTAAGCGTTTGGATGTTCTATGATGATGCATGAAGTATGCTAATCATGATGATGTTATTCATATGAGGAATTTATGAGGTTATATGTTTATGTGGCATAAAGCAAATTTGGAAGGAAATTCGGTGTAATGACCGTTGTGCCGCTGAATTTCCGACAAATTTGGGGACTTAAAGAGATTTTGAAAATTAAGGTACTAAGATGGGTTCTAGGATGACACCGGTTCGGCCGAGCACCTCCATAGAACTCATGTGACATCGGTACCATTTTACACTCTTAGGTGACACCGGTTCGGCCGAGCACCCCTAAGAGTTTTGCCCCCTAACCCGTACTCAGATAGCCGGGATTTATGATTTATGATACGCTTATCGTTAAGTGGTAAGTAAGAACTAGTGACGACTAGTTAAGGTATGAGCTCATAACCTAGATGTATGACACGTTCTGGGTGACACCGGTTCGGCCGAGCACCCCCAGTTCGATTGTCTTTTAGGGTGGCCCATGAGGAAGAGAAGTTTCATGATTATGATTATGTCACTAAGTTTTGTCCCATATGAATGTTACTATTGCCACTTTATGCCACCAAGTATGATGATGCTTGATGTTATGTTTTATGTATGTGCATTAGGTAGTGCCAAGCATACATTTTCTATTATGTTGCATCCATGACATTAAGATCATCCTAAAATGAATGGACCTTGGCTAAAATATATTTTAAAGTTTAAAATGAACTTAATACATGCTCAGCCATTTTGTATAAATAAACCCAAGGTTCCTGAGGACGTAGATGATGACACCTAGGTAGTAGGAGGCCTTACTGAGATTCTTTAGCAAGATTCTCACTCCCTCTATCTCTTCCTTTTCGTCACATCTTCAGATGGCGACGTTCATAGTGTTCGTGGACACGCCGACATGGGAGGTGCACCATGACCCGGACCACGGGTCATTCCATTTTGTGGGTCGATGCACAGTTAGAGTATTCATGTTCATGGGTCGACCCTTCACTCCCCCTGTACATTCCCATCGTTTCTCCCCCGTCTCACCTTTTGGCAATGACCTGGTGTTCGAGCGCGCACGTCCCCAAGAGGAGAGGCTACGCCGTACCCCACTGTCCGCGTCTGCCGCTCGAGACTACCCCTAGTATGTGCCCCGTTGCCCGTCATCTTTTTCGGCGACGGATCCTTCCGAGGATTCGGCAACCCAGGCACCCTCCGAGGGATCTTCCCCCACCATACCCATGGACCTTGGGGAGGGTAGTGAGCCTTCCGTGACTCAGCCGAGGCTTGCACGACGACCGGAGATGAGGCCACGCCATGGAGGTCACTTCCGAGCCCCGTCCCATCTATTCACGCCGGAGGAGCTTGCTCAGTTTCCTGGTTACTTGCCACGCTCGAGGGATAGTCGCCGGTAGGAGGCTGTAGATGGCCGAGATAGAGCACACACCACTTAGATGGGGATAAACCTTCTTTTGTTTAGAGGTTATCCCATTAGGTGCACTCGGGTAGGGGAGTAGATCATGTTTATGTTTATGTTGTATTTCTTTTCATGTGTTTTCCTTGTACTAGAGTAAGTCCCATACTTATAAGTGGGCAAGTTATATATATATGAGATGATATTCAGTGTTATTCATGGTGTGCCTTATGATACGATGTTGTGAGACATTTGTTTTACTATACATGGTTTACTGCTTATCGCATCACGCGGCTCTCACTTTGTTTTTCCAAAAAAATTTACCCGTATTTTCCGCTAAGTAATTCAAAGTTAAATGAGGACTATGAAGTAACAGACTAATGATTAACCTAATTATGTTCTAGAGTATTGGGTTAAAAATTAGGATGTTACACTACTACTCAATGATATTCAACTTCAGTTATTTATAGAATGGTTTCTTAGTTAGAATCATTATTTCTTATGGCTTAATTTCATTAGAAAATTTTAAATCTAATGGTAGAACTCATAAGACTCTTCTGATATATTTCTCTCTGGATCGTACTGTTAATGATGTAACGCCGTCACGTTACAACCTGATATAGTTCACTAGATGGAGTACGTCTACTACATCTCATCTAGAATAGCCTTGCTATTCTCAGTACATCCCTTCCTTCATAATGATGTAACGCCGTCACGATTACAACCTGATAGAGTTCTAAGGGCGTAGCACGTCTACTACTACCCGTGAATCTATGAGCTTACCATTAAGCAATTAATTATTATGTAAAGCTTGTTTTCTTGATTTCCCTATCTTTGTGTGAGATTTATTTTCTTACGTTCCCTTTCTTTATGAAGCTCGGTTTCTTATACTTGTCTGAGATTTCCTTGGAATTTCTTTAAACTCCTATGAGATATTTCCTTAAAGTCTCTTGAATTCTTATGAGATATTTTGTTAACATCTACTAAATATGTATGAGATATTCTATTAAAACCTCTTGATGTCTTATGAGATATTCATATTCTATTCATGTGCTCATGTCATATTAGTACAAGATGCCAGTATTTCATCAATTCAAAGCATCAATTCATTTTCGGCACAAAGACAGATTTCACATATTTGTAGTACAATTTAATATGCAATTCAAATCATCAAATCGGAGACTATAAAAATTCTCAATGACACCTCAATGCATCCACAAGGTTCCACAAAAATTTCATATTAAAAAGAGTTCTCTAGCTATGTTAACAAAATTAGACAAATTTGGTCGTCAGAGACTATCGATTCTCAGCTAAATTCCTGAATTCCCTAATTTTTAACCCTAGAAAATGAAACCAGAAAATTAGGAACAAAAATCCTAGTAAAACCTTAAGATGTCCCTAATACCCTGTAAAACTTTCAAAGGAAAAATCGGTCATTTGTTATGGTAACAAAAATAGACAAATTTGCAGCTTCAGTTCCAATAGTTCAGACAGCATAGGTACAATTTCGGTTCTTGATTTTTTAATCATAGAAAAAGTGACCAGAATACCTCAAAAAGTTTACTGTATATGGCTCCACATGTTACCTACATCATATAAAATTTTCAGTTCAATCTAAGGCCTCTAAATAGGTCAGAAAATTCGTGAAATCTGCTGCCCTGTTGAAATCCGAAAATTCAGTACACCAATTCAACACTCATATCTTACTGTCCATCTTTCAAACTAAATCTTGCTTCCATTTTTGTTTCAAGCTTTGGTCATTACACATAGCAAAAATCATTCAAACTAAGTCTTGCAGCCAATATTTTCTTAAGCTTTTATGGTTACATATTAAAATCATCTTCAGCCAATAGTTAACTCATGCATACATTTCAGCAAGTCCATAAAACTTGTGCTTGATGTATCTACCATATCTATCACATTCAATACATGAAATTTCAAAGAAATAAATTCTGATTCCTATAGGCATGACTTCATCACAAATCAAGCAATCCTAAATCCTAGAATTTGGTTTCAGATTTCAACAACATAACCTCAGCAAGTTCAAGTATTTATCTTAGCAAGATAGTAAAACATCATGGGGTAAAAGACTAGAAAAATTTCCTACCTCCCTCCAAGCTTTTTCTCTAGTTTTTTCCTTCCAACAAACCTCAGCCCCACATGTTTCCAGCCCCTTTTTGTGTGCTGTTGGTGGTCCAAAGAGCAGGAAAAGATAAGGTCTTCAAGTGATCTTGATGTAGAGAATATGTCCTTAAGCTAATTTAGAGTTTTGTGTAGAAATATTGTTTGTATAAGGAGTGGTTTGATGGGGTTTCTAAAGAGAAAGGAAATGGAAAAGAACATGAAGGTGAAGGTATCCGTGGGATGCTTTGTTCCTTTTTCATTTTATATCTCACGTTACTTGCAGGCTAAGTAGTGTTACTAGGATAAGTATTTTATTTTGCAGATCAATTTACCTTGTACTAGTATTGAAAATATCTATACTTTTTTAATTATTCTAAGTGAAAATTTATTTAAGATATGATAATATCCATTAATTGAGCCAAACTCAATGTTTCAGTATACTGGTTATCACTATTTCGGTGTACCATTCCTTATCAAATCAGTACCCGATTGACATAAAATTAACTTTACTAGATAGAATTATACTTTTAACATTATCCTGATTTTTTTGTTGTCCTAATATTATTTATAAGATATCATCCTATATTACTGATTAAAATATTATTATTTTAAATTTTTAATCATATTAAATTAATTTTCATTTTTTTTTTTACAGAATCCTTATATTGTTCCGATCCTAAGAGTGTCGACCAAAATTTTTAAAATCCCCATTGATTATTCACAATTAATTATATTAGCAGAGGAAAATATAAATAGGCGAATCGTTACATCCTGACCTTAGGTCGATCTTGGAAAATACTACTGCTCCTCTCAATTGGTCCATAAGATCATCTATCCTAGGCAAAGGGTACTTGTTTTTCACCGTCACACGGTTCAATTGCCTATAATCTATGCACAACCTCATGCTCCCGTCCTTCTTCTTCACAAACAGGACTAGAGCTCCCCAAGGTGAGGCACTAGGTCTTATAAAGCTCTTCTCTAAAAGTTCCTCAAGTTGGGTTTTAAGCTCGGCTAGTTCTAGGGGTGACATTCTATAGGGGGCAATGGAGATTGGTCCCGCTCCAGGAACCAACTCAATGGAGAACTCCACTTCTCTCTCAGGAAGGAACTCGGGTATATCTTCTGGAAACACCTCGGGATAGTCTCTCACTACAGGTATATCCTCTAGATTCTGCTCAAAGTCTACCTCGCTAGCGGCTAGGAGAACATATCCCTTAGTCTTTTTCCCACTACAGTGGACCTCTACGGCATTGAGATAGAGTCTCAAAGGTTGACTTATTTCACTAGGGGGAGAAGGAAAGACAACTGTTTTGGTGCCACAGTCTAACAATACACGGTTGGCGTGAAGCCAATCCATGCCAAGAATACTCCTATACCTTTCATGGGTAAACAAATTAAATCCATAACATATGATCTATTTTCTATGGTGAGGTGACAGTTTAGACAACAATAACACGTATTCACAGGATGATTTGTGGGGGTGGAGACAATAAGATCAAAAGGAAGTTTGGAAGTTTTCAAATTCAGAGTCTCGACACTAGCATATGAAATAAAAGAATGTGTTGCACCAGAGTCATAAAGTACAGTTAAGGTTCTACCATCTATTTCGCACTTACCTTCTATGAGACCGTTGGATGTGTCCGCCTCGTCTACATTGAGGGTGAAGACCCTCCCGTGGTGTTGCGGTCGGGAATTCTGGCTTGCTGGCCTCCCATTGGTGCAGTTGTTGGCGTAGTGGCCAGGCTTTCCGCATTGGAAGCAGACATTCTGCCCCGCCAAGCAGGGACGGCTGCCATGATCCTTCCCGCACTGGGGGCACAGTATGGCTGGGGTAGCTTGGGCGAAGGTGATGAGGGTTCCTTGGGGTGCCTTGTTCTTAGCCCCACTTGATCCTCCTTGGTTGTTTCGGGGGCCGCCCGACCCTCCTTGTCGGTTGTTACTGCTGTTGTTGTTGTTGCGGTTGTTGTTGTTCTGGAATTGTGGTCGGTGTGGTTGCTTGGGTTGTTGGTGGAAGGGGGTTTTTTGTTGTTGTTGTGGTTTGAACTGGTTGGTTTGGTAGGGAATATAGTGATTTCGAGATTGGTTTGGATATTGGGGCTTGAATTTTGGGGCTTGAGGTGCTAGCGCCTTGTTCCGTGCTGCCCTTGCAGCATTAATTTTCTTTTGTCCCTCTTCCATGATCCGGCACTTGTTGACTAGGGTTGGGAAGTCCCTAATCTCCATGTGCGCCACAGCATAGTTGAGCTCTGCCGTTAGTCCGGCCTCATATTTGACGCACTTCCACACCTCATCGGGGTTTCCTTGAAACACCCTAGAGAACTTGATCAACTCCTCGAATTTTGCTGTGTACTGGGCGACAATAGACCCTCCTTAGGTCAGTTGCATAAACTCAATGTCCTTTGCGTTCCTCACAGACTCCGGGAAGTACTTCTCATAGAAGTAAGTCTTGAACAGCTCCCAGTTGATAGCAATGCCCGAAGCCTCAAGCAGTCTTCGGGTGCCGACCCACCAGAATTCGGTGTCGGACTCCATCATGTATGCAGCAAATGTGACCTTTTGCTCCTCCGAGCAAGCTACCACAGAGTAGATCTTCTCCATGTTCTTGATCCACTCATCGGCTTTGTTGGGGTCCATGGCTCCTTTAAAGGCCGGTGGGTTCGCCTTGCGAAACTCACCAAACCTTGCTTGTTCGACCATTTCAACAGTAGGGGGAGCACGTCCAGTGTCCCCTTGTTGGTTCATCCTCTCGAACATTCATTCCATGGCTCTTGCCATGTCACGAACAGCAGCAGCAGTGGCATCGTTTTGGTCCCCCTCGGTTGGGGTCCTAGGTTGTCTCCTTGGTGTCATTGGTTCCTAAACACACGAGACAATAAACACTGAGGTGATCAGGCTCAATATTCCATGTAAAATGAGCTAGTTACCATGGCACACGCAAGTAGACAGGGGTCATGCACTTCTACCCTATAGCTTATCTCTAGCTAAGCACTACGCATGACATAGCTATCGTACTACACTTTAGAAAGCATAGTCAGTCCAATCCTCAGGCTCCATGAGAATCGAACTGCTCTGATACCATAATGTAACATCCTAATTTTTAACCCAATACTCTAGAACATACTTAGGTTAAACATTAGTCTGTTACTTCATAGTTCTCAATTTTACTTAGAAATACTTAGCAGAAAATACGGGTAAATTTTTTTTTTGAAATATAAAGTGAAAGCCGCGTGATGCGATGTAATAGGTAACGGGCAAAACATACATTCCATAACGTCATAGCATAAAGCACATAAAGGCACATCATGGGAAAGCACGGAATAACATCTTATATATATATAACTTGCCCACTTATAAACGTGGGACTTGATTTGGTACAAAGGAATACATGAAAGAAAATACAACATAAACATAAACATAATCTACCCCCCTACCCGAGTGCATCTAATGGGGTAACCTCTAAACAAAAGAAGGTTTATCCCTATCTAAGTGATGTGTGCTCTAACCTGGGCCATCTACGGCCTCCTGCTAGCGACTATCTCGCGAACGAGGCAGATATCCGGGAAACTGGGTGAGCTCCTCGGGCATGAAGAGGCGGAACGGGGATCGAGCGAGATCCCCGCGGTATGGCCGCATCTCCGGTCGTCGTGCTTGCCTCGGCTGAGTCACGATGGGCTCGCTATCCTTCCCAAAGTCCATGGGTATAGTGGGGGAAGATCCCTCGGAGGGTACCTGGGTGGCCGAATCCTCGGAAGGATCCGTCTCCGAAAAAGACGACGGGCAACGGGGCACATACAGGGGGTAGTCTCGAACGGCGGACGCGGACGGTGGAGTACGGCGTAGCCTCTCCTCTCGGGGATGAGCACGCTCGAATACCAGGTCATCGCCAAAAGGTGAGACGGGGGAGAAACGTTGGGAATGTACAGAGGGAGTGAAGGGTCGACCCATGAACATGAATACTCTAACTGTGCATCGACCCACAAAATGGAACGACCCGTGGTCGGGGTCATGGTGCACCTCCCATGTCGGCGTGTCCACGAACACTACGAACGTCGCCATCTGAAGACGTGACGGAAAGAAAGAGATAGAGGGAGTGAGAATCTTGCTAAGGAATCTCAGTAGGGCCTCCTACTATCTAGGTGTCATCATCTACGTCCTCAGGAACCTTGGGTTTATACAAAATGAGTGAGCATGCATTATGTCCATTTTAAGTTCTAAAACATAGTTTAGCCAAGGTCCATTCATTTTAGAATGATCTTAATGTCATGATTGCATTATAATAGAAGATGTATGCATGGCACCACCTAATGCACATAAAATATGACATCAAGCATCATCATACTTAGTGGCATAAAGTGGCAATAGAAACATTCATATGGGACAAACTTAGTGACATAATCATAGTCATGAAACATCTTTTCCTCATGGGCCACCCTAAAAGACAATCGAACTGGGGGTGCTCGGCCGAACCGGTGTCACCCAGAACGTGTCATACATCTAGGTTATGACCTCACACCTTAACTAGTCGTCACTAGTTCTTACTTACCACTTAACGATAAGCGCATCATAAATCATAAATCCCGACTATCTGAGTACAGGTTAGGGGGCAAAACTCTTAAGGGTGCTCGGCCGAACCGGTGTCACCTAAGAGTATAAAATGGTACCGATGTCACATGAGTTCTATGGAGGTGCTCGGCCGAACCGGTGTCATCCTAGAACCCATCTTAGTACCTTAACTTTCAAAATCTCTTTAAGTCCCCAAATTTGTCGGAAATTCGGCGGCACGAAGGCATTACGCCGAATTTCTTCCAAATTTGCTTTATGCCACACAAACATATATCCTCATGGATTCCTCATATGAATAACATCATCATCATTTACATACCACATGCATCATCATGGAACATTCAACCGTTTATCCTTACGGTAGCTTATGCTTTGACCCTTACGGGCCTTAATTGTGAGATATGGTTCTCTAACATCCGTCACTCATATTTTATGCACCTAAGGGCTCATAATTAAACATCATTCATAATTCCTATGTTCATACTTAAATCTGAAAAGCATAGGGCAGAATTCTTATCTTGTGATTACGGGGTCCTAGAACTTACGTTCTAGACCCTTTCACGGCTCCGTCTTCGCCTAAGGCGCTATGAGTTAAATCTAAATCAATTATGAGGCATTCCTATGCTTAAGGACTAATTATAAATCACATTTATCATGTTGTAATGTTGCTGGACAGAATCCAGAAAACTAAATGTTCTAAGAGTTCTACATTTGCGTTTTTACGGTTTTCTAGTTACTAGTTTCCCTATAGGTGCTAAAATTCAATTCTAACCCAAATGTTACCAAGTTTTTCATGTCTAAACAATCCTAATCTGATTATGCTCCCATTAAAACAGTTTGGATAAGTTCCAAAAACAAATGGGTCAAAACTATGTTAAATTCTAGCTTTACGGTATTTCTACTTAGCTAGTTTCTTACCTATTATGCATAGAATCGCTTCTACATCATCATATGATATTTTCACACATTCTACCACATCAAAACATCATCATACAGGATCACACTCATCATATCAGAACCGAAAACATTTAGCTTTAGTAAAGGATTTAAATTGACATTTCTAGGTACATAAGTTAACTAGTTTCTCTTGGAATCAATTTAGAATTTCTAAAACTCTTTGCAAATCATTTTAATTCATCAAGAGGCTAAGAGAAGCCTTAGGTCAAAGACCAAAATATATTTCATCTCCTAAAAGGGAATGAAGTCATATCTCATGACAACAAAACCTTGAAAAGGTTTGTAAAGCTTTAAGAAAACTTAGAACATAGACTATTGGTCCTTGTAGCTAGATGAAAACTCATTGCAAGTCCATCATCACCACTTGGCCGAAAATATGCATTCAAAGGATACATTCACATTGAACTTTAACTTGAAATGAAATGGGCAAGTCTTTGAGCTCTAGGTTCTTAAGTTACGACATAAAATAAACGTGCTCATGCTCTTCATTTTTAATCTTGCTTACATAATAAAGTGATGACATAAATTAAATATGCAAGGCATAAACTTAAACGTGCAAGCTTGAAAGTAAATATGCAAGATTCAATTCTTTATTTTAGTGCTCTTGGCCCAACAAAAATCGACTTTAAGGCCGAAATAGATAGGCATTCGAGAAATTAATTAGGTGATGATGCAAGTTCAATTCTTTATTTTAGTGCTCTAGGCCCAACAACAATATACTTTAAGGCCAAAATAGAAAGGCTTTGAGAATTAAATTAAGTGATGATGCAAGTTCCATTTTAATCTTTATGTTCTTAGGTGATAGCTTGAAAGTAAAGGTGCATAACAAAAATGTAAATATCAATACAAGCATAAAATAAATTATGCAAGTTCATTTTATCTTTCTAGAGCTCTTAACAAGACTTTAATGGAACTTAAACCTCAACCCAAACTCATCAAACCAAGATATGATATAGTCTAGAGTTCTTAGAACTCAACATAATATTTTTAGGAATCAAACCATGAAACTTAGAAAAAGAAAGGAAAAGGGCCGAAACTTCAAAAGGAAAAAGGAACATTTTAAAACTCTAGGGTCCATGATCTTGATGATATAATAACACCAACATCATGAGACCTCATCATTGAGTTCTTAAAACCATTTTGAATCACCATCAAAACTAGAGTTCTCAAGAGTTCAAGAAAGGAAGAACTAGAAACATTTTTGCTAAAGAACAAAGATCAAGCTCTAGAGTTTGTTTCAAGTGATGAACATCATCATGAAACTCTCATCATCAAGCTCTCATTTCTTTGAACTTCAAGGCCCATGGCCGAAAATGAGAAAGAAAAAGGAGAAGAAAAGAAGTTCTAAAAAGAATCAAGAGAAACTATGAACATAAAGCTTCGAACAAGAACTTTAAAGAAAAGAATACATGAAAGAAAATCCCTACTTGATGTGATGAACTTGAAGATGGAAGGAGAAGATGAAGATGATGAAGAACTTTGAAGAACTTGAAGAACACTAGAACTTTGAGAGAAAAAGAAAAGCTTTGAGTGTTCCTAAACTTAGCAAATGATCTAAAAGTGGTGCAAGCTCCTCAAGGCATTCTATTTATAGAGAAATGAAACAAATGTAGTGTGTGTGTAGGCTGATGTGTTTCGGCCATGGGGGTGCAGAATGGAGGCATCCATGAGTTCCATGAGGTGAGATAATGTGGTCTTGAGGCATGGTGAGGTATGGTTCAAAGTATGGTGAGGTATGGTTCAAGGTATGGCCTCAAGCATGGTTCTTTGAGTGAGAAAACAATTCAACATATGGTCAATGGGGAGTGTGCTGGCCGAAATGCATCAGTCAAGGGAGGAGAGTTTCTTGCATTTTAATTGTGGTTTAGAGTTGTGTTTAGGTGTGTCTTTGATTATGCTTAAGATTAGGAAGTTGTAAGAAAGTGTTTAGGTAAGGAAAATGGATAATTAAGGTGGTCTAGACATAATTAAGGAGTGGTCTTGCACCATTAGTGAGTTAAATCCTCAATTTAGAGTCTAAACAACTCTAGACACATTTCCTTGATTTAAGGAATTGGAGAGAGAAAACACTATTCAAGATTCCAAGACTAGGAGTCTTGAGTTCTAAAAAGGGATTTAAGTTTAATCTAAGCAATTTTAGGTTCTAATTAACTTTAATAAATTATTTTGACTCTAGATTAATTAGGGAAATAAATTAATCTTCGTTTAGAGCCTAATATTGCTTAGGTTTGCTTAATTACGTCATTAAGCTCAAAAACACTATTCTAGGGGCAAAATCGTAATTTTGTACTAAAACTGCCCGGGACCACCGGGACTTGAACAGAGACCTCTAGACACATGAAAACATGCTTTTAAACCTCTGGGGAAAGTTCCGGGCTCAAACGGCACCTTTACCCGCATAAAAACGCTATAGGGGTATTTTGGTCATTTTGACCTGAAATTGCGGAAAACGAGATTTTCGCCTCCGGAAGCATTCAAAGGCCATTCAATCCCCTTCAAACATTGAGTTGACCCTTCGAGGATGACCGAGTTGGTTACCCTCGAATTTGGGTCAGGAAATGACCTCTGTAACATCCTAATTTTTAACCCAATACTCTAGAACATATTTAGGTTAATCATTAGTCTGTTACTTTATAGTTCTCATTTAACTTTGAATTACTTAGCGGAAAATACGGGTAATTTTTTTTTTGAAAAACAAAGTAAGAGCCGCGTGATGCGATAAGCGGTAAACCGTGTATAGTAAAACAAATGTCTCACAACATCATAACATAAGGCACAGCATGAACATCACTGAATATCATCTTATATATATATATATAACTTGCCCACTTATAAGTGTGAGACTTAATTTAGTACAAGGGAAATACAAGGAAGAAGATACAACATAACATAAACATAGTCTACTCCCCTACCCAAGTGCATCTAATGGGAAACCTCTAAACAAAAGAAGGTTTATCCCCATCTAAGTGGTGTGTGCTCTAACTCGGGCCATCCACGGCCTCCTACTGGCGACTTTCTCGTGATCGAGGCAGATATCCGGGAAACTGGGAGAGCTCCTCGGGCGTGAAGAGGCGGAGCGGGGATCGAGTGTGTGCCCCGGGGTATGGCCGCATCTCCGGTCGTCGTGCACGCCTCGGCTGAGTCACGGTGGGCTCGCTATCCTCTCCAAAGTCCATAGGTATGGAGGGGGAAGATCCCTCGGAGGGTGCCTGGGTTGCCGAATTCTCGGAAGGATCCGTCTCCGAAAAAGACAACGGGCAACGGGGCACATACTGGGGGTAGTCTCGAGCGGCAGACGTGGATGATGGGGTACGACGAAGCCTCTCCTCTAGGGGACGTGCGTGCTCGAATACCAGGTCGTCGCCAAAAGGTGAAACGGGGGAGAAACAATGGTAATGTACAGGGGGAGTGAAGGGTCGACCCATGAACATGAATACTCTAACTGTGCATCGACCCACAAAATGGAATGACCCGTGGTCCGGGTCATGGTGCACCTCCCATGTCGGCGTGTCCACGAACACTACGAACATCGCCATCTGAAGACGTGACGGAAAGAAAGAGATAGAGGGAGTGAGAATCTTGCTAAAGAATCTCACTAGGGCCTCCTACTACCTAGGTGTCATCATCTACGTCCTCAGGAACCTTGGGTTTATTTACACAAAATGACTGAGCATGTATTAGGTTCATTTTAAACTTTAAAATATATTTTAGCCAAGGTCCATTCATTTTAGGATGATCTTAATGTTATGAATACAACATAATAGAAAATGTATGCATGGCACTACCTAATGCACATACATAAAACATAGCATCAAGCATCATCATTCTTGGTGGCATAAAGTGGCAATAGTAACATTCATATGGGACAAAACTTAGTGACATAATCATAATCATGAAACTTCTCTTCCTCATGGGCCACCCTAAAAGACAATCGAACTGGGGGTGCTCGGCCGAACCGGTGTCACCCAGAACGTGTCATACATCTAGGTTATGAGCTCATACCTTAACTAGTCGTCAGTAGTTCTTACTTACCACTTAACGATAAGCGTATCATAAATCATAAATCCCGACTATCTGAGTACGGGTTAGGGGGCAATTCTCTTAGGGGTGCTCGGCCGAACCGGTGTCATCCTAGAACCCATCTTAGTACCTTAATTTTCAAAATCTCTTTAAGTCCCCAAATTTGTCGGGAATTAGCACAACGGTCATTACACCGAATTTCCTTCCAAATTTGCTTTATGCCACATAAACATATAACCTCATAAATTCCTCATATGAATAACATCATCATCATTAGCATACTTCATGCATCATCATAAAACATCCAAACGCTTACCCTTACGGTAGCTTATGCTTTGACCCTTACGGGTCTTAATCTTGAGATATAGTTCTCTACATCCGTCGCTCATATCTTTATGCACCTAAGGGCTCATATTTAATCATCATTCCTAATCCTCATGTTCATACTTAAATCTGAAAAGCATAGGGCAGAGTCTCTAACTTGTATTTACGGGGTTCTAGAACTTACGTTTTAGACCCTTTCTCGGTTCCATTTTCGCCGAAGGCGCTATATATTAAATCTAAATCAATTATGAGGCATTCCTATGCTTAAGGACTAATTATTAATCACATTTATCATGTTGTAAGGGTGCTGGACAGAATCCAGAAAATTAAATGTTCTAAGAGTTCTACATTTGCATTTTTACGGTTTTCTAGTTACTAGATTCCCCATAGGTGCTAGAATTCAATTCTAATTCAAATGATACCAAGTTTTTCATGTCTAAACAATCTAAATCTGATTATGTTCCCATTAAAACAGTTTGGATTAGTTCCATAAACAAATGGGTCAAAACTATGTTAAATTCTAGCTTTATGGTATTTCTAGTTAGCTAGTTTCTTACCTGTCATGCATAGGATCGCTTCTACATCATCACATGATATTTTCACACATTCCAACACATCAAAACATCATCATACAGCATCACACTCATCACATCAGAACCGAAAACATTTAACTTAAATGAGAGAGTTAAATTGACATTTCTAGGTACATAAGTTAACTAGTTTCTCTCGGAATCGATCTAGAACTTCTGAAACTCTTTGCAAAACATTTTAATTCATCAAGAGGCTAAGTGAAGCCTTAGATCACTGACCAAAACATATTCCATCCCCTAAAAGATAATAAAATCACAACTTGTGATGACATAACCTTATAAAGATTTGTAAAGCTTTAGGGAAAACTTAAAACATAGACTATTGGTCCTAGTAGCTAGATGGAAACTCATTGCAAGTCCATCATCACTACTTGGCCGAAATTATGCATTCAAGGAATACATTCATATTTAACTTTATCTTGGAATGAAATGGGCAAGTCTTTGAGCTCTAGGTTCTGAAGTTACGACATAAACTAAACGTGCTCATGCTTTTCATTTTAAATCTTGCTTACAAAGTAAAGTGGTGACTTAAATTTAAATATGCAAGGCATAAACTTAAACGTGCAAGCTTGAAAGTAAATATGCGAGGCATAAACTTAGACGTGCAAGCTTGAAGGTAAATATGCATGGTTCAATTCTTTATTTTAGTGCTCTTGGCCCAACAACAATCGACTTTAAGGCCGAAATAGATAGGCATTCGAGAAATTAATTAGGTGATAATGCAAGTTCAATTCTTTATTTTAGTGCTCTAGGCCCAACAACAATCGACTTTAAGGCCGAAATAGAAAGGCTTCGAGAATTAAATTAAGTGATGATACAAGTTCCATTTTAATCTTTATGTTCTTAGGTGATAGCTAGAAAGTAAAGATGCATAACAAGAACGTAAATATGAATGCAAGCATAAAATAAATTTTGCAAGTTTATTTTATCTTTCTGGAGCTCTTAACAAGACTTTAAAGGAATTTAAACCATAACCCAAACTCATCCAACCAAGGTAAAGTAAAGTCTAGAGTTCTTAGAACTCAAAACAACATCTTTAGAAAATCAAATCATAAGGCATATAAAAGAAAAGGAAATGGCCGAAACATCTAGGCAAGAAAAGAAATATTTGAAACTCTAGAGTCCATGATCTTGGTGATATATTAACACCAACACCATGAGCCCTCATCATTGAGTTCATAGAATCATTTTAAAACATCATCAAAGCTAAAGTTCTCAAGAGTTCAAGAAAGGAAAAACTAAAAACATTTTTGCTCAAGAACAAAGATCAAGCTCTAGAGTTTGTTTCAAGTGATGAACATCATCATGAAACTCTCATCATCAAGCTCTCATTCCTTTTTTCTCCAAGGCCTATGGCCGAAACATAAAGAGGGAGAAGGAGAAGAAAAGAAGTTCTAAAAGGAATCAAGAGAAACTATGAACATCAAGCTTAAAACAAGAACTTTAAAGAAAAGAATACATGAAAGAAAATCCCTACTTGATGTGATGAACTTGAAGATGGAAGAAGAAGATGAAGAAGATGAAGAACTTGAGGAACTCCAAGAACTTGAAGAACACAAAAACTTTGAGAGAAAAAGAAAAGCTTTGAGAGTTCCTAAACTTAGCAAATGATCTAAAAGTGGTGCAAGCTCCTCAAGGCATTCTATTTTTAGAGAAATGAAACAAATGGAGGGAGCTCATGGTGATGAAGAGCTTCGGCCATGAGGTGCAGATTGGGGGCATTCCATGAGTTCCATGAGGTGAGATAATGTGTTCTTGAGGTATGGGGAGGTATGGCTTAAGGTATGGTGAGGTATGGTTCAAGGTACGGCTTCAAGCATGGTTCTTTGAGTGAGAAAACAATTTAATATGTGGTCAAAGGGGGAGGATGTGGCCGAAATGCATCAGCCCATGGGGAGGATTAGTTTGCATTTTAATTGTGGTTTAGAGTTGTGTTTAGGTGTATCTTTGATTATGCTTAAGATTAGGAATTTGTAAGAAAGTGTTTAGGTAAGGAAAATGGGTAATTAAGGTGGTCTAGACATAATTAAGGAGTGGTCTTGCACCATTAGTGAGTTAAATCCTCAATTTAGAGTCTAAACAACTCTAGACACATTTCCTTGATTTAAGGAATTGGAGAGAGAAAACACTATTCAAGATTCCAAGACTAGGAGTCTTGAGTTCTAAAAAGGGATTTAATGTTTAATCTAAGCAATTTTAGGTTCTAATTAACTTTAATAAATTATTTTGACTCTAGATTAATTAGGGAAATAAATTAATCTTCGTTTAGAGCCTAATATTGCTTAGGTTTGCTTAATTACGTCATTAAGCTCAAAAACACTATTCTAGGGGCAAAATCGTAATTTTGCACTAAAACTGTCCGGGGCCACCGGGACTTGAACAGAGACCTCTAGACACATGAAAACATGTTTTTAAACCTCTGGGGAAAGTTCCGGGCTCAAACGGCACTTTTACCCGCGTAAAAACGCTATAGGGGTATTTTGGTCATTTTGACCAGCTCATGAAAACGAAATTTTTGCTTCCGAAAGCATTCAAAGGCCATTCAATCCCCTTCAAGCATTGAGTTGACCCTTCGAGGATGACCGAGTTGGTTACCCTCGAACTCGGGTCAGGAAATGACCTCAGGGGCATTTTGGTCATTTCCCTCGGACAGAAAAATAAGGGTGTTACAACCTCAGGGGCATTTTGGTCATTTCCCTCGGACAGAAAAATCGAGGCGTTACAAAAGACATCCTTAGGTCAGTGACCACTTGATCCTTCCTTGAAAGAGAATTAAATTCATAAATCTTGTTAGTCTTAATCTCATAAACTTCATGAGGCTTAAAGAGAATCTTAAAACTTAGATTGTTGGCCCTTGTAGCTAGATGAAACTCATCCCAAGATCATCATCACTACATGACCAAAATTATGCATTCAAAGAATGCTTCCACATTAGGCTTTAACTCGAGATAAAATGGGCAAGTCTTTAAGCTCTAAGGTCTTTAAGTGATGACATAATTTAAACATGCTATGCACTTCATTTTTATTCTTCATTACAAAGTAAAGTGAGAGCTTAAAGTAAATATGCAAGACTTGAAATATAAATATGCAAGGCTTGAAATAAATATGCAAGACTATAAATATGTAAGTTCATTTCTTTATTTTAGTGCTCTAGGCCCAGCAACAATCGACTTTAAGGCCGAAATAGAAAGGTTTTGAGATTTAGTTAGGTGATAGTGCAAGCTCTCATTTTAAATCTTTATGTTCTTTAGTGATGAAAAGTAAATATGCTAGACAAGAATGTAAATATGAGGTGCACTCTATTCTTTATCCTGTAACTTTAAGTGATGGCTTGGAAAATAAATATGAATGCAAGCTCAAAATAAATATGTAATGCATAAGCTTGAATTTAAATATGAATGCTAATCCGTTTTATTTCTTATTAGAGCTCATACAAGACTTTAAAGGAACTTAAACCTCAACCCAAACTTATCATGACAAGGTAAAGTGAAGACATGAGTGAACCTCAAGGGTTCTTTAGAACACAAAGTTTCCTTCCTTGAAATGAGGTCATAAATAACATTTTCATTAAAACTCAAGCTCTAGAGGCCTCATTGTGATGAACACATAGTCATCATCTAGAAGCTCTCATCATCAAGCCATTATGAATCTCATTGGCCAACATGGCCGAAAATTTGGAGAAAGAAAAGGAAAAGGAGCCAAACTTTTTAAGAAGAAAAGGAAACATTTGAAACTCTAGAGACCATGATCTTCATGATGCATTAACACCAACATCATGAGTCCTCATCATTGAGTTCATGTAACCATTTTAAAACATCATCAAAGTGAAAGGTTTCAAGGTTCAAGAAAAAAAAACTAAAAACATCTTTAACTTAAGAACAAAGATCAAGCTTTAGAGATTATTCAAGTGATGGACATCACCACCATGAAACCTCATTATCAAACTCTCATTCCCTTGTCCTCAAAGGCCCATGGCCGAAAATGATGAAGAAAAAGGAGAGGGAAAGAAGTTCTAAAAAGACTCAAGAGAAACCATAAACACATAACTAGAAATAGAACTTAAATAAAGAAAATACTTGAAAGAAAATCCCTACCTAGTGGTTTGAAGATTGGGATGAGAGAAGAGGATGAACAACTTGAAGAACTTGAACACTTGAACTTGAGAGAAAAGAAAACTTTGAAGGGCTTTTTGAAAACTTACACTTAGCAAATGAATCCAAAATGATGCAAGTTCACCCAAGTATGCTATTTATAGAGAAATGAAACAAATGCAAGGTGCAAGAGGGAGGAGGAGGTTTTGGCCAAGAAGAGCAGCCTCATGAGGTCCATGAGGTGAGATGTTGTGATCTTGAGGCATGGTGAGGTATAGTTCAAAGTATGGTGAGGTATGGTTCAAGGTATGGCTCAAGCATGGTTCTTTGAGTGAGAAACAAATCAACATGTGATGTAAATGGAGGAGGAGTGCCCAAAACTTGCATCAGCCATGGGGGGGAAATTTCTTGCATTTTAATTGTGGTTTAGAGTTGTGTTTAGGTGTATCTTTGATTAGGATTAAGATTAGGAATTTGTAAGAAAGTGTTTAGGTGAGAAAATGGGTAATCAAGGTTGTCAAGACATGTTTAAGGAGTGGTCTTGCATCATTAGTGAGATATAAACTCATTTTAGTGCATAAACAATTCTAGACATAATTCCTTGATTTAAGGAATTGGAGAGAGAAAACACTATTCAAGATTCCAAGAGTGAAATCTTGAGTTTTAAAAAGAGATTTAAATCTAATATAGGCAATTTTAGGTTCTAATTAATTTTAATAGTTTATTTTGACTCTAGATTAATTATGAAAATTAATTAATCTTTGATTAGAGCCTAATATTGCTTAAGTTTGCTTAATTACGTCATTAGGCTCAAAATACTATTCTAGGGGCAAAATCGTAATTTTGCACTAAAACTGCCCAAGACCACCGGTGTAACATCCTAATTTTTAACCCAACACTCTAGAACATAATTAGGTTAATCATTAGTCTGTTACGTCATAGCTTCCTTATTACTTTAAAATACTTAGCGGAAATACTAGTAAAATTATTTTTTTTGAATTATAAAAGCAAAGTGAGAGCTACGCGACACGTTAGTTAATAATGCACGAAAGGTAATAAAGCAAGCATCGCATAGCAACATGACATAAGCAAGTAAAGGCACATCATAATAACATTGAACTGCATATTTATATAATATACGATATGCCCACTTGTGTAGAGTGGGGCTTAGTTTGATACATCATAAACAGATACAACTAAAAGAAAATACAAAGAAAAATACTACGAAAACGTAAAAACAACTCCCCTACCCAAGTGCAACTAAAGGGATAATCTCTAAACAAAAGGAGGTCCATCCTCATCTAAGTGGTGTGTACTCTACCCGGGTACTCCATCGATCGTACGTCACCTCCTACTGACGTCCATCTCGCGAGCGAGGCACATATCCGGGAAACTGGGCGAGCTCCTCGGGCGTAAAGAGGCGGAATGGGGATCGGGAGTGACCCCCGCAATGTGGCCACATCTCCGGTCGTCGTGCAAGCCGTGGCTGAGTCACGGTATCCTCACTGCCCTCTCTCGCTATACGGATGGGTAGGCGGGTCCTCGAACGGGTCGGTCTCCGAGAAGTAGGTCCGGGGCACGTAATCGAGATAGTCACGCATGGCTGAGGCGGCGGTGTGCATACGGAGCACTCTCTCGTTATGCGTACGTACGCTCTCAAAAACCCGCTCGCCGTCGCCATAGGGTGCTGTCGGGGAGAAGCGATGGGTATGCACAGGGTGAGCGAAGGGACGTCCTACGAACATGAAGACTCCCACTGTGCACTGTCCCTCAAAATAGTATGATCCGTGATCCGGATCATAGTGCACCTCCCATGTTGGGGTGTCCACAAAAACCACGAACGTCGCCATCTGAAGACGTGACGGAAAGGAAGAGATAGAGGGAGTGAGAATCTTGCTAAAGAATCTCAGTAGGGCCTCCTACTACCTAGGTGTCATCATCTACGTCCTCAAGAACCTTGGGTTTAGTTATACAAAATAAGTGAGCATGCATAAACATCTATTTTTAGGTTCTAAAACATAATTAGCCAAGGTCCGTTCATTTTAGCATGGTTCTTAATGTCATGTATGCAATCATATTAAAGAATGTATGCATGGCTCTACTTAATGCAAGAAAGTTGTCATAACATTAAGGATATCATAATAGTGGCATAAAGTGGCAATTAAATTCTCTTTGTGACATAATCATCATAACTTCCTCATAAGCCACCCTAAAAGACAATCGCTCTGGGGGTGCTCGGCCGAACTGGTGTCACCCAGAATGTGTCACATCTCTAGGTTATGAGCTCATACCTTAACTAGTCGTTACTAGTTCTTACTTATCAATCCTGATAAGCGTAACATAATCATAAACATAATCCCGACTTATCCAGTATGGGCTAGGGGGCATTTCTTGGGGGTGCTCAGCCGAACCAGTGTCACCCAAGAATTCATCTTGGTACCGATGTCACATGAGTTCTTTGGAGGTGCTCGGCCGAACCGGTGTCATCCGAGAACTCATCTTAGTACCTCATAAAAATCTCATAGGTTTTCAAAAAAACTTTCTGAGTCCCGAATTTGTCAGAAATTCGGCAGCATAATTGTAGCATGCCGAATTTCTTCCAAATTCTGCTTTATGCCACATAAGTCAATCAAACACGCATCCTCCATCATAATTTCATGCATTCACATAATCATCCTCATACTTTCACAAACAACATTAAAAATTCATGCACTTGGTCCTACAGTATTTTATGCTTTGACCCTTACGGGCCTTAAACACGTGATGTAATTAACCTATCATTTTCCATCAAACTTTTATGCGCCTAAGGGTTCTCTTCCAACAAACCTTATTATTACTTATGCTCTCTATTAAATCTGAACAACATCGTTCCTTAGGGGCAGTATTATGAACTTATAATTGTGGGGTTCTAGAACTTGCGTTTTAGACCCTTTCTTGGTTCTGTCTTCGCCTAAGGCGCTATAAGTTAAACCTAAACCAATTATGAGTCATTCCTATGTCTAAGAATTAATTATAAACTATGTTCTCTACACTATGAGGTTGCTGGACAGATTCTAAGAATTAAATGTTCTAGGAGTTCTAGCATTGCGGTTTTACGGTTTTCTAGTTACTGGTTTCTCTATAGGTGCTAAAATTCAATCCTACTTCAAATGTAACCAAATTCTTTATGATTAAACAATCCTAATCTGATTATATTCCCATAGAAACAGTTTGGGCAGTGTCCAAAAATAATTGGGTTAAAACTATGCTAAATCTTGACTTTACGATTTTTCTAGAAAGCTAGTTTCTCTTTTAACGTGCATAGAAGTGTTCCTACCTCATCATACATAATTTCCACACATTATAACACATCAAAACATCATCACACAACAACAAACTCATCATGACAAAGCCGAAACACCAAGTCCCCAAGAAGGTGCATAACTTGATGTTTCTAAGACATATAAGGTGCTAGTTTCTCTTGGAACCAATTTAGAACCTTTAAAACTCTTTTGCAAACCAATTTATTTTGTAAAAGAGGATAAAACATCCTTAGGTCAGTGACCACTTGATCTCTCCTTAAAAGAGAATTAAGTTCATAAATCTTGTTGGTTTTATTCTCATGCTCCTCATGAGGTTTTAAAGAGAATCTTAAAACTTTGATTGTTGGCCCTTGTATCTAGATGAAACTCATTCCAAGTTCATCATTACTACATGGCTGAGATTATGCATTCAAAGAATGCCTCCACATTAGACTTTAACTTGAGATAAAATGTAACACCCCAGTTTTTACTGCTATGTTAAGATTACCAAAATGCCCCTAGGTAATTTTTACACGTAATTCAAGGTCAAATAATTCTCAATAAAGGAATATAACATTAGAGAAACATCATAGGAGACTTGTTTAGCGATTCCTGCGAAAGTCGCAAACCTCGATTTTTCTATACGTGTAAAATGACCAAAATACCCCTAAGGTCATTTTTACCTAGAAAATCAAAGACAACCAATCTAGATTATCTTTGAGGGGTTAGTTTAAGGCTTGATGGGGATTATATGTGCCTTAGAGGTAAAAATCTCAAATTCTCAATTTTTACCGTAAGTAAAATTACCGTTTTACCCCTGCAGTAATTTTTCATAAACTTATATAATTTTTGAATTCGGTTTTCACCCAAAGATTTAAAATAGCTATTTCAAGTATGATTTGAGGTTGTCCAATATTTACAGAGAGTTTTTATGTGAAACTACCTTTTTACCCCTAGTTGTGGTAAAATAGGTTTACTTGTGTAATTAAGATAGTATTAAAACTCTATTGGGACTCAAATTGATTTTATTCATTAACCTTGAGTTTAAAATTAATTACCCAAGGTTAAAAATAATTACTTGAGGTAATTAGAGTCAAGATTTACCTAAGATAAATTTAAATTACCTTTCCTTGATTTTAGAAGCTCATAAATTTAGTAATGTTTTAGGTCAAAGTCAAATTTACGATTTTGGTAAAATCTTGTACATTTATATTTTCTTATCCTAAGATTCGAACCTAAGTTACAAATTGGTTTTTACTCATTTGAAATTAACCTCATTTACTAGTGTAAAATTTCTCTTTTTACTTTGTCTTGATTTGTCCTAAACACTTGACCTTTTACCATTTTCACTAACCTATCAATTCCTAATCTTTTACCTAAGTAAATACACATCTAATACATGATTTATCTCTTATAAAATAACACCAATCTGATCATGAAAGCATCAGAAACCAGCACCCATGATCAGCCCAAATAACCATATTTTATTGCTTTTCTTCCAACATGAAACATATCCAACATGACACCATACCTTTGGATTTCTTTTTCATTATTTTTTTGGCTAAATTTAATCAAAAGAAATCCATCCATGTTCAGCCTCATCAGCCATGATTCCTTGCCTCCCATTTACATAATATTTTATGCATCTTCAAGCCATGATACATGAACACAATTATGACTACACATTATGCTTTCTTTCTCTATGTTTCTTTAATTGAAAAATGAAATTACAATCCCATTTTTCCAGCCTTGGTTGCACGGTCATATGGCCTTCCTTGGCCTATAAATAAGAGCTCTTCCATCGCTAAAATGTTCACACAAACATCCATAGCCTTGGTGCTTAGTTACTTGATAGTTTTCTTGATCAAAGTTTGCTCAAAGTTCTCAAATTCTCTCAATACTTCAAGCTTTCTTCTTCTTCTTCCTTATTCACATTCAAGAGCCTCCATTCCCAACCTCTAACCAAGCTCTAAACCTCAAGCATACATATTCCAACCATAAACTAACTCCTAGACACATAACCTTTCCATTATCAAACACAAAATCACAAGAAAAATCCTTCCTCCATTATTTCATGTTCTTTCCTTTATTTCCTCCTAATGACTTCTAATTTATGGCTTAATGATAAGACTATGGAATATGGTTCTTGGAACCTTGGTAATAAAGGACTCTAATGCTAACTTCCTTTATTTAAGATTAATTGAGGTTAAAGAGTTTAATTCTCTAAAAGTTTTGAGCTTAACAAGATAATAAGTAAACTTGCATCCATTGTTTATGTTTCAAGCTCTTGCATATCATATTTAAATTTCAAGCCTTGCATAATCATATTTAATTTCAAGTCATCACCTTAAATCTTGAAGATAATAATATAAACTTGCATTCTCATGTTTAAATTCAAGAAATGCATTTTGTGATTCAAGTTATCACTAAACTTTGAAGATCTAAAAATAAGCTTGCATATTCATATTTACTTTCAAGTTATCACATAAATTATAAAGACCTAAGAATGAATTTGTATCTTCATATTTATATTTCAAGCTTTGCATAACCATATTTATATTTCAAGTTGTCACTCTAATTCTTGAAGATAATAATATGAACTTGCATTTTCATGGTTAAATTCCAATTAATGCATTTCATGTTTATATTTCATGTTATCACCTAAAGGATCTAAAAATGAACTTGCATCTTCTTATTTATATTTCAAGTATTGCACATCATATTTATATTTCCAAGTTATCACTTTATAATGATAAAGATTAAAAATGGATTGCATAGTATGTTTATGATTCTTGCCATCACCTAAACCTTTAAAGCTCAAAACTTACCTCTTTAATCTTAAATAGGATTTTATTTTTTATGGACACATTTAAATCATGTTATTTCTAGCCTCTTGATGCTCTTGATATTAAGGTTGGTTTATTTTATTTCTAAGGCTCGGATATTGTCTTTAAGTTACTTAAATAATTTTGTTAGAGTTAGAAATCCAAATATGTTTAAAATTGTGTATTTCTCATGATTTAAAAATTATGTTACTGACCTGATTTAAATAAAATAGTTAGGAAACTGATTTGAAAGGTTTGAATGTGTATAAATTACTTATAATTGATGTAAGAATTGTTTTTAGCATTTTTGTAATAAACTAGTAGCTAGAAAGGATCAAAATCATAATTCTATAAAGCTTTAGACAAAGAATTTTCTGAATTAATTCCTCACTGATTAGATACTGATCATATATATACTTTAGAATTATTAGTATTAGATGTAAAAATTGTTTTTGGTATCTTAGAGGTTGAAAAGGATAATTACAAGTGTTAGTTTTGACCGTTTTACAAAATGTAGAAAGTTGTGTTTCTAAACTATCAATTATGTAATTTTGATGAAAGGATTTTAATTAGGGTTAGTAATAATATCTGATGTTATTATGTGATCGAAATACTATTTATAATGTTTAGAAAAAGTTTTATAAGTATTATTTTTTGATAAGTGTTAAAAATAAGTTACTTTGTACTTTGACCCCTATAATGTGTTAAATTTAGTTTATGGCCCTAAAAGGTTTTTTTGATGAGTTTTGATGGTTTCTAATAGTTATATGCCTCTTGAATTGTATTGGTTAATGTTAGAGATCTTTAATTTATTAGTAGATGTTAAAAAGGGGTAATTATGTTTTGACCCGTAATCTTTGAGAAATTGTGATTTGACCCTTTGGGGCTTAAACGTAAATATTGACAATATGATGAGATGAATATGATTGATGTTTTGTGCAGAATGAGTTGATGTGCTGAAATTTATATGGCTTATGGATATTTACAATGACATATGATGCATGTTTATGCGATTTACATTATGGCATGTTATAATTATGTTTGATTCATTGATATACACATGAAATAATGAATCAATGAGTTATAATTGTGATATTCATGTTTACATCTCCATATAACATGCCAAGATTAAAGGTGACATAAGACACATGGAAATGATCCTCTAGACTCCCCGAATTAAAGGTTATGAGAGGTGATCCAAATAGGAAGTGATCCTTTGGACTCCCCGAATTAAAGGTTATGAAAGGTGATCCTAATGCCCCCTATCCCGTACCTTAAGAGTCGGGAATTTATCTTATCAAAAGGGATAAGAATACGCTAGTGACGACTAGTGAGGTATGAGCTCATAACCTAAGAACTCTCGAGAAAGGAGAGAATATAGGGCGGCCCCCAAGGAAAAGAGAATGAGAAGTTTAAGTCACCTATAAGAATGATGTTCATGCTTTTATGTTCATTATATCATATGCATTTGTTTTATGAAATTTATGTTAATTGCATATGACATTGACATGCATTCATGAGCAGTATGTTGCATTCATGACATTAAGATTCATGCTAAAAGATACGGGCCTCGGCTAATGGTATTTAGAACTTAATGAATGAACCTTATATATATGCCCACCATTTTCATAATGAAACCCGAGGTTCCTGGGGACGATGACGATGACACTTGTGTTATAGTCGAGAAGCCCTACTGAGATTCTTGTATAAGTTTCTCATCCCTTTTCTTTTCCGTGTCGTCTCCAGACATGAATGAAGGTGTAGTTCGTGATTTGTCTTGAGAGTGGACGAGGAGCTACGGAGATAACTTCCTTTTGGATATTTGCCCTTAGAGTAATCGTATCTCAGTTATCAGTTTGTATACTATTGATGGATATATATTGATGTCCTTAAGATTACAAGACATCACTATTATGATATAGTTATTGATATGTCATTATTATTTTAGTTATGTTATGTTATGTTATGGTTGTATTATGTATTTACCTGTTATTCATTTCTAACATCTCTCTTACGCAGGCAAGGTAATGACGTTAGATATTTAGTATGCACGGCTCACGATTTGGTATTTAAGTTCAAAAAAAAATTTACCCATATTTTCACTAAAGTATTTTAAAGAAGTTTGAGTTAAAAACTGGAACAAAAGAGTAATGACTAATAATTAACTTAAATGCGTCCTAGGCGTGTTGAGTTAAATATTAGGGTGTTACATAAAATGGGCAAGTCTTTGAGCTCTAAGGTCTTTAGGTGATGACATAATTTAAACATGCTATGCACTTTATTTTTATTCTTCATTACAAAGTAAAGTGATAGCTTAAAGTAAATATGCAAGACTTGAATATAAATATGCAAGGCTTAAAATAAATATGCAAGACTTGGAATATAAATATGCAAGTTCATTTCTTTATTTTAGTGCTCTAGGCCCAACAACAATCGACTTTAAGGCCGAAATAGAAAGGCTTTGAGATTTAGTTAGGTGATAGTGCAAGTTCTCATTTTAAATCTTTATGTTCTTTTAGTGATGAAAAGTAAATATGCTAGACAAGAATGTAAACATGAGATGCACTCCATTCTTTATCCTTTAACTTTAGGTGAAGGCTTGGAAAATAAATGTGAATGCTGTAACGCCCCGATTTTTCTGTCCGAGGGAAATGACCAAAATGCCCCTGAGGTCATTTCCTGACCCGAATTCAAGGGTAACCAACTCGGTCGTTCTCGAAGGGTCAACTCAATGTTTGAAGAGGATTGAATGGCCTTTGAATGCTTCCGGAGGCGAAAATCTCATTTTCCGCAGTTTCGGGTCAAAATGACCAAAATACCCCTATAGCGTTTTTACGCGGGTAAAGGTGCCGTTTGAGCCCGGAAATTTCCCCAGAGGTTTAAAAAACATGTTTTCATGTGTCTAGAGGTCTCTGTTCAAGCCTCGGTGGTCCCGGGCAGTTTTAGTGCAAAATTATGATTTTGCCCCTAGAATAGTGTTTTTGAGCTTAATGACGTAATTAAGCAAACCTAAGCAATATTAGGCTCTAAACGAAGATTAATTTATTTTCCTAATTAATCTAGAGTCAAAATAATTTATTAAAGTTAATTAGAACCTAAAATTGCTTAGATTAAACTTAAATCCCTTTTTAGAACACAAGACTCCTAGTCTTGGAATCTTGAATAGTGTTTTCTCTCTCCAATTCCTTAAATCAAGGAAATGTGTCTAGAGTTGTTTAGACTCTAAATTGAGGATTTAACTCACTAATGGTGCAAGACCACTCCTTAATTATGTCTAGACCACCTTAATTATCCATTTCCCTTACCTAAACACTTTCTTACAAATTCCTAATCTTAAGCATAATCAAAGATACACCTAAACACAACTCTAAACCACAATTAAAATGCAAACTAGTCCTCCCCTTGGCTGCAACATGGCCGAACAACCATGCCCCCATTGACCACATGTTTAATTATTTTCTCACTCAAAGAACCATGCTTGAGGCCATACCTTGAACCATACCTCACCATACCTTGAGCCATACCTCACCATGCCTCAAGAACACATTATCTCACCTCATGGAACTCATGGATGCCTCCAATTCTGCACCTCATGGCCGAAAACCCCTTCAGCCCCTCACCTCCTCCATTTGTTTCATTTCTCTATAAATAGAATGCCTTGAGGAGCTTGCACCACTTTTAGATCATTTGCTAAGTTTAGGAAACACTCAAAGCTTTTCTTTTCTCTCAAAGTTCTAGTGTTCTTCAAGTTCTTCAAGTTCTTCAAAGATCTTCATCATCTTCATCTTCTTCTTCCATCTTCAAGTTCATCACATCAAGTAGGGATTTTCTTTCAAGTATTTCTTTCTTTAAAGTTCTTGTTCTAAGTTTTATGTTCATAGTTTCTCTTGATTCTTTTTAGAACTTCTTTTCTTTTCCTTGTTCTTTCTCATTTTCGGCCATGGGCCTTGGAGTTCAAAGAAATGAGAGCTTGATGATGAGAGTTTCATGATGATGTTCATCACGTAAGACAAACTCTAGAGCTTGATCTTTGTTCTTGAGCAAAAATGTTTCTAGTTCTTCCCATCGTTTCTCCCCCGTCTCACCCTTTGGCGATGACCTGGTGTTCAAGCCCGCACGTCCCCGAGAGGAGAGGCTACGCCGTACTCCACCGTCCGCATCCGCCGTTTGAGATTACCCCCAGTATGTGCCCCGTTGCCCGTCGTCTTTTTCGGAGACGGATCCTTCCGAGGATTCGGCCACCCAGGTACCCTCTGACTATACCCATGGACTTTGGGGAGGATAACGAGCCCACCGTGACTCAGCCGAGGCGTGCAGGACGACCGGAGATACGGCCATACCGCGGGGATCCCGCTCAATCCCCGTTCCACCTTTTTACGCCCGAGGAGCTCGCCCAGTTTCCCGGATATCTGCCTCGTTCACGAGATAGTCGCCAGTAGGAGGCCGTGGATGGCCCGGGTTAGAGCACACACCACTTAGATGAGGATAAACCTTCTTTTGTTTAGAGGTTACCCCATTAGATGCACTTGGGTAGGGGAGTTGCTTTTATAGTTTTCGTTGCATTTTCTCTCGTATTTCCTTTTTAGATTGTATTACTCGTGTTGTACCAAATTAAGTCCCATACTTATAAGTAGGCAAGTTATATATATATGAGATGTTAATTCAGTGTTCTCCCATGATGTGCCTTTATGTGCTTATGCTATAACGTTATGGAATGTATGTTTGCCCGTTACCTGTTGCATCGCATCACGCGGCTCTCACTTTATATTTCAAAAAAATTTACCCGTATTTTCTGCTAAGTATTTCAAAGCAAAAATGAGAACTATGAAGTGACAAACTAATGATTAACCTAAGTATGTTCTAGAGTATTGGGTTAAAAATTAGGATGTTACAAATGCAAAGCTTAAAGTAAAATATGTAATGCGTAAGCTTGAAATTTAAATATGAATGCTAGTCCATTTTATTTCTTGTTAAAGCTCGTACAAGACTTTAGAGGGACTGAAACCTCAACCCAAACTTATCATGACAAGATAAAGTAAAGATAAGAGTGAACCTCAAGGGTTCTTAAAAATACAAAGTTTCTTTTCTTGAAATGTAGACATAAATGACATTTTAGTTAGAACTCAAGCTCTAGAGACCTCATTGTGATGAACACATAATCATCATCTAGAAGCTCTCATCATCAAGCAATTGTGAACCTCATTGGCCAATATGGCCGAAAACTTGGAGAAAGAAAAGAAAAGGAACCGAAACTTTTGAGAAGAAAAGAAACATTTGAAACTCTAGAGACTATGATCTTGGTGATGCATTAACACCAACATCATGAGTCCTCATCATTGAGTTCATGTTAACCATTTTAAAGCATCATCAAAGTGAAAGGTTTCAAGGATTCAAGAGGAAAAACTAAAAACATCTTTAACTCAAGAACAAAGATCAAGCTTTAGAGATTGCTCAAGTGATGAACATCATCATGAGACCTCATCATCATGAGACCTCATCATCAAGCTCTCATTCTGTAACACCCTAGTAATTAACCAAATACACCTAGGTTGAATCTGATTAATGACTAGACTTTACACCTTGCTTTGGTTCTTTCTTCATAATTTGAAAATACTTAGTGAAATTACGAGCCATTTTTTTTAAAAAAAAAACATAATTGAAAACATGAGCCGAGTACAACGTGAACGAATAAGCGAAGTATAATAGGACGTTTAAGAATATATCACATCATATCACTTTGGCTCCATCATATAACATCCATAAGCACATTATAACAAATATTTACATACAATAACCTCACTCAAAGGGTGGGTTATGCTCATACATCATTGTCTTATGCAAACCCATAAAAGAAAATATACATAAGGAAATACATGCCCCTAAACTAGATAACTCCATAAGCCGGGAAGGTTATCCTAAAACTAGGGTGCATGAACACACATAAATCTACTAAGAACCTTCTATGGCCACTGTCACGAAATGGGGGAATAAATCCGATCCACTGATGAGCTCCCTCGGGAGGGGACACACAAGATGCACCAGGCTGGGGTCGCATGGACGGCCTTCTTGCTAACCTCGGCTGAACAACTGTTTCCTCACTACCCTCTCTTACACGTGTGGGAGTAGGAGCAGAGCTCTCAGAATATACATAAGTAGGAGTGTCCTCTGAAGGATCAGTTTCAGAATATCTCGTCTCGGGAACATACTCTGGAAATCCATGGACAACAGATGAAGCGGGATAAGAACGTAACATCCTTTCATCAAGTGGACGTGCATGTTCGAAAACCATTTCATCGCCATAGGGAGAAGTAAGAGAAAATCGATAACTAGGGATAGGATGTGCAAATGGACGACCTATGTAAATAAAAACACGAACTGTACACCTCCCTTCAAAATGATACGAGCGATGCACCGGATCATAGTGGAATTCCCAAGTAGGGGTATCAACGAACAGGACGAATGTCGCCATTTGAATATGGAGACAATGACGAAAATAAAGAAAAGGGAGTGAGAATCTTGCTAAAGAATTCTCAGTAGGGTACCTCCTTCTACAGTGTCATCATCAAAGTCCCCAGGAACCTCGGGATTATTCTAAAATAGTGAGCATGCAAAGATTCATTTTAAGTTTGGACAAATACTTAACCGAGGTTCGTCAATTTTTAATCATGCGTCTTATAATGCATCATAATCTTAACATGTCATATTTACAATGAACTTTTCCTTTATCATTACATCATATTCCTCATCATCATTATCAAAATAACATGCATAAAAGAATGTCATATAATATTAGCTACACATGGGCACAGTGCACATATTTCATTTCTTTAGTGCCTTAGGTGATTTAAAATTTTATCATCATCATTATTTTCCTTGGGCCACCCTATACTCCACCCTTTTGGGAGTAATTTAGGTTATGAGCTCATACTTTACTAGTCGTCACTAGCATATACTTATTGTAACACCCCGATTTTTTTTCTGTCTGAGGGAAATGACCAAAATGCCCCTGAGGTCATTACCTGACCCGAATTCGAGGGTACCCAATTCGGTCATCCTCGAAGGGTCAACTCAATGTTTGAAGGGGATTGAATGGCCTTTGAATGCTTCCGGAAGCGAAAATTTTGTTTTCCACAGTTTCAGGTCAAAATGACCAAAATACCCCTATAGCGTTTTTACACGGGTAGAAGTGCCGTTTGCGCCCGAAACTTTTCCCAGAGGTCTAAAAACACGTTTTCATGTGTCTAGAGGTCTCTGTTCAAGCCCCGGTGGTCCCGGGCAGTTTTAGTGCAAAATTACGATTTTGCCCCTAGAATAGTGTTTTTGAGCTTAATGACGTAATTAAGCAAACCTAAGCAATATTAGGCTCTAAACGAAGATTAATTAATTTCCCTAATTAATCTAGAGTCAAAATAATTTATTAAAGTTAATTAGAACCTAAAATTGCTTAGATTAAACTTAAATCCCTTTTTAGAACTCAAGACTCCTACTCTTGGAATCTTGAATAGTGTTTTCTCTCTCCAATTCCTTAAATCAAGGAAATGTGTCTAGAGTTGTTTAGACTCTGAATTGAGGATCTAACTCACCAATGGTGCAAGACCACTCCTTAATTATGTCTAGACCACCTTAATTACCCATTTTCCTTACCTAAACACTTTCTTACAAATTCCTAATCTTAAGCATAATCAAATATACACCTAAACACAACTCTAAACCACAATTAAAATGCAAAGAACCCTCCCCCATGGCTGATGAAGTTTCGGCCAGCACACTCCCCATTGGCCACATGTTTAATTATTTTCTCACTCAAAGAACCATGCTTGAGGCCATACCTTGAACCATACCTCACCATACCTTAAGCCATACCTCACCATGCCTCAAGAACACATTATCTCACCTCATGGAACTCATGGATGCCTCCAATTCTGCACCTCATGGCCGAAAACCCCTTCAGCCCTTACCCTCTCCATTTGTTTCATTTCTCTATAAATACAATGCCTTGAGGAGCTTGCACCACTTTTAGATCATTTGCTAAGTTTAGGAACACTCAAAGCTTTTCTTTTCTCTCAAAGTTCTAGTGTTCTTCAAGTTCTTCAAAGTTCTTCATCATCTTCATCTTCTTCTTCTATCTTCAAGTTCATCACATCAAGTAGGGATTTCCTTTCATGTATTCATTTCTTTAAAGTTCTTGTTTCAAGCTTGATGTTCATAGTTTCTCTTGTTTCTTTTTAGAACTTCTCTTCCACTCCTTTTTCTTTCTCATTTTTGGCCATGGGCCTTGAAGTTCAAAGAAATGAGAGCTTGATGATGAGAGTTTCATGATGATGTTCATCACTTGAAACAAACTCTAGAGCTTGATCTTTGTTCTTGAGCAAAAATGTTTCTAGTTTTTCCTTTCTTGAACTCTTGAGAACTTTAGTTTTGATGGTGATTCAAAATGGTTTTAAGGACTCAATGATGAGGTCTCATGATGTTGGTGTTATTATATCATCAAGATCATGGACCCTAAAGTTTTAAAATGTTCCTTTTTCCCTTTGAAGTTTCGGCCCTTTTCCTTTCTTTTTCTAAGTTTCATAGTTTGATTCCTAAAAATATTATGTTGAGTTCTAAGAACTCTAGACTATATCATATCTTGGTTTAATGAGTTTGGGTTAAGGTTTAAGTTCCTTTAAAGTCTTGTTAAGAGCTCTAGAAAGATAAAATGAACTTGCATAATATATCTTATGCTTGCACTCATATTTACATTCTTGTTTTGCACCTTTACTTTCAAGCTATCACCTAAGAACATAAAGATTAAAATGGAACTTGCATCATCACTTAATTTAATTCTCAAAGCCTTTCTATTTCGGCCTTAAAGTCGATTGTTGTTGGGCCTAGAGCACTAAAATAAAGAATTGAACTTGCATTATCACCTAATTAATCTCTCGAATGCCTATCTATTTCGGCCATAAAGTCGATTATTGTTGGGCCAAGAGCACTAAAATAAAGAATTGAACCTTGCATATTTACCTTCAAGCTTGCACGTTTAAGTTTATGCCTCGCATATTTACTTTCAAGCTTGCACGTTTAAATTTATGCCTTGCATATTTAATTTAAGTCATCACTTTATTTTTTTTAAGCAAGATTAAAAATGAAAAGCATGAGCACGTTTATTTTATGTCGTAACTTAAGAACCTAGAGCTCAAAGACTTGCCCATTCCATTCCAAGTTAAAGTTAAATGTGAATGCATTCCTTGAATGCATAATTTCGGCCAAGTAGTGATGATGGACTTGCTATGAGTTTTCATCTAGCTACTAGGACCAATAGTCTATGTTTTAAGTTTTCCTTAAAGCTTTACAAATCTTTATAAGGTTATGTCATCACAAGTTGTGATTTCATTCTCTTTTAGGGGATGGAATATGTTTTGGTCACTCACCTAAGGCTTCTCTTAGCCTCTTGATGAATTAAAATGTTTTGCAAAGAGTTTTAGAAGTTCTAGATTGATTCCAAGAGAAACTAGTTAACTTATGTATCTAGAAATGTCAATTTAAATCCTTTACTGAAGCTAAATGTTTTCGGTTCTGATATGATGAGTGTGATGCTATATGATGATGTTTTGATGTGTTGGAATATGTGAAAATATCATATGATGATGTAGAAACGATTCTATGCATAATAGGTAAGAAACTAGCTAACTAGAAATACCGTAAAGCTAGAATTTAACATAGTTTTGACCCATTTGTTTTTGGAACTTATCCAAACTGTTTTAATGGGAGCATAATCAGATTAGGATTGTTTCGACATGAAAAACTTGGTAACATTTGGATTAGAATCGAATCCTAGCACCTATAGGGAAACTAGTAACTAGAAAACCGTAAAAGTGCAAGTTTAGAACTCTTAGAACATTTATTTTTTTGGATTCTGTCCAGCACCCTTACAACATGATAAACATGATTAATAATTAGTCCTTAAGCATAGGAATGCCTCATAATTGATTTAGATTTGATTCAAGCGCCTTAGGCGAAGACGGAATCAAGAAATGGTCTAAAATGTAAGTTCTAGAACCCCATAATCACAAGTTAGGAGTTCTGCCCGATGCTATTCAGATTTAAGTGTGAACATGAGGATGATGAATGATGTTTAATTATGAGCCCTTAGGTGCATAAAATATGAGCGACGGATGTTAGAGAACCATATCTCATGATTAAGACCCGTAAAGGTCAAAGCATAAGCTACCGTAAGGATAAACGGTTGAACGTTCCATGATGATGCATGTGGTATGTAAATGATGAGGATGTTATTCATATAATGAATTCATGAGGATATATGTTTATGTGGCATAAAGCAAATTTGGAAGGAATTCGGCGTAATGCCTTTGTGCCGCCAAATTCCCGACAAATTTGGGGACTTAAAGAGATTTTGAAAATTAAGGTACTAAGATGGGTTCTAGGATGACACCAGTTTGGCTGAGCACCTCCATAGAACTCATGTGACATCGGTACCATTTTATACTCTTAGGTGACACCGGTTCGGCCGAGCACCCCTAAGAGAATTGCCCCCTAACCCGTACTCAGATAGTCGGGATTTATGATTTATGATACGCTTATCGTTAAGTGGTAAGTAAGAACTAGTGACGACTAGTTAAGGTATGAGCTCATAACCTAGATATGTGACACGTTCTGGGTGACACCGGTTCGGCCGAGCACCCCCAGTTTGATTGTCTTTTAGGGTGGCCCATGAGGAAGAGATGTTTCGTGATTATCTTTGTTTTAGCATCATAAAGCATTATTCTTTAAAGTTTTGCATCAAGTGGAATTTTCAAGCTTTAGAGGCCTAACTTGTGATGGATTTACAACCCACCCTCAAGGTCCTCATCATCAAGCCATCATCTTAGTTCCACCTAGGCCATATGGCTGAATTGGTTAAAGAAAAATGAAGAGGAAAACCGAAATGAAAAGTTAAGGTAAGTTCATAATTTCATCATTTTGAGCTAAAAACACAACTCCTCAAAGCATAGAAATAAATTTAGAAGCTACTCCCTACCTAATCTGAGTTGAAGAAGAGGAAGAGAACTTGATTTCTTGAAGTGAAATGAAACAAAATCTCTTTGAAAAAATTGAAGAAAGAATTCAGCCAAAGAGGAGGAAGAAAGAAAGTTTTTGGTGCTCCTAAAAACTAGTTATGAACAAAGCATTCCAAGACCACTCAAGCAAGCCTATTTATAGAAGATTTTGAGGCTTCTAATTGGCCAAAATGAGGAGGTAGTTGGTGGAATTTTGCAAGAGAAATAAAGGAGGAAAAATCATTTTAGACAAAGTTGTATGAAATTAAGGAATTATGTCTCTTATGGTGACATTTTGGCATTTTGTTTTAGTGCAACTTTTGGCAATAATTTAGCTGCATAATGGCATCAATAATTTCATCCATTACAGCCCAAAGAAGTGAAATTTGTGTGTCCCATGCATTATTTAGGTGTAGGCAAGGTATTCATGTAATTTAGAGAATTTACGGTTAAGGGCTTAAGTGAATTAGTAAACAATTTGGGTGTTTTTGAGAAATTTTGGGTTCTAATCAATCTAAATACATAATTTTGACTCTAGATTAATATTTAGAATTTAATAAGCTTTAATTTGAGCCTAGTATTGCTTAGGTTTCGGTATACGAATAAAAAATCTCGAAATTCGTAAAACTGCCCAAAAACAGGGGCAAAATCGTACTTTCACTTAAAAATTGCCCGAGGCCACCCGAGCTTAACCAATGGTTAATCATGGCTTAAAAACAAATTTTAAAACATTTTAGTGAGGTTCGGGCTCAGTCGGCATGCACATCAGAGTTAAAACAATGCAGGGCGTTTTGGTCATTTCGCGCGTCGGAACTCAAAATTGAGATCCTTCTGCTCTATTAACACACATAACACAAACAATCCCTTATTATCATCAAAACATCCCCTTGAGAATAGGTGGGGCCCACGATCCTCATTTTCTGAGTAAAATAACTTCAGGGGCATTTTGGTCATTTTATACGTATAGAAATTCGGGATTTGCGACTCTCGCATGAATCGCTCCTAACCTCTGTTCTAATGTTATATTCCTTTATTGAGGATTGTTCGGCCTCAAATCTTATGTAATAATTACCTACAGTAATTCAGTAATTTCTAATGACAGTAAAAATTACAGTAAAAATTGGGGCATTACACATTCCTTTGATCTTCAAGCCTTATGGCCGAAAACAAAGAGGAGAAGAAGAAGAAAAGAAGTTCTAAAAAGATTCAAGAGAAACTATGAACACATAAAGAGATTAAGAACTTTAAATGAAAGAACTCTTGAAAGAAAATCCCTACCAAGTGATTTGAAGATTGGGATGAGAGAAGAGGATGAAGAACTTGAAGACTTGAACTTGAGAGAAAAAGGAAACTTTGAAGTGTTCTTTGAAAACTTACACTTAGCAAATGAACCCAAAATGATGCAAGTTCACCAAAGTATGCTATTTATAGAGAAATGAAACAAATGAAAGGTGCAAGGAGGAGGGAAGGCTTTGGCCATCAGCCTCATACGCAGCCCATGAGTTCCATGAGGTGAGATAATGTGGTCTTGAGGCATGGTGAGGTATGGTTCAAAGTATGGCTCAAGCATGGTTCTTTGAGTGAGAAACAATTCAACATGTGATGTAAAAGGGAGAGAGATGGCTGAAACTTGCATCAGCCATGGGGAGGGTTTTCTTGCATTTTATTTGTGGTTTAGAGTTGTGTTTAGGTGTATCTTTGATTAGGATTAAGATTAGGAATTTGTAAGAAAATGTTTAGGTGAGAAAATGGGTAATCAAGGTTGTCAAGACATAATTAAGGAGTGTTCTTACATCATTAGTGAGTTATAAACTCATTTTAGTGTATAAACAATTCTAGACACAATTCCTTGATTTAAGGAATTGGAGAGAGAAAACACTATTCAAGATTCCAAGAGTGAAATCTTGAGTTTTAGAAAGGAGATTTAAATCTAATCTAAGCAATTTTGGGTTCTAATTAATTTTAATAATTTATTTTGACTCTAGATTAATTATGGAAATTAATTAATCTCCGATTAGAGCCTAATATTGCTTAGGTTTGCTTAATTACCTCATTATGCTCAAAAACACTTCCAGGGGCAAAATCGTAATTTTGCACTAAAACTGCCGGGACTGCCGGCACTCAAACAGATGTTTTGAAACATGTAAAAACATTGTTTTAAACCTCTGCGGCACCTTTACCCGCGTAAAACGCTATAGGGGTATTTTGGTCATTTTGACCCGAAACTATAGAAAATGAGACTTTCACCTCCGAAACCACTCAAGGGCCATTCAACCCCCTTCAAACATTGAGTTGGCCCTTCGAGGACTGTCAGGCCGACCATCCTCGAAATCTGGGCCGAAAATGACCTCAGGGGCATTTTGGTCATTTTCCACTCAGACAGAAAATCGGGGCGTTAGATTCTGTTTGTTCACGTGGCATAAAGCAAATTTGGAAGAAATCCAGCGTGCTGCTGTTATGCTACCAAATTTCTGACAAATATGGGGACTTAGAAAGTTTTTGGGAAAACCTATGAGAATTTTCTTTAAAAGAGATGAGGTACTAAGATGGGTTCTTAGATGATACCGGTTCGGCTGAGCACCTCCAAAGAACTCATGTGACATCGGTGCCAAGATATATTCTTGGGTGACACCAGTTCGGTCGAGCACTCCCAAGAAATGCCCCCTAGCCCGTACTAGATAGTCAGGATTATGATTATGATACGCTTATCGGGATTGATAAGTAAGAACTAGTGACGACTTGTTATGTATGAGCTCATAACCTAGAGATGTGACATGCTCTGGGTGACACCAGTTCGGCCGAGCACCCCCAGAGCGAATGTCTTTTTAGGGTGGCCCCATGAGAAAGTGAAGTATGATGATTATGTCACAAAGTTTTTCCCCACATGAGATTTTACTTGCCACTTTATGCCACTATTATAATGTTTCATGAAGTTATGATTGATATCCTTGCATTAGATAGCACCATGTATACATTCTTTTCTATGTTGCATCCGTGACATTAAGAATCATTCTAAAATGAACGGACCTTGGCCAACTATGTTTTGAAGCTTAAAAATGAACTTGGTACATGCTCACTTATTTCATACACTAAACCCAAGGTTCCTGAGGACGTAGATGATGACACCTAGATAGGAGGTCGCTCTACTAAGTTTCTTTAACAAGATTCTCACCCCCTATCTTTTCTTTCCGTCACGTCTTCAGATGGCGACTTTCGTGCTGTTCATTGATACCCCCACCTGGGAGGTGCACTACGACCCGGAGCACCGGTCGTATCATTTTTAGGGGAGCTGCACACTTGAGTGTTTATGTTTTTTGGACGCCCCTTTTCTCACCCTGTACATAGCTATCGATTTTCTCCGACTTCCTTGTATGGTGATGACATGATATTTGAGCGAGCGCGGACACATAACGAGAGGGTGCTCCACACGTACTTTGCTGAGTTCGCTGCCCACGACTTCCCCGACTATGTCCCCCGTTCGAGGCATTCGGAGACTGACCCATCAAAGGATCCACCCACCTATCCATACTCTGAGAGTTCCGCCCCTATGCCCCCATTGAGGGTGGAGGGTAGTGAGGAGACGGTCACACAGCCGAGGCTGGCTCGGAGGCAGTCCATGCATCCTCGTCGAGGAGCTCATGTCCAGCCGCAGCGAGTGCCCACTCCGGATGAGCTTCGTCCATGGATCGGCTATATCCCGCCCTATCCGAACCACTAGCGGTAGAGGTGCTCAAGGAGTGATAGTGTACGCACCACACATAGATTAGGGTAGCCTTCTTTTGTTCAAAAAGGTTACCCATTTTAGGTGCACTAGGGTGTGGGTGTCTCCCTTTTCATGTTTCCATGTATTTCCATTTTCAGTTGTATTCACTTGATGTTGTACTAAACTAAGTCCCACTTTTGAGTGGGCATATTATATATCTATTTATGCAGTTTGTTTTATTATGCTATGCATTTACATGCTTTATGATCGAATGTTCATGACGTGTTTATTTGGATTCGTGATTTATTGCCTCTATGCTTCATAGTTCGTTTCATTGCTCGTCATGTTGCGCGGCTTTCACTTTGCTTTTACAATTCAAAAAAAAATTTACCTATATTTTCTGCTAAGCATTTTAAAATAAAGAGGAAACGATGACGTAACAGACTAATGATTAACCTAAATATGTTCTAGAGTATTGGGTTAAAAATTAGGATGTTACAAAAAACCCTCTGGATTGTTACAACCCCTGTCAATCCCTGAGTGAAAATGGGATAGTATCTCCATGGACTTTGTAACTGAACTACCAAGGACCCAAGTTGGTCATGATGCCATATGGGTGATAGTGGACTGACTGACCAAGTCAGGCTACTTTTTACCTATCAAGGTAACTTACTCCTTGGATAGGCTAGCTCAGTTATATATTCAAGAAATTGTAAGATTACTTGGAGTACCATCAACGATAATCTCGGACTGAGATCCGCTATTTACATCACGGTTTTGGGGAGCCTTTCAAAAGATGTTCGGTTCAAAACTGTGCCTAAGCACAGCTTACCATCCTCAAACAGATGGACAATCTGAGAGGACTATCCAAACATTTGAGGATATGCTAATGGAATGCGTTATGGACCAAAGAGGGAGTTGGGACAAGTACTTTCCATTCATCGAATTTGCTTATAACAACAGGTATCATGCAAGTATCGGCATGGCACCGTATGAGGCCCTATGCGGACAGAAATGCCAGTCACCTTTATGTTGGTATGAGCCTGAAAAACAGAGCTTGTTTGGACCCGACATCGTGAGGGAAACAACGGAACAAACTAAGAGAATTAGGGATAGGATTCTCACTGCTCAAAGTCGGAAAAAAAGCTATGCGGACAAACGGCAAAAGCCGATAGAATTTCAAGAGGGAGAACATGTGTTCCTTAAGATCACCCCTTTAAGAATTGAGCCCCAGATTTCTTGATCCGTTTTAGATTCTTAGCCGAGTCAGAAACATAGCATATCGTATAGCCCTACCCCCTAACCTATATAACCTCCATGATGTCTTCCATGTTTCCCAGTTAAGAAAATACGAGTCTGACCCGAGCCATGTGTTAGAGCCAGAGCAAGTACAATTAAAGGAAGACTTGGTGTTTAACCTGCCATCTACGAGAATCGTAGACAAGGGAGTCAAGCAACTGAGGAGCAAGACTGTGCCCTTGGTCAAAGTAGCATGGGGACGGGGAAATGTAACACCCTAGTAATTAACCAGATACACCTAGGTTGAATCTGATTAATGACTAGACTTTACTCCTTGCTTTGGTTCTTTCTTCATAATTTGAAAATACTTAGTGAAATTACGAGCCTTTTTTTTTTTTTAAACACATAATTGAAAACGTGAGCCGAGTACAACGTGAACGAGTAAGCGGAGTATAATAAGACGTTTAAGAATATATCACATCATATCACTTAGGCTCCATCATATAACATCCATAAGCACATTATAGCATATATTTACATACAATAACCTCACTCAAAGGGTGGGTTATGTTCATACATCATTATCTTATGCAAACCCATAAAAGAAAATATACTTAAGGAAATTCATGCCCCTAAACTAGATAACTCCATAAGCCGGAAGGTTATCCTAAAACTAGGGTGCATGATCACACATAAGTCTACTAAGAACCTTCTATGGCCACTGTCCTGAAAATGGGGGAATAAATCCGATCCACTGATGAGCTCCCTCGGGAGGGGACACACGAGATGCACCAGGTCAGTCGCATGGACGGCCTTCTCGCTAACCTCGGCTGAACAAGCTGTTTCCTCACTACCCTCTCTTACACGTGTGCGAGTAGGAGCAGAGCTCTGAGAATATACATGAGTAGGAGTGTCCTCTGAAGGATCAGTTTCAGAATATCTCGTCTGGGAACATACTGTAGAAATCCATGGACAGCAGATGAAGCGGGATAAGACCGTAACATCCTTTCATCAAGTGGACGTGCATGTTCGAAAACCATTTCATCGCCATAGGGAGAAGTAGGAGAAAATCGATAACTAGGGACAGGATGTGCAAATGGACGACCTATGTAAATAAAAACACGAATCAGCGCACCTCCCTTCAAAATGATATGATCGATGCAGCGGATCATAGTGGAATTCCCAAGTAGGGGTATCAACGAACAGGGCGAATGTCGCCATTTGAATCTGGAGACAATGACGGAAATAAAGAAAAGGGAGTGAGAATCTTGCTAAAGAATTCTCGAAGGTACCTCCTTCTACAGTGTCATCATCAAAGTCCCCAGGGACCTCGGGATTATTCTAAAATAGTGAGCATGCAAAGATTCATTTTAAGTTCGGACAAATACTTAACCGAGGTTCGTCAATTTTTAATCATGCGTCTTATAATGCATCTTATTCTTAACATGTCATATTTACAATGAACTTTTCCTTTATCATTACATCATATTCCTCATCATCATTATCAAAATAACATGCATAAAAGAACGTCATATAATATTAGCTACACATGGACACAGTGCACATATTTCATTTCTTTAGTGCCTTAGGTGACTTAAAATCTTATCATCATCATTATTTTCCTTGGGCCACCCTATACTCCACCCTTTTGGGAGTAATTTAGGTTATGAGCTCATACTTTACTAGTCGTCACTAGCATATACTTATCCCTTTTGATAAGCTAAAGTCCCGACTCTACCCTTTTGAGAGAACGGGTTAGGGGGCTAAAATCACCTTTTCACCACCTATAGTCTGATGGTTCCAAAGGATCATTTTCTTATAAGTTTAAGTCACCATTAAATCTTTGCATGTTATATCATAATACAATTCATAAACATCATAACATTTTCTCATTTATAGTCTTAAGCTAGAATAATATATATCATGTGTAATCATGCATATGGGAGATTCCCAGGAAAGAGAGGTGGGTCACAATGGACACGCTTAAATACCAAGTCTTTCCTTAGCCAGAACCTTTCCAAATTACACTTTTACAATGATACACTTTCTTCTAGCAACAAAGGTGAATTTTACATAAGAACATTTCATGTATAAGCATTCTTATTATTTGCAACAGACAACTATAACATGCAAGTCGAAATCATTCAATGATATCAAGTACTTAATAAGCATCCAATCCTTACATAGAATTATCAATTATAGAACTAATTAGTTACTAAACCAATTATGAATCATTCTCTTAACAATAAACCATAATTATCACAACTTCAATCATATCAAATCATTATCACACATTGATACTAAACTCGGATCATTGGCGAATCATGAACCTCATGCAATTACATAGAATCATATTTTAAGTGCATATAAAATACTAGTTCCTCGTAAAATCCTTGCAAAGCCTTAAAACTCATTTAGAAACTAGTTCTTTTGTCAAATTTGGGAGGATCTTCACAATTAAAATTCTCACTTAAGATAAAAGGAGTAAGTCTTGAGCTTTAGAGATTTAGGTGACATCTTAGAATTATAAACATGCTATGCAACCTTATTTTAATCTTATCTTTATAAGGTGATAGCTTGGAATTATAAACATGATATGCAATTCCATTTCTTTATCTTTAAGATTTAAGGTGATGACTTGAAAATTAAACATGATGCAAGAACTTGAAATATAAACATGATACAAGAAACTGGAGGGGCGGTAATCCGCACAGGACCAGTAGAGGGAGAAGAGAATATTAAGAAACCGGAGCGGCGGTAGTCCGCACAGGACCAGTAGAGGGAGAAGAGAATTATTATTACATCTTTGTAAGCTCCAATCTCAAGACTTTTTAAAGAATAAATTCTTTAACTCCAATAATCATATTTCTTTGCTTGTGATACATGGGCAAGTCTTTAAGCTCTAGGATCTTTAGGTGATGGCATAAAATAAACATGTCATGCGTTGATTCTTTTAGCCATTATAAAATATAGTGAGAGCATAAATTAAATATGAGATGCAACCTCTTAATTATCTTGAAAGATTAAGTGATGACTTGAAACATAAACATGAAATACAAGCTTGGAATTTAAACATGAGAAATGCAAGTTCATTTATTCATTCTTGAAAATTTAGTGATGACATAGAAGGTAAACATGGTTATGCAAAGCATAAACTTAATCATGGATGCAAATTCATTTTGTTTCTTTACTAGAGCTCCTTCAAGACTTTAAAAGAATTATAAATTCAACCCAATACATATCTTAACAAGAAATAAAACATAAAAGGAAAAAAAATACATCTTTCAAGTTCTAAACTAAAAATCTTTGTTTTAGCATCATAAAGCATTATTCTTTAAGGTTTTGCATCAAGTGGAATTTTCAAGCTTTAGAGGCCTAACTTGTGATGGATTTACAACCCACCCTCAAGGTCCTCATCATCAAGCCATCATCTTAGTTCCACCTAGGCCATATGGTTGAATTGGTTAAAGAAAAATTGAAGAGGAAAACCAAAATGAAAAGCTAAGGCAAGTTCATAATTTCATCATTTTGAGCTAAAAACACAACTCCTCAAAGCATAGAAATAAATTTAGAAACTACTCCCTACCTAATCTGAGTTGAAGAAGAGGAAGAGAACTTGATTTCTTGAAGTGAAATGACACAAAATCTCTTTGAAAAATTGAAGAAAGAATTCAGCCAAAGAGGAGGAAGAAAGAAAGTTTTTGGTGCTCCTAAAAACTAGTTATGAACCAAGCATTCCAAGACCACTCAAGCAAGCCTATTTATAGAAGATTTTGAGGCTTCTAATTGGCCAAAATGAGGAGGTAGTTGTCAGAATTTTTCAGGAGTAATAATGGAGGAAAAATCATTTTAGACAAAGTTGTATGAAATTAAGGAATTATGTCTCTTATGGTGACATTTTGGCATTTTGTTTTAGTGCAACTTTTGGAAATAATTCAGCTGCATAATGGCATCAATAATTTCGTGCATTACAGCCCAAAGAAGTGAAATTTGTGTGTTCCATGCATTATTTAGGTGTAGGCAAGGTATTCATGTAATTTAGAGAATTTACTGCTAAGGGCTTAAGTGAATTAGTAAGCAATTTGGGTGTATTTGAGCAATTATGGGTTCTAATCAATCTAAATACATAATTTTGAATCTAGATTAATATTTAGAATTTAATAAGCTTTAATTTGAGCCTAATATTGCTTAGGTTTCGGTATATGAATCGAAAATCGAAGTCAAAAGCCCCAAAAAGCAGGGGCAAAATCGTACTTTCACTTAAAAACTGCGCCAAGGCCACCCGAGAGCTTAACCAATGGTTAATCATGGCTTAAAAACACATTTTAAAACATTTTAGTGAGGTTCGGGCTCGGCACGCACATCGGAGTTAAACAGCAGGAGGCGTTTGGTCTTTTCGTGCGTCGAACTCAAAATTGAGATTCTTCGCTCTATTAACACACATAACACAAACAATCCCTTATTATTCTCAAAACAACCCCTTGAGAATATGTGGGGCCCACAATCCTCATTTTCTCGGTAAAATAACTTCAGGGACATTTTGGTCATTTTATACGTCTGAAATTCGGGATTTGCGACTCTCGCATGAATCGTTCCTAACCTCTCTTCTAATGTTATATTCCTTTATTGAGGATTGTTAGGCCTCAAATCTTATGTAATAATTACCTCACGGTAATTCAGTAATTGAGTAATTTCTAATGACAAGAAAAATTACAAAAATTGGGGCGTTACATTACTCCTCCTTAAAAAGAATTTCGCCGGAAATTCGTTACGAGAACAACTCGGGGTATTGTGCTTTCATGTTTGATTCCAGCTCCCATGTAAGTTCTTGGTTTCACCTGTCCCATGCTACTTTGACCAGGGTACCTTGTTCCTTAAGCTTAACTCCTCGGTCGACGATTCTCGTGGGTAGTAAGTTAAATGTCAGTTATCTCTTAATTGTACATGTTCGGCTCTAGTACATGACTGGGTCGATTGATACTTTCTTAATCGAGAGACATGGAAAACATCATGAAGGTTGGATAGACTCGGGGTAGGGCTATACGGTGAGCTCTGTCCTACTTTGGTAAGGATTTCAAGCGGACCAAGAAATGCAGGGCTCAATTTCTTTACTTTTATTGCTCTACCTATGCCTGTGGTGGGGTGATCCTTAGGAACACGTGGTCCCCTTCTTGAAAATCTAGCGGTTTTCGCCGCTTGTCCGCATAGTTTTTACGTCGACTTTGAGCAAGTAAGAATCTTATCCCTAATCTTTTTGATTTGTTCCGTTGTTTCCCTCACAATATCAGGTCCAAGTAAACTTTGCTCTCCGGGTTCATACCAACATAAGGGAGATTGACATTTCCGTCCATAGAGGCCTCATACGGTGCCATCTCGATACTTGCATGATAACTGTTGTTATATGCAAATTCAATAAGTGGCAGTACTTATCCCAACTTCCCTTTGATCTAAAACACATGCCCTTAACATATCCTCCAAGGTTTGGATAGTTCTTTCAGATTGACCGTCTGTTTGGGGGTGATAGGTCGTGCTTAGACACAGCTTTGAACCAAATGCCTTTTGAAAGGCTCCCCAAAATCGCGACGTAAATCGCGGATCTCGATCCGAGATTATCGTCGACGGCACCCCATGTAACCTCACTATCTCTGAATATATAATTGTGCTAACCTATCCAAGGAATAAGTCACCTTAATAGGTAAAAAGTGGTGACTTTGTCAATCGATCCACGATTACCCATATGGTATCATGATTCATTTGGGTCCTTGGTAATCCAGTCCACAAAATCCATGGAGATACTATCCCATTTCCACTGGGATCGACAGAGGTTGGAGCATTCCAGAGGTTTCTTGGTGTCCAATCTTCACCTTTTGACACACCAACGCCTTACTCCCCCATGTGCACACACCTTTCTTCATTCCAGGCCACGAACATCTTCTTCAAATCTTGATACATCTTGGTGGCACCAGGATGAAGGGTAAAATGGCTCTTATGGGCTTCCTCCAAAATATCCTTTGGAGGCCACCACTAGCAGTACACATATTCGACCTTTAAACCTCCACAAATCGTCCATTCCTTGGGTAAAACCTATCAACTTTCCCCGCCTTCATCGCCCTAAAGTCTCTTGAAACTCGATCGTCCCCTTGAGCTTGAACAACCCTTTCTTTGAACTCACTTGTCACTCTAAGATGACAAGCTCGATGCCCTTAGTGGTCAAAGTCATTCCTAGGTTTAAGTCCCTAAATTGCTCAATCAATTCAACCTCCTTCACCATCAAACGGACACTTGTAAGGACTTCCTACTCAAAGCATCGGCTACTACATTAGCTTTACCAGGATGGTAGTTCAATCCAAAATCATAATCTTTCAAGAACTCCATCCATCGCCTTTGCCTCATGTTTAGCTCTTTTTGATCAAAGAGATATTTCAAACTCTTGTGATCGGAAAACACCTCAAACTTAACTCCATATAAATGGTGTCTCCAAATCTTTAGAGCAAACACGACTGACTAACTCAAGGTCATGGGTAGGGTAGTTTGCCTCATGTGGCTTGAGTTGTCTTGATGCATAGGCCACCACTTGCCTATCTGCATCAATACACAACCTAAACCCCTATTTGGAGCATCACAATACACCTCGAAAGGCACATTGGGGTCGGGTAACACTAAAACAGGAGTTGAGGTTAGCTTGTGTTTTAACTCTTGAAAGCTCTTTTCACACTCCGGGGTCCATGAAAAAGGGTGTTCTTCCTAGTCGACTTGGTCAAAGGTAGGAAATCTGGGAAAATCCCTTGATAAATCGGCGGTAATAACCGGCTAAACCCAAAAAGCTCCTTACTTCAGTTATAGTGGTTGGTCTTTCCCAGTTTACTACCGCTTCTACCTTACTAGGATCTACAGCAATTCCTTTCTTAGATACTACATGCCCTAAAAATTGCACCTTATCCAACCAAAACTCACACTTGGAAATCTTGGCATATAGTTTCTTTTCCTTCAAGATCTCTAGTACTATGGTTAGGTGGCATTCATGCTCTTCATGGGTCTTAGAATATATGAGAATGTCATCTATAAAGACAACTACAAACTGATCTAAATAGGTCGAAAGATCCTATTCATGTAATCCATAAAAATAGCTGGAGCATTAGTTAACCCAAAGGACATTCTTGCCAAACTCAAAATGGCCGTGTCGAGTGCGAAAGGCCGTTTTAGGTATGTCTTCATCTCTCACTCTAATTTGATGGTAGCGACCTCAAATCTATCTTAGAAAACACTACCGCACCTTTCGGTTGGTCCATCAAATCATCGATCCTAGCGAGAGGATACTTGTTTTTCACCGATTACTTTATTCAAGCGCCTATAATCTACACACATCCTCATACTCCCATCCTTTTTCTTTACAAACAACACAGGGGCTCCCAAGGTGATGCACTAGGCCTAACAAACTTTTTCTCCAATAAATCTTCCAATTGAGTTTTTAACTCGGTCAATTCTAATGGGGACATCTGTATGGGGCTATGGATATAGGTCCACTTGCGGAAGCAACTCTATGGAAAATTCTATCTCTCTCTTGGGGGAAACTCGGTATCTCATCTGGAAATACTTGGGATAATTTCTTACTATTGGTATCTCATCGATACTTTGCTCAAAGTCTACATCACTAGCGGCTAAGAAAATGTAACCTTTACTCTCACCCTTACCACAGTCCATTTCCACAGTAGTTATGTAAAGACTTATGGGTTTCTTAGGTTCAATAGGAATAGGAAGAAAAGTGATGGTTTTCTCCTGTGATTTAACGACACGGTTGGCCTCAAGCCAATCCATGCCAAGAATCACATCTAAACCTCGCATGGGTAAGCAAATAAGATCTAAAACAAAGGATCTATTATCTATAATAAAACTACAATCTAAACAACATTTACAAGTCCTAACGGGTTTTCGATCGGGTAGAAACAATAAGGTCAAAAGGAAGCTCAGTCATAGGTAAATTAAGGCTTTTAACACATGAATGGGAGATAAAAGAATGAGAAGCGCCAGAATCATATAGTACAATTAAGTCTTTACCATGCATATTACCCTTACCTTCCACGAGATTTCCTGACTTCGTTGTTTGTTGACATTAAGATAAATACCCTTCCCTGGTATTGTGGCTTGGGATTGGGGGTTGGCGGGTTCCTTCGGTGCATTCTCGGGAGTAATGACCTGGTTTTCCACACCGATAGCACACGTTTGTTCCGGCTCGACATGGCATGCTCCCATGATTCTTGCCGACTTGGGACATTCCATGGATGGCGCAGCCGTGGAAATCTTCTTTGGACCTCTTTGTGGTGCTTTCCTTTATTGTTGTTATTGTTGTTGTTGTGATTGTTCTGGGGTTATTGTTGTAGCGGTTGTTATTATAGCGATTGTTGTTGTTTGGCCTTCCTTGTTGAAAATTTCTTTGTGTCCCTTGTGGTCTTGGTTGAGGAGAAAATGGAGGTGGATTCTGCCTCTTGAACTGCGGACCTTGAGGTGTGAACTTTTTGGTAATATTATCAGACTATGGGGTGTTTAGTTTTCTCGACCTTCTTCAATAATCCGACATTTGTTAACTAGGGTAGAGAAATCCTAATCTCCAAATGTGCAAGCCACATTAAGTTCCGCCTTCAACCACGACTCGTATTTAATGCATTTCGTACTCATCAGATTTCCTTGGTACATTCTTGAGAACTTAATGAGTTCTTCAAATGCAGCGATTATCTTTGGGCCACATTCATATTCCCTGGACAAGTTGCATGAATTCAATGTCCTTGGCATTTCTAGCCCGACTGGAAAGTACTTTTCGTAAAAATGGACCTTGAATAGTTCCCAATCAATGTCCACATCGGTCGTCTCCAGGAGTCTTGAACACTCCACGAGCGGCATCACCCTCAAGCATATGAGTAGCGAAGGTGACCTTTTGCTCCTCGAGCATGGGACTCACAAAGACCTTCTCAATATTCGAATCCATTCATCGCAATATTTGGATTCGGTGTCCCCTTGAAAACCGGTGGGTTTGCCTTACGAAACTCCCCAAAGCAGGCATGTTCGGAATCTCATGTCGATTCATATTGGCTTGACGATCCTGATCCATTCGTTCCATCATCATTCTCATGGTCCTTGCTACGTCGTGAGTGCTTGGCTGTCTCGTTGTCGTGATTATTTTGTCTTTGCGCTCCTAGTACATTGTCGGCGTGCCATTGGTCCCTATACACACAAAGCAGAACAACCGAGGTGATCGGGCCCAATATTCCATGCAAAGTGAGCAAGTTACCATGGCACTTTCAACATACGATAGTCATGTATTTCTACTCCCCAAGCTCATCCTAATGATAAACATCTACACATGGCGTCACTAACGTATTATGCTTTAGAAGCATAGCTAGACCAGTCCTCGAGGCTCCATGAGAATCGCTCACGATACCAAAATGTAACACCTAGTAATTAACCAGATACACCTAGGTTGAATCGATTAATGACTAGACTTTACTCCTTGCTTTGGTTCTTTCTTCATAATTTGAAAATACTTAGTGAAATTACGAGCCGGATTTTTTTTAAAAACATAATTGAAAGCGTGAGCGAGTACAGCGTGAGCGAGTAAGCGGAGTATAATAAGGCGTTTAAGAATATATCACATCATATCACTTAGGCTCCATCATATAACATCCATAAGCACATTATAGCATATATTTACATACAATAACCTCACTCAAAGGGTGGGTTATGTTCATACATCATTATCTTATGCAAACCCATAAAAGAAAATATACTTAAGGAAATTCATGCCCCTAAACTAGATAACTCCATAAGCCGGGAAGGTTATCCTAAAACTAGGTGCATGATCACACATAAGTCTACTAAGAACCTTCTATGGCCCTTTGTCTGAAAATGGGGAATAAATCCGATCCAGATGAGCTCCCTCGGGAGGGGACACACGAGATGCACCAGGGGGGTCGCATGGACGGCCTTCTCGCTAACCTCGGCTGAACAACTGTTTCCTCACTACCCTCTCTTACACGTGTGGGAGTAGGAGCAGAGCTCTCAGAATATACATGAGTAGGAGTGTCCTCTGAAGGATCGGTTTGAGAATATCTCGTCTGGGAACATACTGAAATCCATGGACAGCAGATGAAGCGGATAAGAACGTAACATCCTTTCATCAAGTGGTCGTGCATGTTCGAAAACCATTTCATCGCCATAGGGAGAAGTAGGGGAAAGTCGATAACAAGGGACAGGATGTGCAAATGGGCGACCTATGTAAATAAAAACACGAATCACGCACCTCCCTTCAAAATGATACGAGCGATGCACGGATCATAGTGGAATTCCCAAGTAGGGGTATCAACGAACAGACGAATGTCGCCATTTGAATCTGGAGACAATGACGGAAATAAAGAAAAGGGAGTGAGAATCTTGCTAAAGAATTCTCAAGAAGGTACCTCCTTCTCTGATGTCATCATCAAAGTCCCGGGAACCTCGGGATTATTCTAAAATAGTGAGCATGCAAAGATTCATTTTAAGTTCGGACAAATACTTAACCGAGGTTCGTCAATTTTTAATCATGCGTCTTATAATGCATGTTATTCTTAACATGTCATATTTACAATGAACTTTTCCTTTATCATTACATCATATTCCTCATCATCATTATCAAAATAACATGCATAAAAGAACGTCATATAATATTAGCTACACATGGACACAAAGTGCACATATTTCATTTCTTTAGTGCCTTAGGTGACTTAAAATCTTATCATCATCATTATTTTCCTTGGGCCACCCTATACTCCACCCTTTTGGGAGTAATTTAGGTTATGAGCTCATACTTTACTAGTCGTCACTAGCATATACTTATCCTTTTGATAAGCTAAAGTCCCGACTCTACCCTTTTGAGAGAACGGGTTAGGGGCTAAAATCACCTTTTCACCACCTATAGTCCGATGGTTCCAAAGGATCATTTTCTTATAAGTTTAAGTCACCATTAAATCTTTGCATGTTATATCATAATACAATTCATAAACATCATAACATTTTCTCATTTATAGTCTTAAGCTAGAATAATATATATCAAGCTGTAATCATGCATATGGGAGATTCCCGGGAAGAGAGGTGGGTCACAATGGACACGCTTAAATACCAAGTCTTTCCTTAGAGAACCTTTCCAAATTACACTTTTACAATGATACACTTTCTTCTAGCAACAAAGGTGAATTTTACATAAGAACATTTCATGTATAAGCATTCTTATTATTTGCAACAAAGAACTATAACATGCAAGTCAGAAATCATTCAATGATATCAAGTACTTAATAAGCATCCAATCCTTACATAGAATTATCAATTATAGAACTAATTAGTTACTAAACCAATTATGAATCATTCTCTTAACAATAAACCATAATTATCACAACTTCAATCATATCAAATCATTATCACACATTGATACTAAACTCAGATCAGTGGCGAATCATGAACCTCATGCAATTACATAGAATCATATTTTAAGTGCATATAAAATACTAGTTCCCGTAAAATCCTTGCAAAGCCTTAAAACTCATTTAGAAACTAGTTCTTTTGTCAAATTTGGGAGGATCTTCACAATTAAAATTCTCACTTAAGATAAAAGGAGTAAGTCTTGAGCTTTAGAGATTTAGGTGACATCTTAGAATTATAAACATGCTATGCAACCTTATTTTAATCTTATCTTTATAAGGTGATAGCTTGGAATTATAAACATGATATGCAATTCCATTTCTTTATCTTTAAGATTTAAGGTGATGACTTGAAAATTAAACATGATGCAAGAACTTGAAATATAAACATGATACAAGAAAGCTGGAGCGGTAATCCGCACAGGACCAAAGAGAGGAGAAGAGAATATTAAGAAACCTGAGCGGCGGTAGTCCGCACAGGACGATAGAGGAGAAGAGAATTATTATTACATCTTTTTAAGCTCCAATCTCAAGACTTTTTAAAGAATAAATTCTTTAACTCGAATAATCATATTTCTTTGCTTGTGATACATGGGCAAGTCTTTAAGCTCTAGGATCTTTAGGTGATGGCATAAAATAAACATGTCATGCGTTGATTCTTTTAGCCATTATAAAATATAGTGAGAGCATAAATTAAATATGAGATGCAACCTCTTAATTATCTTGAAAGATTAAGTGATGACTTGAAACATAAACATGAAATACAAGCTTGGAATTTAAACATGAGAAATGCAAGTTCATTTATTCATTCTTGAAAATTTAGTGATGACATAGAAGGTAAACATGGTTATGCAAAGCATAAACTTAATCATGGATGCAAATTCATTTTGTTTCTTTACTAGAGCTCCTTCAAGACTTTAAAAGAATTATAAATTCAACCCAATACATATCTTAACAAGAAATAAAACATAAAAGGAAAAAAAAATACATCTTTCAAGTTCTAAACTAAAAATCTTTGTTTTAGCATCATAAAGCATTATTCTTTAAGGTTTTGCATCAAGTGGAATTTTCAAGCTTTAGAGGCCTAACTTGTGATGGATTTACAACCCACCCTCAAGGTCCTCATCATCAAGCCATCATCTTAGTTCCACCTAGGCCATATGGTTGAATTGGTTAAAGAAAAATTGAAGAGGAAAACCAAAATGAAAAGCTAAGGCAAGTTCATAATTTCATCATTTTGAGCTAAAAACACAACTCCTCAAAGCATAGAAATAAATTTAGAAACTACTCCCTACCTAATCTGAGTTGAAGAAGAGGAAGAGAACTTGATTTCTTGAAGTGAAATGACACAAAATCTCTTTGAAAAATTGAAGAAAGAATTCAGCCAAAGAGGAGGAAGAAAGAAAGTTTTTGGTGCTCCTAAAAACTAGTTATGAACCAAGCATTCCAAGACCACTCAAGCAAGCCTATTTATAGAAGATTTTGAGGCTTCTAATTGGCCAAAATGAGGAGGTAGTTGTCAGAATTTTTCAGGAGTAATAATGGAGGAAAAATCATTTTAGACAAAGTTGTATGAAATTAAGGAATTATGTCTCTTATGGTGACATTTTGGCATTTTGTTTTAGTGCAACTTTTGGAAATAATTCAGCTGCATAATGGCATCAATAATTTCGTGCATTACAGCCCAAAGAAGTGAAATTTGTGTGTTCCATGCATTATTTAGGTGTAGGCAAGGTATTCATGTAATTTAGAGAATTTACGGTTAAGGGCTTAAGTGAATTAGTAAGCAATTTGGGTGTTTTTGAGCAATTTTGGGTTCTAATCAATCTAAATACATAATTTTGAATCTAGATTAATATTTAGAATTTAATAAGCTTTAATTTGAGCCTAATATTGCTTAGGTTTCGGTATATGAATCGAAAATCGAAATTAAAGCGCCCAAAACGGGGGCAAAATCGTACTTTCACTTAAAATCGCCCAAGGCCACCCGAGCTTAACCAATGGTTAATCATGGCTTAAAAACACATTTTAAAACATTTTAGTGAGGTTCGGGCTCAGTCGGCACGCACATCGAAGTTAAAGCGACCCAGGGGCGTTTTGGTCTTTTCGTGCGTCAGAACTCAAAATTGAGATTCTTCTGCTCTATTAACACACATAACACAAACAATCCCTTATTATTCTCAAAACATCCCCTTGAGAATATGTGGGGCCCACAATCCTCATTTTCTGAGTAAAATAACTTCAGGGACATTTTGGTCATTTTATACGTACAGAAATTCGGGATTTGCGACTCTCGCATGAATCGTTCCTAACCTCTCTTCTAATGTTATATTCCTTTATTGAGGATTGTTCGGCCTCAAATCTTATGTAATAATTACCTACGGTAATTCAGTAATTGAGTAATTTCTAATGACAGTAAAAATTACAGTAAAAATTGGGGCGTTACAGGAAAAGCTGAAGAATTCATATGGGAGTTGGAGTCAGATATGATGGCACAATATCCCGAGCTTTTCTCAGGTAACAAATTTCGAGGGCAAAATTCTTTTTAAGGAAGGGAGTAATCTAATGCCCCGTTTTTTTCCATGTACAAATAACCAAAATGTCCCTAAGGCCATTTTTACCGAGAAAATGAGGATAACCAGCCCTGGCCATCCTCAAAGGGCTATTTAGTATTGAAAGGGTGTTATGTGTGTTAATAGAGCAGAAGAATTTCATTTTTTGAGTTCCTGTGCACAAAATTACCGAAACGCACCTGTGACTAATTGACACAGGATTAATTCCCAACTGGACCCGGACCTTACCCAAGAGTTTGAAATGTCATTTTTGAGGGATGTCTAACATCTGTCTAAGCCCGGGTAATCTCAGGAGGATTTTGTGAAAAATTACCATTTTACCCCTAATTAAGGGCATAATGAGCCTAACTACATGATTAATGAAATATAAGCAATATTAGGCTCTAATTGAAAATTAATTAATTTCAATAATTAATCAAGAGTCAAAATAATTAATTGAGGTTAATTAAGGTCTAAGATTGATTAAAGAAACTCAAAACCCTTTTCTTAATACAAGAATTAGTGTCATGTCAATTTGAAATTGTATTTTCTCTATTCAATTCCTTAAATCATGGAAATGGTCATGTGATGAAATTCCTTATTAAGAAAGGTGGATTTTGTACTAATTGTGCAAGAACACTCTTTAATCTTGTCTTGAGCAACCTTAATTACTTACTTTCTCACCTAAACACCTAACTACAAACCCCTAATCAAAGGCCTAACCAAATCCACTCCTAAACACATTTCTAATCCACATTGAAATGACAAAATTTCCTCCCTAAACCCCTTGGAAAAACCGGCCACTCCTCCCCCTCTATTCAATCTATCACTTTTTTTTTTATTCAATCAACTCGAACACTCAAAGTGTCATACCTAGCCATATCCACACCCATATTTAGCCATCCCTTAGAATGACACACAAAAAGATATTTTCTCTTCCTTCCCCCTCCAATGGCCGGCCACTCTCCCTCCATTTCATCCTCTCATGATGAACAAATACACCCTCAAGGAAGAACTACAAGGCCATTTTGATCATTCTTGCTATCTGGCTTAAGAGCTCTTATTCTTCTTCTTCTTCTTCTCATCCTTCAAAGAAACACTACTCACCACCATATAACTTCTCATACTTCCCATTTCCATGATCAAGCTCTCTTTCAAACAAGAAACACACCCTTTGGTAAGGAATTTTATGTTGAGCTCTTCTTTTTTTTCTTTTTCTCTCTTTTCGGTTTTGAGCTTTTTCTTCTCTTCTATTTGTTCTTATTTTGTTGTTGTTAGATGGTTTGATAACCATGGCTTGATGATGATGATCCTTAATGATGGTTGAAAGGCCATCATTTGTTTGACCTCTAAAGCTTAAGGTTTCATTATTTGGTCTTAAGAGTTTCTAGTAAATGAAATATTATGATTTTGTCATCACTTAATTTTCATAAGTACAAGACTTACCCCTTTCAACTTAAGGTTGATTGGTGTTTTAGAGTTTATACTCTAAATAGGAGTCTTAAGCTTAAACCTTAAAGAACAAAATAAAAATATGTTGGGTCTTCCTTTGATGGTTTTCTTTTGAGATTGATGATGAGTCTAAGGAGCCAAGGTTCTTGGAACCATAATATGAGAGACTCTAAAGCTCATGCCCATTAAGTAAGATTGATCAGTGTTTTAGAGTCATTACTCTAAATAGGAGACTTGAGCCTAGGACCCAAAGAGTTAACAAATGAAAAATGCATTCATGTTTACCTCCTAAGTCTTTGCACTTCATATTTATATTTGAGCTTTGTATATCATATTTATTTTCAAGTCACCACTTAAATCTTAAAGATAAGAAAGTAAACTTGCATTTCATGTCTATATTTCTTGCCTAACATATTTATGTTTCAAGCCATCACTTAAATCTTAAGATTAAAAATGAGTTACATTCTCATATTTATGTTCAAGGCCTTGCATATCATATTTATAATTCCATTGCCATCACCTTATAACATCAAGACTAAAATAAAGCTTGTATCGGCATATTTAAGTTTATGTCATCACCTAAAAATCTAGAGCTCAAGACTTACCCTTTTCAACTTACTTAGGAATTTTCGTTCCATGGACATTTACCTTTGTAAAAATGTTTTGATTTCAAGGTGAAAGTGGAAAAAGGTTCAAAATGATTTTTAGAAGGGAAGAGTAAGTTAAGGAATGTTTAAAACTTGAGTTTTCAAACATTGAAGTTACTGGTAATCGATTATCAGGGGAATATAATTGATTACCAGTAACTTCAAAGTTTGAAAACAACAGGGGAATATAATCGATTACCAAAGTGGTTTGCAATACTCGAGTAAGAACTTTTGGCTTGAGTAATCGATTACAACATCATGTAATCGATTACACAATGTTCTAAGAAACCCAGAATGTATTCCTGGACTCTAGTAATCGATTACCATTCCATATAATCGATTACTCAGATGTTCTTGAGGCCTAGAATGCATTTTCAACAATGGTAATCGATTACAAGGCTCATGTAATCAATTACCAAAACCCTCAACCTTCCTGTTTTAAAGATTCGAGCGATGTAATCAATTACAAGGCTCATGTAATTGATTACCAGAACCTAAAATGTGTGAATAACTCTTTCTCCACTTGTACAACATGGATTGGTGATCTTGTATGCTTATTCTTGGATTATGAACATGATGATTTATAGTTTTTATGAATATGTATGTCCTATAAGCATGGCATGTGCATTAGTTGAGTCCGGTCCTTGAATTCCAGCATACTGAATAAGAGCATGTTTATTTAAATTATAGTTCATTCAATGATATATGCAATCAATGTTGAACACACTTACGTGATTGATTGAGATGCATGACTATGAGCAATGACATGTTGAGAAATAAGTTATGAACTACCATGCCTCTCTATATAATATGTCAAGATTTAAGGTGATGTAAGACACATGGAAATGATCCTCTAGACTCCTCGAATTAAAGGTTATGAGGGGTGATCCAAATAGGAAGTAATCCTTTGGACTTTCCGAATTAAAGGTTATGAAAGGTGATTCTAATGCCCCCTACCCTGTACTTTAAGAGTCGGGTGTTAAACTTATCATAGGATAAGTATGTGCTAGTGACAACTAGTTAGATATGAGCTCATAACCTAGAAACTCTCATAAGAGAGATTTATAGAGTGGCCCCATGAGAGAAAAGATTAAGCTAAGTCACCTAAAGTGCCAAAGAAAGTAATTCATGCTAGGATTATCACATTCTTTGCATATTGCTTATGTTCCTATATAAACTGCACCTTGTATTGACACGCACTTCATGAGCAGATATGCTGCACTTATATCATTCAGGATGCATACTAAAATGAACGGGCCTCGGTAAGTATTCTTTTAGAACTTAATAATTGAACCTTATGCGTGCTCACTATTTTATAAAAGAAACCCGAGGTTCCTGAAGACGTAAATGATGACACTAGGATAGAAAGACACCCTACTGAGATTCTTTATCAAGTTTCTCACTCCCTCTATCTTTTCTTTCCATCTCATCTTTAGAGGTCGATGGCGATGTTCATGAACTACATTGACGTGCCCAGTTGTGAGATACACTATGATGCCGCCCATCGGTCATATACATGTTTCTAGGGTTAAAAATTATGGAATTTGGGAATTTATCTGAGAATCAGTGGTCTTTGACCACCAAATTTGTCTATTTTGGTCACATAGTTAAAGAACTCTATTTACCCTAAAATTTTTATGGAACCTTTTGGACACATTAAGGTGTCATTGAGAATTTTTATAGCCTCTGAATTGATTATTTGATATGGAAATAAATTGTGCTACAATGGTGTGAAATCTGCCCAATTGCTGGAAATGAACCAAAGACTTGAATTGGTAATGTAATGGTAGTTTGGTTCTAGTATGACATGAATACTTGATGTTAAATATTTGGTCATGTGACTTGTGGTGTATAAATGCATACTAGAGAAAGTAACGATTGGTATAGGAGGCATGATTGAAATCATAATGTGAATGAATGCCTATAGGTGAATGAAATGCATAAGTAAAATGAGATCCTCTATGACTTGTCAATGGCAACTAAGAAACATGAGATCCTCTATGACTTGTCAAGGGCAAATAAAGAAACATAAGATCCTTTCGACTTGTCGAGGGCAAATAGAGCAATATGAGATCCTTTCGACTTGTCGAGGGCAAATAGAGACAGATGAGATCCTCTTCGATTTATTAAGGACAATTAAAGATAATTTCTTTACTTTTGGTATATACATATTTGTATCATATCAAATCATTTTGATTGACATTATTTACTATGATTATGAGCTTATGATAAATGTGTACAAGTGATTGATTCTTAAAAACAACCCACTTCGGAAATATGATTTGGAACTTTAAAAATGAACCGTTATTAGGTAATGCTTGATCACTTTTTTTTTAATAAACCGAAGTGGCTGGGGCGATGACGATGACATATGATTGTGTATTAGGGGAGTTGCCCTACTGAGAATTGTATAATTCTCACCCCTATTTTGTGTGTTCCCGTGTCGTCTCCAGGTTGATCCGAAGAACGGTGAAGACACTACAAGAAAAACTATACTGGAGTTGCAGTAGTTTAGTAGTTGATGTGTTTATTTTACTGTAACTTTATTGTGGTTTCATATATGTAAATGTAATAGAGAACAGATGTGTTAAGCTCATAGAAGAGCTTCCCTGGTGTACTTAACCTTGTATTAAATAAATGTTTTGGTTTTCCTTGCTATATAATTCAATAGAACTACGACATAGTTATCTCGCAAATCAATCAAACTAGCTATAGATATTTAAGAAATGCCCGCTAATTTATAAGTAACAACTCTCGAGTCTAATGTCATGACTTAAGGATGACATTGTACTTGGGAAGATGTTACACTACTGCTTCTTTAGAGAAAGCTTGATCACATGGTCATGCAAAAAGCAAAACACGATTGCTCTCTCTACTGCTGAAGCTGAATATGTAGCTGCTGCAAACTACTATTCTCAGATGCTATGGATAAGGAATCAGCTAAATGATTATCAATTGAGGTATTCCAAAATTCCATCTTTTGTGATACTACAAGTGCTATAAATCTTGCAAAGAATCCTATTCAGCACTCTAGATCCAAGCATGTTGATATTAAGCACCATTTCATTCGTGATCACATCTAAAAGGGTGATATTGAGTTAATATTTGTGAATACTAAAAACCAAGTGTCAGATATATTCGCAGAGCCATTAGTTGAAGATCGCTTTTGTGCTTTGAAAAGGTTTTCAACTTAACTATTTTCAAAACTGTATAGTTTTTCATGCATAAACTATCTTTGGGTACTCTCTCCCTCTCTTCGTCTCTCAAAACTGAAGCCCAAAAGATCACAATTTGCAAGATCAAGTATATTTCTTGAAGTTCAGAGAATAAATCAGAAAGAAGAGGTGTATCTTAGATAGTACATGGGCTGTTCAGAAAGAAAAATATGTGAACAAGAGCCTTGAAGTTCATATGAGAAAAGGTTTCGGTACAGAAAGATGAGCTTATCAATAGGTCAGAAAGTGAGAAGTGAAGTTTGTAACACCCTAACTTTCAACACAATACACCTAGGATGCATAATGTTTAATCATTAGTTGTTACTCTTTCGTCTCAAAATTTTACTTAATTTTGGGCTTTAAAAATAAGTCTATGGAAAATACGACCCATTTTTTATTTTGAAAAACCAAACTATGAGCCATTAGCATTTAAGTTGTAGCGTATAACTATTCATCATATAACGTATATACATATCACAACAAAATATAGCATAAACTGAGCACATCGTCATATAACATTAACTTCAAATATCAAGTCAAACAATATTAATAGTATTGATGATACAGGAATATTCCACAATAATACCATATCAAATATATTGAGCCCACCTATAGAGGTTGAGCATACAATAATTCAAAAACTAACATAACTATGATGTAGCTAAGCTCTTTGTGACTAGTTACGAGCTTATACGAAGGCGAGATAACCCTTAAGGTTGTGAGAATGAAAGACTATGTCCTCATTTCCGCTGTGCTGCTCTAATCTTAACCATCATGGAACTTCTATGTCGGCACCTCAGGGTGGTCAACGGACGTCGTCGTCAACCTTGTCTAAAGATGAAGATGGAAAAGAAAGATAGAGAGAGTGAGAAACTTATACAAGAATCTTAGTAGGGTTTCCCTCTCCACACACGTGTCATCATCATCCTCAGAAACCTCGAGTTTAATTATGAAAGTAGTGAGCATAAATAAGATTCATTTGTGAAATTTTCAAATACCATTAACCGAGGCCCGTATCTTTTAGCAAGAATCTTAATGCATTAATGCAACAGGTATCTCATGTGTACATGGTAATGCCTCAGTACATAAATCAACAATGTGTAAGTTCAAGCACAAGATAAGGCTAAGCACATAAACATGAGATAAGCTAAAGAACTAAAATAATGGCAAGTAAATAGATGCATGATAGGGCAATGCGATGAGTTATACATCATGTAGCATGCATGGTAAGGCAGGAGAACCCATGGTAATTTACTCTCTCATGAATGAATTCTTAAGTTCCTTTCTTATCAATTCCACCCTCTCACGTCATCACCAAAAACCAACCAACATAACTTCCTTGGCAATTTTTACAATCATCACCAAAACCAACCAACATAACAATCGCCTAGGATTAGCTCAACCCAACTAGCCGTCGCTAGATTTAACATGGGGCACTAGAGGGGGAGAAACACATTACTTCCTTGCCTTTCTTGTTATGAATATGCAACTTACTTGGATCACCTCTCATACCCTTTAAAAAGGGTCATTTCCCAAGTTTTATATCTCTTATCCATGGCATGTTCTTTTTAGAGATGCAATGCAATCATAAATCATTATTCAACTTATCATGCTCATAAACTTATAAATCATGCATCTCAATCAAATAAGCATCATCATGCCACACCATAGCTAGTAATAAGCACATAAGCAAGCATAACCTTCATCACATATATCCTTAAACATATCATATTCCAATATAACAACAAACGTGTTCCTATCCAGTGTGCCAGATGTAACACCCTAAAAATTATTTAAAAATTAATTTGAGCTTTACTAGTCATAATTTCAAAAATCTGATAGTTTTAGTAATGATGAGGATGGTCCAAGAGATTTGTATAAAAAAAAATGTGAATAGTAACCTTGTAGGCCCCACAAGCCCGTCGGGACAATCGAAACCTTAGAATTGAGACCCAGAGATGCCCAAATCTCAGGAAACATAGGGTTAGGGCTAGAAATAGCTATAAATATATATTTTATATCTATTAGTAGTTTTCGGGCAATGTCTTAATACCCGAGTACGGTGTTTCGCCCATATGGTAGAGTTTCTGATGTGCAGTTTTTAACACCGTACAAATTACATAGTGGCCAAGTAACCTTTACCAACCACTTTATGCCAAGTGGATGGCAAGGATTAAAACTTGAAAAGCAAGTTTTAATCATGACCTTTGATTTATTATATTTTACTCAGGAGCCAATAACTCACCCATTCAATGGAATTTGGGTGTGCGGTTTTGTAACACCCTAGTAATTAACCAAATACACCTAGGTTGAATCTGATTAATGACTAGACTTTACTCCTTGCTTTGGTTCTTTCTTCATAATTTGAAAATACTTAGTGAAATTACAAGCCATTTTTTTTAAAAAAAAACATAATTGAAAACGTGAGCCGAGTACAACGTGAACGAGTAAGCGGAGTATAATAAGATGTTTAAGAATATATCACATCATATCACTTTGGCTCCATCATATAACATCCATAAGCACATTATAACATATATTTACATACAATAACCTCACTCAAAGGGTGGGTTATGATCATACATCATTGTCTTATGCAAACCCATAAAAGAAAATATACATAAGGAAATACATGCCCCTAAACTAGATAACTCCATAAGTCGGGAAGGTTATCCTAAAACTAGGGTGCATGAACACACATAAATCTACTAAGAACCTTCTATGGCCACTGTCCTGGAAATGGGGGAATAAATCCGATCCACTGATGAGCTCCCTCGGGAGGGGACACACGAGATGCACCAGGCTGGGGTCACATGGACGGCCTTCTTGCTAACCTCGGCTGAACAACTATTTCCTCACTACCCTCTCTTACACGTGTGGAAGTAGGAGCAGAGCTCTCAGAATATACATGAGTAGGAGTGTCCTCTGAAGGATCAGTTTCAGAATATCTCGTCTCGGGAACATACTCTGGAAATCCATGGACAACAGATGAAGCGGGATAAGAACGTAACATCCTTTCATCAAGTGGACGTGCATGTTCGAAAACCATTTCATCGCCATAGGAAGAAGTAGGAGAAAATCGATAACTAGGGACAGGATGTGCAAATGGACGACCTATGTAAATAAAAACACGAATCACAAGACTCTTCAAAATGATACGAGCGATGCACCGGATCATAGTGGAATTTTCAAGCTTTAGAGGCCTAACTTGTGATGGATTTACAACCCACCCTCAAGGTCCTCATCATCAAGCCATCATCTTAGTTCCACCTAGGCCATATAGCCAAATTGGTTAAAGAAAAATGAAGAGGAAAATCGAAATGAAAAGCTAAGGTAAGTTCATAATTTCATCATTTTGAGCTAAAAACACAACTCCTCAAAGCATAGAAATAAATTTAGAAACTACTCCCTACCTAATCTGAGTTGAAGAAGAGGAAGAGAACTTGATTTCTTGAAGTGAAATGAAACAAAATCTCTTTGAAAAAATTGAAGAAAGAATTCAGCCAAAGAGAAGGAAGAAAGAAAGTTTTTGGTGCTCCTAAAAACTAGTTATGAACAAAGCATTCCAAGACCACTCAAGCAAGCCTATTTATAGAAGATTTTGAGGCTTCTAATTGGCCAAAATGAGGAGGTAGTTGGCGGAATTTTTCAGGAGAAATAAGGGAGGAAAAATCATTTTAGACAAAATTGTATGAAATTAAGGAATTATGTCTCTTATGGTGACATTTTGGCATTTTGTTTTAGTGTAACTTTTGGCAATAATTCAGCTGCATAATGGCATCAATAATTTCATCTATTACATCCCAAAGAAGTGAAATTTGTGTGTTCCATGCATTATTTAGGTGTAGGCAAGGTATTCATGTAATTTAGAGAATTTACGGTTAAGGGCTTAAGTGAATTAGTAAGCAATTTGGGTGTTTTTGAGCAATTTTGGGTTCTAATCAATCTAAATACATAATTTTGACTCTAGATTAGTATTTAGAATTTAATAAGCTTTAATTTGAGCCTAATATTGCTTAGGTTTCGGTATACGAATCAAAAATCTCAAAATTCACAAAACTGCCCAAAAATAGGGGCAAAATCGTACTTTCACTTAAAAACTGTCTGAGGCCACCCGTGCTTAACCAATGGTTAATCATGGCTTAAAAACAAATTTTAAAACATTTTAGTGAGGTTCGGGCTCAGTCGGCACGCACATCGGAGTTAAAACAGCCGCAGGGGCGTTTTGGTCATTTCGCGCGTCGGAACTCAAAATTGAGATCCTTCTGCTCTATTAACACACATAACACAAACAATCCCTTATTATCATCAAAACATCCCCTTGAGAATAGGTGGGGCCCACGATCCTCATTTTCTGAGTAAAATAACTTCAGGGGCATTTTGGTCATTTTATACATACAGAAATTCGGGATTTGCGACTCTCGCATGAATCGCTCCTAACCTCTCTTCTAATGTTATATTCCTTCATTGAGGATTGTTCGGCCTCAAATCTTATGTAATAATTACCTACGATGGTCGGTAATTTCTAATGACAGTAAAAATTGAGGCGTTACATTACTCCCCTTCTTAAAAAGAATTTCGCCCCGGAAATTCGTTACCTGAGAACAACTCGGGGTATTGTGCTTTCATGTTCGATTCCAGCTCCCATGAAAGTTCTTCGGTTTCATCCTGTCCCCATGCTACTTTGACCAGGGGTACAGCCTTGTTCCTTAACTGCTTAACTCCTCGGTCGACGATTCTCGTGGGTAGTAAGTTAAATGTCAGGTTATCCCTTAATTGTACATGTTCTGGCTCTAGTACATGACTCGGTCGATTGATACTTTCTTAATCGAGAGACATGGAAAACATCATGAAGGTTGGATAGACTCGGGGTAGGGCTATACGGTAGGCTACAGGTCCTACTTTGGTAAGGATTTCAAACGGACCAAGAAATCTGGGGCTGAATTTCTTTACTTTTATTGCTCGGCCTATGCCTGTGGTGGGGGTGATCCTTAGGAACACGTGGTCCCCTTCTTGAAAATCTAGCGGTTTTCGCTGCTTGTCCGCATAGTTTTTCTGTCGACTTTGAGCAGTAAGAATCTTATCCCTAATCTTCTTGATTTGTTCCGTTGTTTCCCTCACAATATCAGGTCCGAGTAAACTTTGCTCTCCGGGTTCATACCAACATAAGGGAGATTGACATTTCCGTCTATAGAGGGCCTTATACGGTGCCATACCGAAACTTGCATGATAACTGTTGTTATATGCAAATTCAATCAGTGGCAGCTACTTATCCCAACTTCCCTTTTGATCTAAAACACATGCCCTTAACATATCCTCCAAGGTTTGGATAGTTCTTTCAGATTGACCATCTGTTTGGGGGTGATAGGCCGTGCTTAGACACAGCTTTGAACCAAATGCCTTTTGAAAGGCTCCCCAAAATCGTGACGTAAACCGCGGATCCCGGTCCGAGATTATCGTCGACGGCACCCCATGTAATCTCACTATCTCCTGAATATATAATTGTGCTAACCTATCCAAGGAATAAGTCACCTTAATAGGTAAAAAGTGGGCTGACTTCGTCAATCGATCCACGATTACCCATATGGTATCATGATTCATTTGGGTCCTCGGTAATCCAGTCACAAAATCCATGGAGATACTATCCCACTTCCACTCAGGGATCGACAGAGGTTGCAGCATTCCAAAGGGTTTTTGGTGTTCAATCTTCACCTTTTGACACACCAAGCACGTACTCACCCATATGCATACATCTTTCTTCATTCCAGGCCACCAGAACATCTTCTTCAAATCTTGATACATCTTGGTGGCACCAGGATGCAGGGTAAAATGGCTCTTGTGGGCTTCCTCCAAAATATCTTTTCGGAGGTTACCACTAGCAGGTACACATATTCGACCTTTAAACCTCCATAAATCGTCCATTCCTTGGGTAAAACCTATCAACTTTCCTGCCTTCACTGCCCCTAAAGTCTCTTGAAACTCAGCATCGTCCCCTTGAGCTTGAACAATCCTTTCTTTGAACTCACTTGTCACTCTAAGATGACAAGCTCTGATGCCCTTAGTGGTCAAAGTCATTCCTAGGTTTAAGTCCCTAAATTGCTCAATCAATTCAACCTCCTTCACCATCAAACGGGACACTTGTAAGGGCTTTCTACTCAAAGCATCAGCTACAACATTAGCTTTACCAGGATAGTAGTTCAATCCAAAATCATAATCTTTCAAGAACTCCATCCATCGCCTTTGCCTCATATTTAGCTCTTTTTGATCAAAGAGATATTTCAAACTCTTGTGATCGGAAAACACCTCAAACTTAACTCCATATAAATGGTGTCTCCAAATCTTTAGAGCAAACACGACGACAGCTAACTCAAGGTCATGGGTAGGGTAGTTTGCCTCATGTGGCTTGAGTTGTCTTGATGCATAGTCCACCACTTGCCTATCTTGCATCAATACACAACCTAAACCCTTTTTCGAAGCATCACAATACACCTCGAAAGGCACATTGGGGTCGGGTAACACTAAAACAGGGGTCGAGGTTAGCTTGTGTTTTAACTCTTGAAAGCTCTTTTCACACTCCGGGGTCCATGAAAAAGGGGTGTTCTTCCTAGTCAGCTTGGTTAAAGGTAGGGAAATCTGGGAAAATCCCTTGATAAATCGACGATAATAACTGGCTAAACCCAAAAAGCTCCTTACTTCAGTTTTCATGGTTGGTCTTTCCCAGTTTACTACCGCTTCTACCTTACTAGGATCTACAGCAATTCCTTTCTTAGATACTACATGCCCTAAAAATTTCACCTTATCCAACCAAAACTCACACTTGGAAAACTTGGCATATAGTTTCTTTTCCTTTAAGATCTCCAGTACTATGGTTAGGTGGCATTCATGCTCCTCATGGGTCTTAGAATATATGAGAATGTCATCTATAAAGACAACCACAAACCGATCCAAATAGGGTCGAAAGATCCTATTCATGTAATCCATAAAAACAGCTGGAGCATTGGTTAACCCAAAGGACATTACTGCAAACTCAAAATGGCCGTATCGAGTGCGAAAGGCCGTTTTAGGTATGTCTTCATCTCTCACTCTAATTTGATGGTAGCCTGACCTCAAATCTATCTTAGAAAACACTACCGCACCTTTCAGTTGGTCCATCAAATCATCGATCCTAGGCAGAGGATACTTGTTTTTAACCGTTACTTTATTCAACTGCCTATAATCTACACACATCCTCATACTCCCATCCTTTTTCTTTACAAACAATACAGGGGCTCCCCAAGGTGATGCACTAGGCCTAACAAACTTTTTCTTCAATAAATCTTCCAATTGAGTTTTTAACTCGGTCAATTCTAATGGGGACATCCTGTATGGGGCTATGGATATAGGTCCCGCATCCGAACGCAAGTCTATGCAAAACTCTATCTCTCTCTTGGGGAAACTCGTATCTCATCTGGAAATACTTCGGGATAATTTCTTACTATTGGTATCTCATCGATACTTTGCTCAAAGTCTACATCACTAGCGGCTAAGAAAATGTAACCTTTACTCTCACCTTTACCACAGTCCATTTCCACAGCAGTTATGTAAAGACTTATGGGTTTCTTAGGTTCAATAGGAACAGGAAGAAAAGTGATGGTTTTCTCATAACAGTTTAACAGTACACGGTTGGCCTCAAGCCAATCCATGCCAAGAATCACATCTAAACCTCGCATGGGTAAGCAAATAAGATCTAAAACAAAGGATCTATTATCTATAATAAAACTACAATCTAAACAACATTTACAAGTCCTAACGGGTTTTCCAGTCGGGGTAAAAACAATAAGGTCAAAAGGAAGCTCAGTCATAGGTAAATTAAGGTTTTTAACACATGAATGGGAGATAAAAGAATGAGAAGCGCCAGAATCATATAGTACAATTAAGTCTTTACCATGCATATTACCCTTACCTTCCATGAGATTTCGTGACTTCGTTGTTTCTTCAGCATTAACAGTAAATACCCTTCCCTGGTATTGCGGCTTGGGATTGGGGGTTGGTGGGTTCCTTTCCGTGCATTCTCGGGAGTAATGACCTGGTTTTCCACACCGATAGCACACGTTTGTTCCAGCTCGACATGGCATGCTCCCATGATTCTTGCCGCACTTGGGACATTCCATGGATGGCGCAGGCCGTGGAGGTACTGCTAGACCTCTTTGTGGTGTTTTCCCTTTATTGTTGTTATTGTTGTTGTTGCGATTGTTACTGGGGTTATTGTTGTAGTGGTTGTTATTATAGCGGTTGTTGTTGTTTGGCCTTCCTTGCTGAAAATTTCTTTGTGGCCCTTGTGGTCTTGATTGAGGGGGAAATAGAGGTCGATTCTGCTTCTTGAACTGCTGACTTTGAGGTGTCAACTTTTTGGTAATATTATTTGACTTTGGGGTGCTTAGTTTTCTCTGACCTTCTTCAATAATCCGAGATTTGTTAACTAGGGTAGAGAAATCCCTAATCTCCAAATGTGCAACTACCACATTAAGTTTCGCCTTCAACCCTGACTCGTATTTAATGCATTTCCAGTACTCATCAGGATTTCCTTGGTACATTCTTGAGAACTTAATGAGTTCTTCAAATCTAGCAGTGTACTAGGCCACATTCATATTCCCCAAGACAAGTTGCATGAGTTCAATGTCCTTGGCATTTCTAACTGACTCTGGAAAGTACTTTTCGTAAAAATGGACTTTGAATAGTTCCCAATCAATGTCCACGTACTGCCTCCGTGAGTCTTGAACACCTATCCACCGTAAACCGCATCACCCTCAAGCTTATGAGTAGCGAAGGTGACCTATTGCCTCTCGGAGCATGGGACTACAAAGAAAGACCTTCTCAATATTCCGAATCCATTCATCTGCAATATTTGGATTCAGGGTCCCCTTGAAAACTGGTGGGTTCGTCTTACGAAACTCCCCGAAACGGGCATGTTCAGGAATCTCATGTCCTTGATTCATATTGGCTTGACGATCCTGATCCATTCGTTCCATCATCATTCTCATGGTCCTTGCTACGTCGCGGAGTGCTTACTGTCTCGTTGTCTTGAATATTCTGTGCTGCGCTGCTAGCCTGTTGTGGACGTGCCATTGGTGCCTAAACACACAAAACAAAGAACACTGAGGTGATCAGGCCCAATATTCCATGCAAAGTGAGCAAGTTACCATGGCACTTTCAACATACAGTAGTCATGTATTTCTAATCCTCAAGCTCATCCTAATGATAAGCATCTACACATGACGTCACTAACGTATTATGCTTTAGAAGCATAGCCAGTCCAATCCTTAGGCTCCATGAGAATCGAACTGCTCTGATACCAAAATGTAACACCCTAGTAATTAACCAAATACACCTAGGTTGAATCTGATTAATGACTAGACTTTACTCCTTGCTTTGGTTCTTTCTTCATAATTTGAAAATACTTGGTGAAATTACGAGCCATTTTTTTTAAAAAAAAACATAATTGAAAACGTGAGCCGAGTACAACATGAACGAGTAAGCGGAGTATAATAAGACGTTTAAGAATATATCACATCATATCACTTTGGCTCCATCATATAACATCCATAAGCACATTATAACATATATTTACATACAATAACCTCACTCAAAGGGTGGGTTATGATCATACATCATTGTCTTATGTAAACCCATAAAAGAAAATATACATAAGGAAATACATGCCCCTAAACTAGATAACTCCATAAGCCGGGAAGGTTATCCTAAAACTAGGGTGCATGAACACACATAAATCTACTAAGAACCTTCTATGGCCACTGTCCTGGAAATGGGGGAATAAATCCGATCCACTGATGAGCTCCCTCGGGAGGGGACACACGAAATGCACCAGGCTGGGGTCGCATGGACGGCCTTCTTGCTAACCTCGGCTGAACAACTGTTTCCTCACTACCCTCTCTTACACGTGTGGTAGTAGGAGCAGAGCTCTCAGAATATACATGAGTAGGAGTGTCCTCTGAAGGATCAGTTTCAGAATATCTCGTCTCGGGAACATACTCTGGAAATCCATGGACAGCAGATGAAGCGGGATAAGAACGTAACATCCATTCATCAAGTGGACATGCATGTTCGAAAACCATTTCATCGCCATAGGGAGAAGTAGGAGAAAATCGATAACTAGGGACAGGATGTGCAAATGGACGACCTATGTACATAAAAACACGAACTGCGCACCCCCCTTCAAAATGATACGAGCGATGCACCGGATCATAGTGAAATTTTCAAGCTTTAGAGGCCTAACTTGTGATGGATTTACAACCCACCCTCAAGGTCCTCATCATCAAGCCATCATCTTAGTTCCACCTAGGCCATATGGCCGAATTGGTTAAAGAAAAATGAAGAGGAAAACCGAAATGAAAAGCTAAGGTAAGTTCATAATTTCATCATTTTGAGCTAAAAACACAACTCCTCAAAGCATAGAAATAAATTTAGAAACTACTCCCTACCTAATCTGAGTTGAAGAAGAGGAAGAGAACTTGATTTCTTGAAGTGAAATGAAACAAAATCTCTTTGAAAAAATTGAAGAAAGAATTCAGCCAAAGAGAAGGAAGAAAGAAAGTTTTTGGTGCTCCTAAAAACTAGTTATGAACAAAGCATTCCAAGACCACTCAAGCAAGCCTATTTATAGAAGATTTTGAGGCTTCTAATTGGCCAAAATGAGGAGGTAGTTGGCGGAATTTTTCAGGAGAAATAAGGGAGGAAAAATCATTTTAGACAAAGTTGTATGAAATTAAGGAATTATGTCTCTTATGGTGACATTTTGGCATTTTGTTTTAGTGCAACTTTTGGCAATAATTCAGCTGCATAATGGCATCAATAATTTCGTCCATTACAACCCAAAGAAGTGAAATTTGTGTGTTCCATGCATTATTAGGTGTAGGCAAGGTATTCATGTAATTTAGAGAATTTACGGTTAAGGGCTTAAGTGAATTAGTAAGCAATTTGGGTGTTTTTGAGCAATTTTGTGTTCTAATCAATCTAAATACATCATTTTGACTCTAGATTACTATTTAGAATTTAATAAGCTTTAATTTGAGCCTAATATTGCTTAGGTTTCGGTATACGAATCAAAAATCTCGAAATTCGCAAAACTGCCCAAAAACAGGGGCAAAATCGTACTTTCACTTAAAAACTGCCCGAGGCCACCCGAGCTTAACCAATGGTTAATCATGGCTTAAAAACAAATTTTAAAACATTTTAGTGAGGTTCGGGCTCAGTCGGCACGCACATCATAGCTAAAACAGCCGCAGGGGCGTTTTGGTCATTTCGCGCGTCGGAACTCAAAATTGAGATCCTTCTGCTCTATTAACACACATAACACAAACAATCCCTTATTATCATCAAAACATCCCCTTGAGAATAGGTGGGGCCCACGATCCTCATTTTCTGAGTAAAATAACTTCAGGGGCATTTTGGTCATTTTATACATACAGAAATTCGGGATTTGCGACTCTCGCATGAATCGATCCTAACCTCTCTGCTAATGTTATATTCCTTTATTGAGGATTGTTTGGCCTCAAATCTTATGTAATAATTACCTACAGTAATTTGGTAATTTCTAATGACAGTAAAAATTGGGGCGTTACAGGTTTTAACACCGAAAAGGCTACTTGCTCCCCAAGTTAATGTGATCCAATTATTTTGAACCAAGTGGATGATCAAGACCCATTCTTTCACCAAGAAAACAATCCTACCCATCCATTTTACAATATTTAAAAATTCTTCTTTTACATTATTATAATTAAGCTTCCTTTACAAGCTTTCTCACAAGATAAATACAAAGTCACCACCCTTATCACCCCACCATCATCATTTTCGGGCAAGAGACCTAAAAACATAGCCCTCCATTGTTCTTCCTCTCAAACCTCCATTAACAAGCATCAAGCTTCAAAATCTCTAACTTAGAGTCACTAAAACACCAAGATCCTTTCACAAAACTTGTTCTGCTCCACATAATCTATCAAACTAACCGATTGGAATTTCAATTCCTCATCAATCCTCACCTTGGTATCTCATACATCACTGATTAAGGAAAGGCTTCGTGCTGATCTGGTGGCCTTGAAGTGAGCAAAATCAATCTTGCAGCATCCTTTGGAGCCAAGATCCCTAAAGCCATCAAAGTAGGGTTTTCTTTGGCCTCTTCTTTCAAAATTTATTCTCAATGTTTCTGATTGGTCTTGGTCCAAAATTTTTAGTTTTATTAGTTGATGATATATGAATATTGATGTATTAATTTTGATGGAGTGTTTGGATGATGTTAGAAAACCCATCTTGGCAAATCAAATTTTGAATCATGTGCTGGAATTTTCGGATTTGTACTAGCAGGTTATGAGTCACGAACTTTCTGATGTATTTGTAGATGTTTTTATGAGCTATAAAAATTATATGTTGAAGCTAACATCCTAAGGCAACTCTATGATTTTTATAGGGTCCAAAAAATGAGTTTTACTATTTTATAAAAATCAAAAACCGAGACTGTTCTTGAGTTGTTTGGACAGCCAATTCTAAAGCTGAGTTTGTCTAATTTTGTTACCACATCAAATGATTGATTTTTCCACTGAAATTTCTACAAGATATTTAGGACATGTTAAAGTCCAACCATGAATTTTTGTATGATTTGATATGATCATTTGATAGGGTAATAAGATTGGAATTTGGCTGTTAGCTGCAAATAAGGGGTTTCTGGCCTCCTAATTTGTTGAATTTTGTTATCATACTTAGAGAACTCTTTTAATTCAAAATTTTTAGAGGACCTTGGGGACACATTGAAGTATCTTGGATAATTTTTATAACTTTGGATTTCATGGTTTGAAATGCAAAATAATTTGTGCTATAGATATGTGAAATCTGCCATTGTGCTGAAAATGAATTGATGCTTTGAGTTGATGAAATAATGACATTGGGTTCAAGTATGACATATATGAATGCATGCTAGTGACTTTAAGGAATAGTTTGAGGCATGATTGAAATCATATTATGAATGAATGTGTATATCTGCCTCATGCATGCATTTGGAAAAGAACAGTGAATGATATGTATATGTGGCAGAAAAGAATATATGAACTTTAATCGTGCATGTTCTGACATATGGAGAAAATAGAAATAAGACTTAGATTGAATGAGGGGAAGGAAAAAGTAGGAACTTTCCCAAAATACTGAGTGTGTCTATTTTTACATATGGAGAAAACAGAAACAAGACTTAGATTGAATTAAGAGGAAGGCAAAAAAAGGAACTTCCCCCGAGATATTATGAGTCGGTTGACGTATCGGCTAGGAATAGAACAATGTGTGATTCGAAAATGAAAAAAAATGAAGTCCGATGATCACGTATAGGAATGAGCTTAGTCCTAATAAGCAGTCTATTTCCCTTGTGTGGTGTGATCTACTATAAATGTCATTTGGTATAAACTATCTATTGTGGAGTTGTCCACGGCAGATACCCATTGGGTATAAACTAAGTCTTTCCTATGTCAATAAAAAGAAAAAAATACACTGAATTGAGTTTTCCAGCATGATATAAACTATGTCTTTTCTATGTCAATGAAAAGAGAAAAATGCACTCAATTAAGTTCTATGGCCACAAGAGAAAACTAGAGAACTTTTGATATTATCCGGAACAAGTGAAGATGATTTCATTAAAGATTTCGGCATTTATCATATGCATTTGCATATTGATTTGAATTGTTTGCCTAGGATGATTTACTGGGTGTTTGAACATTCGGCAATATATGCATTAAGTGACTGATTATTAAAAGCTACCCACTTTGGAAGTACGATTTGGAACTCTAAAAATGGACCATTGTTATAAGATGCATGATCACCTTTTTACAATAAACCAAAGTTGCTGGGGCGATGACGATGACATTATGAGTGAGTTTTTAGAGAGTTGCCCTACTAAGAATTGTATAATTCTCATCCCTATATGTTTTGTGTTCTCGTGTCATCTCTAGGTTAATCCAGAGAATGATGTAGCTGCTGCATGAAAGAACTCAGGATTACAGTAGTTTAATAGTTGATGTTTTTAATTTACTGTACTTCGTTAGAGTTATATGTATGTAAATGTAATAGAGAACGTATATGTATCAAAGCTCTTAGAAGAGCTTCCTTCTGTACTTAGCTATGTATTCAATAAATGTTGTGTTTTTTTGTTATATATTTTAACCAAATTACGCTAGTTATTACACAATCTTATTGCATTTGCTATAGTTATTTAAGAAAGGTTTGGTAATTTATAAGTAACAACTCATAAGTCTGATGTCATGACTTAAGGATGACGTTGTACTTAGGAGGATGTTACATTATACATCATGTAACATGCATAGGAAGACAGGAGAACCCATGGCAATTTACTTTCTCATGAATGAATTCTCAAATTCATTTCTTATCAATTCCACCCTCTTATGTCATCACCAAAACCAACCAACATACCGATCGCCTAGGATGAGCTTAACCTATGTAGCTGTCGCTAGATTTAACATGGGGTAATAGAGGGGGAGAAATACATCACTTCCTTGCCTTTCTTATCATGAATATGTAACTTACTTGGATCACCTCTCATAACCTTTAATTTAGAAAGTCTAGAGGATCATTTTCATGTGTTTTATGTCACCTTAACTTAGCATGTTGTTTTGAGATGCAAAGGCACAATCATATCATATAATATAATATGCTTACATTTCACTGATCATGTGCACCTCAAATATTCCAAGTATAGTCATAACATGCCACAATTATCCTTACAACTAGTAACCAAATATGCCAACCAAATCATTACACACACATCCAAGAATATTGAAAATCACATCACCTCTTAACTATGTACTTTCATTCCCCTTAATTGATTAAACCTCTAAATCGAGTAAACCTAACTTTTTTATGTATTCTTTTATACATTTAAAGGATTAATTACAATGTTTTTCATAAATTATTACCCTCAAAAACATCATTAAACAATGCTAGACAGAATTAGGCAAAACGAAGAATAGGCAATTTCGATGTTCTAGAAGTTATGTTTTTGACCCTTTCTCATTACCGAGTTTTCCCATAATACTACAATTAATTTCTGAACCATTTATGAGTAATTCCTATATGTAACGCCCCAATTTTTCTGTCCGAGTGGAAAATGACCAAAATGCCCCTGAGGTCATTTTCGGCCCGAAATTCGAGGATGGCCGGCCTGGCAGTCCTCGAAGGGCCAACTTAATGTTTGAAGGGGATTGAATGACCCTTGAGTGGTTCCGGAGGCGAAAGTCTATTTCTACAGTTTCGGGTCAAAATGACCAAAATACCCCTATAGCGTTTTTACGTGGGTTAGGGTTCTGTTTGAGCCCGGAACTTTTCCCAGAGGTTTAAAACCATGTTTTTACATGTTTCAAAGCATTTGTTTGAGTCCCGGTGGTCCCGGGTAGTTTTAGTGAAAAATTACGATTTTGCCCCTAGAATAGTGTTTTTGAGCTTAACGATGTAATTAAGCAAACCTAAGCAATATTAGGCTCTAATCGAAGATTAATTAATTTTCATAATTAATCTAGAGTCAAAATAAATTATTAAAATTAATTAGAACCTAAGATTGCTTAGATTAGATTTAAATCTCTTTTCTAAAATTCAAGATTTCACTCTTGGAATCTTGAATAGTGTTTTCTCTCTCCAATTCCTTAAATCAAGGAATTGTGTCTAGAATTGTTTATACACTAAAATGAATTTATAACTCACTAATGATGCAAGAACACTCTTTAATTATGTCTTGACAACCTTAATTACCCATTTTCTCACCTAAACACTTTCTTACAAATTCCTAACCTTAATCCTAATCAAAGATACACCTAAACGCAACTCTAAACCACAATTAAAATGCAAAGAGAACCCTCCCCATGGCTGATGCATTTCGGCCCTCTCTCTCTTAATTACCATACATGTTGAATTGTTTCTCACTCAAGAACCATGCTTGAAGCCATACCTTGTACCATACCTCACCATACTTTGAACCATACCTCACCATGCCTCAAGACCACATTATCTCACCTCATGGAACTCATGGGGCCTGCCCTCCATGCTGTATGGCCGAAGCCTTTCTTTTCATTTGCACCCTTCATTTGTTTCATTTCTCTATAAATAGCTTGTTGGGTGAACTTGTATCATTTTGGGTTCATTTGCTAAGTGTAAGTTTTCAAAGAACAATTCAAAGTTTCCTTTTTCTCTCAAGTTCAAGTCTTCAAGTTCTTCATCCTCTTCTCCCATTCCAACCTCCTAATTTCTTTCAAGAGTTCGTTCATTTAAAGTTCTTAATTTCTTTATGTGTTCATAGTTTCTCTTGAATCCTTTTTAGAACTTCTTTTCTTCTCCTACTCCTCTTTGTTTTTTGGCCAAGAGGCTTGAGAATCAAAGGAATGAAAGCTTGATGATGAGAGTTTCATGCTGATGTTCATCATTTGAACTATCTCTAAAGCTTGACCTTTATTCTTGAGTTAAAGATGTTTTTAGTTTTCTTCTTGAATCCTTGAAACCTTTCACTTTGATGATGTTTTAAAATGGTTAACATGAACTCAATGATGAGAGCTCATGATGTTGGTGTTAATGCATCATCAAGATCATGGTCCCTAGAGTTCTATATGTTTCTTTCCTTCTCTAACAATTTCGGTTCCTTTTCCTTTCTTTCTCTAGGGTTTCGGCCATATTGGCCAAGGAAGTTCACAATGGCTTGATGATGAGAGCTTCTAGATGATGACTATGTGTTCATCACAATAAGGCCTCTAGAGCTTGAGTTTTAATAAAAATGTTATTTATGTTTACATTCCAAGAAAAGAAACTTTGTGTTTTAAAGAACCCTTGAGGTTCACTCTTGTTTTTACTTTACCTTGACATAATAAGTTTGGGTTGAGGTTTAAGTTCCTTTAAAGTCTTGTATGAGCTCTAATAAGAAATAAAATGAACTAGCATTCATATTTAAATTCAAGCTTATGCATTACATGTTTAATTTGAGCTTTGCATTCATATTTAATTTCCAAGCCATCACTTAAAGTTAAAGGCTAAAGAATGGAGTGCATCTCATATTTATATTCTTGTCTAGCATATTTACCTTTCATCACTAAAGAACATAAAGATTTAAAATGAGGTTTGCACTATCACCTAACTAAATCTCAAAGCCTTTCTATTTCGGCCATAAAGTCGATTGTTGCTGGGCCTAGAGCACTAAAATAAAGAAATGAACTTGCATATTTACATTTCAAGCCTTGCATATTTATATTCCAAGTCTTGCATATTTATTTTAAGCCTTGCATTTTTATATTCAAGTCTTGCATGTTTACTTTAAGCTCTCACTTTACTTTGTAATGAAGAATAAAAATGAAGTGCATAGCATGTTTAAATTATGTCATCACTTAAAAGATCTTAGAGCTCAAAGACTTGCCCATTTTATCTCAAGTTAAAGTTTAATGAGGGAGCATTCTTTGAATGCATGATTTCGGCCTTGTAGTGATGATGAACTTGGAATGAGTTTCATCTAGCTTCAAGGACCAATAAGTCAGGTTTTAAGAATCCTTTTAAATCTCATGAATTTGTTTGAGTTTAAGACCAACAAGGTTCTATGAATTTAACTTTCTTTTAAGGAGGGATTAAGTGGTCACTGACCTAAGGACGTTTTTAGTCTCTTTGACAAGATAAAATGGTTTGCAAAAGAGTTTTAGAAGTCTTGAAAATGATTCCAAGAGAAACTAGCAACTTATGTGTTTTAAAAATATCAAGTTATGTATCTTTTGGGGACTTAATGTTTCGGTTCTTGCATGATGGGTTTGCTGCTGTATGATGATGTTATGATAGAACCAAGAAAGGGTCTAAAACGCAAGTTCTAGAACCCTGTAATCATAAGTTTATAATGATGCCCCTAAGGAATGATGTTGTTCAGATTTAATAGAGAGCATAAATAAATAATAAGATTTGTTAGGAGAGAACCCTTAGGTGCATAAAAGTTTGATAGGAGATGATAGGTTAACTACATCACAAGTTTAAGGCCCGTAAGGGTCAGAGCATCAAATATCGTAGGACCAAGAGAATAACGAATCTTTAATGTTGCTTGTGAAAGTATGAGGATGATTAAGTGAATGCATGAAATTATGATGAAGGATGCATGTTTGATTGACTCATGTGGCATAAAGAAGAATTTGGAAGAAATTCGGCATGCCGCAGTTATGCCACCGAATTTCTGACAAATTCGGGACTCAGAAAGTTTTTGAAAACCTATGAAATTTTTATGAGGTACTAAGATGGGTTCTCGGATGACACCGGTTCGGCCGAGCACCTCCAGAAAACTCATGTGACATCAGGACCAAGATTAATTCTTGGGTGACACTGATTCGGCCGAGCACCCCCAAGAAATGCCCCCTAGCCCGTACTGGATAAGTCGGGATTATGTTTATGATTATGTTACGCTTATCGGGATTGATAAGTAAGAACGAGTGACGACTAGTTGAGGTATGAGCTCATAACCTAGAGATGTGACACGTTCTGGGTGACACCGGTTTGGCCGAGCACCCCCAGAGCGATTGTCTTTTAGGGTGACCTATGAGGATGTTATGATGATTATGTCACAAAGAGAATTTAATTGCCACTTTATGCCGCTATTATGATGTTCTTAAAGATATGATGATTATTCTTGCATTAAGTAGAGCCATGCATACATTCTTTAATATGCTTGCATCCATGTCATTAAGATTCATGCTAAGATGAATGGACCTTGGCTAATTACGTTTTAGAACCTAAAAATGGATGTTTATGCATGCTCACTTATTTTGTACAACTAAACCCAAGGTTCCTGAGGACGTAGATGATGACACCTAGGTAGTAGGAGGCCCTACTGAGATTCTTTAGCAAGATTCTCACTCCCTCTATCTCTTTCCTTCCGTCACGTCTTCAGATGGCGACGTTCGTGGTTTTCGTGGACACCCCGACATGGGAGGTGCACTATGATCTGGATCACGGATCATACCATTTTGAGGGACAGTGTACGGTGCGAGTCTTCATGTTCGTAGGACGTCCCTTCGCACACCCCGTGCACACCCATCGCTTCTCCCCGATAGCACCCTACGGCGACTACGAGCGGGTTTTTGAGCGCGCGCGTACGCACAACGAGAGAGTGCTCCGCATGCACACCGCCGCCTCAGCCATGCGTGACTATCCCGATTACGTGCCCCGGACCTACTTCTCGGAGACCGATCCGTCCGAGGACCCGCCTACCCATCCTTATAGCGAGAGCTCCGCCCCCACTCCACCACTGATAAGGGAGGGTAGTGAGGATACCGTGACTCAGCCACGGCTTGCGCGATGACCGGAGATGCGGCCACATCACGGGGGTCACTCTCGATCCCCGTTCCGCCTCTTTACGCCCGAGGAGCTTGCCCAGTTTCCCGGATATATGCCTCGCTTGGGAGACGGATGACAGTAGGAGGAGACGTACGACCGATGGAGTATCCGGGTAGAGCACACACCACTTAAATGAGGATAGACCTCCTTTTGTTTAGAGGTTATCCCTTTAGTTGCACTTGGGTAGGGGAGTTGCTTTTACGTTTCCGTAGTTTTTTCCTTTGTATTCCCTTTTGGTTGTATCTGATTATGATGTATCAAACTAAGTCTCACTCTTTATGAGTGAGCATATCATATATTATATAGACATATGCAGTTCAATGTTATTATGATGTGCTTTTACTTGCTTATGTCATGTTGCTATGCGATGCTTGCTTTATTACCTTTCGTGCATTATTAATTAACGTGTCGTGCAGCTCTCACTTTGCTTTTATAATTCAAAAAAAAATTTTACTAGTATTTCCGCTAAGTATTTTAAAGTAATAAGGAAGCTATGACGTACCGGACTAATGATTAACCTAATTATGTTCTAGAGTATTGGGTTAAAAATTAGGATGTTACATTATACATTTACTAAGTGGTAAACATCACTTTTACTTAATTAATACTTGTTGGGCAGGAACCATATTTTTCATTTTAAAGAGTTCTAGAGTTCATATTTTTTGTTCTTTCTAGTTACTAGTCCTTCCTTAATTACTAAAAATAATTATCACACTTTGATAATAACAATTTTCACATGTTAAACACATTCCATACAGCACACATCAAATCTAGAAAGTTTTGAACAGAAACTAAAATTTAATTTCCTAAGAACATGTAAAAATACAAAATAGGCATTTCTAATAACTAGTTCTTTCTTAGAATTAATTCTAGACCAAGAAATACACTTATAATTAACTTTACCCTTATAAAAACACAAAGAATAACCTTAGTTCAGGAGCAAGACTAGAGAGCTTAAATAATTTTGGGTTATGTGAACCATGCTTTAACACTTTAAGAATAAGCATATATTTTAAGGAAAAGTTGTAAGACACAAACTTTATTCTCTCAAGACAATAATATATCATTTGTTAGGACCTTATTTTCTTGAAAAACCAAATCACATTCATAAAGATAGATGTTCCATGGACCAAATCCCCATGCAAGTTGAAAGGGGTAAGTTTTGAGCACTAGATTATTTAGGTGATGGCATAAACTTAAACATGCAAATACAAGCCTCATTTTAATCCTATTATAATAAGGTGATGGGAATGGAAATATAAATATGATATGCAGGGCTTGAAATTAAATAAGAATGCAAGTTCCTTTTTAATCTTTAAGTTTAGGTGATGGCTTGAAATATAAACATACTAGACAAGAAATATAAACATGGAATGCAAGTTCATTTTTTTATCTTCAAGCTTTAGGTGACAACTTGGAAATAGATATGAGGTGTAAGGCTTGAATATAAATATGAAATGCAAAGACTTGAAATATAAATATGAATGCATTTACTTTTATTTTTTTTTTAGGTTCTAGGCTCAAGACTCCTATTTAGAGTAATAACTCTAAAACACCGATCAACTCCAAGGTTTGTAAAGTGAATGAATGTCCAATTATTCCTTTTGTATACTCAAGACTCCTATCTAGAGTAATCACTCTAGAACAGCGATTAACTTTAAGGTTGAAAGGGGTAAGTCTTGAACTTAAGTTAATTAAGTGACAACATAAACATATTATTTTATTTTTGCTCAAGTAAAACTTATCAAAGAAAACTAAGTGACACCTTCATTTGCCAAACTCTTCGAAGTGAAACCTTCAAGCTTTAGAGGTCAAGTAAATGATGGTTTTACAACCAACATCCAAGACCTTTATCATCAAGCCATGGTTTTTCAAGAACAAGGCCATCAAGGCCAAAAAAAGAAAAGGAAGAAAGGGAAACCTTTAGGCTGAAAAAGAAATGGAGAAAAGGAATGAACCAACATTTCAACATTCCAACCAAAATGATTCAAGAGAAAATAATGAAAATTTTAAAACGACTCCCTACCAAAGGTATTTTTCTTGAAGAGTGAAAGATAGCTTGATCTTGAGAAGAAATGAGAAGAACAATCTTTCCCTTGGGCAAGGAAATGATTTCAACCACATAGAGGAAAAGAAAGGAACGAAGGTTTGTGTTGGGTTTTGGTCTAAGAAGTGGAAAGATTAAGTGTTTTAGGGCTAGTTAATGGTGGTTGTGTGGTGGTTTAGGGTTGAAAGGTGGTGGTTGAGGGTGGTACTATTGGAGGACTGAGGAAGAAGAAGAAGATAATTCTTGAGAGCTAGAGAGAAAAACTTGAGAATTATTGAACTTGAGGTTTGCAAGAAAATGAGCAAATGGCCTTTAAAGAGCTTCCTTGTATTTATAGAAAAACTCAACATGAGGGGGTGAGGGGAGGATGAGTGGCTGACCATTTGGAGGGAAAAGGAAGAGAAAAACATCTCTTTGTGTTCATCATGTCATGGTATGGCTGGGTATGGGCTTAAGTATGGTTCTTTAAGTGTATTTTAATTGAAATTCAACATGTGATTGAATGAATAGAGGAAGAGTGGCCAGCGACTTCTTGGAGGATTTAGGCAGGAAAATTTCTCATTTCATTTGGGTTATGACGTGGTTTAGGGAACAGGTTTGATTAGGTACTTGATTAGGAGTTGTAATTAGGTGTTTAGGTAAGGAAGTGAGTAATTAAGGTTGCTCAAGACAAGATTAAAGAGTGCTCTTGCACAATTAGTGCAAATCCACCTTTATTAACAAGGAATCTCATCACATGACCATTCCCATGATTTAAGGAATTGAATAGAGAAAATACTATTTCAAATTGACATGACACTAATTCTTGAATTAGGAAAAGGGTTTTGTGTTTCTTTAAATAATCTTAGGCCCTAATTAACCTCAATTAATTATTTTGACTCTAGATTAATTATTGAAATTAATTAATCTTTAATTAGAGCCTAATATTGCTTAAGTTTCGTTAATTATGTAATTAAGCTCGTTATGCCCTCAATTAGGGGCAAAAAGGTAATTTTTCACAAAAACTTTCCGGGATCACCCGGGCTTAGACATATGTTAGACATCTCTTGAAAATAACATTTCAAACTCTCGGGCAAAGTCTGGGTTCAGTGGGGAATTAATTCTGTGTCAATTAGTCACAGGGGTATTTTGGTAATTTTGCACGCAGGAACTCAAAAATGTGATTCTTCTACTCTATTAGCACACACAACATACTACAACAGCCCTTTGAGAATGGCTAGGGTTGGTTATCCTCATTCTCCCAGTAAAAATAGTCTCAAGAGCATTTTGGTCATTTGTACACGGGAAAAATCGAGGCATTACAACCTTCATGCTGGAAGCGGATACTGAGTTTTGGTAGATCGGCACCCGAAAGCTACTAGAGGCATCTTGCATGCAGATTGATTAGGAGTTGCTCAAGACCTACTTCTATGAGAAGTATTTCCCTAAGTCCGTAAGGAATGCCAAGGACATAGAGTTCATGCAGCTGACCTAAGGGGGTATGAACATTGCCCAGTACACCGCAAAGTTTGAAATACTGATCAAGTTTTCAAGAGTTTTTCAAAGGAACCCTGATGAGATATAGAAATGCATCAAGTATGAAGTCGGGCTGAAGGCAAAGATCAATGTCGCCGAGGCAGAGATCAATGTCGCCACGGCATACTTGGAGATTAGGGACTTCCCTACCCTAGTCAACAAGTGTCACATCATTGAGGATGGCCACAAAAACTAAGCACACACAAAGAGCTGAGAGTTTCACCAAGAAGCTGGCACCGCAAGCCCGGAGGTTTAAGTCACAATTCAAGCCAAAGTCCATATCACAATTCAGGCCCCAAGGCCCTAGGAGGGATTATCATCAAGGGGGATCAAGTAGTCCTAAAGGTAAGGCACCTCGGAAGGCTCCGGCTGCACCTCTAAGACCTACATCTGATGTTGTATGTCCCAAGTGTGGGAAGTCACATTGAAATCGAGCCTGCTAGCTAGGCCAGGGAGCTTGCTACAAGTATAGAAAGCTCAACCACTACATGAGGGAATGCCCGGAGAAGAACTCGATGGCCACAAATCCCATGCCACAATACCAAGGGAGGGTCTTTACCCTCAGTATAGAAGACTAGATGAAGTCCAGGAACCTCATAGAAGGTATGTGCGAAATAAATTGTAAGACCTTAATTGTACTGTTGGATTCTGGCGCAACTCATTCATTTATATCACATGCTAATATTGAGTCTTTACAATTGCCTGTGTCAGATTTTCCTTTCGATCTTACTGTTTCTACACCCACTGGAAAACCTATTAGGACTTTTAGATGTTGCTTGAATTATTTCATTGTTGAAGGTAGACCTTTTGTTCTAAACCTAGTTTGTTTACCTGTGCATGGATTAGACATGATCCTCGCATGGATTGGCTTTACGCTAACTGTGTAATATTAAATTGTTATACCGAGTCTGTCATCTTTCTTCCTATCCCTAGAGAACCTAGTAAATCGCTAAGTCTTTACATAAATGCTGTAAAAGTCTACTGTTATGGGGAGAAAAGTAAGGGATATGTTTTCATAGCCGCTAGTGATGTAGACTTTGAGTGAAATTTTGATAAGATACCCATAGTAAGAGACTATCCTGAGGTATTTCCGGATGAGATACCTGAGTTCCCTCTGGTGAAAGAAATAGAGTTTCTTTATAGAGTTGGTTTCGGGAAATAGGACTTATATCCATAGCACCCTATAGAATGTCACCTCTGGAGCTTACTGAGTTGAAAACCCAGTTGGAGGAGCTTTTAGAGAAAAAGTTTGTGAGACCTAGTGCATCACCATGGGGAGTCCCAGTTTTGTTTGTCAAAAAGAGGGACGGAAGTATGAGGCTGTGTGTCGACTATAGGTAGTTGAACCGAGTGATAGTGAAAAATAAATACCTTTTGCCTAGGATTAATGATTTGATGGATCAATTAAGAAGGGCAATAGTGTTCTCGAAGATTGATTTGAGGTCAGGATATCACTATATTAGAGTAAGGGATGAGGACATACCGAAGACTGCTTTTAGAATTTGGTATGGACACTTTGAGTTCACAGTGATGTCGTTTGGACAGATCAATGCTCCTGTTGTATTTATGGATTACATGAATAGGATCTTTAGACCCTACTTAGACCATTTTGTGGTTGTTTTCATAGACCATATACTCATCTATTCGAAGACCCACGAGGAGCATGAGCGTCATCTAAAGATAGTTTGGAGATTCAGAAGGAAAAGAAGTTATATGCCAAGTTGTCTAAATGTGAATTTTGGTTGGAGAAAGTGAAATTCTTAGGACATGCAGTGTCAAAAAGAGGTATCACCGTATATCCTAATAAGATAGAGGCTATGATGAGCTGGGAGAAACCTACTACGATAACAAAGATAAGAAGCTTTTTAGGGTTAGCTGGCTATTACCATAGGTTTATTAAAGTATTTTATCATATTTCCTTACCCTTTACCAAGCTTGTAACGCCCCAATTTTCTGTCTGAGTGGAAAATGACCGAAATGCCTCTAAGGTCATTTTCGGCCCGGAATTCGAGGATGGCCGACCCGGCAGTCCTCGAAGGGCCAACTCAATGTTTGAAGGGGATTGAATGACCCTTGAGTGGTTCCAGAGGCGAAAGTCTCATTTTCTACAGTTTCGGGTCAAAATGACCAAAATACCCCTGTAGCGTTTTACCAGGGTAAAGGTGCCGTTTGAGCCCGGAACTTTCCCTAGAGGTTTAAAACCATGTTTTTACATGTTTCAAAACATCTGTTTGAGTCCCGGTAATGCCGGGCAGTTTTAGTGCAAAATTATGATTTTGCCCTTAGAATAGTGTTTTTGAGCTTAATGATGTAATTAAGCAAACCTAAGCAATATTAGGCTCTAAACGAAGATCAATTAATTTCCATAATTAATCTAGAGTCAAAATAAATTATTAAAATTAATTAGAACCTAAGATTGCTTAGATTAGATTTAAATCTCTTTTCTAAAACTCAAGATTTCACTCTTGGAATCTTGAATAGTATTTTCTCTCTCCAATTCCTTAAATCAAGGAATTGTGTCTAGAATTGTTTATACACTAAAATAAATTTATAACTCACTAATGATGCAAGAACACTCTCTAATTATGTCTTGACAACCTTGATTACCCATTTTCTCACCTAAACACTTTCTTACAAATTCCTAATCTTAATCCTAATCAAAGATACACCTAAACACAACTCTAAACCACAATTAAAATGCAAGAAACCTTCCTCCTATGGCTGATGCATTTCGGCCCTCTCTCTCTCAATTACCACACATTTTAAATTGTTTCTCACACAAAGAACCATGCTTGAGGCCATACCTTGAACCATACCTCACCATACTTTGAACCATACCTCACCATGCCTTAAGACCACATTATCTCACCTCATGGAACTCATGGGCTCCCTCCATTCTGCATGGCCGAAGCCTCCCCCTCCATTTGCACCCTTCATTTGCTTCATTTCTCTATAAATAGCTTGCTTGGGTGAACTTGTATCATTTTGGGTTCATTTGCTAAGTGTAAGTTTCCAAAGAAACACTTCAAAGCTTCCTTTTTCTCTCAAGTTCAAGTCTTCAAGTTCTTCATCCTCTTCTCTCATTCCAACCTTCTAATCACTAGGTAGGGATTTTCTTTCAAGAGTTCTTTCATTTAAAGTTCTTAAATTCTTTATGTGTTCGTAGTTTCTCTTGAATCCTTTTTAGAACTTCTTTTCTTCTCCTACTCCTCTTTGTTTTTCGGCCATGAGGCTTGAGAATCAAAGAAATGAGAGCTTGATGATGAGAGTTTCATGATGATGTTCATCACTTGAACAATCTCTAAAGCTTGATCTTTGTTCTTGAGATAAAGATGTTTTTAGTTTTCTTTTTTGAATCTTTAAAACCTTTCACTTTAATGATGTTTTAAAATGGTTAACATGAACTCAATGATGAGAGCTCATGATGTTGGTGTTAATGCATCATCAAGATCATGGTCTCTAGAGTTCCAAATGCTTCTTTTCTTCTCCAACAATTTTGGTTCCTTTTTCCTTTTCTTTCTTCATAATTTCAGCCATATTGGCCAAGGGAACCCACAATGGCTTGATGATAAGAGCTTCTAGATGATGACTATGTGTTTATCACAAAGAGGCCTCTAGAGCTTGAGTTTTAATAAAAATGTTATTTATGTTTACATTTCAAGAAAAGAAACTTTGTGTTTTAAAGAACCCTTGAGGTTCACTCTTGTTTTTACCTTAACTTGTTATGATATGTTTGGGTTGAGGTTTAAGTTCCTTTAAAGTCTTGAATGAGCTCTAATAAGAAATAAAATGAAATAGCATTCATATTTACATTCAAGCTTATGCATTACATATTTATTTTGAGCTTTGCATTCATATTTAATTTCCAAGCCATCACCTAAAGTTAAAGGCTAAAGAATGGAGTGCATCTCATATTTATATTCTTGTCTAGCATATTTACTTTTATCACTAAAGAACGTAAAGATTTAAAATGAGGTTGCACTATCATCTAACTAAATCTCAAAGCCTTTCTATTTCGGCCTTAAAGTCGATTGTTACTGGGCCTAGAGTACTAAAATAAAGAATTGAACTTGCATATTTATATTTCAAGTCTTGCATATTTATATTCCAAGTCTTGCATATTTATTTTAAGCCTTGCATCTTTAAATTCAAGTCTTGCATGTTTACTTTAAGTTCTCACTTTATTTTGTAATGAAGAATAAAAATGAAGTGCATAGCATGTTTAAATTATGTCATCACTTAAAAGATCTTAGAGCTCAAAGACTTGTCCATTTTATCTCAAGTTAAAGTTTAATGAGGGAGCATTCTTTGGATGCATGTTTTTGGCCATGAAGTGATGATGAACTTGGAATGAGTTTCATCTAGCTTCAAGGACCAATAAGTCAAGTTTTAAGAATCCTTTTAAATCTCATGAATATGTTTAAGTTTAAGACCAACAAGGTTCTATGAATTTAACTCTCTTTTAAGGAGGAATTAAGTGGTTACTGACCGAAGGATGTTTTAGTCTCTTTCACAAAATAAAATGGTTTGCAAAAGAGTTTTAGAAGTCTTGAAAATGATTCCAAGAGAAACTAGCAACTTATACGTTTTAGAAAATATCAAGTTATGCACCTTTTGGAAACTTAATGTTTCGGTTCTTCCATGATGTGCTTGCTGCCATGAGATGATACTTGATGTGTTTGAATGAGTAAAAATCATGTATGAAGAAGTAAGAACATTTCTATGCAAGATAGGGAAGAAACTAGCTTTCTAGGAAAACCGTAAAGTCAAGATTTAGTATAGTTTTATCCCATTTAATTATGGACACTGCCCAAACTGTTTTAATGGGGATATAATCAGATTAGGATTGATTAATCATGAAAAATTTGGTTACATTTAAAGTAGGAATGAATTTTAGCACCTATAGAGAAACTAGTAACTAGAAAATCGTAAAACCGCAACTCTAGAACTCTTAGAACATTTAATTCTTAGAAATCTGTCCAGAAACCTTACAATGTAGAGAACATGGTTTATAATTAGTTCCTTGATATAGGAATGACTCATAATTGGTTTAGGTTTAACTTATAGCGCCTTAGGCGAAGACGGAACCAAGAAAGGGTCTAGAACGCAAGTTCTAGAACCCCGTAAATCATAAGTTTATAACACTGCCCCTAAGGAATGGTGATTTAATTGAGAGCATAAATATATGCTAAGTTTTGATAAGAAAGAACCCTTAGGTGCATAAAAGTTTGATAGAAAAATGGTAGGTTAATTACATCACAAGTTTAAAGCCCGTAAGGGTAAAAGCATAAGATACCATAAGACCAGGTGCATAACAAACTTTTAATGTTGCTTGTGAAAGTATGAGGATGATTATGTGAATGCATGAATTTATGATGAGGGATGCATGTTTGATTGACTTATGTGGCATAAAGAAGAATTTGGAAGAAATTCGGCAAGCTACAGTTATGCTACCGAATTTCTGACAAATTCGAGAATTCAGAATGTTTTTGAAAACCTATGAGGTACTAAGATGGGTTCTCGGATGACACCGGTTCGGCTGAGCACCTCCAGAGAACTCATGTGACATCGGTACCAAGATTTACTCTTGGGTGACACCGGTTCGGCCGAGCACCCCCAAGAAATGCCCCTTAGCCCGTACTGGATAAGTCGGGATTATGTTTATGATTATGTTACGCTTATCGAGATTGATAAGTAAGAACTAGTGACAACTAGTTGAGGTATGAGCTCATAACCTAGAGATGTGACACGTTCTGGGTGACACCGGTTCTGCCGAGCACCCCCAGAGCGCTTGTCTTTTAGGGTGGCCTATGAGGAAGTTATGATGAATATGTCACAAAGAGAATTTATTTGCCACTTTATGCCACTACTATGATGTTCTTAAATATATGATGATTATTCTTGCGTTAAGTAGAGCCATGCATACATTCTTTAATATGCTTGCATTCATGTCATTAAGAATCATGCTAAAATGAACGGACCTTGGCTAAACTATGTTTTAGAACCTAAAAATGGACTTATTGTATGCCCGCTTATTTTGTTTACTAAACCCAAGGTTCCTGAGGACGTAGATGATGACACCTAGGTAGTAGGAGGCCCTACTGAGATTCTTTAGCAAGATTCTCACTCCCTTTATCTCTTTCTTTCCGTCACGTCTTCAGATGGCGACGTTCATGGTTTTCGTGGACACCCCGACGTGGGAAGTGCACTACAACCCGGCTCACGGGTCTTACCATTTTGAGGGACAGTGCACGGTGCGGGTTTTCATGTTCGTGGGACATGCCTTCGCTCACCCCGTGCACACCCATCGCTTCTCCCCGACAGCACCCTACGGCGACGACGAATGGGTTTTTGAGCACGCGCATACGCATAACGAGAGAGTGCTCCGCACGCACTCCGCCGCCTCAGCCATGCGAGACTATCCCGATTACGTGCCCCGGACCTACTTCTCGAAGACCGACCCGTCCGAGGACCCGCCTACCCATCCGTATAGCGAGAGCTCCACCCCCTCTCCACCATTGATGAGGGAGGGCAGTGAGGATACCGTGAGTCAGTCACGGCTTGCACGACGACTGGAGATGCAGCCACATCGCGGGGGTCACTCTCGATCCCCGTTCCGCCTCTTCACGCCCGAGGAGCTCGCCCAGTTTCCCGGATATGTGCCTCACTTTCGAGATGGACGCCAGTAGGAGGTGACGTACGACTGATGGAGTACCCAGGTAGAGCACACACCACTTAGATGGGGGTGAACCTTCTTTTGTTTTAGAGGTCATCCCGTTAGTTGCACTTGGGTAAGGGAGTTGCTTTTATAGTTTCCGTTGCACTTTCTCTTGTATTTCCTTTTTAGTTGTATTGCTCATTTGTATCAAACTAAGTCCCACTCTACATAAGTGGGCATATCATATATTATATAAATATGCAGTTCAATGTTATTATGATGTGCTTCTACTTGCTTATGTGAAGTTGCTATGCGATGTTTGCTTTATTACCTTTCATGCATTACTAGTTAACATGTCGCGCGGCTCTCACTTTGCTTTTATAATTCAAAAAAAAAATTTACCAGTATTTCCGCTAAGTATTTTAAAGTAATAAGAAAGCTATGACGTAATAGACTAATGATTAACCTGATTATGTTCTAGAGTATTGGGCTAAAAATTAGGATGTTACAAAGCTCACTAGGAAGAATACCCCTTTTGTTTGGACTCCCAAGTGTGAAAAGAGTTTCCAAGAGCTGAAAGTGAAGTTAACGACAACCCCAGTGCCAGTATTGCCTAACCCCCAATGTGCCTTTTGAGGTATATTGTGACGCTTCAGGAAAGGGTTGTGCTGTGTATTGATGTAAAATAGGCAAGTGGTAGCCTATGCATCCAGGCAACTCAAACCTCATGAAGCGAACTACCCCACCCATGACCTTGAGTTAGCAACCGTGGTGTTTGCTTTGAAGGTGTGGAGACACTATTTGTATGGAGTGAAGTATGAGGTGTTCTCTGTGTAACGCCCCAATTTTTACTGTAATTTTTACTGTCATTAGAAATTACCGAATTACTGTAGGTAATTATTACATAAGATTTGAGGCTGAACAATCCTCAATGAAGGAATATAACATTAGAAGAGAGGTTAGGAGCGATTCATGCGAGAGTCGCAAATCCCGAATTTCTGTATGTATAAAATGACCAAAATGCCACTGAAGTTATTTTACCCAGAAAATGAGGATCGTGGGCACCTATTCTCAAGGGGATGTTTTGATGATAATAAGGGATTGTTTGTGTTATGTGTGTTAATAGAGCAGAAGGATCTCAATTTTGAGTTCCGACGCGTGAAATGACCAAAACGCCTCTGCGGCTGTTTTAACTCCGATGTGCGTGCCAACTGAGCCCGAACCTCACTAAAATGTTTTAAAATTTGTTTTTAAGCCATGATTAACCATTGGTTAAGCTCGGGTGGCCTCGGGCAATTTTTAAGTGAAAGTACGATTTTGCCCTGCTTTTGGGCGCTTTGCAATTTCGATTTTTGATTCGTATACCGAAACCTAAGCAATATTAGGCTCAAATTAAAGCTTATTAAATTCTAAATATTAATCTAGAGTCAAAATTATGTATTTAGATTGATTAGAAACCAAAATTGCTCAAAAACACCCAAATTGCTTACAAATTCACTTAAGCCCTTAACCGTAAATTCTCTAAATTACATGAATACCTTGCCTACACCTAAATAAAGCATGGAACACACAAATTTCACTTCTTTGGGCTGTAATGGACGAAATTATTGATGCCATTATGCAGCTGAATTATTGCCAAAAGTTGCACTAAAACAAAATGCCAAAATGTCACCATAAGAAACATAATTCCTTAATTTCATACAACTTTGTCTAAAATGATTTTTCCTCCCTTATTTCTCCTGCAAAATTTCGCCAACTACCTCCTCATTTTGGCCAATTAGAAGCCTCAAAATCTTCTATAAATAGGCTTGCTTGAGTGGTCTTGGAATGCTTTGTTCATAACTAGTTTTTAGGAGCACCAAAAACTTTCTTTTTTCCTCCTCTTTGGCTGAATTCTTTTTTCAATTTTTCAAAGAGATTTTGTTTCATTTCACTTCAAGAAATCAAGTTCTCTTCCTCTTCTTCAACTCAGATTAGGTAGGGAGTAGTTTCTAAATTTATTTCTATGCTTTGAGGAGTTGTGTTTTTAGCTCAAAATGATGAAATTATGAACTTACCTTAGCTTTTCATTTCGGTTTTCCTCTTCATTTTTCTTTAACCAATTCAGCCATATGGCCTAGGTGGAACTAAGAGGATGGCTTGATGATGAGGACCTTGAGGGTGGGTTGTAAATCCATCACAAGTTAGGCCTCTAAAGCTTGAAAATTCCACTTGATGCAAAACTTTAAAGAATAATGCTTTATGATGCTAAAACAAAGATTTTTTTAGTTTAGAACTTGAAAGATGTATTTTCCTTTTATGTTTATGTTTCAAGTCATCACTTAATCTTTCAAGATAATAAAGAGGTTGCATCTCATATTTAATTTATGCTCTCACTTTATTTTATAATGGCTAAAAGAATCAACGCATGGCATGTTTATTTTATGCCATCACCTAAAGATCCTAGAGCTCAAAGACTTACCCATGTATCACAAGCAAAGAAATATGATTATTGGAGTTAAAGAATTTATTTTTTAAAAAGTCTTGAGATTGGAGCTTAAAAAGATGTAATAATAATTCTCTTCTCCCCTCACCGGTCCTGTGCGGACTACCGCCGCTCCGGTTTCTTAATATTCTCTTCTCCCTCTACTGGTCCTGTGCGGACTACCGCCGCTCTGGTTTCTTAATATTCTCTTCTCCCTCTACTAGTCCTGTGCGGATTACCGCCACTCCAGTTTCTTGCATCATGTTTATATTTCAAGTTCTTGCATCATGTTTAATTTTCAAGTCATCACCTTAAATCTTAAAGATAAAGAAATGGAATTGCATATCATGTTTATAATTCCAAGCTATCACCTTATAAAGATAAGATTAAAATAAGGTTGCATAGCATGTTTATAATTCTAAGATGTCACCTAAATCTCTAAAGCTCAAGACTTACTCCTTTTATCTTAAGTGAGAATTTTAATTGTGGAGATCCTCCCATGTTTGACAAAAGAACTAGTTTCTAAATGAGTTTTAAGACTTTGCAAGGATTTTACGGGGAACTAGTATTTTATATGCACTTAAAATATGATTCTATGTAATTGCATGAGGTTCATGATTCGGCCACTGATCTGAGTTTAGTATCAATGTATGATAATGATTTGATATGTTTGAAGTTGTGATAATTATGGTTTATTGTTAAGAGAATGATTCACTGCATGTTAGAGATAAAACTAGCTCCCTAGAACATCCGAAGAGTTAGAATTTACCTAGTTTTTGACCCCTTTAAGTTTAGCCAATGCCAAATCTGTTTTAGTATGTTATAATTCTGTCTAGGATTAGTTAGCCATGAAAAATTTGGTATCAATTAGACTAGGATTGATCGCGAACACTAAAAATGAACTTAGCAACTAGAAAACCGTAAAAACAAGATTTCTAGAACTCTAGGGAATGAAATTTATGCATTCTATCCAGAATCTTTAGCAATGATAAGAACCAGGTTTTATTATGTTTAAATAAGGGAGAATGATTCATAATTGGTTTAGTAACTAATTTCAGCATCATAGGGAAAGCTGGTAACAAGAAAGGATTTAAAACATAACTTATAGCATACCGTAAAACCTTAGGAACAACTTACTACCTATGCTACCCCATTTGATTTAATAGTGTTCTTAAGGCCTATAAATAATCGTAAGAATGGTCATACATCCCTTAGGTGTATAACTAATTAGTTCTATAGTTGATAATTCTATGTAAGTATTGGATGCTTATTAAGTACTTGATATCATTGAATGATTTCCTAGCTTGCATGTTATAGTTGCTGTTGCAAATAATGAGAATGCTTATGCATGAAATATTCTTTATTATGTAAAATTTACCTTTGTTGCTAGAAGAAAGTGTATCATTGTAAAAGTGTAATTTGGAAAGGTTCTGGCTAAGGAAAGACTTGGTATTTAAGCGTGTCCATTTTGACCCACCTCTCTTTCCTGGGAATCTCCCAGATGCATGATTACAGTTGATATATATTATTCTAGCTTAAGACTATAAATGAGAAAATGCTATGATGTTTATGAATTGTATTGTGATATAACATGCAAAGATTTAATAGTGACTTAAACTTATAAGAAAATGATCCTTTGGAACCATCAGACTATAGGTGGAGAAAAGGTGATTTTAGCCCCCTAACCCGTTCTCTCAAAAGGGTAGAGTCGGGACTTTAACTTATCAAAAGGGATAAGTATATGCTAGTGACGACTAGTAAAGTATGAGCTCATAACCTAAATTACTCCCAAAAGGGTGGAGTATAGGGTGGCCGAAGGAAAATAATGATGATGATAAGATTTTAAGTCACCTAAGGCACTAAAGAAATGAAATATGTGCACTGTGTCCATGTGTAGCTAATATTATATGACGTTCTTTTATGCATGTTATTTTGATAATGATGATGAGGAATATGATGTAATGATAAAGGAAAAGTTCATTGACATGTTAAGATTATGATGCATTATAAGACGCATGATTAAAATTGACGAACCTCGGTTAAGTATTTGTCCGAACTTAAAATGAATCTTTGCATGCTCACTATTTTAGAATAATCCCGAGGTTCCTAGGGACTTTGATGATGACACTGTAGAAGGAGGTACCCTACTGAGAATTCTTTAGCAAGATTCTCACTCCCTTTTCTTTATTTCCGTCATTGTCTCCAGATTCAAATGGCGACATTCGTCCTGTTCGTTGATACCCCTACTTGGGAATTCCACTATGATCCGGTGCATCGCTCGTATCATTTTGAAGGGATGTGCGCAGTTCGTGTTTTTATTTACATAGGTTGTCCATTTGTACATCCTGTCCCTAGTTATCGATTTTCTCCTACTTCTCCCTATAGCGATGAAATGGTTTTCGAACATGCACGTCCACTTGATGAAAGGATGTTACGTTCTTATCCCGCTTCATCTGCTATCCATGGATTTCCAGAGTATGTTCCCGAGATGAGATATTTTGAAACTAATCCTTCAGAGGACACTCCTACTCATGTATATTCTGAGAGCTCTGCTCCTACTCCCACACGTGTAAGAGAGGGTAGTGAGGAAACAGTTATTCAGCCGAGGTTAGCAAGAAGGCCGTCCATGCCACCCCAGCCTGGTGCATCTCGTGTGTCCCCTCCCGAGGGAGCTCATCAGTGGATCGGATTTATTCCCCCATTTCCAGGACAGTGGCCATAGAAGGTTCTTAGTAGATTTATGTGTGTTCATGCACCCTAGTTTTAGGATAACCTTCCCGGCTTATGGAGTTATCTAATTTAGGGGCATGTATTTCCTTATGTATATTTTCTTTTATGGGTTTGCATAAGACAATGATGTATGACCATAACCCACCCTTTGAGTGAGGTTATTGTATGTAAATATATGTCATAATGTGCTTATGGATGTTATATGATGGAGCCAAAGTGATATGATGTGATATATTCTTAAACATCTTATTATACTCCGCTTACTCGTTCACGTTGTACTCGGCTCACGTTTTCAATTATGTTTTTTTTTTAAAAAAAATGGCTCGTAATTTCACTAAGTATTTTCAAATTATGAAGAAAGAACCAAAGCAAGGAGTAAAGTCTAGTCATTAATCAGATTCAACCTAGGTGTATTTGGTTAATTACTAGGGTGTTACACTCTGATCATAAGAGTCTTAAGTACCTCTTTGATTTGAAGGAGTTGAATATGAGGCAAAAGAGGTGGATGGAATTCTTGAAGGACTATGACTTTGGGTTCAACTATTATCCTGGCAAGGCCAATGTGGCAGCTGATGAATTGAGTCGAAAGTCATTACACCTGTCACATATGATGGTAAAGGAGACGGAACTGATTGTGAGGTTTAAAGACATGAATTTGGGAATGATGTTGACCATTGAGGGCATGAGGATGTGCCACCTTAATGTAACGAGTGACTTCAAAGAAAGAATTACTTGAGCTCAATAGGAGGATGGGGAGTGCAAGGAGACATTTGAGGCAGTGAAGGTAGGAAAGTTAAAGGGTTTTATCCAAGGATCCGATAGGCTGTGGAGGTTTGAAGGCCGGATTTGTGTGCCGACAAGTGGTGACCTCCGAAAAGAGATTTTGGAGGAGGCCCATAAGAGCCATTTTACTATTCACCCTGGTACTACCAAGATATATCAAGACTTGAAGGAGATGTTTTGGCAGCCCGGATTGAAAAGAAACATGGGGACATGGGTAAGTAAGTGCTTGGTTTGTCAGAAGGTGAAGATTGAGCACCAAAAACCCTCTGGAATGTTGCAACCCTTGTCAATTCCCGAATAGAAATAGGATAGCATCTTGATGGATTTCATGATGGGGCTACCTAGACCTAAGTAGGTCATGACACCATATGGGTAATCATGGATCAACTGACTAAATCGACCCACTTCTTACTTATCAAGGTAACTTACTGCTTGGATAGGCTAGCCCAGTCGTTACATCCAAGAGATTGTAAAGTTTCATGGAGTGCCATCAATGATAATCTCAGACTGAAATCTGTTGTTTACATCATGCTTTTGGGGAGCCTTTCAGAAGGCGTTTAGTTCGAAGTTGTGCCTTAGCACGGCTTACCATCCTCAAATGGATGGTCAATCCAAGCGAACCATATAGACTCTAGAAGACATGTTAAAGGCATGTGTGTTGGACCAAAGGGGAAGTTGGGATAAGTACCTACCGTTCATCGAGTTTGCATATAACAATAGTTATCATGCAAGTATCGGTATGGCACCATATGAGGCCCTATATGGCAGAAAGTGTCAATTCCCTTTGTGTTGGTATGAACCCAAAAAGCAAAGTATGCTAGGACCTGAGGTGGTGAGGGAAACAATGGAACAAATCAAGAGGATTGAGGATAGAATTCTTACTATTCAAAATCAAAAAGAAAAGCTATGCTGATAAACAGCGAAAGCCATTAGAATTCCAAGAGGGAGTGTAACGACTCGTCTATTGTAACGCCCCAATTTTTACTGTAATTTTTACTGTCATTAGAAATTACTCAATTACCGAATTATCGTAGGTAATTATTACATAAGATTTGAGGCCGAACAATCCTCAATAAAGGAATATAACATTAGAAGAGAGGTTAGGAATGATTCATGCGAGAGTCGCAAATCCCGACTTCAGACGATAAAATGACCAAAATGCCCTCGGGTTATTTTACTTAGAAAATGAGGATCGTGGGCCCCACCTATTCTCAAGGGGATATTTTGAGGATAATAAGGGATTGTTTGTGTTATGTGTGTTAATAGAGCAGAAGGATCTCAATTTTGAGTTCCGACACAATGAATGACCAAACGCCTCAAGGTCGCTTTTAACCCGATGTGCGGCCGACCGAGCCCGAACCTCACTAAAATGTTTTAAAATGTGTTTTAAGCCATGATTAACCATTGGTTAAGCTCCGGTGGCCTCGGCAATTTTAAGTGAAAGTACGATTTTGCCCCCTATTTTTGGGCGCTTTATGAATTTCGGGATTTTTGATTCAGATAATCAAAAACCTAAGCAATATTAGGCTCAAATTAAAGCTTATTAAATTCTAAATATTAATCTAGAGTCAAAATTATGTATTTAGATTGATTAGAACCCAAAATTGCTCAAAACACCCAAATTGCTTACTAATTCACTTAAACCCTTAACCGTAAATTCTCTAAATTACATGAATACCTTGCCTACACCTAAATAATGCATGGAACACACAAATTTCACTTTGGGCTGTAATGGATGAAATTATTGATGCCATTATGCAGCTGAATTATTGCCAAAAGTTGCACTAAACAAAATGCCAAAATGTCACCATATGAGACATAATTCCTTAATTTCATACAACTTTGTCTAAAATGATTTTTCCTCCCTTATTTCTCCTGCAAAATTCCGTCCACTACTCTCATCATTTTGGCCAATTAGAAGCCTCAAAATCTTCTATAAATAGGCTTGCTTGAGTGGTCTTGGAATGCTTGGTTCATAACTAGTTTTTAGGAGCACCATAAACTTTCTTTCTTCCTCCTCTTTGTCTGAATTCTTTCTTCAATTTTTCAAAGAGATTTTGTTTCATTTCACTTCAAGAAACCTCAACTCAGATTAGGTAGGGAGTAGTTTCTAAATTTATTTCTATGCTTTGAGGAGTTGTGTTTTTAGCTCAAAATGATGAAATTATGAACTTGCTTTAGCTTTTTATTTTGGCTTTCCTCTTCAATTTTTCTTTAACCAATTCAACCATATGGCCTAGGTGGAACTAAGATGATGGCTTGATGATGAGGACCTTGAGGGTGGGTTGTAAATCCATCACAAGTTAGGCCTCTAAAGCTTGAAAATTCCACTTGATGCAAAACTTTAAAGAATAATGCTTTATGATGCTAAAACAAAGATTTTTAGTTTAGAACTTGAAAGATGTATTTTGTTTTCTTTTATGTTTTATTGCTTGTTAAGATATGTATTGGGTTGCATTTATAATTCTTTTTAAAGTCTTGAAGGAGCTCTAGTAAAGAAACAAATGAATTTGCATCCATGATTAAGTTTATGCTTTGCATAACCATGTTTACCTTCTATGTCATCACTAAATTTTCAAGAATGAATAAATGAACTTGCATTTCTCATGTTTAAATTCCAAGCTTGTATCTCATGTTTATGTTTCAAGTCATCACTTAATCTTTCAAGATAATAAAGAGGTTGCATCTCATATTTAATTTATGCTCTCACTATATTTTATAATGGCTAAAAGAATCAACGCGATGGCATGTTTATTTTATGCCATCACCCAAAGATCCTAGAGCTCAAAGACTGCCCATGTATCACAAGCAAAGAAATATGATTATTGGAGTTAAAGAATTTATTCTTTAAAAAGTCTTGAGATTGAGCTTAAAAAGATGTAATAATAATATTCTTCTCCTCTATCGGTCCTGTATGACTACCGCCCCGGCTTAATATTTTCTTTCCTCCCATCGGGTCCCGTAGGCGGATTACCGCGCCTCCAGCTTTCTTGTATCATGTTAATATTTCAAGTTCTTGGATCATTTCTAATTTTTAAGTCATCACCTTAAATCTTAAAGATAAAGAAATGGAATTGCATATCATGTTTATAATTCCAAGCTATCACCTTATAAAGATAAGATTAAAATAAGGTTGCATAGCATGTTTATAATTCTAAGATGTCACCTAAATCTCTAAAGCTCAAGACTTACTCCTTTTTATCTTAAGTGAGAATTTTAATTGTGAAGATCCTCCCAAATTTGACAAAAGAACTAGTTTCTAAATGAGTTTTAAGGCTTTGCAAGGATTTTACGGGAACTAGTATTTTATATGCACTTAAAATATGATTCTATGTAATTGCATGAGGTTCATGATTCGCCAATGATCCGAGTTTAGTAACAATGTGTGATAATGATTTGATATGATTGAAGTTGTGATAATTATGGTTTATTGTTAAGAGAATGATTCATAATTGGTTTAGTAACTAATTAGTTCTATAATTGATAATTCTATGTAAGGATTGGATGCTTATTAAGTACTTGATATCATTGAATGATTTGCTTGTATGTTATAGTTGCTGCTGGGTAAATAATGAGAATGCTTGTACATGAAATGTTCTTTATTATGTAAAATTTACCTTTTGTTGCTAAAAGAAAGTGTATCATTGTAAAAGTGTAATTTGGAAAGGTTCGCTAAGGAAAGACTTGGTATTTAAGCGTGTCCATTGTGACCCACCTCTCTTTCCCGGGAATCTCCCATATGCATGATTACAGCTTGATATATATTATTTTAGCTTAAGACTTTAAATGAGAAAATGTTATGATGTTTATGAATTGTATTATGATATAACATGCAAAGATTTAATGATGACTTAAACTTATAAGAAAATGATCCTTTGGAACCATCGACTATAGGTGGTGAAAAGGTGATTTTAGCCCTAACCCGTTTCTCTCAAAAGTGTGGTAGAGTCCTGACTTTAGCTTATCAAAAGGGATAAGTATATGCTAGTGACGACTAGTAAAATATGAGCTCATAACCCAAATTACTCCTAAAAGGGTGGAGTATAGGGTGGCCCAAGGAAAATAATGATGATGATAAGATTTTAAGTCATCAAAGGCACTAAAGAAATGAAATATGTGCACTGTGGTCCATGTGTAGCTAATATTATATGACGTTTTATGCATGTTATTTTGATAATGATGATGAGGAATATGATGTAATGATAAAGGAAATGTTCATTGTAAATATGACATGTTAAGAATAAGATGCATTATAAGACGATGATTAAAAATTGATTTAATCCTCGTTAAGTATTTGTCCTAACTTAAAATAAATCTTTGCATGCTCACTATTTTAGAATAATCCCGAGGTTCCCCGGGGACTTTGATGATGACATCAGAGAAGGAGGTACCCTACCGAGAATTCTTAGCAAGATTCTCACTCCCTTTCTTTATTTCCGCCATTGTCTCCAGATTCAAATGGCGACATTCGGCCCTGCTCGCTGATACCCCTACTTGGGAATTCCACTATGATCCTGCATCGCCAGATTATTTTGAAGCGGAGGTGCGCAGTCGTCAGGTTTTTATTTACATAGGTCGCCCATTTGCACATCCCGCCCCTAGTTATCGATTTTCTCCTACTTCTCCCTATGGCGATGAAATGGTTTTCGAACATGCACGCCCACTTGATGAAAGGATGTTACGCTTCTTATCCCGCTTCATCCGTCAGTCTATGGATTTCCAGCAGTATGTTCCCTAGACGAGATATTCTGAAATCGATCCTTCAGAGGACACTCCTACTCATGTATATTCTGAGAGCTCGCCCTACTCCCACACGTAAGAGAGGGCAGTGAGGAACAAGAGTTCGTACCAACTGAGGTTAGCGAGAAGGTCGCCCATGCGACTCTCAAACAGGTGCATCTGTGTGTCCCGGCCCCGAGGAGCCTATCAAATGGATCTGGATTTATTCCCCCATTTCCGGTGACAAAGGGCCATAAAAGGTTCTTAGTAGATTTATGTGTGATCATGCACCCTAGTTTTAGGATAACCTTCCCGCTTATGGAGTTATCTAGTTTAGGGGCATGTATTTCCTTAAGTATATTTTCTTTTATGGCTTTGCATAAGATAATGATGTATGAACATAACCCACCCTTTGAGTGAGGTTATTGTATGTAAATATATGCTATAATGTGCTTATGAATGTTATATGATGGAGCCTAAGTGATATGATGTGATATATTCTTAAACGTCTTATTATACCCCGCTACTCGCTCACGCTGTACTCTACCATGTTTTCAATTATGTGTTTAAAAAAAAAAAAATGGCTCGTAATTTCACTAAGTATTTTCAAATTATGAAGCAAGAACCAAAGCAAGGAGTAAAGTCTAGTCATTAATCAGATTCAACCTAGGTGTATCTGGTTAATTACTAGGGTGTTACATCTATCTGTATTTTCTCTGATAAAATAATTAATTGGAAGTAATCAGTAGGGATTTTAAAAATTTCGGTCGACACAGTTAGGATCAGAACAACATAAGGATTCTGTAAAAAAAAAAATGAAAATTAATTAAATATTAATAAAAATTTAGAATAATAATATTTTAATCAGTAATATAGGATGAGATCTTATAAATGATATTAGGACAAAATAAAAATTAGGATGAGGTTAAAATGAGAATTTTACCCGATAAAGTTTTTTTTATGTCAATCGGGTACTAAAATAATAAGAAACAGTACACCGAAATGATAATAACTGGTATACCGAAACATCTAAATTGGTTCAATTAATGGACATCATCATATCTTAAATAAATTTTTACTTAGAATAATCAAATAAATATAGATATTTCTAATACTGATAGAAGGCAAATTGATCCGGAAATATCAATTCCTTTACTTTGTCTCCAAGTTACTAAGCTTATAAAAAGGAAAACAAAAGAAAACAAATTTCATTATTCTCGGTTCTTCCACAGAACACGTTTTGGCTTCCTTCTTGTTCATTCCTTTCTTTTCTCTTCACTTCTCCATTTTCTAAATTCCTTTCTTTGCAAAACTCCATCAAACCACCATATCTACAAAGGATACTCTTAGGTAAGCATCTAAACTACTTCAAGAACATCTTCTCTACATCAAGATCAATTGAAAACTTTGTTTTTTTTCTTACTTGGTTCACATGGCAACACAAATAGGGGTTGAAAAGAAAGGGGTTTGAGGCTTGATAAATAAAAAAAATTAGAGAAAAAGCTTGGAAGAAAGGTAGGAAAAAATTCTAGTCTATTACTTGGTGATTGTTTGGCTAGTTTGTTAATATAAATCCTTGAAATATGTTTGAAATTATTTTATGCAATCTGAAATTTATCTTCAAGATTCATATATATGTGAGTTGGATGAATATAAAGGATGCAATAGATATGAGTTTTGAATTGGTTTGCTGGATTTTCGGATTTCAACAGGGTAGCATTTGTTCATGAATTTTATGACCTAGTTAGAGGCTTTAGATTGAGCTGAAAATTTTATATGATGTATTTAACATGTTAAAGCATCTTTAGTAAAAATTTTGAGGTATTCTGGTGACTTTTGCTATGTTAAAAAAATCCAGAACCGAAATTGTACCTATGCTGCCTGAACTATTGGAACTGAAGGTGCAAAATTTTCTATTTTTGTTACATAGCAAATGACTGATTTTTCCTTTGAAATTTTTACAGGGTATTAGGGACATCTTAAGGTTTTACTATGATTTTTATTCCTAATTTTCTGGTTTCATTTCTAGGGTTAAAAATTAGAGAATTCAGGAATTTAGCTGAGAATCGATGGTCTCTGACGACCAAATTTGTCTAATTTTGTTAACATAGGTAGAGAACTCTTTTTATTATGAAATTTTTATGGAACCTTGTGGAAGCATTGAGGTGTCATTGAGAATTTTTATAGTCTCCGATTTGATGGTTTGAATTGCATATTAAATTGTGCTACAAATATATGAAATCTACCATTGTGCTGAAAATGAATTGATGCTTTGAATTGATGAAATACTGGCATCTTGTACTAGTATGACATGAGCACATGAACAGAATATGAATATCTCATAAGACATCAAGAGGTTTTAATATAATATCTCATACATATTTAGTAGATTTTAACAAAATATCTCATAAGAATTCAAGAGACTTTAAGGAGATATCTCATAAGAGTTTAATGAAATTCCAAGGAAATCTCAGACAAGTATAAGAAACCGAGCTTCATAAAGAAAAGGAACGTAAGAAAATAATTCTCACACAAAGAGAGGAAAATCAAGAAAACAAGCTTTACAGAATTATTAATTGCTTAATGATAAGCTTATGGATTCACGGGTAGTAGTAGACGTGCTACGCCCTTAGAACTATATCAGGTTGTAATCGCGATGGCATTACATCGTTATGAGGAAAGGGATGTACTGAGAATAGTGAGCCTATTCTAGATGAGATGAAGTAGACGTACTCCATCTAGTGAACTATATCAGGTTGTAACATGACGGCGTTATATCGTTGGCAGTACGATCCAAAGAGAAGTATATCAAAAGAGTCCTATGAGTTCTACTATTAAGTTCAAAATTTTCTAATAAAACTAAGTCATAAGAAATAATGATTCTAACTAATGAAACCATCATATAAATAACTAAAGTACTTTGCTTATCTTGTATTAAGCTGAATATCATTGAGGGGTAGACTGGTATATTTTTCCTACTGGGAATCATTGATTCTCATTCCTGCTGTGTGATGTATTTTATATAGATGGCCTCGATCGTGCTCCATCTTGAGATGCCTGAATTGCAGTGGTATTATGACTCGGAGTTACGATCAGTGTACCTGGCCGTTGAGTCTCGTATCCTTGTTTATGTACTATTTGCTCGTCTGTCCACTACTACTGTTATGAGACTTACGTGTGCTTAGATTCCCTCATACCGTTTAACTATCGTAGGCTCTTACATCTGACCTTTTTGATGAGTCACTGACCGAGGAAGTTAGGTTATCTGTATGTATTCAGTTGTATTTTGATAGGCCCTAACCCAGATTAGGTGGTCACTACGAGGAGCAGAGTAGGGTTGTTTATAATATAAATGTAATTAGGTATGAATGTATATAGTATAATTGTATGACTTAACTTATTATGGTTGTAATATAAGATGTAAGTTATCGTGTGGCCGACTTCTTTGGATGCGCATTATACTTCTGCTCTTTCTATAAGTTGACTATCACATCGTGAGCAAAAATTGATTTGAGACAAGTTAGTATAGTTTTTTTTTAGTGCAAGGCTCATATTTATTACAACTTATACACATATATTTCATGTAGTTAAGAAATTGCAAATCTATAAGATAAGTTATTAGTAACGACTACTTGCTGTAATGTTATGACTCAAGCATAGCATTATAGTAGGATGGGTGTTACAGGGAGAACATGTGCTCCTTAGGATCATCCCTACAACAAGCATAGGACGAGCTATGAGAGTCAAAAAGCTGAGCCGCAGATTTCTTAGTCCCTTCGAAATCCTTAATCGAGTAGGGTCAATAGCATATAGAATAGCCTTACCACCCAATTTGTCCAACCTTCACGATGGCTTTCATGCCTCTCAATTAACAAAAGTATCAATCCGACCCTAATCATGTGTTAGAGCCAAAACAAGTATAATTAAGGGAGAACCTGACCTTTAACCTGCCATCTACGAGGATCATGGATAGAAGAGTCAAGGAATTGCAGAATAAAACCGTACCTTTGATCAAAGTAGCGTGGAGACGAGGAAAAGCGGAGGAATTCACATGGGAGTTGGAATCAGAAATGAGGACACAATACCCCGAGCTATTCTCAGGTAACAAATTTCGAGGGCGAAATTCTTTTTAAGGAGGGGAGTAATGTAACGCCCGGTTTTTCCCTGTGTACAAATGACCAAAATGCCATTGAGGTCATTTTTACCTAGGAACTGAGGACAACCAGTCCAGGCTAGCCCCAAAGGGTTAGTTTGATGTTTAAAGGGGAAATAGATGTGTTGTTAATGTTAGAGGTGAAAATCTTAATTCCTGGTGTTTCTTATACGTAAGATTACCAAAGTACCCTTGAGGTAGTCTAACACAGGATTTAGTGACAATTGGACCCGATCATCACCGGAAAATTCAAAATGTTACTTATACGTGTTGCATGATATCTGGGAGAGTCCAGGTGGCCCCAGGGAGAGTTTTTATGTGAAATAACCCTTTTGCCCCCAGTTTGTACTAAATGGGCTTAATTGTGTGATTAAGGAAACATGGGCAATATTAGGCTCTAATTAAAGATTAACTAATTTTAATTATTAAGCTTGAGTCAAAATAATTTATTGAGGTTAATTAAGGCCTAAGATTACTTTAGTAAGTTCAAAATCCCATCATTAATCTATGACATTATGTCATGTCATGAGCAATAGTTTTTTCTCTCTCCATTTTCCTAATTTAAGGAATCATGTTGGAGTTTGGATTTCAAACTAATGAAGCTTAACTCCACTAAATGTGCAAGAACACTCCTTAATCATGTCTTGAAAAGCCTTAAACACTTGATTTCTAGCCCAAATACTCAATTACCAATTCCTAACCCTTTGCCTAATCAAATCCATCCCTAAACCATGTCCTAACCCAAAAGAAATGAAAATATTTTCGCCCCAAACGCCTTAGATGGCTGGCCTCCCTCCCCCTTTACACTCTCACATTTTGATTTTTAACACTTACATACTCAAAAGAAACCCACATTTTACCATTTTCTTTTTGGATTTCACTTTTGTCCAAAAAACTTGGTCAAAAATCCTCTCTTCTCTTTCATCTCAAGACTTCTCTTCTTCTTCTTCTTCCTCTATCACAAGAACCTCTATCCTCCACCACTTCTCCATCTCAAACCACCACATCACCACCATAGATCATCCCCAAGATACATAACCTTTCAATATCTAAACATAAAAACTCAAGAAAAATCCTTCCTCCCTTTTTCTTTCCCTTGGTCGAAATCCCTTGGTGCTTCACGAGAAGATTAGTCTTCTCATTCTTTCACAAAGATCAAGCTTTTTTCCTCGCTAACAATAAAACATTTTTGGTAGGGATTTTTTTTGTTTTGAGTTCTTTCTCTTTTTCTTTGCTTTAATTTTGGTTTTGATGTTGGTTCAATGGTCAAGTTCTTCATCTTTTTCCTTCTTGTATTTTCAGTTTTGATGTTAGGTTGAATGTTCAAGACCATAGCTTGATGATGAAGGTTTTGATGTTATTTGTGTTACCATCATTTGTTTGACCTCTAGAGTTCAAGGCTTAAACTTTGGTTTTCAAAGAAAAATGAGAAAAAGGTTGTTTTGTTGGTTTTTCTTTGGTTGTTTTTGGTTGAGCTTGATGGTGAGTCTAAGAAAGGAGGTTCTTGGAACCATGGTGTTGATGGACTCTAAAGCTCATTTCCATTTTATGAGGTTAATTGAGGTTAAGGAGTTATTCTCTAAAAGTCTTGAGTTTAGAGCTTAAAGAGATAAAAAAAATGGGATCCATTCATGTTTATGTTCCAAGTTCTTGCATCTCATGTTTAAATTCCAAGCCTTGCATATCATGTTTATTTCCAAGTTATCACCTTAAATCTTGAAGATAAGAAAATGGACTTGCATTTCATGTTTATATTTCTAGTCTTGCATGTTTATATTTAAGTTATCACCTAAGGCTTGAAGACTTAAAATGAGGTTACATCTTCATGTTTAAATTCCAAGTCTTGCACATCATATTTATATTTTTGAAGTTGTCACCTTATAATGATAAAGATTAAAATGAGGCTTGCATATCATGTTTATGATTCTAGCCATCACTTAAATCTCTAAAGCTCAATACTTGCCTCTTTAATCTAAAATGGGATTTTTTGATCTTAAACACCTATGATCTTAGAGACTTTAAGGTTGGCTTTATTTATGTTGAGACTTGAACCTTACTTCTATGATGTGCAAAAGAGTTTTGAAAGACATAGGGACTCAAGAAGTAAAATGTGATTTTAAGTGATTTAGAAATCTTTATATGAAATCTTTAGTTTCTATTGGAAAGTTTGATTTGGTTTGGAATAATGTGAGTATGATTTTAAAGGAAATGTTGGAATGATGTTTAAAATAGTTTTAGAATAAAAGACTAACTTGAGGAATGTCAAAACATGAGTTTTTCAACTTTTGGGGTTTCTAGTAATCGATTACCAGAATGTTGTAATCAATTACTAGTGTGTCTTTGATCCCGTAAATGAGTTTTTAACTCTAGTAATCAATTACCATCCTCTGTAATCAATTACTAGCAAGCTAATCAGGCCAGTTACAAAATTGTAACACTGGTAATTGATTACACATCCTATGTAATCCATTACTAGAAGCTCAAACATGACTATTTTGAAATTTTGAACTGTGTAATCGATTACCTATTCATGTAATCGATTACTAGAACCTGACATGTGTAGATAAGTGTGTTTCCACTTGAAATAACATGGATTGATGACCTTGCATCCTTGATCTTGAATTATATGAGTGATGACCCTTAATATGACTGTATACATATATCCTGTTGGGCACAACATGTGCATTAGTTGAGTACGGTCCTTGATTTCTGGCACACTGGATAGGAGCATGTTTATTGTTATATTGGATTATGACATGTTTAAGGATATATGCAATGAATATTATGAATGCTTATGTGATCAATTACATGATGAGTTATGTAACATCCTAATTTTTAACCCAATACTCTTGGAACGTATTTAGGTTAACCATTAGTCTATTACTCTTTTAGTCTCATTCTTTAAACCTTTCTTCAAAATACTTAGCGAAAAATATGGGTAAATTTTTTTTTAAGGTAATATAAATGCAAAGTAAAAGCCGTGCATATCTTAAGCGAGCGTTATTATGAAACGTAACTCATACAAAAGAAAGCATAAGATAAGAACATCATACATCTTCACAACATAGGACAATCATGTGCACACCAACAATAACATTATATTAATATAATAACTGCCCGCCTACAGGAGGCGGGATAAGTTTGGTACATCATAGTGCAATTACAACTGAAATGAAAATAAAAAAGAAAATACAAAGGAAAACATAAAAGAAGTCACCCCCTACCCTCGTGCACCTAAAATGGATAACCTCAAAAACGAAAAAAGGTTATCCTAAGCTAGTGGTGGTGTGTGCACTACTGATCTTCCAAGAGACCTACTGCTGGTAGTCCGGATAGGGTGGAACATAGCCGATCCATGGACGAAGCTTGTCAGGAGTGAGCACATGAGACGCTTGAGCATGGGCACCACGTCGAGGTCGCATAGCTGGCCTCCATGCCAACCTCAGCTGTGTAACCATCTCCTCACTACCCTCTACCCTCTGAGGGAGAGTAGGGGCAAAACTCTCGGAATATAGATGGGCAAGCAGATCCTCCGATAGGTCAGTCTCCAAATGCCTGGAGAGGGAAACATAGTCAAGGATGTCACGAATGGAAAATGCAGTGGTATACATGCGGAGTATCCTCTCATTGTTCGTCCGTGCACGCTCGAAGACCATGTCCTCACCAAAGGGAGAAGTCGGAGAAAAACGATAACTATGTTCAGGATGTGCAAAGGAGCGTCCCAAAAACATGAAATTCTGACGGCGCAATTCCCCTCAAAATGATATGTCTGATGGTCGGGGTCGTAGTGGACCCCCTAGGTGGGGGTGTCAATGAACAGCACGAAAGTCGCCATCAGGATCTGAAGATGCGACGGAAAGAAATAAGGAGTGAGAATCTTACTAAAGAATCTCAGTAGGGAATCTCCTATCTAAGTGACATCATCTACATCCTCAGGAACCTTGGGTTTATTATAAAAAGGTGTGCATGTATATAGTTCATGATTAGGTTTAAACAAAATTATCCAAGGTCCGTTCATTTTAGAATGAATCTTAATGTCATGTATGCAACATATCAGAGCATGAATGCATGATAATACATTATGTAAGAGGATAGTAGAACACAACATCATATAAGTGGCATAAAGTGGCATGTAACTTTTTCATGTGAAACTTTCTCTTTCTCAACTTTGTGACATTAAACATTATACTTTGCACCATGGGGGCCACCCTAAAAACATCTCTAGGTTATGAGCTCATACCTAACTAGTCATCACTAGTTCTTACTTATCCCTCTTGATAAGCGTAACGTAATAATCCTGACTTCTAGAGTACGGGCTAGGGGGCATAAGGATCACCTATCATAACCTTTAATTTGGGGAGTCCATAGAAATATTTCCTTCTTTGAAACGCAATTACTAGTATCTAGTACACAGTTATTTGTCCACTCTGGCAAGCTCGATGTCAATACTCTCACGGTTTTGTTCCTGGGGATGCTTGGCTAAACTGGTGTCATCCAGAACGCGTCTCAATACTATGTCACATTTGTTCTTAGGCATACTCGGCTAAACCAGTTTCACCCAGAACGTATCTCATATCTTTCAAAAACTTTTTAAGTCTTCAAGTTTGGTGAAAATTCGGCAGCACAACGGTTGTACGCCGAATTTTTCCTAACTTGCTTTATGCCACAAAATATATAGAGTATGTACATTCAATCATAATTCCATATTCAAAATGAGTCATCAAGGGCATACAATAATGTTCTTCACAACACATGCATCCATACTAACAAACTTCATTATGTCCCTTAACTCACAAAGTTTTATGCTTTTGACCCTTACAGGTCTTAATCTTGCAATCCAGCCAACCTATTATCCGTCTTTAACCTTTTATGCACCTATAGGTTCACAACTAGTAATTCTCACTTATTTTTATGATCATAAACAAATCTGCACAACACCATAAAAATGTGGGCAGATTTGATATCATTTAATCACGGGGTTCTAGAAACTACGTCTTAGATCCTTTCTAAGTTCCGTTTTCTCCTAAGATACTATAATTAATTCCTAAACCAATTATGAGTGTATCCCACACATTTTACCAAGTGTTCAGCTACCTGTCACCAAATTATTATGTTCCCAAAACAAAATTTATAATCTAGATCCTTAAGGTTCTAGAATTCATGTTTTTACGGTTTTCTAGTTGTTAGTTTCTCTCTAAGTGCTAAAAATCATTCTTACACCAAATGCTACCAAATTTTTCATAATTAAACCATCCCAAACAGAATTTCATCATACTAAAATAGTTTTGATAATGGCTAAGGTTAATTAGGCCAAAGACCTCTAAAATTACAACTTTACGGTCTCCTAGTAAACTAGCTTTTTATCTAACATGTATAGAATAGTCTCCACTCCAATTCTCATCAATTTATACACATTCTAACATATTAAACATCACCAATCAGTAGCAAACATGCCAAGGCAAAACTGAAGACATACAACATCATATTGAGCATGGAATTTCATTTTCAATACACATAAGACACTAGTTTCTCATGGAATCATTTTAGGGCTTCTAAAACTCTTTGGAAACCAACTTATTTCATTAAAATCATCATAAAATAAATAAGGGCAGCAACTAATTTAGATGGTCTGTAACACCTCGATTTTTCTGTCTGAGGGAAATGACCAAAATGCCTCTGAGGTTATTTCCTGACCCGAACTCGAGGGTAACCAACTCGGTCGTCCTCGAAGGGTCAACTTAATGTTTGAAGGGGATTGAATAGCCTTTGAATGCTTCCGGAAGCGAAAATCTCATTTTCCGCAGTTTCGGGTCAAAATGACCAAAATACCCCTATAGCATTTTACGCAGGAAAAGGTGCCGTTTGAACCCGAAACTTTCCCCAGAGGTTTAAAAACATGTTTTCATGTGTCTAGAGGTCTCTGTTCAAGTCCCGGTGGTCCCGGGCAGTTCTAGTGCAAAATTACGATTTTGCCCCTAGAATAGTGTTTTTGAGCTTAATGATGTAATTAAGCAAACCTAAGCAATATTAGGTTTTTAGAACCTAATTAATTTCCCTAATTAATCTAGAGTCAAAATAATTTATTAAAGTTAATTAGAACCTAAAATTGCTTAGATTAAACTTAAATCCCTTTTTAGAACTCAAGATTCCTAGTCTTGGAATCTTGAATAGTGTTTTCTCTCTCCAATTCCTTAAATCAAGGAAGTGTGTCTAGAGTTGTTTAGACTCTAAATTGAGGATCTAACTAACTAATGGTGCAAGACCACTCCTTAATTATGTCTAGACCACCCTAATTATCCATTTTTCCTTACCTAAACACTTTCTTACAAATTCCTAATTTTAAGCATAATCAAAGATACACCTAAACACAACTCTAAACCACAATTAAAATGCAAACTAATCCTCCCCCAAATCTGATGCACATGGCCGAAACTCTCACCCCCTTTGGCCACATGTTTAATTATTTTCACACTCAAAGAACCATGCTTGAGGTCATCCCTTGAACCATACCTCACCATGCCTCAAGACCACATTATTTCACCTCATGGAACTCATGGGATGCCCTCCCCATCTGATGGCTGAAGCCTCCTCCTCCTTGTTCACCCTTCACTTGTTTCATTTCTCTATAAATAGAATGTCTTGAGGAGCTTGCACCACTTTTAGATCATTTGCTAAGTTTAGGAACACTCAAAGCTTTTCTTTTTCTCTCAAAGTTCTAGTGTTCTTCAAGTTCTTCATCTTCTTCATCTTCTTCTTCCATCTTCAAGATCATCACACCAAGTAGAGATTTCCTTTCATGTATTCTCTTCTTTAAAGTTCTTGTTCTAGCTTTATGTTCATAGTTTCTCTTGACACTTTTTAGAACTTCTTTTCTTTTCCTTATTCTTTCTCATTTTCGGCCATGGGCCTTGAAGTTCAAAGAAATGAGAGCTTGATGATGAGAGTTTCATGATGATGTTCATCACTTGAAACAAACTCTAGAGCTTGATCTTTGTTCTTGAGCAAAAATGTTTCTAGTTCTTCCTTTCTTGAACTCTTGAGAACTTTAGTTTTGATGGTGTTTCAAAATGGTTCTAAGGACTCAATGATGAGGTCTCATGATGTTGGTGTTAATATATCATCAAGATCATGGACTCTAGAGTTTCAAAATGTTCTTTTTGTACCTTGAAATTTCGGCCATTTCCTTTTCTTTTACATGCAAAATGTTTTGATTTTCTAAAAATGTTATGTTGAGTTCTAAGAACTCTAGACTTTACTTTATCTTGGTTTGATGAGTTTGGGTTGAGGTTTAAGTTCCTTTAAAGTCTTGTTAAGGGCTCTAGAAAGATAAAATGAACTTGCATAATTGAATTTATGCTTGCACTCATATTTACGTTCTTGCTATGCATCTTTACTTTCAAGCTACCACCTAAGAACATAAAGATTAAAATAAACTTGCATCATCACTTAATTTAATTCTCAAAGCCTTTCTATTTCGGCCTAAAAGTCGATTGTTGTTGGGCCGAGAGCACTAAAATAAAGAATTGAACTTGCATTATCACCTAATTAATTTCTCGAATGCCTATCTATTTCGGCCTTAAAGTCGATTGTTGTTGGGCCAAGAGCACTAAAATAAAGAATTGAACCTTGCATATTTACTTTCAAGCTTGCACGTTTAAGTTTATGCCTTGCATATTTATTTTAAGGCATCACCTTACTTTGTAAACAAGATTAAAAATGAAAAGCATGAGCACATTTATTTTATGTCATAACTTAAGAACCTAGAGTTCAAAGACTTGCCCATTTCATTTCAAGTTAAAGTTTAATGTGAATGCATTCCTTGAATGCATGTTTTCGGCCAAGTAGTGATGGTGGACTTGTAACACCCTAGTAATTAACCAAATACACCTAGGTTGAATCTGATTAATGACTAGACTTTACTCCTTGCTTTGGTTCTTTCTTCATAATTTGAAAATACTTAGTGAAATTACGAGCCATTTTTTTAAAAAAAAAAACATAATTGAAAACGTGAGCCGAGTACAACGTGAACGAGTAAGCGGAGTATAATAAGACGTTTAAGAATATATCACATTGTATCACTTTGGCTCCATCATATAACATCCATAAGCACATTATAACATATATTTACATACAATAACCTCACTCAAAGGGTGGATTATGATCATACATCATTGTCTTATGCAAACCCATAAAAGAAAATATACATAAGGAAATACATGCCCCTAAACTAGATAACTCCATAAGCCGGGAAGGTTATCCTAAAACTAGGGTGCATGAACACACATAAATCTACCAAGAACCTTCTATGGCCACTGTCCTGGAAATGGGGGAATAAATCCGATCCACTGATGAGCTCCCTCGGGAGGGGACACACGAGATGCACCAGGCTGGGGTCGCATGGACGGCCTTCTTGCTAACCTCGGCTGAACAACTGTTTCCTCACTACCCTCTCTTACACGTGTGGGAGTAGGAACAGAGCTCTCAGAATATACATGAGTAGGAGTGTCCTCTGAAGGATTAGTTTCAGAATATCTCATCTCGGGAACATACTCTGGAAATCCATGGACAGCAGATGAAGCGGGCTAAGAACGTAACATCCTTTCATCAAGTGGACGTGCATGTTCGAAAACCATTTCATCGCCATAGGGAGAAGTAGGAGAAAATCGATAACTAGGGACAGGATGTGCAAATGGATGACCTATGTAAATAAAAACACGAACTGCACACCTCCCTTCAAAATGATACGAGTGATGCACCGGATCATAGTGGAATTCCCAAGTAGGGGTATCAACGAACAGGACGAATGTCGCCATTTGAATCTGGAGACAATGACGGAAATAAAGAAAAGGGAGTGAGAATCTTGCTAAAGAATTCTCAGTAGGGTACCTCCTTCTACAGTGTCATCATCAAAGTCCCCAGGAACCTCAGGATTATTCTAAAATAGTGAGCATGCAAAGATTCATTTTAAGTTTGGACAAATACTTAACCGAGGTTCATCAATTTTTAATCATGCGTCTTATAATGCATCATAATATTAACATGTCATATTTACAATGAACTTTTCCTTTATCATTACATCATATTCCTCATCATCATCATCAAAATAACATGCATAAAAGAACGTCATATAATATTAGCTACACATGGACACAGTGCACATATTTCATTTCTTTAGTGCCTTAGGTGACTTAAAATCTTATCATCATCATTATTTTCCTTGGGCCACCCTATACTCCACCCTTTTGGGAGTAATTTAGGTTATGAGCTCATACTTTACTAGTCGTCACTAGCATATACTTATCCCTTTTGATAAGCTAAAGTCCCGACTCTACCCTTTTGAGAGAACGAGTTAGGGGGCTAAAATCACCTTTTCACCACCTATAGTCTGATGGTTCCAAAGGATCATTTTCTTATAAGTTTAAGTCACCATTAAATCTTTGCATGTTATATCACAATACAATTCATAAACATCATAGCATTTTCTCATTTATAGTCTTAAGCTATAATAATATATATCATGCATCTGGGAGATTCCCAGGAAAGAGAGGTGGGTCACAATGGACACGCTTAAATACCAAGTCTTTCCTTAGCCAGAACCTTTTCAAATTACACTTTTACAATGATACACTTTCTTCTAGCAACAAAGGTAAATTTTACATAATAAAGAATATTTCATGCATAAGCATTCTCATTATTTGCAACAGCAACTATAACATGCAAGCCAGGAAATCATTCAATGATATCAAGTACTTAATAAGCATCCAATACTTACATAGAATTATCAATTATAGAACTAATTAGTTATGCACCTAAGGGATTTATTACCATCCTTACGATTATTTATAGGCCTTAAGAACACTATTAAATCAAATGGGGTAGCATAGGTTGTAAGTTGTTCCTAAGGTTTTACGGTATGCTAGAAGTTATGTTTTAAATCCTTTCTTGTTACCAGCTTTCCCTATGATGCTGAAATTAGTTACTAAACCAATTATGAATCATTCTCCCTTATTTAAACATAATAAAACCTGGTTCTTATCGTTGCTAAAGATTCTGGATAGAATGCATAAATTTCATTCCCTAGAGTTCTAGAAATCTTGTTTTTACGGTTTTCTAGTTGCTAAGTTCATTTTTAGTGTTCGGGATCAATCCTAGTCTAATTGATACCAAATTTTTCGTGGCTAACTAATCCTAGACAGAATTATAACATACTAAAATAGATTTGGCATTCGCTAAATTTAAAGGGGTAAAAAACTAGGTAAATTCTAGCTCTTCGATTGTTCTAGGGAGCTAGTTTTATCTCTAACATGCAGTGAATCATTCTCTTAACAATAAACCATAATTATCACAACTTCAAACATATCAAATCATTATCATACATTGATACTAAACTCAGATCAGTGGCCGAATCATGAACCTCATGCAATTACATAGAATCATATTTTAAGTGCATATAAAATACTAGTTCCCCGTAAAATCCTTGCAAAGTCTTAAAACTCATTTAGAAACTAGTTCTTTTGTCAAACTTGGGAGGATCTTCACAATTAAAATTCTCACTTAAGATAAAAGGAGTAAGTCTTGAGCTTTAGAGATTTAGATGATATCTTAGAATTATAAACATGCTATGCAACCTTATTTTAATCTTATCTTTATAAGGTGATGGCTTGGAATTATAAACATGATATGCAATTCCATTTCTTTATCTTTAAGATTTAAGGTGATGACTTGAAAATTAAACATGATGCAAGAACTTGAAATATAAACATGATGCAAGAAACTGGAGTGGCGGTAATCCGCACAGGACCAATAGAGGGAGAAGAGAAGATTAAGAAACCGGAGCGGCGGTAGTCCGCACAGGACCGGTGAAGGGAGAAGAGAATTATTATTACATCTTTTTAAGCTCCAATCTCAAGACTTTTTAAAGAACAAATTCTTTAACTCCAATAATCATATTTCTTTGCTTGTGATACAAGGCCAAGTCTTTGACCTCTAGGATCTTTAGGTGATGGCATAAAATAAACATGTCATGCGTTGATTCTTTTAGCCATTATAAAATAAAGTGAGAGCATAAATTAAATATGAGATGCAACCTCTTTATTATCTTGAAAGATTAAATGATGACTTGAAACATAAACATGAAATACAAGCTTGGAAAATACATCTTTCAAGTTTTAAACTAAAAATCTTTGTTTTAGCATCATAAAGCATTATTCTTTAAAGTTTTGCATCAAGTGGAATTTTCAAGCTTTAGAGACCTAACTTGTGATGGATTTACAACCCACCCTCAAGGTCCTCATCATCAAGCCATCATCTTAGTTCCACCTAGGCCATATGGCCGAATTGGTTAAAGAAAAATGAAGAGGAAAACCGAAATGAAAAGCTAACGTAAGTTCATAATTTCATCATTTTGAGCTAAAAACACAACTCCTCAAAGCATAGAAATAAATTTAGAAACTACTCCCTACCTAATCTGAGTTGATGAAGAGGAAGAGAACTTGATTTCTTGAAGTGAAATGAAACAAAATCTCTTTGAAAAAATTGAAGAAAGAATTCAGCCAAAGAGGAGGAAGAAAGAAAGGTTTTGGTGCTCCTAAAAACTAGTTATGAACAAAGCATTCCAAGACCACTCAAGCAAGCCTATTTATAGAAGATTTTGAGGCTTCTAATTGGCCAAAATGAGGAGGTAGTTGACAGAATTTTTCAGGAGAAATAAGGGAGGAAAAATCATTTTAGACAAAGTTGTATAAAATTAAGGAATTATGTCTCTTATGGTGATATTTTGGCATTTTGTTTTAGTGCAACTTTTGGCAATAATTCAGCTACATAATGGCATCAATAATTTCGTCCATTACAGCCCAAAGAAGTGAAATTTGTGTGTTCCATGCATTATTTAGGTGTAGGCAAGGTATTCATGTAATTTAGAGAATTTACGGTTAAGGGCTTAAGTGAATTAGTAAGCAATTTGGGTGTTTTTGAGCAATTTTGGGTTCTAATCAATCTAAATACATAATTTTGACTCTAGATTAGTATTTAGAATTTAATAAGCTTTAATTTGAGCCTAATATTGCTTAGGTTTCGGTATACGAATCAAAAATCCTGAAATTCACAAAACTGCCCAAAAACAGGGGCAAAATCATACTTTCACTTAAAAACTGCCTAAGGCCACCCGAGCTTAACCAATGGTTAATCATGGCTTAAAAACAAATTTTAAAACATTTTTGTGAGGTTCGGGCTCAGTCGGCATGCACATCGGAGTTAAAGCGACTTGAGGGCGTTTTGGTCATTTCGCGCGTCAGAACTCAAAATTGAGATCATTCTGCTCTATTAACACACATAACATAAACAATCCCTTATTATCATCAAAACATCCCCTTGAGAATAGGTGGGGCCCATGATCCTTATTTTCTGAGTAAAATAACTTCAGGGGCATTTTGGTCATTTTATACGTACTGAAATTCGGGATTTGCGACTCTCGCATGAATCGCTCCTAACCTCTCTTCTAATGTTATATTCCTTTATTGAGGATTGTTCGGCCTCAAATCTTAGGTAATAATTACCTACAGTAATTCGGTAATTTCTAATGACAGTAAAAATTACAGTAAAAATTGGGGCGTTACAGGACTTGCAATGAGTTTTCATCTAGCTACAAGGACTAATAGTCTATGTTTTAAGTTTTTCTTAAAGCTTTACAAATCTTTACAAGGTTATGTTATCATGAGTTACGACTTTATGCCCTTTTAGAAGATGAAATATATTTTGGTCACTAACCTAAGGCTTCTCTTAGCCTCTTGATGAATTAAAATGATTTGCAAAGAGTTTTGGAAATTCTAAATTGATTCCAAGAGAAACTAGTTAACTTACGTACCTCGAAATGTCAATTTTATTCTCTTACTGAAGCTCCATGATTCCAGTTCTGTCATGATGAGTGTGATGTTGTATGGTGATGTTTTGATGTGTGAAAATATCATATGATGATGTAGAAATGATTCTATGCATAATAAGTAAGAAACTAGCTAACTAGAAATACCGTAAAGCTAGAATTTAACATAGTTTTGACCCATTTGTTTTTGGAACTTATCCAAACTGTTTTAATGGGAGCACAATCAGATTAGGATTGTTTAGACATGAAAAACTTGGTAACATTTGGATTAGAATCGAATTTTAGCACCTATAGGGAAACTAGTAACTAGAAAATCGTAAAAACGCAAATGTAGAACTCTTAGAACATTTAGCTTTCTGGATTCTATCCAGCAACATTACAACATGATAAATGTGATTTATAATTAGTTCTTAAGCATAGGAATGTCTGATAACTAATTTAGATTTAATTTATAGCGCCTTAGGCGAAGACGGAACCGAGAAGGGGTCTAAAACGTAAGTTCTAGAACCCCGTAACCACAAGTTAGAAGTTCTGCCCTATGCTTTTCAGATTTGAGAATGAATATGAGAATTAGGAATGATGATTAATTATGAGCCCTTAGGTGCATAAAATATGAACGTCAAATATTCGAGAACTATATCTCAAGATTAAGACCCATAAGGGTTAAAGCATAAGCTACCGTAAGGGTAAGCGTTGAATGTTCTATGATGATGCATGTGGTATGTAAATGATGATGATGTTATTCATATGAGGAATTCATGAGGATATATGTTTATGTGGCATAAAGCAAATTTGAAAGGAATTCGGCGTAATGCCTTTGTGCCGCCAAATTCCCGACAAATTTGGGGACTTAAAGAGATTTTGAAAATTAAGGTACTAAGATGGGTTCTAGGATGACACCGGTTCAGCCGAGCACCTCCATAGAACTCAAGTGACATCGGTACCAATTTATACTCTTAGGTGACACCGGTTCGGCCGAGCACCCCTAAGAGAATTACCCCCTAACCCGTACTCAGATAGTCGGGATTTATAATTTATGATACGCTTATCATTAAGTGGTAAGTAAGAACTAGTGACGACTAGTTAAGGTATGAGCTCATAACCTAGAGATGTGACACGTTCTGGGTGACACCGGTTCGACTGAGCACCCCTAGAGCGCTTGTCTTTTAGGGTGGCCCATGAGGAAGAGAAGTTTCATGATTATGATTATGTCACCAAGTTCGTCCCATATGAATGTTTCTATTGCCACTTTATGCCACTAAGTATGATGATGCTTGACGACATGATTCATGTATGTGCATTAGGTAGCGCCATGTATACATTCTCTATTATGTTGCATTCATGACATTAAGATCATCCTAAAATGAATGGACCTTGGCTAAACTATGTTTTAGAACTTAAAAATGGAATTAATGCATGCTCACTCATTTCGTATAATTAAACCCAAGGTTCCTGAGGACGTAGATGATGACACCTAGGTAGTAGGAGACCCTACTGAGATTCTTTAGCAAGATTCTCACTCCCTCTATCTCTTTCTTTCTGTCACGTCTTCAGATGGCGACGTTCGTGGCATTCGTGGACACCCCGACATGGGAGGTGCACTATGACCCGGCTCACGGGTCATACCATTTTGAAGGACAGTGCACGGTGCAGGTTTTCATGTTCGTAGGACACCCCTTCGCTCATCCCGTGCACACCCATCACTTCTCCCTGACTGCACCCTATGGCGACGACGAGCGGGTTTTTGAGCGCGCGCGTACGCATGATGAGAAAGTGCTCCGCATTCACACTGCCGCCTTAGCCATGCGAGACTATCCCGATTACGTGCCCCGGACCTACTTCTCGAAAACCGACCCGTCCGAAGACCCGCCTACCCATCCGTATAGCGAGAGCTCTGCCCCCTCTCCCCCACCGATGAGGGAAGGCAGTGAGGATACCGTGACCCAGCCACGGCTTGCACGACGATCGGAGATGCGGCCACACCGTGGGGGACACTCTCGATCCCCGTTCCGTCTCTTTACGCCCGAGGAGCTCGACCAGTTTCCCGGATATGTGCCTCGCTCGCGAGATGGACGTCAGTAGGAGGTGACGATCGACCGATGAAGTACTCGGGTAGAGCACACACCACTTAGATGGAGATGAACCTCATTTTGTTTCAGAGGTCATCCCGTTAGTTGCACTTGGGTAGGGGAGTAGTTTATGTTTATGTTTATGTTTATGTTGTGTTATCTTTCATGTATTCCCTTGTACCAAATTAAGTCTCACGCTTATAAGTGGGCAAGTTATATATATATGAGATGATATTCAGTGTTTCTCATGATGTGCCTTTATGTGCCTTATGCTATGACGTTATGAGATGTATGTTTTGTCCGTTACATGTTATATCGCATTACGCGGCTCTCACTTTGTATTTCAAAAAAAAATTTACCCGTATTTTTCGCTAAGTATTTCAAAGTTAAAATGAGAACTATGAAGTAACAGACTAATGATTAACCTAAGTATGTTCTAGAGTATTGGGTTAAAAATTAGGATGTTACATGGTCCATGGTCGGATTTTAAAATGTAAAATCATGCTTGAAATATTCTGAGTTCACCTATGCTTAAGAAAATCCTAAGACACAGAGCATAGGCACTTGTGACTAGATGAAACTTCACACCAAGCTCATCATCATCGCATGGCCAAATTTTTCATTCAAGAGAATGCTCCCATGTCCAACTTTTGCTTGAGATAAATGGACAAGTCTTTGAGCTCTAGAATCTTTAAGTGATAACAAGAACCTGAACATGATATGCACCTCATTTTATTCTTCATTAGAAAAGTAAAGTGAGGGCTCAATAAATATGTGATGCAACTTCATTCTTATCTTTAAAGTTCAAGTGATGACTTGAAAATAAACATGATATGCAAATCCAATTCTTTATTTTAGTGCTCTATGCCCCTTAGAATATTCACTCTAAATCAACAATCAACTTTAAAGTTGAAATAGGTAGGCTTTGAGTTAATTATTTAGATGATATGAAAATGCAAACTCGTTTTAATCTTCAAGTTTTAAGTGTTGGCATTGTAAAGTAAATATGATATGCAAGGCATAAATTTAAACATGAGTGCAAGTTCATTTTATTTTTTACTAGAGCTCATACAAGACTTTAAAGGATTATAATCCTCAATCCAACACATATCTTAACAAGACGAAGTGAGCTTTAGAGTTCTTTGTACCAAGGTTTCAAGGAAACCTTATAGTTTGAACATCATCATTAAGATCAAGGAAATGGATCAAGAGATCAAAATAACTAATAACCTTTATTTGGAATCAAAAACAAGGCAAGGAAGAAGGAAGCAAAATCGAAACCAAAGGGAAAGAAAAGGAAAAGAAAAACTGAAAACCAAGGCTAAGGAAAAGGAAAGGAGAAGCCAAAATGTGTTAGGATCAAAACTAAGTTTCAATCTTTAGGGGTTTCTCAAATGATAACCATGGGTCCATTATCTTGAAATCTCATCATCAAGCTAAGAAAATTTCCTTCCAAACCAAGCCTCATAGCCAAGAATATAAAAAGAGAAAAAGAGTTTGAACCAAGAAAAACTAGAACTTTTCACATCAAAACATCAATATGAAAGTTAAAACTTTTGAGGAACAAAATCATCATGGAAAGTAAACAAGGCCTTAAAGGCCGAAATGGAGAAGGAAGAAGAAGAAGAAAATCGAAAAAGAAAAACCCAAGAAGGTTCATCTAAACAACATTTTAATCCAAGAACAAAGCATATCCAAGTAAAGGAATGAGTTTAGAACAAGCTCCTTACCAAGTGGTGTGGTTGAAGTGAGCTTGAAAAAGATGAAATGAATGGGAGGAAGAAAACTCTTGGACTTGAGAGAAAAGGAAGAACTTAAGGTTGCTCTTGAAAACTCAAAGCTTTGCCAATGATCTAAAGGTTCTTACGAGTTCATTTGCATGTGTATTTATAGAAAACAAAACCAAGGGTGTATGAATGGAGGGAGTGGCCGAAACCTCATGTTCCATAAGGTGAGAGAATTGGTTTCATGGAGACATGGTGAAGTATGGTAAGGTATGGCTAGGTATGACCTAAGGTATGTTCCTAAGCATGGTTCTTTGAGTGTTTGAATGAAAAAACATGTGATGCATTGTGGGGGTGAGGTGGCGCCATTTTGGAGCATCCAAGGGGGAGGAAAATATCTCATTTAATTGTGGTTTAGAGGTGTATTCAGGTGTAGCTTTGATTAGGCTTCGGATTAGGAGTTGCTAAGTGTTTAGGTAAGGTGATGGTCAATTAGGAATGTCAAGACATGATTAGGGAGTGTTCTTGCTTCATTAGTGTGATTGAAACTCATTTTGAAATATAAACAATTGTAGACACAATTCCTTAATTTGGAGAGAGAAAACACTATTCAAGATTCCATGACTTGAAATCTTGAGTTTTTAAAAGAGGTTTAAGCTTAATCTAACCAATTTTATGTTCTAATTAACTTTAATAAATTATTTTGACTCTAGATTAATTATAGAAATTAATTAATCTTCGATTAGAGCCTAATATTGCTTAGGTTTGCTTAATTACACTATTAGGCTCAAACGGCACTATTCTAGGGACAAAATCGTAATTTTATACAAAAACTACCCGAGACCACCGAGACTTACACAGACGTCATCAGACACATAAAATCATCATATTAGACTTTCTGGGAAGGTTTCAGACTCAAACGACACTTATACCCGTGTAAAATGCTATAGGGTATTTTGGTCATTTTGAGCCGAAAACTCGAAAAATGAAATTTTCATCTCCGAAATCATTCCCAACTCATCCAATCCCCTTCAACATTGGAGTTGACCCTTCGAGGACTGGCGAGTCAGCTATCCTCAAATTCTAGGTGAAAAATGACCTCAGGAGCATTTTAGCCATTTTTACTCAGACAGAAAAATTGGGGTGTTACAAGTTATGGCATGATATGATTATACTTAATTAATTGATATGCATGATTTATAAAGATTATGAGCATAATATGTTGAATGATAAGTTACGATTGCATTGCATCTCTAAAGAAGATGCTGAGGTTAAGGTGACATAAAACACATGGAAATAATCCTCTAGACTACCCGAATTAAAGGTTATGAGAGGCGATCCAATAAGGTGAGATCTCGGCAAGCTGTACTTTGTTTTCTTTTTATGATTTCTATGGATGACTGCACTCTCCCAACTTCTTTTTAGCTCCAGAACCCTTGCGCTCATGTGTTTTGGATGACAATAAAAACCAATTCAGAGAAAATACTTTGAAGAACAACTTATGTCTCTATTGAGTTTCTTGTAAGATTATAACAGGTATCTATCATATAGCAAGAGCAAGACTTACTCAAATGAGTATATATATTTCACTAAGCATGTGTAAACATGTTACAAGGTTGGCTATATTAAAGAAGTGAAATTGTATTCTTATCTAAGCTGTTGATAGCTAATGATCAGAGGAAGGCTACAACGCTACAAGAAACTAAGGAAAGTGACTTTAGAAAGTAGCATGGGACATCAGAAAGTACTCTCAAAATGAAGATAACGGAATATGTCCATATGCAACGTGTTACTTAATCTTCAATCATCACAATCGCAAAGAAATCATCATCAAGAAGATTTTATTGAAGATCAGAAAGTGAAATAACTCTTCAAGGGCTAATTACGCACATTAGAAAGCTCATTGGTGAGTGGGGCAAAGATTGCTATAGGAAAATGAGGGAAGTTTGAAATTTGAATTTCAAATTATCAAGTCAAACCCAGTTTCAAATTGGTACATCATCTCTTGGCCAACTTGATCAACTAACCTGGCTTCATGAAGGAGGAGTTCAGAAAGCTTGCTCAGAAAGTAGAAAAGTAGTTTCTGATGGGAGATCAGAAAGCTCATATTTACAATGGCTTCTACAACTGATGTGACAGTTCTATCAACCTCTCTTCTAACTGTTTCTTTCAAGACACAACTGATGATCAACACGTGCCACTTGAAGAACTGATCTATGGCAATGATCACAAAGAAAAACCATTATATAAAGAGATGCTAAACTTAAAGAAGGTTGAGAGATTTGAAGATTAAAGAGAGGAAACTCTGTAAAAATCTCTTCCCACTTCCTGGAATGTTCAATCTTTATCATGTAATCAGTTTTATCCTTGAAGTGTAAAGAAATTTTCCTTCTATTTTCTTAGTTAGATTTATATTCTTCTCATGGAAGAAGTGGAAGAAGGAAGTCATTCAAGTTCCTAGGAACTTATTAAATATATAATCTTTAAGGAAACTTGAGTGTAGGTTAGTTTGAGTGGCAACCCAAACACTTAACCTTTATATCCTTGATTCATTAGTGATCAGAGTGAGACATAGCTTGGAGAGGCTAAGGAAAAACTACTTGTAATGCAGTAGTAAGGTGTTCTTACTTATCACGGTTCAGCTTGGAGAGGCTAGTCAAAGACTACTTACAGCTTGAAGAGGCTAGGGAAAGACTAATTGCAGCTTGGAGAGGCCGAGAACAAACTACTTGCGGCTTGGTGTAACACCTTAAAAATTAGTTAAAAATTAATTTGAGCTTTAGTAGTCATAATTTAAAAAATCTGACAATTTTAGAAATGATGAGGATGACCCAATAGATTTGTAAAAAATAAAAAATAAAAAAAATTAAGTTGCGGGTCCTACAAGCCCGTCGGAACAGTCGAAACCTTAGAATTTGGACCAGAAAATGGCCAAAACTGAGAAAATAGAGGGTTAAGGTTAGAAATAGTTAGAAATAAAGATTTTATATCTAGAATTAAATTTCGAATAATATCTAATCTCCCGGATACAATGTTTTACCTATTTGGTAAAATTTTGGTGTGTGATTTTTAACACCGAAAATAATTTAATCTTTACAAAAGGATAGATCCTATCCACTTATATCAAATGAATGGCTAAGATTTAATCTTGAATTACAAGATTCAATCCTAGCCATCCATTTTGTTTTCTTAGATTATGAATTATCCAAATATAATATAAGATATTCATGGCATTTAATATAAAGATTAACACAAGCTAAAGCTTCTTTAAGAAGCCAAAAGTTCAGCCATCACCTACAGAAGGTAGCAACTCCATTTTCATATTTCAAAGAGCTCCAAGCTTCCATTCAACTTTCAAAAACACTAGCCTAGAGTTGTTACAATTTTCAACTTCCTTCACTAAACTTGTTCTACAACTCAATACCTACAAATCTAAATAATTAAAATCTCAATTCTCCATCAATCCTCACATTGAGACCTCACTCCCTCACTGATTTAAGAAGGATTTCGGTTTGATTTTGGAGTTTTGAAGTGAAGGGAATCCATCTTGGAGTATCCTAGAGCCAAGGATACACTAACTTTAAAGAGTAGAGTTTTTTTTGGCCTTTTTCTTTCAAATTTTTCTAAGAATTTCTGATTGGGTTTGATCCAAAATTTCTAGTTATACTAGTTGATATTATGTTGATATTGATGTGTTAATTTTAGTGAAGTGTTTGGATAAGGTTAGAAAATCATTTTTGTCAAAATAATTTTTGACTAGGCTGCTGGATTTTTGGTTTGGTTGTAGATAGGAAAATTTCATGAAATTTTAGACATATTTGTGGCCATGGTTACGAGCTAGAAAAATTATATGTGGAAGATAACATCTTAAACTAACTACAACAATTTTCCTGAGCACTAGTTTTAAGGGATACTGCCTTAAAAACATTAGAGACCGAAATGGTCCTTATACCGTCAAAATTATTGAAATTGAAGCTATAAAATTGTATAATTTTTTTACCATAGCAAATGATTGATCCATATTTTGAAAATTTTATAGGAAGTTGATAACATATGGAGGTGTAACCATGAATTTTATTTTGAATTGATTCAATCATTTGCTAGGGTTAAAAGTTATGAGAATCCTGGTCTGAGCTATATATATGTGGTCTCTAACCACCAAATTTGTACAATTTATTTAACTTGGTTAGAGAAGTCCGTTTGCTGTGAAATTTTTACAGAGACGCATTGAAGTGTCTTAGATAAATTTTATAGCCTTGGATTTAATGGTTTGGAACACAAAATAAATTGTGCAACATATATGTGAAATCTACCATTGTGCTGAAAATGAATTGATGCTTTAAATTGATGAAATAATGGCATCTTGTACTAGTATGACATGAGCATATTAATATGAATATGAATAATTGAGCATGTGGGCTTATTGATGAGGTTAGGCACACATAGATATGTATGCTTATTACAATTGCTCATATGCAAAAGAAAAGCATAAGATTATGATTCTTGGGCTGGAGAAAGTAAATCCAATTTCTTAGGGAAAGTAAACCTGACTACCAAGAAGAGAATAAGATTTATAATTTTTGGGTTGGAGAAAGTAAATCTAGTCTGTTGGGGAAAGTAAACCTAACTATCCTTGAATTAAGTCGGAGAAAGTAAACCTAGCTAGGAATAGGTCTGTGTAAGAATTAGAGAAAGTAAATCCAATGATCATGTATAGGAATGAGCTTAGTCTTAAAAAGCAGTCTATTACCGATTATTGCCATACTGGGGATGGTGGTATGTAATGCCCAGACACTACATGTAACGCCCCAATTTTTACTGTAATTTTTACTGTCATTAGAAATTACCGAATTACTGTAGGTAATTATTACATAAGATTTGAGGCCGAACAATCCTCAATAAAGGAATATAACATTAGAAGAAAGGTTAGGAGCGATTCATCCAAGAGTCGCAAATCCCAAATTTTTGTACGTATAAAATGACCAAAATGCCCCTGAAGTTATTTTACTCAAAAAATGAGGATCGTGGGCCCCACCTATTCTCAAGGGGATGTTTTGATGATAATAAGGGATTGTTTGTGTTATGTGTGTTAATAGAGCAAAAGGATCTCAATTTTGAGTTCAGACGCGCGAAATGACCAAAACGCTCCTGTGGCTGTTTCAACTCCGATGTGCGTACCGACTGAGCCCGAACCTCACTAAAATGTTTTAAAATTTGTTTTTAAGCCATGATTAACCATTGGTTAAGCTCGGGTGGCCTCGGGCAGTTTTTAAGTGAAAGTACGATTTTGCCCCTGTTTTTGGGCAGTTTTGCGAATTTTGGGATTTTTGATTCGTATACCGAAACGTAAGCAATATTAAGCTCAAATTAAAGCTTATTAAATTCTAAATACTAATTTAGAGTCAAAATTATGTATTTAGATTGATTAGAACCCAAAATTGCTCAAAAACACCCAAATTGCTTACTAATTCACTTAAGCCCTTAACCGTAAATTCTCTAAATTACATGAATACCTTGCCTACACCTAAATAATGCATGGAACACACAAATTTCACTTCTTTGGGCTGTAATGGACGAAATTATTGATGCCATTATGCAGCTGAATTATTGCCAAAAGTTGCACTAAAACAAAATGCCAAAATGTCACCATAAGAAACATAATTCTTTAATTTCATACAACTTTGTCTAAAATGATTTTTCCTCCCTTATTTCTCCTGAAAAATTCCGCCAACTACCTCCTCATTTTGGCCAATTAGAAGCCTCAAAATCTTCTATAAATAGGCTTGCTTGAGTGGTCTTGGAATGCTTTGTTCATAACTAGTTTTTAGGAGCACCAAAAACTTTCTTTCTTCCTCCTCTTTGGCTGAATTCTTTCTTCAATTTTTTCAAAGAGATTTTGTTTCATTTCACTTCAAGAAATCAAGTTCTCTTCCTCTTCTTCAACTCAGATTAGGTAAGGAGTAGTTTCTAAATTTATTTCTATGCTTTGAGGAGTTGTGTTTTTAGCTCGAAATGATGAAATTATGAACTTACCTTAGCTTTTCATTTCGGTTTTCCTCTTCATTTTTCTTTAACCAATTCGGCCATATGGCCTAGGTGGAACTAAGATGATGGCTTGATGATGAGGACCTTGAGGGTGGGTTGTAAATCCATCACAAGTTAGGCCTCTAAAGCTTGAAAATTCCATCAGATGCAAAACTTTAAAGAATAATGCTTTATAATGCTAAAACAAAGATTTTTAGTTTAGAACTTGAAAGATGTATTTTCCAAGCTTGTATTTCATATTTATGTTTCAAGTCATCACTTAATCTTTCAAGATAATAAAGAGGTTGCATCTCATATTTAATTTATGCTCTCACTTTATTTTATAATGGCTAAAAGAATCAACGCATGGCATGTTTATTTTATGCCATCACCTAAAGATCCTAGAGGTCAAAGACTTGGCCATGTATCACAAGCAAAGAAATATGATTATTGGAGTTAAAGAATTTATTCTTTAAAAAGTCTTGAGATTGGAGCTTAAAAAGATGTAATAATAATTCTCTTCTCCCTTCATCGGTCCTGTGCGGACTACCGCCGCTCCGGTTTCTTAATATTCTCTTCTCCCTCTACTGGTCCTGTGTGGATTATCGCCGCTCCAGTTTCTTGCATCATGTTTATATTTCAAGTTCTTGCATCATGTTTAATTTTCAAGTCATCACCTTAAATCTTAAAGATAAAGAAATGGATTTGCATATCATGTTTATAATTCCAAGCTATCACCTTATAAAGATAAGATTAAAATAAGGTTGCATAGCATGTTTATAATTCTAAGATGTCACCTAAATCTCTAAAGCTCAAGACTTACTTCTTTTATCTTAAGTGAGAATTTTAATTGTGAAGATCCTTCCAATTTTGACAAAAGAACTAGTTTCTAAATGAGTTTTAAGACTTTGCAAGGATTTTACGGGGAACTAGTATTTTATATGCACTTAAAATATGATTCTATGTAATTGCATGAGGTTCATGATTCAGCCACTGAACTGAGTTTAGTATCAATGTATGATAATGATTTGATATGTTTGAAGTTGTGATAATTATGGTTTATTGTTAAGAGAATGATTCACTGCATGTTAGAGATAAAACTAGCTCCCTAGAACAACCGAAGAGCTAGAATTTACCTAGTTTTTGACCCTTTTAAGTTTAGCAAATGCCAAATCTGTTTTAGTATGTTATAATTCTGTCTAGGATTAGTTAGCCACAAAAAATTTGGTATCAATTAGACTAGGATAGATCCCGAACACTAAAAATGAACTTAGCAACTAGAAAACCGTAAAAACAAGATTTCTAGAACTCTAGGGAATGAAATTTATGCATTCTATCCAGAATCTTTAGCAACGATAAAAACCAGGTTTTATTATGTTTAAATAAGGGAGAATGATTCATAATTGGTTTAGTAACTAATTTCAGCATCATAGGGAAAGCTGGTAACAAGAAAGGATTTAAAACATAACTTCTAGCATACCGTAAAATCTTAGGAACAACTTACTACCTATGCTACCCCATTTGATTTAATAGTGTTCTTAAGGCCTATAAATAATCGTAAGGATGGTGATAAATCCCTTAGGTGCATAACTAATTAGTTCTATAATTGATAATTCTATGTAAGTATTGGATGCTTATTAAGTACTTGATATCATTGAATAATTTCCTGGCTTGCATATTATAGTTGTTGTTGCAAATAATGAGAATGCTTATGCATAAAATATTCTTTATTATGTAAAATTTACCTTTGTTGCTAGAAGAAAGTGTATCATTGTAAAAGTGTAATTTGGAAAGGTTCTAGCTAAGGAAAGACTTGGTATTTAAGCGTGTCCATTGTGACCCACCTCTTTTTCCTGGGAATCTCCCAGATGCATGATTACAGTTGATATATATTATTCTAGCTTAAGATTATAAATGAGAAAATGCTATGATGTTTATGAATTGTATTGTGATATAACATGTAAAGATTTAATGGTGACTTAAACTTATAAGAAAATGATCCTTTGGGACCATCAGACTATAGGTGGTGAAAAGGTCATTTTAGCCCCCTAACCCGTTCTCTCAAAAGGGTAGAGTCGGGACTTTAGCTTATCAAAAGGGATAAGTATATGCTAGTGACGACTAGTAAAGTATGAGCTCATAACCTAAATTACTCTCAAAAGGGTGGAGTATAGGGTGGCTCAAGGAAAATAATGATGATGATAAGATTTTAAGTCACCTAAGGCACTAAAGAAATGAAATATGTGCACTGTAACATCCTAATTTTTAACCCAATACTCTAGAACATATTTAGGTTAATCGTTAGTCTGTTACTTCATAGTTCTCATTCATCTTTGAATTACTTAGCGGAAAATACGGGTAATTTTTTTTTTGAAAAACAAAGTGAGAGCCGCGTGATGCGATAAGCAGTAAACCATGTATGGTAAACGAATGTCTCACAACATCATAACATAAGGCACACCATGAGTAACACTGAAGATCATCTCATATATATATAATTTGCCCACTTATAAGTGTGGGACTTAGTTTAGTATAGGGGAAACGCATAAAAGAAAATACAACATAAAACATGAACATAATCTACTCCCCTACCCGAGTGCACCTAATAGGATAACCTCTAAACAAAAGAAGGTTTATCCCCATCTAAGTGGTGTGTGCTCTAACCGGGTACTCCATCGGTCGATCGTCACCTCCTACTGATGTCCGTCTCGTGAACGAGGCAAGTATCCAGGAAACTGTGCGAGCTCCTCGGGCGTAAAGAGGCGGAACGGGGATCGAGAGTGACCCCCGCGGTGTGGCCGCATCTCCGGTCGTCGTGCAAGTCAGGGCTGGGTCACGGTATCCTCACTGCCCTCCCTCATCAATGGTGGAGAGGGGGCAGAGCTCTCGCTATACGGATGAGTAGGCGGGTCCTCGGACGGGTCGGTCTCCTAGAAGTAGGTCCGGGGCACGTAATCGGGATAGTCTCGCATGGCTAAGGCGGCGGTGTGCATGCGGAGCACTCTCTCGTCATGCGTACGCGCACGCTAAAAAACCCGCTTGTCGTCGCCATAGGGCGCAGTCGGGGAGAAGCGATGGGTGTGCACGGGATGAGCGAAGGGGCGTCCTACGAACATGAAAACCCGCACCGCACGCCCTCAAAATGGTATGACCCGTGAGCCGGGTCATAGTGCACCTCCCATGTCGGGGTGTCCACGAACACTACGAACATCGCCATCTGAAGACGTGACGGAAAGAAAGAGATAGAGGGAGTGAGAATCTTGCTAAAGAATCTCAGTAGGGCCTCCTACTACCTAGGTGTCATCATCTACGTCCTCAGGAACCTTGGGTTTATTTATACAAAACGACTGAGCATGTATTAAGTTCATTTTAAACTTAAAAATATATTTTAGCCAAGGTCCATTCATTTTAGGATGATCTTAATGTCATGAATGCAACATAATAGAAAATGTATGCATGGCACTACCTAATGCACATACATAAAACATAACATCAAGCATCATCATTCTTGGTGGCATAAAGTGGCAATAGTAACATTCATATGGGACAAACTTAGTGACATAATCATAATCATGAAACTTCTCTTCCTCATGGGCCACCCTAAAAGACAATCGAACTGGGGGTACTCGGCCGAACTGGTGTCACCCAGAACGTATCATACATCTAGGTTATGAGCTCATACCTTAACTAGTCGTCACTAGTTCTTACTTACCACTTAACGATAAGCGTATCATAAATCATAAATCCCGACTATCTGAGTACGGGTTAGGGGGCAAAACTCTTAGGGGTGCTCGGCCGAACCGGTGTCACCTAAGAGTATAAAATGGTACCGATGTCACATGAGTTCTATGGAGGTGCTCGGCCGAACCGGTGTCATCCTAGAACCCATCTTAGTACCTTAATTTTCAAAAATTTCTTTAAGTCCCCAAATTTGTCGGAAATTCGGTGGCACAACGGTCATTACACCGAATTTCCTTCCAAATTTGCTTTATGCCACATAAACATATAACCTCATAAATTCCTCATATGAATAACATCATCATCATTAGCATACTTCATGCATCATCATAAAACATTCAAACGCTTACCCTTACGGTAGCTTATGCTTTGACCCTTACGGGTCTTAATCTTGAGATATAGTTCTCTACATCCGTCGTTCATATTTTAAGCACCTAAGGCTCATAATTAAACATCATTCATAATCCTCTCATTTTACTTTTAAATCTGAATAGCATAGGGTGGAAATCCTAACATGTGAATACGGGTTCTAGAACTTACGTTTTAGACCCTTTCTTGGTTCCGCTACTAAGGCTTATATATTAAATCTAAATCAATTATGAGGCATTCCTATGCTTAAGGACTAATTATTAATCATGTTTACCATGTTGTAAGGGTGCTGGACAGAATCCAGAAAATTAAATGTTCTAAGAGTTCTACATTTGCATTTTTACGGTTTTCAAGTTACTAGTTTCCACATAGGTGCTAGAATTCAATTCTAACTCAAATGATACCAAGTTTTTCATGTCTAAACAATCTAAATCTGAGTATGTCCCCATTAAAACAGTTTGGAAAAGTTCCATAAACAAATGGGTCAAAACTATGTTAAATTCTAGCTTTACGGTATTTCTAGTTAGCTAGTTTCTTACCTATCATGCATAGGATCGCTTCTACATCATCATATGATATTTTCACACATTCCAACACATCAAAACATCATCATACAGCATCACACTCATCACATCAGAACCGAAAATATCTAACTTAAATGAGGGAGTTAAATTGACATTTCTAGGTACATAAGTTAACTAGTTTCTCTTGGAATCAATCTAGAACTTCTAAAACTTTTTGCAAAACATTTTAATTCATCAAGAGGCTAAGTGAAGCCTTAGGTCACTGACCAAAACATATTCCATCCCCTAAAAGATAATAAAATCACAACTTGTGATGACATAACCTTATAAAGATTTGTAAAGCTTTAAGGAAAACTTAAAACATAGACTATTGGTCCTAGTAGCTAAATGAAAACTCATTGCAAGTCCATCATCACTACTTGGCCGAAATTATGCATTCAAGGAATACATTCACATTTAACTTTATCTTGGAATGAAATGGGCAAGTCTTTGAGCTCTAGGTTCTTAAGCTACGACATAAACTAAACGTGCTCATGCTTTTCATTTTTAATCTTGCTTACAAAGTAAAGTGATGACTTAAATTTAAATATGCAAGGCATAAACTTAAACGTGCAAGCTTGAAAGTAAATATGCGAGGCATAAACTTAAACGTGCAATTCTTTATTTTAGTGCTCTTGGCCCAACAACAATCGACTTTAAGGCCGAAATAGATAGGCATTCGAGAAATTAATTAGATGGTAATGCAAGTTCAATTCTTTATTTTAGTGCTCTAGGCCCAACAACAATCGACTTTAAGGCCGAAATAGAAAGGCTTCGAGAATTAAATTAAGTGATGATACAAGTTCCATTTTAATCTTTATGTTCTTAGGTGATAGCTAGAAAGCAAAGATGCATAGCAAGAATGTAAATATGGATGTAAGCATAAAATAAATTATGCAAGTTCATTTTATCTTTCTAGAGCTCTTAACAAGACTTTAAAGGAATTTAAACCATAACCCAAACTCATCCAAACAAGGTAAAGTCAAGCTTAGAGTTCTTTAAAACTTAACATAATATTTTTAGGAAATCAAACCATGAAGCTTAGAAAAATTTAAGGAAATGGGCCAAATCTTCAAGAAGAAAAAGGAACATTTTAAAACTCTAGAGTTCATGATCTTGATGATATATTAACACCAACATCATGAGTCCTCATCATTGAGTTCATAGAGCCATTTTAAAACATCATTAAAGCTAAAGTTCTCAAGAGTTCAAGGAAGGAAAAACTAGAAACATTTTTGCTCAAGAACAAAGATCAAGCTCTAGAGTTTGTTTCAAGTGATGAACATCATCATGAAACTCTCATCATCAAGCTCTCATTCCTTTGTTCTCTAAGGCCTATGGCCGAAAAATGAAAAGGAAAAAGGAGTGGAAATGAAGTTCTAAAGAGAAGCAAGAGAAACTATGAACATCAAGCTTGAAACAAGAACTTTAAAGAAAAGAATACATGAAAGAAAATCCCTACTTGGTGTGATGAACTTGAAGATGGAAGAAGAAGATGAAGATGATGAAGAACTTTGAAGAGCTTGAAGAACTTGAAGAACACTAGAACTTTGAGAGAAAAGAAAAGCTTTGAGTATTTCCTAAACTTAGCAAATGATCCAAAAGTGGTGCAAGCTCCTCAAGGCATTCTATTTATAGAGAAATGAAACAAATGGAGGGTGTGAAGGCTGATGAAGGCTTCGGCCATATGAGGTGCAGATTGGAGGGTTCCATGTGTTCCATGAGGTGAGATAATGTGTTCTTGAGGTATGGTGAGGTATGGTTCAAAGCATGGTGAGGTATGGCTCAAGGTATGGCTCAAGCATGGCTCTTTGAGTGAGAAAACAATTTAATATGTGTGGTAATTGGAGAGTGATGGCCGAATATGCATCAGCCCATGGGGGAGGGTTCTTTGCATTTTAATTGTGGTTTAGAGTTGTGTTTAGGTGTATCTTTGATTATGCTTAAGATTAGGAATTTGTAAGAAAGTGTTTTAGGTAAGGTAAATGGGTAATTACGGTGGTCTAGACATAATTAAGGAGTGTTCTTGCACCATTAGAGAGTTAAATCCTCAATTTAGAGTCTAAACAACTCTAGACACATTTCCTTGATTTAAGGAATTGGAGAGAGAAAATACTATTCAAGATTCCAAGACTAGGAGTCTTGAGTTCTAAAAAGGGATTTAAGTTTAATCTAAGCAATTTTAGGTTCTAATTAACTTTAATAAATTATTTTGACTCTAGATTAATTAGGGAAATAAATTAATCTTCGTTTAGAGCCTAATATTGCTTAGGTTTGCTTAATTACGTCATTAAGCTCAAAAGCACTATTCTAGGGGCAAAATCGTAATTTTGCACTAAAACTGCCCGGGACCACCGGGACTTGAACAGAGACCTCCAGACACATGAAAACATGTTTTTAAACCTCTGGGGAAAGTTCCGGGCTCAAACGGCACCTTTACCCGCGTAAAAACGCTATAGGGGTATTTTGGTCATTTTGACCCGAAACTGCGGAAAACGAAATTTTCGCTTCCGAAAGCATTCAAAGGCCATTCAATCCCCTTCAAACATTGAGTTGACCCTTCGAGGACGACCGAGTTGGTTACCCTCGAACTCGGGTCAGGAAATGACCTCAGGGGCATTTTGGTCATTTCCCTCGGACAGAGAAATCGGGGTGTTACATTACTCCCCTCCTTAAAAAGAATTTCGCCCTCGAAATTCGTTACCTTAGAAAAGCTCGGGATACTTGTCTCGCATTTTCGTCTCTAGCTCCCATGTGAATTCTTCGGACTTGTCGCGTCCCCACGCTACTTTTACCAAAGGAACAAACTTGTTCCTCGGCTGCTTGACTCCGCGGTCCACGATTCTCGTAGGGGGAAGATTGAAAGTTAGGTCATCCCTTAACTGAACATGCTCTGGCTCTAAAACGTGGCTAGGGTCGGACTCATACTTCCTTAACTGAGAGACGTGAAAAACGTCATGAAGATTAGAAAGATTAGGGGGTAAGGCTATTTTGTAGGCAACTGTTCCTATCCTTTGAAGAATTTGGAAAGGACCAAGGAATCGGGGGCTCAACTTTTTGACTTTCATGGCTCTCCCTATGCCTGTAGTGGGGGTAATCCTAAGGAACACATGTTCTCCCTCTTCGAATTCCAAGGGCTTGCGCCGCTTGTCCGCATAGCTCTTTTGTCTACTTTGAGTAGTGAGCATCCTATCCCGGATCCTCTTGATTTGTTCCGTCGTTTCCCTCATTACATCGGGTCCTAAGACACTTTGCTCCCCAGGCTCGTACCAACACAAAGGTGATTGGCACTTCCTTCCATACAATGCCTCGTACGGTGCCATACCGATGCTCGCGTGATAACTGTTGTTATACGCAAACTCGATCAAAGGCAAGTACTTATCCCAACTTCCCCTTTGGTCTAACACGCAGGCTCTTAGCATATCCTCTAGGGTTTGGATTGTCCTTTCGGATTGTCCGTCTGTTTGTGGGTGGTAAGCAGTGCTTAAGCATAGCTTTGAACCAAACGCCTTTTGAAAGGCTCCCCAAAAACGCGACGTAAACCGCGGATCTCTATCCGAGATTATCGTCGACGGTACTCCATGCAATCTTACGATCTCTTGGATGTATAACTGAGCCAATTTATCTAAGGAGTATGTCACTCTAATAGGTAGAAAGTGTGCCGACTTGGTTAGTCGATCCATTATCGCCCAAATAGCATCATGGCCAGCTTGGGTCTTAGGCAATCCTATCACGAAATCCATGGATATGCATTCCCACTTCCATTCGGGGATTGACAGGGGTTGCAACAAACCTGAAGGTTTTTGGTGCTCGATTTTCACTTTCTGACATACCAAGCACTTACTAACCCAGGCGACTACATCCTTCTTCATTCCGGGCCACCAAAACATCTTCTTCAAGTCTTGGTACATCTTGGTAACACCGGTATGAATGGTGAAATAGCTTTTGTGAGCCTCCTCCAAGATCTTTTCTCGGAGGTCACCATCTTGGGGTACGCAGATCCTTCCCTCAAATCTCCATATCCAATCCTCGCCTCTTTCGAAACCTTTCAACTTTCCCCGCTTTAACAAAGCATCTATGATCTCTTGAACTCCTCATTCTCTCAAGTGCTAACATGATCCTTTGTTTAAATCCACTTGTTACACTAAGATAGCACATCTTTATCCCTCTATCGGTTGCTGACATCCCTAGATTCATATCTCTAAACTTCTCTATCAACTCAACTTCTTTGATCATCATGTGGGACAGGTGTAACGACTTTCGGCTCAAGGCATCAGCGACTACATTAGCCTTGCCGGGGTGGTAACTTAAACCGAAATCGTAGTCTTTGAGGAATTCCATCCATCTTCTTTGCCTCATGTTTAACTCCTTTTGATCAAAGAGGTACTTGAGACTCTTATGATCGGAGAAAACTTCAAACGTTACACCATACAGATGGTGTCTCCACATCTTTAAGGCAAACACTACGGCGGCTAATTCTAGGTCATGGGTGGGGTAGTTAGCCTCGTGAGGCTTGAGTTGTCATGATGCATAGGCTACCACTTGCCTATTTTGCATCAACACACACCCTAGTCCTTTGCTCGAAGCATCACAATATACCTCGAAGGGTACATTGGGGCTAGGTAAGACTAAGACTGGGGTCGTGGTTAACCTTTCCTTAAGCTCTTGAAAACTCTTCTCACATTCGGGGCTCCACTCAAACGGGGCATTCTTCCTAGTGAGCTTGGTCAAGGGTAGGGCTAACTGGGAAAATCCTTTGATAAACCTACGGTAGTAACCTGCTAAGCCCAAAAAGCTCCGTATTTCCGTTACGGTGGTCGGTCTATCCCAATTCATTACGGCTTCTACCTTACTAGGATCAACGGCTATGCCTCCTTTTGACACAACGTGTCCTAAAAACTTGACCTCCTCCAACCAAAATTCACACTTAGAGAGTTTTGCATATAGCTTTTTCTCCTTCAAAATCTCCAAAACTATCCTCAAATGACGCTCATGCTCCTCGTGGGTCTTCAAATAGATGAGTATATCATCTATGAAAACGACCACGAACTGGTCTAAATAGGGTCTAAAGATCCTATTCATGTAATCCATAAATACTGCAGGAGCATTTGTCAACCCAAAAGACATCACCGCGAACTCAAAGTGTCCATACCGAGTTCTAAAGGCGGTCTTTGGTATATCTTGATCTCTCACTCTAATTTGGTGGTATCCTGACCTTAGGTCGATCTTGGAAAACACTACAGCTCCTCTCAATTGGTCCATGAGATCATCAATCCTAGGCAAAGGGTATTTGTTTTTCACTGTCACACGATTTAATTGCCTATAATCTATGCACAACCTTATACTCCCGTCCTTCTTTTTCACAAACAAGACCGGGGCTCCCCATGGTGAAGCACTAGGTCTTATAAAGCTTTTCTCTAAAAGTTCCTCAAGTTGGGTTTTAAGCTCGGCTAGTTCTAGGGGTGACATTCTATAGGGGGCAATGGAGATTGGTCCCGCTCCAGGCACCAACTCAATGGAGAACTCCACTTCTCGCTTGGGAGGGAACTCGGGTATATCTTCCGGAAACACCTCGGGATAGTCTCCCACTACTGGTATATTCTCTAAATTCTGCTCAAAGTGTATCTCGCTAGCGGCTAGGAGAACATATCCCTTAGTCTTTTTCCCACAACAGTGGACCTCTACGGCATTGAGATAGAGTTTCAAAGGTTGACTTATTTCACTAGCGGGAGATGGAAAGATAACTATTTTGGTGTCACAGTCTAACAATACACGGTTGGCGTGAAGCCAATCCATGCCAAGAACTACTCCTATACCTTTCATAGGTAAACAAATTAAATCCACAACATATGATCTATTTTCTGTGGTGAAGTGACAATTTAGGCAACAATAACAAGTATTCAAAGGATGATTTGTGGGGGTAGAGACAATAAGATCAAAAGGAAGTTTGGAAGTTTTCAAATTTAGAGTCTCGACACTAGCATATGAAATAAAAGAATGTGTTGCACCAGAGTCATATAGCACAGTTAAGGTTCTACCATCTATTTCGCACTTACCTTCTATGAGACCGTTGGATGTGTCCGCTTCGTCCACATTGAGGGTGAAGACCCTCCCTTGGTGTTGCGGCCTAGGGTTCTGATTCGCTGGCCCTCCGTTGTTGCATCTGTTGGCATAGTGGCCGGGCTTCCCGCATTTGAAGCACACATTTTGTCCAGCTAGGCAAGGACGGTTGCCATGATCTTTCCCACACTGGGGGCATATTATCACCGGTGTAGGCCTAGCAAAGGTGGCGGGGGCTCCTTGGGGCGTCTTGTTCTTGGTCCCACTTGATCCTCCTTGGTTGTTTCGGGGGCCGCCCGACCCTCCTTGTCGGTTGTTGTTGTTGTTGTTGTTGTTGCGGTTGTTGTTGTTGTTCTAGAATTGTGGTCGGTATGGTTGCTTGGGTTGTTGGTGGAAGGGGGTTCTTGGTTGTTGTTGTGGTTTGAACTGGTTGGTTTGGTAGGGATTATAGTGATTCCGGGATTGGTTTGGATATTGGGGCTTGAATTTTGGGGCTTGAGGTGCTAGCCCCTTGTTCCGTGCTGCCCTCGCAGCATTGATTTTCTTCTGTCCCTCTTCCATGATCCGACACTTGTTGACTAGGGTTGGGAAGTCCCTAATCTCCATGTGCGCCACAGCATAGTTGAGCTCTGCCGTTAGTCCGGCCTCATACTTGACGCACTTCCACACCTCGTCGGGGTTCCCTTGAAACACCCTAGAGAACTTGATCAGCTCCTCGAATTTCGTCGTGTACTGGGCGACAGTAGACCCTCCTTGGGTCAGTTGCATGAACTCAATGTCCTTTGCATTCCTCACCGATTCCGGAAAGTACTTCTCATAGAAGTAAGTCTTGAACAGCTCCCGCTGACATGATGCGTAAGCTTCTAGCAGTCTTCGGGTGCCGGTCCACCAAAACTCGGCATCCGATTCCATCATATAAGCCGCAAAGGTGACCTTCTGCTCCTCCGAGTAAGCCACCACAGAGTAGATCTTTTCCATGTTTTTGATCCACTCATCAGCTTGGTCGGGGTCCATGGCTCCTCGGAAGGTTGGTGGGTTTGCCTTGCGAAACTCACCAAACCTTGCTTGCTCGATCATTTCGGCAGTAGGGGGAGCACATCCGGTGTTCCCTTGTTGGTTCATCCTCTCGAACATTCGTTCCATGGCCCTAGCCATGTCACGAACAGCAGCAGCAGTAGCATCGTTTTGGTCCCCCTCGGTCGGGGCCCTAGGTTGTCTCCTTGGTGCCATTGGTTCCTAAACACACGAGACAATAAACACTGAGGTGATCAGACTCAATATTCCATGTAAAATGAGCTAGTTACCATGGCACACGCAAGTAGGCAAGGGTCATGCACTTCTATCCTATAGCTTATCTCTAACTAAGCACTACGCATGACATAGCTATCGTACTACGCTTTAGAAAGCATAGTCAGTCCAATCCTCAGGCTCCATGAGAATCGAACTGCTCTGATACCATAATGTAACATCCTAATTTTTAACCCAATACTCTAGAACATATTTAGGTTAATCGTTAGTCTGTTACTTCATAGTTCTCATTCATCTTTGAATTACTTAGCGGAAAATACGGGTAATTTTTTTTTTGAAAAACAAAGTGAGAGCCGCGTGATGCGATAAGCAGTAAACCATGTATGGTAAACGAATGTCTCACAACATCATAACATAAGGCACACCATGAGTAACACTGAAGATCATCTCATATATATATAATTTGCCCACTTATAAGTGTGGGACTTAGTTTAGTACAGGGGAAACGCATAAAAGAAAATACAACATAAAACATGAACATAATCTACTCCCCTACCCGAGTGCACCTAATAGGATAACCTCTAAACAAAAGAAGGTTTATCCCCATCTAAGTGGTGTGTGCTCTAACCGGGTACTCCATCGGTCGATCGTCACCTCCTACTGACGTCCGTCTCGTGAACGAGGCAAGTATCCGGGAAACTGTGCGAGCTCCTCGGGCGTAAAGAGGCGGAACGGGGATCGAGAGTGACCCCCGCGGTGTGGCCGCATCTCCGGTCGTCGTACAAGTCGGGGCTGAGTCACGGTATCCTTACTGCCCTCCCTCATCAATGGTGGAGAGGGGGCAGAGCTCGCTATACGGATGAGTAGGCGGGTCCTCGGACGGGTCGGTCTCCTAGAAGTAGGTCCGGGGCACGTAATCGGGATAGTCTCGCATGGCTAAGGCGGCGGTGTACATGCAGAGCACTCTCTCGTCAAGCGTACGCACACGCTCAAAAACCCGCTCGTCGTCGCCATAGGGTGCAGTCGGGGAGAAGCGATGGGTGTGCACGGGATGAGCGAAGGGGCGTCCTACGAACATGAAAACCCGCACCGCACGCCTCAAAATGGTATGACCCGTGAGCCGGGTCATAGTGCACCTCCCATGTCGGGGTGTCCACGAACACTATGAACGTCGCCATCTGAAGACGTGACGGAAAGAAAGAGATAGAGGGAGTGAGAATCTTGCTAAAGAATCTCAGTAGGGCCTCCTACTACCTAGGTGTCATCATCTACGTCCTCAGGAACCTTGGGTTTATTTATACAAAACGACTGAGCATGTATTAAGTTCATTTTAAACTTAAAAATATATTTTAGCCAAGGTCCATTCATTTTACGATGATCTTAATGTCATGAATGCAACATAATAGAAAATGTATGCATGGCACTACTTAATGCACATACATAAAACATAACATCAAGCATCATCATTCTTGGTGGCATAAAGTGGCAATAGTAACATTCATATGGGACAAACTTAGTGACATAATCATAATCATGAAACTTCTCTTCCTCATGGGCCACCCTAAAAGACAATCGAACTGGGGGTGCTCGGCCGAACCGGTGTCACCCAGAACGTGTCATACATCTAGGTTATGAGCTCATACCTTAACTAGTCGTCACTAGTTCTTACTTACCACTTAACGATAAGCGTATCATAAATCATAAATCCCGACTATCTGAGTACGGGTTAGGGGGCAAAACTCTTAGGGGTGCTCGGCCGAACCGGTGTCACCTAAGAGTATAAAATGGTACCGATGTCACATGAGTTCTATGGAGGTGCTCAGCCGAACCGGTGTCATCCTAGAACCCATCTTAGTACCTTAATTTTCAAAAATTTCTTTAAGTCCCCAAATTTGTCGGAAATTAAGCAAGACAACGGTCATTACACCGAATTTCCTTCCAAATTTACTTTATGCCACATAAACATATAACCTCATAAATTCCTCATATGAATAACATCATCATCATTAGCATACTTCATGCATCATCATAAAACATTCAAACGCTTACCCTTACGGTAGCTTATGCTTTGACCCTTACGGGTCTTAATCTTGAGATATAGTTCTCTACATCCGCTGCTCATATTTTAAGCACCTAAGGCTCATAATTAAACATCATTCATAATCCTCTCATTTTACTTTTAAATCTGAATAGCTTAGGGTGGAAATCCTAACATGTGAATACGGGGTTCTAGAACTTACGTTTTAGACCCTTTCTTGGTTCCGTTTTCGCCGAAGGCGCTATATATTAAATCTAAATCAATTATGAGGCATTCCTATGCTTAAGGACTAATTATTAATCATGTTTACCATGTTGTAAGGGTGCTGGACAGAATCCAGAAAATTAAATGTTCTAAGAGTTCTACATTTGCATTTTTACGGTTTTCTGGTTACTAGTTTCCCCATAGGTGCTAGAATTCAATTCTAACTCAAATGATACCAAGTTTTTCATGTCTAAACAATCTAAATCTGAGTATGTCCCCATTAAAACAGTTTGGAAAAGTTCCATAAACAAATGGGTCAAAACTATGTTAAATTCTAGCTTTACGGTATTTCTAGTTAGCTAGTTTCTTACCTATCATGCATAGGATCGCTTCTACATCATCATATGATATTTTCACACATTCCAACACATCAAAACATCATCATACAGCATCACACTCATCACATCAGAACCGAAAACATCTAACTTAAATGAGGGAGTTAAATTGACATTTCTAGGTACATAAGTTAACTAGTTTCTCTTGGAATCGATCTAGAACTTCTAAAACTTTTTGCAAAACATTTTAATTCATCAAGAGGCTAAGTGAAGCCTTAGGTCACTGACCAAAACATATTCCATCCCCTAAAAGATAATAAAATCACAACTTGTGATGACATAACCTTATAAAGATTTGTAAAGCTTTAAGGAAAACTTAAAACATAGACTATTGGTCCTAGTAGCTAGATGAAAACTCATTGCAAGTCCATCATCACTACTTGGCCGAAATTATGCATTCAAGGAATACATTCACATTTAACTTTATCTTGGAATGAAATGGGCAAGTCTTTGAGCTCTAGGTTCTTAAGCTACGACATAAACTAAACGTGCTCATGCTTTTCATTTTTAATCTTGCTTACAAAGTAAAGCGATGACTTAAATTTAAATATGCAAGGCATAAACTTAAACGTGCAAGCTTGAAAGTAAATATGCGAGGCATAAACTTAAACGTGCAAGCTTGAAGGTAAATATGCGTGGTTCAATTCTTTATTTTAGTGCTCTTGGCCCAACAACAATCGACTTTAAGGCCGAAATAGATAGGCATTCGAGAAATTAATTAGATGGTAATGCAAGTTCAATTCTTTATTTTAGTGCTCTAGGCCCAACAACAATCGACTTTAAGGCCGAAATAGAAAGGCTTCGAGAATTAAATTAAGTGGTGATACAAGTTCCATTTTAATCTTTATGTTCTTAGGTGATAGCTAGAAAGCAAAGATGCATAGCAAGAATGTAAATATGGATGTAAGCATAAAATAAATTATGCAAGTTCATTTTATCTTTCTAGAGCTCTTAACAAGACTTTAAAGGAATTTAAACCATAACCCAAACTCATCCAAACAAGGTAAAGTCAAGCTTAGAGTTCTTTAAAACTTAACATAATATTTTTAGGAAATCAAACCATGAAGCTTAGAAAAATTTAAGGAAATGGCCCAAATCTTCAAGAAGAAAAAGGAACATTTTAAAACTCTAGAGTTCATGATCTTGATGATATATTAACACCAACATCATGAGTCCTCATCATTGAGTTCATAGAGCCATTTTAAAACATCATTAAAGCTAAAGTTCTCAAGAGTTCAAGGAAGGAAAAACTAGAAACATTTTTGCTCAAGAACAAAGATCAAGCTCTAGAGTTTGTTTCAAGTGATGAACATCATCATGAAACTCTCATCATCAAGCTCTCATTCCTTTGTTCTCTAAGGCCTATGGCCGAAAATGAAAAGGAAAAAGGAGTGGAAATGAAGTTCTAAAGAGAAGCAAGAGAAACTATGAACATCAAGCTTGAAACAAGAACTTTAAAGAAAAGAATACATGAAAGAAAATCCCTACTTGGTGTGATGAACTTGAAGATGGAAGAAGAAGATGAAGATGATGAAGAACTTTGAAGAGCTTGAAGAACTTGAAGAACACTAGAACTTTGAGAGAAAAGAAAAGCTTTGAGTATTTCCTAAACTTAGCAAATGATCCAAAAGTGGTGCAAGCTCCTCAAGGCATTCTATTTATAGAGAAATGAAACAAATGGAGGGTGTGAAGGCTGATGAAGGCTTCGGCCATATGAGGTGCAGATTGGAGGGTTCCATGTGTTCCATGAGGTGAGATAATGTGTTCTTGAGGTATGGTGAGGTATGGTTCAAAGCATGGTGAGGTATGGCTCAAGGTATGGCTCAAGCATGGCTCTTTGAGTGAGAAAACAATTTAATATGTGTGGTAATTGGAGAGTGATGGCCGAATATGCATCAGCCCATGGGGGAGGGTTCTTTGCATTTTAATTGTGGTTTAGAGTTGTGTTTAGGTGTATCTTTGATTATGCTTAAGATTAGGAATTTGTAAGAAAGTGTTTTAGGTAAGGTAAATGGGTAATTAAGGTGGTCTAGACATAATTAAGGAGTGTTCTTGCACCATTAGAGAGTTAAATCCTCAATTTAGAGTCTAAACAACTCTAGACACATTTCCTTGATTTAAGGAATTGGAGAGAGAAAACACTATTCAAGATTCCAAGACTAGGAGTCTTGAGTTCTAAAAAGGGATTTAAGTTTAATCTAAGCAATTTTAGGTTCTAATTAACTTTAATAAATTATTTTGACTCTAGATTAATTAGGAAAATAAATTAATCTTCGTTTAGAGCCTAATATTGCTTAGGTTTGCTTAATTACGTCATTAAGCTCAAAAGCACTATTCTAGGGGCAAAATCGTAATTTTGCACTAAAACTGCCCGGGACCACCGGGACTTGAACAGAGACCTCTAGACACATGAAAACATGTTTTTAAACCTCTGGGGAAAGTTCCGGGCTCAAACGGCACCTTTACCCGCGTAAAAACGCTATAGGGGTATTTTGGTCATTTTGACTAAAGCTCATGAAACGAAATTTTCGCTTCCGAAAGCATTCAAAGGCCATTCAATCCCCTTCAAACATTGAGTTGACCCTTCGAGGACGACCGAGTTGGTTACCCTCGAACTCGGGTCAGGAAATGACCTCAGGGGCATTTTGGTCATTTCCCTCGGACAGAGAAATCGGGGTGTTACATGCACTGTGTCCATGTGTAGCTAACATTATATGACGTTCTTTTATGCATGTTATTTTGATAATGATGATGAGGAATATGATGTAATGATAAAGGAAAAGTTCATTGTAAATATGACATGTTAAGATTATGATGCATTATAAGACGCGTGATTAAAAATTGACGAACCTCGGTTAAGTATTTGTCCAAACTTAAAATGAATCTTTGCATGCTCACTATTTTAGAATAATCCCGAGGTTCCTGGGGACTTTGATGATGACACTGTAGAAGGAGGTACCCTACTGAGAATTCTTTAGCAAGATTCTCACTCCCTTTTCTTTATTTCCGTCATTGTCTCCAGATTCAAATGGCGACATTCATCCTGTTCGTTGATACCCCTATTTGGGAATTCCACTATGATCCGGTGCATCGCTCGTATCATTTTGAAGGGAGGTGTGCAGTTCGTGTTTTTATTTACATAGGTCGTCCATTTACATATCCTGTCCCTAGTTATCGATTTTCTCCTACTTCTCCCTATGTCGATGAAATGGTTTTCGAACATGCACGTCCACTTGATGAAAGGATGTTATGTTCTTATCCCGCTTCATTTGCTGTCCATGGATTTCCAGAGTATGTTCCCGAGACGAGATATTTCTGAAGCTACTAACTGTGCTTTATTTTAATCTTGATAATCATCCTTTTCAGAAGCTTCAGAAAATGCAAAAAATAAAATAGGATAAATGCACGATTCAACCCCTTTTTTCTCGTGCACATCTTCACCTGCACTTCTAACGGTGGGTATGATTCTACTATTTTAAATATTTATTTTATGGTGTGTAAAATGGAACATCTAATGGTAGCAATATATGAACCCACAATGATGTGTTATGCTTATGGCTTGTGTTTATTTTAATCCATGCGTATCTATGATGTGCTTCAGTTCCCTTTCGACTTTTATGCAAGATGGATGACGTAGTTCTTTTATGTATGCATGGCTCACATTTTCATTTTAAGTTTCAAAAACAAAAATTTAGCCATATTTTTGCTAAGTATTTAACAACCTAAAGTTAAGAACTAAAACAAAAGAGTAATAACTAATAATTAACCTAAATGCGTCCTAGGCATGTTGGGTTAAATAGTAGGGTGTTACATTATCAAATCAGTTCTTATTGTGGCATAGTATTATTATAACCAAAAATACTATCAATTAACACATAAATAATAGCAATTAATCATTTGTTGTAACAGTCCAAGGTACCTTATGGATTGACGACTATCCTTACAAACCAACACAGGGTCTTTTCAGCATGCTTTGTCATCATTCACACACTTCTTGGGAAAACTTTCCAGGAGGTCACCCATTCCAAAACTGCTCCAAGTTAAGCATGCTTAACCATGGAGTTCTTTAGTGATAGGCTATTGAAAAGAAGATGCATCTTGTTAGTATAAATAGTGCAAATCAATTCATATTCCATATCTATACAATCTTAAGATCCCTCTGATTCTGGTGTGTAATTAGTTCATTCATGTACACCTCTGCTTAGAAGCCTGCCAGGAGCAGCTTCTTATCTATGTCTTTCCTGCACCAGCGATCATTCCTCGCCCTCGTCACCCAATGTTGCATGACCTATTTGGTTTTCAACTTTTTAAAAATAAGAAAAATGATTTTTATGACTCAAAAACTTCTGGAAACACTTCAATATGTTGGCTTTATCACAAAAATTTTGGCTCAAGACCATGTCTCTAAATCAGTGAGAAAAATCAAAATATTTCACCTGCTTGCTAAAACTGGAATTTCTAGCAATATGAATCCCAACAAGTTTTAGCAAAAAGGATTTTCTAACATCATCAAAACTTTCTACCAAAATTTACACATCAATATTCGTATTTTATCAACCAATAAAACTAAAATTTTCAAGCTCAATCAAATCAAAAGTTTCCAAAATAAATTTCAAAGAAAAGTGGATGAATAAAGTCCTACTTGGCTCTTTGAAGCTTAAACCCTTGTTCTTAATTTTAGAATCCTCACTCGTATGTCTTTATGTTCCGTGTCATCTCTAGGTTAAACCAGAGGACTATGATACTACTATGCAAAAGAACTCGAGATTGTAATAGTCTAGTAGTTAATGCTTTTATCATATTGTATTTAGTAGAATGAATATGTATGAGAATATATTAGAGAACAGAGGTGTATTCAAGCTTATAAAATAGCTTCCTTTTGTACTCAACTTTGTATTAAATGAATGTTTTATTTCTTTGTTATATATTTTAATAAGATCGCACTTTGTTATTACATGCATTAATCGAGCTTGCCATAGATATTTAAGAAAAGTTCACTAATTAATAAGTAATAGCTCTTGAGTACGATATCATGACTTAAGGAGGAGGTTATCCTTGGGAGGATATTACCAGAAGAAGTTAAGATATTCTCTAACTATAGAAATTTCATCTAGTTTTCATTCACTATCAACCTCACTTGCCAGAAGGAGAATGTAACGCCCCGATTTTCTATCTGAGTGGAAAATGACCGAAATGCCCCTGAGGTCATTTTCGACCCAGAATTCGAGGATGGCCGACTCGACAGTCCTCTAAGGGCCAACTCAATGTTTGAAGGGGATTGAATGACCTTTGAATGTTTCCGAAAGCGAAAATCTCGTTTTCCGCAGTTTCGGGTCAAAATGACCAAAATACCCCTATAGCGTTTTTACGCGGGTAGAAGTGCCGTTTGAGCCCGAAACTTTCCCCAGAAGCTTAAAAACATGTTTTCATGTGCCTAGAGGTCTCTATTCAAGTCCTAGTGGTCCTGGGCAATTTTTGTACAAAATTACGATTTTGCCCCTAGAATAGTGTTTTTACGCCTAATGACGTAACTAAGCTAACCTAAGCAATATTAGGCTCTAATCGAAGATTAATTAATTTCCCTAATTAATCTAGAGTCAAAATAATTTATTAAAGTTAATTAGAATCTAAAATTGCTTAGATTAAACTTAAATCCCTTTTTAGAACCCAAGATTCCTAGTCTTGGAATCTTGAATAGTATTTTCTCTCACCAATGCCCTAAATCAAGGAAGTGTGTCTAGAGTTATTTAGACTCTAATTTGAGGATCTAAATCACTAATGGTGCAAGACCACTCCTTAATTATATCTAGACCACCATAATTATCCATTTTCCTTACCTAAACAATTTTTTACAACTTCCTAACCTTAAGCATAATCAAAGATACACCTAAACACAACTCTAAACCACAATTAAAATGCAAACACAACCCCACATGGGCTGATGCATTTCGGCTAGGCCTCATCCCCCTTTGACCACATGTTAAATTGTTTTCTCACTCAAAGAACCATGCTTAACCCATGCTTGCACCATACTTGAGCCCATGCTTGGCCATGCTTCCAACCATGCTTTGAACCATGCCTTGTAAGAGATATTTTCTCTCCTATTCTGCACTCCTCATGGCCGAAGCTTCATCACCATACACACCCCTCCATTTGCTTCATTTCTCTATAAATAGATGGCCTTGGGAAGCTTGCACCACTTTTAGATCATTTGCTAAGTTTAGGAGCACTCAAAGCTTTTCTTTTTCTCTCAAAGCTCTTGTGTTCTTCAAGTTCTTGGAGCTCTCCATCTTCTTCATCTTCTTCTTCCATCTTCAAGTTCATCACACCAAGTAGGGATTTCTTTTCATGAATGTTTTTCTTTAAAGCTTGATGTTTATGGTTTCTCTTGTTTTCTTTTTAGAACTTCTTCTCTATTCCTTTTTCTTTCTTGTTTCGGCGATGAGCCCTTGAGAATAGAGAAATGAGAGCTCGATGATGAGAGTTTCATGATGATGTTTATCACTTGAAACAAACTCTAGAGCTTGATCTTTGTCCTTGAGCAAAAATGTTTTTAGTTTTTCCTTTCTTGAACTCTTAGGAACTCTAACTTTGATGTTGCTTCAAAATGGTTTTAAGGACTCAATGATGAGGTCTCATGATGTTGGTGTTAATATATCATCAAAATCATGGACTCTAGAGTTTTAAAATGTTCCTTTTTCCTTCTTGAGGTTTCGGCCTTTTTCCTATCTTTTTCTAAGTTTCATGGTTTGATTCTTAAAAATATTATGTTGAGTTCTAAGAACTCTAGACTATACCATATCTTGGTTTAATGAGTTTGGGTTAAGGTTTAAGTTCCTTTAAAGTCTTGTTAAGAGCTCTAGAAAGATAAAATGAATTTGCATAATTTATTTTATGCTTGCATTTATATTTACATTCTTGCTATGCATCTTTACTTTCAAGCTATCACCTAAGAACATAATGATTAAAATGGAACTTGCATCATCACTTAATTTAATTCTCAAAGCCTTTCTATTTCGGCCTTAAAGTCGATTGTTATTGGGCCAAGAGCACTAAAATAAAGAATTGAACTTGCATTATCACCTAATTAATTTCTCGAATGCCTTTCTATTTCGGCCTTAAAGTCGATTGTTGTTGGGCCAAGAGTACTAAAATAAAGAATTGAACCTTACATATTTACTTTCAAGCTTGCACGTTTAAGTTTATGCCTTGCATATTTATTTTAAGTCATCACTATATTTTGTAAGCAAGATTAAAAATGAAAAGCATGAGCACGTTTATTTTATGTCATAACTTAAGAACCTAGAGCTCAAAGACTTGCCCATTTCATTTCAAGTTAAAGTTTAATGTGAATGCATTCTTTGAATGCATGTTTTCGGCCAAGTAGTGATGATGGACTTGCAATGAGCTTTCTTCTAGCTACAAGGACTAATAGTCTATGTTCTAAGTTTTTCTTAAAGCTTTACAAATCTTTACAAGGTTATGTTATCATGAGATATGACTTTATTCCCTTTTAGAAGATGAAATATATTTTGGTCACTGACCTAAGGCTTCTCTTAGCCTCTTGATGAATTAAAATGATTTGCAAAGAGTTTTAGAAATTCTAATTTAATTCCAAGAGAAACTAGTTAACTTATGTACCTAGAGATGTCAATTTAGTTCTCTTATTGAAGTTAGATGTTTTCGGTACTGTCAAGATGAGCTTGTGGCTGTATGATGATGTTTTGATGAGTTAAAATGTGTGGAATTATCACATGATGATGTAGAAACGATTCTATGCATGATAAGCAAGAAACTAGCTAACTAGAAATACCGTAAAGCTAGAATTTAACATAGTTTAGACCAATTTGTTTTTGGAACTTATCCAAACTGTTTTAATGGGAACATAATCAGATTAGGATTGTTTAGACATGAAAAACTTGGTAACATTTGGATTAGAATTGAATTTTAGCACCTATAGGGAAACTAGTAACTAGAAAACCGTAAAAATGCAAATGTAGAACTCTTAGAACATATAGTTTTCTGGATTCTATCCAGCAACGTTACAACATGATAAATGTGATTTATAATTAGTTCTTAAGCATAGGATTGTCTCATAATTGATTTAGATTTAATTTATAGCGCCTTAGGCGAAGACGAAACCAAGAAAGGGTCTAAAACGTAAGTTCTAGAACCCCGTAACCACAAGTTAGAAATTCTGCCCTATGCTTTTCAGATTTGAGTATGAACATGAGGATTAGGAATGATGATTATTTATGAGCCCTTAGGTGCATAACAAATGAACGACAGATGTTAGAGAACTATATCTCAAGATTAAGACCCGTAAGGGTCAAAGCATAAGCTACTGTAAGGGTAAGCGTTTGAATGTTCTATGATGATGCATGTGTTATGTGAAGGATGATAATGTTATTCGTATGAGGAATTCATGAGGATATATGTTTATGTGGCATAAAGCAAATTTGGAAGGAATTTGGCGTAATGCCTTTATGCCGCCAAATTCCCGACAAATTTGGGGACTTAAAGAGATTTTGAAAATTAAGGTACTAAGATGGGTTCTAGGATGACACCGGTTCGGCCAAGCACCTCCATAGAACTCATGTGACATCGGTACCAATTTATACTCTTAGGTGACACCGGTTCGGCTGAGCACCCCTAAGAGAATTGCCCCCTAACCCGTACTCAGATAGTCGGGATTTATGATTTATGATACGCTTATCGTTAAGTGGTAAGTAAGAACTAGTGATGACTAGTTAAGGTATGAGCTCATAACCTAGAGATGTGACACGTTTTGGGTGACACCGGTTCGGCCGAGCACCCCCAGAGCGCTTGTCTTTTAGGGCGGCCCATGAGAAAAAGAAGTTTCATGATTATGATTATGTCACTAAGTTTGTCCCATATGAATGTTCTATTGCCACTTTATGCCACTAAGTATGATGATGCTTGATGATATGATTTATGTATGTGCATTAGGTAGCGCCATGTATACATTCTCTATTATGTTGCATTCATGACATTAAGATCATCCTAAAATGAATGGACCTTGGCTAAAGTATATTTTAAAGTTTAAAATGAACTCGATGCATGCTCACTTGCTTCTACGAAAATAAACCCAAGGTTCTTGAGGATGTAGATGATGACACCTAGGTAGTAGGAGGCCCTACTGAGATTCTTTAGTAAGATTCTCACTCCCTCTATCTCTTCTTTCCGTCACGTCTTCAGATGGCGACGTCCGTGGTGTTTGTGGACACGCCGACATGGGAGGTGCACCATGACCTGAACCACGGGTCATTCCATTTTGTGGGTCGATGCACGGTTAGAGTATTCATGTTCATGGGTCAACCCTTCACTCCCCCTGTCCATTCCCATCGTTTCTCCCCTGTCTCACCTTTTGGCGATGACCTGGTGTTCGAATGCGCACGTCCCCGAGAGGAGAGGCTTCGCTATACTCCACCGTCCGCGTCTGTCGTTCGAGACTACCCCCAGTATGTGCCCCGTTGCCCGTCGTCTTTTTCGGAAACGGATCCTTCCGAGGATTCGGCAACCCAGGTACCCTCCGAGGGATCTTCCCCCACCATACCCATGGACCTTGGGGCGGGTAGCGAGCCCACCGTGACTCAACCGAGGCTTGCACGACGACCGGAGATGAGGCCGCACCATGGAGGTCACTCCCGAGCCCCGTTCCTCCTATTCTCGTCGGAGGAGCTTGCTCAGTTTCCTGGTTACGTGCCACGCTCGAGGGATAGTCGCCAGTAGGAGGCTGTGGATGGCCCGGGTTAGTGCACACACCGTATAGACGAGGATAAACCTTCTTTTGTTTAGAGGTTACCCCATTAGATGCACTCGGGTAGGGGGGTAGTTTATGTTTATGTTTATGTTTATGTTGTATTTTCTTTCATGTATTCCTTTGTACTAAATTAAGTCCCACACTTATAAGTGGGCAAGTTATATATATATATGAGATGATATTCAGCGTTTCTCATGATGTGCCTTTATGTGCCTTATGCTATGACGTTATGAGATGTATGTTTTGTCCTTTACGTGTTATATCGCATCACACGGCTCTCGCTTTGTATTTCAAAAAAAAATTTACCCATATTTTTTCGCTAAGTATTTCAAAGTAAAAATGAGAACTATGAAGTAACAGACTAATGATTAACCTAAGTATGTTCTAGAGTATTGGGTTAAAAATTAGGATGTTACAGAGAACATATCCTTAATTCTCAGCTTTCCTAAAGTTTAACTCTATGCAATTTAAATAAAAACACCTGGGAATTACAGGTTTAGAAGACAAGATAGAGCAAAAGGAAATAGTTTTTGTCAACACAATTTAAAAGCACTCGATTGGTTGACAACTAGTTTATACCTAAAATTATATCTAAATCAAGCAAAGGAAGACATATCAAGTCAAATACAAACTTTCTATCTTCTATTTGAAAAGAAAGAGCTATGCATATTTGACTAGTCTTAACAGACATATCGGTAGGAGTGGAGACTATCAAATCATAAGGTAATGTGTATATAGGCAATCGTAACTTGTACACATAGTCATAAGATATAAATAGATGAGTAGTACCCGAATCATACAGCACATTTAAGATGTTGCCAACAATTTCACACTTACCTTGGATCAGATCTTTAGATTGAGAAACACCCTCAACATTCAAGGTGAAGACGCACCCTTGGTGTTGTGGCCAAAAGCGGGGTTGCTAATTTTGGTTAGGACACTCATACATCATGTGTCCTGGCTCGCCATAACCATAACAAACATTCTGCCCTTGCCAGACATGGCTTGTTTCCATGGTTCTTCTTGCACTTTGAGCATGGTTTAAACCACTGTAGTTGCTTTCCTCTAGCATTATTTGGTGGAAATCTTCCCTTTTGCTAATGGTTGGGCTTGAATCGTTGACCTTGTGGTGCTAACCTTCTCCTGCAGTCCTCTCTAGTGGGGTTAGACGTTGCTAACTTTTGATTGTATCCTTCCACCAATCGACATTTGTCCACCAGTCCGCGTAATCGCTAATTTCTAAAAGTCCCACTGCAGCTTCGATGTTCTCTTGTAATCTTCCCTAGTACTTGATACACCTCCAAGCTTCGTCTTGATCTCATTGGTAGATGGTGGAGAACTTGAACAACTCCTCAAACTTTGCTATATACTCAGCTACACTTATATCTTCTTACTTAAGCATCATAAATTCTAACTCCTTTATGTTTCTCACTGAAGCAGGGAAATACTTCTAATAAAAGGTCTCTTTAAAAATATCCCAAGTGATTTTCGGTCGAGAAGCTTCCAGTAACCTCTTAGCTCTATTCCACCAGAACTCAGAATCTGCCTCCAACATATACGTAGAGAAGGCCACTTTTTGACTCTCGGTACAAACCAAGACCGAGAAGATCTTCTCTATTGGCTTGATCCATTCATCCACCTTACCGAGGCTGAAGGCTCCTCTTAAAAATATCGAATTAGCCTTCTTGAACTCCGCAAACTTCTAGTACTCTATATCTGTTTCTATGCCTCTAGGGTTGCTTCCTTCCATATTTGATTCAATCTTTCCATCATCCTATTGGCTACCACAGCTTGCTCTCCCATTGCAGCAGCTATTTCACACAAAGTATCCATCATTCCTATGTCTAATTCATTCACATTATCTCTATTGTTCCTATTTTGCCTATTGGAAGTCATTTGTCCCTGTCATACCAAGCATAACTATTGAGTTGATGAGGGTCAATATTAAGCTAAGTGCGACAGTAACATATAACATTCACAACCAGCAGTCATGCTTACTAAATTTTACATCTAACTTAAACAATTAAAATCTAGACATGACATTCACTAAGATATTTAGAGTATGTTGGAGCATAGTTGATCCATTCCTTAGGTTGTATTAGGATCAATCGTTCTGATGCCAAATTGTAACATCCCCTCAATTATATAGTCTCTGCCTAGGCAAGTATATGGTAACTAAGGGTATGATACTATATACCATATTCATATACTGTATAATAAAATTTAAACTTATTAAGTTCTAATATTGTATTCAAATTAATCATTCATTATTCACTTCATACTAGCACCAAGCGTTAGCATGTAGCGATATGTAATATGTCATCAAAGGGTTATCCAAAACAGAGTACCATATGATTTTATATAAAAACTAAAAATGTCAGTGTACTTTTATTTATGAACACTAGGGCACATAGGCCATTTTAAGACATGAGTAATATAGAATACACTAGAGTCTAAAGTCCACACAGTAACTACTAAAGTATATCAAAACATGAAAACATACTACTGCTCTAGGGAAAATCCATCAAAAGGACTATGTACAAAAGGTATTCGTATCAATTAAGCTTAACAGTCAGCAGGCATGTGTCACACCACCATAACGTAGTGTAAACATCTGGTAACTCCTGGAAGATACAGTAACACTTTATAGAAACCCATTTGCCATTAGGATAATTATGTCACCTCTTAGAGGGGAATCAAGGTCAGAAAGTGAACTCTCATCAGGGGTGGATAGTGGTTCTGGCATGGGAGCAAGATTAGGAAAAGGAGGGGCTATATCTACATCAGGAGCCTGTGGGATAGGTGGTGCAGATGGCGGTTGGATGATAACTGGATATGCCATGTGTAAAGACATTGTATCAAAAGGGAAATCAGGGTAGAAGAGCAGGCTAATAATAGAACCATCAAGTGAATGATGGAGAAAGATATATACACGTAACTGGGGGTGAGCCAATGTGAAGAACGAATCTAGAATAGGATCATAATGCCACTGTAAGCATGGTGACTTGATGAAGAACACCATCAATGCCATTCACAAGATTTGTGGTAGACATGGAATGTAAATAGGGATGAGAATTCTAAAATCCTCAATAGGGTATGTAAGTAGAAAAACACACAAGAAGGGGAGTTAAATCGTGTTTGAACTTTTCTTCTTCCACTGAAGATCTGAAAAACTTTATCAAAAAGGCTATTAAGTTGAATTTGTAGCATAGCGGAAAACAGCATTAAATACTTCAGAAAGTGAACTTTCTAAATTTGAGCAAATAAAGAAAACGTATATAAGCCTTTTCAAAACTTAAAACTGAAACAATAACAGATAGGGAAATAAATGGAGACAAAGGAAATAAAAGAACCAACACAGGGAATTTTATATTGGTTCAGCCAACCTGCCTACATCTAGTTCTCAACAACCGTTGAGTTTCACTAACTCTTCCTCCAACTAGAGAAAGAACAAAGATAGTCTTTTCAGTAGCCTTTTCAAGCTATGTCCAGTGACCAGCAGACAACCCCTACTGTCACACACCAAGTAGTTATTTAATAGCCTTTTCAAGCTGAAACCGTGAGCAATAAAGAACTCTTTTATAGTCATATTGCAAGTAGTCTTTAATAAGTCTCTTCAACATATCTCACATTAATCACTTTCGGATCAAGGATAATACAAAGGTTATATGTTTGTGTTACCACTCAAACTAACCTGTACTCAAGATTTCTTTGGATTTACAATGAAAAAAACCTTGAAAATCTTGAATGACTTCTTTCTATATTTTCCTCCTTGGAAAAACGTATGATCTATGAAATGTAGAAAGAAGATTTAATGTACAAGGAAATGATTTTCAAACAGAAAAGAATAAACAGATGAAGGGAAAACTTGATACCATTTCAGCTTTAATTTTCAACGTTAAGTCTACTATCTTTGAGGAGCACAACATCTCTATTTATAGAGGTCTTTCCTTGAGACCATTGCCTTGAATCAGATCTTATCTATTTGTGTCTTGGAAAGATAATCTAGAAGTGTAGCCTTTCTGCTTGTCAGATCAACTTGCAAAAGACATTGTGAAAGAAGAGGTTTCTAATGTTCTTTAGAAACTGCTTCTTACTTTCTAAATCATGGTTTCTGAAATCTTTCTTCTAGAACTTTTTGATAGTTGACTTCTAAAATAGAAGAGATTGTTGATCAGTTTTGACACCAGGATAAGACTTTTCCAAAAGCAAATTCAAATTTTGAAATTCAAAATTTTCCCTCATTCTTCTTGTTGAAAACACTATTTTACTGAGAGTGAGCTTTCTGAACTTCAGTATCATTTCCTTAATGAAGAATGAGTCTTAGTGACTTCAAACATTGCTCATTGATGCTTCAAACTTTTATCAGAGAGATGTTTGAAGATAGTAGATCCCTTTGACTTCATAGATTATTTGATATCTTCCTTTCAATTGCACTTTCTGAAGTCCAATGTTACTTTCTAAAGACCCTTGCCTTGGTCTCTTGTTCTTGATTTAATTTTCTTTCAACCGTGAGGCACATATGCCTACTTTGTACAATATAATATTCACTTTCTTTTAGATACAATCTCTTTTTATGAGATAAACATGTTTGCACATGTAAAGTGAAATTATTTTCATTTCAAGTGCATGTTATGTAATCCAAAAAAGCTTGTTATGCTTTGTCAAGAAACTCAAGGAAAATATTAGAGATTCTTCAGAATATTTTCTTTAAATTGGCTTTGTTGTCATTCAAAACAAATAAGAGTAAAGGGCTTTAGAGCTAATAGGGTATTCCCATACACACATAACTATCATCATTATCTACTCAACTGCTTCGATTTATTTATAAACATTTTAATGAGAATCGGATAACTAGAAGAAATCATCTACGTTAGAAAAATCTTTATCTAAAACTGTCCATATTATCTAACTATCATCTTTGAACTTAAAATGGTAACTTAACATATAAACATCTTGATCTCAAGTGAAATATCAAAGTATCATTCATATGGCACATGAAGTAAGAAGTAACTTAGAACAACTGCAACTTTGATTGTGTTGGCCCTTAACTATAGTGGCTTAGACCACTCCAAGATAATAGACTATATTTTAGGATTGAACTCATTCTTGTATGTGATCCTTGGATTTTCTTTCTAATTCACACACAAACCTATTTCTAGTCAGGTTTACTCCTTGATTCAGTTCAAGAGTAGATATATTTACTCTCTAACTAACTGGATTTTCTCTCTAGCCCAATAAGACCTGATATCATGCTTTTCTTGTATATATAAGCAATTGTAATAAGTATTTATATTTACATGTGCCTAGTATCATTAATAAGTGCATATATCATGAATGAGATCAAACTATGTATCTTTCATCACATGTTCAACTAATTCAACATGCTGCCAGAATTTCAGTCACCAAGAAAATTATAGCTAAATTGTTAAGCATCATAGAAACAAAGTAAAATTATTTTTCAAATGTAATTTAAAAAGTTCTCTAGCTATATTAGTAAAATCCCACAATTTCAGAGGTCAAAACTATCTTGTTTCAGTCAACAACCCAATGTCTCAATTTTTCTACCCTATCAAGTGAATACCTAAACTCATATTAACATATTAAGGATGTCAAGATGTCCTCAATATATTGTAAAAATTTCAGCTAAAAACTCGGTCATATTCTAGGGTAAAAAAATTTGACAAATTCAGTACTACAAACTGGACTATGCAGGAAGCAACCTTGACCTGTTCGATTTTCAATTTTTTAAAAATAGGAAAAATGATTTTTATGATTAGCAAAATTTTTGTAAATAGTTCAATATGTTGGCTTTATCACATAAAAATTTTGGCTCAAGATCATGTCTCTGAATTAGTGAGAAAAATCAAAACATTTCACCTGCTTGCTGAAACTTGGATTTCCAAAGCATGAATCCCAATAAGTTTTAGCAAAAAGTATTTTCTAACATCATCAAAACTATCTACCAAAATTCATACATCAATATTCACATGTTATCAACCAATAAAATTAAAATTTTCAAGCTCAATCAAATCAGAAATTTCTAGAACAAATTTGAAAAAAAAGTGGATGAATAAAGTCCTACTTGGCTCTTTGAAGCTTAAACTCTTGTTCTTAACTTTCCTTAAGGATTATACACCAATTTCATTTTATCCTCACTCTAATCCTCTTACAGCACTACAAATAACAGCTAACTTGATGCTATGGTTAGGTAAGGGTTTTGTGATGAGAAATTGATCTTAAGTTGGTAAGAGATAGTATTTAGGTTGTGATTTTGGGTGAAGCTTGATGTTCTTGGCATATGGTTCGTATGAGGGTTTGAAGAAGAATGTGTAATAGGTTAGAAATGGGGTGCTTTGGCCGAAAATTTTCAAGAGAAAAGTGTTAAAATGTTGTCTTGTAACATTTGTAATAATTGTGTATTAAATAAGTTTGAGAAAATAATTATTCTTCAAGATAAATGCATGCAATTTTGGGCACTTCTTATTGGCTCCTATGAAAGACAATGTGTGACATCCTCCCAAGTACAACGTCATCCTTAAGTCATGAAATCAGACTCGAGAGTTGTTACTTATAAATTAGCGGACCTTTCTTAAATATCTATAGTCATTTTGATTTATTCACGAGATAACTAGGTCATGATTCTACTGAAATATATAGCAATGAAACCAAAATATTTATTTAATACAAGGTTCAGTACATAAAGGAAGCTTTTTTATGAGCTTTAACACACCTTTGTCCTCTAACATATTTACACACATATCCATTCCACTAAATACAATCTAATAAAAGCATTAACTGCTACACTATTGCACTTCCAAGTTCTTTTGCATAGTAGTCTCTCGATTTTTTGCATCAACCTGGAGACGACACGAGAACACAAAAACATAGGGGTGAGAATTATACAATTCTCAGTAGGGTAACTTCCCCAAATACACAATCATAATGCCATCGTCATTGCTCAAGCCACTTCGGTTTATTAAGAAAAAGTGGTCATGCATTATATAATAACGGTTTATTTTTAAAGTTCCAAATCATACTTTCGAAGTGGGTTACTTTTAACATTCAATCACTTAATGTACATATACCATACTATTTAACATCATATACTACTAACTTTCCACTTAAATATATTGGTATCAATATCGATACTAAATTTCTTCACTCGGCATATAAGACAAAGGATTTCTTAGAAAATTTACTTTTTAAACTTGCATTGGCCCTTGACTAATCTTGTCATGTCTGGGCGTTACGTACCGTCGTCCCCAGTGTGGCAATAATGGATAATAGACTGCTTTTTAGAACTAAGCTCATTCCTATACATGATCATTGGATTTACTTTCTCCAATTCTCACACAGACCTATTCCTAGCCAGGTTTACTTTCCCCAACTCAATTCAAGGGTAGTCAGGTTTACTTTCCCTGATAGACCGGATTTACTTTCTCTAGCCCAAGGATTATAAATCTTATGCCCTTCTTGGTAGTTAGGTTTACTTTCCCTAACAAACTGAATTTACTTTCTCTAGCCCGAGATTTATGAACCTTATTCTTTTCTTGGTATTCAGGTTTACTTTCCCTAACAAACTGGATTTACTTTCTCCAGTCTAAGAAATGCAATCTTATTTTTTTCTCTCACATGCATACAATTATAAGGAGTATTCATTGTGCCTAACCTCATTAATAGGTTCACATGCTCAATTATTCATATTCACATTCATGTGCTCATGTCATACTAGTACAAGATGTCATTATTTTATCAATTCAAAGCATCAATTTAATTTCAACACAATGACAGATTCCACATTTTCGTAGCACAATTTATTCTGTATTCCAAACCACCAAATCCAAGGCTATAAAAATTATCCACGACACTTCAATGTGTCTCCAAGGTCCTCAAAAAATTTTGGAGTTAAAAGAGTACTCTAAGTTGATAACAAAATTCAACAAATTTAGTGACTAGAGACCACTCATACTCAGCATAGAATCAGAAATGAATAATTTTTAACCATAGCAAATGAACCCAGAAAATTTGAATAAAAAATCATGGTAAAACCTCAAGATATTTCTAATACCCTATAAAAATTTCAAAGGACAATTCAATCATTTTCTATAGTAACAAAATTAGACAAATTTATAGCTTCAGTTCCAATAATTCAGGCAGCATTAGTACACTTTTGGTTCATGATTTTTTTTTCAGCATTAGAAATCAAAAACGAGCTCAAGAAAAATTGTGGAACTTGCTTATGATGTTAGCTTTAACACATAATTTTTATAGCCCATGAAAATGACTACAATTGCACCAAAAAATTCATGAACAAATCTTGCCCTGTTGAAATCCGAAAATCCAGCCCATGATTCAAAACTTGTTTTGCCAAAATGGGTTTTCTAACATCATCCAAACACTCCACCAAAATTATTACATCAATATCTATGTGAAATAAATCAATAATAGTTCCAGCCTATTCAATCTGAAAATCTCAAAATAAATTTTGAAAGAATAGATGTCAAAGAAAGCCCTACTTGAATCTCCATAGCTCCTTGCCTAGAACAATCTTCCCCAAGTGTTTTTCTTCATTCAAAATTCTTCCAAACAGCCCTTAAACCTCCCTTTGGCAATGATGAATGATCTCTCAAAGTGGAAAACTATGATGGATTCAAATTCTAATCGGTTAGTTTTGTAGGTATTGAGGTGTAGAACAAGTTTTGTGAAGGAAGTTTAGAGTTTTATCAAGTCTAGGCTAGAAAAATGAAGGTTTTATTTCAAGTGTTCATGGTTGTTGTGAAGAAGAAATGGAGGATGGCTGGTTTAAGGTTCTAGCCGAGAATAAAGAATTGGAGTGATAAGATTGATTGACTTATTTATCATAAAGTAAACATTGGATATTATGTCATGTTTAATTCTTTCAAAAAGGAAAATATGATGGATGGCTAGGATTTAATCTTGGCCATCCACTTGGTCCTTAAAGATTAAGTTATCTTTCGGTGTTAAAAATCGCACATCGAAATTCCGTCGATTGGGTAAATCACCATACCCGATGTAATCAAACATTGTTCAAAATAAATTCTAGGTATAAAATCTTTATTTCTAACTATTTCTAACCTTATTTCTATGTTTTCCCAATTTCGGGCATCTTCAGGTCCCAAATCAGGGGTTTCGACTGTCCCAGCGGGCTTGCGGGGCCCACAAAATACTATTCACATTTTTTTTTACAAAACCGTTGGACTGTCCTCATCATTGTTAAAACTGTCAGATTTTTGAAATTACGACTAATAAACCTCAAATTAATTTTTAACTAATTTTTAGGGTGTTACACAATGGTATGGTTTCTTCTAAGCCACACACTTGTCTTACTAGGTGTCCACCTTATACTGTAATTTTCATATGGTATGAGAAACTATACATTGTAATTTAACTGAATGGGTAAAATACCGTACCCATAAAATATATAACACCCAAAATTTTATACCAGATTTAACATTTTCATTATTAATTCTTTTCAACCCAAATCTCATATTTTCTCAATCTCAGGCTTATATGGCCCTAATTCCAGGGCTTTGGTGATCCGGACGGGCCCGCGGGACCTGCATGGTACTATTCATGAATTTTGTTGGTCCTTATCAAGTCGTTCGTATCTCGACTAACCCGATTGTAATCGTGAAATTCTGAGTGATAACGTTTAAATAAAATTTATAAAATAACCTCGGGTGTTACATTTGTTAATTGCATAATTAGAAACCTATTTCAAAGAATTTTGACACATTTTGAATTCTCTTTCAATGAGAATTTAATACATGGTTATTTTATAAAAAAACAAAATCTGAACTTACTATCAATTTATTATAACATTTTATCAAACTCAAAAATCATTATTCATCAAATTTATATTTAGAAATGCAATTCTTTTTCAATAAAAGTTATATACATAGAAATTAAGAGAAATGTCATTTCCGTCTAATATATTAGAACGATATCATAGCGTGTTATTTAAATATATTTAAGGGATAAATTTTAGTACTCTTTTAAAAATTTCCTTAAGAAATAATATCACTAACAAAATAATAAAAAGAAATTGGCTTTCGTACTATTTTCTTTAGTAAGATATAATATAGTTTAAAAATTATAATTAAAAGTGTTCACCAAAATTAAATTGATTTAATAAACAAAAAAAATTAGCACAAATAATAAAATTGATTAGAATTAGTTTGTTTATTTAGTTCTTATATTTTTTATACTTCAACTTAAACTCAAATATATCATTCTACCACTCGATCATTTATATCTTTTTAATTCATTTATAAGATTTTAAAATTTTTCATTTTAACATCAAATAATTATGTTAACTTTTATCTTTTTTATTTTGTATTTGTTCAATGTAATTTTTTTACCTAAACATATAAAATTATTTCAATATAACTTTTATTGAAAATAATTCCATTTTCAAACATAGAGTTGACAAATAACAAATTTTAATTTTGAAAAAATCTTATAATAAATTGATAGGATGTTCAGAATTTTACTTTTAAAATAATCACCATTAAATTCTTGTTGTAGGAGAATTGGCAATGTGTGAAAAGTTTCTCTAGAATAATTTTCTTTTTATCTAATCAATAAATGATTGATTGATAGTATTTATAAGTTAATTGATAGTACTTTTTGGATATCATAATATTATGCCATAATAAAATGATTTGATAAAATATTATAATAAATTCGTAGCATGTTCATTTTGTTTAGTAAAAATAATCATGTATTAATTTACCATTGAAGAAAATTCAACATGTGATAAAACTTTCTTTATGATAAGTTTCTAATTGTATGTTTATTATTATTGTAACATACTCTCAAATACAACATCATCCTTAAGTCATGACATCAGACTCAAGAGTTGTTACTTACAAATTGGCAGACCTTTCTTAAATAACTATAGCAAATTCAATGGGTTCGTGTAATAACTAGTGTAATTCGATTAAAATATATAACAAAGATACAAAACATTTATTTAATATAAAGCCAATTACATAAGGAAGCTCTATAATATGAATTTTAATACATATTCAATCTCTATTACGTTTACATACATACGACTCCAACTAAATATAGTGAACTAAAATATCAACTACTGCAATCTCGAGTTCTTTCCCATAGCAAATGCGTCATTCTCTAGATCAACCTGGAGACGATACAGGGACACAAAACACATAAGGGTGAGAATTATACAATTCTCAGTAGGGCAACTCCCCAAAAACTCACCCATAAATTTCATCGTCATCGCCCCAGCCACTTCGGTTTATTAGAAAAAGAGTGATCATACATTTCATAACAATGGTTCATTTTTAAAGTTCCAAATCGTACTTCTGAAGTGGGTAGCTTTTAATGATCAGTCACTTAATCCATATACAGCCCAATGTTCAAACACCTAGTAAATCATCCTAGGCAAACAATTCAAATTAATATGGGTATGCATATGATAAATGCCAAAATTTTAATGAAATTATCTTCACTTATTCTGAATATATCAAAGGGAATTCTCTAGTTTTCTCTTGTGGCTATAGAACTTAATTGAGTACGTTTTTCTCTTTTCATTGACATAGGAAAGACTTAGTTTATACCATACTGTGAAACTCAATTCAGTACATTTTTCTCTTTTCATTGACATAGGAAAGACTTAGTTTATACAATTTATACCAAATGGTATTCATAGTAGATAACACCACATATGGGAAATAAACTATTTATCAGCACTGAGCTCATTCCTATACATGATTATTGGACTTCATTTTTTCCATTTCTAAATCACACACAATTTTATTCCTAACCGATATGTCTACCGACTCATAATATCTCGGGGGAAGTTCCTCTTTTTGCTTTTCCCTCAAATCAACTTAAGTCTTGTTTCTGTTTTCTTCATATGTTAGAACATGCATGCTAGGGAAGTTCCTATTCTTGCCTTCCCCTCATTCAACTTTAAGTCTTATTTTCATTTTCTCCATATAACACCCCAATTTTTACTGCTACGTGAAAATTACCAAAATGGCCCTAGATAATTTTTACACGTAATTCGAGGTCAAATAATCCTCAATAAAGGAATATGACATTAGAGAAACATCATAGGAGACTTGATTAGCGATTCGTGCGAAAGTCGCAAACCTCGATTTTTTTATACATGTAAAATGACTAAAATGCCCCTAAGGTAATTTTTACCTAGAAATCAAGGATGACCAATCTAAATTATCTTTGAGGGGTTAATTTTATGCCTGATGGGGATTATATGTACCTTAGAGGTAAAATCCCAATTCTCAATTTTTACTGTAAGTAAAATTACCGTTTTACCCCTACAGTAATTTTTGCATGAAATAATATAATCTTTGAATTCAGTTTTCACTCAAAGGTTCAAAATAGCTATTTCAAGTATAATTTAAGAATGTCCAATAATTACAGGGAGTTTTTATGTGAAATTACCTTTTTACCCCTAGTTGTACTAAATAGATTTACTTACGTAATTAAGATAGTATTAAAGCTCTATTCGAACTCAAATTGATTTTATTCATTAAACCTTGAGTTTAAAATTAATTACCCAAGGTTAAAAATAATTACTGAGGTAATTAGAGTCTAAAATCACCTAAGGTAAAATTAAATTATCTTTCCTTAATTATGAAAGCTCATAAAATTAGTGATAATTGAGATCAAAGTTAAGATTTCGGTTTAGGTAAAATATTGTACATTTACATTTTTTTATCTGAAGTTTAGAATCTATGTTACAAAGTGATTTTTTACTCATTGGAAATTAACCTCATTTACTAGTGTATAATTTCTCTTTTTACCTTGTCTTGATTTGTCCTAAACACTTAACCTTTTACCATTTTCACTAACCTATCAATTTCAAATCTTTTACCTAAGTAAATACACATCTAATGCATGTTTTACTACTTACAAAACAACAACAAATCTAATCCTAAATGAACCAGAAACCTGCTGACATCACACCTCCATGGTGGTTATATTTCATTTCTTTTTAATGCACTACATCATTAGATACCACCTTGATACCAATATTTTATTTCTTTTCTTCAAGATACACCTCAAATACATGTCCTACCATGAATGATAAATGAAACTTTGTCCCCCATTATTCCTTGGATCAGCCGTGAGGTTCCATGCTCCTATTGCCTTATATTTTAATTTTTTTTCTTTCAACAATGATACACAATAATACATCATTGCTTTACCTTGTGCTTTGTTGAGTTGTCTTGCTAGTTATTTAGTCAAAAAATTCTGCCACATTACAACCATGATGGCTACGGTTTTCAGCACTTTTCCACCATCAAATTTTAATTTCTGTAAAGCCTAAAACACCCTAAAATAGATCATAACTATAGCATGTGCTCTTTGACTTGTCTTGCAACCTTTTTGAGCAAAAATTCTGATTGTATTACAACCTACATGTATCAATCTCCATACTCCCATATGCCTCCATTTTTATTTTATTTCAAAAGAAATAAGCACTCAAACAATGCCATGACCATACCATGTGATCTTTGAGTTATTTTGCATTATTTTTGAGCAAATATTCTGATGGTGATATAGCCTTTGTGCAGTAGCCATAATGCTCTATTTCATCATATTTTAATAGGTTTTTCCAACAAAGAAACATGTCCAACCTTATCACCATTTCTTTAGCTTTCTTTTCCATTATTTTTAGTTATGTTTAAGCAAAAGAATTCCTCACCTATCAGCAATGGAAGCCCACGGTTAGCGTGCCCTTCATCTCATGATATTTTAATTCTTTCTTTAAACAAAAATACACATGCTACATCATTAGACCACTTGCCTTCTTTTCCTTACTTTTACATTGTTTTTAGTTAAAAATTCTAGCCTTGCAATCAGCCAAAGAAACCGTGAGAATGGAGCTTCCATTTCATCATATTTTAGTGTTTTCATCCATTATGCATGAACCAAATTATTACAAGAATAAAAGCATTCTTTTTCCATGTTTTCTTTAATTGAAAATGAACTAAAAACTCCATTTTTCCAGCCACACGGCAACTGCCATACAGCCCTCCTTGGCCTATAAATATGAGCTCTTCCATTGTCTAAATGCACACACAAACATTCCTAGCCTTAGAATTTTCTTACTTGATAGTTTTCTTACTCAAAGTTCTCTAATTCTCTCAATACTTCAAGCTTTCTTCTTCTTCCTCATTCACACTCAAGAGACTCCATTCCCAACCTCTAATCAAGTTCTAAACCTCAAGCAGACATATTCCAACCATAAATCAACTCCTAAACACATAACCTTCCTATTATCAAATACAAAAACACAAGAAAAATCCTTCCTCCATTTGCTCTAATCTTGGCTGAATTTCAAGGACATATTTTCTTCTCCTAACTTCTCTAAAGATCAAGCATTATCTTTTGATAACAAGAAACAACTTGGTAAGGATTTTATTTCATGTTCTTTCTCTTGTTCTTTCTTTATATTTTTTATTTTTTTGATTTGATTATGACCATTGTAATACCCCGATTTTTCTGTCCGAGGGAAATGACCAAAATGCCCCTAAGGTCATTTCCTGACCCGAACTCGAGGGTAACCAACTCGGTCATCCTTGAAGGGTCAACTCAATGTTTGAAGGGGATTGAATGGCCTTTGAATGCTTCCGGAAGCGAAAATCTCATTTTCCGCAGTTTCGGGTCAAAATGACCAAAATACCCCTATAGCGTCTTTACGCGGGTAAAGGTGCCGTTTGAGCCCAAAACTTCCCCCAGAGGTTTAAAAACATGTTTTCATGTGTCTAGAGGTCTCTGTTCAAGTCCCGGTGGTCCCGGGCAGTTTTAGTGCAAAATTACAATTTTGCCCCTAGAATAGTGTTTTTGAGCTTAATGACGTAATTAAGCAAACCTAAGCAATATTAGGCTCTAAACGAAGATTAATTAATTTCCCTAATTAATCTAGAGTCAAAATAATTTATTAAAGTTAATTAGAACCTAAAATTGCTTAGATTAAACTTAAATCTCTTTTTAGAACTCAAGATTTCTAGTCTTGGAATCTTGAATAGTGTTTTCTCTCTCCAATTCCTTAAATCAAGGAAATGTATCTAAAGTTGTTTAGACTCTAAATTGAGGATTTAACTCACTAATGGTGCAAGACCACTCCTTAATTATGTCTAGACCACCTTAATTATCCATTTCCCTTACCTAAACACTTTCTTACAACTTCCTAATCTTAAGCATAATCAAAGATACACCTAAACACAACTCTAAACCACAATTAAAATGCAAAGAACCCTCCCCCATGGCTGATGAAGTTTCGGCCAGCACACTCCCCATTGGCCACATGTTTAATTATTTTCTCACTCAAAGAACCATGCTTGAGGCCATACCTTGAACCATACCTCACCATACCTTAAGCCATACCTCACTATGCCTCAAGAACACATTATCTCACCTCATGGAACTCATGGATGCCTCCAATTCTGCACCTCATGGCCGAAAACCCCTTCAACCCTCACCCCCTCCATTTGTTTTATTTCTCTATAAATACAATGCCTTGAGGAGCTTGCACCACTTTTAGATCATTTGCTAAGTTTAGGAACACTCAAAGCTTTTCTTTTTCTCTCAAAGTTCTTGTGTTCTTCAAGTTCTTGGAGTTCTTCATCATCTTCATCTTCTTCTTCCATCTTCAAGTTCATCACACCAAGTAGGGATTTTCTTTCAAATATTCCTTTCTTTAAGGTTCTTGTTTCAAGTTTGATGTTCATAGTTTCTCTTGATTCCTTTTAGAACTTCTTTTCTTCTCCTCCTTCCTCTTTATGTTTCGGCCATGGGCCTTTGGAGTTCAAAGAAATGAGAGCTTGATGATGAGAGTTTCATGATGATGTTCATCACTTGAAACAAACTCTAGAGCTTGATCTTTGTTCTTGAGCAAAAATGTTTCTAGTTTTTCCTTTCTTGAACTCTTGAGAACTTTAGCTTTGATGATGTTTTAAAATGGCTCTATGAACTCAATGATGAGGACTCATGATGTTGGTGTTAATATATCATCAAGATCATGAACTCTAAAGTTTTAAAATGCTCCTTTTTTCTTCTTGAAGATTTCGGCCATTTCCTTAATTTTTCTAAGTTTCATAGTTTGATTCCTAAAAATATTATGTTGAGTTCTAAGAACTCCAAGCTTGACTGTACCTTGTTTGAATGAGTTTGGGTTAAGGTTTAAGTTCCTTTAAAGTCTTGTTAAGAGCTCTAGAGAGATAAAATGAACTTGCATAATCTATCTTATGCTTGCACTCATGTTTACATTCTTGTTATGCACCTTTACTTTCAAGCTATCACCTAAGAACATAAAGATTAAAATGGAACTTGCATCATCACTTAATTTAATTCTCAAAGCTTTTCTATTTCGGCTTTAAAGTCAATTGTTGTTGGGCCTAGAGCACTAAAATAAAGAATTGAACTTGCATCATCACCTAATTAATTTCTCGAATGCCTATCTATTTCGGCCTTAAAGTCGATTGTTGTTGGACCAAGAGCACTAAAATAAAGAATTGAATCTTGCATATTTACTTTCAAGCTTGCACGTTTAAGTTTATGCCTCACATATTTACTTTCAAGCTTGCACGTTTAAGTTTATGCCTCACATATTTACTTTCAAGCTTGCACGTCTAAGTTTATGCCTTGCATATTTAATTTAAGTCATCACTTTATTTTGTAAGCAAGATTAAAATGAAAAGCATGAGCACGTTCAGTTTATGTCATAACTTAACAACCTAGAGCTCAAAGACTTGCCCATTTCGTTTCAAGTTAAAGTTCAAAGTGAATGCATCCTTTGAATGCATATTTTTGGCCAAGTAGTGATGATGGACTTGCAATGAGTTTTCATCTAGTTACAAGGACCAATAGTCTATGTTCTAAGTTTTCCTTAAAGCTTTACAAACCTTTTCAAGGTTATGTCGTCATAAGATATGACTTCATTCCCTTTTAGGAGATGAAACATATTTCGGTCATTGACTAAGGCTTCTCTTAGCCTCTTGCTGAATTAAAATGATTTGCAAAGAGTTTTAGAAATTCTAAATTGATCCCAAGAGAAACTAGTTAACTTATGCACCTAGAAATGTCAATTTAACTCTCTTATTAAAGTTAAATGTTTTCGATTCTGATATGATAAGTGTGATGCTGTATGATGATGTTTTGATGTGTTGGAATGTGTAAAAATATCATATGATGATGTAGAAGCGATCCTATGCATGATAGGTAAGAAACTAGCTAACTAGAAATACCGTAAAGTTGGAATTTGACATAGTTTTAACCCATTTGTTTATGGATTATGTCCAAACTATTTTAATGGGAACATAATCATATTTAGATTGTTTAGACATGAAAAACTTGGTATCATTTGAATTAGAATTGAATTCTAGCACCTATAGGGAAACTAGTAACTAGAAAACTGTAAAAATACAATGTAGAACTCTTAGAACATTTATTTTTATGGATTCTATCCAGCACCCTTACAACATGATAAACATGATTAATAATTAGTCCTTAAGCATAGGAATGCCTCATAATTGATTTAGATTTGATTCATAGCGCCTTAGGCGAAAACGGAACCAAGAAAGGGTCTAAAACGTAAGTTCTAGAACTCCGTAATCACAAGGTAGGAATTCTGCCCTATGCTATTCAGATTTAAGTGTGAACATGAGGATGATGAATGATGTTTAATTATGAGCCCTTAGGTGCATAAAATATGAGCGACGGATGTTAGAGAACCATATCTCATGATTAAGACCCGTAAGGGTCAGAGCATAAGCTACCGTAAGGATAAACGGTTGAAAGTTCTATGATGATGCATGTGTTATGTAAATGATGATGATGTTATTCATATGATGAATTCATGAGGATATATGTTTATGTGGCATAAAGCAAATTTGGAAGGAATTCGGTGTAATGCCATCGTGCCGCTGAATTCCCAACAAATTTGGGGACTTAAAGAGATTTTGAAAATTAAGGTACTAAGATGGGTTCTAGGATGACACCGGTTCGGCCGAGCACCTCCATAGAACTCATGTGACATCGGTACCATTTTATACTCTTAGGTGACACCGGTTCGGCCGAGCACCCCTAAGAGAATTGCCCCCTAACCCGTACTCAGATAGTCGGGATTTATAATTTATGATAGGCTTATCGTTAAGTGGTAAGTAAGAACTAGTGACGACTAATTAAGGTATGAGCTCATAACCCAGATGTATGACACATTCTGGGTGACACCGGTTCGGCCGAGCACCCCCAGTTCGATTGTCTTTTAGGGTGGCCCATGAGGAAGAGATGTTTCATGATTATGATTATGTCACTAAGTTTGTCCCATATGAATGTTTCTATTGCCACTTTATGCCACCAAGTATGATGAGGCTTGATGTTATGTTTTATGTATGTGCATTAGGTAGTGCCATGCATACATTTTCTATTATGTTGCATTCATGACATTAAGATCATCCTAAAAGGAATGGACCTTGGCTAAAGTATATTTTAAAGTTTAAAATGAACTTAATGCATGTTCAGTCATTTCGTATAATTAAACCCAAGGTTCCTGAGGACGTAGATGATGACACCTAGGTAGTAGGAGGCCCTACTGAGATTCTTTAGCAAGATTCTCACTCCCTCTATCTCTTTCTTTCCGGCACGTCTTCAGATGGCGACGTTCGTAGTGTTCGTGGACACGCCGACATGGGAGGTGCACCATGACCCGGACCACGGGTCATTCCATTTTGTGGGTCAATGTACGGTTAGAGTATTTATGTTCATGGGTCGACCCTTCACTCCCCCTGTACATTCCCATCGTTTCTCCCCCGTCTCACCTTTTGGCGATGACCTGGTGTTCGAGCACGCACGTCCCCTAGAGGAGAGGCTTCGCCGTACCCCACCATCCACGTCCGCCGCTCGAGACTACCCCTAGTATGTGCCCCGTTGCCCGTCGTCTTTTTCGGAGACGGACCCTTCCGAGGATTCGGCAACCCAGGTACCCTCCGAGGGATCTTCCCCTACCATACCCATGGACCTTGGGGAGGGTAGTGAGCCTTCCGTGACTCAGCCGAGGCTTGCACGACAACCGGAGATGAGGCCACGTCGTGGAGGTCACTTCCGAGCCCCGTCCCGTCTATTCACGTCGGAGGAGCTTGCTCAGTTTCCTGGTTACATACCACGCTCGAGGGATAGTCACCAGTAGGAGGCTGTGGATGGCCCGTGTTAGAGCACACACCACTTAGATGGGGATAAACCTTCTTTTGTTTAGAGGTTATCCTATTAGATGCACTTGGGTAGGGGAGTAAATCATGTTTATGTTTTATGTTGTACTTCCTTTCATGTATTTCCCTTGTACTAAATTAAGCCCCACACTTATAAGTGGGCAAGTTATATATATGTGAGATGATATTCAGTGTTATTCATGTCGTGCCTTATGCTCTGATGTTATGAGACGTATGATTTGATCGTTACATGATATATCGCATCACGCGGCTCTCACTTTGTATTTCAAAAAAAAATTACCCGTATTTCCCGCTAAAGTATTTTAAAGAAAAAAATGAGAATTATGAAGTAACAGACTAATGATTAACCTAAGTATGTTCTAGAGTATTGGGTTAAAAATTAGGATGTTACAACCATGGCTTGATGATGAGGAATCATGGTGGTGGTTGTGAATCCATCATTTAAATGAACTCTAAAGCCCAAGGTTTAATTCTTGATGTTAAAAGATTAATTAAAGGAATTACTAAGTTTTGAGTTTTAAACTTAACAAGATATAAAAATGAACTAGCATCCATATTTATGTTTCAAGTTCTTGTACATCATATTTAAATTTCAAGCCTTGAATAATCATATTTAATTTCAAAGTTCATCATCTTAAATCTTGAAGATAATATGAATTTGCATTCTCATGTTTAAATTTCAAGTAATGCATTTTATATTTCAAGTTATCACTAAACTTTGAAGATCTAAAAATAAACTTGCATCTTCATATTTATATTTGAAGTATTACATATCATGTTTATATTTCCAAATTATCACCTTATAATGATAAAGATTAAAAATGGATTGCATAGCATATCTATGATTTTTGCTATCACCTAAATCTCTAAAAGCTCAAAACTTACCTCTTTAATCTTAAATAGGAATTCTTATACTTAAATTAAGTTAATTTCAGCCTCTTGATGTTCTTGGTATTAAGATTTGTTTATTTTATTTTTAAGACTTTGATCTTGTCTTTAAATTACTTAAATAATTCTTGTTAGAGTTAGAAATCTAAAGATGTTAAAGATTGTGCTTTTCTCAAGCTTTTTTTATTTAAAAATTATGTTACTGACCTGACTTAAATAAAATGGTTAGAATACTATTTTATAAAGTTTGAATGTGTATAAATTACTTATAATTGATGTAAGAATTGTTTTTAGCATTTTTGAGATAAACTAATAATTAGAAAGGATCAAAATCATAATTTTATAAAGCTTTAGACAATGAATTTTTTGGGTTAATTCCTCACTAATTTGATACTGATCTTATGGTTTATATACATTAGAATTATTAGTATTTGATGTATAAATTGTTTTTGGTATCTTAGAGGTTGAAAAGAATAATTACAAGTATTAGTTTTGACCGATTCATAAAATGCGGAAAGTTGTGTCCTAAACTATCAATTATGTAATTTTTTTGATTCAAAGGGTTTTAATTAGAGTAAATAATGATATCTGATGTGTATATGTGTTTAGAATACCATTTATGATGTTTAGAGAAAGTTTTTGAAGTATTGGCTTTTGATAAGTGTCAAAAATAAGTAACTTTGTACTTTGACCCCTAAAATATGTTAAATTTAGTCTATGACCCTAAAAGGTTTTTATGATGAGTTTGAATGGTTTCTGATAGTTATATGTATCTTGAAATGTATTGGTTAAAGTTAAAGGTCTTTAATTTATGAGTAGATGTTAAAAAGGGATAATTACGTTTTGACCCGTAACCTTTGAGAAATTGTGATTTGACCCTTTGGGACTTAAACGTAAATATTGATAATTTGATGAGATGAAGGTGATTGATATTTTGTGATGGCTATGTTCATATATTGAGATTTATATGGCTTATGGATATATGCAATGAAATATGATGCATGTTTATGTGATTTGATTTATGGCATGTTACGGTTATATCTGATTCATTGAGATGCATAAGTTCATGAAGTTTATGAGCATGAAATATTAATGATGAGTTATTCATGTTTGCATCTCTATATATCATGCCAAGATTTAAGGTGACATAAAACACATGGAAATGATCCTCTAGACTCCCCGAATTAAAGGTTATGAAAGGTGATCCTAATGTCCCCTATCCCGTACCTTAAGAGTCGGGAATTTAACTTATCAAAAGGGATAAGATTACGTTAGTGACGACTAGTGAGGTATGAGCTCATAACCTAGAACTCTCGAGAAAAGAGAGAATTATAGGGCGACCCCCAAGGAAAAGAGAATAAAGAAGTTTAAGTCACCTGTAAGAATGATGATCATGATGTTCTTTATATCATTTGCATCATTTTATGAATTTTATGATATTATGTATATGATATTGACATGCATCCATGACTAATATGTTGCATTCATGACATTAAGATTCATGCTAAAAGATATGGGCCTCGGCTAATGGTATTTATAACTTAATAAATGAACCATATATATATGTTCACCATTTTCATAATTAAACCCGAGGTTCCTGGGGACGATGATGATGACACTTGTGTTAGAGTCGGGAAGCCCTACTGAGATTCTTGTATAAGTTTCTCATCCCTTTTTCTTTTCTGTGTCGTCTCCAGACATGAATGATGGTGTAATTTGTGATTTACCTTGAGATTGGACGAAGAGCTACAGAGATAACTTTCCTTTGGATATTTTCCTTTAGAGTGATCGTATCTCATATATCAGTTTGTATTCTATTGATGGATATATATTGATGTCCTTAAGTTTATAAGACATCACTATTATGATACAGTTATTGATATGCTATTATTATTTGAGTTGTGTTATGCCATGGTTGTATTATGTATTTATCTGTTATTTGTTTCTAACATCTCTCTTACACAGGCAAGATAAATGACGTTAGATATCTAGTATGCGTGGCTCACGTTTTTTGTATTTAAAGTTAAAAAAAAAAATTTACCCATATTTTCACTAAAGTATTTTTCAAGAGGTTTTGAATCAAAAACTAAAACAAAAGAGTAATAACTAATACTTAACTTAAATACGTCCTAGGCGTGTTGAGTTACATATTAAGGTGTTACACTCCATATGTCAGAACATGCACAATTAAAGTTCATATATTCTCTTTTGTCACATATATACATCATTCACTTTTCTTCTCCAAATGCATGCATAAGGCACATATACGCATTTATTCATAATATGATTCCAATCATAACTCAAACCATTCCTTAAAGTCACTAGTATGCATTCATATATGTCATACTTGAACCCAATGTCTTCATTTCATCAATTCAAAGCATCAATTCATTTTCCGCACAATGGCAGATTTCACTGATCCATAGTACAAATTATTTTGCATTTTAAACTATCTAATTCAAGGCTATAAAAATTCTCAAAGACACTTGAATATGTCCCCAAGGTCTTCTGAAAAGTTTGGAGTAAAAAGACTTTTCTAAGTATGATAACAAAATTCAACAAATTTAGTGGTCAAAGACCACTTATACTCAGCTCAGAACCAAAATCTCATAATTTTTAACCCTAGCAAATGATTGAATAAATTCAGAATAAAAATCACGGTTACACTTTGAGATGTTTTCAACACCTTATAAAAATTTTAAAGGATAATTCAATCATTTGCTGTGGTACCATAATTAGACAAATTCACAGCTTCAATTTCAGAAATTTAAGCAGCACATATATAGTCTTGGTTCATGATTTTTTGTCAAGCAGTTAGAGTATTTATCATGATCCATGAAAATTATCAAAATTGCCTTAGGATGTTAGCTTCAACATATAATTTTATAACTCATGAAAATACCACAATTTACTCATAAAATTCATGATCAGTGGCTGTCCATATAGAAACCGAAAATCCAGCAACATGGTTCAAAATCTCTTTCCACAAAAATGATTTTTCACAACATCAAACCACTCCACCAAAATTAACACATCACTATCAATATGTTATCAACCAATTCAAATAAAAATGTTCAGTGAAATCAGTAAGAAAATCATAAGAATAGAGTTGAAGTAAAAGAGGTTTAAAATGCCCTACTTTGATGGCTTTAAGGATCTTGGCTTCAAGGATGTTCCAACAGTGATCTTGCTCACTTTAAGGCCACCAATTCAACATCAAACCCTTCCCTAAACAACAGATGGTGAGCTCTCAAAGTTGGAAAAAGTGATGGATTCAAATTCTAATCGGTTAGATTTGCAGGCATTGAGGAGTGGAACAAGTTTTGTGAAGAGAGTTTATGGTTTTATCAAGTCTAGGCTAGGGAAATAGAGGTTTGAATTCAAGTTTTCATGGTTTTTTTGAAGAAAAATGGAGATGGCTGGTCCTTCTTGTTCATGGCCAAGAATGCATAACTTGATGGAGAAGTTTGGTTGTCTTAATTTATCTTAGGATAAAGTAGCATTTATGTAATATTAATGTGTAATTCTTTAAAGAAAAGAAAAACAAATGGATGGCTAGGATTTAATCTTTCTTTACAAGATTAAATCTTAGCTATTCACTAAGTCAAAATGGATATACATTACCCTTTTGTAGAGATTAAACTATCTTTCGGTGTTAAAAATCGCACACCGAAATCTTACCGAATGGGTAAAATACTATACCCGAGTAATCAAACATTATCCGAAATTATTTTTCCGGTATGAAATCCTTATTCCTTACTATTTCTAATCTCAATCCTATAATTTCTTAGTTTTGGGCATTTTCGGTCCCTAATACTAGGGTTTTAACTATTTCGATGGGCCCGCAAGGCTTGTAAATTACTATTCATATTTTTTTTTAATAAATTTGTTGGACTATCCTCATCATTGTTAAAACTGTCAGATTTTTGAAATTATGTCTAATGAAGCTGAAATTAATTTTTAAGTAATTTTTAGGGTGTTACAATTGTAGCATAGGATATGATTATAGAATATAATAGAATATGTCAAAGTGTATATCTTACCAATAGTTAAATGAATAGTTAGTCACGCAAGATAATGGGGTGGAGTGTGAATTTCCTATAAATTTAGGGTTAAATATCATTTTTACAAACCTCAAAGATGGGGAGTGTTATTTACACATGATTTAATCATATTTGGTTCAACCTATGACTTACTAGTTGAACCAGTGACTTAGTGGCCTGGAGCCTTGACCAAATCAATCATTGGGTCGAATTTGATAACAATGTTTGGGATATTACAACATTTTTTTTGATAAAAAATGACAAAAAATGTAGACCTAAAATCCATAATATCTCAATCTTCTCTCTCACAAACGTTATGTTGATTGCACACAACCCCCATCCCCTAATGAGTTCTATTCTTCCTCAGCACACTTTTCTCTTTCTCTCTATGTATCCCTCTTTTTCTCTCCCTTTCACTTGCTTGCTCCTCTCTCATTCATGCCTTTCCTCACGACGACCATGTTTGATATGGTGGTGATGTCGCATAGCAGGCTGTGTGACATAATGACGAGGAGGCACATTGGTAGCGAGATATAATCTTTTTTTATTAGATGGTTGAATCATCTAAATCGATGGTTCATTAGGTCATCGATTTTTCTGAAAACCCACCTAGTCAAACTAGTTCATACTCGCTTCTATGGATATTTGATTTGTTGTGCTTCTCAAACTAGCTACTTAGTTGGTTCACCCTTTACTTGGCCTAACTAAGTGGACCTAAGTTTTGTCCTTGATGGAATTAGCTCCATCCATCTCCATCTCCATCCCATCTAATTTTATTGAATCCAAACAACAGAACTTGTTATAATTTCATTCCCCTTCATCCTACTCCATCTTGTTTCACCAATCCAAACATAGCCTTAGAGTGTACCCCCAAAGTGGTCTTAATAAAAATATTATGGGACAAATTTGTTGAAAACCCTTATTATAAAATGCATTTGTATTGGATTTTTTTCAAGAATAAATCACTTATTTGTTTTAAAAAAGTGTTTTTATAATTCTTTAGGTTAAATGCATATTACGTTCATGAATTTTAGGTTGTATGCAATTTAAACCCCAACTTTTTAAAACGTACATTACGGCATCTTGAAATTTCCAAACTGTGCAAAAAACCCCTATTTTTTAAATTAGTGTTGTACGACACTCTGAACTTTTCAAATTGTGCAAAAAACCCCACCCCCGAGAATTTTAAGTCCTCGTATGGTGTTGCGTTGCATATAATAAAAAAGTCAGAGGGGTAAATTGCATGTAGTATTCATAGACAAAGTGTCTGGTTTCACAAATTAGAAATATTAGGGGGTTAAATGCAGATAAATCTTACCTTCTTTAATTGTCAAAATTATATTGAGGGGTGTTTTTCACAGTTTGAAAAATTTAGGGTGTCGTGATGCATACATCAAAAAGTCGAGGTGTAAATTGCATATGACATAAAATTCAGGGTTGTAAAATGCATTTAACCCTAATTCTTTTAGGGTGTTTACCTTTTCTTAAAATAAAAAATACTTGTAATTGAAAAAAAGCAATCCTTAAATATTATTTATAATTACAGTGTCATTCCTTGTCAAATGCAAAAAAATTTCCTTTGCACTTTCATTCTTACTCATAAGAGACATAGAGCTTCCACAGTCACATCCAACAAAATTGCCATGCACATATATTCCTTGGGTTTCTTTGGTTTTTCAATGTATACTCACTTTTTACTTATTAACACTAACTACTTATTAGTTAAAACATTGAAAGAGTTTAAAAAAAAATTCCAAGTTTTGTTAGGGAATAGAAAAGAAAATGAACTATAAGAGTGATGATCAATTTCTTGTGATAGATTGGAAAGTCTTTCAGTAAATTTATTTAGTTCATAAGTTCATCAATACACATTTTTCTTTTCATGTAATTAGGCTATCAAAAAAGCCTTTATTCTTTCTTATTCAAACAAACTTATAAGTAATTTTAATAATTAAAAGTACTTCTCAAATTATTTAAATAAAATAAAGCACTTTTTCTTTCTAAACCAATTCAAATGCACCTATAGTTCTTGAAAAAAATTTAAAAAATAGGTCAAATTGATCCTTTTATAAGGACTGATATATTCATTAATTTTTTTTCCAAGAACCAAATTATCTAACTGTCTGTTGGGCACGTGGGATTGAATATGGAATTAGAGCTAGGAAATGGAATTGGATGACCCAATTTCAAAACCCCTTTTAGAATTAGAATCATAACTCCATATAAAAATTTTATGGAGTTGAAAATTAACTAACTTAAGCGTTTTCCAATTCTTGACAAAAATAGCCAATTCCATATCTCAAAAGTTTCATCGTTCTCCAATTGTGATCACTTCACATTGGTTGCCTTAGGTGGCCGCCCATTTGCCCGTTGATTGCTAACCGCTTGCTGCCACTGGCTGACGGTCCCTCGCCAACTTGCTTGTTGTCGGTGGCTGATCGCCCCTCGCTAGCTTGCTCACCGTCGATTGTTCACCTACTGCAAACTTAATTTGTTGAAAATATTTTGAAGTCATAGATCACACATCAAAGCAATAGAACTGGAATTGAATTTAGAGTTCTAGTTTTGGATCCTATTTCTTTATAAACCCAAACATAAAATCTAATATTTGATAAGTTTCAAAATTGACAATTCATAGGGCATAAGTTAAGAAGTAAGAATAATTTATTTTAGTTATTTCTGAATTTTATGAAATTAAATTATTGAATTATAATTCCAATTTCAAGTCCCAATTTTATGCTCAATTCCAGATGTCAAATGAGACATAAATATATTTTTCAATATATTTAGCTATGTTGTATATATAATAACTAAAGTCTGGCTAGATGGTATCCCATATTATATTGAGGAGCTTGTGATTTCAGATTTTTTATTCAAATATTTTTGGACCTTTTACCTAATATATATATATATTATAAAGACATTAAGATAAGGAATTCTTACTAGAGGATAGGAGGTAGGAGTCGAATACAAGACCACTCATTGGAAGGTGGAGAAGACTAGTACAACCACAATTCTATAGCCTTGGCCACTGTTGAAAAAAAAAATTAACCTATACTTTTGAAATTTCTGAAATTGTGTTAGGTTTCCATTTTTTTGGGTACAATTTTTGGGCGAAATTGTCTATAAAGTTTTGAGTAAACATCTAAGTCAGTCCTTAACAATTTACGTTGGGCAATTTAGTCCCACGAGAAAATAAATTCCTCGTGTTCCCTTAAGAATTGAAACATGGGACAAGTTAGTCTTTCTGTAAAATCTATCAATTAAATCTTAATGGGATAACATGTGTAGCTTATTGAGTCAATGATGCAACATGTCATGTTACACATGAGAATCACACTCATGTCCGTGCAATATGACATTTAAATTCTAGAGGGACCATGAGTAGAGTTTATTTTCTTGGAGGACCAAATTTTCCAGCATAATATTGATGAGTAATTAAGTAGGGTTTTTAGTCTTTATTTATCAAGAATCACTTTGAGTTGAGGGCGTTTACTCTGGTGCCTATGGTGCTTATGGCACTGCCGGCTGGTCGTTGGATTGCCATTAACCGTTGCTGGCCAGCGTTGATCGGCGTTGATCACCGTTGATTGCTGTTGACTGGGCATTGACCGAGCATTAATCGGCCGTTGACCGCCGCCAGCCAGTCGCGTGGACCACCATGCACTAACACCCTTTGTGAGAACACATTGAGAAATAACAAATATGTATAAGAATATTATTGGAACAATAACGTTAAATTTCTATCTCTATACCCTATCTCCACTTTTTGGAGATATGAAAATTGTATTTTATGGTCCTGAGGATATAAATTTTTTTTTGTCTCTTATTCATATCTTCGCTACTAAATAAATTTATGTCTATTGAATTTCTGATTCTATATCACTAATCAAATGCTATACTGCCATGGCCCAGTTGAGGCACCTGAGTCACGGCCTGAGGTGAGCTCTGCTCAAGTACACTGTTCAACCGAACAAGCTCCCACAGACCCGCCGCGGCGCCACCGAATGAAAAAAAAGAAAAGAAAAGAAAAAAATAAAACCTCGCTGCTACGCCGCACAAACACAAGAATAACCCAGTTGATCAACAACCCTCGAACAACACACACTGTTCCGAAGAACCAGCCCTAAGAAAAATATCCAACAAAAGAGAGAAACGGCGGTGGTCGTAACGGCTACAAGGCAGAGAACCAAGGGGGCTGTGAAGCGACAGCAGCACGTTATTTATTTATCTATTGATTTGTTTTGTTGCTGCTAAACATACAAACACAACGTCCATGGCCATTGAAACTCTAGTCTTGGGTTACTCATTCCTTCCTTTATATATATATTTTGTCCCTCTTTCTCTTCTCTGATGCACACCTCCCAATCACATCTTCGTTCGTTTTAATCACTCGCACGCTTACTTTGCATATCCATCTGTTTTATTTGCAGGTGCTGGGCAAGAGGTAGGGAAGAGCTGCGTGGTTGTGAGCATCAATGGGAAGCGCATCATGTTCGACTGCGGAATGCACATGGGCTACTTGGACCACCGCCGCTACCCTGACTTCACTCTCATCTCTCCCTCTTCCGATTTCGACGGCGCCCTCTCTTGCATCATCATCACTCATTTGTATCTATCAACACACCATTTCTCCTTTTTTTTTTCTTTTCTAATTTTTATTTTTATTTTTTTGTGATTGTTGTTTTTGGACGTTAACTTTTTTCGTGTCATTGTTTGCAACAAAATGTGGCAGTCACCTGGACCATGTTGGGGCCTTACCTTACTTCACCGAAGTTTGCGGGTATCGCGGACCAGTTTACATGACTGTGAGTAATCCTGTTACGTGTTTGTTGGAATCCTTCCCCGAGTTGGATGATGAAGAATTTTAAACATATGTACATAGTTGAATTATTGAATTATAGGAGTTTGGCATTAAGTGGTGGCTTATAAGGTTCACATGACTATATTTTTGTTTTTTCCACCTCTGCTGTAATAAGAATCAAGAGATGAAAAGAAAGTGAAGCCGTTTCTGCCTTTTAGTCCCTGGGGTACATTACCCGGGGACTAATGTAAATCACATTTTGCAGCTTTAGGGAATAAATTATTAATTACTTAATTTCAAATACTGCAGTGAAGTGCACATAAAGCTTCAGGGACGAAAATAAACATTCTCTGCTCATGAATGTGGAAGATGAATATGTTTTCGGAGTCATGTAAATTGTAAGTTTTCTCATGCAGGAAGATGCTACTTTACTCTTGTCTCTTGTGCAAGAAGACATCCTCCATGGCCGAGGATTGAGCAAAGTAAAAAAATAAAAATAAAAATAAATTTAATAGTTTAAAACAAAGTCCTTAATTTTAATTCAATGGGAAAAGTATTTGGCAGAAAAGGGTTATGCTTGATTGAAATTTCAAAATTTTTCTGGGGAAGGAAATAATTAGCATAATATTACGCCTGTAGCAATGTTTGTTGTTAAAAGTGAATGTTGTATTTTGACATTCCTTGGATGATTTTTATTGCATATGTACATATTCATGTTTTAATTTTTATTTGAATATTTGGATGCTATTCTGGACCTGCTCAGTGCTGATCGGACTGATACTAAAATGTTCTCAATACGTTGGAGCTCCAAAGCCAGTGTGTTTTGGCCAAAGCCATTTATTTTTGTGCTTCAAATATTTTAAGCACTGGCCTCCGGATTCCAATTCTATAATAATAAATTGACTGTCATTTGATTTTAAGCAGTACCCAACAAAAGCTTTGGCTCCTTTGATGTTGGAAGATTATCGGAGAGTGATGGTTGATCGTCGTGGTGAGGAAGAGCAATTTACTTCTGATCATATTGCTGATTGCATGAAGAAAGGTAATGTAGGAGGATCCTCTTTTATTTTGCAGTATCTATATGATGAGATAACAAATATATTTGGTTTAGACATACCATAAGGGAGAGTTGCTTATATTCGATCTGGTATGCCTGTCCGTGGAATGCACATTATGTAATGCATTCATATAGCTGACAGAGTTATTTCTTAACATGTTCACAGTGGACAAATATTCATTTTCTGGTCTACAAAGTATGCCATCTTTTTTAAAAAATTAAAAACAATAATGTGGACTGATTACTTTTACATGATCTAGATTCTTTGTGTGAATTTTAAAACTTATTCATTTAAAGAGTCTACTATACTTATCAGAAGTTTGGTGTTGCATTTTGGGGAATACAGTGGCTTCCTAACCAAAATCACCATACCTAACACTAGCATATTGATCTCTTATCTTTACAAAACCATTTTTATCTGATTTGTTCCTCTGTACTGTACAGTTATTGCTGTAGATCTGAGGCAGACTGTGCAAGTAGACGAAGATCTTCAGATTTGTGCCTATTATGCAGGACATGTAAGCCTTCTGACTTGTGAGCTTCATCCCTGAAGCCATATTTTATTTGCTGCAATAGATTTAGCTTCAGATATGTTGGTGAATTTCTCACCATTAAAGTTCTTGTCTAACTTTTTGAGAATGAAAGACACTGGATGCCAAAATATTGGTTGGTAAAAACTGTAACATAATCTGAGAGATGGAAGTTTCTGGATATCCATTAGAACTCCGGAGAAGATTGCTTTTTTGAATTCTAGTGGCATAACACTTTTTGGAAGCCACAACATATCTATCCCAAAGTAATTATTAATTTGTTGTAATGGATAATTTTGACACTTCTAGCATTCTGCTTCTGCTGGAGACATCACATAACTGGGTCTATAGGGTGCTACATAGATTTTTATTCTTTTTCTTCTTCTCAAACCCTGGAACTTGATAACATCTAGTTATCTAACTTAGATCCTCTTAATAGATTTCTTAAATTTGTTGGTAGTCTCTAATGGTTGCATTTTTATTTTTGCTGCTTGATGATGTCCTTTTATGCTTGTTAGGCCTTGTCACACCACCAGAGTCACATCACTCAGTAAGGTCTGATTGGGGAAGGTTCTACCCTATATAGTTTTCAGGTTTGCGAAGGAAAAATGCCATCATTTAACTGTGAGTGGGTGAGATTTTTGGGCTGGACTGGGTTTCCTTGTCATATGCCCTACCCAACAACCACAATTAACTAGAAAATGAATTGAAAGATAAGTTGGGGGTTATTTAGTTAGGATAAATTTTGTTCTGCTTTGTTTCTTTTAGCACTAGTATTTCACCTAAGATAAAGGTATATGCATAGTTGTCAATGGCCAATGGGGGATGGTGGCTTATGGCGGTGAGCCAAAAATCCACCATGGAAATATGTTGCATGGCGTTGCGGATTTGGCGGACTCCATGGCAGACTGAAAAATATTTTTATATATATACAAAAAACCACACAAAAAAATATTCCAAATATGACAAATAATAAAACTAACAACATATATGAAGATCAAATCTATTCTTTGAAATAAATTCATCAAATGCATCACAATATCAAGAAAAAGATGTAAAACAATCATGACCAAATGCAAATCAAAGCCTTAGACGCACAATGTCATGTCATAACAAGTCATAAGCACTAGAAGCTAGAAATCTCAAGTTCAAAACAAAATACAAGTCAACTCAACTCAACACTCATTAACACAAATTAAGACAAAGGTTAGTATTAAAAAAACTAGGGTCTGTTCTAGATGACCTTGTGCTTTGTGAAGCTTGACCTTGACTTTCCATTGTGGCTCACTAAAGAAATTGAAACCAGAAAAAAAGAAACACAAAGCTGAGCTCACTAAAGAAATGGAAGCCAAGAATAGAAGAAGAGAAGAAGCACGAGAAAAAAGAAGAAGAAAAAAATGAAGCAAAAGGTAGAAAGAAGGAAGAATGAGGAGGCGGCCCCAATTTGGTTGCTACAAGAAGGAGGCCGCCGGTCAGCTTGCTTCGCCGGAGGTCGCCTAGGGCCGCCGAGTGTCACGCGGAGGTCGCCGGAGGTCGTCGAGGGTTGTGCGGAGATTGCCGGAGGTTACCGGAGCTCATGTGGAGGTCGTGTTGAAGAACCGCGCTTGGAGATGGAGGCGGAAGCGTGAAACAGAGAAGGGAGAGCAAATGGGTTCGATGGGTTAGGGTTTCCTTTTTAATAAACCCCAAAATCCCCAAAATAACACCATTTTTTTCTTATTTCCTTGGAAAAATGGCAGCTTTCCGCCATTTTACCCCCATGGCGCCATGAAATTGCGGCCGCCACGAGCCACCATGCCATTCCGCCACGCCATGCAAGTCTCCATGGCGGTTTCTGGGAATTCCACCACACCATGGCACCACCATGGCTGCAATTTAACAACACTGGGTATATGTGAGAAGAAATATGAAGGGGGCTGCTGATGTATGTGGAGTGTGTAGCACAAGTGAGGAAATGAATATCCTAATTGACTCTGCTGAGCTGGAAGGTCAGGATAGGAGAAAGGATTGGGTCTGATTCGGTTAGGGAAGGGAGGTATCCTTAGGGCAGGGTATCTTTTTTTTCTATTTTTTGTGAATGATACATAGGGGGGAAAATAAACAGAAGAAAAGAGAAGAGGGGGGGGGGGGTTCTTCAAATAATTAATAAAACAATTTCCTTTTACTCTTCATGTTTGTTACCGGGTTCCTAACATAATGCCATGTGAAGTAGCATTCTTGTAATTTAATTTCTCATTTTATTTTAGGATGTATTTTACTTTGTTTTCATTATTGGTCTTACTTTCACTACCCAGTCTCCCTTGCAAGAATAGATTTTGTTCTTTCAATACCTTAGATTAACGTTTTAGTACTCTTTGCTGATTATTGCTCCTTTCACAAATTCTTAAGGTCATCGGGGCGGCAATGTTCCATGCAAAGGTGGGAGACACAGAAATGGTATATACAGGAGACTACAATATGACGCCAGACAGACACCTTGGAGCAGCTCAAATTGATCGATTACGACTTGATCTTCTCATAACTGAGTAAGAGCATCATTGATTGCTTCTATCATTAAAAAAAAAAAAGCGTCACTGATTGTGTCAGTATGTCTTTTAACGACATTATCAGTATTCATAGAAGGGGATAAATTTTTTTTTTTTTAAAACTTATTTATTGTTTTAAGAAAGATTAATAGTATTAGTTCATTTTCTACAATGATTTTAGACTTTGACCATACATTTCTTTTACTATATGTCTGCTTGCATGCAAAGTTAATTTCTTTTGACATTACTGTTAGAAATATGAACCATTCCCTGCCCTGCACAAAACAGCCTAAACTTTTGGAAACTCGGTAGTGTATGTGAAGAAGAGGTTATGAGTTCAATTCTTTCTGCTCCCATTTTTAACTATTTAATTAATTTAAATTTTAGGGTCAAATGCATTTTGCCACCCTAATTTATGTATTTGAGCACATTGCACCTGAATTTAAAATATCTGTTGCAACCTTCTCCTTTCAGATCCACCTATGCAACTACAATACGTGATTCAAGATATGCTCGTGAGAGGGAATTCCTTAAAGCTGTAAGCATATGTATCACTCACTCACTCACTCTGAAGAATTTATGTGCTTCCACTGTTTATGTAATTTGGAGCCTTTATTTTATTTCAGAGATCAATAAATGAAAAAGCATTATTGATCTTAATTTCGTAGTCCAGTTTTCCTTTATAATAAAACCATCTTTTGTTTACCAAAAGGGATTCCTTTTCTGTGGGAGCAAAATTTGTCTGGAGTTAGTCTTGCATGTTGAAGATGCATTGGGTGATTGTGATTTTCTATTTTGGCATGGTCCCTTTGTATATTTTCGATGGTGTTGATGGAATATTTGGAATCATATTACAGCTATGGTTTGCTGTTGAAATTCTAGTGATAAGTTGGGAAAGGAGAATATAGATTCTGAATAATTGATATTTTTTATATGAGATTGACACAAAGCACTAACATAATACACCTATTTATACTTAATACTCTAGGTCAAGTACTAGTAGAATACTAGCGCAAGCCCAGCACAGTAACACTATTTTTCACTTACATAATAAGATTCCATAAATAATAACAGAGGAGAAAGCTGAAAAGCCTTGCAAAGAGGAAAATTTCCTACCCAAGTATCCTCCTAGAATTTGATCCATAGCTCATTACTAATCAATGAGAGAGATATGAAAGAAGATAAACCTCAATGATTAGCATCGTCATTGCAGGAATCTAGTCAGGGGTGGAGGGTAGTCTATCTTAAGGGGGGCAGTGGCTCCCTAAAGTTTTCAATTTCTTTGAAAAGCTGCTCATCTTCTTTCTTAATTTGGACACCCCCCCTTTTTTATTTTTGTCAAATATTTTATTTAATTAGATATTTTGAATATTATAATAAATAATATGCTATGTAAATATGTATGTTTCTCTTGAGTTTTGATTGTAAAATATTTATTTCTTTTATATACGATGGTTTTTATTTAATTTTTAAATAAAATAAAAATTACTTACATATATAGTTTGTATATGAAATTAATTATTATGTTGGCCTCCCCTGAAATTAAACACTCTATCTCTGCACCTGAATCTAGTGTACTTGGTTCAAGTGTCATGTTGTACTATTTTCATAGAATATATTTTTTTCCCATGACATCTTTTGCGGAAGGTGATTGAATTTTTGGCTTCTTATGAGTGTTAAGCATCAGCCAGCCTATTAAGTAGGTATTTTGGTAGATAGTCAGGGGCTCGGGAAGTTTGGTTGGCCCTTCCTGTTAATATATACTATACATCTTATTGCAGTCCCTTTGTTTGATTAGGTTTATTATTTTAGGAGGAATGAGTAACATGTTTTCTACTTGCTTACTTTTTTTTTGTCTCCCCTTTTGGAATATTTATCTGTTTTCTTTTTATTTATTTATTGTTTTTTAAGAATTGGCTCAAATTTTGGTGGTTTTACTGCCTTTTTCCTAAATTCAAGAATCAAGATTTAGTCATCGTGACTTTTTCTGATGAGTTCTGTATGTATCCAACTAAAGCAAAATGTTTCCAAGAATCCAACATTCTTGATTGACATCTTTTACTATATACATTCATCTCGTGTTTCTTTTACTTTCTGTTTTCCTTCTGATTCAAATGCACCTGATCTACAGTTACTCTTATGTTGTTTACTAAGTTTACAAATGAATTGATTAGGTTCATAAATGTGTTTCTGGTGGAGGAAAGGTGCTTATTCCAACATTTGCTCTTGGAAGAGCTCAGGTATTCTCATCAAGATGGCCTTTCATCCCACTGATTGTAATTTATATTTATAAGACTGTTACAGCCAATGGATGAAGTTCAAACGCCAGTGCTCATCATAATGTTTCCATGTTTTATTTATGATTTCCCTTTCACTTGCCAAAACCTTCCACAAAAGAACAAGGAAAAAAGGAAATTAGTGTTGCCTCTTAACATGCTTGATTTGGGGATTCAGTTATGTTAACTCTAGTCATTAACTCTAGTCATTGTTGTTTCTACCATTCATCTATCCATAATGTTAATTATGCTCCTCAGGCTACTTCTTGTATAATTATTTTGCATATAATCAAAATGTATTTCTTGAAGTGTGAAAATTTTATCTTTAATAGAGTTCCGTGGAGCTATTTGATCCGTGCAGTTGGACCTCACTTTATACAACTTGTCTGTTCTTGTAGTGTTATAAAAAATTAAAATATGTTCTATGGTATCCATTTTGGTACGTTAGAAGCCCTAAAGCACATCTTGGAATTTTAAACTTATTGTATGTGTCATGGCATTGCTTTGGCATGATACAGTCTAATAGACTTCTGTTAGTCCTTGTTTGAGGCTGTTGCTAAATACTTTTTTTGAATATGGGAGTACAGGTAAATTCGTTTGATAAATGAAGAATACAGTAGACAGATGATACTAGTACAGGGAAAGAACAAGGAGTAAGATATCCTCCAAAGTGAAACTACAATGAAAAGGCATAAGATAAATAATATGACAAAAAATAGGGTAATGACTATAGGATAATGGCAGAAAATCAGATAAATATACTTGTTTTTTAAACTATAGGCTTATTTTTATGTATTTTTCGTTAGAAATAAAATTCCATAATATGATCTGAAGGAAATACAAAGAATTTGATGGATAAGGGGCCCTCCTGAAGAGCAAACAAAAAACTGAGTAAAAAGAAAACCTCAATGGAATAAAGTTGCCAAGCCCTAAAACATATTTGTCAAGAGAGCCTCCCTAAAAAGACCATGTGCCTTATTCCATGTGGAAGCCAAATGCCTAATCTTATTCCAATTCAGTTATTGTGTCTAAGAAATCTCCTTAAAGGTATGAAAGTTGCACTCCAACCACATCTGGAATGATGAGGCCTAAGCCTCTCACTTCTGGTTCAGTAACCAGTTTGATTATCAAAATGATGATTAAAGTGTAATGGTTGTCTCATTTTACCAAGTTATCATCGTGTGTAGGAACTATGCATTTTGTTGGATGACTACTGGGAACGCATGAATTTGAAGGTTCCCATATACTTCTCAGCCGGTATGAATTAGCTAATGTTTTTTTTTTCTTTTCAATAGTATGTACTTATTTATACCACATATTGCTATTCATGACATGCATTTTGATTTGTTTCAAAAATCATTAAGTGTAGCGGCCTATCAGATTTTTGTAGTTGAAAAGTGTTTAGATGCAATACACAAAAGGAATGACAGTGTATAAAGACTTCAATGTATTGAAAGAAAATGTTACTTCATTTTCCTAAGATAAAACAAAGAAATGTGGGGCTTATATGATGCTAAATCAAAATTAATGAACATTGCTCTAAAGAATTCCAAAACTAATTGTCAAACCTACTTCCTGATCACTTAATTTTTTTTGTTTTCATTATATCTATTTGTTTTCAAGCATACCATGTATATTTATACTTGAGCATAGCCACAAATTTAAGGATCCCCTCGAATTGCTTCCTGGGGCAAAAGCAATTTGCTTACATGTACACGCATTCCAAGGTATCATTTTTAATATATTTGTGGATCAAGCTCGGATACGTTGAGTACATCCTATACATGTTTCATATATCTTTAGTGAGTATGATATTGGATCTGGAGTAATTTTAACCTTCCAACAACCAACCTTCAGCCAAACCTTGTCCTTATAAGTGCATTTGGCTAAATGGATCAGCCAGCATCATAATATCCCATTGTAAATCATGTCGACAGTCAAACTATTAAACTCTAGGTCTCTTTTCAATAGTTCAACATGTAGTTTTTCTTTGTCTCTATATCTCTAGTTGTTGGGATAAGTGTAACATCCGACCTACTTTCTTTATTGGGATTTCTACGGGCCTTATCCACAACTAGCCAAACCATGTAAGGTGAGATTCTACCATATTTTCCATGAGAGGTGTTATGCTAAATTTCTCTCCAATGCATTCATTTCTATTTCTATCTTCAAGTGTGTACACTCATCCTACCTGACATTCTTATCTCTGTAATATTGAGAATATTCTCTTGTTGGGTTTCTACGGCCCAACATTTAGGCTTGTATAACATTGCAGGTCCTGTAGGTATCCAGTAAAATTTTCCGTAAGCTTGAATTACTCTTTTATACGACAAATAACACTGAAGCACTCCTCCATTTCATCCATCCAACTTGAATCTTATGATTTACATCTCTCTCTCTTTCCTTGTTATTTTGCGTTATGGACCAAACATACTTATTCCCTGTGATTTGTGGTAGAGGAAAATCACATCTAAGTTAGAAATAGTGCGCCTCTTGCTGAACTTATATTCTACATACACTGTCTTACTTCTACCAAAATCATATGCTTGAATGTTCTCTTTGCAACTCTAACTTTCGATTCATTTCTTCGCTCTACTTTCCAGCTTGGACTATATTATCCACAAAAAAATGCTTTCCTTGTCTTGTTCAAAATAATAAAATCAAGATAATTCAATGCTGCTTACATATGTGACTTCTTGAGCTGTATATCATCCTAGAGGTGTTTCTTATATTCCTTATTTATTTCTGTTTCAAATTAGACCTGATTACTTGAATATGTATTTTTTTTTTCAGGTTTAACAATTCAAGCTAATATGTATTATAAAATGCTTCTTAGTTGGACAAGCCAGAAGATTAAAGATGCTTACCCTACACATAATGCATTTGATTTTAAGAATGGTAGTTTCCATATTTTTTCACATAACTTCTTTTTGAAAATTTCCTTTAGCATACCTATGCATTTATATGCAATCTCACATTGCCACTTGGTAGGACAAGACTTAATAATTATTGTTGCATATGCATTCTTGCATCAGTGCATGAGTTACATTTCTATGTTTCACAAAAATTATTGAATGATGTGATACAGATTCCTGCTGGTGGAGCATTCCTATCGTTAGAGATTACAATACTTTATATTCAATAGTTGTAATAGTTAATTGATATGAAGAAAATATTTTGCCATGCGATAAAGGGATTTTAAAGTTAAAAATTTGAATTTTTTTAGACGGCAAAAAGTGAGCGCTTTGGATTGATCATTTTTATTTTGAAGACTAGAAGGCTCGTAAGAAGGGATGTGGGTGAGGGATTTAGTTGTTGTGGACTTGTGGGATAAAGGACTGGACTTTTTGGCTAAAATATGGATAGCTGACTGGCAGCAGTGGGTAGTGTTCTAGAAGGCCAGAATTGAATAAGATGCATGGCATCATAGGGTTTTGGTCAAAGCATTTCTACCACCAGGTCATTAGATAATGGCATCCAAATGACATATTTACATATGCTAGAGCTTTTGAATGTATGGAAACTTTAAATATTTTGATGTCTGGTGCTAACATCTAAATTTGTTGAAAACGAAAATATTTCAACATTTAAGAAATTGGTCTATTTGTGAGATGTTTTCTTTTGGTGTTCAAATGGATGTGATATAAGGATGGACTGTACTCTGACCGGACAAGATGAAGAATATTTTCTTTTTTGTTTTTTTGTTTTTGTTTGTGTGTGTGTGTGTGTGTCTTTTGCCATCTAAGGACTTGACCTTTCATCCCTAATCAAAATCGCATTGAGGTTTTTTTCATCAAATGGTAAAAACTAGTAAGTCTTAATGGAGTATCACTCATTTGTGTGTGTGTGTGTGTGTGTGTATATATATGAAAAAATTAATCAAAATTGTCATATGTAATAGGCATAAAAAAATTTTCTTTTGTTTTCATTTCATGTGAGTTTTATAAACATTGAGATTCGGGTATAATTTGCTGCAATTTTGTGAACCATCCGATATGTTCCATGTCTAACTCATCTGGTTTTGATGCTATAGTTCACAGTTTTGAAAGGTCTATGATAGACACTCCTGGTCCTTGTGTTCTTTTTGCCACTCCTGGGATGATAAGTGGTGGGTTTTCACTAGAAGTTTTTAAGCATTGGGCACAGTCAGAAAAAAACCTTGTCACTTTACCTGGGTACATCCCTATTTATTCTCTTTTTTGTTTCGTATCTTTTTGCATTAGTCATTACTCATTAGATAAATTGATGAGCAAAAGGCAGATAATTGCTTCCCACATATTGTGAGTTATGTATATTTCAAACTTTTGCTGCATTACTAAATGATATACAGCTCTCTATTGAAACTTAATAACTTCGGTGAAGTTTTCTCTCTTGGATAAAGTATAGGATTAATACAAAGATTGCAGTTCTTGGAGCTTGGTAGCAGCAGCATATACATTCATATTTTAATATGCTAGCTACAAGAATCATGGCTTGTATCTATTATTTGATTCTTCCCTAAGAAATTGGAACCCTAATGGCTTCAGGTGAATCTTATTAGCCTTGTATATAGATTCCTTTGTCGTTTTTCCCCCCATTTTGACAACATATTGTGTTAAACTGTCATGAACCACCTCTGTATATAATTATATTACATCTAGTTTGTCCTCTTCAGTTTTGTTTTGTGGTTTCATCTTTCAACACCATGTCACAACTTACATTGTAGACGAGGAGATTTTCCCCTTCTCCCATTCATTTTCTTGTGTTTGCCGTAGTTTTTTATATCTTTTCTGGAAAAAGCATATATAAATCTAACATATTTTTTACGTACTACGCATTAGTTGTGTTGTATAAATCCATTATTTTGTCACTCTTGTAGGTATTGTGTGGCTGGAACAATAGGACATAAATTAATGTCTGGAAAGCCCACCAAAATTGATCTGGATCCTGACACACAAATAGATGTGCGTTGCCAGGTACATATTTCTCTCCTACACGTTTGTTTACTAGGAGGTATTCTATTCAAGAAATTCAGCGTGTTTTTTTTCTATAAGCTTATAAGATTATCAAGTTTCCACCTGGGTAGACAAAAAGTGTAAGCGGCATTATTCATGTAAATAAATTATAGGAGACCAAAAATAACAGTGTATGAAAGGAGGGGGAAATTTAAAAACAAAAAGAAAATTTACAGAAATGTTAACTAACTGCTAGCCTGGCAGTAAATTTGGAGAGAGAGGATCTTGTGGGATTCTGGTGGAGAGGGGAATATTTGTATGGGAAGAGAATGAAAGAGCTTAGGAAAATAGCTGTGAAGTCTAGTGGAAGAGTCCCGAGTCTTTGTAATACTCATGTGTATCTATTCTTTGTCGTTCATATTTCATCACCAGAGCCATTATGATATCTCACTGATATCAGTATGTGCTCCATTAATGTACCATAGTTTTCTTCATCTATTAGCTCTCTAATACCCCACTATCTGATATCTCACTGATATCAGTATGAGCAAGACTTCATAATACTATTCAAATAAATATTTTTCTTTTCTTTGAATGCATGAATTCCCATTAAAAGTCATAATTTAAAGTACACTTTTATATAAATCTATATTGGAAAACTTGTAGTGCAAATTGGCATGGATGTAATTCAATTCATTTAATCTCTGGAATAACTTTGACTACTGTGCAAATTGACAGGTTCATCAATTGGCTTTCAGTCCTCATACTGATTCTAAAGGGATAATGGATCTTGTAAAATTTCTTGCCCCTAAGCATGTTATACTGGTGCATGGAGAGAAGCCTAAGATGGCTTCTCTTAAAGAAAAAATTCATTCCGAGTTGGGGATTCAGTGTTACTATCCTGCAAATAATGAAACCGTATCCGTCTCTTCAACTGTATATGTGAATGCCGAGACCGATAAAACCTTTGTGAAAAAGTGCTTGAATCCGAACTTCAAGATTCAGAAATGCAGTTCGGCAGACACATGTAACTCTACTCTGATAGACAAAAGCTCAATGCCTCAGCTTCAAGTGACACAAAGGGTATCAGAAGGAGTTATAGTTGTGGAGAAAAACAAAAAGGCAAAGATTGTACACCAGGATGAGGTTTTGCTCATGTTGGGGGAAAAGAAGCAGGAGGTTTAGTATGCACTTTTTTTAGTATATATTGGTGACTCAATGGATAGCCTAACTGACAAATTTGTGCTCAACTTTTTGATGAGTTATCATTATATGGGAGAGAGACACAATTTTGGGGTATGTATGCAAAGGATAAAAAAAAATACTACCAAATCAGTGTTCTTTTGCTGCATTTGGTAGGCTATAGATGTGAAGCTTGCAATGAAACTAATTCGGGCGGGGGCGAATATTTGTTTAGCGAAGTAGAGCGTAATAGTTGGCGCATACATTTAAGTGCCATAGCGCCAAAGCTCCCAAGCATGTATATGAATCAACAAAACGATTTAACAGCATGAGTTGGGGTCATGCTAGTAGTTTTCCTTGCGACGAGTTTGATGTTTAAAGTAGACTTCTGCAGCACGTTGAGCAATTTATGGAAATGGATTTCAATTGGTGAATTATCACCATAAAATTTTTATATGTATTGTTTTGCTATTCTTGGCAATTCCATGCTGTCAAGACTTGGTGCACATTTAAGTTGATGGAATTGAGTGGAATAGATAGAATGATATTAGGTGCTATTGTTTTGATACTCTAAAAGGGAATGAAACTTGATGGTCGTCCCCTTTCATTATATGGTGGACATATTTTGGTACCATTGTTTGAACAATGGTATAGAATTTTCATTCTATTTCATCTTATTTTATACCATATCATCTTTTTTTTTTTTTCTTATTCACTTTACGCGCCAGTATTATTAACTCTTTATAATTACAGATATAGTTTCTTTACAAGTGTACAGAGCAACATGTTAGGCAATTTCTTACCAACAATGTTATTCCTAACATAAAAAATGAGTGTCCAATTGAGATATTTATACCATCACTATTAGATGTGATGATGGTTCATATTGATTTCATTTTTTAATCACATTCAATGATGATGGTATGGGCGTTCCAATTGGATACTTATTTTTGGTGATACAAATAACATTGTTGATTTCTCATAACCCAATGGTGACATTTTAACTAAATTGGAATGAAGCATTAGGGCTTTTAGTTGTTTTGGTTTTTATTTTCAACAAATGTGTTTAATACTAATTCAAAGAAAAATATGTTATTTTGATTGTTTTTTTAATTTTAAAATTTTGTAGATGCACTATTAAAAACTTCATTGTTTATTGGGACTTAAGTTTTTTATTTGAAATCTTAGACCTTTTATATATCGCCCATTTATTTTTTTGCTATGATAGAAGATCTTGATCTTTAGACGGTTCTCTTGTTCACTACTTTCTTGTCAATCATACTTTCAATTGCAACCCCAACTGAACGAAAACCGTAGTGCAAACCTCTTCTAAACCAATAGCAGGTGTAGCCTCCCCCCCCACAATACACCCTAGCGCTTCCTCCCTCCTTTCCCTTTTAGTCTTCAGCCTTGTTTTCATGCACTAACCAACAAGCTTCTCCTTTTATCTCTTTGAAGGGGCAGCTAGCCCTATGGAGGCAAGTCACCCTCTCCATGGTGGTTAACTACCCCTTCCCTTTTCTTTTTCTTTTTCTTTTTGTTTTCCCAATCTTCTCTTTTTCTAATCATAAGGCAATTCAGTTGACACACTGTCCAATGCAATTTTCTTGATAGTCGCAAAGTTTGATTAGTGAGAAATGGTTTGGAGTTGTCTATGTTGATTGTGATTCTTGTTATTGTAGACACATTAGCCACATTTGAAGATTGTGTCTGGGTCATGATAGTGCTTGACAATCTCTATTGATGGTCGACAAAAGGGGTGTCATCTGTTTTTCTTTTTGCGCTTAATGGCACACTTTATTTCGAAGGTCCGAGTGTTTTTCATGCTGCAAGCTTTCTACAAATTAGAGAGTAAAGTTATTCCAATTTGAGTATATAATTGAAGTTTGGAATTAGAATTGGATGACTCAAATTCAAGTTTTATGTTTGATAGTCTATTTAGAATTAGAATCATAATTCCATATAATAATTCTATAAAATTGAAAAATAACTAGCCCAAGCCCTTTCCAATAATATATAGCTTAGACCTTAAAAATTGTCAATTGCATATCTCATGATATTTTTTATTCTCCAACTGTGACCACCTTTTATTGCCTGTCACTAGTGGCCACCTGCTCATAGCTAGGTGCTAGCTGCCTGCCCTCGCCGGCCAATTGCCTAACCACCATCAATCGCTATCCGTCCCTCGCCAGCATCAGTCACCTGTGTCCTATCACCCATTGTTTGTTTGTCCTCCTGCTGCAAACTTAATATAGCAAAAATATTTTGAAGTTATAGATCACATATGCAAATAATAGAAATGGAACTGGATTTAAAATTCTAGTTCTAGACCCTAATTAATTGTAAGAGTCAAATATAAATTTAAGATTCTAAACTATTTAAATTCTTAATTTCAATTCCAATTCCACGGGCCAAATGAACCCTTAGGGATTTCTCTCTCAGATATGATGAGATATTGGAAAGCTTTTCTCTTTTACACGCTTTTGTCTTTGTAAATAATTTCTTGTCTTGCTATATTTTGTATTTTTTTTCTTAAAATAATAAATTTTTATTTTACAGAAAATATTGTTAAAACTTACAAGAAACGGAATAAATCGCGGGAGAGATATAGGTATCTGGTGTTACTTTTGATGATACAAGTTTTTTCTGCTTGTTTCTATTACTGTCAATTTATTTCTGTCTTTAAGTTCTGTTATTTAGCTTTCTGAGCAAGTTATAGCTGTAAGTCTGGATCAGAGTTTAGTGCAGCAGTGAGAACTGTGTATACGTTGGTCAGCCCAAATAGTGGTCCCAGCAGTAAGGCCCAGAGGTGAGGCAATGAGTCCGTTGGTCAGTTAGGGTGGTCCTGTAACATAAAACTCTGGTAAGATTCATGGCTAGACTTCTTAGAACGTTAAGTAACTTAAACTTAGGAAGAAATAATGAGATAGTAGTTAGAACAAATAATGAAGAAGCTTCATCTAGTAGTAACAATAATAATAATTCTTCATCTGAATTACAAATAGCTAGAATAGAAGAAAGATTACATAATTGGTCTATACCAATAATTAGAAAAAATGAAATATATAAAAGTCAACATTTCTGGCAGCAAAGAGATGAAGAAATACATATGTTAGAATATAGTTACCCAGGAACTAGTAATAACAATATCATAAATATTTTAGAAGAAGAAAAGCTAAAAGAACATAAAGAGAAAGGTTTTAATTTTATACATATAGGGTTAATACAAGTAGCAGCAAAATCGAACTTTAAAATAGGGGTAAACACTCCTATATTAATAATCTTAAGAGATATAGGATTTAAGAAATTTGAAGATTCGTTAATAGCCACTTTAGAAAGCAATTGTCATGATGGACCAGTTTTCTTTAACTGTTATCCTAACTTTACAATGAATATAAATAATGATTATACCTCAGAAGCTATAAAGTTATATGTGAAGACTCCTGATGATATAATAGATGAGAAATATGATCCACTTCAAATAATATATAGAATATATTATAAAGTTACAAAAATAGACTATAATTTCAGAGCTTTAAAACAATCTCCTAAAGATGAAACTATACTAGTCCAAGCTAATCTAAGAAAAACAATTGTACAAGTTCCTAAGAAACTCAAGCATTCAGAGGTTATAAAACATATTCCAGAAGAATGGTTATTAGAAGATATACTTGAACCAAATAAGATTGAAAACACCCAAGTTAGAGAAATAATTCAAGAAGGTAATAATATAAGACTTAGAATGAATAGATCACAGTCAGTAAGGATACGAGAACCTCAGATAATTAGACCAGAAACTTCTAGAAACTCAATAGATAATTCAACTATTAATATTGATTTAGTAGGAATAAATAATAATAGAGCTAGAGTTGCAACCCCAGTTTATGAAGATACTCAATATTCTCCAACAGCTTCACAAATATTAAATACTTTAATTTTAAAAGAACCCTTTGAAATAGATAAAGCATGGATAAGAGAAGATTTTGAAGCAGAATATAATAAGGAAATTAGAGAATGGTTTTTTAAAACTTTTAGTAAATCTGAAATAGGAGATATTAGAAAAGAATTCTATGAATATATGGAAGAAAATGAAATTAATTTATATTTCGTTGATTGATTAGTGAATATCCATAAAAATGATAAGATAAAAGAATTCTGTCCTCTAGTGAAAATAACTACATCATGGGAAACAGTTGCAGGAAATATAGTAGAATCAAAGTATCCGCCAAAAGAAAATGTGCAAATAAAATTATCAGAAAACATTAAAATAGAAATGGCAAAATACAAAGATATTACTAATGAAAACGGAAATATAGACAAGAAAGATACAAGGAAAGTTCACCAACAACTAAATTATACGAATACTATGCTAGATATAATGAGTAATCAGTTGAAAAGAATTGAAGAAAAAACTGAACAAAGTAGTACTAGCACTAATATAATGAAAAACAATATAATTCCAAGACCAATAGAAACTCCTATATATAAGATAGAAAGTAAATCAGGAATATTATTGAAACCTAAAAGATTAGAATCTGATATAGAAGAAATAAAAGAAAAATTAAAAAATTTAAATCTTAAAAGAGAGATAAATACCTTAGAAATAATGAGATTAACAGCCCATAATGGGAGAGCCCAGCCAAAGACTAGAAATTATTACCCTAGACCCACACCAGCTGATATAGGATATGAAGAAAGAGGTATGCAATATCAAAATACATATTCAAGCGGAAATATAGAAGAATGGAATATAGATGGAATGAGTGAACAAGCAGTTTTAGATGCAACATGCCAAATGGCTATGTTTGCCACGGCATTAAAATCAAATTGCTTATCAGATAAAGAAGCAGCTATAATAATAATACATCGATTTACAGGACAATTAAAAGGATGGTGGGATAATTTTCTCACTCTTACAGATAAAGAAGTAATATTAAATAATATGAAGCAAGAAGGAGCAGAAATGATACCAGATGCAACAACAACTTTATTAGTATCCATAATTAAAAATTTTATAGGAGATCCTAGTGTTTTTAGAGAACAAGTAGGAACTCAATTACTAAATTTAAGATGTCCAACAATGTCTGATTATAGATGGTATAAGGATATATTGATGTCTAAAGTAATGATGAGAGGTGATGCTAATAATGCATTTTGGAAAGAAAGATTTGTAGCAGCTTTACCTAGTTTATTTGCAGAAAAGGTTATACAAAAATTACAATATCATTTTGGAAATCAAATCCCATATGAAACCTTAACCTTTGGTCAAATACATAATATTGTAATAGAAACAGGAATAGAAATATGTACTGATATGAAATTACAAAATAAGATTAAAAAAGAAAAAATAACTAATAAAAGAGAATTAGGAACATTCTGTTATCAGTATGGATTAGATCCTATAAGAGCTCTTAGCAAACAGCATAAAAAACAAGTTAAGAAATTTCATAAATATGCATCTAAATATACAAGACCTAATAATCCTAGGAAAAATTATCAAAAGAAAAATATACAACCAACTCCACCAATTTATTATAATAAACCTTATACTAAAAATAAGAGAAAATACCAGAAAAGTACTAATAGAGAAAATGTGTGTTGGAAGTGTGGAAAACTAGGACACTATGCAAAAAATTGTAGAGTACAACAAAAGATAAATGAATTAACTAATGAAGAATTAAAACAAACATTATTAAGAATATTTATTAATTCTGAATTTGAACCAGAATCTAAAAAAGAAAATATGAGTGAAGAAGATGCCGATGATAATGAAATACTCGAACTAGATAGTGAATCATCAGAAGAATCAGAAGTAGATGATAAAGAAGAAAATTATTGTTTAGGACTAGGTTTGTGTAATTGTGAAAACTGTATAGAGAAAATGTTAAATGTTTTAACTAGTGACCAAACAGTTACCTTGATATCTATAATAGATAAATTAGAAGATTCACCATTAAAAGAAGAATTTCTACACCAACTAAATTCATTAATTACTAAAGAAGAAACCCACAGAAAAGAGATAAGACCAACTGAAGTGAAAGAAGTTTATAATAGATTTAAAATACCTAAAGAAACTATAATTGTAAAAGATCTGCAAAGTGAAATTAAAAATCTTAAGCAAGAAATTTCAGAAATAAAAGAACAAAATATTACTCTAGAATATAGATTAGTAAAATTAGAAGGAGAACAAATTATTCATAAACAAAAATCAAAAGCCGTAATTATAAACAAACCAGAAGCCGAAGAAAGCTCAACTCCCTTTATTAATATATTAAGTTTAATAACTATGCATAAATGGTGGACAAAGATTACTTTAATTGTTAAAAATGATAGATTTGAATTAGTAGCTTTAGTAGATTCAGGAGCTGATATAAATGCAATACAAGAAGGAGTAATACCAACTAAATATTATGAAAAATCAACTGAAAAAGTAGCAGAAGCTGGTGGAACAGGATTAAAAATTCAATATAAGCTTTCCAATGCTAAGATCTGTAAAAACAAAGTTTGTTTCAGAACATCCTTCGTATTAGTAAAAAATATTGTTAATACTATAATATTAGGAACCCCTTTTATATGTTTATTATATCCATTTTGGACAACAGAAAAAGGAGTACAAACTCATGTTATACCTGAAACCCCAGTTCTTTTTGAATTTTTAGAACCCCCTAGAACTAAAGAGCTAAATATGTTACAAAAAGCCTCCATATCAACCGAAGAATTAATAGAACAAAAACATAAGCAAATTAATTTATTAAACAGAGAAATTTATTATAAAAAGATAGAAGAACAAATAGAAAATCCTAAAATACAAAATATGATAAAAGAGTTTGAAAAGAGAATAGAGAAAGAAATTTGTGATACCAACCCTATGGCTTTTCATCATAGAAAAATTCATGAGATATCATTACCATATGAAGAAGGATTTAAAGAATCAGATATATCAACAAAAGCTAGACCCATACAAATGAATGAAGAGTATTTAAAATATTGTAAAAAAGAAATACAAGAGTACTTAGAAAAAGGATTAATAAGACCCTCAAAATCACCCTGGAGTTGTTCAGGATTCTATGTTATGAAAGCATTAGAAATAGAAAGAGGAGCCCCTAGATTAGTAATTAATTATAAGCCCTTAAATAAAGTTTTAAGATGGATGAGATATCCTTTACCTATAAAGCCAATATCTTTTCAAAATTTGATATGAAATCTGGATATTATTAGATCTCTGTAAAAGAAGAAGATAGATATAAAACAGCTTTCGTAGTACCCTTTGGTCATTATAAATGGAACGTAATGCCCCAAGGTCTTAAAAACGCTCCAAGTGAATTTCAAGAAATAATGAACAATATTTTGAATCCATACATGGAATTTTCTATTGTTTATTTAAATGATGTACTAATCTTTTCGAAAGGAATTAACCAACATAAAGAACATCTAACTAAATTTATTGAAATCATAAAAGAACATGGATTAGTAATATCAGCCAAGAAAATGAAAATATTCCAGATCAAAGTAAAGTTCTTAGGATATGAAATATATCAGGGAACGTTTACACCGATTAAAAGATCAATAGAGTTTACAGATAAATTCCCAAATGAAATAAAAGATAAAAAACAATTACAAAGATTTTTAGGATGCCTAAATTATGTAGCGGACTTCATCCCTAATATCAGAACTATTTGTGCCCCATTGTACAAGCGTCTTAGGAAAAGCCCTCCTCCATGGGATGACGAAATGAGTCAAGTTGTCATAAAAGTAAAAAGTATTGTTAAAAGTCTTCCTTGTTTAGGTATACCAAATCCTTTAGCAGCCTTGATAGTAGAAACAGATGCTTCTGATCTTGGTTATGGTGGAATTCTTAAACAAATTCTTCTAGACTCCACAAAAGAACAAGTCGTCAAATATCATTCAGGTATTTGGCATCCAGCTCAACAGAAATATTCAACAATTAAAAAAGAAATTTTATCTATAGTACTATGTATTACTAAGTTTCAAGATGATTTATTTAATAAAAAGTTTTTAGTACGAACTGATTGCAAAGCAACCCCTCATGTTTTACAAAATGATGTTAAAAATCTTGTTTCAAAGAATATCTTTGCTAGATGGCAAGCTATTTTATCTTGTTTTGATTTTGAAATTGTACACATAAAAGGAAACAAGAATGCCCTTCCAGACTTTCTTATGAGAGAATCATTGCAGGGCTCTGCCTAGAATGAGCCAGAATCCAAACACGAGAGATAATTATGGTCCCCCACGGAACCATAAAAAAGAATCTGTACTAGCTTCATCATCAAAACCTTTGACTATGTCACAGGTTGTTAAAAGCTCAATGATATCAAGCAGTAAAAGCATTATTGATAAAAGCTCAACTGATATATGCTCTCAAAAATATTCGACCCCTCAACCAATTACCCCTTCTCAATTATTCCTTACCAAACCCACATATCGAGACCATCCTTATATTGAAAAACCAAATTCATTACCTGTAGTAGCCATTGAAAGAGAATGGTTTACCCTAGATAGGAAAACCATGTATAACCACATATTTCCTAAACCTTTCCGTTATCTACCAGTTCATTCTCAAAAAACCTAAAAGTTTTATGAGTATATCCTAGTTGACACAAACTCAGTTGAGATAACCCATGTAGTTGATAAGAAAGATCTCACCAAAATATCCCATTCCAAGCTAAAAATTATTAAAGTCCTAACCTTAAAAGATTGGAACCAACCCCTTTACCAACCTAGAGAATTTACTAGAGAATTTGAGCCTCAGTATTATAATTATTTTGATTATATAGAAGGCTGGAATCATGTATTAGATTTTTCTCCAAACCCCCATTCATGGTTCTTTTGGTTTAAAAAGGGAATCTCTTTATAATTACCTAAATGGTTTCTTAAATGGTTTTTGGATTTTGGTCCAATTCCAGCCATATTTCCAAAAGAAGCAGCAATGAGTTATGAATATTGGAAAGCCAAGACATCATTTATACTAGAAATGAAGATGATCTCATTTATCGCATGTCTAGGAATAACCTGGATTATGCAATGGGATTATAACTCAGCCAAAATGGAAGAAGATAACAGCATTCAGTTTCTTGTAAAAATTATTAAAGTTAGGTGGTGGGGAACATTTGATCTTAATTTAATCAGTAAAAAGGCTATAGATTCATGGATAGCCATATCACATGAAAAAAGAGCATCTTCCTCCACTATCTCTCAAAGCACCTCAAAGATAAGTGACAGCAAAAAAGAAGCACATTTTCTAGCACAAAAAAGACAACTAATGGCAACCTTAGCAGTAGCCACATCAGAAGAAGAAATTCAAGAACAAATTAAAGCTATATCAGCCAAGCCAAAAGAAGACGAAGAAGTCAGTTCAAGCCCGGGTCATTATTTTGAAGATACAGAAGATCAGTACAACTTTTGAGAAAGCTTCAAGATAAGAATCTTTAAAAGCAAGTGTCGGTAGCATCTCCTAATAGTAAAAGCAAAAAATGCTAATCCTATAATCATTTCAAGCTTTGAAGTAAAGCGAAAGCAAGCCACAAAAGTCAAAAAGCCTAAGAGATAGCTTTGATGTAAAGATAAAGGCATCATAATTGTAATAGCTCCATTATTGATGTAATAGTAGTTGTGTTAGGTGAAATAGGAAATAGAATCCTTCTATAAAAGCCAATCCTCATAGAAGAAGAAGATCATCGGAAAAAAATCATCAAGAAAAATATTGAAAGAAAAATCTCTAAGCCTTAAGTCTGAGTAATAGTTTACACTACCCTCATTAAAAAAATAGCCTGTGTATCCTCTTTGTACAAGCTTTGGAAGCATTCAATAAAGTTTTGAAGTTTATCAGCAAATTTTCTTGTAAGTTTTATTCGTATTTTATGACTCTTTGTAACATCCTAATTTTTAACCCAATACTCTAGAACATATTTAGGTTAATCATTAGTCTATTACTCTTTTAGTCTCATTCCTTACAACCTTTCATTAAAATACTTAGAGGAAAATATGAATAAATTTTTCTTTCTGAAACTTGAAAGCAAAACGCGAGCCGCGCACTAACCTCACGTTCGTCATAACCATCACGTGCAAGAAAAAGTAACCACACCATTGATAATCATGAAACATAGTATTATACATAACAATCATAATATCATCATATCTTCATAGATACATAGACTACTAACATCATTGTACCATCATTTATATCAAAACATGCCCATATATGTAAAGTCATCCTTATCCACCTATGAGGTTAGATAAGTGTCAACTCAAAAGCTAAGCTATCTATGCCCCCGCAGCGACCCTCTGCTCCGTCTGCTAGTGTGTCCCTTAAGTGCGCGCCTCAAAAGAAGTCACGAACCTCGTTATAATCCTCATCTAGAGACGACATGGAAGAAAAGGAAGGGATGAGAAACTCATTCGAGATTCTCAGTAGGGATTCCTGACTAACACTAGTGTCATTGTCGTTGTCCCCAGCCACCTCGGTTTTAATTATGAAAAAGGTGTACATGCATAAGGATTGGTTTTAGGCTTTACAAATCTATTTATCCGAAGTGGGTGTCTTTTAGTATGTGTCTTAATGACATGAATACAACAGATATTTGATGAATGCATGACAATACCATATGCACATTAACACGAAAATCGTAATACTTGGGCACATCATAAAGAAACATAAATCATATACGCGGCATAAAAAGGCATAGTACTTTTCATGTGACATCTTTCTCATAAGTAAAACTCTTAAGTTCTTTTTCTTAAAGACTACCCTTTTAACATATCCACCAAAAGTCCAACCAATTCACCGGCCCGGCAATAATCTGGTCACCAAACTACGTCTCACCTATCGCCTAGGAATGAGCTCAATCCTAACTAGTCGTCACTAGATTTAATATGGGCTAATAGAAGGGGTATACATAACTTTCTTGGATCACCTATCTTAGGATCATTTCCTTCTTTGAAACGCTCTACTGGTATCTAGTACACAGCGAATTGTCCGCTTTGGCAAGCTCAATGTCAATACCCTCACAGATTTGTTTCCTCCCCACCGTAGCGGGAGAAATGCATCTCAGTGTTATGTCACATCTGTTCTGGGGTTGCTCGGCCGAACCGGTGTCACCCCGAACCTTTCCTGGGGTGCTCGGCCGAACTGGTGTCGCCCAGGAGTTTTCACAAACTTTTCTCAAATTCTCAAGTTTGATGGGAGATTCGGCAGTATAACGGCGTTCACCGGATTTCCTTCAAACTTGCTTTATGCCACGAAACTTGTAGGACATGCACAACCATTCATCATCATCATAAGACATCAAATCATTCTCATAATCAATCATACGTCTACTGGAAGTCATGAGGTTCATTATGTCTTGGGACCTATGGTGTCTTATGCTTTGACCCTTACGGGTCTTTAACTTGCGGTATAAATTATTCTAACATTCACTATCCACCTTTGATGCACCTCAGGATTCTCTTCTAACAAATATTACTATTATTTATGCTCTTTAATAAATCTGGGCAACTCCATTCCTTTAGGGGGCAGAATTATAATCTTACAATGACGGGGTTCTAGAACTTGCGTTTTAGTCCCTTTCTTGGTTCTGTCTTTGTAACACCCCGATTTTTCTGTCCGAGGGAAATGACCAAAATGCCCCTGAGGTCATTTCCTGACCCGAACTCGAGGGTAACCAACTCGGTCGTCCTCGAAGGGTCAACTCAATGTTTGAAGGGGATTAAATGACCCTTGAATGCTTTCGGAAACGAAAATTTCGTTTTCCGCAGTTTCGGGTCAAAATGACCAAAATACCCCTATAGCGTTTTTACGCGGGTAAAGGTGCCGTTTGAGCCCGGAACTTTCCCCAGAGATTTAAAAACATGTTTTCATGTGTCTAGAGGCCTCTGTTCAAGTCCCGGTGGTCCCGGGCAATTTTAGTGCAAAATTACGATTTTGCCCCTAGAATAGTGTTTTTGAGCTTAATGACGTAATTAAGCAAACCTAAGCAATATTAGGCTCTAAACGAAGATTAATTTATTTCCCTAATTAATCTAGAGTCAAAATAATTTATTAAAGTTAATTAGAACCTAAAATTGCTTAGATTAAACTTAAATCCCTTTTTAGAACTCAAGACTCCTAGTCTTGGAATCTTGAATAGTGTTTTCTCTTTCCAATTCCTTAAATCAAGGAAATGTGTCTAGAGTTGTTTAGACTCTAAATTGAGGATTTAACTCACTAATGGTGCAAGACCACTCCTTAATTATGTCTAGACCACCTTAATTACCCATTTACCTTACCTAAACACTTTCTTACAAATTTCTAATCTTAAGCATAATCAAAGATACACCTAAACACAACTCTAAACCACAATTAAAATGCAAAGAAACCTCCCCCATGGGCTGATGCATATTCGGCCATCACTCTCTAATTACCACACATATTAAATTGTTTTCTCACTCAAAGAGCCATGCTTGAGCCATACCTTGAGCCATACCTCACTATGCTTTGAACCATACCTCACCATACCTCAAGAACACATTATCTCACCTCATGGAACTCATGGAAAGCCTCCAATCTGCACCCTCATGGGCGAAACCTCTTCCTCCATGAGCTCCCTCCATTTGTTTCATTTCTCTATAAATAGAATGCCTTGAGGAGCTTGCACCACTTTTAGATCATTTGCTAAGTTTAGGAAACACTCAAAGCTTTCTTTTTCTCTCAAAGTTTTTGTGTTCTTCAAGTTCTTGGAGTTCTTAATCTTCTTCATCTTCTTCTTCCATCTTCAAGTTCATCACACCAAGTAGGGATTTTCTTTCATGTATTCTTTTCTTTAAAGTTCTTGTTTCAAGCTTGATGTTCATAGTTTCTCTTGTTTCTCTTTAGAACTTCATTTCCACTCCTTTTTCCTTTTCATTTTCGGCCATAGGCCTTGGAGAACAAAGGAATGAGAGCTTGATGATGAGAGTTTCATGATGATGTTCATCACTTGAAACAAACTCTAGAGCTTGATCTTTGTTCTTGAGCAAAAATGTTTTTAGTTTTTTTTTTCTTTCCTTGAACTCTTAAGAACTTTAGCTTTGATGATGTTTTAAAATGACTCTATGAACTCAATGATGAGGTCTCATGATGTTGGTGTTAATATATCACCAAGATCATGGACTCTAGAGTTTCAAATATTTCTTTTCTTTCCTTGAAGTTTCGGCCATTACCTTTCCTCTTACATGCAAAATGTTTGATTTTCTAAATATGTTATGTTGAGTTCTAAGAACTCTAGACTTTTACTTTGTCTCGGTTTGATGAGTGTGGGTTGAGGTTTAAATTCCTTTAAAGTCTTGTTAAGAGCTCTAGAAAGATAAAATGAACTTGCATAATTTATTTTATGCTTACATCCATATTTACATTCTTGCTATGCATCTTTGCTTTCTAGCTATCGCCTAAGAACATAAAGATTAAAATGGAACTTGTCTCATCACTTAATTTAATTCTCGAATGCCTATCTATTTCGGCCTTAAAGTCGATTGTTGTTGGGCCTAGAGCACTAAAATAAAGAATTGAACTTGCATTATCACTTAATTAATTCCTCGAATGCCTATCTATTTCGGCCTTAAAGTCGATTGTTGTTGGGCCAAGAGCACTAAAATAAAGAATTGAACCATGCATATTTACCTTCAAGCTTGCACGTTTAAGTTTATGCCTCGCATATTTACTTTCGAGCTTGCACGTTTAAGTTATGCCTCGCATATTTAATTTTAAGTCATCACTTTACTTTGTAAGCAAGATTAAAAACGAAAAGCATGAGCACATTTAGTTTATGTCATAACTTAAGAACCTAGAGCTCAAAGACTTGCCCATTTCATTCCAAGTTAAAGTTATATGTGAATGTATTCCTTGAATGAATAATTTCGGCGAAGTAGTGATGATGGACTTGCAATGAGTTTTCATCTAGCTACTAGGACCAATAGTCTATGTTTTAAGTTTTCCTTAAAGCTTTACAAATCTTTATAAGGTTATGTCATCACAAGTTGTGATTTTATTATCTTTTAGGGGATGGGATATGTTTTGGTCAGTGACCTAAGGCTTCACTTAGCCTCTTGAGGAATTAAAATGTTTTGCAAAGAGTTTTAGAAGTTCTAGATTGATTCCAAGAGAAACTAGTTAACTTATGTACCTAGAAATGTCAATTTAACTCTCTCATTTAAGTTAAATGTTTTCGGTTCTGATGTGATGAGTGTGATGCTGTATGATGATGTTTTGATGTGTTGGAATGTGTGAAAATATCATATGATGATGTGGAAGCGATCCTATGCATGATAGGTAAGAAACTAGCTAACTAGAAATACCGTAAAGCTAGAATTTAACATAGCTTTGACCCATTTGTTTATGGAACTTTTCCAAACTGTTTTAATGGGGACATAATCAGATTTAGATTGTTTAGACATGAAAAACTTGGTATCATTTGAGTTAGAATTGAATTCTAGCACCTATGGGGAAACTAGTAACTAGAAAACCGTAAAAATGCAAATGTAGAACTCTTAGAACATTTAATTTTCTGGATTCTGTCCAGCACCCTTACAACATGGTAAAAATGATTAATAATTAGTCCTTAAGCATAGGAATGCCTCATAATTGATTTAGATTTAATCCATAGCGCCTTCGGCGAAAACGGAACCAAGAAAGGGTCTAAAACGTAAGTTCTAGAACCCCGTATTCACATGTTAGGATTTCCACCCTATGCTATTCAGATTTAAAAGTAAAATGAGAGGATTATGAATGATGTCTAATTATGAGCCTTAGGTGCTTAAAATATGAACGTCGGATGTAGAGAACTATATCTCAAGATTAAGACCCGTAAGGGTCAAAGCATAAGCTACCGTAAGGGTAAGCGTTTGGATGTTTTATGATGATGCATGAAGTATGCTAATGATGATGATGTTATTCATATGAGGAGTTTATGAGACTATATGTTTATGTGGCATAAAGCAAATTTGGAAGGAAATTCGGTGTAATGACCGTTGTGCCGCCGAATTTCCGACAAATTTGGGGACTTAAAGAGATTTTGAAAATTAAGGTACTAAGATGGGTTCTAGGATGACATCGGTTCGGCCGAGCACCTCCATAGAACTCATGTGACATCGGTACCATTTTACACTCTTAGGTGACACCGGTTCGGCCGAGCACCCCTAAGAGTTTTGCCCCCTAACCCGTACTCAGATAGTCGGGATTTATGATTTATGATATGCTTATCGTTAAGTGGTAAGTAAGAACTAGTGACGACTAGTTAAGGTATGAGCTCATAACCTAGATGTATGACACGTTCTGGGTGACACCGGTTCGGCCGAGCACCCCCAGTTCGATTGTCTTTTAGGGTGGCCCATGAGGAAGAGAAGTTCCATGATTATGATTATGTCACTAAGCTTTGTCCCATATGAATGTTACTATTGCCACTTTATGCCACCAAGAATGATGAGGCTTGATGTTATGTTTTATGTATGTGCATTAGGTAGTGCCATGCATACATTTTCTAATATGTTGCATCCATGACATTAAGATCATCCTAAAATGAATGGACCTTGGCTAAAATATATTTTCAAGTTTAAAATGAACTTAATACATGCTTAGTCGTTTTGTATAAATAAACCCAAGGTTCCTGAGGAGGTAGATGATGACACCTAGGTAGTAGGAGGCCTTACTGAGATTCTTTAGCAAGATTCTCACTCCCTCTACCTCTTTCTTTCCGTCACGTCTTCAGATGGCGACGTTCATAGTGTTCGTGGACACCCCGACATGGGAGGTGCACTATGACCCGGCTCACGGGTCATACCATTTTGAGGGGCAGTGCACGGTGCGGGTTTTCATGTACGTAGGACGCCCCTTCGCTCATCCCGTGCACACCCATCGCTTCTCCCCGACTGCACCCTATGGCGACGACGAGCGGGTTTTTGAGCGTGCGCGTACGCATGACGAGAGAGTGCTCCGCATGCACACCGCCTCCTTGGCCATGCGAGACTATCCCAATTACGTGCCCCGGACCTACTTCTCGGAGACCGACCCGTCCGAGGACCCGCCTACTCATCCGTATAGCGAGAGCTCTGCCCCCTCTCCACCATTGATGAGGGAGGGCAGTGAGGATACCGTGACTCAGCCCCGTCTTGCACGACGACCGGAGATGCGGCCACACCGCGGGGGTCACTCTCGATCCCCGTTCCGCCTCTTTACGCCCGAGGAGCTCGCACAGGTTAGGATACTTGCCTCGTTCACGAGACGGACGTCGATGAGGAGGTGACGATCGACCGATGGAGTACCCGGTTAGAGCACACACCACTTAGATGGGGATAAACCTTCTTTTGTTTAGAGGTTATCCTATTAGGTGTACTTGGGTAGGGGAGTGGATTATGTTCATGTTTTATGTTGTATTTTCTTTTATGCATTCCCCCTGTACTAAACTAAGTCCCGCACTTATAAGTGGGCAAATTATATCTATATGAGATGATCTTCAGTGTTACTCATGGTGTGTCTTATGTTATGATGTTGTGAGACATTTGTTTACTTTACATGGTGTACCGCTTATCGCATCACGCGGCTCTCACTTTGTTTTTCAAAAAAAAATTACCCGTATTTTCCGCTAAGTAATTCAAAGTTAAATGAGAACTATGAAGTAACAGACTAATGATTAACCTAAATATGTTCTAGAGTATTGGGTTAAAAATTAGGATGTTACAGTCTTCGCCTAAGGTGCTATAAGTTAAACCTAAACCAATTATGAGTCATTCCTACATCAAGGAACTAATTATAAACCATGTTCTCTACATTATAAGGTTGCTGGACAGATTCTAAGAATTAAATATTCTAAGAGTTCTAGAATTACGGTTTTACGGTTTTCTAGTTACTAGTTTCTCTATAGGTGCCAAAATTCATTCCTACTTCAAATGTAACCAAATTTTTCATGATTAATCAATCCTAATCTGATTATATTCCCATTAAAACAGTTTGGGCAGTGTCCATAAATAAATGGGATAAAACTATGCTAAGTCTTGACTTTAAGATTTTCCTAGAAAGCTAGTTTCTTCCCTCACTTGCATAGAATTGTTCCTACTTCATCATACATAATTTTTTACTCATTCAAACACATCAAACATCATCACATGGCAGCAAACACATCATGAAGGAACCGAAACATTAAGTTTCCAAAAGATACATAACTTGACATTTTTAAAACACATAAGTTGCTAGTTTCTCTTGGAATCATTTTCAAGACTTCTAAAACTCTTTTGCAAATCATTTTATCTTGTCAAAGAGACTAAAAACATCCTTAGATTGGTGACTAATTAATCCCTCCTTGAAAGAGTGTTAAATTCGTAGAACCTTGTTGGTCTTAAACACAAACAAAATCATGAGGTTTAGAAGGATTCTTAAAACTTGACTTATTGGTCCTTGAAGCTAGATGAAACTCATTCCAAGTTCATCATCACTTCATAGCTGAAATCATGTATTCAAAGAATGCTCCCTCATTAACCTTCAACTTGAGATAAAATGGGTAAGTCTTTGAGCTCTAAGGTCTTTTAAGTGATGACATAATTTAAACATGCTATGCACTTCATTTTTATTCTTCATTACAAAATAAAGTGAGAGCTTAAAGTAAACATGCATGACTTAAAATATAAACATGCAAGGCTTAAAATAAATATGCAAGACTTGGAATATAAATATGCAAGACTTGAAATATAAAAATGCAAGTTCAATTCTTTATTTTAGTGCTCTAGGCCCAACAACAATCGACTTTAAGGCCGAAATAGAAAGGCTTTGAGATTTAGTTAGGTGATAGTGCAACCTCATTTTAAATCTTTATGTTCTTTAGTGGTGAAAGGTAAATATGCTAGACAAGAATATAAATATGAGATGCACTCCATTCTTTAGCCTTTAACTTTAGGTGATGGCTTGAAAATTAAATATGAATGCAAAGCTCAAAATAAATATGTAATGCATAAGCTTAAATTTAATTATGAATGCTAGTTCTTTTTATTTCTTGTTAGAGCTCATACAAGACCTTAAAGGAACTTAAACCTCAACCCAAACTCATCATGACAAGATAAAGAAAAGCAAGAGTGAACCTCAAGGGTTCTTTAAACACAAAGTTTCTTTTCTTGGAATGTAAACATAAATAACATTTTATTAAAACTCAAGCTCTAGAGGCCTCATTGTGATGAACACATAGTCATCATCTAGAAGCTCTCATCATTAAGCCACTGTGGGTTCCCTTGGCCAATATGGCCGAAATCTCAAAGAAAGAAAAGGAAAGGAACCGAAATTGTTGGAGAAGAAAAGAAACATTTGGAACTCTAGAAATCATGATCTTGATGATGCATTAACACCAACATCATGAGCTCTCATCATTGAGTTCATGTTAACCATTTTAAAGCATCATCAAAGTGAAAGGTTTTAAAGATTCAAGAAGAAAACTAAAAACATCTTCAACTCAAGATCAAAGATCAAGCTTTAGAGATTGTTCAAGTGATGAAAATCATCATGAAACTCTCATCATCAAGCTCTCATTTCTTTGACTCACAAGCCTCATGGCCGAAAATCAAAGAGGAGTAGAAGAAGAAAGAAGTTCTAAAAAGGATTCAAGAGAAACCATGAAACCTAAAGAAATTGTGAACTTTAAATTAAATAACTCTTGAAAGAAAATCCCTACCTAGTGATTAGGAGGTTGGAATAAGAGAAGAGGATGAAGAACTTGAAGAACTTGAAGACTTGAACTTGAGAGAAAAAGGAAACTTTGAAGTGTTTCTTTGAAAACTTACACTTAGCAAATGAACCCAAAATGATACAAGTTCACCCAAGCAAGCTATTTATAGAGAAATGAAGCAAATGCAAGGTGCAAATGAAGAAGGAAATTTCGGCCATCAGCCTCATGGGCAGCCCATGAGTTCCATGAGGTGAGATAATGTGGTCTTGAGGCATGGTGAGGTATGGTTCAAGGTATGGCTTCAAGCATGGTTCTTTGAGTGAGAAACAATTCAACATGTGTTGTAAATGAGAGAGAGAGGGCTGAAATTGCATCAGCCATGGGGAGGGTTTTCTTGCATTTTAATTGTAGTTTAGAGTTGTGTTTAGGTGTATCTTTGATTAGGATTAAGATTAGGAATTTGTAAGAAAGTGTTTAGGTGAGAAAGTGGGTAATCAAGGTTGTCAAGACATAATTAAGGAGTGTTCTTGCATCATTAGTGAGTCATAAACTCATTTTAGTGTATAAACAATTCTAGACACAATTCCTTGATTTAAGGAATTGGAGAGAGAAAACACTATTCAAGATTCCAAGAGTGAAATCTTGAGTTTTAGAAAGGAAATTTAAATCTAATCTAAGCAATCTTAGGTTATAATTAATTTTAATAATTTATTTTGACTCTAGATTAATTATGAAAATTAATTAATCTTCGTTTAGAGCCTAATATTGCTTAGGTTCGCTTAATTGCATCATTAAGCTCAAAAACACTATTTTAGGGGCAAAATCGTAATTTTGCACTAAAACTGCCCGGGATTGTCGAGACTCAAACAGATGTTTTGAAACATGTAAAAACATGGTTTTAAACCTCTGGGGAAAGTTTCGAGCTCAAACGGCACCTTTACCCGCGTAAAACGCTACAGGGGTATTTTGATCATTTCGACCCGAAACTGCAGAAAATGAAACTTTCGCCTCCGGAACCACTCAAGGGTCATTCAATCCCCTTAAAACATTGAGTTGGCCCTTCGAGGATTGCCGGGTTGGCCATCCTCGAATTCCGGGCTGAAATTGACCTCAGGGGCATTTTGGTCATTTTCCACTCAGACAGAAAATCGGGGCGTTACACTCTTCCTTACGTCTGTAAGCTTAAGAAAATTATCAAATTTCTGAAAGCTGAACTAAGAATAGTATTAGATCACATTGCCCAAGAAGAAGAAAAAGAAGATAAAGATTTAAATTTATTACAAGAGTTATATCTTAAGTTATCTAGAATTTTACAACTTTTAAGTACTCTTGATCCCTTTGTAGATATGCTTTATTCCGTATTAGAAAACATCAAAAACAAGTTTTAGATACTATAAAATTATTTGAAGAAGAACCTTTTCCAGAAAATCAAGTTTTATTAGATCGATTATATGATATGTATATATATTTAGATAAAAAAGAAACAGAAATTAAAAGAAAAGCCACTGCTTTAACCAATTGTTAAATATTTTCAGCCTATCGTTTAAGGTTAAGATTAAGAAGATTAAATCAGTATTGGTTTAGAGTTTTACAAGAGATATTTGAACTAGATAAATTACAATGTACTTTTGTAATCAGCATACGAATTAATAATTTATATCTTGAACTTTCGGCTATTGAGTATAAAATTAACAAAATTAAAGAACAATTAAAAGTTTTAGCTGCCTAATTTCCCCTGTCTCTTATTCTCTTCGTAACGATCCGAGCAAAGTGGTACAAAAAATTTAAAGAAAAAAAACAGAAGCCCTGAATGTCCTTTTTATCTGAGTTCAATTACTTTCATAATATATGCAACCACTATAATATTCTCAAATCTGGTATATGTAATTAAAGTCTAATCAATCAGAGACAAGTTGATTATCCCTTAGATTTTATCATGCTCGATGCCATTCATTTCTCCATGGCTTTATTTAATCGAAGGATTTGCATTTATTCGTGGAAAAAATTGCACTTATACCTTTCCAAAATAGAGGTTATGTACCTGAATTTGTAAAGCATGCAATCGATTCTTTCTTTTAAGCGTGCGTTTTAATTTTTATGTTAAGTTTCCACCTTTTTAATGGAAAATAATTATTTTATGTTTTATGCCCTATTATAGGCCGAAAGGAGAATAATCAGATAAACATTACTTAATCAATGATAAGAGACCGCTACATAATCAACATGAAAACAAATGAAGTAAAATGAGAAAGAGTAAAAAAGAAAAAAAGGCAACTTCATGCATGCTATCAAGAACGTTCCTACTCAAATCATCTGCACATTGGTTTCTCATGCGCCATAGCTTTAGAACCTTTAGGCTATATTTGGGAGAATTAAAATGGAGGGAAGGGAATGGTCAATAATGGAAAGGAATCATATATACAATGTTGAAAAGTAGTCCTGCAACAATGGATGATATGCTAAAGTCAAAACGTTGCATGTTGATGAGGCTTTCTTTTTGCCTCCAATATGTGGGACTCACTTGTAGCAAGTGCAAAAGTGCAAGTAAAGTGTCACTTTGGTTCTTAAAATTGTAAACGTACTTCACTTTAGTTTCTGAAATTTTGAAATTAGCTCTTTAATCTCTGAAATTGCATTCCGTAGGTCACTTTAGTTCCTAATCAAATAACTGTCAGTCAACTGTTACATTTTGCTAACGTGGCACGCTAAGTAACACATGCCAGGAGTTAGCAGAGGTAGAGATGGCAAGGAGCTCGGCTAGGAGGAGGTATAGATCGGCCAAGAGGAAATAAAGCTTGTCCTAGAGGAGGTAGAGGTCGACTGGCATGTGTCAAGACTTGGTCAAGGTGGCAGAGATGAAAAATGAGCTCGGCTGAGAGGAGATGGAACTAGTCCAAGAAGAAATAAAGCTCAATCAAGAGGAGATGGAGCTTGGCTGAAGAGGCAAAACTTGGCTGACAGGTAGTGAGGTCAACTAGAGATAGCAATTAAGCTTGGATAAAAGGAGAATGAGCTTGTTTGATAGGTGATGAGGTCAATTAGAGATAGCAATCGAGCTCGAACGGGAGTTGACTGAGCTTCGTTAATGTGCCATATTAAGAAAAATGAAACAGTTGATTGATGGTTGTTTGACTAGGGACTAAAGTGACCTATGGAATACAATTTCAGGGACTAAAGAGTTAATTTTAAAATTTCAGGGACTAAAGTGAAGCACGTTTACAATTTTAGGAACCAAAGTGACACTTTACTCACAAAAGTGCAATGTAATGGAGCTACAACCGGTTTCTGGATCTAAGTATGTTTCACGACCTTGTTAGTTTCAAAACCCTTCAAAAAACGTTAATGCAAAATTTTTTGAGTGATAACACAACGAATTTAGAGAAAATATTTTAAAGAAGGACTAATGTTTCTCTTGAGTTTCTTGAAATATCAAACAGGTTGTTACGTTAGCATAACACTGTTCTTAAAGTGAAAATATTTTCACATGACATTTGTAAACATGTTTAATCTCATTTTTAAGAGATTAGGACATAATGAAAGTGAAAAACATATCGTGGTATGAACGTATATATGCTCAATGTATTGAAGAACATTCTCAAATACAAGAAACCAAGGCGTAGAATTTCAGAAAGTAGTACATGACTTTAGAAAGTACGTTTTAAGTGAAGATGTCAACCCACCTCTGAAGCAAGTGTTTATACAACCTTTAATTATCATGATCGCAATCATATCATTATCTACAAGCTCTGATTGAAGACTGAAAGATCGAAGATATATCAAGGAACTAATACCGCAATTTAGAAAGCACTTTTCTTTATGAAACGTTGCACTTTATAGGAAAAGGAGGGAAATTTAAAATTTAAATTTTAAGTTAAACCCAGTCATAGATTGACGTTACATCTCGCCTGCTAACTTGGCCAATTGCCCCAGTTTCTAGAAGGAGAAGTTCAAAAATCTCATTTGGAAAGTAAAATATAGTTTCTGAAGGTAGCCTTAGAAACTCTATTTCACAATAGCTTTTGAAATTGCTCTAATAGTATCGAGTTACTCCTCTAGACTGCTCTTCCAAGACACAAAAGAAGATCAACAAATGTCACTTGGAAAATAGATCAAGGGCAACAATCACATTTGTAGATCCTCTATAAATAGAGATGTTGTGCTTACAATGACAAGATTGTTGTTGAAACAAAGAGCTGAAACGCTGAAGAAATTCATCCTCATCTTTTCTATAAAGACATTGCTACTTGTAATCAGTTCCATTTTGTAAAAATTTTTCTTTCTACGTTTTTGGTAGATCATACACTCTTCCTGGGAAGAATTGATAGAAAGAAGTTATTTAAATTTTCCAAGTCTGTTGTTGTTCATCTTGAGAAAACTTGAGTGTTGGTTAGTATTGAGTGATAAACCCAAACACAAAACCTTTGGAACCTTGATACAGTAGTGATTACTATGAGCGAGCTTAGAAAGGCTGAGCAAAGACTACTTGTAACGTGACAGTAGGAGTGAACTGTTGGTCACAGTGTTAGCTTGGAAAGACTAGTCAAAGGCTACTCAAGTGTACAGTAGAGTGTACTTACTGGTCACTATGTTAGCTTGAAAAGACTGGTTAAAGACAACTCAGGTTGTGACAGTAGAGTGTACTTGCTGGTCATTGGTAAGAGCTTGGGAAGGCTGTAACACCCTCCTAATTACCATACTTTACTCGAGTATCAATACAGTAATTAGAAAAGTATTACGTATCTTCATAATCTATACTAGTCGAAAGAAGTGAAATCAAATAATTCAAACACGTATATGGCTAAACTCGTATATACATATATAAACATCATTTTTAAGTTTACAATATTTACATCGTACCAAGAAACCCACCAGTTAATGTCTAAGCTAGTCAGGAACTCAGTTCACCAAAAAGGAAAGAAACACCTCCAGTATCTAGTCTAACCTGCTTAAAGTCGAGGTCCAGCAAAATTTTATACAACTAGAATTGGACCTCATAACATTTAATAAGATCAAATCTGTGGGCTAGCAAGGCTCTAGTACTAAACAACCACTATATACATATCAGGAGTCTCTGAAGATCTCTTGTCCTACTAGATGAAACCATTGGCCATTGGTATGATAGCCTCACCTTTGCCAGGGGCATCAAGACCCTAAAGTGGGTCAGAATCTGAAGACGAGGAGGAAGGGGATCATCTGCTGGAGGGGGTGCTGGTGGTGCAGGCGGGACATCAAATATCACAGGATGTGCCAAGTGGAGAGGCACACCATCATAAGGGAAAGCTAGGTCAAAATCAGCTGTAAATACAGAGGTACTAAAAGAACGACCGAAAAACACATACGCACGAATTTGCGAGCAACCCACTACATAAAGAGAGTCGAGAACAGGATCATAATGCCACACCCACTGTGGCGAGTCAAGGTAAAACACTAGTGATGGCATCTGTTGGATCTGAATAATATAAAGTAAATAAAACCATAGGGATGAGAATATTATAAAATTCTCAGTAGGGTACTCCCTCCAATATGAACATAATATAATCTGTAAATTCATTCATATTGAATTAATCATGCTAAATTATATGCATAAATATTAATGTGCATAATTTATATAAAGTCAAATGCAAAATGGTAACAATCAAGTGTTTTTCTCTTATGACTCGTGGAATTCATTTAGTGCAATTATCTCTTTTCAGTAACATAGGGAAGGCTTAATCTCATATCAAGTGGTATCTGTAGTGGAGTCATTCCACAAGAACTATTGATTACTAGGACATGAGCTCATTCCTATATGTCGATACGTCTATCGACTCATCAAATTCCTAGGGAAGCTCTTACTTTTGCCTTCCCCTCTTAACCACACAAGCCTTGTTTCTATTTTCCCCATATGTTAAAAATTGCACAACTAAAAGTCATGTTATTTTTCTTTTCTTTTCCTTTATCCTCACAATAATCATATAGTGTACTTCTCTTTTCAAAGGCTTGCTTAGATAACAGGTAGGCATACAATTATGTTGGAGTCTCATCCATATCTCATTAACATTTCTTTCAAACAATTAGCATGCATTAACATGACATATACTTGCATCTAAAGCCATTCTATCATTAGTTCAAGACATTCTTACCATTTTCAGTAATTAACAAATTTGTCACTTTAGAATTAAAAATTAATTTCCCCATAAAACAGCCAATTCAAGAGTCAAAAAAATTCCCTATGACACCTTCATATGTCTAAAGGATCCTGTAAAATTTTCATAACAATCAGAGTTCTGTAACCATGTCACTAAATTCTACAAATTTAGTGGTCACAGCACACCTCTTCACAGCCTAGGACAAGGTTCTCCTAATTTTTAAATTCATCATATGATGGAATCAACCCAAGATAAAATTTACAGTTAAACGTCAAGATGTTGGTAACTCCCTGTAAAACTTTCAACAAAGAAATCACTCATTTAGTATGATAATAAAATCATACAATTTCCCTACTTCAGTTTCAGAAATCCAGACAGCATGAGATCTATTTCGGTTTCTGATTTTTTTAAGATAGTATTTCTTGAAACCAATGCTCAAGGAATTTCATGTAGACATTTCAAGATATTAGGACCAACATATATTTTTTCCAGGTAGTGAATATTACTGTAAACATGTCTATAAATTCATGAAATTTTGCTCTCTACAGGAAAACTGAAAATCTAGCACTCCAACTAAAACTTCTCTTGATGAAATGAGTTATCCAACCTCATCCAAACCCTTCACTAAAATTCATACATCAACAACCATATATCATTAACCACCACAATGAAAAATTTTGAGCAGAACAAGTCAGAGATGTGAAATATAAATTTGGTAAGAAAAGACCAAATAAAACCCTACTATTGGAAGCAAGTGATGTCTTTGTCCCTAGTATGCTTCAAGATGGTGCCCTCCACTTCAAGGCTCTCAAAACACACCCAAAACCCTTTACAAACAGTGAGGTACAAGGGATCAAGATTGAGATTTGGTGAGTGATTGAGATTCTAATCGGTTATATGTGTAGATGTTGAGGTGTAGAATAATTTTTGTGAAGGAAACTTTGGATTTTGGTAACTCTAAGCTAACATATATGAAGTTGAAAGCATGTTGGAGCTCTTAGCCATGGAAGAAATGGAGCTGCTTCATTCTTGAAGAAATGGCCGAGAATGAGCTTCTTAAAGAAGCCAAAAATGATGTTTATCTTGTATTAAAGTAAGGAATAAAATATATTATGTTTAGATAATTACAAAGCCAATAAAGTAAAATGAATGATTGTGATTCAATCTTGTAATTCAATATTGAATCTTAGCCATTCATTTGATTTGAAGGGATAGGTTTATTTGTTTTGTAGAGATTTAACTAGTTTTCAGTGTTAGAAATCACACACCGAAATTTCACCGAATAGGTGAAACAGTGTACCCGGGTAATCAAACATTGCCTGAAAAATATTTTTGGGTTTAAAATATTTAATTTTATCTATTTCTAACCATAATCATATAATTTCTCAATTTTGGGAATCTCCGGGGCCCAATTCTAGGATTTATTTGTCTCGGTGAACTGCAGGGCCATAAAACACTATTCATGTTTTTTTTTTGTTTGCTTCCTTGAATCCTTCTCATCATTTCTACATTTATCAAAATCTTAAAATTCTCATTAATAAAACCCCATTTAATTTCTAAAGAGAATTAGGGTGTTACAAAGGCTACTGTAAACACTATCCAACTTTCTCTGGTCGAGAAAGGTTTTAGTGGAACTCAACGGTTGTTGAGAACTAGATATAGGGATGTTGGTCGAGCCAGTATAATACTCTCGTGCAATATCTTCTTCTCCTTAATCTCTCTTTCTTTTACTGCCTTGTGATTATTATTTTGCATTTTCTGGAAAACTTGCTCTAATGCATTTTATTATACGTCTTAGTTTAGAAAGTTACTTTCTGACATAACTAATATTGTTTCCGCTGTACTTCAAGTTTAATACTTGACAGTATTTTGTTTAAGTTTTTTAGAAATGAGAAAGGAAAGAAAAGGTGAGACACGATTCAACCGTTTTCTTGTGTGCCTTTCTACCTACAAATGGTATCAAAGCTCAGGCCTCTAAGGAGGTTAAGCATTCTAACGACTACAGATCCTGAGAAGTTATGGCACAAAATATCTACATAGCAGATGGGCTATTCTTTGATGGTGGAGACTACGCATATTAGGGAGATCGTATGAAGTTGTTCATAAAGTACACAAGTCTTGACTTGTGGGAGATCATCCAAGAAGGAGACTACGTTCTAATAGAGGAAGTTCTTGGAACTAATAATGCACCTTCAATGTTAAGAGAAGTCCCCTGGAGTAGGTGGACAGAGTAACATAAAGCCATAGTTCAGTTGAACTCAAAAGTCAAGTACCTACTCATGTGTGCACTGAGCAAAGCCGAATATGATAAAATCATTGCTTTTGACATGGTCAAGGAGATATGGGATAGACTGCACATGCTGCACGAAGGAACTGATTAATTAAAAAAGACAAAGATCAGTATGTTGGCCTATTAATATGAAATGTTTAAGATGACAGACCAGGAAAGTGTTGATGATATGACCACAAGGTTGATGCATATCATAAACTAATTAAAACACACCAATTACTATTGGATCGAGGTTACAAAGGTTTATGTTTGGGCTTGTAACTCAAACTAACCTACACTCAGGTTTCCTTAAGATTTATAGAGAAGGACCTAGGATAACTTGAATGCTTTATTTATAGTTATTCTTCTTTGGAAGAACGTATGAACAATGAGGAACATATAAAGAAGATTTTACAACCAAGGAAATGATTACAAGAAGTAATGAGCTTCTACAAAAAGAAGAAGAGGAATTTTTCTAGCAATTTTGCTCTTTTTTTTAGCATTAAAAACAAAAACTTCTTGTCTTGAAAAGCTCAGCATCTCTATTTATAAATAGTCTTCCTTGTGACCATTGCCTTTGATTAGATCTCCTATTGACACATGTTGATCATCCATTTGTGTCTAGGAAAGATAGTCTAGAAGAGTAGTCTGTCTGTTTGTCAGAACTATTGCAGAAGCCATTGTAATGTTGAGGTTTCTGATGTCCCTTCAAAAACTACTCTTACTTTCTGAACGTGGCTTCTGAACTTTTTCTTCTAAGACCTGGGATAGTTGACCAAAAAGGCAAAAGAGACAATACACTAGTTTTGTCGTTAGTTTTTAACTTTTCAAATTCAAATTTTCCTTCATTTTCCTTGTAAAGCACACTGTATCTTTGTAAGTAAGCTTTTTGATGTGCAGTAATATTTTCTTGATGATTCTTAAGTCTCCTTGTCTTCAATTCGTGTTAGTTGATGAACAAATCATTACGAATATGATAATTGAAGATGGTAGAACACTCGGCTTCAAAGAGTTGATTGATATGTTTACATCAGGTGTACTTTTTAAAGTCAAGTGCTACTTTTTGAAGACATGTGCCTTGGTTTCTTGTTCTTGATAGGGTTTTCTTTAATCCGTAAAGCATGTATGCATACTCTACATGATATAATATTCACTTTTATTAGGTTCAATCTCATCTAATGAGATAAATCATGATAATACATGCAAAGTGACATTATTCTCGCTTCAAGTGCATGTTATGCAATCCAGTTATACCTGTAAGCTAAGTCAAGAAACTCAAGGAAGATATTAGTCATTTTTCAAAAACTTTTCTTTAAATTGATTATGTTGTCATTCAAAACATATTGCGTTGAAGCTTTTTGATGGGTTCTAGAACTAACAGTCGTTTCTTTGGAAAGAGCCTCATCACTTGGTCATGCAAAAAGCAAAATAGCATTGCTTTCTCTACAGCTGAAGCTGAATACATAGTTGCTGCAAACTGCTGCACCCAGATGCTATGTGTAACGCCCCGATTTTTCTGTCTGAGTGGAAAATGACCGAAATGCCCTTGAGGTCATTTTCGGCCCGGAATTCGAGGATGGCCGACTCGGCAGTCCTCGAAGGGCCAACTCAATGTTTGAAGGGGATTGAATGACCCTTGAGTGGTTCCAGAGGCGGAAGTCTCATTTTCCGCAGTTTCGGGTCAAAATGACCAAAATACCCCTGTAGCGTTTTACGCGGGTAGAGGTGCCGTTTGATCCCGAAACATTCCCCAGAGGTTTGAAACCATGTTTTTACATGTTTCAAAACATTTGTTTGAGTCCCGGCAGTCCCGTGCAATTTTAGTGCAAAATTACGATTTTGCCCCTAGAATAGTATTTTTGAGCTTAATGATGTAATTAAGCAAACCTAAGCAATATTAGGCTCTAAACGAAGATTAATTAATTTCCATAATTAATCTAGAGTCAAAATAATTTATTAAAGTTAATTAGAACCTAAAATTGCTTAGATTAAACTTAAATCCCTTTTTAGAACTCAAGATTCCTAGTCTTGGAATCTTGAATAGTATTTTCTCTCTCCAATTCCTTAAATCAAGGAATTGTGTCTAGAATTGTTTATACACTAAAATGAATTTATAACTCACTAATGATGCAAGAACACTCTCTAATTATGCCTTGCCAACCTTAATTACCCATTTCCTCACCTAAACACTTTCTTACAAATTCCTAATCTTAAGCATAATCAAAGATACACCTAACACAACTCTAAACCACAATTAAAATGCAAACTAATCCTCTCCCAAATCTGATGCACATAGCCAAAACTCTCACCCCCATTTGACCACATGTTGATTTGTTTTCTCACTCAAAGAACCATGCTTGAGGCCATACCTTGAACCATACCTCACCATACTTTGAACCATACCTCACCATGCCTCAAGACCATATTATCTCACCTCATGGAACTCATGGTCTCCCTCCATTTGCACCCTTTATTTGTTTCATTTCTCTATAAATAGCTTGCTTGGGTGAACTTGTATCATTTTGGGTCCATTTGCAAAGTGTATGTTTTCAAAGAAACACTTCAAAGCTTCTTTTTCTCTCAAGTTCAAGTCTTCAAGTTCTTCATCTTCTTCATCTTCTTCTTCCATCTTCAAGATCATCATACCAAGTAGGGATTTTCTTTCAAGTACTTCTTTCTTTAAAGTTCTTGTTCTAGCTTTATGTTCATAGTTTCTCTTGATTCTTTTTAGAACTTCTTTTCTTCTCCTTTTTCTTTCTCATTTTCGGCCATGGGCCTTGAAGTTCAAAGAAATGAGAGCTTGATGATGAGAGTTTCATGATGATGTTCATCACTTGAAACAAACTCTAGAGCTCGATCTTTGTTCTTGAGCAAAAATGTTTCTAGTTCTTCCTTTCTTGAACTCTTGAGAACTTTAGTTTTAATGGTGTTTTAAAATAGTTCTATGAACTCAATGATGAGGACTCATGGTGTTGGTGTTAATATATCACCAAGATCATGGACTCTAGAGTTTTCAAATATTCCTTTTCTTGCCTAGAATGTTTCGGCCATTTCCTTCTCTTCTACATGTTCAATGTTTTGATTTTCTAAAAATGTTGTCTTGAGTTCTAAGAACTCTAAGCTTTACTTAACCTTGGTTGGATGAGTTTGGGTTGAGGATTGAGTTCCTTTAAAGTCTTGTTAAGGGCTCTAGAAAGATAAAATGAACTTGCATAATTTATTTTATGCTTGCACTCATATTTACATTCTTGCTATGCATCTTTACCTTCAAGCTATCACTTAAGAACATAAAGATTAAAATGGAACTTGCATCATCACTTAATTTAATTCTCAAAGCTTTTCTATTTCGGCCTTAAAGTCGATTGTTGTTGGGCTGAGAGCACTAAAATAAAGAATTGAACTTGCATTATCACCTAATTAATTTCTCGAATGCCTATCTATTTCGGCCTTAAAGTCGATTGTTGTTGGGCCGAGAGCACTAAAATAAAGAATTGAACTTGCATTATCACCTAATTAATTTCTCGAATGCCTATCTATTTCGGCCTTAAAGTCGATTGTTGTTGGGCCAAGAGCACTAAAATAAAGAATTGAACCTTGCATATTTACTTTCAAGCTTGCACGTTTAAGTTTATGCCTTGCATATTTATTTTAAGTCATCACTTTATTTTGTAAGCAAGATTAAAAATGAAAAGCATGAGCACGTTTATTTTATGTCATAACTTAAGAACCTAGAGCTCGAAGACTTGCCCATTTCATTTCAAGTTAAAGCTTAATGTGAATGCATTCTTTGAATGCAAGTTTTCGGCCAAGTAGTGATGATGGACTTGCAATGAGTTTTCATCTAGCTACAAGGACTAATAGTCTATGTTCTAAGTTTTTCTTAAAGTTTTACAAATCTTTACAAGGTTATGTTATCATGAGATATGACTATATTGCCTTTTAGAAGATGAAATTTATTTTGGTCACTGACCTAAGGCTTCTCTTAGCCTCTTGATGAATTAAAATGATTTGCAAAGAGTTTTAGAAATTCTAAATTGATTCTAAGAGAAACTAGTTAACTTATGTACCTAGAAATGTCAATTTAGTTCTCTTATTGAAGTTAGATGTTTTCGGTACTGTTATGATGAGCTTATGGCTGTATGATGATGCTTTGATGTGTTAGAATGTGTGAAATTAACACATGATGATGTAGAAACGATTCTATGCATGATAGGTAAGAAACTAGCTAACTAGAAATACCGTAAAGCTAGAATTTAACATAGTTTAGACCCATTTGTTTTCGGAACTTATCCAAACTGTTTTAATGGGAACATAATCAGATTAGGATTGTTTATACATGAAAAACTTGGCAACATTTGGATTAGAATTGAATTTTAGCACCTATAGGGAAACTAGTAACTAGAAAATCGTAAAAATGCAAATATAGAACTCTTAGAACATTTAGTTTTCTGGATTCTGTCCAGCAACATTACAACATGATAAATGTGATTTATAATTAGTTCTTAAGCATAGTAATGCCTCATAATTGATTTAGATTTAATTTATAGCGCCTTAGGCAAAGACGGAACTGAGAAAGGGTCTAAAACGTAAGTTCTAGAACCCCGTAATCACAAGTTAGAAATTCTGCCCTATGCTTTTCAGATTTGAGTATGAACATGAGGGTTAGGAATGGTGATTAATTATGAGCCCTTAGGTGCATAACATATGAGCGACGAATGTTAGAAAACTATATCTCAAGATTAAGACCCGTAAGGGTCAAAGCATAAGCTACCGTAAGGGTAAGCGTTTGAATGTTCTATGATGATGCATGTGTTATGTGAAGAATGTTAATGTTATTCATATGAGGAATTCATGAGGATATATGTTTATGTGGCATAAAGCAAATTTGGAAGGAATTTGGCGTAATGCCTTTGTGCCGCCAAATTCTCGACAAATTTGGGGACTTAAAGAGATTTTGAAAATTAAGGTACTAAGATGGGTTCTAGGATGACACCGGTTCGGCCGAGCACCTCCATAGAACTCATGTGACATCGGTACCAATTTATACTCTTAGGTGACACCGGTTCGGCCGAGCACCCTTAAGAGAATTGCCCCCTAACCCGTACTCAAATAATCAGGATTTATGATTTATGATACGCTTATCGTTAACTGGTAAGTAAGAACTAGTGACGACTAGTTAAGGTATGAGCTCATAACCTAGAGATGTGACACGTTCTGGGTGACACCGGTTCGGCCGAGCACCCCCAGAGCGCTTGTCTTTTAGGGTGGCCCATGAGGAAGAGAAATTTCATGATTATGATTATGTCACTAAGTTTGTCCCATATGAATGTTTCTATTGCCACTTTATGCCACTAAGTATGATGATGCTTGATGATATGATTTATGTATGTGCATTAAGTAGCGCCATGTATACATTCTCTATTATGTTGCATTCATGACATTAAGATCATCCTAAAATGAATGGGCCTTGGCTAAACTATCTTTTAGAACTTAAAAATGGACTTAATGCATGCTCACTCATTTGTATAATTAAACCCAAGGTTCCTGAGGACGTAGATGATGACACCTAGGTAGTAGGAGGCCCTACTGAGATTCTTTAGCAAGATTCTCACTCCCTCTATCTCTTTCCTTCCGTCACATCTTCAGATGGCGACGTTCATGGTGTTCGTGGATACGCCGACATGGGAGGTGCACCATGACCCGGACCACGGGTCATTCCATTTTGTGGGTCGATGCACGGTTAGTGTATTCATGTTCATGGGTTGACCCTTCACTCTCCCTGTACATTCCCACCGTCCGTGTCTGCCGTTCGAGACTACCCCCAGTATGTACCCCGTTGCCCGTTGTCTTTTTCAGAGACGGATCCTTCTGAGGATTCGGCGACCCAGGTACCCTCCGAGGGATCTTCCCCCACCATACCCATGGACCTTGGGGAGGGTAGTGAGCCCACCATGACTCAGCCGAGGCTTGCACGACGACCGGAGATGAGGCCGCGCCGTGGAGGTCACTTCCGAGCCCCGTCCCGCCTATTCTCGCCGGAGGAGCTTGCTCAGTTTCCTGGTTACGTGCCATGCTCAAGGGATAGTCGCCAGTAGGAGGCTGTGGATGGCTCGGGTTAGAGCACACACCACTTAGATGGAGATAAACCTTCTTTTGTTTAGAGGTTATCCCATTAGATGAACTCGGGTAGGGGAGTAGTTTATGTTTATGTTTATATTGTATTTTGTTTCATGTATTCCATTGTACCAAATTAAGTTCCACACTTATAAGTGGGCAAGTTATTTATATATACATGAGGTGATATTCAATGTTTCTCATGATGTGCCTTATGCTATGACGTTATGATATGTATGTTTTGTCCGTTACATGTTATATCGCATCACGCGGCTCTCACTTTGTATTTCAAAAAAAAATTTACCCATATTTTCCGCTAAGTATTTCAAAGTAAAAATGAGAACTATGAAGTAACAGACTAGTGTTTAACCTAAGTATGTTCTAGAGTATTGGGTTAAAAATTAGGATGTTACACTATGGATAAGGAACCAACTAGAAGATTATCACCTGAGGTATTACAAAATCCCTATCTTCTATGATAATACTAGTGCTATAAATCTTGCTTAAAATCTTATTCAGCACTCTAGATCCAAGCACATCGATGTTAAATATCATTTTATTCGTGATTATGTTCAAAAAAAGAATATTGAGTTAATATTTGTGAATATTGAAGACCAAGTGTCTGATATATTCACAAAACCATTAGTTGAAGATCGCTTTTGTGTTTTGAAAAAGCTTTTGAACTTAAAATTTTTCTAATTAGCATAAGCAATCATGTGTGAACAACCTCTGGATACTCCCCTTCATGGCTTTAAACTAAAGCATAAATGAAGACAATCAGTTTGCAAGACTTGAAGATTAGTTTACGAGGTTAAAAAGAAGAACAAAGGATGAAAACATGGGATATATGATCATATGAGGTTTAGAATCTGAAGATGAATAATATGTTAGAAAGCAGTGTTATATTAATGGGTCAGAAAGAAGACAAGGCTCAAAAAGTGGTTCCAAGCTTTAGAAACCACTCTTTTTGAAAGAATGAAAAGGGTAGAATAATTCATACTCTTTTGAGTTTTTCTCTCCTACATCACCTCTTCTTCAGTCTTTATGTTCCATCACTTAAATAACTTCTCACTTCTTACACATCACGCTTTACTCCTTCATCTTCAATCTCATACACCCGAAACTTCAACCATTTAATCTTCTCTCATAGATCCTTCACCATTGCAACTCTTACCCTTGCAAATCCTTACAATCTTCAACCTTTTTGTTTATCCCTGTCATACATAACACCTTACAATGGCTGAAGGCAAACACTTTGATAGATAAACTACAAACATGGGAACCCTTTTCATATATGAAGAATCGCTCCACCAGCAGTACTAAAGTTTTTCTCAACAAAAGATAGCTCCTAGGAAAAGGTTGAGTTGAGATTTGATGACTCAGGTTCTCATTCTGCTGGAGGTTATCTCCTTTCAAGGGTGGGAAGGGTTTTTCAACATCTTAAATTGAGTCTTTACTAGGATGGTGACTGCTTTTTACTCCTAGCTAGTGCAACTGTCTGAATTTGTGTTGAGCTTATATACTAGAGGCTTTGACATGGAGCTAGACATAACTGACCTTTCCAACATCATTCAAGCACTTGACATGGGAATCAGATGCTAAGGAGGTTTGCAAATATCTCACTGATTCTCACGGTACTAAACAACAACATTGCTGAGTTCTAGGGCAAGGCAAGTCTTCACCATCGTCCAGTTCTCACTTCTTCCATGACTGAGAAACACCCACCTGCTTGTTGAATGGATTTCATGTTGCTCTACTGTCTGTTAGGAAAGAGAAAAGTAAACTTACCCAAACTAATATTTGAGTACATGCTCAGTGCCATCTCCCTAGAGAAAAGGAGAACTACTGCTATCCCTTATGGAGTCCTGTTGACCACGATCTTCCAACACCTGAATTACCCTCGACCAAATGAGTGGTACAAGTATATAGAAGGTATTGTGTACTCTTTCAACTCTTTAAAGACTCTAAGGAAACCTACAGGTGCTGCCACAACCATTATCAAAAGACAGAGCCAGAGGATAGAGATACAACTCTTAAAAAGGCCACAGAGGATGTTGTGGGAAGAGGTAGAAAAAGGAAAGTGATCTTCCTTGAAAGTAGCTCTGACAACAGTGGAAAACCTGAAATAGTTATAAGATATGGGGAAAAACTCTCTTATTTATCCATGTCCTTAGACTCTAAGGAAGAATCAAGCTCAGAAATTGCTGGAAATGTACAAGAAGCTTCCTCCTCATCTAAATTTTCAGATTCTAGAGAAAAATTCTTAGAGGATAAGCAGAGTAATGAAAATTATGAGGTAAGCTCAACTCATGTTGCTGCTTCGATCCTTGCTCTAGTTGAGAAGCTTTCCATTCCTACTCCCACTATGCTTGATGTAACATCTTAATTTTTAACCCAATACTCTAGAACATAATTAGGTTAATCATTAGTCTGTTACATCATAGCTTTCTTATTACTTAAAATACTTAGCAGAAATACTAGTAAAATTTTTTTTTGAATTATAAAAGCAAAGTGAGAGCCGCGCGACACGTTTAACTAGTAATGCACGAAGGTAATAAAGCAAACACCACATAGCAACATCACATAAGCAAGTAAAAGCACATCATAATAACATTGAACTGCATAATTATATATATATATATATATATTTGATATGCTCACTCACAAGGAACGAGACTTAGTTTGGTACAACTGGAATAAAAATACATGGAAACGAAAGTACAACAAAGGTGATAAAAGAAACTTTCCTAACTCTAGTGCGCCTACAAATGGATAGCCCCAAAGACAAAAGAAGGCTATCCTAGTCTAGTCAAGCTAGAGCACCAGAACCACGACGGTCGTCTCCTACTGCGGGCCTCTCTGGAAAGGAGGGATGTACCCGATCCACTGGGCGATCTCGGCCGGGGTGGCAATACGCTGCATCAGTCGGACGTGGGCTCCACGGCGGGGAGTCATCGTCAGCCATCCTCCATGCACTGGCTGAGCAATGGAAGCCTCGCTACTGTCCCTAACGCCCATCGGCACAGTGGGGGAGGATCCCTCGGACGGTACCTGAGTGGCAGAATCCTCCGAAGGGTCCGTCTCGGAGAATGATGAGGGCAAGCGGGGTACATACTGTGGGTAGTCTTGGATGGCAGAGTCCGTCGGTGGGGTGCGGCGGATCCGCTCCTCTCGAGGGCGTGCGCGCTCGAACACGAAGTCGTCGCCGTAGGGTGAGACAGGAGAGAATCGGTGGCTATGTACGGGGTGACTGAAGGGCCGTCCAACGAACATGAATACTCGAACAACGCAGTGGCCCACAAAATGATATGACCCGTGGTCCGGATCATGATGTACTCCCAAGTTGGAGTGTCCACGAATACCACGAACGTCGCCATCTGAAGACGTGACGGGAAGAAAGAGATAGAGGGAGTGAGAATCTTGCTAAAGAATCTTAGTAGGGTCTCCTACTACCTAGGTGTCATCGTCTACGTCCTCAGGAACCTTGGGTTTAGATATACAAAATAAGTTAGCATGCGTTGAGTCCATTTTTAAGTTCTAAAACATAATTTAGCCAAGGTCCATTCATTTTAGCAAGGTTCTTAATGACATGGATGCAAGCATATTAAAGAATGTATGCATGGCTCTACTTAATGCAAGAATAATCATCATATACATAGAACATCATAATGGCAGTGGCATAAAGTGGCAAATAAATTCTCTTTGTGACATAATAACCATAACTTCCTCATAGGCCACCCTAAAAGCCAAGTGCTCTGGGGGTGCTCGGCCGAACTGGTGTCACCCAGAACGTGTCACATCTCTAGGTTATGAGCTCATACCTTAACTAGTCGTCACTAGTTCTTACTTACCACTTAACGATAAGCGTATCATAAATCATAAATCCCGACTATCTGAGTACGGGTTAGGGGGGAATTCTCTTAGGGGTGCTCGGCCGAACCGGTGTCACCTAAGAGTATAAATTGGTACCGATGTCACATGAGTTCTATGGAGGTTCTCGGTCGAACCGGTGTCATCCTAGAACCCATCTTAGTACCTTAATTTTCAAAATCTCTTTAAGTCCCCAAATTTGTCGGAAATTACAAGACAATGGCATTACGCCGAATTCCTTCCAAATTTGCTTTATGCCACATAAATATATATCCTCATGAATTCCTCATATGAATAACATTATCATCCTTCACATAACACATGTATAACATTCTAATTTTTAACCCAATACTCTAGAACATACTTAGGTTAATCATTAGTCTATTACTTCATAGTTCTCAATTTTACTTAGAAATACTTAGCGAAAAATACGGGTAAAATTTTTTTTTGAAATACAAAGTGAGAGCCGCGTGATGCGATGTAACAAGTAACGGGCAAAACATACATCTCATAACGTCATAGCATAAGGCATATAAAGGCACATCATGAGAAACACTGAATACCACCTCATATATATATATAACTTGTCCACTTATAAGTGTGTGTGTGCTCTACCCGGGTACTCCATCGGTCGATCGTCACCTCCTACTGACGTCCATCTTGCGAACGAGGCAAATATCCGGGAAACTGGGTGAGCTCCTCGGGCGTAAAGAGGCGGAACGGGGATCGAGCGTGACCCCTGTAACACCCTAGTAATTAACCAGATACATCTAGGTTGAATCTGATTAATGACTAGACTTTACTCCTTGCTTTGGTTCTTTCTTCATAATTTGAAAATACTTAGTGAAATTACGAGCTATTTTTTTTTAAACACATAATTGAAAACGTGAGCCGAGTACAACGTGAACGAGTAAGCGGAGTATAATAAGACGTTTAAGAATATATCACATCATATCACTTAGGCTCCATCATATAACATCCATAAGCACATTATAGCATATATTTACATACAATAACCTCACTCAAAGGGTGGGTTATGTTCATACATCATTATCTTATGCAAACCCATAAAAGAAAATATACTTAAGGAAATACATGCCCCTAAACTAGATAACTCCATAAGCCGGGAAGGTTATCCTAAAACTAGGGTGCATGATCACACATAAATCTACTAAGAACTCTCTATGGCCACTGTCCTGGAAATGGGGGAATAAATCTGATCCACTGATGAGCTCCCTCGGGAGGGGACACACGAGATGCACCAAGCTGGGGTCGCATGGACGACCTTCTTGCTAACCTCGGCTGAACAACTGTTTCCTCACTACCCTCTCTTACACGTGTGGGAGTAGGAGCAGAGCTCTCAGAATATACATGAGTAGGAGTGTCCTCTGAAGGATCAGTTTCAGAATATCTCATCTCGGGAACATACTCTGGAAATCCATGGACAGCAGATGAAGCGGGATAAGAACGTAACATCCTTTCATCAAGTGGACGTGCATGTTCGAAAACCATTTCATCGCCATAGGGAGAAGTAGGAGAGAATCGATAACTAGGGACAGGATGTGCAAATGGACGACCTATGTAAATAAAAACACGAATCAGCACCTCCCTTCAAAATGATACGAGCGATGCATCGGATCATAGTGAAATTCCCAAGTAGGGGTATCAACGAACAGGACGAATGTCGCCATCTGAATCTGGAGACAATGACGGAAATAAAGAAAAGGGAGTGAGAATCTTGCTAAAGAATTCTCAGTAAGGTACCTCCTTCTACAGTGTCATCATCAAAGTCCCCAGGAACCTCGGGATTATTCTAAAATAGTGAGCATGCAAAGATTCATTTTAAGTTCGGACAAATACTTAACCGAGGTTCGTCAATTTTTAATCATACGTCTTATAATGCATCTTATTCTTAACATGTCATATTTACAATGAACTTTTCCTTTATCATTACATCATATTCCTCATTATCATTATCAAAATAACATGCATAAAAGAATGTCATATAATATTAGCTACATGTGGACATAGTGCACATATTTCATTTCTTTAGTGCCTTAGGTGACTTAAAATCTTATCATCATCATTATTTTCCTTAGGCCACCCTATACTCCACCCTTTTGGGAGTAATTTAGGTTATGAGCTCATACTTTACTAGTCGTCACTAGCATATACTTATCCCTTTTGATAAGCTAAAGTCCCGACTCTACCCTTTTGAGAGAACGGGTTAGGGGGCTAAAATCACCTTTTCACCACCTATAGTTTGATGGTTCCAAAGGATCATTTTCTTATAAGTTTAAGTCACCATCAAATCTTTGCATGTTATATCATAATACAATTCATAAACATCATAACATTTTCTCATTTATAGTCTTAAGCTAGAATAATATATATCAACTGTAATCATGCATATGGGAGATTCCCAGGAAAGAGAGGTGGGTCACAATGGACACGCTTAAATACCAAGTCTTTCCTTAGCCAGAACCTTTCCAAATTACACTTTTACAACGATACACTTTCTTCTAGCAACAAAGGTAAATTTTACATAATAAAGAACATTTCATGTATAAGCATTCTCATTATTTGCAACAGCAACTATAACATGCAAGCCAGGAAATCATTCAATAAGCATCCAATCCTTACATAGAATTATCAATTATAGAACTAATTAGTTACTAAACCAATTATGAATCATTCTCTTAACAATAAACCATAATTATCACAACTTCAATCATATCAAATCATTATCACACATTGATACTAAACTCAGATCAGTGGCCGAATCATGAACCTCATGCAATTACATAGAATCATATTTTAAGTGCATATAAATTACTAGTTCCCCGTAAAATCCTTGCAAAGCCTTAAAACTCATTTAGAAACTAGTTCTTTTGTCAAATTTGGGAGGATCTTCACAATTAAAATTCTCACTTAAGATAAAAGGAGTAAGTCTTGAGCTTTAGAGATTTAGGTGACATCTTAGAATTATAAACATGCTATGCAACCTTATTTTAATCTTATCTTTATAAGGTGATAGCTTGGAATTATAAACATGATATGCAATTCCATTTCTTTATCTTTAAGATTTAAGGTGATGACGTGAAAATTAAACATGATGCAAGAACTTGAAATATAAACATGATACAAGAAATTGGAGCGGCGGTAATCCGCACAGGACCAGTAGAGGGAGAAGAGAATATTAAGAAACCGGAGCGGCGGTAGTCCGCACAGGACCAGTAGAGGGAGAAGAGATTATTAAGAAACCGGAGCGGCGGTAGCCCGCACAGGACCAGTAGAGGGAGAAGAGAATTATTATTACATCTTTTTAAGCTCCAATCTCAAGACTTTTTAAAGAATAAATTCTTTAACTCCAATAATCATATTTCTTTGCTTGTGATACATGGGCAAGTCTTTGAGCTCTAGGATCTTTAGGTGATGGCATAAAATAAACATGCCATGCGTTGATTCTTTTAGCCATTATAAAATATAGTGAGAGCATAAATTAAATATGAGATGCAACCTCTTTATTATCTTGAAAGATTAAGTGATGACTTGAAACATAAACATGAAATACAAGCTTGGAATTTAAACATGAGAAATGCAAGTTCATTTATTCATTCTTGAAAATTTAGTGATGACATAGAAGGTAAACATGGTTATGCAAAGCATAAACTTAATCATGGATGCAAATTCATTTTGTTTCTTTACTAGAGCTCCTTCAAGACTTTAAAAGAATTATAAATTCAACCCAATACATATCTTAACAAGAAATAAAACATAAAAGGAAAATACATCTTTCAAGTTCTAAACTAAAAATCTTTGTTTTAGCATCATAAAGCATTATTCTTTAAAGTTTTGCATCAAGTGGAATTTTCAAGCTTTAGAGGCCTAACTTGTGATGGATTTACAACCCACCCTCAAGGTCCTCATCATCAAGCCATCATCTTAGTTCCACCTAGGCCATATGGTTGAATTGGTTAAAGAAAAATTGAAGAGGAAAACCAAAATGAAAAGCTAAGGTAAGTTCATAATTTCATCATTTTGAGCTAAAAACACAACTCCTCAAAGCATAGAAATAAATTTAGAAACTACTCCCTACCTAATCTGAGTTGAAGAAGAGGAAGAGAACTTGGTTTCTTGAAGTGAAATGAAACAAAATCTCTTTGAAAAAATTGAAGAAAGAATTCAGCCAAAGAGGAGGAAGAAAGAAAGTTTTTGGTGCTCCTAAAAACTAGTTATGAACCAAGCATTCCAAGACCACTCAAGCAAGCCTATTTATAGAAGATTTTGAGGCTTCTAATTGGCCAACATGATGAGGTAGTGGACGGAATTTTGCAGGAGAAATAAGGGAGGAAAAATCATTTTAGACAAAGTTGTATGAAATTAAGGAATTATGTCTCTTATGGTGACATTTTGGCATTTTCTTTTAGTGCAACTTTTGGCAATAATTCAGCTGCATAATGGCATCAATAATTTCATCCATTACAGCCCAAAGAAGTGAAATTTGTGTGTTCCATGCATTATTTAGGTGTAGGCAAGGTATTCATGTAATTTAGAGAATTTACGGTTAAGGGTTTAAGTGAATTAGTAAGCAATTTGGGTGTTTTTGAGCAATTTTGGGTTCTAATCAATCTAAATACATAATTTTGACTCTAGATTAATATTTAGAATTTAATAAGCTTTAATTTGAGCCTAATATTGCTTAGGTTTGGTTTACGAATCAAAAATCCCGAAATTCGCAAAACTGCCCAAAAACAGGGGCAAAGTCGTACTTTCACTTAAAAAATGCCCGAGGCCACCCGAGCTTAACCAATGGTTAATCATGACTTAAAAACACATTTTAAAACATTTTAGTGAGGTTCGGGCTCAGTCGGCACGCACATCGGAGTTACAACAGCCGCAGGGGCGTGTTGGTCATTTCGCGCGTCGGAACTCAAAATTGAGATCCTTCTGCTCTATTAACACACATAACACAAACAATCCCTTATTATCCTCAAAATATCCCCTTGAGAATAGGTGGGGCCCACGATCCTCATTTTCTGAGTAAAATAACTTCAGGGGCATTTTGGTCATTTTATACGTACAGAAATTCGGGATTTGCGACTCTCGCATGAATCGTTCCTAACCTCTCTTCTAATGTTATATTCCTTTATTGAGGATTGTTCGGCCTCAAATCTTATGTAATAATTACCTACGGTAATTCGGTAATTGAGTAATTTCTAATGACAGTAAAAATTACAGTAAAAATTAGGGCGTTACAACCCCCGCGGTGTGGCCGCATCTCCGGTCGTCGTACAAGCCGTGGCTGAGTCACGGTATCCTCACTGCCCTCCCTCAACGGTGGGGGAGAGGGGGCAGAGCTCTCGCTATATGGATGGGTAGGCGGGTCCTCGGACAGGTCGGTCTCCGAGAAGTAGGTCCGGGGCACGTAATCGGGACAGTCTCGCATGGCTAAGGCGGCGGTGTGCATGCGGAGCACTCTCTCGTCATGCGTACGCGTGCGCTCAAAAACCCGCTCGTCGTCGCCATAGAGTGCAGTCGGGGAGAAGCGATGGGTGTGTACGGGATGAGTGAAGAGGCGTCTTACGAACATGAAAACCCGCACCGTGCACTGTCCCTCAAAATGGTATGACCCGTGAGCCGAGTCATAGTGCACCTCCCATGTCGGGGTGTCCATGAATGCCACGAACGTCGCCATCTGAAGACGTGACGGAAAGAAAAGATAGAGGGAGTGAGAATCTTGCTAAAGAATCTCAGTAGGGCCTCCTACTACCTAGGTGTCATCATCTACGTCCTTAGGAACCTTGGGTTTAATTATACAAAATGACTGAACATGCATTAAGTTTATTTTAAGCTTTAAAATATACTTTAGCCAAGGTCCATTCATTTTAGGATGATCTTAATGTTATGAATGCAACATAATAGAAGATGTATGCATGGCACTACCTAATGCACATACATAAAACATAACATCAAGCATCATCATACTTAGTGGCATAAAGTGGCAATAGTAACGTTCATATAGGACAAACTTAGTGACATAATCATAATCATGAAACATCTCTTCCTCATGGGCCACCCTAAAAGACAATTGAACTGGGGGTGCTCGGTCAAACCGGTGTCACCCAGAACGTGTCACATCTCTAGGTTATGAGCTCATACCTTAACTAGTCGTCACTAGTTCTTACTTACCACTTAACGATAAGCGTATCATAAATCATGAATCCCGACTATCTAAGTACGGGTTAGGGGGCAATTCTCTTAGGGGTGCTCGGCCGAACCGGTGTCACCTAAGAGTATAAATTGGTACCGATGTCACATGAGTTCTATGGAGATGCTCGGCCAAACCGGTGTCATCCTAGAACCCATCTTAGTACCTTAATTTTCAAAATCTCTTTAAGTCCCCAAATTTGTCGGGAATTTGGGGGCACGATGGCATTACGCCGAATTCCTTCCAAATTTGCTTTATGCCACAAAAACGTATATCCTCATGAATTCCTCATATGAACAACATCATCATCATTTACATACCACATACGTCATCATAGAACTTTCAAACACATACCCTTACGGTAGCTTATGCTTTGACCCTTATGGGTCTTAATCTTGAGATATAGTTCTCTAACATCTGCCGTTCATACTTTATGCACCTAAGGGCTCATAATTAATCATCATTCCTAATTCTCATATTCATTCTCAAATCTGAAAAGCATAGGGCAGAATTTCTATCTTGTGGTTACGGGGTTCTAGAACTTACGTTTTAGACCCTTTCTTGGTTCTGTCTTCGCTTAAGGTGCTATAAGTTAAATCTAAATCAATTATGAGACATTCCTATGCTTAAGAACTAATTATAAATCACATTTATCATGTTGTAACGTTGCTGGACAGAATCCATAAAACTAAATGTTCTAAGAGTTATACATTTACATTTTTACGGTTTTCTAGTTACTAGTTTCCCTATAGGTGCTAAAATTCAATTCTAATCCAAACGTTACCAAGTTTTTCATGTCTAAACAATCATAATCTGATTATGTTCCCATTAAAACAGTTTGGATAAGTTCCAAAAACAAATGGGTCTAGAATATGTTAAATTCTAGTTTTACGGTATTTCTAGTTAGCTAGTTTCTTACCTATTATGCATAGAATCATTTCTACATCATCATATGATATTTTCACACATCAACTCATCACCATACAACATCACACTCATCATGATAGAACCGAAATCATGGAGCTTCAGTAAAAGAATTAAATTGACATTTCGAGGTACATAATGTAACACCCTCCGAATTACCATATTTTACTCGAGTATCAACACAGTAATTAGAAAAGTATTACTTACATTCACAATCTATACTAGTCGAAAATAATTGAAATCAAATAATTCAGACACATATATGGCCAAACTCGTATATACATATATAAACATCATTTTTAAGTTTGCAATGTGTACACTGTACTGATACTACACTGGTTAACTTCTAAGCTCATCAGGAACTCAGTTCACAAAAGGAAGGAACACCTCTAGTATCTAATCTAACCTGCTCAAAGTTGAGGTCTAGCAAAAGTTTGTACAAACAGAAATAAACCCCACAACATTTAACACGATTAATCTGCAGGTTAGAGGGTCAATAATACTAAACTACCACTATATATATATCATGAGTCCCTGAAGATCTCACGTCCTACTTGATGAAACCGTTGGCTATCGGCATGATAGCCTCACAACCGCCTGGGGCATCAGGACCCTCCGATGGGTCTGAGTCTGAAGACGAGGATGAAGAGGGATCATCTACTGGAGGGGGTGCTGGTGGTGCAGGTGGGACATCAAATATCACTGGGTGTGCCAAGTGGAGAGGCACACCATCATAAGGGAAAGCAGGGTCAAAGTCAGCTGTAAATACTGATGTACTAAAAGAGCGGCCGAAAAACACATAGACACGAACTTGTGAGTAACCCACTACATACAGAGAGTCAAGAGCAGGATCATAATGCCACACCCACTGTGGCGAGTCAAGGTAAAATACTAGTGATGGCATCTGCTGGATCTGATTAACACAAAGTAAATGCAACCGTAGGGATGAGAATATTATAAAATCCTCAGTAGGGTATTCCCTCAGGTATAATGTGAAACACAATTGATAAGCTCATTCATGTAGGAATACTCATGCAAAACTATGTATAGCAATATCAAGGTATATACATCATGTAAAATCAAGTACAAGTATAATAATAATTCGTGCATTGTTCTTTTTCTCATTAACATAGGGAAGGCTTAATCTCACATCAAGTGATGTTTGTAGTGGAATCACTCCACAAGAACTATTGACCATTAGGACATGAGCTCATTCCTATATGTCGATACGTCTACTGACTTATTAAATTCCCAGAAAGCTCTTACTTTTGTCTTTCCCGTTCAACCACATAAGCCTTGTCTCTATTTTCCCCATATGTTAAAAATTGCACAACTAAAAGTCATGTTATTTTTCTTTTCTTTTCCTTTATCCTCACAATAATCACATAGTGTACTTTTCCTTTCAAAGGCCTGTTTAGATCACAGGTAGGCATACAATTATGTTGGAGTCTCATCTATATCTCATCATCATTTCTATAGAACAATTAACATGCATTCCATATGATATATACCTTAATTCAAAGCCATTTCATCATTAGTTTAAGACATCTCTATCATTTCTAGCAACCAGGCAGATTTATCAATCTATAACTCATAATGATTCACTATATTAGATGACCAATTTAAGAGCCACAAAAATTCTCTATGAAATGTCAACATGTCCAGTAGTCCCTGTAAAAATTTCATAGCAAATAGAGACCTCTAACCATGTTAAATAAATTGTACAAAGTTAGTGGTCAGATACCACTTATTTGTAGCCCAGATTAGAGTTCTCTTAATTTTTAACCCTAGAAATCAATAAAATTAACTCAAGAAAAAAATCAAAGTAATACTTCAAGAAGTTATAAACACCCTGTAAAAATTTCAAAGGAAAAATAAATCGTTTGCTATGATAATAAAATCAGACAAATTTACAACTTCAGTCTCAGAAATCTAAGCAGCATGAACATCATTTCGGTCACTGATTTTTTTAAAGCAGAAATTCTTGAAACCAATGCTCAAGAAAATTCGTGAAAATATTTCAAGATGTTAGGGCCAACATATAATTTTTCCAGACATGATCATGACCACAATTACGTCCAAAAATTCATGAGATTTTACTGTATTCAGCAAAACCGAAAATCCAACACTCTAGCTCAAATTTCATTTGGTAAATTGATGACTCTAACCTCATCCAAACCCTCCACCAAAATTTATTCATCAACAAACATATATCACTAACCAAAATAATCAAAAATTTCGTGCAGTACAAGTCATAAAGTCAGAAACTAAATTTGGCAATAAAAGACTCAATAAAACCCTACTCTTGGAAGCTAAAGGTGCCTTGGTCTCTAGGATGCTCCCAAGTGATGCTCTTCACTCCACAACTCACAAGATACACCCAAGCCCTTCTCCAATCAGTGATGAGTGGGGTAAATAAGATGAGGTTTGGGAATTTTAATCGGTTAGAATTGTAGAGGTTAATGTATAGAACAATTTTAGTGAAGGGAATTCTTGGTTTTGGTAGCTCTAGCTAGTACATAGGTGATTTGAACACAAAATGGAGCTCTTGGTTATGGAGGAATGGAGCTACTGTATTGTTGAAGAAATGGCCGAGAATGAGCTTCTTAAAGAAGCCAAAGTGATGTTTATCTTGTATTAAAAAGTAAGGAATAAAATATATTATGTTTAGATAATTACAAAGCTAATAAAGTAAAATGAATGGTTGTGATTCAATCTTGTAATTCAATATTGAATCTTAACCATTCATTTGATTTGAAGGGATAGGTTTATTTGTTTTGTAGAGATCTAATTAGTTTTCGATGTTAGAAATCACACACCGAAATTTCACCGAACAGGTGAAACAGTGTACCCGGGTAATCAAACATTGCCCAAAAAATATTTTTGGGTGTAAAATCTTTAATTTTATCTATTTCTAACCATAATCATATAATTTCTCAATTTTGGGCATCTTCGAGGGCCAATTCTAGGATTTCGGCAGGCTCGCAAAACACTATTCACATTTTTTTTTCTTCCTTGAATCCTTCTCATCATTTCTGCATCTATCAAAATCTTAAAATTCTCATTAATAAAACCTTATTTAATTTCTAAGGAGAATTAGGGTGTTACACATAAGTTAACTAGTTTCTCTTGGAATCAAATTAGAATTTCTAAAACTCTTTGCAAATCATTTTAATTCATCAAGAGGCTAAGAGAAGCCTTAGGTCAGTGACCAAAATATATTCCATCTTCTAAAAGGGAATAAAGTCATATCTCATGATAACATAACCTTGTAAAGATTTGTAAAGCTTTAATAAAAACTTAGGACATAGACTATTTAGTCCTTGTAGCTAGATGAAAACTCATTGCAAGTCCATCATCACTACTTGGCCGAAAACATGCATTCAAAGAATGCATTCACATTAAACTTTAACTTGAAATGAAATGGGCAAGTCTTTGAGCTCTAGGTTCTTAAGTTATGGCATAATATAAACGTGCTCATGTTTTTCATTTTTAATCTCACTTACAAAATAAAGTGATGACTTAACTTAAATATGCAAGGCATAAACTTAAACGTGCAAGCTTGAAGGTAAATATGCGAGGCATAAACTTAAACGTGCAAGCTTGAAAGTAAATGTGCAAGGTTCAATTCTTTATTTTAGTGCTCTTGGCCCAACAACAATCGACTTTAAGGCCGAAATAGATAGGCATTCGAGAAATTAATTAGGTGATGATGCAAGTTCAATTCTTTATTTTAGTGTTCTAGGCCCAACAACAATCGACTTTAAGGCCGAAATAGAAAGGCTTTGAGAATTAAATTAAGTAATGATGCAAGTTCCATTTTAATCTTTATGTTCTTAGGTGATAGCTTGAAAGTAAAGGTGCATAGCAAGAATGTAAATATAAATGCAAGCATAAAATAAATTATGCAAGTTCATTTTATCTTTCTATAACTCTTAACAAGACTTTAAAGGAACTTAAACCTTAACCCAAACTCATCAAACCAAAATAAAGTAAAGTCTAGAGTTCTTAGAACTCAACATGACATTTTTAGAAAATCAAAACATTTTGCATGTAAAAGAAAAGGAAATGGCCGAAATTTCAAGGAACAAAAAGAACATTTTGAAACTCTAGAGTCCACGATCTTGATGATATATTAACACCAACATCATGAGACCTCATCATTGAGTCCTTCAAACCATTTTAAAACACCATCAAAACTAAAGTTCTCAAGAGTTCAAGAAAGGAAGAACTAGAAACATTTTTGCTCAAGAATAAAGATCAAGCTCTAGAGTTTGTTTCAAGTGATGAACGTCATCATGAAACTCTCATAATCAAGCTCTCATTTCTTTGAACTTCAAGGCCCATGGCCGAAAATGAGAAAGAACAAGGAAAAGAAAAGAAGTTCTAACAAGAATCAAGAGAAACTATGAACATAAAGCTAGAACAAGAACTTTAAAGAAGAGAATACATGAAAGGAAATCCCTACTTGATGTGATGAACTTGAAGATGGAATAAGAAGATGAAGAAGATGAAGAACTTGAAGAACTTTGAAGATCTTGAAGAACACTAGAACTTTGAGAGAAAAGAAAAGCTTTGAGTGTTCCTAAACTTAGCAAATGATCTAAAAGTGGTGCAAGCTCCTCAAGGCATTCTATTTATAGAGAAATAAAACAAATGAAGGGTGTGAATGGTGATGAAGGCTTCGGCCATGAGGAGTGCAGAATGGGAGAGAAAATATCTCTTACAAGGCATGGTTCAAAGCATGGTTGGAAGCATGGCCAAGCATGGGCTCAAGTATGGTGCAAGCATGGGTTAAGCATGGTTCTTTGAGTGAGAAAATAATTTAACATGTGGTCAAAGGGGATGAGGTCTGGCCGAAATGCATCAGCCCATGTGGGGTTGTGTTTGCATTTTAATTGTGGTTTTGGAGTTGTGTTTAGGTGTATCTTTGATTATGCTTAAGGTTAGGAATTTGTAAGAAAGTGTTTAGGTGAGAAAATGGGTAATTAGGGTGGTCTAGACATAATTAAGGAGTGGTCTTGCACCATTAGTGAGTTAGATCCTCAATTTAGAGTCTAAACAACTCTAGACACACTTCCTTGATTTAAGGAATTGGAGAGAGAAAACACTATTTAAGATTCCAAGACTAGGAATCTTGAGTTCTAAAAAGGGATTTAAGTTTAATCTAAGCAATTTTAGGTTCTAATTAACTTTAATAAATTATTTTGACTCTAGATTAATTAGGAAAATTAATTAATCTTCGTTTAGAGCCTAATATTGCTTAGATTTGCTTAATTACGTCATTAAGCTCAAAAACACTATTCTAGAGGCAAAATCGTAATTTTGCACTAAAACTGCCCGGGACCACCGGGACTTGAACAGAGACCTCTAGACACATGAAAACGTGTTTTTAAACCTCTGGGGAAAGTTTCGGGCTCAAACGGCACTTCTACCCGCGTAAAAACGCTATAGGGGTATTTTGGTCATTTTGACCCGAAACTGCGGAAAACGAGATTTTCGCTTCCGGAAGCATTCAAAGGCCATTCAATCCCCTTCAAACATTGAGTTGACCTTTCGAGGATGACTGAGTTGGTTATCCTCAAATTCGGATCAGGAAATGACCTCAGGGGCATTTTGGTCATTTCCCTTAGACGGAAAAATCGGGGTGTTACAACATGCATCATCATAGAACATTCAAACGCTTACCCTTACGATAGCTTATGCTTTGACCCTTACGGGTCTTAATCTTGAGATATAGTTCTCTAACATTCGTCATTCATATGTTATGCACCTAAGGGCTCATAATTAATCATCATTCCTAATCCTCATGTTCATACTCAAATCCGACAAGCATAGGGCAAAATTTCTAACTTGTGGTTACGGGGTTTTAGAACTTATGTTTTAGACCCTTTCTTGGTTCCGTCTTCGCCTAAGGCGCTATAAATTAAATCTAAATTAATTATGAGACATTCCTATGCTTAAGAACTAATTATAAATCACATTTATCATGTTGAAATGTTGCTGGACAGAATCCAGAAAACTAAATGTTCTAAGAGTTCTACATTTGCATTTTTACGGTTTTCTAGTTACTAGTTTCCCTATATGTGCTAGAATTCAATTCTAATCCAAATGTTACCAAGTTTTTCATGTCTAAACAATCCTAATCTGATTATGTTCCCATTAAAACAGTTTGGATAAGTTCCAAAAACAAATGGGTCTAAACTATGTTAAATTCTAGCTTTACGGTATTTCTAGTTAGCTAGTTTCTTACCTATCATGCATAGAATCGTTTCTACATCATCATGTGATATTTTCACACATTCTAACACATCAAAACATCATCATATAGCCACAAGTTCATCATGACAGTACCGAAAACATGTAACTTCAATAAGAGAACTAAATTGACATTTCTAGGTACATAAGTTAACTAGTTTCTCTTGGAATCAATTTAGAATCTCTAAAACTCTTTGCAAATCATTTTAAATTCATTAGGAGGCTAAGAGAAGCCTTAGGTCAGTGACCAAAATATATTTCATCTTCAAAAAGGGAATAAAATTATAACTCATGATAACATAACCTTATAAAGATTTGTAAAGTTTTAGGAAAAACTTAGAACATAGGTTATCGGCCCTTGTAGCTAGATGAAAACTCATTGCAAGTCCATCATCACTACTTGGCCGAAACATGCATTCAAAGAATGCATTCACATTAAACTTTAACTTGAAATGAAATGGGCAAGTCTTTGAGCTCTAGGTTCTTAAGTTATGACATAAAATAAACGTGCTTATGCTTTTCATTTTTAATCTTGCTTACAAAATAAAGTGATAACTTAAAATAAATATGCAAGGTATAAAATTAAACGTGCAAGCTTGAAAGTAAATATGCAAGGTTCAATTCTTTATTTTAGTGCTCTTGGCCTAAAAACAATCGACTTTAAGGCCGAAATAGAAAGGCTTCGAGAAATTAATTAGGTGATAATGCAAGTTCAATTCTTTATTTTAGTGCTCTTGGCCCAACAACAATCGACTTTAAAGCCGAAATAGAAAGGCTTCGAGAATTAAATTAAGTGATGATGCAAGTCCCATTTTAATCTTTATGTTCTTAGGTGATAGCTTGAAAGTAAAGGTGCATAGCAAGAATGTAAATATAAATGCAAGCATAAAATAAATTATGCAAGTTCATTTTATCTTTCTAGAGCTCTTAACAAGATTTTAAAGGAACTTAAACCTCATCCCAAACTCATCAAACCAAGATCAAGTAAAGTCTAGAGTCCTTAGAACTCAACATAACATTTTTAGAAAGTCGAAACATGTAGCATGTTAAAAGAAAAGGAAGTGGCTGAAACTTCAAGAAGGAAAAGGAACATTTTAAAACTCTAGGGTCCATGATCTTGATGATGTATTAACACCAACATCATGAGACCTCATCATTGAGTTCTTAGAACTATTTTGAAACATCACCAAAGATAGAGTTCTCAAGAGTTCAAGAAAGGAAGAACTAGAAACATTTTGCTCAAGAACAAAGATCAAGCTCTAGAGTTTGTTTCAAGTGATGAACATCATCATGAAACCCTCATCATCAAGCTCTCATTTCTCTATTCTCAAGGGCTCATGGCCGAAACAAGAAAGAAAAGAATAGAGAAGAAGTTCTAAAAAGAAAACAAGAGAAACCATAATCATCAAGCTTTAAAGAAGAACATTCATGAAAAGAAATCCCTACTTGGTGTGATAATCTTGAAGATGGAAGAAGAAGGTGAAGAAGATGAAGAACTTGAAGAACTTTGAAGACTTGAACTTGAGAGAAAAAGGAAGCTTTGAAGTGTTTCTTTGAGAACTTACTCTTTGCAAATGAACCCAAAATGATACAAGTTCACCCAAGCAAGCTATTTATAGAGAAATGAAGCAAATGAAAGGTGCATGGAGGGGGAGGGAGTTCGGCCATCAGATTAGAGGAACCCATGAGTTCCATGAGGTGAGATAATGTGGTCTTGAGGCATGGTGGGGTATGGTTCAAAGTATGGTAAGGTATGGTTCAAGGTATGGCCTCAAGCATGGTTCTTTGAGTGAGAAATAATTCAACATGTGTGGTAAAAGGAGAGAGATGGTCGAATGTGCATTAGCCATGGGGGGAGGATTTCTTGCATTTTAATTGTGGTTTAGAGTTGTGTTTAGGTGTATCTTTGATTAGGATTAAGATTAGGACTTTGTAAGAAAGTGTTTAGGGGAGAAAATGGGTAATTAAGGTTGTCAAGACATAATTAAAGAGTGTTCTTGCATCATTAGTGGGTTATAAACTCATTTTAGTGTATAAACAATTCTAGACACAATTCCTTGATTTAAGGAATTGGAGAGAGAAAACACTATTCAAGATTCCAAGAGTGAAATCTTGAGTTTTAGAAAAGAGATTTAAATCTAATCTAAGCAATCTTAGGTTCTAATTAATTTTAATAATTTATTTTGACTCTAGATTAATCATGGAAATTAATTAATCTTCATTTAGAGCCTAATATTGCTTAGGTTTGCTTAATTACATTATTAAGCTCAAAAATACTATTCTAGGGGCAAAATCATAATTTTGCACTAAAACTGCCCGGGATTGTCGAGACTCAAACAGATGTTTTGAAATACGTAATAACATGGTTTTGAACCTCTGGGGAAAGTTTCGGGCTCAAATGGAACCTTTACCCGCATAAAACGCTATAGGGGTATTTTGGTCATTTTGACCCGAAACTGCGGAAAATGAGACTTCCGTCTCCGGAACCACTCAAGGGTCATTCAATCCCCTTCAAACATTGAGTTGGCCCTTCGAGGACTGCCGAGTCGGCCATCCTCAATTCAGTCGAAAATGACCTCGGGGCGTTTGGTCATTTTCCACTCAGATAAAATCGGGGCGTTACATTACTCCCCTCCTTAAAAAGAATTTCGTCCTCGAAATTCGTACCTTAGAAGAGCTCTGGATACTTGGTCTTCATTTTCGACTCTAATTCCCACGTGAATTCTTCAGTCTTGTCCCGTCCCCATGCCACTTTCACCAAAGGAACAGACTTGTTCCTCAACTGCTTGACTTCGCGATCCACGATCCTTATTGGTGGCAGATTGAAAGTTAGGTCCTCCCTTAACCGTACATGCTCTGGCTCTAGGACATGGCTAGGGTCGGACTTGTATTTCCTTAACTGGGAGACGTGAAAGACGTCATGGAGATTGGAAAGATTTGGGGGTAAGGCTATTCTGTAGGCTACTGGCCCTACTTTTTGAAGGATTTCGAATGGACCAAGGAATCGGGGGCTCAACTTTTTAACTCTCATAGCTCTTCCTATGCATGTAGTGGGGGTGATCCTAAGGAACACATGTTCTCCTTCGTTAAAATCCAACGGCTTACGCTGCCTATCCGCATAGCTTTTCTGCCTACTTTGAGCGGTAAGCATCCTATCCCGTATCCTTTTGATTTGCTCCATTGTTTCCCTCACTATGTCAGGCCCTAACATGCTTTGTTCTCCGGGCTCATACCAGCATAGAGGGGACTGGCATTTTCGTCCATATAGGGCTTTGTAGTGTGCCATGCCGATACTCGCATGATAACTGTTGTTATATGCAAACTCGATCAATGGCAGGTACTTGTCCCAACTTCCCTTTTGATCTAGAACACAGGCTCTCAACATGTCCTCCAAGGTCTAGATCGTTCTTTCTGATTGTCCGTCTGTTTGTGGGTGGTAAGCTGTGCTCAAACACAACTTTGAACCAAATGCCTTTTGGAAGGCTTCCCAAAAACGTGACGTAAATCGCGGATCCCTGTCCGAGATTAACGTCAACGGTACTCCATGTAATCTCACGATCTCTTGGATGTATAGATGAGCCAATTTGTCCAAAGAGTATGTCACTCTAATAGGCAGAAAGTGAGCAGACTTGGTTAGTCGATCCACTATCACCCATATGGCGTCATGGCCAGCTTGGGTCTTAGGCAATCCTGTCACGAAATCCATTGATATGCACTCCCATTTCCATTCGGGGATTGACAGGGGTTGCAACAAACCTGATGGCTTTTGGTGCTCGATCTTCACCTTTTGACACACCAAGCACTTACTAACCCAGGCGACCACATCCTTTTTCAACCCGGGCCACTAGAACATCCTTTTCAAATCTTGGTTCATCTTGGTAACACCGGGATGAATGGTGAAATGGCTTTTATGGGCCTCCTCCAAGGTTTTCTCTTGAAGGTCACCATCTTGTGGCACACAGATCCTTCCTTCAAACCTCCATACCCAATCAGGACCTTGTTCGAATCCCTTGAGTTTTCCTGCCTTAACCGCTTCTATGAGCTCCCTAAATTCCTCGTTCTCCCTTTGTGCTAGCGTGACTCTTTATTTAAACCCACTCGCTACGGTAAGATAGCACATTTTCATACCCTCATTGGTCACAGACATCCCCAAATTCATATCTCTAAACTTCTCTATCAGCTCAACTTCCTTGACCATCATGTGAGATAAGTGCAATGACTTTCGGCTCAAGGCGTCGGTGACTATGTTAGCCTTGCCGGGGTGGTAACTCAAACCGAAGTCATAGTCCTTAAGGAACTCCATCCACCTCCTCTGCCTCATGTTTAGCTCCTTTTGATCAAAGAGATACTTGAGACTCTTGTGATCGGAGAAAACTTCAAACCTTACACCATATAAATGGTGTCTCCACATCTTTAGGGCAAACACTACGGCTGCTAATTCTAGGTCATGGGTGGGGTAATTCGCTACGTGCGGCTTGAGTTGTCTTGACGCATAGGCTACCACTTGCCTATTTTGCATCAATACACAGCCTAAACTGTAACACCCTAGTAATTAACCAAATACACCTAGGTTGAATCTGATTAATGACTAGACTTTACTCTTTGCTTTGGTTCTTTCTTCATAATTTGAAAATACTTAGTGAAATTACGAGCCATGTTTTTTTTAAAAAAAACATAATTGAAAACGTGAGCCGAGTACAACGTGAACGAGTAAGCGGAGTATAATAAGACGTTTAAGAATATATCATATCATATCACTTTGGCTCCATCATATAACATCCATAAGCACATTATAACATATATTTACATACAATAACCTCACCCAAAAGGTGGGTTATGATCATACATCATTGTCTTATGCAAACCCATAAAAGAAAATATACATAAGGAAATACATGCCCCTAAACTAGATAACTCCATAAGCCGGGAAGGTTATCCTAAAACTAGGGTGCATGAACACACATAAATCTACTAAGAACCTTCTATGGCCCTTTGTCACGGAAATGGGGGAATAAATCCGATCCATTGATGAGCTCCCTCGGGAGGGGACATACGAGATGCACCAGGCTGGGGTCGCATGGACGGCCTTCTTACTAACCTCGGCTGAACAATTGTTTCCTCACTACCCTCTCTTACACGTGTGGGAGTAGGAGCAGAGCTCTCAGAATATGCATGAGTAGGAGTGTCCTCTGAAGGATCAGTTTCAGAATATCTCGTCTCGGGAACATACTCTGGAAATCCATGGACAGCAGATGAAGCGGGATAAGAACGTAACATCCTTTCATCAAGTGGACGTGCATGTTCGAAAACCATTTCATCGCCATAGGGAGAAGTAGGAGAAAGTCGATAACTAGGGACAGGATGTGTAAATGGACGACCTATGTAAATAAAAACACGAACTGCGTACCTCCCTTCAAAATGATACGAGCGATGCACCGGATCATAGTGGAATTCCCAAGTAGGGGTATCAACGAACAGGACGAATGTCGCCATTTGAATCTGGAGACAATGATGGAAATAAAGAAAAGAGAGTGAGAATCTTGCTAAAGAATTCTCAGTAGGGTACCTCCTTCTACAGTGTCATCATCAAAGTCCCCAGGAACCTCGGGATTATTCTAAAATAGTGAGCATGCAAAGATTCATTTTAAGTTCGGACAAATACTTAACCGAGATTCGTCAATTTTTAATTATGCGTCTTATAATGCATCATAATCTTAACATGTCATATTTACAATGAACTTTTCCTTTATCATTACATCATATTCCTCATCATCATTATCAAAATAACATGCATAAAAGAACGTCATATAATATTAGCTACACATGGACACAGTGCACATATTTCATTCCTTTAGTGCCTTAGGTGACTTAAAATCTTATCATCATCATTATTTTCCTTGGGCCACCCTATACTCCACCCTTTTGGGAGTAATTTAGGTTATGAGCTCATACTTTACTAGTCTTCACTAGCATATACTTATCCCTTTTGATAAGCTAAAGTCCCGACTCGACCCTTTTGAGAGAACGGGTTAGGGGGCTAAAATCACCTTTTCACCACCTATAGTCTGATGGTTCCAAAGGATCATTTTCTTATAAGTTTAAGTCACCATTAAATCTTTGCATGTTATATCACAATACAATTCATAAACATCATAGCATTTTCTCATTTATAGTCTTAAGCTAGAATAATATATATCAACTATAATCATGCATCTGGGAGATTCCCAGGAAAGAGAGGTGGGTCACAATAGACACGCTTAAATACCAAGTCTTTCCTTAGCCAGAACCTTTCCAAATTACACTTTTACAATGATACACTTTCTTCTAGCCACAAAGGTAAATTTTACATAATAAAGAATATTTCATGCATAAGCATTCTCATTATTTGCAACAGCAACTATAACATGCAAGCCAGGAAATCATTCAATGATATCAAGTACTTAATAAGCATCCAATACTTACATAGAATTATCAATTATAGAACTAATTAGTTATGCACCTAAGGGATTTATTACCATCCTTACGATTATTTATAGGCCTTAAGAACACTATTAAATCAAATGGGGTAGCATAGGTAGTAAGTTGTTCCTAAGGTTTTACGGTATGCTAGAAGTTATGTTTTAAATCCTTTCTTGTTACCAGTTTTCCCTATGATGCTGAAATTAGTTACTAAACCAATTATGAATCATTCTCCCTTATTTAAACATAATAAAACCTGGTTCTTATTGTTGCTAAAGATTCTGGATAGAATGCATAAATTTCATTCCCTAGAGTTCTAGAAATCTTGTTTTTACGATTTTCTAGTTGCTAAGTTCATTTTTAGTGTTCGGGATCAATCCTAGTCTAATTGATACCAAATTTTTCGTGGCTAACTAATCCTAGACAGAATTATAACATACTAAAACAGATTTGGCATTGGCTAAACTTAAAGGGGTCAAAAACTAGGTAAATTCTAGCTCTTCGATTGTTCTAGGGAGCTAGTTTTATCTCTAACATGCAGTGAATCATTCTCTTAACAATAAACTATAATTATTACAACTTCAAACATATCAAATCATTATCATACATTGATACTAAACTCAGATCAGTGGTCGAATCATGAACCTCATGCAATTACATAGAATCATATTTTAAGTACATATAAAATACTAGTTCCCCGTAAAATCCTTGCAAAGTCTTAAAACTCATTTAGAAACTAGTTCTTTTGTCAAACTTGGGAGGATCTTCACAATTAAAATTCTCACTTAAGATAAAAGGAGTAAGTCTTGAGCTTTAGAGATTTAGGTGACATCTTAGAATTATAGACATGTTATGCAACCTTATTTTAATCTTATCTTTATAAGGTGATAGCTTGGAATTATAAACATGATATGCAATTCCATTTCTTTATCTTTAAGATTTAAGGTGATAACTTGAAAATTAAACATGATGCAAGAACTTGAAATATAAACATGATGCAAGAAACTGGAGCAGCGGTAATCCGCACAGGACCAGTAGAGAGAGAAGAGAATATTAAGAAACCGGAGCGGCGGTAGTCCGCACAGGACCAGTAGAGGGAGAAGAGAATATTAAGAAACCGGAGCGGCGGTAGTCCGCACAGGACCGGTGAAGGGAGAAGAGAATTATTATTACATCTTTTTAAGCTCCAATCTCAAGAATTTTTAAAGAATAAATTCTTTAACTCCAATAATCATATTTCTTTGCTTGTGATACATGGCCAAGTCTTTGACCTCTAGGATCTTTAGGTGATGGCATAAAATAAACATGCCATGCGTTGATTCTTTTAGCCATTATAAAATAAAGTGAAAGCATAAATTAAATATGAGATGCAACCTCTTTATTATCTTGAAAGATTAAGTGATGACTTGAAACATAAACATGAAATACAAGCTTGGAAAATACATCTTTCAAGTTCTAAACTAAAAATCTTTGTTTTAGCATCATAAAGCATTATTCTTTAAAGTTTTGCATCAAGTGGAATTCTTATAACGCCCCAATTTTTACTGTAATTTTTACTGTCATTAGAAATTACTCAATTACCGAATTACCGTAGGTAATTATTACATAAGATTTGAGGCCAAACAATCCTCAATAAAGGAATACAACATTAGAAGAGAGGTTAGGAATGATTCATGCGAGAGTCGCAAATCCCGAATTTCTGTACGTATAAAATGACCAAAATGCCCCTGAAGTTATTTTACTCAGAAAATGAGGATCGTGGGCCCCACCTATTCTCAAGGGGATATTTTGAGGATAATAAGGAATTGTTTGTGTTATGTGTGTTAATAGAGCAGAAGGATCTCAATTTTGAGTTCCGACGCGCGAAATGACCAAAACACCCCTTGTTGTTTAACTCCGATGTGCATGCCGACTGAGCCCGAACCTCACTAAAATGTTTTAAAATGTGTTTTTAAGCCATGATTAACCATTGGTTAAGCTCGGGTGGCCTCGGGCAGTTTTTAAGTGAAAGTACGATTTTGGCCCTGTTTTTGGCGGTTTTTGCAATTCGGGATTTTTGATTTGTATACCGAAACCTAAGCAATATTAGGCTCAAATTAAAGCTTATTAAATTCTAAATATTAATCTAGAGTCAAAATTATGTATTTAGATGGATTAGAACCCAAAATTGCTCAAAAACACCCAAATTGCTTACTAATTCACTTAAACCCTTAACCGTAAATTCTCTAAATTACATGAATACCTTGCCTACACCTAAATAATGCATGGAACACACAAATTTCACGTCTTTGGGCTGTAATGGATGAAATTATTGATGCCATTATGCAGCTGATTTATTGCCAAAAGTTGCACTAAAACAAAATGCCAAAATGTCACCATAAGAGACATAATTCCTTAATTTCATACAACTTTGTCTAAAATGATTTTTCCTCCCTTATTTCTCCTGCAAAATTCCGTCCACTACCTCATCACTTTGGCCAATTAGAAGCCTCAAAATCTTCTATAAATAGGCTTGCTTGAGTGGTCTTGGGATGTTTGGTTCATAACTAGTTTTTAAGAGCACCAAAAACTTTCTTTCTTCCTCCTCTTTGGCTGAATTCTTTCTTCAATTTTTTCAAAGAGATTTTGTTTCATTTCACTTCAAGAAACCAAGTTCTCTTCCTCTTCTTCAACTCAGATTAGGTAGGGAGTAGTTTCTAAATTTATTTCTATGCTTTGAGGAGTTGTGTTTTTAGCTCAAAATGATGAAATTATGAACTTACCTTAGCTTTTCATTTTGGTTTTTCCTCTTCAATTTTTCTTTAACCAATTCAACCATATGGCCTAGGTGGAACTAAGATGATGGCTTGATGATGAGGACCTTGAGGGTGGGTTGTAAATCCATCACAAGTTAGGCCTCTAAAGCTTGAAAATTCCACTTGATGCAAAACTTTAAAGAATAATGCTTTATGATGCTAAAACAAAGATTTTTAGTTTAGAACTTGAAAGATGTATTTTCCTTTTATGTTTTATTTCTTGTTAAGATATGTATTGGGTTGAATTTATAATTCTTTTAAAGTCTTGAATGAGCTCTAGTAAAGAAACAAAATGAATTTGCATCCATGATTAAGTTTATGCTTTGCATAACCATGTTTACCTTCTATGTCATCACTAAATTTTCAAGAATGAATAAATGAACTTGCATTTCTCATGTTTAAATTCCAAGCTTGTATTTCATGTTTATGTTTCAAGTCATCACTTAATCTTTCAAGATAATAAAGAGGTTGCATCTCATATTTAATTTATGCTCTCACTATATTTTATAATGGCTAAAAGAATCAGCATGGCATGTTTATTTTATGCCATCACCTAAAGATCCTAGAGCTCAAAGACTTGCCTGTATCACAAGCAAAGAAATATGATTATTGGAGTTAAAGAATTTATTCTTTAAAAAGTCTTGAGATTGAAGCTTAAAAAGATGTAATAATAATTCTCTTCTCCCTCTACTGGTCCTGTGCGGACTACCGCCACTCCGGTTTCTTAATATTCTCTTCTCCTCTCTCTGGTCTGTGCGGACTACCGCTGCTCAGGTTTCTTAATATTCTCTTCTCCCTCTATTGGTCTGTGCGGATTACCGCTCCATTTTCTTGTATCATGTTTATATTTCAAGTTCTTGCATCATGTTTAATTTTCAAGTCATCACCTTAAATCTTAAAGATAAAGAAATGGAATTGCATATCATGTTTATAATTCCAAGCTATCACCTTATAAAGATAAGATTAAAATAAGGTTGCATAGCATGTTTAAATTCTAAGATGTCACCTAAATCTCTAAAGCTCAAGACTTACTCCTTTTATCTTAAGTGAGAATTTTAATTGTGAAGATCCTCCCAAATTTGACAAAAGAACTAGTTTCTAAATGAGTTTTAAGGCTTTGCAAGGATTTTACGGGGAACTAGTAATTTATATGCACTTAAAATATGATTCTATGTAATTGCATGGGGTTCATGATTCGGCCACTGATATGAGTTTAGTATCAATGTGTGATAATGATTTGATATGATTGAAGTTGTGATAATTATGGTTTATTGTTAAGAGAATGATTCATAATTGGTTTAGTAACTAATTAGTTCTATAATTGATAATTCTATGTAAGGATTGGATGCTTATTGAATGATTTCTGGCTTGCATGTTATAGTTGCTTTTGCAAATAATGAGAATGCTTATACATGAAATGTTCTTTATTATGTAAAATTTACCATTGTTGCTAGAAGAAAGTGTATCATTGTAAAAGTGTAATTTGGAAATGTTCTGGCTAAGGAAAGACTTGGTATTTAAGCGTGTCCATTGTGACCCACCTCTCTTTCACAGGAATCTCCCAGATGCATGATTATAGTTGATATATATTATTCTAGCTTAAGACTATAAATGAGAAAATGTTATGATGTTTATGAATTGTATTATGATATAACATGCAAAGATTTAATGGTGACTTAAACTTATAAGAAAATGATCCTTTGGAACCATCAGACTATAGGTGGTGAAAAGGTGATTTTAGCCCCCTAACCCGTTCTCTCAAAAGGGTAGAGTCGGGACTTTAGCTTATCAAAAGGGATAAGTATATGCTAGTGACGACTAGTAAAGTATGAGCTCATAACCTAAATTACTCCCAAAAGGGTGGAGTATAGGGTGGCCTAAGGAAAATAATGATGATGATAAGATTTTAAGTCACCTAAGGCACTAAAGAAATGAAATATGTGCCTTTGTGTCCATGTGTAGCTAATATTATATAGCGTTCTTTTATGCATGTTATTTTGATAATGATGATGAGGAATATGATGTAATGATAAAGGAAAGGTTCATTGTAAATATGACATGTTAAGCTTATGATGCATTATAAGACGCATGATTAAAAATTGACGAACCTCGGTTAAGTATTTGTCCGAACATAAAATGAATCTTTGCATGCTCACTATTTTAGAATAATCCCGAGGTTCCTGGGGACTTTGATGATGACACTTTGTAGAAGGAGGTACCTTTCTGAGAATTCTTTAGCAAGATTCTCACTCCCTTTTCTTTATTTCCGTCATTGTCTCCAGATTCAGATGGCGACATTCGTCCTGTTCGTTGATACCCCTACTTGGGAATTTCACTATGATCCGGTGCATCGCTCGTATCATTTTGAAGGAGAGTCTTGTGATTCGTGTTTTTATTTACATAGGTCGTCCATTTGCACATCCTGTCCCTAGTTATCGATTTTCTCCTACTTCTCCCTATGGCGATGAAATGGTTTTCGAACATGCACGTCCACTTGATGAAAGGATGTTACGTTCTTATCCCGCTTCATCTGCTGTCCATGGATTTCCAGAGTATGTTCCCGAGACGAGATATTCTGAAACTGATCCTTCAGAGGACACTCCTACTCATGTATATTCTGAGAGCTCTGCTCCTACTCCCACATGTGTAAGAGAGGGTAATGAGGAAACAGTTGTTCAGCCGAGGTTAGCAAGAAGGCCATCCATGCGACCCCAGCCTGGTGCATCTCGTGTGTCCCCTCCCGAGGGAGCTCATCAGTGGATCGGATTTATTCCCCCATTTCCAGGACAGTGGCCATAGAGGGTTCTTAGTAGATTTATGTGTGATCATGCACCCTAGTTTTAGGATAACCTTCCCGGCTTATGGAGTTATCTAGTTTAGGGGCATGTATTTCCTTAAGTATATTTTCTTTTATGGGTTTGCATAAGATAATGATGTATGAACATAACCCACCCTTTGAGTGAGGTTATTGTATGTAAATATATGCTATAATGTGCTTATGGATGTTATATGATGGAGCCTAAGTGATATGATGTGATATATTCTTAAACGTCTTATTATACTCCGCTTACTCGTTCACGTTGTACATGGCTCACGTTTTCAATTATGTGTTTAAAAAAAAAAAATGGCTCGTAATTTCACTAAGTATTTTCAAATTATGAAGAAAGAACCAAAGCAAGGAGTAAAGTCTAGTCATTAATCAGATTCAACCTAGGTGTATCTGGTTAATTACTAGGGTGTTACATTTTGGTATCAGAGCAGTTCGATTCTCATGGAGCTTGAGGATTGGACTAGCTATGCTTCTAAAGCATAATACGTTAGTGACGTCCTACTTGATGAAACCGTTGGCTATCGGCATGATAGCCTCACAACCGCCTGGGGCATCAGGACCCTCCGATGGGTCTGAGTCTGAAGACGAGGATGAAGAGGGATCATCTACTGGAGGGGGTGCTGGTGGTGCAGGTGGGACATCAAATATCACTGGGTGTGCCAAGTGGAGAGGCACACCATCATAAGGGAAAGCAGGGTCAAAGTCAGCTGTAAATACTGATGTACTAAAAGAGCGGCCGAAAAACACATAGACACGAACTTGTGAGTAACCCACTACATACAGAGAGTCAAGAGCAGGATCATAATGCCACACCCACTGTGGCGAGTCAAGGTAAAATACTAGTGATGGCATCTGCTGGATCTGATTAACACAAAGTAAATGCAACCGTAGGGATGAGAATATTATAAAATCCTCAGTAGGGTATTCCCTCAGGTATAATGTGAAACACAATTGATAAGCTCATTCATGTAGGAATACTCATGCAAAACTATGTATAGCAATATCAAGGTATATACATCATGTAAAATCAAGTACAAGTATAATAATAATTCGTGCATTGTTCTTTTTCTCATTAACATAGGGAAGGCTTAATCTCACATCAAGTGATGTTTGTAGTGGAATCACTCCACAAGAACTATTGACCATTAGGACATGAGCTCATTCCTATATGTCGATACGTCTACTGACTTATTAAATTCCCAGGAAAGCTCTTACTTTTGTCTTTCCCGTTCAACCACATAAGCCTTGTCTCTATTTTCCCCATATGTTAAAAATTGCACAACTAAAAGTCATGTTATTTTTCTTTTCTTTTCCTTTATCCTCACAATAATCACATAGTGTACTTTTCCTTTCAAAGGCCTGTTTAGATCACAGGTAGGCATACAATTATGTTGGAGTCTCATCTATATCTCATCATCATTTCTATAGAACAATTAACATGCATTCCATATGATATATACCTTAATTCAAAGCCATTTCATCATTAGTTTAAGACATCTCTATCATTTCTAGCAACCAGGCAGATTTATCAATCTATAACTCATAATGATTCACTATATTAGATGACCAATTTAAGAGCCACAAAAATTCTCTATGAAATGTCAACATGTCCAGTAGTCCCTGTAAAAATTTCATAGCAAATAGAGACCTCTAACCATGTTAAATAAATTGTACAAAGTTAGTGGTCAGATACCACTTATTTGTAGCCCAGATTAGAGTTCTCTTAATTTTTAACCCTAGAAATCAATAAAATTAACTCAAGAAAAAAATCAAAGTAATACTTCAAGAAGTTATAAACACCCTGTAAAAATTTCAAAGGAAAAATAAATCGTTTGCTATGATAATAAAATCAGACAAATTTACAACTTCAGTCTCAGAAATCTAAGCAGCATGAACATCATTTCGGTCACTGATTTTTTTAAAGCAGAAATTCTTGAAACCAATGCTCAAGAAAATTCGTGAAAATATTTCAAGATGTTAGGGCCAACATATAATTTTCCAGACATGATCATGACCACAATTACGTCCAAAAATTCATGAGATTTTACTGTATTCAGCAAAACCGAAAATCCAACACTCTAGCTCAAATTTCATTTGGTAAATTGATGACTCTAACCTCATCCAAACCCTCCACCAAAATTTATTCATCAACAAACATATATCACTAACCAAAATAATCAAAAATTTCGTGCAGTACAAGTCATAAAGTCAGAAACTAAATTTGGCAATAAAAGACTCAATAAAACCCTACTCTTGGAAGCTAAAGGTGCCTTGGTCTCTAGGATGCTCCCAAGTGATGCTCTTCACTCCACAACTCACAAGATACACCCAAGCCCTTCTCCAATCAGTGATGAGTGGGGTAAATAAGATGAGGTTTGGGAATTTTAATCGGTTAGAATTGTAGAGGTTAATGTATAGAACAATTTTAGTGAAGGGAATTCTTGGTTTTTGTAGCTCTAGCTAGTACATAGGTGATTTGAACACAAAATGGAGCTCTTGGTTATGGAGGAATGGAGCTACTGTATTGTTGAAGAAATGGCCGAGAATGAGCTTCTTAAAGAAGCCAAAGTGATGTTTATCTTGTATTAAAAAGTAAGGAATAAAATATATTATGTTTAGATAATTACAAAGCTAATAAAGTAAAATGAATGGTTGTGATTCAATCTTGTAATTCAATATTGAATCTTAACCATTCATTTGATTTGAAGGGATAGGTTTATTTGTTTTGTAGAGATCTAATTAGTTTTCGATGTTAGAAATCACACACCGAAATTTCACCGAACAGGTGAAACAGTGTACCCGGGTAATCAAACATTGCCCAAAAAATATTTTTGGGTGTAAAATCTTTAATTTTATCTATTTCTAACCATAATTATATAATTTCTCAATTTTGGGCATCTCCGAGGCCCAATTCTAGGATTTCGGCTGTCCCGGTGGGCCTGCGGGGCCCACAAAATACTATTCACATTTTTTTTTTCTTCCTTGAATCCTTCTCATCATTTCTTCATCTATCAAAATCTTAAAATTCTCATTAATAAAACCTTATTTAATTTCTAAGGAGAATTAGGGTGTTACACATAAGTTAACTAGTTTCTCTTGGAATCAAATTAGAATTTCTAAAACTCTTTGCAAATCATTTTAATTCATCAAGAGGCTAAGAGAAGCCTTAGGTCAGTGACCAAAATATATTCCATCTTCTAAAAGGGAATAAAGTCATATCTCATGATAACATAACCTTGTAAAGATTTGTAAAGCTTTAATAAAAACTTAGGACATAGACTATTTAGTCCTTGTAGCTAGATGAAAACTCATTGCAAGTCCATCATCACTACTTGGCCGAAAACATGCATTCAAAGAATGCATTCACATTAAACTTTAACTTGAAATGAAATGGGCAAGTCTTTGAGCTCTAGGTTCTTAAGTTATGGCATAATATAAACGTGCTCATGTTTTTCATTTTTAATCTCACTTACAAAATAAAGTGATGACTTAACTTAAATATGCAAGGCATAAACTTAAACGTGCAAGCTTGAAGGTAAATATGCGAGGCATAAACTTAAACGTGCAAGCTTGAAAGTAAATATGCAAGGTTCAATTCTTTATTTTAGTGCTCTTGGCCCAACAACAATCGACTTTAAGGCCGAAATAGATAGGCATTCGAGAAATTAATTAGGTGATGATGCAAGTTCAATTCTTTATTTTAGTGTTCTAGGCCCAACAACAATCGACTTTAAGGCCGAAATAGAAAGGCTTTGAGAATTAAATTAAGTAATGATGCAAGTTCCATTTTAATCTTTATGTTCTTAGGTGATAGCTTGAAAGTAAAGGTGCATAGCAAGAATGTAAATATAAATGCAAGCATAAAATAAATTATGCAAGTTCATTTTATCTTTCTATAACTCTTAACAAGACTTTAAAGGAACTTAAACCTTAACCCAAACTCATCAAACCAAAATAAAGTAAAGTCTAGAGTTCTTAGAACTCAACATGACATTTTTAGAAAATCAAAACATTTTGCATGTAAAAAGAAAAGGAAATGGCGAAATTTCAAGGAACAAAAAGAACATTTTGAAACTCTAGAGTCCACGATCTTGATGATATATTAACACCAACATCATGAGACCTCATCATTGAGTCCTTCAAACCATTTTAAAACACCATCAAAACTAAAGTTCTCAAGAGTTCAAGAAAGGAAGAACTAGAAACATTTTTGCTCAAGAATAAAGATCAAGCTCTAGAGTTTGTTTCAAGTGATGAACGTCATCATGAAACTCTCATAATCAAGCTCTCATTTCTTTGAACTTCAAGGCCCATGGCCGAAAATGAGAAAGAACAAGGAAAAGAAAAGAAGTTCTAACAAGAATCAAGAGAAACTATGAACATAAAGCTAGAACAAGAACTTTAAAGAAGAGAATACATGAAAGGAAATCCCTACTTGATGTGATGAACTTGAAGATGGAATAAGAAGATGAAGAAGATGAAGAACTTGAAGAACTTTGAAGATCTTGAAGAACACTAGAACTTTGAGAGAAAAGAAAAGCTTTGAGTGTTCCTAAACTTAGCAAATGATCTAAAAGTGGTGCAAGCTCCTCAAGGCATTCTATTTATAGAGAAATAAAACAAATGAAGGGTGTGAATGGTGATGAAGGCTTCGGCCATGAGGAGTGCAGAATGGGAGAGAAAATATCTCTTACAAGGCATGGTTCAAAGCATGGTTGGAAGCATGGCCAAGCATGGGCTCAAGTATGGTGCAAGCATGGGTTAAGCATGGTTCTTTGAGTGAGAAAATAATTTAACATGTGGTCAAAGGGATGAGGTCTGGCGAAATGCATCAGCCCATGTGGGGTTGTGTTTGCATTTTAATTGTGGTTTTGGAGTTGTGTTTAGGTGTATCTTTGATTATGCTTAAGGTTAGGAATTTGTAAGAAAGTGTTTAGGTGAGAAAATGGGTAATTAGGGTGGTCTAGACATAATTAAGGAGTGGTCTTGCACCATTAGTGAGTTAGATCCTCAATTTAGAGTCTAAACAACTCTAGACACACTTCCTTGATTTAAGGAATTGGAGAGAGAAAACACTATTTAAGATTCCAAGACTAGGAATCTTGAGTTCTAAAAAGGGATTTAAGTTTAATCTAAGCAATTTTAGGTTCTAATTAACTTTAATAAATTATTTTGACTCTAGATTAATTAGGAAAATTAATTAATCTTCGTTTAGAGCCTAATATTGCTTAGATTTGCTTAATTACGTCATTAAGCTCAAAAACACTATTCTAGAGGCAAAATCGTAATTTTGCACTAAAAGCTGCCGGGACCACCGGACTTGAGCAGAGACCTCTAGACACATGAAAGCGTGTTTTTAAACCTGCAGGGAAAGTTTCGGGCTCAACCGGCACTTCTACCCGCGTAAAGACGCTATAGGGGTATTTTGGTCATTTTGACCAGCTGAAAGCGAGATTTTCGCTTCCGGAAGCATTCAAAGGCCATTCAATCCCCTTCAAACATTGAGTTGACCTTTCGAGGATGACTGAGTTGGTTATCCTCAAATTCGGATCAGGAAATGACCTCAGGGGCATTTTGGTCATTTCCCTTAGACGGAAAAATCGGGGTGTTACAACATGCATCATCATAGAACATTCAAACGCTTACCCTTACGATAGCTTATGCTTTGACCCTTACGGGTCTTAATCTTGAGATATAGTTCTCTAACATTCGTCATTCATATGTTATGCACCTAAGGGCTCATAATTAATCATCATTCCTAATCCTCATGTTCATACTCAAATCCGACAAGCATAGGGCAAAATTTCTAACTTGTGGTTACGGGGTTTTAGAACTTATGTTTTAGACCCTTTCTTGGTTCCGTCTTTCGCCTAAAGCGCTATAAATTAAATCTAAATTAATTATGAGACATTCCTATGCTTAAGAACTAATTATAAATCACATTTATCATGTTGAAATGTTGCTGGACAGAATCCAGAAAACTAAATGTTCTAAGAGTTCTACATTTGCATTTTTACGGTTTTCTAGTTACTAGTTTCCCTATATGTGCTAGAATTCAATTCTAATCCAAATGTTACCAAGTTTTTCATGTCTAAACAATCCTAATCTGATTATGTTCCCATTAAAACAGTTTGGATAAGTTCCAAAAACAAATGGGTCTAAACTATGTTAAATTCTAGCTTTACGGTATTTCTAGTTAGCTAGTTTCTTACCTATCATGCATAGAATCGTTTCTACATCATCATGTGATATTTTCACACATTCTAACACATCAAAACATCATCATATAGCCACAAGTTCATCATGACAGTACCGAAAACATGTAACTTCAATAAGAGAACTAAATTGACATTTCTAGGTACATAAGTTAACTAGTTTCTCTTGGAATCAATTTAGAATCTCTAAAACTCTTTGCAAATCATTTTAAATTCATTAGGAGGCTAAGAGAAGCCTTAGGTCAGTGACCAAAATATATTTCATCTTCAAAAAGGGAATAAAATTATAACTCATGATAACATAACCTTATAAAGATTTGTAAAGTTTTAGGAAAAACTTAGAACATAGGTTATCGGCCCTTGTAGCTAGATGAAAACTCATTGCAAGTCCATCATCACTACTTGGCCGAAACATGCATTCAAAGAATGCATTCACATTAAACTTTAACTTGAAATGAAATGGGCAAGTCTTTGAGCTCTAGGTTCTTAAGTTATGACATAAAATAAACGTGCTTATGCTTTTCATTTTTAATCTTGCTTACAAAATAAAGTGATAACTTAAAATAAATATGCAAGGTATAAAATTAATCGTGCAAGCTTGAAAGTAAATATGCAAGGTTCAATTCTTTATTTTAGTGCTCTTGGCCTAAAAACAATCGACTTTAAGGCCGAAATAGAAAGGCTTCGAGAAATTAATTAGGTGATAATGCAAGTTCAATTCTTTATTTTAGTGCTCTTGGCCCAACAACAATCGACTTTAAAGCCGAAATAGAAAGGCTTCGAGAATTAAATTAAGTGATGATGCAAGTCCCATTTTAATCTTTATGTTCTTAGGTGATAGCTTGAAAGTAAAGGTGCATAGCAAGAATGTAAATATAAATGCAAGCATAAAATAAATTATGCAAGTTCATTTTATCTTTCTAGAGCTCTTAACAAGATTTTAAAGGAACTTAAACCTCATCCCAAACTCATCAAACCAAGATCAAGTAAAGTCTAGAGTCCTTAGAACTCAACATAACATTTTTAGAAAGTCGAAACATGTAGCATGTTAAAAGAAAAGGAAGTGGCTGAAACTTCAAGAAGGAAAAGGAACATTTTAAAACTCTAGGGTCCATGATCTTGATGATGTATTAACACCAACATCATGAGACCTCATCATTGAGTTCTTAGAACTATTTTGAAACATCACCAAAGATAGAGTTCTCAAGAGTTCAAGAAAGGAAGAACTAGAAACATTTTTGCTCAAGAACAAAGATCAAGCTCTAGAGTTTGTTTCAAGTGATGAACATCATCATGAAACCCTCATCATCAAGCTCTCATTTCTCTATTCTCAAGGGCTCATGGCCGAAACAAGAAAGAAAAGAATAGAGAAGAAGTTCTAAAAAGAAAACAAGAGAAACCATAATCATCAAGCTTTAAAGAAGAACATTCATGAAAAGAAATCCCTACTTGGTGTGATAATCTTGAAGATGGAAGAAGAAGGTGAAGAAGATGAAGAACTTGAAGAACTTTGAAGACTTGAACTTGAGAGAAAAAGGAAGCTTTGAAGTGTTTCTTTGAGAACTTACTCTTTGCAAATGAACCCAAAATGATACAAGTTCACCCAAGCAAGCTATTTATAGAGAAATGAAGCAAATGAAAGGTGCATGGAGGGGGAGGGAGTTCGGCCATCAGATTAGAGGGAACCCATGAGTTCCATGAGGTGAGATAATGTGGTCTTGAGGCATGGTGGGGTATGGTTCAAAGTATGGTAAGGTATGGTTCAAGGTATGGCCTCAAGCATGGTTCTTTGAGTGAGAAATAATTCAACATGTGTGGTAAAAGGAGAGAGATGGTCGAATGTGCATTAGCCATGGGGGGAGGATTTCTTGCATTTTAATTGTGGTTTAGAGTTGTGTTTAGGTGTATCTTTGATTAGGATTAAGATTAGGACTTTGTAAGAAAGTGTTTAGGGGAGAAAATGGGTAATTAAGGTTGTCAAGACATAATTAAAGAGTGTTCTTGCATCATTAGTGGGTTATAAACTCATTTTAGTGTATAAACAATTCTAGACACAATTCCTTGATTTAAGGAATTGGAGAGAGAAAACACTATTCAAGATTCCAAGAGTGAAATCTTGAGTTTTAGAAAAGAGATTTAAATCTAATCTAAGCAATCTTAGGTTCTAATTAATTTTAATAATTTATTTTGACTCTAGATTAATCATGGAAATTAATTAATCTTCATTTAGAGCCTAATATTGCTTAGGTTTGCTTAATTACATTATTAAGCTCAAAAATACTATTCTAGGGGCAAAATCATAATTTTGCACTAAAACTGCCCGGGATTGTCGAGACTCAAACAGATGTTTTGAAATACGTAATAACATGGTTTTGAACCTCTGGGGAAAGTTTCGGGCTCAAATGGAACCTTTACCCGCATAAAACGCTATAGGGGTATTTTGGTCATTTTGACCCGAAACTGCGGAAAATGAGACTTCCGTCTCCGGAACCACTCAAGGGTCATTCAATCCCCTTCAAACATTGAGTTGGCCCTTCGAGGACTGCCGAGTCGGCCATCCTCGAATTCCAGGCCGAAAATGACCTCAGGGGCGTTTCGGTCATTTTCCACTCAGACAGAAAATCGGGGCGTTACATTACTCCCCTCCTTAAAAAGAATTTCGTCCTCGAAATTCGTACCTTAGAAGAGCTCTGGATACTTGGTCTTCATTTTCGACTCTAATTCCCACGTGAATTCTTCAGTCTTGTCCCGTCCCCATGCCACTTTCACCAAAGGAACAGACTTGTTCCTCAACTGCTTGACTTCGCGATCCACGATCCTTATTGGTGGCAGATTGAAAGTTAGGTCCTCCCTTAACCGTACATGCTCTGGCTCTAGGACATGGCTAGGGTCGGACTTGTATTTCCTTAACTGGGAGACGTGAAAGACGTCATGGAGATTGGAAAGATTTGGGGGTAAGGCTATTCTGTAGGCTACTGGCCCTACTTTTTGAAGGATTTCGAATGGACCAAGGAATCGGGGGCTCAACTTTTTAACTCTCATAGCTCTTCCTATGCATGTAGTGGGGGTGATCCTAAGGAACACATGTTCTCCTTCGTTAAAATCCAACGGCTTACGCTGCCTATCCGCATAGCTTTTCTGCCTACTTTGAGCGGTAAGCATCCTATCCCGTATCCTTTTGATTTGCTCCATTGTTTCCCTCACTATGTCAGGCCCTAACATGCTTTGTTCTCCGGGCTCATACCAGCATAGAGGGGACTGGCATTTTCGTCCATATAGGGCTTTGTAGGGTGCCATGCCGATACTCGCATGATAACTGTTGTTATATGCAAACTCGATCAATGGCAGGTACTTGTCCCAACTTCCCTTTTGATCTAGAACACAGGCTCTCAACATGTCCTCCAAGGTCTAGATCGTTCTTTCTGATTGTCCGTCTGTTTGTGGGTGGTAAGCTGTGCTCAAACACAACTTTGAACCAAATGCCTTTTGGAAGGCTTCCCAAAAACGTGACGTAAATCGCGGATCCCTGTCCGAGATTAACGTCAACGGTACTCCATGTAATCTCACGATCTCTTGGATGTATAGATGAGCCAATTTGTCCAAAGAGTATGTCACTCTAATAGGCAGAAAGTGAGCAGACTTGGTTAGTCGATCCACTATCACCCATATGGCGTCATGGCCAGCTTGGGTCTTAGGCAATCCTGTCACGAAATCCATTGATATGCACTCCCATTTCCATTCGGGGATTGACAGGGGTTGCAACAAACCTGATGGCTTTTGGTGCTCGATCTTCACCTTTTGACACACCAAGCACTTACTAACCCAGGCGACCACATCCTTTTTCAACCCGGGCCACTAGAACATCCTTTTCAAATCTTGGTTCATCTTGGTAACACCGGGATGAATGGTGAAATGGCTTTTATGGGCCTCCTCCAAGGTTTTCTCTTGAAGGTCACCATCTTGTGGCACACAGATCCTTCCTTCAAACCTCCATACCCAATCAGGACCTTGTTCGAATCCCTTGAGTTTTCCTGCCTTAACCGCTTCTATGAGCTCCCTAAATTCCTCGTTCTCCCTTTGTGCTAGCGTGACTCTTTATTTAAACCCACTCGTTACGGTAAGATAGCACATTTTCATACCCTCATTGGTCACAGACATCCCCAAATTCATATCTCTAAACTTCTCTATCAGCTCAACTTCCTTGACCATCATGTGAGATAAGTGCAATGACTTTCGGCTCAAGGCGTCGGTGACTATGTTAGCCTTGCCGGGGTGGTAACTCAAACCGAAGTCATAGTCCTTAAGGAACTCCATCCACCTCCTCTGCCTCATGTTTAGCTCCTTTTGATCAAAGAGATACTTGAGACTCTTGTGATCGGAGAAAACTTCAAACCTTACACCATATAAATGGTGTCTCCACATCTTTAGGGCAAACACTACGGCTGCTAATTCTAGGTCATGGGTGGGGTAATTCGCTACGTGCGGCTTGAGTTGTCTTGACGCATAGGCTACCACTTGCCTATTTTGCATCAATACACAGCCTAAACTGTAACACCCTAGTAATTAACCAAATACACCTAGGTTGAATCTGATTAATGACTAGACTTTACTCTTTGCTTTGGTTCTTTCTTCATAATTTGAAAATACTTAGTGAAATTCTAGCCATGTTTTTTTAAAAAAAAACATAATTGAAAACGTGAGCCGAGTACAACGTGAACGAGTAAGCGGAGTATAATAAGACGTTTAAGAATATATCATATCATATCACTTTGGCTCCATCATATAACATCCATAAGCACATTATAACATATATTTACATACAATAACCTCACCCAAAAGGTGGGTTATGATCATACATCATTGTCTTATGCAAACCCATAAAAGAAAATATACATAAGGAAATACATGCCCTAAACTAGATAACTCCATAAGCCGGGAAGGTTATCCTAAAACTAGGGTGCATGAACACACATAAATCTACTAAGAACCTTCTATGGCCCTTGTCACTGAAATGGGGGAATAAATCCGATCCATTGATGAGCTCCCTCGGGAGGGGACATACGAGATGCACCAGGCTGGGGTCGCATGGACGGCCTTCTTACTAACCTCGGCTGAACAATTGTTTCCTCACTACCCTCTCTTACACGTGTGGGAGTAGGAGCAGAGCTCTCAGAATATGCATGAGTAGGAGTGTCCTCTGAAGGATCAGTTTGAGAATATCTCGTCTGGGAACATACTGGAAATCCATGGACGCAGATGAAGCGGGATAAGAACGCAACATCCTTTCATCAAGTGGACGTGCATGTTCGAAAACCATTTCATCGCCATAGGGAGAAGTAGGAGAAAGTCGATAACTAGGGACAGGATGTGTAAATGGACGACCTATGTAAATAAAAACACGAACTGCGTACCTCCCTTCAAAATGATACGAGCGATGCAGGATCATAGTGGAATTCCCAAGTAGGGGTATCAACGAGCAGACGAATGTCGCCATTTGAATCTGGAGACAATGATGGAAATAAAGAAAAGAGAGTGAGAATCTTGCTAAAGAATTCTCAGTAGGGTACCTCCTTCTACAGTGTCATCATCAAAGTCCCCAGGAACCTCGGGATTATTCTAAAATAGTGAGCATGCAAAGATTCATTTTAAGTTAGGACAAATACTTAACCGAGATTCGTCAATTTTTAATTATGCGTCTTATAATGCATCATAATCTTAACATGTCATATTTACAATGAACTTTTCCTTTATCATTACATCATATTCCTCATCATCATTATCAAAATAACATGCATAAAAGAACGTCATATAATATTAGCTACACATGGACACAGTGCACATATTTCATTCCTTTAGTGCCTTAGGTGACTTAAAATCTTATCATCATCATTATTTTCCTTGGGCCACCCTATACTCCACCCTTTTGGGAGTAATTTAGGTTATGAGCTCATACTTTACTAGTCTTCACTAGCATATACTTATCCCTTTTGATAAGCTAAAGTCCCGACTCGACCCTTTTGAGAGAACGGGTTAGGGGGCTAAAATCACCTTTTCACCACCTATAGTCTGATGGTTCCAAAGGATCATTTTCTTATAAGTTTAAGTCACCATTAAATCTTTGCATGTTATATCACAATACAATTCATAAACATCATAGCATTTTCTCATTTATAGTCTTAAGCTAGAATAATATATATCAACTATAATCATGCATCTGGGAGATTCCCAGGAAAGAGAGGTGGGTCACAATAGACACGCTTAAATACCAAGTCTTTCCTTAGCCAGAACCTTTCCAAATTACACTTTTACAATGATACACTTTCTTCTAGCCACAAAGGTAAATTTTACATAATAAAGAATATTTCATGCATAAGCATTCTCATTATTTGCAACAGCAACTATAACATGCAAGCCAGGAAATCATTCAATGATATCAAGTACTTAATAAGCATCCAATACTTACATAGAATTATCAATTATAGAACTAATTAGTTATGCACCTAAGGGATTTATTACCATCCTTACGATTATTTATAGGCCTTAAGAACACTATTAAATCAAATGGGGTAGCATAGGTAGTAAGTTGTTCCTAAGGTTTTACGGTATGCTAGAAGTTATGTTTTAAATCCTTTCTTGTTACCAGTTTTCCCTATGATGCTGAAATTAGTTACTAAACCAATTATGAATCATTCTCCCTTATTTAAACATAATAAAACCTGGTTCTTATTGTTGCTAAAGATTCTGGATAGAATGCATAAATTTCATTCCCTAGAGTTCTAGAAATCTTGTTTTTACGATTTTCTAGTTGCTAAGTTCATTTTTAGTGTTCGGGATCAATCCTAGTCTAATTGATACCAAATTTTTCGTGGCTAACTAATCCTAGACAGAATTATAACATACTAAAACAGATTTGGCATTGGCTAAACTTAAAGGGGTCAAAAACTAGGTAAATTCTAGCTCTTCGATTGTTCTAGGGAGCTAGTTTTATCTCTAACATGCTGTGAATCATTCTCTTAACAATAAACTATAATTATTACAACTTCAAACATATCAAATCATTATCATACATTGATACTAAACTCAGATCAGTGGTGAATCATGAACCTCATGCAATTACATAGAATCATATTTTAAGTGCATATAAAATACTAGTTCCCCGTAAAATCCTTGCAAAGTCTTAAAACTCATTTAGAAACTAGTTCTTTTGTCAAACTTGGGAGGATCTTCACAATTAAAATTCTCACTTAAGATAAAAGGAGTAAGTCTTGAGCTTTAGAGATTTAGGTGACATCTTAGAATTATAGACATGTTATGCAACCTTATTTTAATCTTATCTTTATAAGGTGATAGCTTGGAATTATAAACATGATATGCAATTCCATTTCTTTATCTTTAAGATTTAAGGTGATAACTTGAAAATTAAACATGATGCAAGAACTTGAAATATAAACATGATGCAAGAAACTGAGCGGTAATCCGCACAGGACGATGAGAGAGAAGAGAATATTAAGAAACCGGAGCGGGTAGTCCGCACAGGACGATAGAGGAGAAGAGAATATTAAGAAACCGGAGCGGCGGTAGTCCGCACAGGACCGGTGAAGGGAGAAGAGAATTATTATTACATCTTTTTAAGCTCCAATCTCAAGAATTTTTAAAGAATAAATTCTTTAACTCCAATAATCATATTTCTTTGCTTGTGATACATGGCCAAGTCTTTGACCTCTAGGATCTTTAGGTGATGGCATAAAATAAACATGCCATGCGTTGATTCTTTTAGCCATTATAAAATAAAGTGAAAGCATAAATTAAATATGAGATGCAACCTCTTTATTATCTTGAAAGATTAAGTGATGACTTGAAACATAAACATGAAATACAAGCTTGGAAAATACATCTTTCAAGTTCTAAACTAAAAATCTTTGTTTTAGCATCATAAAGCATTATTCTTTAAAGTTTTGCATCAAGTGGAATTCTTATAACGCCCCAATTTTTACTGTAATTTTTACTGTCATTAGAAATTACTCAATTACCGAATTACCGTAGGTAATTATTACATAAGATTTGAGGCCAAACAATCCTCAATAAAGGAATACAACATTAGAAGAGAGGTTAGGAATGATTCATGCGAGAGTCGCAAATCCCGAATTTACATGACGTATAAAATGACCAAAATGCCCTGAAGTTATTTTACTCGAAAATGAGGATCGTGGGCCCCACCTATTCTCAAGGGGATATTTTGAGGATAATAAGGAATTGTTTGTGTTATGTGTGTTAATAGAGCAGAAGGATCTCAATTTTGAGTTAGGCCTTGTGAAATGATCAAAACACCCTATTTTTTTAACTCCGATGTGCATGCCGACTGAGCCCGAACCTCACTAAAATGTTTTAAAATGTGTTTTTAAGCCATGATTAACCATTGGTTAAGCTCGGGTGGCCTCGGGCAGTTTTTAAGTGAAAGTACGATTTTGCCCCTGTTTTTGGGCAGTTTTGCGAATTTCGGGATTTTTGATTTGTATACCGAAACCTAAGCAATATTAGGCTCAAATTAAAGCTTATTAAATTCTAAATATTAATCTAGAGTCAAAATTATGTATTTAGATGGATTAGAACCCAAAATTGCTCAAAAACACCCAAATTGCTTACTAATTCACTTAAACCCTGAGTCGTAAATTCTCTAAATTACATGAATACCTTGCCTACACCTAAATAATGCATGGAACACACAAATTTCACTTCTTTGGGCTGTAATGGATGAAATTATTGATGCCATTATGCAGCTGATTTATTGCCAAAAGTTGCACTAAAACAAAATGCCAAAATGTCACCATAAGAGACATAATTCCTTAATTTCATACAACTTTGTCTAAAATGATTTTTCCTCCCTTATTTCTCCTGCAAAATTCCGTCCACTACCTCATCACTTTGGCCAATTAGAAGCCTCAAAATCTTCTATAAATAGGCTTGCTTGAGTGGTCTTGGGATGTTTGGTTCATAACTAGTTTTTAAGAGCACCAAAAACTTTCTTTCTTCCTCCTCTTTGGCTGAATTCTTTCTTCAATTTTTTCAAAGAGATTTTGTTTCATTTCACTTCAAGAAACCAAGTTCTCTTCCTCTTCTTCAACTCAGATTAGGTAGGGAGTAGTTTCTAAATTTATTTCTATGCTTTGAGGAGTTGTGTTTTTAGCTCAAAATGATGAAATTATGAACTTACCTTAGCTTTTCATTTTGGTTTTTCCTCTTCAATTTTTCTTTAACCAATTCAACCATATGGCCTAGGTGGAACTAAGATGATGGCTTGATGATGAGGACCTTGAGGGTGGGTTGTAAATCCATCACAAGTTAGGCCTCTAAAGCTTGAAAATTCCACTTGATGCAAAACTTTAAAGAATAATGCTTTATGATGCTAAAACAAAGATTTTTAGTTTAGAACTTGAAAGATGTATTTTCCTTTTATGTTTTATTTCTTGTTAAGATATGTATTGGGTTGAATTTATAATTCTTTTAAAGTCTTGAATGAGCTCTAGTAAAGAAACAAAATGAATTTGCATCCATGATTAAGTTTATGCTTTGCATAACCATGTTTACCTTCTATGTCATCACTAAATTTTCAAGAATGAATAAATGAACTTGCATTTCTCATGTTTAAATTCCAAGCTTGTATTTCATGTTTATGTTTCAAGTCATCACTTAATCTTTCAAGATAATAAAGAGGTTGCATCTCATATTTAATTTATGCTCTCACTATATTTTATAATGGCTAAAAGAATCAACGCATGGCATGTTTATTTTATGCCATCACCTAAAGATCCTAGAGCTCAAAGACTTGCCCCTGTATCACAAGCAAAGAAATATGATTATTGGAGTTAAAGAATTTATTCTTTAAAAAGTCTTGAGATTGAAGCTTAAAAAGATGTAATAATAATTCTCTTCTCCCTCTACTGGTCCTGTGCGGACTACCGCCACTCCGGTTTCTTAATAATCTCTTCTCCCTCTACTGGTCCTGTGCGGACTACCGCTGCTCCGGTTTCTTAATATTCTCTTCTCCCTCTATTGGTCCTGTGCGGATTACCGCCGCTCCATTTTCTTGTATCATGTTTATATTTCAAGTTCTTGCATCATGTTTAATTTTCAAGTCATCACCTTAAATCTTAAAGATAAAGAAATGGAATTGCATATCATGTTTATAATTCCAAGCTATCACCTTATAAAGATAAGATTAAAATAAGGTTGCATAGCATGTTTAAATTCTAAGATGTCACCTAAATCTCTAAAGCTCAAGACTTACTCCTTTTATCTTAAGTGAGAATTTTAATTGTGAAGATCCTCCCAAATTTGACAAAAGAACTAGTTTCTAAATGAGTTTTAAGGCTTTGCAAGGATTTTACGGGGAACTAGTAATTTATATGCACTTAAAATATGATTCTATGTAATTGCATGGGGTTCATGATTCGGCCACTGATATGAGTTTAGTATCAATGTGTGATAATGATTTGATATGATTGAAGTTGTGATAATTATGGTTTATTGTTAAGAGAATGATTCATAATTGGTTTAGTAACTAATTAGTTCTATAATTGATAATTCTATGTAAGGATTGGATGCTTATTGAATGATTTCCTGGCTTGCATGTTATAGTTGCTTTTGCAAATAATGAGAATGCTTATACATGAAATGTTCTTTATTATGTAAAATTTACCATTGTTGCTAGAAGAAAGTGTATCATTGTAAAAGTGTAATTTGGAAATGTTCTGGCTAAGGAAAGACTTGGTATTTAAGCGTGTCCATTGTGACCCACCTCTCTTTCCTGGGAATCTCCCAGATGCATGATTATAGTTGATATATATTATTCTAGCTTAAGACTATAAATGAGAAAATGTTATGATGTTTATGAATTGTATTATGATATAACATGCAAAGATTTAATGGTGACTTAAACTTATAAGAAAATGATCCTTTGGAACCATCAGACTATAGGTGGTGAAAAGGTGATTTTAGCCCCCTAACCCGTTCTCTCAAAAGGGTAGAGTCGGGACTTTAGCTTATCAAAAGGGATAAGTATATGCTAGTGACGACTAGTAAAGTATGAGCTCATAACCTAAATTACTCCCAAAAGGGTGGAGTATAGGGTGGCCTAAGGAAAATAATGATGATGATAAGATTTTAAGTCACCTAAGGCACTAAAGAAATGAAATATGTGCCTTTGTGTCCATGTGTAGCTAATATTATATGACGTTCTTTTATGCATGTTATTTTGATAATGATGATGAGGAATATGATGTAATGATAAAGGAAAGGTTCATTGTAAATATGACATGTTAAGCTTATGATGCATTATAAGACGCATGATTAAAAATTGACGAACCTCGGTTAAGTATTTGTCCGAACATAAAATGAATCTTTGCATGCTCAGTATTTTAGAATAATCCCGAGGTTCCTGGGGACTTTGATGATGACACTGTAGAAGGAGGTACCTTACTGAGAATTCTTTAGCAAGATTCTCACTCCCTTTTCTTTATTTCCGTCATTGTCTCCAGATTCACATGGCGACATTCGTCCTGTTCGTTGATACCCCTACTTGGGAATTTCACTATGATCCGGTGCATCGCTCGTATCATTTTGAAGGGAGGTCTTGTGATTCGTGTTTTTATTTACATAGGTCGTCCATTTGCACACCCTGTCCCTAGTTATCGATTTTCTCCTACTTCTCCCTATGGCGATGAAATGGTTTTCGAACATGCACGTCCACTTGATGAAAGGATGTTACGTTCTTATCCCGCTTCATCTGTTATCCATGGATTTCCAGAGTATGTTCCCGAGACGAGATATTCTGAAACTGATCCTTCAGAGGACACTCCTACTCATGTATATTCTGAGAGCTCTGCTCCTACTCCCACATGTGTAAGAGAGGGTAATGAGGAAACAGTTGTTCAGCCGAGGTTAGCAAGAAGGCCATCCATGCGACCCCAGCCTGGTGCATCTCGTCTGTCCCCTCCCCAGGCAGCTCATCAGGGGATCGGATTTATTCCCCCATTTCCAGGACAGTGGCCATAGAGGGTTCTTAGTAGATTTATGTGTGATCATGCACCCTAGTTTTAGGATAACCTTCCCGGCTTATGGAGTTATCTAGTTTAGGGGCATGTATTTCCTTAAGTATATTTTCTTTTATGGGTTTGCATAAGATAATGATGTATGAACATAACCCACCCTTTGAGTGAGGTTATTGTATGTAAATATATGCTATAATGTGCTTATGGATGTTATATGATGGAGCCTAAGTGATATGATGTGATATATTCTTAAACGTCTTATTATACTCCGCTTACTCGTTCACGTTGTACATGGCTCACGTTTTCAATTATGTGTTTAAAAAAAAAAATGGCTCGTAATTTCACTAAGTATTTTCAAATTATGAAGAAAGAACCAAAGCAAGGAGTAAAGTCTAGTCATTATTCAGATTCAACCTAGGTGTATCTGGTTAATTACTAGGGTGTTACATTTTGGTATCAGAGCAGTTCGATTCTCATGGAGCTTGAGGATTGGACTAGCTATGCTTCTAAAGCATAATACGTTAGTGACGTCATGTGTAGATGTTTATCATTAGGATGAGCTTGAGGATTAGAAATACATGACTACTGTATGTTGAAAGTGCCATGGTAACTTGCTCACTTTGCATGGAATATTGGGCCTGATCACCTCAGTGTTGCTGTTTTGTGTGTATAGGGACCAATGTCACGTCGACAACAGACTAGGAGCGCAGCACAGAATAATCAAGACAATGAAAAGGTCACCTTCGCTACTCATATGCTTGAGGGTGATGCCAGTTTCTGGTGGACAGGTGTTCGAAGACTCCTGGAGACGACCGACGTGGACATTGATTGGGAATTATTCAAGGTCCATTTTTACGAAAAGTACTTTCCAGTGTCAGTTAGAAATGCCACCTGACCATAGTACTGGAGATCTTGAAGGAAAAGAAACTATATGCCAAGATTTCCAAGTGTGAGTTTTGGTTGGATAAGGTGCAATTTTTAGGGCATGTAGTATCTAAGAAAGAAATTGGTGTAGATCCTAGTAAGGTAGAAGCAGTAGTAAACTGGGAAAGACCAACCACGGTAATTGAAGTAAGGAGCTTTTTGGGTTTAGCCGGTTATTACCGTTGATTTATCAAGGGATTTTCCCAGATTTCCCTACCTTTGACCAAGCTGACTAGGAAGAACACCCCTTTTTCATGGACCCCGGAGTGTGAAAAGAGCTTTCAAGAGTTAAAATACAAGCTAACCTCGACCCCTGTTTTAGTGTTACCCGACCCCAATATGCCTTTCGAGGTGTATTGTGATGCTTCAAAAAAGGGTTTAGGTTGTGTATTGATGCAAGATAGGCAAGTGGTGGCCTATGCATCAAGACAACTCAAGCCACATGAGGCAAACTACCCTACCCATGACCTTGAGTTAGCTGCCGTCGTGTTTGCTCTAAAGATTTGGAGACACCATTTATATGGAGTTAAGTTTGAGGTGTTTTCCGATCACAAGAGTTTGAAATATCTCTTTGATCAAAAAGAGCTAAACATGAGGCAAAGGCGATGGATGGAGTTCTTGAAAGATTATGATTTTGGATTGAACTACCATCCTGGTAAAGCTAATGTAGTCGCTGATGCTTTGAGTAGGAAGTCCTTACAAGTGTCCCGTTTGATGGTGAAGGAGGTTGAATTAATTGAGCAATTTAGGGACTTAAACCTAGGAATGACTTTGACCACTAAGGGCATCAGAGCTTGTCATCTTAGAGTGACAAGTGAGTTCAAAGAAAGGATTGTTCAAGCTCAAGGGGACGATCTTTGAGTTTCAAGAGACTTTAGAGGCGATGAAGGCGGGGAAAGTTGATAGGTTTTACCCAAGGAATGGACGATTTGTGGAGGTTTAAAGGTCGAATATGTGTACCTGCTAGTGGTGGCCTCCGAAAAGATATTTTGGAGGAAGCCCATAAGAGCCATTTTACCCTTCATCCTGGTGCCACCAAGGTGTATCAAGATTTGAAGAAGATGTTCTGGTGGCCTGGAATGAAGAAAGATGTGTGCACATGGGTGAGTAAGTGCTTGGTGTGTCAAAAGGTGAAGATTGAACACCAAAAACCCTCTGGAATGCTGCAACCTCTGTCGATCCCTGAGTGGAAGTGGGATAGTATCTCCATGGATTTTGTGACTGGATTACCGAGGACCCAAATGAATCATGATACCATATGGGTAATCGTGGATCGATTGACGAAGTCAGCCCACTTTTTACCTATTAAGGTGACTTATTCCTTGGATAGGTTAGCACAATTATGTATTCAGGAGATAGTAAGGTTACATGGGGTACCGTCGACGATAATCTCGGACCGGGATCCGCGGTTTACGTCACGATTTTGGGGAGCCTTTCAAAAGGCGTTTGGTTCAAAGCTGTGTCTAAGCACGGCCTATCACCCCCAAACAGACAGTCAATCTGAAAGAACTATCCAAACCTTGGAGGATATGTTAAGGGCATGTGTTTTAGATCAAAGGGGAAGTTGGGATAAGTACACATCGATTGAATTTGCATATAACAACAGTTATCATGCAAGTATCAGTATGGCACCGTATGAGGTCCTCTATGGACGGAAATATCAATCTCCCTTATGTTGGTATGAACCCGGAGAGCAAAGTTTACTCGGACCTGATATTGTGAGGGAAATAACGGAACATATCAAGAAGATTAGGGATAAGATTCTTACTGCTCAAAGTCGACAGAAAAACTATGCAGACAAGCGGCGAAAACCGCTAGATTTTCAAGAAGGGGACCACGTGTTCCTAAGGATCACCCCCACCACAGGCATAGGCCGAGCAATAAAAGTAAAGAAATTGAGCCCCAGATTTCTTGGTCCGTTTGAAATCCTTACCAAAGTAGGACCTGTAGCCTACCGTATAGCCCTACCCCCGAGTCTATCCAACCTTCATGATGTTTGTAACACCCCGATTTTTCTGTCCGAGGGAAATGACCAAAATGTTCTCGAGGTCATTTCCTCGACCAACTCGAGGGTAACCAACTCGGGTCATCCCCTAAGGGTCAACCTAATGTTTGAAGGGGATTGAATGGCCTTTGAATGCTTTCGAAGCGAAAATTTCGCTTTTCGCAGCTTTCGGTCAAAATGACCAAAATACCCCTATAGCGCTTTTACGAGTAAAGGTGCCGCTTGAGCCCGGAACTTTCCCCAGAGGTTTAAAAACATGATTTCATGTGTCTAGAGGTATCTGTTCAAGTCCCGGTGGTCCCGGGCAGTTTTAGTGCGAAATTACGATTTTGCCCCTAGAATAGTGTTTTTAAGCTTAATGACGTAATTGAGCAAACCTAAGCAATATTAGGCTCTAAACGAAGATTAATTTATTTCCCTAATTAATCTAGAGTCAAAATAATTTATTAAAGTTAATTAGAACCTAAAATTGCTTAGATTAAACTTAAATCCCTTTTTAGAACTCAAGATTCCTAGTCTTGGAATCATGAATAGTGTTTTCTCTCTCCAATTCCTTAAATCAAGGAAATGTGTCTAGAGTTGTTTAAACTCTAAATTGAGGATTTAACTCTCTAATGGTGCAAGACCACTTCTTAATTATGTCTACACCACCTTAATTACCCATTTACCTTACCTAAACACCTTCTTACAAATTCCTAATCTTAAGCATAATCAAAGATACACCTAAACACAACTCTAAACCACAATTAAAATGCAAAATAATCCTCCCCATGGGCTGATGCATTTTCGGCCACATGCTCCCCATTTGACCACATGTTTAAATATTTTCTCACTCAAAGAACCATGCTTGAGCCATACCTTGAGCCATACCTCACCATGCTTTGAACCATACCTCACCATACCTCAAGAACACATTATCTCACCTCATGGAACTCATGGAGAGCCTCCATTCTGCACCCTCATGGCCGGCCATCCTCACCCATGAGCATCCTCCATTTGTTTCATTTCTCTATAAATAGAATGCCTTGAGGAGCTTGGTACCACTTTTAGATCATTTGCTAAGTTTAGGAAACACTCAAAGCTTTTCTTTTCTCTCAAAGTCTTTGTGTTCTTCAAGTTCTTGGAGTTCTTCAAGTTCTTCATCATCTTCATCTCCTTCTTCCATCTTCAAGTTCATCACACCAAGTAGGATTTTCTTTCATGTATTCTTTTCTTTAAAGTTCTTGTTCTAAGCTTAAAATTCATAGTTTCTCTTGATTCTTTTAGAACTTCTTTTCTTTCCTTTACCTTATCATTTTGCGCCATCCGCCTTGGAGAATAAAGGAATGAGAGCTTGATGATGAGAGTTTCATGATGATGTTCATCACTTGAAACAAACTCTAGAGCTTGATTTTTGTTCTTGAGCAAAAGTGTTTCTAGATTTTCCTTTCTTGAACTTTTGAGAACCTTAACTTTGATGTTGTTTCAAAATGGTTCTAATGACTCAATGATGAGGTCTCATGATGTTGGAGTTTGTATATCACCAAGATCATGGATTCTAGAGTTTCAAACATTTCTTTTCTTTCCTTGGAGTTTCGGACATTACCTTTTCCTTTTCATGCTAGATGTTTGATTTTCTAAATATGGTATGTTGAGTTCTAAGAACTCTAGACTTTTACTTTGTCTTGGTTTGATGAGTTTGGGGTTGAGGTTTAAGTTCCTTTAAAGTCTTGTTAAGAGCTCTAGAAAGATAAAATGAACTTGCATAATTTATTTTATGCTTGCATTCATATTTACATTCTTGCTATGCATCTTTACTTTCAAGCCATCACCTAAGAACATAAAGATTAAAATGGAACTTGTATCATCACTTAACTTAATTCTCAAAGCCTTTCTATTTCGGCCTTAAAGTCGATTGTTGTTGGGCCTAGAGCACTAAAATAAAGAATTGAACTTGCATTATCACCTAATTAATTTCTCAATGCCTATCTATTTCGCCTTAAAGTCGATTGTTGTTGGGCCAAGAGCACTAAAATAAGGAATTGAATCTTGCATCTTTACTTTCAAGCTTGCACGCTTAAGATTATGCTCTCATATTTACTTTCGAGTTTCACGCTTAAATTATGCCTCCTGTATATTTAATTTCAAGTCATCGCTTTACCTTGAAAGCAAGATTAAAAATGAAGAGCATGAGCACGTCTAGTTTATGTCGTAACTTAAGAACCTAGAGCTCAAAGACTTGCCCATTCCATTCCAAGTTAAAGTTTAATGCAAACCACACTTTGAATGTATGTTTTTCCCCCATGTAGTGAAGATGGTCTTGCAATGAGTTTTCATCTAGCTACTAGGACCAATAGCCTATGTTTTGAGTTTTCCTTAAAGTTTGACAATTCTTTATAAGGTTATGTCGTTACAAGTTGTGATTCCAATCTCTTTAGGGATGGAATATGTTTTGGTCAGTGACCCAAGGCTTCACTTAGCCTCTTGACGATTTAAAATGTCTTGCAAAGAGTTTTAGAAATTCTAAATCTGATTCCAAGAGAAACTAGTTAACTTATGTACCTAGAAATGTCAATTTAATTCTCTTATTGAGGCAAGATGTTTTCGGTTCTGATGTGATGAATGTGATGCTGTATGATGATGTTTTAATGTGTTGGAATGTGTGAAAATATCATGTGATGATGTAGAAGCTGAACCTATGCATGATAGGTAAGAAACTAGCTAACTAGAAATACCGTAAAGCTAGAATTTAACATAGTTTTGACCCATTTGTTTATGGAACCAATCCAAACTGTTTTAATGGGAACATAATCAGATTTAGATTGTTTAGACATGAAAAAACTTGGTATCATTTGAGTTAGAATCTAATTCTAGCACCTATGGGGAAACTAGTAGCTAGAAAACCGTGAAAAATGCAAATGTAGAACTCTTAGAACATTTAATTTTCTGGAATCTGTCCAGCACCCTTACAACATGATAAACATGATTAATAATTAGTCCTTAAACATAGGAATGTCTCATAATTGATTTAGATTTAATGTATACGCCTCAGGCGTAAGGCTTGAATCGAGAAAGGGGCTAAAACGTAAGTTCTAGAACCCCGCAGAAACGAGTTAGAGATTCTGTCCTATGCTATTCAGATTTAAGTATGAACATGAGAATGAAGAATGATGTTTAATATGAGCCTTAGGAGCATAAAATATGAGCGACGGATATTAGAGAGCTATATTCAAGATTAAGACCCGTAAGGGTCAAAGCATAAGCTACCGTGAGGATGTTGCGTTTGAATGATGTATGATGATGCATGAAGTATGCTAATGATGATGATGTTATTCATATGAGGAATTTATGAGGTTATATGTTTATGTGGCATAAAGCAAATTTGGAAGGAAATTCGGTGTAATGACCGCTTTGGCCGCTGACTTTCGACAAATTTGGAAGGAAACTCTGTAATGACTGCTTTGGCCGAATTTCTGCAAATTTGGGGACTTAAAGAGATTTTGAAAATTAAGGTACTAAGATGGGTTCTAGGATGACACCGGTTCGACCAGAGCACCTCCATAGAACTCATGTGACATCGGTACCATTTTTTATACTCTTAGGTGACACCGTTCTGCCGAGCACCCCTAAGAGATTTGCCCCCAACCCGTACTCGGATAGTCGGGATTTGTGATACGCTTATCGCTATGGTGGTAAAAGTAAGAACTAGTGACAACCAGTTAAGGTATGAGCTCATAACCTAGATGTATGACACGCTCAGGTGACACCGGTTCTACCGAGCACCCCACTCGATTAGGTGTCTTTTAGGGTGGCCCATGAGGAAGAAAAGTTCATGATTATGATTATGTCACTATGTTTTGTCCCATATGAATGTTACTATTGCCACTTTATGCCACCAATGATGATGATGCTTGATGTTATGTTTTATGTATGTGCATTAGGTAGTGCCATGCATACATTTTCCATTATGTTGCATTCATGACATTAAGATCATCCTAAAATGAACGGACCTTTGGCTAAAGTATATTTTTGAAGTTTAAAATGAACTAAATGCATGTTCACTATTTCATATAATTAAACCCAAGGTTCCCGAGGACGAGATGATGACACCTAGGTAGTAGGAGGCCCCACCGAGATTCTTTAGCAAGATTCTCACTCCCTCTACCTCTTCTTTCGCCACGCTTCAGATGGCGTTCGTGGTGTGGTGTGGACACGCCGACATGGGAGGTGCACTATGACCGGACCACGGTCATTCCATTTTGTGGGTCGATGCACGCTAGAGTATTCATGTTCATGGGTCGACTCCCTTCACTCCCCTGTACATTCCCATCGCTCCCCGCCTCACCTTTTGGTGACGACCTAGTGTTCGAGCCAAGACCGTCTGAGAGGAGGAGAGGCTACGCCAGTACTCCACCTTCCGTGATCCGCCTCGAGACTACCCCCGAGAGTATGTGCCGCTGCCCATCGTCCCTTCTCGGGAGATGGATCCTCTCAAGATTCGCCACTCCCGATACACCCTCCGAGGGGTCTTCCCCTCCATACCTATGGACTTGGGAGAGATAGCGAGCCCACCGGGTGACTCAGCCGAAAGGCGTGCCACGATTTAACCTGAGATGCGCCATACTGAGTCATATTCGATCCCCACTCGCCTTTTCACCGAGAGCTCGCCAGCTTTCCGGATATACGCACTCGATCACGAGATGGTCGCCAGATGGAGTCGAGGATGGCCCGAGTTAGAGCACACACCACATAGATAGGGATAAACTTTCTTTTGTTTAGAGGTTATCCTATTAGATGCACTCGGGTAGGGGAGTAGATTATGTTTACGATTTATGTTGTATTTCTTTCATGTATTTCCTTGTATCAATTAAGTCCCACACTTATAAGTGGGCAAGTTATATATATATGAGATTATATTCAGTGATGTTCATGATGTGCCTTACGTTATGATGATTGTAGAGATCGATTGTTTTACTTGCATGGTTTACACTTATCGCATCACGCTCTCACTTTTATTTCAAAAAAAATTACCCGTATTTTCCCCTAAGTAATTCAAAGTTAAATGAGAACTATGAAGTAACAGACTAATGATTAACCTAAATATGTTCTAGAGTATTGGGTTAAAAATTAGGATGTTACAATGTTTTCCATGTCTCTCAGTTAAGAAAGTATCAATCTGACCCAGGTCATGTACTAGAGCCAGAACATGTACAATTAAGAGATAACCTGACATTTAACTTACTACCCACGAGAATCGTCGACCGAGGAGTTAAGCAGTTAAGGAACAAAGCTGTACCCCTGGTCAAAGTAGCATGGGGACAGGGTGAAACCGAAGAACTTACATGGGAGCTGGAATCAAACATGAAAGCACAATACCCCGAGTTGTTCTCAGGTAACGAATTTCCGGGGCGAAATTCTTTTTAAGGAGGGGAGTAATGTAACGCCCCAATTTTTACTGTAATTTTTACTGTCATTAGAAATTACTCAATTACCGAATTACCGTAGGTAATTATTACATAAGATTTGAGGCCAAACAATCCTCAATAAAGGAATACAACATTAGAAGAGAGGTTAGGAACGATTCATGCGAGAGTCGCAAATCCCGAATTTCTGTACGTATAAAATGACCAAAATGCCCCTGAAGTTATTTTACACAGAAAATGAGGATCGTGGGCCCCCCCTATTCTCAAGGGGATATTTTGAGGATAATAAGGGATTGTTTGTGTTATGTGTGTTAATAGAGCAGAAGGATCTCAATTTTGAGTCTGACGCCAAGGAATGACCAAAACACTCGCGTCGCTTTAACTCCGATGTGCATGCCGACTGAGCCCGAACCTCACTAAAATGTTTTAAAATGTGTTTTTAAGCCATGATTAACCATTGGTTAAGCTCGGGTGGCCTCGGCGCTTTTAAGTGAAAGTACGATTTTGCCCTGTTTTTGGGCGATTTGCGAATTTGGATTTTTGATTTGTATACCGAAACCTAAGCAATAGTAGGCTCAAATTAAAGCTTATTAAATTCTAAATATTAATCTAGAGTCAAAATTATGTATTTAGATGGATTAGAACCCAAAATTGCTCAAAAACACCCAAATTGCTTACTAATTCACTTAAACCCTTAACCGTAAATTCTCTAAATTACATGAATACCTTGCCTACACCTAAATAATGCATGGAACACACAAATTTCACTTCTTTGGGCTGTAATGGATGAAATTATTGATGCCATTATGCAGCTGATTTATTGCCAAAAGTTGCACTAAAACAAAATGCCAAAATGTCACCATAAGAGACATAATTCCTTAATTTCATACAACTTTGTCTAAAATGATTTTTCCTCCCTTATTTCTCCTGCAAAATTCCGTCCACTACCTCATCACTTTGGCCAATTAGAAGCCTCAAAATCTTCTATAAATAGGCTTGCTTGAGTGGTCTTGGGATGTTTGGTTCATAACTAGTTTTTAAGAGCACCAAAAACTTTCTTTCTTCCTCCTCTTTGGCTGAATTCTTTCTTCAATTTTTTCAAAGAGATTTTGTTTCATTTCACTTCAAGAAACCAAGTTCTCTTCCTCTTCTTCAACTCAGATTAGGTAGGGAGTAGTTTCTAAATTTATTTCTATGCTTTGAGGAGTTGTGTTTTTAGCTCAAAATGATGAAATTATGAACTTACCTTAGCTTTTCATTTTGGTTTTTCCTCTTCAATTTTTCTTTAACCAATTCAACCATATGGCCTAGGTGGAACTAAGATGATGGCTTGATGATGAGGACCTTGAGGGTGGGTTGTAAATCCATCACAAGTTAGGCCTCTAAAGCTTGAAAATTCCACTTGATGCAAAACTTTAAAGAATAATGCTTTATGATGCTAAAACAAAGATTTTTAGTTTAGAACTTGAAAGATGTATTTTCCTTTTATGTTTTATTTCTTGTTAAGATATGTATTGGGTTGAATTTATAATTCTTTTAAAGTCTTGAATGAGCTCTAGTAAAGAAACAAAATGAATTTGCATCCATGATTAAGTTTATGCTTTGCATAACCATGTTTACCTTCTATGTCATCACTAAATTTTCAAGAATGAATAAATGAACTTGCATTTCTCATGTTTAAATTCCAAGCTTGTATTTCATGTTTATGTTTCAAGTCATCACTTAATCTTTCAAGATAATAAAGAGGTTGCATCTCATATTTAATTTATGCTCTCACTATATTTTATAATGGCTAAAAGAATCAACGCATGGCATGTTTATTTTATGCCATCACCTAAAGATCCTAGAGTGTAACACCCTAATATTCGACCCAATACTACTAGTACGTACTTAGGCCAACTATTAGTCGTTACTTACTGGCATGGTTCATCTTCTTGAGAAAATAGACTTAACGAAAATACGAGCCAACTTTTTTTTTTTGAAATCGTTACTTAAAATAGAAGCCGCGCGTAACTTTACGAGTCGGTGTCATAGTATACGGAATGATAACATAGGAATGGCTCCAAATCATAGCATCGAACATAATATCAATCATAACTGAAATACCTCATAGATAAAATATGCCTACCCTACAGGGCAGGACTCTTCAAGTACATAGTAACATGAATACGGCAGAAAAATAGAATACATGGAAAAGAACTGGAAAGAAGCATCCCTACCCATGTGCAACCTAAGATGGATAACCTCAACACAAAAGAGGTTTCATCCATACTATGTGACGTGCGTGCACTAAGGACTACCCTCCAATCTCTATAGCAGACTCAGTGCGGAGGAACGTAGCCAATCCACGGCGAGCTCGGCAGTGCGAGCATGCCCTGCGGATCAACGTGTCGCCCAAGTAGGGTCGTGGTCCCGCACCGGCCCTCCGACGCCGAGTGATCTCCTCGCCGCCTATCCGTCGCAGAGGCGGAGTGGGGCGAGCCCTCATGGTCCATGGGGAATCCTCTGAAGGTCCTCCTCCGAGTGCCGCGATGATGGCACGTCTTGCGGCGCGTCCGCTGAACCGTGAGTGGGTCCGCAGGTTCCTCTCATGTCATGGCCGTGCATGCCCAAAGATCGCGGGGTCACCATAGGGGAATGCGGGGGAGAAGCGATAACTGTACAAGGGGTGTGCGAATGGCCGCCCTAAAAACATGAAGATGCGCCTGATGCAATCGCCCTCAAAATGAAATGACCCGTGCTCCGGGTCATGGTGGATCTCCCACCGTGGCGTGTCAATGAATAGGACGAAGGTCGCTATCTCGCTCTGAAGACGTAATGGAAAGGAAAAGATAGAGGGAGTGAGATTCTTACTAAAGAAACTCAGTAGGGTTTTCCTTCTATCCTAGGTGTCATCATATACGTCTCCAGGAATCTCGGGTTATTTATAAAATAATGGACATACATAGGTTCAATTATGAGTTTTCCAAAATCTCATTTTCCGAGGATCCATTCTTTTTAACATGGCACTTGTGTTACATAGGCTAAATACTAAAATCATAGACATAAATCATGTAGCTTGGTACGTAGAACATGAATCATATAACTGGTACATGGAACATAAATCATATAACTGGCACATGGAACATAAATCATATAACTGGTTTACTTGAAACATAAATCATATAACTGGCACATGGAACATAAATCATATAACTGGTTTACTTAGGTGACATAAGAACCTTTACTTAACTGGGCTGCCCTAATATTTCTCCCTTTTGAGAAAACTCTAGGTTATGAGCTCATACCACGCTAGTCGTCACTAGCATCTAGACTTTATCCATTTGGATAAGTCAACTTCCCGACTTTAAGTACGGGTTTAGGGGGTTAGCATCACATTGTCCCCACCCTTAATTCGGTGGTTTCAAAGGATTACATTCTTATGTTCTAAGTCATCCTAAGTTTAACATGATTCTTTAAGATGCCACATAATTAATGCATAACACATAATTACTACCTCGGCATCTCTAAAGTTCTTTTACAGAAATAATAACATGTTAATACAAGCTATCACATAGGGATAATAGTTCACATGGTATCATCATAAGGTAAGCAAGAGCAATAAGCCTCTTAACTTGATCATGTTTGAAATCGAACATATAAGATCATGTATTCATGTTAGGCTAAAGCATAGACTAATGTCATAACAATTCTCAGATTCAGGCAATGCAAGATCATAGCTTCAAGTCATTAAATCGGAAAAGCATTCTGTTTGTAAACTTGGGTTCTGGTAATCGATTACATAAGTCTTGTAATCGATTACAAATTTCTCGAGATTTCAAAACATGGAGGTCAGGGGGTTCTGGTAATCGATTACATGGGACTTGTAATCGATTACACAGCTTCGAGATTTTGAATCAAGGCAGATAGGGGTTCTGGTAATCGATTACATGGAATTGTAATCGATTATTTTGTTTAAAACACTTTGCTGGGCCCCTAGAACATCTGGGTAATCGATTACATGATTAGGTAATCAATTACTAGAATCCAGAATGTGTAATCGATTACACTATATAGTAATCGATTACTTTGGGCAAGAGTTCATGTTTGAGCTCATCCGAGCTCTCTGGTAATCGATTACATGGGCTGGGTAATCGATTACCAGCATCTTAAAAACCGAAATATGAGGTCTAAACATATTTGAGTCATTCCTTTAAAATACTTATGGTGGCTAGTTTCTCTTGGAACAATTTTTGAACTTCAAAAACATCTTGTCAGACATTTTAACTTGTCAAAACCCTTATAAATCTAAGAACATACCCAAAATGTTTTTGAGTACAACATATGTTTTAGAAAGACTTAAAACATGAGCTATAGGCTCTTGTGACTAATAAACTCCTCTTGGAGCTATCTTCATCACATGGCCAAAATGTACATTCCAAGAATGTTTTCCATGGTTAACCTCTTCTCAAGATGAAATGGGCAAGCCTTTGAGCTCTAGAATCTTAGGTGATGACATAAAATAGACGTGCTATGCATTTCATTTTTAGAGTCCTTTAGAAAGTAAAGTGATAGCTCAAGGTAAATATGAGGTGCACATCCATTTTCATTCTTTGAGTTTAGTGAGGACTTGAAATATAAAATGAGATGCAAAGCTTGGAATTTTAAACGTGCATAATGCAAGTTCATTCTTAGTCTTGGGGTTTAGTGATTGCATAGAAATAAACGTGCCATGCAAAGCATAAACGTAAACGTGAATGCAAGTTACTTTTATATCTTGTCTAGAGCTCTTGCAAGGCTTTAAGAAGGAACATAGTCCCAACCCAAAACTCATCTTCACAAGAAAAGAAAAACCATTGGTACCCAGGCATCAAGAGAAAACATGACTTCAAGAATCATGAAAGTGGTCAAATCTTAACAAAAGAAAGGAACCATTTTTAAATCTCTAGGGACCAAGATCTTGATGATCCAAGCATCAACATCCTAAGTCCTCATCATTGAGTACATAGCTTCCTTCAAAACAAATATTTAAAACAAAGTTCATGATAAAGAAGAAAGCAAAACCAAAACCATGCTTGGTTTAGGGCCAAAGTTTCAAGCTTTAGAGTTTGTTCATGTGACAAGCATCAACATGAAGCTCTCATCATCAAGCTTACATTTTTCCCATGTAACAAGGCTTCATGGCCGAAAACATGAGAAGAAGAAGGAAGAAGATCCAAAATGTTCAAGAGAAACATAAACTCTTTTAACTAAACTTGTAAAGAATGAAACTTTCTTTAAGAAAAACTCAAGCTTTAGAGGCCTCATGAGTGTAACATCCCCTGCTGCTTTATGGATTGACGACTGTCCCCACAAACCAACACGGGTCTTTTCAGCGTGCTTTGTCCTCACTCGCACACTTCCTGGGAAAACTTCCCAGGAGGTCACCCATCCCAAAATTGCTCCAAGTCAAGCACGCTTAACTGTGGAATTCTTTCAGTTTGGGCTACCGAAAAGAAGATGCATCTTGTTGGTATAGGTGGTACAAATCAATTCATATAAGCCCTCCTCAACTGTATAGTCCCATGCCTATACAGTCTTAGGATCCCTCTCATTCGGGTGTGTAATCGGTTCATTCATGTACCCCTCCGCTTTCGAAGTCTGCCAGGAGCCGCTCCTTGTCCGTGCCTCTTTGCACCGGCGATCACTCCCCGACTTCGCGATCCCCGGGCGTTACATGCCCACCAGCTTCCGCCTGGTTCGTCCCCGAACCACACCGTACTGGGAGAGGTGCAGGCTCTGATACCATTTGTTCCATCATCATTCTCATGGTCCTTGCTACGTCGCGGAGTGCTTCGGCTGTCTCGTTGTCGTGATTATTTTGTGCTGCGCTCCTAGTCTGTTGTCGACGTGCCATTGGTCCCTATACACACAAACAAAGAACACTGAGGTGATCAGGCCCAATATTCCATGCAAAGTGAGCAAGTTACCATGGCACTTTCAACATACAGTAGTCATGTATTCCTACTCCCCAAGCTCATCCTAATGATAAACATCTACACATGACGTCACTAACGTATTATGCTTTAGAAGCATAGCTAGTCCAATCCTCAGGCTCCATGAGAATCGAACTGCTCTGATACCAAAATGTAACACCCTAGTAATTAACCAGATACACCTAGGTTGAATCTGATTAATGACTAGACTTTACTCCTTGCTTTGGTTCTTTCTTCATAATTTGAAAATACTTAGTGAAATTACGAGCCTTTTTTTTTTTTTAAACACATAATTGAAAACGTGAGCCGAGTACAACGTGAACGAGTAAGCAGAGTATAATAAGACGTTTAAGAATATATCACATCATATCACTTAGGCTCCATCATATAACATCCATAAGCACATTATAGCATATATTTACATACAATAACCTCACTCAAAGGGTGGGTTATGTTCATAGATCATTATCTTATGCAAACCCATAAAAGAAAATATACTTAAGGAAATTCATGCCCCTAAAGTAGATAAGTGCATAAGCGGCGAAGGTTATCATAAAACTAGGGAGGATGATGACAGATAAGACTAGTAAGAACCTTCTATGGCCACTTGTCACGAAAATGGGGAATAAATCCGATCCATCGATGAGCTCCTCGCGACGGGACACACGAGATGCACCAGGCTGGGGTCGCATGGACGCCCTTCTCGCTAACCTCGGCTGAACAACTCTTTCCTCACTACCCTCTCTTACACGTGTGGGAGTAGGAGCAGAGCTCTCAGAATATACATGAGTAGGAGTGTCCTCTGAAGGATCAGTTTCAGAATATCTCATCTCGGGAACATACTCTGGAAATCCATGGACAACAGATGAAGCGGGATAAGAACGTAACATCCTTTCATCAAGTGGACGTGCATGTTCGAAAACCATTTCATCGCCATAGGGAGAAGTAGGAGAAAATCGATAACTAGGGACAGGATGTGCAAATGGACGACCTATGTAAATAAAAACACGAACTGCGCACCTCCCTTCAAAAGGATACGAGCGATGCACCGGATCATAGTGGAATTCCCAAGTAGGGGTCTCAACGAACAGAACGAATGTCGCCATTTGAATCTGGAGACAATGACGGAAATAAAGAAAAGGGAGTGAGAATCTTGCTAAAGAATTCTCAGTAGGGTACCTCCTTATACAGTGTCATCATCAAAGTCCCCAGGAACCTCGGGATTATTCTAAAATAGTGAGCATGCAAAGATTCATTTTAAGTTCGGACAAATACTTAACCGAGGTTCGTCAATTTTTAATTATGCGTCTTATAATGCATCTTATTCTTAACATGTCATATTTACAATGAACATTTCCTTTATCATTACATCATATTCCTCATCATCATTATCAAAATAACATGCATAAAAGAACATCATATAATATTAGCTACACATGGACACAGTGCACATATTTCATTTCTTTAGTGCCTTTGGTGACTTAAAATCTTATCATCATCATTATTTTCCTTGGGCCACCCTATACTCCACCCTTTTGGGAGTAATTTAGGTTATGAGCTCATACTTTACTAGTCGTCACTAGCATATACTTATCCCTTTTGTTAAGCTAAAGTCCCGACTCTACCCTTTTGAGAGAACGGGTTAGGGGGCTAAAATCACCTTTTCACCACCTATAGTATGATGGTTCCAAAGGATCATTTTCTTATAAGTTTAAGTCACCATTAAATCTTTGCATGTTATATCATAATACAATTCATAAACATCATAACATTTTCTCATTTATAGTCTTAAGCTAGAATAATATATATCAACTGTAATCATGCATATGGGAGATTTCCAGGAAAGAGAGGTGGGTCACAATGGACACGCTTAAATACCAAGTCTTTCCTTAGCCAGAACCTTTCCAAATTACACTTTTACAATGATACACTTTCTTCTAGCAACAAAGGTGAATTTTACATAAGAACATTTCATGTATAAGCATTCTTATTATTTGCAACAAAGAACTATAACATGCAAGTCAGAAATCATTCAATGATATCAAGTACTTAATAAGCATCCAATCCTTACATAGAATTATCAATTATAGAACTAATTAGTTACTAAACCAATTATGAATCATTCTCTTAACAATAAACCATAATTATCACAACTTCAATCATATCAAATCATTATCACACATTGATACTAAACTCAGATCAGTGGCGAATCATGAACCTCATGCAATTACATAGAATCATATTTTAAGTGCATATAAAATACTAGTTCCCCGTAAAATCCTTGCAAAGCCTTAAAACTCATTTAGAAACTAGTTCTTTTGTCAAATTTGGGAGGATCTTCACAATTAAAATTCTCACTTAAGATAAAAGGAGTAAGTCTTGAGCTTTAGAGATTTAGGTGACATCTTAGAATTATAAACATGCTATGCAACCTTATTTTAATCTTATCTTTATAAGGTGATAGCTTGGAATTATAAACATGATATGCAATTCCATTTCTTTATCTTTAAGATTTAAGGTGATGACTTGAAAATTAAACATGATGCAAGAACTTGAAATATAAACATGATACAAGAAACCGGAGCGGCGGTAATCCGCACAGACCAAAGAGAGGAGAAGAGAATATTAAGAAACCGGAGCGGCGGTAGTCCGCACAGGACCAGTAGAAGGAGAAGAGAATATTAAGAAACCGGAGCGGCGGTAGTCCGCACAGGACCAGTAGAGGGAGAAGAGAATTATTATTACATCTTTTTAAGCTCCAATCTCAAGACTTTTTAAAGAATAAATTCTTTAACTCCAATAATCATATTTCTTTGCTTGTGATACATGGGCAAGTCTTTAAGCTCTAGGATCTTTAGGTGATGGCATAAAATAAACATGTCATGCGTTGATTCTTTTAGCCATTATAAAATATAGTGAGAGCATAAATTAAATATGAGATGCAACCTCTTAATTATCTTGAAAGATTAAGTGATGACTTGAAACATAAACATGAAATACAAGCTTGGAATTTAAACATGAGAAATGCAAGTTCATTTATTCATTCTTGAAAATTTAGTGATGACATAGAAGGTAAACATGGTTATGCAAAGCATAAACTTAATCATGGATGCAAATTCATTTTGTTTCTTTACTAGAGCTCCTTCAAGACTTTAAAAGAATTATAAATTCAACCCAATACATATCTTAACAAGAAATAAAACATAAAAGGAAAAAAATACATCTTTCAAGTTCTAAACTAAAAATCTTTGTTTTAGCATCATAAAGCATTATTCTTTAAGGTTTTGCATCAAGTGGAATTTTCAAGCTTTAGAGGCCTAACTTGTGATGGATTTACAACCCACCCTCAAGGTCCTCATCATCAAGCCATCATCTTAGTTCCACCTAGGCCATATGGTTGAATTGGTTAAAGAAAAATTGAAGAGGAAAACCAAAATGAAAAGCTAAGGCAAGTTCATAATTTCATCATTTTGAGCTAAAAACACAACTCCTCAAAGCATAGAAATAAATTTAGAAACTACTCCCTACCTAATCTGAGTTGAAGAAGAGGAAGAGAACTTGATTTCTTGAAGTGAAATGACACAAAATCTCTTTGAAAAATTGAAGAAAGAATTCAGCCAAAGAGGAGGAAGAAAGAAAGTTTTTGGTGCTCCTAAAAACTAGTTATGAACCAAGCATTCCAAGACCACTCAAGCAAGCCTATTTATAGAAGATTTTGAGGCTTCTAATTGGCCAAAATGAGGAGGTAGTTGTCAGAATTTTTCAGGAGTAATAATGGAGGAAAAATCATTTTAGACAAAGTTGTATGAAATTAAGGAATTATGTCTCTTATGGTGACATTTTGGCATTTTGTTTTAGTGCAACTTTTGGAAATAATTCAGCTGCATAATGGCATCAATAATTTCGTGCATTACAGCCCAAAGAAGTGAAATTTGTGTGTTCCATGCATTATTTAGGTGTAGGCAAGGTATTCATGTAATTTAGAGAATTTACGGTTAAGGGCTTAAGTGAATTAGTAAGCAATTTGGGTGTTTTTGAGCAATTTTGGGTTCTAATCAATCTAAATATATAATTTTGAATCTAGATTAATATTTAGAATTTAATAAGCTTTAATTTGAGCCTAATATTGCTTAGGTTTCCGTATATGAATCGAAAATCCCAAATTCGCAAAAGCGCCCAAAACGGGGCAAAATCGTACTTTCACTTAAAAATCGCCCAAGGCCACCCGAGCTTAACCAATGGTTAATCATGGCTTAAAAACACATTTTAAAACATTTTAGTGAGGTTCGGGCTCAGTCGGCACGCACATCGGAGTTAAAACAATTACAGGGCGTTTTGGTCTTTTCGTCGTCGAACTCAAAATTGAGATTCTTCTGCTCTATTAACACACATAACACAAACAATCCCTTATTATTCTCAAAACATCCCCTTGAGAATATGTGGGGCCCACAATCCTCATTTTCTGAGTAAAATAACTTCAGGGACATTTTGGTCATTTTATACGTACAGAAATTCGGGATTTGCGACTCTCGCATGAATCGTTCCTAACCTCTCTTCTAATGTTATATTCCTTTATTGAGGATTGTTCGGCCTCAAATCTTATGTAATAATTACCTACGGTAATTCAGTAATTGAGTAATTTCTAATGACAGTAAAAATTACAGTAAAAATTGGGGCGTTACAATGAGAGATGGACTCATAGTCACATCTAGAGAACACTCATCATCAAGCTATCATATTCAAGGCCTTGAGGCCGAAAATCAAAGGGGAGAAAAGGAAGAAACCAAAAAAAAGAAAGCAACATAGAGGTTCAACCATTCATCAACTCCCAAACAAGATTCAAGCATAAGAATCAAAGACATATTTAGAAAGAGTTCCCTACCTTGTGTCTTGGAAAAGGAGGAGAGAACTTGAGCTTGAGGAACTCTTGGGAACTTGAGGGGAAAAGAAATGAGAAAGCTTGAGACTTTGAGAGAAAACTAGCACCTACTCTTGGCTCAAACCTTTGCAAAAGACCAAAGTGATCAAAGGCTCACCAAGGCAAGCTATTTATAGACAACTAAACCATGGATGTGTGGATGGGAAGGCTGGCCGAATTTGTGGCCACAAGGAGAAGGAAAACCTCTTTGAGTTGTCATTCCAAAGTATGGTCATAAGTGTAGCTAGGTGTAGCCTATGACATGTCTTGAAAATGTGACCTATTTTTTTAAAATCTTGAATGAACAAAATCACTAAAATTGGGACTGCAAAAAGGAGGAGGAAACCGTGTGGTTTCATGGCCCAAGAAGAAGAAAATATCTTCTTGACTTGTCAACTCAAAGCATGGTTTAGATGTAAAGGAAGCATAGTCTATGTATAGCCTTTTAAGAAAACTTTGAATGACTAGATAAAATATAGTTCTTTTTGAATCTTGAAAGACATAAATATTTAAATTTAGAAATGAATTGAAAACCTTGATTGACTATATACTTTATTCTTTAAATCTTTGAATGACATTTTTCTTGAAAGATGGACATTGATTGAAAAGAGTACAAGACATGTGTCATAGGGTAGCTTGACAACCTAGTCTAACCTTTATTGACTTCTAAAGAGAGGGTGGTGCCAATTGGGCAACCTTGGGGAGGAAGGATATATCCTCAAACCATGTTCTAGAAGTGTGCTTTGGTGTGACATAGATTAGTCTTAGGATTAAAAGTTGCTAAGTAGGTACTTAGGTGCACTAATAGGTTAATTAAAACCACAAATCCCTAGGTTAGAGGTGGTCTAGAAGGATTAGGGGAGTCAACACCTCTAAGACTAGTGATGTAGGTGTGACAACTTGTCTTGAAAAGAAAAGTTGATGTGAATAATGGAAACACTATTCGATTAATTATTCATGATTCTTATTGCTTTATAAAGAATAAGACTAGGATGAGATTTGAATTTTCTCTAAGCAATTTTAGGTTCCAATTAATTCTAAATGATGGTTTTGGCTCTAGATTAATTATGGAAATTAATTAACCTTTAATTAGAGCCTAATATTGCTTAGGTTTGGAGTTAAACGGCTCATTAAGCTGAAAATGCAATATGTAGGGGCAAAACCGTAATTTTTACCAAAAGTTGCCCGGGATCTCCGGGACTTAAACCAACATAGTTTATGCCTTAAAATCATTGTTTTGAACCTCAGAACAAAGTCCGGGTCAAAACGGAACTTAATATCGCTTTAATTTTGCATGGTGGGTATTTTGGTCACTTACGCGCAGAAATCTCAGAAATGAGGTTTTCCTGCTTTGTTAGGCACTCATGCTCATACAATCCCCTTCATATAACATATGAACCCTATGAGGATGGCCAAGGCCGGCCGTCCTCGTGTTTCAGGTGAAAATGACCTCAGGGGCATTTTGGTCATTATGTAAGTTTAGCGAAAATCGGGGCGTTACATAGAGCTCAAAGACTTGCCCATGTATCATGTAACATCCTAATTTTTAACCCAATACTCTAGAACATACTTAGGTTAAACATTAGTCTGTTACCTCATAGTTCTCAATTTTACTTAGAAATACTTAGCGGAAAATACGGGTAAATTTTTTTTTGAAATACAAAGTGAGAGCCGCGTGATACGATAAGCGGTAAACCATGCAGAGTAAAACAATCGTCTCACAATCATCATAACATAAGGCACATCATGAACATCACTGAATATCATCCCATATATATATAACTTGCCCACTTATAAGTGTGAGACTTAATTTAGTACAAGGAAAATACAAGAAAGGAAATACAACATCAAACATAAACATAATCTACTCCCCTACCCGAGTGCATCTAATAGGATAACCTCTAAACAAAAGAAGGTTTATCCCTATCTATGTGGTGTGTGCTCTAACTCGGGCCATCCTTGACCTCCTACTGGCGACCATCTCGTGATCGAGGCAGATATCCGGGAAACTGAGCGAGCTCCTCGGGTGTGAAGAGGCGGAGTGGGGATCGAATATGACTCCCAGGGTATGGCCGCATCTCCGGTCGTCGTGCACGCCTCGGCCGAGTCACGGTGGGCTCGCTATCCTCTCCGAAGTCCATAGGTATGGTGGGGGAAGATCCGTCGGAGGGTACTGGGTGGCCGAATCCTCTGGCGATCCATCTCCGAGAAGGACGATGGGCACCCGGCACATACTGGGTAGTCTCGAACGGCGGATGCGGAAGGTGGAGTACGCGTAGCCTCTCCTCTCGGGACGGCGTGGCCGAACACTACGTCATCGCCAAAAGGTGAGACGGGGCAGAAACGATGGCAATGTACAGGGCGAGTCGAGGGTGGACCCATGATCATGAAAACTCTAAGTGTGCATCGGCCCACAAAATGGAATGACCCGTGGTCCGCGTCATGGTGCACCTCCCATGTCGGCGTGTCCACGAACACTACGAACGTCGCCATCTGAAGACGTGACGGAAAGAAAGAGATAGAGGGAGTGAGAATCTTACTAAAGAATCTCAGTAGGGCCTCCTACTACCTAGGTGTCGTCATCTACGTCCTCAGGAACCTTGGGTTTAGTTATGCGAAAAGTCTGAACATGCATTTAGTTCATTTTAAACTTCAAAATATACGTTAGCCAAGGTCCATTCATTTTAAGATGATCTTAATGTCATGAATGCAACATAATAGAAAATGTATGCATGGCACTACCTAATGCACATACATAAAACATAACATCAAGCATCATCATCATTGGTGGCATAAAGTGGCAATAGTAACATTCATATGGGACAAAACTTAGTGACATAATCATAATCATGAACTTCTCTTCCTCATGGGCCACCCTAAAAGACAATCGAACTGGGGGTGCCCGGCCGAACCGGTGTCACCCAGAACGTGTCATACATCTAGGTTATGAGCTCATACCTTAACTAGTCGTCACTAGTTCTTACTTACCACTTAACGATAAGCGTATCATAAATCATAAATCCCGACTATCTGAGTACGGGTTAGGGGGCAAATCTCTTAGGGGTGCTCGGCCGAACCGGTGTCACCTAAGAGTATAAAATGGTACCGATGTCACATGAGTTCTATGGAGGTGCTCGGCCGAACCGGTGTCATCCTAGAACCCATCTTAGTACCTTAATTTTCAAAATCTCTTTAAGTCCCCAAATTTGTCGGAAATTCGGCGGCCAAACGGTCATTACACCGAATTTCCTTCCAAATTTGCTTTATGCCACATTAACATATAATCTCATAAATTCCTCATATGAATAACATCATCATCATTAGCATACTTCATGCATCATCATAAATCATCCAAACGCTTACCCTTACGGTGGCTTATGCTTTGACCCTTACGGGTCTTAATCTTGAGATATAGTTCTCTACATCCGCTGCTCATATTTTAAGCACCTAAGGCTCATATTTAAACATCATTCATAAACCTCTCATTTTACTTTTAAATCTGAATAGCATAGGGTGGAAATCCTAACATGTGAATACGGGGTTCTAGAACTTACGTTTTAGACCCTTTCTTGGTTCGCTTTACTTGAAGGCGCTATGGATTAAATCTAAATTAATTATGAGGCATTCCTATGCTTAAGGACTAATTATTAATCATATTTACCATGTTGCAAGGCTGCTGGACAGAATCCAGAAAAATTAAATGTTCTAAGAGTTCTACATTTGCATTTTTACGGTTTTCTAGTTACTAGTTTCCCCGTAGGTGCTAGAATTCAATTCTAACTCAAATGATACCAAGTTTTTCATGTCTAAACAATCTAAATCTGATTATGTCCCCATTAAAACAGTTTGGAAAAGTTCCATAAACAAATGGGTCAAAACTATGTTAAATTCTAGCTTTACGGTGTTTCTAGTTAGCTAGTTCCTTACCTATCATGCATAGGATCGCTTCTACATCATCATACGATATCTTCACACATTCCAACACATCAAAACATCATCATACAGCATCATACTCATCATGTCAGAACCGAAAACATTTAACTTCAATAAGAAAGTTAAATTGACATTTCTAGGTACATAAGTTAACTAGTTTCTCTCGGAATCAATCTAGAACTTCTAAAACTCTTTGCAAAACATTTTAATTCATCATGAGGCTAAGTGAAGCCTTAGGTTAAAGACCAAAATATATTTCATCTCCTAAAAGAGGATAAAATCACAACTTGTGATGACATAACCTTATAAAGATTTGTAAGGCTTTAAGGAAAACTTAAAACATAGGCTATTGGTCCTAGTAGCTAGATGAAAACTCATTGGAAGTCCATCCTCACTACTTGGCCGAAAAATATACATTCAAAGTATGGTTTACATTCAACTTTAACTTGGAATGAAATGGGCAAGTCTTTGAGCTCTAGGTTCTTAAGTTACGACATAAACTAAACGTGCTCATGCTTTTCATTTTTAATCTTACTTACAAAGTAAAGTGATGACTTAAAATTAAATATGCAAGGCATAACTTAAACATGCAAGCTTGAAAGTAAATGTGCAAGATTCAATTCTTTATTTTAGTGCTCTTGGCCCAACAACAATCGACTTTAAGGCCTAAATAGATAGGCATTCGAGAGATTAATTAGGTGATAATGCAAGTTCAATTCTTTATTTTAGTGCTCTAGGCCCAACAACAATCGACTTTAAGGCCGAAATAGAAAGGCTTGAGAATTAAATTAAGTGAAGATGCAAGTTCCATTTTAATCTTTATGTTCTTAGGTGATAGCTTGAAAGTAAAGATGCATAGCAAGAATGTAAACATGAATGCAAGCATAAAATAAATTATGCAAGTTCATTTTATCTTTCTAGAGCTCTTAACAAGACTTTAAAGGAACTTAAACCTCAACCCAAACTCATCAAACCAAGACAAAGTAAAAGTCTAGAGTTCTTAGAACTCAACATAACATATTTAGAAAATCAAACATCTAGCATGAAAAGGAAAGGTAATGGCCGAAACTTCAAGGAAAGAAAAGAAATGTTTGAAACTCTAGAATCCATGATCTTGGTGATATACTAACACCAACATCATGAGACCTCATCATTGAGTCATTAGAACCATTTTGAAACAACATCAAAGTTAAAGTTCTCAAAGGTTCAAGAAAGGAAAAACTAGAAACACTTTTGCTCAAGAACAAAGATCAAGCTCTAGAGTTTGTTTCAAGTGATGAACATCATCATGAAACTCTCATCATCAAGCTCTCATTTCTTTGAACTCCAAGGCCCATGGCGAAAATGAGCAAGAACAAGAAAAGGAAAAGAAGTTCTAAAAAGAATCAAGAGAAACTATGAACATAAAGCTTGAAGCAAGAACTCTAAAGAAAGGATTCATGAAAGAAAATCCCTACTTGGTGTGATGAACTTGAAGATGGAAGAAGAAGATGAAGGTGATGAAGAACTTTGAAGAGCTTGAAGAACTTGAAGAACACAAGAACTTTTGAGAGAAAAGGAAAAGCTTTGAGTGCTCCTAAACTTAGCAAATGATCTAAAAGTGGTGCAAGCTCCTCAAGGCATTCTATTTATAGAGAAATGAAGCAAATGGAGGGAGCTCATGGAGGAGGAGGTTTCGGCCATGAGGGTGCAGAATGGAGGGTTCCATGTGTTCCATGAGGTGAGATAATGTGTTCTTGAGGCATGGTGAGGTATGGCTTAAGGTATGGTGAGGTATGGTTCAAGGTATGGCCTCAAGCATGGTTCTTTGAGTGAGGAAACAATTAAACATGTGGCCAATGGGGATGAGGTCTGGCCGAAACTTCATCATGCATGGGGATGATTAGTTTGCATTTTAATTGTGGTTTAGAGTTGTGTTTAGGTGTATCTTTGATTATGCTTAAGATTAGGAATTTGTAAGAAAGTGTTTAGGTAAGGGAAATGGGTAATTAAGGTGGTCTAGACATAATTAAGGAGTGGTCTTGCACCATTAGAGAGTTAAATCCTCAATTTAGAGTCTAAACAACTCTAGACACATTTCCTTGATTTAAGGAATTGGAGAGAAAACACTATTCAAGATTCCAAGACTAGGAATCTTGAGTTCTAAAAAGGGATTTAAGTTTAATCTAAGCAATTTTAGGTTCTAATTAACTTTAATAAATTATTTTGACTCTAGATTAATTAGGGAAATAAATTAATCTTCGTTTAGAGCCTAATATTGCTTAGGTTTGCTTAATTACGTCATTAAGCTCAAAAACACTATTCTAGGGGCAAAATCGTAATTTTGCACTAAAACTACTCGGGACCACCGGGACTTGAACAGAGACCTCTAGACACATGAAATCATGTTTTTAAACCTCTGGGGAAAGTTCCGGGTTCAAACGGCACCTTTACCCGCGTAAAAACGCTATAGGGGTATTTTGGTCATTTTGACCAAAGCTGAAAACGAAATTTTCGCTTCCGAAAGCATTCAAAGGCCATTCAATCCCCTTCAAACATTGAGTTGACCCTTCGAGGATGACCGAGTTGGTTACCCTCGAGTTCGGGTCAGGAAATGACCTCAGGGGCATTTTGGTCATTTCCCTCGGACAGAAAAATCGGGGTGTTACATATCACAAGCAAAGAAATATGATTATTGGAGTTAAAGAATTTATTCTTTAAAAAGTCTTGAGATTGGAGCTTAAAAAGATGTAATAATAATTCTCTTCTCCTCTATCGGTCTGCGGACTACCGCGCTCAGGTTTCTTAATATTCTCTTCTCCTCTATCGTCCTGTATGGATTACCGCTCCAGTTTCTTGTATCATGTTTATATTTCAAGTTCTTGCATCATGTTTAATTTTCAAGTCATCACCTTAAATCTTAAAGATAAAGAAATGGAATTGCATATCATGTTTATAATTCCAAGCTATCACCTTATAAAGATAAGATTAAAATAAGGTTGCATAGCATGTTTATAATTCTAAGATGTCACCTAAATCTCTAAAGCTCAAGACTTACTCCTTTTATCTTAAGTGAGAATTTTAATTGTGAAGATCCTCCCAAATTTGACAAAAGAACTAGTTTCTAAATGAGTTTTAAGGCTTTGCAAGGATTTTACGGGGAACTAGTAATTTATATGCACTTAAAATATGATTCTATGTAATTGCATGGGGTTCATGATTCGGCCACTGATATGAGTTTAGTATCAATGTGTGATAATGATTTGATATGATTGAAGTTGTGATAATTATGGTTTATTGTTAAGAGAATGATTCATAATTGGTTTAGTAACTAATTAGTTCTATAATTGATAATTCTATGTAAGGATTGGATGCTTATTGAATGATTTCCTGGCTTGAATGTTATAGTTGCTGTTGCAAATAATGAGAATGCTTATACATGAAATGTTCTTTATTATGTAAAATTTACCATTGTTGCTAGAAGAAAGTGTATCATTGTAAAAGTGTAATTTGGAAAGGTTCTGGCTAAGGAAAGACTTGGTATTTAAGCGTGTCCATTGTGACCCACCTCTCTTTCTTGGGAATCTCCCATATGCATGATTACTGATTGATATATATTATTCTAGCTTAAGACTATAAATGAGAAAATGTTATGATGTTTATGAATTGTATTATGATATAACATGCAAAGATTTAATGGTGACTTAAACTTATAAGAAAATGATCCTTTGGAACCATCAGATTATAGGTGGTGAAAAGGTGATTTTAGCCCCCTAACCCGTTCTCTCAAAAGAGTAGAGTCGGGACTTTAGCTTATCAAAAGGGATAAGTATATGCTAGTGACGCCTAGTAAAGTATGAGCTCATAACCTAAATTACTCCCAAAAGGGTGGAGTATAGGGTGGCCTAAGGAAAATAATGATGATGACAAGATTTTAAGTCACCTAAGGCATTAAAGAAATGAAATATGTGCACTATGTCCACATGTAGCTAATATTATATGACGTTCTTTTATGCATGTTATTTGATAATGATGATGAGGAAAATGATGTAATGATAAAGGAAAAGTTCATTGTAAATATGACATGTTAAGATTATGATGCATTATAAGACGCATGATTAAAAATTGACGAACCTCGGTTAAGTATTTGTCCGAACTTAAAATGAATCTTTGCATGCTCACTATTTTAGAATAATCCCGAGGTTGCTGGGGAGTTTGATGATGACACCGCAGCAGGAGGTACCTTACAGAGCACTCTTTAGCAAGATTCTCACTCCTTTTCTTTATTTCCGTCATTGTCTCCAGATTCAGATGGCGACATTCGCCCTGCTCGTTGATACCCCTACTTGGGAATTTCACTATGATCCGGTGCATCGCTCGTATCATTTTGAAGGGAGGTGCGCAGTTCGTGTTTTTATTTACATAGGTCGTCCATTTGCACATCCTGTCCCTAGTTATCGATTTTCTCCTACTTCTCCCTATGGCGATGAAATGGTTTTCGAACATGCACGTCCACTTGATGAAAGGATGTTACGTTCTTATCCCGCTTCATCTGCTGTCCATGGATTTCCAGAGTATGTTCCTGAGACGAGATATTCTGAAACTGATCCTTCAGAGGACACTCCTACTCATGTATATTCTGAGAGCTTTGCTCCTACTCCCACACGTGTAAGAGAAGGTAGTGAGGAAACAGTTGTTCAGTCGAGGTTAGCAAGAAGGCCGTCCATGCGACCCCAGCCTGGTGCATCTCGTGTGTCCCCTCCCGAGGGAGCTCATCAGTGGATCGGATTTATTCCCCCATTTCCAAGACAGTGGCCATAGAGGGTTCTTAGTAGATTTATGTGTGATCATGCACCCTAGTTTTAGAATAACCTTCCCGGCTTATGGAGTTATCTAGTTTAGGGGCATGTATTTCCTTAAGTATATTTTCTTTTATGGGTTTGCATAAGATAATGATGTATGAACATAACCCACCCTTTGAGTGAGGTTATTGTATGTAAATATATGCTATAATGTGCTTATGGATGTTATATGATGGAGCCTAAGTGATATGATGTGATATATTCTTAAACGTCTTATTATACTCCGCTTACTCGTTCACGTTGTACATGGCTCACGTTTTCAATTATGTGTTTAAAAAAAAAAATTGCTCGTAATTTCACTAAGTATTTTCAAATTATGAAGAAAGAACCAAAGCAAGGAGTAAAGTCTAGTCATTAATCAGATTCAACCTAGGTGTATCTGGTTAATTACTAGGGTGTTACAATTCTCAAGCTTTAGAGGCCTAACTTGTGATTGATTTACAACCCACCTTCAAGGTCCTCATCATCAAGCCATCATCTTAGTTCCACTTAGGCCATATGGCTGAATTGGTTAAAGAAAAATGAAGAGGAAAACCGAAATGAAAAGCTAAGGTAGGTTCATAATTTCATCATTTTGAGCTAAAAACACAACTCCTCAAAGCATAGAAATAAATTTAGAAACTACTCCCTACCTAATTTGAGTTGAAGAAGAGGAAGAGAACTTGATTTCTTGAAGTGAAATGAAACAAAATCTCTTTGAAAAATTGAAGAAAGAATTCAGCCAAAGAGGAGGAAGAAAGAACGTTTTTGGTGCTCCTAAAAACTAGTTATGAACAAAGCATTCCAAGACTACTCAAGCAAGCCTATTTATAGAAGATTTTGGGGCTTCTAATTGGCCAAAATGAGGAGGTAGTTGGCGGAATTTTGCAGGAGAAATAAGGGAGGAAAAATCATTTTAGACAAAGTTGTATGAAATTAAGGAATTATGTCTCTTATGGTGACATTTTGGCATTTTGTTTTAGTGCAACTTTTGGCAATAATTCAGCTGCATAATGGCATCAATAATTTCGTCCATTACAGCCCAAAGAAGTGAAATTTGTGTGTTCCATGCATTATTTAGGTGTAGGCAAGGTATTCATGTAATTTAGAGAATTTACGGTTAAAGGCTTAAGTGAATTAGTAAGCAATTTGGGTGTTTTTGAGCAATTTTGGGTTCTAATCAATCTAAATACATAATTTTGACTCTAGATTAATATTTAGAATTTAATAAGCTTTAATTTGAGCCTAATATTGCTTAGGTTTCGGTATACGAATCAAAAATCCCGAAATTCGCAAAACTGCCCAAAAACAGGGGCAAAATCGTACTTTCACTTAAAAAACAAATTTTAAAACATTTTAGTGAGGTTCGGGCTCAGTCGGCACGCATATCGGAGTTAAAACAGCCACAGGGGCGTTTTGGTCATTTCGCGCGTCGAAACTCAAAATTAATATCCTTCTGCTCTATTAACACACATAACACAAACAATCCCTTATTATCATCAAAACATCCCCTTGAGAATATGTGGGGCCCACGATCCTCATTTTCTGAGTAAAATAATTTCAGGGGCATTTTGGTCATTTTATACGTACAGAAATTCGGGATTTGCGACTCTCGCATGAATCGCTCCTAACCTCTCTTCTAATGTTATATTCCTTTATTGAGGATTGTTCGGCCTCAAATCTTATGTAATAATTACCTACAGCAATTCGATAATTTCTAATGACAGTAAAAATTACAATAAAAATTGGGGCGTTACATAAACCCTTACCCGAGGCATCGCAATATACCTCGAAAGGTACATCGGGGCTTGGTAAAACTAGAACTGGGGTTGTGGTTAGCTTCTCCTTAAGCTCTTGGAAACTCTTCTCACACTCGGGACTCCACTTGAAGGGTGCATTCTTCCTAGTTAGCTTGGTCAGAGGTAGGGCAAATTGGGAGAATCCTTTGATGAACCTACGGTAATAGCCTGCTAAACCCAAAAAGCTCCGTATTTTCATTACGGTGGTTGGCCTATCCCAATTCATTACGGCTTCTACCTTACTAGGATCAACGGCTATGCCTCCCTTTGACACAACGTGCCCTAAAAACTTGACCTCCTCCAACCAAAATTCACACTTAGAGAGTTTTGCATACAGCTTTTTAATGACGCTCATGCTCCTCGTGGGTCTTCGAATAGATGAGTATATCATCTATGAAAACGACCATGAACTGATCTAAATAGGGTCTAAAGATCCTATTCATGTAATCCATAAACACTGCAGGAGCATTTGTCAACCCAAAAGACATCACCGTGAACTCAAAGTGTCCGTACCGAGTTCTAAAGGCGGTCTTTGGTATATCTTGATCTCTCACCCTAATTTGGTGGTATCCGGACCTTAGATCGATCTTGGAAAATACTACCGCTCCTCTCAACTGGTCCATAAGGTCATCAATCCTAGGCAAAGGGTACTTGTTTTTCACTGTCACACAGTTCAATTGCCTATAATCTATGCACAACCTCATGCTTCCATCCTTTTTCTTGACAAACAGAACTGGGGCTCCCTAAGGTGAGGCACTAGATCTAATAAAACTCTTTCCCAAAAGCTCCTCAAGTTGGGTTTTTAATTCGGCTAACTCCAAGGGTGACATCCTATAGGGGGCAGTAGAGATTGGTCCCGCTCCAGGAACCAACTCAATGGAGAACTCCACTTCTTTCTTGGGGGGAAACTCGGGTATCTCTTCCGGAAATACCTCGGGATAGTCTCTTACTACCGGTATGTTCTCTAAGTTCTGCTCAAAGTCTACCTCGCTAGCGGCTAGGAGAACATATCCCTTAGTCTTTTGCCTACTACAGTTGACTTCTACGGCATTAAGATAGAGTTTCAAAGTTTGGCTAGTTTCACTACGGGGAGAAGGGAAGACAACGGTCTTGGTGTTACAATCTAACATTACACAGTTGGCATGAAGCCAATCCATGCCAAGGACTACACCTATACCTTTCATGGGTAAGCAAATTAAATCTATGACAAAGGATCTATTTTCTACAGTAAGATGGCAATTTAAACAACAGAAGCAAGTATTTACAGGGTGATTTGTAGGGGTAGAAACAATAAGATCAAAAGGAAGTTTGGAAGTCTTTAAATTTAGAGTCTCGACACTAGCATAGGAAATAAAAGAATGTGTAGCGCCAGAGTCATAAAGTACAGTTAAGGTTCTACCATTTATTTCACATGTACCTTCGATGAGGTCATTGGATCTTTCTGCTTCGTCTGCGTTGAGGGTGAAGACCCTCCCTTGGTGTTGCGGCCTAGGGTTTTGATTCGCTGGCCCTCCGTTATCGCATCTGTTGGCGTAGTAGCCGGGCTTCCCGCACTTGAAGCACACGTTTTGCCCAGCTAGGTAGGGACGGTTGCCATGATCTTTCCCGCACTGGGGACATATTATCGCCGATGTAGGCCTAGCAAAGGTGGCAGGGGCTCCTTGGGGCGTCTTGTTCTTGGTCCCACTGGACCCTCCTTGTTGCACATTGTTCCGGGGGCCTCCCGACACTCCTTGCCGGTTATTGTTGTTGTTGTTGTTGTTTCGATGGTTGTTGTTCTGGAATGGTGGTCTGTAGGGGTGCTTGGGTTGTTGATGGGAGGGGGTTCTTTATTGTTGTTGATGTAGCTTGAATTGGTTGGTGTGGTAGGGGTTGTAATGGTTTCGTGGTTGGTTTTGGTGTTGTGGTTTGAACTTCGGGGCTCTAGAACAGGGTGTTACAAAGATCATGTAAAACTTGCCAGAATTTCATATTAGCTCTAGAACCCTTCAAAAAGCTTTATACCTTGAGTTTTGAGTGATAGCAAAGCAAATTTTGTTAAAATGTTTTGTAGAAAGTGTAACATCCCCTGCTGCTTTATGGATTGACAACTATCCCCACAAACCAACACGGAGTCTTTTTAGTGTGTTTTGCCTCACTCACACGCTTCCTAGAAAAACTTCCTAGGAGGTCACCCATCCCAAAATTACTCCAAGTCAAGCACGCTTAACTGTGGAGTTCTTTAGTGATGGGCTACCGAAAAGAAGATGCATCTTGTTGGTATGGGTAGTACAAATCAATTCATATAAGCCTTCCTTAACTGTATAGACCCATACCCACACAGTCTTCAGGATCCCTCTCATTTGGGTGTGTAATCGGTTCATTCATGTACTCCTCCACTTTGAAGTCTGCTAGGAGCCATTCCTTGTCTGTGCCTTCTTGCACCGGCGATCACTCCCCGACTTCGTCCCCGGGCGTTACATGCCCACCAGCTTCTGCTTGGTTCGTCCCCGAACCACACCGTACTGGGAAAAGTGCTGACTCTAATACCATTTGTAATATCCCCTGCTACTTTATGGATTGATGACTATCCCCACAAACCAACACGGGTCTTTTCAGCGTGCTTTGTCCTTACTCACACGTTTCCAAGGAAAACTTCCCAGGAGGTCACTCATCCTTAACTGTAGAGTTCTTTAGTGATGGGCTACCGAAAAGAAGATGCATCTTGTTAGTATGGGTAGTACAAATCAATTCATATATGTAACGCCCCAACTTTTACTGTAATTTTTACTATCATTAGAAATTACTCAATTACCGAATTACCGTAGGTAATTATTACATAAGATTTGAGGCCGAACAATCCTCAATAAAGGAATATAACATTAGAAGAGAGGTTAGGACCGATTCATGCGAGAGTCGCAAATCCCGAATTTCTGTACGTATAAAATGACCAAAATGCCCCTGAAGTTATTTTACTCAAAAAATGAGGATCGTGGGCCCCACCTATTCTCAAGGGGATATTTTGAGGATAATAAGGGATTGTTTGTGTTATGTGTGTTAATAGAGCAGAAGGATCTCAATTTTGAGTTCGACGCGAAATGACCAAACGCCTCAAGGTGCTTTTAACTCCGATGTGCGTGCGATCGAGCCCGAACCTCACTAAAATGTTTTAAAATGTGTTTTTAAGCCATGATTAACCATTGGTTAAGCTCGGGTGGCCTCAGGCAGTTTTTAAGTAAAAGTACGATTTTGCCCCTGTTTTTGGGCAGTTTTGCGAATTTCGGGATTTTTGATTCGTATACAGAAACCTATGCAATATTAGGCTCAAATTAAAGCTTATTAAATTCTAAATATTAATCTAGAGTCAAAATTATGTATTTAGATTGATTAGAACCCAAAATTGCTCAAAAACACCCAAATTGCTTACTAATTCACTTAAACCCTTAACCGTAAATTCTCTAAATTACATGAATACCTTGCCTACACCTAAATAATGCATGGAACACACAAATTTCACTTCTTTGGGCTGTAATGGGTGAAATTATTGATGCCATTATTCAGCTGAATTATTGCCAAAAGTTGCACTAAAACAAAATGCCAAAATATCACCATAAGAGACATAATTCCTTAATTTCATACAACTTTGTCTAAAATGATTTTTCCTCCCTTATTTCTCCTGCAAAATTCCGTCCACTACCTCATCATTTTGGCCAATTAGAAGCCTCAAAATCTTCTATAAATAGGCTTGCTTGAGTGGTCTTGGAATGCTTGGTTCATAACTAGTTTTTAGGAGCACCAAAAACTTTCTTTCTTCCTGCTCTTTGGCTGAATTCTTTCCTCAATTTTTTCAAAGAGATTTTGTTTCATTTCACTTCAAGAAACCAAGTTCTCTTCCTCTTCTTCAACTCAGATTAGGTAGGGAGTACTTTCTAAATTTATTTCTATGCTTTGAGGAGTTGTGTTTTTAGCTCAAAATGATGAAATTATGAACTTACCTTAGCTTTTCATTTTGGTTTTCCTCTTCAATTTTTCTTTAACCAATTCAACCATATGGCCTAGGTGGAACTAAGATGATGGCTTGATGATGAGGACCTTGAGGGTGGGTTGTAAATCCATCACAAGTTAGGCCTCTAAAGCTTGAAAATTCCACTTGATGCAAAACTTTAAAGAATAATGCTTTATGATGCTAAAACAAAGATTTTTAGTTTAGAACTTGAAAGATGTATTTTCCTTTTATGTTTTATTTCTTGTTAAAATATGTATTGGGTTGAATTTATAATTCTTTTAAAGTCTTGAAGGAGCTCTAGTAAAGAAACAAAATGAATTTGCATCCATGATTAAGTTTATGCTTTGCATAACCATGTTTACCTTCTATGTCATCACTAAATTTTCAAGAATGAATAAATGAACTTGCATTTCTCATGTTTAAATTCCAAGCTTGTATTTCATGTTTATGTTTCAAGTCATCACTTAATCTTTCAAGATAATAAAGAGGTTGCATCTCATATTTAATTTATGCTCTCACTATATTTTATAATGGCTAAAAGAATCAACGCATGGCATGTTTATTTTATGCCATCACCTAAGGATCCTAGAGCTCAAAGACTTGCCCATGTATCATAAGCAAAGAAATATGATTATTGGAGTTAAAGAATTTATTCTTTAAAAAGTCTTGAGATTGGAGCTTAAAAAGATGTAATAATATTCTCTTCTCCCTCTACTGGTCCTGTACGGACTACCGCCGCTCCGGTTTCTTAATATTCTCTTCTCCCTCTACTGGTCCTGTGCGGACTACCGCCGCTCCGGTTTCTTGTATCATGTTTATATTTCAAGTTCTTGCATCATGTTTAATTTTCAAGTCATCACCTTAAATCTTAAAGATAAAGAAAAAGAATTGCATATCATGTTTATAATTCCAAGCTATCACCTTATAAAGATAAGATTAAAACAAGGTTGCATAGCATGTTTATAATTCTAAGATGTCACCTAAATCTCTAAAGCTCAAGACTTACTCCTTTTATCTTAAGTGAGAATTTTAATTGTGAAGATCCTCCCAAATTTGACAAAAGAACTAGTTTCTAAATGAGTTTTAAGGCTTTGCAAGGATTTTACGGGGAACTAGTATTTTATATGCACTTAAAATATGATTCTATGTAATTGCATGAGGTTCATGATTTGACCACTGATCTGAGTTTAGTATCAATGTGTGATAATGATTTGATATGATTGAAGTTGTGATAATTATGGTTTATTGTTAAGAGAATGATTCATAATTGGTTTAGTAACTAATTAGTTCTATAATTGATAATTCTATGTAAGGATTGGATGCTTATTAAGTACTTAATATCATTGAATGATTTCCTAGCTTGCATGTTATAGTTCTTTGTTGCAAATAATGAGAATGCTTATACATGAAATGTTCTTTATTATGTAAAATTTACCTTTGTTGCTAGAAGAAAGTGTATCATTGTAAAAGTGTAATTTGGAAAGGTTCTGGCTAAGGAAAGACTTGGTATTTAAGCGTGTCCATTGTGACCCATTTCTCTTTCCTGGGAATCTCCCATATGCATGATTACAGTTGATATATATTATTCTAGCTTAAGACTATAAATGAGAAAATGTTATGATGTTTATGAATTGTATTATGATATAACATGCAAAGATTTAATGGTGACTTAAACTTATAAGAAAATGATCCTTTGGAACCATCAGACTATAGGTGGTGAAAATGTGATTTTAGCCCCCTAACCCGTTCTCTCAAAAGGGTAGAGTCGGGACTTTAGCTTATCAAAAGGGATAAGTATATGCTAGTGACGACTAGTAAAGTATGTGCTCATAACCTAAATTACTCCCAAAAGGGTGGAGTATATGGTGGCCTAAGGAAAATAATGATGATGACAAGATTTTAAGTCACCTAAGGCACTAAAGAAATGAAATATGTGTACTATGTCCACGTGTAGCTAATATTATATGACGTTCTTTTATGCATGTTATTTGATAATGATGATGAGGAAAATGATGTAATGATAAAGGAAAAGTTCATTGTAAATATGACATGTTAAGATTATGATGCATTATAAGACGCATGATTAAAAATTGTGAAACTTCGGTTAAGTATTTGTCAGAACTTAAAATGAATCTTTGCATGCCCACTATTTTAGAATAATCCGAGTTCTGGGGACTTTGATGATGACAACGTAGAAGAGGTACCTTCTTGAGAATTCTTTAGCAAGATTCTCACTCCTTTTCTTTATTTCCGTCATTGTCTCAGTTGAGATGGCGACATTCGTCTGATTCGTTGATACCCCTACTTGGAATTTCACTATGATCCAGGGCATCGCTGTATCATTTTGAAGGAGGTGCTTGATTCATGTTTTTATTTACATAGGTCGTCCATTTGCACATCCTGTCCTAGTTATCGATTTTCTCCTACTTCTCCCTATGGCGATGAAATGGTTTCGAACATGCACGTCCACTTGATGAAGGATGTTACGTTCTTATCCCGCTTCATCTATTTGTCCATGGATTTCCAGAGTATGTTCCCGAGGCGAGATATTCTGGCTGATCCTTGAGAGGACACTCCTACTCATGTATATTAGAGCTGCGCTCCTCTCCCTGCGTGTAAGAGAGGGTAGTGAGGAAGCAGTTTGTTCAGCCGAGGCTAGCAAGAAAGCCGTCCATGCGACTGACTGGTGCATCTCGTGTGTCCCTCCCAGGGAGCTAATCAGTGGATTGGATTTATTCCCCCATTTCAGGACAGGTGGCCATAGAGGTTCTTGGTAGATTTATGTGTGATCATGCACCCTAGTTTTAGGATAACCTTCCCGGCTTATAGAGTTATCTAGTTTAGGGGCATGTATTTCCTTATGTATATTTTCTTTTGTGGGTTTGCATAAGATAATGATGTATGAACATAACCCACCCTTTGAGTGAGGTTATTGTATGTAAACATATGCTATAATGTGCTTATGGATGTTATATGATGGAGCTTAAGTGATATGATGTGATATATTCTTAAACGTCTTATTATACTCCACTTACTCGTTCACGTTGTACTCGGCTCACGTTTTCAATTATGTATTTTAAAAAAAAAATGGCTCATAATTTCACTAAGTATTTTCAAATTATGAAGAAAGAACCAAAGCAAGGAGTAAAGTCTAGTCATTAATCAGATTCAACCTAGGTGTATCTGGTTAATTACTAGGGTGTTACAATATAAACCTTCGTTAACTGTATAGTCCCATACCTACACAGTCTTCAGGATCCCTCTCATTCGAGTATGTGATCAGTTCATTCATGTACCCTTCCGCTTGGAAGTCTGCTAGGAGCCATTCCTTGTCCGTGCCTTCTTACACCGGCAATCACTTTTCGACTTCGTCCCTGGCCGTTACAGAAAGGACTAACATTTTAAATGAGTTTTTGTAGCACTTAGACTGGACTATTCTCGTTATGTATGAATTTAATGGATGGCATATTTTTCACAACATCATGTTTTAACGTGATTATAATCTAATTCAAAGACATTCAAAGCTTGAATGATGTGAAAAATAGTTTAGAAAATGGACTAATGTATGTTAGAGACTCAAGGAAGCGCTAGCTAGCATCAGAAACCGAGTTAATCTCTTTTGAAAAGTGCTTCATGCATTCAGAAAGGGATACATCAATGAAGAATTAAATTTTCCTAAAGCAAGTCATGATCATAGTCTTTAATCATGATAGGAAGATCCCTATTAAGATCATACTGAAGCAAAGAAGATCAATAGAAAGGTCAGAAACTGAGGAAGCTCATCAAAAAGCACGTGTATTTAGAAACTATGTTGACTTTATAGGAAATGAAGGAAAATTCAAAATTCAAAATTCAAAATATGGTCAACTCTCAAAAACCACTGATCGTGACATTGCTTTTGTACATGGTCAAGTACCCTAGGTTCTAGAAAAAGAAGTTCATAAACCATGTCCAAAAAGCAAAAAATAGTTTCTGAAGATCCACTCACAAACAATATTTGATAATGAATTTCTACAACTGCAAAAGTGGCTCTGACATAGTCATGCTACTATGCTAAAGGACAGTTCCTAGGACACAAAAAAAGATCAACACGTGTCAAGAGAAAATGGAATCAAGGGACAATGGTCCAATTGAAAGACCGAGTATAAAAGGAGGTGACTGAATGGAGGTTGTTGTCTACCTCCTCAAATTAGAATTTATTTCATTGCTAAATTGCACAAAAAATATAGTAAAGGGCACAACCTAGGTAATCTTTTTAGGACGTTTCAACACTTAGTTAGGAAAATTGAGGTTTTGAAGAGTAAAATAATATCAATTCAAATTAAAGGATAACAACAATAGTGAAGAAGGCACTACTGCAAGGTATTTCTAGGATTGAAAATTAGTTATCATTGAACAAATATTAAACCTATTAGTGGCTATTAGTAATAAATTACTGGCAATTCTACTAGTGATTATCAACCTCTAGAATTTGATCAATGCAAATAACTAATAAACGAGATCTCAATTTATTTAGAAATCACATTAATTTAATGAACCAATTGCTATAGCCTTACTGCCAATTAGAAAGTTAATTCTAATGTTCTCCCTCAAACATAAACTAATAGATCTATCAATTTATGCCTAAAGGGTTTTCCTAAATGACGATCGCTAATTTAGTTATCCCAATAAAGATTATAGCAATCATTACAATAATTATAGGAATAGAAACTACAAAGCATTAAGAAAGCCAATGCATTTAATATCAAAAGAGGTCTCAAATATCATCCCAATCTATCTGGAAACCCTTACACTAGTAAAGAAATCTACTCCTTTATCTTTAGAGGATTACAACAATGAAGATAAAAAAGAACCTGAAAATAATAGCAATAATCACTGCCACAATTTCCAAGACAAAAACACCTTCATTAATGCAATCCCTAAGAGAGAAAAGAATAGAGAAAGAGAAGAGAGAAGATGGAGAGAGATGTAGGGAGAGAACAATAGCAACCTAAAGTGTAGATCTAAAAGTGAGTCAAAAACTAGGGTAAACATCTGTGTCAATCCTTTATATATTGCTATCTAAAATGGGCCAAAATAGGGCCCAAAAACTGATTAACTTGCTGTTAAAATGCTATCGCATGAGTGCTGCATGACTAAATCTCTTAACAGTGAGCTACGCTAATTAAAATCATTTTCGGCTTCTGTTGAGCATTGCAGTGCTGGACAAAATTGATGTATTCAAGTGTTTGGTCATTTTGGCCCCTTAAACATCCAAATCTATCCTTGACACTAGAAATAGCAATTGTAGCCTTTTGAATAAGCTTTCCAACGCAACCAAAACCAAAATTATCTCAATTGGACATCTGTAGCTCTAGATATTATGAAAAACTAGAGGTCAAGTTGGACAGCGTTAGAACATCAACAATCTTTAATCTTGTAACTCGATTTTTACCAAGACGCTCTTAGAATTGGGTTTTGAGATGAATACTAAAGTTCTAGAGGACTTCTTGAGCTTTTCAAAACATCTTTATTTGTCTTAATTTGATCCCTGTAGAGAGAGATACAGAGTCTCTATTACAATGCTTTTTGTAACGCCCTGATTTTCTGTCTGAGTGGAAAATGACCAAAATACCCCTAGGTCATTTTCGGCCCGAAATTCGAGGGTGGATGACCCGGCAGTCCTCGAAGGGCCAACTCAATGTTTGAAAGGGATTGAATAGCCCTTGAGTGGTTTCGGAGGCGAAAGTCTCATTTTCTGCAGTTTCGGGTCAAAATGACCAAAATACCCCTATAGCGTTTTACGCGGGTAAAGGTGCTGTTTGAGCCCGAAACTTTTCCCGAAGGTTTAAAACAATGTTTTTACATGTTTAAAAGCATCTGTTTGAGTCCCGATGGTCCCGGACAGTTTTAGTGCAAAATTACGATTTTGCCCTTAGAATAGTGTTTTTGAGCTTAATGATGTAATTAAGCAAACCTAAGTAATATTAGGCTCTAATCGAAGATTAATTAATTTCCATAATTAATCTAGAGTCAAAATAAACTATTAAAATTAATTAGAACCTAAAATTGCTTAGATTAGATTTAAATCTCTTTTTAAAAACTCAAGATTTCACTCTTGGAATCTTGAATAGTATTTTCTCTCTCCAATTCCTTAAATCAATGAATTGTGTCTAGAATTGTTTATACACTAAAATGAGTTTATAACTCACCAATGCTGCAAGAACACTCCTTAAATATGTTTTGACAACCTTGATTACCCATTCTCTCACCTAAACACTTTCTTACAAATTCCTAATCTTAATCCTAATCAAAGATACACCTAAACACAACTCTAAACCACAATTAAAATGCAAGAAAACCCTCCCCCATGGCTGATGCACCTTCGGCCATCTCTCTCCTATTTGCATCACATGTTGATTTGTTTCTCACTCAAAGAACCTTGCTTGAGCCATACCTTGAACCATACCTCACCGTGCCTCAAGATCACAATATCTCACCTCATGGAACTCATGGGGCTGCCCTTCTGCTGTATGGCTGAAGCCCTCTTCCCTCCTTGCACCTTGCATTTGTTTCATTTCTCTATAAATATAATGCTTGGGTGAACTTGCATCATTTTGGGTTCATTTGCTAAGTGTAAGTTTTCAAAGAGCACTTCAAAGTTTCCTTTTTCTTTCAAGTTCAAGTGTTCAAGTTCTTCAAGTTCTTCATCCTCTTCTCTCATCCCAATCTTCAAACCACTAGGTAGGGATTTTCTTTCAAGAGTTTCTTTCATTTAAAGTTCTTAATCTCTTTATGTGTTCATAGTTTCTCTTGAATCTCTTTAGAACTTCTTTTCTTCTTCTTCTCCTTCTTTGTTTCGGCCATGGGCCTTGAGGAAAAGGGAATGAGAGTTTGATGATGAGGTTTCATGGTGGTGATGTCCATCACTTGAATAATCTCTAAAGCTTGATCTTTGTTCTTGAGTTAAAGATGTTTTTAGTTTTTCTTCTTGAATCCTTGAAACCCATCACTTTGATGATGTTTTAAGAATGGTTGCTTTAACTCAATGATGATGACTCATGATGTTGGTGTTAATGCATCATCAAGATCATGGCCTCTAAAGTTTCAAAAGTTTCTTTTTCTTCTTAAAAGTTTTGGTTCCTTTTCCTTTTCTTTCTTTAAAATTTTTGGCCATATTGGCCAAAGAGGTTCACTCCTGTCTTTACTTTATCTTGTCATGATAAGTTTGGGTTGAGGTTTAAGTTCCTTTAAAGTCTTGTATGAGCTCTAATAAGAAGTAAAATGGACTAGCATTCATATTTAAATTCAAGCTTATGCATTACATATTTGCTTTGAGCTTTGCATTCATATTTATTTTCCAAGCCATCACTTAAAGTTAAAGGATAAAGAACGGAGTGCATCTCATATTTACATTCTTGTCTAGCATATTTACTTTTCATCACTAAAGAACGTAAAGATTTAAAATGATAACTTGCACTATCACCTAACTAAATCTCAAAACCTTTCTATTTCGGCCTTAAAGTCGATTGTTGCTGGGCCTAGAGCACTAAAATAAAGAAATGAACTTGCATATTTATATTTCAAGTCTTGCATATTTATTTCAAGCCTTGCATATTTATATTTCAAGTCTTGCATATTTACATTTCAAGCCTTGCATGTTTACTTTAAGCTCTCACTTTACTTTGTAATGAAGAATAAAAATGAGGTGCATAACATGTTTATATTATGTCAACACCTAAGGACCTTAGAGCTCAAAGACTTGCCCATTTTATCTCAAGTTAAAGTTTTATGTGGGAACATTCTTTGAATGCACAACTTCGGTCATGTAGTGATGATGAGCTTGGAATGAGTTTCATCTAGCTACGAGGGCCAACAATCTAAGTTTTACGACTTTCTTTAAACCTCATGAACTTTATAAGGTTAAGATTAAATAAGATTTATGAACTTAATCCTCTTTTAAGGAGGGTTCAAGTAGTCACTGACCTAATGATTTTTCTAGCCTCCTTTACAAATAAAATGATTTGCAAAAGAGTTTTAGATGTCCTAAAAATGATTCCGAGAGAAACTAGCAACTTATATGTTTTAGAAAATATCAAGTTATGCATCTTTTTGGGGTTTAATGTTTCGGTTCTTCCATGATGAGTTTTCTGTTGTGTGATGATGTTTTGATGTGTTAGAATATGTGAAAATTATGTATGATGAGGTAGGAACACTTCTATGCACGATAGGAGAAAAACTAGCTTTCTAGAAAAACCGTAAAGTCAAGATTTAGCATAGTTCTAACCCATTTATTTTTTGATACTGCCCAAACTATTTCAATGGGAATATAATCAGATTAGGATTGTTTAATCATGAAAAATTTGGTTACAATTGAAGTAGGATTGAATTTTAGCACCTATAGAGAAACTAGTAACTAGAAAACCGTAAAATCGCAATTCTAGAACTCTTAGAACATTTAATCTTTAGAATCTGTCCAGAAACCTCATAATATGGTAAACATGGTTTATAATTAGTTCTTAGACATAGGAATGTCTCATAATTGGTTTAGGTTTATTTTACAGCGCCTTAGGCGAAGACAGAGCCAAGAAAGGGTCTAAAACGTAAGTTCTAGAACCCCGCAATTATAAGTTTATAATACTGCCTCGAAGGAATGGTGATGATCAGATTCATTAGAGAACATAAATAATAATAAGATTCATTAGAAGAGAGCCCTTAGGAACATAAGAGGTTGATAGAAAATGATAGATAAATTACATCACAAGTTTAAGGTCCGTAAGGGTCAAAGCATAATGAACCGTAGGACTAAGAGCATAATGAATTTCTAATGTCGCTTGTGAACGAATGAGAATGATTATGTGAATGCATGGAATTATGTTGGAGGATGCATATTTGATTGACTTATGTGGCATAAAGTAAAATTTGGAAGAAATTCAGCATGCTGTTGTTATGCCGCCGAATTTCTGACAAATTTGGGGACTTAGAAAGTTTTTGAAAACCCATGAGATTTTTATGTATGAGGTACTACGATGGGTTCTCGGATGACACCGGTTCGGCCGAGCACCTCCAGAGAACTCATGTGACATCGGTACCAAGATGAATTCGTGGGTGACACCGGTTTGGCCGAACACCCCCAAGAAATACCCCCTAGCCCGTACTAGATAAGTCGGGATTATGTTTATGATTATGTTACACTTATCGGGATTGATAAGTAAGAACTAGTGACGACTAGTTAAGGTATGAGCTCATAACCTAGAGATGTGACACGTTCTGGGTGACACCGGTTCGACCGAGCACCCCCAGAGCGATTGTCTTTTAGGGTGGCCTATGAGGAAGTAAAGCATGATGTTTATGTCACAAAGTTTCCCATATGAGAATTTAATTGCCACTTCATGCCACTATTATGATGTTCTTAAAGTTACAATGATTATTCTTGCATTAAGTAGAGCCATGCATACATTCTTTAATATGATTGCATCCACTGTAACGCCCCAATTTTTACTGTCATTAGAAATTACTCAATTACCAAATTACCGTAGGTAATTATTACATAAGATTTGAGGCCGAACAATCCTCAATAAAGGAATATAACATTAGAAGAGAGGTTAGGAACGATTCATGCGAGAGTCGCAAATCCCGAATTTCTGTACGTATAAAATGACCAAAATGCCCCTGAAGTTATTTTACTTAGAAAATGAGGATCGTGGGCCCCACCTATTCTCAAGGGGACATTTTGAGGATAATAAGGGATTGTTTGTGTTATGTGTGTTAATAGAGCAGAAAGATCTCAATTTTGAGTTCCGACGCGCGAAATGACCAAAACGCCCCTGCGGCTGTTTTAACTCCGATGTGCGTGCCGACTGAGCCCGAACCTCACTAAAATGTTTTAAAATGTGTTTTTAAGCCATGATTAACCATTGGTTAAGCTCGGGTGGCCTCGGGCAGTTTTTAAGTGAAAGTACGATTTTGCCCCTGTTTTTGGGCAGTTTTGCGAATTTCGGGATTTTTGATTCGTATACAGAAACCTATGCAATATTAGGCTCAAATTAAAGCTTATTAAATTCTAAATATTAATCTAGAGTCAAAATTATGTATTTAGATTGATTAGAACCCAAAATTGCTCAAAAACACCCAAATTGCTTACTAATTCACTTAAACCCTTAACCGTAAATTCTCTAAATTACATGAATACCTTGCCTACACCTAAATAATGCATGGAACACACAAATTTCACTTCTTTGGGCTGTAATGGACGTAATTATTGATGCCATTATGCAGCTTAATTATTGCCAAAAGTTGCACTAAAACAAAATGCCAAAATGTCACCATAAGAGACATAATTCCTTAATTTCATACAACTTTGTCTAAAATGATTTTTCCTCCCTTATTTCTCCTGCAAAATTCCGTCCACTACCTCATCATTTTGGCCAATTAGAAGCCTCAAAATCTTCTATAAATAGGCTTGCTTGAGTGGTCTTGGAATGCTTGGTTCATAACTAGTTTTTAGGAGCACCAAAAACTTTCTTTCTTCCTCCTCTTTGGCTGAATTCTTTCTTCAATTTTTTCAAAGAGATTTTGTTTCATTTCACTTCAAGAAACCAAGTTCTCTTCCTCTTATTCAACTCAGATTAGGTAGGGAGTAGTTTCTAAATTTATTTCTATGCTTTGAGGAGTTGTGTTTTTAGCTCAAAATGATGAAATTATGAACTTACCTTAGCTTTTCATTTTGGTTTTCCTCTTCAATTTTTCTTTAACCAATTCAACCATATGGCCTGTGTGGAACTAAGATGATGGCTTGATGATGAGGACCTTGAGGGTGGGTTGTAAATCCATCACAAGTTAGGCCTCTAAAGCTTGAAAATTTCACTTGATGCAAAACTTTAAAGAATAATGCTTTATGATGCTAAAACAAAGATTTTTAGTTTAGAACTTGAAAGATGTATTTTCTTTTTATGTTTTATTTCTTATTAAGATATGTATTGAGTTGAATTTATAATTCTTTTAAAGTCTTGAAGGAGCTCTAGTAAAGAAATGTAACACCCTAGTAATTAACCAGATACACCTAGGTTGAATCTGATTAATGACTAGACTTTACTCCTTGCTTTGGTTCTTTCTTCATAATTTGAAAATACTTAGTGAAATTACAAGCCATTTTTTTTTTTAAACACATAATTGAAAACGTGAGCCGAGTACAACGTGAACGAGTAAGCGGAGTATAATAAGACGTTTAAGAATATATCACATCATATCACTTAGGCTCCATCATATAACATCCATAAGCACATTATAGCATATATTTACATACAATAACCTCACTCAAAGGGTGGGTTATGTTCATACATCATTATCTTATGTAGACCCATAAAAGAAAATATACTTAAGGAAATACATGCCCCTAAACTAGATAACTCCATAAGCCGGGAAGGTTATCCTAAAACTAGGGTGCATGATCACACATAAATCTACTAAGAACCTTCTATGGCCACTGTCCTGGAAATGGGGGAATAAATCCGATCCACTGATGAGCTCCCTCGGAAGGGGACACACGAGATGCACCAAGCTGGGGTCGCATGGACGGCCTTCTCACTAACCTCGGCTGAACAACTGTTTCCTCACTACCCTCTCTTACACGTGTGGGAGTAGGAGCAGAGCTCTCAGAATATACATGAGTAGGAGTGTCCTCTGAAGGATCAGTTTCAGAATATCTCATCTCGGGAACATACTCTGGAAATCCATGGACAACAGATGAAGCGGAATAAGAACGTAACATCCTTTCATCAAGTGGACGTGCATGTTCGAAAACCATTTCATCGCCATAGGGGGAAGTAGGAGAAAATCGATAACTAGGGACAGGATGTGCAAATGGACGACCTATGTAAATAAAAACACGAATCACCTCCCTTCAAAATGATACGAGCGATGCACCGGATCATAGTGGAATTCCCAAGTAGGGGTATCACCGAACAGGACGAATGTCGCCATTTGAATATGGAGACAATGACGGAAATAAAGAAAAGGGAGTGAGAATCTTGCTAAAGAATTCTCAGTAGGGTACCTCCTTCTACAGTGTCATCATCAAAGTCCCCAGGAACCTCGGGATTATTCTAAAATAGTGAGCATGCAAAGATTCATTTTAAGTTCGAACAAATACTTAACCGAGGTTCGTCAATTTTTAATCATGCGTCTTATAATGCATCTTATTCTTAACATGTCATATTTACAATGAACTTTTCCTTTATCATTACATCATATTCCTCATCATCATTATCAAAATAACATGCATAAAAGAACGTCATATAATATTAGCTACACATGGACACAGTGCACATATTTCATTTCTTTGGTGCCTTAGGTGACTTAAAATCTTATCATCATCATTATTTTCCTTAGGCCACCCTATACTCCACCCTTTTGGGAGTAATTTAGGTTATGAGCTCATACTTTACTAGTCGTCACTAGCATATACTTATCCCTTTTGATAAGCTAAAGTCCCGACTCTACCCTTTTGAGAGAACGGGTTAGGGGGCTAAAATCACCTTTTCACCACCTATAGTCTGATGGTTCCAAAGGATCATTTTCTTATAAGTTTAAGTCACCATTAAATCTTTGCATGTTATATCATAATACAATTCATAAACATCATAACATTTTCTCATTTATAGTCTTAAGCTAGAATAATATATATCAACTGTAATCATGCATATGGGAGATTACCAGGAAAGAAAGGTGGGTCACAATGGACACGCTTAAATACCAAGTCTTTCCTTAGCCAGAACCTTTCCAAATTACACTTTTACAATGATACACTTTCTTCTAGCAACAAAGGTAAATTTTACATAATAAAGAACATTTCATGTATAAGCATTCTCATTATTTGCAACAGCAACTATAACATGCAAGCCAGGAAATCATTCAATGATATCAGGTACTTAATAAGCATCCAATCCTTACATAGAATTATCAATTATAGAACTAATTAGTTACTAAACCAATTATGAATCATTCTCTTAACAATAAACCATAATTATCGCAACTTCAATCATATCAAATCATTATCACACATTGATACTAAACTCAGATCAGTGGCCGAATCATGAACCTCATGCAATTACATAGAATCATATTTTAAGTGCATATAAAATACTAGTTCCGTAAAATCCTTGCAAAGCCTTAAAACTCATTTAGAAACTAGTTCTTTTGTCAAATTTGGGAGGATCTTCACAATTAAAATTCTCACTTAAGATAAAAGGAGTAAGTCTTGAGCTTTAGAGATTTAGGTGACATCTTAGAATTATAAACATGCTATGCAACCTTATTTTAATTTTATCTTTATAAGGTGATAGCTTGGAATTATAAACATGATATGCAATTCCATTTCTTTATCTTTAAGATTTAAGGTGATGACTTGAAAATTAAACATGATGCAAGAACTTGAAATATAAACATGATACAAGAAAGCTGGAGCGTGTAATCCGCACAGACCAAGAGAGGAGAAGAGAATATTAAGAAAGCTGGAGCGCGGTAGTCCGCACAGACCGAGAGGGAGAAGAGAATTATTATTACATCTTTTTAAGCTCCAATCTCAAGACTTTTTAAAGAATATATTCTTTAACTCCAATAATCATATTTCTTTGCTTGTGATACATGGGCAAGTCTTTGAGCTCTAAGATCTGTAGGTGATGGCATAAAATAAACATGTCATGCGTTGATTCTTTTAGCCATTATAAAATATAGTGAGAACATAAATTAAATATGAGATGCAACCTCTTAATTATCTTGAAAGATTAAGTGATGACTTGAAACATAAACATGAAATACAAGCTTGGAATTTAAACATGAGAAATGCAAGTTCATTTATTCATTCTTGAAAATTTAGTGATGACATAGAAGGTAAACATGGTTATGCAAAGCATAAACTTAATCATGGATGCAAATTCATTTTGTTTCTTTACTAGAGCTCCTTCAAGACTTTAAAAGAATTATAAATTCAACCCAATACATATCTTAACAAGAAATAAAACATAAAAGGAAAATACATCTTTCAAGTTCTAAACTAAAAATCTTTGTTTTAGCATCATAAAGCATTATTCTTTAAAGTTTTGCATCAAGTGGAATTTTCAAGCTTTAGAGGCCTAACTTGTGATGGATTTACAACCCACCCTCAAGGTCCTCATCATCAAGCCATCATCTTAGTTCCACCTAGGCCATATGGTTGAATTGGTTAAAGAAAAATTGAAGAGGAAAACCAAAATGAAAAGCTAAGGCAAGTTCATAATTTCATCATTTTGAGCTAAAAACACAACTCCTCAAAGCATAGAAATAAATTTAGAAACTACTCCCTACCTAATCTGAGTTGAATAAGAGGAAGAGAACTTGGTTTCTTGAAGTGAAATGAAACAAAATCTCTTTGAAAAATTGAAGAAAGAATTGAGCCAAAGAGGAGGAAGAAAGAAAGTTTTTGATGCTCCTAAAAACTAGTTATGAACCAAGCATTCCAAGACCACTCAAGCAAGCCTATTTATAGAAGATTTTGAGGCTTCTAATTGGCCAACATGATGAGGTGGTGGATGGAATTTTGCAGGAGAAATAAGGGAGGAAAAATCATTTTGGACAAAGTTGTATGAAATTAAGGAATTATGTCTCTTATGGTGACATTTTGGCATTTTGTTTTAGTGCAACTTTTGGCAATAATTCAGCTGCATAATGGCATCAATAATTTCATCCATTACAGCCCAAAGAAGTGAAATTTGTGTGTTCCATGCATTATTTAGGTGTAGGCAAGATATTCATGTAATTTAGAGAATTTACGGTTAAGGGTTTAAGTGAATTAGTAAGCAATTTGGGTGTTTTTGAGCAATTTTGGGTTCTAATCAATCTAAATACATAAATTTGACTCTAGATTAATATTTAGAATTTAATAAGCTTTAATTTGAGCCTAATATTGCTTAGATTTCGGTATACGAATCAAAAATCCCGAAATTCGCAAAACTGCCCAAAAACAGGGGCAAAATCGTACTTTCACTTAAAAACTGCCCGAGGCCACCCGAGCTTAACCAATGGTTAATCATGGCTTAAAAACACATTTTAAAACATTTTAGTGAGGTTCGGGCTCAGTCGGCATGCACATCGGGGTTAAGCGAATTGAGGGGCATTTTGGTCATTTCGCGCGTCGGAACTCAAAATTGAGATCCTTTTGCTCTATTAACACACATAACACAAACAATCCCTTATTATCCTCAAAATATCCCCTTGAGAATAGGTGGGGCCCACGATCCTCATTTTCTGAGTAAAATAACTTCAGGGGCATTTTGGTCATTTTATACGTACAGAAATTTGGGATTTGCGACTCTCGCATGAATCGTTCTTAACCTCTCTTCTAATGTTATATTCCTTTATTAAGGATTGTTCGGCCTCAAATCTTATGTAATAATTACCTACGGTAATTCAGTAATTGAGTAATGACAGTAAAAATTACAGTAAAAATTGGGGCGTTACAAGAAACAAAATGAATTTGCATCCATGATTAAGTTTATGCTTTGCATAACCATGTTTACCTTCTATGTCATCACTAAATTTTCAAGAATGAATAAATGAACTTGCATTTCTCATGTTTAAATTCCAAGCTTGTATTTCATGTTTATGTTTCAAGTCATCACTTAATCTTTCAAGATAATAAAGAGGTTGCATCTCATATTTAATTTATGCTCTCACTATATTTTATAATGGCTAAAAGAATCAACGCATGGCATGTTTATTTTATGCCATCACCTAAAGATTCTAGAGCTCAAAGACTTGCCCATGTATCACAAGCAAAGGAATATGATTATTGGAGTTAAAGATTTTATTCTTTAAAAAGTCTTGAGATTGGAGCTTAAAAAGATGTAATAATAATTCTCTTCTCCCTCTATTGGTCCTGTGTGGACTACCGCCGCTCCGGTTTCTTAATATTCTCTTCTCCCTCTGGTCTGTGCGGATTACCGCGCTCGATTTCTTGTATCATGTTTATATTTCAAGTTCTTGCATCATGTTTAATTTTCAAGTCATCACCTTAAATCTTAAAGATAAAGAAATGGAACTGCATATCATGTTTATAATTCCAAGCTATCACCTTATAAAGATAAGATTAAAATAAGGTTGCATAGCATGTTTATAATTCTAAGATGTCACCTAAATCTCTAAAGCTCAAGACTTACTCCTTTTATCTTAAGTTAGAATTTTAATTGTGAAGATCCTCCCAAATTTGATAAAAGAACTAGTTTCTAAATGAGTTTTAAGGCTTTGCAAGGATTTTACGGGGAACTAGTATTTTATATGCACTTAAAATATGATTCTATGTAATTGCATGAGGTTCATGATTCGGCCACTGATCTGAGTTTAGTATCAATGTGTGATAATGATTTGATATGATTGAAGTTGTGATAATTATGGTTTATTGTTAAGTGTAACGCCCCAATTTTTACTCTAATTTTTACTGTCATCAGAAATTACTCAATTACCGAATTACCGTAGGTAATTATTACATAAGATTTGAGGCCAAACAATCCTCAATAAAGGAATATAACATTAGAAGAGAGGTTAGGAACGATTCATGCGAGAGTCGCAAATCCCAATTTCATGACGTATAAAATGACCAAAATGCCCCTGAAGTTATTTTACTCAGAAAATGAGGATCGTGGGCCCCACCTATTCTCAAGGGGATATTTTGAGGATAATAAGGGATTGTTTGTGTTATGTGTGTTAATAGAGCAGAAGGATCTCAATTTTGAGTTTAAATCGCGAAATGACCAAACAGCCCTGCTTTGTTTTAACTCCGATGTGCGTGCCATCGAGCGAACCTCACTAAAATGTTTTAAAATGTGTTTTTAAGCCATGATTAACCATTGGTTAAGCTCGGGTGGCCTCGGCGCTTTTAAGTGAAAGTACGATTTTGCCCCTGTTTTTGGGCGCTTTGAATTTCGAGATTTTTGATTCAGATATCAAACCTAAGCAATATTAGGCTCAAATTAAAGCTTATTAAATTCTAAATATTAATCTAGAGTCAAAATTATGTATTTAGATTGATTAGAACCCAAAATTGCTCAAAAACACCCAAATTGCTTACTAATTCACTTAAACCCTTAGTAAATTCTCTAAATTATATGAATACCTTGCCTACACCTAAATAATGCATGGAACACACAAATTTCACTTCTTTGGGCTGTAATGGACGAAATTATTGATGCCATTATGCAGCTGAATTATTGCCAAAAGTTGCACTAAAACAAAATGCCAAAATGTCACCATAAGAGACATAATTCCTTAATTTCATACAACTTTGTCTAAAATGACTTTTCCTCCCTTATTTCTCCTGCAAAATTCCGTCCACTACCTCATCATTTTGGCCAATTAGAAGCCTCAAAATCTTCTATAAATAGGCTTGCTTGAGTGGTCTTGGAATGCTTGGTTCATAACTAGTTTTTAAGAGCACCAAAAACTTTCTTTCTTCCTCCTCTTTGGCTGAATTCTTTCTTCAATTTTTTCAAAGAGATTTTGTTTCATTTCACTTCAAGAAACCAAGTTCTCTTCCTCTTCTTCAACTCAGATTAGGTAGGGAGTAGTTTCTAAATTTATTTCTATGCTTTGAGGAGTTGTGTTTTTAGCTCAAAATGATGAAATTATGAACTTACCTTAGCTTTTCATTTTGGTTTTCCTCTTCAATTTTTCTTTAACCAATTCAACCATATGGCCTAGGTGGAACTAAGATGATGGCTTGATGATGAGGACCTTGAGGGTGGATTGTAAATCCATCACAAGTTAGGCCTCTAAAGCTTGAAAATTCCACTTGATGCAAAACTTTAAAGAATAATGCTTTATGATGCTAAAACAAAGATTTTTAGTTTAGAACTTGAAAGATGTATTTTCCTTTTATGTTTTATTTCTTGTTAAGATATGTATTGGGTTGAATTTATAATTCTTTTAAAGTCTTGAAGGAGCTCTAGGAAAGAAACAAAATGAATTTGCATCCATGATTAAGTTTATGCTTTGCATAACCATGTTTACCTTCTATGTCATCACTAAATTTTCAAGAATGAATAAATGAACTTGCATTTCTCATGTTTAAATTCCAAGCTTGTATTTCATGTTTATGTTTCAAGTCATCACTTAATCTTTCAAGATAATAAAGAGGTTGCATCTCATATTTAATTTATGCTCTCACTATATTTTATAATGGCTAAAAGAATCAACATGACATGTTTATTTTATGCCATCACCTAAAGATCCTAGAGCTCAAAGACTTGCCCATGTATCACAAGCAAAGAAATATGATTATTGGAGGTAAAGAATTTATTCTTTAAAAAGTCTTGAGATTGGAGCTTAAAAAGATGTAATAATAATTCTCTTCTCCCTCTCCTGGTCCTGTGCGGACTACCGCCGCTGCAGTTTCTTAATATTCTCTTCTCCTCTCTTGGTCCATGCGGATTACCGCCGCTCCAGCTTTCTTGTATCATGTTTATATTTCAAGTTCTTGCATCATGTTTAATTTTCAAGTCATCACCTTAAATCTTAAAGATAAAGAAATGGAATTGCATATCATGTTTATAATTCCAAGCTATCACCTTATAAAGATAAGATTAAAATAAGGTTGCATAGCATGTTTATAATTCTAAGATGTCACCTAAATCTCTAAAGCTCAAGACTTACTCCTTTTATCTTAAGTGAGAATTTTAATTGTGAAGATCCTCCCAAATTTGACAAAAGAACTAGTTTCTAAATGAGTTTTAAGGCTTTGCAAGGATTTTACGAGGAACTAGTATTTTATATGCACTTAAAATATGATTCTATGTAATTGCATGAGGTTCATGATTCGGCCACTGATCTGAATTTAGTATCAATGTGTGATAATTCTATGTAAGGATTGGATGCTTATTGAATGATTTCCTGGCTTGCATGTTATAGTTCTTTGTTGCAAATAATGAGAATGCTTATACATGAAATGTTCTTTATTATGTAAAATTTACCTTTGTTGCTAGAAGAAAGTGTATCATTGTAAAAGTGTAATTTGGAAAGGTTCTGGCTAAGGAAAGACTTGGTATTTAAGCGTGTCCATTGTGACCCACCTCTCTTTCCTGGGAATCTCCCATATGCATGATTACAGTTGATATATATTATTCTAGCTTAAGACTATAAATGAGAAAATGTTATGATGTTTATGAATTGTATTATGATATAACATGCAAAGATTTAATGGTGACTTAAACTTATAAGAAAATGATCCTTTGGAACTATCAGACTATAGGTGGTGAAAAGGTGATTTTAGCCCCCTAACCCGTTCTCTCAAAAGGGTAGAGTCGGGACTTTAGCTTATCAAAAGGGATAAGTATATGCTAGTGACGACTAGTAAAGTATGAGCTCATAACCTAAATTACTCCCAAAAGGGTGGAGTATAGGGTGGCCTAAGGAAAATAATGACGATGATAAGATTTTAAGTCACCTAAGGCACTAAAGAAATGAAATATGTGCACTATGTCCACATGTAGCTAATATTATATGAGGTTTATGCATGTTATTTGATAATGATGATGAGGAAAATGATGTAATGATAAAGGAAAAGTTCATTGTAAATATGACATGTTAAGATTATGATGCATTATAAGACGCATGATTAAAAATTGACGAACCTCGGTTAAGTATTTGTCTGAACTTAAAATGAATCTTTGCATGCTCACTATTTTAGAATAATCCCGAGGTTCCTGGGGACTTTGATGATGACACTGTAGAAGGAGGTACCTTACTGAGAATTCTTTAGCAAGATTCTCACTCCCTTTTCTTTATTTCCGTCATTGTCTCCAGATTCAGATGGCGACATTCGCCCTGTTCGTTGATACCCCTACTTGGGAATTTCACTATGATCCGGTGCATCGCTCGTATCATTTTGAAGGAGGTCTTGTGATTCGTGTTTTATTTACATAGGTCGTCCATTTGCACATCCTGTCCCTAGTTATCGATTTTCTCCTACTTCTCCCTATGGCGATGAAATGGTTTTCGAACATGCACGTCCACTTGATGAAAGGATGTTACGTTCTTATCCCGCTTCATCTGCTGTCCATGGATTTCCAGAGTATGTTCCCGAGACGAGATATTCTGAAACTGATCCTTCAGAGGACACTCCTACTCATGTGTATTCTGAGAGCTCTGCTCCTACTCCCACACGTGTAAGAGAGAGTAGTGAGGAAACAGTTGTTCAGCCGAGGTTAGCAAGAAGGCCGTCCATGCGACCCCAGCCTGGTGCATCTCGTGTGTCCCCTCCCGAGGGAGCTCATCAGTGGATCGGATTTATTCCCCCATTTCCAGGACAGTGGCCATAGAGGGTTCTTTGCAGATTTATGTGTGATCATGCACCCTAGTTTTAGGATAACCTTCCCGGCTTATGGAGTTATCTAGTTTAGGAGCATGTATTTTCTTATGTATATTTTCTTTTATGGGTTTGCATAAGATAATGATGTATGAACATAACCCACCCTTTGAGTGAGGTTATTGTATGTAAATATATGCTATAATATGCTTATGGATGTTATATGATGGAGCCTAAGTGATATGATGTGATATATTCTTAAACGTCTTATTATACTCCGCTTACTCGTTCACGTTGTACTCGGCTCACGTTTTCAATTATGTGTTTAAAAAAAAAAATGGCTCGTAATTTCACTAAGTATTTTCAAATTATGAAGAAAGAACCAAAGCAAGGAGTAAAGTCTAGTCATTAATCAGATTCAACCTAGGTGTATCTGGTTAATTACTAGGGTGTTACATTAAGAGAATGATTCATAATTGGTTTAGTAACTAATTAGTTCTATAATTGATAATTCTATGTAAGGATTGGATGCTTATTAAGTACTTGATATCATTGAATGATTTCCTAGCTTGCTTGTTATTTTTGCTGTTGCAAATAATGAGAATGCTTATACATGAAATGTTTTTTATTATGTAAAATTTACCTTTGTTGCTAGAAGAAAGTGTATCATTGTAAAAGTGTAATTTGGAAAGGTTCTGGCTAAGGAAAGACTTGATATTTAAGCGTGTCCATTGTGACCCACTTCTCTTTCCTGGGAATCTCCCATATGCATGATTACAGTTGATATATATTATTCTAGCTTAAGACTATAAATGAGAAAATGTTATGATGTTTATGAATTGTATTATGATATAACATGCAAAGATTTAATGGTGACTTAAACTTATAAGAAAATGATCCTTTGGAACCATCAGACTATAGGTGGTAAAAAGGTGATTTTAGCCCCCTAACCTGTTCTGTCAAAAGGGTAGAGTCGGGACTTTAGCTTATCAAAAGGGATAAGTATATGCTAGTGACGACTAGTAAAGTATTAGCTCATAACCTAAATTACTCCCAAAAGGGTGGAGTATAGGGTGGCCTAAGGAAAATAATGATGATGATAAGATTTTAAGTCACGTAAGGCACTAAAGAAATGAAATATGTGCACTATGTCCACGTGTAGCTAATATTATATGACGTTCTTTTATGCATGTTATTTGATAATGATGATGAGGAAAATGATGTAATGATAAAGGAAAAGTTCATTGTAAATATGACATGTTAAGATTATGATGCATTATAAGACGCATGATTAAAAATTGACAAACCTCGGTTAAGTATTTGTGCGAACTTAAAATGAATCTTTGCATGCTCACTATTTTAGAATAATCCCGAGGTTCCTGGGGACTTTGATGATGACACTGTAGAAGGAGGTACCTTACTGAGAATTCTTTAGCAAGATTCTCACTCCCTTTTCTTTATTTCCGTCATTGTCTCCAGATTCAGATGGCGACATTCGTCCTGTTCGTTGATACCCCTACTTGGGAATTTCACTATGATCCGGTGCATCGCTCGTATCATTTTGAAGGGAGGTGCGCAGTTCGTGTTTTATTTACATAGGTCGTCCATTTGCACATCCTGTCCCTAGTTATCGATTTTCTCCTACTTCTCCCTATGGCGATGAAATGGTTTTCGAACATGCACGTCCACTTGATGAAAGGATGTTACGCTCTTATCCCGCTTCATCTGCTGTCCATGGATTTCCAGAGTATGTTCCCGAGACGAGATATTCTGAAACTGATCCTTCAGAGGACACTCCTACTCATGTGTATTCTGAGAGCTCTGCTCCTACTCCCACACGTGTAAGAGAGAGTAGTGAGGAAACAGTTGTTCAGCCGAGGTTAGCAAGAAGGCCGTCCATGCGACCCCAGCCTGGTGCATCTCGTGTGTCCCCTTCCGAGGGAGCTCATCGATGGATCGGATTTATTCCCCATTTGGACAGTGGCCATAGAGGGTTCTTAGCAGATTTATGTGTGATCATGCACCCTAGTTTTAGGATAACCTTCCCGGCTTATGGAGTTATCTAGTTTAGGAGCATGTATTTTCTTATGTATATTTTCTTTTATGGGTTTGCATAAGATAATGATGTATGAACATAACCCACCCTTTGAGTGAGGTTATTGTATGTAAATATATGCTATAATATGCTTATGGATGTTATATGATGGAGCCTAAGTGATATGATGTGATATATTCTTAAACGTCTTATTATACTCCGCTTACTCGTTCACGTTGTACTCGGCTCACGTTTTCAATTATGTGTTTAAAAAAAAATGGCTCGTAATTTCACTAAGTATTTTCAAATTATGAAGAAAGAACCAAAGCAAGGAGTAAAGTCTAGTCATTAATCAGATTCAACCTAGGTGTATCTGGTTAATTACTAGGGTGTTACATTTTGGTATCAGAGCAGTTTGATTCTCGTGGAGCCTAAGGATTGGACTAGGTATGCTTCTAAAGCATAATACGTTAGTGACGTCATGTGTAGATGTTTATTATTAGGATGAGCTTGAGGATTAGAAATACATGACTACTGTATGTTGAAAGTGCCATGGTAACTTGCTCACTTTGCATGGAATATTGGGCCTGATCACCTCAGTGTTGCTATTTTGTGTGTATAGGGACCAATGGCACGTCGACAACAGACTAGGAGCGCAGCACAAAATAATCAAGACAACGAGACAGCCGAAGCACTCCGCGACGTAGCAAGGACCATGAGAATGATGATGGAACGAATAGATCAGGATCGTCAAGCCAATATGAATCAGGGACATGAGATTCCTGAACATGCCTGTTTCGGGGAGTTTCGTAAGGCAAACCCACCAGTTTTCAAGGGGACACTGAATCCAAATATTGCAGATGAATGGATTCGGAATATTGAGAAGGTCTTTGCTGTAGTCCCATGCTCGGAGGAGCAAAAGGTCACCTTCGCTACTCATATGCTTGAGGGTGATGCTAGTTTCTGGTGGACAGGTGTTCGAAGACTCCTTGAGACGACCGACGTGGACATTGATTGGGAACTATTCAAGGTCCATTTTTACGAAAAGTACTTTCAGAGTCGTTAGAAATGCCAAGGACATTGAATTCATGCAACTTGTCCAGGGAATATGAATGTGGCCCAAAGACAACGCCAGATTTGCAGAACTCGTTAAGTTCTCAAGAATATACCAAGGAAATACTGATGAGTACAGGAAATGCATTAAATATGAGTCAGGGTTGAAGGCGGAACTTAATGTGGCGATTGCACATTTGGAGATTAGGGATTTCTCTACCCTAGTTAACAAATGTCGGATTATTGAAGAAGGTCAGAGAAAACTAAACACCCCAAAGTCAGATAATATTACCAAAAAGTTGACACCTCAAGGTCAGCAGTTCAAGAGGCAGAATCGACCTCCATTTCCCCCTCAATCAAGACCACAAGGGACACAAAGAAATTTTCAACAAGGAAGGCCAAACAACAACAACCGCTATAATAACAACCGCTACAACAATAACCCCAGTAACAATCGCAACAACAACAATAACAACAATAAAGGGAAAGCACCACAAAGAGGTCCAAAGATACCTCCACGGCCTGCGCCATCCATGGAATGTCCCAAGTGCGGCAAGAATCATGGGAGCATGCCATGTCGAGCCGGAACAAACGTGTGCTATCGGTGTGGAAAACCAGGTCATTACTCCCGAGAATACACGGAAAGGAACCCGCCAACCCCCAATCCCAAGCCGCAATACCAAGGAAGGGTATTTACTGTTAATGCTGAAGAAACAACGAAGTCACGAAATCTCGTGGAAGGTAAAGGTAATATGCATGGTAAAGACTTAATTGTACTATATGATTCTGGCGCTTCTCATTCTTTTATCTCTCATTCATGTGGTAAAAGCCTTAATTTACCTATGACTGAGCTTCCTTTTGACCTTATTGTTTCTACCCCGACTGGAAAACCCGTTAGGACTTGTAAATGTTGTTTAGATTGTAGTTTTATTATAGATAATAGATCCTTTGTTTTAGATCTTATTTGCTTACCCATGCGAGGTTTAGATGTGATTCTTGGCATGGATTGGCTTGAGGCCAACCATGTGCTGTTAAACTGTTATGAGAAAACCATCACTTTTCTTCCTGTTCCTATTGAACCTAAGAAACCCATAAGTCTTTACATAACTGCTGTGGAAATGGACTGTGGTAAGGGTGAGAGTAAAGGTTACATTTTCTTAGCCGCTAGTGATGTAGACTTTGAGCAAAGTATCGATGAGATACCAATAGTAAGAAATTATCCTGAAGTATTTAGGATGAGATACGAGTTTCCCAAGAGAGAGATAGAGTTTTCCATAGAATTGCTTAGGGTGCGGGACCTATATCCATAGCCCCATACAGGATGTCCCCATTAGAATTGACCGAGTTAAAAACTCAATTGGAAGATTTATTGGAGAAAAAGTTTGTTAGGCCTAGTGCATCACCTTGGCGAGCCCTGTGTTGTTTGTAAAGAAAAAGGATGGGAGTATGAGGATGTGTGTAGATTATAGGAACTTGAATAAAGTAACGGTGAAAAACAACTATCCTCTGCCTAGGATCGATGATTTGATGGACCAACTGAAAGGTGCGGTAGTGTTTTCTAAGATAGATTTGAGGTTAGGCTACCATCAAATTAGAGTGAGAGATGAAGACATACCTAAAACGGCCTTTCGCCCTCGATACGGCCATTTTGAGTTTGCAGTAATGTCCTTTGGGTTAACCAATGCTCCAGCTATTTTTATGGATTACATGAATAGGATCTTTCAACCCTATTTAGATCAGTTTGTAGTTGTCTTTATAGATGACATTCTCATATATTCTAAGACCCATGAAGAGCATGAATGCCACACGACCATAATCTTGGAGATCTTGAAGGAAAAGAAACTATATGCCAAGATTTCCAAGTGTAAGTTTTGGTTGGATAAGGTACAATTTTTAGGGCATGTAGTATCTAAGAAAGGAATTGCTGTAGATCCTAGTAAGGTAGAAGCGGTAGTAAACTGGGAAAGACCAACCACGATAACTGAAGTAAGGAGCTTTTTGGGTTTAGCCGGTTATTACCGTCGATTTATCAAGGGATTTTCCCAGATTTCCCTACCTTTGACCAAGTCGACTAGGAAGAACACCCTTTTTCATGGACCAGGAGTGTTAAAAGAGCTTTCAAGAGTTAAAACACAAGCTAACCTGGACCCCTGTTTTAGTGTTACCCGACCCCAATGTGCCTTTCGAGGTGTATTGTGATGCTTCAAAAAAGGGTTTAGGTTGTGTATTGATGCAAGATAGGCAAGTGGTGGCCTATGTATCAAGACAACTCAAGCCACATGAGGCAAACTACCCTACCCATGACCTTGAGTTAGCTGCCGTCGTGTTTGCTCTAAAGATTTGGAGACACCATTTATATGGAGTTATGTTTGAGGTGTTTTCCGATCACAAGAGTTTGAAATATCTCTTTGATCAAAAAGAGCTAAACATGAGGCAAAGGCGATGGATGGAGTTCTTGAAAGATTATGATTTTGGATTGAACTACCATCCTGGTAAAGCTAATGTAGTAGCTGATGCTTTGAGTAGGAAGTCCTTACAAGTGTCCCGTTTGATGGTGAAGGAGGTTGAATTGATTGAGCAATTTAGGGACTTAAACCTAGGAATGAGTTTGACCACTAAGGGCATCAGAGCTTGTCATCTTAGAGTGACAAGTGAGTTCAAAGAAAGGATTGTTCAAGCTCAAGGGAACGATGCTGAGTTTCAAGAGACTTTAGGGGCAGTGAAGGTAGGAAAGTTGATAGGTTTTACCCAAGGAATGGACGATTTGTGGAGGTTTAAAGGTCGAATATGTGTACCTGCTAGTGGTGGCCTCCGAAAAGATATTTTGGAGGAAGCCCATAAAAGCCATTTTACCCTTCATCCTGGTGCCACCAAGATGTATCAAGATTTGAAGAAGATGTTATGGTGGCCTGGAATGAAGAAAGATGTGTGCACATGGGTGAGTAAGTGCTTGGTGTGTCAAAAGGTGAAGATTGAACACCAAAAACCCTCTGGAATGCTGCAACCTCTGTCGATCCCTGAGTGGAAGTGGGATAGTATCTCCATGGATTTTGTGACTGGATTACCGAGGACCCAAATGAATCATGATACCATATGGGTAATCGTGGATCGATTGACGAAGTCGACCCACTTTTACCTATTAAGGTGACTTATTCCTTGGATAGGTTAGCACAATTATATATTCAGGAGATAGTAAGGTTACATGGGGTGCCGTCGACGATAATCTCGGACCGGGATCCGCGGTTTACGTCACAATTTTGGGGAGTCTTTCAAAAGGCGTTTGGTTCAAAGCTGTGTCTAAGCACGGCCTATCACCCCCCCAAACAGACGGTCAATCTGAAAGAACTATCCAAACCTTGGAGGATATGTTAAGGGCATGTGTTTTAGATCAAAGGGGAAGTTGGGATAAGTACACATCGATTGAATTTGCATATAACAACAGTTATCATGCAAGTATCGGTATGGCACCGTATGAGGCCCTCTATAGACGGAAATGTCAATCTCCCTTATGTTGGTATGAACCCGGAGAGCAAAGTTTACTCGGACCTGATATTGTGAGGGAAACAACGGAACAAATCAAGAAGATTAGGGATAAGATTCTTACTGCTCAAAGTCGACAGAAAAACTATGCGGACAAGCGGCGAAAACCGCTAGATTTTCAAGAAGGGGACCACGTGTTCCTAAGGATCACCCCCACCACAGGCATAGGCCGAGCAATAAAAGTAAAGAAATTGAGCCCCAGATTTCTTGGTCCGTTTGAAATCCTTACCAAAGTAGGTCCTGTAGCCTGCCGTATAGCCCTACCCCAGAGTCTATCCAACCTTCACGATGTTTTCCATGTCTCGCAGTTAAGAAAGTATCAATCTGACCCGAGGCATGTACTAGAGCCAGAACATGTACAATTAAGAGATAACCTGACATTTAACTTACTACCCACGAGAATCGTCGACCGAGGAGTTAAGCAGTTAAGGAACAAGGTGTACCCTGGTCAAAGTAGCATGGGACAGGTGAAACCGAAGAACTTACATGGGAGCTGGAATCAAACATGAAAGCACAATACCCGAGTTGTTCTCAGGTAACGAATTTAGAGGCGAAATTCTTTTTAAGGAGGAGTAATGTAACGCCCCAATTTTTACTGTAATTTTTACTGTCATTAGAAATTACTCAATTACCGAATTACCGTAGGTAATTATGACATAAGATTTGAGGCCGAACAATCCTCAACAAAGGAATATAACATTAGAAGAGAGGTTAGGAACGATTCATGCGAGAGTCGCAAATCCCGAATTTCTGTACGTATAAAATGACCAAAATGCCCGTGAAGTTATTTTACTCAGAAAATGAGGATCGTGGGCCCCACCTATTCTCAAGGGGATATTTTGAGGATAATAAGGGATTGTTTGTGTTATGTGTGTTAATAAAGCAGAAGGATCTCAATTTTGAGTTCCAACGCGCGAAATGACCAAAACGCCCCTGCGGCTGTTTTAACTCCAATGTACGTGCCGACTGACCCCGAACCTCACTAAAATGTTTTAAAATGTGTTTTTAAACCATGATTACCCATTGATTAAGCTCGGGTGGCCTCGGGCAGTTTTTAAGTGAAAGTACGATTTTGCCCCTGTTTTTGGGCAGTTTTGCGAATTTCGGGATTTTTGATTCGTATACCGAAACCTAAGCAATATTAGGCTCAAATTAGAGCTTATTAAATTCTAAATATTAATCTAGAGTCAAAATTATGTATTTAGATTGATTAGAACCCAAAATTGCTCAAAAACACCTAAATTGCTTACTAATTCACTTAAACCCTTAACCGTAAATTCTCTAAATTACATGAATACCTTGCCTACACCTAAATAATGCATGGAACACACAAATTTCACTTGTTTGGGCTGTAATGGATGAAATTATTGATGCCATTATGCAGCTGAATTATTGCCAAAAGTTGCACTAAAAGAAAATGCCAAAATGTCACCATAAGAGACATAATTCCTTAATTTCATACAACTTTGTCTAAAATGATTTTTCCTCCCTTATTTCTCTTGCAAAATTCCGTCCACTACCTCATCATTTTGGCCAATTAGAAGCCTCAAAATCTTCTATAAATAGGCTTGCTTGAGTGGTCTTGGAATGCTTGGTTCATAACTAGTTTTTAGGAGCACCAAAAACTTTCTTTCTTCCTCCTCTTTGGTTGAATTCTTTCTTCAATTTTTTCAAAGAGATTTTGTTTCATTTCACTTCAAGAAACCAAGTTCTCTTCCTCTTCTTCAACTCAGATTAGGTAGGGAGTAGTTTCTAAATTTATTTCTATGCTTTGAGGAGTTGTGTTTTTAGCTCAAAATGATAAAATTATGAACTTACCTTAGCTTTTCATTTTGGTTTTCCTCTTCAATTTTTCTTTAACCAATTCAACCATATGGCCTAGGTGGAACTAAGATGATGGCTTGATGATGAGGACCTTGAGGGTGGGTTGTAAATCCATCACAAGTTAGGCCTCTAAAGCTTGAAAATTCCACTTGATGCAAAACTTTAAAGAATAATGCTTTATGATGCTAAAACAAAGATTTTTAGTTTAGAACTTGAAAGATGTATTTTCCTTTTATGTTTTATTTCTTGTTAAGATATGTATTGGGTTGAATTTATAATTCTTTTAAAGTCTTGAAGGAGCTTTAGTAAAGAAACAAAATGAATTTGCATCCATAATTAAGTTTATGCTTTGCATAACCATGTTTACCTTCTATGTCATCACTAAATTTTCAAGAATGAATAAATGAACTTGCATTTCTCATGTTTAAATTCCAAGCTTGTATTTCATGTTTATGTTTCAAGTCATCACTTAATCTTTCAAGATAATAAAGAGGTTGCATCTCATATTTAATTTATGCTCTCACTATATTTTATAATGGCTAAAAGAATCAACGCATGGCATGTTTATTTTATGCCATCACCTAAAGATCCTAGAGCTCAAAGACTTGCCCATGTATCACAAGCAAAGAAATATGATTATTGGAGTTAAAGAATTTATTCTTTAAAAAGTCTTGAGATTGGAGCTTAAAAGATGTAATAATAATTCTCTTCTCCCTCTCTTGGTCTGTGCGGACTACCGCCGCTCCGGTTTCTTAATAATCTCTTCTCCCTCTATTGGTCCTGTGCGGACTACCGCCGCTCCAGTTTCTTAATATTCTCTTCTCCCTCTACTGGTCCTGTGCGGATTACCACCGCTCCAGTTTCTTGTATCATGTTTATATTTCAAGTTCTTGCATCATGTTTAATTTTCAAGTCATCACCTTAAATCTTAAAGATAAAGAAATGGAATTGCATATCATGTTTATAATTCCAAGCTATCACCTTATAAAGATAAGATTAAAATAAGGTTGCATAGCATGTTTATAATTCTAAGATGTCACCTAAATCTCTAAAGCTCAAGACTTACTCCTTTTATCTTAAGTGAGAATTTTAATTGTGAAGATCCTCCCAAATTTGACAAAAGAACTAGTTTCTAAATGAGTTTTAAGGCTTTGCAAGGATTTTACGGGGAACTAGTATTTTATATGCACTTAAAATATGATTCTATGTAATTGCATGAGGTTCATGATTCGGCCACTGATCTGAGTTTAGTATCAATGTGTGATAATGATTTGATATGATTGAAGTGGTGATAATTATGGTTTATTGTTAAGAGAATGATTCATAATTGGTTTAGTAACTAATTAGTTCTATAATTGATAATTCTATGTAAGGATTGGATGCTTATTAAGTACTTGATATCATTGAATGATTTCCTGGCATGCATGTTATAGTTGCTGTTACAAATAATGAGAATGCTTATACATGAAATGTTCTTTATTATGTAAAATTTACCTTTGTTGCTAGAAGAAAGTGTATAATTGTAAAAGTGTAATTTGGAAAGGTTCTGGCTAAGGAAAGACTTGGTATTTAAGCATGTCCATTGTGACCCACCTCTCTTTCCTGGGAATCTCCCATATGCATGATTACAGTTGATATATATTATTCTAGTTTAAGACTATAAATGAGAAAATGTTATGATGTTTATGAATTGTATTGTGATATAACATGCAAAGATTTAATGGTGACTTAAACTTATAAGAAAATGATCCTTTGGAACCATCAGACTATAGGTGGTGAAAAGGTGATTTTAGCCCCCTAACCCGTTCTCTCAAAAGGGTAGATTCGGGACTTTAGCTTATCAAAAGGGATAAGTATATGCTGGTGACGACTAGTAAAGTATGAGCTCATAACCTAAATTACTCCCAAAAGGGTGGAGTATAGGGTGGCCTAAGGAAAATAATGATGATGATAAGATTTTAAGTCACGTAAGGCACTAAAGAAATGAAATATGTGCACTATGTCCACGTGTAGCTAATATTATATGATGTTCTTTTATGCATGTTATTTGATAATGATGATGAGGAAAATGATGTAATGATAAAGGAAAAGTTCATTGTAAATATGACATGTTAAGATTATGATGCATTATAAGACGCATGATTAAAAATTGACGAACCTCGGTTAAGTATTTGTCCGAACTTAAAAATGAATCTTTGCATGCTCACTATTTTAGAATAATCCCGAGGTTCCTGTGGACGTTGATGATGACACTGTAGAAGGAGGTACCTTACTGAGAATTCTTTAGCAAGATTCTCACTCCCTTTTCTTTATTTCCATCATTGTCTCCAGATTCAAATGGCGATATTCGTCCTGTTCGTTGATACCCCTACTTGGGAATTTCACTATGATCCGGTGCATCGCTCGTATCATTTTGAAGGGAGTTGCGCAGTTCGTGTTTTTATTTACATAGGTCGTCCATTTGCACATCCTGTCCCTAGTTATCGATTTTCTCCTACTTCTCCCTATGGCGATGAAATGGTTTTCGAACATGCACGTCCACTTGATGAAAGGATGTTACGTTCTTATCCCGCTTCATCTGCTGTCCATGGATTTCCAGAGTATGTTCCCGAGACGAGATATTCTGAAACTGATCCTTCAGAGGATACTCCTACTCATGTATATTCTGAGAGCTCTGCTCCTACTCCCACACATGTAAGAGAGGGTAGTGAGGAAACAGTTGTTCAGCCGAGGTTAGCAAGAAGGCCGTCCATGCGACCCCAGCCTGGTGCATCTCGTGTGTCCCCTCCCGAGGGAGCTCATCAGTGGATCGGATTTATTCCCGCATTTCCAGGACAGTGGCCATAGAGGGTTCTTAGCAGATTTATGTGTGATCATGCACCCTAGTTTTAGGATAACCTTCCCGGCTTATGGAGTTATCTAGTTTAAGAGCATGTATTTTCTTATGTATATTTTCTTTTATGGGTTTGCATAAGATAATGATGTATGAACATAACCCACCCTTTGAGTGAGGTTATTGTATGTAAATATATGCTATAATGTGCTTATGGATGTTATATGATGGAGCCTAAGTGATATGATGTGATATATTCTTAAACGTCTTATTATACTCTGCTTACTCGTTCACGTTGTACTCGGTTCACGTTCTCAATTATGTGTTTAAAAAAAAAATAGCTCGTAATTTCACTAAGTATTTTCAAATTATGAAGAAAGAACCAAAGCAAGGAGTAAAGTCTAGTCATTAATCAGATTCAACCTAGGTGTATCTGGTTAATTACTAGGATGTTACACCCGAGCTTTGACTAGGCCTGGATAGCCTCCTTTTGTCTTAAGGCTATCTATGTGTAGGCGCACTAGAGTTAGGAGAGTTTCTTTTATTGCCTTTATTGTACTTTCGTTTCCATGTATTTCCATTCCAGTTGTACTAAACTAAGCCCCACTTTCCATGAGTGGGCATATCATATTATATATGAATATGCAGTTCAGTTTTATTGTGATGTGCCTTTACTTACCTTATGTTATGATAAGATGTTTGCTTTATTTCCATCCATGCTTTATTGCTTATCGTGTCACACGGCTCTCACTTTGCTTTTATAAATTCAAAAAAAAACTTACCAGTATTTTCCGCTAAGTATTTTAAAGTAAAGAGGAGACTATGATGTAACCGACTAATGATTAACCTAAATATGTTCTAGAGTATTGGGTTAAAAATTAGGATGTTACACTTTTTGCAAATAAGCTCAAGAGCTCTTCTATTTTGCTCCCAAAATTTTCCCAAATTGATTGTAGCTACAAACTCCATGCAGAGAGTTTCCAGCCTTGTTCTTGGTACTTTGCACTTGATCCAAAGCTCCTGTGCACAAAACCATATTCAAAGAGACAAGTCAAACATAACATGGTGTAATTATAATTTATTCCAAAATCAATGCAAAAGGAAATTATTATACCAAAATTACACAATGAGGAATAAATTTAAATCCTAATTAATCACATTAATAACTCAATAAAAATCATGTAAAAATTTATGGTTTGGTAGTAAGATATGTAGCATAAATATCCCTTATCAGTGACTCATATAAGTAAAGAACTTTTGACAAAAAATCTTTTGCCCAGAACTCTGGCTGAGAAACCTTCATGCTAATCCCTTTCTTTATCTGAAAGTCTATTACATCTTGTTATTATTTATGTAAAAATCTTTTTTCTAGGTTTTATTAGATAACATTATCCCTCTTAGGTAGAATTTAAGAAAGAAAACTCAAGTTTTCAGCTCATACACTATTTTATTCCAAGAAAACTTGAGTATTCATTAGTTGCAGTGAACCAACCAAATCAAAATCTTGTACCCTAATTCGATAGTGATCATTCTGAGGTTAGCTTGAAGAGGCTAAAGACTACTTGGAGTGAGAGTAAATTGGAATTACTGCTTATTAGATATAACTTGAGAAGGTTATCCAAAAACTATCTCACTTTCTATAGGTTAAGAAAGGGTTGTTAATGGAACTCAATAGGTTGTTGAGAACTAGATGTAGGCAAGGTTGGCCGAACCAATATAAAAATCACTGTGTAATATCTCTTTATATCTTCTCCCCTTTTTGTATTAAGTATTTGGGTTTAATTGTGCTATACATTTCTGCAAAACTTCTTCAAATAGTTTCTGAGTTTTTCACTTAGTTTAGAAAGTAACTTTCTGAGCTATACTAACATAAATTTTCATTGTCTTCAAGTGAAAATCTTAATAGACTTTGTGGAGCATTTTAGAATCTTGAAAAGAAATTAAAACATGATTCAACCCTTTCTTTTTGTGCTATTTTCAACCTACAATTAGTAAAGCTCAAGCTTCTAAAGGGTTGAGAATTCAAATGATTGCAAAGGCAAAGATCCTAAGGATATATGGCACAGAACATTCACATCACAGAAGGACACTCTATAAATAGTGGTGGTGATTATGCCTATTGGAGAGATGAGATGGAGTTGTTTATCAAATACAAAGTATTGACTTGTGGGAGATCATACAAGAAGGAGACAATGCTCCTATGGAGGAAGTTCCAGGAGTTGAAGATGGACCTTCCACTTCAAGAGAGATTCCCAAGAGTATATGGACAGAGTAACACAAAGCAAGAGTTTAGCTGAACTTTAAAGCCAAGTATACTCATCACCACCTACAAAACTAACCGAGTTCTCACTTTGATATTTCATTCTTCACTATTTAACAAAGGTATTAGGTGCTTTTTGGAAGGTTTGAAGTGAGAAAAATCATTCTTGGAGCATCTTATGGAGCCAAGATCTCTAAAGCTCCAAAAAGTAGGGCTTTTGAATATTTTTTGCTTCAAATCCAATTTTATGTTTTAATCACTTATTTAATTTGATATTTTTGGTTATATTGGTTGATAATATATAGATATTGATGTGTCTAATTTGGTGGTGTGTTTGGATGATGTTAGAAATCATTTTTGTCAAAAGGAATTTTAGACTATGCTGCTAGATTTTTGGATTTCTCCCAGGTAGGGGTTAGTCACAAATTTTCTATTGTAATTGTAGGTATTTTTGAGTTAGAAAAATCATATGTTGAAGCTAACATTCTAAACTAGTCCTAAAAATTTTCTTGATTTTATTTTGGATTTTTACTGCTTTAAAAAAATCAAGAACCGAAACCATGCCCATGCTGTCTGTAACACCCTAATAATTAACTCAACATACCTAGGACATATTCCAATTGATTATTAGATATTACTCTTTGTTTCAGTTTTCCTTTCTTTGTAAATACTTAGTGAAAATATGAGCCAAATATTTTTTTTGAAAACATAAACAAAACATGAGCCGCGCGTAAGCGATTGTTAAAGTAAAGCATAATCATAAAAAGAAATCTTAAAACAGAACCATCAGATAGGCTCCATAAGATAAATAACCATCAGCATACCATAGTTAAATAGATAATATCCCAATTATGAAAAGTAAGTTAAGTTCAGTACAACATGGTAATACAAATACATCGGGAAAGGAAAAATACAATGGAAAACATTCATATCTAGTGCACCTAAGGTGGATAACCTCTAAAGCAAAAGAAGGTTATCCTAAACTAGTGGTGGTGTGTGCACTAAAAACCTTCCAAGAGATTTACTACTGTGGGCCCAGAAAGGGTGGAACATAACCGACCCATGGACGAAGCCCATTGGCAATGGGCTCATGAAGTGGTTGAACATGGGCTCCACGCTGGGGGCGCATAGCCGGCCTCTATGCCAACCTCGGTTGTGTGATCGTCTTCATCAGTGGGGGAGTAGGGGCAGAACTCTCGGAATACACATGAGTAGGCGAGTCCTCTGACGGGTCGGTCTCCAAATGCCTCGAGCGGGGGACATAGTCTGGAAAATTGCGAACGGTAGATGCAATGGTGTACATATGAAGGATCCTCATGTTGTGCATACGCACACGCTCGAAAACCATATCATCGCCGTATGGGGAAGTCAGAAAGAAGCCATAGCTAGGTACAAGGTGTGCAAATGGTCGTCCCATAAGCATGAAAACTCGATGGAGCAGTGTCCCTCAAAATGGTAAGACTGGTAGTTGGGGTCGAAGGGAACCTCCCAGTTGGGGGTGTCAATGAAGAGTACGAACATCGCCATCAGAATCTGAAGACGTGACAGAAAGAAAGAGAGAGGGAGTGAAAATCTTGCTAAAAAATCTCAATAGGGTATCCTCCTATCTAAGTGACATCATCAACGTCCCCAGGAACCTCAGGCTTATTACGAAATAGTGAGCATGCAAAGATTCATTTATTAAGTTCTAAAACATGAGTCTTGTAATGGATGCATCATACTTTTTTATGATATGCATGTCAATACTTTATGCAGCATTTAACTTTAGAGCATATATCTAACTTCATAGCAAACATGATGTACAAAAAACATGGTTCATGAATGACATTCCTTGTTTCTTTAGATGACTTAAGTTTCTTTTCATTCTTAGGGCCACCCTATTACTCTTCCCTTTTAAGAGTACTTCTAGGTTATGAGCTCATGCCTCACTACTCGTCACTAGCATATACTTATCTCTTTTGATAAGTTAAAGTCCCGACTTAATAAGTACGAGTTAAGGGGCAAGAATCACCTTTTCATCACCTATAGTTTGATGAGTCCAAAGGATCATTTTTTCATGTTCTAAGTCACCTTAGGTCTTAGCATGTTGTAACAAGATGCAATATGTAACATCCTAATTTTTAACCCAATACTCTAGAACATATTTAGGTTAATTATTAGTCTATTACTCTTTTAGTCTCATTCTTTAAAACCTTTCGTTAAATTACTTAGCAGAAGATACGAATAAATTTTTCTTTTTCGAAACTTGAAAAAAAAACGCGAGCCATGCGCTAACCTAACGTTCGTCATAACCACACCGTGCAAGAAAAGTAATCACACCATTCATAATCATGAAATATAGTATCATACATAACCATCATAATATCATCACTCCTTCATAGATACATAAATTACTAGCATCATTGTACCATTATTTACATCAAAACATGCCTATATATATGTAGTGATCCTTATCCACCTATGAGGTTGGATGAGTATCAATCCAAAAGCTAAACTATCAATGCTTCCGTAGCGACCCTCTACTCCGTTTGCTAGCGTGACCCTTAAGCACGAGCCTTAAAAGAAGTCACGAACCTCATTGTAATCCTCGTTTAGAGACGACACGGAAGAAGAGAGAGGGATAAGAAACTCATTCAAGATTCTCAGTAGGGATTTCCGACTCTAACACAAGTGTCATCGTCATCGTCCCCAGCCACCTTGGTTTTAATTATGAAAAAGGTGTAAATGCATAAGGTTTGGTTTGAAGCTTTCCAAATCTATTCATCCGAAGTGGGTGTCTTTTAGTATGAGTCTTAATGGCATGAATGCAACAGATATTTGATGAATGCATGACAATACCATATGCACATTAACATGAAAATTGTAACGCCCCAATTTTTACTGTAATTTTTACTGTCATTAGAAATTACTCAATTACCGAATTACCGTAGGTAATTATTACATAAGATTTGAGGCCGAACAATCCTCAATAAAGGAATATAACATTAGAAGAGAGGTTAGGAACGATTCATGCGAGAGTCGCAAATCCCGAATTTCTATACGTATAAAATGACCAAAATGCCCCTGAAGTTATTTTACTCAGAAAATGAGGATTGTGGGCCCCACCTATTCTCAAGGGGATATTTTGAGGATAATAAGGGATTGTTTGTGTTATGTGTGTTAATAGAGCAGAAGGATCTCAATTTTGACTTCCGACGCGCGAAATGACCTAAACGCCCCTGCGGCTGTTTTAACTCCGATGTGCGTGCTGACTGAGCCCGAACCTCACTAAAATGTTTTAAAATGTATTTTTAAGCCATGATTAACCATTGGTTAAGCTCGGGTGGCCTCGGGCAGTTTTTAAGTGAAAGTACGATTTTGCCCCTGTTTTTGGGCAGTTTTGCGAATTTCGGGATTTTTGATTCATATACTGAAACCTAAGCAATATTAGGCTCAAATTAAAGCTTATTAAATTCTAAATATTAATCTAGAGTCAAAATTATGTATTTAGATTGATTAGAACCCAAAATTGCTCAAAAACACCTAAATTGCTTACTAATTCACTTAAACCCTTAACCGTAAATTCTCTAAATTACATGAATACCTTGCCTACACCTAAATAATGCATGGAACACACAAATTTCACTTGTTTGGGCTGTAATGGACGAAATTATTGATGCCATTATGCAGCTGAATTATTGCCAAAAGTTGCACTAAAAGAAAATGCCAAAATGTCACCATAAGAGACATAATTCCTTAATTTCATACAACTTTGTCTAAAATGATTTTTCCTCCCTTATTTCTCTTGCAAAATTTTGTCCACTACCTCATCATTTTGGCCAATTAGAAGCCTCAAAATCTTCTATAAATAGGCTTGCTTGAGTGGTCTTGGAATGCTTGGTTCATAACTAGTTTTTAGGAGCACCAAAAACTTTCTTTCTTCCTCCTCTTTGGCTGAATTCTTTCTTCAATTTTTTCAAAGAGATTTTGTTTCATTTCACTTCAAGAAACCAAGTTCTCTTCCTCTTCTTCAACTCAGATTAGGTAGGGAGTAGTTTCTAAATTTATTTCTATGCTTTGAGGAGTTGTGTTTTTAGCTCAAAATGATGAAATTATGAACTTACCTTAGCTTTTCATTTTGGTTTTCCTCTTCAATTTTTCTTTAACCAATTCAACCATATGGCCTAGGTGGAACTAAGATGATGGCTTGATGATGAGGACCTTGAGGGTGGGTTGTAAATCCATCACAAGTTAGGCCTCTAAAGCTTGAAAATTCCACTTGATGCAAAACTTTAAAGAATAATGCTTTATGATGCTAAAACAAAGATTTTTAGTTTAGAACTTGAAAGATGTATTTTCCTTTTATGTTTTATTTCTTGTTAAGATATGTATTGGGTTGAATTTATAATTCTTTTAAAGTCGTGAAGGAGCTCTAGTAAAGAAACAAAATGAATTTGCATCCATGATTAAGTTTATGCTTTGCATAACCATGTTTACCTTCTATGTCATCACTAAATTTTCAAGAATGAATAAATGAACTTGCATTTCTCATGTTTAAATTCCAAGCTTGTATTTCATGTTTATGTTTCAAGTCATCACTTAATCTTTCAAGATAATAAAGAGGTTGCATCTCATATTTAATTTATGCTCTCACTATATTTTATAATGGCTAAAAGAATCAACGCATGGCATGTTTATTTTATGCCATCACCTAAAGATCCTAGAGCTCAAAGACTTGCCCATGTATAACAAGCAAAGAAATATGATTATTGGAGTTAAAGAATTTATTCTTTAAAAAGTCTTGAGATTGGAGCTTAAAAAGATGTAATAATAATTCTCTTCTCCCTCTACTGGTCCTGTGCGGACTACCGCCGCTCCGGTTTCTTAATATTCTCTTCTCCCTCTATTGGTCCTGTGCGGATTACCGCCGCTCTAGTTTCTTGTATCATGTTTATATTTCAAGTTCTTGCATCATGTTTAATTTTCAAGTCATGACCTTAAATCTTAAAGATAAAGAAATGGAATTGCATATCATGTTTATAATTCCAAGCTATCACCTTATAAAGATAAGATTAAAATAAGGTTGCAGAGCATGTTTATAATTGTAACACCCCGATTTTTCTGTCCGAGGGAAATGACCAAAATGCCCCTGAGGTCATTTCCTGACCGGAATTCAAGGGTAACCAACTCGGTCGTCCTCGAAGGGTCAACTCAATGTTTGAAGGGGATTGAATGGCCTTTGAATGCTTCCGGAGGCGAAAATCTCGTTTTCCGCAGTTTTGGGTCAAAATGACCAAAATACCCCTATAGTGTTTTTACGCGGGTAAAGGTGCCGTTTGAGCCCGAAACTTTCCCCAGAGGTTTAAAAACATGTTTTCATGTGTCTAGAGGTCTCTGTTCAAGCCCCGGTGGTCCCGGGCAGTTTTAGTGCAAAATTACGATTTTGCCCCTAGAATAGTGCTTTTGAGCTTAATGACATAATTAAGCAAACCTAAGCAATATTAGGCTCTAAACGAAGATTAATTTATTTCCCTAATTAATCTAGAGTCAAAATAATTTATTAAAGTTAATTAGAACCTAAAATTGCTTAGATTAAACTTAAATCCCTTTTTAGAACTCAAGACTCCTAGTCTTGGAATCTTAAATAGTGTTTTCTCTCTCCAATTCCTTAAATCAAGGAAATGTGTCTAGAGTTATTTAGACTCTAAATTGAGGATTTAACTCACTAATGGTGCAAAACCACTCCTTAATTATGTCTAGACCACCTTAATTATCCATTTCCTTTACCTAAACACTTTCTTACAAATTCCTAATCTTAGGCATAATCAAAGACACACCTAAACACAAGTCTAAACCACAATTAAAATGCAAACCAATCCTTCCCCAATCTGATGCACATGGCCAAAGCTCTCCCCCCCCCCCATTGACCACATGTTGAATTGTTTTCTCACTCAAAGAACCATGCTTAGCCCATGCTTGCACCATACTTGAGCCCATGCTTGCCCATGCTTCCACCATGCTTTGAACCATGCCTTGTAAGAGATATTTTTCTCTCCCATTCTGCACCTCATATGGACGAAGCCTTCATCAGCCTTCACACCCTCCATTTGCTTCATTTCTCTATAAATAGATGGCCTTGGGAAGCTTGCACCACTTTTAGATCATTTGCTAAGTTTAGGAGCACTCAAAGCTTTTCCTCTTCTCTCAAAGTTCTAGTGTTCTTCAAGTTCTTGGAGTTCTTCATCTTCTTCATCTTCTTCTTCCATCTTCAAGTTCATCACACCAAGTAGGGATTTTCTTTCAAGCATTCCTTTCTTTAAAGTTCTTGTTCTAAGCTTTATGTTCATAGTTTCTCTTGATTCTTTTTAGAACTTCTTTTCCTTTCCTTGTTCTTACTCATTTTCGGCCATGGGCCTTGGAGTTCAAAGAAATGAGAGCTTGATGATGAGAGTTTCATGATGATGTTCATCACTTGAAACAAACTCTAGAGCTTGATCTTTACCCTTGAGCAAAAGTGTTTCTAGTTTTTCCTTTCTTGAACTCTTGAGAACTTTAGTTTTGATGGTGATTCAAAATGGTTTTAAGGACTCAATGATGAAGTCTCATGATGTTGGTGTTATTATATCATCCAGATCATGGACCCTAGAGTTTTAAAATGTTCCTTTTTCTTCTTGATGATTTCGGCCATTTCCTTAATTTTCTAGGCTTCATGGTTTGATTTCCTAAAGATATTATGTTAAGTTTTAAAGAACTCTAAGCTTGACTTTACCTTGTTTGGATGAGTTTGGGTTATGGTTTAAATTCCTTTAAAGTCTTGTTAAGAGCTCTAGAAAAATAAAATGAACTTGCATAATTTATTGTGCTTGCATTCATATTTACATTCTTGCTATGCATCTTCACTTTCAAGTTATCACCTAAGAACATAAAGATTAAAATGGAACTTGCATCATCACTTAATTTAATTCTCAAAGCCTTTCTATTTCGGCTTTAAAGTCGATTGTTGTTGGGCCTAGAGCACTAAAATAAAGAATTGAACTTGCATTATCACCTAATTAATTTCTCGAATTCTTATCTATTTCGACCTTAAAGTCGATTGTTGTTGGGCCAAGAGCACTAAAATATAGAATTGAACCTTGCACATTTACTTTCAAGCTTGCACGTTTAAGTTTATGCCTCGCATATTTACTATGTTTTCAAACTATGTTTAGAACTTAAAAATGGACATAATGCATGCTCACTCATTTGTATGATTAAACCCAAGGTTCCTGAGGACGTAGATGATGACACCTAGGTAGTAGGAGGCCCTACTGAGATTCTTTAGCAAGATTCTCACTCCCTCTATCTCTTTCTTTCCGTCACGTCTTTAGATGGTGACGTTCATAGTGTTCGTGGACACGCCGACGTGGGAGGTGCACTATGACCTGACTCACGGGTCATACCATTTTGAGGGACAGTGCACGGTGTGGGTTTTCATGTTCATAGGACGCCCCTTCGCTCATCCCGTGCACACCTATCGCTTCTCCCCGACTGCACCCTATGGCGACGATGAGCGGGTTTTTGAGCGCGCGCGAACGCATGACGAGAGAGTGCTCCGCAAGCACACCGCCGCCCTAGCCATGCGAGACTATCCCGATTACGTGCCCTGGACTTACTTCTCGGAGACTGACCCGTCCGAGGACCCGCCTACCCATCCGTATAGTGAGAGCTCTGCCCCCTCTCCCCCACCGTTGAGGGAGGGCAGTGAGGATACCGTGACTCAGCCATGGCTTGCACGACGACCGGAGATGTGACCATACCGCGGGGGTCACACTCGATCCCCGTTCCGCCTCTTCACGTCCGAGGAGCTCGCCCAGTTTCCCGGATATTTGCCTCGTTCGCGAGATGGACGTCAGTAGGAGGTGACGATCGACCGATGGAGTACCCGGTTAGAGCACACACCACTTAGATGGGGATAAACCTTCTTTTGTTGAGAGGTTATCCTATTAGATGTACTCGGGTAGGGGAGTAGATTATGTTTATGTTTTATGTTGTATCTTCTTCTATGTATTTCCCTTGTACTAAATTAAGTCCCACACTTATAAGTGGGCAAGTTATATATATATGAGATGATATTCAGTGATATTTATGTTGTGCTCTATGTTATGATGTTGTGAGACATTTGTGTTACTTTACATGGTTTACCGTTTAACGCATCACGCGGCTCTCACTTTGTATTTCAAAAAAAAAAATTTACCCGTATTTCCGCTAAGTATTTCAAAGTAAAAATGAGAACTATGAGGTAACAGACTAATGATTAATCCAAATATGTTCTAGAGTATTGGGTTAAAAATTAGGATGTTACAATAATTCTAAGATGTCACCTAAATCTCTAAAGCTCAAGACTTACTCCTTTTTATCTTAAGTGAGAATTTTAATTGTGAAGATCCTCCCAAATTTGACAAAAGAACTAGTTTCTAAATGAGTTTTAAAGCTTTGCAAGGATTTTACGGGGAACTAGTATTTTATATGCACTTAAAATATGATTCTATGTAATTGCATGAGGTTCATGATTCGGCCACTTATCTGAGTTTAGTATCAATGTGTGATAATGATTTGATATGATTGAAGTTGTGATAATTATGGTTTATTGTTAAGAGAATGATTCATAATTGGTTTAGTAACTAATTAGTTCTATAATTGATAATTCTATGTAAGGATTGGATGCTTATTAAGTACTTGATATCATTGAATGATTTCCTGGCTTGCATGTTATAGTTGCTGTTGCAAATAATGAGAATGCTTATACATGAAATGTTCTTTGTTATGTAAAATTTACCTTTGTTGCTAGAAGAAAGTGTATCATTGTAAAAGTGTAATTTGGAAAGGTTCTGGCTAAGGAAACACTTGGTATTTAAGCGTGTCCATTGTGACCCACCTCTCTTTCCTGGAAATCTCCCATATGCATAATTACAGTTGATATATATTATTCTAGCTTAAGACTATAAATGAGAAAATGTTATGATGTTTATATTGTGATATAACATGCAAAGATTTAATGGTGACTTAAACTTATAAGAAAATGATCCTTTGGAACCATCAGACTATAGGTGGTGAAAAGGTGATTTTAGCCCCCTAACCCGTTCTCTCAAAATGGTAGAGTCGGGACTTTAGCTTATCAAAAGGGATAAGTATATGCTAGTGACGACTAGTAAAGTATGAGCTCATAACCTAAATTACTCCCAAAAGGGTGGAGTATAGGGTGGCCTAAGGAAAATAATGATGATGATAAGATTTTAAGTCACCTAAGGCACTAAAGAAATGAAATATGTGCACTATGTCCACGTGTAGCTAATATTATATGACGTTCTTTTATGCATGTTATTTGATAATGATGATGAGGAAAATGATGTAATGATAAAGGAAAAGTTCATTGTAAATATGACATGTTAAGATTATGATGCATTATAAGACGCATGATTAAAAATTGACGAACCTCGGTTAAGTATTTATCCGAACTTAAAATGAATCTTTGCATGCTCACTATTTTAGAATAATCCCGAGGTTCCTGTGGACTTTGATGATGACACTGTAGAAGGAGGTACCTTACTGAGAATTCTTTAGCAAGATTCTCACTCCCTTTTCTTTATTTCCGTCATTGTCTCCAGATTCAGATGGCGACATTCGTCCTGTTCGTTGATACCCCTACTTGGGAATTTCACTATGATCCGGTGCATCGCTCGTATCATTTTGAAGGGAGGTGGGCAGTTCGTATTTTTATTTACATAGGTCATCCATTTGCACATCCTGTCCCTAGTTATCGATTTTCTCCTACTTCTCCCTATGGCGATGAAATGGTTTTCGAACATGCACGTCGACTTGATGAAAGGATGTTACGTTCTTATCCCGCTTCATCTGCTGTCCATGGATTTCCAGAGTATGTTCCCGAGACGAGATATTCTGAAACTGATCCTTCAGAGGACACTCCTAGTCATGTATATTTTGAGAGCTCTACTCCTACTCCCACACGTATAAGAGAGGGTAGTGAGGAAACAGTTGTTCAGCCGAGGTTAGCAAGAAGGCCATCCATGCGACCCCAGCCTGGTGCATCTTGTGTGTCCCCTCCCGAGGGAGCTCATCAGTGGATCGGATTTATTCCCCCATTTCCAGGACAGTGGCCATAGAGGGTTTTTAGTAGATTTATGTGTGATCATGCACCCTAGTTTTAGGATAACCTTCTCGGCTTATGGAGTTATCTAGTTTAGGGGCATGTATTTCCTTAAGTATATTTTCTTTTATGGGTTTGCATAAGATAATGATGTATGAACATAACCCACCCTTTGAGTGAGGTTATTATATGTAAATATATGCTATAATGTGCTTATGGATGTTATATGATGGAGCCTAAGTGATATGATGTGATATATTCTTAAACGTCTTATTATACTCCGCTTACTCGTTCACGTTGTACTCGGCTCACGTTTTCAATTATGTGTTTAAAAAAAAAATAGCTCGTAATTTCACTAAGTATTTTCAAATTATGAAGAAAGAACCAAAGCAAGGAGTAAAGTCTAGTCATTAATCAGATTCAACCTAGGTGTATCTGGTTAATTACTAGGGTGTTACAAAAATCATTGGTCTTGGGCTCAACATAAAGAAACATAAATCATATACATGGCATAAAAGGCACAATACTTTTCATGTGACATCTTTCTCATAAGTTGAACTCTTAAGTTCTTTTTCTTTAAGACCGCCCTCTTAACATATCCACCAAAAATCCAACCGACTCACCGGCCCAGCAATAATCTGGTCACCAAACTACATTTCACCTATCGCCTAGGAATGAGCTCAATCCTAACTAGTAATCACTAGATTTAATATGGCCTAATAGAGGGGGTATTCATAACTTTCTTGGATCACCTATCTTAGGATCATTTCCTTCTTTGAAACGCTCTACTGGTATCTAGTACACAGCGAATTGTCCTCTTTGGCAAGCTCAATGTCAATACCCTCACGGATTTGTTTCCTCCCCACAGTAGCGAGAGGAATGCGTCTCAGTGTTATATCATATCTGTTCTTGGGGTGCTCGGCTGAACCGGTGTCACCCAGAACCTTTCCTGGGGGTACTCGCTAAACCGGTGTCACCTTGGAGTTTTTGCAAACTTTTCTCAAATCCTCCAGTTCGGTGGGAAATTCGGCAGCATAACGGCGTACACCAGATTTCCTTCAAACTTGCTTTATGCCACGAAACATATAGAACATGCATAACCATTCAACATCACCATAAGGCATCAAGTCATTCTCATAGTTAAACATACATTCTCATGTAACATTATAGCTCATTTTGCTCTTGAACCTACGGTATCTTATGCTTTGACCCTTACGGGTCTTAGACATGAGATATGATTATTCCATTGTTCTCTATCAACCTCTTATGCACCTAAGGGTTCTCAACTAATAATTCTTACTAATATTTATGTCCATCACTGAATCTGGACAGCATCATGCTTTAAGGGCAGAGTTTACATCTTGTGATTACGGGGTTCTAGAAACTACGTTTTAGACCCTTTCTCAGTTCTGTCTTCGCCTAGGGCACTATAAATTAAATCTAAACCAATTATGAGGCATTCCTATGCCTAAGAACTAATCATAGACCATGTTTGCCATATTATGAGGTTGCTGGACAGAATCCAGAAGTTAAATGTTCTAAGAGTTCTAGAATTGTACTTTTACGGTTTTCTAGTTACTAGTTTCTCTATAGGTGCTAAAATTCAATTCTATCTCAAATGTAACCAAATTTTTCATGCTTAATTAATCCTAAACTGAATGTTATCATACTAAAACATTTTTGGCATTTTTTAAGATTAAAGGGGTTAAACACGCGTTAAATTCCAACTTCACGGTCTTCCTATGAAGCTAGTTTCTCCCTTAACATGCATGGAAATATTCCTACCTCATCATATATCATTTTTACACATTCTAACATATCAAAACATCATCATACAACATCAAACATATTAGGTTAGAACTGAATTGTTCAAGTCCAAAAAGACACATAATTTGACATTTCTAAAACATATAAGTTGCTAGTTTCCCTTGGAACCATTTTAGAACTTCTAAAACTCTTTGCAAACCATTTTATTCTATCAAGAGGCTAAAAACAACCTTAGGTTAGTAACCAATTTAATACTTCTTTAGAAGAGGAATAAAACTATAAATCTTGTCGGTCATAGCTTTATAAAACTCATCAAACTTAAAGAAAATACTAGAACATAGGTTGTTGGCCCTTGTAACTAGATAGAACTCATTCCAAGCTCATCATTGTTACTTGGCTGAAATTATGCATTCAAAGAATGCTTCCATACTAAACTTTAACTTGAGATAAAATGGGCAAGTCTTTGACCTCTAAGGTCTTTAAGTGATGACATAATCTAAACATGCTATGCACTTCATTTTTATTCTTCGTTACAAAGTAAAGTGAGAACTTTAAAGTATATATGCAAGACTTCGAATTTAAATATGCAAGACTTGAAGTAAATATGCAAGGCTTGAAATTTAAATATGCAAGACTTGAAGTAAATATGCAAGGCTTGGAATTTAAATATGCAAGACGTAAAATAAATATGCCATGCGAGTTCATTTCTTTATTTTAGTGCTCTAGGCCCAGCAACAATCGACTTTAAGGCCGAAATAGAAAGGCTTTGAGGAGTAATTAGGTGATAATGCAAGCTCTCATTTTAAATTTTTATGTTCTTTAGTGATGAAAAGTAAATATGCTAGACAAGAATGTAAATATGAGATGCACTCCATTCCTTATCCTTTAGCTTTAAGTGATGGCTTGGAAAATAAATATGAATGCAAAGCTCAAAGTAAATATGCAATGCATAAGCTTGAATATAAATATGAATGCGAGTTTATTTTATTTCTTATTAGAGCTCATACAAGACTTTAAAGGAACTTTAACCTTAAGCCAAACTCATAATGACAAGGTAAAGTGAGGTCTAGAGTTCTTAGAACTCAAGATAACATTCCTTGCAAATATAGCCATGAATGAACTTTATAACACTTTTATGAAAACTCAAACTTTGGAGATTTCTTTGTGGTGAACATAAAGTTACCAACTAGAACTCTCATCATCAAGCTATCATGTTGGACCACCCAAGATGGTTGGCTGAAATTTTAGAGAAAAGGAAAGGAAAGAAACTGAAACTTGAGAGCAAGAAAGAATCATTTTGAAACTCTAGAGACCATGATCTTGATGATGTATTAACACCAACATCATGAATCCTTATCATTGAGTTCATGTAACCATTTTAAAACATCATCAAAGTTAAAGATTTCAAGGTTCAAGAAAAAAAGAACTATAAACATTTTTAACTCAAGAACAAAGATCAAGCTTTAGAGGTTTGTTCAAGTAATGAACATCATCATGAAACCCTCATCATCAAGCTCTCATTCCTTTGCTCTTCAAGCCTCATGGCTGAAACAAAGAAGGAGGAGGAGAAGAAAAGAAGTTCCCAAAAAGAGTCAAGAGAAACTATGAATATAACACCCTAGTAATTAACCAGATACACCTAGGTTGAATCTGATTAATGACTAGACTTTACTCCTTGCTTTGGTTCTTTCTTCATAATTTGAAAATACTTAGTGAAATTACGAGCCATTTTTTTTTAAACACATAATTGAAAACGTGAGCCGAGTACAACGTGAACGAGTAAGCGGAGTATAATAAGACGTTTAAGAATATATCACATCATATCACTTAGGCTCCATCATATAACATCCATAAGCACATTATAGCATATATTTACATACAATAACTTGACTCAAAGGGTGGGTTATGTTCATACATCATTATCTTATGCAAACCCATAAAAGAAAATATATTTAAGGAAATACATGCCCCTAAACTAGATAACTCCATAAGCCGGGAAGGTTATCCTAAAACTAGGGTGCATGATCACACATAAATCTACTAAGAACCCTCTATGGCCACTGTCCTAGAAATGGGGGAATAAATCCGATCCACTGATGAGCTCCCTCAGGAGGGGACACATGAGATGCACCAGGTTGGGGTCGCATGGACGGCCTTCTTGCTAACCTCGGCTGAACAACTGTTTCCTCACTACCCTCTCTTACACGTGTGCGAGTAGGAGCAGAGCTCTCAGAATATACATGAGTAGGAGTGTCCTCTGAAGGATCAGTTTCAGAATATCTCGTCTCGGGAACATACTCTGGAAATCCATGGACAGCAGATGAAGCGGGATAAGAAGGTAACATCCTTTCATCAAGTGGACGTGCATGTTCGAAAACCATTTCATCGCCATAGGGAGAAGTAGGAGAAAATCGATAACTAGGGACAGGATGTGCAAATGGACGACCTATGTAAATAAAAACACGAACTGCGCACCTCCCTTCAAAATGATACGAGCGATGCACCGGATCGTAGTGAAATTCCCAAGTCGAACAGGACGAATGTCGCCATCTGAATCTGGAGACAATGACGGAAATAAAGGAAAGGGAGTGAGAATCTTGCTAAAGAATTCTCAGTAAGGTACCTTCTTCTACAGTGTCATCATCAAAGTCCCTAGGAACCTCGGGATTATTCTAAAATAGTGAGCATGCAAAGATTCATTTTAAGTTCGGACAAATACTTAACCGAGGTTCGTCAATTTTTAATCATGCGTCTTATAATGCATCATAATCTTAACATGTCATATTTACAATGAACTTTTCCTTTATCATTACATCATTTTCCTCATCATCATTATCAAATAACATGCATAAAAGAACGTCATATAATATTAGCTACACGTGGACATAGTGCACATATTCCATTTCTTTAGTACCTTTGGTGACTTAAAATCTTATCATCATCATTATTTTCCTTAGGCCACCATATACTCCACCCTTTTGGGAGTAATTTAGGTTATGAGCACATACTTTACTAGTCGTCACTAGCATATACTTATCCCTTTTGATAAGCTAAAGTCCCGACTCTACCCTTTTGAGAGAACGGGTTAGGGGGCTAAAATCACCTTTTCACCACCTATAGTCTGATGGTTCCAAAGGATCATTTTCTTATAAGTTTAAGTCACCATTAAATCTTTGCATGTTATATCATAATACAATTCATAAACATCATAACATTTGCTCATTTATAGTCTTAAGCTAGAATAATATATATCAACTATAATCATGCATATGGGAGATTCCCAGGAAAGAGAGGTGGGTCACAATGGACACGCTTAAATACCAAGTCTTTCCTTAGCCAGAACCTTTCCAAATTACACTTTTACAATGATACACTTTCTTCTAGCAACAAAGGTAAATTTTACATAATAAAGAACATTTCATGTATAAGCATTCTCATTATTTGCAACAGCAACTATAACATGCAAGCCAGGAAATCATTCAATGATATCAAGTACTTAATAAGCATCCAATCCTTACATAGAATTATCAATTATAGAACTAATTAGTTACTAAACCAATTATGAATCATTCTCTTAACAATAAACCATAATTATCACAACTTCAATCATATCAAATCATTATCACACATTGATACTAAACTCAGATCAGTGTCCGAATCATGAACCTCATGCAATTACATAGAATCATATTTTAAGTGCATATATAATACTAGTTGCCAGTAAAATCCTTGCAAAGCCTTAAAACTCATTTAGAAACTAGTTCTTTTGTCAAATTTGGGAGGATCTTCACAATTAAAATTCTCACTTAAGATAAAAGGAGTAAGTCTTGAGCTTTAGAGATTTAGGTGACATCTTAGAATTATAAACATGCTATGCAACCTTATTTTAATCTTATCTTTATAAGGTGATAGCTTGGAATTATAAACATGATATGCAATTCCATTCCTTTATCTTTAAGATTTAAGGTGATGACTTGAAAATTAAACATGATGCAAGAACTTGAAATATAAACATGATACAAGAAACTGGATAATCCGCACAGGACTAGTAGAGGGAGAAGAGAATATTAAGAAACCGGAGCGGCGGTAGTCCGCATGAGGATGATAGAGGGAGAAGAGAATTATTATTACATCTTTTTAAGCTCCAATCTCAAGACTTTTTAAAGAATAAATTCTTTAACTCCAATAATCATATTTCTTTGCTTGTGATACATGGGCAAGTCTTTGAGCTCTAGGATCTTTAGGTGATGGCATAAAATAAACATGTCATGCGTTGATTCTTTTAGCCATTATAAAATATAGTGAGAGCATAAATTAACTATGAGATGCAACCTCTTTATTATCTTGAAAGATTAAGTGATGACTTGAAACATAAACATGAAATACAAGCTTGGAATTTAAATATGAGAAATGCAAGTTCATTTATTCATTCTTGAAAATTTAGTGATGACATAGAAAGTAAACATGGTTATGCAAAGCATAAACTTAATCATGGATGCAAATTCATTTTGTTTCTTTACTAGAGCTCCTTCAAGACTTTAAAAGAATTATAAATTCAACCCAATACATATCTTAACAAGAAATAAAACATAAAAGGAAAATACATCTTTCAAGTTCTAAACTAAAAATCTTTGTTTTAGCATCATAAAGCATTATTCTTTAAAGTTTTGCATCAAGTGGAATTTTCAAGCTTTAGAGGCCTAACTTGTGATGGATTTACAACCCACCCTCAAGGTCCTCATCATCAAGCCATCATCTTAGTTCCACCTAGGCCATATGGTTGAATTGGTTAAAGAAAAATTGAAGAGGAAAACCAAAATAAAAAGCTAAGGTAAGTTCATAATTTCATCATTTTGAGCTAAAAACACAACTCCTCAAAGCATAGAAATAAATTTAGAAACTACTCCCTACCTAATCTGAGTTGAAGAAGAGGAAGAGAAATTGGTTTCTTGAAGTGAAATGAAACAAAATCTCTTTGAAAAAATTGAAGAAATAATTCAGCCAAAGAGGAGGAAGAAAGAAAATTTTTGGTGCTCCTAAAAACTAGTTATGAACCAAGCATTCCAAGACCACTCAAGCAAGCCTATTTATAGAAGATTTTGAGGCTTCTAATTGGCCAAAATGATGAGGTAGTGGACGGAATTTTGCAGGAGAAATAAGGGAGGAAAAATCATTTTAGACAAAGTTGTATGAAATTAAGGAATTATGTCTCTTATGGTGACATTTTGGCATTTTGTTTTAGTGCAACTTTTGGCAATAATTCAGCTGCATAATGGCATCAATAATTTCGTCCATTACAGCCCAAAGAAGTGAAATTTGTGTGTTCCATGCATTATTTAGGTGTAGGCAAGGTATTCATGTAATTTAGAGAATTTACGGTTAAGGGTTTAAGTGAATTAGTAAGCAATTTGGGTGTTTTTGAGCAATTTTGGGTTCTAATCAATCTAAATACATAATTTTGACTCTAAATTAATATTTAGAATTTAATAAGCTTTAATTTGAGCCTAATATTGCTTAGGTTTCGATTATCTGAATCAAAAATCCCGAAATTCGCAAAACTGCCCAAAAACAGAGGCAAAATCGTACTTTCACTTAAAAACTGTCTGAGGCCACTCGAGCTTAACCAATGGTTGATCATGGCTTAAAAACACATTTTAAAATATTTTAGTGAGGTTCGGGCTCAGTCGGCACGCACATCGGAGTTAAAACAGCCGCAAGGGCGTTTTGGTCATTTCGCGCGTCGGAACTCAAAATTGAGATCCTTCTGCTCTATTAACACACATAACACAAACAATCCTTTATTATCCTCAAAATATCCCCTTGAGAATAGGTGGGGCCCACAATCCTCATTTTCTGAGTAAAATAACTTCAGGGGCATTTTGGTCATTTTATACGTACAGAAATTCGAGATTTGCGACTCTCGCATGAATCGTTCCTAACCTCTCTTCTAATGTTATATTCCTTTATTGAGGATTGTTCGGCCTCAAATCTTATGTAATAATCTTATGTTATATTCCTTTACTGTCATTCAGTAATTGAGTAATTTCTAATGTGATAAAAATTGATAGAAATTAGGCGTTACATTACTCCCTCCTTAAAAGAATTTCGCAGGAAATTCGTTACTGAGAACAACTTCGGGGTATTGTGCTTTCATGTTTGATTCCAGCTCCCATGTAAGTTCTTGGTTTCACCTGTCCCCATGCTACTTTGACCAGTCTGACCTTGTTCCTTAACTGCTTAACTCCTCGGTCGACGATTCTCGTGGGTAGTAAGTTAAATGTCAGGTTATCTCTTAATTGTACATGTTCTGGCTCTAGTACATGACTCGGGTTAGATTGATACTTTCTTAACTGAGAGACATGGAAAACATCATGAAGGTTGGATAGACTCGGGGGTAGGGCTATACGGTAGGCTACAGGTCCTACTTTGGTAAGGATTTCAAATGGACCAAGAAATCTGGGGCTCAATTTCTTTACATTTATTGCTCGGCCTATGCCTGTGGTGGGGGTGATCCTTAGGAACACGTGGTCACCTTTTTGAAAATCTAGCGGTTTTCGCCGCTTGTCCGTATAGTTTTTCTGTCGACTTTGAGCAGTAAGAATCTTATCCCTAATCTTCTTGATTTGTTCCGTTGTTTCCCTCACAATATCAGGTCCGAGTAAACTTTGCTCTCCGGGTTCATACCAACATAAGGGAGATTGACATTTCCGTCCATAGAGGGCCTCATACGGTGCCATACCGATACTTGCATGATAACTGTTGTTATATGCAAATTCAATCGATGTGTACTTATCCCAACTTCCCTTTGATCTAAAACACATGCCCTTAACATATCCTCCAAGGTTTGGATAGTTCTTTCAGATTATTTATCTGTTTGGGGGTGATAAGCCGTGCTTAGAGACAGCTTTGAACCAAACGCCTTTTGAAAGGCTCCCCAAAATCGTGATGTAAACCGCGGATCCTGGTCCGAGATTATCGTCGACGGCACCCCATGTAACCTTACTATCTCCTGAATATATAATTGTGCTAACCTATCCAAGGAATAAGTCACCTTAATAGGTAAAAAGTGGGCTGACTTTGTCAATCGATCCACGATTACCCATATGGTATCATGATTCATTTGGGTCCTTGGTAATCCAGTCACAAAATCCATGGAGATACTATCCCACTTCCACTCAGGGATCGACAGAGGTTGCGGCATTCGAGGGTTTTGGTGTTCAATCTTCACCTTTTGACACACCAAGCACTTACTCACCCATGTGCACACATCTTTCTTCATTCCAGGCCACGTAACATCTTCTTCAAATCTTGATACATCTTGGTGGCACCAGGATGAAGGGTAAAATGGCTCTTATGGGCTTCCTCCAAAACATCTTTTTGGAGGCCACCACTAGCAGGTACACATATTCGACCTTTAAACCTCCACAAATCGTCCATTCCTTGGGTAAAACCTATCAACTTTCTTGCCTTCACTGCCCCTAAAGTTTCTTGAAACTCAACATCGTCCCCTTGAGCTTGAACAATCCTTTCTTTGAAATCACTTGTCACTCTAAGATGACAAGCTCTGATGCCCTTAGTGGTCAAAGTCATTCCTAGGTTTAAGTCCCTAAATTGCTCAATCAATTCAACCTCCTTCACCATCAAACGGGACACTTGTAAGGACTTCCTACTCAAAGCATTAGCTACTACATTAGCTTTACCAGGATGGTAGTTCAATCCAAAATCATAATCTTTCAAGAACTCCATCCATCGCCTTTGCCTCATGTTTAGCTCTTTTTGATCAAAGAGATATTTCAAACTCTTGTGATCGGAAAACACCTCAAACTTAACTCCATATAAATGGTGTCTCAAAATCTTTAGAGCAAACACGACGGCAGCTAACTCAAGGTCATGGGTAGGGTAGTTTGCCTCATGTGGCTTGAGTTGTCTTGATGCATAGGCCACCACTTGCCTATCTTGCATCAATACACAACCTAAACCCTTTTTTGAAGCATCACAATACACCTCGAAAGGCACATTGGGGTCGAGTAACACTAAAACAGGGGTTGAGGTTAGCTTGTGTTTTAACTCTTGAAAGCTTTTTTCACACTCTGAGGTCCATGAAAAAGGGGTGTTCTTCCTAGTCAGCTTGGTCAAAGGTAGGGAAATCTGGGAAAATCCCTTGATAAATCAACGGTAATAACCGGCTAAACCCAAAAAGCTCCTTACTTCAGTTACCGTGGTTGGTTTTTCCCAGTTTACTACCGCTTCTACCTTACTAGGATCTACAGCAATTCTTTTCTTAGATACTACATGCTCTAAAAATTGCACCTTATCCAACCAAAACTCACACTTGGAAATCTTGGCATATAGTTTCTTTTCCTTCAAGATCTCCAGTACTATGGTCAGGTGGCATTCATGCTCTTCATGGGTCTTAGAATATATGAGAATGTCATCTATAAAGACAACTACAAACTGATCTAAATAGGGTCGAAAGATCCTATTCATGTAATCCATAAAAATAGCTGGAGCATTGGTTAACCCAAAGGACATTACTGCAAACTCAAAATGGCCGTGTCAGTGCGAAAGCCGTTTTAGGTATGTCTTCATCTCTCACTCTAATTTGATGGTAGCCTGACCTCAAATCTATCTTAGAAAACACTACCGCACCTTTCAGTTGGTCCATCAAATCATCGATCCTAGGCAGAGGATACTTGTTTTTCACCGTTACTTTATTCAACTCGCCTATAATCTACACACATCCTCATACTCCCATCCTTTTTCTTTACAAACAACACAGAGGGCTCCCAAGGTGATGCACTAGGCCTAACAAACTTTTTCTCCAATAAATCTTCCAATTGAGTTTTTAACTCGGTCAATTCTAATGGGGACATCCTGTATGGGGCTATGGATATAGATCCCGCACTTTGGAAGCAATTCTATGGAAAACTCTATCTCTCTCTTGGGGGGAAACTCTGGTATCTCATCTGGAAATACTTCAGGATAATTTCTTACTATTGGTATCTCATCGATACTTTGCTCAAAGTCTACATCACTGGCGGCTAAGAAAATGTAACCTTTACTCTCACCCTTACCACAGTCCATTTCCACAGCAGTTATGTAAAGACTTATGGGTTTCTTAGGTTCAATAGGAACAGGAAGAAAAGTGATGGTTTTCTCATAACAGTTTAACAGTACACAGTTGGCCTCAAGCCAATCCATGCCAAGAATCACATCTAAACCTCGCATGGGTAAGCAAATAAGATCTAAAACAAAGGATCTATTATCTATAATAAAACTACAATCTAAACAACATTTACAAGTCCTAACGGGTTTTCCAGTAGGGTTAGAAACAATAAGGTCAAAAGGAAGCTCAGTCATAGGTAAATTAAGGCTTTTAGCACATGAATGGGAGATAAAAGAATGAGAAGTGCCAGAATCATATAGTACAATTAAGTCTTTACCATGCATATTACCCTTACCTTCCACGAGATTTCGTGACTTCGTTGTTTCTTCAACATTAACAGTAAATACCCTTCCCTGGTATTACGGCTTGGGATTGAGGGTTGGCGGGTTCCTTTCCGTGCATTCTCGGGAGTAATGACCTGGTTTTCCACACCGATAGCACACGTTTGTTCCGGCTCGACATGGCATGCTCCCATGATTCTTGCCGCACTTGGGACATTCCATGGATGGCGCGGCCGTGGAGGTCTTCTTTGGACCTCTTTGTGGTGCTTTCCCTTTATTGTTATTATTGTTGTTGTTGCGATTGTTACTGGGGTTATTGTTGTAGCGGTTGTTATTGTAGCGGTTGTTGTTGTTTGGCCTTCCTTGTTGAAAATTTCTTTGTGTCCCTTGTGGTCTTGATTGAAGGGGAAATGGAGGTCGATTCTGCCTCTTGAACTGCTGACCTTGTGGTGTCAACTTTTTGGTAATATTATCTGACTTTGGGGTGTTTAGTTTTCTCTGACCTTCTTCAATAATCCGACATTTGTTAACTAGGGTAGAGAAATCCCTAATCTCCAAATGTGCAACTGCCACATTAAGTTTCGCCTTCAACCCTGACTCGTATTTAATGCATTTCGGTACTCATCGAGGATTTCCTCGGTATATTCTTGAGAACTTAATGAGTTCTTCAAATGCAGCGATGTCTTGGGCCACATTCATATTCCCCGGGACAAGTTGCATGAATTCAATGTCCTTGGCATTTCTAACTGACTCTGGAAAGTACTTTTCGTAAAAATGGACCTTGAATAGTTCCCAATCAATGTCCACGTCGGTCGTCTCCAGGAGTCTTCGAACACCTGTCCACCAGAAACTAGCATCACCCTCAAGCATATGAGTAGTGAAGGTGACCTTTTGCTCCTCCGAGCATGGGACTACAGCAAAGACCTTCTCAATATTCCGAATCCATTCATCTGCAATATTTGGATTCAGTGTCCCCTTGAAAACTGGTGGGTTTGCCTTACGAAACTCCCCGAAACAAGCATGTTCAGGAATCTCATGTCCCTGATTCATATTGGCTTGACGATCCTGATCCATTCGTTCCATCATCATTCTCATGGTCTTTGCTACGTCGCGGAGTGCTTCGGCTGTCTCGTTGTCTTGATTATTCTGTGCTGCGCTCCTAGTCTGTTGTCGACGTGCCATTGGTCCCTATACACACAAAACAGCAACACTGAGGTGATCATGCCCAATATTCCATGCAAAGTGAGCAAGTTACCATGGCACTTTGAACATACAGTAGTCATGTATTTCTAATCCTCAAGCTCATCCAACTGATAAACATCTACACATGACGTCACTAACGTATTATGCTTTAGAAGCATAGCTAGTCCAATCCTCAGGCTCCATGAGAATCGAACTACTCTGATACCAAAATGTAACACCCTAGTAATTAACCAGATACACCTAGGTTGAATCTGATTAATGACTAGACTTTACTCCTTGCTTTGGTTCTTTCTTCATAATTTGAAAATACTTAGTGAAATTACGAGCCATTTTTTTTTTTTAAACACATAATTGAAAACGTGAGCCGAGTACAACGTGAACGAGTAAACGGAGTATAATAAGATGTTTAAGAATATATCACATCATATCACTTAGGCTCCATCATATAACATCCACAAGCACATTATAGCATATATTTACATACAATAACCTGACTCAAAGGGTGGGTTATGTTCATACATCATTATCTTATGCAAACCCATAAAAGAAAATATACTTAAGGAAATACATGCCCCTAAACTAGATAACTCCATAAGCCGGGAAGGTTATCCTAAAACTAGGGTGCGTGATCACACATAAATCTACTAAGAACCCTCTATGGCCACTGTCACCGGAAATGGGGAATAAATCCGATCCATTGATGAGCTCCCTCGGGAGGGACACACGAGATGCACCCAGTGGGAGTCGCATGGGCGGCCTTCTTGCTAACCTCGGCTGAACAAGCTGTTTCCTCACTACCCTCTCTTACACGTGTGGGAGTAGGAGCGAGCTCTCGAGAGAATATACATGAGTAGGAGTGTTCTCACGAAGGATCAGTTTGAGAATATCTAATCTCGGGAACATACTCTGGAAATCCATGGGCCAGATGAAGCGAGGATAAGAACGTAACATCCTTTCATCAAGTGGACGTGCATGTTCGAAAACCATTTCATCGCCATAGGGAGAAGTAGGAGAAAATCGATAACTAGGGACAGGATGTGCAAATGGACGACCTATGTAAATAAAAACACGAACTGCGCACCTCCCTTCAAAATGATATGAGCGATGCACCGGATCGTAGTGAAATTCTCAAGTAGGGGTATCAACGAACAGGACGAATGTCGCCATCTGAATCTGGAGACAATGACGGAAATAAAGGAAAGGGAGTGAGAATCTTGCTAAAGAATTCTCAGTAAGGTACCTTCTTCTACAGTGTCATCATCAAAGTCTCCAGGAACCTCGGGATTATTCTAAAATAGTGAGCATGCAAAGATTCATTTTAAGTTCGGACAAATACTTAACCGAGGTTCGTCAATTTTTAATCATGCGTCTTATAATGCATCATAATCTTAACATGTCATACTTACAATGAACTTTTCCTTTATCATTACATCATTTTTCTCATCATCATTATCAAATAACATGCATAAAAGAACGTCATATAATATTAGCTACACGTGGACATAGTGCACATATTCCATTTCTTTAGTACCTTAGGTGACTTAAAATCTTATTATCATCATTATTTTCCTTAGTCCACCATATACTCCACCCTTTTGGGAGTAATTTAGGTTATGAGCTCATACTTTACTAGTTGTCACTAGCATATACTTATCACTTTTGATAAGCTAAAGTCCCGACTCTACCCTTTTGAGAGAACGGGTTAGGGGGCTAAAATCACCTTTTCACCACCTATAGTCTGATGGTTCCAAAGGATCATTTTCTTATACGTTTAAGTCACCATTAAATCTTTGCATGTTATATCACAATACAATTCATAAACATCATAACATTTTCTCACTTATAGTCTTAAGCTAGAATAATATATATCAACTGTAATCATGCATATGGGAGATTCCCAGGAAAGAGAGGTGGGTCACAATGGACACACTTAAATACCAAGTTTTTCCTTAGCCAGAACCTTTCAAAATTACACTTTTACAATGATACACTTTCTTCTAGCAACAAAGGTAAATTTTACATAATAAAGAACATTTCATGTATAAGCATTCTCATTATTTGCAACAGCAACTATAACATGCAAGCCAGGACATCATTCAATGATATCAAGTACTTAATAAGCATCCAATCCTTACATAGAATTATCAATTATAGAACTAATTAGTTACTAAACCAATTATGAATCATTCTCTTAACAATAAACCATAATTATCACAACTTCAATCATATCAAATTATTATCACACATTGATACTAAACTCAGATAAGTGGCCGAATCATGAACCTCATGCAATTACATAGAATCATATTTTAAGTGCATATAAAATACTAGTTCCCCGTAAAATCCTTTCAAAGCCTTAAAACTCATTTATAAACTAGTTCTTTTGTCAAATTTGGGAGGATCTTCACAATTAAAATTCTCACTTAAGATAAAAGGAGTAAGTCTTGAGCTTTAGAGATTTAGGTGACATCTTAGAATTATAAACATGCTATGCAACCTTATTTTAATCTTATCTTTATAAGGTGATAGCTTGGAATTATAAACATGATATGCAATTCCATTTCTTTATCTTTAAGATTTAAGGTGATGACTTGAAAATTAAACATGATGCAAGAACTTGAAATATAAACATGATACAAGAAACTGGATAATCCGCACAGGACCAGTAGAGGGAGAAGAGAATATTAAGAAACCGGAGCGGCGGTAGTCCGCACAGGACCAGTAGAGGAGAAGAGAATTATTATTACATCTTTTTAAGCTCCAATCTCAAGACTTTTTAAAGAATAAATTCTTTAACTCCAATAATCATATTTCTTTGCTTGTGATACATGGGCAAGTCTTTGAGCTCTAGGATCTTTAGGTGATGGCATAAAATAAACATGTCATGCGTTAATTCTTTTAGCCATTATAAAATATAGTGAGAGCATAAATTAACTATGAGATGCAACCTCTTTATTATCTTGAAAGATTAAGTGATGACTTGAAACATAAACATGAAATACAAGCTTGGAATTTAAACATGAGAAATGCAAGTTCATTTATTCATTCTTGAAAATTTAGTGATGACATAGAAAGTAAACATGGTTATGCAAAGCATAAACTTAATCATGGATGCAAATTCATTTTGTTTCTTTACTAGAGCTCCTTCAAGACTTTAAAAGAATTATAAATTCAACCCAATACATATCTTAACAAGAAATAAAACATAAAAGGAAAATACATCTTTCAAGTTCTAAACTAAAAATCTTTGTTTTAGCATCATAAAGCATTATTCTTTAAAGTTTTGCATCAAGTGGAATTCTCAAGCTTTAGAGGCCTAACTTGTGATGGATTTACAACCCACCCTCAAGGTCCTCATCATCAAGCCATCATCTTAGTTCCACCTAGGCCATATGGTTGAATTGGTTAAAGAAAAATTGAAGAGGAAAACCAAAATAAAAAGCTAAGGTAAGTTCATAATTTCATCATTTTGAGCTAAAAACACAACTCCTCAAAGCATAGAAATAAATTTAGAAATTACTCCCTACCTAATCTGAGTTGAAGAAGAGGAAGAGAACTTGGTTTCTTGAAGTGAAATGAAACAAAATCTGTTTGAAAAAATTGAAGAAAGAATTCAGCCAAAGAGGAGGAAGAAAGAAAATTTTTGGTGCTCCTAAAAACTAGTTATGAACCAAGCATTCCAAGACCACTCAAGCAAGCCTATTTATAGAAGATTTTGAGGCTTCTAATTGGCCAAAATGATGAGGTAGTGGACGGAATTTTGCAGGAGAAATAAGGGAGGAAAAATCATTTTAGGCAAAGTTGTATGAAATTAAGGAATTATGTCTCTTATGGTGACATTTTGGCATTTTGTTTTAGTGCAACTTTTGGCAATAATTCAGCTGCATAATGGCATCAATAATTTCATCCATTACAGCCCAAAGAAGTGAAATTTGTGTGTTCCATGCATTATTTAGGTGTAGGCAAGGTATTCATGTAATTTAGAGAATTTACAGTTAAGGGTTTAAGTGAATTAGTAAGCAATTTGGGTGTTTTTGAGCAATTTTGGGTTCTAATCAATCTAAATACATAATTTTGACTCTAGATTAATATTTAGAATTTAATAAACTTTAATTTGAGCCTAATATTTCTTTGGTTTGATTATCTGAATCAAAAATCCCGAAGTCATAAAGCGCCCAAAAGCAGGGACAAAATCGTACTTTCACTTAAAAGCGCCGAGGCCACCCGAGCTTAACCAATGGTTAATCATGGCTTAAAAACACATTTTAAAACATTTTAGTGAGGTTCGGGCTCAGTCGGCACGCACATCGGAGTTAAAACAACCGCAGGGGCATTTTGGTCATTTCGCGCGTCGGAACTCAAAATTGAGATCCTTCTGCTCTATTAACACACATAACACAAACAATCCCTTATTATCCTCAAAATATCCCCTTGAGAATAGGTGGGGCCCACGATCCTCATTTTCTGAGTAAAATAACTTCAGGGGCATTTTGGTCATTTTATACGTACAGAAATTCGGGATTTGCGACTCTCGTTTGAATCGTTCCTAATTTCTCTTCTAATGTTATATTCCTTTATTGAGGATTGTTCGGCCTCAAATCTTATGTAATAATTACCTACGATAATTCAGTAATTGAGTAATTTCTAATGACAGTAAAAATTACAGTGAAAATTGGGGCGTTACAATGAACACATAAAGATATTAAGAACTTAAATGAAAGAAACACTTGAAAGAAAATCCCTACCAAGTGATTGAAGGTCGGGATGAGAGAAGAGGATGAAAAACTTGAAGAACTTGGACACTTGAACTTTGAGAGAAAAGAAAAATTTGAAGTGCTATTTGAAAACTTACACTTAGCAAATGAATCCAAAATGATGCAAGTTCGCCCAAGCATACTATTTATAGAGAAATGAAACAAAATGAGAGGTGTAAATGGGGAGGAAGGCTTCAGCCATTTACAGCACCAAGAGGAGAGAAAATATCTTCTCTAAGGTATGGTTCAAGGCATGGTGGAAGGCATGGCTAGGGATGGGTTCAAGTATGGGCGCAAGTATGGGTCAAGCATGGTTCTTTGAGTGAGAAACAAATCAACATGTGATGTAAATGAGGGAGACGATGGCCGAAACTTACATCAGCCATGGGGAGGATTTCTTGCATTTTAATTGTGGTTTAAAGTTGTGTTTAGGTGTATATTTGATTAGGGTTAAGATTAGGAATTTGTAAGAAAGTGTTTAGGTGAGAAAATGGGTAATCAAGGTTGTCAAGACATGTTTAAGGGGTGGTCTTGCATCATTAGTGAGTTATAAACTCATTTTAGTTCATAAACAACTCTAGACACAATTCCATGATTTAAGAAATTGGAGAGAGAAAATACTATTCAAGATTCCAAGATTGGGATCTTGAGTTTTAAAAAGAGATTTAAATCTAATCTAAGCTATTTTAGGTTCTAATTAATTTTAATAGTTTATTTTGACTCTAGATTAATTATGGAAATTAATTAATCTTCGATTAGAGCCTAATATTGCTTAGGCTTGCTTAATTACGTCATTAGGCTCAAAAACACTATTCGAGGGGCAAAATCGTAATTTTGTGCAAAAACTACTCGGGACCACCGGGACTTAAACAGACGCTTTTAAACATGTAAAAACATTGTTGTAGACCTTCGGAGAAAGTTTCAGGCTCAAACGGCACCTTTACCCGTGTAGAAACGCTATAGGGGTATTTTGGTCATTTTGACCTGAAATTGCAGAAAATGAGATTTTCGCCTCTGAAACCATTCAAGGGCCATCCAATCCCTTTCAAACATTGAGTTGGCCCTTCGAGGACTGCCGGGTCGGCCATCCTCGAATTGCGGGCAGAAAATGACCTCAGGGGCATTTTGGTCATTTTCCTCTCAGACAGAAAAATCGGGGCATTACATTACTCCCCTCCTTAAAAAGAATTTCGTCCTCAAAATTTGCTACATGTACAGAGGGCTTACGAGGCTTCTATACCATCATAAGTTACAACCAAAAATTCCTACCATATATCACATTCTCACCTTGTGCGTCAAAATGGGAGGTATCTCCAACATTGATCGTGAATACTCAACCTTGGCATTGGGGTCTGAAAGTGGCATTCAGTTGTGGGTGCTTCACATTGCAATCCTTAATCATGTGCCCAGGCTTGCCACACCTAAAGCACACTCTTTGTCCAGCTAAACAGGGGCGGTCGCCATGGTTCTTCCCACACTTCGGGCAAATGATGATGGGGTTATCTTGAGATGCCTCCTCTTTCAGGCCATATGATCCTTCATGTTGAGAGTTGTCCTCGGGGTGTTGTGGTTTGATCAGCGGTCTAGAGGGTGGCTTGAACTGCAGCTTGACCCGCTGATTGTACTGCGGGTTGAAGTATGTCCCGGATTGATGTTTGTGCTGCGGCTTGAACCTTGGGGCTTGTGGTGCCAGCTTCTTGGTGAAATTCTCGGCTCTCAATAGCCTCAGCTTCTTGTGGCCTTCCTCAAGAATGCGATGTAACGCCCCGATTTTCTGTCTGAGTGGAAAATGACTGAAATGCCTTTGAGGTTATTTCGGCCCGGAATTCGAGGATGGCCGACCCGGCAGTCCTCGAAGGGCCAACTCAATGTTTGAAGGGGATAAAATTACCCTTGAGTGGTTCCGGAGGCGAAAGTCTCATTTTCTGCAGTTTCGGGTCAAAATGACCAAAATACCCCTATAGCGTTTTACGCGGGTAAAGGTGCCGTTTGAGCCCGAAACTTTCCCCAGAGGTTTAAAACCATGTTCTTACATGTTTCAAAACATCTGTTTGAGTCCCGACAGTCCCGGGCAATTTTAGTGCAAAATTACGATTTTGCCCTTAGAATAGTGTTTTTGAGCTTAATGATGTGATTAAGCAAACCTAAGCAATATTAGGCTCTAAACGAAGATTAATTAATTTCCATAATTAATCTAGAGTCAGAATAAATTATTAAAATTAATTAGAACCTAAGATTTCTTAGATTAGATTTAAATCTCTTTTCTAAAACTCAAGATTTCACTCTTGGAATCTTGAATAGTGTTTTCTCTCTCCAATTCCTTAAATTAAGGAATTGTGTCTAGAATTGTTTATATACTAAAATGAATTTATAACTCACTAATGATGCAAGAACACTCCCTAATTATGTCTTGACAACCTTAATTACCCATTTTCACACCTAAACACTTTCTTACAAATTCCTAACCTTAATCCTAATCAAAGATACACCTAAACACAACTCTAAACCACAATTAAAATGCAAAGAGAACCCTCCCCATGGCTGATGCATTTCGGCCATTTCACTTTCATTTACCACACATGTTGAATTGTTTCTCACTCAAAGAACCATGCTTGAGGCCATACCTTGAACCATACCTCACCATGCCTCAAGACCACATTATCTCACCTCATGGAACTCATGGGCTGCCCTCCATGCTGATGGCCGAAGCTCTTCCCCCTCCTTGCACCTTTCATTTGCTTCATTTCTCTATAAATAGACTGCTTGGGTGAACTTGTATCATTTTGGGTTCATTTGCAAAGTGTAAGTTTTCAAAGAGCACTTCAAAGTTTCCTTTTTCTCTCAAGTTCAAGTCTTCAAGTTCTCCAAGTTCTGCATCCTCTTCTCTCATTCCAACCTCCTAATCACTAGGTAGGGATTTTCTTCCAAGAGTTCTTTCATTTAAAGTTCTTAATTTCTTTATGTGTTCATAGTTTCTCTTGAATCCTTTTTAGAACTTCTTTTCTTCTCCTACTCCTCTTTGTTTTTCGGCCAAAAGGCTTGAGAATCAAAGGAATGAGAGCTTGATGATGAGAGTTTCATGATGATGTTCATCACTTGAACAATCTCTAAAGCTTGATCTTTGTTCTTGAGATAAAGATGTTTTTAGTTTTCTTCTTGAATCTTTGAAACCTTTCACTTTGATGACGTTTTAAAATGGTTAACATGAACTCAATGATGAGAGCTCATGATGTTGGTGTTAATGCATCATCAAGATCATGGTCTTTAGAGTTCCAAATGTTTCTTTTCTTCCCCAACAATTTCGGTTCCTTTTCCTTTTCTTTCTTTGTGGTTTCGGCCATATTGGCCAAGGGAGTTCGCAATGGCTTGATGATGAGAGCTTCTAGATGATGACTATGTGTTCATCACAATGAGGCCTCTAGAGCTTGAGTTTTAATAAAAATGTTATTTATGTTTATATTTCAAGAAAAGAAACTTTGTGTTTTAAAGAACCCTTGAGGTTCACTCTTGTTTTTACTTTACCTTAACATAATAAGTTTGGGTTTAGGTTTAAGTTCCTTTAAAGTCTTGTATGAGCTCTAATAAGAAATAAAATGAACTAGCATTCATATTTAAATTTAAGCTTATGCATTACATATTTATTTTGAGCCTTGCATTCATATTTAATTTCCAAGCCATCACTTAAAGTTAAAGGCTAAAGAATGGAGTGCATCTCATATTTATATTCTTGTCTAGCATATTTACCTTTCATCACTAAGAACGTAAAGATTTAAAATGAGAACTTGCACTATCACCTAACTAAATCTCAAAGCCTTTCTATTTCGGCCTTAAAGTCGATTGTTCTTTGAGTCTAGAGCACTAAAATAAAGAAATGAACTTGCATATTTATATTTCAAGCCTTGCATATTTATATTCCAAGTCTTGCATATTTATTTTAAGCCTTGCATTTTTATATTCAACCCTTGCACGTTTACTTTAAGCTTTCACTTTATTTCGTAATGAAGACTAAAAATGAAGTGCATAGCATGTTTAAATTATGTCATCACTTAAAAGATCTTAGAGCTCAAAGACTTGCCCGTTTTATCTCAAGTTAAAGTTTAATGAGGGAGCATTCTTTGAATGCATGATTTCGGCCATGTGGTGATGATGAACTTGGAATGAGTTTCATCTAGCTTCAAGGACCAATAAGTCAAGTTTTAAGAATCCTTTTAAACCTCATGAATTTGTTTAAGTTTAAGACCAACAAGGTTCTATGAATCTAACATTCTTTTCAGGAGGGATTAAGTGGTCACTGCCCTGAGGATGTGTTTAGTCTCTTTGACAAGATAAAATGGTTTGCAAAAGAAGTTTTAGAAGTCTTGAAAATGATTCCAAGAAAAACTAGCAACTCATGTATTTTAGAAAACATCAAGTTAGGCACCTTTTGGAAACTTAATGTTTTAGTTCTTCCATGATGTGTTTGCTGCCATGAGATGATGTTTGTTGTGTTTGAATGAGTAAAAAAAAATTATGTATGATGAGGTAGGAACACTTCTATGCGTGTTAAAAGAGAAACTAGCTTTTTAGAAAAACCGTAAAGTCAAAATTTAGCATAGTTTTATCCCATTTAGTAATGGACACTGCCCAAACTGTTTCAATGGGGATATAATCAGATTAGGATTGATCAATCATGAAAAATTTGGTTACATTTGAAGTAGGAATGGATTTTGGCACTTATAGAGAAACTAGTAACTAGAAAACCGTAAAGCCGCAATTCTAGAACTCTTAGAACATTTAAATCTTAGAATCTGTCCAGCAACCTTATAATGTAGAGAACATGGTTTATAATTAGTTCTTTGATATAGGAATGACTCATAATTGGTTTAGGTTTAACTTATAGCGCCTTAGGCGAAGACAGAACCAAGAAAGGGTCTAAAACGCAAGTTCTAGAACCCCGTAATCATAAGTTTATAACGCTACCCCTAGGCAATGATGATGTTCAGATTTAATAGAGGGCATAAATAAATGATAAGTTTTGATAAGAGAGAACCCTTTGGTGCATAAAAGCTTGATAGGATATGATAGGTTAACTACATCACGAGTTTAAGGCTCGTAAGGGTCAGAGCATAAAATACCGTAGGATCAAGTGCATAAAGAACTTTTAATGTTGCTTGTGAAACTATGAGGATGTTTATGTGAATGCATGAAATTATGATGAAGGATGCATGTTTGATTGACTCATGTGGCATAAAGAAGAATTTGGAAGAAATTCGGCATGTCATGATTATCTTGTAATTTCTGACAAATTCGGCACTCAGAAAGTTTTTGAAAACCTATGAAATTTTATGGGTTCTCGGATGACACCGGTTCGGCCGAGCACCTCCAGAGAACTCATGTGACATCGGTACCAAGATTTATTCTTGGGTGACACCGGTTCGGCCAAGCACCCCCAAGAAATGCCCCTTAGCCCGTACTGGATAAGTCGGGATTATGTTTATGATTATGTTACGCTTATCGAGATTGATAAGTAAGAACTAGTGACGACTAGTTGAGCTATGAGCTCATAACCTAGAGATGTGACACGTTCTGGGTAACACCGGTTCGGCCGAGCACCCCCAAAGCGCTTGTCTTTTAGGGTGGCCTATGAGGAAGTTATGATGATTATGTCACAAAGAAAATTTAATTGCCACTTTATGCCACTATTATGATGTTCTTAAAGATATGATGATTATTCTTGTATTACGTAGAGCCATACATATATCCTTTAATATGCTTGCATCCATGTCATTAAGAATCATGCTAAAATGAACGGACCTTGGCTAAACTATGTTTTAGAACCTAAAAATGGACTTAATGCATGCTCACTTATTTCGTTTACTAAACCCAAGGTTCCTGAGGACGTAGATGATGACACCTAGGTAGTAGGAGGCCCTACTGAGATTCTTTAGCAAGATTCTCACTCCTTCTATCTCTTTCTTTCCGTCACGCCTTCAGATGGCGACGTTCATGGTTTTCGTGGACACCCCGACTTGGGAGGTACATCATGATCCGAACCACGGGTCATACCATTTTGTGGGCCGCTGCGTTATTCGAGTGTTTATGTTCGTTGGATGGCCCTTCAGTCACCCCGTACATAGCCATCGATTCTCTCCTGTCTCACCCTACGGCGACGACTTCGTGTTCGAGCGCGCACGCCCTCAAGAGCTTGACTAGGCTAGGATAGCCTTCTTTTGTCTTTGGGGCTATCCATTTATAGGCGTACTAGAGTTGGGAGTGTAACACCCTAGTAATTAACCAGATACACCTAGGTTGAATCTGATTAATGACTAGACTTTACTCCTTGCTTTGGTTCTTTCTTCATAATTTGAAAATACTTAGTGAAATTACGAGCCATTTTCTTTTTTAAACACATAATTGAAAACGTGAGCCGAGTACAACGTGAACGAGTAAGCGGAGTATAATAAGACGTTTAAGAATATATCACATCATATCACTTAGGCTCCATCATATAACATCCATAAGCACATTATAGCATATATTTACATACAATAACCTGACTCAAAGGGTGGGTTATGTTCATACATCATTATCTTATGCAAACCCATAAAAGAAAATATACTTAAGGAAATACATGCCCCTAAACTAGATAACTCCATAAGCCGGGAAGGTTATCCTAAAACTAGGGTGCGTGATCACACATGAATCTACTAAGAACCCTCTATGGCCACTGTCCTGGAAATAGGGGAATAAATCCGATCTACTGATGAGCTCCCTCGGGAGGGGACACACGAGATGCACCAGGCTGGGGTCGCATGGATGGCCTTCTTGCTAACCTCGACTGAACAACTGTTTCCTCACTACCCTCTCTTACACGTGTGGGAGTAGGAGCAGAGCTCTCAGAATATACATGAGTAGGAGTGTCCTCTGAAGGATCAGTTTCAGAATATCTCGTCTCGGGAACATACTCTGGAAATCCATGGACAGCAGATGAACGACCTATGTAAATGGACAGGATGTGCAAATGGATGACCTATGTAAATAAAAACACGAACTGCGCATCTCCCTTCAAAATGATACGAGCGATGCACCGGATCGTAGTGAAATTCTCAAGTAGGGGTATCAACGAACAGGACGAATGTCGCCATCTGAATCTGGAGACAATGACGGAAATAAAGGAAAGGGAGTGAGAATCTTGCTAAAGAATTCTCAGTAAGGTACCTCCTTCTACAGTGTCATCATCAAAGTCCCCAGGAACCTCGGGATTATTCTAAAATAGTGAGCATGCAAAGATTCATTTTAAGTTCGGACAAATATTTAACCAAGGTTCGTCAATTTTTAATCATGCGTCTTATAATGCATCATAATCTTAACATGTCATATTTACAATGAACTTTTCCTTTATCATTACATCATTTTCCTCATCATCATTATCAAATAACATGCATAAAAGAACTTCATATAATATTAGCTACACGTGGACATAGTGCACATATTCCATTTCTTTAGTACCTTTGGTGACTTAAAATCTCATCATCATCATTATTTTCCTTAGGCCACCATATACTCCACCCTTTTGGGAGTAATTTAGGTTATGAGCTCATACTTTACTAGTCGTCACTAGCATATACTTATCCCTTTTGATAAGCTAAAGTCCCGACTCTACCCTTTTGAGAGAACGGGTTAGGGGGCTAAAATCACCTTTTCACCACCTATAGTCTGATGGTTCCAAAGGATCATTTTCTTATAAGTTTAAGTCACCATTAAATCTTTGCATGTTATATCATAATACAATTCATAAACATCATAACATTTTCTCATTTATAGTTTTAAGCTAGAATAATATATATCAACTGTAATCATGCATATGGGAGATTCCCAGGAAAGAGAGGTGGGTCACAATGGACACGCTTAAATACCAAGTCTTTCCTTAGCTAGAACCTTTCCAAATTACACTTTTACAATGATACACTTTCTTCTAGCAACAAAGGTAAATTTTACATAATAAAGAACATTTCATGTATAAGCATTCTCATTATTTGCAACAACAACTATAACATGCAAACTAGGAAATCATTCAATGATATCAAGTACTTAATAAGCAACTAATCCTTACATAGAATTATCAATTATAGAACTAATTAGTTACTAAACCAATTATGAATCATTCTCTTAACAATAAACCATAATTTTCACAACTTCAATCATATCAAATCATTATCACACATTGATACTAAACTCAGATCAGTGGCCGAATCATGAACCTCATGCAATTATATAGAATCATATTTTAAGTGCATATAAAATACTAGTTCCCCGTAAAATCCTTGCAAAGCCTTAAAACTCATTTAGAAACTAGTTCTTTTGTCAAATTTGGGAGGATCTTCACAATTAAAATTCTCACTTAAGATAAAAGGAGTAAGTCTTGAGCTTTAGAGATTTAGGTGACATCTTAGAATTATAAACATGCTATGCAACCTTATTTTAATCTTATCTTTATAAGGTGATAGCTTGGAATTATAAACATGATATGCAATTCCATTTCTTTATCTTTAAGATTTAAGGTGATGACTTGATAATTAAACATGATGCAAGAACTTGAAATATAAACATGATACAAGAAACTGGATAATCTGCACAGGACCAATAGAGGGAGAAGAGAATATTAAGAAACCGGAGCGGTAGTCCGCCTGAGGACGATAGAGGAAAAGAGAATTATTATTACATCTTTTTAAGCTCCAATCTCAAGACTTTTTAAAGAATAAATTCTTTAACTCCAATAATCATATTTCTTTGCTTGTGATACATGGGCAAGTCTTTGAGCTCTAGGATCTTTAGGTGATGGCATAAAATAAACATGCCATGCGTTGATTCTTTTAGCCATTATAAAATATAGTGAGAGCATAAATTAACTATGAGATACAACCTCTTTATCATCTTGAAAGATTAAGTGATGACTTGAAACATAAACATGAAATACAAGCTTGGAATTTAAACATGAGAAATGCAAGTTCATTTATTCATTCTTGAAAATTTAGTGATGACATAGAAAGTAAACATGGTTATGCAAAGCATAAACTTAATCATGGATGCAAATTCATTTTGTTTCTTTACTAGAGCTCCTTCAAGACTTTAAAAGAATTATAAATTCAACCCAATACATATCTTAACAAGAAATAAAACATAAAAGGAAAATACATCTTTCAAGTTCTAAACTAAAAATCTTTGTTTTAGCATCATAAAGCATTATTCTTTAAAGTTTTGCATCAAGTGGAATTTTCAAGCTTTAGAGGCCTAACTTGTGATGGATTTACAACCTACCCTCAAGGTCCTCATCATCAAGGCATCATCTTAGTTCCACCTAGGCCATATGGTTGAATTGGTTAAAGAAAAATTGAAGAGGAAAACCAAAATAAAAAGCTAAGGTAAGTTCATAATTTCATCATTTTGAGCTAAAAACACAACTCCTCAAAGCATAGAAATAAATTTAGAAACTACTCCCTACCTAATCTGAGTTGAAGAAGAGGAAGAGAACTTGGTTTCTTGAAGTGAAATGAAACAAAATCTCTTTGAAAAAATTGAAGAAAGAATTCAGCCAAAGAGGAGGAAGAAAGAAAGTTTTTGGTGCTCCTAAAAACTAGTTATGAACCAAGCATTCCAAGACCACTCAAGCAAGCCTATTTATAGAAGATTTTGAGGCTTCTAATTGGCCAAAATGATGAGGTAGTGGACGGAATTTTGCAGGAGAAATAAGGGAGGAAAAATCATTTTAGACAAAGTTGTATGAAATTAAGGAATTATGTCTCTTATGGTGACATTTTGGCATTTTGTTTTAGTGCAACTTTTGGCAATAATTCAGCTGCATAATGGCATCAATAATTTCGTCCATTACAGCCCAAAGAAGTGAAATTTGTGTGTTCCATGCATTATTTAGGTGTAGGCAAGGTATTCATGTAATTTAGAGAATTTACGGTTAAGGGTTTAAGTGAATTAGTAAGCAATTTGGGTGTTTTTGAGCAATTTTGGGTTCTAATCAATCTAAATACATAATTTTGACTCTAGATTAATATTTAGAATTTAATAAGCTTTAATTTGAGCCTAATATTGCTTAGGTTTCGGTATACAAATCAAAAATGTAACGCCCCAATTTTTACTGTAATTTTTACTGTCATTAGAAATTACTCAATTACTGAATTACCGTAGGTAATTATTACATAAGATTTGAGGCCGAACAATCCTCAATAAAGGAATATAACATTAGAAGAGAGGTTAGGAACGATTCATGCGAGAGTCGCAAATCCCGAATTTACATGCGTATAAAATGACCAAAATGTCCCTGAAGTTATTTTACTCAGAAAATGAGGATTGTGGGCCCCACATATTCTCAAGGGGATGTTTTGAGAATAATAAGGGATTGTTTGTGTTATGTGTGTTAATAGAGCAGAAGAATCTCAATTTTGAGTTAGGCCTTGCAGAAAAGACCAAAACGCCTGCGGTTGTTTAACTCCGATGTGCGTGCCGACTGAGCCCGAACCTCACTAAAATGTTTTAAAATGTGTTTTTAAGCCATGATTAACCATTGGTTAAGCTCGGGTGGCCTTGGGCAGTTTTTAAGTGAAAGTACGATTTTGCGCCCGTTTTTGGCGGTTTGCGAATTCGGGATTTTCGATTCATATACGAAACCTAAGCAATATTAGGCTCAAATTAAAGCTTATTAAATTCTAAATATTAATCTAGATTCAAAATTATGTATTTAGATTGATTAGAACCCAAAATTGCTCAAAAACACCCAAATTGCTTACTAATTCACTTAAGCCCTTAACCGTAAATTCTCTAAATTACATGAATACCTTGCCTACACCTAAATAATGCATGGAACACACAAATTTCACTTCTTTGGGCTGTAATGCACGAAATTATTGATGCCATTATGCAGCTGAATTATTTCCAAAAGTTGCACTAAAACAAAATGCCAAAATGTCACCATAAGAGACATAATTCCTTAATTTCATACAACTTTGTCTAAAATGATTTTTCCTCCATTATTACTCCTGAAAAATTCTGACAACTACCTCCTCATTTTGGCCAATTAGAAGCCTCAAAATCTTCTATAAATAGGCTTGCTTGAGTGGTCTTGGAATGCTTGGTTCATAACTAGTTTTTAGGAGCACCAAAAACTTTCTTTCTTCCTCCTCTTTGGCTGAATTCTTTCTTCAATTTTTCAAAGAGATTTTGTGTCATTTCACTTCAAGAAATCAAGTTCTCTTCCTCTTCTTCAACTCAGATTAGGTAGGGAGTAGTTTCTAAATTTATTTCTATGCTTTGAGGAGTTGTGTTTTTAGCTCAAAATGATGAAATTATGAACTTGCCTTAGCTTTTCATTTTGGTTTTCCTCTTCAATTTTTCTTTAACCAATTCAACCATATGGCCTAGGTGGAACTAAGATGATGGCTTGATGATGAGGACCTTGAGGGTGGGTTGTAAATCCATCACAAGTTAGGCCTCTAAAGCTTGAAAATTCCACTTGATGCAAAACCTTAAAGAATAATGCTTTATGATGCTAAAACAAAGATTTTTAGTTTAGAACTTGAAAGATGTATTTTTTCCTTTTATGTTTTATTTCTTGTTAAGATATGTATTGGGTTGAATTTATAATTCTTTTAAAGTCTTGAAGGAGCTCTAGTAAAGAAACAAAATGAATTTGCATCCATGATTAAGTTTATGCTTTGCATAACCATGTTTACCTTCTATGTCATCACTAAATTTTCAAGAATGAATAAATGAACTTGCATTTCTCATGTTTAAATTCCAAGCTTGTATTTCATGTTTATGTTTCAAGTCATCACTTAATCTTTCAAGATAATTAAGAGGTTGCATCTCATATTTAATTTATGCTCTCACTATATTTTATAATGGCTAAAAGAATCAGCATGACATGTTTATTTTATGCCATCACCTAAAGATCCTAGAGCTTGAAGACTTGCCCATGTATCACAAGCAAAGAAATATGATTATTGGAGTTAAAGAATTTATTCTTTAAAAAGTCTTGAGATTGGAGCTTAAAAAGATGTAATAATAATTCTCTTCTCCTCTACTGGTCTGTGCGGACTACCGCCGCTCGGTTTCTTAATATTCTCTTCTCCTCTCTTTGGTCTGTGCGGACTACATAGCTCAGGTTTCTTAATATTCTCTTCTCCCTCTCTGGTCTGTGCGGATTACCGCGCTCCAGTTTCTTGTATCATGTTTATATTTCAAGTTCTTGCATCATGTTTAATTTTCAAGTCATCACCTTAAATCTTAAAGATAAAGAAATGGAATTGCATATCATGTTTATAATTCCAAGCTATCACCTTATAAAGATAAGATTAAAATAAGGTTGCATAGCATGTTTATAATTCTAAGATGTCACCTAAATCTCTAAAGCTCAAGACTTACTCCTTTTATCTTAAGTGAGAATTTTAATTGTGAAGATCCTCCCAAATTTGACAAAAGAACTAGTTTCTAAATGAGTTTTAAGGCTTTGCAAGGATTTTACTGGGGAACTAGTATTTTATATGCACTTAAAATATGATTCTATGTAATTGCATGAGGTTCATGATTCGCCAGCGATCTGAGTTTAGTATCAATGTGTGATAATGATTTGATATGATTGAAGTTGTGATAATTATGGTTTATTGTTAAGAGAATGATTCATAATTGGTTTAGTAACTAATTAGTTCTATAATTGATAATTCTATGTAAGGATTGGATGCTTATTAAGTACTTGATATCATTGAATGATTTCTGACTTGCATGTTATAGTTGCTGTTGCAAATAATAAGAATGCTTATACATGAAATGTTCTTATGTAAAATTCACCTTTGTTGCTAGAAGAAAGTGTATCATTGTAAAAGTGTAATTTGGAATGGTTACGCTAAGGAAAGACTTGGTATTTAAGCGTGTCCATTGTGACCCACCTCTCTTTCTGGGAATCTCCCATATGCATGATTCTGATTGATATATATTATTCTAGCTTAAGACTATAAATGAGAAAATGTTATGATGTTTATGAATTGTATTATGATATAACATGCAAAGATTTAATGGTGACTTAAACTTATAAGAAAATGATCCTTTGGAACCATCGGACTATAGGTGGTGAAAAGGTGATTTTAGCCCCTAACCCGTTCTCTCAAAAGGGTAGAGTCGGGACTTTAGCTTATCAAAAGGGATAAGTATATGCTAGTGACGACTAGTAAAGTATGAGCTCATAACCTAAATTACTCCCAAAAGGGTGGAGTATAGGGTGGCCCAGGAAAATAATGATGATGATAAGATTTTAAGTCACCTAAGGCACTAAAGAAATGAAATATGTACCTTTGTGTCCATGTGTAGCTAATATTATATGGCGTTCTTTTATGCATGTTATTTTGATAATGATGATGAGGAATATGATGTAATGATAAAGGAAAAGTTCATTGTAAATATGACATGTTAAGAATAAGATGCATTATAAGGCATGATTAAAAATTGGCGAACCTCGGTTAAGTATTTGTCAGAACTTAAAATGAATCTTTGCATGCTCACTATTTTAGAATAATCCCGAGGTTCTGGGGACTTTGATGATGACCTTTGTAGAAGGAGGTACCTTACTGAGAATTCTTTAGCAAGATTCTCACTCCCTTTTCTTTATTTCCGTCATTGTCTCCAGATTCAAATGGCGACATTCGTCTGTTCGTTGATACCCTACTTGGGAATTCCACTATGATCGGTGCATCGCTCGTATCATTTTGAAGGAGGTCTTGTGATTCGTGTTTTTATTTACATAGGTCGTCCATTTGCACATCCTGTCCCTAGTTATCGATTTTCTCCTACTTCTCCCTATGGCGATGAAATGGTTTCGAACATGCACGTCCACTTGATGAAAGGATGTTACGTTCTTATCCGCTTCATCTGCGTCCATGGATTTCCAGTATGTTCCCGAGACGAGATATTCTCAAACTGATCCTTCAGAGGACACTCCTACTCATGTATATTACGAGAGCTCTGCTCCTACTCCCTGCGTGTAAGAGAGGGTAGTGAGGAAGCAGCTTGTTCAGTAGAGGTTAGCGAGAAGGCCGTCCATGCGACTGACTGGTGCATCTCGTGTGTCCCCTCAGAGGGAGCTCATCGATGGATCGGATTTATTCCCCCATTTTGGAGACGGTGGCCATAGAAGGTTCTTAGTAGACTTATGTGTGATCATGCACCCTAGTTTTAGGATAACCTTCCCGGCTTATGGAGTTATCTAGTTTAGGGGCATGAATTTCCTTAAGTATATTTTCTTTTATGGGTTTGCATAAGATAATGATGTATGAACATAACCCACCCTTTGAGTGAGGTTATTGTATGTAAATATATGCTATAATGTGCTTATGGATGTTATATGATGGAGCCTAAGTGATATGATGTGATATATTCTTAAACGTCTTATTATACTCCGCTTACTCGTTCACGTTGTACTCGGCTCACGTTTTCAATTATGTGTTTAAAAAAAAAAAAAAGGCTCGTAATTTCACTAAGTATTTTCAAATTATGAAGAAAGAACCAAAGCAAGGAGTAAAGTCTAGTCATTAATCAGATTCAACCTAGGTGTATCTGGTTAATTACTAGGGTGTTACAAAAAATCCCGAAATTCGCAAAACTGCCCAAAAACAGAGGCAAAATCGTACTTTCACTTAAAAACTGTCCGAGGCCACTCGAGCTTAACCAATGGTTGATCATGGCTTAAAAACACATTTTAAAATATTTTAGTGAGGTTCGGGCTCAGTCGGCACGCACATCGGAGTTAAAGCGACCATGAGGCGTTTTGGTCATTTCGCGCGTCGGAACTCAAAATTGAGATCCTTCTGCTCTATTAACACACATAACACAAACAATCCCTTATTATCCTCAAAATATCCCCTTGAGAATAGGTGGGGCCCACGATCCTCATTTTCTGAGTAAAATAACTTCAGGAGCATTTTGGTCATTTTATACGTACAGAAATTCGGGATTTGCGACTCTCGTATGAATCGTTCCTAACCTCTCTTCTAATGTTATATTCCTTTATTGAGGATTGTTCGGCCTCAAATCTTATGTAATAATTACCTACGGTAATTCAGTAATTGAGTAATTTCTAATGACAGCAAAAATTACAGTAAAAATTGGGGCATTACAGGGAGAGTTTCTTTTATCATCTTTGTTGTACTTTCGTTTCCATGTATTTTTCATTCTAGTTGTACGAAACTAAGTCTCACTCTTTATGTAACACCCCGATTTCTCTGTCCGAGGGAAATGACCAAAATGCCCCTGAGGTCATTTCCTGACTCGAACTCGAGGGTAACCAACTCGGTCGTCCTCGAAGGGTCAACTCAATGTTTGATGGGGATTGAATGACTTTTGAATGCTTCCGGAAACAAAAATCTCGTTTTCCGCAGTTTCGGGTCAAAATGACCAAAATACCCCTATAGCGTTTTTACGTGGGTAAAGGTGCCGTTTGAGCCCGGAACTTTCCCCAGAGGTTTAAAAACATGTTTTCATGTGTCTAGAGGTCTCTGTTCAAGTCCCGGTGGTCTCGGGCAGTTTTAGTGCAAAATTATGATTTTGCCCCTAGAATAGTGTTTTTGAGCTTAATGACGTAATTAAGCAAACCAAAGCAATATTAGGCTCTAAACGAAGATTAATTTATTTCCCTAATTAATCTAGAGTCAAAATAATTTATTAAAGTTAATTAGAACCTAAAATTGCTTAGATTAAACATTAAATCCCTTTTTAGAACTCAAGACTCCAAGTCTTGGAATCTTGAATAGTGTTTTCTCTTTCCAATTCCTTAAATCAAGGAAATGTGTCTAGAGTTGTTTAGACTCTAAATTGAGGATTTAACTCACTAATGGTGCAAGACCACTCCTTAATTATGTCTAGACCACCTTAATTACCCATTTACCTTACCTAAACACTTTCTTACAAATTCCTAATCTTAAGCATAATCAAAGATACACCTAAACACAACTCTAAACCACCATTAAAATGCAAACTAATCCTCCCCTTGGCTGCAACATGGCCGAACAGCCCACTCCCCATTGACCACATGTTTAATTATTTTCTCACTCAAAGAACCATACTTGAGGCCATACCTTAAACCATACCTCACCATACCTTAAGCCATACCTCACCATGCCTCAAGAACACATTATCTCACCTCATGGAACACATGGAACCCTCCAATTCTGCACCTCTTGGCCGAAAATGCATCAGCCCATTCACACCCTCCATTTGTTTCATTTCTCTATAAATAGAATGCCTTGAGGAGCTTGCACCACTTTTAGATCATTTGCTAAGTTTAGGAGCACTCAAAGCTTTTCCTTTTCTCTCAAGAGTTCTAGTGTTCTTCAAGTTCTTCAAGCTCTTCAAGGTTCTTCATCATCTTCATCTTCTTCTTCCATCCTCAAGTTCATCACACCAAGTAGGGATTTTCTTTCATGTATTCTTTTCTTTAAAGTTCTTGTTTCAAGCTTGATGTTCATAGTTTCTCTTGGTTCCTTTTAGAACTTCTTTTCTTCTCCTTCTTCCTCTTTATGTTTCGGCCATGGGCCTTTGGGAATGAAGGAATGAGAGCTTGATGATGAGAGTTTCATGATGATGTTCATCACTTGAAACAAACTCTAGAGCTTGATCTTTGTTCTTGAGCAAAAATGTTTTTAGTTTTTCCTTTCTTGAACACTTGAGAACTTTAGCTTTAGTGATGTTTTAAAATGGCTCTATGAACTCAATGATGGGGACTCATGATGTTGGTGTTAATATGTCACCAAGATCATGAACTCTAGAGTTTTAAAATGTTCCTTTTTCTTCTTGATGATTTCGGCCATTTCCTTAAATTTTCTAAGCTTCATGGTTTGATTTCCTAAAAATATTATGTTACGTTTTAAAGAACTCTAAGCTTGACTTTACCTTGTTTGGATGAGTTTGGGTTATGGTTTAAATTCCTTTAAACTCTTGTTAAGAGCTCTAGAAAGATGAAATGAACTTGCATAATTTATTTTATGCTTGCATTCATATTTACATTCTTGCTATGCATCTTTACCTTCTAGCTATCACCTAAGAACATAAAGATTAAAATGAAACTTGTATCATCACTTAACTTAATTCTCGAAGCCTTTCTATTTCGGCCTTAAAGTCGATTGTTGTTGGGCCTAGAGCACTAAAATAAAGAATTGAACTTGCATTATCACCTAATTAATTTTCTCGAATGCCTATCTATTTCGGCCTTAAAGTCGATTGTTGTTGGGCCAAGAGCACTAAAATAAAGAATTGAACCATGTATATTACCTTCAAGCTTGCACGTTTAAGTTTATGCCTTGCATATTTAAATTCAAGTCATCACTTTACTTTGTAAGCAAGATTAAAAATGAAAAGCATGAGCACGTTTAGTTTATGTCGTAACTTAAGAACCTAGAGCTCAAAGACTTGCTCATTTCATTCCAAGATAAAGTTAGATGTGAATATATTCCTTGAATGCATAATTTCGGCCAAGTAGTGATGATGGACTTGCAATGAGTTTTCATCTAGCTACTAGGACCAATAGTCTATGTTTTAAGTTTTCCCTAAAGCTTTACAATCTTTATAAGGTTATGTCATCACAAGTTGTGATTTTATTATCTTTTAGGGGATGGAATATGTTTTGGTCAGTGACCTAGGACTTCACTTAGCCTCTTGGTGAATTAAAATGTTTTGCAAAGAGTTTTAGAAGTTCTAGATTGATTCCAAGAGAAACTAGTTAACTTATGTACCTAGAAATGTCAATTTAACTCTCTCATTTAAGTTAAATGTTTTCGGTTCTGATGTGATGAGTGTGATGCTGTATGATGATGTTTTGATGTGTTGGAATGTGTGAAAATATCATATGATGATGTAGAAGCGATCCTATGCATGATAAGTAAGAAACTAGCTAACTAGAAATACCGTAAAGCTAGAATTTAACATAGTTTTGACCCATTTGTTTATGGAACTTTTCCAAACTGTTTTAATGGGGACATAATCAGATTTAGATTGTTTAGACATGAAAAACTTGGTATCATTTGAGTTAGAATTGAATTCTAGCACCTATGGGGAAACTAGTAACTAGAAAACCGTAAAAATGCAAATGTAGAACTCTTAGAACATTTAATTTTCTGGATTCTGTCCAGCACCCTTACAACATGGTAAACATGATTAATAATTAGTTCTTAAGCATAGGAATGCCTCATAATTGATTTAGATTTAATCCATAGCGCCTTCGGCGAAAACGGAACCAAGAAAGGGTCTAAAACGTAAGTTCTAGAACCCCGTATTCACATGTTAGGATTTCCACCCTATGCTAATCAGATTTAAAAGTAAAATGAGAGGATTAGGAATGATGTTTAAATATGAGCCTTAGGTGCTTAAAATATGAACGACGGATGTAGAGAACTATATCTCAAGATTAAGACCCGTAAGGGTCAAAGCATAAGCTACCGTAAGGGTAAGCGTTTGAATGTTTTATGATGATGCATGAAGTATGCTAATGATGATGATGTTATTCATATGAGGAATTCATGAGGTTATATGTTAATGTGGCATAAAGCAAATTTGGAAGGAAATTCGGTGTAATGACCGTTGTGCACTTAATTTCCGACAAATTTGGGGACTTAAAGAGATTTTGAAAATTAAGGTACTAAGATGGGTTCTAGGATGACACCGGTTCGGCCGAGCACCTCCATAGAACTCATGTGACATCGGTACCATTTTACACTCTTAGGTGACACCGGTTCGGCCGAGCACCCCTAAGAGAATTGCCCCCTAACCCGTACTCAGATAGTCGGGATTTATGATTTATGATACGCTTATCGTTAAGTGGTAAGTAAGAACTAGTAATGACTAGTTAAGGTATGAGCTCATAACCTAGATGTATGACACGTTCTGGGTGACACCGGTTCGACCGAGCACCCCCAGTTCGATTGTCTTTTAGGGTGGCCCATGATGAAGAGAAGTTTCATGATTATGATTATGTCACTAAGTTTTGTCCCATATGAATGTTACTATCGCCACTTTATGCCACCAAGTATGATGATGCTTGATGTTATGTTTTATGTATGTGCATTAGGTAGTGCCATGCATACATTGTCTATTATGTTGCATTCATGACATTAAGATCATCCTAAAATGAATGGACCTTGGCTAAAATATATTTTAAAGTTTAAAAGTGAACTTAATACATGCTCAGTCATTTTGTGTAAATAAACCCAAGGTTCCTGAGGACGTAGATGATGACACCTAGGTAGTAGGAGGCCCTACTGAGATCCTTTAGCAAGATTCTCACTCCCTCTATCTCTTTCTTTCCGTCACGTCTTCAGATGGCGACGTTCGTAGTGTTCGTGGACACCCGAGCATGGGAGGTGCACTATGACCCGGCTCACGGGTCATACCATTTGAGGGACGGTGCAGTGCGGGTTTTCATGTTCGTAGGGCGCCCGCCGCTCATCCGTGCACACCTATCGCTTCTCACGGCGCACCCTATGGCGGCAGCGGCGGGTTTTGAGCGTGCGGCGTCACGCGCATGACGAGAGAGTGCTCCGCATGCACACCGCCGCCTTAGCCATGCGAGACTATCCCGATTACGTGCCCCGGACCTACTTCCCGGAGACCGACCCGTCCGAGGACCCGCCTACTCATCCGTATAGCAAGAGCTCTGCCCCCTCTCCACCATTGTTGAGGGAGGGCAGTGAGGATACCGTGACTCAGCCCCGACTTGCATGACGACCGGAGATGCGGCCTCACCGCGGGGGTCACTCTCGATCCCGTCCCGCCCCTTTACGCCCGAGGAGCTCACGCTTTCGGATACTTGCCTCGTTCATGAGACGGACGTCAGTAGGAGGTGACGATCGACCGATGGAGTACCTGGTTAGAGCACACACCACTTAGATGGGGATAAACCTTCTTTTGTTTAGAGGTTATCCTATTAGGTGCACTCGGGTAGGGGAGTAGATTATGTTCATGTTTTATGTTGTATTTTCTTTTATGCATTTCCCCTGTACTAAACTAAGTCCCACACTTATAAGTGGGCAAATTATATATATATGAGATGATCTTCAGTGTTACTCATGGTGTGCCTTACGTTATGATGTTGTGAGACATTTGTTTACCATGCATGGTTTACCGCCTATCGCATCACGCGGCTCTCACTTTGTTTTTCAAAAAAAAATTACCCGTATTTTTTGCTAAGTAATTCAAAGATAAATGAGAACTATGAAGTAACAGACTAATGATTAACCTAAATATGTTCTAGAGTATTGGGTTAAAAATTAGGATGTTACATTATGGTATCAAAGCAGTTTGATTCTCATGGAGCCTGAGGATTGGACTGACTATGCTTTCTAAAGCGTAGTACGATAGCTATGTCATGCGTAGTGCTTAGTTAGAGATAAGCTATAGGATAGAAGTGCATGACCCTTGTCCACTTGCGTGTGCCATGGTAACTAGCTCATTTTACATGGAATATTGAGCCTGATCACCTCAGTGTTTATTGTCTCGTGTGTTTAGGAACCAATGACACCAAGGAGACAACCTAGGACCCCGACCGATGGGGACCAAAGCGATGCCACTGCTGCTGCTATTCGTGACATGGCTAGGGCCATGGAACGAATGTTCGAGAGGATGAACCAACAAGGGAACACCGGACGTGCTCCCCCTACTGCCGAAATGATCGAGCAAGCGAGGTTTGGTGAGTTTCGCAAGGCGAACCCGCCAACCTTCCGAGGAGCCATGGACCCCGACCAAGCTGATGAGTGGATCAAAAACATGGAGAAGATCTACTCTGTGGTGGCTTGCTCGGAGGAGCAGAAGGTCACCTTTGCGGCCTATATGATGGAATCGGATGCCGAGTTTTGGTGGACCGGCACCCGAAGACTACTAGAAGCTTCTGGTACTGCTGTCAACTGGGAGCTGTTCAAGACTTACTTCTATGAGAAGTACTTTCCGGAATTGGTGAGGAATGCGAAGGACATCGAGTTCATGCAACTGACCCAAGGGGGGTCTACTGTCGCCCAGTACACGGCGAAATTCGAGGAGCTGATCAAGTTCTCTAGGGTGTTTCAAGGGAACCCCGACGAGGTGTGGAAGTGCGTCAAGTATGAGGCCGGACTAACGGCAGAGCTCAACTATGCTGTGGCACACATGGAGATTAGGGACTTTCCAACCCTAGTCAACAAGTGCCGGATCATGGAAGAGGGACAGAAGAAAATCAATGCTGCAAGAGGCGACGGAACAAGGGCTAGCACCTCAAGCCCCAAAATTCAAGCCCCAATATCCAAACCAATCCCGAAATCACTATAATCCCTACCAAACCAACCAGTTCAAACCACAACACCAACAAAGAACCCCCTTCCACCAACAACCCAAGCAACCATACCGACCATAATTCCAGAACAACAACAACAACCGCAACAACAACAACAACAACCGACAAGGAGGGTCGAGCGGCCCCCGAAATAACCAAGGAGGACCAAGTGGGACCAAGAACAAGACGGCCCAAGGAGCCCCCGCCACCTTTGCTAGGACTACACCGGTGATAATATGCCCCCAGTGCGGGAAAGATCATGGCAACCGTCCCTGCCTAGCTGGACAAAACGTGTGCTTCAAGTGCGGGAAGCCCAGCCACTACGCCAACAGATGCAACAACGGAGGGCCAGCAAATTAGAACCCTAGGCCGCAACACCAAGGGAGGGTCTTCACCCTCAATGTGGACGAAGCGGACACATCCAACGGTCTCATAAAAGGTAAGTGCGAAATAGATGGTAGGACCTTAACTGTACTTTATGACTCTGGTGCAACACATTCTTTTATTTCTTATGCTAGTGTCAAGGCTCTAAATTTGAAAACTTCCAAACTTCCTTTTGATCTTATTGTCTCTACCCCCACAAATCATCCTGTGAATACTTGTTATTGTTGCCTAAATTGTCACCTCACCATAGAAAATAGATCATATGTTGTGGATTTAATTTGTTTACCCATGAAAGGTATAGGAGTAGTTCTTGGCATGGATTGGCTTCACGCCAACCGTGTATTGTTAGACTGTGACACCAAAACAGTTGTCTTTCCTTCTCCCCCTAGTGAAATAAGCCAACCTTTGAGACTTTATCTCAATACCATAGAGGTCCACTGTAGTGGGAAAAAGACTAAGGGATATGTTCTCCTAGCCGCTAGCGAGATACACTTTGAGCAGAATTTAGAGAATATACCAGTAGTGAGAGACTATCCCGAGGTGTTTCCGGAAGATATACCCGAGTTCCCTCCCGAGTGAGAAGTGGAGTTCTCCATTGAATTGGTTCCTGGAGCGGGACCAATCTCCATTGCCCCCTATAGAATGTCACCCCTAGAACTAGCCGAGCTTAAAACCCAACTTGAGGAACTTTTAGAGAAAAGCTTTATAAGACCTAGTGCTTCACCATGGCGAGGCCCGGCGTTGTTTGTGAAAAAGAAGGACGGGAGTATGAGGCTGTGCATAGATTACAGGCAATTAAATCGTGTGACAGTGAAAAACAAATACCCTTTGCCTAGGATTGATGATCTCATGGACCAATTGAGAAGAGCGGTAGTGTTTTCCAAGATCGACCTAAGGTCAGGATACCACCAAATTAGAGTGAGAGATCAAGATATACCAAAGACCGCCTTTAGAACTCGGTATGGACACTTTGAGTTCGCGGTGATGTCTTTTGGGTTGACAAATGCTCCTGCAGTATTTATGGATTACATGAATAGGATCTTTAGACCTTATTTAGATCAGTTCGTGGTCGTTTTCATAGATGATATACTCATCTATTCGAAGACCCACGAGGAGCATGAGCGTCATTTGAGGATAGTTTTGGAGATTTTGAAGGAGAAAAAGCTGTATGCAAAACTCTCTAAGTGTGAATTTTGGTTGGAGGAGGTCAAGTTTTTAGGGCACGTTGTGTCAAAAGGAGGCATAGCCGTTGATCCTAGTAAGGTAGAAGCCGTAATGAATTGGGATAGACCGACCACCGTAGCGAAATCACGGAGCTTTTTGGGCTTAGCAGGCTACTACCGTAGGTTTATCAAAGGATTTTCCCAGTTAGCCCTACCCTTGACCAAGCTCACTAGGAAGAATGTCCCATTCGAGTGGAGCCCCGAATGTGATAAGAGTTTTCAAGAGCTTAAGGAAAGGTTAACCACGACCCCAGTCTTAGTCTTACCTAGCCCCAATGTACCCTTCGAGGTATATTGTGATGCTTCGGGCAAAGGACTAGGGTGTGTGTTGATGCAAAATTGGCAAGCGGTAGCCTATGCATCACGACAACTCAAGCCTCACGAGGCTAACTACCCCACCCATGACCTAGAGTTAGCCGCCGTAGTGTTTGCCTTAAAGATGTGGAGGCACCATTTGTATGGTGTAAGGTTTGAAGTTTTCTCTGATCATAAGAGTCTCAAGTACCTCTTTGATCAAAAGGAGTTAAACATGAGGCAAAGAAGGTGGATGGAATTCCTCAAAGACTACGATTTCGGTTTAAGTTACCACCCCGGCAAAGCTAATGTAGTCGCCGACGCCTTGAGCCGAAAGTCGTTACACCTGTCCCACATGATGATCAAAGAAGTTGAGTTGATAGAGAAGTTTAAGGATATGAATCTAGGGATGTCAGCAACCGATAGAGGGATAAAGATGTGCTATCTTAGTGTAACAAGTGGATTTAAGCAGAGGATCATGTTAGCTGCTTGAGAGAATGAGGAGTTCGAAGAGATCATAGATGCTGTTAAGGCGGGAAAGTTGAAAGGTTTCGAAAGAGGCGAGGATTGGATATGGAGATTTGAGGGAAGGATCTGCGTACCCCAAGATGGTGACCTCCGAGAAAAGATCTTGGAGGAGGCTCACAAAAGCTATTTCACCATTCATCCCGGTGTTACCAAGATGTACCAAGACTTGAAGAAGATGTTTTGGTGGCCTGGAATGAAGAAGGATGTAGTCGCCTGGGTTAGTAAGTGCTTGGTATGTCAGAAAGTGAAAATCGAGCACCAAAAACCTTCAGGTTTGTTGCAACCCCTGTCAATCCCCGAATGGAAGTGGGAATGCATATCCATGGATTTCGTGACAGGATTGCCTAAGACCCAAGCTGGCCATGATGCTATTTGGGTGATAGTGGATCGACTAACCAAGTCGGCACACTTTCTACCTATTAGAGTGACATACTCTTTAGATAAATTGGCACAGCTATACATCCAAGAGATCGTAAGATTGCATGGAGTCCCGTCGACGATAATCTCGGATAGAGATCCGCGGTTTACGTCGCGTTTTTGGGAACCTTTCAAAGGCGTTTGGTTCAAAGCTATGCTTAAGCGCGCTTACCACCCACAAACAGACGGACAATCCGAAAGGACGATCCAAACCCTAGAGGATATGCTAAGAGCTGTGTGTTAGACCAAAGGGGAAGTTGGGATAAGTACTTGCCTTTGATCGAGTTTGCGTATAATAACAGTTATCACGTGAGCATCGGTATGGCACCGTACGAGGCATTGTATGGGAGGAAGTGCCAATCACCTTTATGTTGGTATGAGTCCGGAGAACAAACCATAATAGGACTGATGTAGTGAGGAGGCAGCGGAACAAATCAAGAGGATCCGGGATAGGATGCTCACTGCTCAAAGTAGACAAAAGAGCTATGCGGACAAGCGGCGCAAGCCCTTGGAGTTCGAAGAGGGAGAACATGTGTTCCTTAGGATTACCCCCACTACAGGCATAGGGAGAGCCATGAAAGTCAAAAAGTTGAGCCCCCGATTCCTTGGTCCATTGCAAATGCTTCAAAGGATAGGACTAGTTGCCTACAAAATAGCCTTACCCCTAATCTTTCAAATCTTCATGACGTCTTTCACGTCTCTCAGTTAAGGAAGTATGAGTCCGACCCTAGCCACGTTTTAGAGCGAGCATGTTCGGTTAAGGGACGACCTAACTTTCAATCTTCCCTACGAGAATCGTGGACCGCGAGTCAAGCGGTGAGGAACAAGTCATTCCATTAGTAAAGGTAGCATGGGGGCGCGACAAATCGAAGAGTTTACATGGGAGCTAGAGTCGGAAAAGCAAGACAAGTATCCCGAGCTTTTCCAAGGTAGCAATTTCGAGGGCGAAATTCTTTTAAGGAGGAGTAATGTAACACCAGATTTCTCTGTCAGAAATGACCAAAATGTCCCTAAGGTCATTTCGACCCGAACTTCGAGGGTAACCAACTCGGTCGTCCTCGAAGGTCAACTCAATGTTTGATGGGGATTGAATGACTTTTGAATGCTTAGGAAGCGAAAATCTCGTTTCATAGTTTAGTCAAAATGACCAAAATACCCTATAAGCGTTTTTCGCGGGTAAAGGTGCCGTTTGAGCAGAAACTTTCCCAGAGGTTTAAAAACATGTTTTCATGTGTCTAGAGGTCTCTGTTCAAGTCCCGGTGGTCGGGCAGTTTTAGTGCAAAATTACGATTTTGCCCTAGAATAGTATTTTTGAGCTTAATGGCGTAATTAAGCAAACCTAAGCAATATTAGGCTCTAAACGAAGATTAATTTATTTCCCTAATTAATCTAGAGTCAAAATAATTTATTAAAGTTAATTAGAACCTAAAATTGCTTAGATTAAACATTAAATCCCTTTTTAGAACTCAAGACTCCTAGTCTTGGAATCTTGAATAGTGTTTTCTCTTTCCAATTCCTTAAATCAAGGAAATGTGTCTAGAGTTGTTTAGACTCTAAATTGAAGATTTAACTCACTAATGGTGCAAGACCACTCCTTAATTATGTCTAGACCACCTTAATTACCCATTTACCTTACCTAAACACTTTCTTACAAATTCCTAATCTTAAGCATAATTAAAGATACACCTAAACACAACTCTAAACCACCATTAAAATGCAAACTAATCCTCCCCTTGGCTGCAACATGGCCGAACAGCCCACTCCCCATTGACCACATGTTTAATTATTTTCTCACTCAAAGAACCATGCTTGAGGCCATACCTTGAATCATACCTCACCATACCTTAAGTCATACCTCACCATGCCTCAAGAACACATTATCTCACCTCATGGAACACATGGAACCCTCCAATTCTGCACCTCTTGGCCGAAAATGCATCAGCCCATTCACACCCTCCATTTGTTTCATTTCTCTATAAATAGAATGCCTTGAGGAGCTTGCACCACTTTTAGATCATTTGCTAAGTTTAGGAGCACTCAAAGCTTTTCATTTTCTCTCAAGAGTTCTAGCGTTCTTCAAGTTCTTCAAGCTCTTCAAGGTTCTTCATCATCTTCATCTTCCTCTTCCATCCTCAAGTTCATCACACAAAGTAGGGATTTTCTTTCATGTATTCTTTTCTTTAAAGTTCTTGTTTCAAGCTTGATGTTCATAGTTTCTCTTGGTTCCTTTTAGAACTTCTTTTCTTCTCCTTCTTCCTCTTTATGTTTCGGCCATGGGCCTTTGGGAATGAAGGAATGAGAGCTTGATGATGAGAGTTCCATGATGATGTTCATCACTTGAAACAAACTCTAGAGCTTGATCTTTGTTCTTGAGCAAAAATGTTTTTAGTTTTTCCTTTCTTGAACTCTTGAGAACTTTAGCTTTAGTGATGTTTTAAAATGGCTCTATGAACTCAATGATGGGGACTCATGATGTTGGTGTTAATATGTCACCAAGATCATGAACTCTAGAGTTTTAAAATGTTCCTTTTTCTTCTTGATGATTTCGGCCATTTCCTTAAATTTTCTAAGCTTCATGGTTTGATTTCCTAAAAATATTATGTTAAGTTTTAAAGAACTCTAAGCTTGACTTTACCTTGTTTGGATGAGTTTGGGTTATGGTTTAAATTCCTTTAAACTCTTGTTAAGAGCTCTAGAAAGATGAAATGAACTTGCATAATTTATTTTATGCTTGCATTCATATTTACATTCTTGCTATGCATCTTTACCTTCTAGCTATCACCTAAGAACATAAAGATTAAAATGAAACTTGTATCATCACTTAACTTAATTCTCGAAGCCTTTCTATTTCGGCCTTAAAGTCGATTGTTGTTGGGCCTAGAGCACTAAAATAAAGAATTGAACTTGCATTATCACCTAATTAATTTTCTCGAATGCCTATCTATTTCGGCCTTAAAGTCGGTTGTTGTTGGGCCAAGAGCACTAAAATAAAGAATTGAACCATGTATATTACCTTCAAGCTTGCACGTTTAAATTTATGCCTTGCATATTTAAATTCAAGTCATCACTTTACTTTGTAAGCAAGATTAAAAATGAAAAGCATGAGCACGTTTAGTTTATGTCGTAACTTAAGAACCTAGAGCTCAAAGACTTGCCCATTTCATTCCAAGATAAAGTTAGATGTGAATATATTCCTTGAATGCATAATTTCGGCCAAGTAGTGATGATGGACTTGCAATGAGTTTTCATCTAGCTACTAGGACCAATAGTCTATGTTTTAAGTTTTCCCTAAAGCTTTACAATCTTTATAAGGTTATGTCATCACAAGTTGTGATTTTATTATCTTTTAGGGGATGGAATATGTTTTGGTCAGTGACCTAGGACTTCACTTAGCCTCTTGGTGAATTAAAATGTTTTGCAAAGAGTTTTAGAAGTTCTAGATTGATTCCAAGAGAAACTAGTTAACTTATGTACCTAGAAATGTCAATTTAACTCTCTCATTTAAGTTAAATGTTTTCGGTTCTGATGTGATGAGTGTGATGCTGTATGATGATGTTTTTTTGTGTTGGAATGTGTGAAAATATCATATGATGATGTAGAAGCGATCCTATGCATGATAGGTAAGAAACTAGCTAACTAGAAATACCGTAAAGCTAGAATTTAACATAGTTTTGACCCATTTGTTTATGGAACTTTTCCAAACTGTTTTAATGGGGACATAATCAGATTTAGATTGTTTAGACATGAAAAACTTGGTATCATTTGAGTTAGAATTGAATTCTAGCACCTATAGGGAAACTAGTAACTAGAAAACCGTAAAAATGCAAATGTAGAACTCTTAGAACATTTAATTTTCTGGATTCTGTCCAGCACCCTTACAACATGGTAAACATGATTAATAATTAGTTCTTAAGCATAGGAATGCCTCATAATTGATTTAGATTTAATCCATAGCGCCTTAGTAGCGGAACCAAGAAAGGGTCTAAAACGTAAGTTCTAGAACCCCGTATTCACATGTTAGGATTTCCACCCTATGCTAATCAGATTTAAAAGTAAAATGAGAGGATTATGAATGATGTTTAAATATGAGCCTTAGGTGCTTAAAATATGAACGACGGATGTAGAGAACTATATCTCAAGATTAAGACCCGTAAGGGTCAAAGCATAAGCTACCGTAAGGGTAAGCATTTGGATGTTTTATGATGATGCATGAAGTATGCTAATGATGATGATGTTATTCATATGAGGAATTCATGAGGTTATATGTTAATGTGGCATAAAGCAAATTTGGAAGGAAATTCGGTGTAATGACCGTTGTGCCGCCGAATTTCCGACAAATTTGGGGACTTAAAGAGATTTTGAAAATTAAGGTACTAAGATGGGTTCTAGGATGACACCGGTTCGGCCGAGCACCTCCATAGAACTCATGTGACATCGGTACCATTTTACACTCTTAGGTGACACCGGTTCGGCCGAGCACCCCTAAGAGAATTGCCCCCTAACCCGTACTCAGATAGTCGGGATTTATGATTTATGATACGCTTATCGTTAAGTGGTAAGTAAGAACTAGTGACGACTAGTTAAGGTATGAGCTCATAACCTAGATGTATGACACGTTCTGGGTGACACCGGTTCGACCGAGCACCCCCAGTTCGATTGTCTTTTAGGGTGGCCCATGAGGAAGAGAAGTTTCATGATTATGATTATGTCACTAAGTTTTGTCCCATATGAATGTTACTATCGCCACTTTATGCCACCAAGTATGATGATGCTTGATGTTATGTTTTATGTATGTGCATTAGGTAGTGCCATGCATACATTGTCTATTATGTTGCATTCATGACATTAAGATCATCCTAAAATGAATGGACCTTGGCTAAAATATATTTTAAAGTTTAAAAGTGAACTTAATACATGCTCAGTCATTTTGTATAAATAAACCCAAGGTTCCTGAGGACGTAGATGATGACACCTAGGTAGTAGGAGGCCCTACTGAGATCCTTTAGCAAGATTCTCACTCCCTCTATCTCTTTCTTTCCGTCACGTCTTCAGATGGCGACGTTCGTAGTGTTCGTGGACACCCCGACATGGGAGGTGCACTATGACCCGGCTCACGGGTCATACCATTTTGAGGGACAGTGCACGGTGCGGGTTTTCATGTTCGTAGGGCGCCCGCCGCTTATCCGTGCACACCCATCGCTTCTCCCGGCGCACCCTATGGCGACGGCGGCGGGTTTTGAGCGTCGCGGCGTCGCGCCAGACGAAGAGAGTGCTCCGCATGCACACCGCCGCCTTAGCCATGCGAGACTATCCTGATTACGTGCCCCGGACCTACTTCTCGGAGACCGACCCGTCCGAGGACCCGCCTACTCATCCGTATAGCGAGAGCTCTGCCCCCTCTCCACCATTGTTGAGGGAGGGCAGTGAGGATACCGTGACTCAGCCCGACTTACACGACGACCGGAGATGCAGCCTCACCGCGGGGGTCACTCTCGATCCCCATTCCGCCTCTTTACGCCCGAGGAGCTCGCACAGTTTCCCGGATACTTGCCTCGTTCACGAGACGGACGTCAGTAGGAGGTGACGATCGACCGATGGAGTATCCGGTTAGAGCACACACCACTTAGATGGGGATAAACCTTTTTTTGTTTAAAGGTTATCCTATTAGGTGCACTCGGGTAGGGGAGTAGATTATGTTCATGTTTTATGTTGTATTTTCTTTTATGCATTTCCCCTGTAGTAAACTAAGTCCCACACTTATAAGTGGGCAAATTATATATATATGAGATGATCTTCAGTGTTACTCATGGTGTGCCTTACGTTATGATGTTGTGAGACATTTGTTTACCATGCATGGTTTACCGCCTATCGCATCACGCGGCTCTCACTTTGTTTTTCAAAAAAAAATTACCCGTATTTTCTGTAACACCCTAGTAATTAACCAGATACACCTAGGTTGAATCTGATTAATGACTAGACTTTACTCCTTGCTTTGGTTCTTTCTTCATAATTTGAAAATACTTAGTGAAATTACGAGCCACTTTTTTAAACACATAATTGAAAGCGTGAGCGAGTACAGCGTGAGCAGTAAGCGGGGTATAATAACGCGTTTAGGAATATATCACATCATATCACTTAGGCTCCATCATATAACATCCAATAGCACATTATAGCATATATTTACATACAATAACCTCACTCAAAGGGTGGGTTATGTTCATACATCATTATCTTATGCAAACCCTTAAAAGAAAATATACTTAAGGAAATACATGCCCCTAAACTAGATAACTCCATAAGCCGGGGAGGTTATCCTAAAACTAGGAGTGCATGATCACACATAAATCTACTAAGAACCTTCTATGGCCTTGTCCTGGAAATGGGGAATAAATCCGATCCAGCGATGAGCTCCCTCGGGAGAGGGACACACGAGATGCACAGTGGGAGTCGCATGGATGGCACTTCTCGCTAACCTCAATTTGAACAAGCTGTTTCCTCACTACCTCTCTTACACGTGTGGGAGTAGGAGCGAGCTCTCGAGAGATATACATGAGTAGGAGTGTCCTCTGAAGGATCAGTTTGAGAATATCTCGTCTCAGGGAACATACTGCAAATCCATGGGCCGTGAGATAGCGGGATAAACGTAACATCCTTTCATCAAGTGGGCGTGCATGTTCGAAAACCATTTCATCGCCATAGGGAGAAGTAGGAGAAAATCGATAACTAGGAGACAGGATATGTGCAAATGGGCGACCTATGTAAATAAAAACACGAACTGCACCTCCCTTCAAAATGATCTGAGAGATGCACGGATCATAGTGGAATTCCCAAAGTAGGGGTATCAGAAACAGGGACGAATATGCGCCATTTGAATCTGGAGACAATAGCGGAAATAAAGAAAAGGAGTGAGAATCTCGCTAAAGAATTCTCATTAGAGTACCTCCTTCTATAGTGTCATCATCAAAGTCCCGGGAACCTCGGGATTATTCTAAAATAGTGAGCATGCAAAGATTCATTTTAAGTTGAGACAAATACTTAGCAGAGGTTCGTCAATTTTAGTTATCGTCTTATAATGCATCTTATTCTTAACATGTCATATTTACAATGAACATTTCCTTTATCATTACATCATATTCCTCATCATCATTATCAAAATAACATGCATAAAAGAACGTCATATAATATTAGCTACACATGGACACAGTGCACATATTTCATTTCTTTAGTGCCTTTGGTGACTTAAAATCTTATCATCATCATTATTTTCCTTGGGCCACTTACTCACCCTTTTGGGAGTAATTTAGGTTATGAGCTCATACTTTACTAGTCGTCACTAGCATATACTTATCCCTTTTGATAAGCTAAAGTCCCGACTCTACCCTTTTGAGAGAACGGGTTAGGGGGCTAAAATCACCTTTTCACCATCTATAGTCTGATGGTTCCAAAGGATCATTTTCTTATAAGTTTAAGTCACCATTAAATCTTTGCATGTTATATCATAATACAATTCATAAACATCATAACATTTTCTCATTAAGCTAGAATAATATATATCAACTGTAATCATGCATATGGGAGATTCCCAGGAAAGAGAGGTGGGTCACAATGGACACGCTTAAATACCAAGTCTTTCCTTAGCCAGAACCTTTCCAAATTACACTTTTACAATGATACACTTTCTTCTAGCAACAAAGGTAAATTTTACATAATAAAGAACATTTCATGTACAAGCATTCTCATTATTTGCAACAGCAACTATAACATACAAGCGAAATCATTCAATAAGCATCCAATCCTTACATAGAATTATCAATTATAGAACTAATTAGTTACTAAACCAATTATGAATCATTCTCTTAACAATAAACCATAATTATCACAACTTCAATCATATCAAATCATTATCTGCGTTGATACTAAACTCCGGATGTTAGTGGCGAATCATGAACCTCATGCAATTACATAGAATCATATTTTAAGTGCATATAAAATACTAGTTCCCTAGTAAAATCCTTGCAAAGCCTTAAAACTCATTTAGAAACTAGTTCTTTTGTCAAATTTGGGAGGATCTTCACAATTAAAATTCTCACTTAAGATAAAGGAGTAAGTCTTGAGCTTTAGAGATTTAGGTGACATCTTAAAATTATAAACATGCTATACAACCTTATTTTAATCTTATCTTTATAAGGTGATAGCTTGGGAATTATAAACATGATATGCAATTCCATTTCTTTATCTTTAAGATTTAAGGTGATGACTTCAAAATTTAACATGATGCAAGAACTTGAAATATAAACATGATACAAGAAAGCTGGAGGCGGCGGTAATCCGCGCGGGACCCGATGGGGAGAAGAAGAGAATATTAAGACCGGAGCGGTAGTCATACCGCAGGACGATGAGGGAGAAGAGAATATTAAGAAGCTTAGGAGCTGGCGGTAGTCACTTCAAGGACGATAGAGGAGAAGAGAATATTATTATTACATCTTTTTAAGCTCCAATCTCAAGACTTTTTAAAGAATAAATTCTTTAACTCAATAATCATATTTCTTTGCTTGTGATACATGGGCAAGTCTTTGAGCTCTAGGATCTTTAGGTGATGGCATAAAATAAACATGCCATGCGTTGATTCTTTTAGCCATTATAAAATATAGTGAGAGCATAAATTAAATATGAGATGCAACCTCTTTATTATCTTCAAAGATTAAGTGATGACTTGAAACATAAACATGAAATACAAGCTTGGAATTTAAACATGAGAAATGCAAGTTCATTTATTCATTCTTGAAAATTTAGTGATGACATAGAAGGTAAACATGGTTATGCAAAGCATAAACTTAATCATGGATGCAAATTCATTTTGTTTCTTTACTAGAGCTCCTTCAAGACTTTAAAAGAATTATAAATTCAACCCAATACATATCTTAACAAGAAATAAAACATAAAAGGAAAAAAATACATCTTTCAAGTTCTAAACTAAAAATCTTTGTTTAAGCATCATAAAGCATTATTCTTTAAGGTTTTGCATCAAGTGGAATTTTCAAGCTTTAGAGGCCTAACTTGTGATGGATTTTACAACCCACCCTCAAGGTCCTCATCATCAAGCCATCATCTTAGTTCCACCTAGGCCATATGGTTGAATTGGTTAAAGAAAAATTGAAGAGGAAAACCAAAATGAAAAGCTAAGGCAAGTTCATAATTTCATCATTTTGAGCTAAAAACACAACTCCTCAAAGCAAAGAAATAAATTTAGAAACTACTCCCTACCTAATCTGAGTTGAAGAAGAGGAAGAGAACTTGGTTTCTTGAAGTGAAATGAAACAAAATCTCTTTGAAAAATTGAAGAAAGAATTCGGCCAAAGAGGAGGAAGAAAGAAAGTTTTGGTGCTCTTAAAAACTAGTTATGAACAAGCATTCCAAGACCACTCAAGCAAGCCTATTTATAGAAGATTTTGAGGCTTCTAATTGGCCAAAATGATGAGGTAGTGGACGGAATTTTGCAGGAGAAATAAGGGAGGAAAAATCATTTTAGACAAAGTTGTATGAAATTAAGGAATTATGTCTCTTATGGTGACATTTTGGCATTTGTTTTTGTGCAACTTTTGGCAATAATTCAACTGCATAATGGCATCAATAATTTCGTCCATTACAGCCCAAGAAGTGAAATTTGTGTGTTCCATGCATTATTTAGGTGTAGGCAAGGTATTCATGTAATTTAGAGAATTTACGGTTAAGGGTTTAAGTGAATTAGTAAGCAATTTGGGTGTTTTTGAGCAATTTGGGTTCTAATCAATCTAAATACATAATTTTGACTCTAGATTAATATTTAGAATTTAATAAGCTTTAATTTGAGCCTAATATTGCTTAAGTTTAGGTATCACGAATCAAAAATCTGAAATTCATAGCGCCCAAGCAGGGGGCAAAATCGTACTTTCACTTAAAAATTGCCCGAGGCCACCCGAGCTTAACCAATGGTTAATCATGGCTTAAAAACACATTTTAAAACATTTTAGTGAGGTTAGACTCGGTCGATGCACCTTTATCGGAGTTAAAGCAATGAGGCGTTTTGTAGTCATTCGCGTCGGAACTCAAAATTGAGATCCTTCTGCTCTATTAACACACATAACACAAACAATCCCTTATTATCCTCAAAATATCCCCTTGAGAATAGGTGGGGCCCACGATCCTCATTTTACGAGTAAAATAACTTCGGGGCATTTTGGTCATTTTATACGTCTGAAATTCGAGGATTTGCGACTCTCGCATGAATCGTTCCTAACCTCTCTTCTAATGTTATATTCCTTTATTGAGGATTGTTCGGCCTCAAATCTTATGTAATATTTACCTCAGTATGGTCGGTAATTGAGTAATTTCTAATGACAGTAAAAATTACAGTAAAAATTGGGGCATTACATTTTCCGCTAAGTAATTCAAAGATAAATGAGAACTATGAAGTAACAGACTAATGATTAACCTAAATATGTTCTAGAGTATTGGGTTAAAAATTAGGATGTTACACTTTATGAGTGAGCATATCATATATTATATAATTATGCAGTTCAATGTTATTGTGATGTGCCTATAATTGCCTTCTGATATGATGAGATGTTTGCTTTACTTTCAACCACGTTTTATCATTTATCGTGTCGTGCGGCTCTCACTTTGCTTTTATAATTAAAAAAAAAAAAAATTTACTAGTATTTCCGCTAAGTATTTTAAAGTAATAAGGAAGCTATGACGTAACAGACTAATGATTAACCTAATTATGTTCTAGAGTATTGGGTTAAAAATTAGGATGTTACATGCAACACTTGTTTACTAGGGTAGGGAAGTCCCTAATCTCCATGTGTGCAACAGTGACATTAAGTTCTGCCTTCAGCCCGGCTTCATACTTGTCACATTTCCATACTTCATCGGGGTTTCCTCAGAATACCCTTGAAAACTTGATTAGCTCCTCGAACTTCGCAGTGTATTGTGCAATGCTCATCTCGCCTTGGGTCAGCTTCATGAATTCTGTCTTTAGCATTCCTCACAGATTCTGGGAAGTACTTCTCATAGAAGTAGGCCTTGAACAATTCCCAATTGATCAAGGTTTCTGCTGCTTCCAGTAGTCTTCGCGTGCCAGTCCACCATAACTCCACATCCGCCTCTAGCATGTAGGCAGCGAAAGTCACCTTCTGTTCCTCGTTGTAAGCGATCACCGAGAAGATCTTCTCCATGCACTTGATCCACTCATCAGCTTAGTCCGGGTTCAGAGCTCCCCTAAACGATGGCGGGTTCGCTTTGCGGAACTCCCCAAATCGGGCGTGCTCAAGATCTTCAACAGTGTTGGGGCCACAACCGGCATTGTACTGACGATCCATCCTCTCAAACATCCTTTGCATGGCCCTCGCCATATCCCTGAGGGCTTTAGCAGTTTCATTATTCTGCTCACTTCCTCCTGGCGTCCTAGTCTGTCGTGGTCTTGCCATTGGTCCCTAAGCACACAGAGCAACAAACACTGAGATGATCAGGCTCAATACTCTATGCAAAGTGAGCTAGTTACCATGGCATGTTCACACGTACAGGAGTCATGCGTTCCTATAGCTTGTAATCGATTACACCTGTTGAAAATACTTTCTGGGGCTCCAAGAACATCCGAGTAATTGATTACATGGAATGGTAATCGATTACTTGAGTCCAGAATGTGTAATTGATTACATGATATTGTAATCGATTACTTAGGTCAAAAGTTCATATCTGAATATGGTAAAACTCTCTGGTAATCGATTACATGGGCTTGGTAATCGATTACATGGGCTTGGTAATCGATTATCAGCATCTTCAAAATATGAAAATTTAACTTTAAAACACCTTCTAAGTTATTCCTTCCTTTTCAAACCATTTTGAACCTTGTTCCAACACTCTTTTTGAAATCAAAACATTTTTGTAAAGATAAATTGCCCATAGTTTCAAGATTAAGTTGAAAGAGTTAAGACTAGAGCCTTAGATTTTTAGGTGGTGACATAAACATAAACATGCTAATGTAAGTTTAATTTTAATCTTAGCATTGTCAAGTGATAGCATGGAAAAGTAAATGTGTAAGGCTTGAAAATAAACATGAGAATGCAAGTTCATTCTTAATCTTTAAGTTTAGGTGATGGCTTGCTAGACAAGAAATGTAAACATGAAATGCAAGTTCATTTTTTATCTTTGAGCTTTAGATGATGACTTGAAAAATAAATATGATATGCAAGTTCAATTCTTTATTTTAGTGCTCTAGGCCCTTTAGAGTTTTCACTCTAAATCAACAATCAACTTTAAGGTTGAAATAGGTAGGCTTTGAGATTAATTATTAAGGTGATAGCAAGGAAAATAAACATGAATGCAAACCATTTCTTATCTATTTGAGTCCTAGGCTCAATATTACTCTTACAACAACATAGTTTCTTTATTTGCTAAAACCCTTTTCAAAAGTGAAACCTTCAAGCTTTAGAGATCAAACAAGTGTTGGTTTTACAACCAACACTCAAGATCCTCATCATTAAGCCATGGTTTCTTCATTGTGTAGGCCATTGAGGCCGAAACAAAATGGAGGAAAAGGAATAGTAAAAACCAAAAGACAGTGGAGAAGGAAAGAAGCATCAACATTGTATAATTTCAAACCACAAGTTTAAACAACAAAAGAGAAGAAAACAACTCCCTACCAAGGTATGATTTCTTGGAGATGAAAGAGAATTGATTTTGAGGGAAGGATGAAAGGAAAATCCTCCTTGGAGCTTGAAGAAGTTTTCGGCCAAGGAGAAAAGGAACGAGAGAAAGTTGTGTTTCCTTTGAGCTTGATCTTTGGAATGGCAAGGCCTAGTGTTTAGGAGGTAGTGTATGGTTAAGAGGTGGTGGTTCTTTGTGAATAAGAAGAAGATGAAGAGAACTCTTGAACTTTGAGAGAACAGAAAGAACTTAGAACAACTCTTTGAAGCTAAACTTGGCAAATGAATGAAAGTGTAACCAAGTCCATCTAGGCATCGTATTTATAGAGAAATGAAGCAAATGAAGATACATTGAGGGGGGAGAGTAGCGGCCTCATGGAGCATGAGGTGAGAGAATTTGCTTTATGGAGGTATGGTGAGGTATGGTGGTGAGTATGGCAAGCATGGCTAAGCATGGCCTTTAAGTGTTCATTTTGATTTGAAATAAATCAAATTCTTTTTGAATGGAGGAAGGGTGGCTGGTTCTTATGGGAGCTTAGGGGGGAAATTTTGTCATTTCATTTGTGTTATGACTTGGTTTAGGGAATGTGTTTAATTAGGTAGTTGATTAGGAGTTTGTAAGTAAGTGTCTAGATGAGGTAATGGGTAATTAAGGATGTCAAGACATGATTAAGAAGTGTTTTCGCTTCATTAGAGAGATTAAAACTCATTTTATAGTATAAACAATTGTAGACACAATTCCTTAATTTAAGAAATTAGAGAGAGAAAACACTATTCAAGATTCCATGACTTGGAATCTTGAGTTTTAAAAAGATATTTCAGTTTAATCTAAATAATTTTAGGTTCTAATTAACTTTAATAAATTATTTTGATTCTAGATTAATTATGAAAATTAATTAATCTTTGATTAGAGCCTAATATTGCTTAGGTTTATTTAATTTTGTCATAAAGTTTAGAATCACTATTTTAGGGGTAAAATCATAATTTTGCACAAAAACTGCCTAGGACTCTTGGGACTTAAATAGGCGTGCCCAGACTCATAAAAACATCATTTAAAACCTTTAGGTGGAGTTCGGGCTCAAACGGCTCATCAATTGGTGTTAAACAATCATAGGGGTGTTTTGATCATTTAGCACAACGGAACTCAAAAATGAGATTCTTCTGCTCTTAAAAATATTCATTCACATATAATCCTCTTTTTTAACATTTCAACAGCCCTTTGAGGATGGCCGAGGCTGTCTATCCTCATTCTTCTGGTAAAAATGACCTTAGGGTCATTTTGGTCATTTGTACACTTAGAGAGAAATTAGGGCGTTACACTGCCTAAATTTTTGGACTTGAAGCTGTGAATTTCTAATTTTGTTACCATAGTAAATGATTGTATTTTCGTTTGAAATTTTTACAGGATATTAGAGACATCTTATGGTTTCACTATGATGTTTATAGAATTTTCTGGTTCATTTACTGGGGTAGAAAAACCAAACAATCTGTCTTTGAGTAGAGATTAGGTGGCCTTTGACTACCAAATTTGTCTAATTTTGTTAACAAAGTTAGAGAATGATTCTTGCTCTGAAATTTTTTTAGGAGCTTGGGGATTTTATTCCTCTGAATTAGTTATTTGATATGAAAAATAAATTATGTTACTTGAGTGAAAAATCTGCCAATGTGCTGGAATTGTGATAATGCCTTGAATTAATGATATAATGACTTTGATTCAAGTTTGATGTGTATGAATGCATGCTATGGAGTTTAAAGCTTGCTTTATAAGGAATGAATGAATGATATATATAGGTTTGAATCATTATGAAATTAGAGATTTATGTTAATGCATATAGAAATGCGATGCATGTATATGTGAGCTTGAGGATGAGGTATATGTTGAGTGATGAATGAAATCCCCTTTAGTATATTAAGGGCATGGAAAGGTCCCCTATAATATGTTAAGGGCATGGAGAGATCCCCTATAGTATGTTAAATGCATTGAGAGATCCCCTATAGTATGTTAAATGCATGGAAAGATCCCTTATAGTATGTAAAGGGCACGAAAGATCCATTTCCCTTTATTATGTTCAAGGGCACGAAAAAATAGGAATGATGTATATGGGATCCTTTTTGGTGTACCAAGGCACATATAGTTAATAATGGAGTACTATTATATTGAGCAGTATGACATGCATATATTAAGTGATTGAATAATAAAATAGACCCACTTCGGAAGAATGATTTTTGAACTTTAAAATGAATCTTTAATATACACTGCATGCTCACATTTTTCTAATAAACCGAAGTGGCTGGGACGATGACGAATGCATGGACTTCAATATGTTTTGGGGATGCCCTACTGAGAATTATAGAATTCTTACCCCTATGTGTTTTTTTTTGTTCCCATGTCGTCTCCAGGTTGATCTAGTGAATAGTAAGGCAGCTGCAAGAAAGATTAAATTGGAGTTGCAGTACTAGTAGTGGGGACCTATATATGTTGTACTTAGTGATATCTATAGGTTTATAAATATAAGAGATAACATATGTGTATTAAAGCTCATAGAAGAGCTTTCTTTTGTACTTGACGTTGTATTAAATACATACTTTGTTTCTTTGTTGTATATTTTGAATAGAACCATGAATTAGTTACTTCATAATTCGACCAATTTCTGCCATAGAAAATTAAGAAAGGTCCACTACTTTATAAGTAACGACTCCTAAGTATAATATCATGACTTAAGAATAGTGTTGTACTTGGGAGGATGTAACATAAATTGTCAAGAACAAGACTGGGAACTCTTGGGAAGGAGCTTGGAGTTTAAAAGAAGCAAAACTGTGAAAGCTCATTCTCAAGTGATTGGTCAGAAGTAGCGTAACACCTAGATTTTTACTGTCAGAAATGACCAAAATGCCCACGAGGTCATTTCCTGACCGAACTTCAGGGTAACCAACTCAGGTCATCCTCGAAGGTCAACTCAATGTTTGAAGGGATTGAATGGCCTTTGAATGCTTTCGAAGCGAAAATTCGTTTCCTTGGTTTAGTCAAAATGACCAAAATACCCCTATAAGCGTTTCACGGGTAAAGTGCCGTTGAGCCGGAACTTTCCCAGAGGTTTAAAAACATGATTTCATGTGTCTAGAGTATCTGTTCAAGTCTGGTGGTCAGGGCAGTTTAGTGCGAAAGTACGATTTTGCCCCTGGAATAGTGTTTTTAAGCTTAGTAGCGTAATTAAGCAAACCTAAGCAATATTAGGCTCTAAACGAAGATTAATTTATTTCCCTAATTAATCTAGAGTCAAAATAACTTATTAAAGTTAATTAGAACCTAAAATTGCTTAGATTAAACTTAAATCCCTTTTTAGAACTCAAGATTCCTAGTCTTGGAATCATGAATAGTGTTTTCTCTCTCCAATTCCTTAAATCAACCAAATGTGTCTAGAGTTGTTTTAACTCTAAATTGTGGGTTTAACTCTCTAATGGTGCAAGACCACTCCTTAATTATGTCTAGACCACCTTAATTACCCATTTACCTTACTAAACACCTTCTTACAAATTCCTAATCTTAAGCATAATCAAAGATACACCTAAACACAACTCTAAACCACAATTAAAATGCAAACTAATCCTCCCCATGGGCTGATGCATTTTGGCCAGCACCTTTCCCCATTGACCACATGTTTAATTATTTTCTCACTCAAAGAACCATGGTTGAGCCATACCTTGAGGGATACCTCACCATGCTATGTACCATACCTCACCATACCTCAAGAACATATTATCTCCTCATGGAACTCATGGAGAGCCTCCATTCTGCACACCTCATGGCCGAAGCCATCCTCACCCACATACATCCTCCATTTTGTTTCAATTCTCTATAAATAGAATGCCTTGAGGAGCTTGCACCACTTTTAGATCATTTGCTAAGTTTAGAAACACTCAAAGCTTTTCTTTTTCTCTCAAAGTCTTTGTGTTCTTCAAGTTCTTGGAGTTCTCCAAGTTCTTCATCATCTTCATCTCCTTCTTCCATCTTCAAGTTCATCACACCAAGTAGGGATTTTCTTTCATGTGTTCTTTCTTTAAAGTTCTTGTTCTAAGCTTAAAGTTCATAGTTTCTCTTGATTCTTTTTAGAACTTCTTTTTCTTCCCTTTACCTTTTCATTTTCGGCCATGGGCCTTGGAGAACAAAGGAATGAGAGCTTGATGATGAGAGTTTCATGATGATGTTCATCATGAAACTCTAGAGCTTGATTTTTGTTCTTGAGTCAAAGTGTTTCTAGATTTTCCTTTCTTGAACTTTTGAGAACCTTAACTTTGATGTTGTTTCAAAATGGTTCTAATGACTCAATGATGAGGTCTCATGATGTTGGAGTTTGTATATCACCAAGATCATGGATTCTAGAGTTTCAAACATTTCTTTTCTTTCCTTGAAGTTTGGCCATTACCTTTTCCTTTTCATGCTAGATGTTTGATTTTTAAATATGTTATGTTTGAGTTCTAAGAACTCTAGACTTTACCTTGTCTTGGTTTGATGAGTTTGGGTTGAGGTTTAAGTTCCTTTAAAGTCTTGTTAAGAGCTCTAGAAAGATAAAATGAACTTGCATAATTTATTTTATGCTTGCATTCATATTTACATTCTTGCTATGCATCTTTACTTTCAAGCCATCACCTAAGAACATAAAGATTAAAATGGAACTTGTATCATCCTAACTTAGCAATTCTCAAAGCCTTTCTATTTAGGCCTTAAAGTCGATTGTTGTTGAGCCTAGAGCACTAAAATAAAGAATTGAACTTGCATTATCACCTAATTAATTTCTCGAATGCCTATCTATTTCGGCCTTAAAGTCGATTGTTGTTGGGCCAAGAGCACTAAAATAAAGAGTGAATCTTGCATCTTTACTTTCAAGCTTGCGTTTAAGATTATGCTTAGCATATTTACTTTCAAGTTTACGTTTAAATTATGCCTTGCATATTTAATTTCAAGACATCACTTTACCTTGAAAGCAAGATTAAAATGAAAGAGCATGACACGTTTAGTTATGTACGTAACTTAAGAACCTAGAGCTCAAAGACTTGCCCATTTCATTCCAAGTTAAAGTTTAATGCAAACCACACACTTTGAGAATGTCGTTTTTCGGCCAAGTAGTGAAGATGGACTTGCAATGAGTTTTCATCTAGCTACTAGGACCAATAGCCTATGTTTTGAGTTTTCCTTAAAGTTTGACAATTCTTCATAAGGTTATGTAGTTACAAGTTGTGATTCCAATCTCTTTTAGGGGATGGAATATGTTTTGGTCAGTGACCTAAGCTTCACTTAGCCTCTTGGCGATTTAAAATGTCTTGCAAAGAGTTTTAGAAATTCTAAATTGATTCCAAGAGAAACTAGTTAACTTATGTACCTAGAAATGTCAATTTAATTCTCTTATTGAGGCAAGATGTTTTTCGGTTCTGATGTGATGAATGTGATGCTGTATGATGATGTTTTAATGTGTTGGAATGTGTGAAAATATCATGTGATGATGTAGAAGCGAACCTATGCATGATAGGTAGAAACTAGCTAACTAGAAATACAGTAAAGCTAGAAATTTAACATAGTTTTGACCCATTTGTTTATGGAACCAATCCAAACTGTTTTAATGGGAACATAATCAGATTTAGATTGTTTAGACATGAAAAACTTGGTATCATTTGAGTTAGAATCGAATTCTAGCACCTATGGGAAACTAGTAGCTAGAAAACAGTAAAAATGCAAATGTAGAACTCTTAGAACATTTAATTTTCTGGAATCTGTCCAGCACCCTTACAACATGATAAACATGATTAATAATTAGTCCTTAAGCATAGGAATGTCTCATAATTGATTTAGATTTAATGTATAGCGCCTCATGAAAGGCGGAGCAGAGAAAGGGTCACAAAGCGTAAGTTCTAGAACCAGTAAAAGCGAGTTAAGAGATTCTGTCCTATGCTATTCAGATTTAAGTATGAACATGAGAATGAAGAATGATGTTTAATATGAGCCTTAGGGGCATAAAATATGACGACGGATATTAGAGAGCTATATCTCAAGATTAAGACCCGTAGAGGAGTCAAAGCATAAACTAGTGAGGGTAGCGTTTGAATGATGTATGATGATGCATAGAAGTATGCTAATGATGATGATGTTATTCATATGAGGAATTTATGAGGTTATATGTTTATGTGGCATAAAGCAAATTTGGAAGGAAATTGATTGTAATGGCCGTTTTGTGCCAATTTAGACAAATTTGGAAGAAACTTCGGTGTAATGGCCAGATTTAGCGCAGAATTTCGGCAAATTTGGGGACTTAAAGAAGATTTTGAAGAATTAAGGTACTAAGATGGGTTCTAGGATGACACCGGTTCGGCCGAGCACCTCCATAGAACTCATGTGACATCGGTACCATTTTATACTCTTAGAGTGACAGGTTGAGAGCACCCCTGAGATTTGCCCTAACAGTACTCGGATAGTCGGGATTTATGATCTGGCTTATCGTTAAGTGGTAAGTAAGAACTAGTGGCGACTAGTTAAGGTATGAGCTCATAACCTAGATGTATGACCGTTACGGGTGACAGGTTACGTAGAGCACCCCGATTAGGTTGTCTTTTAGGGTGGCCCATGAGGAAGAAAAGTTGATGATTATGATTATGTCACTATGTTTTGTCCCATATGAATGGTACTATGGCCACTTTATGCCACCAATGATGATGATGCTTGATGTTATGTTTTTATGTATGTGCATTAGGTAGTGCCATGCATACATTTTTCCGATTATGTTGCATTCATGACATTAAGATCATCCTAAAATGAGCGGACCTTAGCTAAAGTATATTTTTGAAGTTTAAAATGAACTAAATGCATGTTAGTTCATTTTCATATAATTAAACCCAAGGTTCTGAGGGCGTAGATGATGACACCTAGGTAGTAGGAGGCCCTCTTGAGATTCTTTAGTAAGATTCTCACTCCCCCTATCTCTTTCTTCCGTCACGTCTTGAGATAGCGGCGTTACGTAGCATTCATGGACACCCCCGGAGCATGGGAGGTGCACTATGACCCGACTCCGCGGGTCATACCATTTGAAGGCGTGCGGTCGCGGATTTTCATGTTTGTAGGGCGCTCAGCTCATCCGTGCACACCCATCACTTCTCCCAGAAGCCGCACCCTATGGCGGCGACAGGCGGGTTTTGGCGTCTTGCGTCACGCATGACGAGAAGTACTCCGTGGGCACACAGCGCCTTAGCCATGCGAGATTATCCGGACTATGTGCCGGACCTATTTCAGGAGACCCATCCGAGGACCCGCCTACCCATCCGTATAGCGAGGACTGCCCTCTCCACCACACGGATAAGGGAGGCGTGAGGATCACGTGACTCGGCCACGGCTTACGCGGCGACCGATGCGACCATGCAGTGAAGTCACCCTCGATCCCCATTCAGCCTCTTCCGTCGAGAGCTGCTTGATTTCCAGGATATCTGCCTCGTTAGCGAGATGGGCCTTGATGGAGGTGGCGATCGTCCAGATGGAGTACCGGTTAGAGCACACACACCACTTAGATGGGGATAAACCTTCTTTTGTTTAGAGGTTATCCTATTAGATGCACTCGGGTAGGGGAGTAGATTATGTTTATGTTTTAGGTTGTATTTCCCTTGTACTGAATTAAGTCCCACACTTATAAGTGGGCAAGTTATATATATATGAGATTATATTCAGTGATGTTCATGATGTGCCTTATGTTATGATGATTGTGAGACGATTGTTTTACTTTGCATAGTTTACCGGCTTATCGCATCGTCTTGACTCTCACTTTTATTTCAAAAAAATTACCCAAGTATTTTCCTTCTAAGTAATTCAAAGTTAAATGAGAACTATGAAGTAACAGACTAATGATTAACCTAAATATGTTCTAGAGTATTGGGTTAAAAATTAGGATGTTACAGAAGCACCAAGATATCAAGCTCCAGCTCACCATTCTAGTGAGCGTTGCAGCGCTTGTACGATGAAGGGATTATAGATAATTAATATGTTTTCTGGCCCCACTTTGGGCTATTTTAGAGAGCAATATTTAAGAGATTGGCATAGACTTTTATCTTAATTTTTGATTTACAGTTTAGGCAGCAAGGATTCTCTATCTCTTTCTCTATATCTGTCTATATCTTCTTTTCTATTCTTCTCTCTCTAAGAGTTCCATTAGTGAATTTGCTTTGTTCTTGGAGATTGTGATAAGGATCCTTGTTATTGTCTTCAGGTACTCTTTTATTTTCATTATTATAATCCTCCAGAGATGGAGGAGTAGATTTCCTTACTAGTATAAGGGTTTTCAGATAGATTGGCATGATGTTTGAGACCATTTTTTATATTGAATGCATTAGTTTTCTTAATGTTCTTTAGTTTCTATTCTTATAATTATTGTTGCAATTGTTAAAGTTTTTATTTAAATAACTAAAATGGCGATCATCATTTACAAAAACTCTTTGGGCATAAATTGATGGATCCATTAGTTTATATTTGAAAGAGAAAATTAGAATTAACTTTCCAATTGGCGATTAGGCTTTAGCAATTGGTACTTTATATCAATGTAATTTCTAATTAAATTGGGATCTCATTTTTTAGTTATTTGCACTGGTCAAATTTTAGAGGTCGATTGATCACTAGTTTAATTGCCATTAATTTATTACTAATAGCTATTAATGTGTTCAATATTTGGTCTCTGATAACTATTTCCAATCCTAGGAATACCTTACACTAATGCCCTCAATTCTGAATTCTTTCTCAATTAATTTCCAATTGTTTTAATTTTAATCATCAAAAATCCTTATTTTCTAACTAAGTGATAAAGCCTCCTTAAGAGATGATCTAGGTTATGCCCTTTACTACATTTTTGGTGCAACTTATCATACAAATTAATTCTAATTTGAAGAGGTAAAGACATCCTTGGTTTGCTTTTTTTCCCTTATATAAGGCATTCCTTGTCTACCAGCAATTTAAAACCTCCTGATTCTGAAATTGAGTAAACTTTAAGGCAGATCTGACAAGAAAGGCCTCAACAAGAAGAACTATTTGAGTATTTTGATTGTTTGTTTACTATTTCAGGTGATAATGGAAATATGGGAGAGTGCTAATAGATACTTAGGGAGTTCACTGCTCCTGACTTTACATAGCAACCTTTGGCAATTGAGTATCCTAGGCTTGACAACAATTTTGAGCTTGAAAGGTACATGGTTCATGCTTTACCTAAGTTCCATGGGCTGTCCAGAGATGACCCACACCAGTATTTGAAGAAGCTACATATGGTGTGACCTAGCATAAGACCTAATAGGGTAAAGGTGGATGATGTCAAACTTAAAACATTCCCTTTTTCCCTAGAGGGGTACTGTAAAAATTTGGTTTTTCAACTTGCCAGATGGGATTGTGAATAGCTAGATAGGGATGAAAAGATTTTTCCTTAAGAGGTATTTTCACTCATTTTTAGTGGCTTCCATCAGAAAGGAAATCTTTGGAATCTTCCAGTTAGATAAAACTCTACATGAGTATTAGGAGCGTTTCAAGCTCCTTTGTGCAAGCTGCCTCAACCATCATGTCCCAGACTAACTCTTCATCTAGTATTTTTGTGAAGGTCTTATACGTGTTGGCCAATGCATGATTGATGCTACAAGTGGAGAGCTAGTCCTAGATAAGACACTAGAAGAGACCTGTGCCTTGATAAAGAATATGACTACAAACATTCAGCAGTTTGGATCTAGGGCAGCCGCTAATACCAAGGGACTTTATGACTTAAGCCAACTAGAGAATCCAATGTTAACCCAGACCTTATAGGCATTTTCTAGACTCATGAAGCAGTTTATGGTTAACTAGAAAGCAACACTAGTCGTAACACCCTAATTTTTAACCCAATACTCTAGAACATATTTAGGTTAATCATTAGTCAGTTACGTCATAGTCTCCTCTTTACTGTAAAATACTTAGCGGAAATACTGGTAAATTTTTTTTTGAATTTATAAAAGCAAAGTGAGAGTTGCGCGGCACGATGATCAACAGAGCATAGATGGAAATAAAGCAAACATCATAATATAAAGCAAATAGAGGCACATCACAATAAAACTGAACTGCATATTTATATATAATATGATATGCCCACTCATGGAGAGTGGGGCTTAGTTTAGTACAACTGGAATAGAAATACAACCAAAGAAAATACAAAGGAAAGTATGACGGGAAACATAAAAGCAACTCCCCTACCCAAGTGCAACTAAAGGGATAACCTCTAAACAAAAGGAGGTCCATCCTCATCTAAGTGGTGTGTGCACTACCCGGGTACTCCATCGATCGTATGTCACCTCCTGCTGATGTCCATCTTGCGAGCGAGGCACATATCCAGGAAACTGGGCGAGCTCCTCTGGCATATAGAGGCGGAATGGGGATCGAGAGTGACCCCCCCGGCGTGGCCGCATCTCCGGTCGTCGTGCGAGCCGTGGCTGAGTCACGGTATCCTCACTGCCCTCTCTCATCAGTGGTGGAGTGGGGGCGGAGCTCTAGCTATACGGATGGGTAGGAGGTTCCTCAGATGGGTCGGTCTCCGAGAAGTAAGTCCGGGGCACGTAGTCGGGATAGTTACGCATGGCTGAGGCGGCGGTGTGCATGCGGAGTACTTTCTTGTTATACGTACACGCGCGCTCAAAAACCCGCTCGTCGTCGCCGTAGGGTGCTGTCAGGGAGAAGCGATGGGTATGCACGGGGTGAGCGAAGGGACGTCCTACGAATATGAAGACTCGCACCGTGCACTGTCCCTCAAAATGGTATGATCCGTATTCCGGATCATAGTGCACCTCGCACATCAGGGTGTCCACAAAAACCACGAACATCGCCATCTGAAGATATGACGGAAAGAAAGAGATAGAGGGAGTAAGAATCTTGCTAAAGAATCTCAGTAGGGCCTCCTACTACCTAGGTGTCATCATCTACGTCCTCAGGAACCTTGGGTTTAGTGTACAAAAATAAGTGAGCATGCATTAAGTCTATTTTTAGGTTTTAAAACATATTTAGCCAAGATCCGTTCATTTTAGCATGATTCTTAATGACATGGATGCAACATATTAAAGAATGTATGCATGGCTCTACTTAATGCAAGAATAATAATCTCAACAATAGGAACATCATAATAGTGGCATAAAGTGGCAATTAAATTCTCATATAGGAAACTTTGTGACATAAACATCATACTTTACTTCCTCATAGGCCACCCTAAAAGACAATCCCTCTGGGGGTGCTCGGCAGAACCGGTGTCACCTAGAACGTGTCACATCTCTAGCTTATGAGCTCATACTTTAACTAGTCGTCACTAGTTCTGTAACACCCTAGTAATTAACCAGATACACCTAGGTTGAATCTGATTAATGACTAGACTTTACTCCTTGCTTTGGTTCTTTCTTCATAATTTGAAAATACTTAGTAAAATTACGAGCCATTTTTTTTTTAAAACACATAATTGAAAACGTGAGCCGAGTACAACGTGAACGAGTAAGCGGAGTATAATAAGACGTTTAAGAATATATCACATCATATCACTTAGGCTCCATCATATAACATCCATAAGCACATTATAGCATATATTTATATACAACAACCTCACTCAAAGGGTGGGTTATGTTCATACATCATTATCTTATGCAAACCCATAAAAGAAAATATTCATAAGGAAATACATGCCCCTAAACTAGATAACTCCATAAGCCGGGAAGGTTATCCTAAAACTAGGGTGCATGATCACACATAAATCTGCTAAGAACCCTCTATGGCCACTGTCCTGGAAATGGGGGAATAAATCCGATCCACTGATGAGCTCCCTCGGGAGGGGACACACGAGATGCACCAGGCTGGGGTCGCATGGACGGCCGATGTAAATAAAAACACGAACTGCGCCCCTCCCTTTAAAATGATACGAGCGATGCACCGGATCATAGTGAAATTCCCAAGTAGGGGTATCAACGAACAGGACGAATGTCGCCATCTGAATCTAGAGACAATGACGGAAATAAAGAAAAGGGAGTGAGAATCTTGCTAAAGAATTCTCAGTAAGGTACCTCCTTCTACAATGTCATCATCAAAGTCCCCAGGAACCTCGGGATTATTCTAAAATAGTGAGCATGCAAAGATTCATTTTAAGTTTGAACAAATATTTAACCGAGGTTCGTCAATTTTTAATCATGCGTCTTATAATGCATCATAATCTTAACATGTCATATTTACAATGAACTTTTCCTTTATCATTACATCATATTCCTCATCATCATTATCAAAATAACATGCATAAAAGAACGTCATATAATATTAGCTACACATGGACACAGTGCACATATTTCATTTCTTTAGTGCCTTAGGTGACTTAAAATCTTATCATCATCATTATTTTCCTTGGGCCACCCTATACTCCACCCTTTTGGGAGTAATTTAGGTTATGAGCTCGTACTTTACTAGTCGTCACTAGCATATACTTATCCCTTTTGATAAGCTAAAGTCTCGACTCTACCCTTTTGAGAGAACGGGTTAGGGGGCTAAAATCACCTTTTCACCACCTATAGCCTGATGGTTTCAAAGGATCATTTTCTTATAAGTTTAAGTCACCATTAAATCTTTGCATGTTATATCATAATACAATTCATAAACATCATAACATTTTCTCATTTATAGTTTTAAGCTAGAATAATATATATTAACTGTAATCATGCATATGGGAGATTCCCAGGAAAGAGAGGTGGGTCACAATGGACACGCTTAAATACCAAGTCTTTCCTTAGCCAGAACCTTTCCAAATTACACTTTTACAATGATACACTTTCTTCTAGCAACAAAGGTAAATTTTACATAATAAAGAACATTTCATGTATAACCATTCTCATTATTTGCAACAGCAACTATAACATGCAAGCCAGGAAATCATTCAATGATATCAAGTACTTAATAAGCATCCAATCCTTACATAGAATTATCAATTATAGAACTAATTAGTTACTAAACCAATTATGAATCATTCTCTTAACAATAAACCATAATTATCACAACTTCAATCATATCAAATCATTATCACACATTGGTACTAAACTCAGATCAATGGCTCAATCATGAACCTCATGCAATTACATAGAATCATATTTTAAGTGCATATAAAATACTAGTTCCCCGTAAAATCCTTGCAAAGCCTTAAAACTCATTTAGAAACTAGTTCTTTTGTCAAATTTGGGAGGATCTTCACAATTAAAATTCTCACTTAAGATAAAAGGAGTAAGTCTTGAGCTTTAGAGATTTAGGTGACATTTTAGAATTATAAACATGCTATGCAACCTTATTTTAATCTTATCTTTATAAGGTGATAGCTTGGAATTATAAACATAATATGCAATTCCATTTCTTTATCTTTAAGATTTAAGGTGATGACTTGAAAATTAAACATGATGCAAGAACTTGAAATATAAACATGATACAAGAAACTGGAGTGGCGGTAATCCGCACAGGACCAGTAGAGGGAGAAGAGAATATTAAGAAACCGGAGCGGCGGTAGTCCGCACATGTAACCAAAATTTTCATTATTAAACAATCCTAATCTGATTATATTCCCATTGAAACAGTTTGGGAAGTATCCAAAAATAAATGGGTTAAAACTATGCTAAATTTTGACTGTACGGTTTTTCTAGAAAGCTAGTTTCTCTCCTATCGTGCATAGAAGTGTTCCTACCTCATCATACATAATTTTCACACATTCCAACACATCAAAACATCATCACACAATAGCAAACTCATCATGGAAGAACCGAAACATTAAATCCCAAAAAGATGCATAACTTGATATTTTCTAAAACATATAAGTTGCTAGTTTCTCTCGGAATCATTTTTAGGACATCTAAAACTCTTTTGCAAACCATTTTATTTGTAAAGGAGGCTAAAAACATCATTAGGTCAGTGACCACTTGACCCCTCCTTAAAAGAGGATTAAGTTCATAAATCTTTTTTGATCTTAACCTTATAAAGTTCATGAGGTTTAAAGAAAGTTGTAAAACTTAGATTGTTGGCCCTCGTAGCTAGATGAAGCTCATTCCAAGCTCATCATCACTACATGACCGAAGTTGAGCATTCAAATAATGTTCCCACATAAAACTTTAACTTGAGATAAAATGGGCTAGTCCTTGAGCTCTAAGGTTCTTAGGTGTTGACATAATTTAAACATGCTATGCACCTCATTTTTATTCTTCATTACAAAGTAAAGTGAGAGCTTAAAGTAAACATGCAAGGCTTGAAATGTAAATATGCAAGACTTGAAATATAAATATGCAAGGCTTGAAATAAATATGCAAGACTTGAAATAACTATGCAAGACTTGAAATGTAAATATGCAAGTTCATTTCTTTATTTTAGTGCTCTAGGCCCAACAACAATCGACTTTAAGGCCGAAATAGAAAGGCTTTGAGATTTTGTTAGGTGATAGTGCAAGTTCTCATTTTAAATCTTTACGTTCTTTAGTGATGAAAAGTAAATATGCTAGACAAGAATGTAAATATGAGATGCACTCCATTCTTTATCCTTTAACCTTAAGTGATGGCTTGGAAAATAAATATGTAATGCATAAGCTTGAATTTAAATATGAATGCTAGTCCATTTTACTTCTTATTAGAGCTCATACAAGAATTTAAAGGAACTTAAACCTCAACCCAAATTTATCATGACAAGATAAAGTAAAGACAAGAGTGAACCTCTTTGGCCAATATGGCCGAAAATTTTGAAGAAAGAAAAGGAAAAGGAACCGAAACTTTTAAGAAGGAAAAGAAACATTTGAAACTCTAGAGACCATGATCTTGATGATGCATTAACACCAACATCATGAGTCCTCCATTTAAAAACATCATCAAAGTGAAAGATTTCAAGGATTCAAGAAGAAAAACTAAAAACATCTTTAACTCAAGGACAAAGATCAAGCTTTAGAGATTATTCAAGTGATGGACATCACCACCATGAAACCTCATCATCAAGCTCTCATTCCCTTGTCCTCAAAGCCCATGGCCGAAACAAAGAAGGGGGAGAAGTAGAAAAGAAGTTCTAAAGAGATTCAAGAGAAACTATGAACAGATAAAGAGATTAAGAACTTTAAATGAAAGAAACTCTTGAAAGAAAATCCCTACCTAGTGGTTTGAAGATTGGGATGAGAGAAGAGGATGAAGAACTTGAAGAACTTGGACACTTGAACTTGAGAGAAAAAGGAAACTTTGAAGTGCTCTTTAAAAATTTACACTTAGCAAATGAACCCAAAATGATGCAAGTTCACCCAAGCATGCTATTTGTAGAGAAATAAAACAAATGCAAGATGCAAGGAGGGAGGGAAGGGTTCGGCCATGAAGAGCAGCCCCATGAGTTCCATGAGGTGAGATGTTGTGATCTTGAGGCATAATGAGGCATGGTTCAAAGTATGGTGAGGTATGGTTCAAGGTATGGCTCAAGCATGGTTCTTTGAGTGAGAAACAAATCAACATGTGATGTAAAAGAGAGAGATGGCCGAAACTTGTATCAACCATGGGGAGGGTTTTCTTGCATTTTAATTGTGGTTTAGAGTTGTGTTTAAGTGCATCTTTGATTAGGATTAAGATTACGGATTTGTAAGAAAGTGTTTAGGTGAGAAAATGGGTAATCAAGGTTGTCAAAACATATTTAAGGAGTGTTCTTGCATCATTAGTAAGTTACAAACTCATTTTAGTGTATAAACAATTCTAGACACAATTCCTTGATTTAAGGAATTAGAGAGAAAAAACACTATTCAAGATTCCAAGAGTGAAATCTTGAGTTCTAGAAAAGAGATTTAAATCTAATTTAAGCAATTTTAGGTTCTAATTAATTTTAATAGTTTATTTTGACTCTAGATTAATTATGGAAATTAATTAATCTATGATTAGAGCCTAATATTGCTTAGGTTTGCTTAATTACATCACTAAGCTCAAAAATACTATTCTATGGGCAAAATCATAATTTTGCACTAAAACTGCCCGGGACCACCGGGACTCAAACAAATGCTTTTAAACATGTAAAAACATTATTTTAAACCTTTGGGGAAAGTTTTTGGCTCAAACGGCACCTCTACCCGCATAAAAACGCTATAGCGGTATTTTGATCATTTTGACCCGAAACTGCCGAAAATGAGACTTTCGCCTCCGAAACCACTCAAGGGTCATTCAATCCCCTTCAAACATTGAGTTGGCCTTTCGAGGACTGCCGGGCTGGCCATCCTCGAATTCCGGGCCGAAAATGACCTCAGGGGCATTTTGGTCATTTTCCACTCAAACAGAAAATCGGGGCATTACACTAGTGGTTTCAAGATCTGTGGCATCTATACTTTAAATGACCATAAAAAAGATATGTTCCCAGCATTGCAAGATAACCTAACCACTGTGATAGTAGCAACAAAACCCTTCCAAAGTCAACCTCAGAACCAGGCAGACTAGTTCCTATTTAGGAGCACATATAACTCAAGCTGAAAAAATCTTCCTAATTTGAAGTGGAGGAACAATTTTCAACAACAGAGCCAAACTTTCACAATAAGAATAACAAGCACCTCATTAGAGGCAACAGGCCCCTCCTGCATCTTCTTCCTCAGATCCCACTATGGAACAGATATAGGATATAAGAAGGGAGAATGCCCAACTAAGAGAGGAGGTGACTAAAATGAAAAACAATAAGAGTTAGTAAGCCCTAGCTTCCTAGCATCCCTTTCAAACCAGGCCAAATCTTAGGAGGAATGTCAGTGCTATTACCCTGTGGCCTAGGATGAAAATTCCAGAGGTGAGAAGGCCTGCAAAGGAAGAAAAGCAAGAGAAAATTGGGCTTGGAAAGGTTTCGATTGAGTGCTGCAATGATCAAAAGCGCTACATCACTTAGTCGTGAATGAAGAAGGAAAACCGGTACTAGAAGTCATCTCGGGTGTGCGCCATTATGTTCAAGTAGCACCATAGCGCTCCATAGAACCCATGACTATTCTAGATCGCACTCCCCCATTGTTATTCCCTCAGAGGAAGACCCTCGAAGGCAATTATAGCAGAACTCCATCTAGAAACTTTGGAAACCTTTCGATAGGTGGAGGTAAATATACCATTATTGGATGCAATTAAACATATTTTGAGGTATACTAAATTTTTGAAAGATCTGTGCACCCATAAGAGAAGAATTAAGGTTAGTGGGGAAGAAAAAGTGACTATAGGGTAAATGCTTCCTCTATTATCAAGTTAAGCAATCTACCAACCAAGGGCAAAGATCTAGGCATATTCTATGTTCCTTGTACTATTGGGAACCTGTATATAAGGGAAGCCATGGCTGATCTTAGGGCTAGCATTAATGTCATTCCAAAATCACTCTACCAGTCCTTGCATTTTAGATACCTTAAGCCTATCAGATTGCAAATCTAGCTTGCTAACCGTAGCATCAATAGGCTAGAGGGAGTATTGGAAGATGTCCTAGTACAACAAGTAAATGATTAAATATATATTCCCTACTGATTTTTATGTGCCCGAGATGGAGAATGACACTGATGCTAACCAGCATACATTCATCTTAGGAAGACCTTTTTTACAAATTGTTAGAACCATGATTGATTTTAATGTGGCACATTGTCCATGGAGTATGGGGACATGAAAGTCCAATTTTACTTATTTGATGCTATGAAATTTCCCCATGAGTAATACTCTATGTTTGCTTAGTCAGGATGCCTGTGGTAGTTTGATCAATAAGGATGCCCATCCCTCCTTTTCTGTTTTTTCTTCTCCTATGGGATATGATGAGTCTACTATGTTAGAATATTCCAAGCTTACAAACACAAGTACTCCACTCGAACAACAGCCATCAGTTTCAAAGGTGCCTCATGATCAGCCCATATTGGGAAAGAAGCCATGTAAAGATCACATGTCCTTATGTGGAACTAAGATCAAACCAAGGCATGGATGATAAGTAATAAACAAGGACTACACTAGACTCCTAACCTAAAATGCATAATGCATGTAATTAAATGATAATACACCAATCCAATGAACCTAAAGGTACAACAGTAAGCTTTCACACAGACATTCAAAAGAATTAAAACAAGTAAGGCATGAACAAGAGCATAGCACATAGAGTAGAATTGACATATGATACATGGATCAAGTACAAAAGTTCTCCTAAGGTCAATGTTTGCCTCTCATTCACTCAAGTGTTTTGGGTTATGATGCATACTCAATCACCTTAAATGAAAATACATTACCATAAGCTTGCGACGGATCTCATTCTCCATTTTGTCATACACATATGCATACTGAATCAAGAGGACTTACCTTTGGTTATAATGAGGCTTGGGTGAAGGTGGGTAAAAATATAGGCCAATAGGGTTAAACCTCAAGTCAAAGGAGAGCAAATGCATATACCGAGAGCACAAGTGCCTAAGGGTGCAGTTTGTCCAACTTAACACAATTACAGGCCTTTATTTATTTTTTGCAATGTGACACACCTTTAACTAAACTTTTTTTTCAGAATTTTTCTCTTTTGTTTTGTAATTTTTCTTGGTGTGCCACTTGCTAAATTTTGGGTACACATTGTTCCTCTCCCATACTTAATTTGAGGCATGTCCTCATGCTCTCTCCCACACTTATGCTCAAGCACATATAAGAGTTGCACAAATTCTCTCCTAAGCCTAAAAGGTTAGGAATTTTCATGGTTTTTCACTTTTGGCTAAGGATGTGCTAAAACAAAAGAATGGGCAATAAGGCTCAAATGGGCTAAACAATGGCAACATGCAAAGGTTGGCTGTATGGGCAAGTGGCTAAAGATAAGAAAAATGCCTTAATCATATTCAAGCATGCACATAGAAACATATTTTCAAGCAAGACCCTAAGCTAATTCTAGAATACAAATCCAAGGAAGGAAACACACATGAACAAACAAGGATGGCATATGATGGTCCAATCAAAGATGCTCAAAATCTCACAGGTAAAATTGCATGTACTCAATCTAAACACACAATGAATCTGATAAGCATGCAACACAAGATAAAGTCAATGCCAAGCAAGTCTATAAGGTGCATGTGGTGTGAGCCTAGGCATGTAACCTCTAAGGTGCCAAAAGAATGGTGTAAAATGCAAATGAAAATAAATGTGATGCAAGAATTAAAACTAAAAAAGGCAAAAAATAAAATAAAAGGGGAATGTAAAGAAAAACCTCACGGTGGGTTGTCTCCCACCCAACACTTTGCTTTAACATCCCTAAGTTGGATGGTCAGGACCCTCATGAAGGGTGAGCAGCTTCAACCCACAGATAGGCTATCTGAGCCCTTAGATCAATGAGAGTCTCATGAAGGTGCATCAGCTGGTGCACATGGGTGCACATAGGTGACCAAGAATGGCCCCTTCCATCTAGACTTTGGTCTTCCAGTCATTAGTTTTGCCCGAGGCTCATGCAGCAAGATCCACTGCCCTTCATAAGGATTTTTACCTAACATGGGCTAGCCTTAGAGCACTTGGCAAACTGATGATTGCTGCCTGGGTAGTGTACCTGAATCTGAAAACTTGAAACACTTTAAAACAACATGTGCATCATATCCCATGGAAGAAGAAAAAGTGGAGAAGGGGGGGTCTAGGTCCTTATAAGCATCATCAACTAAAGAGTCAATAACATCAATGCCAAATACGGAGTGTTCCTCATAGGGATGTTTCATAGCATCAAATAAGTTAAATTGAACTTTCATGTCCCCATACTCCATGGATAATGTGCCAGCATGAACATGAATCAAGGTTCTAGCAGTTTTCAAAAATGGTCTTCCCAATATCAATGTATATTGGTTGGCATTGGTGTCATTCTCCATCTCAAACACATAACAATTAGCAGGGAATATTAAAACATTTACCTGGACAAGAACATCTTCCAATACTCCCTCTGGTCTTGTAATGCTGCGATTGGCCAGCTGAATTTGCAACCCGGTTGGCTTGAGCTCTCCAAAGTGCATGGACTGGTAAAGTGATTTAGACATAACATTAATGCCTACTCTAAGGTCAGCTAGGGCTCTAGTGATGTGCAAGTTCCTAATGGTACAACGAACATAGAATGTGCTTGGGTCCTTACACTTGGTTGGCAAGTTGCTTGGCTTGATAATAGAGGAAACATTGACCTCATAGTCACCTTGTCCTCCCCACGGCCCTTTGTCCTCCTCCTAGTGGTGCATAGATCTTTCATGAATTTTTCATATTTAGGAATTTACTTGATTGCATCTAATAGGGGTATGTTTACTTGCACCTTTTTAAATGTTTCCCAAGTTTCATAATCCAATATGATGAAGTAGACTTTTTGGATTCAATCCTTTGTGGAAATGGAAATGGGGGGAGGAATTCTGGAGCTTTTTCAGATTCCATGGAGTATTACAGCGCTAGTTAACCGCTGCAGTGCTCACCCGAATGCTCTTCAAGCTTGTCTTCAGCTTGCTCCTTGTCCTGGGCAGGCCTAGTCACTTTTGGAATTTTTGTTCCAGGCCTCAGAGTGATTGCACAGATATTTCCTCTTGGATTAGGTACTAGTTGAGATGGTAGCTGGGCAGCTGGGGCCTGTTGGCTTTGATTTTTTTTCATTTGAATCACCTCCTCTCTCAGCTGGGTATTTTCCCTTCTAATTTCCTGCATTTGCTCCACATTATCTTCATCATCTCATTCATGGTGGGATCTGAAGTTAAAGGTGCAGGAAGGGCCTGTTGCCTCAGATGAAGTCCCAAATACTTCTGCTATAAGGGTTGGCCCTGTGGTTGAGAGTTATTTCCCCACTTCAAATTGTGATGATTCTTCCAGCTAGAGTTATAAGAATTCCCAAATGGGAATTGGCTTGCTTGATTCTGATGTTGACTCTGGAAGGGGTATGTTACTGCTACCCCAATGGTTGAGTCATCTTGCAATGCTGGACACATACCAGTATGGTGGTCATTTGAAGTACATATGCCACAGACCTTAGAAACCACTAGAGTTGCTGCCTGGCTCACCATTAATTACTGCATAAGGCTAGAAAGTTGCTGCAAAGTCTGGGCTAACAATGGATTCTCTGGCTGGCTTACTCCATGAAGGCTTCTAGTAGTTGTGGCTGCTCTGGAACCAAATTGTTGAAAATTGGCAGCCATATTCTCAATCAAAGGATGGGCCTCTTCTAGTGTCTTATCCAAGAGTGCCCCTCCATTTACAGCATCAATCATGCACCTATCAGCAAGTACAAGACCTTCATAAAAGTATTGGATGAGGACTTGCTCTGGAATTTGGTAGTTAGGACAGCTGGCACATAAGAGCTCGAAACGATCCCAATACTCATGGAGAGTCTCATCTGACAGGCGGATTCCAGAGATCTCTTTTCTGATAGAAGCCACTCTAGAGGCAGGGAAATACCTCTCCAAAAAAAGTCTTTTCATTCCAATCTAGCTATTGACAACCCTATCAGGAAGGTTGAAGAACCAATTTTCTACTGCACCATCAAGGGAAAAAGGGAATGCTTTCAGTTTAACATTATCCACCTCTACCCCATTGGGTCTCATGCTAGAACACACTATATGAAGCTTCTTCAAATGTTGATGAGGGTCTTCCCCAAACAGCCCATAGGACTTGGGCAAAGCATGAACCATGTACCCTTTAAGCTCAAAATCATTGTCTAGGCTAGGGTATGTAATGGCCAAGGGCTACTGGGTGAAATCAGGAGTAGTGAGCTCCCTAAGTGTCCTGTTCCTATCTCTCATGTCACTTGTATTACCTATAACACTAAACAGAGGATCAAAATACTCAAATGGTTTCACTTATTGATGCTTTACCTATCTGATTTTTCTCAAAGTTTTCTCAATTTCAGAATCAAGAGGTATTATATTTCCAGCAGACAGGGAACACCTCATACAAGGGAACAAATTTTTTTTCATTTTTTTAATGCGAAAATAAAAATAATAAATAAATAAATAAAAATAAAATTAAATAAAAGCTGAAAAAATTAAAAAAAAAAGAAAAACAAACAACTAAGTATTAATGCTTCCTAGGCAATGGTGCCAAAATTTGATGCGAGTTGTCACGACTCACAAGAAAATTAAAATTTACAAAGTGTTAAGTTGCACAAAAAATGTAGTAAAGAGCACAATCTAGGTCGTCTCTCAAGGAGGCTTCGATATTTAGTTGGAAAGATTTGGGGCTTTTAGAGAATTAAAGCAATAATTTAAATTGAAAGATAATAGTAATAACAGAGAAGGCACTAGTGCAAGGTATTTGTAGGATTGAAAATCAATTATCATTGACTAAAATATTAAACCCATTGATGGCTATTAGTAATAAATTACTAGCAATTCTACTAGTGATCAATCGACCTCTAGAATTTGACCAATACAAATAACTAATAAACGATGATCGCCAATCTATTTAGAAATCACATTGATTTAATGAACCAATTACTATAGCCTAACCACCAATTGGAAAGTTAATTCTAATATTATCCCTCAAATATAAACCAATAGATCTACCAATTTATGCCTAAAGGTTTTCCCTAAATGATAATTGCCAATTTAGTTATTCCAATAAAGATTATAGCAATCACCATAATAATTAAAGGAATGGAAACTACAAAATATTAAGAAAACCAATGCATTCAATATAAACAAAGGGTCTCAAATGTCATCCCAATCCATTTGGAAATCCTTACACTAGTAAAGAAATCTACTCCTCCATTTTTGGAGGATTACAACAATGAAGATAAAAGAACCTGAAAATAATAGCAATGATCCTTGCCACAATCTCCAAGACATAGCACCTTCACTAATGGAATCCTTAGAGAAAGAAGAGAGAAGAGAGAAGGAGAAGAGAGAGATGTAAAGAGAGAGTGTTTTTTTAGAAAGAGAATGAAAAATTCCAAAGTGGGATGAGTCCCTCCCGTCTGCGGCGTTTGTTTCTTTTTCTTTTTCTTCAAATGGCTTCACACAAAGACGCAAAATTGAGCCTAGGTGACGTGGCCCATAAGCTAATGACCGCCAAGGCTGTAACACCTCGACTTCTCTGTCCGAGGGAAATGACCAAAATGCCCCTGAGGTCATTTCCTGACCCGAACTCGAGGGTAACCAACTCGGTCGTCCTCGAAGGGTCAACTCAATGTTTGAAGGGGATTAAATGGCCCTTGAATGCTCTCGGAAGCGAAAATTTTGTTTTCCGCAGTTTTGGGTCAAAATGACCAAAATACCCCTATAGCGTTTTTACGCGGGTAAAGGTGCCGTTTGAGCCCGGAACTTTCCCCAGAGGTTTAAAAACATGTTTTCATGTGTCTAGAGGTCTCTGTTCAAGTCCCGGTGGTCCCGGGCAGTTTTAGTACAAAATTACGATTTTGCCCCTAGAATAGTGTTTTTGAGCTTAATGACGTAATTAAGCAAATCTAGGCAATATTAGGCTCTAAACGAAGATTAATTTATTTCCCTAATTAATCTAGAGTCAAAATAATTTATTAAAGTTAATTAGAACCTAAAATTGCTTAGATTAAACTTAAATCCCTTTTTAGAACTCAAGACTCCTAGTCTTGGAATCTTGAATAGTGTTTTCTCTCTCCAATTCCTTAAATCAAGGAAATGTGTCTAGAGTTGTTTAGACTCTAAATTGAGGATTTAACTCACTAATGGTGCAAGACCACTCCTTAATTATGTCTAGACCACCTTAATTACCCATTTACCTTACCTAAACCCTTTCTTACAAATTCCTAATCTTAAACATAATCAAAGATACACCTAAACACAACTCTAAACCACAATTAAAATGCAAAGAACCCTCCCCCATGGGCTGATGCATTTCGGCCAGACCTCATCCCCTTTGACCACATATTAAATTGTTTTCTCACTCAAAGAACCATGCTTGAGGCCATACCTTGAACCATACCTCACCATACTTTGAGCCATACCTCACCATGCCTCAAGAACACATTATCTCACCTCATGGAACTCATGGAAGCCTCCATTCTGCACCTCATGGCCGAACCCACTCTCCCCCATGAGCTCCCTCCATTTGTTTCATTTCTCTATAAATAGAATGCCTTGAGGAGCTTGCACCACTTTTAGATCATTTGCTAAGTTTAGGAAACACTCAAAGCTTTTCTTTTCTCTCAAAGTTCTAGTGTTCTTCAAGTTCTTCAAGCTCTTCAAAGTTCTCCATCATCTTCATCTTCTTCTTCCATCTTCAAGTTCATCACACCAAGTAGGGATTTTCTTTCATGTATTCTTTTTCTTTAAAGTTCTTGTTCTAAGCTTCATGTTCATAGTTTCTCTTGACTCCTTTTAGAACTTCTTTTCTTCTCCTCATTCCTCTTTATGTTTCGGCCATGGGCCTTTGGAGTTCAAAGAAATGAGAGCTTGATGATGAGAGTTTCATGATGATGTTCATCACTTGAAACAAACTCTAGAGCTTGATCTTTGTTCTTGAGCAAAAATGTTTTTAGTTTTTCTTTTCTTGAACTCTTAAGAACTTTAGCTTTGATGATGTTTTTAAATGGCTCTATGAACTCAATGATGAGGACTCATGATGTTGGTGTTAATATATCACCAAGATCATGAACTCTAGAGTTTTAAAATGTTCCTTTTTCCTTCTTGATGATTTCGGCCACTTCCTTAAAATTTTCTAGGCTTCATGGTTTGATTTCCTAAAAATGTTATGTTGAATTTTAAGAATTCTAAGCTTGACTTTACCTTGTTTGGATGAGTTTGGGTTATGGTTTAAGTCCTTTAAAGTCTTGTTAAGAGCTCTAGAAAAATAAAATGAACTTGCATAATTTACTTTATGCTTGCATTCATATTTACATTCTTGCTATGCATCTTTACTTTTAAGCTCTCACCTAAGAACATAAAGATTAAAATGGAACTTGCATTATCACTTAATTTAATTCTCAAAGCCTTTCTATTTCGGCCTTAAAGTCGATTGTTGTTGGGCCTAGAGCACTAAAATAAAGAATTGAACTTGCATTATCACCTAATTAATTTCTCGAATGCCTATCTATTTCGGCCTTAAAGTCGATTGTTGTTGGGCCAAGAGCACTAAATAAAGAATTGAACCTTGCATATTTACTTTCTGTAACACCCTAGTAATTAACCAGATACACCTAGGTTGAATCTGATTAATGACTAGACTTTACTCCTTGCTTTGGTTCTTTCTTCATAATTTGAAAATACTTAGTGAAATTACGAGCCTTTTTTTTTTTTAAACACATAATTGAAAACGTGAGCCGAGTACAACGTGAACGAGTAAGCGGAGTATAATAAGACGTTTAAGAATATATCACATCATATCACTTAGGCTCCATCATATAACATCCATAAGCACATTATAGCATATATTTACATACAATAACCTCACTCAAAGGGTGGGTTATGTTCATACATCATTATCTTATGCAAAGAAATAAAGAAAAGGGAGTGAGAATCTTGCTAAAGAATTCTCAGTAAGGTACCTCCTTCTACAGTGTCATCATCAAAGTCCCCAGGAACCTCGGGATTATTCTAAAATAGTGAGCATGCAAAGATTCATTTTAAGTTCGGACAAATACTTAACCGAGGTTCGTCAATTTTTTTAATCATGCGTCTTATAATGCATCTTATTCTTAACATGTCATATTTACAATGAACTTTTCCTTTATCATTACATCATATTCCTCATCATCATTATCAAAATAACATGCATAAAAGAACGTCATATAATATTAGCTACACATGGACACAGTGCACATATTTCATTTCTTTAGTGCCTTAGGTGACTTAAAATCTTATCATCATCATTATTTTCCTTGGGCCACCCTATACTCCACCCTTTTGGGAGTAATTTAGGTTATGAGCTCATACTTTACTAGTCGTCACTAGCATATACTTATCCCTTTGATAAGCTAAAGTCCCGACTCTACCCTTTTTGAGAGCGGGTTAGGGGCTAAAATCACCTTTTCACCACCTATAGTCGATGGTTCCAAAGGATCATTTTCTTATAAGTTTAAGTCACCATTAAATCTTTGCATGTTATATTATAATACAATTCATAAACATCATAACATTTTCTCATTTATAGTCTTAAGCTAGAATAATATATATCAACTGTAATCATGCATATGGGAGATTCCCAGAAAGAGAGGTGGGTCACAATGGACACGCTTAAATACCAAGTCTTTCCTTAGCGAACCTTACCAAATTACACTTTTACAATGATACACTTTCTTCTAGCAACAAAGGTGAATTTTACATAAGAACATTTCATGTATAAGCATTCTTATTATTTGCAACAGCAACTATAACATGCAAGTCAGGAAATCATTCAATGATATCAAGTACTTAATAAGCATCCAATCCTTACATAGAATTATCAATTATAGAACTAATTAGTTACTAAACCAATTATGAATCATTCTCTTAACAATAAACCATAATTATCACAACTTCAATCATATCAAATCATTATCACACATTGATACTAAACTCAGATCAGTGGCGAATCATGAACCTCATGCAATTACATAGAATCATATTTTAAGTGCATATAAAATACTAGTTCCCAGTAAAATCCTTGCAAAGCCTTAAAACTCATTTAGAAACTAGTTCTTTTGTCAAATTTGGGAGGATCTTCACAATTAAAATTCTCACTTAAGATAAAAGGAGTAAGTCTTGAGCTTTAGAGATTTAGGTGACATCTTAGAATTATAAACATGCTATGCAACCTTATTTTAATCTTATCTTTATAAGGTGATAGCTTGGAATTATAAACATGATATGCAATTCCATTTCTTTATCTTTAAGATTTAAGGTGATGACTTGAAAATTAAACATGATGCAAGAACTTGAAATATAAACATGATACAAGAAAGCTGGAGCGCGGTAATCCGCACAGGACGATGAGAGGAGAAGAGAATATTAAGAAACCAGAAGCGGTAGTCCGCACAGGACCGATAGAGGAGAAGAGAATATTAAGAAACCGGAGCGGCGGTAGTCCGCAGGACGAGAGAGGGAGAAGAGAATTATTATTACATCTTTTTAAGCTCCAATCTCAAGACTTTTTAAAGAATAAATTCTTTAACTCCAATAATCATATTTCTTTGCTTGTGATACATGGGCAAGTCTTTAAGCTCTAGGATCTTTAGGTGATGGCATAAAATAAACATGTCATGCGTTGATTCTTTTAGCCATTATAAAATATAGTGAGAGCATAAATTAAATATGAGATGCAACCTCTTAATTATCTTGAAAGATTAAGTGATGACTTGAAACATAAACATGAAATACAAGCTTGGAATTTAAACATGAGAAATGCAAGTTCATTTATTCATTCTTGAAAATTTAGTGATGACATAGAAGGTAAACATGGTTATGCAAAGCATAAACTTAATCATGGATGCAAATTCATTTTGTTTCTTTACTAGAGCTCCTTCAAGACTTTAAAAGAATTATAAATTCAACCCAATACATATCTTAACAAGAAATAAAACATAAAAGGAAAAAAAAATACATCTTTCAAGTTCTAAACTAAAAATCTTTGTTTTAGCATCATAAAGCATTATTCTTTAAGGTTTTGCATCAAGTGGAATTTTCAAGCTTTAGAGGCCTAACTTGTGATGGATTTACAACCCACCCTCAAGGTCCTCATCATCAAGCCATCATCTTAGTTCCACCTAGGCCATATGGTTGAATTGGTTAAAGAAAAATTGAAGAGGAAAACCAAAATGAAAAGCTAAGGCAAGTTCATAATTTCATCATTTTGAGCTAAAAACACAACTCCTCAAAGCATAGAAATAAATTTAGAAACTACTCCCTACCTAATCTGAGTTGAAGAAGAGGAAGAGAACTTGATTTCTTGAAGTGAAATGACACAAAATCTCTTTGAAAAATTGAAGAAAGAATTCAGCCAAAGAGGAGGAAGAAAGAAAGTTTTGGTGCTCCTAAAAACTAGTTATGAACCAAGCATTCCAAGACCACTCAAGCAAGCCTATTTATAGAAGATTTTGAGGCTTCTAATTGGCCAAAATGAGGAGGTAGTTGTCAGAATTTTTCAGGAGTAATAATGGAGGAAAAATCATTTTAGACAAAGTTGTATGAAATTAAGGAATTATGTCTCTTATGGTGACATTTTGGCATTTTGTTTTAGTGCAACTTTTGGAAATAATTCAGCTGCATAATGGCATCAATAATTTCGTGCATTACAGCCCAAAGAAGTGAAATTTGTGTGTTCCATGCATTATTTAGGTGTAGGCAAGGTATTCATGTAATTTAGAGAATTTACGGTTAAGGGCTTAAGTGAATTAGTAAGCAATTTGGGTGTTTTTGAGCAATTTTGGGTTCTAATCAATCTAAATACATAATTTTGAATCTAGATTAATATTTAGAATTTAATAAGCTTTAATTTGAGCCTAATATTGCTTAGGTTTCGGTATATGAATCGAAAATCGAAATTAAAGCGCCAAAAACGGGGCAAAATCGTACTTTCACTTAAAAGCGCCCAAGGCCACCCGAGAGCTTAACCAATGGTTAATCATGGCTTAAAAACACATTTTAAAACATTTTAGTGAGGTTCGGGCTCAGTCGGCACGCACATCGAGTTAAAGCGACCTTGGGCGTTTTGGTCTTTCGTGCGTCGGAACTCAAAATTGAGATTCTTGTCCTCTAATAACAGACATAACACAAACAATCCCTTATTATTCTCAAAACATGCCCTTGAGAATATGTGGGGCCCACAATCCTCATTTTCTGAGTAAAATAACTTTAGGGACATTTTGGTCATTTTATACGTACAGAAATTCGGGATTTGCGACTCTCGCATGAATCGTTCCTAACCTCTCTTCTAATGTTATATTCCTTTATTGAGGATTGTTCGGCCTCAAATCTTATGTAATAATTACCTACGGTAATTCAGTAATTGAGTAATTTCTAATGATAGTAAAAATTACGATAAAAATTGGGGCGTTACATTACTCCCTCCTTAAAAGAATTTACCAGGAAATTCGTTCTGAGAACAACTTCGGGGTATTGTGCTTTCATGTTTGATTCCAGCTCCCATGTAAGTTCTTCGGTTTCACCTGTCCCCATGCTACTTTGACGAAGTCTGACCTTGTTCCTTAACCGCTTAACTCCTCGGTCGACGATTCTCGTGGGTAGTAAGTTAAATGTCGTTATCTCTTAATTGTACATGTTCGGCTCTAGTACATGACTCGGTCGATTGATACTTTCTTAGCGAGAGACATGGAAAACATCATGAAGGTTGGATAGACTCGGGGTAGGGCTATACGGTGAGGCTCTGTGTCCTACTTTGGTAAGGATTTCAAGCGGACCAAGAAATGGGGCTCAATTTCTTTACTTTTATTGCTCGGCCTATGCCTGTGGTGGGGGTGATCCTTAGGAACACGTGGTCCCCTTCTTGAAAATCTAGCGGATATCGCCGCTTGTCCGCATAGTTTTTACGTCGACTTTGAGCGGTAAGAATCTTATCCCTAATCTTTTTGATTTGTTCCGTTGTTTCCCTCACAATATCAGTCCAAGTAAACTTTGCTCTCCGGGTTCATACCAACATAAGGGAGATTGACATTTGCGTCCATAGAGGGCCTCATTCGATGGCATATGGATACTTGCATGATAACTCTTGTTATATGCAAATTCAATAAGTGGCGTGTACTTATCCCAACTTCCCTTTGATCTAAAACACATGCCCTTAACATATCCTCCAAGGTTTGGATAGTTCTTTCCAGTTGACCGTCTGTTTTGGGGGTGATAGGTGGGTGCTAGACACGACTTTGAACCAAATGCCTTTTGAAAGGCTCCCCAAAATCGCGACGTAAATCGCGGATCTCGATCCGAGATTATCGTCGGCACCCCATGTAACCTCACTATCTCCTGAATATATAATTGTGCTAACCTATCCAAGGAATAAGTCACCTTAATAGGTAAAAAGTGGGCTGACTTTGTCAATCGATCCACGATTACCCATATGGTATCATGATTCATTTGGGTCCTTGGTAATCCAGTCACAAAATCCATGGAGATACTATCCCACTTCCACTCGGGGATCGACAGAGGTTGCAGCATTCGAGGGTTTTGGTGTTCAATCTTCACCTTTTGACACACCAAGCACTTACTCACCCATGTGCACACATCTTTCTTCATTCCAGGCCACCGTAACATCTTCTTCAAATCTTGATACATCTTGGTGGCACCAGGATGAAGGGTAAATGGCTCTTATGGGCTTCCTCCAAAATATCCTTTCGGAGGCCACCACTAGCAGTACACATATTCGACCTTTAAACCTCCACAAATCGTCCATTCCTTGGGTAAAACCTATCAACTTTCCCCGCCTTCACTTGCCTCTAAAGTCTCTTGAAACTCAAAGATCGTCCCTTGAGCTTGAACAATCCTTTCTTTGAACTCACTTGTCACTCTAAGATGACAAGCTCTGATGCCCTTAGTGGTCAAAGTCATTCCTAGGTTTAAGTCCCTAAATTGCTCAATCAATTCAACCTCCTTCACCATCAAACGGGACACTTGTAAGGACTTCCTACTCAAAGCATCGGCTACTACATTAGCTTTACCAGGATGGTAGTTCAATCCAAAATCATAATCTTTCAAGAACTCCATCCATCGCCTTTGCCTCATGTTTAGCTCTTTTTGATCAAAGAGATATTTCAAACTCTTGTGATCGGAAAACACCTCAAACTTAACTCCATATAAATGGTGTCTCCAAATCTTTAGAGCAAACACGGCACAGACTAACTCAAGGTGATGGGTAGGCTAGTTTGCCCCATGTGGCTTGAGTTGTCTTGATGCTTAGGCCACCACTTGCCTATGCTGCATCAATAGACAATCTAAACCCTTTTTGAAGCATCACAATACACCTCGAAAGGCACATTGGGGTCGGGTAACACTAAAACAGGGTCGAGGTTAGCTTGTATTTTAACTCTTGAAAGCTCTTTTCACACTCAGGGTCCATGAAAAAGGGGTGTTCTTCCTAGTCGACTTGGTCAAAGGTAGGGAAATCTGGGAAAATCCCTTGATAAATCGACGGTAATAACGGCTAAACCCAAAAAGCTCCTTACTTGATTACCGTGGTTGGTCTTTCCAGTTTACTACCGCTTCTACCTTACTAGGATCTACAAGCAATTCCTTTCTTAGATACTACATGCCCTAAAAATTGCACCTTATCCAACCAAAACTCACACTTGGAAATCTTGGCATATAGTTTCTTTTCCTTCAAGATCTCTAGTACTATGGTTAGGTGGCATTCATGCTCTTCATGGGTCTTAGAATATATGAGAATGTCATCTATAAAGACAACTACAAACTGATCTAAATAGAGTCGAAAGATCCTATTCATGTAATCCATAAAAATAGCTGGAGCATTAGTTAACCCAAAGGACATTCTGCAAACTCAAAATGGCGTATCGAGTGCGAAAGGCCGTTTCAGGTATGTCTTCATCTCTCACTTTAATTTGATGGTAGCCTGACCTCAAATCTATCTTAGAAAACACTACCGCACCTTTCGGTTGGTCCATCAAATCATCGATCCTAGGCGAGAGGATACTTGTTTTTCACCGTTACTTTATTCAGCGCCTATAATCTACACACATCCTCATACTCCCATCCTTTTTCTTTACAAACAACACAGGGCTCCCAAGGTGATGCACTAGGCCTAACAAACTTTTTCTCCAATAAATCTTCCAATTGAGTTTTTAACTCGGTCAATTCTAATGGGGACATCTGTATGGGGCTATGGATATAGGTCCACCCGGAAAGCAACTCTATGGAAAATTCTATCTCTCTCTTGGGGAAACTCGAGTATCTCATCTGGAAATACTTCGGGATAATTTCTTACTATTGGTATCTCATCGATACTTTGCTCAAAGTCTACATCACTAGCGGCTAAGAAAATGTAACCTTTACTCTCACCCTTACCACAGTCCATTTCCACAGCAGTTATGTAAAGACTTATGGGTTTCTTAGGTTCAATAGGAATAGGAAGAAAAGTGATGGTTTTCTCATAACAGTTTAACAGTACACGGTTGGCCTCAAGCCAATCCATGCCAAGAATCACATCTAAACCTCGCATGGGTAAGCAAATAAGATCTAAAACAAAGGATCTATTATCTATAATAAAACTACAATCTAAACAACATTTACAAGTCCTAACGGGTTTTCCAATCGCGGTAGAAACAATAAGGTCAAAAGGAAGCTCAGTCATAGGTAAATTAAGGCTTTTAACACATGAATCGGAGATAAAAGAATGAGAAGCACCAGAATCATATAGTACAATTAAGTCTTTACCATGCATATTACCCTTACCTTCCACGAGATTTCGTGACTTCGTTGTTTCTTCAGCATTAACAGTAAATACCCTTCCCTGGTATTGTGGCTTGGGATTGGGGGTTGGCGGGTTCCTTTCAGTGCATTCTCGGGAGTAATGACCTGGTTTTCCACACCGATAGCACACGTTTATTCCGGCTCGACATGGCATGCTCCCATGATTCTTGCCGCACTTGGGACATTCCATGGATGGCGCAGGCCGTGGAGAATCTTCTTTGGACCTCTTTGTGGTGCTTTCCTTTATTGTTGTTATTGTTGTTGTTGTGATTGTTCTTTGGGGTTATTGTTGTTGCGGTTGTTATTATAGCGATTGTTGTTGTTTGGCCTTCCTTGTTGAAAATTTCTTTGTGCCCCTTGTGGTCTTGATTGAGCGGGAAATGGAGGTCGATTCTCGCCTCTTGAGCTGCTGACCTTGAGGTGTCAACTTTTGGTAATATTATCGACTTTGGGGTGTTTAGTTTTCTCGACCTTCTTCAATAATCCGACATTTGTTAACTAGGGTAGAGAAATCCTAATCTCCAAATGTGCAATCGCCACATTAAGTTCCGCCTTCAACCCCGACTCGTATTTAATGCATTTCAGGTACTCATCAGGATTTCCTTGGTACATTCTTGAGAACTTAATGAGTTCTTCAAATCTGGCGATGTCTTGGGCCACATTCATATTCCCTGGACAAGTTGCATGAATTCAATGTCCTTGGCATTTCTAGCGACTGGAAAGTACTTTTCCTAAAAATGGACCTTGAATAGTTCCCAATCAATGTCCACATCGGTCGTCTCCAGGAGTCTTGAACATCCACAGCGGCATCACCCTCAAGCATATGAGTAGCGAAGGTGACCTTTTGCTCCTCCGAGCATGGGACTACAAAGAAAGACCTTCTCAATATTCCGAATCCATTCATCTGCAATATTTGGATTCAATGTCCCCTTGAAAACCGGTGGGTTTGCCTTACGAAACTCCCCGAAACAGGCATGTTCAGGAATCTCATGTCGCTGATTCATATTGGCTTGACGATCCTGATCCATTCGTTCCATCATCATTCTCATGGTCCTTGCTACGTCGCGAGTGCTTGGCTGTCTCGTTGTCGTGATTATTTTGTGCGCTCCTAGTCCGTTGTCGACGTGCCATTGGTCCCTATACACACAAAACAAAGAACACCGAGGTGATCGGGCCCAATATTCCATGCCAAGTGAGCAAGTTACGATGGCACTTTCACCATACAGTAGTCATGTATTTCTACTCCCCAAGCTCATCCTAATGATAAACATCTACACATGACGTCACTAACGTATTATGCTTTAGAAGCATAGCTAGTCCAATCCTCAGGCTCCATGAGAATCGAACTGCTCTGATACCAAAATGTAACACCCTAGTAATTAACCAGATACACCTAGGTTGAATCTGATTAATGACTAGACTTTACTCCTTGCTTTGGTTCTTTCTTCATAATTTGAAAATACTTAGTGAAATTACGAGCCACCTTTTTTTTTAAACACATAATTGAAAACGTGAGCCGAGTACAACGTGAACGAGTAAGCGGAGTATAATAAGACGTTTAAGAATATATCACATCATATCACTTAGGCTCCATCATATAACATCCATAAGCACATTATAGCATATATTTACATACAATAACCTCACTCAAAGGGTGGGTTATGTTCATACATCATTATCTTATGCAAAGAAATAAAGAAAAGGGAGTGAGAATCTTGCTAAAGAATTCTCAGTAAGGTACCTCCTTCTACAGTGTCATCATCAAAGTCCCCAGGAACCTCGGGATTATTCTAAAATAGTGAGCATGCAAAGATTCATTTTAAGTTCGGACAAATACTTAACCGAGGTTCGTCAATTTTTAATCATCGTCTTATAATGCATCTTATTCTTAACATGTCATATTTACAATGAACTTTTCCTTTATCATTACATCATATTCCTCATCATCATTATCAAAATAACATGCATAAAAGAACGTCATATAATATTAGCTACACATGGACACCGTGCACATATTTCATTTCTTTAGTGCCTTAGGTGACTTAAAATCTTATCATCATCATTATTTTCCTTGGGCCACCCTATACTCCACCCTTTTGGGAGTAATTTAGGTTATGAGCTCATACTTTACTAGTCGTCACTAGCATATACTTATCCCTTTTGATAAGCTAAAGTCCCGACTCTACCCTTTTGAGAGAACGGGTTAGGGGCTAAAATCACCTTTTCACCACCTATAGTCTGATGGTTCCAAAGGATCATTTTCTTATAAGTTTAAGTCACCATTAAATCTTTGCATGTTATATCATAATACAATTCATAAACATCATAACATTTTCTCATTTATAGTCTTAAGCTAGAATAATATATATCAACTGTAATCATGCATATGGGAGATTCCCAGAAAGAGAGGTGGGTCACAATGGACACGCTTAAATACCAAGTCTTTCCTTAGCCGTAACCTTTCCAAATTACACTTTTACAATGATACACTTTCTTCTAGCAACAAAGGTGAATTTTACATAAGAACATTTCATGTATAAGCATTCTTATTATTTGCAACACAACTATAACATGCAAGTCAGAAATCATTCAATGATATCAAGTACTTAATAAGCATCCAATCCTTACATAGAATTATCAATTATAGAACTAATTAGTTACTAAACCAATTATGAATCATTCTCTTAACAATAAACCATAATTATCACAACTTCAATCATATCAAATCATTATCACACATTGATACTAAACTCGGATCAGTGGCGAATCATGAACCTCATGCAATTACATAGAATCATATTTTAAGTGCATATAAAATACTAGTTCCCGTAAAATCCTTGCAAAGCCTTAAAACTCATTTAGAAACTAGTTCTTTTGTCAAATTTGGGAGGATCTTCACAATTAAAATTCTCACTTAAGATAAAAGGAGTAAGTCTTGAGCTTTAGAGATTTAGGTGACATCTTAGAATTATAAACATGCTATGCAACCTTATTTTAATCTTATCTTTATAAGGTGATAGCTTGGAATTATAAACATGATATGCAATTCCATTTCTTTATCTTTAAGATTTAAGGTGATGACTTGAAAATTAAACATGATGCAAGAACTTGAAATATAAACATGATACAAGAAACTGGAGCGGCGGTAATCCGCACAGGACGATAGAGAGGAGAAGAGAATATTAAGAAACCGGAGCGGCGGTAGTCCGCATGGACCGATAGAGGAGAAGAGAATATTAAGAAACCGAGCGGTGTAGTCTGACAGACCAGAGAGGGAGAAGAGAATTATTATTACATCTTTTTAAGCTCCAATCTCAAGACTTTTTAAAGAATAAATTCTTTAACTCCAATAATCATATTTCTTTGCTTGTGATACATGGGCAAGTCTTTAAGCTCTAGGATCTTTAGGTGATGGCATAAAATAAACATGTCATGCGTTGATTCTTTTAGCCATTATAAAATATAGTGAGAGCATAAATTAAATATGAGATGCAACCTCTTAATTATCTTGAAAGATTAAGTGATGACTTGAAACATAAACATGAAATACAAGCTTGGAATTTAAACATGAGAAATGCAAGTTCATTTATTCATTCTTGAAAATTTAGTGATGACATAGAAGGTAAACATGGTTATGCAAAGCATAAACTTAATCATGGATGCAAATTCATTTTGTTTCTTTACTAGAGCTCCTTCAAGACTTTAAAAGAATTATAAATTCAACCCAATACATATCTTAACAAGAAATAAAACATAAAAGGAAAAAAAATACATCTTTCAAGTTCTAAACTAAAAATCTTTGTTTTAGCATCATAAAGCATTATTCTTTAAGGTTTTGCATCAAGTGGAATTTTCAAGCTTTAGAGGCCTAACTTGTGATGGATTTACAACCCACCCTCAAGGTCCTCATCATCAAGCCATCATCTTAGTTCCACCTAGGCCATATGGTTGAATTGGTTAAAGAAAATTGAAGAGGAAAACCAAAATGAAAAGCTAAGGCAAGTTCATAATTTCATCATTTTGAGCTAAAAACACAACTCCTCAAAGCATAGAAATAAATTTAGAAACTACTCCCTACCTAATCTGAGTTGAAGAAGAGGAAGAGAACTTGATTTCTTGAAGTGAAATGACACAAAATCTCTTTGAAAAATTGAAGAAAGAATTCAGCCAAAGAGGAGGAAGAAAGAAAGTTTTTGGTGCTCCTAAAAACTAGTTATGAACCAAGCATTCCAAGACCACTCAAGCAAGCCTATTTATAGAAGATTTTGAGGCTTCTAATTGGCCAAAATGAGGAGGTAGTTGTCAGAATTTTTCAGGAGTAATAATGGAGGAAAAATCATTTTAGACAAAGTTGTATGAAATTAAGGAATTATGTCTCTTATGGTGACATTTTGGCATTTTGTTTTAGTGCAACTTTTGGAAATAATTCAGCTGCATAATGGCATCAATAATTTCGTGCATTACAGCCCAAAGAAGTGAAATTTGTGTGTTCCATGCATTATTTAGGTGTAGGCAAGGTATTCATGTAATTTAGAGAATTTACGGTTAAGGGCTTAAGTGAATTAGTAAGCAATTTGGGTGTTTTTGAGCAATTTTGGGTTCTAATCAATCTAAATACATAATTTTGAATCTAGATTAATATTTAGAATTTAATAAGCTTTAATTTGAGCCTAATATTGCTTAGGTTTCGTATATGAATCGAAAATCGCGCCCAAAAACGGGCAAAATCGCATTTTCACTTAAAAGCGCCCAAGGCCACCCGAGCTTAACCAATGGTTAATCATGGCTTAAAAACACATTTTAAAACATTTTAGTGAGGTTCAGGCTCAGTCGACGCACATCGAGTTAAATTGAGGGCGTTTGGTCTTCATGCGTCGGAACTCAAAATTGAGATTCTTCTGCTCTATTAACACACATAACACAAACAATCCCTTATTATTCTCAAAACATCCCCTTGAGAATATGTGGGGCCCACAATCCTCATTTTCTGAGTAAAATAACTTCAGGGACATTTTGGTCATTTTATACGTACAGAAATTCGGGATTTGCGACTCTCGCATGAATCGTTCCTAACCTCTCTTCTAATGTTATATTCCTTTATTAAGGATTGTTCGGCCTCAAATCTTATGTAATAATTACCTACGGTAATTCAGTAATTGAGTAATTTCTAATGACAGTAAAAATTACAGTAAAAATTGGGGCGTTACACTTTCAAGCTTGCACGTTTAAATTATGCCTTGCATATTTAATTTTAAGTCATCACTTTACTTTGTAAGCAAGATTAAAAACGAAAAGCATGAGCACGTTTAGTTTATGTCGTAACTTAAGAACCTAGAGCTCAAAGACTTGCCCATTTCACTCCAAGTTAAAGTTATATGTGAATACATTCCTTGAATGCATAATTTCGGCCAAGTAGTGATGATGGACTTGCAATGAGTTTTCATCTAGCTACTAGGACCAATAGTCTACGTTTTAAGTTTTTCTTAAAGCTTTACAAATCTTTATAAGGTTATGTCATCACAAGTTGTGATTTTATCCTCTTTTAGGAGATGAAATATATTTTGGTCTTTGACCTAAGGCTTCACTTAGCCTCTTGATGAATTAAAATGTTTTGCAATGAGTTTTAGAAGTTCTAGAATGATTCCAAGAGAAACTAGTTAAATTATGTACCTAGAAATGTCAATTTGAACTATCTTATTAAAGTTGAATGTTATCGGTTCTGATATGATGAGTGTGATGCTGTATGATGATGTTTTGATGTGTTTGAATGTGTGAAAATATCATATGATGATGTAGAAGCGATCCTATGCATGATAGGTAAGAAACTAGCTAACTAGAAATACCGTAAAGCTAGAATTTAACATAGTTTTGACCCATTTGTTTATGAAACTTTTCCAAACTGTTTTAATGGGGACATAATCAGATTTAGATTGTTTAGACATGAAAAACTTGGTATCATTTGAGTTAGAATTGAATTCTAGCACCTTTAGTGAAACTAGTAACTAGAAAACCGTAAAAATGCAATGTAGAACTCTTAGAACATTTATTTTTTCTGGATTCTGTCCAGCACCCTTACAACATGATAAACATGATTAATAATTAGTCCTTAAGCATAGGAATGCCTCATAATTGATTTAGATTTAATCCATAGCGCCTTAGGCGAAGACGGAACCAAGAAAGGGTCTAAAACGTAAGTTCTAGAACCCCGTATTCACATGTTAGGATTTCCACCCTATGCTATTAAGATTTAAAAGTAAAATGAGAGGATTATGAATGATGTTTAATTATGAGCCTTAGGTGCTTAAAATATGAACGACGAATGTTAGAGAACCATATCTCATGATTAAGACCCGTAAGGGTCAAGGCATAAGCTACCGTAAGGATAAACGGTTGAATGTTTTATGATGATGCATGTAGTATGCAAATGATGATGATGTTATTCATATGAGGAATTCTTGAGGATATATGATTGTGTGGCATAAAGCAAATTTGGAAGAAATTCGGCGTAATGCCTTCGTGCCGCCGAATTTCCGACAAGTTTGGGGACTTAAAGAGATTTTGAAAATTAAGGTACTAAGATGGGTTCTAGGATGACACCGGTTCGGCCGAGCACCTCCATAGAACTCATGTGACATCGGTACCATTTTATACTCTTAGGTGACACCGGTTCGGCCGAGCACCCCTAAGAGAATTGCCCCCTAACCCGTACTCAGATAGTCGGGATTTATGATACGCTTATCATTAAGTGGTAAGTAAGAACTAGTGACGACTAGTTAAAGTATGAGCTCATAACCTAGATGTATGACACGTTCTGGGTGACACCGGTTCGGCCGAGGACCCCCAGTTCGATTGTCTTTTAGGGTGGCCCATGAGGAAGAGATGTTCCATGTTTATGATTATGTCACTAAGTTTGTCCCATATGAATGTTTCTATTGCCACTTTATGCCACTAAGTATGATGATGCTTGATGTTATGTTTATGTATGTGCATTAGATAGTGCCATGCATACATCTTCTATTATGTTGCATTCATGACATTAAGATCATTCTAAAATGAATGGACCTTGGCTAAACTATGTTTAGAACTTAAAAATGGATATAATGCATGCTCACTCGTTTGTATAATTAAACCCAAGGTTCCTGAGGACGTAGATGATGACACCTAGGTAGTAGGAGGCCCTACTGAGATTCTTTAGCAAGATTCTCACTCCCTCTAGCTTTTTCTTTCCGTCACGTCTTCAGATGGCGACGTTCGTAGTGTTCGTCGACGCGCCGACGTGGGAGGTACACTATGACCCGACTCACGGATCATACCATTTTGAGGGACAGTGCACGGTGCGGATTTTCATGTTCGTAAGACGCCCCTTTGCTCATCCCGTGCACACCCATCGCTTCTCCCCGATTGCACCCTATGGCGACGATGAGCGGGTTTTTGAGCGCGCGCGTATGCATGACGAGAGAGTGCTCCGCATGCACACCGCTGCCCTAGCCATGCGAGACTATCCTGATTACGTGCCCCGAACTTACTTCTCGGAGACCGACCCATCCGAGGACCCGCCTACCCATCCGTATAGCGAGAGCTCTGCCCCCTCTCCCCCACCGTTGAGGGCGGGTAGTGAGGATACCGTGACTCAGCCACGGCTTGCGTGATGACCGGAGACGCGACCATACCGCGGGGGTCACACTCGATCCCCGTTCCACCTCTTCACGTCCGAGGAGCTCGCCCAGTTTCCTGGATATTTGCCTCGTTCGTGAGATGGACGCCAGTAGGAGGTGACGATCATCCGATGGAGTACCCGGTTAGAGCACACACCACTTAGATGAGGGATAAACCTTCTTTTGTTTAGGGGTTTCCCATTAGATGCACTCGGGTAGGGGAGTAGACTATGTCTATGTTATGTTGTATTTTCTTTCTTGTATTTCCCTTGTACTAAATTAAGACCCACACTTATAAGTGGGCAAGTCATATATATATGAAATGATATTCAGTGATATTTATGTTGTGCTCTAGGTTATGATGTTGTGAGACATTTGTGTTACTTTACATGGTTTACCGTTTATCGCATCACGCGGCTCTCACTTTGTATTTCAAAAAAAAAATTTACCCGTATTTTCCGCTAAGTATTTCAAAGTAAAAATGAGAACTATGAGGTAACAAACTAATGATTAACCTGAATATGTTCTAGAGTATTGGGTTAAAAATTAGGATGTTACAAAGGCGGTCTGGGACTGCCTGGGCGGTCCTGTAAAGCATTTCAGAGAAACGTGACCTTCTGTTTATCGCCTGGGCGGTCATTGACTGCCTAGGCAGTGAACAGTATGCTTCCAAGCCTATTTTGAGGTACGTTTGAATTACCTCTTAGGCCTAAAATAGAAGTTGTAGCTTTTTGAATAAGCTTTCTAATGCCAGAAGAATCACCTCAATTAGACATCTGTAGCTCCAAATATTGCAAAAATACTAACTAGAGGTCAAGTTGAACAGCATCAAAACTTCAGTAACCTTTAATCTTGCAACCCAATTTTCACCAAGATACTCTTATAACTGGATTTTGGGCTGAACATGAAAGTTGTAGAGGACTTATTGAGCTTTCCAAAATATCTTTATTTGTCTTAATTTGATCCCTTGTTCTTGACAATTGCATTTGATCCAAAGCTCCTGTACTCAAGACCATACTCAAAGAAACAAGTCAAAGGCAATAGGATGTAATTACAAATTAAAGCCATTAATTCTATGATAATCAAAAAATGAGGAATAAATCAAAATCCTTATTAATTATATCAATAATATAGTTAAACTCATGTAAAAAGTTAAGGTTTAGAAGATAAGTGGCACAAATGTCCCTTATCAAAAGGGCAAAGGATCTTACTACATGAGCCATAGGAAAAACTGATGAATATGATGCCAAAGTCCAGGTGGAAAGTGTAACACCCTAATAATTAACCCAACATGCCTAGGACGTGTAACACCTTGATTTTTCTGTCTAAGTAAAAATGACCAAAATGCCCCTAAGGTCATTTTTCATCCAGAATTTCAAGGATAGCTGGCCCGGCAGTCCTCGAAGGGTCAACTCTAATATTGAAGGGGATTGGATGAGTTGGGAATGATCTCAGAGATAAAAATCTCATTTTTTGAGTTTTCAGTTCAAAATGACCAAAATACCCCTATAGCGTTTTACGCGGGTATAAGTGTTGTAACGCCCCGATTTTCTATCTGAGTGGAAAATGACCGAAATGCCCCTGAGGTCATTTTCGGCCCGGAATTCGAGGATGGCCGACCCGGCAGTCCTCGAAGCGCCAACTCAATGTTTGAAGGGGATTGAATGACCCTTGTGTGGTCCCAGAGGCGAAAGTCTCATTTTCTGCAATTTCGGGTCAAAATGACCAAAATACCCCTATAGCGTTTTATGCGGATAAGGGTGCCGTTTGAGCCCGAAACTTTCCCCAGAGGTTTAAAACCATGTTTTTACATGTTTCAAAACATCTGTTTGAGTCCTAGTGGTCCCGAGCAGTTTTAGTGCAAAATTATGATTTTGCCCCTAGAATAGTGTTTTTGAGCTTAATGATGTAATTAAGCAAACCTAAGCAATATTATGCTCTAATCGAAAATTAATTAATTTTCATAATTAATCGAGTCAAAATAAATTATTAAAATTAATTAGAACCTAAGATTACTTAGATTAGATTTAAATCTCTTTTCTAAAACTCAAGATTTCACTCTTGGAATCTTTAATAGTGTTTTCTCTCTCCAATTCCTTAAATCAAGGAATGATGTCTAGGATTGTTTATACACTAAAATGAATTTATAACTCACTAATGATGCAAGAACACTCTTTAATTATGTCTTGAAAACCTTAATTACCCATTTTCTCACCTAAACATTTTCTTACAAAGTCCTAATCTTAATCCTAATCAAAGATACACCTAAACACAACTCTAGACCACAATTAAAATGCAAGAAACCCTCCTCCCATGGCTGATGCATTTCGGCCCTCTCTCTCTCAATTACCACACATGTTGAATTGTTTCTCACTCAAAGAACCATGCTTGAGGCCATACCTTGCACCATACCTCACCATACTTTGAACCATACCTCACCATGCCTCAAGACCACATTATCTCACCTCATGGAATTCATGGGCTCCCTCCATTTTGCATGGCCGAAGCCTCCCCTTCCATTGCACCCTTCATTTGTTTCATTTCTCTATAAATAGCTTGCTTGGGTGAACTTGTATCATTTTGGGTTCATTTGCAAAGAGTAAGTTTTCAAAGAAACACTTCAAAGTTTCCTTTTTCTCTCAAGTTCAAGTCTTCAAGTTCTTCATCCTCTTCTCTCATTCCAACCTCCTAATCTCTAGGTAGGGATTTTCTTTCAAGAGTTCTTTCATTTAAAAGTTCATAATTTCTTTAAGTGTTCATAGTTTCTCTTGAATCCTTTTTAGAACTTCTTTTCTTCTTCTCCTCCTCCTTGTGTTTCGGCCATGAGCCCTTTTAGAGCAAAGGAATTAGAGCTTGATGATGAGGCTCCATGATGATAATGTTCATCACTTGGATAATCTCTAAAGCTTGATCTTTGTTCTTAAGTTAAAAATGTTTTCTTTGTTCTTTCTTCTTAAACTTTGAAACCTCTCACTTTGAGGACGTTTTAAAATGGTTAACATGAACTCAATGATGAGAGCTCATGATGTTGGTGTTAATGCATCATCAAGATCATGGTCTCTAGAGTTCCAAATGTTTCTTTTTCCTTTCCAACAATTTCGGTTCTTCTTCCTTTTCTTTCCTTATGATTTCGGCCATATTGGCCAAGGGAACCTACAATGGCTTGATGATGAGAGCTTCTAGATGATGACTATGTGTTCATCACAATGAGGCCTCTAGAGCTTGAGTTTTAATAAAAATGTTATTTAAGTTTACATTCCAAGAAAAGAAACTGTGTTTAAAGAACCCTTGAGGTTCACTCTTATTTTTCTTTATCTTGTCATGATGAGTTTGGGTTGAGGTTTAAGTTCCTTTAAAGTCTTGTATGAGCTCTAATAAGAAATAAAATGGACTAGCATTCATATTTAAATTAAGCTTATGCATTACATATTTATTTTGAGCTTTGCATTCATATTTAATTTTCAAACCATCACCTAAAGTTAAAGGCTAAAGAATGGAGTGCATCTCATATTTATATTCATGTCTAGCATATCTATCTTTCCTCACTAAAGAACGTAAAGATTTAAAATGAGGTTGCACTATCACCTAACTAAATCTCAAAGCCTTTCTATTTCGGCCTTAAAGTCGATTGTTGCTAGGCCTAGAGCACTAAAATAAAGAATTGAACTTGCATTTTTATATTCCAAGTCTTGCATATTTTTTTTAAGCCTTACATTTTTATATTCAAGTCTTGCATGTTTACTTTAAGTTCTCACTTTATATTATAATGAAGAATAAAAATGAAGTGCATAGCATGTTTAAATTATGTCATCACTTAAAAGACCTTAGAGCACAAAGACTTGCCCATTTTGTCTCAAGTTAAAGTTTAATGAAGGAGCATTCTTTGAATGCATGATTTCGGCCATGAAGTGATGATGAACTTGGAATGAGTTTCATCTAGCTTCAAGGACCAATAAGTCAAGTTTTAAGAAATCCTTTTAAAAGCTCATGAATTTGTTTAAGTTTAAGACCAACAAGGTTCTATGAATTTAACACTCTTTTAAGGAGGGATTAAGGGGGTCACTGACCCAAGGATGTGAGTTTAGTCTCTTTGACATGATGAAATGCTTTGCAAAAGAGTTTTAGAAGTCTTGAAAATGATTCCAAGAGAAACTAGCAACTTATGTGTTTTAAAAATATCAAGTTATGTACCTTTTGGAAACTTAATGTTTCGGTTCTTCCATGATATGTTTGCTGCCATGTGATGATGTTTGATGTGTTTAAGTGAGTGAAAAATTATGTATAACAAAGTAGGAACGATCCTATGCAAGTTAGGGAAGAAACTAGCTCTTTAGGAAAACCGTAAAGTCAAGATTTAGCATAGTTTTATCCCATTTAATTATGGACACTGCCCAAACTGTTTCAATGGGGACATATTCAGATTAGGATTGATTAGCCATGAAAAATTTGGTTTCATTTGAAGTAGGAATGAATTTTAGCACCTATAGAGAAACTAGTAACTAGAAAACCGTAAAACTGCAATTCTAGAACTCCTAGAACATTTAATTCTTAGAATCTGTCCAGCAACCTTATAATGTAGATAACATGGTTTATAATTAGTTCCTTGATGTAGGAATGACTCATAATTGATTTAGGTTTAACTTATAGCGCCTTAGGCGAAGACAGAACCAAGAAAGGGTGTAAAACGCAAGTTCTAGAACCCCGTAATCATAAGTTCATAACGCTGCCCCTAAGGAATGATGTTGTTCAGATTTAATAGAGAGCATAAATAAATGATAAGTTTTGACAAGAGAGAACCCTTAGGTGCTTAAAAGTTTGATAGGAGATGATAGGTTAACTACATCACAAGTTTAAGGCCCGTAAGGGTCAGAGCATAAAATACCGTAGGACCAAGTGCATAACGAACTTTTAATGATGCTTGTAAAAATATGAGGATGATTATGTGAATGCATGATATTATGATGAAGGATGCATGTTTGATTGACTTATGTGGCATAAAGAAGAATTTGGAAGAAATTTGACATGCTACAGTTATGCCGTCGAATTTCTGACAAATTTAGGATTCAGAAAGTTTTTGAAAACCTATGAAATTTTTAAGAGGTATTAAGATGGGTTCTCGGATGACACCGGTTCAGCCGAGCACCTCCATAGAACTCATGTGACATCGGTACCAAGATTTATTCTTGGCTGACACCAGTTCGGCGAGCACCCCCAAGAAATGCCCCTTAGCCTGTACTGGATAAGTCGGGATTATGTTTATGATTATGTTACGCTTATCGAGATTGATAAGTAAGAACTAGTGACGACTAGTTGAGGTATGAGCTCATAACCAAGAGATATGACACGTTCTGGGTGACATCGATTCGGCCGAGTACCCCTAGAGCACCTGTCTTTTAGGGTGGCCTATGAGGAAGTTATGATGATTATGTCACAAAGAGAATTTATTTGCCACTTTATGCCACTACTATTATGATGTTCCCAAATATATGATGTTTATTCTTGCATTAAGTAGAACCATGCATACATTCTTTAACATGCTTGCACCCATGACATTAAGAATCATGCTAAAATGAACGGACCTTGGCTAAATTATGTTTTAGAACCTAAAAATGAAGTTAATGCATGCTCACTTATTTTGTATAACCAAACTCAAGGTTCCTGAGGACGTAGATGATGACACCTAGGTAGTAGGAGGCCCTACTGAGATTCTTTAGCAAGATTCTCACTCCCTCTATCTCTTTTTTTCCGTCACATCTTCAGATGTCGACTTTCGTGGTTTTCGTGGGCACCTCGACGTGGGAGGTGCACTATGACCCAGCTCACGGGTCATACCATTTTGAGGGACAGTGCACGGTGCGAGTTTTCATGTTCATGGGACGTCCCTTCGCTCACCCCGTGCACACCCATCGCTTCTCCCCGACAGCACCCTACGGCGATGACGAGCGGGTTTTTGAGCGCGCGTGTATGCATAACGAGAGAGTACTCCGCATGCACACCGCCGCTTCAGCCATGCGAGACTATCCCGATTACGTGCCCCGGACCTACTTCTCAGAGACTGACCCATCCGAGCACCCGCCTACCCATCCGTATAGCGAGAGCTCCGCCCCTTCTCCACCACTGATGAGGGAGGGCAGTGAGGATACCGTGACTCAGCCACGACTTGCACGATGATCGAAGATGTGGCCACACCACGGGGGTCACTCTCGATCCCCGTTCCGCCTCTTCACGCCCGAGGAGCTCGCCCAATTTCCCGGATATGTGCCTCGCTCGCAAGATGGACGTCAGTAGGAGGTGACGTACGACCAATGGAGTACCTGGGTAGAGCACACACCACTTAGATGGGGATGAACCTTCTTTTGTTTTAGAGGTCATCCCGTTAGTTGCACTTGGGTAGGGGAGTTGCTTTTATAGTTTCCATTGCACTTTCTCTTGTATTTCCTTTTTAGTTGTATTGCTCATGTTGTATCAACTAAGCCCCACTCTAAACAAGTGGGCATACCCTATATTATATAAATATGCAGTTCAATGTTATTATGATGTGCTCTTACTTGCTTATGTGATGTTGCTATGCGATGTTTGCTATATTACCGTCTGTGCATTACTAGTTAACGTGTTGCGCGGCTCTCACTTTGCTGTTATAATTCAAAAAAAAATTTACCAGTATTTTCGCTAAGTATTTTAAAGTAATGAGGAAGCTATGACGTAACAGACTAATGATTAACCTAATTATGTTCTAGAGTATTGGGTTAAAAATTAGGATGTTACAAGTGTCGTTTGAGATGCTTAATTGACCATTACCTTACCGAAATACCTACTCACAAACTCCTAATCATAAGCCTGATCAAAGCTACACCTAAACACATCTCTAAACCATAATTAAATGACAGATTCTCCTTTCCCATTACAAGAAGAAAAAGGAACCATTCCTTCCTCCTCCATTGTCCATCACATGTTTGAATTCAAACACTCAAAGAACTATGCTTAGGACCATACTTTAGGCCATATCAAGCCATACTTTCCACCATACCTCACCATGCCTCCATGAAACCAATTCTCTCACCTCATGGAACATGAGGTTTCAGCCACTCCCTCCTTCATACACCCTTGGTTTTGCTTTCTATAAATACACATGCAAATGAGCTTGTAAGAACCTTTAGATCATTTGCTAGGCTTTGAGGTTGCAAGAGTTGTCTCAAGTTCTCATCTTCTTCATCTCCACCAAAGAACCGCCCCTCATAACCTCAAACCACCTCATAACCTCAAACCACCACACAACCACCATAGATCAACATTCAAACACATAAGCGTACATCCTCACACATCAAACTCACACAAAAACCATTCCTTCCTTTTTCTTCCTCTTTGGCCGAAACATCAAGACCACTTGGAAGCAAGTTTTCTTCTCTTTTTCTCTTCCAAGACCAAGCTTTTCTCTTCACCACTTGGTAGGGATTTTGTTCTTTAAAGTTTTGTCTTTTAAAGCTTTGTAAAAAATGAGTTTTTGCTAGTTTCTCTTGGCTTTTGGAACTTCTTTTCTTCTCCTTGATTTTCGACCTTCAAGGCCTTATTTACTTTCCATGATGGTTTTGATCTTCAAAAGCTTTAACTCTCATGTTGATGTTTGGTATGAAAAGTTCTAGTTTTCTTGGTTCAAACTCTTTTCCTCTCTTTTTATTCTTGACTATGAGGCTTAGTTTGAAAGGAAATCTTCTTAGCTTGAGGATGAGGTTTCAAGATAGTGAACCAATGGTTAGCATTTGGGAAACTTCTAAAGCTTGAAACTTAGTTTTGATCTTAACACACTTTGGTTTTTCCTTTCCTTTTCCTTAGCCTTGGTTTCGGTTTTCCTTTTCTTTTCCTTTCTCTTTGGTTTTGATTTTGGTTCCTTCTTCCTTGCCTCATTTTTTATTCTAAAGAAAGGTTGTTAGTTATTTTGATTTCTTGATCCATTTCCTTGAAGCTTGATGATGATGTTCAACCCATAAAGTTTCTTTGAAACCTTGGTACAAAGAACTCTAAAGCTCACTTTGTCTTGTCAAGATATGTGTTGGATTGAGGTTTATATTCCTTTAAAGTCTTGTATGAGCTCTAGTAAAGAATAAAATGAACTTGCACCCACGTTTAAATTTATGCCTTGCATATCATATTTACTTTACAATGCCAACACCTAAAACTTAAAGATTAAAATAAGAGCTTGCATTATCATATCACCTAAATAATTAACTCAAAGCCTACCTATTTCAACCTTAAAGTTGATTGTTGATTTAGAGTGAATACTCTAAGGGGCCTAGAGCACTAAAATAAAGAATTGGATTTGCATATCATATTTATTTTCAAGTCATCACTTGGACTTTAAAGATAAAAATGAAGTTGCATCTCATATTTATTTTGAGCCCTTACTTTACTTTTCTAATAAAGAATAAAATGAAGTGCATAGCATGTTTATAGTCTTGTTATCACTTAAAGATTCTAGAGCTCAAAGACTTGTCCATTTATCTCAAGAGAAAGTTAGACGTAGGAGCATTCTCTTGAATGCAAAATTCAGCCATGTGATGATGATGAGCTTGGTGTGAGTTTCATCTAGTCACAAGTGCCAATAATCTATGCCTTAGGATTTTCTTAAGCATAGGTGAACTCAAAGAAAGTTTCAAGCATGACCTTATGTTTTAAGGACCAACCATGAAAGATTTAAATTAGCTACTGCCCTTATTTGTTTTATGATGATTTTAATGAAATAAGTTGGTTTCCAAAGAGTTTTAGGAGTTCTAAAATGATTCCATGAGAAACTAGTAACTTATGTGCATTAAAAATGAAATTCTATGCTTGATATAATGAATTATATTTTCGGTTTGGCCTTGATATGTTGCTTGCTATTTGATGATGATTTTAACATGTTAGAATGTGTGAAATTATGATTAATTGAGGCTAGAGTTGAACTATGAATGTTAGGAAGAATAAGTATTTAGAAAGGATTAGAAATGAGAATTTTAGAACACTTAGAAACTAAAATTCCAGATTCTGTTCCAGTATAATTAATCATAGTTAGAATGATTTATAATTAGTGTATATGAGTAGGAATCCCTCATAATTGGTTTAGAAATTAATTATAGCGTCTTCGGAGAAAACGGAACTTAGAAAGGGTCGAAGACGTAGTTTCTAGAACCCTATAATTGAATGATATCATTTCTGCCCACATTTTATGATGCTGTCTAGATTTGTTTAGGATCATAAAAGCAAGTGAGAATTATTAGTTGTGAACCTATAGGTGCATAAAAGGTTAAGAACGGAAATAGGTTGGCTAGATTTCAAGTTTAATACCTGTAAGGGTTAAAGGCATGAAGCTTTGTGAGTTATGTAACATAATGAAGTTCGTTAATGTTGATGCATGTGCTATGAAGAATATGTTTGTATGACTTTGATGGTTTATTTCAAATATGGAATTATGATTGAATGTACATACTCTATATGTTTTGTGGCACAAAGCAAGTTTGGGAAAATTCGGTGTACAGCCGTTATGCTGCCAAATTTTCACCAAATTTGAGAACTTAGAAAGTTTTTAAAAGATATGAGATACGTTCTGGGTGACACCAATTTAGCCGAGCACGCCCAAGAACAAATGTGACATAATACTAAGATGCGTTCTGGGTGACACTGGTTTAGCCGAGCACCCCCAGGAACAAAACCGTGAGGGTATGGACATCGAGCCTACCAAAGCGGACAATATTACTGTGCATTGGATGCCAGTAGATGCGTTTAGAAGAAGAGATGATCCAATAAGGAAATGATGTGTTACCCTCTCTATTACTCCATATTAAATCTAGCGATGGCCAGTTAGGTTTAGCTTATCCTAGGCGATCGGTTGGGTCAGTTGGTTCTAGTGGTAATTGTAAAAAATTGCCGGGGCTAGTATGGTGGTTGGTTTTGGTGATGACGTAAGAGGGTGGAACTAATAAGAAAGAAATGTGAGAATTCATTCATGAAGAGTGAAATTACCATGGGTTTTCCTGCCTGCCCATGCATGCTATATAATATTTTACTCATTTCATTGCCCTATCATGCACTCATCTATTTGCCATTGTTTTAGTTTTATAGATTATCCCCTACTCTTGTGCTTAGCCCTGCCTTGTGTTTTGAATTTTACACGTTGATTTATGTCGCATACACTGAGGTATTGCCATGCATACATGAGATATTTGCTGCATTCATACATTAAAATTCATGCTAAAAGATATGGGCCTCAGCTAATGGTATTTGAAAAGTTAACAAATAAATCTTTTTCATACCCACTACTTTCATAATTAAACCCAAGGTTCCTGAGGGCGATGATGATGTCACATGTGTGAAAAGGGAAGCCCTACTGAGATTCTTGTATAAGATTCTCACTCCCCTTATCTTTCTTTTCCATCTTTGTCTTCAGACAAGGTTGATAATAACATTCATGGATTACCCTATGGTGCCGACATGGAGTAGCTCGATGGTCGAGAATAGAGTGGCACAGCGGAAGCGGGGAAATTGTCTTTGCTTATTTACATCATAGTTATGTGTAATTTTTGAATTGTTGTATGCTTAACCTTCACAGGTGGGCTCAATATATTTGATATGGTATTATTATGGAATATTCCTATATCATTAATACTATTAATATTGTTTGACTTGATGTTTGAAGTTAATGCTATATGATGATGTGCTGTTCTTTCTATAGAGCCTATCTGATGATTCTGTTTATGTTATTCTTTTTATTTTTATGCTTTACATTAACAACCTTCTACATCATGCGAGGCTCACGTTTTGTTTATGTTTTAAAAAAAAAAAACTTTACCCGTATTTTCTGCTAAGTATTTTAAAGAAAGGTTTTCAAAGAATGAGACTAAAAGAGTAATAGAGTAATGGTTAACCTAAATACGTTCTAAGAGTATTGGGTTAAAAATTAGGATGTTACAGGACGAATTTAAGTTAATTATTAGCTATTACTCTTTTGTTTCAGTTCTTAATTTTAGGTTGTTAAAATACTTAGCGACAATATGGGTAAATTTTTTTATTTTGAAACTTAAAACAAAAATGTGAGTAGCGCATACTTAAAAGAACTATGCCATCTGTTTCGCATACAAGATGAAAAGAAACTAGAGCATATCACAAATACACATGAATTAAAATAAACACAAGCCATAAGCATAACACCTCGTCGTGGATTCATATATTGCTAACATCAGATGTTCCATTTTACACACCATAAAACAAATATTTAAAATAAGTAGCATCATACCTACTATTAGAGGTTGGGATAGTACAGTCATCTATAAATGTCATATAAAGAAAAGAACAAAGGTACATCTAGCCAAGATCTCTCCTCCTTACTATTCCTATTATGATACGCCTAAGTAGATAACCTCTAAAATACAAAAAGCAAAAGAAGGCTATCATCTCCATGTTATGTATGCAGGTACTCCGAGGTCTGCTACTAAATCCTACTGCTGCCCTTCCTAAGAAGGAAGAAGGTAACCAATCCACTAGACCAGCTCATCGAGTTTAGCCAGATGATGAGTAGGACAAACGTGGGCACTCAGCGGGGTCGGGTAGCTCCCTTAGCCCCTCTTACGAGTTGAGTAACAATAGCTTCACTATTGTCTTCTATCTCCATGGGAGACGGTAGGTGCAGAACCATCCAAAGAACACTAGGTAGCAGAATCCTCAGACGGGTCGGACAGTAGCTCCATTGGGTGACAGGGTGATTGGGGAATGTAGTCGGGGTAGTCACGGATGGCCAAAGCAGCAGGATGAGTACGGCGGGTCTACTCCCTACGCAAATGAGCATGCTCGAAGATGAGATCATCATCAAACTGAGAGATAGGAGAAAACCAAAAACTAAAGATAGGGTGTGCCAAAGGACACTTCATGAACACAAAAAGACGCACAACACAACGACCTATGAAATAGTACGATTGGTGAGTAGCATCGAAGTGCAACTACCAGGTAGGAGCGTCAACAAAGATCACGAACGAAGCCATCATCCTCTGAAAATGAGATGGAAAGAAAGAAAGAAGGGACGAAAAACTTGTACAAGGATCTCAACAAGGCTTTCACCTCCTAACAAGTGTCATTATCTATGTCCTCAGGAACTTTGATTTTAATTATGAAATAGTGGGCATGCGTATAAGGTTCAATCATTAAGTTCCAAATATTATTAATTCGAGGCCCACCTATTTTAGCATGTGTCTTAATGCATGGATGCAACATGATAAAACATAAGTTCATGTCAATGCCACAACTCAAATGTCATAAAATAAAGGATGCAAACTTTCCTAGCATGATCTTTTCCTTATTGATCTCTTAGGTAACTTAAGCTTCTTATTCTTTTTTCCTTAGAGGTTGCCTTATTGTTCTCTCCTTTGAAAGTTCTAGGTTATGAGTTCATACCTCACTAGTCGTCACTAGTCTACACTTATCCTCTTGATAGGCTAACTCTCGACTTCTAGAGTACGGGACATAGGGCATAGGATCACCTTTCATAACCTTTAATTCGATGAGTCAAAAGGATCATCTTATTAGATCACCTCTCATAACCTTTAATTCAGGGAGTCTAGAGGATCATTTCCATGTGTTTTATGTCACCTTAACCTTAGCATATTATCTAGGGATGCAAATGTATGATTATGTCACTTCATGTCCCATGCTTCATCAAAAACTCATGTTATGCATCTCAATTAATCAATCATAATCATAGCATGCCACAATATATCATGTAATTGATCACATAAGCATGCATCACGTTTATTGCATATATCCTTAAACAAGTCATAATCCAATTGTAATAATAAATATGCTCCTATCCAGTGTGCTAGAAATAAAGGACTGGACTCAGCTAATGCATATACTATGCTAAACAGGATATATGTATACCATCATACTATAGAACTTCATTTATATAATTCAAAATTAAGCATGCAAAGTCATCAATCCATGTTATCTTAAGTGGTGACACACTTATTTACACATATCAGGTTCTGGTAATCGATTACATGAGCTAGTAATTGATTACACAGTTCAAATTTTCAAAATAGACATGTTTGAGCTTCTGATAATCGATTACATGGGCTATGTAATCAATTACCAGTGTTGAAAATAAATTCTGGGCCTTCAAGAACATCTTAATAATCGATTACAGAGGATGATAATCGATTACCAGAATCAAAAACTCACTTCCGGGCACTCAAAACATGCTGGTAATCAATTACCAAAAACCCCAAAAGTGGAAAAACTCAAGTTTTGGCATTCCTCAAGTTATTTTTTCATTCTAAAACCATTTTAAACATCATTCCAATGTTTCCTTTAAAATTATACTCACATTATTCCAAGGCAAATCAAACTTTCCAATAAAAACCAAAGATTTCATATAAAGATTTCTAAATCACTTAGAATCACATTTTACTCCTCTTGAGTTCCTATGTCTTTCAAAACTCTTTTGCACATCATAGAAGTAATATTCAAGTCTCAACATAAACAAAGCCAACCTTAAAGTCTCCAACATCATAAGGTATCTTAAGATCAAAACATCCATTTTAGATTAAAGAGGCAAGTCTTGAGCTTTAGAGATTTAGGTGGTGGCTAAAATCATTAATATGTTATGCAAGCCTCATTTTAATCTTTATCATTATAAGGTGTAGACTTGGAAATATAAATATGGGAATGCTAGTCCATTTTAAGTCTTTGAGTTTTAGGTGATGACTTAAAATATAAACATGCTAGACTTGAAATCTAAACATGAGAATGCAAGTCCATTTTCTTATCTTCAAGATGTAAGATGATAACTGGAAATATAAACATGACATGCAAGACTTGGAATTTAAACATGAAATGCAAGAGCTTGAAACATAAACATGATTGCATTCTATTTTTATCTCTTTCAGCTCCAAATTCAAGACTTTTAGATAATAACTCCTCAACCCCAATCAATCTCACAAAATGGAAATAAGCTTTAGAGTCCATCAACACCTTGGTTCTAAGAACCTCATTTTCTTGGACTCATCATCAAGTTTAAACAAAAACAATCCAAGAACACCAACAAAACAATCTTTTCTCATTTTTCTCTTGAAACCAAAAATCAAACCTTGAGTTCTAGAGGTCAAACAAATAATGGTAAGACAACTAACATCAAAAGCCCTCATCATTAAGCCATGGTTTTTAGTACCTAACCAAAAACAAAAATCGAAAATACAAGAAGGAAAAGGGGAAGAACTTGACCATCCAACCAATCATCAAAACCAAAAAAAAAGCAAGGAAAAAGAGAGAGAACTCAAAACAAAAACCCCTACCAAAGGTGTTTTCTTGTTAGCAAGGAAAGAGCTTGATCTTGTGCAAGAAATTGAGAAGAAAAATCTTCTCTTTGAGCAACAATAGATTCAGCCAAGGAGGAAAGAAATGGATGGAGAGGTTTTCTTGAGTTCTTGTGTTTAGAAATGGAAAGGTTGTGTATCTTAGGGATGATCTATGGTGGTGATGTGGTGATTTGAGATGGAGAGGTGGTGGAGGAAGAAGAAGAAAGCTTTGAGTTTGAGAAAATGCAAGAACTATTTTTTTGACACAAAGTCTTGGCCAAAAAAATGAATGGTAAAAGTGTCGGTTTTTTTTGAGTGTGTAAGTGTTAAAAATTGAAATATGAGAGTATGAAGGGGAAGAGAGGCCACTGGCCATAGCAAGGAGTTTGAGGGGAAAATTTCATTTTGGGTTAAGAGTTGTGTTTAGAGATAGATTTGATTAGGCAAAAGGTTAGGGATTGGTAATTAAGAGTTTGGAGTTGTAAGCATGTGTTTTAAACCTTCAAGACATGGTTAAAGTGTAGTCTTACGCTTTAAGCTTAAATTAAACTCAATTAACATGATTCCTTAAATTAAGGATTTGGAGAGAGAAAACACTATTGCTCATGACATGACATAATGTCTTAGATTAAGGAAGAGATTTTGAACTTCCCTAAGCGATCTTAGGCCCTAATTAACCTCAATTAATTATTTTAACTCAAGATTAATGATTAAAACTAATTAATCTTCAATTAGAGCCTAATATTGCCTATGTTTCCTTAATCACACAATCAAGCCCATTTAGCACTAATCGAGGGGCCAAAAAGGTCATTTCACATAAAACTCCCTGGGACTACCCGGACTATCCCAGACATCAAGAAACACGTATAAACATCATTTCGAATTATCGAGTGCTGACCGAGTCCAGTCGTCACTAAATCCCATGCTAGATTATCTCAAGAGTACGTTGGTAATTTCACGTGTGGGAAAAACTAGGAATTAAGGTTTTCACCTCTTACATTATTAACAATACATCTATTTCCCTTCAAACATCAAGCTAACCTTTTGAGGATAGCCCGGACTAGTTGTCCTTGATTCCCAGGTAGAAATGACCACAGGAGCATTACAGAAAGGGCCGTTACAGAAAGGACCATTCTTGGCCATGCAAGTACACTTTAGTAGTGCAATTGAGTTAGAAATTGGTGGGCACATGCTACCTCACCTCCATGAAACCCGCAAGGATCTAGGAGCTTAGACGGTGTTTCTGTGGGTTGTTGTGCCGTCCGTCTTTTTGTCTACATGGATCGCCCCTTCGTATATCCAGTCTCTAGCTTTGGTTTCTCCCCTGCCTCACCATTTGACGATGACCTTGTATTCGAGCTCGCACGCCCTCATGAGAAACGGATTCGCCACACCCCACCGACCGCATCTGCTATCTGGGATTTCCTGCAGTATGTGCCTCACTCCCCATCATCATTCTCGAAGACAGACCCTTCCGAGGACTCCACCACCCAGGTGCCTTCTAAGGGGTCCTCCCCCACTGTGCCAATAGACTTTGGGGAGGGCATTGAGGCTACCGTCACACAGCCGATGCGTGGGGGATGAGTGAGGATGATTCCCCACTGAGGAGCCCATGCCTAATCGATGCAACATATAGCCACTCCGGCCGAGATAGCTCAGTGGATTGGGTATGTCCCTCCTCACTAAGGAGGTCAGCAGTAGGAGACTGTAGATGTGATCTGGTGCCCGAGCTTCTGATAGGTTTAGGATAGCCTAATTTTGTTTTAGAGGTTATCTAGTGTAGGTGAACCTTTTTGAGATAGGGGAGTTTCCTTTTATGCTTTCTATTGTCTTTTCCTTTCTGTTGTATTTTCATTTCGGATGTATTTGTTCCTATGTTGTACCAACTAAGTCCCGCTTTTCATGAGTGGGCATATTATATATGTATGCAGTTAGTTTGATCATGATGTGCAATTACATGCCTTATGTTCTGATGTTCATGAGTTGTTTGTTTACTCTTGTGTCTCATTTCTTTACATGCCTTATCATTCGTCGTATTGCACAGCTCTCACTTTGCATTTACATTTCAAAAAAAAATTTTACCTATATTTTCCGCTAAGTATTTTGAAGAAAGGTTTAAAGAATGAGACTAAAAGAGTAATAGACTAATGATTAACCTAAATACGTTCTAGGAGTATTGGGTTAAAAATTTGGATGTTACAGTAAAAGTTTTCACTATCTGTATATCATTTCCTTTCACAAAATCTTCTTTCTATACTTCATTGATAACACGCTCTTCTGAGAGAGAATTTCTACAAAGGAGTCATTCTAGATTTTCAAGATCTTTTCATTGTATATTTAAAGAAATCTTGACTATAGGTTTGTTTGAGTGGCAACCCAAACTTATAACCTTTGTAACCTTGATCTATTAGTAATCAGTATGAAATATCTTGAAGAGGCTTGTTAAATATTGCTTGTAATGTGACAGTAATTGAGTTTTACTGGTCACGGGTTTAGCTTAGAGAGGCTAGTTCAAGACTACTCAATTCAACTTGAAGAGCCTAGTAAAGAACTATTTAGTGTGAGACAGTAAGTGCGTCTACTGGTCCCTAGACATAGCTTGAGAAGGCTACTGAAAAGACTATCTTGACTCTTTCTCAGGTTGGAGGAAGAGATAATGAAACTCAATGATGGTTGAGAACTCGATGTAAGCAGGTTGGCCGAACTAGTGTAAAACTTGTGTTCATTTTTCTCTTCTCTTTCTCTCCTTTTATTTTTCTTATTTCTTCTTTTGTTTCAATTTCAAGTTTTAAAAATTTCTTTGACATCTTTCCTATTTAATCAAGTTCAGAAAGTTTGCTTTCTAAAAGTGCTTAACGTCAATTTTTGCTGCGCTACAAGTTCATCTTGATAGCCTTTTCAATATAGTTTTTTAGATCTTAAGTGAAGGAAGTAAAAGTAAAAACACGATTCAACCCCCCTTCTCATATGTTTTTCTGCTAACAAGTGGCATCGGAGCTTGGCCTCTAAGGGGTTGAGCATTCTAACAACTGCAAAGGTAAAGATCCGAGGAACATGGCCTAAAACAACATTCATATGGCTAAAGGTCATTCTATCAATAGACCACTATTCTTTGATATGGAGATTATGCTTATTGGAGGGATAGAATGGAGTTATTCATTAAATACACAAGTCTTGACTTGTGGGAAATCATATAAGCAGGAGACTATGTTCTAAAGGAGGAAACTCCAGGAACTGATGATGTACCCTCAGTATCCAGAGATGCCCCGAGAAGTAGGTGGACAGATTAGCAGAAAACCAGAGTTCAACTGAACTCAAGAGCTAAATACCTACTTATGTGTGCATTAAGTGACACTGCTAAAGAAATATGGGATAGACTTCACATGCTACATGAAGGAACTAATCAAGCAAAGGAAACAAAGATCAGCATGCTGGTTCATCAATATGAACTATTCAAAATGACAGATCAAGAGAATATTGATGAAATGACCATAAGGTTCATGCATATTGTGAACCAACTAAAAGGTCTAGGAAAAAGATACTCTAATTCAAAAATGGTTAGAAAGATCTTAAGAAGCCTTTCCGCTAAATGGCTACCTAAGGTCACAACTATTATTGAAGCCAAGGACCTCCAACCTCTAGGCTTGGATTCACTTATTAGGTCTTTAAAAACCCATGAAGTGGTGTTCTTTGAGATGCATGGAGAATCCAACAAAAAGAGCAAATCCATGGCTTTGAAGCCGTCTCATCAAAAAATCAACAAAGCTAAAGCAATGAAAGTTGCTGAAACCTCTGATGAATAGGATGAGATTGATGAAAAGATAGATGGTGAAGATGGGGACGAGCTTTCTATGCTGGTTAGAAAAATGTCCAAACTCTTGAAAGAAAAAGCGAAGAAAAGAAGAGACATCAATTTCAGAAAAGACAGAAAAGGGAGGTCGAAACCTGAAGTTATCATATGCTATGAGTATGGAGAAAAAGGACATTACAAAATAGAATGTCCAAAGTCTAAAGGTCCACAAAAAATATTCACCCTCAAAAAGAAAAGCATGTTGGTGACATGGAGCTAATCATATGAAGAAAAGGAATAATCAAAAGATCAAGAAGAAATGGATATTGCCAATCTGTGCTTTATAGCAGGATATTCTTTTGAAAGTGGTTCTGAGATGAATAATACTGACTCTGATCTTTCTTAAGATAAGTTCTTATCGCTTTATGAAGAATTGTTTGAAGACTCTAAAACTATTTCTTTACATTATCTTAGTCTAAAAAAAGAACATAAAAAACTATTTTAGAACTTAAGATGGTCAAATCAAAAGCTGAGAATTTAAGGCTGGAGAAGGAAGTTATGAAAAATGAAAACAAGGTTTAAATATAAAACTCATAACCTTAGAATTTGAAGTTGTAAATACCAATGAAAACATTCAGGAAGTCATCTCTGAGCTTGAAAGAACTTCAAAGCTTCTAAAAACTAACCTTGAAAACATGGTGAATGGATCAAGGAATCTTGATTTAATGCTTGGTTGTCAAAGACCATATTTTCTAAAAGCTAGACTGGGATATGAAGAAGAGCTTAATGAAAAAGGAAAATCAACATTTCTTTATAAATCTAAAAGAAAACCTCCTTGTACTATCTGTTTTAAGAAGGGACATCCACTTGACAAATGCTTCATGAAAAGGAAGTTTGTCAAAAGGGCTGGACAACCGTCTTCACAAACTAGCCAAAGAGGACCTAAGATGATATGGGTACCGAAAACAAAAAATATGTTTTTTGTAGGTATGCCTAAGGACGCATATGGAACCTGAAAACAAATGGTACATGGACAGTGGTTCCTCGAGACACATATCCAGATCAAAAAGATGGTTCAGAAACCTGCAACCCAAAAAATTAGGATCCGTAAGATTTGCAGATGGAGGTAAAGTTAAAGTCACAAGCATAGGAGATGTTGGTAAGGAAAATTCTCACCAAATTTCATATGTCTTATTTGTTGATGGTCTAGCTTACAATTTTTTAAGTATTAGCCAGTTTTGTGACCAAGGTTTTAATATCATCTTTAATGCTCATTCTTGCAAAGTAGTAAGTCCTACTTCTAATAAAGTAATTCTTTTTGGAAAGAGACTTGATAATACATATGTATTATCCTTGGATGATCTAAGAGATCAAATGTAAAATGTCTCGTATCTTTCACAGATGAAAAGTGGTTATGGCATAAGCTTGGACATGCTCATATGAAGCTTATTTCTGAGCTTTCTCAGAAAGAACTAGTTAAATGTCTTCTGAAGATCATATTTGATAAGAACTAGTCAACTTGTGATTTCTGCGAAAAAGGCAAGCAAACAAAGCTTCTTTCCATAGCAAACATATGGTTTCAACTATTAGACCACTTGAGCTTTTACATATGGATCTCTTTGGTCTTACCAAGACTGCTAGTCTAGTTGGAAAGAGATATTGCCTAGTTGTAGTGGATGATTACTCCAAATTTACATTGGTTATCTTTCTAGCTTCTAAGGATGAGGTCTTTGAGAAATTCAAAGTTTTTGCAAAATGAGTCTGTATTGAAAAGGATTCTCAAATCAACATTATTAGATCTGATCATGGTAGATGTAACGCCCCAATTTTTACTGTAATTAGAAATTACCGAATTACTGTAGGTAATTATTACATAAGATTTGAGGCCGAACAATCCTCAATAAAGGAATATAACATTAGAAGAGAGGTTAGGAGCGATTCATGCGAGAGTCACAAATCCCGAATTTCTGTACGTATAACTCCGATGTGCGTGCCGACTGAGCCCGAACCTCATTAAAATGTTTTAAAATTTGTTTTTAAGCCATGATTAACCATTGGTTAAGCTCGGGTGGCCTCGGGCAGTTTTTAAGTAAAAGTACAATTTTGCCCCTGTTTTTGGGCAGTTTTGCGAATTTCGGGATTTTTGATTCGTATACCGAAACCTAAGCAATATTAGGCTCAAATTAAAGCTTATTAAATTCTAAATATTAATCTAGAGTCAAAATTATGTATTTAGATTGATTAGAACCCAAAATTGCTCAAAAACACCCAAATTGCTTACTAATTCACTTAAGCCCTTAACTATAAATTCTCTAAATTACATGAATACCTTGCCTACACCTAAATAATGCATGGAACACACAAATTTCACTTCTTTGGGCTGTAATGGATGAAATTATTGATGCCATTATGCAGCTGAATTATTGCCAAAAGTTGCACTAAAACAAAATGCCAAAATGTCACCATAAGAGACATAATTCCTTAATTTCATACAACTTTGTCTAAAATGATTTTTCCTCCCTTATTTCTCCTGCAAAATTCCGCCAACTACCTCCTCATTTTGGCCAACTAGAAGCCTCAAAAATCTTCTATAAATAGGCTTGCTTGAGTTGTCTTGGAATGCTTTGTTCATAACTAGTTTTTAGGAGCACCAAAAATTTTCTTTCTTCCTCCTCTTTGGCTGAATTCTTTCTTCAATTTTTCAAAGAGATTTTGTTTCATTTCACTTCAAGAAATCAAGTTCTCTTCCTCTTCTTCAACTCAGATTAGGTAGGGAGTAGTTTCTAAATTTATTTCTATGCTTTGAGGAGTTGTGTTTTTAGCTCAAAATGATGAAATTATGAACTTACCTTAGCTTTTCATTTCAGTTTTCCTCTTCATTTTTCTTTAACCAATTCGGCCATATGGCCTAGGTGGAACTAAGATGATGGCTTGATGATGAGGACCTTGAGGGTGGGTTGTATATCCATCACAAGTTAGGCCTCTAAAGCTTGAAAATTCCACTTGATGCAAAACTTTAAAGAATAATGCTTTATGATGCTAAAACAAAGATTTTTAGTTTAGAACTTGAATCATGTTTAAATTCCAAGCTTGTATTTCATGTTTATGTTTCAAGTCATCACTTAATCTTTCAAGATAATAAAGAGGTTGCATCTCATATTTAATTTATGCTCTCACTTTATTTTATAATGGCTAAAAGAATCAACGCATGGCATGTTTATTTTATGCCATCACCTAAAGATCCTAGAGGTCAAAGACTTGGCCATGTATCACAAGCAAAGAAATATGATTATTGGAGTTAAAGAATTTATTCTTTAAAAAGTCTTGAGATTGGAGCTTAAAAAGATGTAATAATAATTCTCTTCTCCCTTCACGGTCTGTCTGGACTACTACGCCTTGGTTTCTTAATATTCTCTTCTCCCTCTACTGGTCCTGTGCGGATTACCGCCGCTCCAGTTTCTTGCATTATGTTTATATTTCAAGTTCTGGCATCATGTTTAATTTTCAAGTCATCACCTTAAATCTTAAAGATAAAGAAATGGAATTGCATATCATGTTTATAATTCCAAGCTATCACCTTATAAAGATAAGATTAAAATAAGGTTGCATAGCATGTTTATAATTCTAAGATGTCACCTAAATCTCTAAAGCTCAAGACTTACTCCTTTTATCTTAAATGAGAATTTTAATTGTGAAGATCTTCCTAAGTTTGACAAAAGAACTAGTTTCTAAATGAGTTTTAAGACTTTGCAAGGATTTTACGGGGAACTAGTATTTTATATGCACTCAAAATATGATTCTATGTAATTGCATGAGGTTCATGATTCGGCCACTGATCTGAGTTTAGTATCAATGTATGATAATGATTTGATATGTTTGAAGTTGTGATAATTATGGTTTATTGTTAAGAGAATGATTTACTGCATGTTAGAGATAAAACTAGCTCCCTAGAACAACCGAAGAGCTAGAATTTACCTAGTTTTTGACCTTTTTAAGTTTAGCCAATGCCAAATCTGTTTTAGTATGTTATAATTCTGTCTAGGATTAGTTAGCCACAAAAAATTTGGTATCAATTAGACTAGGATTGATCCCGAACACTAAAAATGAACTTAGCTACTAGAAAACCGTAAAAACAAGATTTCTAGAACTCTAGGGAATGAAATTTATGCATTCTATCCAGAATCTTTAGCAACGATAAGAACTAGGTTTTATTATGTTTAAATAAGGGAGAATGATTGATAATTGGTTTAATAACTAATTTCAGCATCATAGGGAAAGCTGGTAACAAGAAAGGATTTAAAACATAACTTCTAGCATATCGTAAAACCTTAGGAACAACTTACTACCTATGCTACCCCATTTGATTTAATAGTGTTCTTAAGGCCTATAAATAATCGTAAGTGTAACATCCCCTGCTGCTTTATGGATTGACAACTATCCCCACAAACCAACACAGGTCTTTTTAGCATGCTTTGTCCTCACTCGCACGCTTCCTAGGAAAACATCCCATGAGGTCACCCATCCCAAAATTGCTCCAAGTCAAGCACGCTTAACTGTCGAGTTCTTTCAGTTTGGGCTACCGAAAAGAAGATGCATCTTGTTGGTATAGGTAGTACAAATCAATTTATATAAACCCTCCTTAACTGTATAGTCCCATACCTATACAGTCTTAGGATCCCTCTCATTCGGGTGTGTAATCAGTTCATTCATGTACCCCTCCACTTTCGAAGTCTGCCAGGAGCCGCTCCTTGTCCGTGCCTCCTTGCACGGCGATCACTCCCCGACTTCGCAATCCCCGGGCGTTACATGCCCACCAGCTTCCGCTTGGTTCGTCCCCGAACCACACCGTACTGGAAGAGGTGCAGGCTCTGATACCATTTGTAACATCCCCTGCTGCTTTATGGATTGACGACTGTCCCCAAAAACCAACACAAGTTTTTTTAGCATGCTTTGTCCTCACTCGCACGCTTCCTAGGAAAACTTCCCAGGAGGTCACCCATCCCAAAATTGCTCCAAGTCAAGCACGCTTAACTGTGGAGTTCTTTCAGTTTGGGCTACCAAAAAGAAGATGCATCTTGTTGGTATAGGTAGTACAAATCAATTTATATAAGCCCTCCTTAACTGTATAGTCCCATACCTATACAGTCTTAGGATCCCTCTCATTCGGGTGTGTAATCGGTTCATTCATGTACCCCTCTACTTTCGAAGTCTGCCAGGAGCCGCTCCTTGTCCGTGCCTCCTTGCACCGGCGATCACTCCCCGACTTCGCAATCCCAGGGCGTTACAGTAAGGATCGTAATAAATCCCTTAGGTGCATAACTAATTAGTTCTATAATTGAATGATTTCCTGGCTTGCATGTTATAGTTGCTGTTGCAAATAATGAGAATGCTTATGCATGAAATATTCTTTATTATGCAAAATTTACCTTTGTTGCTAGAAGAAAGTGTATCATTGTAAAAGTGTAATTTGGAAAGGTTCTGGCTAAGGAAAGACTTGGTATTTAAGCGTGTCCATTGTGACCCACCTCTTTTTCCTGGGAATCTCCCAGATGCATGATTATAGTTGATATATATTATTCTAACTTAAGACTATAAATGAGAAAATGCTATGATGTTTATGAATAATATTGTGATATAACATGCAAAGATTTAATGGTGACTTAAACTTATAAGAAAATGATCCTTTGGAACCATCAGACTATAGGTGGTGAAAAGGTGATTTTAGCCCCCTAACCCGTTCTCTCAAAAGGGTAGAGTCGGGACTTTAGCTTATCAAAAGGGATAAGTATATGCTAGTGACGACTAGTAAAGTATGAGCTCATAACCTAAATTACTCCTAAAAGGGTGGAGTATAGGGTGGCCCAAGGAAAATAATGATGATGATAAGATTTTAAGTCACCTAAGGCACTAAAGAAATGAAATATGTGCACTGTGTTCATGTGCAGCTAATATTATATGACATTCTTTTATGCATGTTATTTTGATAATGATGATGAGGAATATGATGTAATGATAAAGGAAAAGTTCATTGTAAATATGACATGTCAAGATTATGATGCATTATAAGACGCATGATTAAAAATTGACGAACCTCGGTTAAGTATTTGTCCGAACTTAAAATGAATCTTTGCATGCTCACTATTTTAGAATAATCCCGAGGTTCCTGGGGACTTTGATGATGTCACTGTAGAAGGAGGTACCCTACTGAGAATTCTTTAGCAAGATTCTCACTCCCTTTTCTTTATTTCCGTCATTGTCTCCAGATTCAAATAGCGACATTCGTTCTGTTCGTTGATACCCCTACTTGGGAATTCCACTATGATCTGGTGCATCGCTCGTATCATTTTGAAGGGAGGTCTTGTGATTCGTGTTTTTATTTACATAGGTCGTCCATTTGCACATCTTGTCCCTAGTTATCGATTTTCTCCAACTTCTCCCTATGGCAATGAAATGGTTTTCGAACATGCACATCCACTTGATGAAAGAATGTTATGTAACGCCCCAACTTTTACTGTAATTTTTACTATCATTAGAAATTACTCAATTAGCGAATTACCGTATGTAATTATTACATAAGATTTGAGGCCGAACAATCCTCAATAAAGGAATATAACATTAGAAGAGAGGTTAGGAACGATTCATGCGAGAGTCGCAAATCCCGAATTTCTGTACGTATAAAATGACCAAAATGTCCCTGAAGTTATTTTACTCTGAAAATGAGGATCGTGGGCCCCACCTATTCTCAAGGGGATATTTTGAGGATAATAAGGGATTGTTTGTGTTATGTGTGTTAATAGTGCAGAAGGATCTCAATTTTGAGTTCCGACACGCGAAATGACCAAAACGCCCTTGCGGCTGTTTTAACTCCGATGTGCGTGCCGACTGAGCCCGAACCTCACTAAAATGTTTTAAAATGTGTTTTTAAGCCATGATTAACCATTGGTTAAGCTCGGGTGGCCTCGGGCAGTTTTTAAGAAAAAGTACGATTTTGCCCCTGTTTTTGGGCAGTTTTGCGAATTTCGGGATTTTTGATTCGTATACCGAAACCTATGCAATATTAGGCTCAAATGAAAGCTTATTAAATTCTAAATATTAATCTAGAGTCAAAATTATGTATTTAGATTGATTAGAACCCAAAATTGCTCAAAAACACCCAAATTGCTTACTAATTCACTTAAACCCTTAACCGTAAATTCTCTAAATTACATGAATACCTTGTCTACACCTAAATAATGCATGGAACACACAAATTTCACTTCTTTGGGCTGTAATGGACAAAATTATTGATGCCATTATGCAGCTGAATTATTGCCAAAAGTTGCACTAAAACAAAATGCCAAAATGTCACCATAAGAGACATAATTCCTTAATTTCATACAACTTTGTCTAAAATGATTTTTCCTCCCTTATTTCTCCTGCAAAATTCCGTCCACTACTTCATCATGTTGGCCAATTAGAAGCCTCAAAATCTTCTATAAATAGGCTTGCTTGAGTGGTCTTGGAATGCTTGGTTCATAACTAGTTTTTAAGAGCACCAAAAACTTTCTTTCTTCCTCCTCTTTGGCTGAATTCTTTCTTCAATTTTTCAAAGAGATTTTGTTTCATTTCACTTCAAGAAACCAAGTTCTCTTCCTCTTCTTCAACTCAGATTAGGTAGGGAGTAGTTTCTAAATTTATTTCTATGCTTTGAGGAGTTGTGTTTTTAGCTCAAAACGATGAAATTATGAACTTACCTTAGCTTTTCATTTTGGTTTTCCTCTTCAATTTTTCTTTAACCAATTCAACCATATGGCCTAGGTGGAACTAAGATGATGGCTTGATGATGAGGACCTTGAGGGTGGGTTGTAAATCCATCACAAGTTAGGTCTCTAAAGCTTGAAAATTCCACTTAATGCAAAACCTTAAAGAATAATGCTTTATGATGCTAAAACAAAGATTTTTAGTTTAGAACTTGAAAGATGTATTTTCCTTTTATGTTTTGTTTCTTGTTAAGATATGTTTGGGTTGAATTTATAATCCTTTTAAAGTCTTGAAGGAGCTCTAGTAAAGAAACAAAATGAATTTCCATCCATGATTAAGTTTATGCTTTGCATAACCATGTTTACCTTTTATGTTATCACTAAATTTTTCAAGAATGAATAAATGAACTTGCATTTCTCATGTTTAAATTCCAAGCTTGTATTTCATGTTTATGTTTCAAGTCATCACTTAATCTTTCAAGATAATAAAGAGGTTGCATCTCATATTTAATTTATGCTCTCACTATATTTTATAATGGCTAAAAGAATCAACGCATGGCATGTTTATTTTATGCCATCACCTAAAGATCCTAGAGCTCAAAGAGTTGCCCATGTATCACAAGCAAGGAAATATGATTATTGGAGTTAAAGAATTTATTCTTTAAAAAGTCTTGAGATTGGAGCTTAAAAAGATGTAATAATAATTCTCTTCTCCCTCTACTGGTTCTGTGCGGACTACCGCCGCTCCGGTTTCTTAATATTCTCTTCTCCCTCTACTGGTCCTGTGCGGATTACCGCTCCAGTTTCTTGTATCATGTTTATATTTCAAGTTCTTGCATCATGTTTAATTTTCAAGTCATCACCTTAAATCTTAAAGATAAAGAAATAGAATTGCATATCATGTTTATAATTCCAAGCTATCACCTTATAAAGATAAGATTAAAATAAGGTTGCATAGCATGTTTATAATTCTAAGATGTCACCTAAATCTCTAAAGCTCAAGACTTACTCCTTTTATCTTAAGTGAGAATTTTAATTGTGAAGATCCTCCCAAATTTGACAAAAGAACTAGTTTCTAAATGAGTTTTAAGGCTTTGCAAGGATTTTACGGGGAACTAGTATTTTATATGCACTTAAAATATGATTCTATGTAATTGCATGAGGTTCATGATTCTACCCTTGACCTGAGTTTAGTATCAATGTGTGATAATGATTTGATATGATTGAAGTTGTGATAATTATGGTTTATTGTTAAGAGAATGATTCATAATTGGTTTAGTAACTAATTAGTTCTATAATTGATAATTCTATGTAAGGATTGGATGCTTATTAAGTACTTGATATCATTGAATGGTTTACTGGCTTACATGTTATAGTTCTTTGTTGCAAATAATGAGAATGCTTATACATGAAATGTTCTTTATTATGTAAAATTTACCTTTGTTGCTAGAAGAAAGTGTATCATTGTAAAAGTGTAAGTTGGAAAGGTTCTGGCTAAGGAAAGACTTGGTATTTAAGCGTGTCCATTGTGACCCACCTCTCTTTCCTGGGAATCTCCCATATGCATGATTACAGTTGATATATATTATTCTAGCTTAAGACTATAAATGAGAAAATGTTATGATGTTTATGAATTGTATTATGATATAACATGCAAAGATTTAATGGTGACTTAAACTTATAAGAAAATGATCCTTTGGAACCATCAGACTATAGGTGGTGAAAAGGTGATTTTAGCCCCCTAACCCGTTCTCTCAAAAGGGTAGAGTCGGGACTTTAGCTTATCAAAAGGGATAAGTATATGCTAGTGATGACTAGTAAAGTATGAGCTCATAACCTAAATTACTCCTAAAAGGGTGAAGTATAGGGTGGCCTAAGGAAAATAATGATGATGATAAGATTTTAAGTCACCTAAGGCACTAAAGAAATGAAATATGTGCACTATGTCCACGTGTAGCTAATATTATATGACGTTCTTTTATGCATGTTATTTGATAATGATGATGAGGAAAATGATGTAATGATAAAGGGAAAGTTCATTGTAAATATGACATGTTAAGATTATGATGCATTATAAGACGCATGATTAAAAATTGACGAACCTCGGTTAAGTATTTGTCCGAACATAAAATGAATCTTTGCATGCTCACTATTTTAGAATAATCCTGAGGTTCCTGGGGACTTTGATGATGACACTGTAGAAGGAGCTACCTTACTGAGAATTCTTTAGCAAGATTCTCACTCCCTTTTCTTTATTTCCGTCATTGTCTCCAGATTCAGATGGCGACATTCGCCCTGTTCGTTGATACCCCTACTTGGGAATTTCACTATGATCCGGTGCATCGCTCGTATCATTTTGAAGGGAGGTGCGCAGTTCGTGTTTTTATTTACATAGGCCGTCCATGCGACCCCAGCCTGGTGCATCTCGTGTGTCCCCTCCCGAGGGAGCTCATCAGTGGATCGGATTTATTCACCCATTTCCAGGATAGTGGCCATAGAGGGTTCTTAGTAGATTTATGTGTGATCATGCACCGTAGTTTTAGGATAACCTTCTCGGCTTATAGAGTTATCTAGTTTAGGGGCATGTATTTCCTTATGTATATTTTCTTTTGTGGGTTTGCATAAGATAATGATGTATGAACATAACCCACCCTTTGAGTGAGGTTATTGTATGTAAACATATGCTATAATGTGCTTATGGATGTTATATGATGGAGCCTAAGTGATATGATGTGATATATTTTTAAACGTCTTATTATACTCCACTTACTCGTTCACGTTGTACTCGGCTCACGTTTTCAATTATGTATTTAAAAAAAAATGGCTCATAATTTCACTAAGTATTTTCAAATTATGAAGAAAGAACCAAAGCAAGGAGTAAAGTCTAGTCATTAATCAGATTCAACCTAGGTGTATCTGGTTAATTACTAGGGTGTTACATGTTACGTTCTTATCCCGCTTCATCTGCTGTCCATGGATTTCCAGAGTATGTTCCCGAGACGAGATATTCTGAAACTGATCCTTCAGAGGACACTCCTACTCATGTATATTCTGAGAGCTTTGCTCCTACTCCCACACATGTAAGCGAGGGTAGCAAGAAGGCCGTCCATGCGACCCCAGCCTGGTGCATCTCGTGTGTCCCCTCCCGAGGGAGCTCATCAGTGGATCGGATTTATTCCCCATTTCCAGGACAGTGGCCATAGAAGGTTCTTAGTAGATTTATGTGTGTTCATGCACCCTAGTTTTAGGATAACCTTCCCGGCTTATGGAGTTATCTAGTTTAGGGGCATGTATTTCCTTATGTATATTTTCTTTTGTGGGTTTGCATAAGACAATGATGTATGATCATAACCCACCCTTTGAGTGAGGTTATTGTATGTAAATATATGTTATAATGTGCTTATGGATGTTATATGATGGAGCCAAAGTGATATGATGTGATATATTCTTAAACGTCTTATTATACTCCGCTTACTTGTTCACGTTGTACTCGGCTCACGTTTTCAATTATGTTTTTTTTTAAAAGAAAATGGCTCGTAATTTCACTAAGTATTTTCAAATTATGAAGAAATAACCAAAGCAAGGAGTAAAGTCTAGTCATTAATCAGATTCAACCTAGGTGTATTTGGTTAATTACTAGGGTGTTACAGTAGAGAATGTGAGAATCATGTTTTAATGAGTTTTGTGGAAAACATGGCATTCTTCATGTGTTTTCTGTACCTAGAACTCCCTAATAAAATAGGGTAGCTAAAAGGAAAAACAAAAGCTTGCAAGAAATGGCCAGAACTATGCTTTTGGAAAGTGGTTTGTTAAAAGGTTTTTGGGCAAAGGCTGTAAATACCTTGTGCTGTATACAAAATAGAATCTTTCTTATTCCAATTCTCAAGAAAACTCCTTATGAGCTATGAAAGGGCAGAAAACCCAACATTTCATATTTTCATACCTTTGGTTCACTTTGTTTTATTCTTAACACCAAGGACAACCATGCCAAGTTTGATCCAAAGTTTAATGATGGTATCTTCCTAGGTTACTCTTCTATGTTTAGAGTATACAGGGAATACAACAAGAGCACTTCTTGCATAGAAGAAACTATTCACATCAAATTTAAAGAGCTCAGAAAGGACTTTGCTGATGATAAGCTTTGAAAAGGAGAATATGGAAGGCACTTCTGATAGCAAGATGATAATGGACAAATCTTCAAAAAGCAAGCTCTAGAACACGAGTACTTCAGATAACTTTCTCAAATCACCTAAAATATCAGAAAGTGATATTTCTGATTATCAATTAGAGCAATCTGAAAATGAAGAAGAAGCTAAGATATTTCAAAGTCATAGAAACTACAAGGGAATTTCTAGTATAAGAACAGTTTCTCAAAACAAAGTTGTTGAAGACATTTCTAAGGATGTAAGAACCAGATCATCTCTTAGGAATACATCAACTGTGCCTTCATCTCCACCATTGAGCCTGAATGCATTGAAGAAGCTTTGAGTGATCAAACTTGGGTAGATGCTATGCAAAAAGAACTTGATCAGTTCGAAAAGAGCAAAGTCTAGAATCCTGTTAAAAAATCAAAGGGAAAAACCATCATCAGTACTAAATGGGTGTTTAGAAACAAGCTGGATGAAACAAGGAAAGTTATCAAGAACAAAGCAAGATTGGTTACACAAGGTTATAATCAACAAAAGGGAATTGATTATGATGAAACATTTGCACTAGTAGCTCGGCTTGAAGCCATTAGAATGCTACTTGCTTTTGCTTCCTACAGGGGATTCACTCTCTACCAAATAGATGTCAAGTCTGCATTTGCAAATGGTTTCCTCTCTGAGAAAGTATATGTGAAGCAGCCTCCTGGTTTTGAGAGCAAAAACCTTCCCAACCATGTCTATAAGCTAACGAAGGCTCTCTATGGTCTAAAACAAGCCCCATGAGCTTGGTATGATAGACTGAGCACCTTCTTGCTTAAGAATAGGTTCAAGAGAGGTAATGTTGATAATAATCTTTTTACTCTTAGTCAGGATAATAACTTTCTGATAGTTCAAATATATGTTGATGACATTATATTTGGAGCTTCTAATCTTTTTCTTTGTGAAAAGTTTTCAAAATTAATGCAAAGTGAATTTGAAATGGGTATGATGGGTGAATTTAAGTTCTTTTTGGGGTTACAAATTAAACAACAAAAGGAAGGCATCCTGATCCATCAAGACAAGTACACAAAGAGCTTTTAAAAAGGTTTAATATGGATCAAGCAAAACTAATGAGCACCCCTATGTATCCATCTCAAATCGTAGATGCTGATGAGAATAGGGAGAAAGCATCAGAAAGTAATTATCGAGGAATGATTGGTTCACTACTATATCTTACAACAAGTATACCTGACATTCAATTAAGTGTGGGACTTTGTGCAAAATTTCAATCTAACGCAAAATAATCACACTAAACTCTATCAAAAGAATCCTTCGATACTTATCAGGTACTACTAATCTTGGCTTGTAGTACAAGAAATGTTCCTCTTGTGATATTGTAGGATATTGTAATGCTGATTATGCTGGAGATAGAGTTAAAAGGAAAAGCAGTAGTAGTTGTTGCTACTTCTTTGGAGAAAGCTTAATCACATGGTCATACAAAAAGCAAAACACTATGCTCTCTCCACTGCTGAAGTTGAAAATGTAGTTGCTGTAAACTGTTGTTCTTAGATGCTATGGATATATTGATATTAAGTATCATTTTATTCATGATCATGTTCAAAAAGGTGATATTGAGTTATTGTTTGTGAATATTGAAGGCCAAGTGTTAGATATATTTACAAAGCCATTAGCAGAAAATCGCTCTTGTGTTTTGAAAAAGCTTTTGAACATAATCGTTTTCAAAACTGCATAGCTTTTCATGAATAAACCATCTCAGGGTCTCTCCTCTCTTCATCACTCTCAAACTGAAGTCCAAAAGGACAAGATGTCAGTTTGCAAGACTTTATGCTTTTTTTTAGATCAAAAAGTAGATCAGATATCTCAAGGTACAAGTGGAATGATCAGAAAAAGGGTTTTGGATCAAAAAACTTGAGATTAGTACTGAAAAAAGGGGTTTCAACATATGCAAATAGGTAAATATTGAGTCAGAAAATGCTAAGTGAAGATCAGAAAGAAACTCTTTCAGAAAATGAACTCAAGAGTTAGAAATTTTTCTTCCTAAAAGAATATTGATGAGGCGGGAGAATTCCCTTACTTTTAAGCTTTCTCTCTCCTACATCACCTCACTTTCTGTCAGTTATCACATTACTTAAATAACTCCCACTCCTCACATGTTATCACTTTTCTTCTAAAACACAAACCCTCAACCATTTCATCTTCTCATAAAAACCTTTATCTTCATTTGCTCCTCTCTTCTTCCAAGCCTCAACCATTGCTTTTTAATATACCTCATCATCTGATCATGGCTCAGGGAAAGCACTCCTCTGGATATATACCTCATCAACCATTGATGTTCTCAGAATCGATACATCAAGACTATTATGAAGTGAAATTCTCACGACATCCCATAGCACCAGGAAAAAGGCTAACACAGGTGCTGATAGCACAGGTTCTCATTCTTCTTGAAGTTTTTTTCTCCTTTCAGGGATAGGAAAGGTTTCTTGACCTATCTAACTGAGTCTTTTCCGGAGTAGTCACTGGTTCAAGTTACCGACTCTGTGCTAACCGCATATATTAGAGGAGCTGACTTAGAGCTGAGCATCATGGATATCTCCAACATTATTCATGCTCCTGATGTAGGTCTTAGATGCTTATCTGAAGCAGAGTGGTTCACGACTCTCGGTATTTCAGCAGAAGAGGTTTCCAGTTGTCTCACTGGGGTCTCTCAATATCATCCAAGTGAGATCACTACAGCTATACTAAACACAAATGCAAGGCAAGTCTTTGTAGTCATTCAGTTTTCCTTGCTTCTTCGTTTAGGTAGCACCTAGCTCTTAGTTAAGATAGATTATATGTTATTCTTCTGTTTATTTGACAAAATGAAGAGTTAACTTGCCCAGACTTATAGTTGATCATATGTTGAGAGCTATCTCTTATGAGAAAAGAAAGACTGCCATAGTGCCTTATGGAATTATGCTGACTAAAATCTTTGAGTACTTGCATTACCTTTTTGCAAATGAATGGTACAAGTACAAGAAGGTACAGAGTACACCTTCAAATCTTTCAGAAGCCTAAGAAGACCAACCAGTGCTACCTTTTCTGGTGTTAGAAAAAAAAGAGTGTAAGAATAAGGGATGCAGCTATTGAAAAGGTAGCCACAGAAGTTGAAGGAAGAAAGGGCAAAAGGAAAATAATCATTCTTAAGGATAGTTCAGATGACAGTAAGAGGCCATAAATTATCATCAGATATGGAGGTGCACCCTCTAGCAATAGCATGACCTCTAATTCTAAACACAATTCATTTTCCAATATGGAAACATCCTTAAAAAGTGAAGCTGCTACTGCTGCTTCTCCTTCAAAGTCTACACAACCTCTTGTGTCAACTATTCCTGATCCTTCTACACAAGGCATTGATCCCTCATCCAGCAGACCTACACCAGCTGAACAGCCAAGCTTTACTGAAGTCCAACTACTACTACATGAACAACGGCTTGTCCGCAATAGGCTGGATCAACTTAAAGCTAGCTCTTGCCGGCAAGAAGCATTACTTCAGGACATACTTAGTCAGGGCCGATGATGGTGCTACTGGTTTCCAGTACACTCCTTTTTGTTGATGACAAAAGGGGGGAGAAGAATATGGAAGAAAAATCTATGTATATGCTGAGAAATTCAAGAGGAGATCAACCTGAGAAGGAACTTGTCTAGAGAATTGTTTTTAGCATGTCTTTTTTACTCTCTTTTATCTTTTATTTCTTGCATTTAACTCTTATATCTTTTTATCCATATCATATATTTACATCAATTTCTTTTACTCATATCTGTGCTTTGATGAATGCTCTTTTGGTTGTGGTTTTGTAACTCTTATATCTTTTTATCCATATCATATATTTATATCAGTTTCTTCTACTCATATCTGTGCTTTGATGAATGGTCTTTTGGTTGTGGTTTTGTAACTTTTATATCTTTTTATCCATATCATATATTTATATCAGTTTCTTCTACTCATATCTGTGCTTTGATGAATGCTCTTTTGGTTGTGGTTTTGTACGCTTTCATTTTCCTGTTAAGTATGTTTCGTCAAAAATGTGCTGAAAAGGATCTAAATAGGATAATATGTCACAAGTATTATTTGTTAAGTTTCTTGCACAAAAAACTTCAGAAAGTTCTCTTTTTTGATGAAAAATCAAGCTAGTTTGTTCAATCAAGGTTCAAACATGGTTAAAACACTTATTTGATACCTTCAGAAAGTATATCAAGCTTGAACATATATGTAAGGTAAACAACAGCTATGATTCATGTCACTTAAGGCCAACAATTTTTTTACAAGATCCATATCATGCCTTAAGAAAAAGAACTTCCTAAAAATTTCTTATTATGATATGTTGAAAGAATATGCTTATCCCATTTACATTTCTGCAATATTTCTTTCAATTATCTCTTCAAAAGATTCTTCAAATTGGTTTGTCATTATCAAAAAGAGAGAGATTGTTAGCTCCAAAACCCTTGTGCTCATATATTTTGAATGACAACAAAACCAATTAAAAAAAAATACTTTGAAGAATGACTGATGTTTCTCTCTGAGTTTCTTGTAAGAATATAACAGGTTCTATCGTTTAGCAAGAGTAAGGCTTACTCAAATAAGAATATATATTTCACTATACATGTGCAAGCATGTTTATCTCATGTTATATCCTTATCTAAAGCATTGAAGACTAAATGATTGAAGAAGACTTCAGTGCTTCAAGAAATTGAGCCTATTGAGACTTCAAAAAGTAGCATTGGACATCAAAATGTAAGCTTACTTGAAAGAATCAAGCATTCTCTGAAGACCAAATGTTACACCACCTTCAATTGTAACTCCCTGATTTTTCCCGTGTGTAAAATGACCAAAATGCCCCTGAGGTTATTTCTGACCGAAATCGAGGACGGCCGGTCTAGACTATCCTCAAAGGGATGTTTTAATGAATTGAAAGGGATTATTTGTGTTATGCATAATGTTGGAAGTGAAAATCTCAATTTTTGGTTTTTTTTGCACGAAATTACCAAAATGCCCCTGTGGCAAATTAGCACAGGATTAATTGCCAACTGGACCCGGACATTACCTGGGAGTTTGGAATGTTGTTTTTAAGAGGTGCATGATATCTGTATGAGCCCAAGTGATCCTGAGGAGTTTTATGCAAAATTACCATTTTGTCCCTGGTTACATGCATAATGAGCTTAATCGTGCAATTACGAAAAGATAGGCAATATTAGGCTCTAATTAAAGATTAGTAAATTTTAATTATTAATCTTGAGTCAAAATAATTAATTGAGGTTAATCAGGGCCGAAGATTGCTTAGAAAAATTCAAAATCCCTTCCTTAGTCTAAGACTTTGTGTCATGTCAAGTACAATAGTGTTTTCTCTTTCAATTCCTTAAATCATGGAAACCATGATAGGATGAGATTCCTAGCTAATAAAGGTGGATTTCCACTAAGTGAGCAAGATGTAACATCCTCCCAAGCACAACCTCATCCTTAAGTCATGGCCTCGTACTCGAGAGTTGCTACTTATAAATTTGCGGACTTTTCTTAATTATCTATACCAAGAATGAGTTGAATCGTATAGTAACTAACTTGTGGTTCTATCAAAATATATAGTAAGGAAACAAAGTATTTATTTAGTACAAGTCAAGTACAAAGGGAAGCTCCTCTATGAGCTTTAAGTACACATATGTTCTTTACTATATTTATAGACACATGTATATAACTAAGTACAACAGATACGAGTCTCCATTGCTAAACTACAGAAATTTCAACTCAATCTTTCTTGTAGGGGCTCAATTGTTCTCTGGAATCAACCTGGAGATAACACGGAAACAAACATATATGGGTGAGAATTATACAATCCTCAGTAGGGTAACTCCCCAAAAACTCAATCGTAACGTCATCATCATCGTCCCAGTCACTTCGCTTTATTAGTAAAATTGTGAGCATGCAATATATATCAAAGGTTCATTTTAAAGTTTAAAAACCATTCTTTCGAAGTGGTTTATTTTAATTACTCAATCACTCACTATACATGTCATACTACTCAACATTTTCAATTACTTAATATACACCTATCATACTACCTGACATCATAGAGGCTCGCTCTCAACATTTCATGCCCTCGGTAAATCGAAGGGGATCTTTTCATGCCTTTTATAAACAAAAGGTGACCTTTCTCGTGCCCTTTATAAACAAAAGGAGACCTTTTACCTACTTAGCATATACATCATCATCAAGCTTATATAAGCATCTGTTCACAATATAATTTTCAATTACATCTCAAAAAAACAATCTTTTAAGTTGCTAGCATGCATTCATATAACGCCCCGATTTTTTCCCTGTGTATAAATGACCAAAATGCCCCTGAGGTCATTTCTGCTCGAGAACAGAGGATAGCCAGTCCAGGCTAACCTCAAGTGAATATTTTAATGCTTGAAGGGGATTAATTCTGTCATATGTATTGTTAGAGATAAAAATCTCAATTTTTGGTTTTTCTGTGCGAAATTACCAAAATACCCCTGTGTCTAATTAACACATAATTAATTCCCGATTGGACCCAGACTTTGTCTGGGGGTTTGAAATGTCATTTTTAAGGGATGTCTAATGTTTGTCTAAACCCAGGTGATCCCAGGAAGTTTTGTATAAAATTACCATTTTTCCCCTAATTAAGGGCATAATGAGCTTAATTACATAATTAATGAAACCTAAGTAATATTAGGCTCTAATTAAAGATGAATTAATTTTAATAATTAATCTAGAGTCAAAACAATTAATTGAGGTTAATTAGGGCTTAAGATTGCTTAAAGAAACTCAACCCTTTTCTTAATTCAAGAATTAGTGTCATGTCAATTTGAAATAGTATTTTCTCTATTCCAATTCCTTAAATCATGGGAATGGTCATGTGATAACATTCCTTGTTAATAAAAGTGGATTTGAACTAATTGTGCAAGAACACTCATTAACCTTGTCTTGAGTAGCTTTAATCATTCACTTTCTCACCTAAACACCTTATTACAACTCCTAATCAAGTGCCAAATCAAATTTATCCCTTAATCCAATTCCTTGCCTATACCTCCCTCATGGCCACCCATACCTCCCGTCACACTCTCACATTTTCATCATAAAACACAAACATACTCCAAGAAACACAGACACTTTACCATTCACTTTTTTGGAATCACTTGTCCAAAAAAGTTGTCTTGCAAATTCTCTCTTCCCTCACTTCTCAAAGATTTCTCTTTTCCTTCCACCACTACAAAAGCCACCATCCACCACCACTTCTGAACCTCAAACCACCATAAACCACCCTCAAGTAACACAATCTTTTCACCTCTAAACACAAGAGCTCAAGAACAACTTCCTTTCCTTTTCTTCCTCCTTTAGCTGAAAAGTGTTGTTGCTCAAAGAGAAGATTTTCTTCTCATTTTCTTTCACAAAGATCAAAGCTTTTCCTTGCAACAAGAAAATATATTAGTAGGGAATTTTGTTTGATATTATTTTTTATTCTCTCTTTGTTTTCGAAATCATTGGAATGATTGGAAATGTTTTCTTCTTCCTTCTATGTTTGCCTTGTTAAAGAATGGTTTGATGAACTTGTGATCTATATGCATGCTATATGACGAATAATTATATGCTATAACGTACACGCGAATGGCTCATAGTTTGATTTTTCAAAAAAAAAGGGTCGTATTTTCCATAGACTTATTTTCGAAGTGCAAAAATTAAGTAAAATTCTGAGACGAAAGAGTAACAACTAACGATTAACCATTATGCATCCTAGCTGTATTATGTTGAAAGTTAGGATGTTACAATTCACATACATTCTACTTGAATTGAAGGATACTATCCCATCAATTCCATGCTTTAGTTTACTTTCCAGCACCTTAGCAAATTTTATGCTATTATACCATAAATTTATTTGTACATCAAACATTCAATTAAGAGTCTATAAAAATTATTCAAGGCACTTCAATGTGCCTACAACGTTCTATAAAAATTTTAGAACAAAAACTCTTCTTTAACTATATTAACAAAATTACACAAATTTGGTGGTCAAAAACCACTCAACCTCAGCTCAAGAACTGAAATTCATAATTTTTTAACCTTAGCAAATGATTGAATCAATTCCAAAGAAAAATCACGGTTCAAATTCAAGATGTCTCCAATACTCTATAAAACTTTCAAGTATAATTTAATCATTTGATATGGTAACAAAATTAGCAAAATTTACAGCTTTTATTCCAACATTTCAGGCAGCACGTAGAACACTTCGGTTTTTGATATTTCAAACATAGAAAAAGTGCCCAGAATGACTCCAACATTTTACTAGAGACACCTTAACATGTTAGCTACATCCCATAAAATTTTCAGCTGAATCCAAGATCTCTAAATAAGTTAGAAAATTCGACCGAATTCCCTATTTGCTACAAATCGGCATTGTCCAGCAACAATGTTCAACCAACATGAATTTTTTTTCAAGAAGAGAAAGTCCTTAATGTAACACTCTAAAAATTATTTAAAAATTAATTGAGTTTTATTAGATATAATTTCAAAAATATGACAGTTTCGATAATGATGAGGACAATCCAACAGATTTGTAAAAAAAAAAAAGTAAATAGTAACTTGTGGGCCCCATAGGTTTGCCGGGACAACAGAAACCTTAGAATTAGGACCCAAAGATACCTGAAACTGAGAAAAGATGGGGTTAAGTTTACAAATAGTTAGAAATGAGGAATTTATATTTAGAATTAAATTTTGGGTAATGTCTGATTACCCAGGTACGGTGATTTAGCCATTCGGTGAAATTTCGGTGTGCGATTTTTAATACCAAAAACTAAGTTAATCTTTACAAAATAAAGGACATTATCTACTTATTTCAAATGAATGGCTAAGATTCAATCTTAAAGTACAAGATTTAATCTTGGCCATTCATTTTTCTTTCTTTGGTCAAAGATTACTTAATTACACATTATAATATTGATTCTTTATATATATGATAACAACAAACCAAACTTCAAAAACAAGCCATCATTCTCGGCCATGCAGCAAGAAGCAACAGCAACCTCCATTTTTCATTTCTCAAGAGCTCCAACTTGCTTTCCAATCCCAAAAACCTTAGCCTATAGTTGATAAAACCTCAAACTCTCTTCACAAAACTTGTTCTACTCATCACCACCTATAAAACTAACCGATTAAAAGTTCAATTCTCCATCAATTCTCACCTTGACGTATCACTTCCTCACTGCCTAAGGAAGGTATGGGGCTTGAATTGGTGGCCTTGAAGTGAAGAGAAATCAATTGGAACACCTTTGGAGTATAAAGCTCTAAAGTTTGCAAAGTAGGGCTTTTGAACATCTTTTGTGTCAAATCTGTTCTTATCATTTAATTACTGATTTATATTCATATTTTTAGTTGAATTGGTTGATAATATATTGATAGTGATGTGTTAATTTTGGTGGAGTGGTTTGATGTTGTGAAAAATCATTTTTGTTGAAAGAGGTTTTGAACCATGCTACTGGATTTTCAATTTCTGTATGGATAGCCACTGATCACGAATTTTCTAACCTAGTTAGAGGCTTAGATAAAGCTAAAAATTTTATATGATGTAGTTACCGTGTTAACCAATCTTCAATAAAAAATTTTGAGGTATTCTGGACACTTACGTATGCTGCCTAAAATGTTGGAATAGAAGCTATAATCTTTGGGAATTTTGTTACCATACCAAATGATTGAATTATCACTTGAAATTTTTACAGGGTGTTGAGGACATATGGAAGTCCAGCTTTGAAATTTTGTATGATTTGATATGATCATTTGATAGGGTAATAAAATTGGGAAGTATAGCTGTTGGCAGTAAATAAGGGGTTTTTGACCTCTGAATTTATCTAATTTTCTTAACATAGTTAGAGTGCATTTTTTGCTCTGAAAATTTTATGAAACCTTGTGGACACATTGAAGTATCATAAGTAATTTTTATGGCCTTGGCTTTAACGGTTTGAAATGCATAATAAATTGTGCTACAAACATGTGAAATCTGTCATTGTGCTGAAAATGAATTGATGCTTTGAATTGATAAAATAATGGCATCTTGTACTAGTATGACATGCACATGAATGTGAATATGAATAATTGAGCATGTGAGCTTATTGATGAGATTAGACATACATAGATATGAATGTTTATTACAATTGTTCATATGTGAAAGAAAAACATAAGATTATGTTTCTTGGGGTGGAGAAAGTAAATTCGGTTTGTTGGGAAAAGTAATCCTGACTACCAAGAAAAGTTGAAGGTTTATAACTCTTAGGCTGGAGAAAGTAAATCCGATCTGTCGGGGAAAGTAAACCTTACCACCCTTGAATTGAGTCGGGGAAAGTAAACTTGGCTAGGAATAGGCCTGTATTGTAACGCCCCAATTTTTACTGTAATTTTTACTGTCATTAGAAATTACCGAATTACTGTAGGTAATTATTACATAAGATTTGAGGCCAAACAATCCTCAATAAAGGAATATAACATTAGAAGAGAGGTTAGGAGCGATTCATGCGAGAGTCGCAAATCCCAAATTTCTGTACGTATAAAATGACCAAAATGCCCTTGAAGTTATTTTACTCAGAAAATGAGAATCGTGGGCCCTACCTATTCTCAAGGGGATGTTTTGATGATAATAAGGGATTTTTTGTGTTATCTGTGTTAATAGAGCAGAAGGATCTCAATTTTAAGTTCCAACGCGCGAAATGACCAAAATGCCCCTGCGGCTGTTTTAACTCTGATGTGCGTGCCGACTGAGCCCGAACCTCACTAAAATGTTTTAAAATTTATTTTTAAGCCATGATTAACCATTGGTTAAGCTTGGGTGGCCTCGGCCAGTTTTTAAGTGAAAGTACGATTTTGCCCCTGTTTTTGGACAGTTTTGCGAATTTCGGGATTTGTGATTCGTATACCGAAACCTAAGCAATATTAGGCTCAAATTAAAGCTTATTAAATTCTAAATATTAATGTAGAGTCGAAATTATGTATTTAGATTGATTAGAACCCAAAATTGCTCAAAAACACCCAAATTGCTTACTAATTCACTTAAACCCTTAACTGTAAATTCTCTAAATTACATGAATACCTTGCCTACACCTAAATAATGCATGGAACACACAAATTTCACTTCTTTGGGCTGTAATGGATGAAATTATTGATGCCGTTATGCAACTGAATTATTGCCAAAAGTTGCACTAAAACAAAATGCCAAAATGTCACCATAAGAGACATAATTCCTTAATTTCATACAACTTTGTCTAAAATGATTTTTCCTCCCTTATTTCTCCTGCAAAATTCTGCCAACTACCTCCTCATTTTGGCCAATTAGAAGCCTCAAAATCTTCTATAAATAGGCTTACTTGAGTGGTCTTGGAATGCTTTGTTCATAACTAGTTTTTAGGAGCACCAAAAACTTTCTTTCTTCCTACTCTTTGGCTGAATTCTTTCTTCAATTTTTTCAAAGAGATTTTGTTTCGTTTCACTTCAAGAAATCCAGTTCTCTTCCTCTTCTTCAACTCAGATTAGGTATGGAGTAGTTTCTAAATTTATTTCTATGCTTTGAGGAGTTGTGTTTTTAGCTCAAAATGATGAAATTATGAACTTACCTTAGCTTTTCATTTCAGTTTTCCTCTTCATTTTTCTTTAACCAATTCGGCCATATGGCCTAGGTGGAACTAAGATGATGGCTTGATGATGAGGACCTTGAGGGTGGGTTGTAAATCCATCACAAGTTAGGCCTCTAAAGCTTGAAAATTCCACTTGATGCAAAACTTTAAAGAATAATGCTTTATGATGCAAAAACAAAGATTTTTAGTTTAGAACTTGAAAAATGTATTTTCCAAGCTAATATTTCATGTTTATGTTTCAAGTCATCACTTAATCTTTCAAGATAATAAAGAGGTTGCATCTCATATTTAATTTATGCTCTCACTTTATTTTATAATGGTTAAAAGAATCAACGCATGGCATGTTTATTTTATGCCATCACCTAAAGATCCTAGAGGTCAAAGACTTGGCCATGTATCGCAAGCAAAGAAATATGATTATTGGAGTTAAAGAATTTATTCTTTAAAAAGTCTTGAGATTGGAGCTTAAAAAGATGTAATAATAATTCTCTTATCCTTTCACCGGTCCTGTGCGGACTACCGCCGCTCCGGTTTCTTAATATTCTCTTCTCCCTCTACTGGTCCTGTGCAGATTACCGCCGCTCCAGTTTCTTGCATCATGTTTATATTTCAAGTTCTTGCATCATGTTAAATTTTCAAGTCATCACCTTAAATCTTAAAGATAAAGAAATGGAATTGCATGTCATGTTTATAATTCCAAGCTATCACCTTATAAAGATAAGATTAAAATAAGGTTGCATAGCATGTTTATAATTCTAAGATGTCACCTAAATCTCTAAAGCTCAAGACTTACTCCTTTTATCTTAAGTGAGAATTTTAATTGTGAAGATCCTCCCAAGTTTGACAAAAGAACTAGTTTCTAAATGAGTTTTAAGACTTTGCAAGGATTTTACGGGGAACTAGTATTTTATATGCACTTAAAATATGATTCTATGTAATTGCATGAGGTTCATGATTCGGCCACTGATCTGAGTTTAGTATCAATGTATGATAATCATTTGATATGTTTGAAGTTGTGATAATTATGGTTTATTGTTAAGAGAATGATTCACTGCATGTTAGAGATAAAACTAGCTCCCTAGAACAACCAAAGTGCTAGAATTTACCTAGTTTTTGACCCCTTTAAGTTTAGCCAATGCCAAATCTGTTTTAGTATGTTATAATTCTTTCTAGGATTAGTTAGCCACGAAAAATTTGGTATCAATTAGACTAGGATTGATCCCGAACACTAAAAATGAACTTAGCAACTAGAAAACCGTAAAAATAAGATTTCTAGAACTCTAGGGAATGAAATATATGCATTCTATCCAGAATCTTTAGCAACGATAAGAACCAGGTTTTATTATGTTTAAATAAGGGAGAATGATTCATAATTGGTTTAGTAACTAATTTCAGCATCATAGGGAAAGCTGGTAACAAGAAACGATTTAAAACATAACTTCTAGCATACCGTAAAACCTTAGGAACAACTTACTACATATGCTACCCCATTTGATTTAATAGTGTTCTGAAGGCCTATAAATAATCATAAGGATGGTAATAAATCCCTTAGGTGCACAACTAATCATAAGTATTGGATGCTTATTAAGTACTTGATATCATTGAATGATTTCCTGGCTTGCATGTTATAGTTGCTGTTGCAAATAATGAGAATGCTTATGCATGAAATATTCTTTATTATGTAAAATTTACCTTTGTTGCTAGAAGAAAGTGTATCATTGTAAAAGTGTAATTTGGAAAGGTTCTGGCTAAGGAAAGACTTGGTATTTAAGCGTGTCCATTGTGACCCACCTCTCTTTCCTGGGAATCTCCCAGATGCATGATTATAGTTGATATATATTATTCTAGCTTAAGACTATAAATGAGAAAATGCTATGATGTTTATGAATTGTATTGTGATATAACATGCAAAGATTTAATGGTGACTTAAACTTATAAGAAAATGATCCTTTGGAACCATTAGACTATAGGTGGTGAAAAGGTGATTTTAGCCCCCTAACCCGTTCTCTCAAAAGGGTAGAGTCGGGACTTTAGCTTATCAAAACGGATAAGTATATGCTAGTGACGACTAGTAAAATATGAGCTCATAACCTAAATTACTCCCAAAAGGGTGGAGTATAGGATGGCCCAAGGAAAATAATGATGATGATAAGATTTTAAGTCACCTAAGGCACTAAAGAAATGAAATATGTGCACTGTGTCCATGTGTAGCTAATATTATATGACGTTCTTTTATGCATGTTATTTTGATAATGATGATGAAGAATATGATGTAATGATAAAGGAAAAGTTCATTGTAAATATGACATGTTAAGCTTATGATGCATTATAAGACACATGATTAAAAATTGACGAACCTCGGTTAAGTATTTGTCCGAACTTAAAATGAATCTTTGCATGCTCACTATTTTAGAATAATCCCGAGGTTCCTGGGGACTTTGATGATGACACTGTAGAAGGAGGTACCCTACTGAGAATTCTTTAGCAAGATTCTCACTCCCTTTTCTTTATTTTCGTCATTGTCTCCAGATTCACATGGCGACATTCGTCTTGTTCGTTGATACCCCTACTTGGGAATTCCACTATGATCCGGTGCATCGCTCGTATCATTTTGAAGGGAGGTGCGCAGTTCGTGTTTTTATTTACATAGGTCGTCCATTTGCACATCTTGTCCCTAGTTATCGATTTTCTCCTACTTCTCCCTATGGCGATGAAATGGTTTTCGAACATGCACGTGCACTTGATGAAAGGATGTTACGTTCTTATCCCGCTTCATCTGCTGTCCATGGATTTCCAGAGTATGTTCCCGAGACGAGATATTCTGAAACTGATCCTTCAGAGGACACTCCTTCTCATGTATATTCTGAGAGCTCGCTCCTACTCCCACACGTGTAAGAGAGGGTAGTGAGGAAACAATTGTTCAGCCGAGGTTAGCAAGAAGCCCGTCCATGCGACCCGACTGGTGCATCTTGTGTGTCCCCTCCCGAGGGAGCTCATCAGTGGATCGGATTTATTCCCCCATTTCTAGGACAGTGGCCATAGAAGGTTCTTAGTAGATTTATGTGTGTTCATGCACCCTAGTTTTAGAATAACCTTCCCAGCTTATGGAGTTATCTAGTTTAGGGGCATGTATTTCCTTATGTATATTTTCTTTTACGGGTTTGTGTAACACCCCGATTTTTCTGTCCGAGGGAAATGACCAAAATGCCCCTGAGGTCATTTCCTGACCCGAACTCGAGGGTAACCAACTCGGTCATCCTCGAAGGGTCAACTCAATGTTTGAAGGGGATTGAATGGCCTTTGAATGCTTTGAGCGAAAATTTCGTTTCATAGATTTGGTCAAAATGACCAAAATACCCCTATAGCGTTTTTACGCGGGTAAAGGTGCCGTTTGAGCCCGGAACTTTCCCCAGAGGTTTAAAAACATGATTTCATGTGTCTAGAGGTATCTGTTCAAGTCCCGGTGGTCCCGGGCAGTTTTAGTGCAAAATTACGATTTTGCCCCTGGAATAGTGTTTTTAAGCTTAATGACGTAATTAAGCAAACCTAAGCAATATTAGGCTCTAAACGAAGATTAATTTATTTCCCTAATTAATCTAGAGTCAAAATAATTTATTAAAGTTAATTAGAACCTAAAATTGCTTAGATTAAACTTAAATCCCTTTTAGAACTCAAGATTCCTAGTCTTGGAATCTTGAATAGTGTTTTCTCTCTCCATTTCCTTAAATCAAGGAAATGTGTCTAGAGTTGTTTAGACTCTAAATTGAGGATTTAACTCTCTAATGGTGCAAGACCACTCCTTATTTTTGTCTAGACCACCTTAATTACCCAATTACCCTACCTAAACACTTTCTTACAAATTCCTAATCTTAAGCATAACCAAAGATACACCTAAACACAACTCTAAACCACAATTAAAATGCAAACTAATCCTCCCCATGGGCTGATGCATTTTCGGCCACATGCTCCCCATTTGACACATATTAAATTGTTTTCTCACTCAAAGAGCCATGCTTGAGCCATACCTTGAGCCATACCTCACCATGCTTTGAACCATACCTCACCATACCTCAAGAACACATTATCTCACCTCATGGAACTCATGGAGAGCCTCCAATCTGCACCCTCATGGCCGAAACCTTCTCCTCCATGAGCTCCCTCCATTTGTTTCATTTCTCTATAAATAGAATGCCTTGAGGAGCTTGCACCACTTTTAGATCATTTGCTAAGTTTAGGAAACACTCAAAGCTTTCTTTTTCTCTCAAAGTTTTTGTGTTCTTCAAGTTCTTGGAGTTCTTCAAGTTCTTCATCATCTTCATCTTCTTCTTCCATCTTCAAGTTCATCACACCAAGTAGGGATTTTCTTTCATGTGTTCTTTCTTTAAAGTTCTTGTTCTAAGCTTAAAGTTCATAGTTTCTCTTGATTCTTTTTAGAACTTCTTTTTCTTCCCTTTACCTTTTCATTTTCGGCCATGGGCCTTGGAGAACAAAGGAATGAGAGCTTGATGATGAGAGTTTCATGATGATGTTCATCACTTGAAACAAACTCTAGAGCTTGATTTTTGTTCTTGAGCAAAAGTGTTTCTAGATTTTCCTTTCTTGAACTTTTGAGAACCTTAACTTTGATGTTGTTTCAAAATGGTTCTAATGACTCAATGATGAGGTCTCATGATGTTGGAGTTTGTATATCACCAAGATCATGGATTCTAGAGTTTCAAACATTTCTTTTCTTTCCTTGAAGTTTCGCCATTACCTTTTCCTTTTCATGCTAGATGTTTGATTTTTAAATATGTTATGTTGAGTTCTAAGAACTCTAGACTTTTACCTTGTCTTGGTTTGATGAGTTTGGGTTGAGGTTTAAGTTCCTTTAAAGTCTTGTTAAGAGCTCTAGAAAGATAAAATGAACTTGCATAATTTATTTTATGCTTGCATTCATATTTACATTCTTGCTATGCATCTTTACTTTCAAGCCATCACCTAAGAACATAAAGATTAAAATGGAACTTGTATCATCACTTAACTTAATTCTCAAAGCCTTTCTATTTCGGCCTTAAAGTCGATTGTTGTTGGGCCTAGAGCACTAAAATAAAGAATTGAACTTGCATTATCACCTAATTAATTTCTCGAATGCCTATCTATTTCGGCCTTAAAGTCGATTGTTGTTGGGCCAAGAGCACTAAAATAAAGAATTGAATCTTGCATCTTTACTTTCAAGCTTGCACGTTTAAGATTATGCTTCGCATATTTACTTTCGAGTTTACACGTTTAAATTATGCCTTGCATATTTAATTTCAAGTCATCACTTTACCTTGAAAGCAAGATTAAAAATGAAGAGCATGAGCACGTTTAGTTTATGTCGTAACTTAAGAACCTAGAGCTCAAAGACTTGCCCATTTCATTCCAAGTTAAAGTTCAATGCAAAACCACACTTTGAATGTATGTTTTTCGGCCAAGTAGTGAAGATGGACTTGCAATGAGTTTTCATCTAGCTACTAGGGCCAATAGCCTATGTTTTGAGTTTTCCTTAAAGTTTGACAATTCTTTATAAGGTTATGTCGTTATAAGTTGTGATTCCAATCTCTTTGAGGGGATGGAATATGTTTTGGTCAGTGACCTAAGGCTTCACTTAGCCTCTTGATGAATTAAAATGTTTTGCAAAGAGTTTTAGAAATTCTAGATTGATTCCAAGAGAAACTAGTTAACTTATGTACCTAGAAATGTCAATTTAATTCTCTTATTGAGGCAAGATGTTTCTGGCTCTGATGTGATGAATGTGATGCTGTATGATGATGTTTTAATGTGTTGGAATGTGTGAAAATATCATGTGATGATGTAGAAGCAAACCTATGCATGATAGGTAAGAAACTAGCTAACTAGAAATACCGTAAAGCTAGAATTTAACATAGTTTTGACCCATTTGTTTATGGAACCAATCCAAACTGTTTTAATGGGAACATAATCAGATTTAGATTGTTTAGACATGAAAAACTTGGTATCATTTGAGTTAGAATCGAATTCTAGCACCTCACGGGAAACTAGTAACTAGAAAACCGTAGAAATGCAAATGTAGAACTCTTAGAACATTTAATTTTCTGGAATCTGTCCAGCACCCTTACAACATGATAAACATGATTAATAATTAGTCCTTAAACATAGGAATGTCTCATAATTGATTTAGATTTAATGTATAGCGCCTCAGTGAAGACGGAACGAGAAAGGGTCTAAAGCGTAAGTTCTAGAACCCAGTAAAAACAAGTTAGAGATTCTGTCCTATGCTATTCAGATTTAAGTATGAACATGAGAATGAAGAATGATGTTTAATATGAGCCTTAGGGGCATAAAAATATGAGCGACGGATATTAGAGAGCTATATCTCAAGATTAAGACCCGTAAGGGTCAAAGCATAAGCTACCGTGAGGGTAAGCGTTTGAATGATGTATGATGATGCATGAAGTATGCTAATGATGATGATGTTATTCATATGAGGAATTTATGAGGTTATATGTTTATGTGGCATAAAGCAAATTTGGAAGGAAATTGATTGTAATGACCGTTTTGGCCGCCAATTTCCGACAAATTTGGAAGGAAACTTCGGTGTAATGACCGTTTTGGCCGAATTTCTGGCAGATTTGGGGACTTAAAGAGATTTTGAAAATTAAGGTACTAAGATGGGTTCTAGGATGACACCGGTTCGGCCGAGCACCTCCATAGAACTCATGTGACATCGGTACCATTTTATACTCTTAGGTGACAGGTTATTGCCGAGCACCCCTAAGAGTTTTGCCCCCTAACCCGTACTCAGATAGTCGGGATTTATGATACGCTTATCGTTAAGTGGTAAGTAAGAACTAGTGACGACTAGTTAAGGTATGAGCTCATAACCTAGATGTATGACACGTTACGGGTGACACCGGTTCGGCCGAGCACCCCGATTCGATTGTCTTTTAGGGTGGCCCATGAGGAAGAAAAGTTCATGATTATGATTATGTCACTAAGTTTTGTCCCATGTGAATGTTACTATTGCCACTTTATGCCACCAATGATGATGATGCTTGATGTTATGTTTTATGTATGTGCATTAGGTAGTGCCATGCATACATTTTCCATTATGTTGCATTCATGACATTAAGATCATCCTAAAATGAACGGACCTTGGCTAAAGTATATTTTTGAAGTTTACAATGAACTAAATGCATGTTCAGTCATTTCGTATAATTAAACCCAAGGTTCCTGAGGGCGTAGATGATGTCACCTAGGTAGTAGGAGGCCCTCACGAGATTCTTTAGCAAGATTCTCACTCCCTCTACCTCTTTCTTTCCGTCACGTCTTGAGATGGCGACGTTCGTGGTGTTCGTGGACACGCCGACATGGGAGGTGCGCCATGACCCGGACCACGGGTCATTCCATTTTGTGGGTCGATGCATAGTTAGAGTATTCATGTTCATGGGTCGACCCTTCACTCCCTGTACATTCCCATCGTTTCTCCCCGTCTCACCTTTTGGTGATGACCTAGTGTTCAGCGCCAAGACGTCCTCGAGAGAGGAGAGGCTACGCCGTACTCCACCTTCCGCATCCGCCGTTCGAGACTACCCAGTATGTGCCCTGTTGCCCATCGTCCTTCTGGAGATGGATCCTTCCGAAGACTTCGGCCACCCGGATACCCTCCGAGGGTCTTCCCCTCCATACCTATGGACTTTGGTGAGGATAGCGAGCCCACCGTGACTCAGCCGAGGCGCACGACGGCCGGAGATGCGGCCATACCTGGGAGTCATATTCGATCCCCACTCCGCCTTTTCACGCGAGGAGCTCGCTCGGTTTCCGGATATACGCCTCGATTCACGAGATGGTCGCTTGATGGGAGGTCGAGGATGGCCCGAGTTAGAGCACACACCACATAGATAGGGATAAACTTTCTTTTGTTTAAGAGGTTATCCTATTAGATGCACTCGGGTAGGGGAGTAGATTATGTTTACGTTTTATGTTGTATTCCTTTTCATGTATTTCCCTTGTAGTGAATTAAGTCCCACACTTATAAGTGGGCAAGTTATATATATATGAGCTTACATTCAGTGATGTTCATGATGTGCCTTATGTTGTGATGATTGTGAGACGATTGTTTTACTTTGCATGGTTTACCGCTTATCGCATCACGCGGCTCTCACTTTTATTTCTAAAAAAATTTCCCGTATTTTCCTCCAAGTAATTCAAAGCTAAATGACAACTATGAAGTATGGACTAATGATTAACCTAAATATGTTCTAGAGTATTGGGTTAAAAATTAGGATGTTACATTATGGTATCGAGCGATTCGATTCTCATGGAGCACGAGGATTGGGTGACTATGCTTTCTAAAGCGTAGTACGATAGCTAGGTCATGCGTAGAGCTTAACTAGAGATAAGCTATAGGGTAGAAGTTCATGACCCTTGTCTACTTGCGTGTGCCATGGTAACTAGCTCATTTTACATGGAATATTGAGCCTGATCACCTCAGTGTTTATTGTCTCATGTGTTTAGGGACCAATGGCACCAAGGAGACAACCTAGGAGCCCGACCAGGGAGACCAAAGCGATGCCATCGCTGCTGCTTTGTTCGTGACATGGCTAGAGCCATGGAGCGAATGTTCGAGAGGATGAACCAACAAGGGGACACCGGACGTGCTCCCATCTGCTTTGAAATGGTCGAGCAAGCGAGGTTTGGTGAGTTTCGCAAGGCGAACCCACCAACCTTCCGAGGAGCCATGGACCCCGACAAAGGCTGATGAGTGGATCAAAAACATGGAGAAGATCTACTCGTGGTGGCTTGCTCGGAGGAGCAAAAGGTCACCTTCGCTTATATGATGGAGTCGGATGCCGAAGTTACGGTGGATCGCACCTGAAGGCGCTAGAAGCTTACGTCTGCTTGTCAGCTGGGAGCTATTCAAGACCTACTTCTATGAGAAGTACTTCCTGAGTCCGTGAGGAACGCGAAGATATTGAGTTCATGCAAGCTGACTCAAGGAGGGTCTCTGTCGCCCGACACAGCGAAATTCGAGGAGCCGATTAAGTTCTCTAGGGTGTTTCAAGGAAACCCCGACGAGGTGTGGAAGTGCGTCAAGTATGAGGCGGACTAACGGCAGAGCTCAACTATCTTTGTAGCGCACATGGAGATTAGGGACTTTCCAACCCTAGTCAACAAGTGCCGGATCATGGAAGAGGGACAGAAGAAAATCAATGCTGCAAGGGCAGCACGAAACAAGGGGCTAGCACCTCAAGCCCCAAAATTCAAGCCCCAATATCCAAACCAATCCCGAAATCACTATAATCCCTACCAAACCAACCAGTTCAGACCACAACAACAACAAAGAACCCCCTTCCACCAACAACCCAAGCAGCCATACCGACCACAATTCCAGAACAACAACAACAACCGCAACAACCACAACAACAACCGACAAGGAGGGTCAGGCGGCCCCCGAAACAACCAAGGAGGGTCAAGTGGGACTAAGAACAGGACGCCTCAAGGAACCCCCGCCCAAGCTATCCCAGCCGTGCTATGTCCCAAGTGCGGGAAGGATCATGGCAACCGTCCCTGCCTAGCGGGGCAGAATATCTGCTTCCGATGCGGAAAGCCTGGCCACTACGCCAGCAACTGCACTAATGGGAGGCCAGCAAGCCAGAATTCCCGGCCGCAACACCAAGGGAGGGTCTTCACCCTCAATGTAGACGAGGCGGACACATCCAACGGTCTCATAGAAGGTAAGTGCGAAATAGATGGTAGAACCTTAACTGTGCTATATGACTCTGGTGCAACACATTCTTTTATTTCATATGCTAGTGTCGAGACTCTAAATTTGAAAACTTCCAAACTTCCTTTTGATCTTATTGTCTCTACCCCCACAAATCATCCTGTGAATACTTGTTATTGTTGCCTAAATTGTCACCTCACCACAGAAAATAGATCATATGTTGTGGATTTAATTTGTTTACCCATGAAAGGTATAGGAATAGTTCTTGGCATGGATTGGCTTCACGCCAACCGTGTATTGTTAGACTGTGACACCAAAACAGTCGTCTTTCCTTGCGCCCCTAGTGAACTAAGTCAACCTTTGAAACTCTATCTCAATGCCGTAGAGGTCCTTTTGTAGTGGGAAAAAGACTAAGGGATATGTTCTCCTAGCCGCTAGCGAGGTACACTTTGAGCAGAATTTAGAGAATATACCTATAGTGAGAAACTATCCCGAGGTGTTTCCGGAAAATATACCCGAGTTCCCTCCCGAGCGAGAAGTGGAGTTCTCCATTGAGTTGGTTCCTGGAGCGGGACCAATCTCCATTGCCCCCTATAGAATGTCACCCCTAGAACTAGCCGAGCTTAAAACCCAACTTGAGGAACTTTTAGAGAAAAGCTTCATAAGACCTAGTGCTTCACCATGGGGAGCCCGGTCTTGTTTGTGAAAAGAAGGACGGGAGTATGAGGTTGTGCATAGATTATAGGCAATTAAATCGTGTGACAGTGAAAAACAAATACCCTTTGCCTAGGATTGATGATCTCATGGACCAATTGAGAGGAGCGGTAGTGTTTTCCAAGATCGACCTAAGGTCAGGATACCACCAAATTAGAGTGAGAGATCAAGATATACCAAAGACCGCCTTTAGAACTCGGTATGGACACTTTGAGTTCGCGGTGATGTCTTTTGGGTTGACAAATGCTCCTGCAGTATTTATGGATTACATGAATAGGATCTTTAGACCCTATTTAGATCAATTCGTGGTCGTTTTTATAGATGATATACTCATCTATTCGAAGACCCACGAGGAGCATGAGCGTCATTTAAGGATAGTTTTGGAGATTTTGAAGGAGAAAAAGCTATATGCAAAACTCTCTAAGTGTGAATTTTGGTTGGAGGAGGTCAAGTTTTTAGGGCACGTTGTGTCAAAAGGAGGTATAGCCGTTGATCCTAGTAAGGTAGAAGCCGTAATGAATTGGGATAGACCAACCACCGTAACAGAAATACGGAGCTTTTTGGGTTTAGCAGGCTACTACCGTAGGTTTATCAAAGGATTTTCCCAGTTAGCCCTACCCTTGACCAAGCTCACTAGGAAGAATGCCCCGTTTGAGTGGAGCCCCGAATGTGAGAAGAGTTTCCAAGAGCTTAAGGAAAGGTTAACCACGACCCCAGTCTTAGTCTTACCTAGCCCCAATGTACCCTTCGAGGTATATTGTGATGCTTCGGGCAAAGGACTAGGGTGTGTATTGATGCAAAATAGGCAAGTGGTAGCCTATGCATCACGACAACTCAAGCCTCACGAGGCTAACTACCCCACCCATGACCTAGAATTAGCCGGCGTAGTGTTTGCCTTAAAGATGTGGAGACACCACTTGTATGGTGTAAGGTTTGAAGTTTTCTCCGATCATAAGAGTCTCAAGTACCTCTTTGATCAAAAGGAGTTAAATATGAGGCAAAGAAGGTGGATGGAATTCCTCAAGGACTACGATTTCGGTTTAAGTTACCACCAGAAGCAAGGCTAATGTAGTCGCCGATGCCTTGAGCCGAAAGTCGTTACACCTGTCCCACATGATGATCAAAGAAGTTGAGTTGATAGAGAAGTTTAGGGATATGAATCTAGGGATGTCAGCAACCGATAAAGGAATAAAAATGTGCTATCTTAGTGTGACAAGTGGATTTAAGCAGAGAATCATGTTAGCACTTGAGAGAATGAGGAGTTCAAGAGATCATAGATGCTGTTAAGGCGGGAAAGTTAAAAGGTTTCGAAAGAGGTGAGGATTGGATATGGAGATTTGAGGGAAGGATCTGCGTACCCCAAGATGGTGACCTCCGAGAGAAGATCTTGGAGGAGGCTCACAAAGGCTATTTCACCATTCATCCCGGTGTTACCAAGATGTACCAAGATTTGAAGAAGATGTTTTGGTGGCCCGGAATGAAAAAGGATGTAGTCGCCTGGGTTAGTAAGTGCTTGGTATGTCAGAAAGTGAAAATCGAGCACCAAAAACCTTCAGGTTTGTTGCAACGCCTGTCAATCCGCGAATGGAAGTGGGAATGCATATCTATGGATTTCGTGACGGGATTGCCTAAGACGCAAGCTGGCCATGATGCTATATGGGTGATAGTGGATCGACTAACCAAGTCGGCACACTTTCTACCTATTAGAGTAACGTACTCTTTAGATAAATTGGCTCAGTTATACATCCAAGAGATCGTAAGATTGCATGGAGTACCGTCGGCGATAATCTCGGATAGAGATCCGCGGTTTACGTCGCGTTTTTGGGGAGCCTTCCAAAAGGCGTTTGGTTCAAAGCTATGCTTGAGCACGCTACCACCCACAAGCAGACGGACAATCTGAAAGGGCGATCCAAACCCTAGAGGATATGCTAAGAGCCTGTGTGTTAGACCAAAGGGGAAGTTGGGATAGGTACTTGCCTTTGATCGAGTTTGCGTATAACAATAGTTATCACGCAAGCATCGGTATGGCACCGTACGAGGCATTGTATGGAAGGAAGTGCCAATCACCTTTGTGTTGGTACGAGCCTGGGGAGCAAAGTGTCTTAGGACCCGATGTAGTGAGGGAAACAACGGAACAAATCAAGAGGATCCGGGATAGGATGCTCCCTGCTCAAAGTAGACAAAAGAGCTATGCGGACAAGCGGCGCAAGCCCTTGGAGTTCGAGGAGGGAGAACATGTGTTCCTTAGGATTACCCCCACTACAGGCATAGGAAGAGCCATGAAAGTCAAAAAGTTGAGCCCCCGATTCCTTGGTCCCTTCCAAATTCTTCAAAGGATAGGAACAGTTGCCTACAAAATAGCCTTACCCCCTAATCTTTCTAATCTTCATGGCGTCTTTCACGTCTCTCAGTTAAGGAAGTATGGGTCCCACCCTAGCCACGTTTTAGAGCGAGCATGTTCGATTAAGGGACGACCTAACTTTCAATCTTCCCCCTACGAGAATCGTGGACCGCGGAGTCAAGCAGCTGAGGAACAAGTCTGTTCCATTGGTAAAGGTAGCATGGGGACGCGACAAATCCGAAGAGTTTACATGGGAGCTAGAGTCAGAAATGCAAGACAAGTATCCCGAGCTTTTCTAAGGTAGCGAATTTCGAGGGCGAAATTCTTTTTAAGGAGGAGAGTAATGTAACACCTCGATTTTTACGTCCGAGGAAATGACCAAAATGCCCACGAGGTCATTTCGTGACCCGAACTCGAGGGTAACCAACTCGGTCATCCTCGAAGGGTCAACTCAATGTTTGAAGGGGATTGAATGGCCTTTGAATGCTTTCGGAAGCGAAAATTTCGTTTCAGCAGTTTGGTCAAAATGACCAAAATACCCTATAGCGTTTTTACGGCGGTAAAGGTGCCGTTTGAGCCGGAACTTTCCCAGAGGTTTAAAAACATGATTTCATGTGTCTAGAGGTATCTGTTCAAGTCCGGTGGTCGGGCAGTTTTAGTGCAAAATTACGATTTTGCCCTGGAATAGTGTTTTTAAGCTTAATGGCGTAATTAAGCAAACCTAAGCAATATTAGTCTCTAAACCAAGATTAATTTATTTCCCTAATTAATCTAGAGTCAAAATAATTTATTAAAGTTAATTAGAACCTAAAATTGCTTAGATTAAACTTAAATCCCTTTTTAGAACTCAAGATTCCTAGTCTTGGAATCTTGAATAGTGTTTTCTCTCTCCATTTCCTTAAATCAAGGAAATGTGTCTAGAGTTGTTTAGACTCTAAATTGAGGATTTAACTCTCTAATGGTGCAAGACCACTCCTTATTTTTGTCTAGACCACCTTAATTACCCAATTACCCTACCTAAACACTTTCTTACAAATTCCTAATCTTAAGCATAACCAAAGATACACCTAAACACAACTCTAAACCACAATTAAAATGCAAACTAATCCTCCCCATGGGCTGATGCATTTTCGGCCACATGCTCCCCATTTGACACATATTAAATTGTTTTCTCACTCAAAGAGCCATGCTTGAGCCATACCTTGAGCCATACCTCACCATGCTTTGAACCATACCTCACCATACCTCAAGAACACATTATCTCACCTCATGGAACTCATGGAGAGCCTCCAATCTGCACCCTCATGGCGAAACCTTCTCCTCCATGAGCTCCCTCCATTTGTTTCATTTCTCTATAAATAGAATGCCTTGAGGAGCTTGCACCACTTTTAGATCATTTGCTAAGTTTAGGAAACACTCAAAGCTTTCTTTTTCTCTCAAAGTTTTTGTGTTCTTCAAGTTCTTGGAGTTCTTCAAGTTCTTCATCATCTTCATCTTCTTCTTCCATCTTCAAGTTCATCACACCAAGTAGGGATTTTCTTTCATGTGTTCTTTCTTTAAAGTTCTTGTTCTAAGCTTAAAGTTCATAGTTTCTCTTGATTCTTTTTAGAACTTCTTTTTCTTCCCTTTACCTTTTCATTTTCGGCCATGGGCCTTGGAGAACAAAGGAATGAGAGCTTGATGATGAGAGTTTCATGATGATGTTCATCACTTGAAACAAACTCTAGAGCTTGATTTTTGTTCTTGAGCAAAAGTGTTTCTAGATTTTCCTTTCTTGAACTTTTGAGAACCTTAACTTTGATGTTGTTTCAAAATGGTTCTAATGACTCAATGATGAGGTCTCATGATGTTGGAGTTTGTATATCACCAAGATCATGGATTCTAGAGTTTCAAACATTTCTTTTCTTTCCTTGAAGTTTCGGCCATTACCTTTTCCTTTTCATGCTAGATGTTTGATTTTTAAATATGTTATGTTGAGTTCTAAGAACTCTAGACTTTTACCTTGTCTTGGTTTGATGAGTTTGGGTTGAGGTTTAAGTTCCTTTAAAGTCTTGTTAAGAGCTCTAGAAAGATAAAATGAACTTGCATAATTTATTTTATGCTTGCATTCATATTTACATTCTTGCTATGCATCTTTACTTTCAAGCCATCACCTAAGAACATAAAGATTAAAATGGAACTTGTATCATCACTTAACTTAATTCTCAAAGCCTTTCTATTTCGGCCTTAAAGTCGATTGTTGTTGGGCCTAGAGCACTAAAATAAAGAATTGAACTTGCATTATCACCTAATTAATTTCTCGAATGCCTATCTATTTGGGCCTTAAAGTCGATTGTTGTTGGGCCAAGAGCACTAAAATAAAGAATTGAATCTTGCATCTTTACTTTCAAGCTTGCACGTTTAAGATTATGCTTAGCATATTTACTTTCGAAGTTTACGTTTAAATTATGCCTTGCATATTTAATTTCAAGTCATCACTTTACCTTGAAAGCAAGATTAAAAATGAAGAGCATGAGCACGTTTAGTTTATGTCGTAACTTAAGAACCTAGAGCTCAAAGACTTGCCCATTTCATTCCAAGTTAAAGTTCAATGCAAAACCACACTTTGAATGTATGTTTTTCGGCCAAGTAGTGAAGATGGACTTGCAATGAGTTTTCATCTAGCTACTAGGGCCAATAGCCTATGTTTTGAGTTTTCCTTAAAGTTTGACAATTCTTTATAAGGTTATGTCGTTATAAGTTGTGATTCCAATCTCTTTGAGGGGATGGAATATGTTTTGGTCAGTGACCTAAGGCTTCACTTAGCCTCTTGATGAATTAAAATGTTTTGCAAAGAGTTTTAGAAATTCTAGATTGATTCCAAGAGAAACTAGTTAACTTATGTACCTAGAAATGTCAATTTAATTCTCTTATTGAGGCAAGATGTTTTCGGCTCTGATGTGATGAATGTGATGCTGTATGATGATGTTTTAATGTGTTGGAATGTGTGAAAATATCATGTGATGATGTAGAAGCAAACCTATGCATGATAGGTAAGAAACTAGCTAACTAGAAATACCGTAAAGCTAGAATTTAACATAGTTTTGACCCATTTGTTTATGGAACCAATCCAAACTGTTTTAATGGGAACATAATCAGATTTAGATTGTTTAGACATGAAAAACTTGGTATCATTTGAGTTAGAATCGAATTCTAGCACCTACGGGGAAACTAGTAACTAGAAAACCGTAGAAATGCAAATGTAGAACTCTTAGAACATTTAATTTTCTGGAATCTGTCCAGCACCCTTACAACATGATAAACATGATTAATAATTAGTCCTTAAACATAGGAATGTCTCATAATTGATTTAGATTTAATGTATAGCGCCTCAGGCGAAGACGGAACCGAGAAAGGGTCTAAAACGTAAGTTCTAGAACCCCGTAAAAACAAGTTAGAGATTCTGTCCTATGCTATTCAGATTTAAGTATGAACATGAGAATGAAGAATGATGTTTAATATGAGCCTTAGGGGCATAAAAATATGAGCGACGGATATTAGAGAGCTATATCTCAAGATTAAGACCCGTAAGGGTCAAAGCATAAGCTACCGTGAGGGTAAGCGTTTGAATGATGTATGATGATGCATGAAGTATGCTAATGATGATGATGTTATTCATATGAGGAATTTATGAGGTTATATGTTTATGTGGCATAAAGCAAATTTGGAAGGAAATTGATTGTAATGACCGTTTTGGCATGAATTTCCGACAAATTTGGAAGGAAACTTCGGTGTAATGACCGTTTTGGCCGAATTTCTGGCAGATTTGGGGACTTAAAGAGATTTTGAAAATTAAGGTACTAAGATGGGTTCTAGGATGACACCGGTTCGGCCGAGCACCTCCATAGAACTCATGTGACATCGGTACCATTTTATACTCTTAGGTGACACCGGTTGGCCGAGCACCCCTAAGAGTTTTGCCCCTAACCCGCACTCGGATAGTCGGGATTTATGATACGCTTATCGTTAAGTGGTAAGTAAGAACTAGTGACGACTAGTTAAGGTATGAGCTCATAACCTAGATGTATGACACGTTCTGGGTGACACCGGTTCGGCCGAGCACCCCGATTCGATTGTCTTTTAGGGTGGCCCATGAGGAAGAAAAGTTCATGATTATGATTATGTCACTAAGTTTTGTCCCATGTGAATGTTACTATTGCCACTTTATGCCACCAATGATGATGATGCTTGATGTTATGTTTTATGTATGTGCATTAGGTAGTGCCATGCATACATTTTCCATTATGTTGCATTCATGACATTAAGATCATCCTAAAATGAACGGACCTTGGCTAAAGTATATTTTTGAAGTTTAAAATGAACTAAATGCATGTTCAGTCATTTCGTATAATTAAACCCAAGGTTCTGAGGGCGTAGATGATGACACCTAGGTAGTAGGAGGCCCTACTGAGATTCTTTAGCAAGATTCTCACTCCCTCTACCTCTTTCTTTCCGTCACGTCTTCAGATGGCGACGTTCGTGGTGTTCGTGGACACGCCGACATGGGAGGTGCGCCATGACCGGACCACGGGTCATTCCATTTGTGGAGTCGATGCACGTTAGAGTATTCATGTTCATGGGTCGACCCTTCACTCCCCCTGTACATTCCCATCGTTTCTCCCCCGTCTCACCTTTTGGTGATGACCTAGTGTTCGAGCGCGCACGTCCCCGAGAGGAGAGGCTACGCCGTACTCCACCTTCCGCTTCCGCCGTTCGAGACTACCCCGAGTATGTGCCCCGTTGCCCATCGTCCTTCTCGGAGATGGATCCTTCCGAAGACTCGGCCACCCAGATACCCTCCGAGGGGTCTTCCCCCTCCATACCTATGGACTTTGGTGAGGATAGCGAGCCCACCGTGACTCAGCCGAGGCGTGCACGACGACCGGAGATGCGGCCATACCCTGGGAGTCATATTCGATCCCCACTCCGCCTTTTCACGCCCGAGGAGCTCGCTCAGTTTCCCGGATATCTGCCTCGATTACGAGATGGTCGCCAGTAGGAGGTCGAGGATGGCCCGAGTTAGAGCACACACCACATAGATAGGGATAAACTTTCTTTTGTTTAAGAGGTTATCCTATTAGATGCACTCGGGTAGGGGAGTAGATTATGTTTACGTTTTATGTTGTATTCCTTTTCATGTATTTCCCTTGTACTGAATTAAGTCCCACACTTATAAGTGGGCAAGTTATATATATATGAGCTTACATTCAGTGATGTTCATGATGTGCCTTATGTTGTGATGATTGTGAGACGATTGTTTTACTTTGCATGGTTTACCGCTTATCGCATCACGCGGCTCTCACTTTTATTTCAAAAAAAATTTCCCGTATTTTCCGCTAAGTAATTCAAAGCTAAATGAGAACTATGAAGTAACAGACTAATGATTAACCTAAATATGTTCTAGAGTATTGGGTTAAAAATTAGGATGTTACAGTTTGCATAAGACAATGATGTATGATCATAACCCACCCTTTTGAGTGAGGTTATTGTATGTAAATATATGTTATAATGTGCCTATGGATGTTATATGATGGAGCCAAAGTGATATGATGTGATATATTCTTAAACTTCTTATTATACTCCGCTTACTCGTTCAAGTTGTACTCGACTCACGTTTTCAATTATGTTTTTTTTTAAAAAAAAATGGCTCATAATTTCACTAAGTATTTTCAAATTATGAAGAAAGAACCAAAGCAAGGAGTAAAGTCTAGTCATTAATCAGATTCAACCTAGGTGTATTTGGTTAATTACTAGGGTGTTACACTTCTACCTTACTAGGATCTACAGCAATTCCTTTCTTAGATACTACATGCCCTAAAAATTTCACCTTATCCAAACAAAACTCACACTTGGAAAACGTGGCATATAGTTTCTTTTCCTTTAAGATCTCCAGTACTATGGTTAGGTGGCATTCATGCTCCTCATGGGTCTTAGAATATAAGAAAATGTCATCTATAAAGACAACCACAAACCGATCCAAATAGGGTCGAAAGATCCTATTCATGTAATCCATAAAAACAGCTGGAGCATTGGTTAACCCAAAGGACATTACTGCAAACTCAAAATGGCCGTGTCAGTCACGAAAGGCCGTTTTAGGTATGTCTTCATCTCTCACTCTAATTTGATGGTAGCCTGACCTCAAATCTATCTTAGAAAACACTACCGCACCTTTCAGTTGGTCCATCAAATCATCGATCCTAGTCAGAGGATACTTGTTTTTCACCGTTACTTTATTCAACTGCCTATAATCTACACACATCCTCATACTCCCATCCTTTTTCTTTACAAACAACACAGGGGCTCTCCAAGGTGATGCACTAGGCCTAACAAACTTTTTCTCCAATAAATCTTCCAATTGAGTTTTTAACTCGGTCAATTCTAATGGGGACATCCTGTATAGGGCTATGGATATAGGTCCCGCACCCGAAAGCAACTCTATGGAAAACTGTAACACCCTAGTAATTAACCAGATACACCTAGGTTGAATCTGATTAATGACTAGACTTTACTCCTTGCTTTGGTTCTTTCTTCATAATTTGAAAATACTTAGTGAAATTACGAGCCTCATTTTTTTTTAAACATATAATTGAAAGCGTGAGCCGAGTACAGCGTGAGCGAGTAGCGGAGTATAATAAGACGTTTAAGAATATATCACATCATATCACTTAGGCTCCATCATATAACATCCATAAGCACATTATAGCATATATTTACATACAATAACCTCACTCAAAGGGTGGGTTATGTTCATACATCATTATCTTATGCAAACCCATAAAAGAAAATATACTTAAGGAAATTCATGCCCCTAAACTAGATAACTCCATAAGCGGGAAGGTTATCCTAAAACTAGGGTGCATGATCACACATAAGTCTACTAAGAACCTTCTATGGCCCTTTGTCCTGAAAATGGGGGAATAAATCCGATCCATCGATGAGCTCCCTCGGGAGGGACACACGAGATGCACCCAGTGAGGGTCGCATGGGCGGCCTTCTCGCTAACCTCAATTTGAACAAGCTTTGTTTCCTCACTACCCTCTCTTACACGTGTGTGGGAGTAGGAGCAGAGCTCTCAGAATATACATGAGTAGGAGTGTCCTCTGAAGGATCGGTTGAATATCTCGTCTAGGGAACATACTCGGAAATCCATGGACAGCAGATGAAGCGGGATAAGAACGTAACATCCTTTCATCAAGTGGGCGTGCATGTTCGAAAACCATTTCATCGCCATAGGGAGAAGTAGGAGAAAATCGATAACTAGGGGCGAGGATGTGCAAATGGGCGACCTATGTAAATAAAAACACGAGCTGCGCACCTCCCTTCAAAATGATACTGAGCGATGCACGGATCATAGTGGAATTCCCAAGTAGGGGTATCAGCGAGCAGGGCGAATGTCGCCATTTGAATCTGGAGACAATGGCGGAAATAAAGAAAAGGAGTGAGAATCTTGCTAAAGAATTCTCGATAAGGTACCTCCTTCTACAGTGTCATCATCAAAGTCCCGGGAACCTCGGGATTATTCTAAAATAGTGAGCATGCAAAGATCCATATTAAGTTCGGACAACTCCCTAACCGAGGTTGGTCTATTTTAAATCATCCGTCTTATAATGAATCTTATTCTTAACATGTCATATTTACAATGAACTTTTCCTTTATCATTACATCATATTCCTCATCATCATTATCAAAAAAACATGCATAAAAGAACGTCATATAATATTAGCTACACATGGACACAGTGCACATATTTCATTTCTTTAGTGCCTTAGGTGACTTAAAATCTTATCATCATCATTATTTTCCTTGGGCCACCCTATACTCCACCCTTTTGGGAGTAATTTAGGTTATGAGCTCATACTTTACTAGTCGTCACTAGCATATACTTATCCCTTTTGATAAGCTAAAGTCCCGACTCTACCCTTTTGAGAGAACGGGTTAGGGGCTAAAATCACCTTTTCACCACCTATAGTCGATGGTTCCAAAGGATCATTTTCTTATAAGTTTAAGTCACCATTAAATCTTTGCATGTTATATCATAATACAATTCATAAACATCATAACATTTTCTCATTTATAGTCTTAAGCTAGAATAATATATATCAAGCTGTAATCATGCATATGGGAGATTCCCGGGAAAGAGAGGTGGGTCACAATGGACACGCTTAAATACCAAGTCTTTCCTTAGCGAACCTTTCCATATTACACTTTTACAATGATACACTTTCTTCTAGCAACAAAGGTGAATTTTACATAAGAACATTTCATGTATAAGCATTCTTATTATTTGCAACAACAACTATAACATGCAAGTCAGGAAATCATTCAATGATATCAAGTACTTAATAAGCATCCAATCCTTACATAGAATTATCAATTATAGAACTAATTAGTTACTAAACCAATTATGAATCATTCTCTTAACAATAAACCATAATTATCACAACTTCAATCATATCAAATCATTATCACACATTGATACTAAACTCGGATCGATTGGCGAATCATGAACCTCATGCAATTACATAGAATCATATTTTAAGTGCATATAAAATACTAGTTCCCCAGTAAAATCCTTGCAAAGCCTTAAAACTCATTTAGAAACTAGTTCTTTTGTCAAATTTGGGAGGATCTTCACAATTAAAATTCTCACTTAAGATAAAAGGAGTAAGTCTTGAGCTTTAGAGATTTAGGTGACATCTTAGAATTATAAACATGCTATGCAACCTTATTTTAATCTTATCTTTATAAGGTGATAGCTTGGAATTATAAACATGATATGCAATTCCATTTCTTTATCTTTAAGATTTAAGGTGATGACTTGAAAATTAAACATGATGCAAGAACTTGAAATATAAACATGATACAAGAAAGCTGAGCGGCGGTAATCCGCACAGGACGATAGAGGGAGAAGAGAATATTAAGAAACCGGGAGCGGTAGTCCGCACAGGACGATAGAGGAGAAGAGAATTATTATTACATCTTTTTAAGCTCCAATCTCAAGACTTTTTAAAGAATAAATTCTTTAACTCCAATAATCATATTTCTTTGCTTGTGATACATGGGCAAGTCTTTAAGCTCTAGGATCTTTAGGTGATGGCATAAAATAAACATGTCATGCGTTGATTCTTTTAGCCATTATAAAATATAGTGAGAGCATAAATTAAATATGAGATGCAACCTCTTAATTATCTTGAAAGATTAAGTGATGACTTGAAACATAAACATGAAATACAAGCTTGGAATTTAAACATGAGAAATGCAAGTTCATTTATTCATTCTTGAAAATTTAGTGATGACATAGAAGGTAAACATGGTTATGCAAAGCATAAACTTAATCATGGATGCAAATTCATTTTGTTTCTTTACTAGAGCTCCTTCAAGACTTTAAAAGAATTATAAATTCAACCCAATACATATCTTAACAAGAAATAAAACATAAAAGGAAAAAAAATACATCTTTCAAGTTCTAAACTAAAAATCTTTGTTTTAGCATCATAAAGCATTATTCTTTAAGGTTTTGCATCAAGTGGAATTTTCAAGCTTTAGAGGCCTAACTTGTGATGGATTTACAACCCACCCTCAAGGTCCTCATCATCAAGCCATCATCTTAGTTCCACCTAGGCCATATGGTTGAATTGGTTAAAGAAAAATTGAAGAGGAAAACCAAAATGAAAAGCTAAGGCAAGTTCATAATTTCATCATTTTGAGCTAAAAACACAACTCCTCAAAGCATAGAAATAAATTTAGAAACTACTCCCTACCTAATCTGAGTTGAAGAAGAGGAAGAGAACTTGATTTCTTGAAGTGAAATGACACAAAATCTCTTTGAAAAATTGAAGAAAGAATTCAGCCAAAGAGGAGGAAGAAAGAAAGTTTTGGTGCTCCTAAAAACTAGTTATGAACCAAGCATTCCAAGACCACTCAAGCAAGCCTATTTATAGAAGATTTTGAGGCTTCTAATTGGCCAAAATGAGGAGGTAGTTGTCAGAATTTTTCAGGAGTAATAATGGAGGAAAAATCATTTTAGACAAAGTTGTATGAAATTAAGGAATTATGTCTCTTATGGTGACATTTTGGCATTTTGTTTTAGTGCAACTTTTGGAAATAATTCAGCTGCATAATGGCATCAATAATTTCGTGCATTACAACCCAAAGAAGTGAAATTTGTGTGTTCCATGCATTATTTAGGTGTAGGCAAGGTATTCATGTAATTTAGAGAATTTACGGTTAAGGGCTTAAGTGAATTAGTAAGCAATTTGGGTGTTTTTGAGCAATTTTGGGTTCTAATCAATCTAAATACATAATTTTGAATCTAGATTAATATTTAGAATTTAATAAGCTTTAATTTGAGCCTAATATTGCTTAGGTTTCGGTATATGAATCGAAAATCCCGAAATCAAAGCGCCAAAGCAGGGGCAAAATCGTACTTTCACTTAAAAGCGCCCAAGGCCACCCGAGCTTAACCAATGGTTAATCATGGCTTAAAAACACATTTTAAAACATTTTAGTGAGGTTCGGGCTCGGTCGGCACGCACATCGGAGTTAAAAGCACCCTTGAGGCGTTTTGGTCTTTTCGTGCGTCGGAACTCAAAATTGAGATTCTTACGCTCTATTAACACACATAACACAAACAATCCCTTATTATTCTCAAAACATCCCCTTGAGAATATGTGGGGCCCACAATCCTCATTTTCCGAGTAAAATAACTTCAGGGACATTTTGGTCATTTTATACGTCTGAAATTAGGGATTTGCGACTCGCATGAATCGTTCCTAACCTCTCTTCTAATGTTATATTCCTTTATTGAGGATTGTTCGGCCTCAAATCTTATGTAATAATTACCTACGGTAATTGATAATTGAGTAATTTCTAATGACAAAGAAAAATTACAGTAAAAATTAGGCGTTACATTACTCCCCTCCTTAAAAAAGAATTTCGCCCGGAAATTCGTTACACCGAGAACAACTTCGGGGTATTGTGCTTTCATGTTTGATTCCAGCTCCCATGTAAGTTCTTCGGTTTCACCTGTCCCCATGCTACTTTGACCAGGTACTGACCTTGTTCCTTAACTCGCTTAACTCCTCGGTCGACGATTCTCGTGGGTAGTAAGTTAAATGTCGGGTTATCTCTTAATTGTACATGTTACGGCTCTAGTACATGACTCGGTCGATTGATACTTTCTTAAGCGAGAGACATGGAAAACATCATGAAGGTTGGATAGACTCGGGGTAGGGCTATACGGTAGGCTACGAGTCCTACTTTGGTAAGGATTTCAAGCGGACCAAGAAATCTGGGCTCAATTTCTTTACTTTTATTGCTCGGCCTATGCACTTGTGGTGGGGGTGATCCTTAGGAACACGTGGTCCCCTTCTTGAAAATCTAGCGGCTTTCGCGACTTGTCCGCATAGTTTTTCTGTCGACTTTGAGCAGTAAGAATCTTATCCCTAATCTTTTTGATTTGTTCCGTTGTTTCCCTCACAATATCAGGTCCAAGTAAACTTTGCTCTCCGGGTTCATACCTACTTAAGGGACATTGACATTTCCGTCCATAGAGGCCCTCATACGATTGCCATACCGATACTTGCATGATAAGCTGTTGTTATATGCAAATTCAATAAGTGGCAGGTACTTATCCCAACTTCCCCTTTGATCTAAAACACATGCCCTTAACATATCCTCCAAGGTTTGGATAGTTCTTTCAGATTGACCGTCTGTTTGGGGGTGATAGGTCGTGCTTAGACACGACTTTGAACCAAATGCCTTTTGAAAGGCTCCCCAAAATCGCGACGTAAATCGCGGATCTCGGTCCGAGATTATCGTCGACGGCACCCCATGTAACCTCACTATCTCCTGAATATATAATTGTGCTAACCTATCCAAGGAATAAGTCACCTTAATAGGTAAAAAGTGGCGTGACTTCGTCAATCGATCCACGATTACCCATATGGTATCATAATTCATTTGGGTCCTTGGTAATCGATCACAAAATCCATGGAGATACTATCCCACTTCCACTCGAGGGATCAGCGGAGGTTGCAGCATTCCAGAGGGTTTTTGGTGTTCAATCTTCACCTTTTGACACACCAAGCACTTACTCACCCATGTGCACACATCTTTCTTCATTCCAGGCCACCAGAACATCTTCTTCAAATCTTGATACATCTTGGTGGCACCAGGATGAAGGGTAAAATGGCTCTTATGGGCTTCCTCCAAAATATCCTTTCGGAGGCCACCACTAGCAGGTACACATATTCGACCTTTAAACCTCCACAAATCGTCCATTCCTTGGGTAAAACCTATCAACTTTCCTGCCTTCACTGCCCCTAAAGTCTCTTGAAACTCAGCATCGTCCCCTTGAGCTTGAACAATCCTTTCTTTGAACTCACTTGTCACTCTAAGATGACAAGCTCGATGCCCTTAGTGGTCAAAGTCATTCCTAGGTTTAAGTCCCTAAATTGCTCAATCAATTCAACCTCCTTCACCATCAAACGGGACACTTGTAAGGACTTCCTACTCAAAGCATCGGCTACTACATTAGCTTTACCAGGATGGTAGTTCAATCCAAAATCATAATCTTTCAAGAACTCCATCCATCGCCTTTGCCTCATGTTTAGCTCTTTTTGATCAAAGAGATATTTCAAACTCTTGTGATCGGAAAACACCTCAAACTTAACTCCATATAAATGGTGTCTCCAAATCTTTAGAGCAAACACGACTGACTAACTCAAGGTCATGGGTAGGGTAGTTTGCCTCATGTGGCTTGAGTTGTCTTGATGCATAGGCCACCACTTGCCTATCTGCATCAATACACAACCTAAACCCTTTTTGAAGCATCACAATACACCTCGAAAGGCACATTGGGGTCGGGTAACACTAAAGCAGGGTCGAGGTTAGCTTGTGTTTTAACTCTTGAAAGCTCTTTTCACACTCAGGGTCCATGAAAAAGGGTGTTCTTCCTAGTCGACTTGGTCAAAGGTAGGAAATGCAGGAAAATCCCTTGATAAATCGACGGTAATAACCTGGCTAAACCCAAAAAGCTCCTTACTTGATTACAGTGGTTGGTCTTTCCCGATTTACTACCGCTTCTACCTTACTAGGATCTCTGACAATTCCTTTCTTAGATACTTCATGCCCTAAAAATTGCACCTTATCCAGCCAAAACTCACACTTGGAAATCTTGGCATATAGTTTCTTTTCCTTCAAGATCTCTAGTACTATGGTTAGGTGGCATTCATGCTCTTCATGGGTCTTAGAATATATGAGAATGTCATCTATAAAGACAACTACAAACTGATCTAAATAGGGTCGAAAGATCCTATTCATGTAATCCATAAAAATAGCTGGAGCATTAGTTAACCCAAAGGACATTCTTGCCAAACTCAAAATGGCCGTGTCAGTCACGAAAGGCCGTTTTAGGTATGTCTTCATCTCTCACTCTAATTTGATGGTAGCCTGACCTCAAATCTATCTTAGAAAACACTACCGCACCTTTCGGTTGGTCCATCAAATCATCGATCCTAGGCGAGAGGATACTTGTTTCTCACCGTTACTTTATTCAGCGCCTATAATCTACACACATCCTCATACTCCCATCCTTTTTCTTTACAAACAACACAGGGGGCTCCCAAGGTGATGCACTAGGCCTAACAAACTTTTTCTCCAATAAATCTTCCAATTGAGTTTTTAACTCGGTCAATTCTAATGGGGACATCCTGTATGGGGCTATGGATATAGGTCCACTTTTGGAAGCAACTCTATGGAAAATTCTATCTCTCTCTTGGGGAAACTCTGGTATCTCATCTGGAAATACTAGGGGATAATTTCTTACTATTGGTATCTCATCGATACTTTGCTCAAAGTCTACATCACTAGCGGCTAAGAAAATGTAACCTTTACTCTCACCCTTACCACAGTCCACTTCACAGCGATTATGTAAAGACTTATGGGTTTCTTAGGTTCAATAGGAATAGGAAGAAAAGTGATGGTTTTCTCATAACAGTTTAACGATTACGGTTGGCCTCAAGCCAATCCATGCCAAGAATCACATCTAAACCTCGCATGGGTAAGCAAATAAGATCTAAAACAAAGGATCTATTATCTATAATAAAACTACAATCTAAACAACATTTACAAGTCCTAACGGGTTTTCGAGTCGGCGGAGAAACAATAAGCTCAAAAGGAAGCTCAGTCATAGGTAAATTAAGGCTTTTAACACATGAATGGGAGATAAAAGAATGAGAAGCGCCAGAATCATATAGTACAATTAAGTCTTTACCATGCATATTACCCTTACCTTCCACGAGATTTCGTGACTTCGTTGTTTCTTGACGTGCTGATAAATACCCTTCCCTGGTATTGTGGCTTGGGATTGGGGTTGGCGGGTTTCTTTCGGTGCATTCTCGGGAGTAATGACCTGGTTTTCCACACCGATAGCACACGTTTGTTCCGGCTCGACATGGCATGCTCCCATGATTCTTGCCGCACTTGGGACATTCCATGGATGGCGCAGCCGTGGAAATCTTCTTTGGACCTCTTTGTGGTGCTTTCCTTTATTGTTGTTATTGTTGTTGTTGTGATTATTCTTGGGGTTATTGTTGTAGCGGTTGTTATTATAGCGATTGTTGTTGTTTGGCCTTCCTTGTTGAAAATTTCTTTGTGTGCCTTGTGGTCTTGATTGAGGGGGAAATGGAGGTCGATTACGCCTCTTGAGCTAGCGACCTTGAGGTGTCAACTTTTTGGTAATATTATCGACTTTGGGGTGTTTAGTTTTCTCGACCTTCTTCAATAATCCGACATTTGTTAACTAGGGTAGAGAAATCCTAATCTCCAAATGTGCAATCGCCACATTAAGTTCCGCCTTCAACCACGACTCGTATTTAATGCATTTCGGTACTCATCGGGATTTCCTTGGTACATTCTTGAGAACTTAATGAGTTCTTCAAATGCAGCGATTATCTTTGGGCCACATTCATATTCCCTGGACAAGTTGCATGAATTCAATGTCCTTGGCATTTCTAGCGACTGACTGGAAAGTACTTTTCGTAAAAATGGACCTTGAATAGTTCCCAATCAATGTCCACATCGGTCGTCTCCAGGAGTCTTGAACACTTGTCCACCGTAAACCGGCATCACCCTCAAGCATATGAGTAGCGAAGGTGACCTTTTGCTCCTCCGAGCATGGGACTACAGACAAAGACCTTCTCAATATTCGAATCCATTCATCGCAATATTTGGATTGATGTCCCCTTGAAAACGGTGGGTTTGCCTTACGAAACTCCCGAAAGCAGGCATGTTCGGGAATCTCATGTCGCTGATTCATATTGGCTTGACGATCCTGATCCATTCGTTCCATCATCATTCTCATGGTCCTTGCTACGTCGGCGGAGTGCTTGGTGTCTCGTTGTCGTGATTATTTTGTCTTTGCGCTCCTAGTGCATTGTCGGCGTGCCATTGGTCCCTATACACACAAAACAAAGAACACCGAGGTGATCGGGCCCAATATTCCATGTAAAGTGAGCAAGTTACCATGGCACTTTCAACATACTGATAGTCATGTATTTCTACTCCCAAGCTCATCCTAATGATAAACATCTACACATGGCGTCACTAACGTATTATGCTTTAGAAGCATAGCTAGTCCAATCCTCAGGCTCCATGAGAATCGAACTGCTCTGATACCAAACTGTAACACCCTAGTAATTAACCAGGATACACCTAGGTTGAATCGATTAATGCCTAGACTTTACTCCTTGCTTTGGTTCTTTCTTCATAATTTGAAAATACTTAGTGAAATTACGAGCCTTTTTTTTTTTTAAACACATAATTGAAAGCGTGAGCCCAGTACTACGTGACCGAGTAAGCGGAGTATATTAAAACGTTTATGAATATATCACATCATATCACTTAGGCTCCATCATATAACATCCATAAGCACATTATAGCATATATTTACATACAATAACCTCACTCAAAGGGTGGGTTATGTTCATACATCATTATCTTATGCAAACCCATAAAAGAAAATATACTTAAGGAAATTCATGCCCCTAAACTAGATAACTCCATAAGCCGGGAAGGTTATCCTAAAACTAGGGTGCATGATCACACATAAGTCTACTAAGAACCTTCTATGGCCTTTGTCCTGAAAATGGGGAATAAATCCGATCCTTGATGAGCTCCTCGGGAGGGACACACGAGATGCACCAGTGAGGAGTCGCATGGGCGGCCTTCTCGCTAACCTCGGCTGAACATTTGTTTCCTCACTACCCTCTCTTACACGTGGGAGTAGGAGCAGAGCTCTTAGAATATACATGAGTAGGAGTGTCCTCTGAAGGATCAGTTTCAGAATATCTCGTCTCGGGAACATACTGTGGAAATCCATGGACAGCAGATGAAGCGGGATAAGAACGTAACATCCTTTCATCAAGTGGACGTGCATGTTCGAAAACCATTTCATCGCCATAGGGAGAAGTAGGAGAAAATCGATAACTAGGGACAGGATGTGCAAATGGTCGACCTATGTAAATAAAAACACGAACTGCGCACCTCCCTTCAAAATGATACGAGCGATGCAATCGGATCATAGTGGAATTCCCAAGTAGGGGTATCAACGAGCAGGGCGAATGTCGCCATTTGAATCTGGAGACAATGGCGGAAATAAAGAAAAGGGAGTGAGAATCTTGCTAAAGAATTCTCATGAAGGTACCTCCTTCTCTGATGTCATCATCAAAGTCCCCAGGAACCTCGGGATTATTCTAAAATAGTGAGCATGCAAAGATTCATTTTAAGTTCGGACAAATACTTAACCGAGGTTCGTCAATTTTTTAATCATCCGTCTTATAATGCATCTTATTCTTAACATGTCATATTTACAATGAACTTTTCCTTTATCATTACATCATATTCCTCATCATCATTATCAAAATAACATGCATAAAAGAACGTCATATAATATTAGCTACACATGGACACAGTGCACATATTTCATTTCTTTAGTGCCTTAGGTGACTTAAAATCTTATCATCATCATTATTTTCCTTGGGCCACCCTATACTCCACCCTTTTGGGAGTAATTTAGGTTATGAGCTCATACTTTACTAGTCGTCACTAGCATATACTTATCCCTTTTGATAAGCTAAAGTCCCGACTCTACCCTTTTGAGAGAAGCGGGTTAGGGGGCTAAAATCACCTTTTCACCACCTATAGTCCGATGGTTCCAAAGGATCATTTTCTTATAAGTTTAAGTCACCATTAAATCTTTGCATGTTATATCATAATACAATTCATAAACATCATAACATTTTCTCATTTATAGTCTTAAGCTAGAATAATATATATCAGCTGTATTCATGCATATGGGAGATTCCCCGGAAAGAGAGGTGGGTCACAATGGACACGCTTAAATACCAAGTCTTTCCTTAGCCAGAACCTTTCCAAATTACACTTTTACAATGATACACTTTCTTCTAGCAACAAAGGTGAATTTTACATAAGAACATTTCATGTATAAGCATTCTTATTATTTGCAACAGCAACTATAACATGCAAGTCGAAATCATTCAATGATATCAAGTACTTAATAAGCATCCAATCCTTACATAGAATTATCAATTATAGAACTAATTAGTTACTAAACCAATTATGAATCATTCTCTTAACAATAAACCATAATTATCACAACTTCAATCATATCAAATCATTATCACACATTGATACTAAACTCGGATCAGTGGCCGAATCATGAACCTCATGCAATTACATAGAATCATATTTTAAGTGCATATAAAATACTAGTTCCCCGTAAAATGCTTGCAAAGCCTTAAAACTCATTTAGAAACTAGTTCTTTTGTCAAATTTGGGAGGATCTTCACAATTAAAATTCTCACTTAAGATAAAAGGAGTAAGTCTTGAGCTTTAGAGATTTAGGTGACATCTTAGAATTATAAACATGCTATGCAACCTTATTTTAATCTTATCTTTATAAGGTGATAGCTTGGAATTATAAACATGATATGCAATTCCATTTCTTTATCTTTAAGATTTAAGGTGATGACTTGAAAATTAAACATGATGCAAGAACTTGAAATATAAACATGATACAAGAAAGCTGGAGCGCGGTAATCCGCACAGGACGAGAGAGGAGAAGAGAATATTAAGAAACCGGAGCGGTAGTAGTCCGCACAGACCAGATAGAGGGAGAAGAGAATTATTATTACATCTTTTTAAGCTCCAATCTCAAGACTTTTAAAGAATAAATTCTTTAACTCCAATAATCATATTTCTTTGCTTGTGATACATGGGCAAGTCTTTAAGCTCTAGGATCTTTAGGTGATGGCATAAAATAAACATGTCATGCGTTGATTCTTTTAGCCATTATAAAATATAGTGAGAGCATAAATTAAATATGAGATGCAACCTCTTAATTATCTTGAAAGATTAAGTGATGACTTGAAACATAAACATGAAATACAAGCTTGGAATTTAAACATGAGAAATGCAAGTTCATTTATTCATTCTTGAAAATTTAGTGATGACATAGAAGGTAAACATGGTTATGCAAAGCATAAACTTAATCATGGATGCAAATTCATTTTGTTTCTTTACTAGAGCTCCTTCAAGACTTTAAAAGAATTATAAATTCAACCCAATACATATCTTAACAAGAAATAAAACATAAAAGGAAAAAAAAATACATCTTTCAAGTTCTAAACTAAAAATCTTTGTTTTAGCATCATAAAGCATTATTCTTTAAGGTTTTGCATCAAGTGGAATTTTCAAGCTTTAGAGGCCTAACTTGTGATGGATTTACAACCCACCCTCAAGGTCCTCATCATCAAGCCATCATCTTAGTTCCACCTAGGCCATATGGTTGAATTGGTTAAAGAAAAATTGAAGAGGAAAACCAAAATGAAAAGCTAAGGCAAGTTCATAATTTCATCATTTTGAGCTAAAAACACAACTCCTCAAAGCATAGAAATAAATTTAGAAACTACTCCCTACCTAATCTGAGTTGAAGAAGAGGAAGAGAACTTGATTTCTTGAAGTGAAATGACACAAAATCTCTTTGAAAAATTGAAGAAAGAATTCAGCCAAAGAGGAGGAAGAAAGAAAGTTTTTGGTGCTCCTAAAAACTAGTTATGAACCAAGCATTCCAAGACCACTCAAGCAAGCCTATTTATAGAAGATTTTGAGGCTTCTAATTGGCCAAAATGAGGAGGTAGTTGTCAGAATTTTTCAGGAGTAATAATGGAGGAAAAATCATTTTAGACAAAGTTGTATGAAATTAAGGAATTATGTCTCTTATGGTGACATTTTGGCATTTTGTTTTAGTGCAACTTTTGGAAATAATTCAGCTGCATAATGGCATCAATAATTTCGTGCATTACAACCCAAAGAAGTGAAATTTGTGTGTTCCATGCATTATTTAGGTGTAGGCAAGGTATTCATGTAATTTAGAGAATTTACGGTTAAGGGCTTAAGTGAATTAGTAAGCAATTTGGGTGTTTTTGAGCAATTTTGGGTTCTAATCAATCTAAATACATAATTTTGAATCTAGATTAATATTTAGAATTTAATAAGCTTTAATTTGAGCCTAATATTGCTTAGGTTTCGTATATGAATCGAAAATCCCGAAATTGCAAAGCGCCCAAAAGCGGGGCAAAATCGTACTTTCACTTAAAAGCGCCCAAGGCCACCCGAGCTTAACCAATGGTTAATCATGGCTTAAAAACACATTTTAAAACATTTTAGTGAGGTTCGGGCTCAGTCGGCACGCACATCGGAGTTAAACAAATTGAGGGGCGTTTTGGTCTTTCGTCTTGTCGGAACTCAAAATTGAGATTCTTCTGCTCTATTAACACACATAACACAAACAATCCCTTATTATTCTCAAAACATCCCCTTGAGAATATGTGGGGCCCACAATCCTCATTTTCTGAGTAAAATAACTTCAGGGACATTTTGGTCATTTTATACGTACAGAAATTCGGGATTTGCGACTCTCGCATGAATCGTTCCTAACCTCTCTTCTAATGTTATATTCCTTTATTGAGGATTGTTCGGCCTCAAATCTTATGTAATAATTACCTACGGTAATTCAGTAATTGAGTAATTTCTAATGACAGTAAAAATTACAGTAAAAATTGGGGCGTTACAAAAACACTATCTTTCTCTTGGGGGGAAACTCTGGTATCTCATCTGGAAATACTTCGGGATAATTTCTTACTATTGGTATCTCATCGATACTTTGCTCAAAGTCTACATCACTGGCGGCTAAGAAAATGTAACCTTTACTCTCACCCTTACCACAGTCCATTTCCACAGCAGTTATGTAACACCCTAGTAATTAACCAGATACACCTAGGTTGAATCTGATTAATGACTAGACTTTACTCCTTGCTTTGGTTCTTTCTTCATAATTTGAAAATACTTAGTGAAATTACGAGCCATTTTTTTTTTTTAAACACATAATTGAAAACGTGAGCCAAGTACAACGTGAACGAGTAAGCGGAGTATAATAAGACGTTTAAGAATATATCACATCATATCACTTAGGCTCCATCATATAACATCCATAAGCACATTATAGCATATATTTACATACAATAACCTCACTCAAAGGGTGGGTTATGTTCATACATCATTATCTTATGCAAACCCATAAAAGAAAATATACTTAAGGAAATACATGCCCCTAAACTAGATAACTCCATAAGCCGGGAAAGTTATCCTAAAACTAGGGTGCATGATCATACATAAATCTACTAAGAACCCCCTATGGCCTTTGTCACGAAATGGGGGAATAAATCCGATCCATCGATGAGCTCCTCGGGAGGACACACGAGATGCACCAGTCAAGGCGTCGCATGGACGGCCTTCTTGCTAACCTCGGCTGAACAACTGTTTCCTCACTACCCTCTCTTACACGTGTGGGAGTAGGAGCAGAGCTCTCAGAATATACATGAGTAGGAGTGTCCTCTGAAGGATCAGTTTCAGAATATCTCGTCCTGGGAACATACTCTGGAAATCCATGGACAGCAGATGAAGCGGGATAAGAACGTAACATCCTTTCATCAAGTGGACGTGCATGTTCGAAAACCATTTCATCGCCATAGGAAGAAGTAGGAGAAAATCGATAACTAGGGACAGGATGTGCAAATGGACGACCTATGTAAATAAAAACACAACCGGCAAGACCTCCCTTCAAAATGATACGAGCGATGCACCGGATCATAGTGAAATTCCCAAGTAGGGGTATCAACGAACAGGACGAATGTCACCATCTGAATCTGGAGACAATGACAGAAATAAAGAAAAGGGTGTGAGAATCTTGCTAAAGAATTCTCAGTAGGGTATCTCCTTCTACAGTGTCATCATCAAAGTCCCTAGGAACCTCGGGATTATTCTAAAATAGTGAGCATGCAAAGATTCATTTTAAGTTCGGACAAATACTTAACCGAGGTTCGTCAATTTTTAATCATGCGTCTTATATTGCATCATAAGCTTAACATGTCATATTTACAATGAACCTTTCCTTTATCATTACATCATATTCCTCATCATCATTATCAAAATAACATGCATAAAAGAACGTCATATAATATTAGCTACACATGGACACAATGCACATATTTCATTTCTTTAGTGCCTTAGGTGACTTAAAATCTTATCATCATCATTATTTTCCTTAGGCCACCCTATACTCCACCCTTTTGGGAGTAATTTAGGTTATGAGCTCATATTTTACTAGTCGTCACTAGCATATACTTATCCCTTTTGATAAGCTAAAGTCCCGACTCTACCCTTTTGAGAGAACGGGTTAGGGGGCTAAAATCACCTTTTCACCACCTATAGTCTGATGGTTCCAAAGGATCATTTTCTTATAAGTTTAAGTCACCATTAAATCTTTGCATGTTATATCATAATACAATTCATAAACATCATAACATTTTCTCATTTATAGTCTTAAGCTAGAATAATATATATCAACTGTAATCATGCATATGGGAGATTCCCAGGAAAGAGAGGTGGCTCACAATGGACACGCTTAAATACCAAGTCTTTCCTTAGCCAGAACCTTTCCAAATTACACTTTTACAATGATACACTTTCTTCTAGCAACAAAGGTAAATTTTACATAATAAAGAACATTCATGTATAAGCATTCTCATTATTTGCAACAGCAACTATAACATGCAAGCCAGGAAATCATTCAATAAGCATCCAATCCTTACATAGAATTATCAATTATAGAACTAATTAGTTACTAAACCAATTATGAATCATTCTCTTAACAATAAACCATAATTATCACAACTTCAATCATATCAAATCATTATCACACATTGATACTAAACTCAGATCAGTGGCCGAATCATGAACCCCATGCAATTACATAGAATCATATTTTAAGTGCATATAAATTACTAGTTCCCCGTAAAATCCTTGCAAAGCCTTAAAACTCATTTAGAAACTAGTTCTTTTGTCAAATTTGGGAGGATCTTCACAATTAAAATTCTCACTTAAGATAAAAGGAGTAAGTCTTGAGCTTTAGAGATTTAGGTGACATCTTAGAATTATAAACATGCTATGCAACCTTATTTTAATCTTATCTTTATAAGGTGATAGCTTGGAATTATAAACATGATATGCAATTCCATTTCTTTATCTTTAAGATTTAAGGTGATGACTTGAAAATTAAACATGATGCAAGAACTTGAAATATAAACATGATACAAGAAACTGAAGCGGCGGTAATCCATACAGGACCAGTAGAGGGAGAAGAGAATATTAAGAAACCGGAGCGGCGGTAGTCCGCACAGGGCCAGTAGAGGGAGAAGAGATTATTAAGAAACCGGAGCGGCGGTAGTCCGCACAGGACCAGTAGAGGGAGAAGAGAATTATTATTACATCTTTTTAAGCTCCAATCTCAAGTCTTTTTAAAGAATAAATTCTTTAACTCCAATAATCATATTTCTTTGCTTGTGATACATGGGCAAGTCTTTGAGCTCTAGGATCTTTAGGTGATGGCATAAAATAAACATGCCATGCGTTGATTCTTTTAGCCATTATAAAATATAGTGAGAGCATAAATTAAATATGAGATGCAACCTCTTTATTATCTTGAAAGATTAAGTGATGACTTGAAACATAAACATGAAATACAAGCTTGGAATTTAAACATGAGAAATGCAAGTTCATTTATTCATTCTTGAAAATTTAGTGATGACATAGAAGGTAAACATGGTTATGCAAAGCATAAACTTAATCATGGATGCAAATTCATTTTGTTTCTTTACTAGAGCTCCTTCAAGACTTTAAAAGAATTATAAATTCAACCCAATACATATCTTAACAAGAAATAAAACATAAAAGGAAAATACATCTTTCAAGTTCTAAACTAAAAATCTTTGTTTTAGCATCATAAAGCATTATTCTTTAAAGTTTTGCATCAAGTGGAATTTTCAAGCTTTAGAGGCCTAACTTGTGATGGATTTACAACCCACCCTCAAGGTCCTCATCATCAAGCCATCATCTTAGTTCCACCTAGGCCATATGGTTGAATTGGTTAAAGAAAAATTGAAGAGGAAAACCAAAATGAAAAGCTAAGGTAAGTTCATAATTTCATCATTTTGAGCTAAAAACACAACTCCTCAAAGCATAGAAATAAATTTAGAAACTACTCCCTACCTAATCTGAGTTGAAGAAGAGGAAGAGAACTTGGTTTCTTGAAGTGAAATGAAACAAAATCTCTTTGAAAAAATTGAAGAAAGAATTCAGCCAAACAGGAGGAAGAAATAAAGTTTTTGGTGCTCTTAAAAACTAGTTATGAACCAAGCATTCCAAGACCACTCAAGCAAGCCTATTTATAGAAGATTTTGAGGCTTCTAATTGGCCAAAATGATGAGGTAGTGGACAGAATTTTGCAGGAGAAATAAGGGAGGAAAAATCATTTTAGACAAAGTTGTATGAAATTAAGGAATTATGTCTCTTATGGTGACATTTTGGCATTTTGTTTTAGTGCAACTTTTGGCAATAAATCAGCTGCATAATGGCATCAATAATTTCATCCATTACAGCCCAAAGAATTGAAATTTGTGTGTTCCATGCATTATTTAGGTGTAGGCAAGGTATTCATGTAATTTAGAGAATTTACGGTTAAGGGTTTAAGTGAATTAGTAAGCAATTTGGGTGTTTTTGAGCAATTTTGGGTTCTAATCCATCTAAATACATAATTTTGACTCTAGATTAATATTTAGAATTTAATAAGCTTTAATTTGAGCCTAATATTGCTTAGGTTTTGATTATCTGAATCAAAAATCCCGAAATTCGCAAAACTGCCCAAAAACAGGGGCAAAATCGTACTTTCACTTAAAAACTGCCCGAGGCCACCCGAGCTTAACCAATGGTTAATCATGGCTTAAAAGTACATTTTAAAACATTTTAGTGAGGTTCGGGCTCAGTCGGCACGCACATCGGAGTTAAAACAGCCGCAGGGGTGTTTTGGTCATTTTGCGCGTCGGAACTCAAAATTGAGATCCTTCTGCTCTATTAACACACATAACACAAACAATCCCTTATTATCCTCAAAATATCCCCTTGAGAATAGGTGGGGCCCACGATCCTCATTTTCTGAGTAAAATAACTTCAGGGGCATTTTGGTCATTTTATACGTCTGAGAAATTGGGATTTGCGACTCTCGCATGAATCGTTCCTAACCTCTCTTCTAATGTTATATTCCTTTATTGAGGATTGTTTGGCCTCAAATCTTATGTAATAATTACCTATGGTAATTCGGTAATTGAGTAATTTCTAATGACAGTAAAAATTACAGTAAAAATTGGGGCGTTACAAGTTATGTAAAGACTTATGGGTTTCTTAGGTTCAATAGGAACAGGAAGAAAAGTGATGGTTTTCTCATAACAGTTTAACAGTACACGGTTGGCCTCAAGCCAATCCATGCCAAGAATCACATCTAAACCTCGCATGGGTAAGCAAATAAGATCTAAAACAAAGGATCTATTATCTATAATAAAACTACAATCTAAACAACATTTACAAGTCCTAACGGGTTTTCCAGTCGAGGTAGAAAATAATAAGGTCAAAAGGAAGCTCAGTCATGGGTAAATTAAGGATTTTAACACATGAATGGGAGATAAAAGAATGAGAAGCGCCAGAATCATATAGTATAATTAAGTCTTTACCATGCATATTACCCTTACCTTCCACGAGATTTCGTGACTTCGTTGTTTCTTCAAAGATTAACAAAGAAATACCCTTCCCTGGTATTGCGGCTTAGGATTGGGGGTTGGCGGGTTCCTTTCCGTGCATTCTCGGGAGTAATGACCTGGTTTTCCACACCGATAGCACACGTTTGTTCCGGCTCGACATGGCATGCTCCCATGATTCTTGCTGCACTTGGGACATTCCATGGATGGCGCAGGCCGTGGAGGTACTGCTAGACCTCTTTGTGGTGCTTTCCCTTTATTGTTGTTATTGTTGTCGTTGTGATTGTTACTGGGGTTATTGTTGTAGCGGTTGTTATTATAGCGGTTGTTGTATTTTGGCCTTCCTTGTTGAAAATTTCTTTGTGGCCCTTATGGTCTTGATTGAGGGGGAAATAGAGGTCGATTCTGCCTCTTGAACTGCTGACTTTGAGGTGTCAACTTTTTGGTAATATTATCTGACTTTGGGGTGCTTAGTTTTCTCTGACCTTCTTCAATAATCCGACATTTGTTAACTAGGGTAGAGAAATCCCTAATCTCCAAATGTGCAACTGCCACATTAAGTTCCGCCTTCAACCCTGACTCGTATTTAATTCATTTCCAGTACTCATCAGGATTTCCTTGGTACATTCTTGAGAACTTAATGAGTTCTTCAAATCTGGCAGTGTACTGGGCCACATTCATATTCCCCTGGACAAGTTGCATGAATTCAATGTCCTTGGCATTTCTAATTGACTCTGGAAAGTACTTTTCGTAAAAATGGACCTTGAATAGTTCCCAATCAATGTCCACGTCGGTCGTCTCCAAGAGTCTTCGAACACCTGTCCACCAGAAACTGGCATCACCCTTAAGAATATGAGTAGCGAAGGTGACCTTTTGCTCCTCCGAGCATGGGACTACAGCAAAGACCTTCTCAATATTCCGAATCCATTCATCTGCAATATTTGGATTCAGGGTCCCCTTGAAAACTGGTGGGTTCGTCTTACGAAACTCCCCGAAATGGGCATGTTTAGGAATCTCATGTCCTTGATTCGTATTGGCTTGACGATCCTGATCCATTGGTTCCATCATCATTCTCATGGTCCTTGCTACGTCGCGAAGTGCTTTGGCTGTCTCGTTGTCTTGATTACTCTGTGCTGCGCTCCTAGTCTGTTGTCGGCGTGCCATTGGTCCCTAAACACACAAAACAGCAACACTGAGGTGATCAGGCCCAATATTCCATGCAAAGTGAGCAAATTACCATGGCACTTTCAACATACAGTAGTCATGTATTTCTAATCTTCAAGCTCATCCTAATGATAAGCATCTACACATGACGTCACTAACGTATTATGCTTTAGAAGCGTAGCCAGTCCAATCCTCAGGCTCCATGAGAATCGAACTGCTCTGATACCAAAATGTAACACCCTAGTAATTAACCAAATACACCTAGGTTGAATCTGATTAATGACTAGATTTACTCTTTGCTTTGGTTCTTTCTTCATAATTTGAAAATACTTAGTGAAATTACGAGCCATTTTTTTTAAAAAAAAACATAATTGAAAACATGAGCCGAGTACAACGTGAACGAGTAAGCGGAGTATAATAAGACGTTTAAGAATATATCACATCATATCACTTTGGCTCCATCATATAACATCCATAAGCACATTATAACATATATTTACATACAATAACCTCACTCAAAGGGTGGGTTATGATCATACATCATTGTCTTATGCAAACCCATAAAAGAAAATATACGTAAGGAAATACATGCCCCTAAACTAGATAACTCCATAAGCCGGGAAGGTTATCCTAAAACTAGGGTGCATGAACACACATAAATCTACTAAAAACCTTCTATGGCCACTGTCCTGGAAATGGGGGAACAAATCCGATCCACTGATAAGCTCCCTCGAGAGGGGACACACGAGATGCACCAGGCTGGGGTCGCATGGACGGCCTTCTTGCTAACCTCGGCTGAACAACTGTTTCCTCACTACCCTCTCTTACACATGTGGGAGTAGGAGCAGAGCTCTCAGAATATACATGAGTAGGAGTGTCCTCTGAAGGATCAGTTTCAGAATATCTCGTCTCGGGAACATACTCTGGAAATCCATGGACAGCAGATGAAGCGGGATAAGAACGTAACATCCTTTCATCAAGTGGACGTGCATGTTCGAAAACCATTTCATCGCCATAGGGAGAAGTAGGAGAAAATCGATAACTAGGGACAGGATGTGCAAATGGACGACCTATGTAAATAAAAACACAAACTGCGCACCTCCCTTCAAAATGATACGAGCAATGCACCGGATCATAGTGGAATTCCCAAGTAGGGGTATCAACGAACAGGACGAATGTCGCCATTTGAATCTGGAGACAATGACGGAAATAAAGAAAAGGGAGTGAGAATCTTGCTAAAGAATTCTCAGTAGGGTATCTCCTTCTACAGTGTCATCATCAAAGTTCCCAGGAACCTCGGGATTATTCTAAAATAGTGAGCATGCAAAGATTCATTTTAAGTTCGGACAAATACTTAACCGAGGTTCGTCAATTTTTAATCATGCGTCTTATAATGCATCATAAGCTTAACATGTCATATTTACAATGAACCTTTCCTTTATCATTACATCATATTCCTCATCATCATTATCAAAATAACATGCATAAAAGAACGTCATATAATATTAGCTACACATGGACACAGTGCACATATTTCATTTCTTTAGTGCCTTAGGTGACTTAAAATCTTATCATCATCATTATTTTCCTTGGGCCACCCTATACTCCACCCTTTTGGGAGTAATTTAGGTTATGAGCTCATATTTTACTAGTCGTCACTAGCATATACTTATCCCTTTTGATAAGCTAAAGTCCCGACTCTACCCTTTTGAGAGAACGGGTTAGGGGGCTAAAATCACCTTTTCACCACCTATAGTCTGATGGTTCCAAAGAATCATTTTCTTATAAGTTTAAGTCACCATTAAATCTTTGCATGTTATATCACAATACAATTCATAAACATCATAGCATTTTCTCATTTATAGTCTTAAGCTAGAATAATATATATCAACTATAATCATGCATCTGGGAGATTCCCAGGAAAAAGAGGTGGGTCACAATGGACACGCTTAAATACCAAGTCTTACCTTAGCCAGAACCTTTCCAAATTACACTTTTACAATGATACACTTTCTTCTAGCAACAAAGGTAAATTTTACATAATAAAGAATATTTCATGCATAAGCATTCTCATTATTTGCAACAGCAACTATAACATGCAAGCCAGGAAATCATTCAATGATATCAAGTACTTAATGAGCATCCAATACTTACATAGAATTATCAATTATAGAACTAATTAGTTATGCACCTAAGGGATTTATTACCATCCTTACGATTATTTATAGGCCTTAAGAACACTATTAAATCAAATGGGGTAGCATAGGTAGTAAGTTGTTCCTAAGGTTTTACGGTATGCTAGAAGTTATGTTTTAAATCCTTTCTTGTTACCCGACTTTCCTATGATGCTGAAATTAGTTACTAAACCAATTATGAATCATTCTCCCTTATTTAAACATAATAAAATCTGGTTCTCATCGTCGCTAAAGATTCTGGATAGAATGCATAAATTTCATTCCCTAGAGTTCTAGAAATCTTGTTTTTACGGTTTTCTAGTTGCTAAGTTCATTTTTAGTGTTCGGGATCAATCCTAGTCTAATTGATACCAAATTTTTCGTGGCTAACTAATCCTAGACAGAATTATAACATACTAAAACTGATTTGGCATTGGCTAAACTTAAAGGGGTCAAAAACTAGGTAAATTCTAGCTCTTCGGTTGTTCTAGGGAGCTAGTTTTATCTCTAACATGTAGTGAATCATTCTCTTAACAATAAACCATAATTATCACAACTTCAAACATATCAAATCATTATCATACATTGATACTAAACTCAGATCAGTGACCGAATCATGAACCTCATGCAATTACATAGAATCATATTTTAAGTGCATATAAAATACTAGTTCCCCGTAAAATCCTTGCAAAGTCTTAAAACTCATTTAGAAACTAGTTCTTTTGTCAAACTTGGGAGGATCTTCACAATTAAAATTCTCACTTAAGATAAAAGGAGTAAGTCTTGAGCTTTAGAGATTTAATCTTATCTTTATAAGGTAATAGCTTGGAATTATAAACATGATATGCAATTCCATTTCTTTATCTTTAAGACTTAAGGTGATGACTTGAAAATTAAACATGATGCAAGAACTTGAAATATAAACATGATGCAAGAAACTGGAGCGGCGGTAATCCGCACAGGACTAGTAGAGGGAGAAGAGAATATTAAGAAACCGAAGCGGCGGTAGTCCGCATAGGACCGGTGAAGGGAGAAGAGAATTATTATTACATCTTTTTAAGCTCCAATCTCAAGACTTTTTAAAGAATAAATTCTTTAACTCAAATAATCATATTTCTTTGCTTGTGATACATGGCCAAGTCTTTGACCTCTAGGATCTTTAGGTGATGGCATAAAATAAACATGCCATGCGTTGATTCTTTTAGCCATTATAAAATAAAGTGAGAGCATAAATTAAATATGAGATACAACCTCTTTATTATCTTGAAAGATTAAGTGATGACTTGAAACATAAACATGAAATACAAGCTTGGAAAATACATCTTTCAAGTTCTAAACTAAAAATCTTTATTTTAGCATCATAAAGCATTATTCTTTAAAGTTTTGCATCAAGTGGAATTTTCAAGCTTTAGAGGCCTAACTTGTGATGGATTTACAACCCACCCTCAAGGTCCTCATCATCAAGCCATCATCTTAGTTCCACCTAGGCCATATGGCCGAATTGGTTAAAGAAAAATGAAGAGGAAAACCGAAATGAAAAGCTAAGGTAAGTTCATAATTTCATCATTTTGAGCTAAAAACACAACTCCTCAAAGTATAGAAATAAATTTAGAAACTACTCCATACCTGATCTGATTTGAAGAAGAGGAAGAGAACTTGATTTCTTGAAGTGAAATGAAACAAAATCTCTTTGAAAAAATTAAAGAAAGAATTCAGCCAAAGAGGAGGAAGAAAGAAAGTTTTTGGTGCTCCTAAAAACTAGTTATGAACAAAGCATTCCAAGACCACTCAAGCAAGCCTATTTATAGAAGATTTTGAGGCTTCTAATTGGCCAAAATGAGGAGGTAGTTGGCGGAATTTTGCAGGAGAAATAAGGGAGGAAAAATCATTTTAGACAAAGTTGTATGAAATTAAGGAATTATGTCTCTTATGGTGACATTTTGGCATTTTGTTTTAGTGCAACTTTTGGCAATAATTCAGCTGCATAATGGCATCAATAATTTCGTGCATTACAGCCCAAAGAAGTGAAATTTGTGTGTTCCATGCATTATTTAGGTGTAGGCAAGGTATTCATGTAATTTAGAGAATTTACAGTTAAGGGCTTAAGTGAATTAGTAAGCAATTTGGGTGTTTTTAAGCAATTTTGGGTTCTAATCAATCTAAATACATAATTTTGACTCTAGATTAATATTTAGAATTTAATAAGCTTTAATTTGAGCCTAATATTGCTTAGGTTTCATTATACTGAATCAAAAATCCCAAAATTCGCAAAGCGCCCAAAAATGCAAAATCGTACTTTCACTTAAAAGCGCCGAGGCCACCCGAGCTTAACCAATGGTTAATCATGGCTTAAAAACAAATTTTAAAACATTTTAGTGAGGTTCGGGCTCAGTCGACACGCACATCGGAGTTAAAACAGCCGCAAGGGCATTTTGGTCATTTCGCACGTCGAAACTCAAAATTGAGATCCTTCTGCTCTATTAACACACATAACACAAACAATCCCTTATTATCATCAAAACATCCCCTTGAGAATAGGTGGGGCCCATGATCCTCATTTTCTGAGTAAAATAACTTCAGGGGCATTTTGGTCATTTTATACGTACAGAAATTCGGGATTTGCGACTCTCACATGAATCGCTCCTAACCTCTCTTCTAATGTTATATTCCTTTATTGAGGATTGTTCGGCCTCAAATCTTATGTAATAATTACCTACAGTAATTCGGTAATTGAGTAATTTCTAATGACAGTAAAAATTGGGGCGTTACATTACTCCCCTTCTTAAAAAGAATTTCGCCCGGAAATTCATTACCTGAGAACAACTCGGGGTATTGTGCTTTCATGTTCGATTCCAGCTCCCATGTAAGTTCTTCGGTTTCACCCTGTCCCCATGCTACTTTGACCAGGGGTACAGCCTTGTTCCTTAACTGCTTAACTCCTCGGTCGACGATTCTCGTGGGTTGTAAGTTAAATGTCAGGTTATCTCTTAATTGTACATGTTCTGGCTCTAGTACATGACTCGGGTCAGATTGATACTTTCTTAACTTAGAGACATGGAAAACATCATGAAGGTTGGATAGACTCGGGGGTAGGGCTATACGGTGAGCTCTGTGTCCTACTTTGGTAAGGATTTCAAACGGACCAAGAAATCTGGGGCTCAATTTCTTTACTTTTATTGCTCGGCCTATGCCTGTGGTGGGGGTGATCCTTAGAAACACGTGGTCCCCTTCTTGAAAATCTAGCGGTTTTCGCCGCTTGTCCGCATAGTTTTTCTGTCGACTTTGAGTAGTAAGAATCTTATCCCTAATCTTCTTGATTTGTTTCGTTGTTTCCCTCACAATATCAGGTCCGAGTAAACTTTGCTCTCCGGGTTCATACCAACATAAGGGAGATTGACATTTCCGTCCATAGAGGGCCTCATACGATTGCCATACCGATACTTGCATGATAACTGTTGTTATATGCAAATTCAATCAGTGGCAGGTACTTATCCCAACTTCCCCTTTGATCTAAAACACATGCCCTTAACATATCCTCCAAGGTTTGGATAGTTCTTTCAGATTGACCATCTGTTTGGGGGTGATAGGCCGAGCTTAGACACAGCTTTGAACCAAATGCCTTTTGAAAGGCTCCCCAAAATCGTGACGTAAACCGCGGATCTCGGTCCGAGATTATCGTCGACGGCACCCCATGTAACCTCACTATCTCCTAAATATATAATTGTGCTAACCTATCCAAGGAATAAGTCACCTTAATAGGTAAAAAGTGGGCTGACTTCGTCAATCGATCCACGATTACCCATATGGTATCATGATTCATTTGGGTCCTCGATAATCCAGTCACAAAATCCATGGAGATACTATCCCACTTCCACTCAGGGATCGACAGAGGTTGCAGCATTCCAGAAGGTTTTTGGTGTTCAATCTTCACCTTTTGACACACCAAGCACTTACTCACCCATGTGCACACATCTTTCTTCATTCCAGGCCACCAGAACATCTTCTTCAAATCTTGATACATCTTGGTGGCACCAGGATGCAGGGTAAAATGGCTTTTATGGGCTTCCTCCAAAATATCTTTTCGGAGGTCACCACTAGCAGGTACACATATTCGACCTTTAAACCTCCATAAATCGTCCATTCCTTGGGTAAAACCTATCAACGTTCCTGCCTTCACTGCCCCTAAAGTCTCTTGAAACTCAGCATCGTCCCCTTGAACTTGAACAATCCTTTCTTTGAACTCACTTGTCACTCTAAGATGACAAGTTCTGATGCCCTTAGTGGTCAAAGTCATTCCTAGGTTTAAGTCCCTAAATTGCTCAATCAATTCAACCTCCTTCACCATCAAACGGGACACTTGTAAGGACTTTCTACTCAAAGCATCAGCTACAACATTAGCTTTACCAGGATGGTAGTTCAATCCAAAATCATAATCTTTCAAGAACTCCATTCATCGCCTTTGCCTCATGTTTAGCTCTTTTTGATCAAAGAGATATTTCAAACTCTTGTGATCGGAAAACACCTCAAACTTAACTCCATATAAATGGTGTCTCAAAATCTTTAGAGCAAACACGACGGCAGCTAACTCAAGGTCATGGGTAGGGTAGTTTGCCTTATGTGGCTTGAGTTGTCTTGATGCATAGGCCACCACTTGCCTATCTTGCATCAATACACAACCTAAACCCTTTTTCGAAGCATCACAATATACCTCGAAAGGCACATTGGGGTCGGGTAACACTAAAACAGGGGTCGAGGTTAGCTTGTGTTTTAACTCTTGAAAGCTCTTTTCACACTCCAGGGTCCATGAAAAAGAGGTGTTCTTCCTAGTCAGCTTGGTCAAAGGTAGGGAAATCGGAGAAAATCCCTTGATAAATCGACGGTAATAACCGGCTAAACCCAAAAAGCTCCTTACTTCAGTTACCGTGGTTAGTCTTTCCCAGTTTACTACCGCTTCTTGTAACGCCCCAATTTTTACTGTAATTTTTACTGTCATTAGAAATTACCGAATTACTGTAGGTAATTATTACATAAGATTTGAGGCCGAACAATCCTCAATAAAGGAATGTAACATTAAAAGAGAGGTTAGGAGCGATTCATGTTAGAGTCGCAAATCCCGAATTTCTGTACGTAAAAAATGACCAAAATGCCCCTGAAGTTATTTTACTCATAAAATGAGGATCGTGGGCCCCACCTATTCTCAAGGGGATGTTTTGATGATAATAAGGGATTGTTTGTGTTATGTGTGTTAATAGAGCAGAAGGATCTCAATTTTGAGTTCCAACGCGCGAAATGACCAAAACGCCTCAGCAATGTTTTTAACTCCGATGTGCGTGCCGACTGAGCCCGAACCACACTAAAATGTTTTAAAATTTGTTTTTAAGCCATGATTAACCATTGGTAAAGCTCGGGTGGCCTCGGCAGTTTTTAAGTGAAAGTACGATTTTGCCCCTATTTTTGGGCAGTTTTGCGAATTTCGAGATTTTTGATTTGTATACCGAAACCTAAGCAATATTAGGCTCAAATTAAAGCTTATTAAATTCTAAATATTAATCTAGAGTCAAAATTATGTATTTAGATTGATTAGAACCCAAAATTGCTTAAAAACACCCAAATTGCTTACTAATTCACTTAAGCCCTTAACCGTAAATTCTCTAAATTACATGAATACCTTGCCTACACCTAAATAATGCATGGAACACACAAATTTCACTTCTTTGAGCTGTAATGGACGAAATTATTGATGCCATTATACAGCTGAATTATTGCCAAAAGTTGCACTAAAACAAAATGCTAAAATGTCACCATAAGAGACATAATTCCTTAATTTCATACAACTTTGTCTAAAATGATTTTTCCTCCCTTATTTCTCCTACAAAATTCTGCCAACTACCTCCTCATTTTGGCCAATTAGAAGCCTCAAAATCTTCTATAAATAGGCTTGCTTGAGTGGTCTTGGAATGCTTTGTTCATAACTAGTTTTTAGGAGCACCAAAAACTTTCTTTCTTCCTTCTCTTTGGCTGAATTCTTTCTTCAATTTTTTTCAAAGAGATTTTGTTTCATTTCACTTCAAGAAATCAAGTTCTCTTCCTTTTCTTCAACTCAGATTAGGTAGGGAGTAGTTTCTAAATTTATTTCTATGCTTTGAGGAGTTGTGTTTTTAGCTCAAAATGATGAAATTATGAACTTACCTTAACTTTTCATTTCGGTTTTCCTCTTCATTTTTCTTTAACCAATTCGGCCATATGGCCTAGGTGGAACTAAGATGATGGCTTGATGATGAGGACCTTGAGGGTGGGTTGTAAATCCATCACAAGTTAGGCCTCTAAAGCTTGAAAATTCCACTTGATGCAAAACTTTAAAGAATAATGCTTTATGATGCTAAAACAAAGATTTTTAGTTTAGAACTTGAAAAATGTATTTTCCAAGCTTGTATTTCATGTTTATGTTTCAAGTCATCACTTAATCTTTCAAGATAATAAAGAGGTTGCATCTCATATTTAATTTATGCTCTCACTTTATTTTATAATGGCTAAAAGAATCAACGCATGGCATGTTTATTTTATGCCATCACCTAAAGATCCTAGAGCTCAAAGACTTGCCCATGTATCACAAGCAAAGAAATATGATTATTGGAGTTAAAGAATTTATTCTTTAAAAAGTCTTGAGATTGGAGCTTAAAAAAATGTAATAATAATTCTCTTCTCCCTTCACCGGTCCTGTGCGGACTATCGCCGCTCCGGTTTCTTAATATTCTCTTCTCCCTCTACTGGTCCTGTGCGGATTACCGCCGCACCAGTTTCTTGCATCATGTTTATATTTCAAGTTCTTGCATCATGTTAAATTTTCAAGTCATCACCTTAAATCTTAAAGATAAAGAAATGGAATTGCATATCATGTTTATAATTCCAAGCTTTCACCTTATAAAGATAAGATTAAATCTCTAAAGCTCAAGACTTACTCTTTTTATCTTAAGTGAGAATTTTAATTATGAAGATCCTCCCAAGTTTGACCAAAGAACTAGTTTCTAAATGAGTTTTAAGACTTTGCAAGGATTTTACGGGGAACTAGTATTTTATATGCACTTAAAATATGATTCTATGTAATTGCATGAGGTTCATGATTCGGTCACTGATCTGAGTTTAGTATCAATGTATGATAATGATTTGATATGTTTGAAGTTGTGATAATTATGGTTTATTGTTAAGAGAATGATTCACTGCATGTTAGAGATAAAACTAGCTCCCTAGAACAACCGAAGAGCTAGAATTTACCTAGTTTTTGACCCCTTTAAGTTTAGCCAATGCCAAATCGGTTTTATATGTTATAATTCTGTCTAGGATTAGTTAGCCATGAAAAATTTGGTATCAATTAGACTAGGATTGATCCCGAACACTAAAAATGAACTTAGCAACTAGAAAACCGTAAAAACAAGATTTCTAGAACTCTAGGGAATGAAATTTATGCATTCTATGCAGAATCTTTAGCGACGATAAGAACCAGATTTTATTATGTTTAAATAAGGGAGAATGATTCATAATTGGTTTAGTAACTAATTTCAGCATCATAGGGAAAGCTGGTAACAAGAAAGGATTTAAAACATAACTTCTAGCATACCGTAAAACCTTAGGAACAACTTACTACCTATGCTACCCCATTTGATTTAATAGTGTTCTTAAGGCCTATAAATAATCGTAAGGATGGTAATAAATCCCTTAGGTGCATAACTAATTAGTTCTATAATTGATAATTCTATGTAAGTATTGGATGCTTATTAAGTACTTGATATCATTGAATGATTTCCTGGCTTGCATGTTATAGTTCTTTGTTGCAAATAATGAGAATGCTTATGCATGAAATATTCTTTATTATGTAAAATTTACCTTTGTTGCTAGAAGAAAGTGTATCATTGTAAAAGTGTAATTTGGAAAGGTTCTGGCTAAGGAAAGACTTGGTATTTAAGCGTGTCCATTGTGACCCACCTCTCTTTCCTGGGAATCTCCCAGATGCATGATTATAGTTGATATATATTATTCTAGCTTAAGACTATAAATGAGAAAATGCTATGATGTTTATGAATTGTATTGTGATATAACATGCAAAGATTTAATGGTGACTTAAACTTATAAGAAAATGATCCTTTGGAACCATCGACTATAGGTGGTGAAAAGGTGATTTTAGCCCACGACCTGCTTCTCTCAAAAGGGTAGAGTTGGGACTTTAGCTTATCAAAAGAGATAAGTATATGCTAGTGACGACTAGTAAAGTATGAGCTCATAACCTAAATTACTCCCAAAAGGGTGGAGTATAGGGTGGCCCAAGGAAAATAATGATGATGATAAGATTTTAAGTCACCTAAGGCAATAAAGAAATGAAATATGTGCACTGTGTCCATGTGTAGCTAATATTATATGACGTTCTTTTATGCATGTTATTTTGATAATGATGATGAGGAATATGATGTAATGATAAAGGAAAAGTTCATTGTAAATATGACATGTTAAGATTATGATGCATTATAAGACGCATGATTAAAAATTGACGAACCTCGGTTAAGTATTTGTCCGAACTTAAAATGAATCTTTGCATGCTCACTATTTTAGAATAATCCCGAGGTTCCTGGGGACTTTGATGATGACACTGTAGAAGGAGGTACCCTACTGAGAATTCTTTAACAAGATTCTCACTCCCTTTTCTTTATTTCCGTCATTGTCTCCAGATTCAAATGGCGACATTCGTCCTGTTCGTTGATACCCCTACTTGGGAATTCCACTATGATCCGGTGCATCGCTCGTATCATTTTGAAGGGAGGTGCGCGGTTCGTGTTTTTATTTACATAGGTCGTCCATTTGCACATCCTGTCCCTAGTTATCGATTTTCTCCTACTTCTCCCTGTGGCGATGAAATGGTTTTCGAACATGCACGTGCACTTGATGAAAGGATGTTACGTTCTTATCCCGCTTCATCTGCTGTCCATGGATTTCCAGAGTATGTTCCCGAGACGAGATATTCTGAAACTGATCCTTCAGAGGACACTCCTACTCATGTATATTCTGAGAGCTCTGCTCCTACTCCCACACGTGTAAGAGAGGGAAGTGAGGAAACAGTTGTTCAGCTGAGGTTAGCAAGAAGGTCGTCCAAGCGACCCCAGCCTGGTGCATCTCGTGTGTCCCCTCCCGAGGGAGCTCATCAGTGGATCGGATTTATTCCCCCATTTCCAGGACAGTGGCCATAGACGGTTCTTAGTAGATTTATGTGTGTTCTTGCACCTTAGTTTTAGGATAACCTTCCCGGCTTATGGAGTTATCTAGTTTAGGGGCATGTATTTCCTTATGTATATTTTCTTTTATGGGTTTACATAAGACAATGATGTATGATCATAACCCACCCTTTGAGTGAGGTTATTGTATGTAAATATATGTTATAATGTGCTTATGGATGTTAAATGTAACGCCCCAATTTTTACTGTAATTTTTACTGTCATTAGAAATTACTCAATTACCGAATTACCGTAGGTAATTATTACATAAGATTTGAGGCCAAACAATCCTCAATAAAGGAATATAACATTAGAAGAGAGGTTAGGAACGATTCATGTGAGAGTCGCAAATCCCGAATTTCTGTACGTATAAAATGACCAAAATGCCCCTGAAGTTATTTTACTCAGAAAATGAGGATCGTGGGCCCCACCTATTCTCAAGGGGATATTTTGAGGATAATAAGGGATTGTTTGTGTTATGTGTGTTAATAGAGCAGAAGGATCTCAATTTTGAGTTCCGACGCGCGAAATGACCAAAACACCCATGCGGCTGTTTTAACTCCGATGTGCGTGCCGACTGAGCCCGAACCTCGCTAAAATGTTTTAAAATGTGTTTTTAAGCCATGATTAACCATTGGTTAAGCTCGGGTGGCCTCGGCGCTTTTAAGTGAAAATGCGATTTTGCCCTGCTTTTTGGCGCTTTGTAATTTCGGGATTTTTGATTCAGTATCTGAAACCTAAGCAATATTAGGCTCAAATTAAAGCTTATTAAATTCTAAATATTAATCTAGAGTCAAAATTATGTATTTAGATGAATTAGAACCCAAAATTGCTCAAAAACACCCAAATTGCTTACTAATTCACTTAAACCCTTAACCGTAAATTCTCTAAATTACATGAATACCTTGCCTACACCTAAATAATGCATGGAACACACAAATTTCACTTCTTTGGGCTGTAATGGATGAAATTATTGATGCCATTATGCAGCTGATTTATTGCCAAAAGTTGCACTAAAACAAAATGTCAAAATGTCACCATAAGAGACATAATTCCTTAATTACATACAACTTTGTCTAAAATGATTTTTCCTCCCTTATTTCTCCTGCAAAATTCCATCCACTACCTCATCACTTTGGCCAATTAGAAGCCTCAAAATCTTCTATAAATAGGCTTGCTTGAGTGGTCTTGGAATGCTTGGTTCATAACTAGTTTTTAAGAGCACCAAAAACTTTCTTTCTTCCTCCTCTTTGGCTGAATTCTTTCTTCAATTTTTTCAAAGAGATTTTGTTTCATTTCACTTCAAGAAACCATGTTCTCTTCCTCTTCTTCAACTCAGATTAGGTAGGGAGTAGTTTCTAAATTTATTTCTATGCTTTGAGGAGTTGTGTTTTTAGCTCAAAATGATGAAATTATGAACTTACCTTAGCTTTTCATTTTGGTTTTTCCTCTTCAATTTTTCTTTAACCAATTCAACCATATGGCCTAGGTGGAACTAAGATGATGGCTTGATGATGAGGACCTTGAGGGTGGGTTGTAAATCCATCACAAGTTAGGCCTCTAAAGCTTGAAAATTCCACTTGATGCAAAACTTTAAAGAATAATGCTTTATGATGCTAAAACAAAGATTTTTAGTTTAGAACTTGAAAGATGTATTTTCCTTTTATGTTTTATTTCTTGTTAAGATATGTATTGGGTTGAATTTATAATTCTTTTAAAGTCTTGAAGGAGCTCTAGTAAAGAAACAAAATGAATTTGCATCCATGATTAAGTTTATGCTTTGCATAACCATGTTTACCTTCTATGTCATCACTAAATTTTCAAGAATGAATAAATGAACTTGCATTTCTCATGTTTAAATTCCAAGCTTGTATTTCATGTTTATGTTTCAAGTCATCACTTAATCTTTCAAGATAATAAAGAGGTTGCATCTCATATTTAATTTATGCTCTCACTATATTTTATAATGGCTAAAAGAATCAACGCATGGCATGTTTATTTTATGCCATCACCTAAAGATCCTAGAGCTCAAAGACTTGCCCATGTATCACAAGCAAAGAAATATGATTATTGGAGTTAAAGAATTTATTCTTTAAAAAGTCTTGAGATTGGAGCTTAAAAAGATGTAATAATAATTCTCTTCTCCCTCTCTGGTCTGTGCGGACTACCGCCGCTCGGTTTCTTAATAATCTCTTCTCCTCTCTATCGGTCTGTGCGAACTACCGCCCTTCCGGTTTCTTAGTATTCTCTTCTCCCTCTTCTGGTCTGTGCGGATTACCGCTCCAGCTTTCTTGTATCATGTTTATATTTCAAGTTCTTGCATCATGTTTAATTTTCAAGTCATCACCTTAAATCTTAAAGATAAAGAAATGGAATTGCATATCATGTTTATAATTCCAAGCTATCACCTTATAAAGATAAGATTAAAATAAGGTTGCATAGCATGTTTATAATTCTAAGATGTCACCTAAATCTCTAAAGCTCAAGACTTACTCCTTTTATCTTAAGTGAGAATTTTAATTGTGAAGATCCTCCCAAATTTGACAAAAGAACTAGTTTCTAAATGAGTTTTAAGGCTTTGCAAGGATTTTACGGGGAACTAGTAATTTATATGCACTTAAAATATGATTCTATGTAATTGCATGGGGTTCATGATTCGGCCACTGATCTGAGTTTAGTATCAATGTGTGATAATGATTTGATATGATTGAAGTTGTGATAATTATGGTTTATTGTTAAGAGAATGATTCATAATTGGTTTAGTAACTAATTAGTTCTATAATTGATAATTCTATGTAAGGATTGGATGCTTATTGAATGATTTCCTGGCTTGCATGTTATAGTTGCTGTTGCAAATAATGAGAATGCTTATACATGAAATGTTCTTTATTATGTAAAATTTACCTTTGTTGCTAGAAGAAAGTGTATCATTGTAAAAGTGTAATTTGGAAAGGTTCTGCTAAGGAAAGACTTGGTATTTAAGCGTGTCCATTGTGACCCACCTCTCTTTTTGGGAATCTCCCATTTGCATGTTTACTCATTGATATATATTATTCTAGCTTAAGACTATAAATGAGAAAATGTTATGGTGTTTATGAATTGTATTATGATATAACATGCAAAGATTTAATGGTGACTTAAACTTATAAGAAAATGATCCTTTGGAACCATCAGACTATAGGTGGTGAAAAGGTGATTTTAGCCCCCTAACCCGTTCTCTCAAAAGGGTAGAGTCGGGACTTTAGCTTATCAAAAGGGATAAGTATATGCTAGTGACGACTAGTAAAGTATGAGCTCATAACCTAAATTACTCCCAAAAGGGTGGAGTATAGGGTGGCCTAAGGAAAATAATGCTGATGATAAGATTTTAAGTCACCTAAGGCACTAAAGAAATGAAATATGTGCACTATGTCCACATGTAGCTAATATTATATGACGTTCTTTTATGCATGTTATTTGATAATGATGATGAGGAAAATGATGTAATGATAAAGGAAAAGTTCATTGTAAATATGACATGTTAAGATTATGATGCATTATAAGGCGCATGATTAAAAATTGACGAACCTCGGTTAAGTATTTGTCCGAACTTAAAATGAATCTTTGCATGCTCACTATTTTAGAATAATCCCGAGGTTCCTGGGGACTTTGATGATGACACTGTAGAAGGAGGTACCTTATTGAGAATTCTTTAGCAAGATTCTCACTCCCTTTTCTTTATTTCCGTCATTGTCTCCAGATTCAGATGGCGACATTCGTCCTGTTCGTTGATACCCCTACTTGGGAATTGCACTATGATCCGGTGCATCGCTCGTATCATTTTGAAGGGAGGTGCGTAGTTCGTGTTTTTATTTACATAGGTCGTCCATTTGCACATCCTGTCCCTAGTTATCGATTTTCTCCTACTTCTCCCTATGGCGATGAAATGGTTTTCGAACATGCACGTCCACTTGATGAAAGGATGTTACGTTCTTATCCCGCTTCATCTGCTGTCCATGGATTTCCAGAGTATGTTCCCGAGACGAGATATTCTGAAACTGATCCTTTAGAGGACACTCCTACTCATGTATATTCTGAGAGCTCTGCTCCTACTCCCACACGTGTAAGAGAGGGTAGTGAGGAAACAGTTGTTCAGCCAAGGTTAACAAGAAGGCCGTCCATGCGACCCCAGCCTGGTGCATCTCGTGTGTCCCCTCCCGAGGGAGCTCATCCATGGATCGGATTTATTCCCCCATTTCCAGGACAGTGGCCATAGAGGGTTCTTAGTAGATTTATGTGTGATCATGCACCCTAGTTTTAGGATAACCTTCCTAGCTTATGGAGTTATCTAGTTTAGGGGCATGTATTTCCTTAAGTATATTTTCTTTTATGGGTTTGCATAAGATAATGATGTATGAACATAACCCACCCTTTGAGTGAGGTTATTGTATGTAAATATATGCTATAATGTGCTTATGGATGTTATATGATGGAGCCAAAGTGATATGATGTGATATATTCTTAAACGTCTTATTATACTCCGCTTACTCATTCACGTTGTACTTGGCTCACGTTTTCAATTATGTGTTTAAAAAAAAAAATGGCTCGTAATTTCACTAAGTATTTTCAAATTATGAAGAAAGAACCAAAGCAAGGAGTAAAGTCTAGTCATTAATCAGATTCAACCTAGGTGTATTTGGTTAATTACTAGGGTGTTACATTATATGATGGAGCCAAAGTGATATGATGTGATATATTCTTAAACGTCTTATTATACTCCGCTTACTCGTTCACGTTGTACTCGGCTCACGTTTTCAATTATGTTTTTTTTTTAAAAAAATGGCTCGTAATTTCACTAAGTATTTTCAAATTATGAAGAAAGAACCAAAGCAAGGAGTAAAGTCTAGTCATTAATCAGATTCAACCTAGGTGTATTTGGTTAATTACTAGGGTGTTACATGTATGAGAATTGAAGTAAATCTAATGATCATGTATAGGAATGAGCCCAGTCCTGAAAAGCAGTCTATTACCCATTATTTCCATGCTAGGGATGGCGGTACATAATGCCCACACGTGACAAGATTAGTCGAGGGCCAAGGCAAGTTGAAGAAGTAAATTTTGTAAGTAATCCTTTGTCTTATATGCCAAGTGAAGAAGTTCAGTATTGATATTGAGATCAATATGTTTAAGTGTGAAGTTACCAATACATGACGTTAAGTAGTATAATATGTGTATATTAGACTGAATGCTAAAAGTAACCCATTTCAGAAGTATGATTTGGAACTTTAAAAATAAACCATTATTATGTAATGTATGACCACCATTTTCTTAATAAACTGAAGTGGCTGGGACGATGACGATAACATTATAATTGTGTATTTGGGGGGTTACCCTACTGAGAATTGTATAATTCTCACCCTTTTTGTTTTTGTGTCCCTATGTCGTCTCCAGGTTGTGTAGAGAAACGAGAGGCTATTTTGCAAAAGAACTCAAAAGTGCAATAGTTTAGTAGCTAATGCTTTTATTATGTTTTATTTAGTGGAATGAATATATATGTAAATATATTAGAGAACAAAAGTGTGTTAAAGCTCATAGAAGAACTTTCCTTATGTACTTAACTTTGTGTTAAATAAATGTTTTGATTTCCTTGCTATATATTTTAATAGAACTATGACATAGTTATTTCGTAAATTAATTGAGTTTGCTATAGAGATTCAAGAAAGGTCCACTAATCTATAAATAACAACTCTTGAGTCCGATGTCATAGCTTAAGACTGATGTTGTACTTGGGAGGATATTACACTTAACAAGACCCAAGAAAAATCATGGAGTTGCTTTAGGATGTTAACTTCAACATATAATTTTTCTAGATCATAAAAATATCCATAACTATACTAGAAAATTTGTGAACAAATACTAGCTATACAAAAACTGAAATTCCAGCAACATGATTCAAAATCTCTTTTAACAAAAATAATTTCTAACATCATCCAAACACTCCACCAAATTAAACACATCAATATCTATCTATCATCAATCGATACATTCAATTAAGAGTCTATAAAAATTATCCAAGACACTTCAATGTTCCCACAAGGTTCTATAAAAATTTTAGAATAAAACCCCTTCTTTAACTATATTAACAAAATTACACAAATTTGGTGGTCAGAAACCACTCAACCTCAGCTCAAGAACCAAAATTCATAATTTTTTAACCCTAGCAAATGATTGGAATCAATTCTAAAGGAAAATCATGGTTCAACTTCAAGATGCCTCCAATACTATGTAAAAATTTCAAGTGATAATTCAATCATTTGATATGGTAACAAAATTACCAAAATTTATAGCTTCTATTCCAATATTTCAGGTAGCACATAGAACACTTCGGTTTCTGATTTTTCAAACATAGAAAAAGTGCCTAGAATGACTCCAAAATTTTACTAGAGACACCTTAACATGTTAGCTACATCCCATAAAATTTTCATCTAAATCAAAGATCTCTAAATAGGTCATCCAATTCAACCAAATTCCCTGCTTGCTACAAACTGGGATTTTCCAACAACAATGTTCAAGCAATATGAATTTTTTTCAAGCAAAGAAAGTCCTTAACATGACCCAATAAAAATCATGGAATTGCCTTAGGATGTTAAATTCAACATATAATTTTTTTAGATAATAAAACTACCTACAACTATACCAAAAAATTCGTGAACAAATACTAGCTGTACAAAAACCAAAATTCCAGCAACATCGTTCAAAATCTCTTTTAACAAAAACGATTTCTAGCATCATCCAAACACTTCAAATTAAACACATCAATATCTATGTATCATCAATCAATACATCTAAAATATTCTAGCCAATTCAATCAGAAACATTCAGAGAAAAATTTCAAAGCAAGAGGATAAATAAAGCCCTACTTGGTCCTTGGAAACTCAAATCCTTGTTTTTAGCTCCCTTCAGGAGTTCTCTACCCAATTATTGATCCAACCCTCTCAAATCCTCTTCTTAGACAGCTAACACAACAGAAATTATTGATGATGAAGTAAGGTGATGATTCTCTATTGTGTTTAATGTAAAGATATCAAGAACTAGTCTTAAGTTTGTGCTTTGATCATGGTGTCATGGTATTGTAACTTGAGTGTTTCAAGCTAGGAATTGGAGTTTGAAGAAGAATGAATAAAGATGGCTGCAAGCAGAAGAATGGCCGAGAATATCTTGGCTTGTTTGAGAAGGAATAAGTTTGTGTTTATCTTTATAATAAGTGCATGAATATAATATATTATAGTTAGATAATTCTTAATCTAAGAATGAAAAATGGATGGCTAGGATTGAATCTTGTAATTCAAGATTAAATCTTAGTCATTCATTTAATATAAATGGATAAACATCTCCTTTTGCAAAGATCACACTAGCTTCGGTGTAAAAATCGCAAACCGAAATTTTACCGAATAGGTAAAATATCGTACTCGAGTAATCATACATTGCTCGAAAATTAATTTCAGGCCTAAAATTCTCATTCCTTACCATTTCTAACCTCAATCCTGTAATTTCTAAGTTTCGGGCATCTCCAAGTCCTAATTCTAAGGTTTCGGCTGTCCTGACGGCCTACAGGGCCTGTGAGTTACTATTTAATTTTTTTTTTTTACAAATCTATTGGATCATCCTCATCATTATTGAAACTGTTAAATTTTTTAAATCAAGACTAATCAAACTCAAATTAATTTTTAAATAATTTTTCAGGTGTTATACAAGACAACTTCCTAATCTTGTCTTGCATGGCCTAAATTACTTGCTTTTAACCCAAACACTCAATTACCAATTTCTAACCAAATGCCTAATCAAATTTATATCTAAACACAACTCCTAACACAAAAGAAATGAAAATATCTTTCCCCTCATGTTTTCTTCATGGCCGGCCACTCCTCCTCCTATAACCCCTCATATTTAATTTTTTTAACAGTCAAACACTCTTATTCTTACCACTCATTTGTTTGGCCAATGATTTGTGTCAAAAAAGGTGCTCTCAAAATTCTCTCTTCTTTCACTTCTCAAAGACTCTCTTTTCTTCCTCCACCACCACGAGAACCATCCTCCACCGCCATCTCTCAACTTTAAACCACCACAAACCATTCTCAAGAAACATAACTTTTCCATCTTTGAAAACAAGAACTCAAAAAAAACTTTCCTTCCTTTTCTTCCTCATTTGACCAAAATCTATCTTGAGCCCAATAGAAGATTTTTTCTTCTAATTTTCTTATACAAGACCAAGCACTTTCTTTGCAACAAGAAAATATCTTTGGTAGGGATTTTTGTTTTGAGTTTTCTTTCTTTTTTTTTTTTCTATTTTCGATTCTTGGTTTGATGTTGAATGAGCTTTGCTCCCTTCTTTTCTTTTCTTCCATTTTCAGTTTGGGCTTTTCCTTTTCTTTCTTTATTCTTTTTAGTTTTGTTGTTGTTGAATGGTTAGAAACCATGGCTTGATGATGAGGATCTTTGATATTGGTAGTGTTACCACCATTTGTTTGACCTCTAGAGCTCAAGGTTTGATTTTTGACTTAAAGAGAAAAATGAGAAAAGATTGTTTTATTGTTGTTCTTGAAGTTGATTTTGTTTGAGCTTGATGGTGAGTCTAAGGAAACAAGGTTCTTGGAACCATAATAATGAGAGACTCTAAAACTCACTTCCATTTGTTAAGATTGTATGGGGTTGAAAGTATCATTTCTTAAAGTCTTGAAATGTGCTCTAGTAAGATGTAAAAATGGGCTTGCATTATATTTATATTTCAAGCTCTTGCATCTCATGTTTATGTTTCAATGCCTTGCAACTCATATTTATTTTCAAGTTATCACTTTAAATCTTGAAGACTAAAGAAATGGACTTGCATTCCCATGTTTAAAGTTCAAGTTTTGCATTTCATATTTATATTTCAAGTTATCACCTAAAGCTTCAAAGACTTAAAAATAAACTTGCATTCTCATATTTATATTTCAAGTCTTGCACATCATATTTACTTTTCTAAGCCATCATCTCCTAATGATAAAGACTAAAATGAGGTTGCATATCACATTTGTTTTCTTGCCATCACCTAAATCTCTAGAGCTCAAAAACTTGCCCTTGTATCTTAAATGGAAGTTTTAGTCATGGTTAGCTCTCTTGATGTATTTTCGGCCATGACAAGTGTTGGTCTTGGAATGGAATTTTATTTTTATCTCAAGATTCAAAACTTATGTCTATGATCCCTTAGTTCATTTTTGAAGAAAACTAGTTAATAGAAATACTTGATCTTGCAACTTTTTGATGCTATTAGAAGTTAAATTATGGCTACTAATTTGATTCTTTTAATTCTATTATATGCTGTTTGGAATGGTTTAGAGGTGTAAAAATTACTATTAATTGTTGTGAAAGTCATCCTTGGCACCTTAGGTAAAAACTAGTAACAAGAAACACATAAAATTATAATTTTGGAAGCTTTTGACAACTCCATTTTCAGTTACTGCCTAAACTGTTTCATTACTGTGTGGTACTGTTTGGGATTATTTAAGTGTGTAAAATTTGTTAATAATTAGTGTAATAATTATTTTTTAGCACTTAGGGAAAGACTAGTAACTAGAAAGAATAAAAAATGTGAATTCTAGAACTCATAAGGATGGAATTATGGATTCTATTTTAGCAAAATTATAATTCTGTAAAAAGATATTTAACACTTAGTAAATGTGTAAGAATCTCTTATAATTGGTATAGTAATTAATTTTAGCATCTTAGGAAAAGCCGGTAACAAGAAAGGATCAAAGACGTAACTTCTTGAACCCCAAAATGGTATAGTTTCAAGTGTTGTCTGTAACACTCTAATATTCAACCCAATACTACTAGTATGTACTGAGGCCAAATATTAGTCATTACTTCTTGCTTTAGTTCTATTACCTTTGAAATTACTTACTGAAAATACGAGCCATTTTTTTTAAAACAAAAAACTCTTGGTAAAGTATGAGCCATGTATAATGTAATTCGTACGATAACGTATAGTGCGGAAATATAAACACATAAAAGGCTCCATCCATAGCATCATGAATACATATACTGAAATACCTCATATATTAATACTTAAGATGCCCACCAATAGCGGTGGGACTGTTTGATACATAAAGTGCAATACAACTGAAAGAAGGAAATACATGGAATCATAAACGCTACAAGCAAGAGAGTACCCACACCCAAGTGCATCTGAAATGGATAACCTCAACACAAAAGAAGATTTATCCTATCTACGTGATGTGTGTGCACTAAGGACTACCCTCTAAACCCTACGGCTACCGTCACGGGTAAGGTGGGACATAGCCGATCCACGGGCGAAGCACGTCAGGAGTGGGCACTTGGACACGTCCTCCGTGTTGGTCGCCTCTCAGGCATCCAAACCCTTCGTGGCTGGGTAACCGTTTCCTCACTGCCTGCTGGCATACGTGGGGGAGTAGGGGCAAAGTCCTCCTTATACATAGAGGCAGGTGGCTCCTCCGAATGCTGCGAGCGGGGTACATATTCGGGTACAGCGCCCAAGCCTGCGGTGTAAGTCCATAGGATTCTCTCGTTGCGTGTGCGTGCACGCTCAAAAACCATGTCATCTCCATAGGGTAACATCGGGGAGAAGAGGTAGCTATCTACAGGGTGGGCGAATGGCCGTCCGGGAAACATAAAGACGCGAACAGTGCAGCGGCCCTCAAAATGGTACGATCCATGCTCCGGATCGTAGTGGTACTCCCATGTGGGGGTCTCAACGTACAGTACGATCGTCGCCATCTGAATGTAGAGACGTAATAGAAAGAAAAAGATAGAGGGAGTGAGATTTCTTACTAAAGAAACTCAGTAGGGTTTTTTCTCATATCTAAGTGTCATCATATACGTCTCCAGGGACCTCAGTTTCTTAGTAAAAATGTGGGCATGTAATAGTTCATTTATGAAGTTCGCAAATATTAACCTCCGAGACCCATTCCTTTTAATTATGGAAATCTCTTGGTTACATAGTCCATAAGTCATAGTACATTAATCATGGTTTCCTATATCATGGGTCATGGCACATAAACTCATAAATCCATGCTTCTTATATCATGGGGCACAGTACATAAACTCATAAATTCATGGTTCTTATATCATGGGGCATAGTACATAAACTCATAAATTCATGGTTTCTTATATCATGGGGCATGGAAACATAGTTCATGGAACATGGTACATGGTACATATCTTGGTTACTTGAGGTGACATTAAAACATCATCATTATTTTCCTGGGGCCACCCTAACTGATCTCCCTGTGGAGAAAATTCTAGGTTATGAGCTCATACCTTGCTAGTCGTCACTAGCACATGGACTTATCCCTTTTGATAAGTTAAAGGTCCCGACTTAAAGTACGGGCCTAGGGGGCTAGAATCACCCTATCCCCACCCTTAACTTGGTGGTTCAAGGATCATTTTCTCATAGTTTAAGTCACCTTAAGTCTTAGCATATTTATTGAGAAGCCACTTAGTTCATACATGTCAAGTATCAATGATTACAACATAGGCATCTCTAAGTTCTTGAAGAACAATCACATGCAATAAAACTATCATTTAGGAATAATAGTTCACATGGCATCATATAAGTCATGAGGTAAACACCAATTCATCATTCATAGAGTAATGCTTAAACCTTTCCCTTACGAGCGAAAACCCCTAATCGGGTAACCTCAAACTTCCAAATTATTTTCTTATACCTCTAAGGGATTGATTAACCTCATTACCATAATTTATTAAGTCCTAAAACCTAATTAATCATGGCTGGACAGCATTGGCAGTAAGCTTGAATTAGATGAATTATGATATTCTAAAAGATGCATTTTAAACCCTTTCTCACATCCGACTTTTTCTATGATGCAACAATTAATACCTAAGCCAATTATGAGTCACTCTCACAGATCTAGACATCATATAATGTGATTCTATGGATGTTAATCAATTTGGACAGAATTCATATTTTCTGTACCTATGGGGTTCTAGAATTCACATTTCAAGCAATTCAAGTAACTAAACATGCTCTAAAATGTCTAGAACAATTAGCATATACTTGGCAAGGTATTTAAACACATTTAGACCACCCAAAACATAATTTAAGGTGCTGGAAATGATCATGGCAGAACTGAAATTGGTAAGTCATCAAATCATGTATAAATTTCTTTTTCAATATTTATAGGTAGCTAGTTTCTCTTGGAACAATTTTAGGACTTCAAAAATACCTTGGAAATCAATTTAACTTGTCAAGAACATTCATAAAATACATGGGGCAGCAACTCTTTAATTTTTCTCATGGTTGAAATCCTAAATATAAGAACATACTTAAAATACTTATAAATGTCACTTATGTTTAGGAAAAACTTAAAACATAAACTATAGGCTCTTGTAACTAATGAAAAACTCATCCTAGAGCTTTCATCATCACATGGCCGAATGCATTTCAAGAAGATACCTTCTTGATTTAACTTTTCTCAAGATGAAATGGGCAAGTCTTTGAGCTCTAGTCTCTTAGGTGATGGCATAAAAGTAAACGTGCTATGCATTCCATTTTATTCTTCATTAAAGAGTAAAGTGAGAGCTTCAAAGTAAATATGAAATGCAAGAACCTGAAATTAAATATGCAAGGCTCAAAGTAAATATGCAAGTTCCATTCTTTATTTTAGTGCCCTAGGCCCAGCAACAATCGACTTTAAGGCCGAAATAGAAAGGCTTCGAGATTATTTTAGGTGATATGCAAGCTCTCGTTTTACATCTTTAAGTTCTTAAGTGATGACTTGAAATATAAACATGGAATGTGAAGCTTGGAATTTAAACGTGCATTATGCAAGTTCATTCCTTATCTTGGGGTTTAGTGATAGCATACAAATAAATGTGCTATGCAAAGCATAAAGTAAATGTGAATGCAAGTTACTTTTATCTTGTCTAGAGCTCTTGCAAGACTTTTAAAGAGAACATAGTTCCAACCCAAACCTTATCCTCACAAGAAAAGGAAACTACTAGTGCTAGAATACTCAAAATAAATCATAACCTTAAAGAACTTGGAAGTGGCCGAATCCCCATCATGGAGAATGAACCATTTTTAAACTCTAGGGACCAAGATCTTGATAATCTAAGACATCAATATCCTAAGTCATCATCATTGAGTTCATAGCTTCCTTAATACCAACATTTAAAACAAAGTTTATGCTAGAGAAGAAAGCAAAACCGAAACCATGCTTGGTTTAAAATCAAAGTTTCAAGCTTTAGAGTTTGTTCATGTGACTAGTATCAACATGAAACACTCATCATCAAGCTTTCCTTTTTCCAAGTCTTAGAAGCCTACATGGCCAAAAACATGGGAGGAAAAAGTGAAGTCCAAAAGAGTTCAAGAGACATAAACTCTTTTATTTCTCAAACTTGGAAAAAATGATGTAACTTTCCTTAAAAAAATTCAAGCTTTAGAGGTTGTTGAGTGACAAGCACCATCATGACAACCTCATCATCAAGCTTTCATTTTTCTCATGGGTTTAGGCCCTCATGGCCGAAACATTAAAGGAGAAAGGAGAAGTTCAAACATTCAAGAGAAACATAACCTTATTCTTAACTAAACATGTAAAAGATGAAACTTTTCTTTAAGAAAACTCAAGCTTTAGAGGTCTCATGTAAGATGAACTCATGGTCACCTCTAGAGAGCACTCATCATCAAGCCATCATGTTCAAGGCCTTGAGGCCAAAAATCAAAGAAAGGAAAAGGAAGAAACCGAAAATGAAAAGCAACATGGAGGTTCCACCTTTCATCATTTCCCAACAAGATTCAACATAGAAATCAAAGACATATTTAGAAAGTTTCCCTACCTTGTGGTTTTCGAAAAAGGAGAGGAAGAACTTGAGCTTGAAGAACTCTTAGGAGCTTGAGAGAAAGGAAGTAAAAAAGCTTGAGACTTTTAGTGATTTTTGCAAGAAGTAAGCAAAGGAGTGAAGTTGTGTGGTGTTATGTATTTATAGGCAAATGAAACATGAAGGAGTGGAGGGAGAGTAGGCTGGCCGAATCCTCTTGAGGAAGAAGGAGAGAAGAAAAATCTCTTGTGTTGTCATTCATGGTGTCATAGGTCATAGGTCTTAGGATGGCTTTGATGGACAATGTAATTGACTACATAAAATATCATTCCTTTGAATTTTTGGGGGGAAAAGTGGCTGAACATAATAAGACCATGGGAGGGAAGATTTCATCCAATTTAATCATGTACTAATGGAGTGTTTAGGAATACACAAGGTTAAGTCAATAATTAAGGTTGTGTAACCAAGTGTTTAGGTGAACTAATTAGGTAATTAGGACCCTAATACCTTAGACTAAGAGTACTATTGTAGGATTGATGGAGTTAAACTCCTATGACCATTGATTGATGTATGACAACTTTTCTTGGAAGAGAAAGCATTCTTGGGAAAGGAAATGTGAATAGTGAAAATACTATTCATAGTTGCTTTTTCTTTAAAGAAAGAAAAGAATTAGAATTGAGTTGCAAATTTTCTTAAGCAATTTTAGGTTCTAATCAACCTTAAATAATTATTTTAACTCTAGATTAATTAAGAAAATTAATTAACCTTTCATTAGAGCCTAATATTGCTTAGGTTTGAGTTAAGTAACTCGTTAGGCTTAAAATGCACTAAACGGGGGTAAAATCGTAATTTTTACCAAAAGTTGCCCGGGACTCCTGGGACTTAAACCAACATAGTTCATGCCTTAAAACGTCATTTTTGATCTCCGGGACGAGTCTGGGTCGGAGTCAAAACTTAAAACTGCCTTAAATCGAGTTAGGGGTATTTTGGTTATTTGTGCACAGAAACCTCAGAAATGAGATTTTTCTGACTTGTTAACATTCATAAACATATAATCCCCATCATATATCATAAAAGCCTTGTGAGGATGGCCGAGGCCGGTCATCCTCATATTTCAGGTAAAAATGACCTCAGGGGCATTTTGGTCATTTAAAAATTTAGAGAAAAACGGGGCGTTACATTGTCCAAACTTTACAGCCTTGATTGGTCATGTTCATGAGGTTAAAAATCAGTGGGAAACGTGGTAATTGATCTCTTAGATGCATAAAAGAATCATTACTAATGTTAGTTAACCCAAATCGTAGTTTTGACCCGTTTAAGGGCTAATGAGTGATTACCGATAACTTGAGCATGGCTATGTGAATAATATCTGTGATGATCTCTAATACCTCATATATGTATATATACACCTTGTTGAACATAGCAGATGCATTGGCTGAGTCTGGTCCTTGATTCTGGCATACTGGGTAAGAGCATATTTACCTTTATTAAAATGTTGATGATGGCATGTTTATGTGAATTTGTAATTATGATTGAGATATTTGGGGATGCATAGTTGATGTGTTTTATGAGCATGATAAGTTAATTGATGAATTATGGTGATGTGATTATATGCTCATGCTTGCATTATTAAACAACATGCTAAGATTAAAGGTGACAAAAAATATTCGAAGATGATCCTTCTGTAACAGGCCAGGTCTAGCATAAGGTGATCCAAGGAGGTGATCTTTTCATAATGGGCCGGGCCTATCTGAAAGTGATCTAATGCCCCCTAACCTGTACTCCGGGAGTTGAGAATTTGCTTATTGAGAGGATAAGTGTAAGCTAGTGATGACTAGTGAGGTATGAGCTCATAATCTAGAACTCTCAAGAGAAGAGAGTATTAAGGTGGCCCCCACAAAGAGTAATGAGAAATTTTAAGTCACCTAAGGAATAAAAAGGAAGAAATCATGCCATACTATTTGTGTTCTCATGTCATTGATTATTTCACATGTGAATGCTTATAGTATGATGCACCTACTATTGACATACATTCCATGGTAAGGTATGATGCATTCATGACATTCAAACTCATGTTAAAAGACACGGACCTCGACTAATGGTATTTAGAACTTAATAAATGAACTACTTTCATGCCCACTATTTCATATTGAAACCCGAGGTTCTTGAGGACATAGATGATGATACTAGTTATGAGGCAAGAGCCCTATTGAGATTCTTTTATAAGTTTCTCATCCCTTCTTTCTTTCCATCCCGTCTTCAGAGGATGATGGCTTTGTTCATGATCTTCGTTAACACGCCCACTTGGGAGATGCAATAGGACACTGCCCATCGGTCATATCACTTTGTGGGTCGTTGTACTATACATCTTTTTGTGTTCATAGAGTGCCCTTTTGTACATCCAATCTCTAGCTTCTAGTTTTCTCCTGCTTCTCCCTTCAGTGATGACCTCGTCTTCGAGCGTGCTCGCCCTCGTTAGGAGCGAACTTGCCATACCCATCCTGCCACTTCTACAGTCCGCGACTTCCTGAAATACACGCCTCGATCCTTACGATGGACTCTTAGTATGATCCGTTTGAGGATTCGGCTACTCAGTGCCCTTCAAAGGGTTCCGAACCTACCGTCCCCATGGATGTTGGAGGATGTAGCGAGGCCACGGTGACCCAGCCTGTGAAAGGAGCTAGGGTAGTGATGTGACCACGCCGAGGTACTCACACCCGTCTAGCTCACCATTTGGCTACACCCGATGACTTGGCTCAATGGACTGGATACCTTCTCCTTTCGAGGGAGGACAGTAGTAGGAGTGAGCAATGGACCTTGGGGTTCCATTGCATATGTCATGGCGATGATAGCCTTCTTTTGTATCTTAGAGGTTATCTACCACAGGTGCACCCTAGTAGGAGTGGTAGAGAGGAAAGACCTTGGTTAGACATTCTGTGATCTTTTCTTTTTATGTTTTCATGGATGACTGTACTGTCCCTACCTTTAATAGTGGGCGTAAAGCTACTATTTTAAGTACTTATGTTCTGGTATGGAACTTCTGATGTTATTAACATATGACTCTATGATGTTGTGTTATGCTATGGCTTGTATTTACTTAAATTCATGAATGTTTTTGGTGTGTTTAGTTTCCTTCTCGGCTTGTATGCGTAGCTACGATGTAGCGTTCACAAGTTTGCACGGCTCATGTTTTTCATTTTAAGTTTATAAAAAAAAATTACCCATATTTTCACTAAGTATTTTAAACTAAAGTTAAGAATTGAAACAAAGAGGAATAACTAATGATTAACTTAAATGCGTCCTAGGCGTGTTAGGTTAAACATTAGGGCTTTACATCAATCATCTCTTTTATAAAGTTTGCATTATAAACGAATAATGATTGAAGCTGTGAAAACTCATTATTCACCAAGGAAATGATATCATGATTCAGAAAGCTCTCGTATCAAAATAGTGAAATCTACATCACATGGAATGAAGGAAAATTTGAATTTCAAAATTCAAATTTGCTTATGGAAAAGCAAATTTCGGTGTCAGAATCGGTAAATCATCTCTTTTGCCTTCAAAAGTCAACTGTCCAAAGATTCTAAAAGAAAGCATTCAGAAACCATGGTTCAGAAAGTAAGTGGTTTCTGAAGAACATCAGAAACCACTTTTGTCTCACAACGGCTTCTGCAGGCAGATTTGACAAAGCAAAAAGGCTACACTTCTAGACTATCTTTTCAAGACACAAATGGATGATCAAAACGCGTCCCTAGAAGATGTGACTAAAGGCAACGATCTCAAAGAAGACCTCTATAAATAGAGATGCAGTGATCTTCAAAGACATGGAGTCATGTTGAACAAAAGAGCATAACGCTGTCAAGTTATCTCCTCATTTATTTGTAAAAGTTTTCACTATCTATATATCATTTCCTTGTATAAAATCTTCTTTCTATACTTCATTGATAACACGTTCTTCTAAGGAAGAATTTCTAGAAGGAGTCATTCAAGATTTTCAAGATCTTTTCATTGTATATTCAAAGAAATCTTAAGTGTGGGTTAGTTTGAGTGGCAACCCAAACTTATAACCTTTGTAACCTTGATCTAGTAGTGATAAGTGTGAGATAGCTTGAAGAGGCTTGTTAAATACTACTTGCAATGTGACAGTAATTGAGTTTTACTGGTCATGGGTTTAGCTTGGAGTGGCTAGTTTAAGATTACTTAGTTCAGCTTGAAGAGGCTGGTAAAGAACTACTTGGTGTGAGACAATAGGTGTGTCTACTGGTCCCTAGACATAGCTTGAAAAGGCTACTGAAAAGACTAACTTCACTCTTTCTCAAGTTGGAGGAAGAGATAGTGAAACTCAACGATGGTTGAGAACTAGATATAGACAGATTGGCTGAACCAATATAAAACTTCCTGTATTCGTTTTTCTCTTCTCTTTATCTCCTTTTATTTTCCTTATTTGTTCTTTGGTTTCAGTTTCAAGTTTTAAAAAGTTCTTTAACATCTTTCCTATTTAATCAAGTTCAAAAAGTTCGCTTCCTGAAGGTGCTTAACATTAATTTCCACTGCGCTACAAGTTCATCTTGATAGCCTTTTCCATGTAGTTTTTCAGATCTTAAGTGAAAGAAGTAAAAGTAAAAACACAATTCTACCCCCCTTCTCGTGTGTTTTTTTGCTAACACTAAACCAAGAAGACCCAAGAAAGTACAGGTACCTAAAATAAAAACTATCTTTGCTGCAAGTGTGACTGAGAACACACGTTAAGAAAGACCACAAATGGTTCATGGACAGTGACTACTTCAAACACATGTCAAGAAGCAAAAAATGGTTCAAAAACTTGAGACCAAAGAACTCAGGTTCTATAAATTTGCTGATGGAGATAAAGCCAAGGCCACATGTATTGAAAATGTTAGTAAGGATGACTCTCATTAAATTTCTAGTCTTTTATTAGTTAGTGGTTTGCCTTACAACTTATTGAGCATCAACCAATTTTGTGATCATGGTTTTAATGTCTAGTTCAATGCCAAGGCATGCCACCTGCTAAATCTAATTTCTGGACAAGTCATATTATTTGGCAAGAGACATGATAACACTTATATGTTATTCTTAGATGACCTTTTAGATCAAAATATAAAATGTCTTACACCCTTCATGGATGATAAGTGGTTATGGCATAAGAAAATTGGGCATGCTCATAAAAAGCTAATTTCTAAGTTATCTCAGAAAGAGCTTGTTAAAGGTCTTCCAAAGATCAATTATGATAAGGATTCAACTTGTGATTTCTGTGAGAAAAGGAAAGCAAACTAAGGTTTCTTTCCATAATAAAAATGTGGTTTCATCCACTAGGCCACTAGAACTTTTATATATGGATCTTTTTCAGCCAACCTGTAACATCCTCCCAAGTACGACGTCATCCTTAAGTCATGACATCAGACCCGAAAGCTGTTACTTATAAATTAGCGGACCTTTCTCAAATATCTATAGCCATGTTGATTTATTTGCGAGATAAATAGGTCATAATTCTACTGAAATATATAGCAACGAAACCAAAATATTTATTTAATATAAAGTTCAGTACATAAAGGAAGCTCTTTTATGAGCTTTAACACACCTCTGTCTTCTAAGATATTTACACACATATCCATTCCACTAAATACAGCCTAATAAAAGCATTAACTACTACTCTATTGTACTTCCGAGTTCTTTTGCATAGCAGTCTCTTGATTTTCCTGTATCAACCTGGAGACGACACGGGAACACAAAAACATAGGGGTGAGAATTATACAATTCTCAGTAGGTAACTCCCCCAAATACACAATCATAATGTCATCGTCGTCGCCCTAGCCACTTCAGTTTATTAAGAATAAAAGTGATCAAGCATTACGTAATAACGGTTCATTTTTTTAAAGTTCCAAATCATATTTCCGAAGTGGGTTATTTTTAAGAATCAATCACTTGTACACATTTATCATAAGCTCATAATCATAGTAAATAATGTCAATCAAAATGATTTGATATGATACAAATATGTATATACCAAAAGCAAAGAAATTATCTTTAATTGTCCTTGATAAATAGAAGAGGATCTCATCTGTCTCTATTTGCCCTCGACAAGTCGAAAGGATCTCATATCTCTCTGTTTGCCCTCAACAAGTCGAAAGGATCTCATATCTCTCTATTTGCCCTTGACAAGTCAAAGAGGATCTCATTTTTACTTATGACTATAGAACTTAATTCAATATATCATTCACTTTCTTTTCTAGTGCATGTATAAAACACATATAGGCATTCATTCACATTGTGATCTCAATCATGCTTCATAAACCAATATTTGCTTCCTCTAGTATGCATTTATACATCACTAGTCACATGGCCAAATATTTAACATCAAGTATTCATGTCATACTAGAACCAAACTACCATTACATTACCAATTCAAGTCTTTGGTTCATTTCCAGTAATTGGGCAGATTTCACACCATTGTAGCACAATTTATTTCCATATCAAATAATCAATAAGAGGCTATAAAAATTCCCAATGACACCTCAATGTGTCCAAAAGGTTCCATAAAATTTCAGGGTAATTAGAGTTCTCTAACTATATTAACAAAATTAGACAAATTTGGTGGTCAGAGACTACTGATTCTCAGCTAAATTCCTGAAGTCTATAATTTTTAACCCTAGCAAATGAAGCCAGAAAATTGGGAATAAAATCCTGGTAAAACCTTAAGATGTCTCTAATATTCTATAAAAATTTTGAAGGAAAAGTCAATCATTTGCTATGGTAACAAAAATAGACAAATTCGCAGGTTCAGTTCCAATAGTTCAAGCACCATAGGTACAATTTCAGTTCTTGATTTTTTAAGCACAGTAAATGTTACCAGAATACCTCAAAAGTTTTACTGAAGATGCCTCAACATGTTAGCTACACCATATAAAATTTTCAGCTCAATCTAAAGCCTCTAACTAGGTCAGAAAATTCATGATCATTGGCTGCCTGTACAAAAATCGAAAATCCAGCAAGTATCACTCAACATCTTTTTGACAAAATTGATTTTTCCCCAACACCAAACCAATCCACCTGTGCAAATACATCAATATCTAAGTGTAACATCACATAAGAACCAGATTTTATCACATTGAAATAAGCCAAAATTAGCAAGAACAGAAATCACAAGAACAAGTCACAAAAACCCTACTATTGGTGTCTTTTGGATCCTTGGCTCTAAGGTGCTCCAAGGTTTATTCCTTCCACTTCAAAGCTCCTAAACCCACACCAAACCCTTCGTTGGGCAGAGGAGTTGAGATATCAAAGTGAGGAATTGAAATTTCAATCGGTTAGAACGGTAGATATTGATGTGTAGAACAAGTTTTATGAAGGAACTTGGAAATTTTAACAACTCTAGGCTAAGGTATTTGGCCTTGGAATGAAAATTATGGAGCTCTTTGAGAATGGAGATGGAGTTTTTGCTTTCCTTATGTTCATGGCCGAAACTTTTGGCTTCTTAAAGAAGCTTTAACTTGTGTTAATCTTCTTATTAAATGCCATGAATATCTTATATTATATTTGGATAATTCATAATCTAAGAAAACAAAATGGATGGCTAGGATTGGATCTTGTTATTCAAGATTGAATCTTAGCCATTCATTTAAGTCAAATGGATAAGCATTCTCTTTTTGTAAAGGTCAAACTAGCTTTCGATGTTAGAAATCGCACACCGAAATTTTACCGAACAGGTAAAACAGTATATTCAGGTAATCAAACATTGCCCGAAAAATAACTTCGGGTATAAAATCTTTATTTCTACCTATTTATAACCATATTTCCATGTTTTCCCCATTTTGGGCACCTTCGGGTCCCGAATCAAGGGTTTCGGCTGTCCCAGTAGGGCTACAGGACCCGTAAGTTACTATTCACATTTTTTTTTTTACAAATCCATTGGATCGTCCTCATCATTGTTCAAACTATCAAATTTTTGAAATTATGACTAATAAAGCTCAAATTAATTTTTAAATAATTTTTAGGGTGTTACACAACCAAGCTTGTAAGTCTTGTTGGAAAAAGATATTACCTTGTCCTAGTGGATAACTTCTCTAGATTTACATGGGATATTTTCTTATCATCGAAAGATGAAGTGGTTGAAAAATTCAAAGCTTTTGTAAAATAAGTTTCTAATAAAGAAGATTCTCAAATCACTTATATTAGATTAGATCATGGAGGAGAATTTGAAAATCATGTTCTTGAAAACTTTTGTGAAAACCATGGTATTTCTCATGAGTTCACTGCTTCTAGAACTCTCCAACAAAATAGGTAGCTGAAAGGAAGAATAGAAGCTTGCTGGAAATGGCTAGAACAATGTTCTTAGAAAGCAGTTTATCAAAAGGTTTTTAGGTAGGGGCTGTCAACACCTATTCCTACATCCAAAATGGAGTTTTTCTAAGACCAATCCTCAAGAAAACTCCATATGAGCTTTGGAAAGGAAGAAAACCCAAAATATCTTATTTTCATATCTTTGGCTCTAACTACTTTATTCTTAACACCAAGGACAATTTGGCAAAGTTTGATCCTAAGTCTGATCATAGAATTTTCTTAAGGTATTCTTCAGTCTCTAAAGCTTACAGGGTATACAATAAGAGAACACTATGTATTGAAGAGACTATCCATATCAAATTTAAAGAATACAAGAATGATCTTGCTCATGATCTAATTGATTTGGAAGAAGACCTTCAAAAGCTGTGTCTTAAGGAGTCTTCAGAAAACAAGCAAGAGAAAGCACAATCCTCAAAAAGTGAGCTCTATAAAGTAAACACTTTAGAAAGCTTACTTAGAACTCCAAAGCCATCAAAAAAAGATATTTCTAAACAAGAAAGAGAACAATCTAAAGATCAAAGAGACACTGTAGATTAACAAGGGTATAGAAACTATAGAAGAGTTTCTAACTTAAGACTAGTCTGTTAGAATAAAGTCCTTAGGGATATTTCAAGGGTGTCAGAACAAGATCATCCCTAAAAAATGAAACCAATTGTGCTTTCATAACCACTGCAGAACCTAAAAGTATTGAAGATGCCTTGAATGATCAAGTTAGATGGATGCTATGCAAGAAGAGCTGAATCAATCTGAGAAAAGCAAAGTCTGGATACTTGTGGAGAAATCTAAGGGAAAAACCATCATTGGAACCCAGTGGGTGTTCATAAATAAGCGAGAGCAGGAAATGTGGTTAGAAACAAAGCAAGATTGGTTGCACAAGGTTATAATCAATAAGAGAGAATTGATTATAATGAAACCTTTGTATCAATAGCAAGGCTTGAAGCTATCAGATTCCTACTTGCTTTTGCAGTCTTCAAAAGATTCACTCTATACCAAATGGACGTGAAGTCTTCCTTCCTTAATGGATTCCTTTCTAAAGATGTTTATGTAAAGTGGCCCCCAGGTTTTGAGAGTAAAGCTCTTCTTAACCATGTGTTTAAGTTAACAGAGGCACTTTATGGCCTAAAATAGACTCCCAGAGCTTAGTATGAAAGGCAAAGTACTTTCGTACTTAAGAATGGGTTCAAACAAGATAATGTTGACATAACTCTATTTATTTTACAACAAGATAATCACTTTTTGATAGTCCAAATATATGTTGATGACACTATATTTGGTGCTACTGATCATTCTCTATGCGAAAGGTTTTCTAAACTCATGAAAAGTGAGTATAAGACGAGCATGATGGGTGAACTTAAGTTCTTTTTGGGATTGCAAATAAAACCAAAAAAAAGGGGGACTTTGATCCATCAAGAAAAATATACAAAAGAACTTTTAAACGGGTTTAACATGGATCAAGGTTGTAACACCCTAGTAATTAACCAGATACACCTAGGTTGAATCTGATTAATGACTAGACTTTACTCCTTGCTTTGGTTCTTTCTTCATAATTTGAAAATACTTAGTGAAATTATGAGCCATTTTTTTTTTTAAACACATAATTGAAAACGTGAGCCGAGTACAACGTGAACGAGTAAACGGAGTATAATAAGACGTTTAAGAATATATCACATCATATCACTTAGGCTCCATCATATAACATCCATAAGCACATTATAGCATATATTTACATACAATAACCTCACTCAAAGGGTGGGTTATGTTCATACATCATTATCTTATGCAAACCCATAAAAGAAAATATACTTAAGGAAATACATGCCCCTAAACTAGATAACTCCATAAGCCTGGAAGGTTATCCTAAAACTAGGGTGCATGATCACACATAAATCTACTAAGAACCCTCTATGGCCACTGTCCTGGAAATGGGGGAATAAATCTGATCCACTGATGAGCTCCCTCGGGAGGGGACACACGAGATGCACCAGGCTGGGGTCGCATGGACGGCCTTCTTGCTAACCTCGGCTGAACAACTGTTTCCTCACCACCCTCTTTTACACGTGTGGGAGTAGGAGCAGAGCTCTCAGAATATACATGAGTAGGAGTGTCCTCTGAAAGATCAGTTTCAGAATATCTCGTCTCGGGAACATACTCTGGAAATCCATGGATAGCAGATGAAGCGGGATAAGAACGTAACATCCTTTCATCAAGTGGACGTGCATGTTCGAAAACCATTTCATCGCCATAGGGAGAAGTAGGAGAAAATCGATAACTAGGGACAGGATGTGCAAATGGACGACCTATGTAAATAAAAACACGAACTGCGCACCTCCCTTCAAAATGATACGAGCGATGCACCGGATCATAGTGAAATTCCCAAGTTGGGGTATCAACGAACAGGACGAATGTCGCCATCTGAATCTGGAGACAATGACGGAAATAAAGAAAAGGGAGTGAGAATCTTGCTGAAGAATTCTCAGTAAGGTACCTCCTTCTACAGTGTCATCATCAAAGTCCCCAGGAACCTCGGGATTATTCTAAAATAGTGAGCATGCAAAGATTCATTTTAAGTTCGGACAAATACTTAGTCGAGGTTCGTCAATTTTTAATCATGCGTCTTATAATGCATCATAATCTTAACATGTCATATTTACAATGAACTTTTCCTTTATCATTACATCATTTTCCTCATCATCATTATCAAATAACATGCATAAAAGAACGTCATATAATATTAGCTACACGTGGACATAGTACACATATTTCATTTCTTTAGTGCCTTAGGTGACTTAAAATCTTATCATCATCATTATTTTCCTTAGGCCACCCTATACTCCACCCTTTTGGGAGTAATTTAGGTTATGAGCTCATACTTTACTAGTCGTCACTAGCATATACTTATCCCTTTTGATAAGCTAAAGTCCCGACTCTACCCTTTTGAGAGAACGGGTTAGGGGGCTAAAATCACCTTTTCACCACCTATAGTCTGATGGTTCCAAAGGATCATTTTCTTATAAGTTTAAGTCACCATTAAATCTTTGCATGTTATATCACAATACAATTCATAAACATCATAACATTTTCTCATTTATAATCTTAAGCTAGAATAATATATATCAATCGTAATCATGCATATGGGAGATTCCTAGGAAAGAGGTGGGTCACAATGGACACGCTTAAATACCAAGTCTTTCCTTAGCGAACCTTTCCAAATTACACTTTTACAATGATACACTTTCTTCTAGCAACAAAGGTAAATTTTACATAATAAAGAACATTTCATGTATAAGCATTCTCATTATTTGCAACAGCAACTATAACATGCAAGCCAGAAATCATTCAATGATATCAAGTACTTAATAAGCATCCAATCCTTACATAGAATTATCAATTATAGAACTAATTAGTTACTAAACCAATTATGAATCATTCTCTTAACAATAAACCATAATTATCACAACTTCAATCATATCAAATCATTATCACACATTGATACTAAACTCAGATCAGTGGCGAATCATGAACCTCATGCAATTACATAGAATCATAATTTAAGTGCATATAAAATACTAGTTCCCCGTAAAATCCTTGCAAAGCCTTAAAACTCATTTAGAAACTAGTTCTTTTGTCAAATTTGGGAGGATCTTCACAATTAAAATTCTCACTTAAGATAAAAGGAGTAAGTCTTGAGCTTTAGAGATTTAGGTGACATCTTAGAATTATAAACATGCTATGCAACCTTATTTTAATCTTATCTTTATAAGGTGATAGCTTGGAATTATAAACATGATATGCAATTCCATTTCTTTATCTTTAAGATTTAAGGTGATGACTTGAAAATTAAACATGATGCAAGAACTTGAAATATAAACATGATACAAGAAACTGAAGCGGCGGTAATCCGCACAGGACCAGTAGAGGGAGAAGAGAATATTAAGAAACCGGAGCGGCGGGAGTCCGCACAGGACCAGTAGAGGGAGAAGAGATTATTAAGAAACCGGAGCGCGGTAGTCCGCACAGACGATAGAGGGAGAAGAGAATTATTATTACATCTTTTTAAGCTCCAATCTCAAGTCTTTTTAAAGAATAAATTCTTTAACTCCAATAATCATATTTCTTTGCTTGTGATACATGGGCAAGTCTTTGAGCTCTAGGATCTTTAGGTGATGGCATAAAATAAACATGCCATGCGTTGATTCTTTTAGCCATTATAAAATATAGTGAGAGCATAAATTAAATATGAGATGCAACCTCTTTATTATCTTGAAGGATTAAGTGATGACTTGAAACATAAACATGAAATACAAGCTTGGAATTTAAACATGAGAAATGCAAGTTCATTTATTCATTCTTGAAAATTTAGTGAAGACATAGAAGGTAAACATGGTTATACAAAGCATAAACTTAATCATGGATGCAAATTCATTTTGTTTCTTTACTAGAGCTCCTTCAAGACTTTAAAAGAATTATAAATTCAACCCAATACATATCTTAACAAGAAATAAAACATAAAAGGAAAATACATCTTTCAAGTTCTAAACTAAAAATCTTTGTTTTAGCATCATAAAGCATTATTCTTTAAAGTTTTGCATCAAGTGGAATTTTCAAGCTTTAGAGGCCTAACTTGTGATGGATTTACAACCCACCCTCAAGGTCCTCATCATCAAGCCATCATCTTAGTTCCACCTAGGCCATATGGTTGAATTGGTTAAAGAAAAATTGAAGAGGAAAACCAAAATGAAAATCTAAGGTAAGTTCATAATTTCATCATTTTGAGCTAAAAACACAACTCCTCAAAGCATAGAAATAAATTTAGAAACTACTCCCTACCTAATCTGAGTTGAAGAAGAGGAAGAGAACTTGGTTTCTTGAAGTGAAATGAAACAAAATCTCTTTGAAAAAATTGAAGAAAGAATTCAGCCAAAGAGGAGGAAGAAAGAAAATTTTTGGTCCTCCTAAAAACTAATTATGAACCAAGCATTCCAAGACCACTCAAGCAAGCCTATTTATAGAAGATTTTGAGGCTTCTAATTGGCCAAAATGATGAGGTAGTGGACGGAATTTTGCAGGAGAAATAAGGGAGGAAAAAAAATCATTTTAGACAAAGTTGTATGAAATTAAGGAATTATGTCTCTTATGGTGACATTTTTGCATTTTGTTTTAGTGCAACTTTTGGCAATAATTCAGCTGCATAATGGCATCAATAATTTCATCCATTACAGACCAAAGAAGTGAAATTTGTGTGTTCCATGCATTATTTAGGTGTAGGCAAGGTATTCATGTAATTTAGAGAATTTACGGTTAAGGGTTTAAGTGAATTAGTAAGCAATTTGGGTGTTTTTGAGCAATTTTGGGTTCTAATCAATCTAAATACATAATTTTGACTCTAGATTAATATTTAGAATTAAATAAGCTTTAATTTGAGCCTAATATTGCTTAGGTTTCGGTATACGAATCAAAAATCCTGAAATTCGCAAAACTGCCCAAAAACAGGGGCAAAATCGTACTTTCACTTAAAAACTGCTCGAGGCCACCCGAGCTTAACCAATGGTTAATCATGGCTTAAAAACACATTTTAAAACATTTTAGTGAGGTTCGGGCTCAGTCGGCACGCACATCGGAGTTAAAACAGCCGCAGGGGCGTTTTGGTCAATTCGCGCGTCGGAACTCAAAATTGAGATCCTTCTGCTCTATTAACACACATAACACAAACAATCCCTTATTATCCTCAAAATATCCCCTTGAGAATAGGTGGGGCCCACGATCCTCATTTTCTGAGTAAAATAACTTCAAGGGCATTTTGGTCATTTTATACGTACAGAAATTCGGGATTTGCGACTCTCGCATGAATCGTTCCTAACCTCTCTTCTAATGTTATATTCCTTTATTGAGGATTGTTCGGCCTCAAATCTTATGTAATAATTACCTACGGTAATTCGGTAATTGAGTAATTTCTAATGACACTAAAAATTACAGTAAAAATTGGGGCGTTACAAAGGTAAACCTACAGCACCCCTATGCATCCATCTTAAGTCACTGATGTAGATGTGAGAAATTATTAGAAAGTAATTATAGAGGAATGATTGGTTCTGTAACACCCTAAAAATTGTCTAAACATTAATTTGAGCTTTATTAGTCATAATTTCAAAATTTTGATAGTTTGAACAATGATGAGGACGATCCAATGGATTTGTAAAAAAAAAAAACGTGAATAGTAACTTATAGGCCCCACAGGCCCGCCGGGACAACCAAAACCCCTGATTTAGGACCTGAAAGTGCCTGGAATTGGAAAAACATGGAAATAAGGTTAGAAATAGTTAGAAATAAAGATTTTATACCCGAAATTAATTTTTGGGCAATGTTTGGTTACTCGGGTATACTGTTTTACCCGTTCGGTAAAATTTCGGTGTGCAATTTCTAACACTGAATGATTATTTAATCACTATAAATGGATAATGTATATCCATTTAATACAAGTGGAAGGCTAAGATTTAATCTAGAATTTCAAGATTAAGTCCTAGCCATCCATCTTACTTTCTTTCCTTAAGAATTGTGTATTTATATTACATAGTATCTAAATTAAAATGACCAGATAAATACAAGACCAAGCTTCTTCAATACTCCACAAAAAAGTTGGTCATTCTCGGCCATTAACAGAACCTCCCATTTCTCCATTGTTACTTCACAAAAACCATGAAGACTTGATCAAAATCCTAGACTAGACTTGCTAAATCCTTACACTTCCTTTACTAAACTTCTTCCTCTCATCAAGATCTACCGAACTAACCGATTGAAATTTCAATTCCTCACTTTGATATCTTATACTCCTCTACCTAAAGAAGGGTTTGGTGTGGGTTTAGGAGCTTTGAAGTGGAAGGAATCAACCTTAGAGCACCTTAGAGCCAAAGATCTAAAAGACACCAAAAGTAGGGCTTTATTTGTTCTCTTTCCTTTCAAAGTTTGTTTTTATTTTTTTTCTGATTGGTTTGGCTGGAAATTCTGGATGTATTGATTGATGATAGATAGATATTTATGTGTTTAATTTGGTGGAGTGTTTGGATGATGTTAGAAATCAATTTTGTTAAAAGAGATTTTGAACCATGTTGCTGGAATTTCGGTTTTTGTACAGGCAGTATTTGTTCACGAATTGTCTGGGCTTTTTGTGGACATTTTCGTGATCTGAAAAAAATATATGTTGGATCTAACATCTTGGTCTAGTTCCATGAATTTTATTGGGTTTTTATTTTGAGTAAAACTGCCTTAGAAAAATCAAGAACCGAAATTAAGCATATGCTGCCTAAAGTGTTGGAACAAAAGCTGTAAATGTTGCTAATTTTGTTACCATATCAAATGATGGAATTATCACTTGAAATTTTTACAGGATATTAGAGACATATTGAGGTTTTACCAGGATTTTTATTTCGAATTTTCTGGGTTCAATTTATGGGGTTAGAAATTATGAATTTTGGTTCTTGAGCTGAGCTTGAGTGGTTTCTGACCACCAAATTTGTCTAATTTTGTTAACATAGTTAGAGAACTCTTTTTACTCTGAAATTTTTACAGAACCTTTGGGGTACATTGAAGTGTCTTGAATAATTTTTATAGCCTCTAAATTAATTTTTTGATATGCAAATAAATTTGTGCTACAATGGTGTGAAATCTGCCCACTTGCTGGAAATGAACCAAAGACTTGAATTGATAATGTAATGGTATTTTGGTTCTAGTATGACATGAATACTTGATGTTAAAGTATTTGGCCATATGACTTGTGATGTATAAATGCACACTAGAGTAAGTAAAGATTGGTTTATGAGGCATGATTGAAATCACAATATGAATGAATGCCTATATGTGTTTTATACATGCATTGGAAAGAAAGTGAATGATATATTGAATTAAATTCTGTAACCATAAATAAATATAAGATCCTCTTTGACTTGTCAAGGGCGAATAGAGAAACATAAGATCCTTTCAACTTGTCGAGGGCAATTAGAGAGAAATGATATCCTTTTGACTTGTCGAGGGCAAATAGAGAGAGATGAGATCCTTTTAACTTGTCGAGGGCAAATAGAAAGAAAAATGAGATCCTCTTCGATTTATCAAGGGCAATTAAAGATAATTTCTCTACTTTTGGTATATACATATTTGTATCATGTCAAATCATTTTGATTGACATTATTTACTATGATTATGAGCTTATGATAAATGTGTACAAGTGATTGATTCTTAAAAACAACCCACTTTGGAAATATGATTTGGAACTTTAAAAATGAATCGTTATTAGGTCATGCTTGATCATATTTTTTTAATAAACCAAAGTGGCTGGGGTGATGACGATGACATTATGATTGTGTATTAGGGGAGTTGCCCTACTGAGAATTGTATAATTCTCACCCCTATTTTGTGTGTTCCCGTGTCGTCTCCAGGTTGATCCGAAGAACGGTGAAGACACTACAAGAAAAACTATACTGGAGTTGCAATAGTTTAGTAATTGATGTGTTTATTTTACCGTAACTTTATTGTGGTTATATATATGTAAATGTAATAGAGAACAGATGTGTTAAGCTCATAGAAGAGCTTCCCTGGTGTACTTAACCTTGTATTAAATAAATGTTTTGGTTTTCCTTGCTGTATATAATTCAATAGACCTACGATATAGTTATCTCGCAAATTAATCAAACTAGCTATAGATATTTAAGAAAGGCCCGCTAATTTATAAGTAACAACTCTCGAGTCTGATGTCATGACTTAAGGATGACGTTGTACTTGGGAGGATGTTACATTATGGTATCAGAGCAGTTCATCCTTATAGGACCTTGGGAAATGGACTGGCTATGCTTCCTTAGTAATTGTCATGCATTATAATCTTATATAAGTGTGTGACTGCTGGTTGAAATGTTGTGGGTTGCTACCACACTTAGCTTGGTATTGAGCCTGATCAACTCAATATTTTGTTTGGTGTGATAGGAATCAACGACTTCAAATCGGCGTACTAGGCGTAGGGGTGGAAATGAAGCCGACATGATGAATACTTTTCGTGAGATGGCCGCGGCAATAAGAGAACAAGCTGTGGTTGCTAACCGAATGATGGAGAGGTTGAACCGCAACGAAGACCGAAATCTAGCAGATAACCCTGGATGAAATGAAGTGGATGTAGAGTATCAGAAATTTACTGAGCTCAGAAAGGCAAATCCTCCACCATTTCGAGGAGCTTTCAATCCAGGTAAAGCAGAAGAATGGATTAAAGCCATGGAGAAGATTTTCTCAGTTCTTCCTTGTACTGAGATCCAGAAAGTGGCTTTTGCTACTTACATGTTAGAAGCAGATGCTAAATTCTGGTGGGTCGGCACCAAGGGATTATTCAAGGCTTCTCAAACTAAAGTCACCTGGGATGTCTTCAAGGAATCTTTCTACCACAAGTACTTCCCCACATCTGTGAAAAATGTAACGCCCCAATTTTAACTGTAATTTTTACCGTCATTAGAAATTACTCAATTACCGAATTGCCGTAGGTAATTATTACATCAGATTTGAGGCCGAACAATCCTCAATAAAGGAATATAACATTAGAAGAGAGGTTAGGAACGATTCATGCGAGAGTCGCAAATCCCGAATTTCTGTACGTATAAAATTACCAAAATACCCTTGAAGTTATTTTACTCAGAAAATGAGGATCGTGGGCCCCACCTATTCTCAAGGGGATATTTTGAGGATAATAAGGGATTGTTTGTGTTATGTGTGTTAATAGAGCAGAAGGCTCTCAATTTTGAGTTCCGACGCGCGAAATGACCAAAACGCCCCTACGGCTGTTTTAACTCCGATGTGCGTGCCGACTGAGCCCGAACCTCACTAAAATGTTTTAAAATGTGTTTTTAAGCCATGATTAACCATTGGTTAAGCTCGGGTGGCCTCGGGCAGTTTTTAAGTGAAAGTACGATTTTGCCCTGTTTTGGGCGAGTTTGCAATTTCGGGATTTTTATTCAGATATCTAAACCTAAGCAATATTAGGCTCAAATTAAAGCTTATTTAATTCTAAATATTAATCTAGAATCAAAATTATGTATTTAGATTGATTAGAACCCAAAATTGCTCAAAAACACCCAAATTGCTTACTAATTCACTTAAACCCTTAACCGTAAATTCTCTAAATTACATGAATACCTTGCCTACACCTAAATAATGCATGGAACACACAAATTTCACTTCTTTGGGCTGTAATGGACGAAATTATTGATGCCATTATGCAATTGAATTATTGCCAAAAGTTGCACTAAAACAAAATGCCAAAATGTCACCATAAGAGACAAAATTCCTTAATTTCATACAACTTTGTCTAAAATGATTTTTTTCCTCCCTTATTTCTCCTGCAAAATTCCGTCCACTACCTCATCATTTTGGCCAATTAGAAGCCTCAAAATCTTCTATAAATAGGCTTGCTTGAGTGGTCTTGGAATGCTTGGTTCATAACTAGTTTTTAGGAGCACCAAAAACTTTCTTTCTTCCTTCTCTTTGGCTGAATTCTTTCTTCAATTTTTTCAAAGAGATTTTATTTCATTTCACTTCAAGAAACCAAGTTCTCTTCCTCTTCTTCAACTCAGATTAGGTAGGGAGTAGTTTCTAAATTTATTTCTATGCTTTCAGGAGTTGTGTTTTTAGTTCAAAATGATGAAATTATGAACTTACCTTAGCTTTTCATTTTGGTTTTCCTCTTCAATTTTTCTTTAACCAATTCAACCATATGGCCTAGGTGGAACTAAGATGATGGCTTGATGATGAGGACCTTGAGGGTGGGTTGTAAATCCATCACAAGTTAGGCCTCTAAAGCTTGAAAATTCCACTTGATGCAAAACTTTAAAGAATAATGCTTTATGATGCTAAAACAAAGATTTTTAGTTTAGAACTTGAAAGATGTATTTTCCTTTTATGTTTTATTTCTTGTTAAGATATGTATTGGGTTGAATTTATAATTCTTTTAAAGTCTTGAAGGAGCTCTAGTAAAGAAACAAAATGAATTTGCATCCATGATTAAGTTTATGCTTTGTATAACCATGTTTACCTTCTATGTCTTCACTAAATTTTCAAGAATGAATAAATGAACTTGCATTTCTCATGTTTAAATTCCAAGCTTGTATTTCATGTTTATGTTTCAAGTCATCACTTAATCCTTCAAGATAATAAAGAGGTTGCATCTCATATTTAATTTATGCTCTCACTATATTTTATAATGGCTAAAAGAATCAACGCATGGCATGTTTATTTTATGCCATCACCTAAAGATCCTAGAGCTCAAAGACTTGCCCATGTATCACAAGCAAAGAAATATGATTATTGGAGTTAAAGAATTTATTCTTTAAAAAGTCTTGAGATTGGAGCTTAAAAAGATGTAATAATAACTCTCTTCTCCCTCTATCGTCTGTGCGGACTACCGCGCTCCGGTTTCTTAATATTCTCTTCTCCCTCTCTTGGTCTGTCTTTGATTACACGCTCCAGTTTCTTGTATCATGTTTATATTTCAAGTTCTTGCATCATGTTTAATTTTCAAGTCATCACCTTAAATCTTAAAGATAAAGAAATAGAATTGCATATCATGTTTATAATTCCAAGCTATCACCTTATAAAGATAAGATTAAAATAAGGTTGCATAGCATGTTTATAATTCTAAGATGTCACCTAAATCTCTAAAGCTCAAGACTTACTCCTTTTATCTTAAGTGAGAATTTTAATTGTGAAGATCCTCCCAAATTTGACAAAAGAACTAGTTTCTAAATGAGTTTTAAGGCTTTGCAAGGATTTTACGAGGAACTAGTATTTTATATGCACTTAAAATATGATTCAATGTAATTGCATGAGGTTCATGATTCGGCCACTGATCTGAGTTTAGTATCAATGTGTGATAATGATTTGATATGATTGAAGTTGTGATAATTATGGTTTATTGTTAAGAGAATGATTCATAATTGGTTTAGTAACTAATTAGTTCTATAATTGATAATTCTATGTAAGGATTGGATGCTTATTAAGTACTTGATATCATTGAATGATTTCTGGCTTGCATGTTATAGTTGTTGTTGCAAATAATGAGAATGCTTATACATGAAATGTTCTTTATTATGTAAAATTTACCTTTGTTGCTAGAAGAAAGTGTATCATTGTAAAAGTGTAATTTGGAAAGGTTCCGGCTAAGGAAAGACTTGGTATTTAAGCGTGTCCATTGTGACCCACCTCTCTTTCCTGGGAATCTCCCATATGCATGATTACAGTTGATATATATTATTCTAGCTTAAGACTATAAATGAGAAAATGTTATGATGTTTATGAATTGTATTGTGATATAACATGCAAAGATTTAATGGTGACTTAAACTTATAAGAAAATGATCCTTTGGAACCATCGACTATAGGTGGTGAAAAGGTGATTTTAGCCCCCTAACCCATTCTCTCAAAAGGGTAGAGTCGGGACTTTAGTTTATCAAAAGGGATAAGTATATGCTAGTGACGACTAGTAAAGTATGAGCTCATAACCTAAATTACTCCCAAAAGGGTGGAGTATAGGGTGGCCTAAGGAAAATAATGATGATGATAAGATTTTAAGTCACCTAAGGCACTAAAGAAATGAAATATGTGCACTATGTCCACGTGTAGCTAATATTATATGACGTTCTTTTATGCATGTTATTTGATAATGATGATGAGGAAAATGATGTAATGATAAAGGAAAAGTTCATTGTAAATATGACATGTTAAGATTATGATGCATTATAAGACGCATGATTAAAAATTGACGAACCTCGGTTAAGTATTTGTCCGAACTTAAAATGAATCTTTGCATGCTCACTATTTTAGAATAATCCCGAGGTTCCTGGGGACTTTGATGATGACACTGTAGAAGGAGGTACCTTATTGAGAATTCTTTAGCAAGATTCTCACTCCCTTTTCTTTATTTCCGTCATTGTCTCCAGATTCAGATGGCGACATTCGTCCTGTTCGTTGATACCCCTACTTGGGAATTTCACTATGATCCGGTGCATCGCTCGTATCATTTTGAAAGGAGGTGTGATTCGTGTTTTTATTTACATAGGTCGTCCATTTGCACATCCTGTCCCTAGTTATCAATTTTCTCCTACTTCTCCCTATGGCGATGAAATGGTTTTCGAACATGCACATCCACTTGATGAAAGGATGTTACGTTCTTATCCCGCTTCATCTGCTGTCCATGGATTTCCAGAGTGTGTTCCCGAGACGAGATATTCTGAAACTGATCCTTCAGAGGACACTCCTACTCATGTATATTCTGAGAGCTCTGCTCCTACTCCCACACATGTAAGAGAGGGTAGTGAGGAAACAGTTGTTCAGCCGAGGTTAGCAAGAAGGCCGTCCATGCGACCCCAGCCTAGTGCATCTCGTGTGTCCCCTCCCGAGGGAGCTCATCAGTGGATCGGATTTATTCCCCCATTTCCGTGCGGTGGCCATAGAGGGTTCTTAGTAGATTTATGTGTGATCATGCACCCTAGTTTTAGGATAACCTTCCCGACTTATGGAGTTATCTAGTTTAGGGGCATGTATTTCCTTGAGTATATTTTCTTTTATGGGTTTTGTAACACCCTAATATTCGACCCAATACTACTAGTACGTACTTAGGCCAAATATTGGTCGTTACTTGCTGGCATGGTTCATCTTCTTGAGAAAATAGACTTAATGAAAGTACGAGCCAACTTTTTTTTGAAATCATTACTTAAAATAGAAGCCACGCGTAACTTTACGAGTCGGTATCATAGTATACGGAACGATAACATAGGAATGGCTCCAAAACATAACATCGAACATAACATCAATCATAACTGAAATACCTCATAGATAAATTGCCTACCCACTGGGCAGGACTCTTCAAGTACATAATGTATAAATAAATACAACGGAAAACAGAAATACATCGAAAAGAACTGAAAGAAAACATCCCGATCCCCGTGCAATCTATGATGGATAACCCCAACGCAAAAAGGGGTTTCATCCATACTAGTGGTGTGCGTGCACTAAGGCCGACCCTCTGTCTATGCAATGAGATCACGGGTATGGAGGGACGTAGCCAATCCATGGGCGGAGCTCGACCGGGGCAGGCATGCCCTGTGACTGGATGGGCCGCCCACATCGAGGTCGTGGTCCTGGTGCCGGAGCTCTCCGACGCTGGGTAACCGTCTCCTCGCTGCCCGTCGGTCGCTGCGGTGGAGTGGGGGCAGAGTCCTCATGACCCATAGGGACATCCTCTATAGGGTCCTCCTCCGAGTGTTGTGTCAACGACACGTATACCGGCAAATCAGCTGGACGGTCAGAGGGGTCCCGCAGGTTCTGCTCCCATTGGGGTCGTGCATGCTCGAAAATCGCGGGATCGTCGTAGGGGGATGCCGGGGTGAAGTGGTGGCTATAGACACGGTGCGAAAATGGCCGTCCAACGAACATGAATACACGTAAGGTACATCGGCCCTCAAAATGATAGGACCTATACTCCGGGTCGTGGTGGATCTCCCACCGTGGAGTGTCAATGAATAGGACGAAGGTCGCCATCTCGCTCTGAAGACGTAATGGAAAGGAAAAGATAGAGGGAGTGAGATTCTTACTAAAGAAACTTAGTAGGGTTTTCCTTCTATCCTAGGTGTCATCATATACGTCTCCAGGAATCTCGGGTTATTTATAAAATAATGGACATACATAGGTTCAATTATGAGTTTTCCAAAATCTCATTTTCCGAGAATCCGTTCTTTTTATCATGGCACTTGTGTTACATAGGCTTTATACTAAAGTCAGAGAAATAATTCATGTAGCTTGGTACGTAGAACGTAAATCATATAACTAGTACATGGAACATAAATCATATAACTGGGTTACTTAGGTGACATAAGAACCTTTACTTAACTGGGCCGCCCTAATATTTCTCCCTTTTGAGAAAACTCTAGGTTATGAGCTCATACCACACTAGTCGTCACTAGCATCTAGACTTTATCCATTTGGATAAGTCAACTTCCCGACTTTAAGTACGGGTTTAGGGGGCTAGAATCACATTGTCCCCACCCTTAATTCGGTGGTTTCAAAGGATTACATTCTTATGTTCTAAGTCATCCTAAGTTTAACATGTTTCTTTAAGATGCCACATAATTAATGCATAACACATAATTACTACCTCGGCATCTCCAAAGTTCTTTTACAGAAATAATAACATGTTAATACAAGCTATCACATAGGGATAATAGTTCACATGGCACCATACACGTCATGAGCTAACACATCAATTCATCATCAAACTTAGGGGCGCATAATCATCCCTTAAGGTAAAAATCCCTAAATCGGGTAACCTCAAACTTTCCCATTACTTTCTAGTATGTTTATGGGATTGATTAACCTCATTACCATAATCCATTAAGTTCTAAATCCTAATTAATTATGGTTGGACAGCTTTATGTAGTTGTTCATATTTGATGAATTACGTGTTCTAAAAAATGCGTTTTAAGCCCTTTCTCGCATCCGACCTTTTCTAGGGTGCAATAATTAATACCTAAGCCAATTATGAGTCACTCCCACACGTCTAGACATAATCTAATGTGATTCTAAATATTTTATCAAGGCTGGGCAGAAACTCATTTTGCCATTCTTTATAGTTCTAGAATTCTCATATTAAGCAAACAAAGTCACTAATAATGCATTAAAGAGTCTAGAACAATTATCACATACTTGGCAATGTATTACAACATATTTAGACCACCCAAAACAGAATTTTAAGGTGCTGGAATTACTAAGGCAGAACCGAAAACCTTTAAGGCATAAAATCATGAGAAAAACCTTTCTTTCAACCATGTAACTTGCTAGTTTCTCTTGGAACCTTTTTGGGACTTCAAGACCATGAAAAATCAAAGTTTATTTTGCCAAAACTCATCATGGAACATCAAGGGCAGCAGCCATTTCGGCTTGCTCTTGACAATGGTTCAAAACTTGAAAACATGTTTAAAACCTTGGTTACGTGCATCAAAGCTTAGAAAAATTCTAAGACATGCATTATAGGCCCTTGTAGTAAATGAAACTCATCCTAGAGCCATTTATACCACATGGCCGAATGATGTTCAAGGAGATAACTCCTTGATTTAATTCTTTTCTTAGGACGAAATGGGCAAGTCTTTGAGCTCTAAAGTTTCAAGTGATGACATAGAATAAACGTGCTTATGCATTTCATTTTATAGTCCTTTAGAAAATAAAGTGATAGCACAAAGTAAAAGATGAAATGCATCTCCATTCTTATTCTTAGAGTTTAGTGATGACTTGAAACATAAAATGAGATGCAAAGCTTGAAACATAAACGTGTATTGTGCAAGTTCATTCATTATCTTGGGTCTTAGTGATGGCACAAGAAATAAACGTGCTAATGTAAAGCATAAACGTAAACGTGGATGCAACTTCTTTTATATCTTGTTTAGAGCTCTTGCAAGACTTTAAAGGAAACAAAGTTTCAACCCATGACTCATCCTCACAAGAAGAGAAAACACTAGTGTTGCTAAGTTGTATAAAAGAAAATCATATCCTCAAAGTCCATGAGGTGGCCGAATCCTCATCATGAGGAAACAACCTTATTTTGAACTCTAGGGACCAAGATCTTGGTGATTCAAACACCAACATCTCAAGTCCTCATCATTGAGTATTTTTACAATGCTCTACATTTCTTAACAACACAAAACTCATGACCAACATAAAGGAAAGAAGCCGAAACATGCTTGGCCTAGAGACCAAATTTATGCTCTAGAGTTTTGTTCTTGTGACATACATCAACATGAAGCACTCATCATCAAGCTACCATTTTCTAAGTCCCAAAAGCCTTCAAGGCCGAAAACTCAAGGGAAAAGAAATGAGGTTTTCAAAGGTTCAAGAGAAACGTAACTATGTCTTGAGCAAAACTTGAAAATAGTAAACTTATTTTTTTTTTTGAAAACTCAAGCTTTAGAGGTTGTCCATGTGACAAACATCATCACACAACTCTCATCATCAAGCTTCTCATATTTCAAGTCCAAGAGGCCTTCATGGCCGAAACCTAACAAAAGAAAAGGAAAGTTTCAAGACATCAAAGAGACATAACTCATTCTTGACCAAGACTTGAAAAAGAGAAACCTTTCTTGGAAAAACTCAAGCTTTAGAGTTTGTTCATGTGACAAAGGCCATCATGAAGCACTCATTACAAAGCTACCATTTTTCCAAGCACCTTAAGCCTCCATGGCCGTATCATCTAGGAACAAAAGCTCAAAGAGAGTGTTCATGAAAAACATAGCCTTGTCTTAACCAAAACATGAAAAAGATGAAACTTTTCTCAAACAAAACTCAAGCTTTAGAGGTCTCATGTTAGGATGAACACATGGTTATCCCAAGAGAGCACTCATCATCAAGCTCTCCTCATTTTGGTCTTGAGGCCGAAAATGAAAGAAAAAGGAGAAAAGATGGAACTTTTTCTTAAGAAAGGTTCAAGCTTTAGAGGCCTCACTTTAGGATGAACTCATGGTTTCATCTTTGAGAGCACTCATCATCAAGCTCTCACTACCATGGCCTTAAGGCCAAAAATGAAAAGGAAGAGAAAAGAAGAAACCAAAATAATGCTTGGGAGAAAGACTTACTAACAACACAACTTTCAAGCAAGATAAACATTGAGCATGAAAATAAAAGAAAGCATTCTTGAAGAGCTCCCTACCTAGAGTTTGGGATTTGAGAGGAAGTGAAGAAGATGAAGAGGTTGGAGAGGATGAGCTCTTGAACTTGAGAGAAAGAAACTCAAAGTGCTCTAACTCAAAGCTTTAGTGAAAATGAACAAAGGTGCTTCAAGTTCCCTAAGCTACCCATTTATAGAGAAGTGAAATGAATTGAATATTGGAGGCCTTTTGGGGGGAGAATTTTGGCCACTTTTACAGCCACATGAGGGAGGAAAAATCTTGTTCAAAGCATGGTGTAAAGTCATTCAAAGCATGGTGAAAAGTCTAGCTATGCATGTCCTAAAGTATGGCTAGCATGTACCTTGTTTTCAAACCTTTAAAAATGCATAAAAACTTAAAATTTGGGCTGAAAAATCTGAAGAGAAACCGTGCTCCTCATGCCCAAAAAAAGGAGGAAATTTTCTAGACTTAAATTCCCAAAGCATAGGTAATGTGTTGTAAGACGTTTTGTCTTTGAAAAAGTTTGATGGAAAGCTTGAATGACCACAAAAACAAATCATTCTTTTTTGAGTTTGAAAGACATAATTATTTTCATTTTATAAATGAATTGAAAGCCTTGATTGACCATATAAAATACTCTTTGAGTCTTGAGTGACAATTTTCTTGAAAGTTGACCATTGATTGAAAGTGTTCAAGACATATGTCACAAGATAGCTTGAACACATAGACTAACTTTTTGATGATTTTCTAGGGGAAAATGGCGCCATTCTTGGCAGCCTTGGGGAGGAGAAATATCTCCTTAAACCATGTTCTAGAAGTGTGCTTTGGTGTGACATAGATTAGGCTTAGGATTAAAAGTTGCTAAGTAGGTACTTAGGTGCACTAATAGGTTAATTAAAACCGCAAATCCCTAGGTTAGAGGTGGTCTAGAAGGATTAGGGGAGTCAACACCTCCAAGACTAGTGATGTGGGTGTGACAACTTGTCTTGAAAAGAAAAGTTGATGTGAATAGTGGAAACACTATTCGACACTATTCACAGATTCTTATTCTTTTTCAAAGAATGAGACTAGGATGAGATTTGAATTTCCCTAAGCAATTTTAGGTTCCAATTAATTCTAAATGATGGTTTTGGCTCTAGATTAATTATGGAAATTAATTAACCTTTAATTAGAGCCTAATATTGCTTAGGTTTGGAGTTAAGCGGCTCATTAAGCTGAAAATGAAATATGCAGGGGCAAAACCGTAATTTTCACCAAAAGTTGCCCGGAACCTCCGGGACTTAAACAAACATAGTTCATGCCTTAAAATCATTGTTTTGAATCCTAGAACAAAGTCCGGGTCGAAACGGAACTTAAAACTGCCTTAATTCTGTTACAGGGGTATTTTGGTCATTTACACGCAGAAATCTCAGAAATGAGGTTTTCCTGCTTTGTTAGGCACTCATGCTCATACAATCCCCTTCATATAACATATGAACCCTATGAGGATGGCCAAAGTCAGCCGCCCTCGTGTTTCGGGTAAAAATGACCTCAGGGGCATTTTGGTCATTATGAAAGTTTAGCGAAAATCGGGGTGTTACAGGTTTGCATAAGATAATGATGTATGAACATAACCCACCCTTTGAGTGAGGTTATTGTATGTAAATATATGCTATAATGTGCTTATGGATGTTATATGATGGAGCCTAAGTGATATGATGTGATATATTCTTAAACGTCTTATTATACTCCGCTTACTCGTTCACGTTGTACTCGGCTCACGTTTTCAATTATGTGTTTAAAAAAAAAATGGCTCGTAATTTCACTAAGTATTTTCAAATTATGAAGAAAGAACCAAAGCAAGGAGTAAAGTCTAGTCATTAATCAGATTCAACCTAGGTGTATCTGGTTAATTACTAGGGTGTCACATTTTGGTATCAGAGCAGTTCGATTCTCATGGAGCCTGAGGATTGGACTAGCTATGCTTCTAAAGCATAATACGTTAGTGACGTCATGTGTAGATGTTTATCATTAGGATGAGCTTGAGGATTAGAAATACATGACTACTGTATGTTGAAAGTGCCATGGTAACTTGCTCACTTTGCATGGAATATTGGGCCTGATCACCTTAGTGTTGCTGTTTTGTGTGTATAGGGACCAATGGCATGTCGACAACAGACTAGGAGCGCAGCACAGAATAATCAAGACAACGAGACAGCCGAAGCACTCCGCGACGTAGCAAGGACCATGAGAATGATGATGGAATGAATGGATCAAGATCATCAAGCCAATATGAATCAGGGACATGAGATTCCTGAACATGCCTGTTTCAGGGAGTTTCGTAAGGCAAACCCACCAGTTTTCAAGGGGACACTGAATCCAAATATTGCAGATGAATGGATTCGGAATATTGAGAAGGTCTTTGCTGTAGTCCCATGCTCGGAGGAGCAAAAGGTCACCTTCGCTACTCATATGCTTGAAGGTGATGCCAGTTTCTGGTGGACAGGTGTTCAAAGACTCCTGGAGACGACCGACGTAGACATTGATTGGGAACTATTCAAGGTCCATTTTTACGAAAAGTACTTTCCAGAGTCAGTTAGAAATGCCAAGGACATTGAATTCATGCAACTTGTCCAGTGGAATATGAATGTGGCCCAGTACACTGCCAGATTTGAAGAACTCATTAAGTTCTCAAGAATGTACCAAGGAAATCCTGATGAGTACTGGAAATGCATTAAATACGAGTCAGAGTTAAAGGCGGAACTTAATGTGGCAGTTGCACATTTGGAGATTAGGGATTTCTCTACCCTAGTTAACAAATGTCGGATTATTGAAGAAGGTCAGAGAAAACTAAACACCCCAAAGTCAGATAATATTACCAAAAAGTTGACACCTCAAGGTCAGCAGTTCAAGAGGCAGAATCCACCTCCATTTCCCTCTCAATCAAGACCACAAGGGACAAGTAGAAATTTTCAACAAGGAAGGCCAAATAACAACAACCGCTATAATAACAACCGCTACAACAATAACCCCAGTAACAATCGCAACAACAACAATAACAACAATAAAGGGAAAGCACCACAAAGAGGTCCAAAGAAGATTCTCCACGGCCTGCGCCATCCATGGAATGTCCCAAGTGCGGCAAGAATCATGGGAGCATGCCATGTCGAGCCGGAACAAACGTGTGTTATCGGTGTGGAAAACTAGGTCATTACTCCCGAGAATGCACGGAAAGAAACCCGCCAACCCCCAATCCTAAGCCGTAATACCAGGGAAGGGTATTTACTGTTAATGCTGAAGAAAAAATGAAGTCACGAAATCTCGTGGAAGGTAAGGGTAATATGCATGGTAAAGACTTAATTGTACTATATGATTCTGGCGCTTCTCATTCTTTTTTCTCCTATTCATGTGTTAAAAGCCTTAATTTACCTATGACTGAGCTTCCTTTTGACCTTATTGTTTCTACCCCGACTGGAAAACCCGTTAGGACTTGTAAATATTATTTAGATTGTAGTTTTATTACAGATAATAGATCCTTTGTTTTAGATCTTATTTGCTTACCCATGCGAGGTTTAGATGTGATTCTTGGCATGGATTGGCTTGAGGCCAACCGTGTACTGTTAAACTGTTATGAGAAAACCATCACTTTTCTTCCTGTTCCTATTGAACCTAAGAAACCCATAAGTCTTTACATAACTGCTGTGGAAATGGACTGTGGTAAGGGTGAGAGTAAAGGTTACATTTTCTTAGCCGCTAGTGATGTAGACTTTGAGCAAAGTATCGATGAGATACCAATAGTAAGAAATTATCCTGAAGTATTTCCAGATGAGATACCAGAGTTTCCCCCCAAGAGAGAGATAGAGTTTTCTATGGAATTGCTTCCGGGTGCGGGACCTATATCCATAGCCCCATACAGGATGTCCCCATTAGAATTGACCGAGTTAACAACTCAATTGGAAGATTTATTGGAGAAAAAGTTTGTTAGGCCTAGTGCATCACCTTGGGGAGCCCCTGTGTTGTTTGTAAAGAAAAAGGATGGGAGTATGAGGATGTGTGTAGATTAAAGGCAGTTGAATAAAGTAACGGTGAAAAACAAGTATCCTCTGCCTAGGATCGATGATTTAATGGACCAACTGAAAGGTGCGGTAGTGTTTTCTAAGATAGATTTGAGGTCAGGCTACCATCAAATTAGAGTGAGAGATGAAGACATACCTAAAACGGCCTTTCGCACTCAATACGGCCATTTTGAGTTTGCAGTAATATCCTTTGGGTTAACCAATGCTCCAGCTATTTTTATGGATTACATGAATAGGATCTTTCGACCCTATTTAGATCAGTTTGTAGTTGTCTTTATAGATGACATTCTCATATATTCTAAGACCCATGAAGAGCATGAATGCCACCTGACCATAGTACTGGAGATCTTGAAGGAAAAGAAACTATATGCCAAGATTTCCAAGTGTGAGTTTTGGTTGGATAAGGTGCAATTTTTAGGGCATGTAGTATCTAAGAAAGGAATTGTCAGTAGATCCTAGTAAGGTAGAAGCGGTAGTAAGCGGGAAAGACCAACCACGGTAACTCAAGTAAGGAGCTTTTTGGGTTTAGCCGGTTATTACCGTCGATTTATCAAGGGATTTTCCCAGATTTCCCTACCTTTGACCAAGCTGACTAGGAAGAACACCCCTTTTCCATGGACCTCGGAGTGTGAAAAGAGCTTTCAAGAGTTAAAACACAAGCTAACCTCGACCCCTGTTTTAGTGTTACCCGACCCCAATGTGCCTTTCGAGGTGTATTGTGATGCTTCAAAAAAGGGTTTAGGTTGTGTATTGTTGCAAGATAGGCAAGTGGTGGCCTATGCATCAAGACAACTCAAGCCACATGAGGCAAACTACCCTACCCATGACCTTGAGTTAGCTGGCGTGGTGTTTGCTCTAAAGATTTGGAGACACCATTTATATGGAGTTAAGTTTGAGGTGTTTTCCGATCACAAGAGTTTGAAATATCTCTTTGATCAAAAAGAGCTAAACATGAGGCAAAGGCGATGGATGGAGTTCGTGAAAGATTATGATTTTGGATTGAACTACCATCCTGGTAAAGCTAATGTAGTAGCTGATGCTTTGAGTAGGAAGTCCTTACAAGTATCCCGTTTGATGGTGAAAGAGGTTGAATTGATTGAGCAATTTAGGGACTTAAACCTAGGAATGACTTTGACCACTAAGGGCATCAGAGCTTGTCATCTTAGAGTGACAAGTGAGTTCAAAGAAAGGATTGTTCAAGCTCAAGGGGACGATGCTGAGTTTCAAGAGACTTTAGAGGCAGTGAAAGCAGGAAAGTTGATAGGTTTTACCCAAGGAATGGACGATTTGTGGAGGTTTAAAGGTCGAATATGTGTACCTGCTAGTGGTGGCCTCTGAAAAGATATTTTGGAGGAAGCCCATAAGAGCCATTTTACCCTTCATCCTGATGCCACCAAGATGTATCAAGATTTGAAGAAGATGTTCTAGTGGCCTGGAATGAAGAAAGATGTGTGCACATGGGTAAGTAAGTGCTTGGTGTGTCAAAAGGTGAAGATTGAACACCAAAACCCCTTTGGAATGCTGCAACCTCTGTCGATCCCTGAGTGGAAGTGGGATAGTATCTCCATTGATTTTGTGACTGGAATACCAAGGACCCAAATGAATCATGATACCATATGGGTAATCGTGGATCGATTGACGAAGTCGGCCCACTTTTTACCTATTAAGGTGACTTATTCCTTGGATAGGTTAGCACAATTATATATTCAGGAGATAGTAAAGTTACATGGGGTGCCGTCGACGATAATCTCGGACCGGGATCCGCGGTTTACATCACGATTTTGGGGAGCCTTTCAAAAGGCGTTTGGTTCAAGGCTGTGTCTAAGCACGGCCTATCACCCCCAAACAGACGGTCAATCTGAAAGAACTATCCAAACCTTGGAGGATATGTTAAGGGCATGTGTTTTAGATCAAAGGGGAAGTTGGGATAAGTACTCACATCGATTGAATTTGCATATAACAACAGTTATCATGCAAGTATCGGTATGGCACCATATGAGGCCCTCTATGGACGGAAATGTCAATCTCCCTTATGTTGGTATGAACCCGGAGAGCAAAGTTTACTTGGACCTGATATTGTGAGGGAAACAACGGAACAAATCAAGAAGATTAGGGATAAGATTCTTACTGCTCAAAGTCGACAGAAAAACTATGCAGACAAGCGACGAAAACCGCTAGATTTTCAAGAAGGGGACCACGTGTTCCTAAGGATCACCCCCACCACAGGCATAGGGCGAGCAATAAAAGTAAAGAAATTGAGCCCCAAATTTCCTGGTCCGTTTGAAATCCTTACCAAAGTAGGACTCAGTAGCTCACCAGATAGCCCTACCCCCGAGTCTATCCAACCTTCATGATGTTTTCCATGTCTCTCAGTTAAGAAAGTATCAATCTGACCCGAGTCATGTACTAAAGCCAGAACATGTACAATTAAGAGATAACCTGACATTTAACTTACTACCCACGAGAATCGTCGACCGAGGAGTTAAGCAGTTAAGGAACAAGGTCAGTACCCTGGTCAAAGTAGCATGGGGACAGGGTGAAACCGAAGAACTTACATGGGAGCTGGAATCAAACATGAAAGCACAATACCCCGAGTTGTTCTCAAGTAACGAATTTCCGGGGCGAAATTCTTTTTAAGGAAGGGAGTAATGTAACGCCCCAATTTTTACTGTAATTTTTGCTGTCATTAGAAATTACTCAATTACCGAATTACCATAGGTAATTATTACATAAGATTTGAGGCCGAACAATCCTCAATAAAGGAATATAACATTAGAAGAGAGGTTAGAAACGATTCATGCGAGAGTCACAAATCCCGAATTTCTGTACGTATAAAATGACCAAAATGCCCCTGAAGTTATTTTACTCAGAAAATGAGGATCGTGGGCCCCACCTATTCTCAAGGGGATATTTTGAGGATAATAAGGGATTGTTTGTGTTATGTGTGTTAATAGAGCAGAAGGATCTCAATTTTGAGTTCCGACGCGCGAAATGACCAAAACGCCCCTGCGGCTGTTTTAACTCCGATGTGCATGCCGACTGAGCCCGAACCTCACTAAAATGTTTTAAAATGTGTTTTTAAGCCATGATTAACCATTGGTTAAGCTCGGGTGGCCTTGGGCAGTTTTTAAGTGAAAGTACGATTTTGCCCCTGTTTTTGGGCAGTTTTGCGAATTTCGGGATTTTTGATTCGTATACCGAAACCTAAGCACTATTAGGCTCAAATTAAAGCTTATTAAATTCTAAATATTAATCTAGAATCAAAATTATGTATTTAGATTGATTAGAACCCAAAATTGCTCAAAAACACCCAAATTGCTTACTAATTCACTTAAACCCTTGACCGTAAATTCTCTAAATTACATGAATACCTTGCCTACACCTAAATAATGCATGGAACAGACAAATTTCACTTCTTTGGGCTGTAATGGACAAAATTATTGATGCCATTATGCAGCTGAATTATTGCCAAAAGTTGCACTAAAACAAAATGCCAAAATGTCACCATAAGAGACATAATTCCTTAATTTCATACAACTTTGTCTAAAATGATTCTTCCTCCCTTATTTCTCCTGCAAAATTCCATCCACTACCTCATCATTTTGGCCAATTAGAAGCCTCAAAATCTTCTATAAATAGGCTTGCTTGAGTGGTCTTGGAATGCTTGGTTCATAACTAGTTTTTAGGAGCACCAAAAACTTTCTTTCTTCCTCCTCTTTGGCTGAATTCTTTCTTCAATTTTTTCAAAGAGATTTTGTTTCATTTCACTTCAAGAAACCAAGTTCTCTTCCTCTTCTTCAACTCAGATTAGGTAGGGAGTAGTTTCTAAATTTATTTCTATGCTTTGAGGAGTTGTGTTTTTAGCTCAAAATGATGAAATTATGAACTTACCTTAGCTTTTCATTTTGGTTTTCCTCTTCAATTTTTCTTTAACCAATTCAACCATTTGGCCTAGGTGGAACTAAGATGATGGCTTGATGATGAGGACCTTGAGGGTGGGTTGTAAATCCATCACAAGTTAGGCTTCTAAAGCTTGAAAATTCCACTTGATGCAAAACTTTAAAGAATAATGCTTTATGATGCTAAAACAAAGATTTTTAGTTTAGAACTTGAAAGATGTATTTTCCTTTTATGTTTTACTTCTTGTTAAGATATGTATTGGGTTGAATTTATAATTCTTTTAAAGTCTTGAAGGAGTTCTAGTAAAGAAACAAAATGAATTTGCATCCATGATTAAGTTTATGCTTTGCATAACCATGTTTACCTTCTATGTCATCACTAAATTTTCAAGAATGAATAAATGAACTTGCATTTCTCATGTTTAAATTCCAAGCTTGTATTTCATGTTTATGTTTCAAGTCATCACTTAATCTTTCAAGATAATAAAGAGGTTGCATCTCATATTTAATTTATGCTCTTACTATATTTTATAATGGCTAAAAGACTCAACGCATGGCATGTTTATTTTATGCCATCACCTAAAGATCCTAGAGCTCAAAGACTTGCCCATGTATCACAAGCAAAGAAATATGATTATTGGAGTTAAAGAATTTATTCTTTAAAAAGTCTTGAGATTGGAGCGTAAAAAGATGTAATAATAATTCTCTTCTCCCTCGTCGGTCCGTGCGGACTACCGCCGCTCCGATTTCTTAATATTCTCTTCTCCTCTCTCTTGGTCACTGCGGACTACCGCCGCTCCGGTTTCTTAATATTCTCTTCTCCCTCTACTGGTCCTGTGCGAATTACCGCCGCTCCAGTTTCTTGTATCATGTTTATATTTCAAGTTCTTGCATCATGTTTAATTTTCAAGTCATCACCTTAAATCTTAAAGATAAAGAAATGGAATTGCATATCATGTTTATAATTCCAAGCTATCACCTTATAAAGATAAGATTAAAATAAGGTTGCATAGCATGTTTATAATTCTAAGATGTCACCTAAATCTCTAAAGCTCAAGACTTGCTCCTTTTATCTTAAGTGAGAATTTTAATTGTGAAGATCCTCCCAAATTTGACAAAAGAACTAGTTTCTAAATGAGTTTTAAGGCTTTGCAAGGATTTTACGGGGAACTAGTATTTTATATGCACTTAAAATATGATTCAATGTAATTGCATGAGGTTCATGATTCGGCCACTAATCTGAGTTTAGTATCAATGTGTGATAATGATTTGATATGATTGAAGTTGTGATAATTATGGTTTATTGTTAAGAGAATGATTCATTCTTGGTTTACTAACTAATTAGTTCTATAATTGATAATTCTTTGTAAGGATTGGATGCTTATTAAGTACTTGATATCATTGAATGATTTCCTGGCTTGCATGTTATAGTTGCTGTTGCAAATAATGAGAATGCTTATACATGAAATGTTCTTTATTATGTAAAATTTACCTTTGTTGCTAGAAGAAAGTGTATCATTGTAAAAGTGTAATTTGGAAAAGTTCTGGCTAAGGAAAGACTTGGTATTTAAGCGTGTCCATTGTGACCCACCTCTCTTTCCTAGGAATCTCCCATATGCATGATTACAGTTGATATATATTATTCTAGCTTAAGACTATAAATGAGAAAATGTTATGATGTTTATGAATTGTATTATGATATAACATGCAAAGATTTAATGGTGACTTAAACTTATAAGAAAATGATCCTTTGGAACCATCAGACTATAGTTGGTGAAAAGGTGATTTTAGCCCCCTAACCCATTCTTTCAAAAGGGTAGAGTCGGGACTTTAGCTTATCAAAAGGGATAAGTATATGCTAGTGCCGACTAGTAAAGTATGAGCTCATAACCTAAATTACTCCCAAAAGGGTGGAGTATAGGGTGGCCTAAGGAAAATAATGATGATGATAAGATTTTAAGTCACCTAAGGCACTAAAGAAATGAAATATGTGCACTATGTCCACGTGTAGCTAATATTATATGACGTTCTTTTATGCATGTTATTTGATAATGATGATGAGGAAAATGATGTAATGATAAAGGAAAAGTTCATTGTAAATATGACATGTTAAGATTATGATGCATTATAAGACCCATGATTAAAAATTGACGAACCTCGATTAAGTATTTGTCCGAACATAAAATGAATCTTTGCATGCTCACTATTTTAGAATAATCCCGAGGTTCCTGGGGACTTTGATGATGACACTGTAGAAGGAGGTACCTTACTGAGAATTCTTTAGCAAGATTCTCACTCCATTTTCTTTATTTCTGTCATTGTCTCCAGATTCAGATGGCGACATTCGTCCTGTTCGTTGATACCTACTTGGGAATTTCACTATGATCCGGTGCATCGCTCGTATCATTTTGAAGGGAGGTGCGCAGTTCGTGTTTGTATTTTCATTGGTCGTCCATTTGCATATCCTGTCCCTAGTTATCGATTTTCTCCTACTTCTCCCTATGGTGATGAAATGGTTTTCGAACATGCACGTCCACTTGATGAGAGGATGTTACGTTCTTATCCCGCTTCATCTGCTGTCCATGGATTTCCAAAGTATGTTCCCGAGATGAGATATTCTGAAACTGATCCTTCAGAGGACACTCCTACTCATGTATATTCTGAGAGCTCTGCTCCTACTCCCACACGTGTAAGAGAGGGTAGTGAGGAAACAGTTGTTCAGCCGAGGTTAGCAAGAAGGCCGTCCATGCGACCCCAGCCTGGTGCATCTCGTGTGTCCCCTCCCGAGGGAGCTCATCAGTGGATCGGATTTATTCCCCCATTTCCAGGACAGTGGCCATAGAGGGTTCTTAATAGATTTATGCGTGATCATGCACCCTAGTTTTAGGATAACCTTCCCGACTTATGGAGTTATCTAGTTTAGGGGCATGCATTTCCTTATGTATATTTTCTTTTATGGGTTTGCATAAGATAATGATGTATGAACATAACCCACCCTTTGAGTGAGGTTATTGTATGTAAATATATGCTATAATGTGCTTATGGATGTTATATGATAGAGCCTAAGTGATATGATGTGATATATTCTTAAACGTCTTATTATACTTCGCTTACTCGTTCACGTTGTACTCGGCTCACGTTTTCAATTATGTGTTTAAAAAAAAATGGCTCGTATTTTCACTAAGTATTTTCAAATTATGAAGAAAGAACCAAAGCAAGGAGTAAAGTCTAGTCATTAATCAGATTCAACCTAGGTGTATCTGGTTAATTACTAGGGTGTTACAAAAAATGCAAAGGAGTTAGAGTTCATGGCACTTAAGCAAGGGTCCATGAGTATAGCAGAATATACGGCCAAGTTCGAAGAACTATACAAGTTTTCCACTATCTACCAACGTAATCCTGATGAAGTTTGGAAATGTATGAAGTATGAAGGAGGGCTACATGAGGATATTGAAGCTGCTGTAGGACTCTTAGAGATAAGAGATTATGCAACATTGGTAAACAAGTGCCGTCATGCAGAGGACTCCAACAAGAAGCTAGCTATTGCCCAATCTACTAAGGACACTTCTAACAAAAGATTGACACTTGCAGACCAAAGTTTTGAAGAGGCTTCGCCCCAAAAGAAGCAGTTTCAACCCAATCTATATGAGGATAAACAACAACAACGGTCAACCACGAGACAAGGTTGCTCAAAATGTGGGAAGAACCATGAAAGTAGACCTTGTAGGGCTAGACAATATGTATGCTACCGTTGTGGAAAGCTGAGGCATAAGATCTGGGAGTGTCCAGAAAGATATCCAGAGCCTACTGAGAAGCCACTACACAAGGGGAGCACGAGCTAAGCAGGCCTCAGCACTAGATAAGCCGATCCTAGGTAGGGACGTTTTAGGATTCAATTGTTATGTTTTGTTTGCCTGTGTGTGAATTCCTTCTTTGACTTATGAAATTGTCTTTTGAAACTATTTTCAAATGAATTTTGAGGTCAAAATTCTTTTTAAGGTGGGTGGTAATGTAACACCCTAAAAATTGTCTAAAAATTAATTTGAGCTTCATTGGTCATAATTTCAAAAATTTGATAGTTTGAACAATGATGAGGACGATCTAACGGATTTGTAAAAAAAAAAAAGGCATAGCATATCACAACCTGATTACAGATCAAAGAATTTAGAGGGATACACCCATATCACATAGTATGCCAACATTTTTCTTGCTATTTGCCATTCCATAGCATATCACAACAGGTCTCCCTAACTTTATATTTTCAAGAATTTCTCATTTAAAGAACCTTACATTTTCAAATCATATCACAGTAGGTCTCCTAATATTAACATTCTTGAGAATTTCTTTTTAGACCTTCGAACAAACCAAACGACATAGTCAAATCAACCAACCAGTGAGTGTTTCACAATTCACACAATTTTTATTCAAAACTCAATCAAAGAGTAAACACTAATCAAATAATCCTCACAAAGATCTAAACACATTTGGCGTAAATAAAGGCATACAAGTTTAAGAAGATTGACTCAAAGGCATCACTCAAGTGAAAAAAGTCTAGAGCAAATCATACGCACTAACATATCATTTCTTTTAATGTATCAAGCAACATCAAAACAAATGCAAGATCTATAATACTTACGATTTTAGGAGTGGAGTCAAGGAATATATAACGGTTACCCTTTTCGTGTTAATGAGCTAAGAGAAATGGAAGTCAAATTGAGGAGATTCAGGGAGCATTACAAATAGTTCCTCAGGGCTGCTAGTGCTGGTGAAAACCAAAATGTCCCCAACCAAGCACCCTTTCTAAATGATTGTATCTCTTGTGAAAACAAATGTAACTCACAAAATAATATTTTCCCCACCATTACAAGAAATCATAGGGGGATCCACAAACTAGTAACTACAACAAAGTAATTGCAGGATACGCAGAAGCAGAAAAACAATTACTAATTAATTAGACAAGAAGAAATTGATAAGTTCCTCCTTTTAGGATGATCAATTAGCAAACATATACATAAAGAATTTCAACAAAATCTAGGAAAACACATCAGGAAGTTGTTGACAACTGTAACGCCCCGATTTTCTGTCTGAGTGGAAAATGACCAAAATGCCCCTGAGGTCATTTTCGGCCCGAAATTCGAGGATGGCCGACTCGGCAGTCCTCGAAGGGCCAACTAAATGTTTGAAGGGGATTGAATGACCCTTGAGTGGTTCCGGAAGCGAAAATCTCATTTTCCGCAGTTTCGGGTCAAAATGACCAAAATACCCCTATAGCGTTTTACGCGGGTAAAGGTGCCGTTTGAGCCCGAAACTTTCCCCAAAGGTTTAAAAACACGTTTTCATGTGTCTAGAGGTCTCTGTTCAAGTCCCGGTGGTCCCGGGCAAAATAAGTGCAAAATTATGATTTTGCCCGTAGTTTCGTATGTTTACACCTAATCACACGGTTAAGCGAAACCTAAGCAATATTAGGCTCTAATTGAAGGTTAGTTAATTTCCATAATTAATCTAAGGTCAAAATAATTTAATAAGGATGATTAGAACCTAAAATTGATTAGATAAACTTAAAACCCCATCCTTAAATTCAAGGACTTTGAGTGTAGGAATCAATGAATAGTGTGCAAATAGTGCACAAATAGTGTTTTCTCTCTCTTTCCTTAAATCATGGGATTGTGATACACATTGTTTATTCACAAATGAGTTTTAAATTCTCTAATGATGTAAGAGCATTCCTAACCTTGTCATAAAATTCCTAATACACATGCTTAGTTACCTAAACTTAAGCTTAATTACTCCTAACCTTGTACCTAAACTAACCTACACTTAATCCTATCATTAACACCCAATTACATGGAAGATTTTTCCTCTCTCCTTGCTGCCCAAATCTGACCGAAAATCATCCCTCATTTTCATGAATTATTTCATTTCAAACTTAAATGAAAATCACCTCAAATCACCTTACTTGTCATGCCTTGTCATAATTTCAATCAAGCTTGCTTTTCCAAATGAATAACCAAGTAAAATAAATCATTCTCTTCAATTATTTGTGGCTGAAAAACTTCCAGCCATGTTGGTCTTCTAGAAGCCTAATTTCATCCACAATTTAAAGAAAAGATCACTCAAAAACCCATGCTTGAAGCCATACCTTGTGTCATGAGCTCCATGCTTCAAACCATGCTTGTATGACACCATCAAAGAGATATTTTCTCTTTCTTACCATCAGCCATGCTTTCCATTCTCTCACCTATCACTTTGTTTTCCTATAAATAGGGAGCTTGTGTTAGCATTGGATGCACATTGAGCATTTGCTAAAGCTTAGAGTAGTCTTGCTAGTTTCTTTCTTTCTCTCTAGTCCCAAAGAGTTCCTTTCTTTTTCATCTTCATCTTTTTCATCTCTTTACTTCATCATCATCATCTCATAACCTTCACACATCACCCCATAACCTTGAATCACCATCAAACCTCTCAAATATTTCATCTCAAACACAACCTCACCTCAAACACAACTCTAACCTCCTTATCTCCCCTTGGCCGAAAACATCAAGCCTTTTGGAGGAGCTCATCATCTTATTTTCTTCTCTCAAAGTTCAAGTTCTTTGTCTTCACTCTAGGTAGGAGTGTTTCTTTGCATCTTATTTCCATGAAAAATGAGTTTTTCTCTAGCTACCTCTTGGAATTTCTTTTTAAAAACTCTTTTGGTTTTCCTTCTTGAGTTTTTGGCCTTCATGACCTTTAAACTCATACATGATGGCTTGATGATGGGGACCTCTAGATGATGACTATGTGTTCATCATAATGAGACCCCTAAAGCTTGAGTTTTCTTTAGTTTTTATTATTATGCTATGAAGTTCACTAAAGTTTTCAACTAAAGAAAATAAGAATGATTTCAAAAAGGAATATGGATTACTTTCTCTTAGCCTCATGATTTCGGCCATAATTCCTTTTCTTGAAAATATGGAGATTTCTTTTAGTTCCATTCTCTTGACTTGATGAGACTATGTTGGGGTTGTGAATATTGGTCCTTTAAAGTCTTGGACGAGCTCTAGTTATTAAACCAAAATGAACTTACATTCATATTTAGTTTATGCCTTGCATAGCATGATTTATTTTTATGTCATCACTAATGCTCTAAGACTAAAAAAAGAACTTGCATATTCATATTTAATTTCCAAGCATTGCATTTCACGTTTATTATTCAAGTCATCACTTAAAATCCAAGATAATAACAAGTTGCATCTCATATTTATTTTGAGCTATTTACTTTTCAAGTTCTCACTTTATTTCCCTAATGAACAATAAAAATGAAGTGCATGGCATGTTTATGTTTTGTCATCACCTAAAGCTCTAGAGCTCAAAGATTTGTCCCAAGGTCTCAAATGAGAGTTAGACATGGAAAGCATTCTCTTAGAATGCCCACTTGACTATGTGAGATGAATGAACTTAGGATAAGTTTCATTTGATCACAAATGCCTATAAGCTATGCTTTATAATTTTTCTAAGTCTATGTGGATTCAAGGAACATATAGAACTAAGTTTTATGAATTTAGGACCTCTTGAAATAAATTAAACTTAGCTACTGCCCTTATAAATATCTTGATGATTTTAGATGTTAAAAATGTTTACAAAAGAGTTTTGAAGGTTTTAAAAAGGTTCCAAGAGAAACTAGTATCCTATGTACTTTAAAAAGTATGTTTATGCCTTTGTATGGAGAGTGTTGTTTCGGTTCCGCCTTGCTATGTTTGGCCACTGTATGAGCTGTTTTAACGATGATAACATGCTTATGTTTAAGTATGATCAATGGAAAAACTCATAAGTAAAAGATAAGAAAGGTTAGAAACTAGAAAAGAATTAATTTGAGAGTTCTAGATCCCTTAATGTTAGAATTTTCTGGATTCTGTCCAGCAAGGTTTAGTAATGATAATCATGGTTCTAAATTAGTTTAAATGTGTAGAAATGACTCATAATTGGTTTAGGACTTGATCTTGGTGCCTTAGGAGCAAACCGAACTTAGAAAGGGTCATTGTCGTGACTCCTAGGTACCCGTAAAGTTGAAATTATGAATTCTGCACCTTTGAGATTGAGAGATATTCTTGACCATAGTATGAAGAGAGATATACTTAGTCATAACCTCCTAAGTACCCGAGAGGTTAGCTTTGAATGATTCATAACTTAGACTGTGAGTTAAAGACCATAGCGGTCAATGCATAAGACATTAAGAATATGAGAATGATATTTATATGATACTAAGGTATGTTAAGATGCTTTACGATGATGCATATGTTATGTAAATGATGATGATGTTATTCATATGAGGAATTCATGAGGTTGTATGTTTACGAGAGTATATAGTGTTGATATGTTAATGCTCATGCCATGATGCGTTATGCAAAATTATGATATTATGATGCTTATGATGCACACGATGATTATGATGCCTTAAGTTGGTATTGAATGGCTATGCATGCTCTATATGTTTGGTGGCATAAAGCAAGTTTGATGGAAATCGTGCACGCCCGTTATGCTGCCGAATTTCCCATCAAACTTGAGTACTTGAGAAAAAGCTTGCGAAAACTCCTGGGTGACACCGGTTCGGCCGAGCACCCCCAGGATAGGTTCTGGGTGACACCAGTTCGGCCGAGCACCCCCAGAACAGATGTGACATAGTACTGAGACGCATTTCTCCCGCTACGGTGGGGAGGAAACAAATCCATGAGGGTATTGACATTGAGCTTGCCAAAGCGGACAATTCGCTGTGTACTAGATACCAGTAGAGCGTTTCAAAGAAGGAAATGATCCTAAGATAGGTGATCCAAGAAAGTTATGTAAACCCCCTCTATTAGCCCATATTAAATCTAGTGACGACTAGTTAGGATTGAGCTCATTCCTAGGCGATAGGTGAGACGTAGTTTGGTGACCAGATTATCGTCGGGCCGGTGAATCGGTTGGACTTTTGGTGGATATGTTAAGAGGGTGGTCTTTAAGAAAAAGAACTTAAGAGTTTTTTTTATAAGAAAGATATCACATGAAAATTACTATGCCTCTTTATGCCACATATACGATTTATGTTTCTTTATGATGTGCCCAAGTATTACGATTTTCGTGTTAATGTGCATATGGTATTGTCATGCATTCATCAAATATCTGATGCATTCATGTCATTAAGACACATACTAAAAGACACCCACTTCGGATAAATAGATTTGTAAAGCCTAAAACCAATCCTTATGCATGTACACCTTTTTCATAATTAAAACCGAGGTGGCTGGGGACGACGACGATGACACTAGTGTTAGAGTCGGGAATCCCTACTGAAAATCTCGAATGAGTTTCTCATCCCTTCCTTTTCTTCCGTGTCGTCTCTAGACGAGGATTACAACGAGGCTCGTGACTTCTTTTGAGGCGCGCGCTTAAGGGACACACTAGCAGATGGAGTAGAGGGTCGCTACGGAGGCATAGATAGCTTAGCTTTTGGGTTGACACTTATCTAACCTCATAGGTGGATAAGGATGACTTCACTTATATGGGCATGTTTTGATGTAAATGATGGTACAATGATGTTAGTAGTCTATGTATCTACGAAGATGTGATGATATTATGATTGTTATGTATAATACTATGTTTCATGATTATCAATGGTGTGGTTACTTTTTCTTGCACGTGATGGTTATGACGAACGTTAGGTTAGTGCGCGGCTCGCGTTTTGCTTTCAAGTTTCAAAAAGAAAAATTTATTCGTATTTTTCGCTAAGTATTTTAATGAAAGGTTGTAAGGAATGAGACTAAAAGAGTAATAGACTAATGATTAACCTAAATATGTTCTAGAGTTTTGGGTTAAAAATTAGGATGTTACAACAACAATGTAAATCACTTCAAAAGCATCTATGGAACAAAAAGATAAAAACATTCCTAGCATTGGGATATTTAACAAAAGAAAACCCCTAAGCACCATGTACAAATTCAAAACAACCAATTAGATCATGATACTTCGATGAAAACAAAGGCACCCATACTTGATGAAATCTTATTCAAATTCAAAAATAGTACACCGATCCCAGAAACTTTTCAAGTTATACTAAGTCTTGGAGCTTCTATGCGGCTATACCTCTAATAGCTCTAACTCCATTCACCATTTTAATTCATGTTTATTACCATCTTTTCCCTTCCATTGAGAAAGAAACCAAAGAGATGAGAAAGATGAAACAAAGAGATGAAATAGACGAGAAAGCCAAAACAGGGAAACACGAAAGACGAGAGATACGAGAAAGACAAAGAGAGTAAATCAAGACAAAGAGATGAGACAGTAATCTTGTGCTAGCCTCTCCAAGCTAAAACCATAACCAGTAAAAATAATTTTACTGTCATGTTGGAAGTAGTCTTTAATAAGCCTCTTCAAGTTATCTCATACTAATCACTTCTAGATCAAGGATACAAAGATTATGGGGTTAATTGGAAGTGTTTTTGTTCTTAAATTTTTAAAAACTGTTTTAGAAAACAAGTTTCAGTTCAATTTTTTTTTAAAAAAAAGGAAAACTTTTGGCAATTTAAATTCAAAAACATTTTTAAAATGATAAAAACTAGAAAACCTATTTGGATAATTTTTTTAAAAAATAACTTTTAAAACTAATAAAACAAAAAAAATGTTTGGCAAATTGCATTAATATAAATGACAAATTTTAACTATTATGTTTTATAGATAATATTTTCCATACATAATAAATAAAGTCTTAATAGAACTTCCTATTCTAAAAATAATTTTAACACAACTTAATGTCAATTACATTTATAAATCTATTTATAAGTTATGCATGATTTTCTTGTAGCTACATCCAATTTGCAACTTGGTCACGATATCTTGCCATTTCCCTTGCAGCTTCATCAGTCAATCTTGTTGTGTTGTCCCTATTGGAATTCACATCTATATTTACATTATCATTCGTAGCTTCAATGTTAGACGGATCCTTATCCTCTCATTCTCTAAACAATCTATCTCGCATTCCCCACTTATACACATAGTTATGAATTACACAACATGCTATGACAATAAGGCATTGCCTAGAAGGGTTATATAGTGGCATTTGCCTCAAAATAGGAAATCTTGCTTTCAAAACTCCAAAACATCTCTCAATTGTCATTCTTAAAGAGCAGTGTCTAAAATTAAATAATTCCTTAGCAGTTCTAGCTTGTCAACCTCATCCATGAAACTCTTGTGCATGATATCTTTCACCTCTGTAGGGGGAGAAAGCCTCCGGTATACAAATACCCAAAATCCACAAGATAATAAGAATCTAAAGTAATGAACAAGTATTAACGAGAATATTGATAACATCATTAGATAACAATTAATAAAGAGCAATTTAACACATAATGAAAATTATGGTATCAAATATAAATATATCACCTTCAGAGGGCCAAGGAAATTTGCATTTTGATTAGTAAGTGCATCCAGAAAAACTTTTGAATCATGAGCACTACCTTCCTAACCAGAATATACATATGTGAATAGTATATTGAAGTCACATATACACAAAATATTTTGAGTGATGGCTGCCTTTCTACTTCTACATGATGTTTGTTTATTAGCTGGAGCCCATGCACTTATGTGTGTTCTATCAATCACGCCAATACAATTCTAATACAAACATATAAATTTGTCATAATATCTTAATTTGATAAAAGAAAATAGCATCAAACATTATATGTGATGAAAGAAAAAGGACTAACCTTGAACCATGGATAATATTTTGGATTATTTTGGATATGCTCAAGCAATTCTATGGATTCTTGCTTTATGATTTCTTTACTTAAGCGACAAATTGCTCTCAAAACATTCTGGAAATGATTAGAAACTGTTTGGGTAGAATGTTGAAATCGATCTGCTACTACTCTATGACATACATTATGTCCTATAATGAACAAAAACATTGCTACTTGTTCTTCTAAAAACATACCTCTTGAGTCTTCTAAATAATTTTTGCTTCTTAATTCTTCACACAAAGCAACATAACATGCTTTTTCCATACACAATAATTCAAAACAACAAAATATATATGTGAAAACAAATCAATCACGTAAATTTAAGAAACATATACATAATAAGCATCATCAACACATATTTATACATAAAAGTAGTCATACTTAAAAAAGCTTCACAATAATCAGCATCTTTGAATTTTTCCATCACCTTCATGTAAGAGTCATCTGAGACATCATCCATCTTTTTAAGCTCTTTTATACATCTAGCTATAGTGTACTCAGCTGATGTAATTGTAAAACTAGTGGCTTCTACACTCTTTGCCCTATACCTCTCAGTTCTAGCTATTAAAGCTTCAGCTTTCTTCTTGGATGCCTTAACCATAGCTTCTACTTTCAACTTAGATGACTCAATAAATGCTTGAAGTGCATCTTCCACTTGGATGCTCCTACTCTTTCTCTTTGACTTGCGATTAGCAACTTTAAACGTTCTTTTACCACTACGGGTAACTCTCTTTATTTCTAGGCTATCATCTTCCTCATCATCATCATCTAGACTTATATGAACTCCGTCATGCAAAAGTTTATTATCAAGTTCAAATTAATCATCTATGTTGAGTGGATCTTGAGTAGATGAATGATAAAGAACCTCTGTTACGCTACTTTTATTGAAAATCACTCCCAAAAGTTTGTAATTTTCCAAACCTTTCTTCTTAAATAGTGCAGCATCAGGATATGCCTATAAGAAAATTAAGAAATTATGTATGCTAAATCTAAAAATGTAATAATATGAATAAACATGCTAACTTCTATCTAAAAGTATACCTGAATGTAGGTTGATCACACTTCTTCTATAGCAGTGGCAGTATTAGTTTCAGCATCCCATCCAAATCCAGTTTGTTGTAGTAACTGAGAAAATATTCCATGTTATTGCCTTAACCTATTAAATTTCTACTTAATTTGTTTCATGTCATATTCACACCCAATTCTTTGATTAAAGGTTGTAAGATAGTTTGCCACATCTTAGGTGAAAACACGTTATTCCTCATACTCCCCTTGTTAACCTCATCAACCATAATGTCTATAAAGATTTTGACAAATGAAGAGGGCCAAAGTGAAGACTCTTTTCTCTCATTTTCCATCTACAATGGTGATCACAAATCATCAAAAAAGGATATATAAAAATAAGAAGATATTAAGGGGAGTATAACTAAAAAAATCACCATATAGTTAAAATGAAAATTTTATATCCAGTCTAACAATAACATAAAAGTAAAGAAAAGAAGCAAGGAAGACAAGGTAAGTGGTTCATCAATACATATTGCCCAAAACTGATACCATAAACAACAAAAGAGAACACCCGACAAACCAAAGTGATCCAAACTAAACAGGGAACCTTTTATTCAGAGGGAATATATGTATGGATTTATATAAAGTGAAGGAAGAAAAACAATTTAAACATCATATATACCAACTTTATCAAATTTGTTCATCATATATACCTAAGAAAAACAATTTGAGCATCATATTTTTCTTTTTGAGCATCAGTTATTCAAGATCAAAAACTCTTTGGGTATCATATTTGAGCATCATATTTTTTCTTTTATTCAAGATCAAAAACTCAAGCTCTTTGTGAAGCAGTCCATGCCTTCCGTATCTATTGCATTGTTTGAATAAGACTTAGCAATAGCAAAGATTCACCATAAAACACAATTAATATCAAGCCTTCCACCATCAAACAACAAAAACATGAAACAAAACACAATTATAGTACAAAATCTTATCTAACTAAGAAATGAACCAATTTCCAAGACAACTTAATATTAACCAGTTATAAACTCAATAGAACATCCACTAATTAACACATTTCCATTTCCATGATAATGCTAAATGAATCAATTAACACATAAACTCAACATTTCCATCCACCAATTCCAATTGAACCCATTTCCATTTCCACTAATTAACTCAAGAGAAGGATCAATACTCAACAACGCGAGAGATCAATAGAACATCAAGTTAGAATTAAACAGAACAAGGATCTATCTACTCACCCAGATTAAACAAAACATGAAATCGAATTGGTTAAAAAGAAAACAAAAAGGAAAAAAACAAAGAACTAAATATCCATCGTCATGGTCACTTCCAAGAATGGTTTGGGAATTCCAGCTGGAGTTTTACGTGGTAAACACATAACGAAAGAGAAAGAGAGGGAGAAGGAAGGACTCACTGTCACTTGGTAGCGAAGTAGCTTGCCAGCACTGGGTCTCAGATCTGGTGGAGAAGGTTACCGATGCAAGTATGGAGGCGAATCTAGCGGGGCAAGATCTGGTGGAAAGGCATTGGGTCTCAGATCTGGCAGAGCAGCTTCCGTACAAAGGCCGATCTGGCGGGGGAAGCTCGTGTACGTGCCTTGGGTCGGTCTCAAAAGCAGTCACGATGGAGCAGGTAGCGTCCACCTATGAATAGGTGTCAGAATCAAGGTAGAGCAGTTGGTCTCGGCGCTAGGTCTCAAATGCTAGTGTTGGTCATGGTAGGAGCTCGCCATGCGAATGGTGGAGCAACTCGCCTCATAAATAGGGGAACAACTCGCTAACGATAGGGGGAGCAGCTCGTCGAGGAATAGGGGAGCAGCTCAGGTCTCAGCCTCTCAAGTATTATGGTGTGGTGAGCTCGCGAATGGGTTGTATGATGTGTCTATATTGGATGGCCTATGGAAAGGGATAAAGTGAAACAAAAATAACATGAAACCAACAGCAACAAGGATTGAAGGCCAAAGAAGAACAATAAGTCATCATATTTACAAATATGCCACCGTGTTTTTTATTGTTTTTTAAAACTAAGACTCAGAAAACACTTTGAAAGTGTTTTCTTATTCTTGTTTTTAAAACACACATCTTGTTTTTTGATTTTAAAAACCAACGAGAAGAAAACATCCCACCAAACAAGTATTTTCATTTTTGTAATTTTAAAAACAAAAAACAGTTTTTAGAAACTTTGCCAAACAAGCCCTATATGTTTGAATTGCCACTCAAACTAACCTACACTCAAGATTTCTTTGGATTTACACTGAAAGATCCTAAAACACTTGAATGACTTCTTTCTAGATATTCTTCTTTAGAAGAATGCATGATCAATGAAGGATGTAAGATGCCCTTCAAAAAAGTGCTCTTATTTTCTGAACCATGATTTTTGAGTTTTTTCTTCTAGAACTTTTGGATAGTTGACTTCAAAGACAAGAAAGATGATCAGCTGGTTTTGACACCAGGATTTGACTTTTTCAAATTCAAATTCAAATTTGATATTAAAAATTTCCCTCTATTTCCTTATAAATTTGTACTATTTTCCTAAGTGTAAGCTTTTTGAAGTGCAGTAATCTTTCCTTGATTGAGATATGAGTCTTCTTGTCTTTAATCACTACTTGTTGATGATCTAATCTTTACAAAAACACTTTGGCTTCATAGATTATGAGATATCTTCATTTCCGTGTACTTTCTGAAGTCCAGTGCTACTTTCTGAAGTCTCAAAACCTTGGTTTCTTGTATTGTTGATTCCTCTTCAATCGTTAGTTCTTTTCTGCTTGAATAAGGATATGATATTCACTTCCTTTTTATAATTCATATCTCTTATCATAAGATAAACATGTTTGCACATGTGATATGAGTTTTTATCATTGTTTGAGTAACCCTCGCTTTTGCTAAATGATAGAATCCTGTTTATGATCTTACAAGAAACTTGAGACAAACATTAGTTGTTCTTCAAAGTATTTTCTTTAAATTGACTTTGTTGTCATTCAAAATAGATTAGCGCATCTTGATAGGGTTCTAAATCTAGCAACCGTAACTAAGGAAGAAGGTGGTAGCCAAGAGGATGTGATGCTTTCTGGCATATTGGAAATAGTCGCGACGTTCCTAGGGGTGGTGGAAGTAATAGCAACAACGATGTAGTGGTTTCTAGGGAAAGAAACAATGGCGAGGGGCAATTCAGGTTCCTTTACCAGCCCTCACAGCGAGAATAGCGTCCAAGCGACATAGTGCCTAGGCAAGAACAGCAGTGATCCAAGAGGAAAAAGGTGGTGCCAAGTTTTCTTTCCCATTTTTGTTTTGGGCCAAAATGTTTTTAGGCTAAAAAAGAGTTCAAACAAATGGTGATGTGAAGGGAATTTTTTCCCGCCACTTAGTATAGATATAATATATTAAGGAATGATTTTTATATGTACTCTAAGTTTCATTTTTATTAACAATGGTTTTTAAGTGTATTGGTTATAAATTTATATAGGTAACATCTAAATAACCATTGTCTAAAATAAAAATAATACAATAATTCATAAACCGTTGCTTATTTATGCTAAGAGTATGCTTTTATATTATTGCAATAACATATTACATAAACTCAACTACATCAGCAATAGTAAAATAAACCATGGCTATAGGCCCTTTTACACAACGGTTTTTTAGGCATTGCCAAATTTGGCATTGCCATAGCTAGAAAATGTTCTAGTGACATCTCATATTGATGAACCAACATACTGATCTCTCTTTAACTTTGATCAGTGCCTTCAAGTAGCATGTCCTATATCTCCTTGGCCATGTCACAAGCAATGATTTTGTCATATTCAGCTTTCCTTAGTGCACATGTGAGTAAGTACTTAGCTTTGGAGCTCAATTGAACTCTGGCTTTATGTTGCTTTGTCCACCTACTTCGGGGGACTTTTCTTAAGGTTGAAGGTGTGTCTTCTGTTCTGGAATCTTCTTCTATTGGAGTATAGTCTCCCTTTTGGATGATCTCCCACAAGTCAAGACTAGTGGATTTTATAAATAGGTCCATACGATCTCTCCAGTAGGCGCAGTTCCTACCATCAAAGAATGGTGGTCTATTAATGGAGTGTCCCTCTGTGATGTGGATATTCTAATAGGCCTAGAAAAATTGAATGACTTTTTTCTAACAATTCTTCCTATGAAGAACATATGATCTATTAAGAACATAGAAATAAGATTTTTACAAACAAGGAAACTGGTTACAATATATAATCAAACTTCATAGAGAAGATGAGGAGGAAAAATTTTAGCGTTTCATCACTTGTGCAGCAAAAGTCTTTTGTTCTTATAAGCACAGCATCTCTATTTATAGATGGTCTTCATTTATGACAGTTGCCTTTGCTCAGTTGTCCAAGTGATACATGTTAATCATCTATTGTGTCTTGGAAAAGCAGTTTAGAGGAGTAGCTTAGTGCTGTCAGAGCTTTTGCAGAAGCTGTTATATGGAAGAGGTTTCTGAGGCTACCTTCAGAAACTACTTTTTACTTTCTAAATGAGGTTTATGAACTTTTCCTTCTAGAAGCTGGATTAGTTTACCAAGTTAGTAGAAGAAATGTCATGTCAGTCAGGGATTGGGATTGACTTTAAATTTGAATTTCAAATTTCCTCATTTTCTTACAAAGCACACCATTTCACAACAAAATGAACTTTTTTGAAGTACGGTATCAATTTCTTGATATATATTTGATCTTTTAGTCTTCAATCAGAGCTTGTAGATGATGATATGTTTGCGATTAAGATGATTGAAGGTTGTATAACACACTTGCTTCAGAGTTGGTTTGAAATCTTCATTTAAAGCGTACTTTCTAAAGTCGTGTGCTACTTTCTGAAGATATGATCCTTGATTTCTTGTACATGATGATATTCTTCAATCTGTTAAGCATGTACATGTTCATTTCATGATATATTTTTCACTTTCACTTAGTTATCATTCTTCAAACGAGATTAAATATGTGTGCACATGTATAGTGAAAATATTTACACTTCAAGACCTGTGTTTTGCTAACATAAGGACCTATTTAATACCTTAAGAAACTCCAGAAAAATATTTTCTCTCAATTAGTTGTGTTATCATTCAAAAAATTTTGTGATTAAGCTTTCTGAAGGGTTCTAGAGCTAACACCCTAACATTATGTTAATCGATGTTACTAGAACATATGTGAATGAAATTCATGTCCAATCATCATTCACAACAAAACATACTTTTGTTACACAATTTGAACCATTGTAATTACTCATGGGCTATTTAGTAAATTTTAGACATTATAACACATAATTTTCCATTATAAATACCTTTTAGCTAATAAAGAATTACGCTTCTTTACCTTCAAGCTTACTCCTATCGTGTTATGTACTTTCATTCTTGTTAATCCATCTGATTCTTTTTGCAATATTCATTAGCTCTTGTTGCTTTATTTCCTTCAAATGGCTTCATCATCTTCTCTTAATTCCTAAAACCTAGCTACTCCCTACAAGCTCATTCTTCTTCAACCGCATCTTCTTCATCACCCTCAATCCTTTCTTATAACAAATCTTCATTAAGATTATCGAAACTAGTAGCTCCCAATCCTTCTGCCTTTATGATGAAGAAAATGTGGCACCTTAATCAAAATTGCTATAGTAATCCCATCACATCAAACATCATGAGCCCATTTTTTAGGCTCCACAATTCCATATCACAGCCTATTTAAGGAGGCTATGAATATCCCAAGACCTTATATTTCACATCAACATACCCATAACTGCAACTATTTAACTTCTTCTACTTGTTCTATAGCTCCTAAACCCCTTCTTTTTCTTTCTCCCTTCAAGAACTCAAGGGTAGTTCTTTCATCACTTCCTGCAAGCTCCAAAAACTATTTCTTCTTCCATTCTTTTCAAAATAACATACCTCTTCCTCTTGATGTAGGGGTGAGTTTGAGTACAAACATATTTTTACTCTTTGTTCGGTATTTGGCTCACTTTAGTTGAAAAACTTTGTATTTTTACAAAAATAAGCTTACCTTTGGAAAGTTTTAACTCTTAAAAAACAATTCTTTTACCAAACTAAAACTTCTTTTGGCAAGTTTCTATAAAACACCATATATCCCTAATCAACAATGTTATGCACACACTACATAACTGTACACCTACTGTTGGTAGAGGAAGAGGACAAAATAGATGTATACTTGTGGATGATTATATTAAAATTTTCTAAAATACAAAAAACCCACATTTCTTTCGTAATGCCCCGATTTTTCCCTGTGTACAAATGACCAAGATGCCCCTGAGGTCATTTCTGCTCGCGAATCAAAGACAGCCGGTTTAGGCTATCCTCAAGGGGTTAGTTTGATGTTTTAAGGGGATTAGATATATGGTTAATGATGTTAGAGGCAAAAAATCTCAATTCCTGGTTTTTCTCGTATGTGAAATTACCAAAGTACCCTGAGGTAATCTAATACGGGATTTAGTGATGGCCAGACCTGGCCATCACCCGGGGATTCGATATTTTATTTATGTGTTGTATGATATCTGGGAAAGTCTAGGTGGTCCGGGGCATTTTTCTATAAAATGACCTTTTTGCCCCCAGTTTGTATTAAATGGACTTAATCGTGTGATTAAGGGAACATAAGCAATATTAGGTCTAGTTAAAAATTAATTAATTTTAATTATTAATCCTGAGTCAAAATAATTTATTGAGATTGATTAGGGCCTAAGATTGCTTAGGAAAGTTCAAAATCCCTTCCTTAATCTAAGACTTTGTGTCATGTCATGTGCAATAGTATTTTCTCTCTCCTATTTCCTAACTTAAGGAAACCATGATGGGATTGGATTTCTAGCTAATGAAGCTTGACTTCACTAAGTGAGCAAGACCACTCTCTAATCATGTCTTGAATGGCCTTAATCACTTGGTTTCTTGCCTAAACACTTAATCACCAAATCCTAACCTATTGCCTAATCAAATCCATTCCCTAAACCATGTCCTAACACAAATGAAATGAAGATTTTTTTCCCCCTAAACCCCTACATGGCTGGTGGCCTCTCTCCCCCCATCATACCCTCACATTTTAATTTTTAACACTCATACACTCAAAGGAAACCCACACTTCACCATTTGCTTCTTTTGGATTTCACTCTTGTCCAAAAATCTAGTTAAGAATCCTCTCTTCACTTTCATCTCAAGACTCCTTCTCTTTCTCTTCCTCCACTATAAGAACCTCCATCCTCCATCACCTTTCCACCTCAAACCACCACATCACCACCATAGATCCTTCCCAAGATACACAACCTTTCCATTCCTACACAGAAAAACTCAAGAAAACCTCTCCACCCATTTTCTTCCTCCTTGGCCGAATCTATCTTGAGCCTCAAGAGAAGATTTATTCTTTTCATTCTTTCACAAAGATCAAGCTCTTTCCTTGATAACAAGAAAACATCTTTGGTAGGGACTTTGTTTTTGAGTTTTCTCTCTTTTCTTTGCTTTATTTTTCAATTTTGTTGATTGGTTCATTGGATGAGTTTTTCCTCTTTTTCCTCTCTTGATTTTTGATTTTGTTGTTGGTTGGATGTTCAAGACCATAGCTTGATGATTGGTTGTACTACCATCATATTCTTAACCTCTAGAGCTCAAGGTTTGATTTTTGGTTTCAAGAGAAAAATGAGAAAAGATTGTTTTGTTGGTGTTCTTGCATTGTGTTTGTTTAAGCTTGATGGTGAGCCCAAGGGAATGAGGTTCTTGGAACCATGGTGTTGATGGACTCTAAAACTCATTTTCATTTTGTGAAGTTGATTGAGGTTAGGGAGTTATTTTCTAAAAGTCTTGAGTTTGGAGCTTAAAGAGATAAAATGAGATGCATTCATGTTTATATTCCAAGTCCTTGCATCTCATATTTAAATTTCAAGTCTTCATATCATGTTTATTTCCAAGCTATCACCTTAAATCTTAAAGATAAGAAAATAAGCTTGCATATCATATTTAAATTTCAAGTCTAGTATGTTTATATTTCAAGTCATCACCTAAATCTCAAAGACTTGAAATGGACTTGCATCCTCATATTTATATTCCAAGCTCTTGCATTTCATATTTAAATTCCAAGTCTTGCACATCATATTTATTTTCAAGTTATCACATTAAATCTTGAAGATAAGAAAAGAGGACTTGCATTCTTATGTTTAAATTCCAAGTCTTGTATATCATGTTTCTATTTCAAGTTATCACCTAAATTTTAAAGCTCAAGACTTGCCTCTTTCATCTAAAATGGAAATTTTGATCTTAAACACCTTACAATCTTGGAGGTTTTTAAGGTTGGCTTTGTTTATGTTTAGACTTGAATCTTACTTCTATAATGTGCCAAAGAGTTTCGAAAGATTAAAAGAACTCAAGATGAGTAAAATGTGATTCTAAGTGATTTAGAAATCCTTACACGAAATCCTTGGTTCTTATTGGAAAGTTTGATTTGGTTTGAAATAATATGAGTACGATTTTTTTTTAAAAAGAAAATGTGGGAATGATGTTTAAAATGGTTTTAGAATGAATGGATAACCTGACGGATGTCAAAACTTGAGTTTTTCGACTTTTGGGGTTTTTGGTAATCGATTAACAGCATGTTGTAATCGATTACTAGTATGTCTTTGATGCCCGAAAATGAGTTTTTGACCTTGGTAATCGATTACCATCCTTTGTAATCGATTACCAAGATGTTCTTGAAGGCCCAGAATGTGTTTTCAACAGTGGTAATCGATTACCAACAAGCTAATTAGGCCAGTTACAAAATTGTAATGCTGGTAATCGATTACATAGCCCATGTAATCGATTACATAGCCCATGTAATCGATTACCAAAAGCTCAAACATGTCTGTGTTGAAAATTTTGAACTGTGTAATCGATTACCAGAACCTGAAATGTGTAAATAAGTGTGTTTTTACTTGAAATAACATGGATTGATGACTTTACATGCTTGAGCTTGAGTTATATGAATGATGATCTTGAGTATAACTGTATACATATATCCTGTTGAGCATAGCATATGAATTAGCTGAGGTCCTTGATTTTCGATATATTGGATAAGAGCATGTCTATTGTTATATTGGATTATACTATGTTTAAGGATATATCCAATGAATGTTATGCATGCTTATGTGATTAATTACATGATGAAATGTGGCATGATATGATTATACTTAATTAATTGTGATGCATGATTTATAAAGATTATGAACATGATATGTTGAATGATAAGTTACGATTGCATTGCATTTCTAAAAGAACATGCCGAGGCTAGGTGACATGAAACCTAAGGAAATGATCCTCTAGACTCCCCAAATTAAAGGTTATGAGAGGTGATCCAATAAGGTGACACTTTAGACTCCCCGAATTAAAGGTTTTAAAAGGTGAACCATTAAGTGATATGTTCATGTTTGCATTTCTAAGTAACATACTAAGTTTGAGGTGATGTAAAACACATGGAAATGATCCTTTAAACTCCCTGAATTAGAGGTTATGAAAGGTGATCCTGTAATACCCTAAAAATTATCTAAAAATTAATTTGAGCTTTATCAATCATAATTTCAAAAATTTGATAGTTTGAACAATAATGAGGACGATCCAACGAATTTGTCAAAAAAAAATGTGAATAGTATTTTGCGGGCCCCGCAGGCCAGCCAGGACAGCCGAAACCCTAAAATTGGGACCCGGAGATGCCCGAAATTGAGAAATTATATGATTATGGTTAGAAATAGGTAGAAATAAAGATTTTATACCCGAAATTATTTTTCGGGCAATGTTTGATTACCCAGGTATACTGTTTTACCTGTTCGGTAAAATTTCGGTGTGTAATTTTTAACATCGAAAACTAATTAGATCTCTACAAAAAGAATAGCCTTATCTCTTTAAACTAAATGAATGGCTAAGATTCAATCTTGAATTACAAGATTGAATCATAGCCATCCAATTCACCTTAAAAGATTAGGATTTATCTAAACATATTATATAATATCATGTCATAATTACAAGATATATATTGACTCAAAATCTTCTCCAAGAAGACAAGCAATCCTCAGCCATGAACCAGGTGAATACAGCCTCCATTTCCTTTCTTCCAAACCTCCATTGATATGTTTCAAGCTTCAAAAATCATAACCTAAAGTTGCTAAACACTCAAATTTCCTTCACAAAACTTGTTATACACCTCAAACCCTACAAATCTAACCGATTGAAATCTCAAATCCTCACCTTAATACCTCACTTCCCCACTGCCTAAGGAGGGTTTAGGACTGAAATTGGTGTCTTGAAGTGAAAGGAGATCACTTAGAACATCCTTTGAAGTATCAAGCTCAAAAGCTTTCGAAGTAGGGTTTTCTTTGGCCTTTTTCTTTCAAAATTTTTCTGAGCAATTCTTACTGGTTTCAATCTGAAATTTCTGGTTTATTGGGTTGATATTATGTTTTTATTGATGTATGAATTTTTCTGAAGTGTTTGGATGAGGTTAAAGAGATCATTTTGTCAAAAGATGTTGAGTGATACTTGCTGGATTTTCGATTTTCTGACAGGCAGTGTGTGATCACGAATTGTCTGGGATTGTTGTGGCCATTTTCTTGAACTGAAAAAAATATATGTTGGAGTTAACATCTTTAGCTAGTCCCACACATTTTCTTGGGTTTTTATTTGGAGTCAAACTACCTTAGAAAAATCAAGAACTGAAATTAAGCCTATGCTGCCTGAAATGTTGAATCTGAAGCTGTGAACTTGTGAAATTTTATTAACCTAGTAAATGATCGAATTATGAGCTGAAATTTTTACAGGATATTAGAGACATATTTAGGTTTTACTATGATTTTTATTTAGAATTTTCTGGGTTCAATTGCTAGGGTCAAAAATTATGAATTTTGGTCCTTGAGCTGAGGTTGGATGGTTTCTGACCACTAAATTTTTAGAATTTTGTTAATATAGTTAGAGAACTCTAATTACCCTGAAATTTTTACAAGATCTTGGTGACACATTGAGATGTCCTCAATAATTTTTATAGTCTCTGAAACGATTTTTTTGTATGCAAATAAATTCGTGCCACAATAGTGTGAAATCTGCCATTGTGCTGGAAATAAATTGATGTTTTGAATGGATGAAAATGTAGCATTTTGTACTAGTATGACATGAGTACCTGAATATGAGTATGAGTAATTGAGCATATGAACTTATTGATGAGGTTAGGTACACATAGATACAAATGATTATTACAATTGTTCATATGCAAAAGAAAAGCATAAGATTATGTTTCTTGGCCTGGAGAAAGTAAATCCAGTTTGTTAGGGAAAGTAAACCTAACTACCAAGAAAAGCATAAGATTTATAATCCTTGGGCTGGAGAAAGTAAATCCAGTCTGTCAGGGAAAATAAACCTGACTACCCTTGAATTGAGTCGGGGAAAGTAAACCTGGATAGGAATAGGTCTGTGTGAGAATTGGAGAAAGTAAATCCAATGATCATGTATAGGAATGAGCTCAGTCCTGAAAAGCAGTCTATTACCCATTATTGCCACACTGGGGACGGCGGTACGTATCGCCTAGATGTGACAAGATTAGTCAGGGGCCAAAGCAAGTTTAAGAAGTAAATTTTCTAAGAAATCCTTGCCTTATATGCTGAGTGAAGAAGTTTAGTATTGACATTGAGACCAATATATTTAAGTGGAAAGTTAGTAGTGTAACGCCCCAATTTTTACTGTAATTTTTACTGTCATTAGAAATTACTCAATTACTGAATTACCGTAGGTAATTATTACATAAGATTTGAGGCCGAACAATCCTCAATAAAGGAATATAACATTAGAAGAGAGGTTAGGAACGATTCATGCGAGAGTCGCAAATCCGAATTTCAGACGTATAAAATGACCAAAATGTCCCTGAAGTTATTTTACTCAGAAAATGAGGATTGTGGGCCCCACATATTCTCAAGGGGATGTTTTGAGAATAATAAGGGATTGTTTGTGTTATGTGTGTTAATAGAGCAGAAGAATCTCAATTTTGAGTTCCGACGCACGAAAAGACCAAAACGCCTCAAGGTCGTTTTAACTCCGATGTGCGCGTGACCGAGCCCGAACCTCACTAAAATGTTTTAAAATGTGTTTTTAAGCCATGATTAACCATTGGTTAAGCTCGGGTGGCCTTGGGCAGTTTTTAAGTGAAAGTACGATTTTGCCCCTGTTTTTGGGCAGTTTTGCGAATTTCGGGATTTTCGATTCATATACCGAAACCTAAGCAATATTAGGCTCAAATTAAAGCTTATTAAATTCTAAATATTAATCTAGATTCAAAATTATGTATTTAGATTGATTAGAACCCAAAATTGCTCAAAAACACCCAAATTGCTTACTAATTCACTTAAGCCCTTAACCGTAAATTCTCTAAATTACATGAATACCTTGCCTACACCTAAATAATGCATGGAACACACAAATTTCACTTCTTTGGGCTGTAATGCACGAAATTATTGATGCCATTATGCAGCTGAATTATTTCCAAAAGTTGCACTAAAACAAAATGCCAAAATGTCACCATAAGAGACATAATTCCTTAATTTCATACAACTTTGTCTAAAATGATTTTTCCTCCATTATTACTCCTGAAAAATTCTGACAACTACCTCCTCATTTTGGCCAATTAGAAGCCTCAAAATCTTCTATAAATAGGCTTGCTTGAGTGGTCTTGGAATGCTTGGTTCATAACTAGTTTTTAGGAGCACCAAAAACTTTCTTTCTTCCTCCTCTTTGGCTGAATTCTTTCTTCAATTTTTCAAAGAGATTTTGTGTCATTTCACTTCAAGAAATCAAGTTCTCTTCCTCTTCTTCAACTCAGATTAGGTAGGGAGTAGTTTCTAAATTTATTTCTATGCTTTGAGGAGTTGTGTTTTTAGCTCAAAATGATGAAATTATGAACTTGCCTTAGCTTTTCATTTTGGTTTTCCTCTTCAATTTTTCTTTAACCAATTCAACCATATGGCCTAGGTGGAACTAAGATGATGGCTTGATGATGAGGACCTTGAGGGTGGGTTGTAAATCCATCACAAGTTAGGCCTCTAAAGCTTGAAAATTCCACTTGATGCAAAACCTTAAAGAATAATGCTTTATGATGCTAAAACAAAGATTTTTAGTTTAGAACTTGAAAGATGTATTTTTTCCTTTTATGTTTTATTTCTTGTTAAGATATGTATTGGGTTGAATTTATAATTCTTTTAAAGTCTTGAAGGAGCTCTAGTAAAGAAACAAAATGAATTTGCATCCATGATTAAGTTTATGCTTTGCATAACCATGTTTACCTTCTATGTCATCACTAAATTTTCAAGAATGAATAAATGAACTTGCATTTCTCATGTTTAAATTCCAAGCTTGTATTTCATGTTTATGTTTCAAGTCATCACTTAATCTTTCAAGATAATTAAGAGGTTGCATCTCATATTTAATTTATGCTCTCACTATATTTTATAATGGCTAAAAGAATCAACGCATGACATGTTTATTTTATGCCATCACCTAAAGATCCTAGAGCTTAAAGACTTGCCCATGTATCACAAGCAAAGAAATATGATTATTGGAGTTAAAGAATTTATTCTTTAAAAAGTCTTGAGATTGGAGCTAAAAAGATGTAATAATAATTCTCTTCTCCCTCTCTGGTCTGTGCGGACTACCGCCGCTCCGGTTTCTTAATATTCTCTTCTCCTCTCTGGTCTGTATGGATTACCGCTCCGCTCCGGTTTCTTGTATCATGTTTATATTTCAAGTTCTTGCATCATGTTTAATTTTCAAGTCATCACCTTAAATCTTAAAGATAAAGAAATGGAATTGCATATCATGTTTATAATTCCAAGCTATCACCTTATAAAGATAAGATTAAAATAAGGTTGCATAGCATGTTTATAATTCTAAGATGTCACCTAAATCTCTAAAGCTCAAGACTTACTCCTTTTATCTTAAGTGAGAATTTTAATTGTGAAGATCCTCCCAAATTTGACAAAAGAACTAGTTTCTAAATGAGTTTTAAGGCTTTGCAAGGATTTTACGGGGAACTAGTAGTTTATATGCACTTAAAATATGATTCTATGTAATTGCATGAGGTTCATGATTGACCACTGATCTGAGTTTAGTATCAATGTGTGATAATGATTTGATATGATTGAAGTTGTGATAATTATGGTTTATTGTTAAGAGAATGATTCATAATTGGTTTAGTAACTAATTAGTTCTATAATTGATAATTCTATGTAAGGATTGGATGCTTATTAAGTACTTGATATCATTGAATGATTTCCTGACTTGCATGTTATAGTTGCTGTTGCAAATAATAAGAATGCTTATACATGAAATGTTCTTATGTAAAATTCACCTTTGTTGCTAGAAGAAAGTGTATCATTGTAAAAGTGTAATTTGGAAAGGTTACGGCTAAGGAAAGACTTGGTATTTAAGCGTGTCCATTGTGACCCACCTCTCTTTCCGGGAATCTCCCATATGCATGATTACAGTTGATATATATTATTCTAGCTTAAGACTATAAATGAGAAAATGTTATGATGTTTATGAATTGTATTATGATATAACATGCAAAGATTTAATGGTGACTTAAACTTATAAGAAAATGATCCTTTGGAACCATCAGACTATAGGTGGTGAAAAGGTGATTTTAGCCCCCTAACCCGTACTCTCAAAAGGGTAGAGTCGGGACTTTAGCTTATCAAAAGGGATAAGTATATGCTAGTGACGACTAGTAAAGTATGAGCTCATAACCTAAATTACTCCCAAAAGGGTGGAGTATAGGGTGGCCCAAGGAAAATAATGATGATGATAAGATTTTAAGTCACCTAAGGCACTAAAGAAATGAAATATGTGCAGTGTGTCCATGTGTAGCTAATATTATATGACGTTCTTTTATGCATGTTATTTTGATAATGATGATGAGGAATATGATGTAATGATAAAGGAAAAGTTCATTGTAAATATGACATGTTAAGAATAAGATGCATTATAAGACGCATGATTAAAAAATTGAAGAACCTCGGTTAAGTATTTGTCCGAACTTAAAATGAATCTTTGCATGCTCACTATTTTAGAATAATCCCGAGGTTCTTGGGGACTTTGATGATGACACTGTAGAAGGAGGTACCTTACTGAGAATTCTTTAGCAAGATTCTCACTCCCTTTTCTTTATTTCCGTCATTGTCTCCAGATTCAAATGGCGACATTCGTCCTGTTCGTTGATACCCCTACTTGGGAATTCCACTATGATCCGGTGCATCGCTCGTATCATTTTGAAGGGATTCGTGTTTTTATTTACATAGGTCGTCCATTTGCACATCCTGTCCCTAGTTATCGATTTTCTCCTACTTCTCCCTATGGCGATGAAATGGTTTCGAACATGCACGTCCACTTGATGAAAGGATGTTACGTTCTTATCCCGCTTCATCTGCTGTCCATGGATTTCCAGAGTATGTTCCGAGACGAGATATTCTGAAACTGATCCTTCAGAGGACACTCCTACTCATGTATATTCTGAGAGCTCTGCTCCTACTCCCACACGTGTAAGAGAGGGTAGTGAGGAAACAGTTGTTCAGCCGAGGTTAGCGAGAAGGCCGTCCATGCGACCCCAGCCTGGTGCATCTCGTGTGTCCCCTCCCGAGGGAGCTCATCAGTGGATCGGATTTATTCCCCCATTTTCAGGACAGTGGCCATAGAAGGTTCTTAGTAGACTTATGTGTGATCATGCACCCTAGTTTTAGGATAACCTTCCCGGCTATGGAGTTATCTAGTTTAGGGGCATGAATTTCCTTAAGTATATTTTCTTTTATGGGTTTGCATAAGATAATGATGTATGAACATAACCCACCCTTTGAGTGAGGTTATTGTATGTAAATATATGCTATAATGTGCTTATGGATGTTATATGATGGAGCCTAAGTGATATGATGTGATATATTCTTAAACGTCTTATTATACTCCGCTTACTCGTTCACGTTGTACTCGGCTCACGTTTTCAATTATGTGTTTAAAAAAAAAAAAAAGGCTCGTAATTTCACTAAGTATTTTCAAATTATGAAGAAAGAACCAAAGCAAGGAGTAAAGTCTAGTCATTAATCAGATTCAACCTAGGTGTATCTGGTTAATTACTAAAGTGTTACATTTTGGTATCGAGGCGATTCGATTCTCATGGAGCACGAGGATTGGACTAGCTATGCTTCTAAAGCATAATACGTTAGTGACGTCATGTGTAGATGTTTATCATTAGGATGAGCTTGGGGAGTAGAAATACATGACTCTTGTATGTTGAAAGTGCCATGGTAACTTGCTCACTTTGCATGGAATATTGGGCACGATCACCTCGGTGTTCTTTGTTTTGTGTGTATAGGGACCAATGGCACGCCGACAACAGACTAGGAGCGCAAAGACAAAATAATCACGACAACGAGACAGTAGAAGCACTCGCGACGTAGCAAGGACCATGAGAATGATGATGGAGCGAATGGATCGGGATCGTCAAGCCAATATGAATCAGCGACATGAGATTCCCCGAACATGCCTGCTTCGGGAGTTTCGTAAGGCAAACCCACCGGTTTTCAAGGGGACAGAATCCAAATATTGCGGATGAATGGATTCGAATATTGAGAAGGTCTTTGCTGTAGTCCCATGCTCGGAGGAGCAAAAGGTCACCTTCGCTACTCATATGCTTGAGGGTGATGCCGTTTACGGTGGGCAGTGTTCAAGACTCCTGGTGACGACCGATGTGGACATTGATTGGGAACTATTCAAGGTCCATTTTTACGAAAAGTACTTTCCAGAGTCAATTAGAAATGCCAAGGACATTGAATTCATGCAACTTGTCCAGGGAATATGAATGTGGCCCAAGACACTGCGATTTGAAGAACTCATTAAGTTCTCAAGAATGTACCAAGGAAATCCTGATGAGTACTTGGAAATGCATTAAATACGAGTCGTGGTTGAAGGCGGAACTTAATGTGGCAGTTGCACATTTGGAGATTAGGGATTTCTCTACCCTAGTTAACAAATGTCGGATTATTGAAGAAGGTCAGAGAAAACTAAACAGCCCAAAGTCGGATAATATTACCAAAAAGTTGACACCTCAAGGTCGCTAGCTCAAGAGGCGAATCGACCTCCATTTCCCCTCAATCAAGACCACAAGGGACACAAAGAAATTTTCAACAAGGAAGGCCAAACAACAACAATCGCTATAATAACAACCGCTACAACAATAACCCGGTAACAATCACAACAACAACAATAACAACAATAAAGGGAAAGCACCACAAAGAGATCCAGCAGTACCTCCACGGGCTGCGCCATCCATGGAATGTCCCAAGTACGGTAAGAATCATGGGAGCATGCCATGTCGAGCGGAACAAGCGTGTGCTATCGGTGTGGAAAACCAGGTCATTACTCCCGAGAATGCACTTTGAAAGGAACCCGCCAACCCCCAATCCCAAGCCACAATACCAGGGAAGGGTATTTCTTTGTTAATCTTTGAAGAAACAACGAAGTCACGAAATCTCGTGGAAGGTAAGGGTAATATGCATGGTAAAGACTTAATTGTACTATATGATTCTGGCGCTTCTCATTCTTTTATCTCCCATTCATGTGTTAAAAACCTTAATTTACCTATGACTGAGCTTCCTTTTGACCTTATTGTTTCTACCTGACCGGAAAACCCGTTAGGACTTGTAAATGTTGTTTAGATTGTAGTTTTATTATAGATAATAGATCCTTTGTTTTAGATCTTATTTGCTTACCCATGCGAGGTTTAGATGTGATTCTTGGCATGGATTGGCTTGAGGCCAACCGTGAACTGTAAAACTGTTATGAGAAAACCATCACTTTTCTTCCTATTCCTATTGAACCTAAGAAACCCATAAGTCTTTACATAATCTTTGTGGAAATGGACTGTGGTAAGGGTGAGAGTAAAGGTTACATTTTCTTAGCCGCTAGTGATGTAGACTTTGAGCAAAGTATCGATGAGATACCAATAGTAAGAAATTATCCCAAGTATTTCCAGGATGAGATACCAGAGTTTCCCAAGAGAGAGAGATAGAATTTTCCATAGAGTTGCTTAGGGTGCGGGACCTATATCTATAGCCCCATACAGGATGTCCCCATTAGAATTGACCGAGTTAAAAACTCAATTGGAAGATTTATTGGAGAAAAAGTTTGTTAGGCCTAGTGCATCACCTTGGGGAGCGCCTGTGTTGTTTGTAAAGAAAAAGGATGGGAGTATGAGGATGTGTGTAGATTATAGGCGAGTTGAATAAAGTAACGGTGAAAAACAAGTATCCTCTCGCCTAGGATCGATGATTTGATGGAGCAACCGAAAGGTGCGGTAGTGTTTTCTAAGATAGATTTGAGGTCAGGCTACCATCAAATTAGAGTGAGAGATGAAGACATACCTAAAGCGGCCTTTCGACTCGACACGGCCATTTTGAGTTTGCGATAATGTCCTTTGGGTTAACTAATGCTCCAGCTATTTTTATGGATTACATGAATAGGATCTTTCGACCCTATTTAGATCAGTTTGTAGTTGTCTTTATAGATGACATTCTCATATATTCTAAGACCCATGAAGAGCATGAATGCCACCTAACCATAGTACTAGAGATCTTGAAGGAAAAGAAACTATATGCCAAGATTTCCAAGTGTGAGTTTTGGTTGGATAAGGTGCAATTTTTAGGGCATGTAGTATGTAAGAAAGGAATTGCTTGTAGATCCTAGTAAGGTAGAAGCGGTAGTAAGCGGGAAAGACCAACCACGATGAATCAAGTAAGGAGCTTTTTGGGTTTAGCTGGTTATTACCGTCGATTTATCAAGGGATTTTCCCAGATTTCCTACCTTTGACCAAGCCGACTAGGAAGAACACCCCTTTTCATGGACCGGAGTGTGAAAAGAGCTTTCAAGAGTTAAAACACAAGCTAACCTCGACCCTCGCTTTAGTGTTACCCGACCCCAATGTGCCTTTCGAGGTGTATTGTGATGCTTCAAAAAGGGTTTAGGTTGTGTATTGATGCGAGATAGGCAAGTGGTGGCCTATGCATCAAGACAACGCAAGCCACATGAGGCAAACTTCCCTACCCATCACCTTGAGTTAGGCTGTAGTCGTGTTTGCTCTAAAGATTTGGAGACACCATTTATATGGAGTTAAGTTTGAGGTGTTTTCCGATCACAAGAGTTTGAAATATCTCTTTGATCAAAAAGAGCTAAACATGAGGCAAAGGCGATGGATGGAGTTCTTGAAAGATTATGATTTTGGATTGAACTACCATCCTGGTAAAGCTAATGTAGTAGCTGATGCTTTGAGTAGGAAGTCCTTACAAGTGTCCCGTTTGATGGTGAAGGAGGTTGAATTGATTGAGCAATTTAGGGACTTAAACCTAGGAATGACTTTGACCACTAAGGGCATCAGAGCTTGTCATCTTAGAGTGACAAGTGAGTTCAAAGAAAGGATTGTTCAAGCTCAAGGGGACGATGTTGAGTTTCAAGAGACTTTAGGGGCAGTGAAGGCAAGAAAGTTGATAGGTTTTACCCAAGGAATGGACGATTTGTGGACGTTTAAAGGTCGAATATGTGTAGCTGCTAGTGGTGGCCTCCGAAAGGATATTTTGGAGGAAGCCCATAAGAGCCATTTTACCCTTCATCCTGGTGCCACCAAGATGTATCAAGATTTGAAGAAGATGTTCTGCTGGCCTGGAATGAAGAAAGATGTGTGCACATGGGTGAGTAAGTGCTTGGTGTGTCAAAAGGTGAAGATTGAACACCAAAAACCCTTTGGAATGCTGCAACCTCTGTCGATCCCTGAGTGGAAGTGGGATAGTATCTCCATGGATTTTGTGACTGGATTACCAAGGACCCAAATGAATCATGATACCATATGGGTAATCGTGGATCGATTGACAAAGTCAGCCCACTTTTTACCTATTAAGGTGACTTATTCCTTGGATAGGTTAGCACAATTATATATTCAGGAGATAGTGAGGTTACATGGGGTGCCGTCGGCGATAATCTCGGACCGAGATCCGCGATTTACGTCGCGGTTTTGGGCGGCCTTTCAAAACGCATTTGGTTCAAAGTCGTGTCTAAGCACGACCTATCACCCCAAACAGACGGTCAATCTGAAAGAACTATCCAAACCTTGGAGGATATGTTAAGGGCATGTGTTTTAGATCAAAGGGGAAGTTGGGATAAGTACCTGCCACTTATTGAATTTGCATATAACAACAGTTATCATGCAAGTATCGGTATGGCACCGTATGAGGCCCTCTATGGACGGAAATGTCAATCTCCCTTATGTTGGTATGAACCCGGAGAGCAAAGTTTACTTGGACCTGATATTGTGAGGGAAACAACGGAACAAATCAAAAAGATTAGGGATAAGATTCTTACTGCTCAAAGTCGACAGAAAAACTATGCGGACAAGCGGCGAAAACCGCTAGATTTTCAAGAAGGGGACCACGTGTTCCTAAGGATCACCCCCACCACAGGCATAGGCCGAGCAATAAAAGTAAAGAAATTGAGCCCCAGATTTCTTGGTCCGTTTGAAATCCTTACCAAAGTAGGATGGGTGACCTCCTAGGAAGTTTTCCTAGGAAGCATGCGAGTGAGGACAAAGCATGTTGAAAAGACCTGTGTTGGTTTGTGGGGACAGCCGTCAATCCATAAAGCAGCAGGGGATATTACAAATGGTATCAGAGCCTGCACCTCTCCCAGTACGGTGTGGTTCGGGGATGAACCAAGCGGAAGCTGGTGGGCATGTAACGCCCGGGGATTGCGAAGTCGGGGAGTGATCGCCGGTGTAAGGAGGCACGGACAAGGAGCGGCTCCTGGCAGACTTCGAAAGTGGAGAGGTACATGAATGAACCGATTACACACCTGAATGAGAGGGATCCTAAGACTGTATAGGTATGGGACTATACAGTTGAGGAGGGCTTATATGAATTGATTTGTACTACCTATACTAACAAGATACATCTTCTTTTCGGTAGCCCAAACTGAAAGAACTCCACAGTTAAGCTTGCTTGGCTTGGAGCAATTTTGGGATGGGTAACCTCCTAGGAAGTTTTCCTAGGAAGCATGCGAGTGAGGACAAAGCATGTTGAAAAGACCTGTGTTGGTTTGTGGGGACAGTCGTCAATCCATAAAGCAAATAGGATATTACAAATGGTATCAGAGCCTGCACCTCTCCCAGTACGGTGTGGTTCAGGGACGAACCAAGCGGAAGCTGGTGGGCATGTAACGCCCGGGGATTGCGAAGTCGGGGAATGATCGCCGTGCAAGGAGGCACGGACAAGGAGCGCTCTGGCAGACTTTGAAAGCGGAGGGGTACATGAATGAACCGATTACACGCCCGAATGAGAAGGATCCTAAGACTGTATATGTATGGGACTATACAGTTAAGGAGGGCTTATATGAATTGATTTGTACTACCTATACCAACAAGATACATCTTCTTTTCGGTAGCCTAAACTGAAAGAACTCCACAATTAAGCGTGCTTAACTTGGAGCAATTTTGGGATAGGTGACCTCCTGGGAAGTTTTCCTAGGAAGCATGCGAGTGAGGACAAAGCATGCTGAAAAGACTCGTGTTGGTTTGTGGGGATAGTCATCAATCCATAAAGCAGCTGGGGATGTTACAAATGGTATCAGAGCTTGCATCTCTCCCAGTACGGTGTGGTTCGGGGATGAACCAAGTGGAAGCTGGTGGGCATGTAACGCCCGGGGATTGCGAAGTTGGGGAGTGATCGCCGGTGCAAGGAGGCACGGACAAGGAGCGGCTCCTGGCAGACTTCGAAAGTGGAGGGGTACATGAATGAACCGATTACACACCCGAATGAGAGGGATCCTAAGACTGTATAGGTATGGGACTATGCAGTTGAGGAGGGCTTATATGAATTGATTTGTACTACCTATACCAACAAGATGCATCTTCTTTTCGGTAGCCCAAACTGAAAGAAAATTTTATGGCCACAAGGTAAAATATCTATATGTGTTGTCATTCAAATGTATGGAAGAAAGTATGGAAGATATGATTGATTATGAAGCTTGATTGAAAGTTTTGAGTGACAACATAAACAATTCATTGTTTTGAATTTTTGAATGACATAAATTTCAAATGTGATCATGATGATTTGAGAGTGACAATTTTCTTGGAAAGAGAGTGTCATTGGGAAAGGGAGTGTGAATAGTGAAAATACTATTCATAGTTGCTTTTTCTTTAAAGAAAGAAAAGAATTTGGAAAAGGGTTTTAAATTTCCTTGAACAACCCTAGGTTCCAATTAGTTATGAATAATGACTTTGGCTCTAGATTAATTATGGAAATTAATTAACCTTTATTTAGAGCCTAAAATCACCTAGGTTCTGAGTTAGATAACTCATTAAGCCCAAAATGCACTAAGCAGGGGCAAAATCGTAATTTTACTCAAAAACTGCCCGGGACCACCGAGACTTACCCAAACCTTAAACAAACATAGTTCATGCCTTAAAATCATGGTTTTAAACCTCGGGACAAGGTCTGGGTCAAAACAGTAACTTTAAAAGCGCACGAAATGCATCACAGGGGTATTTTGGTCCCTTAAAGGCAGAAATCTCATAAATGAGGTTTTTCTGCTCCGTTAAACATTCACAATCATACAACCCCGTTCATATAACATATGAACCCTATGAGGATGGCCAAAGCCGGCCGTCCTCGTGTTTCGGGTGAAAATGACCTCAGGGGCATTTTGGTCATTTTGAAAGTTTAGCGAAAATCGGGGCGTTACATTACTCCCCCCCTTAAAAAGAATTTCGTCCTCGAAATTCATTACCTGAGAATAGCTAGGGGTATTGTGCTCGCATGTTGGCCTCCAACTCCCATATGAAATCTTCGGCTTTTCCGCGTCCCCACGCGACTTTGACCAGTGGTACTGTCTTACTTCTTAGTTGTTTGACCTCTTGGTCCATAATTCTCGTGGGAGGTAGGTTAAATGTCAGGTCATCCCTTAATTGTACATGTTCTGGCTCTAGCACATGACTTGGGTCAGACTGATACTTTCATAACTGGGAGACATGGAAAACATCGTGGAGATTGGATAGATTTGGGGGCAGGGCTATGCGGTGTGCTACAAACCCTACTCTACTGAGGATTTCAAATGGTCCAAGAAATCTAGGGCTTAACTTTTTCACCTTCATTGCTCGACCTATGCCTGTGGTAGGGGTTATCTTGAGAAAAACATGTTCCCCTTCTTGGAACTCAATCGGCTTACGCCGTTTGTCCGCATAGCTTTTCTGTCGGCTTTGAGCAGTAAGAATCCTATCCCTTATTCTTTTAATCTGTTCCGTCGTTTCCCTCACTAAGTCTGGTCCTATTAGACTTTGCTCTCCAGGTTTGTACCAACATAGGGGTGATTGACACTTTCGTCCATAAAGGGCCTCATATGGTGCCATACCAATACTCGTGTGATAACTATTGTTATACGCAAATTCGATTAGCGGCAGGTATTTGTCCCAATTCCCTTTCTGGTCTAGGACACACGCCCTAAGCATATCCTCCAAGGTTTGGATTGTTCTCTCGGATTGGCCATCTGTTTGTGGGTGTGTAAGTAGTACTCAGCTCTGACGCCGAACCAAACGCCTTTTGAAAGGCTCCCCAAAATCGTGACGTAAACCGCGGATCCCAATCCGAGATTATCGTTGACGGCACTCCATGTAGCCTCACAATCTCTTGGATATACAATTGTGCTAACCTATCCAAGGAATATGTCACTTTAATAGGTAAAATGTGGGTCGACTCACAACCTATCCACTATTACCCAAATAGCATCATGATTCACTTGGGTCCTCGGTAATCCAGTCACAAAATCCATCGAGATGCTATCCCACTTCCATTCGGGAATAGATAGGGGTTGCAACATCCCAGAGGGTTTTTGGTGTTCTATCTTTACCTTCTGGCACACTAGGCACTTACTAACCCATTTGCAAACATCCTTTTTCAAACCGGGCCACCATAACATCTTCTTTAAGTCTTGGTACATCTTGGTGGCACCAGGATGAATTGCAAAATTGCTCTTGTGGGCCTCCTTGAGAATCTCTTTCCGGAGGTCACCACTAGCAGGTACGCATATACGCCCTTCAAACCTCCACACACTGTCTTTCCCTTGGATGAAACCCTTCAGTTTATCAGCCCTTACTGCCCTTAGAGTCTCTTGAAACTCGTCGTCCTCCCTTTGGGCTTGAGTGATCATCCCTCGGAATTCACTTGACACACTAAGGTGGCAAACCTTCATACCCATAGGGGTCATGGTTATTCCTAGGTTCAAGTCCCTAAAAGCCTTAATCAATTCTTCCTCCTTAATCATTAAATGGGACAGGTGTAAGGATTTCCTACTCAAAGCGTCAGCCACAACATTAGCTTTTCCTGGGTGGTAGTTCAATCCAAAGTCATAATCCTTCAAAAACTCCATCCATCGCCTCTGCCTCATGTTTAGCTCTTTTTGATCAAAAAGATACTTCAAACTCTTGTGATCGGAGAACACCTCGAACCTCACTCCATACAAATGGTGTCTCCATATCTTTAGAGCAAACACAACGGCGGCCAATTCTAGGTCATGGGTGGGATAATTGGTTTCGTGTGGCTTGAGTTGCCTTGATGCATAGGCTACCACTTGCCTATTTTGCATCAAGACGCAACCTAAACCTTTACCAGAAGCGTCGCAGTATACCTCAAAAGGCTCCTTAGGGTCGGGGAGAACTAGGACAGGGGTTGAAGTCAACTTATGCTTTAGTTCTTGAAAACTTTTCTCACAATCAGAGGTCCAGACAAAAGGGGTGTTTTTCCTAGTAAGCTTGGTTAAAGGTAGTGCGATCTGGGAAAATCCCTTGATAAACCTACGATAATAGCCAGCTAATCCCAAAAAGCTCCTTATCTCGGTCACTGTCTTAGGTTGTTCCCAATTCATTACGGCTTCCACCTTACTTGGATCGACTGCAATTCCACCTCTAGACACTACATGCCCTAGGAATTTTACTTCTTCTATCCAGAACTCACATTTAGACAACTTGGCATAGAGTTTCTTTTCCTTCAAGATCTCTAATACCGTGACTAGATGTTGCTCATGCTCCTCGTGGGTCTTCGAATAAACGAGTATATCATCTATAAAGACAACCACGAACTTATCCAAAAAGGGTCTAAAGATTCTATTCACGTAATCCATGAAAACAGCTGGAGCGTTGGTCAATCCAAAAGACATAACCGGCAAAGGCTTCCGAAATGTCCATATCGAGTGCGAAAAGCCGTCTTGGGTATATCCTCATCCCTAACCCTGATCTGATGATAGCCAGACCTTAAGTTGATCTTAGAAAACACCACTGCACCTCTCAACTGGTCCATCAAATCGTCAATCCTAGGCAAAGGGTACTTATTTTTCATCGTAACCTTATTCAACTGCCTATAATCGACACACATCCTCATACTTCCATCTTTCTTTTTCACAAACAACATCCTGGGCTCTAGAAGAATGCACTTGGCCTTATGAAATTCCTTTCCAAAAGATCCTCTAACTGGGTTTTCAACTCGGCCAATTCCAAAGGGGGCATTCTATATGGGGCTATGGATATGGGTATGGTACCTGGGAGTAGCTCTATTGAGAACTCAATTTCTCTCTTAGGGGGAAATTCTGGGATTTCGTCTGGAAATACTTCGGGAAAATTTCTCATTACAAGTATCTCCTCGATACTTTGCTCAAAGTCAACATCACTAGCGACTAAAAGAATATAACCTTTTTCACCCTTACCACAGCTTAGGTCTACAGCATTTAAGTATATCCTCATGGTTTCCCTCGGTTCAGGGGAAATGGGAAGAAAGGAAATGGTTTTCAGAATAGCTTTAACAATACATGGTTAGCCCAAAGCCAATCCATGCCCAGAATTATGTCTAGTCCTTGCATGGGTAAACATACGAAATCTAGAACAAACAGTCTATTTTCTAAAATGAAACTGCATTCCAAGCAACATTTGCTGGTCCTAACTGGTTTCCCAGTGAGGGTTGAGACAATGAGATTAAAGGGGAGTTCAGACATGTTCAAACCTAGGGTCTCTACACATGAGTATGATATAAAGGAATAGGATGCGCCAAAATCATACGGTACAATCAGGTTTTTACCGTTCATTTCACACTTACCTTCAACGAGATCTGGGGACGTCGTCGTCTCTTCCGCATTGAGGGTATAGACCCTTCCTTCACGTTGCGGCTTGGGGTTGGGGGTTGGCTGATTCCTCTTGGGACAATCCTTGGAGTAGTGTCCCGGTTCTCCGCATCGGTAGTAAACGTCTAAACCGGCCCGACACGGCAAGCTCCCGTGGGGTCTACCGCACTTGGGACACTCAGCATGTGGAGTGGAAGATGTCCCTTGTGGTGCCTTCCCCTTATCATTTGCGGGCTTGTTTTTGTTGTTATTCTTGTTGTTGTTGTGGTCGTTGTTGTTGTTCCTTGGCTTGAAGTCCTTTCGAGGTCCTTGAGGCTTGGACCCGGATTGAGACTTCTGTTGGGGTTGGAACTTCTGTGGTCCCTTCTTCTTGAACTGCTGGCCTTGAGGTGCCAGCTTCTTGTTGCTGGAGTTGTCGGACCTAGTCGCGTTCAACTCCCGCTGCCCGTCTTCAATTATGCGGCATTTGTTCACCAGGGTTGGGAAGTCCCTGATTTCTAGATGGGCGACTACTACCTTGAGCTCCGCTCTCAACCTTACTTCGTACTTTATACATTTCCAGTACTCGTCAGGGTTGGCCTGGTACATCCTCGAGAATTTGATGAGATCCTCGAATTTGGCAGTATACTGGGCAACCGTCCGATTCTCTTGGAACAATTGCATGAACTCCACCTCCTTAGCATTGCGGACAGACTCTGGGAAGTACTTCTCATAGAAGTGAGCCTTGAACACCTCCCAGTTGATGGCCTCATTTGCCGCCTCCAGCAGCCTCTGGACTCCAGTCCACCAGCAACTGGCATCACCTTCGAGCATATACGTGGCAAACCTCACCTTTTGCTCCTCAGAGCATGGTATCACACCGAAAATCTTTTCCGTGCTTCGGATCCACTCCTCAGCGTGGTTTGGGTTAACAGTTCCCTTGAAGGTGGGTGGATTCGCCCTACAAAATTCCCCAAAGCGGACATGCTCCGGAATCTCAACAACAGGGGGAGCTGGTATGGTATTCTCACGTTGATCCATTCGGTCAAACAACCGTGTCATGGCTATAGCCATCTGGCGGATAGCAGCAGCAGTTGCATTGTCTTGGTCAGCGTTTGGTGTAGTCCTAGGCTGTCGTCGCGGTGCCATTGGTCCCTATACACACAAAACAGCAACACTGAGTTGATCAGGCTCAATCCTCCTAGTAAAATGGGCAAGTTACCATGGCACGTGCAACAAACAGAAGTCATGTATAGCTTAATCCTAAAAACTCCTATTCATGACCTTTCTAGCGGAATATGCTTAAGAAGCATAGTCAGTCCAATCCTCAGTTCGTGGAGAACCGAATCAAGCTCTGATACCAAAATGTAACACCCTAATATTCGACCCAATACTACTAGTACGTACTCAGGCCAAATATTAGTTGTTACTAACTGACATGGTTCTTTAAAAAGTAACTTTAAAGAAAATACGAGCCAATTTTTTTTTCTTAAAACATTACTTAAAATAGGAGCCGCGCGTATCCTATCGGGTCAGTATCATAAAGTCAGAAACATAAACATAGAGGTGGCTCCAAAACGTAGCATCATCATAACTGAAATATTTCATCTTTATAATATGCCTACCTTAAGGGGCAGGGCTCTTCAAGTACATAATAACATGAATACAGCAGAAAAACAGAATATATGGAAAAGAACTGGAAAGAAGCATCCCTACCCATGTGCAACCTAAGATGGATAACCTCAACACAAAAGAGGTTTCATCCATACTATGTGACGTGCGTGCACTAAGGACTACCCTCCAACCTATGCAGCGGGATCACGGGTACGGAGGGACGTAGCCAATCCACGGGCGGAGCTCGGCGGGTGCAGGCATGCCTTGTGACTGGATGTGTCGTTCCTGTCGGGGTCGTGGTCCGGGCACCGAGGCCCTCCGACTCTGAGTGACTGTCTCTTCGCTACCCCTCGGTCGCGGAGACAGAGTGGGGCCAGAGTCCTCGTGGTCCATGGGGGATTCCTCTGAAGGGTCCTCCTCTGAGTGCTGTGACAATGGCACGTATTGCGGCACGTCAGCTGAACCGGCAGAGTGGGTCCGCAGGTTCCTCTCATGTCGCGGTCGCGCATGCTCAAAGATCGCGGGGTCACCATAGGGGGATGCTGGGGAGAAGCGATAATCGTACAAGGGTGTGCGAATGGCCGTCCCACAAACATAAAGATGCGCATAAGACACTGCCCTCAAAATGAAATGACCCATGCTCCGGTCATGGTGGATCTCCACTGCGGGCGTGTCAACGCACAAAGATTTAACGCCGCCATCTCGCTCTGAAGACGTAATGGAAAGAAAGAGATAGAGGGAGTGAGATTCTTACTAAAGAAACTTAGTAGGGTTTTCCTCCTATCCTAGGTGTCATCATTTACGTATCCAGGAATCTCGGTTTATTTATGAAAACCATGGACATCTATTGGTTCAATTATGAGTTTTCTAAAGTCTCAATTTCCGAGATCCGTTCCTTTTAACATATCACTTGTATCATAGACATAAATCACATAACTTGGATCATAGAACATAAATCATATACCTTAGATCATGGAACATGGTTTCCTATATCATGGGTCATAGCACATAAACTCATAACTTTATGATTCTCATATCATGGGGCGTAGCACGCAAATTCGTATAATTATGGTGCATAAAAACATAGCTCATGGAACATGGTACATATCTTGGTTACTTGAGGTGACATTGGAACATCATCATCATTATTTTCCTGGGGCCACCCTAACTGATCTCCTTGTGGAGAAAATCCTAGGTTATGAGCTCATACCTTACTAGTCGTCACCAGTACATGGACTTATCCCTTTTGATAAGTTTAAAGATCCCGACCTAAGGTACGGGTCTAGGGGGCTAGAATCACCTTATCCCCACCTTTAATCCGGTGGTTCAAGGATCATCTTCTCATAGTCTATGTCACCTTAAGTCTTAGCATGTTAATGCAAGATGCCACATAATTCATGCATGTCAAACATAATTACATCATAGGCATCTTTGAAGTCTTTAAAGAACAATAACATGCAAACATAAAACTATCATCGAAGAATAATAGTTCACATGGTATCATTATACTTGACTCATGGAGTAAAATCATCATAAGGTAAGCAAGAGCAATAAGCCTCTTAACTTGATCATGTTTGAAATCGAACATATAAGATCATGTATTCATGTTAGGCTAAAGCATAGACTCATGTCATGACAATTCTCAGATTCAGGCAATGCAAGATCATAGCTTCAAGTCATTAAATCGAAAAGCATTCTGCTTGTAAACTTGGGTTCGTAATCGATTACATAAGTCTTGTAATCAATTACACAAATTTCTAGATTTCAAAACATGGAGGTCAGGGGGTTCTGGTAATCGATTACATGGGACTTGTAATCGATTACACAGCTTCAAGATTTCGAATCAAGGCAGATAGGGTTACGTAAACGATTACATGGGATTATAATCGATTATTTTGTTTAACACGCTTTGCTGGGCCCCTAGAACATCTGGCTAATCGATTACATGAGTAGGTAATCGACATTAGAATCCAGAATGTGTAATCGATTACACTATATAGTAATCGATTACTATGGGCAAAAGTTCATGTTTGAGCTCGTCCGAGCTTTCTGGTAATCGATTACATGGGCTGGGTAATTGATTACCAGCATCTTAAAAACCGAAATATGAGGTCTAAACATATCTGAGTCATTCCTTTGAAATGCTTATGGTGGCTAGTTTCTCTTGGAACAATTTTGAACTTCAAAAACATCTTGTCAACCATTTTAACTTGTCAAAACCCTTATAATTCTAAGAACATACCCAAAATGTTTTTGAGTACAACATATGTTTTGGAAAGACTTAAAACATGAGCTATAGGCTCTTATGGCTAATAAACTCCTCTTGGAGCTATCTTTATCACATGGCCAAGATGTACATTCCAAGAATGTTTTCCATGGTTAACCTCTTCTCAAGATGAAATGGGCAAATCTTTGAGCTCTAGTATCTTAGATGATGACATAAAATAAACGTGCTATGCACTTCATTTTAGAGTCCTTTAGAAAGTAAAGTGATAGCTCAAAGTAAATATGAAATGCATATCCATTTTCATCCTTTGAGTTTAGTGAGGACTTGAAATATAAAATGAGATGCAAAGCTTGGAATTTAAACGTGCATAATGCAAGTTCTTTCTTAGTCTTGGGGTTTAGTGGTTGCATAGAAATAAACGTGCTATGCAAAGCGTAAAGTAAACGTGAATGCAAGTTTCTTTTGTATCTTGTCTAGAGCTCTTACAAGATTTTAAGGAGGAACATAGTCCCAACCCAAAACTTGTAACACCCTAGTAATTAACCAGATACACCTAGGTTGAATCTGATTAATGACTAGACTTTACTCCTTGCTTTGGTTCTTTCTTCATAATTTGAAAATACTTAGTGAAATTACGAGCCTTTTTTTTTTTAAACACATAATTGAAAACGTGAGCCGAGTACAACGTGAACGAGTAAGCGGAGTATAATAAGACGTTTAAGAATATATCACATCATATCACTTAGGCTCCATCATATAACATCCATAAGCACATTATAGCATATATTTACATACAATAACCTCACTCAAAGGGTGGGTTATGTTCATACATCATTATCTTATGCAAACCCATAAAAGAAAATATACTTAAGGAAATTCATGCCCCTAAACTAGATAACTCCATAAGCCGGGAAGGTTATCCTAAAACTAGGGTGCATGATCACACATAAGTCTACTAAGAACCTTCTATGGCCACCGTCACGAAAATGGGGGAATAAATCCGATCCATCGATGAGCTCCCTGAGGAGGGACACGAGATGCACCAGTCGGGTCGCATGGACGGCCTTCTCGCTAACCTCTACTGAACAACTGCTTCCTCACTACCCTCTCTTACACGTGTGGGAGTAGGAGCAGAGCTCTCGTAATATACATGAGTAGGAGTGTCCTCTCAAGGATCGCTTTGAATATCTCGCCTCGAAACATACTGAAATCCATGGACAGCAGATGAAGCGGATAAGAACGTAACATCCTTTCATCAAGTGGACGTGCATGTTCGAAACCATTTCATCGCCATAGGGAGAAGTAGGAGAAAATCGATAACTAGGGACAGGATGTGCAAATGGACGACTTATGTAAATAAAAACACGAATCACAAGACCTCCCTTCAAAATGATACGAGCGATGCACCTGATCATAGTGGAATTCCCAAGTAGGGTATCAACGAACAGACGAATGTCGCCATTTGAATCTGGAGACAATGACGGAAATAAAGAAAGGGAGTGAGAATCTTGCTAAAGAATTCTCAGAAGGTACCTCCTTCTACAGTTGTCATCATCAAAGTCCCAGGAACCTCAGGATTATTCTAAAATAGTGAGCATGCAAAGATTCGCTTTAAGTTCGGACAAATACTTAACCGAGGTTCGTCAATTTTTAATCATCGCCTTATAATGCATCTTATTCTTAACATGTCATATTTACAATGAACTTTTCCTTTATCATTACATCATATTCCTCATCATCATTATCAAAATAACATGCATAAAAGAACGTCATATAATATTAGCTACACATGGACACAAAGGCACATATTTCATTTCTTTAGTGCCTTAGGTGACTTAAAATCTTATCATCATCATTATTTTCCTTGGGCCACCCTATACTCCACCCTTTTGGGAGTAATTTAGGTTATGAGCTCATACTTTACTAGTCGTCACTAGCATATACTTATCCCTTTTGATAAGCTAAAGTCCCGACTCTACCCTTTTGAGAGAACGGGTTAGGGGCTAAAATCACCTTTTCACCACCTATAGTCGGATGGTTCCAAAGGATCATTTTCTTATAAGTTTAAGTCACCATTAAATCTTTGCATGTTATATCATGATACAATTCATAAACATCATAACATTTTCTCATTTATAGTCTTAAGCTAGAATAATATATATCAACTGTAATCATGCATATGGGAGATTCCCAGCATAGAGAGGTGGGTCACAATCGACACGCTTAAATACCAAGTCTTTCCTTAGCCGTAACCTTTCCAAATTACACTTTTACAATGATACACTTTCTTCTAGCAACAAAGGTGAATTTTACATAAGAAGATTTCATGTATAAGCATTCTTATTATTTGCAACAAAGAACTATAACATGCAAGTCAGAAATCATTCAATGATATCAAGTACTTAATAAGCATCCAATCCTTACATAGAATTATCAATTATAGAACTAATTAGTTACTAAACCAATTATGAATCATTCTCTTAACAATAAACCATAATTATCACAACTTCAATCATATCAAATCATTATCACACATTGATACTAAACTCAGATCGCTGGCGAATCATGAACCTCATGCAATTACATAGAATCATATTTTAAGTGCATATAAAATACTAGTTCCCCGTGAAAATCCTTGCAAAGCCTTAAAACTCATTTAGAAACTAGTTCTTTTGTCAAATTTGGGAGGATCTTCACAATTAAAATTCTCACTTAAGATAAAAGGAGTAAGTCTTGAGCTTTAGAGATTTAGGTGACATCTTAGAATTATAAACATGCTATGCAACCTTATTTTAATCTTATCTTTATAAGGTGATAGCTTGGAATTATAAACATGATATGCAATTCCATTTCTTTATCTTTAAGATTTAAGGTGATGACTTGAAAATTAAACATGATGCAAGAACTTGAAATATAAACATGATACAAGAAAGCTGGAGCGCGGTAATCCGCACAGACCAAGAGAGGGAGAAGAGAATATTAAGAAACCGGAGCGGTAGTCCGCACAGGACCAGTAGAGGGAGAAGAGAATATTAAGAAATCGGAGCGGTGGTAGTCCGCACAGGACCAGTAAAGGGAGAAGAGAATTATTATTACATCTTTTTAAGCTCCAATCTCAAGACTTTTTAAAGAATAAATTCTTTAACTCCAATAATCATATTTCTTTGCTTGTGATACATGGGCAAGTCTTTAAGCTCTAGGACCTTTAGGTGATGGCATAAAATAAACATGTCATGCGTTGATTCTTTTAGCCATTATAAAATATAGTGAGAGCATAAATTAAATATGAGATGCAACCTCTTAATTATCTTGAAAGATTAAGTGATGACTTGAAACATAAACATGAAATACAAGCTTGGAATTTAAACATGAGAAATGCAAGTTCATTTATTCATTCTTGAAAATTTAGTGATGACATAGAAGGTAAACATGGTTATGCAAAGCATAAACTTAATCATGGATGCAAATTCATTTTGTTTCTTTACTAGAGCTCCTTCAAGACTTTAAAAGAATTATAAATTCAACCCAATACATATCTTAACAAGAAATAAAACATAAAAGGAAAAAAATACATCTTTCAAGTTCTAAACTAAAAATCTTTGTTTTAGCATCATAAAGCATTATTCGTTAAGGTTTTGCATCAAGTGGAATTTTCAAGCTTTAGAGGCCTAACTTGTGATGGATTTACAACCCACCCTCAAGGTCCTCATCATCAAGCCATCATCTTAGTTCCACCTAGGCCATATGGTTGAATTGGTTAAAGAAAAATTGAAGAGGAAAACCAAAATGAAAAGCTAAGGCAAGTTCATAATTTCATCATTTTGAGCTAAAAACACAACTCCTCAAAGCATAGAAATAAATTTAGAAACTACTCCTACCTAATCTGAGTTGAAGAAGAGGAAGAGAACTTGATTTCTTGAAGTGAAATGACACAAAATCTCTTTGAAAATTGAAGAAAGAATTCAGCCAAAGAGGAGGAAGAAAGAAAGTTTTTGGTGCTCCTAAAAACTAGTTATGAACCAAGCATTCCAAGACCACTCAAGCAAGCCTATTTATAGAAGATTTTGAGGCTTCTAATTGGCCAAAATGAGGAGGTAGTTGTCAGAATTTTTCAGGAGTAATAATGGAGGAAAAATCATTTTAGACAAAGTTGTATGAAATTAAGGAATTATGTCTCTTATGGTGACATTTTGGCATTTTGTTTTAGTGCAACTTTTGGAAATAATTCAGCTGCATAATGGCATCAATAATTTCGTGCATTACAGCCCAAAGAAGTGAAATTTGTGTGTTCCATGCATTATTTAGGTGTAGGCAAGGTATTCATGTAATTTAGAGAATTTACGGTTAAGGGCTTAAGTGAATTAGTAAGCAATTTGGGTGTTTTTGAGCAATTTTGGGTTCTAATCAATCTAAATACATAATTTTGAATCTAGATTAATATTTAGAATTTAATAAGCTTTAATTTGAGCCTAATATTGCTTAGGTTTCGGTATATGAATCAAAAATCCCGAAATTCGCAAAAGTGCCCAAAACGGGGCAAAATCGTACTTTCACTTAAAAAGCGCCAAGGCCACCCGAGCTTAACCAATGGTTAATCATGGCTTAAAAACACATTTTAAAACATTTTAGTGAGGTTCGGGCTCAGTCGGCACGCACATCGGAGTTAAAACAGCCGCAGGGGCGTTTTGGTCTTTTCGTCCGTCGGAACTCAAAATTGAGATTCTTCTGCTCTATTAACACACATAACACAAACAATCCCTTATTATTCTCAAAACATCCCCTTGAGAATATGTGGGGCCCACAATCCTCATTTTCTGAGTAAAATAACTTCAGGGACATTTTGGTCATTTTATACGCATGAAATTGGGATTTGCGACTCGCATGAATCGTTCCTAACCTCTCTTCTAATGTTATATTCCTTTATTGAGGATTGTTCGGCCTCAAATCTTATGTAATAATTACCTACGGTAATTCAGTAATTGAGTAATTTCTAATGACAGTAAAAATTACAGTAAAAATTGGGGCGTTACAAAACTCATCTTCACAAGAAAAGAAAAACCATTGGTACCAAGGCATCAAGAGAAAACATGACTTCAAGAGTCATGGGAGTGGTCAAATCTTAACAAAGGAAGGAACCATTTTTAAATCTCTAGGGACCAAGATCTTGATGATCCAAGCATCAACATCCTAAGTCCTCATCATTGAGTACATGGCTCCCTTCAAAACAAATATTTAAACAAAGTTCATGATAAGGGAGAAAGCAAAACCAAAACCATGCTCGGTTTAGGGCCAAAGCTTCAAGCTTTAGAGTTTGTTCATGTGACAAGCATCAACATGAAGCTCTCATCATCAAGCTTACATTTTTCCCATGTAAAAAGGCTCCATGGCCGAAAACATAAGAAGGAAAAGGAAGAAGATCCAAAATGTTCAAGAGAAACATAAACTCCTTTAACTAAACTTGTGAAGAATGAAACTTTCTTTAAGAAAAACTCAAGCTTTAGAGGTCTCATGGACTCATGGTCACATCTAGAGAACACTCATCATCAAGCCATCATATTCAAGGCCTTAAGGCCGAAAAACTAAGGGGAAGAAAAGGAAGAAACCAAAAAGAAAGCAACATAGAGGTTCAACCATTCATCAACTCCCAAGCAAGATTCAAGCATAAGAATCAAAGACATGTTTAGAAAGAGTTCCCTACCTTGTGTCTTGGAAAAGGAGGAGAGAACTTGAGCTTGAGGAACTCTTGGGAACTTGAGAGAAAAGTGAGAAAGCTTGAGAGAAAGAAATGAGAGAGTTTGAGACTTTGGAGAAGGATGCAAAAGTGGTGGAGTTGTGGAGTTTGATGTATTTATAGGCAAATGAAGGAGTAAAGAGGGAGTTGGTTGAAGCTTCTTGAAGAAGGAAGAGAAAAAATATCTTCTTGAGTGGTCATTCTTGGTGTGATTGAAAACATGGGTAGGCATAGGTCATAGGGTAGCTTTGAAAGACAACTTGATTGACTACATAAAATAAAATTCTTTTGACTTCTTGGGGGGAGTGATCAGAAAATTATAGGGTCAAGGGAGAGAAAATTTTATGGCCACAAGGTAAAATATCTATATGTGTTGTCATTCAAATGTATGGAAGAAAGTATGGAAGATATGATTGATTATGAAGCTTGATTGAAAGTTTTGAGTGACAACATAAACAATTCATTCTTTTGAATTTTTGAATGACATAAATTTCAAATGTGATCATGATGATTTGAGAGTGACAACTTTCTTGGAAAGAGAGTGTCATTGGGAAAGGGAGTGTGAATAGTGCAAATACTATTCATAGTTGCATTTTCTTTAAAGAAAGAAAAGAATTTGGAAAAGGGTTTTAAATTTCCTTGAACAACCCTAGGTTCCAATTAGTTATGAATAATGACTTTGGCTCTAGATTAATTATGGAAATTAATTAACCTTTATTTAGAGCCTAAAATCACCTAGGTTCTGAGTTAGATAACTCATTAAGCCCAAAATGCACTAAGTAGGGGCAAAATCGTAATTTTACTCAAAAACTGCCCGGGACCACCGGGACTTACCCAAACCTTAAACAAACATAGTTCATGCCTTAAAATCATGGTTTTAAACCTTGGGACAAGGTGCAGGTCAAAAGCAGAACTTTAAAAGCGCCTCGAAATCATCACAGGGGTATTTTGGTCCCTTAAGGGCAGAAATCTTAGAAATGAGGTTTTTCTGCTCCGTTAAACATTCACAATCATACAACCCCCTTCATATAACATATGAACCCTATGAGGATGGCCAAAGCCGGCCGTCCTCGGTAAATGTTCGTGAAAATGACCTCGGGGCATTTTGGTCATTTTGAAAGTTTAGCGAAAATCGGCGTTATAAGAAAATAGATAATCAAGGTTGTCACGACACATTTAAGGAGTGTTCTTGCATCATTAGTGAGTTATAAACTCATTTTAGTATATAAACAATTCTAGACACAATTCCTTGATTTAAGGAATTGGAAAGAGAAAACACTATTCAAGATTCCAAGAGTGAAATCTTCAGTTTTAGAAAGAAGATTTAAATCTAATCTAAGCAATATTAGGTTCTAATTAATCTTAATGATTTATTTTGACTTTAGATTAATTATGAAAATTAATTAATCTTCGATTAGAGCCTAATATTGCTTAGGTTTGCTTAATTACATCATTAAGCTCAAAAACACTATTCTAGAGGCAAAATCGTAATTTTGCACTAAAACTGCCGAGACTATC